>JALPQD010000005.1:7536583-10230376 GCA_023101885.1 Typhlomys cinereus
ATGTACTTCTTCAACTGTGAGTCACCAGTAATAGTACTGTCTTGACAGTGTTATGCGAAGTATTAAGATCACACATAAAAATTATTGAAAATTGTGTAAGCAGCTGGTGTTTGCTATGTTTTATCCACTTGCATGAGGCAAAACTAGGCTTTAGTTGTCATTCAACCAATGTGCATTTGTGCTCCTGTATTGTAAATTCTGAATGATGTGTGGGTCGTTTTTTTAAAAGTACAGAAGTATGCAGAATGACAAAGGCAACAGGTGCAAAGGCAGCTAAAGACAGTAGGGATGTATCTCAGATGAAACCAAATCATTGGCTTCACTGCTCTTTGACCTGCAATTTCAAAACAGACAGCTTGGAAATGTCAGTGTGCTCCACGCAAATTAATATGGCGTGTCCACTGTCATAAGACACAAATACACATTTTGACATCCATTACATGTCTGTAACCATATAGGTAACATTTGTAATGCATATAACAGTATATAACTCATGAACTTCTGGGCGAAACCTATATTGGTGAATTTACATTACATTTCTATTCTAGGAAAAAACAGGTCAGACGAAAAAGATGATGAATTTACAAAGCATAAAAAACCTCATCAGCTGGAGATGTGTGACCCTTCCACAACGCAGTCATAGCACCTGGGAAATTCAATTCATTTCTATTGAACAAACACATAGGGAAAATGAAAGTGTTTATGCAACTTAAAATATCCCATCTACCATGTCACCATCCAGCTCAGTAAGCTCGGGTCTGCAACATGGACGTCTTCTCTGGTTTTGCAAGACCCTGTCCATTATCCTTTCATTTATAAAGTACACACCAAGCTGCAGACAATTAAGTTTTCTCTGACTTAAAGAAAGGACTGTTTTCTTTCAGAAATGACTAAAAAGTAAAACAAAGAAATATAAATTATATATATGTAATAGTAACACACATTTTTTTCCTCCTGGTACTAGGCACTGTTCTCAGAGCTAATATTTCACTTCTTAACCATACAATTCTTAACGCAGAGGACAGTATGGTAAATAAACGTACCTACAGAGTAAAGTCCTCTAATTGAACTATGATCCTAGAATATCCCAGATTGAGTGGCTAAAACACTTACTTCTTATAAATCTACAGTCTTGAAAGTTCAGCTCAAGATGCTATTTAGTTTAGTCCCTGCTAAGGATCCTTTCCTTGGCTTGTAGATGGCAATCTCCTCTATGTCTTCAGCTAAGAAGAAAGTGAAAGCAAGCTCTCCACCATCTTGTCTTATAAAGGACTAATTCCATCATGGGCTCAATGAACCCTATGCTACCTCTCGAAGGGCCCCTCTCCAAACAGCACACACTGGCCTTCACACATGAGCTTTAAGAAGATTCTGTACGGAGTCTATACTAGACAGGGAAAGGATTCTGCTATCCAAGGAACTGAAATTATTTGTAACACTGGTTTCAACATAAAAAAAGCTTTGCCTGAAGATTATAAATGGTACCATAGTCAATCTACACTTACATTTTACTAAGAAAAAAAGTTCAAAATAATGAGAGAGGTGTTATATCATATTGCTTAAATTTAAGAAAATAAGAACAATATTATTGAAGATGTCAGCACCAGCTACTAATTGTGCATCACATTCTTTAAATAATCTAATTAACAAAACATTAACAACATATATACTAACATGTATGCTATCCATAACTTTCATAGGCATGAAAAATGTCACATGAAACACTTACAAAATTATATCAAAATATATAGAAGAACCCACATTGCCCAATACTCACTCATGAGAGACATGGCTCACAGCAACCAGGAGAGGGGATTACACTGGCACTAAGAATACAACAATGCCAGTCAACAAATTAGACCTCTCTTGATACTCAGAATGCATGTGAAAAAATAAATAAATAAAATTTGAGTGGCAGTGTATACCTGTGATCAATGTGTTTGGGAGGCAGAGACAGCGGTTCCCTTGAGCTCACTGGTCAACTAGGCTAGCCTAATTAGTTAGCTTCAGGTTCAGAAAGAGCCCTTGGCTCAAAAATAATGTGTAGAGCAACTGAAAATATTAACTTCTGGACTCCTCATGGACATACACTCACATGCATGTGCATCCACACACATGAACACATTCACAGACAACCACCAGAAAGAAAGAAAGAAAGAAAGAAAGAAAGAAAGAAAGAAGAAGGAAGGAAGGAAGGAAGGAAGGAAGGAAGGAAGGAAGGAAGGAAGGAAGGAAGGAAGGAAGGAAGGAAGGAAAGAGAGAGAGTGAAAGAGAGAAAGAGAAGGGAAGGAGGGACTGAGGAAGGGAAGCAGGGAAGAAGGGAGGGAGGGAGGGAGGGAGGGAGGGAGGGAGGGAGGGAGGGAGGGAGGGAGGGAGGGAAACCTGCAAAAAAGAACTAAGGAAGAAAGGCAAAATCAATTCCTGGGATGAGTTTAGATCTTCAAATAAATACATAAATTAAACAAGCAGCAAGATCTTCAGAATCAAAAGCAACAAATCAGATGGCCTAGCGTCCCTCAACTGTGACACTAACAACCGAAACAAACGTGTGGCAGCAAGTGATTCATAGAAATATGAACTAAAGTGAGCCAAGGCGACATTTCACATTGGGGTTGTAGTCACTGAACAAATCTATTTAGATATGGATAAGAGTGTAGCAAGGAACTGGGGAGATGAGCTAGATGACTTGAAAGCTGAAGATAACAGATGACGGGGTTATTACAATGCTGTGAGTGTTGGTGTAATTCTTAACTCTTGATGATTTTTATGAAATGCTGAAAAGTGTTATTTCCCTTGTATCCAGAAAACTTTCATGGTTTGGGTTACTTTTATAAAGTCCTCTTTCTTTCTTTCTTTCTTTCTTTCTTTCTTTCTTTCTTTCTTTCTTTCTTTCTTTCTTTCTTTCTTTCTTTCTTTCTTTGGGTTACTTTTATAAAGTCCTCTTTCTTTCTTCTTTCTTTCTTTCTTTCTTTCTTTCTTTCTTTCTTTCTTTCTTTCTTTCTTTCTTCTTTCTTTTTTCTTTCTTTCTCTTTCTCTCTCCCTTCCTTCCTTCCTTCCTTCCTTCTTTTTTTCTTTCTTTCTCTTCCTTTCTTAATTTAACTGAAGTGAAAGAACCTTCCCAAAGTGGTAGGATCATTCCAAGTTCAGGTAGATGAAGAAAGAAGACAGTTAGCACCTGCCAAACTGTCAAGCTGGAAAGAAAGTATCCTGCATCTTGTCCCCCATCCCAGTTCTTGGACCAAGAAATGGTGTGATCTGTTTCCTAGCCTACTGCTGCTAAATCTCGTGCTATGATGAATTGCAACATGGAATTATAAGATGAATAAAATCTTTGATATCCTAAACTGCTATAGCATCAAGGTTATGAAAGTGAGTCAGGGGCTTCCGGATTGCCTCTCTTCCATTCTGATGCATTCAGTGTTTGGCATACATCACTGTCACCAAGTTTTCCAAACCTCACTTCCATCATGTGTAGTTATCTGTATGTTCTACCATGATTTAAATATCTTCATAGCAAAAATATCAACAAATATCTCTCTTCCCTCGAAAGTATTAACTCTTCTTGCCTTTCATGACTTTGCCTATTGATTTGTACTCTTACCTGGCCAGTCTATTCTCCTTAACTTTGCCAAAGTGCGTGCTTGTATATATCAATTACACTTGGCTGGACCTTTGATGTCTCTATTTCCCTAACCTGCAGAAGGACCTTATTGTAGTTACCTGGATTAAAATATGACCATACTTTTTGAATTGGATCACTCACCTTCAGGGCTATGCTTTCTCTCCTCTCATAATATGATACATATCCTTCATAATCACTCACACACACACACACACACACACACACACACACACACACACACACACATGTGCACCCAAAGCTTGAATGGATTATCATTACAGACACAGTATATATATAATATATATATATTATATATAATAAAGGCATCACCTTGAGTTTCTGCTCATTGCTCATCTATCCACAGCTCTAATCTGCTTCCAGTCAATAGAAATATCATAAATATGTATTATAAGTATATTTTATTTGAGAGAGAGAGAGAAAGCTTGAGTGTGGAAGTCAATTCCCTCCTTCTACCAGGTGGGATCTGAGGTGCTTTTATACAAAGTCATCTTGCTAGCCCTCTTATTAACTCTGTGTGACTTTGTTGTCAATATCTTTGCTCATATCACTCCCCAGATGTAGTGTACAATGCCTTTATTTTAGTCTAAATGCTTTCTTCATGTTCTAAGAACCATTCTTCCAAGCCTAGAATGAAATTCCATGTTGTACTCATGATCCTTCAACATACAGAATAGGATGTCAAGCAGTTATGTACACATGCTCTTTTCCCCTTCTCAGTAAAATCTGTACATGTGCACATATACATATGTGTGTGTGTGGTGTGTGTGTGTATATCTATCTTCCTGTTCTCAAAAACGAAACTGCAATGCTTAATTACAGAAAATATGCAAAATAAAATATGTTAATGAGAAAAATTCCATAATAAAATAGTAAAACAATAAGCAGCAACAAATCTACTTTGCAGGCAAAAACACTTTATTGGCAGTAAGACAGGAATTCCGCTTTCTTTTCCTGTTCCTTATGTTTCCCAGAGCAGAGGAAACAGTTTGCTGCTTGTCCGCAGTTACGCAGACTCCAAGCCATGTAATCATTAACCACAGTGGAAGGGACAGAGATCAGCACTTGCTTCACTTTCCTTCCAGTGTCACGTAACTGGCTTTGAATACTTCGAACTGAACCTTACATGTGTTTGCAAGAGAATATCACAAGATCGACTTGTTGTTGTCCACTCTTAAAAATGGGCTACACTCAAAATTTGGGATTTTATTGCATAATACAGGCAGCTAGGCATACAAGACACACAAGCTGAATGAAAAGCTGCAACCTGCTGGAGGAAGAAGAAACACAATTGATAGTGAAGGGACCTCACGCATTTCACACGCTAATGTGCAGGTGTGAAGTAAGCCCAGTGGTCAAGATTTAAAACAAGATTTGTATTTTCAAAACTGTCTCTAAGGTTACCCTTTCAAATGAAAAGAGTGATCCTTTACCAAATCTCCTTATAAGAAAGAATAGCTTATGACATACAATAATAAAATACTGGAAAATAGCTAATGCCTGACAGGAAAAGAAAAATTAGAGGATGGTCTATTTACAAACTGAGAAACACAAGTTAAATATATTTTTAAACAATAGCTTAAAAGACATTTACTGATATAGAAAATATTCCCATGCCATTACATTGTGAAACACATTGAAGAGAAAGAGAAATCAAATCTAGGTCTAAAATTGGACATTGATTAAAAAGATACACTTTGCATTTTAATTCAGATAGGAACAAGACAAGGCTGGTCCACTCTCACCATTTCTATTCACCATTGTACTTAAAGTCTTAGCTAGATCCATAAGACAAGAGAGGGAGACAAAATGGCTGCAACTTGGAAAAAAGAAACAAGTTATCCCTATTCTCAGATGAAATAATACTTCAAGGGCCCTGAATATTCTGCCAGGAAATTCCTGGAGCTAATAAATAAGTTCAGTAGACTGGCAGATCATAATGTTCAAACATAAGTGGTTTTTCTATACACCAAGGATAATAAAGCAAGAAATGCCTATGAGAAGCAATAACTTTTACCACTGTTTCTAAAGAAATGAAATTCCTTGGAATACACCTAACCAAGGATGTGAAAGATCCAAGGAAAACTTCAAAGCCCTGAAAAAAAGTGAGAGATTACAGAAGATGCCAGGATGTGGAAAGACCTCCCCTGCTTCTGGATCAGCAGAATTAACATTGCTAAAATGACAATTCTACCAAAAGCAATATACAAATTCAGTGGAATATTGACCAATATCAATCAGTTTCTTCACATAAATGGGTAAAATAATCTCAAATTTCATATGGAAAATAAAAAACCTAGTATAGCAAAAACGATCCTGAGTAATAAAAACTACACATGAGGTATCACCATTCCAGACTTTAAAATGTACTATAAAGCCATAGTGATAAGAACAGCACAGTACTGATTCCAACAAAGAGATGTAGTTCAATGAATCAGAATTGAAGACCCAAAAGTAAGTGCACTTGCAGTTAAGTGATCTTTGACATAGATGCAAAAAAAAATTCCAAAAAGCACAGCATCTTCAAGAAATGATACTGGCAAAACCGGATGTCTATTTGCAGAAGAATGAAACTGGACTCTCATTTGTCTCCCTGAAAGTAGACAGGATCAGAAGCCTCGGTACTAACCAAACGATGGATATCAAACCTCCATCTAAACACTCTCGTTTTATCTTTAGATGACGAAACATCTCATCAGCCAAGCAGGACTCGCCTAATACAATGGAAGAACAATGAAATAAACAACAACCAACCAGAGTGCGGAGCACCAATGATCCTAAACCACACAGCAAGAATGAGACCAACAAATTTCTTCCCATCTTAAGGCTCAAGGCTTGCTGAACAGGGGGCTGTAAGATTTTGAGAGCCTAAAGGTGGAGAGGTCTAGGGCAGGCCAGGACATGCCACTCAAGACAGGGCTGCTATATCCAGGAGCTCTCTGCAGTGAGACTTGTCCTCACCGGACCCACGCAAGGGCTGATGTATCAACATTCCCACATAGATTAGTGAGGAACTCAGGATAAATAATTACATACAGAGGGAACGTTAGGGGCTAGGACTAGATAGGTGAAGGGGAGTGCTCCTATCAATGGGTTTGCTCAAGGAAGGACCACTTAATCTGCCACAGAGGTCTGAGCCTGCACTAGAGCAGCTAACCCAAAAGGAACCCTGGGGCCCACACAAACAAACAGGCAGGAGGGTGGGAGGGAGAGGGATGGATTGGTGAAGTAAGGGGAGAGGGGAGAGGAAAGTGGGGGGGAGGAGAGGGGAAGCATGAAGGGCAAGGATGATCACTCATTATGTTTCTAAAACTAAAAAATAAAATTTTTTAAAGATATGCTTTGATATTTTTAACTTTAATGTGTGTGTGTGGTATGTGTGTGGTGTGTGTGTGTGTGTGTGTGTGTGTGTGTGTGTGTGTGTGTGTGTGTACTAATGATTTTACTGGGTTTATTTACAGGTTCATGAGCAAGGCGTTACCCCAGTCCCACGTCATGGGGGAGGAGGGTTTGACATCACAGAACCATATTGTGGAGTTCCTAATACTGTCCTTTAAAAAATAATGTTAACGAAGGAAAAGTATGCAATAGAAAGTCATAGTCAAAGTCACAGTTCTTTAGCCAAATGGCCAAGAAATTCCAATTCTGGACCGTAAACATCTAACTTAAAATCATTCAAATGCAAATCTCAAGCAGCATATAAATTAGCAATGTCACTACTATTGCTATTTTATTTCTGTTCAGTTATAACTATACACTAATTGTCCTAAGCTTCTTTCCTTCCCAGGGATGAAGGAAATTGACTCTGAATTGTCTTTAAGTTCTTAGATGTAATGTGTTAGAATATACTCCAAAGGCTAACGTTTGGTTTACCATATCATTTCAGGAATTTTGTTATAAACATTCAATGGAATATCTTTGAAAATATGAGAAATAAGTGATCTGATTAACATATCTTGAGTCCACATCAACTGCTAAGAAAACAATAGAATGTTATTAAATAAGCAGGAAATTCAGTTCACAGAAAAATGAATGCATCCTTCCAGTTAAACAAAAATAGGAATATATTCAGCCACCCATTGAGTTTCCACTGAAAATGCTTTTCTGTTTCTATTGCTACTGGAAATGCACTTACCAAATCCCTGAGGATTAACATACAGGCCTAGTGGTTGTGTGTGATGCTCCTTAGATTCACTTATGTTCCCCTACATAGAGTGCCTTTGCTTCCTTCTTTCTGAAGTACTTTTCATAATAATTTTGCTGAGACAGAATTCACTTCCTGAACATTTCACCTACTTGAAGGTACTGTTCAAGGTACAGAACACCTTTGAGAAGAACAGAGTAGTTCAACTACCCAGATACTCAATTTCAGAACATTCTAGCACCTTCCTGAGAAAATAAGAGGCTGTACACATGAGTGGTCACTTCCTGTTTCCCCAAAACCCCAGCTCTTCAGGAGCCACTTATTTACTTTCTGATTCTGCGAATCTGTTCATGTTCAAAACACAATGACACCCCATGCGGTCTCTTGTAACTGCTTTTTTTTTCTTTACTCAGCATAGTTTTCAAAATTTGTCTATGTTGTATTTAATTTTATTTAGACTGTATATTCTATAATATTGTTTTTAATTAAGTCACTTATGTTTTAATAGGATATAAGTAATGGGTAAAAATTCAGAACGTTACATATGTCATTACCATCTTCATGTTTGTCTTCCTTTGTGAAAAATGTTATTTCCACACACTGTCATTTACTACTTCTACTATACAGCTTCCTTTAAAAGTTTTTGGACTACAGGTCTGATGTTGATCTTTTCAGTTCTGCCATTTGAAGTCATTATTTGGCTTCATTTTAATGCTAATTTTGCTAAGAAGAGAACTCAAGGATGAGAGCATTTCATTCCAACAGAATATGATTGTCTTCTAACTTGCAAAATTCTAGCAAGAAATATGCAGAAGTGTATGTGTGTGTGTGTGTGTGTGTGTGTGTGTGTGTGTGTGTGTGTGCTGCTTTGTATTGTTTGGGATTTTTTGAGACAGTTTCATGTATCTCAGGTTGCCCTTCACCTCACTATGACTGAGAGGGTTTGATCTCACCAGTCAGAGAGGGCATAGATTCTGGTAGATAGATGGTACCATCCTACAAATGGGAGAATGACCCCCTCACTGTAGTCTCCTACTCCTATTCCATCTACCTTTGAATCTACTCTTATAGTAAGACTCCATTTAAACAACCTTTTATCTCTGGCTAGGAGGTGAACTCCAATACCAATCAGGATGGAGCCAAGGGCGGTGCAGGAACAGCAAAACTGAAAACAACAACCAACCATAATTCAGAACATCAGAGACCTTACATTAATCACCTGGAAACAGACCAGCCAAATCTCTCCCCATCCTAAAGTTCTGGGAAATTTGCAGAAGAGGGGGTGGCAAGATTGTAAGAGCCTAAAGATGGGGAGGAGCAACAATATGCAAGATACTCCACACAAGTTAGGGTTGCAGTAGCCAAAACTGGACTTTGCATGACCTGCACAATGACATGTCAATGATCCCCCCAAAGTATAGCATGGATCACAGGCACTAGGATCCTTAGAGCCAAGGGATTAACAGTCACAATAGTGTTCCCATACTAAAGGGCAGCACAAGAAGGGCTCTGGGCAATGTCACTGAGACCTTACACCTCATTAGAGTGGAGGACCAGAGGGAAGTTTGACATTCAAACTAAAGGATACTCCAGAGAATAGGAGGAGGGTAAGAGGGAGGTACTGGGAGAAAGAGAGGGAGGGGGTGAATGGAAGGGGAAAAGGGAGGGAGGATGCAAAGAGGATTGGGGAGAGGGGGAGGGAGGGAGGGAGGGAGGGGATGGGGTACCTATTAAGTTTGTATGGTTGGGAAAAATAAATAAACATATTTAAAAAGAGAGAGAGAATGATCTTGAAATTCTGATCCTTCTGATTCTAACTATGGGGTGTTAGGATTAAGGTGGGTGCCACCAAAACCAGTTTATGAGGTACTGGGGACAGAATTCGGGCATGCTAGGCAGCTAAGTTGCCAACTGAGCCACATCTGAAGCTCTAGTTGACATTCATTGTTTTTCTTTTTTTTAACATTTTTTATTATCATTTCTGCTCATACAAACTTAATAGGTACACCACTTCCCCCCTCCCTTCTCTTCCCCCCTGAACCTCCTGCTCCCCCTACCCTCACCCTTCCCTCCCCATCCCCCAGCGCCTCCCCCCCAATCCCCAGAGAGTCCTTTAATGTGCATGCCAGACTCTCCTGTGAGCCCTCCTCTCCGATGACATACAAGGACCCAGTTGTATTTCCCTGAACCCTTTCCTGTGCTCCCCTTAAGCATAGGAACACTACTGTGGCTGTCAATCCCTTGCCTCCAAGGATCTTGGTGCCTTAGCAGATGCTAGACTTTGAGAGGTCAATAGTGTGTTGGACATTGCGCAGGGCATGCAAAGTCCAATTATGATTGCTTCGGCTCTAACTTGTGTGGAGTATCTTGCAAGCCATTGCTCCTCCCATCCTTTTGCTCTTACAATCTTACCGCCCCCTCTTCCACAAATTTCCCTGAGCTTCAGGATGGGGAAAGATTAGTCTGCCCTAATTTTAAGTGGTTGATATAGAGTCTCTGAAGTTCTGGATTGTGGTTTGTTGATTTTCTTTTGCAGTTTTGCTGCTCCTACAATGCCCTTCACTGGTTGTTTTTCTTATGGAGCTATTTTGTCTTTTTCCCCTGTAGTTTACCTGATGAGTCTCTTTATCACACATAATGATTCTCTTTATCACACTTAATGATTCTCTTTACCTCTATATCAGTGATTTGATTATGTCTCTATCTCTGTATATTTATTCATATTTCTTCTTGGATTTCATTAAGATTTGTGGATCGCTGAATATATTTTTTCGAACATTTCTTTCTGTCCCCATGACCTGACCTCACTCATCTTTGGAGAGTTCCACTCTCGCGTGAGTTAGAACACCAGAACTATCTGCAGATTATTGATTTTCATTATTCTGTTTATGGCATGCTTGCTTCATTTCCATGCTCCACCTAGGTGGTCGACTATTGTTGCCTTCAAATTCACTGCCTTTTCTGCTTAATGCCCAATCTGTCTTTCATCCCATGAACTGCAATTTTTATCCCAGATACTGCAACTGCCAGTTCTAAAATTTCACCTTGCTTCTCCTACATTTCCCCATGTCTCCCCATAGCTTTCTAGCACACACATGCAGAGAGAACAACTTCTTTTGCACAACTCTCTGTTCATCTTATCTTCAGTGCAATGTCAGATTTTCTTGATTCTCTGATTTTCATATTTATGAGTCCTATTTTCCCACAACTTTTCATGGCTGGTTATTTTTAGTTCAATGACAGAAGTGAATTTCTATGCATTGGGTAGGCAATGCTTCTCAGTGCCTACAAATATGCCTGAGCTTCATTCTAAGATGAATTTCTTGGAAACCAGATGATTCTTTCACATCATGGTTGTAAGATTAGCGGAGAGAACTTGAACAGCATTGGGCTTGAGGCTAATTATTCCCCATTACTGAGGAGAGAAACCTTTAAGAACCCAAAGTTATGTGAATCATGACATTTCCATCCAGCTGGGAAGAGCAGGCACTATCCTTGACCCTCACTCTGGCTCCTTCAGACTGTTCTGACCTTGCTGATCCTTGCTGGCTCGGTGGAGTTCTCAAGAGTATTTCTGCTTCTCTCTGAGAAGCTCTCTCCTCTACACCACTCTGATCCACAAACCCTGTGTTTCATTCACTCCAGGACCTCACTTTGTCTCTTCAGCGAAGAGGAGGCAGCAGAGGGCAGAGTGATGCATTCCACAAAGGCAACATTTTCCTAAGAGCTAAACAATTTGGGAAAGAGCGAGGAAAGCTGGAAAAACCCAGTGGAGACTGACTAAAACTGGCTTGCACCCTTATGTAGCACAAACTCAGAGGCCATTCAATGCTCCCAAGGTAACCTATGGCCTGCTATGATATTTAAGTGCACACCCCCTGGGTGTGGATTTACAATGCTAATGGGGCATGCAAATCATGATGGTGCATTTAAGCCTACATGTAAACAGTAAAGCAAGTACCAAGTACCAGACAGTCCACATTATGCAAATAAGTCACCAGCTCACCATGTCAATGAGCTGAAAACTTATACTAAGGTCACATGAAAGTCCAACTTTGCTTAGTGGGTCTCTGGGCTGCTGAACTTGTGCTCACGGGCACACTGCCGCCCTGGGAAGTTCATCTTCTCCCAAGATACCGTCTGTGCTACAGTTCTTCAGCATGTGTGTTGCTCAGTTCTTTACTGGGGCAGAAACACTTGCAACCCCTCTCAGAGGGGCCCTGCAACCCCAGTGTCAGCCAGGATCAAGGGCACACACTACACCCTGAGTATTGTGAGTGACCTTCTCTGGTTGGTGACCCTCACACATGACGGTTTATACTACAAGTGACTTTTATATGTGTTGTAAAACCCCAGGGAAAGAGAACATCTAGAATCTGTCTCCATTCCTCCAGACTTTGACCCATGTACCTTTCCCTTTGATGACTTGAATCTGCCCTTTCATCATAACAAATTTCACAATGGCAGTAAATGATTTCGCTACCACTTTTTATAGAAAAAAATTATGTGAAGACACCAAAAGCATACGACTTGTAGAAATGTAGGTTTTAAGCATAAAAAGACTAGTATATCCCATATGTTCCTGAGTTATATCAGACTATGATACTTCAAATTGCTCACATACTTTCTAATTCTCTGTGGATGGACATTAGGGATCAGTTTAATAAATGGTTGGGGCAGAGTCCAAAACACTTCTATCTTAATGTCTATAAAATTGTACTTCCATGATAACAAGCCCTACTTTTAGGAGGGTGAAGCTTAGGCAAACACCCAAAGTCCTGGCTTTTCTTGCTGTCACAATGGGTATTTGACTAGCTAGCAGCAACCGGGTACAATTCAAGGATCAAGTCCCTACTTTTCCCTTCCTCCTGTAGCTTCCAACTTGAAGAAGAAGGTGATCTTGCAGCTATTGTCATGGAAAAACACCAACAACTGACAATGAAGAGGCATCCCATGCCAGATACCACATCTCCCCCGACTGCTTCTCCATCAAGAAGAAATTTAAGCTACTTTTACTAATACACAAGGGGACTGTGGTAGACAATTCGCTGTGGGAAACACTGATAGTATAATCCACAGGTAAAACATTCAGAAATGGAGCACACAAAAACTTGAAAATAAAAGCATTTGGCTCACGCACTTTAAAAGACAAATGGGAAATCATATCGGCATAAGTTGGTAGTTTTTTCGAAATCCATCAAAATGTCAAAAATTCTAGACCAAAAATTACTCATTTCAAAAAATGATCAATGGAAATTTTGTTGTGCCAACACAGGCAAAATAAAATTTAAGAAAAAAAATCCATATGATTCATTTTAATCTTCATTGATTGACTGCTAATACTTTTCTCCATTTGAATTGACATAAATTTTTTACAACAAAGCACAATGATAAGAATAAAAATTTACCCAGTGCTCCTTTGTATACAGAAATTTGGACATTCTCCATAACTCCCACCACATAATCTACCTCTCACCCATTCATTGTGAAAGTCTTCCAATAGGCTATGGTAGCAACACACCTCAGAAGATCTAAGAGCCAAAGGATGGAGAGATGGCCACAAAAAGAAAAGTCTCCAGACATGACATAGAACTCACTGAAGGGGTGCCTAGCTGAACGGAACCTGCACAAGAGTATGCCTGTCAACACTGTATCACAGATGGGGTGCGGAGACCAGGGGCCCCGCTTCTCTCTGAGGGATTAATGGCACTTAAGGGTTATTGGGAAGCAGGTTTCATTTTCTTCATTGGTGGAGACTAATAAGTTTGCCTTATTCCAGTAAGGAAAAAAATCTTCCACCCTCAATAGGGCAAGAAACTCAAATTAAACTCAGTGAGTCACACGCACACACACACACACACACACACACACACACACACGCAATTAGGAAAGTTAGAGTTTTGTCGGGAAAGAGAAGGGGAAGAAAAGACAATTGGGGGGCCACTAAAATTCATTAAAATAACATATTAAACTGTCAAGCAGCAAAAAACAAGTTTAAATAATATATACATTATGCAAAACACTGTCTCCATCAATCAAGTCTCTGCTTTAATTCCAGGATTTGTTCTTAGACTGTTGTATAATTTAACAAGAAGACAGTTTAAGACTTTTATGTCAAAAAGTTGGGTGTGTTATTTGGAAGAAAAAGAGGACACATTTTTCTAATATTCTTGCATCAGCTTAGTTTTTAATAGGTGATGCTGACGTTAGATCACAGATCACTTGGCTGCCTCTCACAGGCCTCAGGTCTCCGCCCCTGTAGCTTCTGGCATTTCTCTTTTCCCATTGGCCTGGGTTAACAAGCTCAGCTACCCTCCCCTAGTAGACAGGCCAGTATTTGTGGGTACACCCTCCTGATTCTGGCACAGACACCCATCGAGCTATGTCACATGTTGTGAAACTCCTAGAGAGATTCTGGAAAAGTTGTAACAGTTAAAGACTCCGCGGTGGCATGGATGCTGCTGTCTACTCTGCTCCCGTTCCCTCCCTCTTCCAGCCACCATTCCTCATTTAATGATCTCCTCCCTAAGGCCAAATCATGGCCTCCACAGCTGAAAGTCTCTCTGTTCTAATAAAACTTTTTTTTTAAATATTTAACCTCTCTGATTTTCCTAACAAGTGAATGAGGTTTTCTCACATACCACACACTTTTCCAGTGATTTTCAAGGTGACCTTCACAACACCCTCTGTTACTATAGGTATCGTTGCCATTTATATAGAACCATGACCTTGTGTTTGGTCCAGAACCTCTGCTGTTAACCCCTGTTCTGACTTCTTCCATTGCAAATGTGTTTCATGAACTTCTAGCTCTTTCCTGGGGTGAGCACAGAATTGCATGCAGAGGGTGGAAAAGTATTTAAGCTTTCGAATCCTCTGGGAGGCTACTGCCTACCAGCCCAATATTTGATCACATTTTAATTTTGCAATCAGCATTGGGCCATTGTCAACCAAAGAGCAAATGATTGTTGAGACATTAAACACTAAAAGAGGGACATACTTAAAACGGGAGGAGGCTGGAGACATGGCTCAAAGGTTAAGACTTTGTCTCACAAGCAGAAAGTCTTGAGTTCACAATCCAGGTTCCATATAAAAATGCAAGGTGGAAATGGTAGGAGCCTGCACTTCCGGCCCTGGTAGCATATCCTGGGAAACCCCAGAGTAAAGCAAGAAGGAGGTAGAACAATGCAGGATGATTCCTGAAGTGTCCCTTGTTCCTCCACAGAGACATACAGTGCCCTCTCTCTCTCTCTCTCTCTCTCTCTCTCTCTCTCTCTCTCTCTCACATACACACATACACACACACACAAAATAAATAAAATGTGTATATATATAAAAAGATCCACCCCCCAGAAAAAAAAAATGAACCATCTTTCCTCTTTGCCTTAAACTCATTTCCTTCTAACTGCCCCTCACTACAGTAAACGATAATGTTGGACTGATTTTTTTTTTAGAACTTCACTCTGTAGCAGAGGCTGTTCTTGAACTCATTCTTCCTGTTTTGGTTTTTCAAGTGCTGGGATTACAGGCATAAGACACTATATTTTGTGTGTGTGTATGTGTGTGTGTGTGTGTGTGTGTGTGTGTGTGTGTGTGTGTGTGTATGTTTATCTATAAACATTGGAATCTGTTTTTCCTTGGTGCAAGGAACTATGTGACAAGTCCCACTGACAATTAAGAAGACCTTTTTATCTATCTCCTGGCCACAATATCCACCTAAACTCCTGGCACACATTAATTATCTGTTTTGGTTGAAAAAGAGGAAGACATAGCTCATGGAAATATTGTTGCAAAAACTCTTGCAGTTTTGGTAACAATTACCGTAAGTTATGAAAAGACAGAAAAGCAAATACGCCTCCCAAGTCAGCAAGCGGTGATTGTGCAGGGAATGATCAGCACAGGAGTGTAAAGTGGGCCCTGGGCTGAGTCCGGCTCTTCTGGCTTCTGGTGTCATCTGAGGCATGGCGTACAGCTGTGCACAAGTGGACAGTGAAATGCACGTGGTACCCACGCCTTTGGCTTGTTGGATCTAAGTGCTGGCATTGTCTCTAGAAAGATTTTTCAAATGTGAGAAAGAATCATGGATGCTCTGCCATCAAAAATACAGTTTATATCTCACAAGTAACAAGGAATATACCTTACATTGTAATAGAAATTTCGTATCTGGTATTTATCAACTCAGAATATTATATATATATCTGATATATATAGATATCAGAGTCTCGAATTCATATATTCCATCTGAGTTAACACTCTCTATACTTTTCTGTGTGTGTGCTGAGTTTACAGCTATGTTTGTCTCTGATTCTCCAACAACCTTTACAAGGCATAACATAGACTAGGCTTAAATGGTAGGAGTCATCGGCACCTCCTTTGATTGATAGGATGGGCTGAGTGAGGACAAATGTAGGCCAGGCCAGAAGAGGGGTCAGGACCAACTTGATGGCATCACCACATCCATTGAAAGATCACACTGCAAAGAAAGTACCATGTATTTTAAGTTATACATTTTTATGTTGCCTGTGAGCCTGCTTCTGATGGGTAGTTATATAGAGAGGTAGAAAAAGAATAAGAATTGGAAAATATTTGAAGAAGAGAGGGTCAGCAAGATGGAATCTGGACTCCAATTGCAAGCCCTCTGACTTCCACATATGTGCTATGGAATACACTCACCCCTATACATTCACACACACACACACACACACGAAATTCTTAAAGCACTAAAAATCTTCATTGCTATTGAAATACTGTTCATTTCAAAGATCAGTAAATCACCATCGTGATGTTTAAAGCATTTTAGACTTTAGCTGCTATCTTTTAGATTCATACTGAACATTTTAGGCAGAGTTATGCTGTTATGTAGTTAATAGTATTTTTATCATATTGGTAGAACTTGGCTAATTTTAGTAATGGAATATTCTGTAACAGGAGTACATCAGAAATATTTACCTTTTCAGACTTTTCTTAAATAGAATATATCACTAGGAAGCAATTACTCATTATTCTCCATTTCAGTCTAACAATTAAAACTTTCATGTGTTTTAGGGAAAGGTGTTCTCCATAACTTCATTGATCCATGTTTTCTGTAATTCTTTCCGAAATTTAAATGTACTCAAAGGTACAATTTTTTTCAAAGAATGATTAACAATAGGTTGAAATTAAGGTTCTTATGTTGATATGGATGAGAATTTGACTTAATGGAGGACTCTAAGATGAAATTCAACTAATTTGGCAATTAGTTATGTAACAAGAGAGAATGTAAGTACTTTTCATGCTGTACACACACAAGATGATTTGAGGTAGCAAAGGTTAGACAGTTAATACATCTGTGACCTTTACTATGAGAGATGCAAACAAGTGTGTGTTTCCTTATCATGAGAACATAATAACTGTTTTGCCTCACAGCTTGTTACACTGAACACATACATTAATTTGGAAGAGTGAATTCTGTATAAATGGAATATAACCCCTACAGTACTGATTGTAGAACCATATATGATACCTTTGCAAGCACACACATGTATGCACATTTACATAGACATATACATGCATAAGCACACATACACACACACATATGTAGATAAAAATTCTTCACAATTCATGGATTGGTTCTCCATTCCACTGCCAGAGCAGAACCTCTTTTATAACTAGAATTTTGAAATGATAAATGATATGGGTCTGACACAACAATATCTAATACTGACACAAATCTCAGGAAATGTCTTTGGCTATTGAGTTCATTATATATTAACTGTGCAAAATGTATCAACATGATCACTTTTCCAAGATTATTCCTTGGGTAATTTTACTGAGTACTAACTTTTATCTTTTTTCATTTTCAAGACCATAATATGGTTATTTTTAACATTATACTAAAAGTACCCAAAAATCCAAATATCTCATATTCAAGAAAAATTTAGTTTCAACTTCAAGGCTGCCTTTTTGAAGGAAAAAAAACCCTGCTTTTACAAGACTTCTGGGCAAATGGCCAGATACAAAACTAAAAATGTGCAAAAAATTTGACAGTTCCATAAAAATTTGAATGTTACCAGCAGATGAATTAAAAAGGGAAAATGCTATATCCATGTGGAGCTTCTTGAAAGAGAACAGAGAGGAGGTACGGGGGTGACGGTCATGGCCATCTCTCTGCATGTCTGCTCTTCCTTCTGGGCCCCAGCATCCAGGAACGCTCTGATGGCCTGCACGTATGTCATCCAGACAGTCTGTCACCCCAAGGTCATGGGAGGAACAGGAAAGGACACTTTGTGCCTTGGGAGCACTTTCCTATAAGTCCCTAGTCTTCGAGGTGGTCGCATCTCAGAGACAACTTAATAATAATAGAAATGTGAAAGACCACAACATGCCTTCCCAGAGCTGATGCGCTATGAATTGAAGACAGCTACGAAGAAATGCATACAAGGGCGCTCATTGTCTGCCTGTATTTGCCAAAAATCGAGACATAGATTTGCAGTGATAACAAGTGTCTTGCCTCCCTGTCTACCAGGAAAAATAGTTACCAATGAATAAAGCTTTAGTTATCGTCAGCCCTGATGATGGAACCAGAGGAATTATATGAGCTAACTTTGCAAATTAGTCTTTAATGACCTTTGTTCTAAGATACACCCCTGTAAGAGAACTTCCCATTTCTCTCTTCTTTCCACTTTGCTGAAAAGATAAAATATTTCTGCAAAAGATGCCACAGAAACCAGAATCCAAAGTCAACTCTTGAATGTCCTGGGAGAAATTCATTGTCTGGGTATTTCTGATAAATTTCTGAGATACCCATATAAATAAGATTTTGTTGGCTTCCTCTTGCTACCCTGCCTTTCCTAACAGGGATCCATTCCAAGGAAGAACCTATTAGGGTTTTCATTCCTCTTTTACAGTTTAAACTTGCAGCTCTGGATCAATCCAAAGTGTTCACCACAAGTATCAGGAGTTATACCCTGAGATTTCCTATAGGCGAGGCAATTGAATTAGCCCAGGAAACTGGCCCAAAGGAAAACACTTATCAAACCCAGTTTATGTTTCTTTTGAAGTCACAGGTGTTATAGAAGTACTGTATTATAGAACTGAAAATATAAAATAGCGCTTTATTTCACTTTGAGTAACTGAGAAATATGGAATTCTCTGCTTTAAACACTGTAGTGCAAATTATAATTGCACAATATGAATCACTAAGCATTTGCCGTGATAACATAATTAATTCAAAATTGTACAGGACTAAAGATACAAAAGGGCAAAGTGTAGGCTAATATAAATTAGCCTCAGATTACATCCTGGTAATTACTTTTTTTCAGTCTTCAAATATGAACTGGTTGTCTTGACAGTGACATCACTATTGATACAAAATGGAACGTAAAAGGAAAATGTCCTCCATTCCAAGGGGTTCGCACAACTAAAAGGGTTTTTTTTTTTAAATTTTGTTTTTTGTTTTTTTTTCCTTAACACATACTTCTGTGTACATAGACTTCAGAGAGAAGGAGGAGAAAGAAATATTGAATTCTGAGTTTGCAATCTGGTTTGCCTGATTCTTTTTCCTCATCTCTTCAACAAATGAAGATTCTCTGAGAGGACAAATAAGCCCGGCCAAGGGCAAGAGCGGGTCAGTGGCTGTGTTGGGAAAGGATGGATGGAGACTCACAAATCCTCCTCTGCAGCTGTCTGACTTCCAGCAGCAGCCTGTCTTCCCACGTTGCTTCATGCGTGAAGGATTTCACACACACTTCATGTGAGGAAGAAAGAAAGAAAAAGAGAGAGAAAGAGAGGAGAGAGAAGGAGAGAGAGAAAGAGAAAGAGAGAAAGAGAAAGAGAGAGAAAGAGAGAGAAAGAAAAAGAGAGAAAGACAGAAAGAGAGAGAGAGAAAGAGAGAAAGAAGAAGAGAGTAAGAAAGAAAGAACGAAAGAAAGAAAGGAAGAAAGAAAGAAAGAAAGAAAGAAAGAAAGAAAGAAAGAAAGAAAGAAAGAAAGGAAAGGAAAGAAAGAAAGAAAGAAAGAAAGAAAGAAAGAAAGAAAGAAAGAAAGAAAGAAAGAAAGAAAGAAAGAAAGAAGAATTGAGTACTAACCCCCCTGTTGAGAACTCCGAGTACTCCAGTCAGAGGAAAATAGGGCAACTTCTGAAGGGCTCTACACTGGCATATTTCTCTAATTCCTCATTTCCATATCATGTATTTTAATGTCTGAGAACAATATTGAATTGAATTTGAGACAAAGTTTTCAGTCTCCAGATTACTACTGACTTTAACCAGGCCACTGAATCTTCCTGCAACCTTGCTTTTGCCATTTCTGAAGCGGACAGGCTTTCTGAAGACTTTCAGTAAGTTCTGAAGTAGAACACCTGGTGAAAACTGTCTCCCCGGGGAATATAAATACTTCAGTTCTTCACTGGCTTACATCTGACCCCTCTCAGTCAGGATCACCCGCCTCCAGCACCTGCATTTTTCAGGTCCCTGGACCATGAAGGCGGAAAGAAACGGAACTATAACTTACATGATCTTCTGCATCATTATCTGTTAAATATTACCAACATAATTCCATAAAACTAACTCATTAAGGTTCAAGAATATGAATGTCTAAAATGTGCACTCTGATCTTTGAACTACATGTAGCAGACCCCAAGCACTTAGCATTTTGTCTTGATTTACAGCTTTACACTAATTTACCTCGTCTTCAGTTCTGAATCACAATTTCATTTAGGAGATATGCATCTCCCTGTTCAGTCAGCCTCCACCCAGTATTGAATGGAGTGGCCAAGATAACAACTGGGTGAGGAACTGCTTATAAAACTTTGGGAAGGTATAATAGACTACATTGGCAACTTCAGTTCTGCAGAAATATGAACAAATTCAGTGTTCTTTATATGAAACACTTGGGGCCAGAAGCAGTTTGGATTTCAGGACTTTGTGTATTCATTAGTTTTAGAATATTGGCATATACTTCAACAGGCAAACCTCATCTTTGATTTATTTATTTAGCGTGCGCGTGCTAGTGTGTGTGTGTGTGTGTGTGTGTGTGTGTGTGTCAGAAGGCACTGTGGATCTTTGTGCAGGACCAAAGGTGATTTCATTCCTAGAATGCCTCTGCCTCCTTTTTACCCCACTCTGGGATTGCCCAGATTCAGCCCACCCGGATCACAAGTGTTGGCTGTCTGCCATTTCTACCTTTGCTTTCATGTGGTATCTGGGATCTGAAGTCAGGATCTTCTACTTGTGAGGCAGAGTCTTAACCTCTGAGCCATCTCTCCAGCCCTTTCCTCCTCATCTTTAAAATACAAAAAAGTAAATACCCTGCAGATTCCTTATAATATTTCAGTTTCAAGTTCAAATGTTAGCTCAGGAGAGCCTTTCCTGATGATGTATGAAAGAAGGCCCATGGTATATCCCATTGTCCTGTTTCAGTTTTACCAAAGCTTATGTAATCTGAAGTAGCACCAATTTAAGCTTGTCTGCTATCAATCTATTATAACAGAATGTCATTGTATATGGTAATAAGTGAATGAATACTGTTGAATAAACAGAAGAAAAGTTATCAGTAAATTCCTGTGCTTTCAGAGATTTAAAAATACATATTGTCAATCATGCAGTGAAGGCAATCTCCCACAGACTCGCCAGAGATGTGCTTCAGCAAATAATCCCTCACAGTGGGCCTAAAGGCCAGCTTCCAAGTGTCAAATTGACAGCCGAAGCCAATGAGCACAGTTCCCACGTCAGTATTAGTTAGTACTTCCCACAAGTATCAGTGTATTCCCATTTTACAGATGAAGAGCCTAAAGTTTCTGCTTATGTTCTCTGCCTTGCCAGGACCACTGAGTGGCAATCCATGGGCAGGAACATTACGCAGATTCAGAAACTGAATTCCAGAGCGTATGCTTTTAAGGACGCAGTTCTTTCTTCACATGCAGAAGCCACAGGTCAACCTCTGTTCAATTTATTTAGTTATTTTTGGTGGCTGAGGCCTGCAGACGAGACGTCTCACTGAATAGGCTGGGCTGTGGCACAGTGCCAGCGATCCTTCTGCCTTCACTTCCCAGTGCCTGAGCCCACAAGCATGAGCCACCCACCCAGTTTGTTCTCACGGGTTCTGGGGATGGAATTCTGGTCCTTATGTTTGCAAGGCAAGAACCTTCTGGACTGAGCTATCACTTCAGCCCCTTTCGTAATTCTATTCTAACATGAAATTGCAGTTAAATAACATGTTTAAATTACAAACTGAAGTACAGAAGATGCAAAAAGTAAATTTAATTTAATCTCCTGGTTTTACTTATTTTAGTATGTAATATATTTACTCACTTGAAACAGAGAGAGAGAGAGAGAACATTATGACATGGCACACAACTGGAAGTTAGAGGAAAACTTGCACATGTAAGTTCTCTTCTACCACAGAGAATTCCGGGGATCAAACTCAGGTCACAAGGCTTGTGGGCAAATGTCTGGCCTGCTGAGCCACTAACCAACATCCATACTTTCTCAACTTTCAAGCAATCCTAACTTAAACCAAGGAGACAGAGTTTTGTACCTAATTGTTAATTTTGAAAGTCAAAACAATGATTAACATGGAAAAGGATACCACTTCCTGCAAGTTTGGGCACCGCTAGCTGTTGATCAGGACACCAGGGCAAAGAGTCAAATAACATGCAACAATGGCCCCTTCTGGGGCCCATCATGTCAATCCTAAACAAGAACAAGACTATTTGTGTTTATTACTGTCTGGATTTGGGTAGAAGAGATAGTAAGTGTAGTTTTTATAAACATTGAAAGATTTTCCTCTGCAAACATTCTCACCTTTCAAATCAGAGATGGACTGGGAGTCTCAACATGGAAGTGAAGTTAGTTTAAAATGTATCATGGGGCAGACTAGATGGTTCCACAGATAAAGTGCTTGAGTTTGATCCCTTAATACCAATGCAGAACAGAAGTAACGACTTCTAAACGCTGTCCTCTGGAGTCCACATTACCATTAGGGAACGTGGGCCTATACACAACACACACACAAACACCCACACAAACATACACACAACCTTTAAATATAGTATAAACTCATGATTATTTCTGCTGAACTTATCCAAGGCAAAGAAATGTTTTGGTTTATTAAATTTCTCAATGAAAGAATATGTTAATATGCAATATTGTCTTTTGCTTTAAACACACACACAAGCGCTCATGTGCACATATACATATGCACACACACGATATATACATACACACATGAACACATACATATATACACATATATGTACACACACTCACACATTCATACACACATATGTACACACATGCACACATACATATACACATATATGTACACACATATGCGCACACACAGATACAGACATATTTACACATGCACCCAGTGGACACACATGAAAAACGTCAATACAACAAACAATAACACTATCCAAGAAACAGAAGAAATATCAATCCATTCATTAATTCCATTTTATCTTCACAAAGAACTCCAGCTCTATATGGTAGGACTGAATTTTCACTATTTGTGCAAGTGAATTTAAGGAATAGCTTATGCATTTCACTAAAATCCAAAGGTAACAAGGTGGCATGAAAAACTGAAAAGTCAGGTAAATAAGTATATCAACTTCATATACATCTGACAGAAAAGGCAGACTGGATCCTGCCTACGTGAAAATGGACATAGTCATAACAAGGCCACCTCTGCATTTCCTTGATCTGATCACACAGCAAATTTTCAAACATTTTTCCATTTTGATACTTTATTATAAACCATCCTTAAAAGATGGACTCACAGCAAATTCACTGAAGTCTGAAGAAACTCTTTACAGTGGCTGAATGATGCCCACAAGGTCAGACCCTGGTAGCAAATGGGTTGCCTTATAGAGAAAAACCACCTGCAGACCGCTACCTTCCTTAAGACCCCCACTTTTAATTAAAAAACTGTAAATACACATTCCTTTCCAAGGTGTAACTGAAGATCTTCCCATACCTCTTTCATGAGATATACTAACATAGCTGAAATCTTAACAGGCTAGGATTTTAATCAAAATCAAAGCATGTCACAATGGCTGGAATACTGATATGAGTTCATCCTGGGAATGCAAGAACAATTGAAAATTGAAGCAAAGTTTTCTGAGAGAAGTCCAAGAACGGATGGGGCACAAGCACAGAATTGTGGGGAAATAAAACATGGGGGGGGGCGGCGCATGCAGGGATCCTTGGTATAAATCAGGCCTGGAGTTGACAGGTAATTTTCTGTGTGTCCCTTGAGAAGTGGCCCTCAGGGCTTAATTATTGATGAAGAGATATTTCTTTAAAGTGGCCCAGTGAAGAGCGCCTCAAGGGACATTCATAAGCACTCATGATATCAATTTCCAAGCACCTGGGAGGAAGGGACACCGAATGTCTCTTTAATTACGATGATAGAGGCAGAGGAGACCAGCTGAGATTCTCAAAAAATTATGATGATGCATAGAAAACTCACTACTCAAGTCATTTTTCAAGAAGGGGGCCCTTTCCCTTTCCCTTCCTACAATATAGGTTGGTTGATCTCTTACCTACTCTATCCTAGGACTTGAAATAATTCTTTAAAAACAAATGTAGTGTGCTCACAGATTCTTAAAATCTAGGGGAAAAAATCCTTGAAGTCCATGTGATTGGTGGGAAAGTAAGTTTCCTAGACTTAGTAGAAAAATACAGGTTTGTCTGCATCACGGTTTGTCTACATGTTGCTGATAAATTCACAACCAAATGGCTTATGGGAAAAAAGAGATTTTGTTTTGGCTTACTATTATCCAGTTACAGTTTGTAATACAGCTTGGCAAGAGCTCATACCAATACCAGAAGCCAAGGGAACTGGCCACACCACATCCATTGCTGAGAGAGGGAAGAACCCTTGCTTGCCAGATAATATATTTGTGCAAGTATGCTGAAAAATGCCATTTCACTGGAACAACTGCCTCTGCTTTATCCATCTGCCCAAGGAATGGTCACAACTAACACAGACTTGATCTTCCCCCATCAGTTAGGCAACCCCCCACTAGCTTGCTTAGGGCTTGTGTTAACTATCAGTTTTTCATAGATGTAGCTGAAAATTAGCCTGCATCTCTCATACTGAACACTATGTAGCTACCTATCGCAGTATGCTTTAACTGGATATATTTCTTTTAGGAAAATAACCCCCCCAAAAAAAAAACTTTGCCCATTCATCTATCCTCATCATGTATGAAAAACACTAAGAAATTTTCCATCATGTAAGTTACAGCTTTATTTTAAAGTAAATAAAGGTAAGGACTGCAACTCAGTAACAGAGCACTTCCCTAGCATGCAAAAGGTTCTAGGTTCAGTCTCCGGGCTGCTGAAGGTCCTGAAGGCAAATCTTGCTTTGCTGACAGGTATGGCCAGCTGTTGGCAGACAAGGTCTGTACTAGATGCTGGGATAAAACAGGGTTTAAAACCACATTTTACCAAAATTTCAGAAACTCTTCCATTCCACTGAAAAAAAAATCTCATTTAGAAGTAGACTTATAACATAAACCTGCAGCATATCTTCCCCTGCCTGGACGCTGTCTAGCTCATCAGTGTACTAATCTTTAAAAAAATATCCTGTGTGACAAATGATATCTGGGACATTATATAGAGGCAAGAGACAGATGATAGATAGATAGATAGATAGATAGATAGATAGATAGATAGATAGATAGATAGACAGACAGACAGACAGACAGACAGACAGACAGATAGTGAGTGAGTCATGATTGGAAATGTGTCTCTCACAGTCTCATGTGTTTGGGAAGGGCATGACACCTTTAAGAAGTGGAGCCTTTCTGGAAGAAGGCAGTCATGGGGGGTGGGCCTTTAGGTGAATTAGTCTCACCCCACTTTCAGAAGTCTGCTCTAGCAAAAGCAGTCTTGCAGCTCTCAGCCTCTAAGATGTTTGCAGTGACCTAAGCCTCCTGCAGCTCCTGCCTCCAGTCAACCATGTCCATCATAAAAGATGTCTCTCCTCTGGGACTGTAAGCTGAATAAATCTCCCTTTCTCCCTTAAGTTGTTTGACTTTGGATACTCTCTCACAGCAACAGATAACAGTAACCATTACAGAAATGATGGATAGATGGATGGACAAATAGATAGGTAGATAGGTAAGTAGGCAGGTAGACAGACAGACAGACAGAAAGACAGAGAGACAGACAGACAGACAGACAGGCAGGCAGGCAGGCAGGCAGGCAGACAGACAGACAGACAGACAGGTAGATAGATAGATAGATAGATAGATAGATAGATAGATAGATAGATAGATAGATAGATAGATAGATAGATAATATGAAATAAACAAGATCAATTTCAACTTGCAGATGAAGGACAGACAGGCTCACATGTGTGTGTGCACACATGCATGTGGTGGCCAGAAATCAACCTTGGGTATGTTCTTCAGGAAGAATATCTATCTTGTTTTTTGGTAAAGAATCTCTTGTTATTTCAGGGAACCCCTAAGAACTACCTCCCCAATTGAGGATTAAGTGTGTGTCACGACACCCAACTTCTTACATAGGTTCTGGGGATCAAACTTGGGCCCTCGCCCTTGCTTGAGCCATCTCCTGCATCACCCCAGTCTTTCTTCACTGTTTCTCCATCACTGTATCTGCATAGCTAAGGGAAAGACCAACCAATTGACCAATGCTACTTTTCAGTCTCTTCAGCTGTACCAAACTTGAAATAACATAATTCTCACAACATAGCTTCCTTGTCATGACATTTCTATGACAACTTTATTATCATTCTTGCCTTTTCATGGTAGTGGCTTGACTTCTACGACCTGAGATTGTTCTATGAGAAACTCTCCAGGCCGATCAGACACCTCTGTCTTGCAGCACTTCTACTTTCGAGCCCTTGTTACTGCTGCCTATTTATATAGCATCTGGTAGAATGATATGTATTCAAACAGCTCAGAACATACATGATTGTTCAAATATCATACAATTACCTCAGCATTCTGGCCTAGATTTCAGCATTCCTACTATTTCCTGACCTTTGCTCTTCAGCTTTCCAAATACAGGCATTCCCTTCAAAAGGTATGAAGGGAGTCTATTGAATTCCAGTACACTTTACAGTTGGGCAATCAGTCAACAGTATCTACTACCATTAAGAGGGAACAGAACCAATCTAAGAATCTCCCTAGAGACTGATTCATCATTAATCTTACAGTTTTTAATTAAACTATGAAAACTAATTCCTTGAATATTCAGCACAAGAGACAGAATAATTAAAAAAAAAAAAAACTGTATTGAAGTGTTTGGCCCATCCAGGATTTGCCCCAGGGCATGGCCGAGCACATGGGACTAAAGATGGCGCTGAGGGCAAGGGTCCTGGGTGTAACCTGATCACTTCACAGAGAGCCCTAACTGGCTTTCAGGTATTGGCTTGCCTCCTGTGCTGATTGACATTGGATTTCACCTGTGGTACTTGAAGTTGTCTCGAGCTTTGACACAATTGGATGCCTGTTTCGCGCCTTCGGGTCCTTTGTTACCCCCCCCCAATAAACTGGAGATCTGCTGAAGACCAGACAGACTCCCCGTTCCTCGACCGAGTCTCTGGGGAATGGAGGCAGAGGTGGGAACGGCCTTTTCGTCAACACAGCCAGTAGCTGTGTAATAGAGCATGTGAATGAGTGTGTGAGTGGACACTACATTTAAGCACATCTGAACACGTTCAGCTGTAGAAATGGGCAGTGTCTCAAGACACACAGGTCCAGCAGTGGAATTAGTCACTGCCTGAATCAGATCATCACATACAGGCTTTTGTGTCTTTGTAAAGTAAAATGTTTATAAAATAGAAGGGCTCTAAAATTGAGTATAAGTCACAAAACAGACTGAAGTTGAGAGGACCACGTGTATTTAGGAACTCATAAAGTTTTTTTAAAATAAAAGTCTTTACAAAACTAGTCAGTGAAGAATGCATTTCCATAGGCTCTATGGTACTTAAACAATGAAAACAAGGAGAGAGGAAAGGCTCTATACACTCAGATAAATAGATAGATGAGAAAGAAAAAGAGAGAGATTGCAAGAGATAATAGGTAGATAGATGATAGGAGGATGATAGAAAGATGATAGACATACACACAAAAAACTCTATAGCTAACAAATGACTTTTGCAAACTTGAGCTCCTAGTTTCTTCTTTGGCTCTTTCTCTATCCCCAGGGACAAAAGTAATTCTGAAAAAAGGGTGGTCTGAAGTATTTTTTGCTACCTCGTCTGCCAGTTTGGATTCCATGTCCCTTTTCAAACTTTAAAATCCAGTTCCTCCAAATCATTACTTTTGTGGTCCCACTTTCCAAACTCAACATTTTTCAAATCTTGTTTCTTTCACTAAGTACAGAAAATTCTCAACTGCCTGCTCAACCAAATAGAAGTCACAGTAATAGTCATTCAAGAGCCACTTCTATAGGACTCAAAATAAAGCCACTTTTGCAGACAGTGGATTAGAATTCATGTTTTTATTCAGGGTACATCTGAACACTCGTCACATAGTAGCTCGCACAATGTAATGACACAGGCAGTAGGGAAATGTGGACAACAAATTAATTTGGCTATAAATACAAAAATTTCTACGATGCAAATAGTCAAATTTTTAACTATCTACCTCAAAGGTCCTTTCTCAATTATCCATGTCAGTGGAGGGGAACAAGCTATTGAAAAAAAGTGAACTCCTGAAAATCATTCTTACTTGCTTTTAAATGTGAAGATATTGATATGGTATTGGCTCGTGACTCAATTTAAATGAGGAAATACTGGAAAATTACTGCTGAGGTCAGACAAAGTGACAGTGTCCAGCAGTCACCTACTTTAAAACTTACCCAGGAGAATTTGTATCTAAAAGTTGCATCCAAAGACCATCATTTCAAAATCTACATTGTATCCAAAAAGTAAGGCCCTGAAAAAAAATAACTTTTGAAACTATACATCTACTGCTAATGGACTTTAGAGTACTAATTATTTCACTCAGTGATTTTCCTGCTAAAAATGATAGCTTCCTTCACAGTATTTTTTAATGTTGGTTCTTTTTCTTCAAAAGATGTGGCCACCTGGTAACATCTGGTGATTACCTTTATTATTATCATTTTCCTTACTAACAGAACATCCAAGTAGGTCAGAGGAACTTAGTAAATGGAAGGAAGTCACATTGTTAAAGAGAACAAAGTCAGGCCTCAAACCCAGCAGTAGTGGATCCAAATCCCATTAATGTATCTAAAAAAGACTTGGCCTCATACTTTACAAAATTAATATCAAAACTGCATCTTTTGACTGTAAAGGCCACCCATCCTTCATGTGTCCACCTGCAGGGCTTAGAGTCTCACTGGTGCACTATCTTTGGCATCCATCAAGTCAAAAGTGACACTGGATGGAGGCTAGAAATCAGGAGGAAAGTGCTCAAAGCACCTTGGTATACTTCAATTACTTTTGTCCCTGGAAATAAAAATATTTCTCAGCTGCTTGTGAAACCTGAGACACTGGAGTTATATTTAATCACATCACCTTACAGATGTCCAGCACTCTATCAATATGTTCTTACCGCATTCATCATTGATCCCATAACTTTTAAAAAAAATTCTTTGTTTTTTTCATGCATTTGATGGTAAGACAATGATTACAGTCACATCAATCTCTACACAATGGTGTTAATGAATGTATTCACAAACGCCCTCAAATTTGATAGGAAACTAAGCCTTCATAATGGAGTATGATTTTTCAACACAAAAACGAACTTTTGTTTAAGTGAACAAGATTAACTGAGACACCTTGCCAGAGTTCATTCCCCTGGGCTTAGTGTACTTTTCTCACTGCATTATATTTTAATGGTTCATTTCATGCTCTTTCACGGTATTTTTACCTCATGAATCATAGGTATCACTTTGAGGAAAACGTGGAGTGTTTCATGTCATGAAAGATGTTATTGATCAAAGTGTGTTGCATAGACAAATACACAATAGCTAAAGGAGAACAGACCCACCATTCCACACCTGAGGTGATACCACCAGCCACACTGACTAAGGTAATACTCAGTGGAAGAAACTATGTGTGGTTAAGATGCACATTCAAAGTTTTACTGCCATCACTGCCCCACAGGAAAGTGGTAAGAACTAATTTCAGAGAATTATGAGGGACACAAAGAAAGAACTCAGTGAAGCTTCTAACCCCGTTCTGAAATTCAGCAGTCCAAAACCCACAGCTACCTACTCCCTGGCACTCCAGTTTCTGAAATCTATCCAGCCTGGGCCGTGTCAGGAGTGTGTTAAATGGATTTGGTTTAACAAAAGTCAAAGTCACAGGCGACAGGAGCATTTCATTCAGATGTGGGATCTTACATCCTGTACCCAGGTGAAGTGCTGATTAAGCCAGTTACCTTGAGATCCATAGAAGCAGAAAGCAGGAGGGTGGGATGGATGGAGGGATGGAAGGGAGAGACAATGAAGGGAAGCAGGGATAAGTACTTAGTATGCTTGTAAAAGTAGAAAAATTTAGAGAGGGAGGGGAGGGGGAGGGAGAGAGAGAGAGAGAGAGAGAGGACGGGTTAAAGGGCGCCTTGGGGTTCATGAAGGAGGATAACCCAGAGGGTGGGAGGAAGTGGGGTGGATTGAAGAAAGGAGAGGAAGGGGGATGGTTGGGAGCCGGGATGGAGGAAAGCAGGGATGAGTATTCAATATGCTTGTAAAACCAGAAAAATGAAATAACTTAAAAAAAGAGGAAACTAATGAGAGAAATCCCAAGTAAAGTAAGGGAAGAAGCTCACACTTTGGCACTTGTAGCTACACACGAATTCTTCAAAGAAAAGTACAGTCTGGAAGAAAACACAACAGTTTTCCCCAAGGACAGCACAAAGTTTCTTTCATCGCTCATAAAGGCACAATATGGCAACACCAGCTAGCCTGCCAACAGGTGGTTTTAAACTTTTATTTAAGCCCCCAGAGAACCGAGGAAAAGAAAAAAAAAAAAGTTTCACACACACACACACACACACACACACACACACACACACACACACAGTGACAATTATTCTATCCCAGTGACAGACTCAAAGAAAAACCCCAAAGGATAAAGAACAATAAAACAATACAAAAGCCCTAAGAGAAACGCTGATCTGGGGTCGGCCTTTCTAAAATCACAGTGATGGTCAGTTCTTCTCGGGCGCGCGTACACTAGGGCACCAGCTTTAACTCGGGGGGGGGGGGGGGGCGGGGACTTGGCCGCCTCGCAGGGGACTCCAGAAGGACGGCGTTGTTTGAGAAAATCCGGGGCGAGAGGGACCCAGACGCGGCGCACACCGATCCTGGGACGCGGCGCCTTCCCGGCAGGTGACTTTCTCTTCCTCTTTGCAGTTATTTCTCGAGCAGCGCCGTGGCCCGCAGCCGGGCACAGCGGACACTTGTCTTTTAATTCTGCACGCACTTTACCGACAGCAGGTTCTGCGAATGTAGGTGGGGGGACTGGATGGGCGTCCCCCCTAAAGCCACGGAGGGCACCGGGGAGGCGGCGAGTAGCGAGGGTGGGAAGGAGCAGTTCCGACCCTGGGGTCCCCCGCCCTGGCGTCCCTCATCCTGGCGTCCCCCGTCCTGGCGTCCCCCGTCCTGGCGTCCCCCGCCCTGGGGTCCCCCGCCCTGGAGTTCACGCCTCCGAGCTCCGGGACTTGAGGTCACTGCTCCGTGGGGCGGGACCGGAGCTCTTCCTGAAGTCCCCCGCGAAGTGGCCAGCTCCGGATGGCCGCGCGCCCCGGGGCGGGGAGTCCGGCACCCCGCGTCCCGCCGGCCTCGCCCCGGCCCGGGTCCCCCCGGGGAAACTTTGCGGCGCCTCCCGCCGGGGCCCACGCACGGCGGTCGCGGAGGCCTCCGGCCGCCCGCCGCTGACCCTCCCGCCCCGAGCCGTGGCCGCGGTCGGTACCTCGATGTCCGGCGCGTCCTTGCTCAGCACAGGGGCCATGGCAGCGGCTCGGCTCCGGGTCTCCACGCAGCGCCGTGGGCGATCGCACCTCGCAGCCCCGCACCGAAGCGACAGCACCCGCGAGCGCGAGGGGAAAGACTGTGGGGACTCCGGGGCCGGCGGGCGGGGGCGGGGCCGAGCGAGGCCACGCCCCGGGGCGGGGAAGAGGGCGGGGAGAGCGTGTGATAGACGCGCCTGGGACGACGTAGAGGGCGGGGCGAGCGCAGGATGGACTCTCCTGGGGCGGGGGAGAGGGCTGGCAGAGCCGTGATGGACACGCCTGGGGCGGGGCTTCGCGCTGGGCCGGCCTGGGAGCCGAGCGTTTGCTCCGCCCCGCCCCAGGTCCTGCCCTGTCGTCCGCTTTCCCCCTGGGCGGGCCGGAGCGACAAGTGAGAGGTGGCCGCGGTGCCCAGGGCTGGCCTTTGCTCGATCCGCCTGCCCAGATCCAGCTGGGTAAAAGCGGAGCCAGGTGGCCGGGCTCCCCAGGAGTAAAGACGAAATACAGTGGACACAACCAGCGAATGGCTGCTTTGATTTCCGCACCCCTCGGCTGAAGCCCTGGAGAGGCAAAAGAAACACTGTGTGTAGAGGAATTGAGACTTGGACAGCTCTCCAGGGACAGGGTCGAGGCAGTAAACGTTCTCCAGCCTCCGGAAAGCAGGCAAGCTAGAGTTAGGGATGCTTGAAAGGATTCAGAGTCTGGGGACCACTGTGGAGGGCAGGGGAGACAGCCATCGTAGCTACAGCCAAGGTCTAAAGTGGGTGGACACCAGTAAAGCTTTATCATTTCTATGCCTCACAAAAATATTGTTACAGATCGTGAAGCCCTTTTAAATACGAAGATCTGTTCTTGGTGCTTTGCTCTAGAGGTTGCTGGGAAAACATGCCCCCAAATCTGAAAATATGTTCTTGGCGGGAGGAGGATGCCTGGGCTCCAGATCCTATGCTCACTGAGTTGGTATCTCTTTGCTCTCCCATGACAGCTCTATTTCTAGCCAAACTGTATAGCTCTCCCTCATGTTCACAACATTATGGTCATCTTGGTGTCAAGTAACTTCATAAGACCTTTAATCAATAATTATGTGGGGGTTTGGTTGTTTTTAATCTTCCTTGTATGAATCCCTGCCATGTTAGCTTTTTCAAAGTCTTCAAGAACAGTCACTGGTGTTGATAAGACTCACAGTGAAGGATCATGCAAGATATGGTGCCTGTTTGATAGACAGACTAGAATAGGAGCAAGTTCTTGGGTTAGGATCCTTGGATGGCTGGAGAGGACTTAAATGAATGAACCACCACAGTACCTTCAAGAACTTAGAACACTTTAAGCATAAGGTGCCATGTTTCTCAATCTGTTGTTGTTGTTGTTGTTGTTAACTAGAAGGTAAGATAGAGACCTAAAATCATCCTTAACTCCCTTCTCCCTCAGTTAATCCTTCCTTGAGTTTTAAGGATTCAACCTCCTAACTGAGACAGTTAGAGGTAATATAGATAATGGGATAGGGTGGGGCTGGGAATGGCAACTATTGCTTTGAATTTTTTTCTCCCTTGGCTGAGTTTCCTTTTCCTTTCTCTTGCGCAAGTGGTTTCTTGTAAATCAGTTCCTCTTTCGTTTTCCTCTTTCAGCAGCTAAGTGGATGTCTGTGGAGCAATCCTAACCACAAACCCAAACTATGATCAAATGCGAGTCCAGGAGGTCTGTTAACCTCTGAGAAACGATAAATGAAAAGTATCACTTCCCTCACAATGCAGTTTCAGCTCTGAGCCCCTTTCCTAATCCAAAGGGAGCCGGGATGCTCCCTTAAAAAACAGAGCTTTGAAACCTCTGTTTTCTCTGCAACTAGATTCCTACCTTTTTTCTGCAGCAAGCAATTCTTTGCTCACCTCAGGGCATGAACTTGGAAGTTCATGTGCCACAGTTACACAACCACGTCATGAAATCACTTGCCAGGGTTTTCATAGCCCAAGGTACTGATTTGCCAGTTTTATCTGTCACCTCCTCTGTTCTTCAGACGGAGCTTTAAAGTATGAATTCCTCCGCACTCACTACATATAATGACCCATTTGCAGCCTAGATATAATGACAATGAAACATAATCTTTAGCTGCCTTTGGTTGACCTGCTGCTCCCCTCTTCTCCCACGTAGTAGGAACGCTCTTGCCCTGACTCATGTTCTAACCACTAAGTCACTTTCTCATTATCCTCCTTGGACATTATCCTCCACAACAAACCATTTCCCTGGGCAGCCATCTTGAACTCCCTGATTCATTCCCACAACCAATGGTAACTGGACTCATCAAGTCTCTTTTGTTCTAGTTTGCAATGCTCTAGTTTTGTTCTCAGTAGTCCTTTCAAATGTGTTTGCCTGCTTATTCAAATATGATCTGTTTAATACATGTCTTCTATTTAGAGTGCAAGTTCTAAGAAGAAAGGGCCTATGTCTGAACATTGAGTTTCAAGCCTGGGACCGAAATGTAAAAAACATTCACTTTGTGAATGAAGAAAACAGAGTAGATCTTGGAGTTTGTTTACGCACCAAGCAGTTTTAGGAAATGCTGTTTCATTTCTCTCTGTATTTGCCTCAGCATTCCCCTTGTTTCTGAGTGAGTCACAATGTCTGTCAACGGATTTTCAGTTAAAATATTGCACATTAACTGCTTCCCTTTTCACGGAGTGTGTTCTAAAGTCTGGTGCTCTTACAGCTCCTGATGCCAATCCTTTGCCCCAGAGAACACTGTCCCTCTAAAATGATCCATACCCTTATGCAGATACGCACTCATCACACATGTGGATATAACTATGCATCCATAAATATGTATTGAAAAAGAATATATATATATTTATATGTACATCATTCACACATATATACACATGTAATGCATGTGTCATTAAATCAACATTCACATTTGTGCATAACATGCATGCCATATATAGTCAAATCTGATTCTTTTTCCAGTTTCATTATGAAGGTTCAGTCAGTGCTCAATATGCTAACCTCCAGGGATAGTGGTGTTTTCTGAGGTTACACTACAATGTAAATATTATGACTTAGCAATCAATACTTCACATGGCTTTATTATTCATCGAATGATTATTGGATTTCTTAAGACATTTTCATGAAAGTACATCATGCTTCCCCTTAGTACTCTCTCTTGCCGCCTTGTACCCTGAAGGCACAGAGATAAAAATATTCCGAAGGAGTAGTCTTACTAGTCTTTTATTGGGTCCCAAGCCAGCTATCAGATATCAAAACAATGGACCCCAAACCTTGGAATGTCTCCCAGAAGTTTCCCACTGGGAACAAAGAGGGATTTCTGAAGCCCCGTAGAAGAGGAAAAGGGCTTCACAGAGCACTGAATATTTGCAAGATCCAGTGCCAGCCAGAAAAGGAAGTTGTCTCCTGGAAAGAGATGTCACACAGCTCTGAAATCTTGTCTGGCCACCTTGCAAGGGAAGCTGAAAGCAGGCAATGATGGGGATGTGGTGGGTGGAACCCACCTCCAGCAGAAGTGCTTAGCCAAGTACAATGCTATCCTGGTACTTAAGCCTTAGTCGCAGAGGAACCTTAAGTCTCAGAACCTCAGAGGACTTTGAACCTTGGATAGCCCTCTTCCCAATATAGCTGTATTGAATAAATTGGTTTATTCTTTTTTTTTTTGACTTGCCACTGTTAATTTGATTTTTCCCCTTCTTTTTGAAATTGATTTATTGAAGGTGGATGGCCAAACCAAGGTATAAACATGGCCACAGGTTTTGTAAAAACCTCCCTTCTCCTTTCACATATTTCCTCTGTTTCATTATTTTTCAGCATGTAAGATAAAATCTGTGATAGCTGAGTACTGGCAAATGAATCATCTCTAAGAGTTACACACCGTGTCCATATTTGCTTTCTGTGATTATTATTCTTCTAAACCCCAACAGAGGAAAAAGTCCAAAACATGGTTTCTATGCAAAAACAAGAGTTCCATCAATAAGCAAGTACAAAATTCAGATACTATTGCGCCATTTCCCAATTCTACTAAACAGACATACCTGTTCTGGAATATTTAATCAAGACACTGAATTTTACTGCTCACCTTCCCTGCCTCTAGTCTGTATAAGTGGTTGAATCTGATAATATTTGAATCCACTGAAACTCCCTATTAAACATAGTTGAACCTGCGAATGATGCAAGCTGTACAGACTCCCTGCAAATGAATTCACACCGCACTCTTTAAAAGTTGTAAACTATGATGGCATTTGTCAAGCTGTCCCTCCATCTGGAAGCACAGTGAAATATCAGGTGTTCCACATTAATTTTTTGTAGGCTTTGGTGAGACAGCTCATCTCTCAACTTAATAGTTTACAGTACATGAATGAATATTATTATTATTGCCGTTGTCAGAACTAAGGCTTCTGAGTCATTTTTAATTTCACATCTGAAAAGTTACTCAATATCGCCAATTTAGAAACACAATAAAAATTCAAATTTCCATATGGTTTCATTTTCTCCCTTCTAGTGTAACATTAGACAACTTTTGCACACTCTTTTGAATATCATTTTTCAAAAAAAAATCAGAGACTTTGATCAAAAGATCTGTTGTTCCCTCCATTTGATTTTCTAGAGAAAATTTAATCTATCCAAACTAACCATAAGGATAATGATTAAAAATCAGTTAAATCCAAATATTTCTAGTATTTTTTTAAGAAGAACATGAGGCAGATATTAACCCATTTTATGAAATGAACTGGGATAATATACCCAAGTACATATAAGTGTGTGTCACGTTATAAAAATTACAGATATATCAGAATTATGAATGCCTTGCCACCATTTATTCGACAATTATTTACTGAATGCTGTGATTTGTGTAATGCATGTGTAATGATCATTTGTAACATCTCATTGGATAATAACTTCCTTGTCCTTGTCTTCAAAGCTTTTAGCCACAAATTCAAAAACATGGATTGGAGCTGATGAGATTGCCCCGTGGGAAAAAGTACTTGCTGTGCACGCCTGAATTGGATTCAAGGAGCCTGTGAAACAGCGAATGGGGAAAGTCAACACCACACAGTTGTCCTCCAGCCTTCACATGTGTGGTATGGTACGTGTATGACTAGTCATTCTCACACATACAAACACAGACATACGTATCATGGACATTTGATGAACAAAAATTTTAGTGATTTTTGAGCAAATGTTATAAATGAATGGGTTTATCATGACTGACAAATATCAAAATATACATACTAGCATTTTGGACATGCCAAATTGCTGTGAAATGTAAGTCAGACTTTTAAAAAAAAATGAAGTCTGATTCTATAGGGCTCACATTCTGTGAAGATGTTATTTCTGCATTTGTGGTTACTCTTGTCAATTCGACTGGCTCGAGAGACATCTAGGAAAACTGGGAAAGTGTATTTCCAGATGTGTCTAGCAGAGTTTTCAAAGATGTCTGACCGGAGGGTCTGTACATTAAAGAGAAGATGAATATGGAAACACCAGCCCGTGGACTGAGGGTCCAGGCAAAGCAGAAGATGGAAGAAGCAGGAGCTCGCCCATGGGACTGTGGAAGGCAGAGCCTGTGAAATCCCAGAACAAAGCAATGAGGAGGTAGAACAATACAAGATGATTTCTGATGTCATTCTTGGGCCTCAACAGGCACATACACACAAGTACCTTCTTGTACACACAAAAATTTAGTAATTAAATATAGTTATACATATTACATTTAACATATCATAATATATGTGCGTAAATATATATTCTATTTTGTTCATCTAGTGAACCCTGGGTGACACTCACAGTGAACAATTCTGGCTGCACTGCTTCTGCGTGAAAGTGGGAGGCTTACAGTATAACCTGACTTGCAGAGGAGGAACAACACCCACTGAGATGTTCTTGAAGAGAACCTCCCCCACTCATTACAGCCCCCCCCTTTGTCGCTTGCTTTCCCTCGTCTTCAGAAATTCCCACAATTCTAGCAACCAGTAGTTAAAACATTTCCTTTATTTTTTCACTGGGTTCTTAGTCTTTCAGTTGAAGTTCATCTGTGAATCCCGGGGCAGGAGGAGGTGGAGGCGTCCATGGTGGTTCGCGAATTCGTCCGTGGTTCTACACACACACACACAGACACACACGCACACACACACACACACGCACATGCACACAGTTGAATAAATAATAATAATAATTAAAAAAAAGTGTAGTGTCATGTCAAGAAATAAGCATACATATCATATCATGTTTCAGACTTTATTTTGGGTTTTGAGCTTGGTCTAACAAGAAATGAAAAACCATTTTAAGGCATGTGATAGGCACGATCCTAAGTGTGTTTTGAAGAACTGTAAATGCAGCATGTATATGATGGCATATCACGTACTCACTTGGGTTCCATGTGTCATTCCTTATACAATCTATGCCATCATAATGTTAATAGTCTTAGGAAATCAAAAGAGTTTGTTTATGAGTCCCATCATGTATGAATACTGCTGTAAATTGGCTTATAACACTTGAAAAACAGATGTCTGTTTTAATCAGAGGCCAGAGAAAAACAAATTCACTTCAGAATGATTCGGTAACTCTAACAATGGATAAAGTCCTTGATACTTTAAATTGATTTATTTTTTTATTTTTTTTATTTCTGGTTTAGTTGTTTCGTTTTTTTAAAAATTTTTTGTGTGGTGTGTGGTGCGTGCCTGCGTGCATGCGTGTATGTGTGTGTGTGTGTGTGTGTGTGTGTGTGTGTGTGTGTGTATTGTATCTGTGTCTGCATGGGTGTGTGAACATAGGCCTTGGGTGCACATATGTGTACAGAGACTGACCAGGTATTTTTATCAGTCTCTTTCCATCAATTTTAAAAATTTTTTATTGATAAAACTTTATTATTTGTTTACCTAGTCATACAAGCTCAATAAGTAACCCCTCTTTCCCACTGACCCCTCCCTTCTCCTATTCTATATCCCTATCTTACTTCCCTCCCATCTTCCCTCTCCCTTATCCCTCTTTCCTCCCTCCTCCTCTTTTGGTGTCCCCTTCCTGCTCCCTCCCATCTTTTTATATGGGCACTGAGTTTCCCTGTGAGTTGTCTACACTAGTGAGGATTCAGGACTCAGTGGCATAACTTGGGGCCCCTTCTTGGGCTACCCACTAATATGGGAACTCTTGTCTCTAAGAATCCTACTGTCTGAAGCTTTCTCTCCTTGAGATCCATGCTAGTCTTCGAGAGTTTGTTGACCTGTCAGCCATGGAAAGGTGGAATCACATTTTAGTGATATCCTGCCTGCTATAGCCCACTTGAGCGGTGTATCTTCTTCCATCTTAGACTCTTATAATCTTGCCGCCCCCTCTTCCACAAGGTTTCCTGAGCTTTAATATGGGGAGAAATTTGGCTGGTCTGATTCCAAATGAACACTGTAGAGTTTTTGGTGTTCTGAATTATGGTTAGTTGTTATTTTCAATTTTGCTGTTCCTGCACTGCATCCTGATTGGATGTTGAGGTCATCTCCTGACCAAAGATGAAAGACTGCTCAAATGAAAGTCTTAATATAAGAAGAGGCTTAAAGGTAGATGGAAGAATAGGATTTGGACTCAATAGCAAGTGGGGTCAGTCACCCGGTTGCCTGTTGGTTACCCTCTGCCAGCCCCTATCCCCTCCCTGACCGTGGAGATATGACCTGCCCAGTCCCAAGTGAACAGGAAGGGAAATGAGAGTGAACTGTGTCAAATGTCTTACTACTTACATGCAGTTCATGACTGTGGCCTAATTTCTCTATTGAAGTGTGTATTCTTATGTCTCCTTTCTTAGAATCTCTCAATATCATGAATCAGCATGATCCAGGGTCTACCTATCTCTAATGTCCCCAACACTGGAGTTACAGACATTTGCCATGCCTGAGTATTACACGTGTGCTGGGGGCCTAACTCAGGTCTTTATGTTTGCATGGTAGACACATCCATGGGCATCTTTCCAGCCCCAATAGAATGGGGACCATATCTTTTAGTCCTCCATGTCTGCCATGATACCTCCCACATAGTAGGTATATAAATATTCATGAATAATGATTCCATTCTTCTTTGAAAACTTCATTGCATATATATATTCATTATTACTCTCTCTCTCTCTAAACATGGAATATCATATAGAATGCCTAAAGGGAAGAGATTTCTAAAATTATGTTAATAAAGGAAATAATATGCAAGTCATATAAGAACAAGAAAAGTATGAAAACTAGAAAAGCAATATAAAAATCATATTAATATGATTTCTCACATATTAGGCAGTTAAAAACATTTTCAGACGTATGTAGAGTGAAGGAAAATTTTAATGTTATAGGATTCAGCAATGATAACACACTTGGTACAAATAACTGTAGGTGGTTTACAATCTGCAGATGTCCTGTTCCATTGTTGTTCTATAGCAAAACACCACAAAGCAGTAACCTACAAACAACAAAGAGAAAGAATGAGCTCTTTTTTCTAATATATGTGTATTGCAGTTTCTCTGCATGTTGCACAGAATTCATGGACCAAATGGCTTAAGGCAACAGGGATTTTATTTTCTCTTATGATAGTCTAGTTATAGTTCCTTGTCCAGCTTGGCAGAAGAGCCCATACGACACCTAGGTTGAGGGAACTGGCCTCACCATGTCCACAAGATTGCTAAGAGGGACACTCCTCACTTGCCAGAACAATATATCTGACCAAGTATACAGAAGCACGCCTGCTTCCTCAACCAGCTCCCTCCATCTTACTCACCTGTCCTGGCACTAGCCACACCCACGATGGGCTGGGCCTCTCTGTCAAGTATACAATCTCCTTAAGTCTTGCACTGGACTTAACTCAACCTCTGATTATTTTACAAGTGCCCAGTGCTCTCACCCTCAACCTTCAAGTTGACTTCTGTATCTAACTATGACAACATGCATGTGTGTGTGTGTGTACATGTACCTAAATTTATGTATGTTGGTATGAAAGTACATGCACATGTGTGCATATGCAAAGGCCAGAGTTTATGTTGGATGTCTTCCTTGGTCTCTCTCTACCTTCTTTTTAAGACAAAGTGTCTTGTTGAAAATGGAGCTCCCTCTTTAAGTCCTACTGACCAATGAGTCTCAATAAGCCTCCTGCCTCTGCCTCCTAGGCTCTGGGATTATATGTGTGCACCATCACACTGGGCTTCTAACATGGCACTGGGATTGACTTGGGAATCTCCAAGTCAATTTACTTAAGGTTGTTTTGCTTTTGGCTATATCACCAGTGCCAAAGCAAGTGCAAACTTTGTAAATACCCAGGAAATACTTTTGAGAAAAATGCATGGAAGAGACAGCATGCTATAGTCCCTGACCACTTTTTTTAATATTCTTGTGTTAGCTTTTGTATGCACATAGTACATTAAAGTTTTTGCATCACCCATCAGAGAGAACCATTCAAGAGCAAGGAATCTATCTTATTAATCTTTGACTATCTCAGCATAAAGAGTATCAATAATTATGTAGATCTCTAAGTGTAGGTTGATAAAGGAATGAATAACTTACTGCAAATCTAAGTATCTGTACAAAGCCTGCATAGAATTTGTCCTATCAACATTTCACCATGGAAGAGGAAAGGTCTCAGGAAGTTCCACTAGTCCCTGAGAAACTGATGAGGATTAATACTGATGAGGGGGGAGAAGAGAAGATGCTTTCTTCAATGATATACCCACTGATATATGACTCATGTTCTAGAAAATACTCAGGCGCATGTTATCAAAGTAATCCAGATGAAACCCAGTGGGCCACACAAGTGAAAAGACATGAAAATAAGGAGAAGACTCGCAGGGAAGAAGTTTTTTAATAGATAAAGGAGGAAGGATTAGATTGAAGATTAGGGTATGAAAATATCATAAATTCACTACATTCATATTTGAAACTCTAGCAAAATAACAAAATACTTTAAAACCAAAGCATTTGAGTACTTCACCAGTAGTATCCATACTAATACATCTTTTGCTGTTTAGAAATTTAAATTTAGGGGACAGGAAGATGAATTAAGGAAATACACATTTTACAGTAAACTAGCTTCCACAAGTTGTCCTCTGATTTCCACATGAAGATACATACATTAGTGTCCTCGCTCTCTCTCTTTCTTTATATATAAATGTATGTATATATATACATATATATTATATGTTTGCATATATTTGAATAAATGTATTTAAAGAAAATTTAATTTAATATGTGCATGTACAGCAACAAGAAAAACGCCAAGAGTTTACTTGCAAACATATCTTCAGTTCTTATTCTGATCTTAATGATTCACTTGAAAATATTTTGACAAATATAATCATCCATGTGAAGTCCCTACTTCATTTTCAATAAATTTGAAACTATCTTCCACTTCCTCATTCTTTATTTCACTGGAATCTAAAATTATCATTGGTTTTGTTTTCCAAAATCTTCTGAGCAATTTCTTCACTAAAAACATCATTGTTGCAGTCTGCCTGCATGGTTGCTGATAAATGACCATCACACAACTTAAGAGAACAAGGAGTTTACTTTCTTACGACAGACAGTCCGGTTACAGTTCTCAGTCCAGCTTGACGGGAAAGCATTCACCAACACTAGGGCCGAGGGGACTGGCCACACCACCACTGCATAACGGATGAGAGATGGACAATCCTTACTTGCCAGACCAGCATGTCTGTCCAAGTGAACAGAAGGATGCCCACTCTCTCAACCAGCTCTCTGATTTATCCAGAGCCTAACCCCACCCACCATGGTCTGGGTCTTCCCCATCAGCTAGACAATCTTCTTCAGGTTTGCTCTGGGCTTAACTCAACCATCAACTCTCTACAACTGTGCCCGGAGCTCAAACCCTCAACAGTCAAGTTGACACCTGTGCTTAACTATGACTATCATCAAATTATTTTTAAACCATATACAGCTAATTTTCAGGGTTCCAAGAAACTTGCTAGTTTATATTTTAGTCAGAATTCCCATTTATAAAATATTTTATCTTCTTTTTAGAAGAACTGATACATTACATGTTTATGCTCTTGTATAAAGGGGACGGGCATATAAATTCATTTATGTATCTATATTATTTAAATATATTACATCTAAATAAGCCCTTGGCATATTTTCCACCTTTGTTTAAAATGACTCATTACTGATCCCATGGGGTCACCTGTCTTTTTTCCAGCTTCAATTAAAGCAACTTGAATTTTTGTTGTTGTTCTGGTTGCTGCTGTTACTTTCCGTTTCTCTTTTCTTAAGTTGGGGGCAGGGACAGCGTGTTTCATAGTGACTCTTCCAAGTAGCACAAATGTATTCACAATGTGATCTCTGATAAATGTCCAAATGGATTTTAAAACTAAGTAAATCGAACTGCATTTTGAGTCCTGTAATTTATTCCGGCCATCTGTATCATGCACACACGAGCTTATTTCTTAAGAGCGTTAAGATTTTTCTCTTGCCCAGCCCCAGCCCAGAGGTACCTCTGGAATCAAACATTATTATATTTCAAGATGGACTTTGACCCCTCGAATAATTTAAAGCATCTTTGAAGGCTATTTTTCAGCACAACTATTTGCAATCTGGAGATTAAAAATCATGGAACCAAAATCATTCTTTTGGCATCATACTTTCTATTTAAAGGCCACCAAATGTTTCTTTCTGAGAGATTGTATTGAGCAGTTAGGATCTTGGCATCCACTATTGTTCTGGGAAAAAATTTCCTGGCCCACATTTGTTGTCCCTGGATAATGACTGACGAGAGTATATGGACCAAGCCACCTTCCCATCTGTACTAGCCTAAACTAACATCAATTGCTAGGTTGTGTCCTCTGCCGAACTGTGCAAGCTTAAGCATTAATTTTACTTAGCTTTAATAAAAATAGATAAGTTATTGATCATGTATTCTATGCCCAGGATATTACATATGATCTCTGATTTAATTCACACAAAGGTGGAACCTTCTTGGGTATGTTTTATTTTAATTGTAAACGCTTAATGTCTTTGTTTAATAGGAGTCACTAAAAATAGAAATCCATGGATTTTGTTTGCTCTTAATGCAATGTTGTTATAAAGTACAGTGTACAGTGTATATGTGTGTGTGTGTAAGGCCAATTCTGAGTGTACTATTCTAGCATTTTCCACCTTAATTTTTGAGGTGGCGTCTCTCACTCAGTCCAGAACTTTCTATTATCTAGACTGGCTGGTGGAAGGTGCTGGGGATCTGGAATGTTCTGTCTCCAGTGCTTGGGTCATGGACACATGCCACCCGCACCTAGATATTTATAAAACTCTAGGGGTTCACGATCAGACCCTCATTCTTACACAGCATTTCACCCTCTGTACCATCTCCTCAATCACAATATAAAATGTATTTTGCTATTTTGCTGCTAACTTTTAAAGTTCTTATTTTGCCAAAAAGTAATTTGAACAGTTTAAATTCATAATTATATAATCAAGAAAATTGAGGTAATTTGATATCCACATATTCAGACAGATGAATGATGATGGATTCTTACTTAGGACTGCTTCACTCAGTATACACTCTATTTTACTGTCTTACAGTGAGTGGGGTAATATGTTCCCCTACAGAATCTATTTATTAGCTCTAGTCTAGTCCATTCCAAACCATTCTTGTAGTTTATAGATCATGGACTATATAGTATGACTATAATAATGGTTATGATGTGTCACAGTTTTTCTGTTTGCACAGTTTTTAATCACAAGTACAAATATTATTGCATGCATGTGCATGTTGTATACATGAATGTATATCAGCTACATGCTAAGTAAATGTATAGATACTTTTCAATACAGTATCTATCATAGCCCTTGCCTTAATAAGCTCTGTCATAGATTTTGTTTGGTTTAGTGTTTACTTTTTCTGAAGAAGGGTCTCACACTATAATGCATGCTGGCCTGGATCTCATTATGTACCATGGTCTAGCCACAAACCTGAAGCAGTCATCCTGCCTCGGCCTCCTAAGCTCTGAGATCTCAGGCATGCATTAGCATGCTCAGCTTGATCATAGAACTTTGGCACAAATATCAAGTTTTAAATTTTGCCATCTTTCTGCATTGTTTGAAATAAATTAAGCCACTATAGATAGAACGTAAATTCCTAAAGAACTCATATGATGAATTAATGAGCCTATACAGAAAAGTACTCCTGATACATTACTTAAATTTCTTAGAAATTATTATTGATATAAGAAATCTTTTCAAAGTATTCTGTTCTTAGCATGATAAAAATGTCCCCTATGTGATTACAAATGTAGAATAATTGAAGAATTTAGTATCATTTAGTCCAGAGAAGAATAAATTTTTACATTTAAATAGGACTTTTAATACAGGAATAAGAAGCAATTTTTTTTGTTTTGATATCGGGTCAGTAAATAGGTTAAATAAATTTTGAGATGGTTTAATAGGATATAAGAAAGATTTTCCTTTATGCCAAAGAAAAAAGTGTTAGCATCAACTATTATTGATGGCATAGAGTCTTTGCACCTAAACTCTGCACCAACAGCAAGAACAGTCATTTGCATTGGTATGACTACCTCCCTCACCAAAGTACTAAACAGTATGATCCCAAGGAGTCTTTTCTATTTTTTCTATTTGTTTTTCTTTTTTGTTTATAATTTTCTACCTTCATGTTCGCTTGCCATTCGTCATGGTCTAAATGTGAGTATTTCCCCACAGGCTCATGTGTTTGAATCCTTAGCAGTTTTGATAAGGTTTGGGAAGGTCTTGACAACTCTAGGAGGTGAGAGTCTTGCTGGAGGAAGGCATGCACGACCCTTGAGGCGGGATACCCTCACCTGTTTCTACGAGGGGTCCACTCTCGGCAGTCTCCAGCTTGTGCTCTAGAATGTTCTCTCAGATGGCGATCTGAGCATTCTCCAGTATCTGCCGCTCACCATGCCCTTGCCACGACAATGGACTAAATCCGGAACTGTAAACCAGACCAATCTCTTCTTTCTTCCTTGAGCTGTTTGCATGAGCATTGTCGCACAGCAGCAGAAAGAGTAAATGCAACGCCATTCGTGATCCTTAAGGTATGTCACGGTTTAAATATGATTGCACATCTCCCCGGCTCAGGCACATGAACACTTGATGCTTAGCTGGTATTCGTGTGTGGGAAGGACACGGAACCTTTTAGACCTAGAGCTTTGCTGAGAAAGCTTAGCCACTAAGTGCAGGCCTTGAGCTTTGGTAGCTCATCTCTGCTTTCTCTTGACCGCTGGCTCTCTCTGCTTTCTGTGATCTCAATCTGCCACCATTATGCGTTTCCCACCATAATGGACTCTATCCGCTCTCTAATCACAAGCCAAAAACAACAAAGCAAAACAAAACACGTTTTCTCCCTTAAGCTTCTTGGGCCAGAGTGTTGTCTCACAGCAACTGTAAAGTAGCTTCAACAGCGCAGTAACAATTTGTGATTTTTATTTCTAAGAGCATCTATTCATAAGATTATTAATTAAAACTGTTTTTATATTCAACTTTCAAGAAGTAAGATGGTGTGATATATCAGCAAGGTTTTTGGGGGGAAGGGAATACAAACTTTAGGCAGAGCACACTCACATCATATTCCTTTGCATAAGTGCATAACTACAACTTGTTTAAAAACATTTGTCATAGCGCAACTTTTCAAAAGTCATCAGTGGCTTTTCATTAACTTAAAGCAAAAGTCACAGTCATTAGCATGGTCTACATGGACTAAGCATCTCACTCTAGTTCTTGAGGTCACATTGTCTCAGTCACTAGGACTCAGCTAACTGCTCATCATCCAACGTAACAACTTCTTAACTTTCTCTGTTCTTTGTCCTTCATTCAATACCAACATGATACAACACATTCATTCCATGACGCGGAACCAGATCTCAGCCACAGGAAAGAGCCAGCATTGGACATCTGGCCTTGGACATCTCTTTATTACCAGTCCTTCACTGCACAGGGTTACATAAGCACACCAGTGTCCACTGGTCTTTGTCCCGACCATTTTCTGCACTAGATGCATACTTCCCTTATGTGGCGATGTGTCTACTTGCCTTTAGTAGCTTCCTTTTCTGAATCTTAAGTACAGTGTGTATATTTTTTCGTATGCTGTCTTCATCTAAAATAGAGTCTGAAGTGTGATCGTTATTTAATAAGTTAATCTTTCAATTTATTTTAATGCTAAGGTAAGTGCTGTTCCTGCAATGTCAAATTCTAATAAAAAGTAACATTTGTAGCTGTGACTAAAGCCAACTTTTGGTAGTATAATATTATTCTTTCCATCTACAGAGTTTGTCATCATGGAAAGGCAAATGATGAACTATGAAGTATAGCTTGTGAAACTTAGACCATTAATATTTTTTATAACAGAATCAAAGAATATGGGCTGGAGATGTGTGTGTGTGTGTGTGTGTGTGTGTGTGTGTGTGTATGTGGGTGTGCTTGAAAAAGGGTTTCACTGTGGCAATGTTTATTTGAAACAGGGTCTCACTGTGTGTTTCAATGTGTGTGGTATATACGTGTGTTTGAAACAGGGTCTTCCTGTGAGTATGAGTGTGTGTGTGTGTGTGTGTGTGTGTATTTATTTGAAACAGGGTCTCACTGTGTGCAAGGTGTATTTGAAACAGGGTCCCACTATGCGTGTGCATACATGTGCATTTCAAACAAGGTCTCCCTTTGTATGTGTTTATGTGTGTGTGTTTGAAGCAGGGTTGCACTATGTGTACATATGTGTACGTGTGAGTATGCATGTGTGCATGTGTGTGTACATGTGTATACAGGTGTGTGTGTGTGTGTGTATATTTGAAACAAAGTCATACTGTGGTCTCACACTTGCTTTCCTCCCATCTGAGTCTAGGGAATGTAAGGATTTCAGGCGTATGTTACTATGTACAACAAAATAATTCATTACTAAAGAAACTTACACTGAACTTCTTTCCTCTCTAGAAGAAAACAGTTTCTGTTTTTTTTTTTAAATGTGATTTTCTCTCCGATGTGAGAAGAATTTATTCTGTGCCTTATCTGAAAATTTCATTGCCATTTGCATGTTGCCTAGAATACAAATTGTACTTAGTAATCAATCAGTGTTTAATTGCTGCTCAAGTAAACCCTTGTAATCAGACTTGCTGTAAAAATGTTAAGGTGTTCAAAAAGCATAAGGTGGCATTTCCCCTCCTCCTTATTATGCCGTGTAAGTTCCATTAATACTAATAGGAGGCGCAGCTGGTCGTCAACAGGAGATTACAGGTTGCTGTTTAAATCATATTTTATTTTTATACCTTGGCAAGATTTATGTATTGAAATCAGGTGGCCAGATTTTGCTGCTGTTAAGAAATCTTTTCACTCAGGAAAAAAAAAAAAAGAGGAGGAGGGGTAAAAATTGAGTCTCAATTTTTTTTATTTCAGGAATATAAAGACTCAGAATCCAAGCAGCAGCTTGTTCTTCTGCAGAGAGTCTGTCTCATTCCTCAGCACCAGCTGGAGTGCTGTTTCTAATTTGCTGTGAAGAATTAAGTGATTTGAGACCCATACCCTGGGGTATTTGACCTCCAGTGTCAGCCAGCCAGCAAGCAATTCCCTAGATTGGAAAGTTTCTCCACAATAGATTTGAAGTAACATCAGTTAAAATACTCAGTGATACAGTCAGTGGCTGATACCATTGCAAAGCTGGGTAGGACTTTATAGCCATGAAAATAAACACCCCGTGGAACATGTATGGGGAGAGTTGTGTCACCGAGGGCTCAGGTGATCAGCACTGTGCTGATCCTCCTAGGGCATCTGTCTCGGTGTCCCACTGTAGTGGCTTTGGGGGCTGAAGATAGTTTTTCAGCCCTGGGAGCCTTGGGAGTCTCTGAAATTCATTGCTTCCAGTCAGGTCCATTTGTTACAAAGAGTTCTTTCTGTTATTTTGCCATATTGCTGGCAATCCTACGAGACAACAGAAAGACTAAGAAGGATGGCGTGAGTGCAGTGTCTTCTTTTGCCTCCCCAACGACCAGTCTCCTTGGGTCTCAGTCTTTGCTTCCTCAGGTTGCATGTGGCCTTATTCTCGTCGCTATAACTCAACCAATCCTAACTACTCATTGCATTCCCTCTTCCGCACTGCAAAGCTTCTCTCCATCACACCAGCTGTCTGCAGATTTCCTTTCCTGCTGAACATGGTGAGTACTGGTGACCTGACCTTAGGTACGAAACCAGTGCAAACAAGTGATGCGTTTAGGTGGTTCTGGAAGGAAATCTAGGCAGGGGAACACGAGTGCAGACAGGAGAAAAAAGGTCACCAGCCTCATAATCCTCCTTCGACTTATATAGTGTGAGTATTCACCATTTTGCCACAACTTAGTCTAACTTGCTGGACTGTCACCCAAACACATTGCCAAGAAAGTCCCTCAACCATGTGTGGAAGAAGCAGAAAGTGGGCCAAGGTGTCAAGGATGAGGTGAGATAGAAGGCTGAAGGCGCATCCTGAGAAAATGGAATAGCTACCCTCATAGCCTACTTTCTTTTCTTGGCTGTGGCACTAAAGATTCAGGGAGGCCCTAAGCCCTAGCTCCCGAATCCAGGGAGTCTGGCTACTGACAACCCTGAATAAGATTGGTACATGCCCCAAACATGTTCCAATAGAGAAACCATACAGGCAGAGGGATGGACAGCCAATGGGAAGCACCCATCTAACCTGGACACCTAGTAATCAGCTAAATGATTGGTGGCTGCTTTTTCCCCTCCCCCTGAGCGGAGAGGTGGCCACACCTGATTGGACCCTGACTCTATATAAGCCCAAACACTTCCTGAATAAAGCTGTCTGCAGCCAACCGTCCTCTGCCTGCTGCTTTTCGTCTGACTCCCTGGGATCTAGGGTGGTGACCCCATCGCCAGCTCGCCCATTCGCCGGGAGCCCACGAGGCCCCAGCCCTTTCCCCTCTTCCCCCTGCTGGCCCAGTTAGGGATTTGGCAATAAATGGCAATGGGCAATTACTGACCTTGCCCTTGGGTGTTGTCCCTAGACTAAAACCACATGGTGGTACTGAGCGATATGGGCAGCCAGCACTTTGTGAAAGATGACACTATGCTATACACTGCTTTAATTGAATTCTACGTACTATCTTGTTCAATGCTTAAATCAGCCTCAGAAGATATTAATAAACTTGTTTTATTTTTAAAATAGAGGAAATTTCAAACGTTGACATTCCTTGATCTAAATTGCACTCCCAAGAATAACAGTTTAAGGCTGATCTGTTCCCACTACACAGACTTTTTCATTAGCCATGATTAAAAACAATCTCCTATTATCTGAATATTCTAGGACATGATCATCCTATCTAGACACTCGAGAAGCCACCCAAGATTCTGTCGTAATCTATCAAGTTCCCAAGAGAAATGACTGCATTCGTTTGTGGAAGAACTGTGTTTATGCCATTGGATGCAGATCCTAGTTTGTTTTACATCTTTATTACTAGGTTAGATCTTGAGTGCAATACACCAATAAATAACACACATTTTTGTCTTGATATTGAGTATCAGACGATTGCATATGAAATAGTCACTAAATATATACTCATGACAGTAGAACAAATGGTCTACTGTCAATGCTTAAATCTACGCCAATTTACATCATTCCTTTAAGCGACAGGAATAATTTCGACAACCCAACTTTTAGTCTGATTTTTCTTTCTTAACATGAAACGTGATTTTAGTAAATTTCTGTGATTTAAAATTTTGAATGGCCTATAGTAATATTCGTATGTACAGCCTAGATTCTGCTGCAGCAACAAATGCTCAGAAAATTTCAGAGGCTTAACAGCACCAAGGTTTGTGTCTACCTCATTGGGATTGAAAGAGACCTCAAGGGACAAGGGTCATAAACTGCCTGAAGCCACACTTCCTTCAGTTTTCCCTCCAGAACACAGGGCCTTTGCAGTTACTGCCCAAGTAATGCAGATTCAGGAATCACACCCCTCAAATTAAGTATCAAAATCAGAGATGACAATGCCATTTCCATGCACAGTCACTGTCACAGCAAGGACGAATTGTGCCCCCTCTCTGAGTTGTAAGAGGGCTAAAACAGTAGGTCATGGGTAGTTTTTCAGAACTTCCTTTAGCTGAATTCTCTCAGCTTAAAATAAAACAGGTTTCCCCACAATTGGGAAGATCATTAAAAGGATTCTTCTCTCTCTTTTTCTCTCTCTCTTTCTCTCTCTTCCCCAAATGTTAACTCAAAAATAAAGTTGGAAAATAAAGTTGATTTCCCTATCAAACAAAAGACCAAAGTGAAATATTATCATCTGCTTTGCTTTTAGGTCTAGAACATTGACAAGGTGACAATATTTCAGGAAAGGGATGGGGGGGGGAAGCAACTAGATTGCTATCATTTTCAAGGTCCTGGGAGATGATAGATGAGATCCACTCCTTCTGTTCTCTGGTCCCTATAGGGCAACAATGAATTTCCCGAAGACAGGACTCCCCAGACCTCCCGCTCTCTCTCATCATCCTGTAGACCAGACTGAACACATCATCTTCCTCCCCAGCCACAGGAGAAGTGAGGGGAAAAAGCAGGTCAGGTTCTGGTTCTTTCCTCAGAGATTTACCAGTAACTAGGATTTCCTAGTTGAAGGGAACTAAGGGGAGTGGAAAAATGACTCATTCCTTCTTCCTGCATCTTACAATGTCATAAGCTGCAGCTTTCGAGATGAAGAAGCTAAAATCTGGCTTGTTTTTAACCAGGTGTTGGAGATTGCCTCTGGCCTGTTGCTTAGAAAATCATGTGTTCAGTGGAGCCCTGATTGCAAGCTAAGAGCCTTTGGCTGTTGGCAGCTGAATGGGAATTCCTTGGGTGTGGGCCCTATAAGGGAATGGTCAGGGCCAAAGGTTTTCTTTGTTCTTTATCTCCCAGGCCATGAGGTGAGAAGCTGTGCCCAGCACCATGTATTAACTTGCCCTGAAAAAATGAAGTCAATGTATCATGGACTGAATCCTCATAATAATCCCTTTCATTTTATAGGTGGCTTTATCTTAAGTATTTGGACTGGAATGCTAGTATACTGGTGTTCTGTTCTAACATGCCTCCCATTGAAGAGATAGTCCTACAGGAGAAAAAGAAAGGCACATGAATTAAATAATGGGTCTAGAAAATGCATAGCCAGGTGTCAAAATATTGTTTTATAATAGATTAGCCATATATATGTGATCGTTCTGTATGTATGTATCTCTGTGTACCCTTCCATGTATGTATTATTGTTCACTTGGAAGTAACTATGTTGTCTGGCAAAATACCTTCTGGTAGGGTGCCCTGCCCACTGGTGATCAAATTGCTATGCATATTTTACCACCTATCTTTATCATCTCAGGAACCCTGACTATCCGGTGTTTATTTAAGGTCCCAAAGCCAATATTTTCTTTTAACGAAAGGTATCTCAAACATTTTCTCAATCTTAGAAATTCACTTGGAAACTTAGGAGTTCCAGAAATTAACTTTAAAAATCCCGTGCCTTTAGCAGCGGTGCTGGTAGGCAAGCAGATTGTTGTCGTTCGCTCATGTGCACGCTTAGGGTTTTAGAAGCATTCTGTCTGTCATGGGGAAGATGCGCGCTGCTTGTGAATGTGATTCGTCCCCTCCCTCTGGTTTCTGGATCATTTTCTAGTCATCCTGTCCATCAAAAAGGAGTAGATAAATGAATTTCAACATTCTCAAGGAAGGCTTTTTTTCCATTAAATTTGTCTTTTGGTTTTTTTTTTTTTTTTTTTTTTTGGAATGTAAAGTTTTTTCTTTTGGTTAGTATTTTTCAAATGAGAATTTTTCATACACAAACAATGCATTTGTGTCCTTGCCCGTCTCCTCCCACCACCACTCTCCTCCCCTCCCCTCCCTTCACTAATTCACCATGTCTCTCCTGTCCCCTGTCCCCCTGCATATGAAGATCACAGAGCTTCCTATGGGATGGTCATGCTAGGAAGAACCCAGCTCTGTGATGATACATGTGCTTTCAGTGGGCAAATTCACAAGGGGGGGGGCTTCCATTCTTCATCCAGCACCCACCTGACATTCTTTCTGATGTAGTTATTTCTCCTTGAATTAAGCTGTTATTCTTGAGAGATTTAAGCCATCTTGTGATACCAGTGGGACAGGGAAAGAAAAAGTCTAATGTTTGTGGAGTTAAGTGTGGTGGTAATTGTGTCAGCCCTCCACTTATTCTTTAATGTGTGTGTGTGTGTTACATACACCTGCATGCACGTGCATGCACACATGCAAAAGAAGACTAAAGGTCAGCACTGGGTATCATTCTGGACTGCTCTCCTCCTGATTTCATTGAGACAGAGTTTCTCAATGAACCCGGAGCTCACCTGTTTGACTAGACTACTAGACAGTGAACCCTGGGGACCCAGCTGTCTCTACCCAACCCCCACCAGGACTGAAGATAGAGAAAAGCACTGCCACTCACAGCTGTCATGTGGCTGCTGGGGTCCAAACTCAGCTTTCTTTTCCCAAACCATGGCCTCCAGAATGAAATAACTTTGGAAGTACATATTTAAAATGTTTAGGAAAAAAAGATAATTTAATGGTGATGGGAAAGTGTAAATACGTTTTAGAAGTATAATATAAATGAGGTCCGATCTATGTGGAAAAGGTAGGCTTTCTGGAAGCCGAAAAGACAGAGGATGAGGAATGATCTTCCTCCCCAAGGGCTGAGGACCTACCTACAAAAGCTATTTGAAACTTTTCCACATGCAACTTTGATTTATTCTTCCCCATTTATTTAACTATCAATTCATTTCTTTAAACTGTTATGGAGAGAATAACGTGCATTTTATATTTTGAGGTACAATCCACACTTTTGGCTCAAATTGATGCCACCTTGGATTCTGGGAGCTCTTATAGCGCCTGTGTCCTTTGATATCTTCCATTATTATACGTGTGTGTGTGTGTGTGTGTGTGTGTGTGTGTGTGTGTGTACATTCTTTAACACTTCCTTAATTATTGGCACTGAAATATATTCCAAGCTAATCTTGAATGTCCCTTATCTAAACAGTCAATTATTTCTACAAATTCTTAGTAGAGAAAATTATTAGAAACCTGTGAATGTCATCCTTTGAAATCTTCCAAGCCAATTGAGCAACACAGCACAGTTATGCACACCAGTTCTTGTATATACACATATCTGTAAATGCATCCTTCTCTATTGTATGTGCTAAATAACCTGTATGTTAAAATAAGCAAGGGCTTACATTGATGACACCAACTCATCTCCACACTGATCATGCTAGCTTTCTCGCTTTGATTTTTCTGTAACTCCATACTCCAGTTGTAAGTAACCTAGGCAAGCGCCCATGATCTCTTCACTTTCAGTTCCATATAAACTAATATTAGAATTGTTAACCCATGCAATTTGGAGAAAAGCTTTACCAACCCTAAAATGCTTACATATGATGCACTTTTGCCTTTAGTTTTGTAGGCTGTTGACATTTTCCCTCATTTCTTTAAGTGAGGTTAGTAAGCCCATTCGTAATATACCTGATATCTTGTCCCAGTTGGCACATAATCCTTGGATTCCTTGATATTTTTATATCATTTTGGTTTTGTTATGATATTAAATTTATTCTTAATGTTGTGAAATTTTAAAGGTTTAACAAATCCATAAAATATTAAGTGTGATCATTTTGCAATCATATAAAACAATTTTATAACCCTAAAAAATGCCTTGTAATGTATCTATGTACTCTGCCTTCACTTGGTAATCCTGTCAACTATGGCCCATTCATAAACTTCATGGATGTACCTTTTACAGAATGCATATGAATAAAACCATGCAGACTATAGCAGATTGTATTCTTTTACTTGACAAAATATACATTTTTACATAGCTGGTTGATTACACATTCTTTTTGTACTATAATTGTAAAATTGTGAGGGTTTGGATAACCTTTTATTTATTTAAGACATTTTTTAATACTTTCAGCTTAAAATAATTATAGATAAAGCCTCTATAAGCCCCCATATACACATTATTTAGCTTTATTTGAAAAAGATTTTATTGAGATATAACCCATGTGCCTAAGAAGTGAATCCATGAAGGACACTGACTGCAAAGCATGAAGTGGAAGGAGAGGGGGAGTGTGAATGATGGTCAGGAGTGAAAGGACACAAACTTAATGGATCTATGAATGAAAGTGTCAAAGAAGAAAAAAGAATTTATTCACTCTTTTGAAATGCATTTTTCAATGTTTTAGCAAATTTGTATTCTTGTACAACCATCTCTCCTAATCTTATAATAGTTTCAGCACCCCAAATAAAGCCCTTTATCCATTAAGACTTAGTCCCCCAAACCTTGTACCTCTAGCCTGTGATAGCCAAATAAGTGTTTTGTTCTCTCTGTATCTGTGTATCTGAATATTTTTATATGATGAAATTATACAATATATCATCTTTGATATTTGGCTTTTATAACACAATATTTTCAGAATGTGCCCATACTGAAACATGAATTTACCAGTCAATACTCATGAATACTCATTCCCTTTTATATTTGAATATTATTCCATTCTCTGGCTGCGCCATACTTGACTTATTCCTTCATCACTTGATAGGTATTTGGATTGTTTCCAGTATTCTACTATTAAGAATAATGCTGCTATGAACATTCAAGTACACATTTTGCATAAATATGGATTTTTATTTCTTTTGATTATATATCTAGCTATGGAATTGCCAAGTTATATGACATCTGTGTATTTAACTCTTTAAGGAGGCCTCAAACTCTTTTGTCAAAGCATAAAGGGGTTTCAAATGGTCACAACCTCATCATCTCGTGTCATTACCATCTTTTACGATAGCCGGCTCAGGAACCTGCAGGGGATGGTGCACTGGTGGTAATTTGGATTATTTTTCCGGTGACTCCTGGTGTCTTTATTTTTCCATATGTTTGATTTAAATGCAATTCCATGGAGCCAAATTTTTAAATTTTTTTGGAAGTACCTAAACTGTGTACTGTTGTTAGAATTTAAAACAATTATTAGTACGTCTATACAGTCAATTAGGTAGGTATTAAAACAATGATCAGTACAGTCAATTAAGTAGGAATGTGTGAATTGCCACTAGGATTTATGAAACCATTGACAGGAAAGTAAGCAGATGTTTATTAGCCATAAAGGAAATAAAAGGTCTATATTGTCCTTTTTAGTTCTTTCCTTTGTGGGAAGAGTAATATAAGAGGGTTGGCAAAGTGCTGGCTGTTTTGTGTTGTTGCAAGAACTGTGTGGGGCCCAGGGGTGCTGGAAAGATGGATCAGGTGTTAAGCCTCTGCCTCGAAAGCAGAAGGGCCTGAGTTTAGATCCCAGATCCCATGTAAAAAATGCCAGGTAGAAATGGTGGAAGCCTGAACTTCCAGTCCTGGAAGGCGAAGCTGAGCAATTCCTGAGCAAAGCGAAAAGGAGAAAGAGCAACACAGGATGATTCCTGAAGTCACCCTTGGGCTCCACAGGCAAACACAGTGCCCTCTGATACACACACACACACACACACACACACACACACACACACACACAAACACAAACACACACACACGATACTGAATATTATGTGAGAGTATCATGCACAATTAAGAAGTGTCTTTTGTCACGTTTCCCTGACCTCCTCCATGAAATTTATAGCCAGTCATATGAGTAAACAGAAACTGAAAAATAAAAGTGAGAGTTCAAAATTTGCAATTGATGAACACTAACAAAGGAAGAAATAATGGATAACTGACAAATTTCTGGAATCTACAACTGACAAAATTGTCTTCCTAAAGCTATCTTAAATCTTAAATTTCTGTAATCTCTGCATCTTCAATATGTCTCTATGAGTCTTTATAAACATCCCTACTTTGAGAGTCTTTTTTTTCTTATTGATAGTTTGCGCATTCCTCCTGACTACCTGTCATAGTTAGATACAGGTGTTAATTTGATGGCTAGGCTCATTTGTAGAGAATTAGTAGTTGAGTTAACCCAGAACAAATCTGGAGAGACTGTTCAGTTGATGGGGAAGGCCCAACTCATGGTGGGTGGAACAAGGCCCTGAAATACAGAGAGGTGGTTAAGGAAGTTGGCATTCTCCTGACACTTGGCCAGCATGTTGCTATGGCAAATGAGAGTCATCTCTTTTTCAACAGTTACCTGGACATGGTGTGGCCAGTTCCCTCATACCTTTGGTGATGGTGCATGCTCTCCTGCCAAGGTAGACTAAGAACTGTAACTGAACTTTTGTAAGAGAATTAAACCCTTGTTCCCTTAAGCTGTTTGATGACAATTTATCATTGACAATGAAGGTGAACTGTAGCACTACTTAACATTATTTGCTAAGTTACTTTCATCAGTGTCTGGCCTTTTCAAACAAGCAAAAAAATTATAACCAACACACTCTGGGGGTAGGGATGATGGTGGAGGAAATGCATGGAGAAATTGGAATTTGAAAAGGCATTTAAATTTCCACTTTAAAGTTATTAATTAAATGCTGTTAGGACTCATATTTGCAATGTGTTAAAACATGGCAGGTAATTGTGGTTTCCTTAAATATTAACCTGACAAGCTCATTATTTGGTATGCTTTGATTAATTGTATTTTCTTAAACCTAAGGTTAATGAACTGCTTTCTCAATTCACCAAAAGTTATAAAATTGAAACCAACTTCAAATATTTGCATAGGTTTAAGAAACCTTTGCCTTATATATTTATTCAAAGTATGTGCACACTATCCTAAAGTGCCTGTCAATATCATAAAGCAGGAGTTGTCATAGGAAAAGGTGAAAGATTTTCAATTTAACTTTTCCGGGAAAAATGACAGATTTCCAATAGCATGAGCTAGGTGTGGTAGCTCACACCTGTGTTTGCATGAGTTGGGAGGATAATGCAGGATAATTCCTTTATATTACTGGCAGTCAATTCAGTAAGTTGTCACTAAGTCTATAGACCATTCAAAGTGAACTAGTTTCCTCCTATTCACCCCTTGGACATGCAATGGACCAGGATGTGCCTATCAAGAGTATGACAGAGCATCATTGTGCTAGTCTTCAAGGTCTGCCAGCTTACACTTCTGTCTTTGTAGGAACCCTGATCAAGAAGTATGAATGAGAGAGACACCATAGGGGAAATGCCAGGAACAATGAGAACCTCCTCTCTTCTCTCTATTGCCCACAGATAATTTGCCTGTGGAATTTGTCAACAAAAGGTAATCTAACATGGCAAGCAGAAGAATCAATAGCTGAGCCCAGCCTCAACCAAAAATTTGCAATCAAAATAAATAGTTACAACTTCAAACTAGTAAGATTATGGGTGTTTAGTTTGAAAAGAACCTAAAAGCAAAGAAAAAAACACCACATGACTGGCCCCACATAATTGCCAAGAAGAAAATAAAAAGAACAAGACAAAGAAGGGTTGCATGTTTGTATGCTTAACTTCCATGTTTAAGCTAGATAATGGTGTTGATGCTTCCATTGAAATTTCAGAATGCATGATTTATTCTTTATTTATTCCAGCTATTTGTTTGTTTACCCAAAATGGCATGGCAAATTAATTATATTAATCATTGTGTAGGCAAATGAATTTCCACTTTCTGATAAGTAATTTCCAGGAGAATTTTGGAAGTATACTAAGAAGATCAATGTTGCCTTTATACATCATTCAAATCCTTGCCAATTGTCATGGTTTAAATGTGAGTTATCACCAACAGACCTGCAGGTTTGGTGGCCCAGACGTGCTTCCTCTTACAGTTTTGTTTCTTGTTTCTTCTGCCTCCATGACAACTGCAGTGTCCTGAGCCAATCACCTCCAGCCTCTGCCATGTATTGTGCCTATTCTGCCACAACAGACTATATCTCCCCTCTAGAACCTTAAGACAAATAAATCTCTTTTTCTCTTAAGTTGTATATGAGTATTACCTCATGACAGCAGAAAGAAAAATAACTGTGACACCAAGGTAGCTTCAATTATTGCAGTAGCTCAGATAAAAGAGGAATTAACACCTACTTGTACAATTCTTGAAAGATGTAAAACTCTTTAGAACCAGGAAATGACAGGAGGGAAAGGAAGAACTGGAATTAGCCCATCTTAAAGGAAAGAAGAAAGGAAAACAGACATTCTAAGAAGGTGCGGTCATATCAGAAGGGAAATAGCTGCATTAGAAGGAAATTTGGAGCCTTGTTTCATAATCACATTACCCAATGACAGTGTAGCAGGGAAATTCAATGAGAAGGCCACATGCTAAAGTGATTAAGTCAGCAGCAATCCATAGTAGAAGGAAGACAGGTTTGACAAAATCATAAAAATAAAAGCTTTACTGACATCCAACATCTTCATCAATTTCCCTTTAGCATGCAGAAAAAAATTTTAAGTTCACATCTGATGTTGTCAAGTGCAAAATAATTGTAATAAATAGCATTGAATACATCTCTATCACAGTTCAGTTTAGAATTTTTATATATGGGTCTAATAACATCAAACTTAGTGGACAAAAAGTCATTCTGGGATCTTCATGACACAGAGGAAGACATGCATTGCTGTTCATACATGGCTGCTGATATCCTGGACTGTTGTTCTTTATGACTATCCCTGTCAAGTTTTTGTTCATATATATGTATATGTGAGATTTTTAATTTTTTATGCTGCCCTTGATTTTTTTTATATGTTCAGGAGACAGTTTTTAAATGTGTCTCTCTGAAATGAGGGAAGATATTTAGGAAGTGAAGGAATAATTGTTTCACAATGAAAAGAAAGTGAAAAGAAAAAGGATCCTGAATCTCATTTGATGCGAATTTCTTCTTAGAGGAGCCTAGATCAGTATATTTCATGCTGTTATTTATAATTGCATTGGGAGTAACTCAGGAACTAAGATACAAACTGTTTGTTGGAATTTATTACCTGTATAATGTATATAAACAAATAATTGGTATTTCAACATATATAAATTGTTTACACAGCTTCATAAGCATTTTTTAAATACTGAATGGTTAGACCCTATGCCAAGTAAATAGTTAATAGTCATATATTTATACAAAAAACCATATCCATATGGCCATACAATTTATATCCCTAAAATTTCTTCTAACATAGAGATTATATTCTGCCCATCTTATAGTAATTTGTAAGAAGAACCTTTTCATCTTGGTTAAGGTTTTTAGAGGGGCATGAAATTGAGTAGTTTCCAGGATTTTCAATGATAATGTAAAATTTCATCATGTGCTTTATGAGGAAAAGTTATTACTGGGCTGGAGAGATGGCTCAGTGAGTAAAGTGCTTGTCTCACAACATGAGGGCCTGAGTTTGAATCCCCAGAACCTAGAAAAAAAAATCAAGTCACATAGCATAAGCATATGCAATTCCAATGTTCTCATAGGCGATATAGGAAATGGAGACAGGACAATCCAGGGAACTTGGGAATTCAAGGGAAGACAACAAAGACACCTTGTTTCAAATGGAAGGTAAGGATATCTGAAATTATCTTCTGACATGGTACATGTGTGCTTCATGATATATGAGTGTCATCTTCATGTGCATGCACATACATACATGTATGCACACTGCACACACACAAAGAAAAGAAATTTCTTACAGTTAGATTTATTATATTTACTTACAATGGTAATATACTAGTTATTCTTCTCTTTTGCTAATGAGATTCCACTGAGACTCAACCAACTTAAGGAAAGAAAGGGAGATTTATTCAGTTTACAGTTCCAGAAGGGAGATATAGTCCATTATGGTGGAAAAGATAAGGCTCTGGAGAGGTTCTAAGTCACATCCTGCTGCGTGCTCAAGAACCAACACATTCATTCAAGCAGGGTGGGATTAACCAACCTCGAGGCCCACCCTCTGAAACTGCCTTCTTCCAGCAAGGCTCTATCTCCTAAAGGTGCCATGACTTTCTCAAACAAAAATTTAAACACATGAGCCTGTGGGTGACAACTCATATTTTTCTTCAAAGTCCACAGTTTCTACTTTTTTCTGCCTGATTCCATGCTATTTTTCATAACTTTGAATGAGAACATTAAACAGTACCCATGCCACGCTGTTGAAACTACCTTGCCTTGAAAGTTCCTTTGAAAAGCACTGGAGTTTAACCTCAGGCAATTATTAAGGACAAGGACAAAATTTGATTAAACTCTGCCAATTCATCACTCCATTTGCTCCTCATCCAGTTTCCAATAGTTTCTTCTCCCCTCTAGACCGTCACAAGCTGGGCTTCCACTGCCTATGTCTCTCATAGCATCATTCTCTTCCAAGCTCTCACTTAGGCCCTTTTGGCCCTATCTCCAAGACACAAAGGTTTTCCCAGTGCAAAGTCCCAATGGTCTCCATATATTTCCCAACAAAAAGTTCTAAAGTCATACTTGCCACATCTCAGCAATGGACATACTGCTGGGTACCAACTTCTCTCAGCTTCACAAGCAATTTCACTTTTTAATACCAGTTTTTTTTAATCCCATAACAACATCCCAATTCTCTAGTAACAATTTCTCTCAATTTCAAAACACTTCATGCTCTAGCACCAGATACTCTTAATTTCATAGTAATATCCCACTTCTGATTTCCTCAGACATCTACATGTGCTTTATGGTACATGAATGTCACACACATGTGCATCCATGCATACACACATGCATACACAAAGACATACACATACACACTGCACATGCATGAAGAAGAGAGATTTTTTACAATTATATTTATTACTATTACTTAAAATGTTATAATATATCTTAGAGTTGCACACAGTCCATTTCCCATTCACATATGCAGTCACAAATTTAACTGAGAAAAAAAATCAAACAATGAGTATGGTAGGTGTTTCTAAAATGAAAATTCTCTATGTATTTTAGGCTTGTCTGTTTTACAGTGTATACTATTAAAATATGGAAATTCTTTTAAAATCTAAAAATACGGCATGTTTTTACAAAGCATTTCTCTAAGTAGATATAATTTAGGATTTAAGTATTGTTTGCAACAAATATTAAGGGTAGTTTTTGATTTGAAGTATTTAAATTAGAGATGTCTGTAGATTAATTTCAAAATTAAAACTCATAATCAGATGTTCATTCTAATTATTTTTACTTTCATATAAGGGTAAAATTGTATTTTTATCTCTAAGGTAACATAATGAACCATGAATCTGAGATTTGAAAAACTGTATACTAATGAACTTATAATTCCCTTGAGTGCATGATGGGAGAGCTTTTTTTTTCAAAGCATAGTTGAAAGCATAAAGAATCTCTTTTAAGTATTTGATTATCAGCAAAATTAGTGAGCTAGGAATATTATTCATAACACAATACACATGTAGGAAAGTTGGAAACTCTCCAGTTGGATATTTGGAAACAGGGCAACTTAATTGTTCTGAGGTTGAGAGACAAATTATTGATTACATTTTCCAGTAAAGCTTTATCTTTAAAATTAAATCTGAATTTGTTAGTATTCTTTACAAGAAAATGATCATCTTCTACTGCATAATGCTTTTCACATGGACTGTACTTAAGACATGTTTGAAACACTCATTCTAAGTGTAAACATGTTCATTAATTATGAATCACTTAGGTTTGTTATTTAATTGAATGTAACAGAAATGTTTGTTTTATTATTTTTTCCATGTGGATTAGTGATAGAAGGCATAAACTGGTGTTTTGGTTGTTTTATGAAGCAAATTTGTGATTTTTCATATTTTGATTCAATATTCTTATGTTCAGTGTTAAAAATATCTGATTCTTAAAAAGAAATAGTTATTTTTTTGTGTGTTTCAAATATTATCAACATTTTAAAAATTTCTCTTAAACATACTTAAAGCTTGGGTTTAAATATAAACCCAAGTGATATAATAAAGAGAAAGAGAGTGGGGGAGTGAGCAAGTGAGAGAAAGAGAGAGAGAAAGAGAGAGAGAGAGAGAGAGAGAGAGAGAGAGAGAGAGAGAACACGAATACCCTCAGTGTTTGCTGGTTTGCCAGTGCAGCCTAATCCAGGAGGCACAGTAACAAGAGACTGTCCCAAAACTAAGGAAGAGAACAATTAAGGAAGACATACAATATTGACTTCTGGCTTCCATATGTCCCCTGCCACATTTGTGTATGCACATTCATACACACACACACACACACACACACACACACACACACACACACACACACAAAGAGTGAAACTGCCTATTAGAGGGATATCTCTTATTTCTTATGCATTCCAAATAAAGATAAAATTTCTGTGCTGCCTCAGAAATTATGTGACGAATTATGCCTATATATGAGTGAGTTTATAATTACATTAGTACTATGTACATTTTACTAAAAAAAAGATAAAAATGAATCATGTTTCTCTCAGAGAGCAGAAACTGCAGGATCCCCAGTGTGTATATAGCAGGTGAGAAGACGGGTCAAGTGTTCAAAATATTTTGTAAATTTAGGCACTGAGGAAGTTTTCAACTACACATTCACATATTAGCATAAGTATCAATAAAAAAGAGGGAAACAACAAAAACGAAGAAAAACAAGAGCAGTAATGGCCATGAAATAGCTAGCAATGCAAAAATTCAAGTATTCATGGGGCAAGAAAAATTACACCATCAGGAATGTGGAGAATCCACACATCTGACATCTGACATTAGAAGATGTGGATAAAGAGACCAAGAAACAAGTTTGAAAATTCCTAAACATAGCTTGTATGTGGAAGAAAGGCAGAAACATCAAGCTTTCTTCTCAGCTACCAGTAAATCTACCTAATTCCATCACCAGTCACTTATGTATTCATGATACATGTCTAATGACTGTAAGGCAGAAGATCAATCAACACTTCCTTTAGCTATGTAGTTGTTATAATTTGACTCTAATGTGCTCCCTATGGGCCCATGTTTAGAGTGCTTATCTGGTCATAATGGTACTATATTGTGAGACTGTGGAGACTTGAAAAAGTGCAACCTCGCTGGCAGATGTGGGCCACTAGAAGTTTCTGGAAGGTTGTACCCACTTCTGTGTTTAGGCTTGTTTTCTCTCCTTGCTTCCTGCTATAGTGGGAACAAGCTGCCTCATGATCCTGCTGTGACAGACAGAGCAACTCTTCCTACTTCCTCACCAAGATGAACTGAAACTGCTCTGAAAGCATGAGTCGGCATAAACCCCGGGCAATGCTCGTGTTGTGAATTATTTCACAATGACAAGAAGAGCTGTTTTAATTTCAGGACATGCTGCTGAAACAAAATATCTGATCCAAACAATTTAGGGGTGACAGGATTTAAGTGGCTCACAATTCCAGGTAACAGCCCATTGTTGTGGGGAGATTTCAGCGGTAGATCACGTGACAACTACAGCAAGAACAAGTAAAATCGCTAAATACACAGATACACTGGTAAAATTACTAAGTCTTTCAGTGCTCCAGCACATGGAGGAACATGTTGAGATGGCGACTTTGGGGCAGGCGATTTTGATGGAGTCCATAAAATGTATGAGAGAAAGTCTGTAGAAAATTAAAAGTTGCCGTGATAATCCAGTTGAGCATCGACAGTTTGAGGTTATAAAAGGATCAGAAAGAGTGGGAAAGCAAGAGACAGATGATGTGGCCAAGACTGAGATGGAAATGCTGTGCATTCAAATAAATATTCACCCAGAAAACATACGGGAAGGTATTGGTAATGAATACTTTTAATATACTATTTTGTTTCATTCATGAATAATATTGCCTATGTTTTTTGTTGCTGTTTGTTTGCTTGCTTTTTTGCACATGTGTATGTGTGCATTATATACATATATAAAATGTATATATATTATGTTGATGCACTAAGTGTAATTTATATAGCAAAGGATATATTTATTTTTTGAGTGCGTGTGTGTGTGTGTGTGTGTGTGTGTGTGTGTGTGTGTGTAGAAGAAGGCATTTGAGATATGTGCCTGTGGAGGCCCAAGGGTAACATTGAAATTCAACCTGGATTTCTCTACAATTAAGAAGATTGTTCTGTTCTGGATTTAGCAGGTTATGCCTTCCAAAGTTGGAAATACAGGCCACAATCATTTCTGCCAAACATTTTTGCTTGGAATTTGAAGTTCCAAATTCGGATATTTTGCTTATGAGGCAAAAGTTTTAACCCCGATCCATCTCCCTTAGGCCTTCTTGCTTGTTTTGTTTTTTTTTGTTTTTTAAAGAGGCCTTGGTGTACTAGCAAGGCTGGCCTCAAACTCTTGGCCCAAGAGTGCTCCTGGCTTCTAAGTACCGGGGAGCAAAGTCCTGTTGCTTTGCTCCTGACTTCTCATCTGAAGTTTTCTTATCTTTTCAGGATATTGTCTTACGACGGTGACTGAAGTTTCTTCCTGCTTTTGTATAATCGATACTATTTTTCCATTGAGTGTTTTGTAGAATTTAAAAATGCAGCCATGGATCGAATAACTGGCCAAATGCAGATTTGTGCAGACTCTTCACTTCTTCAAGGAAGGCATCAGGGTTATGGCTTTGAAAAGTCTTGCTCATTTCATGGAATTTATCAAAATTATGAATAGAGTTATTCATAATGTGCACTTAGTCCTGGGAGGTCTCTGCTGCCTGTGCTGCCGTGCTTTCAGTTCTGAGACTGGCAGTTTCCGTTTTTGATTCCTATCTCAATTTTTGGAAACGACCTACCGCATTTAATTAATTATTTATTTGTGTGTGTGTGTGTGTGTGTGTGTGTGTGTGTGTATTAGTGTGTGAATATATCACATCACATGTGTGATTAGGACAAATTTTGGGAGTCAGTTTTTAGATTCCACCCTGTGGAGGCAGGGTCTCTCTTGCTTCTGCCGACTTGTGTGCTTCAGGCTATCTGTCTCCTATTCCATCTCATCACTGAATTACTGGACATGCCCCTCTCAGGGGATCAAACTCGGCTTATCAGGTTTGTGCGGCAAGTGCTTTATTCTCTGAGCCATCTTGCTGGCCCCTAGCCTACCATGCTATTTGCTATTAATCTTATCAAAATGTTGGCATTTGCTTTCCTTAGTTTTCCTCTACTAGTTTTCAGTGTTGCTGATTTCTGCTCTCACTTCTCCTTCACTTCTTCTACTTGCTCTGTCGTTAAATTGTACTCTTTTTATGTTTTGAATAATTAAGGTGGAAACTTAAACTTGAGATTGGAGATCCTTCTTTTTAATAAAGATGCTGAATTTTCATTTCCAACCAATCCGTGCTTTCACTGCTCTTTGCAAGCCTAAATGTGTGTTTTCCTAAAAACAATTCCAGATCATTGTCTGCTCTCATTTAACCAACATGAAAGTTATTTTGAAGGGAAGATTTGGTTACAGCATATTGGAAGTGAAGAAACGGAGACAGGCAAACAGAAACCTCAGATCTGGGAATTGAAAATGAGGCATTTGTTTGAACGATCTTCTTCACATGATATCATGTGGTCTCTGGGATATTTCACAAGTTCTCAGATGATGAAATCATGGAGAAACGCATAATCAAATGACAGTGTGGATACAGAGCAAGAAGTGGCATCTTCATAGTGGTGGGCCTGACTTTATACCATGTGGAACTGGAGCAACGGATGAGAAATCAGGTTGTCCTGCTTTGGCTTCATCGCTTTAAGCACCTGAAATTGGGCCCCAGTGACTGTTTCATCCAGAAAAAAAATCCCTTGCTGTTTTCTGTTCTTCTTCTACTGGTGGCTAAACTGTGTTGAATATTGTTTCATTTACTTCCCACTTAGATTTTTCCATATTCATCTAGAGATGTCAGATCTGAGAAAGCAATCGGGAAGAAATGGAAAGAGATCTGGGGGTGAAGAGAACGTGTCTCAGGGATCCTACTATGATTAAATCCTGGCTGACAGTTGTGAAGTCCAGAAAAGTTTGGCGACTATGATCTATTGTCAATCATATGTTCTATAAAGACACTTGCACAGAGTGTGGACAAGGAACACAGAGATTTCTCACAAGTGAAGCGAAGAATGCGAGGCAAGGCACTATTGAAATGTGAAATGAATAGGGAACATGCAAATCGTCCTCCTCATTGAATTTACAGCAAAACTGTGGTGAAAATCCCTGTGGGAAGACATGCTGGGTTAGGACACGGTGCTCACCAGGTTGGCAAAATGGATCAGCAGGTAACCCATTTTCCCTGCAAGCCAGACAACCTGACTTTGATGTCTGGAACCCAAGTAAAGGTGGATGAAGAGTATTAACTCCACAGAGTTGTCTTCTGATCTCCACACATGTTGCCGCATGCATGTGCCCACACTCATGCACCATGCACGTGCACACATACGTACAACAGTGATAAATAATGTGTGTTCATCATCTGTCATAGTTAGGTCCAGGTGTCAACTTGATGGTTGAGGGTTCGAGTTCTCAGCACATTTGTAGAGAATTGGTAGCTGAGTTAAACCCAGAGTAAACCTGCAGGAGATTGTCTAACGGAGGGGACAGACCCAGCCCACGGTGGGTAGGACCAGACCCTGGGCAGGTGAATAAAATACAGAGAGCTGGTTGAGGATGTTGGCATCCTTTTGTGTACTCCAGGCATTGCTGGTCTGGCAAATAAGGATTGTCTTTCTCTTAGCTATATGTGGATATGACACGGCTACTTCCCTCATACTTTTGATGGTGGTACATGGTCTCCTGCCAAGCTGGACTAACAACTATAACGGGATAATTATAAGAGAATAAATCCCTTGTTCTCTTAAGCAGTCTTGTCATGATTTTTTATCAGCAATGTGCAGACTATCTAACCTCGCACACTGGTTGGATATTGTGTTGCCAACTAGTTGGGCAAAGTACATAAAGGGAGCCAGGTGTGTGGATGCGCATGCCTACAAACATAGCAGTTGGAGAAGGAGGCGGGAGGAGAATGAGTTCTGGGCCAGCCTGTCCTACCTGGACAGACTCTGTCTGAAAACAAACACACTAAAAGCCCAAATAAAGCCAAAACAAAACGAAACAAGACAACTCAGCCAAAATAATGGCTGCACCTGAGTTTACGAAATTACAACCCAAAACAACAGATATGACTCAGCAGCTGGCAGACCTAGGAGAAGAATTTGCTTGGCAAAACAAGTTTCAGAAAGTAAGTTACTAGAAGTAAACATTAGGAAAGAACTGATTTCCACCGTGTATGCAAGAAAAATATTGTTTCTTATGAAGCGCAAGTAGAAATTTATGTGTTCAAACTGGTCAAGAAAAACATTGTATTCAAAGGGTAACAATCCACTCATGTTTGAAACGTTTTAATGGTAGCAATCAGGATAAACTTGAACAAACCAATAATAGTAAGCAGTGGCTACTTGCACTATAGAATTTCAGCCCCTGGTGACATCCAATACCCATCAGGGTGGAGCCAAGGGCATTTCAGGAGAAGCAAAACTAAAAAAAAAAAATCAACAAACCATAATTCATAACATCAGAGATTCTATATCAACCACCAGGAATTAAGGCAGCCTAATCTCTTCCCATCCTGAAGCTCAGGGAAATTTGCGGAAGAGGGGGGATAAGATTGTAAGAGCACAAGGATGGGAGGAGTAATGATATGCAAGATACTTCACACAAGTTAGGGCCTAAGCAATCATAATAGGACTTTGCATGACCTGCACTATGTCCAACACATTATTGACTCCACAAAGTCTAGCATGGACTAAAGGCACTAGGATCCTTGGAGGCTAGGGACTGACAGTCACAGTAGTATTCCTAAGCTTAAGGGGAACACAGGAAAGGGTTCTGGGAAATGCCCCTAGGTCCTTGCACCTCATCGGAGAGGAGGACCCAGAGGAGAGTTTGGCATGCACATTAAAGGATTCTCTGGGGACTGGGGGGGGGGGGCAAGGCACTGGGGGATGGGGAAGAAGGGGGAGGGGAGGGGGTGCAAGGGGGTCGGGGGGGAAGATGGAGGGAGGCAGGGGACCGGTGTACCTGTTAGGTTTGTATGAGAGGAAATAATAATAATAATAATAATAATAAAGAATTTCAGCCCCTGTAGTTCCTTCCCCCAGAAATATGTACGCACATGCACACATAGAACACGCATGCATTTCTAGAGCTACAGAGCCCTCCTCAGTAGCAGTTATATTTATGTTCCCCACATGCAGAGGCTCTTAGTAACCTAGCTCAATATTTCACACATCAGCAATGTATGGAACTTTTTTCTTGTTAGACTACAACCAAATTATCCTCAGTCAAATTAATTTGGTGAAAATGTTAGAATAGTCAATGTACAACAGATCCTGTTAAGTCACCTCTCAAAGTCTCTTGGATAGTAAAAACACTTGACTACCTTAAAGAAAAGAAATCCTTATTCTCAGATGGTCTCTTGCAATTACTTAACATCTTTTCATTTTCCAATTCTCTTAATAATCCCAAGAGGAGGAAGTTGTTAGCTTCCCTATTCCCTGACTTGGAAAGTTAAAACAAACAAACAAACAAACAAACAAACAAACAAATAAATAAATAAAAGACTATAGAGCTTGCTATAAAATTCATACAGCCAGTGAATTGGTGGGTTTAGGATTAAATATGACCCAGAATCTGTGCCATTAACTACATCAATGAAAACAAGAAACTGAGAGCATAGGGAGTATTAATTCTTTTATTTTGTGGAAGCTCATTAAAATTCCATAGAAGTTGCATTTTATAAAGTATGAGAGGGAAAAGGGTAATATGATTAATTAAGTAGATTGAATGATATTTAAATATATACAGAATTTTTACATGCTCATGCAGTTATATAAATAAAAACTAACTCACAATACTAGAATTAGTCACAAAACTTAATGATATCTTTGATTACTACAATATCTCAGCATATTCTGGGTAAAATGCAAATAAAATATACATTCCATAATCTTTGGTAATGATACAATAAACTAGTAGCTATTGACTGTGTCGGTTATGATAACTTCAGCTGCTGAAATAGCACCTCCAAGCTAATTGCCCTCAATGAGATAGAAATACATGTTTTCAGAGTAGATAAGGCCGCTCAATTCCCGTGGAGACAGGGACCCAGACTTTACTTGCTTATTCCATTCTTTAACCCTGCCTTTCCCACCTGAGGTCCAGGAACTGTTGCAGCTCCTCTCTCCTCCAATCACGACATCCAGAAAAATCAAGAGGAAGATGCACAGTTTTCCATTTGGAGTTAGAATTTGTCTCCATTTGCCATCTTGGCATTTCCATTGAACTCAGTGAAATGGTAGCAATTAGCTAGAAGGGAGGCTGGGAAGAGGCACTCAGCTAAAATATACATCACCCGGTCAGAAGATGAGAAGAGATACTGTGGTCCTAGAATCACCAGTAGCCTTGGCAACTCAAAGAGGAAAAATTCTCCTTGCTCACATACAGGCTAAAAATCAAATTTATAACCACACAAGGCTTTAAACCAATAGGATGCTGCCAAAACTAAATGTAGAAGAAAATTTAATGCTTTAGGGTGTTTTATGTTAAACAAGACAGAATGAAAATAGATGAATTAATCATTCATGTCAAAAAACTAGAAATAATTCTCTTAAATGACAGATATAATAAAGAACAGATATAATAAAAAAAGATATGACTGTAGGTTAATAATTAATAAATGAGAAAAACAGTTGAATGATGAATAAATTTGAATTCCAGCTCTCCAAAAGACCATTAAGTGAGACAAACTGCAGAAAATGGAAGTCAATAAAAAGGAAGATGCCAGTCCTAAATATTATGCATGAAACAGAGACTACAAGCATAAGAAACATAAAGGAAGATTAGCCAGCACCCACAGAGTTCCTTCTAGATCATTTGACATGCACCATGACTGTCACTGTTTACTTCTTAACAGTACCTGGCTCATAAAAGGCAAAGTTAGACTCAGGCGTCCACTTGATGGTTGAGTGTTTCAGCTCTGGACACATTTGAAGAGAATTATACCTCCTCTGAACTCACATGCAGGAGGTTGTCTAGCTGATGGTGAGGGCCTAGTTCGTGGTGCTTGGGACTATTTCCTGGACAGGTGAATAAGATGGAAGGTATTCGTTAAGGAATTTGGCATTCTTTGGTTTACTTGGCCAGACATATTGTCTGTCAAGGATTGTTTCTGTCTTAGCAGTTCTTTGGCTACATGGATCTATGGTGTGACTTGGTGCTAGTGTGAGCTCTCCCGCCAAGTTGGACAAGAAACTGTAGCAAGACAATCAAAAGAGAAGAAAAAAACCCTTGTTGTCTTTCACTCCTTTGTCATGAATTTATTGGTGACAATGCAGTCTAACTGCAACAACATGTAAATCTGTTACAGAAACAAAATCGAGTTAAGAAGATTTTAGAAACCCAAGTAGAAAAGAGCTGGGTGGTGTCAGGGCCAGTACTTCCATAACTCTACAAGCTGAAGCAGGAGGACTATGAATACCAGGCCAACCTGAACTTCCTAACAAGTTCTAGACTATTCAGGACAAATTCTGTCTCAAACAAACACATGAGAAATGAAGGAAGAGATGAACAAGAAAGAGGGAAATTCATATTTTTTTTTCTAGTGGAATCTAAAAACCACATGATTTCCACTTGTACCTTTAGACACTGAAAATTTGTCAAAGAAAAGTCATACTAAGCTCCTCATATCTGAGTAGGTTCTTTGCTTCAATTTTATCCATCAAAATGTTAACGATTTGATTAAGACTTCTGAAAATGGACAGAAATTTCTTGATGTGTTGGGACAAAGTATATTTATTGTTCCCAATCAACAGGCTTCCTTTTTCTTTGGGGCAGTCATGAGTATTTCAATGAATTCTTCTCCTTGGCTGGCAGGAAAGTCAAAGCAGATGGCTTTGGTCATTAAAATCCTTATTAAAATATCCATGCATACTTTTCATAATAAGTTTCTTTTGATATTTGTTATCCCTAAATATTTTTAACTCTTGAACATTTGTCTTGATTTTAGCCATAATCTTCCACGTGTTTTGTAAGCCACTTAAATAGTATGTGTACTATTTAATTTGTATTTGTATATATCAAATATACAAAGTGATAAATTCCCTGCCCAGTCTCTTAGCTTTAAATATTCGGTCATTTACATTCTATTTTTCAGTTTTCTTGACAGTTCTTACTAGCTTTTTCATATTAGCCATGTTTAAAATTGTTTGTGTTATCATTGCCACATATGCAGTGGATCTGTCTGCTAGGAAAAAAAAACGAAAGGAGATTAACTCTTTTGACAGGCATTGTAAAATGGAGAAACTATGACTTGAAGTCAATGGACCAGAATCGCTCAGTCAAAAATTACCTGATTTGGAAAAAGACAAAATTGCATAAGTTCAAAAAGAGATTTAAAATCAACAAAAAGAAACAGATTAATAAGATTAATAAGGTAAAAATTCACAGGCAAAATAGGTTATTGTATGAGTAAAAAAAAATTGAGATGCTTAAATAGTGAAATTAGAGAAAGACAGAGACCATTAATTGACAACATGAAGAAGTTCGTCAGAAACTTAAAGCGTACAAAATTGAATGGATTAAATATTTAGAATTGACATGCAAACTCATTAAGATTGGGAAGTCTAAGGTCACATGTAGATGTGTGGGCAGTGTGGAGGAGAGTACGCTACTAAAGGATGATGCAATGATGAGAACAGAAGCCCAGCGAAACATGAGCAGAGAAAACCTGAAAGGAAAGGAAGGCGTGCTGAACATAATGCTGGGTGTATACCTGAGTCCCAGAAGAAAAGCAGAGCCCGTGGGCGGCAGCAGGACTTGAATGTGTGCTGATCTCAGTTGTCAGTGATGCAAAGAGAGATGAGAAGTTGTGAACCTGAAGAGAGAGACAGCAGCAACCACAGGCAGGCACATCATCCATAATCCAGGCACATTTATAAACTACCATTGCCTCATTACAAAATTAATATCCGCATTGAACAATACATCTAATACACTGAACAAAGATTCAAAATAGACCCTAACTTTCGGTGTTTGTTAAAATTACCTTGAAGAAAAAAAAAATCTCAGAAAGATTGACTTTATGAAGAGATGTGAAAAGAAATATAAAAACTGGTCAAAGGCAAGACAGTACTAGATTGCAAGATAAGAACAATTTTAAAACTAGACAACTTGAAGAGTGGAAAAATATTTAATGCTAACAAAAGTTCAAACTAACAACAGCATAAAAAGTTAGAAATTTTTGAATATCCAGTGACATGACAATAGATGAGATTGACAGATGATAGATTAAAAGATAGATGACAGATAGATGAGAGATGATACATAGATTGATAATAGATAAAAGATAATACTTAAAAGGTTGCAGAAAAATATTCCAAAGATATATGAGGGAAATTAACAACCAGTGTTCATAGTTGATAAGACAGACAAAAAAGCAAAATGTTGCAAGAATACGCAAGATCCAACAAAACAACAAATTTCTTTTTTGATATAAAGCTTGTTAAACAAATTATAGTTAAGTTCGCATCATATTTAGATACTATTTTATGTTTACACAAAATGAGTTTTAGCAGATTTCTAATCATAATAAGAGAACTAGGTTTCTAGCCATTATCAAACTGTAAAATAATAGCATAGTTAGAAATTTCCAACTTCTAACAATTAACCAGTTTACCATTTAATAACATAACAGTGAATGAAGATATTCTAATGTAGTACCTGATGGTCCAGCAGATCAAACATTTTGAAAAGATGCCAAGGTAACGTTTTCTTCAGGGACAAGTTTATAGATTCAAATTTCTCATATTAAGGAAGAAAAAAGGGCTGGAAAACATCTGATTTTTCCTCTCAGGAAATCTCATAGCAAGATGAATAGCACATTAAACACAAGTAAAGTAATAAAGGATAGAAATCAAAGAAACAGAAAGCAAATAAACTGTAGGTACATTCAGTGAAGCACAGAGTTGTCTTTTGCTTTCGAATAATACAATTTTAGCCACCCACAGAGTGGTAAAAAATGGAATGGAACCTGTTTACCCATATAACCAACAGAAATCAGTATGCCACTATCAGTTCTACTGGTAATGAAAAGATAATAATGAATGTTTCGAATGACATATAAATATATTTAATAATTAAGGTCATATGGATTACTTAAGAAAATGAAATCTTAAAAACTTTTCAGAAGAATGTCTAATATATGAACACTTATATAGGTATTATAAAAATACATTTGAATTTTAAAAAATTTCCAGAAAAATGTCAAATTGAATTCACTAAGGAAACTTCCCAATATTTCAAATAAAGGGCACTAATCTTCATAAATCCTTCTGGAAAGTGATGAAAATCGGCAAAAGGAAGCAATTTGCAATCCACTTACAAAGCTTGCATAAAATCTGGCAAGAATAATTGAAGAAAAGTTTAAATCACAATCAATTGCTGTCATAGACTCATGTTTAATAAAAGACGAGCAGCATATCAGCAAACTATTAGAATAAAGTGACAAAGGGCATCAGTTTTAGTACAAGGATTAGAAAATTGTTTTAGCAATAAAGGATCACATATTGCTGACGCTACCATTAAAAAGAATAAAATTAATAACACACAGATAAATTTAAAACTGTAACCACCATTCATACAATACTTTAGTATGTTTGGAACGGTCGTAATCTTCTTTGCAAAGTCAGTAGATTCAAGAATTTGCAGAAAATTTCATAGGTTGTAGAATAGTCAAACAGTCTTACAGAAAAAAAAGAGCAAAATTATTTTCATTAGTACTTGCTGTATCTTATTGGTAAACTTTGCTACCAAAGACAATGTAGTCTTTCCAAAATAAATAAAGCAAAGGAAGGAATGTGAATGGACAACTATCTTGTACTCATGAAGCGGTGTGGCCAGGATAATGCCAGAGCTGCCATAGTTCCAGTGCACAGTGAAATATAACTATGAAATATATACTGTATGTTCATCAATACAATTTAATACTCTAAAGAGATGAGTCAGCAAGTGGCTCAGCAGTTAAAAGTGCCTTTGTGTAAATCTTCGGGCCTGAGTTCAATTCCCCTGAGTTCACATGGAGGAGGAACAGAACTGACTTAGGAAGGTTTTCTTATAACTGCTAGGTGTGTATCATAGCACATATGCACCAACTCCTTTTTCCTTTTTCTCTCCCGTAAAATAAATAAAATGCTATTAAAAGAAAATAGCTACCTTCACCAATATAGATACTAATCAAAGATAAATCAAGTAAAAGAAACCAGAAAAAACTGCAAATACTACATAATTATATGGAAATGAAAAGCAAGTAAAAACCAGAAAATTTTGCTTCTAGAAAGTGGGATTATGATTTTCTATGATAGAAAATGAAGAGTTCTGTTATGCTAGTAGAATTCTAGGGTCGATCCATGAATTTATTGTACACATACATTAACTTTACAAAAATACATCAAGAAGGTCATTCAGGATATTCTGAAATCAACGAAACTCTTACTTTAAAATCTCAAGAAAGAAAGGATTTCTTACAATGTTGTCCAACCAAAGATTTTTTTTAACTTTATTTATTTAGTGTGTGTGTGTGTGTGTGTGTGTGTGTGTGTGTGTGTGTGTGTGTGTGTCCCTATGGAGCGCCAAGGGTGACTTCAGGAACCATCTGGATCACGTCTGCCTCTTTCTTGCTTTGCTCTGGGATTTCCCAGGCTCCGCCCACCAGGACCAGAAGTACCAGCAGCAGCATTTCACTTGTAGTTCTTTTGTGGGAACCTGGGATCTGAACTCACGACCTTCTGCTTGTGAGGCAGAGTCTTCACCCCTGAGCCATCTCTCCAGCCCCCATCGAAGATGTTGTATCAGATGTATTCTACCAACGTTAAATCATCTACTCTGCCTCTTGCAGATTTGTCTTTACATTATATGAATATAAGCTGAAATTCTTTAATTGTGCATTTATTGATACGTCTTGTCTTCTTTGCTATTTGAATACACATTTCAATATATGTTAGTCATTTTTCTATAAAAAAGTTTTCTATTATGTTCTAGAAATGTATATTTTCTGTACTAGCTTTTAAAACAGATTTAGCAGCTTTGGAAGTCCTGTTCCATCTCCTTAAGATTCATTTTCAATGCTCAAGTGCTTACTTTCCATAAATTTTATTCACATTATTTACCTTTAATTATCTTCTAAGAAGAAAATTATAAACATTTAAACTTTAAAAAATTGTGTACACATAGGTGTATGTGTGCGTGTTAGTGTGAATATGCATGCATGTATGTATATACATACGTTTGTGTGCATGTGTGTGTGTGTATGCTTTTATTTATGTACATATGTGTGTTGGCCTGACAGCCAGCAAATCTCAGTGGTCATCTTGTTTCTGTTCTTTATATCACCCGGGGTTATTCCTGAAGATCCCACCCGGCTTTTTACAGAGGTGCTGGGAACCAAACTCTACCCTCCTCCCCCCCAGTTTGTGAAGCAAATACTCTTACCTGCTGAGCCTTCTCTCAACCATGAAAACTCTAACACAACATTTGTTCTGATCATGTTGCTGTTGAAAGAGAAATCACTGGCACGGAGGGCAAGCTGGAGGGAGGTAGTGTAATTACTGAAGCGAGTCTTACCGTTGGCGCCCAGCTCTGACTAGGATACAAGATCGATGTGAAAGTGGCAGCAATGAAGACCTAAGAGGTCACTGAAAGATGTTCAGGGAGCAGAACTGATAGAAATTGGAACAGATGAACACGGTGATGCCTAAAGCTCTCAGTTTTCAAATATAAGAAGAGGCAAGAAAGGGAGGGACTAGAGTGTGAATGTAAATTTGATGTCTAAAACACTAAAAATGAAAGTTACAAAAAGGGAAAGATGAGGCCTGGCAGACAGCTCAGTGGGCAAGACACCTGTTTGCAAACCTGGCAACCTGAGTTAGATCCATAGAAGCTGACACACCACATGAGGGAAGGAGAGAAGTGACGTCTAAGAGTTGTCTTCTGCCCTCCATCGCTATATCATGACTTATGTTCTTATCATCTCTCTCTCTGTGTCTCTCTCTCTTTCTCTCTCTCTCATCGCAAATAAAAAACATTTAAGAAAGAAAGAAAAGACATTTGCCTTTTAGGTTGTAAGATAATCATTGTGGTTTTGTTTACCTCCATAGAGTCCTGCTTAGATGCCCCACAGGATCTGCTCGGGCGTGCAGAGAAGACAGTGAGGGAATGAGGCGGCCTGTGCTGAAGAGTCCTGACGTGTCAGTAAGATAAATCATCTGCAGCCCCAAGAAGCAGAAAAACAAGGAAGCTAGTGCCATCCAGGTTGAAGACCCAGGTGGGTGTCAGAACAGGCTGCCCCTAGAATTGCCCCCGTAGGACACAGATTAGCTTTCCCAGGGTGAAGGCTCAGGTCTCCAGAGAGGAGATTGGCTCCCAGTTTCAACGTCTGGGTCTTCAGATACATTCATTGATAGCTTATCTGACTCCATTCCAGGAATGTTTTAAATACTCATTTTTCAACCCATGCCTTTGCTCTATCATGTTCTATGCTCCATGAATAACTTTCTCCTGACACCTATGATCAGATCAATGCCCCAAATCCACCTTAGAAATGACTTTTCTGAACCCCTCCTTTGCTAAGAAGGATCACTAAGCTTAATTTTAAATATATTTACTCACATCTCCTCGCCTCCAACATTGAGTCACAACCCATTACCTGGCACCTAGAAGATGGTTTGGGTTAAGAGTACAAAAGCGTTTTTCTATTAATATATACTTTGCACAACATCTTATTTGCTTTTTCTTTGACTTTCTAAGATTTTTACTTTACTATATGTCACAGGGTGTGTGTGTGTGTGTGTGTGTGTGTGCGCGCGCGCGCATGCACACACACATGCGCGTAACACTTATGAGGATCAGAGAACAGCTTTGTGGAGTTGGTTCAGCTGCATATCGTTAATTGAACTCAGGTCATCAGGCCACCTCACATACCCTTCTTTGACAATTTATAAAATAATTTTTCAAGGAGAACTATGAGAAATATCATCATCTAATTGTCATTTTGCTGCATGATGTATCACCTTTAAGCAGAATTGCTTTCAGAAAATGCATAACAACATCCTTATAGCAAGTAGGCTGGTAAACATATAGATAGGTAGATATAGATATATAGGTACAGATTATGCTGAATGTATTCACGAAGGGGTACATGATGAAAATATCAATTCCACAGCAAGGGGAGATTTTTTGGACAACTGGTTGGTGGAAGAAGAGTGAAAATAAGAAAAACCTAGAGTGAACATAGTTTCCCAACCATGTCAAGTTTTAACCCTTGTAAATTTAGCACCAAACGTAGAACTATATACGGTCTTCTTTCTGAGTCTGCTTTCTCTTTCCCTTTTTCCTTCCACCCTATCCTCTGCTCTGTCTCCTTCTCATGCCTTATCTGAGAATTGATTGCAAACTCCTGTGTCTCCAGGTCCCACCCCAGCCTCTGGTTATTGGATGGAGTAAGACAGGCTCTAGCAGATACACTCTCCACAGATGCAAAGGTTTCAACAGTGTGGCGCATGCACAGTCGCTTCCTTAAGCATCACCACTTTAGGAATCTTGGCCAAGGTTAGCCACAAAACCTGAGTGTGCTGTGTGCGTCCTGCATATCTTGCGGCTTGGACAGCCCTGACATATGCCCAAAGGTGTCAGTAAGAAAGACCCGCAAATCTCAGAGGAAGAAGCTCCAAGGATAGAAATCAGAAGATGCCAGACAGCAGTGTCTTTCCTTCTGTTTATTTCATTCTTCTCATTCTTATCACTCCTGGAGACTTCCTGCTGAGATCACAGGCAATATCTCTGGGACGCTTCTCAGTCCCTTCCCTTTTGCTTTTCCGGGCCTTCACCTCCAACAAAAGCACAAGCTTCATCTCAGGAAATCTTTTGTGGAGAAGATTTGCTTACAGATCAGACATCGGCAAGTAAACCACTGGAGGGCTGGCTGGTCTAAACTAAACCTAGGGCATGGAAAAGTTCAAAGAAGTATGCAAAGATACATAGTGGGCAAATGCTGGTATTTACAAAGCTACCACAGCTTTGCTAGCAGATAAAATAGGCTTTGAGGGTTAAAAAAAGCATGTTAATAAGATGGGTAACTAATATATATATATATATATATATATATATCTCACCAGGAAATCTTAATAATCCTAAAGCACTTCAAAGTACATACTTCAAAAATGTGGTAATAAAAATTAGTCTAGTCACAATGGAAATCAGTTGGAGGTTCTTTGAAAAATATAAAACTAGAACAAGTGTGTGATTCTATTCCACTACCCATGGGTATGTAGCAGAAAGAATCGAAGTCTGCATATAATGGAGCTACTTGTACAGCCACATTATGAAAATATTCTCAAGGGTCAATAGCCAGCCTCCATTCTCTTCAACAAATGAATGGAAAAAGAGAACGTGTATGAATGCATAAGTAAGTATTGTTTGGTCGTGAAGAAGGAAATGAATTCATTTGCGAGAGCCTTGATGAGGCTGGACATCATCATTTTAGGTGCAATGGAACAAACTCAGAAAGACAAATATGGCATGCTTTATGGAAAGCATCTGTATGCAAAATGTAGATTTTTTTTTAAAAAAATGAAGGTAGAAAAGGGATTACTGGGGAAGAGGAAGGAGGCTAGCAGGAAGGGAAAGGAAAGGTAAGAGTTAGTAACCGGGCATGAGAGTCCGTAATAAAATGAATTTAATCAGAATAGATGACAGACAGGTATAGAGAGTCATAGTGGAGCCCCTTCATTTGTACCATGAATATATGCTATGGATGGGATTGGAATGATATTGACAAGAGTAGCTAAATGCAGTATGCATGCTTATAATCCCAAGGCTTTGAAGGCTGAGGCAGAATTATGAATTCAAAGCCAACTGGGGCAAGGAACAAGACTTTGTGTATGTGAAGAGGGTGGGCTATCAATGCAGCTCAGTGATAGGGCACTTGCCTGAAAAGGTCAAAGTTCTAGCACCTCCAGCCCTAAAAATAAAAACAGAAAATTAAAATCAGAACAAAGCAACCAGTCTCCAATCCTTGTAAGAGATTGCATTTATCTCTTTCAATTGCTGATACATTAACTAGGAAGAAGCTGTGAAAGGCATATAATTTGAAAATATCATTAACTTATCCCTAACCCACAGTTTCTAAAAACCTGCAAATGAATGATAGATTGCTCGTTAAAAAGTTATCGAATTAGTGTGTGGATGCAGTTCAGTTGGTAGAGTGCTTGAACAGCAAGCACTAAAGCCCAAGTTTCAGTCACCAACAGGTGGGCACGGTGATGCATATCTCTAATCCCAGTAATTGGAAGATGGAGGCAGGAAGATAGGAAATTAGAGATCATTTTCCAAACATATGGAGTTCGAGATTAGACTGGGCAGCATGAATCCCTAAAAAAGAAGTTATCATAAACATCACTCCAAAGAATAGTATGCAGCCTTGAATATGAGCGTGAAATCCAGCTACGTTCTGAGAAATAAATCTCAGAGACAGAAGCATGTGGCAAACTGTCCAGGTTATAACATCATGTTGCTCCATATCCAAAAGAAATAGAGAATTTCTGCCTTTTTGTTAAAAAGGGAGCAATAAATCAACGTCTAGGATAATGCTTCCTCTTAAGGTGTTTGAAAAGGTAAGATTCAGAAGAATTCAGGGATATTGGCAATATTCTATATTCCATGTCAGTGAGAGCATCCATGCTTGCTTTATTTCTATGATTCATTTCCATTGTGCATATCTTAGGCATTTTATTTATTAATCAAACATCATGTTATTAAAATATGGAAATTTAGATAGTGATTTTAAAGGAAATGTCTGCTAGGTGAAACAAAAGACAGTATAGTTTCTGATACAATGCGTCAGGAAAAATGATGTTTAACAATTTTGTTATATTTTATCACTATAGACCCTAAATTTGGCTGTAAGAATTTGAGCCTTTAGCTTCTGAGTCAAGAAACTATAAATTTCTAAAACATAAATTTTCATTCAACTTAAGCAGTCTGCTTCCCAACTTCTGCTATTTTGCAGCTTCTAAGGGCTATGCAAGTAATGCCCAGGGAGCATGTTTTTTGTGTACTGATAATTTCACATGTCCTGATACATGTGGTGGTGAATTTTCTCAAGGCAAATGAAAGCTAGCATTGCTGATGTCACTGGAGCATTTTCCCTTGAATTACCATGTGACATATAAACCACCTTGATCCTATATCTCCAAACCACCGATACCACCTGCGAACGGATCTACATGCTGCTGCTAGGCTAAGAGAAAAGGGAGAGGAAGGGCCGCTCTGTTCACTTCAATGTTTCACCCAGTTACATTCTGCAGTACTGTATCTGAAATGTACACATACATGAAATCAAACAGATTTGTGTTTCTTATGGTTTCAAACAGATGTATGTTTCTTTCATGCATTTGCCTGACAAATTTACTTATTACATAATGGCCATGATTTCTCAATTTAAAAATAGAGATAATATGACTATTTGATAATTTTGAGATTGTTGGTAGAGGTTAAATAAAATAACTATTAGAAATCATGGCACAATGCCAGTCCATTTATTGCAAACACTACGTTATTATTGGATGGTTGGGAATTGTGTTGACATTTCGGAGGGGTTTCCATCTCAAATGGAAAAGTGTTACTGTGCAGCTTTATAGTTACCGAATACTTCAGGCGGGATGTACAAGAAGATAAAGTTTAAGGGTATACAAAGATTAGAAATATAGGAAGGAGACTGGGGCAATGCCTCCGGGGTTGAAGTGTTTACTATGCTGCATCCCAGCACCGGCATTGAAAACCAGAGACACCTATAACCCAGCACTGAGATGAGAGGCAGAGGAAATATTGAGGCTTGCTTGGACAGCAAATCTAGACAAATTGGTGAGATTCTATTCCAAGAGAGGCCCTGTCTCATAAAAGTAAGGTGGTGACTGACTTCTGGCCTCTGCACGGACATGCCTACATACACACAGGGGCACATACGACACATCAAAAATTAAATTAAATTAAATTAAATTAAATGATTTTTAAAAAGAGAAAGAAGGATGACCTCGTCAATTCCAATCACAGATGCAGAAGACCATACTAACACTGGTTTAGACAAAAATTGATTGTTACTTACCATGTCATCTTTTATCCTAACTGGGAAGTAAGGAGTTGGATTATTCAGAATCTCGAGAATTTTTACCAAGGAGCCAGTTTTTCTCAGTCTTTCCTTTTTTGTTTTGCTCAGTGTGCATCTGATTGTTCTGGGTTTGGAAGAAGGTCGTGGGAGCTTAAGGTAGTTCTTACACGATTGTTCATAGGGTCAGATAAAAAGGTGTTTCTTTCTTTGTTCCAAAGAGTTCAGAAAGTGTTTTCCAAAGAGGTGCTGCCTAGGTGTCTGAATAAGTCCAAAGCCTCCCATGTTCACTGCATGACAAAGTGGGTTGGAGATGCGCTGGAGCTGGCAACCTTGGCAGCAGACTTCTATGACACAATTAGGAAAGATATGGGAAGCTAGTGATGGAAGAGACCCTGGAAAGGTTTCCCATCAGTAACCATTTACAGATAACTGAGTAACATCTAGGACAAAGAACTGTCCTATGGACAAATAAGTCACAACATCTTCTGAACAAAAAGAAGAAGAAGAAAGCAATAGGTACACAGAATTAAGCCAAATCCAAAAAAAATATCCAGAATCATAAGAGAGCAACATCACATTACTTATGTACAAGCAAATGTCACTTGTACTGTCCATATCTCCCTTCCCTTTAATTATATGTCCTTGAAGTGAAATGGCACATTCTTTATCCCTTGCAAAATGGAGAATTTCCCTTTATTTCTTTTTGATTTTGGTTGTTACCTGCAGACCAACATTTTATTTTTTAAAATAAAAAAGGAAATCCCAGAACATGTTAAATAAGTGACAGACACAATTTGCAATTCAAGAGGAAAATTTCTCAGGACCAATTCTGTATTTCACATACATGTGTAACAGTATGCTTAAGCCCCTGGCACCAAGACACAGGCAAAGTATCAAAATGCTTTTGCAAACATGGAGGTAAATCATAGTTCTATTCAAAGTCAACACTGAAGCTACAATTCTTTCCCCGAGCACTTCGGAAATGGAAGATATTGATGATGTATGTATTCTAGGTGTTGAATCAGAATGGTCATCAAGACAGTGACCAGTAAATATTTAATGGATTTGCGAACATTAGACCTTTTATTTTTAACTCATTCCCATTATAGGTAAAAGAAATATTGGGAAAAAAAATTCACAGTGGTGTTTTCTGCTGAGGTCATCATATTTTTAAAGCCTCTGAACTCATAAAAATTTTAAAACTAATAGCAACCTTATGAATTATTTCACCCTAATTTTACTAATAAGATCCAGGTAGAGAGAGGTCGAGTGATTTTTCCTGGTTACATCACCAGCCCTTATCAGTCTCTGTTTCCTATGACCATTCCAATTTCATCTCCTATGTATTATCCTTATTTTTGTATTTTTCTTCTTACTTCGGGACTACATTGAGTCCCAGGTAATGCATTTTGCTTCAACTTTAAATGTAACCATAGAGTGCTGGGTTCTATTTTAAGTCGATTATGCTTTTATGAGTTCCATTTTGGACTCTAGTACCTGGGAAAATTACTTTCCTGGTAATGTGAAAATCTCCACACCAGCTCTATTCTTCATGAGTATTCATCCAGTAATGCTATGCAGAAGAATATTCAATAACCTATAAAAGTAACCACAGCAATTATATTATGGGTCAGAAAATGAAAACGGTTCAAAATTTCTTCCCCAAAGATGTGTATGCCCTTTTAGGGGGTATTAATCTGAATAAGGGCTTCCTTGAGTAAGTCCTTTGCCTGCACTAAAACCTACCATCAGGAACAGGAACCATCATGTGAATGCACTTCCGGGTCTGTGTTGCTTGTGACCTTCTCTGCTTCATGCAAACACATGTTGTCTCCCAGGCATCTGCAGGAGGTCAAAGGTTGATTCATGTCTATTTCCTAGTGGGTAAAATCTACCAGCCACTGTCCACTGAGAGATTGATTTCTTCAACAATGATTTGTTAAGCATTTGGTAGTTTCTGGCCATCTTAATAAGCTCTGGGAATAGTTTGTGAGCGTGAAATACATATTTTCTTCATTTAAAAAGCATTTCATCAGGCAGGGAAGGAGGTCAATTAGATAACTACATTCCTCATGCAATATCCAGATAGTATAGAATCTCAAACACTCTATAATCAAGACAACCAACCTAGCTTCCAAAGGAAGGACAGATGAGTGGCAAAGTCCAAGATGCACTTGATCAATCTCATTTTCACAGTTGTATTCGGAAATTCTGTGTCTTACTTTCAACAGCATCATTCAGGAAAGAATATTGTGAAATACAGCAGCTGTTCATTTGGACACTGCAAATATTCTGCTACAGAACTTACATCTTCTTGCCTGATCTAAATGTCCAATACTTCTTGTCACGGAGTCTTGACATCTAAATGTAATTTCTGGTGTGGTTATCGTTTTCCTGAAGATGGGTCACTGTCTGAGAAATACTTGGATTAGTAGCCTGTATGAGGTGACAGGCCTCACCTTGGTCTTAGGGATGCTGCTTCCTGGAGGAAATGGGAGCACGTTCAAGTGAGCATGCTTACAGGCTATCCTCAGTTACTCCTGGGGCTCCATCATCCAGTGCAGATTCATAATGTGACTAAACTCCTCTGCCCCAATTTTCTGCTAACTGCCGAAAAAAATACAGGGTAGTGCAACTGTCTTTTCAGAGGTCCAAATGGCAAACAGTCACCACCATTCTGCCCCCATTACATTACCTCAGGCCCTATGTTGGTGCATAAGCATTTCTCAAACTCAAATGACACATGCCTTGGGCGATGGCAGCTACTTCAGCTCTGGTACTTGGGACAGGCAAGAATTAGGGAAGTCAGTAATTGAAATGCTCTATTTCACCTGTCTGAAGTTGAATATTTTTATCTAGGAAAAGAAAATCACAGCTACTCTAAGAGACTCACCTCTAGCCAACTCAGAAAATCAGGACAAAGTTTATCAAGGTACTTTAAAATTTGGACCCAACAACCAGTGTTTTATCAACTGAATAATTTTGGTTCCAAAGTTTACTGCATATAATCGTTACAGTGAATAGGATAAGACTAGGCTAATAAAAAATGATACCCATTTCATGATTGCTTCTCTTTCAAGTTTATATATATATATATATATTCCAAGAAGGGAGTCTCTACTCCACATAGCTCTTGTAAGTGGAAAGCTTCTATTAAGCTACTTGGATGGATGGTGTCATAGTTAGACACAGGTATTAACTTGACAGTTGCAGGTTTGAGCTCTGGGCACACTTGTGGAGAATTAGTGGTTGAGTTAGGCCCAAAGCAAACTTGCAAGAGATTGTCTAGCTGATGAAGGCCCAGCCCATGGTGAATTGGATTAGGCCCTGGAATAAAAGACAGAGAGCTAGTTATGACAGTTGGCATCTTATTGTACATATGTGGCCAGGCATTCTGGTCTGGCAAGTAAGGATCATCCTCTCTCAGCTGTTATGTAGAGATGGTGTGGCCAGTTCCTTTGGCCCTGGTTTTGGTGTGAGTTCTCCTATCGAGCTGGACTGAGAATTGTAACTAGACAATGATAAGAGAAAATAAATTCCGTATTTCTTTAAGCCGTTTGATGGTGATTTATAAGCAACCATAAGTCTAACTACTACAGATGGATTGATTTCTGATCTTCCTTCTTTCACAAGCATATTCTACTTAACCTACATGGCAAAAACAAAACAAAACAAACCACCAGGTTGCTACAAGTTCCATTTAGTTGGAATAGGAAGAAAGACACTACTGTGCAGAAAGGGAAGTATAGACACTGGTGTAGAACCAGCACTCTCCCTAACTGTACCTTAGAAATAACAACACCACTATGTTTTTGCCTTAGAATATTGGCTTTGAGAAAAGTACCATCTTTTCATGAGTATAAGAATACACCTTTTTTTTTTTAATTTAAGCATGTGTTTCCTTTTGGCAAATGCACGTGTAATTTATTACTGCTAAACAATACACCTTCCCACTCTCACAGGCGTAAAGTAAGAGTCCACCAACTATTTTTTTGAAAAGGGAAAGATGTTCATTATTTTACAGTGTCTGTTGTGATTATTCAACTCTGCCATGGTCACATTGCAAACAGTCTTAGACAACACATAAATAAGGCGGCTGTGTTCCATAAAATCCTTCATTTGTTTAAAATACCTCATGGTCTTGACTTTCCTCCATCAGCTGGAGATGGCCAAATTCTGGTTAGAAGCAACCATGTTAGTTGTTCCAATAAGTCTGTAAGTGATGAGGGGTCATCAGTCAGTGGATGGGTCATGTAGAATAGCCACTGCCATTTGGTATAGTGTTTTATATGGATGTTTACTTCCGGGTCCCCAGCTTCTGGGTGGACTTGACCTCAAATGATGACATCAGAACAGCAGCTATGGTCCCATGACCTGGATGTGCTTAGCAAAGATCTGTTTTCTTCAAGCTTGCTGGTGTGATCTATACCAAAGAAAGGCAATTAGCAAAGTCTAGATTGACAGGATAGAGAAAGTCAGGTTAGCGCTTTATGGGAGAGCCAACATGTGGCAAGATGTGTGTATATGGGGAGAAGAGCAGCTGTTAGGTCCTCTTCTTTGTGAACTACCACAAAGTTTGTCTATAGCATTTTCACTTCAGCCATTTCCATACTACGAAATTACTTAAATGAATTTTAAAAATATTTTCTGACAGTAAAATGATCTCTACACTTAAGCTACTGCAGAAAATGTGTAAGCATGACTTAGTATTACATATGGTAAAGGATTATATTCTTAGGCCAGAAAGAAACAAAGATCATAAGAACAAATAATCCAGGTTGAAGACGGACTACATGAAAGAGATTTCATCTAGGTAACTAAGCAGCGTGATTTATATGTGGTTTAATCTTTGCTTAAATTCCTTATTTCCCACAGAGCCTACCTTAAAGTGTCACGTTGTACACACTGTCTCTCACGGTGGTAGAAACAGTGGCTTTTGGCTCAGAATATTCTATTACAGCTTTCTGAACAGCAGGCATTGAACCAGCAGCAGACTGCAGGAAAACTCACCAAGAGGCTTCGAAAAGCCAAAGCTGCCCATGTGTGTGGCACAGGGGTTAAAACTCTGTCTCAAAGCAGAAGGTCCTGAGTTCAGATCCCAGGTTCCACATAAAAACCACAAGCAGAAATGGCAGTGGCTTGCACTTCTGGCTCTGGAAAATTCCAGAGTGAAGCAAAAAAGGAGATAGAAGCAATCCAAGATGATTCCCGAAGTCATCCTTGGTCCTCCACAGGACATAGTACCCCGACACACACACACACACACACACATACACACACACACACACGCGCGCGCAAAATAAATAAAGTTTAAAAAATCTGAAATACCCATGAACCTATATATATACATACATTATTCACTTGATGAATATTAATAATTGTTCTCTTTAGAATATTCTAATAATACTTAGGAGAACACTTCTAATCCATTATATAAGTATAGTTAGATAGATAACTAGATAGATAGACAGATAGATGATAGGTAGGTAGATAAATAGGTAGGCAGATATTTTTTATTTTAATCTATATCTTTTTAAATTTTTTTATTATTTATTATTTATTCAATTGTACGTGTATGCATGTGTGTGCATGTGTATGTATGTATGTGTGTAGAACCACGAACGAATTCGGGAACCACCATGGACTGCCTCCACCTCCTCCTTGTTTACTCTGCCCCGGGATTCACAGGCTTCACCCTACCAGGACCAGAAACGCAGGCCTCCCCCACTTCTGCCCAGTGTCTATACGTGGGGTCTAGGATCCGAACTCAGGACCTTCTGCCTGCAAGGCAGAGGCTTAACCCCTGAGCCACCTCTCCAGCCTCCTATTTTAATCTATATCTTTACATATAGATTTTTTTAAACAAATCCTCTTCTAGAATTTTGATGATCTAATTATAATGATTTCCAGGGTGTTCAAAATGTAAAATTGTTAATATCCTCTACAGAAGGCTGAATTAAATCACTGAAGTGCCACCAACATTGATGCTTGCTATATACCAGGAATCGCATGAAATAGGTCACCCATTGAAAGGTCTGCAGATGTGAATGCTGAGCCATCTCCTCTGTTTTTCTTCTCTGATGTCAATAAGGAAGGCTCATAGACGTTCAGGGCATTGGCCCCCGGATCCAGGGCCATGTGGTGAACTGGAACATCAAGAAGAAAGTCCCTCTTGCCTGACTAAGGAATTGCTAATTAGTCAGTGTAAATCATCTCAGCTTAGCTGAGCTTGATCCACTGGTGTGGTACCACTGGGCATGAGCTGCAGAGAGATGAGCATCGTTGGCTATCATGTGCTAGTAGAAGTCGGCTATGACCCAGACCTACCAAGATATAGGAAACTGGGGGAGTGTTAGGGGAGTATTCTTGACATGTTCATACAGTTATGTCTTCCCAACATAATAAACTATGTACATGACAAAGTACAAAAATATGAATGTCAATCACAACTTTAGCCCCAAACCTAGATGCCTCTGTATTCTATCTTGGAAACTGATACAGGAAACACCATCTCAGATTTATGCAAATTATCATAGGAGAGACAAGACATATCTTTCCTGCTTCTCTCCTGGATGCCTTGTTCTTTCCTCTTTGCTCCTTGTCCTAAGCTCTTCCAGCTTTCCTCTTGCCTCTTATGTGTATTTGGTGGCCGAGTTTTATCTTAAAATCCTGATGCTTGTCCTCCCCCAATGTTTTCAGTTTATTATGTCTGCCTCTTTCTTTCATCATATACTTATTTGTTCATTTTCTCTTACCTGTCACACAACTTTGCTGCTCTGATTCTAATTTTTTAGCATTTTGTTTTGAGCAGTAAACAGTTATGTAGAATCCTCGTTACTAAAATAAGATTGCACTTCACGAATTACTTACCTTTTCTGTACTAGAGTTTCTGCATTTGAAAGTGGATGACATAATACTTACCTAATAGTGAATGCATAGCTGTCAATTAAAAAGAAAACAAGGGCCAAACCCTAGACTTGAAGCAGCCTCCGTAAGCAGTATGGACCGTGCAGAAGGCAGCTAGCTGTCTTGAAAAGGGATGTGATCCAGAATCACTTGGTGCTGATGAACCATCACATTAGATGTCTGAAGGGCTCAAAGTCCAACCATTTGGAACAAGAGAACTTTTGAAAGAGAAAAAAAAATAACATTGAAAATTTATAATTTTCATTAGATTTTTACACTGAATATTTTTGTGCTTTGCTAAAATAATAAGGTCTTGAGAATAAGGAGATGACTCAGGGTTTAGAGCCTTTTTGCCTAACAAGCAAAAGGACCTGAGTCAGGCTCTTCAGAGCTCATGTAAAAATGCCAAGTAGAACCGGTGGCGGCCCGTAATTCTAGCCTTGAAGATCAGACCCTGGGAAAACCCAGAGAAAAGCAGTAAGGAAGTAGAGCAAGCCAGGATGATTCCGATGGCACTCCTAGGGAATCAGGCACACACTTTCAACTATCCTCTAGTACACACACACACACACACATACACACACACGCAAAATAAAAACTAATAAGGTTTTCATAGATATTATCCCTCATTATCATGGATTGAAGAAGATTTAGAAATAAGAAGTTGGGTTTTTTTTCCCCCAATTAATCTTGTATGTGCTAAGCTTACAAAAATAAAGAAAACAATTTTTGTAATTTGGCGTGAATATCTGCTCTGAAGTATATCAAAGCTTAGCATTGATAAAAGTTCAATGCCCATTTCATACTGCCCTGCAGCAAAGTGGGGGTTGTCAGAATTTTCAGAATGTCTTCAAATAGGTGAATTGAGTCAAGTGGACATCAGAAAAATTGACCTCCCACACATCTATAGGAAAAGGAAAGTAGAAATTAAGTCAAGTATACTTTCATAAAATGAATCTCATTGGTTTCTCCTTATAAAAACAAAACATGTTTTTGTGAAATGTGTCTTTTTATGGATCCACGGCAAAATGAGTGGCATCTTGACTTTCTGTTGAAATTAGTCCTTTCTGTTAATATAGTGTATCTTAGAAATTTTAAGAGTCATAAGGAATGATGAACAGGAATTTTTTTTCTTGACCTAGTGTATTTTCAAATATAGCACATTCAGGCAAATGAAAATAAATAGATGGGAAATAAGGCTAATTAGGATGATTGAAGCTCAAATACAATTAAGGCAGCAGTAGGAACAACGAAGACCTCTGAGTCAGGAAACGAAGGCAGGAGCGAATTCAATTTTCCATAGCAGTGACTTGTAATTGAACTGCAAACAGGATTTGTAAGTCATCGATTAGATCACTGGAAGAAGTGCCTAACAAAGTTTGTGTTTTGCATCTTCTTACTGACCTTTCCTTCCACAATATGTACATTCACATTTCTCTTGTTGATAGAGGGTCACATTCATATGAGAGAAGGAAGGGAGCCGGACATCACCCTGTGCTTCTGGCTAGGCAGGAGTCGTGGGAGGAACAGTTACGGACGGAAAGCTTAACCAAAATCCTTCTTACAGGTGAGAAATGGAAGTGAAGGTGTACGTTTGCCTTGACATGAAGAAAAACCGAGACGACAACATGATGAAGTGAATAAAGAGACACCTGGCCACAAATCTGGTGAAGAGCCCACAAAGTACTCAGAGAGAACCAACTTCTAGAAGTGTCTAGTGACTTCCACGTGTGTGCCTGCTCTCTCTCTCTCTCTCTCTCTCTCAAACACAGTATTTTTAGAAAAACAAAACAAAACAAAACAGGGGGCTGGAGAGATAGCTCGAGTGGGCAGAGTCTGGGAAATCTCAGAGCAAAGCAAGAAGGAGGAAGAACCAATCCAGGAAGATTTCCAAAGCACCCTTGGCCCTCCCCAGGTACACATATGCCCACTGATACACACACACACGCACACACACACACACACACACACAGAAATACACACAGATAAACACATACATACACACACACACACAGAAAATGAATGAATAAATACAAAAAAGAAAATAGGGACTAGAGAGTTATTAAGCTTCTGTCTCTTAAGCAGAAGGACCTGAATTCAGATCCCAGATCCATGTAAAAATGTAGGGCAGAAATGAAAACAGCCTGCACCCCCAGCCTTGAAAGGTGGAACCTGGGAAACCACAGAGCAAAGCAAAAAGAAGGTAGAATAAGCCAGAGTGATCCCAAAAGTCACCCTTGGGCTTTCACAGGCACACACACATACACAGTTCTCTCTCTCTCTCTTTCTCTCTCTCTCTCTCTCTCTCTCTCTCTCTCTCACACACACACACACACACACCCCAAAAAGAAAAAAAACAATAAATCCATTAAGCATAATAACTTTGCTCTTTCTAAAGCCAACGCTTCTCACTGTTAATGTAGCGACTTCTCTCTAAATCTTTTAGCTCATCTGACAGAACAAACTGCTTGCCGTCATCACGTCACATCTAGCTATTTTTGTCCTTGAGATTTAAAAAGTCAACTTTTCCTTCCCTGTATCATATCGCCTGGTGCTTGTGCATGTTATTTCCCATCAACTTTTGGTGATGTCATAAGTGTGAGTCTCCTATTTAAACAGTAAGTGAGAGCTTTATCATCCCTCAGGGAAAAAAAAGAAGAGGGTCAGTTTGTGCATAAAAATTGAGGCTGAAGAAATTCCCATGTCTCTGAGAATGCCAGCAGAATTTTTTTATTGACCTGTAAAATAACATGACATTTTAGAAGTGTATGATAATTTATTTTATCTACAAGAATATTACTGATGAATATTAACTGTAAGCATGTTCTGGTTTTAAACAGACTGTAAAGCAGATGTCGTGAGAAAGCTAAATAAATAATAAATAAAATAAGAGGAGTTAGAATTACCCACCAAGTGCAAACAAAAGCTCTAATACTGACAAGGTTGTGAACAAAACATTTAAAGAAAATGAAGACTACATAGATTGTGTATCTAATTTGTTATTTTCTCACAAGATTTCTGGGTTACATTTTATCACAAAATTAGAAATCTAGTTTAGTGACTAGGAAAAAACACTGAATTTTTGAGGATTGCTACACAAATTATTTTGCTACATGAACATCAATTTTGTACATTTTAAATATTTATCTTGATACACGGACAACAATTTTGTGCATTTTAAATTTATTTTGATACACAAATGACACAATTTTGTGCATTCTTAATATAAACTCTATATTATCAAAATGTTATAGTCAATAATTTTGCTTCTTCACTACAAGATATTAAAATTTGTCTGACTTAATTTTATGGGCCCATTTTATTAATATGCCTGCCTTTTTCTCCTGGGCATTTCATTCTTACATGCATTTTCATTTCTACACAACAGTTGAGAATGTTTAAATAGATCACTTTTTATAAAATGCACCGGTGTGTCATGAGCAACATAAACAAATACATTAATTGCCTTATCATACTTTTATCTGACAGATGGGTCCCCAGGCACAGAGCCTAACCTTTTATTTTGACACCTGCCACATCTTGCCAGCCCTGATCCTTTTTCTTTGCCAGAGTGTTGCTGTGCCGTTCACCATGGTTGCACTAATCTCTCGCTTTTAAAAGGCATAATGTTGGAGTCCTTCTGCGAATCACCGCCATCAATCAGCTGATACTACAACAGAAAGTATTTCACAGAACCATCCAACATCCGTTCTCTCCTGTGATTCAAGCACATTTTCTCTTATTTCTATGACCTCCTGGCTCAATAAGATTACACGGAGCTTGTTTTAATCGAAGGTCCCCATACTGTTAACATCTGACACAAACCATGTAATTTAGCAGCCATTTAAATTTTAGAATTTATTAGAGATTTTTTTAAAACAAAAAGGAAGGCTATATTTCCATGTAGCATTAAAAGACAACTTTTTGGAGAAACGAAGCTATTTTAATAAAGTCGGGGAGTTAAAAAACAGTGTGAATACTTACATTTACTTCATCTTTAATAAAAGGAAACATTAAGGTAATAAAACATTTTTGTTGGAAACCACAGGCACACAATCTCTTTCTTGCACCTTTGGATTCTGGGGCGATTCTAGAAGCCGCCCTCGCATGATAGTTGTCCTAGTTAGTACAGCGAAAAGCACACATCTGGTCCATTAAAGAGCACGTTTGGGTCCAAAGACTTTCACAAATCAGTAAACATTCAGAAGCAGGGTGAATTATGAACACTCGTCCATTACTGAGACAAATTTCAAGGGATTGTCTCCTAATACAAAATCCGACTATAATTAATTGTGGAAAATGCTATAATCAATCTTTTAGGGGATAAGTTGCAAACAAAAAGAGAAAACCAGATAGATACCTAGATAAGAAATAGATTTTAAGTAGACTATAGAGAGTTCCTTCAACTGAGTTTACGTCTCCCTCACTGCAGCGATGTGTAATTTGTCTTTGGTAGTGGCAACTACAAGATTCTGAAATAAGCTTATGTGATAGAATGTAAAAGCCTGAAACTGTGTCTTGATTAGGCTAAGTTTTCAAAATAATTTAGGGTTCCATTTATGCTAGCTGAATGTATGTATATGTATGTGTGTGTATACGTGTTTATGTGTATGTGTGTGTGTTTGTGTGTATGTGTGTGCGTTTGTGTGTATGTGTGTGTGTGCACACGCGCATGTGCGCATGTATACACCACAGGAAATGTGAGGTGTATATCTGAAGACAGTCAGGGTGAAATGCTGTTTCATGCCTGGAGCTGTTGGACATAGAGATAATTACAGGGCCGAGGCAGCTTGCTCACTGAGCACCAGCAATCTTTAATCTCCACCGATCCACTTCTAATATGACTCAGTCATATCGCACGTATTCCTCCTCCCAACCTCACCCGACCCAGATTTCACAGGTCACCGGAGGTTCGGCTAGCTCTAATTTTAAGCGTGTGCAACATTCTAGCATGTCACAGAAAGTATTTTCTTTGGACTCTTAATCCAAATCCAAAGATTATTTAAGAACAAAACAAACAAAAAAAATGATAGGAAATCTGTTCAACTTCAAACCCTGGCTTTGAAGTTCATAGATGGTTGGCCGCAGGATCCTTTGGCCCTAGTCAAGTCAGCTGGCTCATATGAGAGCTGAGATCAAAAACTTGGCAATTTAGATGGTAGAAGACATTTTGGACGAGAGATATTCCTGCAGAAGAGATGCGCCATGATGGATGTAACAATACTCCAGATGAGGCCCAAGGCCTGGAGCTGGTCCAAGTCTTGTCCCCCAGCCCAAACAATGAGGACAGTGAGGGTTGTGAATTAGGAAATCATGGCACTCTTTGCTAAGAACACTTGAAAGTTACTCGATTTAACTGTAACCATTTGGAGATGTGCTTTAGCAATTCATCAATGATCTACATATCTTTCTATCTATGTATCAGTCTATGTATGTATTATGTATGTATGCATGTATGCATGTATATATGGATCTATCTATCATCTCTATCTATCTAATCATCTATCACTCTATCTATCTAATCATCTATCTACTACCTACATTTCTGTCTATCTGTCAACTACTGTTATTGGTGGTTGGTGGCAAAAAAAAAAAAAAAAAAAAAAAACCCTGTCTCTCATTACAAATATTTTGAGAAACACTGTATTATAAAACTTCTCGTCTGCTTCGTGCTGCCTGTCTAACTGATAAGAAATAATGATCAAATCTTTGTGACTGGATTTCAATGCTCTGAAAATGAATTTCTCCCCCACAACAGATGCTGTCACGCGACCATACTTCCCCACATCATGATCAGTTGTCAGAAAGCAGAAGGAATTTGGAAAAGTTGTCATAGGACAACTTGAATCAGGAAGTTTCCACTTTTCAATCAGCTACAGTTTGGTTGATTGTGAAAGTGAAACAAAAATATTTATGCAGTTTATTATTTTAGGAACTACTGGGAAGAAATGAAAAGTACTGAGGACTGAAGCTATCCAAGGGAAGTTGACAGTCTCATTTTTTTTGGCCAAAGGCGTGTTCGTTCACTTGCAGGATTTATACAGCATTTACACTTGATCTTAGCCAAAAGGCCAAGAAGCGATAATATACAGCATTTAGAAGAATTGGAAAGATTTGGAAAGAGAGAGAATGAGCAAGCTTATTTGACACAATAAACTTTCCAAGGAAAACGTTGAATCAGATCATCTGTGTAAACCTATGGGTGAATATGTGAGCGTGGATACATCTGTGGAGGAAGATGAGAAAGAAAAACAACCAGAAACAGAAAATAAATACAATTTAAAATTCTGAAAACAAAATTATAACATGTGTCCAGCTTTTCTGTAGTCTTCATCCCTCTGTGCCAGATATTAAATTGTTAAAATTGGGCTTTTTAAGCTATTTTTGCTTTTACATATACCTTTTTATATGACACATGTGAACTGCAAATGCTATGAAAGGAAAAGTGATCTTAAAAAAAACATTTTTTCCAAGTGAAACATGCAGCAACGTGTGAATAATTTTTAAGTCTTAAAAATTACTCAAGAAATAAAAACAATTTAAACACCATTAATAGGCTTTCCTGCGACCATCTGGTACTTCGATTAAGTGAAAAGAACACACAAATGAAATGACTGGAGAATATTTCTTCTCCTAACAAAGGACTTTATAAACCTTAACAATTTTATTAATTTATAACAGAGACATACTAATTCAATTGCAGAACATTACACATTAGGTAAATTTGGGCCACTGTACCTTCCTTCCACACTGCCTTTCATAGAGAAACCTGTCTTGGTAGAATTTCATTGATTCTTTTTTTGAAGAAATAAAGGCTGTGATATTATTAATCATGTAACTTAATGGTTTCAATGCGCATTTTTGGCTTTTCAGCATTCAACCTTGATACCAATTCCAAATATAATTTTCTTTGGATAATATTGCTTTATTTTATATCCTTAAGGTTTTTTTTTTCACAGAATAGGCTTAAAATCCATGATTTTGACATTTAAAATATTTTGTAAGGGCTGGAGAGATGGCTCAGAAGTTAAGACTCTGTCCCAAACAGAAGGTCCTGAGTTCGAATCCCAGGTCCCATGTCAAAAACAACAAAACAAACAAAACGCCAGGTGGAACCAGCGGCCTGCATGCCCAGTCCTGGTGGAGGGAGCCTGGGAAATCCCAGCGTGAATGAAGCAAGAAGGAGACAGGAGCAATTCAGGATGATTCCCGATGTCACCTATGGTCCTCCACAGGGACGCATGGTGTCCTCTGATACGCAAACATATAAAATAAATAAAATATTTAAATTTTAAAAAATGATTAAAGCATAAGCAGTTCTAAAAAGAGGTCCCAGTGGTAGCACAGGCAGATACACTGTGGTACTGCAAGGTTGTGTGATGATAGGAAGCCCCTCTCACATCCCAGAAGTAAGACCGCAGGGAACTCGGATTGTCGACTCCACCCCCTACTGTTCTGATCTTCAGGAAGTGGAGCCAAAGATGAGATCCATGGGTGAGTGAAAGCGGATGTTCTAGTTTGGTTAAAAACACTCCCAAAAGGAAAACCAAACGGCAAAAAGGCAATAAAGACATCTCACAGTAATCAAGCAAAAGGGATTATTTGAAGATGAAAATATTCCAAGACAATACACAAAAATGGCCTGCGTCTGCCCTTGTGCCTGTCCCTGTCTGGTAAGGTGGTGACTTTCTGGAGTGTTGAGAAAAATTACAACACATAGAACACAGCTTTCTTCTGTAGGATGAAAGCTCATACAACCAGGAATTATTGTTTTGCATTCCATTGTCTCAGTAAAAAAATTCTTGGTTTTATACATCACTTCAGTTGTAATTGTCATTGCTTAATTCTAGTACTTGAATCGCTAAATATACTGAAAGGATTTTTAATTTTCCATATTTTGCACGTTTGCTTGTTTATTTTTTTGCATCTTGCTTTGCAGTGTGGCTGTGGGTGCTTAAACTTGAAATGTATGGGCTCTGTGATGTTTTTCTGTTGATGACTTTGTTATAAAATTCAAATAAAGCATTAGCCTTGTTTTGCCTTGAGATAAATTTCTTGTCCAATTCAGTACTGATAGAGTGACATTGCATGGAGTCATGCAGAAGGAAAAGACAGAAATGATGATTTTTAGTCGGCTACTTAATTTCTTTTCTTATCTATGGAAAAATAAATCAACTATACCAACCAAAAGCAAACGACAGAAAAGAGATTTTTCAGAAGCTCTTTGCCGAAGAAGGAAAGAGGTGATCCATTGTGTCCCTACTGTTAAGAATCATATCCTACCCCTACTGATTTATCCATTTCTAATCATTTTTACTTTTGAAGTGTATGTTCCTTTAAATAAGATACTCCACTTTCACTGCCCGTGTTTACCTGTCCATCACGTTCAGTTAGGCTTATGATCTCCAGATTCTTCTAGCGCTCAGGAGCCAATCTCAGAGTTCATTCTGCACCTCCCTGTGACTTTTGAAGTGACTGATCAACTCCACCTGAACCTCTGTCTACCTTGTTCTCTCTTCGCTCTGGCCATCTATCTAAATTTCACCTTTACTTTTGTTCTGGAATACATGTTTTCTAAGATTGCCTTGGCCTCTTTCCTTTCACTCTCTAATCTTCTTCCCTCTGAAACAACTCTAATCTTTCTGTACTGTAGTCTCCGCCTGGCCTTTCCTAAAGCATTACCTGTATCATGCTGCCTGCCAGACATCAAACTCATGCCTAGGCATCAGTGCCTCAAATTGAACACATCCCATGTTTTCCCAGGGCTTTGGTGCTGGACGCTTGCTCTCAGATTGGAGGTGTCAGGAGATAGTACAAGGGTGGGGCATGATGGCAGTCCATGGATCAGTGGGGGTATGTTTCAGGAGAACCTGATCCATCTCCTGTGGGTTGCTGGGTAGCTTTTAAGACAAGGCTATTATGCAGGATACAGGCTGGCTCTGGCTTGCTTCCTGAGAAGGTGATTTTCTCCTCCCACGGATGCCACTCCCTCATCAACAATTGCCATGAGATGGTACAGCTCTGAGGCAGACACACACACAACACTTCCCATTCATTCTCCAGAAGCCTCAGCATACAGACTCACAGCACCACAAATCTTGGGCTTATAAATTCTCTAGATTTTGCCTCAACTGTATTCTGACATCCATCTGTTGTCTCTTTCAAATTCTATTTTCTTTTTTGTCATTAATCTCACTTAACCTTGGTCTAGAATATGAAATTAATTACATAACTGTTCTCTGAATCCACTCACTTTCTTTTTGAACACCCTAACATGTCCAAAAGCCTTAATGACATTTGATAAAAATATTCAATTTTGAAATTTTTTTCAGTCTATCATTTAGTCAATCACACTTATTTAGTCTGCTCTTTTATAGTCTACATTTTCTTGTGTGTGTGTGTGCTGTGCAGGCTTGTGTGTATATGTGTATGCATTTGCCTGTTGAGGCCTGAGGGTGTCAGGAACTTTCTTCAGTCGATTTTTCATCTTACTTCTTGAGGCTGTATCTCTCGATCAAACCCAGAGCTCAAAGATATGACTAGTCCAATAGACAGCTTGCTCTGGGGATCTCCAATCTCTACCTTCTGAGGCTGGAAATACAGGTGCAACCTGCCTGAAGTTAACATAATTTATGGGGAGCTACAATCTAGTCCTTTGATTGTGAGGTATGTGCCTCAGACTAAACCATATCTGTAGTCCTCTTCTGTATCTCTTTTTAAAAAAATACCAATAAATGATATTTATTTATTTATTTATCTATCTATTTATTTATTTTTGCTCTCTCTCTCTCTCTCTCTCTCTCTCTCTCTCTCTCTATATATATATATATATATATATATATATATATATATAAATGGGTAATTGAGTGTGTGTGCATGTGGAGACCCAAGGGTGACTTCAAGAATTATCCTAGATGGTTTGCCTACTTATTGCTTTGCACTGAATTTCCCCAGACTATGCCTTCCAGGACCAAAATTTGCATGGGATCAGGGATCCAAATTCAGATCCTTTTTTCTTGGAAGGCAAAAACTAGAACCCTGAGCCATCTTCAGCCTCCTATTTTACATCTTTCAAGAAAACATTTCTTCTGTCTCTTCATTCATACTGTGTTCTCAGTATCCAGTGAACTATATAGCTCTGTGTTAGTTATCTGTGTGCTCTAGAATGTCTCATGACACTGAGGAATGGATAAATCAATGCATTGTATTTTGACCACTCTCTCTTCATCCTTAAAAGGGTCACATCTCTGTGTGGAGGTTCTCAGCCCTGGTGTTCACAAACATCATTGGGGAGAGTCTAAGAAACAATAATCTTCCACCTACAGAGATTTGAATTTAATTGCTTAGGGTGGGACTCAGTAAATGATATTTTTAAACGTTCCCCTAGACAATCTGAAGTACGCCCAAAGTTAAAAAACTTTAGAGCAAGAGAGTAAGTGTAGGCTGGGGAAACTTGGATTTTGAATTTAGTTTAAGAATAATTTTCACATACTATATTTACCTCAACAATCAAATCCACCCAAACGAATACTTTTTCAGTCTCCATGCGACAGAGTTTGATATTTCATAAATCTCCCGTTAATGGTGCATAATACATACAAAGAACTCCTTTTAACACAAAAGTAGACTTTTTGAATACAATCGACGCACTTGTCATAGAACAGAATATTTTAAAAAAGAATGTTATATGCCCATCATTACTTGTGCCTATACATATTATTCTTTCCCTATCTCTTCACTTACCCAACATTAATATTTAATTATATTTTGGCTGTTTATAATTACTGTTTTAATTGGGACTGTAATGATTCTAAGACAGGCTATTTTAGGCTTTAGAGTTTATCGATCTTTAGTACATCTTGCATGATCATTAAAAATATTGACTGTCTATGGAGTCTCAGTGTCTGGAATGACCTACAAGGTTCTCATAGGGCTTGAGCCCTTAAACTTTAAAGAGCACCACACTGCCTTTGCGGTGGGTGAAGGTAAAAATGAAGCTAACTCGTCCAAGTAAATAATGTTTCTGTTATCTCATCTTTCTCTGTAAGCATGGTCACTACATATTTAGATGCGTTTGTATCATTAATATCTCACCAAATAGCTTCTGGAACCCTGTGAAGGTTGAAATCCTGCCTTTGACATTCACAGACAGTGTGACCCCCAAACAAGTTTAGTGTACTTTTCCAAATTACAAAACACACACACACACACACACACACAAACGGGAACAAATGAACTTCCTTCCCCCACTCGAAAGAGTTAACAAAAACCCTGCAAAATTAGCTAAATTAGGGATGCTGGAATCAACTATTTCTTCCCCAAATCTCCCTGTCTCCCCACCCTTTACAACAGGATCTGCCCCCCCACACCCAAGCTTTGCTGTCTTGCTCAGTCCTTCTCGTGTTTTGACTGTGTTCTTCACATTCAGTGTTATAAATGTTATCTGGCCAACCCTAAGATCACAGACATCAAAAGACATTGCTTCATTACCTTAAGAAACAGCTCAATACTTATCTTCTGACATTTATATCGAAACTTTTCATTTTTAGTGATTTGGGTGGGCTCTATGCTTGACTGACCTATCAGGCTTTTGATTTATGTCTTCTCTTCCATTGTACCACTTTTAACGTCCAAAGATAGTTTTTGGGAACAGGCAGAACACAGCCCCCTGCACTAGAAATGTGTGGATTGGACTTAAGTCTAGACTCCCAAGTCTAGGAACCTCACATTTCTTTTGACTATGTTCACACACACTTGGCTGTAAATTCCTCTCTTTCTATGAGTGAGGATCCTCCTGCTTCCTCAGTTCCTCGACTTTATCCAGGAAGTCTTTCCTCTGCTGTTTCAACATCACTTCAAAATAATGAGTGTGAGTGCCACTCAATAATAAAAAGATATTCAGTTGGCTAGCAATATTGTTCACAATTTGCAATGTCTGGGGCAGAAGGGTTAAGCGACTCAACCAAAGTCGCACTGGACATCAATGCAAAGAGTGATAAGCTAGGGCCCTTCCCTGCATTTATAATGCATATTTATAATGCATACAAATTTGAGAGTGGACAGTTGAGGTTTTAAGCCTATTTCTTTGGGAGTTGCAGACCTGGCATGGATTTTGTCACAGGTCTGTGCTTTGGTTCATACTTTATAAAATAGGCATATTTTCCTCGCTCTAATATGAGTATCTAGATGCTAACATAGGTATGATGTGACATCCGCTCCTGAGAGTGTTTCAATGATGTCATTACTCAACATCACATCTCAGGATGCACAAATCTCTTGGCTCAAAATTTTCAAGTTGCATGCCCATTTGCCCATCTCTGTTCCATGTCAGAGTGCTCCTATAAGTATCTCAATTCAATAACGACCTATCAATTTATTATCCCAGTGTGGTAGAGCCTGACAAATGTTATTTTCATGCCCAACCCAGGGCTCTCTCCTGAGTTTCTTTGAAGTCAGTTTACCTTGGCAGCAAGCTTGATTCCCAGTCTCACGTCAGTCATCATCATCAACTGGCTTTTTGCCTCACTTCAGTGATCATTGAAATGCTGACAGTGCACTGTATATAATACAATATGTAATTGCATTGTATAATTAATATAATGTAAACATGTACTTTCAAAAGTATGAAAGAAGCCCTATTTTGTGCTAAGCCAGACATTGGTGAATAGTTTCTAATCTTTGCCCTGGGTGTCCTCGCCATTTAATTCAGAAGATAAGCACATCAATAGGTCATTCGAACAATGTGGAAAGCTTTGCAAGACATATGTGTCGTGCACCACAGGAAATAAAAGAGGGATTACAGATGTCTTGGTTAAAGCAGGCCACACCGGAGCTCAAGCTGCCTGAACAAACATGATGGTGGCCAAGTAAATAGCAGGAGGTTTTTTTTGGGGGGGAGGGGTAGGTTGTTTGGAGTCTAAACAATCCAATTTTCTACAGAAAAGGTAAAGACAACACATTTGAGTGAGAAGCAGTGACTGTTAGGCTAGGGGAGGAAAGGTGAACTTGGGAAGCACAAATAAGGTGCTGGTGGTTTAAGAACTGGAGAAAGAGTAGGACGTTTGGCGACTTTCTTTGTTGAACGTGAGGAGTCCTGCAGTTGCCACCTTGGGTCTGAAGCAGAGCCAAGTGACATCATCACCATCCTCACTCTGGCCCTCTTGCCGCTCCCTGACCCCTGCTCTGTGAGGCTGAATATGATATACCCCACAGTGTTCTAGCTTTTCTTTAAAAAAGTGATTATCTATTATCAGATGATTTGGAGAGAGTTAAATTAAAAATATTTTGTTTTCTTTTAAAAATCCAATGGCTGTGTGTGCGTGTGTGCGCTCTTGTGTACATTTGTATAGAATAGTACACTTCAGTGTGTGTGCTCGTGGGTATCATCTTCCTCATTGCTTTGCTCTGGGGTTTCCCAGGCGCTGCTTCCAGGGCCAGATTACAGACCACCACCCTTTCCACCTGATGTTTTTGTGAATGATCTGGGGATTTAAACTCAAGTCCTTTTGCTTGCAGGGTAAAGATTTTAACCCCTGAACCATATCCCCAGCCCACCATACAATGATTTATCAAACACTCTCTCGAGTTAATATCAAACAACCTGATGACTTCTGAAATTTACTATAACTGAAAACTAGAATGAAAGATTAAATTTACATTTTAAATAAAATATTTATTAATATAAACAGTAAAAGAGGATAGAAAATATTTCCAAAGAATTAATGTCATTAAAGTGGTTAAACTACACTTCACTGATTTTTACTTCCATTCAATGGGCCTATTTAGTTATATGTAACTTTTTTACAACGAGTTACCTACGTATTATATATAATAATATACATGTAAGATTCAGCAATATTGTTGATAAATCACTTGATCTTTAAACTTTCTTCATTGAGTGGATGAAAATATCCTCACAATGTTCTGTGTGCTAAATACAGGAGCAAACTTATCAGATGTTCTAGACACAAAAACCACACTGCATCTTTGTGAGATTTGGAAAGAGTTATGCTAACTTCAACTGCTGTAACAAAATATCACGTCATAACAGTCCAAGCTGGTGGCCTAAACAACAGAAATTAGCATTTATAAAATTTTGGAGACAAGAGGGGCTGGAGAGGTGGCTCAAGGGTTAAGCCTCTGCCTTGCAGGTGGAAGGTCCTGAGTTCGGATCCTAGATCCCATGTAGACACTGGGCAAAAGCAGGGGCGGCCTGCATTTCTGGTCCTGGTAGGGCGGAGCCTGTGAATCCCGGGGCAGAGTAAACAAGGAGGAGGTAGAGGTGGTCCATGGTGGTTACTGAATTCGCCCGTGGTTCTACACACACATACATACACACACATACATACACACACGCGCACACACGCACAACTGAATAAATCAAAAAAAATTTTTTTGGAGACAAGAAATTGGTCAGGGTCCTGGAATGTGTTTTGCATTCTTGAGGTTGCCAGGAGCTAGAATGTCATGGTTTGAGTTTTGGTTGCCACCCTCTACAGGCCCATGTGTTTGAACCTTTAGGTAATGTCCGTGTTTGAGAAGGTGATGGCACCTTTAGGAGGTGAAACCTTGCTAGAGGAAGACAAGCCACAGGGCACAGCCTGGAGATTTTAGTAATTCGGTCCTGCTTCCTCTTACAATTCCGTTCTTGCTCTGTCTCTGCCTCAGTGATGCCGGCTGTGACCTGAGGTGCCCCCAGCTTCTGCTGCCCACCAGGCCTTTTCTGCTGTCATGGATTACATCTCCCCTCTGGAACCATAAGCCAAAGGAAACTTCTTTTCTTCCCTTAAATTGTGTCTGAGTGTTGTCTCACAGAAGCAGAAAGGTGACTGTAATAGTTACTTCTTGGAATGTAGACAGCTATTTTCTGACTGCCTCTGTTTCTTCTCCTCACTCTGAGAGAGAGAAAGAGAGAGAGAGAGAGAGAGAGAGAGAGAGAAGAGAGAGAGAATAAAGTGATGATAATGAGGAGGAGGAGGAGGAAAAAGGAGGAAATGCCATCATTTCTTACTGTAACAGACCCTTCTAGCATAAGGACCTCACTTGTACGATCTTATCTAACTCTGATTATCCTCCAAAGGACTCATCTCTAAATGCCATTACATTTTGGGATGGGATGAGGTTTTACAAATGAATTTAGGGGAACACACCCTCCCACGGCATTCCATGCAAGACTTCACACAGTTTTGCCACCCTCCGGCTGAAGGCTGTGGGTAAAGGTCTTCTCCATGCACATACCATTCAGACCTTGAAACTCTGAGAATTTCTGAACTGCCTCTGAGAACACTTTTACAGCACTTAAAAGCCAGTGAATATTCACAGTCAAGTGACTCCACCATCCAAGATGGATCCAAGATGTCTAGCCACCTTCATTTTATTCCATTTTTTTCTCTTCAGCTTAAAATAACAGACTATCATGTTGCATAACCCCTAGAGTCTTCAGGAAATGACCGTTCAACTGCACAAGTGTTATTTTCAGATCAAACTTTCCTTCCTTCCTTCCTTCCTTCCTTCCTTTCTTCCTTCCTTCCTTCCTTCCTTCCTTCCTTCCTTCCTTCCTTCCCTCCTTCCTTCCCTCCTTCCTTCCTTTCTTCCTTCCTTCCTTACATCCTTCCTTCTTTCCTTCCATTATTCTTTCTCTCTTCTGTCCTTTCTTTTTCTTTTTTTCTCTTCTTTATAAAATAGAAGCTGAGACTTTCCCAAGTCTTCATGTTTTGCCTCTTTTTTGCCTCTGTCACACTCCTTCAATTCATCTCTACCCTTCTGTATTTCTTTGTGAGCACTTAGGAGAAGCAAGCTGCTCCTTCAGCAAGCTCCTTAGGATTTCCTCCTCTGAACGTGATCTGCACTCCCCATCCTTCACAAAGCACTGAACACAGTTCCTCCCAACGTTTTACCTTACACCTGAGTTCCCTTCTGCTAAGTCTCCTCCAGTTCATTCAAAGCCTTACCAGGATCAAATCCAGTGTCCACATTTCAAACCTAAACTCAAAGTTGTTCCAGTCTCTGGGTGTTATCTAATTTTGACGTTGTTTGGATATCCTGCTTGGATATTGTCATATCATCACTCACTTCTTACTGTCAGTAGCTGGACCAGGTCAGCATTAAACTGGACCAAACACTGCAGTGACTCAAACTTTAGCTTTTTCCAGTTCTACAGGGTGGGGATTAAGAGTAAGATTCAAACACGGTCAGTCAGTCTCATTCTGAAAATTCTTCTCTGGCCTCCAGATTTGGTTTCTTCTCTGTCGCTGATGCTGATGGTGCAAGAGACCACAGGGTGAAGAAAGAGTGAGCGAGGTTCACAGCTGCTGACAATGACCTGTACCCTCTCATTCCCAGGGTCCTCCTTTCATAACCTTATCGAAGTCTGATCAGCTCCCAAGATCCCCCAACATGTTGGAGGTTGGGTCTTTTACAGATGATTTGTACAGGAGGAAAATTCAATCAATGTAACGTGTCTTTTTTTTAAACATACTTCATGTTCAGTAACAATATTTCATGGTATTGTTTTCAGAAGGAGGCATGCTACTGCCATTCACAAGAACCTTACGGTAAGCTCATGTCTGCAAAGTCTTTTCAAAGAATGTTCCTGAGGAATCTGCAGTGGGAAGCTGCACATCCAGTCCCATAAGACCCACGGAATCCATTCCACTCTCTGTTGAGCATTTAACATGTGGTAAGAAAGAGCAATGCTTTGAAAAACATTAAATCAGCAATTAAACATATATAAAAATAGTTACTTCAAAATATTAGAAAGCATGACCATCTTAAATAAGACACGAGTATAGCATATGGTTTCAATTTGACAAATTATATATTTGTGACTGTGAAATTATAGAAGAGAGCAATACACATTAATTTCCACTAGCTTTGACTATAGTTATTATTAAGAAAATGTGTTTAAATCTAAAGATGTGAAGACCTGTCAAATGCAGAAATTGAAATTGATTTAAATAAATGTATATCTTTAAAATTCCAGTTTCAATGAAGACATTCTTAAGCCAAATGAGCATATTTATTTTTAAATAAGTAAGTATTTTTCTTCTAAGTAGAAATTAAAAAAATATATTTTTAACCATCTGTTTTCAATTTGATTTAAGTCCTTGGTGCTTAAATTTTATACCCCCTTTTTTATTGTATGTGATAATATGTGTTGCACTATATAGCACGCCTGGGGTTTGTGCCTGGGTAGTAGAAGGAATTAAGAAGGTAGTAAAAATGTGTTTGTCTTTGAAGTCTCTTTCTCATTAGTGTGTTTGGACTACTCCCCGGGCTTCCTATATTTTGGAAAGCAACTCTATCAACTTTTTTACCAGCAAATATCGATCGTCAACTCTTGAAGGTGGTATTTGTAATGATCTTCTTGAAGTGGGAACAGAGCTAACTGTGATCTCAGGTTCTTGTGAGAAATGAACAAATGAAACATGGAAATCATGATATTGTCCACCTGGTTGTTCTCAAGTTGGCAGAAAGTGCCTTTTTAAAGATGGATTGCAGTCATTTCTCTTTTAATTTAGATTGTCCAGATTTCAGTAGCAAAGACATGTAATTAATAAAAAACAAACTTCAGCAGAACTGTTTCTGGCACCTTGGACTCCCTTTCGCTGTTGTCTTTTTCTTAATGAGCCCACATTTTCTAAACAGTTTCTGACATTTCTCAATAATTCTCCTGCCACATCAATGAACTGTAACGAAGACCAACAGAGTTTCTCTGGTTTAATTGTACAGAAGATAGGATCCCTAAATGGTTTCATGTGAGAGATTAAAAAGACTTAGTCCTACTCTTCCATAAAGCTTGGCTTTGGGAACAGATGTGGTGTCCTGAACAGAAAACTGCTTGAGAATCCAGGAAGAAAGCACCAATGAATTGTGGAGAACGAAATACGGTGTTACTTTTTTCAATTACAGTAAGAAAATAAATCTAGGAGCAAACAGACAATAATTATATGTCTGTGGCAATTATTCAAAAATTCTTGAATCCAGTGAGTTTTTTTAAATATTGCCCACACAAGCAATTCAGTCTTATCTGTAAGCAAAATGGCAGTTCATTAATTGTTTTCCTCAAGGACTTGCAACTACTTTCAAGTAAATGTATGCACTGGTGTTGCATGATGTAATAGCTGATACATTGTATACAGCTGTCAGCAATGAAAGCAGCGTGCTTTTATTTGAATGCCAGTTTGAAATTATTTGGAATTCATTCTTTAAATTTCTTTCTCTCTCTTGAAGATATTCTTACAAAATAGCTCCAGCATCCAGGGGAAAAAATATGAAATAATTTGCCTCCTGACCTTACCAGGCATTGAGTTACTTGAAGTTTTGTTTGTTTATTTGTTTAAGGAGAAAACCAATGACATAAATTTAAAATGTCTGAAAGAACATCTCCATTTTTAAAGTATAGCCACAGTGTAAATGAGAGTTATTGATCTATAGTTTACCAATCCAACTCCACAGGAAAACTTAATTAAATTTCATAGTAAACGAGTTGCTTTTTTTCCTGCCCCTTAGAGTTCCTTCTCTGTGTCAACACTGCTGAAATACTAATATTCATACTGCCTTTAAAAATTTCCATGTCTCCGATAATTAATATAATTTCTAGGATAAAGATATTAATTCTTTTCAAAGAAAAATGATGCAGCTTCATAAGTTTCAATGTAAATTCCAAATTTGGTTACTTAAAGCAAATACACAATCTTCATAAGAAAAACAGGTAAATCTTCCAGGGGAAATAAGTAGAATCTGTTTTCATAACAATTACACTGAACTTTCCATTACATTGATGATATAGGGAGAAAATGAACTGATTTTGATTATACATTTACAGTTCACTCAACTGCCTCTTGATCACTATCCAAATTCGTTTGGGCTATGAAATATTGTCTCTTGACAACCTATTTCCTTAATTCTATTCTCAAAAATGATTCATTTATATTTAGTTGTAGCCTGGTGTGTGAGAGAGTAGAATGTGAGTACGTGTGTGTGTGTGTGTGTGTGTGTGTGTGTGTGTGTGTGTGTGTCCATGTGTATATGTAGTGTACGAATACATGCATGTGCAGGTGAATGGAATTATGAACATGACCAGAGGCCATGGGAGGGTGTCAGGTTTCCTCTCCATCCATCTCCTCCTTACCTTCTGACACAAGGTATCTTAGCCCTAGGCGGCTTGTGGCCAGCAAGCCTGGTGATCCTTCTATCTTAGGTCTGACAGTGCTGGTGTTGCCGTGATACACAGCCAAGCCAGATCCATAGGTGCTGGGGTCTGAATTCACATCCTCATGCTTGCAGAGCAAGCACTCTTATGCACTCAGCCATCTCAACAGCCACTAACTATAGTTTTTATTTAGAGAATAGAAAGTGTTTTTGGTAAAAGTTTTACTTACACCACAACTTAGGTTAGAGGTCACAATATAATTTGCTGAATCCTTGGTTCACCATTTCTTCCTGAGTTAGAGTCCATCTCTATTTTTAAAAGAATGTGAATTTTGTATATTTTTTAAATAAAGGTAAGAAATCCTATGTCATGGTGCTTGTACACACTGTGCTATAACATTACCTGGTCACTCTTTTCTGCTCTATCCCAAGGGGAATGAGGTTTGCTGGTAGCATCGGATGGCTCCCTGTTAGGCAGGCTTTATCTTTGTTTGACTCCCAAAGTTTCTCTTGGTCCTGGTTACTCTGCCTTTTCACTACAAAATGACCAGCCAAGTGTCATTGCTTTCATTTTCACTTACTAACTTGTTGGCAAGAAGACTCGCTTTTTTTTTTCAGCAGAAGAAATGTTTTCATCATTATCACAAAGATTTCTTTTCCTCCATCCGTAATTCTTGTCAGGTATACATCAGGGCTTCTGGATCTCTTTTCTGTCTGCCTCCGCAATCCCTTTGCTTCTTTTCCCCCTTTCTCCTTCCCTGACGTGGGCCACATGCTTCAGTCTTACAAGTCACTCATTTTTTCTTCTCTTTGTCTAGGTAAGTTATAATGTGGTTTTATTAAAGTAACTTTATCAGTTTACATAACAATCAGAACTTTAGCTTTGTGGGGGCTGGGGATTTAACTCAATTGGTAGACAGACTGCTTGCCTTCCATGCAAGAAGTTCTCGATTCAATCCTCAGTGCCCGATAAACTGGGTGTGATGACCATGCTTGCAAGCAGAGCACTGAGGAGAGTCACAGAAGGTCCAGGTTATTCTTAGGTGAATAGTGAGTTTAAGTCTAGTCTGGCCCAGACAAAGGTCTGCTTCAAAGGAAGGAAGGAAGAAAAGAAAGAAAGAAAGAAAGAAAGAAAGAAAGAAAGAAAGAAAGAAAGAAAGAAAGAAAGAAAGAAAGAAGAGAGAAAGAGAGAAAGAGAGAAAGAGAGAGAGAGAAAGAAAGAAAGAAAGAGAGAAAGAGAGAAAGAGAGAGAGAAAGAAAGAAAGAAAGAAAGAAAGAAAGAAAAAGAAAGAGAGAAAGAGAGAAAGAGAGAGAAAGAAAGAAAGAAAGAAAGAAAAAGAAAGAGAGAAAGAGAGAAAGAGAGAGAGAAAGAGAGAAAGAGAAAGAGAGAAAGAAAGAAAGAAAGAAAAAAAGAAAGAAAGAACGAAAGAAAGAAAAAGAAATGAGAGGAAGAGAGAAATGAGAGGAAGAGAGAAATGAGAGAAAAGAGAGAAATGAGAGGAAGTAAGTAAGGTGGGAAAGAGGGAGGGAGAAAGGAAGGAAGGAAAGGAGAAAAGGAGGGAGAGAGGTAGGGAAGGAAAGAAGGAGGGAGAATGAACTTTGGGTTCTATTTTGTTTTCTTTCTATTTTTTTCAAAAATAATGCTGTAACACTAAGATAATTCAGAGAAAACTCCTATCACCAAATTAGAAAATGCAGGAGGTAAAGGAAGCATTTATCCTTGCAGTTCTTATACCCTAGCAAGCAGTCTGGCACTTAATATGTTGTCAGTAAACACTGAAATGTATTAACTATAACTCAAGGAAATAACAAACTTACAATGGTATACATTATCACCAATAGATTGTTTACCAAGTATAAATAATTAAAGTACAATGAGTCTAATACAACAGATTAAAAAAATACAATACAGTGAAATACAGGTTCATGGATCCCACCATAAAGTTTCTGACTCAGACCCAGATATCTGTATTTCCCATTTGAATCATATAATGTGTGATTTTGATTCTGGAATTCCAGAAAGCACAGTTTGGGGAGATTATGTTTGAAAGCAAAGAATCCTGAGAGGTAGTGACAGTCAAGGCAAAGACCTGTACTATATGATGTCATCAATCTATGACATCAACAGTAGAGACGGGAGATTGGCAGAAGAACCGAGTTTTGCAAGGCAGAAGGAAATAATTCAAAACAGACTCATCTTGACCTGATCAAATATGACATCTTAGCTACAATGAAATTAAACACTTTGCAAATAGTAAACACTGGGTCGGTGAGAAGCTGCATTTTGTAACATACAACTTTTATTCCTCACATAGATTCTTTTATTAATTAAAGTTATTTGAGAGTAGGTAGAAAAATGTTAATATTGGTTTATTTTCCTGTGGATTTATTTTTTAAGCTGTGCTTTGAATTTTGTATCCTGATAGAATGATAATATAATGCCATTTAGCTTAATATCTGTTTTGTGTTAGGCGACAGTTTTATTAAGCAGAACCAATAATCATCGTTATTCAGACTCATAATGGCCTATTATAAATGGTCTCATTTTCCCTAATTTTAATTTTACCTCTTAGACTATGCCTTTCTCAAATTGTTAAAATCGTTACACTTGGTTTCTTTTATAAATATAATTTTCACAATCACTATGGAAACATAAGCCATCCAGCAGTTAAGTCCAACTTTCTGTGTACTTGATACAAATCTATTTTAGTAACTCAGTTCCTCTTAATTAAATATTCAGACTACAAAATTTAGGGAGATTGAATTAGCATCCTTTATGTACTGGAGTCATAAAATGAGTTCGAATAAACCTTCTGGGTTTCCACTGTCTGAGCCCAGTTTCTCGGGATAAGGATGAGCGGCGGGGCTAGATAAAGGATGCAATCATTCCACACAGTCCGTAGCAGAGGTTCCCTATGGTGTTAGTTAATACTGACGGTCAACCAAGAATTACTTAGGAGATTAATACCCAGGCTTAGATTAACTGAGGTGGGAAGAGCCACCAGCACCATTACATAGACTAGAGTCTTACACTGAATGAAGAGAGAGCAATATGGAAACCAGCATTCAACACCCTCTGCTTCCAGAACACAGAGGCAAGTCACCAGCTGCCTCTTGACTTGTCACATTGCTTCCCTGTGAGGGTCGACTGTACCTACCCTCAAACTGTAAACCAGAATAAATCCTTCCGTAAGCCTTGGATTTAATCCCAACAGTAAAGAAAGTAACATACAGAAAAGTGATACCAGATATGGGCCCACAGCTGTGATAATTCTGACCATGCGGTTGGTAGACACTGTGGAAAGATCTGTGAGAAGAATGTAGAAGCGTTGGGGGTCAGCAGTGCTTAATGGGCTGTTCTGGCAGAAGTTGGCCAGTCGAGAGAATGCCGGCAGAAACAAACACCTCCTTAAAAATATCAACAAAGGAAGATGGTTCCTTGTGTGCCTGGAATTCCAGGCTGAAATAGTCAGGTTGTGTTCTGCTTTCGGTGATTGCCAGGAAGGCTGGATGAGTCACAGGTACTTCACAGCAAGGACGGCTTTAGACGTTCCCTAATTTCCAGGCAATTTTGCGCCACATCAATCACCTGCGCAGTGTTGTGTGGTTTGCTGAGTGTATGCTTTCATGTAAGGCTTCATTACTCCCCTTAGAGAAGAGTCACTATTATTCTAAATTTACACTGGAGGGACTAAGTGCAGAAAAATTATCTTCCATCCACACTAGTTACCTGCTTTGAGTGGAGGCGAAACTGAAGCTTTTTCTGCATCAGAGTTTTTTTTTTTTTTTTTTTTTTTTTTTTTTACAGTCAGAGCACATCACAGAGGCTCTGGATACCTGGGAACAGAGACGACAGGTTAAAAAAGTTCAAAGGACAGAGGTTAAAGGTCATTTCAAATACAAACTTTGACAGCTTCGGATGATTGTCTAGGGACCGGCATGCAACAATCGCTTAGAATTCAAGGAAAGAATTCGATGCCTTTCGGATTCTGTATGAGCACTATAGGTGGGTCCTGTTGCTTGTGAGTAATAATTCTTTTTCATCTATACATGATTAAATATAACTTTCTTCCATAAAATCTGTGCCTGGAAGAACTAAGGATTTATTTCCAGGCATTCTCGGGTGTGCAGGAAGAAGTCAGACCTATTCTTGGGTACCAATGTGGTATATCAGCTATGATACTATGTAATTCAATTTTACTTATCTGATTTATTTGTTTATTCGATAAATAATCAAAGAAATCCAGTTCTGTGCTATCGACTGAAGTTACTGAGAATGGAATACAGTCTCTGCCTTGACGAAGCTCACGCTCTGGTTAGGAAGAAAGGCATTCACAAAACAACATGATAAATAATATCACAATTTCAGGAGATCCTGTATGTAAGGAAAGGAGTCTGTCTGGAAGCCAACTTCCTGCACTGTAGTTGGTTTACACACACACACACACACACACACACACACACACACACACACACACACAATGATTGGTAACACTTCTTAGTAAAGATAGTAAGTTTACTCTTTCTAGATTCTAATTTTTTCTCCCACATTTTATTTTTTCCTAATCATAAATGCTCAATAGGTACCCCATCTTCTCCCTCCCTCCTTCCTCCCCAGTTGCCCCCCCTTGCACTCTCCCTCTTCCCTCTTCTTTTCACCTCCTCCCTCCCTCCCTCTCTCCCAATGTCTTCCCCTTCTTCCCTTCCATCCTTTTATGTGAATGCCAAACCTCCCTCTGAGTCCTCCACACTAAAGAGGGTTCAGGACTCAGTGGCATAGCTCTGAGCCCCTTCTTGGGCTCCTGGTTAGGGTTAGTATGGGAACTCTATCATGACTATTTAATACCTATAAGGAACCTACTGCCTGGAGCCTTCTCCCCTGTGATACATTCTAGACTTTGAGGGGTCGTTGATATGTGAGCCATTGTGCAGGTCAGACAAAGTCCAATTTTGGCTGCTGCAGTCCTAACTTGTGTGGAATATCTTGCATATCATTGAACCTCCCCATCTTTAGGCTCTTACAATTTTGCCGCCCCCTCTTCTGCAAGGTTCCCTGAGCTTTAGGATGGAGAGAGATTTGGCTGGTCTGGTTCCAGGTAAATAATGTAGGGTCTTTGGTGTTCTGAATTGTGGTTTGTTGTTGTTTTCAGTTTTGCTTTTCCTGCACTGCTCTTGGCTGCATCTGGATTGGTATCAAAGGTCACTTCTAGAGAAGCAGGTAGTCTGCCTGGGTCTGGTTCTGGAGCAGAAAGCTAGATTCTAATTTTTAAATAAAGTCATGTTCCCAAGTTTGTCGAAAGAGAAACCCCATAAAGAACTGAGCGTTGGGATGCTTTGATTGGGCTATTTACAGGGGTCTTGATAAGCCAAACTGAGCATAGTATCTTACAATATGGTATAGGAACTGATGAATGGAATGCTTCTATTTTTGATCTAACAGACTTCTTTGTGTTATAAGCACTATTAAAAGATCAGACTCACTGAAACCCATAACAGCATTTGAATTCTGCTACTTTATCCAGCTTTTAAAGATAAAGCTAAAATAACTAAAGAAGTAGAGTGTTTCAATATGCTTGGTATATATAAAATTCTGGGTCAAAAATTATGACCATCTGGAAAATCACATTTTTCCAACTGAGTTGTTAAGTCAAGTAATTTACAACCCCTGATTAATACAAATTTGACGAACTCTAGCCAAATTGTTTGGTTATATTTTTGCTATTAATTCCCATAAGATGATAGCCAAGGTTACGTCCTGGAGACCAAATTCTAAATCTTCGGCTATCTTTGATCCTAGAATTAGCTGCTTTAGAACATGAAGTTAGTAACTACCTACCATTCTACTTAATAGGCTACAAGAAATATTCTGTATAGGGTATTTCCTAAGCCTGAGGTGACTGTGTTCACACCTGACTAAGAAGCCTGTGCAGGATCACGCTTCTGTCACTTGGGCACATGCTATGACAGTCCAAGGCGGCATTCGGGCTAACATTTCAATGCTCCCACTTGACTGTGGTGTGAATGTGAAATGTTCCCCACAGGCTGAGAAGACTGAATCCTGGGTTTTCAGCAGAGATGCTGTTTGGATGAGGAATCGTCAGGAGACAGAACCTCAACAAAAGAAGTGAGTCACTGGAGAGGGAACCTGAGCATTTTCTTCATGCCTGTTCTCTCGGTCCATGACTTAGGGTACAATGTGAACAAATGTTCTACGCCACCACCACGGACTGTATCCCTTCATGACTGTAAGCCAAAGGATTCCCTGCCTCTTGTCAAGCATTGGATCCTATCAGATATCTGGCGACAAGCCCGAGAAAAATGTTTCTTGCTTTATTTTTAAAGCGACATCAGATTCAGCTGCCTGTCAGCCATGGTTCTGGCCTTGATGAGCCGGGCCAACATTTTCTTTCATTTTTCTCATAGTCATAATTTGATACCATCCATTCTGTTTATAATTTGTTATACTGAAAGCAGCATGTGAGGCAGGAATTAAGGGTGGTTTCTGAAACTCTTCAAGGTAAAAACAGTATGTTATTTTAAAACGGAAAAAAAAAAGGTAAACAACCTACGATTAATTGTGTGCACATTATTTGACTTCAGAGAATGGCTGGGCCTACGTGGTCAGAGCGTGGTGTCTTTCGTCTGCTTCGATTATCCAGTTTCCCCCATGCACTAATTGCAATCTGATTGACCTTTCGCCCCCTGGATGTGGGTTTTGTTTTATTTTAGGCTCATGGCCCGACTGCAGCTGTAACTCCAGCTTGCCAATGTATACTATTGCTCACAGGAGGGCCGGTGGAGAGAGTGTGAATGAATTTATTGCCAACCCTTTCCCATTCCTACAACAAAGCAATTTTGCAGATTTGTGACTGAGGAGCCAGAGCATCATCTTCGTGCACAAACGACAACATTTCATATGGTGCTGCTTTCAGTGTAAATAACGGAGATTATGGGGAAATGGTGCAAATTATCTTAGGCCATTGTCTTATTTATAGATGAAAGCCCAATTATGTTTTTCACTGATTTACATTCTGACATCTCAGCTAATTGAGTTATTTGCTTCTTTTATGCTCACTTTCCCCTTAGATCTGGCGCGACTATTCTTTTCTTTAGTATTCTCTCCCTTGTTAGATTGTTTACGTTCTCTGAGGAGCAGAATACCTTTTTTATTATTATTTTGAGGATGTTAAGTATTTACCTAATTATCCTTTGGAGAACAACAGAAGACAATACAGTCGAACACATGGATGGATGTTGGGAAAAGCGTTGCTGAATAATTACATCATTTCTGGAAGCTCCGCTGACAGATTTGCTTTATTCTTGCCAGCCCACGATTTTTCCTCTAGATTACTTTTATTTTTCACTACAAACCTCTGAGTCTCTAGCTGCTAAATATTTTCTGCCTTTCTGAACAAAAGCACATTATGGAGCATGCAGTATTGATTAAAAGTAATTGACTGAGACTGCATTAAGGAGGGACTTTATAAGGGGGAAGTATAAGGCAGTATTTACCTTCATATTTTGACTTATATTTAATATGTAACATTAAAAAATATTAGATAATCAAGTCTTATACTAGTCCCCAAACTGAATAACTGACATAATTATGAGAGCATAGTTCCAACACAAAATGGAAAGACAGAGAACAATTCATTAAATCATTTAGATGGTGAGTCAGTCACTCATAATTATGGAGAGATTACTTTGTAAGAGGAATTTTTCTAGATGCAAAGGTGAGTAAGACATAATAGGTTCCCTCTAGAGACACATACAGCAAGAATTATGATGCTGTGGATTTGGAAACGAATGAGAGCAATTCAGTGAGGGCAGATCTTAAAGTTGCACTGAGAGTGACCTGGAGATCATATAGTCTAATGGATAGTCCAATCTAGTAAGCAATGTATGTTATGTTGCCTTGAACTTGGAATGAATTACGAGTTAGCATTACTGTCAGGAAAATTAGTTTATTAACTTTTTTCCTGATCAACTAATTTTTAAATTTAAATATAAATTCATATATATGCATTTAAATACTATATATATTGACAGAATTGAATAACAAGATAATAATGAATGACAGAAGAAGGGTACTTGGTTTTATAAACAGTTAATTTAAAAGTGTATTTAAGTCCTAAAACGAAGACGTGACTGTAAAATAAGGAGCAGGCTCGTGGAAACCCAGTAGCCTACATCTGGCTTTGACAATCTGATTCATGCCTCTCTCTCTCTGTCTATTCCCATTGTTCCTTTAGGGGAAATTTGACAATGATGTCTAACAAATGTGTTGCCATTTTCAAAGATTCTCGCTAACATTTTAGCAAACTGGAAAGTAGTTCTGGCATTGTGGGTAAATGCTTCAAACATCTTTCCTGCCAGACATCTCATTAAATAGGAAATCTCAAGAGAGTGATATGGAAAGGCAATTTACATAGATGTTCAACCCATAATATAGAGAGTCATATAAGTAATATTCTGAGGTGTTTTCTGTGCTTTACATGAACTTAATTGTACCATTGGACTTCTACGTCCCTTTCTGTCTATTGTGACCAGTAGTATCTTACTGACAGCCATCACTTCCCTTTATAAGCAGTGGACTGTAAGTCAATGTACAACATCATCCCACAACTTACACAAAATTTGAATAAATGGATCATATCCATTGTATTCCTACATAAATATTCTCTAAAAAATTAGCTGGATATTCTATGTTAATGTAAAAGTAGTTTTTTAATTCATTTGTGTTTTCAGACAAATGGGTTTTGGGCCATAACCTCTCCACCCTCCCCCTCTCTTTGCCTTCCCTTTCTCCCCCCTCCCCTCCTTTCTTCTCCCTCCAGACCCCATGTCTGTCTGCTTGTGTGGACTGCAAAGGTCCCTTCAGGGTGCTCGTACTAGTAAGGGACCTGGTCCCTGTGACAGTGTTCATGGCCCTCAGTGGGCAAAGCCACAGGTGGGGAGGTTTCTTTCACTTGTCCAGCACCTGCTCCTACGGTTTTCCCATTGCATATAATTGTTTCTCCTGGAGTCCTTTATGGTCCATGTGGGGATATTTATATGTCAGCCACTGTGTAGGGCTAGTGGCGGGCAGATCTCACAGTAGTGGCTCCTGGATGCAGCAGCGCTAATATGACCGACCATCCTGGCTGGCAGTGGACCTCCCCACCTTTAGGCTCTTACAATATTATTGCCCCTTCTTCTGTAAAGTTCCCTGAGCCTTGGGATGAGGAGAGTTTGGATGACTGAGCATTCTAGGATTGCCAAAACTCTGCACCCTGGCCAGCTGTGGTTTTCTGACTCACTAATATTCCATCACAACAGGCTGAATCATGGTTGAGTGCTGTGATCTTTTATCTGAGAATATAATGAAAAGTGTTTACATGGTGGTTTACTATCAGCTATTTATAGTTTTTACTAAGACATATGTTCCTGACAAGTATGTTAGAGTAACCAGTTTCCTTCCATCTGACTTTTAACATTCCTTTCTTTTATGAAAGGGAACACATACCTGGTATAGTAACCTGTTCAAATAACAATGAAAGTGGAGGAAATAGCCACTAGACAGGAATGAATGGTAGGTAGCTTTCAATGGCACTATTCCTGGCTTTCTTTTTATTGTTATGATCATCTGCATATTTCTGATAGTTTAACTAAAGTGAACCCTTGGAAAACTGGTATGCATAGCTTATTCATAAACACACTAGATGTGTGTTTGCCTAGCATTTTTGAAGGCATGAATGGAATGACTAACAACTTTATGACACTTATTCATATCTACTAATTTTTTAAATAAATACATCTTTCAATCAAATTTTCTCATTTGCTGAAACTAGAAGGAAATGATCCTTTGCATCCTTCATGACCTTCCTTTGTAACCTTTCCTCAGGAAGATGTTATTGTCTTTTGGTTGGGCTACAGGAAAAGCTTTCCTCGAGTGACTCCACACACATGATGGGTCACCACCCCACTGTGCCTGATGTCAGTTGCAGAGTAATCTTTCCAACACTCCCATCTGGTTGGGCCACATTCCTGCCCTTTGCTCCACCATTTATCCATAGCCAACGCTCTGCAGAACACAGTTCTGGGTTTCATTTTTTTTTTCCATTTCAGTGACTTGCAAGGATATTAAGTAAATATCGATGAATAGAGGGTGAAAACCGAATAAATCAAGATGGCTACTGAAGTCATTAACACAAAAAGTTGGGTCTGGAACCTTTGTTCTTGTGTGTGTTTGACATGTCTCCAAACAAAGATGGGTAACCATTCACACATGCACATACACCTGCATGCGCACACACACAAATTGGTGAGGTGTGGACTTGATAAAATTTTTTTAGATAATTGCTCAAATTGATTCTTATATTCATACAAGATTGAGAAATGTCTCTGGGGTTGGTATCAGGAGGCTAGATGGCCATCCGACATGAAAGACCAAGCAAGGTACGTGACCTTACGTTCCTTTCACAAACATTGGAGCTCTAAGATTCTAGGAGATCTGTAAAAAGGACATAAGATTTTTCACCTAAGTGAAAAAAGGACCTTTCCTGTTAAAAATAAGTGGCTGGATCCAAGTGTCACCAGATCTGGGAGTCGTGATTAATTTGCAACAATATTGAAAGAAATCCTGTTTTGATACTGAAGTTAATTTATCCACATATAATATTTATTGAACATTAATTATGTCACAGACAAAATTCTAGGTGATGTGAAATAACAACAAAGCATACATACTCTGCCTTTGTTCAATTAATTTCTCAACTGACCAAGTGTTGAAATTCCAAGTGAGTAGACCAGGCCCACCTCAGTGAATCAAATTTCCAGGGGATTTTTACCTAAAGTAATCATTAATGGTTTAAGGAAAAGTGTAACGTGACATATCTATTATCATTGATATGTTTCATCTTATACATGTTTTCTCCATTATTTAAAAATAGATATGTTGGTTCTCATCTAACTTAGGCATAATGATTACAATCTCAGATAGAATGCCCCATACGAACCACTTGTCCGGCATCTCATTAAATAGGAAATCTCAAGAGAGTGATATGGAAAGGCAATTTACATAGATGTTCAACTCATAATATAGAGAGTCATATAAGTAATATTCTGAGGTGTTTTCTGTGCTTTACATGAACTTAATTGTACCATTGGACTTCTACGTCCCTTTCTGTCTATTGTGACCAGTAGTATCTTACTGACAGCCATCACTTCCCTTTATAAACAGTGGACTGTAAGTCAATGTACAACATCATCCCACAACTTACACAAAATTTGAATAAATGATAAATAAACTTTGAAAGAAGTATCTTTAAAGGGATTAGAGGGGCTGAAAAGAAGGCTCAAGGGTCAATCCTATGCCTCACAAGCAAAAGATCCTGAGTTTGTATCTCAGATCCCACGTGAAGACATCAGGAAGTAATGGAGAGGTACTAGCCTTGGAAGGTAGAGCTAGGAAACTCCAGAGCAAAGCAAAAAGAAGGTAGCACAATCCAGAGTGATTCTCAAAGTCACCCTTGGGATACCACAGGCCCACACAGTGCCCTCTGATGCACAGAGACACACCCAAAAAATAATGAAAAATTAAAGGCATTAGAAAGGCAAAAAATAGAGATAGAAAGAGACAAAGAGAGGGAAGAAAGGGGAAGAGAGAATGTGAAAGACAGAGAGTCAGAGATTGATTTATCAGATTATATGTTGAAAATTTCACAATCCTTCTTGTCTCAAAATTGTTATATGTAGCTTAAATCTCTTCTACTTCAATGCAACTTCATTTTCTCTTTTTATGTCGTGGGGGCAGAGGGCTCCAAGAGAGTAAGAGAACTCATGGACTAGCCAGCACCATGACCACAATTGGGTAGTATTGGCACCATGATGAAAACTATTCTACTTGCTCTGTTGCTCTTAAATTTTGGAAATAGTGGCCACCCGTGGAAAATTAAAAACAGAAAATCTCTGTTCTATTCTCCTCCCCCAAAAGTCATCTGTCTCTCCATGATAGATTTAGTCAATTGTGTTTCTTTCAAAAGCTTTGGAAAAGCAAAAGTGAAGTGGAGAAGCTGTGTCTTCCCCATGCTGCCGTAGCTTATGACCCTTATGCATCTGAGTCCCATGAGCATTTGGATATGTTAGGAGCTGTATGACTGCTTATGCTTCCATAACAATCACTTCAGTTTTGAAGACTGTCTCATTGCACCTGGACTGAGAGGAACAAGTCTCATCTGCTGGAGAATGAGATCGGTGTCAGGCATACCCTCTGAGCCTCTGCGACCTTAACATCAATGTGAAATTGGATCACAATTGCAGAAAAATACCCAGTCTGTAACCATTTGTCTCAGACTTCGTAATGGAAACTCTTGTGCTTGAAATGGCTTATAGGTGACTCCTCACCATCAAATCTTTTCTGAGGACTTACTGAAGTACATTTGAGGTTTATCATTATCTTGAAAGTTTTAGAAAGTTCTGGAGAATCTGTTGGTTTCAGAATAGATACCTGTTGATTCTGTCTTTTCTTGTGGGGTTTGGATAAATAATCAACAGGACCATATCATAGGTATAAAACACAATGGATCCATTTCCTAATCTATTTTTAATACTGAAGACCTGAAACTATTTACTGGTGTTCCTTTATGTATTTGCAACATTCTCATGTATTTGAAACATTCTTTTTGATACTCAACAATTGTATTGCATCTATGAAACTCTTACTTTGAATGTTGAGTTAATGTAAATGTAGTAAAAGGTCTATAAATCATTAAACACATGAGCAATATTCACTATTTTTAGTCCCTTGAATTTAGAATAAAAAAGAAAGTGAACTGGAGCTATCTAATTCATTACCTGAAAGTTATCTTTCTTCTTACAGACATTTTCCGAAGGATAATTAAATTCCAAATACTAGTAGATTTGGGAGAGAAACATTTATTTTAATGTACAACTATGGAATGCTTCTCTAGAGAAAAAAAGTCACTCATGAATAAATTCATATATTTCAATTTATTGTCATAGTACTTCCAACAGTTTCTTGTGAAGAAATTCTAAATTTTTGAGTTAATATAAATTACACCTCGAGTTTTGATTCTCAAGTTGACAGTTGTCTAATTGAACATGTTTTCTAACTGTGCCCTTTACACTTTGCTAATTTTGTCGTCAGTCATGATTTGAACAATTAGTTCATTACGATATTATCCATTCTAAAAAGTTGGTAGCTCCTAAGTTTTTTCAATTTCTGTCTTGATGATCAATTTAAACTAACTTACTTTATCATTTCAAGGATTTAGTCTGAATGATCTTTCATTGAAGGAAGGTTAGTTTAAAATTTCCAGTGATGGGCTGGAAAAGGTGGCTCAGGGGTTAAGACTCTGCCTCCAAAGCAGAAAGTCCTGAGTTCAGATCCAAGTCCCACATAAAAAAGCCATGGGGAAAAGGGTAGCAGCCTGTACTTCCAGCCCTGGGGGGCAGAGCCTGGAAAATGCCAGAGTGAAACAAAAAGGAGGTAAAAGCAATCCAGGATGACTCCTGAAGTCACCCTTGGTTCTCCACAGGGACACACTATGTTCTCTAATACACACACACACACACACACACACGTACACACACACACACACACTAAATTAACTAACTAACTAACTAACTAAAATTGCCAGCGAGATGGCTCAGCAGTTAAATTTACCTGATTGTTCACTGGAACCCACATAGTGGAAGGAAAGATTAGTTGAGAAAACATTTAAATTTTAAATTTGTAGTTCCACTGATCCATTTAAATCACTGATTCTAATGACCTAACTTATAGAAAAATAAATGATCATTCACTACCTAGAAAATGTGTCAAACTGATTTCCCAGTGTGATTAGTAATAATATTGCATATTCCAATTGGCCTTGGAATATAGGGCTAGAAAATATGTAATAAAGTGCTGACACATTTGGAAACAACCACAATCAGGTGAGATTCCCTTCAAATCATTCAGCGGTTATTCAGAGCATGGCTGTTTCACTTAAACATTGTTTTGCAAAGATGATCATTGTTACAATTGTTTCTATGGCATTATGTTATCAATAGATTAGATTACTTTATGTCTCTAGTAAAGAACTTGATTCACCCATAAATTTATGAGTATTTTTAACATGAATTCCATGTTTTAAAGGTCTGAAGGAAAAATTCTACTTGGGTCTATAATTTTAGGAAGATTCCCCCGCTTTCTTCTCTAAGAAATCAGTTGCTTTGGAAATTAAGTACAAGACATGTGCTGTGTGAAATTCCCAGGGTTGTCTGTCATTGGACTCCACCTGGAAGTCCAATTATGCAATTATTAGTGAGAAATTCTAGCCAGGCCAGATCACCTGCAGACTACCACCATCTGTCCTCTGCCTGTATCCTCAATACGGCTTGCTTCCTCCTTGGCTGATGGTTTTACACAATTAAACAGCACATGGTGTGACTCGCCAATGATGAACTTGGTAATTTTTTCCCCTGAAATTGGAATCCACAATTGATGTAAGTTCGATGACATCCATACTTTAAAATACAGACAATAGAAATCCATTGGCCAACGTACTGCAAAACCAACTTAGTAAAATTCTAAAGAGCCTTAAAAGATGGGTTTGATTCGAATCATCACCTTCTGTCTATTGAATTCTCCAATAAGAAAACACTAGTATTCTGATGAAAAGTTGTGCTGATAGGTGTCCATGAAGGTTGCTTTTATTGAAATATGACGATAACACAATGAAGCCACAAAAATAAATTATAATGTCCCCAAGTGAAAAGTATTGCAAATAATTAATCTTTTGTGAGTGAGTTATTAAGTACATAAGGTATTATCTTTCAGGAAGCAAAAAGCAACAATTGCAAAATAACCCTTGAGAGGTGGGCACGTATGGTCAAGGACTCATGTATGTGAGTATATGCACATAAATGTTCGTATTTCTTTCCATTTAACTATACTATATAAACTACATTTAAAATGAATAACAACCATCAAAATGTAAGTAGGCCACTCTCTGCTTTTAAAGATCTTTACATTTTTAAAAAAAATTAAAAAAAAGATCTTTACATTTTTTATCCTTTGATACTTGGACACATAAATACATTTATGTATTTCCCCACTAACTACCCACTCCTATCCCTTCTCTTTTCTGACCAGTTAGTCTTTCTTCTATTTTCAAGTCTTTGCATGTGTAACCCACTGGTTCATCTGGGATATCTACACCAACAATTGCCTGAGCTGCCTGCTGAGGCATGGTTGACCCATCAGTGGATAAGTTATTGAGCAAAGAAGATCCCCTTCTCCTGTCTGGCATCAATCCTCAATAATCTCACAGGGAGGAATGTTATTTCCTGAGATCTTCTTCCATCCATGGTAAAATGTTGATAGGCCCACTATTGTGCAGGTATCATAGAAGTGGGCATTGCTGCAGTGAGTTAGGTGTGGCAGTACGAGGAAGATTTGCAATGGGAAAAGGAGGAGGATGGGATTTGGTACTAGGGGATAAAAATGACATAAATTCTTTCAGTTCTAGTATGAATAAATTCAAAAGACTAAAACTCAATTAAAAATGAATAAAATTTCTTTACACTTTTATACAGGTTCAAAATTACACAAAAGTACAGCTACAGAATCCTGATTGATAGACTCAAATTCTGTTAATGAAAAGAATGTCATTCATAATTTTTTGTGACTTAATCAGAATGCACAAAAGCTGTATCAGATTGTCCCCATATATTAGAACATTACAATGTTTATGTCAGGGTGACAAACTGGGTTACGTTTGATAACCTGATTAATGGAATTGTAATTATTAATTGAAATGCTTGTATTAATATACTACAGATCTTACAATGTTTCATTTTCAGTAAGTTGAAGATACATGTGAAATAAGAAATAACACCTTTATAATCCATCAAATGTATTTATAAAACATCAGTGTATCATCAATAATTTTTTACCATGAGGATGTTTTCCAATATATTCCTTAAACACTTCTTTATAAACACTACCATTTTTGAAGAACTTGCATCTGTATGTTTGGAACTTACAGGAGTTAATGCTTTCTATAAGGATATTTCAAAGCCAAGTCTTTGAGTTCTGAAATACTCTTTGCCTTCATACTAATAGTTACTGTCTTTTGCTGAATTGTTCCAATGCTTGCAGTTTAGGAAATGGAAGAGTGATCTAATGACAAGAACAATTGGCAGGTAGGAGCCCATTAATAATTTCTGTGGAAAGGAAACAGTTCTGCATGACGATTTGGTTTACGATAAATACCATGGCAAAGACCTTTATTTTAGCACTACTTAATTGAACATATACAAGTACGGAAAATTATTTATGAATGAATTGCTTTGAGTTAATGTGCATGAAGTTTGTTCAGCACCAGACACACACTAGTACAGTGTTTCAAGGTTTGCAGGAAGCTGAAAGGAATGTTGAGAAAGCTTCCAGCAAATCCTAGCTTTTTTCCCTCTTGAAATCTGTTTCTTTCTAACTGAGAGTTAGGATAGTTATTTACTCTGTCCTATGACCTAGAAAGTTTCATGTTAAAAAATCATACAAAAGGATTGTTTCAGTTGAATTATGTGCCAAACTAATAATAACTCTGTTTTTCAGGATTTTCACAAAATCTTTTACAGGCCCCTACAACAGCAGCACTGAGAGCTGTAATCACATGGACTTTGCATGATGAATACAAATTTCATTTTTGCCAATATAGCGTGATTTTCAGCATATGTGACTATTACATTTTTAATGGGTGCTTAACAACTGACTCTTCAGCTTTGTTTAGTAAAGCCTATTTTAGAATCACAATCAACAGAAGTTAGAAATAAAATTCTGGCCCATTATTTGTTTACCAATATCCTTAAGCATTCCCCAGAATCATCTTCTGAATTGACCATTTGAAAGAAATCATAGGAGAATAAGGCATAATTGACTTATTCTAAAGCTTCTGTAAAGATATTCAGTAAATACTAATGTCTGGAATTTTATTTGTATTTTATATCAATGGTCTTAAGGATAAGAGAAACTGAATACTATGTTTATTTCTGGGAAGAATGTTCAATAGAAATCTAAGAAACCAGAACTTGATGTATTTACTTGGGCACATATAAAGATGTGCTGTACTGGAAAATAATTCTCCATGTGTGGAACTATTTAATACAAAGTATTATTGAAAGGCACAAAAACAGTAAGTGACATGCAAATCATTGAGAAAAAAAAGAAAGAAAATGAGAAATAGTTCATATTTCTCAGTCAATAAGTCACTGCTGCTTAAAAAAAAATAGAAACTTTACTGTTCCTCCAAAGGATAATGGTATCAAGGTATCTACTTAGTAGAAAGGTGGCTGCATAAGACAGAAAGAGAGGGACTTTAAAGTGCAATACATTAAAACAGTAATTTTTAAGCACTATGTAAATACTATGGGCATTTTAAATTCAAGGTTAAGCAGAATAGCAGATAATGACAGTTTTAAATTAGCTAAAAGTCAATAGAAGAGCAATAAAATCCAATTTTCCTAAACCAAGCTGCCACCAAAACTGGCTAGAACCATTCTTGGTGCAACTGAGTTGTTTTTTTTTTTTTTAAATTCTGTAACAGGACTTAACAAAATGGATTTAACCTTGTTTCACTATATTGGTGGTCAGGCAATAAATGTGAAATGCTTTGGAGTAATCTGCATGTTTATATTAATTTCAGGGCTTCAACATGAATATTTTATGTTATTTTCAGAAGCTTAAACAGTATTACATATTAATTATTGTTTGAAGATAGTATTTGTTTTCCTCATAATGAACAGGTCCATGAGAAAGAATCATTTCTCATTGAGAAGCCATTCCCCAGTATGTCATCTGCTCCTACTCTTTCCAAGTGAAAGTTTTAAATAATGTATGGTGGCTTCCTTTGTAATGAAGCACTCTTTTTGGCTGTTGTTTGCTTCGTTTTACTGTGATTTTGTCACGTTAAAAAAATGTTCTTAGTCAAAAAGGGCAGAAATCATATCAAGGAAATTTATCAATGCTCTACAATTCACTAATATGTCTTTTGTAGGTAGGGGGATGCAATTCAATGCAAAGGCAATTAATTCAAGTAGTACATTTAAGAACCACAAGCATAGGGACAAGTAAGGAAGAGACATAGATTTGTCTGCATACAACAAAATCAGGCTGAACATGGCTTTCTCTTTTTTTTTCATATTATAGATCGTGATTTTTTTTGAGAAATCTTATTTGACAGCCGGACATAGTCATACTTTTTGTTCTCAGAATCGTAATGATGTAAAGTCAATTAATAAGACAAAATTTCCCTTTTCTTTTGTGTCCGGTACTCCCTTCTTTCAATGCAACTGTTTCCCTAAAACTTCTTTTATGTGTGAAGGTAGTTTCTGGAAAGTTGGCACTCTGTGAACGCTGAATAGCAGTCTCAGTTCCAAGTATAAATTCTAAGTAGGGCGACGTCGTAATCATAAGAATAAAATGACAACTCTGAGCAAATTTTATCTTAGCAAAACTGCAGCCTCCCTCAAGGTGTCTGTCCTTCCTCTCTTCCTCCCCGCGCTTCCTGCATGTGAAACAGCTCATGTCCCCCAGGACACTTGACTCGTTCCGGGATTGATATTTATTTTGTGCATGTCTTTTTATTGCCTACATGTTTTGCTATTATGCCCGTGTCAGGCCTCTTTGTCAAAAGACAGTAGGCATCGCCTTGTACTTGGGATACATGACTGGAAGGCATACTAAGTAATATCAACACATAAAACACAAATCAGCAGCTTTATTGGCTGGAGAAAATGATTTACCAAAGTTTTGTGATATTCTCTCCGCTCAAAACACTAGATGCCCATTTTACCTGTGTTCTAAAGAGCATGCCGTTATTATTGACAGGCCTTTGGCTTTTTGATTCTGCCATATATGAATTATTAGTGCAGTCTGACATTTTTAAATCTTAACTCTATGGTCTTTTGCCACACTTCCTGTTAGCTATTACAAGCCTTAAGAAGTCATGACAATTGTTGATCAAGGATTATTCAGTAGTTCAGATATGTCAGTTTCTCTTGTGGGTTGAAAACCAAAGACTTTTAGTCACACCAGCACTCTGTCTGACGTCATTCAAACAAAACTACAAAGCACTCTTGGTGCTCCATGCTTAAAAGATGCACATGCTGATTTTTTGTTAAGACACTGCACTGACTTTCCTACTATTATTTTTTAATAATAAAGCAATGAAATTCAAGTGCAATTGCTTATTACATTTATTGTCTTTCCAGCAAAGCATTGCAATGAAATATTATAATAGCTCTGTATCATGCATAATTGAGTATATCTGAATATTTAATATTCAAAAATCCACCTGATTAGGAAAATTAATGAAAAGAATTGAGCTACAGAAATGTATAGCATAAATGAGACTTCCATTTTCTAGGACCAATATGCTGATCCTTCTTGGAGTGAGTTTTTTAAAATGGCTATTGGCGTGGGATGGCAAGACATGTGCATTTGAAACAAAATTTAAAAACAGTCACATCATGGATGATATCAGCTTTGTGTTCAAGTATTGTTAGCCTTTTATTTATATTTGCATCTGTGGTATCTTTTTGGCGTGAGAAAATGTTAACTGAACATTTTGAAATCTTAACTAAATGAGTGTGTTCCCAGATATATCTATATTTAGAGATTTTAATTGTCAGAGAATCACAGTGGAAACACCTTATGCCTCATTTTTATCTTTAATGCACATGAGCATGCCCTATCAGCAGGAAGCGCTTTCAATTAGGAAACCTGTAATGAAACTCAGCACAATTAATTGCCTGTTAGTCTCTTATACTAGATGTATATTACCAGTTATGTTGCTAAATTGCGGGTTTGGAAACTTGCCTTATACAGATTGACTTACAACTCATCAAAGGATGTATTCCAAAATCCCAGTGATTAGTTCCAGTGATTAATTTAAAACATGAGCCACATTTTCCAGCAGTCTCCTGTTGTCAACCTCAATGGCTAATTTTAAAAATCTGGTCCAAAATGAACTGTCTGGAGTCTTTCAGTCCATGGGCCCATTCCCTGGGTCCTAAAACTCTCTTCTCCTTCAGTTCCTGTTGCAGAGAGACAGTACTAAGACTTAAGCAACTTAGGGGACAAAGCGGCTAACAGTGGACTCCCGTGGATACCCCTGTGGAGCTAAGTGCATAGTAGAAGGTACTGCTGAATCAGAAGCATGAGGCTGGTTCAGGCAGCCATCATAAGGCAAGAACCAGAACGAGGAAGGAAGTAGTGTGGGTTGCAAAACCCAGCTCCCTATGGCCAGCCTTCGTTCATTAAGGCTCTGCCTTTTAAAGGTGCCGCAGCCTAACCAAGCATTAACTCCAGCTAAGGATTCAAACACATGAGCCTTAGGGACACAACTCACTTTCAAATCACGATGGTTCCTATTCCTCCTGTTCTCCTCCCATCTGTTAAGTAATCCTGCTTCACCTCCTTTCTCTTTCGCTTTCCACTCCATGCCTTCTGTTATAGATGACATTTTTACCTGTTCATCCATGTAATATATATACCACATGTACCACAATGAAAAAGCTGAGAGATTCAAAACTGTATAAATAAGGTCTTTGTTTCACCGAGAGCCTCATGTTTGCATGATCAATATTTTACCAACTGAACTATCTCCGCAGGTCACATGTCTGATACTTCTGTCTACAACTGTATTTCCAAATCCGGGCTACTCATTTTCTATGTACTACAAATTTAATGGGTCACACATTCAGCTTTCCCCCTCACCCCTTCCACCTGCTCACCTATTGAGTTTTCCATCTTCATTATTGCCACTTGCAATCTGTCAGGTTCATAACTGCAAAAACGTCACTGATCTGTATTCTATAGTTCTTTTTATTTATTTTTCTTGTTGAGTATCTCATTACTTTTTTGCCATTTGTCCTCAAAGGGGATTCCTGAGTATCATTTCTTTTTGATCTTAGTCACATATCACCATCAGCACACATAATTACCAGTGCTAAACAGCACATTGGTGTAAACACCTCAAGAACATGTAACCATAATGGATAATGCCATTTTTGAGTCCTTACAAAATTGAGCATGTATCAGGTGTTCATGAACCCTGAGGAAATGTTACATAGACATATATTTTCAATTAATTATGAAGATAAGATTCCTTTCCTTATGATTTCCTTATGTTAAACTCTTTAATCTGGGGTCTATGAGATAGTACGACAGGTAAGCACTGGTTGCAAACCTGGTGACCTGTTATCTCTCTCTCTCAATGAAGAAAGTTAAGCTACAGAAATGTATAACATACATGAGGCTTTCATTTTCTAGGACCAACATACTGATCCTTCTTGGAGTTAGTTTTTTAAAATGGTCTGTTCTCTCTCTCTCTCTCTCTCTCTTTCTCTCTCTCTCTATCTATCTATCTATCTATCTATCTTCCTCCTCCCAAAAATAAAAAATAATAAAATTATTTAAAAAAACTCTTTAGTCTTGTTAAATTAACAAGTATCATCATTTTTTTTAATTTTTTTATTGTGTATCTGTGTATGCATGTCTTTATGAGTGTGGTCATATATGTACATGGGTATACATGCACATGTGTTGAGGCCAGAGGTTAATATCAACAATCTTCTTAAACCACCCTCCAGATTATTGCCTGAGGCAGCGTCTCTCATTGAGCATGGAACTCCCTAGGGAGCCTGGAACTCACCAAAGTTTGGAACTCCCCTGAACTCTGTCCTCTAAGTGCTGAGATTACAGGTGTCCTGCCACATCATCGTATTTTTATGTGGGTGCGGGGAATCCAAACTCAGGTCCTCATACGAGTTCAGGAAACTTTTTTTTAATAAATTTTTTAAATTTATTTATTCAATTGTGGTGTGTGTGTGTGTGTGTGTGTGTGTGTGTGTGTGTGTGTGTGTATGTGTGTGTAGAACCACGGGCGAATTCAGGAACCACCATGGACCACCTCCACCTCTTCCTTGTTTACTCTGCCCCGGGATTCACAGGCTCTGCCCTACCAGGACCAGAAACGCAGGCCGCCCCCGCTTCCGCCCGGCATCTATAAGTGGGGTCTAAGATCTGAACTCAGGACCTTCTGCCTGCAAGGCAGAGGCTTAACCCCTGAGCCACCTCTCCAGCCCCGAGTTCAGGAAACTCTTAATCAACCCATCCATTCCCTCTAAAGCCTTCTCAAACTTCTTTAAAAAAATTCATATTTCAAATGACTGCCTTCTGTTAAGACCATGCCATGACCTTGGAGGGACTTCATGCCCTTTAGGTTTGAAAAACACTGATACGATAGTGACATGTCTAATCTCTCAACAGAGTTTCTTTATGGTAGAGAGCAATCATGGTATGGACCACAGCTGATTTATCATTGAATTCATCATAAGTTCTTCAGACGAACATTAAGCAGTCAGCTTTGATGGGAATGTGCAAATGAGCAAGGGCTTAAAAGTGTGAATAAGCTGGGTCTTTGCAACAGCTATAGTAGGCAGGGCAAGTTTCTTTATACTATGAAAACCAATCACTAATAGCAAATAGCTAGCAGGAAACAGCACATGCTAATCTATGTGGTTAAGATGACCCCTGGACATCTTTATACCAGTCCTCCAACATGTGGGTGATGAATTAACCAGTAGATAAACCGGACAAAGTTGTGATTATATGTGGGCAGAAAGACTGTAAACTGACTGCTGGTAGGCTGAATTTGGCTCACGAACCCAGTATTTGGCGAGTGTTGACAGTTTTTAAAAATTTAAGCCAGCTTTTAAGCATCAGGATATTATGTTTTTCCCATGAATCTCTGGATTTCAAGCTTCTCTTTAAAATTTGGAAGCTCTTTTAGTACTGGGCTCACAGTCTCCTGTGGCAGCAATTGGCCAAAACCGTAAACAGCTGTTGCCTCTGCACACGGTACATAGTTCTGGTTCCTCACAGCTCCCAGGAGACCCACTGCACATACTTACAGTATCTGCCTATATCCTTTGGCAGTTAGAATCCTCAAAGATTGGCCTGGAAATCTGAAGAGTTTGTAGGAAAATGTTACTTTGAATAATACATTGTGCGTTATCATTCAGGAGAAAAATCTCTTCTCCAATACGATTGTCAATAGACATTCCTAGGCAATCTTGGAGAATCCATTTCCACCTCCACTTATTTGAATTCATACTAGTTTCACAGAGAAAAACAAAAGACTTGAATTCTAGCATTCTGATGAAGGTCAAAGGTGTTCTTCAGATGTGGAGACAGTCTGAAATCCAAGAACTCTAAGATAGGTGCAAAATCAGGTTTCAGAGTCTTAGAAGTTTTTCAGTGATTTATCCACTCACAATGAAATATCACTTTTAGTATTCATTATGTGCAAGAAAACAGAAAGATTGAGGCGAGGATTTCTTTTCTTCTTATTTTCTCTCTTTCCATATTCTTTATGGTTCTTTATATCACTTTGTAATAAGAAACTACAATAGACACAAAAATGGGTAACCATTTTTGCAATGTTTCATTTTCTGGTATTTTCTGTCTGGAGATGACACTTGTTACTTTAATAAAATCAACATCTAGTGACCACGATATTTACAGTTATTTTAAATTCTTAACATTCTATAGGGACCTGAAAGAATTTTCTCTTGAGAAAAAAAACTCAAGCATATTACAGTTTAACTGTTCATGTTGGCTAGTAAAAAACACTAAATGTCTCTTCCTAGTGCTTTGTTGAGGCTAAGACCAGAGTATTTATTAAAGACCTGGTTTGATTTCAGAGGACTTTGAGTCCCTTAAATTATCACAAAAAAACTAGCTCAAATGTCTTTGATGTGTCGCTCATCTTTCAGCAGCCCTGCTAATATTAGAGCACTTCTTTGCATTTTTTTAACCAAAGCACTTTCATACTGCAAGCCTGCCTGTAGGTATTGCAATTAAGTCAATTTTAGGATATTCAGCTTAATGGAAGATGGGACAAGGTTAGCTCCAAAAGAAGGGTGACTGGTTCCCATCCTGTTCAACATTCCTTAAGACTGAGTGATACTGAACTCCATTAAACAAGTAACAGAAGAAACGTCTAGAAGTCTCCAGAAGGAAGAGGGCTGCCATTCAAAACAGGTCGTTTCTATTTGTGGATATTCCCTTGAAATTTGGCCACTGTAAGTTGCCCCCAAAGTTCAAATGGTTTAAAAAAATATGATCATCTATAGAAAACCTGCTGGGAATCATTTCTCTGGTTTTGGTAACAGGGAGCAAGTCACCTGCAAGTGAGTCAGTCTGGACAATCAGAAGCGTCCTGCTCAGGGCCACGTGATGTCTGCAAACACCTCTTCATACAAAACATCTCTTTTGCAAATTCACTTGGTTTCGTTTTATTATATTTTTGTTTCATCCTTGTAGGAAGACAGCGATCCAAAGCTGAATGAAATAGCTTGCTGTGAAAGATGTCTCAGCTATGCCAAGCCAACATTGTACCAGTGTTTCTCCATAAGCTAAAAAATTTAAAACCTTCTCCCCAGGCTTCGGGGAGGCTTTGGAAAGCTCACAGAAGAGGGGGCAATGAGAATGTAAGAACCTAAAGACGGTAAGGTTCACCTTTGGGCAACACATTCCACTCAAGCCAGTACTGCTGCATCCAGGAACTCACTAACGTGACACTTCCTTACCAGACTTGCAAAATGACTGACATACTAACATGCCCCCATAGAATATCAAGGAACTTAATAGAGATGAGAGTAAACAGTGGAAATCCTAGAGACTAAAGCTGGATGAGTAAAGGGAAATACCCCTATCAGTGGGGTGTTCTGAAGAGAGGCAACTTGACAAGCCACAGAGGCCTGAACCCCCACAAGAACAGACAAGCTAGAGACAACCCTAGGATCCATAGATGCAGACAAGCAGGAGGGTGAAATTGAGGGAGGGAGAGATGATGGAGGGAAGCAGGGATAAGTATTCAATATGCTTGCAAAGTAGAAAAATTTTTAAAAATGGTAGGCAAACTAGAGGGAACCCTGGGGTCCATAGAAGCAGACAGGCAGGAGGACGAAAGAGAGTGGGATGGATTGAGGAAGGGAAGGGGCATAGGTGGGAGGGGGGATGGAGGCAAGCAGGGATAGGTACTCCATATGCTTGCAAAAGTAGGGAAAAAATTAAAACCTTAAAATTCAAGCATCTCAATAGTCACTTTTTTCTTAGGTGTGGTGCGGTGTAGAGTGAGCATGTGTGTGTGTGTATGTGTGTGTGTGTGTGTGTGTGTGTGTCTGTATCTGGTATGTGCAAAATGCTCCTCTACATGCGTGCATATGTGTGAACCTGGAAACAAGCGTTCGTCATCAGATGTCTGTATCAGTTATTTTCTCCCTTAGCTTTTGAGGCAAAGTCTTTCACTGAACTTAGAAATCACCAATTCGGCTACCCCGGTAGAGCAATCTTCAGATGCTGTTTCTCGGTCTTCCACCTGGTTTGAAAATGGTTTGTCTTCCCTGCTGGTATAAGCCAGGCTGACTGGCCTGGAAGCTTCTGGAGATTCTCAGGGTTTTGCTTCAAGTTTCCCCATAGGGGTGTGAGAATTACAGCAGCTTACCTCACTGCGTCTGGTGATTACATGGCTTCTCAGGATCCAAGCTCCTTTCTTATGCTTGTGCAGTAAGCACTTTACCTGCTGACCTATCTCCCCAACTCTGTGCTGGATTTCCCAAATGCAAATTGCATCTTCACATTGTCAAAAAGAAAAAGAATATTTGTGAGGTGGTTATTCATTCCGAGCGTGGAAATGACAGAGACGGGAACAGATGATTGCCGTGAACGGTGCTTCTTCCAGAAAGTCTCCTCCCCCTTTGTATTTAACAACCTCTAAGCTGCATCGGAAAGCTGTTCATCAGACTCTTCCCACAGCAGCATCTGCACGCATGCGTGCATACACACACACACACACACACACACACACACACACACACACACAAACACACACAGTTCCTAGGCTCTTATGGGATCTTCTGGGTCCTCTGGGTCTGAGTTGTTCTTGTTCCAGATTCGACTCAGGTGGTTCAGTCCTAGGACACTGTCCACTGAGTGTCTGTCCACTAAGCTGCTCTCTGTATAATCTTCAGGACATTGTCTGCTCCGTTATCATGTGTGTCTAGTACTATAATGATTTCTGGTGTAGAAATTCAGGTGTGTGTGAGTGTGTGTGTGTATGTGTGAGTATGTGTATGTGTGTGTGTGTGTGTGTATGTGTATGCATCAGAGGGCTAAGAATGCCTGTAGAAGCCCATAGAATCATTCTGGATTATTTTACCTCCTTTATGATTTGCTCTGAGGTTTCCCACGCTCCACCTTCCAGGACTGGAAGTGCAAGTCACCACCATTTCTGCCAGGCGTTTTTACTTGGGATCTGGGATCTGAACTCAGGTCCTTCTGCTCTTGAAGCAGAGGTTTAACCCCTAAGCCACCTCTCCAGCCACCAGACCATGCTTTTCAATTTCTTTTTCACCTGATGGATGACCCCAATACGTATCCAAGACCCTGGAAGAGTTTATAATCATTTAATTTTGGTAATATTAGAAGAAGCAGATGGGAGGCCCCAGGACATCCAGGATTTGAGGTGCATAGTATCTAAGAAGGAAAAGCTGAGAAGCAGGAATTCTCAGTACACACTGAGCATCAGCGCACGTTTCAGAATTGACATCACAATGACAAAGGAGAGAAGAGAATTACACTGAGAAATGATCTTGCACCAAATCCAAGAAATACAGTATTATTTTGCTCAATGACTAGCTGATCGGGTTCAATTCTAAGCCTATCAGGCAGTACTTTGTTAAAGTAATCCAAAGTGCTGTGTTTTATATCCTACAAAAACATAAAAATACAAAGGATAATACAGCAAAACTTTAAACTTCAAAATGCAGTAATGTTTCAAGTTTCGAAATGCAAATGAGACACTTTTTGAGATGCACATGACTAAATTCAACCACATTCATTACTTGGGTTATTTATTTGTGCCAATAAAGAGTAGCTGTGGACACCGGAAGGTAAACTATTCAAGTCTGTGAAAGGGCTTGATACACTTGTGCTAGGGATCATAATGCATCTTAAGGATGACGAAGAGGTGAAGAAATAGGAAGGGAAATTCCAGAGATGGAAGAAAACATATTCAAAAACCCCACATTAAGAAATCACCTATCTGGCTGTGGCACTATCGATTCAGGGGGGCCCTAACCCGGGTTCCTGAATCCAGGAGGTCTGGCTACAGACAAGCTTGAACAAGTTGAACCACATAGGTAGAAGGATGGACAACCAATGGGAAGGAGGGATGAACAACCAATGGGAAGGAGGGATGAGCAACCAGTGGAAGCGCCCATCTAACCTGGACACTTAGTAAACAGCTAAATGATTCGTGGCTCCTCCCTCTTCCCCTCTCTCCCTCTTCCCCCTCCTCTCCCTCCCGACCCTATATGAGCCCAAACAGGGTCATGAGTTTGAATCCTAGCTTGTGTTGTTTGGGAAGTTCGCGGCACCTTGGAGAGGCAGCACCGTGCTGGAGGAAGGCTGTCACAGGAGGGCAGGCCTTGAGTCTCGTAGCTCAGCACTGCTTCCTCACGGTTTTCCTCTCTCTCTCTACTGTTTTGATGACTGTGGAGACCTGAACTGGCCTGCTGCTGCTGCCCACATCTACGCCTTCATCTGTGCAATTGCCTCCATAAATAGACTACCTTCCCTCTAAACCCTGTTATCCTTGGGTCTCCGAGGCATACACGGTGTCCCAGAACCCTAAATGGACTAGATTCTCCTTTTCTCCCCTAAATTATGTCTAAGTACTGTCTCCCGGCCATAAAAGAAGAGTATTGCACTATCCATCCATCTTCCCCACCTTCTTTTGCTGCTTTATTTGTAAAAAGGGATTTTCATCGTATGCTATTATCTATTGAAGCTCTTATGAGGGTTTGAATTGGTTTGTTTCGACTATCAACTGGACACTGAGTATGGATGCCTGGGCATACCTTGGAAGAATTTAGTAAGACAGAACTCTGCACAACCCTGCAGGAGACTGCCTTTACTGTGTGAGTAATGTGAGTAGACTTCAGTGGGCAGGGACATTCCTTGGACAGGTGAATAAGGATAGAAAGCCAGACAGTTGGGGTTTTTGAGGTTGAAAAAACTAGAAAGTTACTATGCGGCATTGATCCTGGGTTCTCTTTGTCTTCAGCAGATGCAATACAGCTAGTTTCCTGAGACTGAGCTGCAACGTGAAATTGTGAGCTACAATGTGAAATTGTAAGCTGCACTAAAAATGTCCTTGTTCCCCTAGACTGCTTGAGCCATGTGCTTATCACAGCAATGAAATTGCAAGACTAAGACGAGTTCTGAGCTAAGCTTGGATTTGAAGTTCCTACAGCAGGCATGAAAAGCGTGAACCTAGAAGTCACGAGAGCCAGTGAGCGGATCTAGGACATAATATCGCCTACCTGATCACTTGAAAGCACACATGAGTCAGGGCAGGAGACTGATCAACGCCAAGCTTGAGGCTGGAGTCCTGGGCAACTGTTTTCCATGCTCCCTTCTTGGTTCCAGCTCTGCACTACTCATCCAGCTTTCTGAACACACCAAGGTCTTATACATTATGAGCTAAATACGAGTTACTCTAACAGGCCACGAGTTAACACTTAGCTGGGCATAAGGACAAACGCTTTTCAGGAGGTGATGCCCTAGGACTGGAGTAGACACTTGCTCTTTTGTAAGCTATTAGTAAAGCAGATCCATGGCCATCGTCTCAGTGAGACTTTCTGGACAGCAGCCCTATAATCACCAAACCTTACCTATTTGACAGATTTCTCACTTCTGCACAATGGACAATATAAGGCTCACTGTAGCCAATACATTCATAAGTGTTTCAAATTTGGTATACTCCATTTGACACTCTCAAGAAATGTGCATTTCTTTCCCAAAATAATAGCATTATGTAATTTATGCTTATACCTACTTATGTGTTGTAGGCGCAGTGAACTCAGATTTGAGGAAAATATTCAAGTTATAGCAAAAAGAAAGGTTATCATGTTTTTACAAACTGCTAATGTCTAATGTATACTATACATCTTACATTTGATGATAATCATTCCAAAGTAAGAAGAAATTGTATCAATTTATTACAAGACAGGTCTTCCATCTCAAGTAATTAAGTCTAGTCCAAAGTGTCTTAAATATTTTTGCTCAATTGTATGAAGGACTATTTTTTCCCTAAATTCCTTTTCTGATATTTTGTCCTTAGTGTGAAAAAGTTCAACTGCTCTTCCTATGATGGCTTTGTATTCTGTAACTTTGCTGAAAGCATTTCAAGTTTATTAGTTCTGAAAGGTTTGGTGTAGGGAGAAGAGTGTGATCGTCTGAAAATAACTGACAGAGAAAAAGGGGAATTTAAAGAAAAGGAAAAATATAAATTGCTAAGGAATTTTAAATTATATGTATGAGGACCTACTACAACTGATACTCGGTAGCAATAATCATAATAACAATAATAGCTCAGCTTAAAGCAGCTAAGGACTCGCCAGGAAGTACATGAAAAGATGCTGAAAGTCATTAAACATCAGAAAAAATGTAAACTGAGTGAAATATCATCTGATGATGGTACAGCTTCATTTATTTATTTATTTTTAGAAAATGGAAATCATGTCAAGAAACTGGAACCTTTTGGACATCCTTGGTGGAAACTCAAAATGGTATAGTCACCACGGGAAACAACATGGAAGGTCTTTCCAGAATTCAAGAATAGAACTACTACAACTCAGCCATCTCATTTCCAGGTATTACTTGGTATCCAAAAGGACTGACTCAGACCTTGAAGAGAGGTTTGCATTTTCATGCTCATCATTGTTCATAACAGGATGACATGAAGCAAGGTGCCTGCCCATCCACAGCTGACTAGATAAAGACATCTTCACGTAATGTAGATTATTCAGCATTAGGTAGGAAGGTCGAAAATATATGACAAATGCAGACGACCTTAAGAACGTGAAGCTAAGTGAAACATATCAGTCACATGGTCAATTGTGTGTGATTCCATTTTTGTATGTCTCTAACACAGTCACACTCACGGATGCAGAGAACAGAAGAGTAGATGCCAGAAGACAAGGAAAGCAGAGTTGGGGAAATTGCTTACTAATCCCTGAGTGCAGTTTCAGTTGTGCAACATGAAGTGCCGGAGACTTTCAGTCAGCAGTGCTCTGTGGCACACTGAAAGGTTGAGGGGATAGCAAATCTCATTTGGAGTACTGTAGCAAAAATGAAAGTTTTAAAAAGAGCCGGAGAGATGATTTGTTGTGTAGACATGCTGGCAGCACAAGCCTAAAGATGACTTGGGTTCGATGCCCAGAACCCACCTGAAAAACTGCATAGAGTGGCATGCATGTGGAATCCTGAACTACGCTGAGATGGGAGGTGAGATAGGAGAAGTTTCATGAGGAAGCTGATGGGCAGCTGCCTGGAGCAGTCCACATAGCTGAACAACTAGACACGCCCTGCCTCAGCAAAACGCAAGGACAGAACTAACTCACGGCGGTTCTATTCTGACTTTCACACATGTGCTGTAGCATGTGAGTATCCACATTTTCATACATCACACACATTCATGCGTGCATGCACACACACACATACGCTGTACACAAGTATGCACATATACATATATACACATATACTATACACATTCAAAGTATAAGCACACACACATCACGCATCCTATAAATTGCTAAGGAATTTTAAATTATATGTGTTCACATGTACAAACTCACACATACATATCATATGCACACAAACACAAACCCACCTTACACACATATACAAACACATATTCAATACATACACACATATACTCACAAACATACACAAACATCAAAAACACACAAAGGAACATGCACACCATACTCAAAAATCAAAAACATATCTCCACATCATATTCACACACAAAGCAAAGACACACATCCATACCATGCACACGCACACAAAAAACATACTATCATACATACAAGCATACTAACATACAACTATACACACATGAAAATAAATAAAAATTAAGTAAAATGAAATAACAAACCTATATGTACAAACATGTAATCTTTGAGTTATTAGAAAATAGAAAAGTATTGTTTTGGTTTCTATTTTATTTATCTTAAAAATAAGTATTTAGACATTTATTATGACAACTGTATAGAGGAAGATTGAAAAACTTTTTTAAAATTAGGAATCTAAGATAGTTATTGAACTTGCATTACTCTGGGAAAATATGTAATTATGACTATTTGAGAAATCCTTCAAAATATGAATATATATTTCATGTGTTTTCAAAGTTTATTTATATGAAGCTAGCAGCTGTTGGCCATGTGTGTGTTATGTGAGTATATATACAGGCTTTACAGGCAGTATAAATAGCAAATGTTTAGTATTTATTTACTGCATCAAAAAGCAGTCAAGCATTATAAAGGCGTCTATTTGTTAATCATTGATGAAACAGGTGCTTTATTTACTTCACCAATAACCTAATTCTATAAACTTTGCCAAAGAAGACTACAAGAAAAAAGTTGCTCAGAGAAAAGGACAAAGTTCTCATAGATTGAACTGTGCATCAAACACATGACATGTAAAAGCCTTCTGTTTATCTAATCTTGGAGAATATTTTTCCATTCGTAAAGGGAGAGAGAAAGCTAAAATGAAGTGAAGGAGTAGGAGAGAAAAGGAGAAAAAGAGATAGACAGATCGGAGAGGGTTAGGTATGGAGGCTCTGAACATACCCATTATTTAACTTCATTTTCAAGCTGATAACAGATGAACTTTGAGGTTATGAAACTCATAGGGCCAGCAAGACAGCTCAGAGGGTAAGATGCGTGCTCCAACACCTGACAACTTAAGTTCCATGACTAAAAGTCAGCATGATGGAAGGAGAGAACTGACATCTAAAAGTTGTCTTCTAATCCACCATGCACCATGGCATGAGTGTCTACAACTTCTCTCTCTTTCTCTCACTCTCTCACACACATAAATAAATGAATAAAAATATATTTAATGTTAGAAAAGAAGCTATGAAGCAGAGAATCTTGTATACATTGTCTTCCCTAACTTTGTTTGTGAATGACAACTGTTAATATACACAAAATTACAGAGTTGAGAAGTAGGGTATATCAGACTTCTGGCATAATTAGGCAAAATGATCAAATACACAAAAGTGTTTTCTTTTTTCTAGTTTTGTGACTTAAGGTAGAAACATTAAGGAAAAAGCACATTCCTTCAGAGTTTTAGTTTACACTTCTTGTTTCAGTTCATCCCGTGATACTATCTGATTATTTCAATGTCACTTTTACTATATCCATATCTACCTCTTTCCTTCATAGCTGGGATTTCCTGTTTTCCTAGCGAAAGACAACACCATTTGAATAAGTGTCTTCATGTGTTGAATCTTAGGGCAGCCAATTCTTAATTTTCACATAGTCATGATTACCAATAATTTTATTCATTTTTGTGAATTCAACTGAGTGATGTGTGACTAGGTCCCTAGCAAAAGTCATTCACATAGTCCTAATAATTATCAATCTTTCTCTTACCAAAAAAGTTGCACATGAAAGACAAAATACCTGAGAATGTAACCATGATGTACAAGGTAAATTAATATGTAAGCTTTATTCCAATATTAGCTAGATAATTTGCATATATACTGGGCACTCTCTATATGCTACACATCAAATTTTGTCAATCCCTTAAGAAAATAGATATGAGAAATTTCACCTGTAAATAAATATTAATTTTGTTTACCATAAAAGAGATATAGCTCCTTTTAAATATGTTTTCTTCTTTTCAAACAATAATAGACAGCAGAATGTTTTGGTAGGTTACATAGCATGGCGATAAGTTAAAAAAGGGTATATCGAGGAAATTGTACCTTTGGACCTTGAACAAAACTAGCATTTCTCTCTGGGTTGCTTCCTAAAAGTCAAAATGAAAAGAGGAAACAAATGATGCATAAGTCACAGAATACTCGTGAGAATGTAATAATCCCTCTATGCAATGCACTATGTGTGTCACACACATTTTCAATGTTTCAAAAACTTCCTTTAAATTTGGTCAAACAATGTCAGTATAAATTAGCCAAGGGGTTTAAGTCAATGAGAGTGAAGCTCACAGTCATGACTGATGTGGGATGTAGATTTTTGGGAACATTGACATAGTAGCCTTTTGGGAAAACCTATTTCTAAATTCTTCTCTGGACATTTAAATGTGGAACTCAGTGGTTTACATAGCATTCACAGCATCATTTGCTCATATTTCTATGATGCTATCTCTGAAAAATCACCTCTAGAAGCCTTCTGTCTACTTCCCATAGCTGTCTACTTCCCATAGCTACTTCCCAATGTAGATGAGATAAGGATAGCCGTGCATGCTGAAATATTCTGCGAAAGTCAGCATGAATTAAAAAGCTTCATCGGTTCAGTTATCACGGCGTTATCGCTATGCATCATTTAGACTAAGCAAGTCAAGCAACTCCATAACAAAATTTATGGCAGTAATGCACAAGGTTCCACCATCGATAGGAAAAATCCAAACATTCTCTTGCCATCATCTCTTTAAGCAACCCTTCGTTTTTCATCTCTACTTTCAAATCCTGTTGTTTGACTAAACTCAATATTTGTATGGCATTCACAACTAATGAAGTAGATAGATGCTTAAGAGGTCAAAACTGTGAGGGTCCCCGGGAATTGTAGCTCTGTCCTGCAGGCCGGTCCCACGGGTCCTCCACATAGGGGGATTGGGGAAAGGTGAGTGCGCTGTCCTCCCGCTCCCAGCCCTCCTTCCCGAGGACAATCAGACGCGACAGGGAATCTAGTCAAGCAGGAACTCATTTATTGCAAGTCCATAGCCCTCTTATAAAGGCAGAAACTGCAAGGGGAATTCTAGGGTGGGGAAACGGGCAACCAATCATCTTAAAGGTCAAGCCAGCTACGCCCCCTATTGTCTCCTCCATCAAAGCATCTTTGTCTAAGCTTGCCAGACCACCAGGTCACCTAGACTGAGGCCCCCACAAAAAACTTATGTGAGCATCTTTCAAGACTCCCTTGCTTTATCTGAGGTCATGAGGGGCATTTTGTAATAAGTACCAAACACACAATTTGTTATGTTTTGTGAAAAACACATACACACACATACCCACGCATGCTCATGCACACACATACTTCACATACACACACCAACATATAGTACACATATACCACACATACATACATCCCATGTTCTTATATACACCACAACATACATAAACATCACATACTCACACATATACTTCACAGATACATACATGCCACACACTCTTCCCCATAGTCTTCTTTTGGATTACTTTCCTCTATTATAGGAAATAAATGTGTTAAATTGATATTATAAAACACCACAAAATATAAAGCCTTTGAATACTATTTATGTTGACCTTTTTTGTCTCACAAAACAGATGTCTCTTGACATGTCTCTGTGCATGCAGTTTTGAAAAGATAGTGAAAGTAGCCACTGGTTTCTATGTGTGCACACTTGTGTGGCTTGACTGGAGGGCTGCGTGTGGTTCTTGCTCCTGCTTATTAGGGTTGTCTTCTCCATCTGCTGAGTTGACTGCCAAGAGTTCGTCCACCTGATTGCTGGAGTGGCCATTAATGTCATTTGATGGCTTAGTTAAAGTTTCTCTAAAGTTGTTTGTGAGTCCAGGATTTGGCCACAGAATATTGGAAATTTTGTTTGAAGAAAGAGGATCTCAGCTTTTAGGAATAAAACCTGTTGGGTTGGGATTTATTGGAAGAGAGAAGTAAGAAGACTCACATCTTTCTCAGAAGCAGATGGCTACTCTTAAAGTGTTAGCTATTCAAAATTTTTTCTATTTTTACCCCCTCGTTATTGACTGCAATGACATTTCAGTGGAAACAACATCCTTACGTACAGGCCATCTTTGCTTCTTGAAAGACAACTGTTGAAGTGTGTGTGTGTGTGTGTGTGTGTGTGTGTGTGTGTGTGTGTGTGTGTATCTGTGTGTGTGTGTCTGTGTGTGTGTGTCTGCATGTGTGTGAATGCATGTGTTTGAGTGTACATATTATTAAATTTTTCAGAACATTGAAGCAGAACAACTTGAGTATGAGGATCAATTCATCCAAACTGAATGGGTGAGGTAAAGACTGCAGACTCCGAGTTCTGTGAGGCTGTAACAGTAAACACATTGTGTGTCTACACGTATGAAGGGAGCATGAATCCTTGCTTTCTTCTCTTGATTCTCCCCAGAGTATGACTGATGTATTTTTCCTATCAATCAACATATTCAATTTCTCTATGTTTCAAAAAACAGGTTGGGAAGGTTACTCTGCTTAATAACTTCTTGTGTGATATGGTTTGAACCTCTGTCTGGTTACACTCTCCTATCCTCTTTTCACTCGTTCATTTTAGTCTTCCAGTTCACAATACTGAGAATATCCCATAGATGTGGGGAAAGGATAATTTAGAGAGGGTCAGTGTAGATTCAAGGGACTCTCAGAGAAGAAAGGCTATGAGTCAGGGATATCTGTTAAACAAGGCAAACGCCACACAGCATTGCTAAGGAATCACTATCCATGCCCAAAATTCTACTATCAGAAGTCAGAAGATATTTACGGACATTCAGTGATCTCGTTTGCCTTATGAACAGGAGTATTTCTAGTAGAGTCAAAACTGAAAACTGGGAAGCATTCATTTTATCCCCTTGGTGTAATACTTGTGTTAATGGTTTCTAACTTATTTCTTCTTTCTTCATACTATATAAAAATAGAAAAGCCGTTCTTGATTCATATGAAATATCTGCCTATACATATTTTGGGTAAAGTTTTATTTTATCACTGTTACAATGTCATCAAAATTTAGCCTTGATTCCTTGATTCCGTGTCTTATTTTTGTGTAAGTGCTATGTGCAAGTGTGTGTGGAGTTGCAAGTGTGTTCCTGAGTGTGGAGTTGGGTGTGCATGTGTCCAGATAAATGCTAAGGCCAGGGAATGGCTTTGGATGGATTTCCTGCTCCTCTCCCTCAGATATTTCCCACATTGGTTTTTCTTTTTGTGCCTTGGACTTGGATTTTAGAGGCAAGATTTCTCACTGGTTGAGGTTTCACTCATTATAGCTAGGATGACTGGCCCACACGTCAGCACAGGATTATAAACACCTCCCAGCCTGGCTCTTCTGCATGGATTCTGAGTATTGAACTCATATCTCATGGCTTCAAGGCAGCTACTTTCCTGACTGTGCTGTCTCCTCATCCCTTCTGCTTTTAATTATGATCTTCCAAAGAAACTGTTTGTATCTCCTTCTTTTTCAAAATTCTTGCTCTGGAAATTTCCTATCTTAAAAGTGGGCATAGATTCCGTTCTAGTCATCACAAAAGAATGTTTTCACTTACTAACAAGTCTGATTATACTTCAAAATTGACTTAAAGGACGCTTAACTGATACCTGTGTCCGTGAATGTAGTTCCTAAGTGAGAGTCGGAGCTGTGAGAATTACTGTGCAGACCGAGTGATGCTCGCCCCAAGAACTGTGTGACCTTTGTGCACAGTCTACAGTCATGCTGAAGGACCAGCAGCATCAGTATTTGATAGGAAAAGGAAACTTCTGAATAAGTAATTAGCAGGCTGAAAAATCAATTTGTATTTAATTCTAGTCATTTAAAACAATTAAGAACATTTGGATTAAAGACAATTTGAAATTTTCCAGTTTAAATATAATGAATACTTTTTTATGCAGGCAAGAACTTGTCAAAGAGCAAAATTCACTAAAATTTTTTAATGGACAAATTTTTACATGATGTATTCAAGACCAATTTTAGTTAAGTTTTTTCTTTACTTTTCACTTATTATTGTGAACTTCTTGAGACATATTATACTATTATCATCAAGTTTTTTTGTCTTCGTGTGTGTGTGTGTGTGTGTGTGCACGCATGCATGTGGGGGTTGGGTGAGGGGGAGTGTGTGTATGTTTGTCAGTGTGTGCATACCAGAGGGCACTAGATTTTATGTGCCTGTGGAGGACCGAGGGCTATATTGGGGTATCATCCTGAAATGTTTCATTTCCTTATTGGTTTGCTCTGGGATTCCTAGGTTCTGCCTTCCAGGGCCAAACTGCAAGACACCACCATGTCTGCCTGGTATTTCTCTTTTATTTTTAGTTGTATCAGCAAAGAATGTATGTGTTTCATCACCTACTACTTACCCTTACCCCTCCATCCTAAATCATCTGTCTTACCCATTATCCCTTCCAGCCAGCTTTCCTCCCTCTCCAAAGTTTCCTTGAAAGTGTGATATACTGGATCCCATCTAGGATTCCGTAGGAGCTAGTGCCTGCCACCTGACATTTTTACCATGAGATCTGAACCTAAGTCCTTTTGCTTAGGAGGTAGAGGCTTTAAACCCTTGAGCCATCGCTTCAGTCATATCATCAACTTTTATATCAAGTTCCTTTTCACAAAAACCAAAGCTGTAAAAAAAAATTGGAAAATACTGTGTAAGTTAATTTTGTTGTTTAACATTTATAAACAAAATGAAACAGCTTTTAACACTGTTGTCTAATAAAATCAGAACCTAGAATACTTTTTGCAAGAGAACCTTTGAATTAGTCCACCTATTTTTCTAAAATGTTAAGTTTACAGGCTGGAGAGATACCTGTAGGGGTTAAGACTCTGCCTCACAAGCAGGAAGACCTGAGTTCACATCCTGAGTACCATGTGAAAATGCCAGGTGGAAAATACCTGGAATCAGCCTGCACTTCTGACCCTGGTGGGTAGAGTCTGGGAAATCCCAGAGCGAAGCAAAAAGGAGATAGAAGCAATCCAGGATGATTCCCAAAGTCACCCTTGGTCCTCCATAGGGACGCACAGTGCCCTCTGATACACACACACACACACACACACACACACACACATACACACACACACACACACACACAACACACACACAAAACCAAAAAAGTAAAACAAATAAATATTAAGTTTACATGGAAACATTATTTAGATATTTGGGATGAATATTCCTGAATATTTTCCATCTTCCAATGACATGGTGCACATTGTGGGAGCCAAATGCATGTGTTGTGATAGGAGGAAATTGGAAGCAGTTGGCATTGCAAGCAGAGCACGGAAAGCACGAATTTTCCCTTCTGTAAAAACACCTTAATCTTCTTAGACTGTGACAACCCCAAATCCACGCAGAGTGCACTGCTCTAAGGCAGAGCAGTTTCCTGGAAACATCAGAACCGCCTTGGGATTATTTTGAAGTATCAAGTGCTTCACCCATCCTCACTCCCTCACTCCATAAAGTCATTTCATAGGAGCAACTTCTTTATTTTTTTAATGATTCCAAGTTTTCAAAAATGTTTGCTATTTCTCCAGCAAACCTTTGAGCCAATGGGGTATTGTTTTCCTGAGTGTCATGCTCACTAAAGACATCAAAGGAAGAGAAACGCTGATGTAGCTTTAAATATCTTGGTATTTTCTAGCGTCTCTGCATTTGATTGTCTTTCAAGCATTTTTGTCTTCCAGGGTCTCGGACAGATGTTCCCATTTCGCCTTCACCAAATGGTCCTCATCAGTTTCAATCAGCCTCCTTGGGGTCTTCATTTATTCTTGGAATGCTTTCGGAGTTGATGATTGTTTTCCTCTTCATCAGTTTAATTTTGTGTATTATGCATCATACAGTAAACTTGATATAAGTATCACCTTTAAAATTCCCTTTGTTTTTCTTGCCATGGAGTCTCATGAGTTGTATGGGGGCTGGGCACATAACACTTAGTGAATGCATGCTGAGTCATAAATGGGTGAAATCAAACTTGGCCTTCCTTTCTTTGTAATTGCTGCAGCTCTGGCCATTTCATGGTAACTTTGTGTGACGTATTTTCCTGGGTGTGAAAAAACATCTGCTCTAAGAATATTTTCTAGGTGTTTAAAAATTATGCAGAGAAAATTATTCTTTATTAATTGTGCTGCAAAAATTTTGGGACTATGTCACTATCTATACCACAGCAGAATAAAAGAAAAGAGTAATTAACTGCAGAAGGAAGTGATAGTGCTTTTCAGTTGGTCGTCATTTACATTTCTATCAATTTTTAAAAAGGAGGAAGTGGTGAGGAAAATCTGTAAGGCGTATACACACAAAAGAATATTTCAATGACGGAAAAATATATCAGCTTACTATACCATATTTTGTTCTTTCAAAATATCACGGAATTGACACGTGACATAATGGTGTTTAATGTTCATTTGGTGTTCTAAGAAACTGCAATATGTTTAGGAGAGTGTGTATGTGAAATGAATGTATCACTATGAGAACTGCATCAGAGATGTTAGCATTCCAAAAGCACAGATTTTTCAAAATCGTATCTATATGTGCCTAATGTGGTTGGAGTGATATAATTAATTTTCAGTCTACTTAGAAGGTCATACACTTATCTTTGTAAGACAATTTTCACAGCTTATCACAAATTCATAGAGCTGCTATGATTAAGTGAATACATTTACATGAATAGTATTTATGGAAATATACTTAAGTATTTAAGCATACTATTCTTGATATAGCCTGAGGTGCATTATATTAATATATTTCATGTTTTGCTTTTTGAGGAAGAAATATTATATTCTATGCATCCTTAAAATACTATAAATATCCCCTATGCTTGATATATATGCATATATTATATATGCAGCACGATGAATATATGTTGCTAAATTCAAATTTTATCAAATCCAAGATAAGTGAATTCCTTGTTCTTTATCTTTCTCTGTGCTTCCCTGGTGTGGTAAGTATAGACCTCTCCTTTTAATGCTATTTTTATTCTTTAAGAGCTTTCTACACAAATACAATGATTTATGTTATTTTCAGCCCTTATCAGCCAATCCTGTTTCCCTCCTTTTCCTATTACAAAACTTCTCCTTTCCTACCAGTCCCCCCTCTTACTTTCATGTGTGTGTGTGTGTGTGTGTGTGTGTGTGTGTGTGTGTGTGTGATCCTCCCGTATTTCATCTGAGTTGCCTTTGATGGTTTGTGTCTAAATACTTTCTGGAGCATGAATCGTATATTAGTGGGCTTACCACTGAGGAGAGCATCCCCCTGCCTCATCATCCACAATTAAGAGTCTCTCAAGAAGGCTCTTGAGATCCTTCCCTTCTATGGTGAAATGTTGACAGGTCAAATCTTGAGCAAGGCTTCTGGAAGTATGCACCACTGTAGTGTAGGGACACAACATTCCTGTCTTGTCAACAAAATTTCATTTTGTGATTGAAGCTATGTGATGGGAGGAGACCATTGGAGACACTACAGAAATATTTCCCCATGATATAAATTGTTGTTTTAATTTTTTTTTATTTCTCAAAGGACTATAGAGAGTCAAATTAAGACTCATCACCTATTTCTGCAGGTGAGAGCCATGAGACTCAACGTTTCGGCAGGGTCAGGAGCAAGCATAGAACTTAATCAGCTACTTCCTGAAAAGATGTATACAAAATTCACTCTAGTTTGCTGACTGTTTTAGGGAGACACACAAATTTCAGGGTACTAAGAACTAACGGTACTTCAAAATAAAATAGCCTTAGGCTCATGTCTGTTCATTTTACAAATCTGTGGAAGTGCTTAGCTCCCTAAACATATTTTCTTGTAAAATGTGAAGAAGAAGAATAACATACATAAAATCATTTTGAGTAAGATGAAATGGTAGCAAGTGAAATATGATGCACAATGCTTGCTACATGGAAAGACATTGGGCAAATTGTTGCTATTACCATGAGGATTATTTTTGGATCAAATTATTTGATACTTAATCATTCCTATATGCATAAGGAATGTCACAGGGCTCCAGTGTGAGATAGTCCCATGGCAGGCAGAGCTCATGTGACATTGGAAGGGTTCAGCATTGCGTTGGCAGGTGCTGGCTGCATCCAGTTTAGAAGTAATTAGTTCTTCACCAAAGTAATCCAGAAATTGGCTCTCAGCCTGTATGTGCAGTTTGATGTGGAGAGATATTTTCAGTAATGGTTAGGCACTTGTAATGCTCAAGCCTGGTGTTCTTGTGTTCTTAATGTGGGATCACAGAGAGAAGCACTGAACCTGGCATTGTGAAGTCACGGGGAAGCCTCCCAGTACCTTCTTGCAGCAAAGGAGAGAACAGTACCTTTGTGCGAATGAGCAGATGTACGGAGGAAGAAATCCAGTTATTTGTATGTTAATGTTCATATTAATACAAGTAACTAGACATCAAGTTGTCCTTCCAGTCTCTGTTTCAGAAAAAAGAAAGCAGCCGTGCATCTCTTTTGTCATGTTCTGTTTAAGCTATGTTTATACTTCAAATAAAAGCATTAAAATAGCTTATTAACTAAGTCTCAAAAGATCATTCAGTGATTGAGCAAAAAGGCACAAAATGAGAGATAAAGTGTATGTGAAGGAGAAATATTTTCAGAGTAATCACTTTTGTCATAACAATAACAGAAGATAACGGTAGACGGCTGAAGGGTCAAACCACATGTGCATGTGAACCGATCCAGGCCTTCAGAGTTATTACTATCAGCAAGACTTTGACTGGAGAAAACATTGTCATGTTAAGTGGAAATTAAACCATCGCTAAAACTCCATTTCTCATGGTTATATTTATTTATCTATTTATTTATTTATTGACTCCTCAAGGTCTTACTATGCTACCCAGGCTGGCCTGGAACTCAAAACTTTGTTCTTCAATCTCTCAGGGAATGGAGTATGGGGATTATAAGACTTTACCACATTGTTGGAATGTACTCTTTTGCTTTTTTTTTTTAAAGAAATAAGAGACATTGTACCAAACAACCACATGGGACTGTTTTGGCAAAAAACTCTAGATGCATCATTTCTATCATCAATTCAAAGACACTGTTTCAGAGATGGTTCTTTTTCCTGCACGTGAGCCCAGAATCTGCCAGGACCGAGGACTTAGGGAAGTTAGTCCATCCAGTGAGCATATCCAAAGATCAGTGCACATGAATGATGAAGGATTTTGGAGTAAGCCCAGGCACACTGATTCTGTAACAGCAGACTATTCCCATCCTAGCTTTTCAATAAAACATCTCTAAATTAGAGTGAGAACTGTACTTTCTACTCTACAGAAATAGAAAACCAGAAGTAATCTACTAAGAAAGTACTGTGCATCAGGTGAAATAAACAATCTCACAAAATCAGCTGATTTTTTTTAAATGAGCACGTATCTTGATCTTTGAAGCTTATGGGTAAAGCTATTCAGTCAGTTTCAAGCCTTACGATTCCCATTCTGCAAAAATTTAAAGAATATACCCCCAAAATTTCCTCTGTTTAACCTATTCCAGAAACTCAAGTGTCTGGAAGTATAAAACGTCAGGATAATAGAACTTCGAGAGGTGCATATTACATTTCCATCCTGCCCGGCAGAGCTCAAAAATGCCTCTCCTCGTGCTGATGGGGGACACTTTTAGAGTTTCTCATCTTTGTGCAGCTAAAATACGACAAAGTGGCCACTTGCAAGAAGAAATGAAGGGAATATGTGAGCACAAAATTCACAGAAATCGAGACCCTCTTAGATAGTAAGTGCATTTCCATCTACATCTATTTGTAGATGGCATTTTAAATGTGCTCTACCCAGAAACTCACATCCACAGATTGCCTTTTTGGTTCAAAATGGATACCTTGGGGATAATAAAATAATCTTAGTAGGGATTAATCAGAAATATAGCAATCGTCATACACTGATATGAATTAAATACAAAAGATGGGTATGTATTTATGCATACAGTTAATAAATGAATAAATTTGTGAAATACATCCCAAAAGAGACTTAAAGTTTAATGTTTTTTTGTTTCTCCAGGAGAAATGGAGAGAAATGGAGAAATGGCTTAGAGGTTAAAACTCTACCTCACAAGCAGAAGGTCCTGAGTTATGATCTCAGGTCCCATGTAAAAATGTCTGTTGGAAATGGCAGTAGACTGTGTATCAGATCCTGGTAGATGGAACCTGGAAAATCCCAGAGTGAAAGCAGAAAGAAGGTGGAAGCAATCCAGAATGATTCCCAAGTCACCCTTGGTCCTCTACAGGGACACATAGTACTCTCTGGTACACACACACACACACACACACACACACACACACACACACAGAAATGAAAAGAAATGAAATAAACAATACTTTCTCCAGTCTCAGTGCACAAAGAAAATTATTTACATAGCAAAAGAGAGAGAGAGAAAGAGAAAGAAATGCCTTTTCCTAGCCTGAACTATTAACACTTAATTAGCATAATTTTGAATTGTGGCAAACATTAAAAATGTGAAAGTTTTTCCTACTGAAAAATGGGGAGAAAGAAGAAAATAAATTAACACTTTGACATTAACCCTACAAATTCTGTACATAAAATAACAGTTTTTTTTCACAAGAACTGTATTCTCCACTGATGAGCAAGTCAAGGTGAAAAGGGTAAAGTTCCTATGAAGACAATTATCATTGTGTCTTAAGAAGAACTTCGGCAAGTGATTTTTAAAATTATTTAGATCAATCTTTTGCTTGGTGTCATGTTTAATACAATAGGCTTTTTTTTGAAAAAAGCAATAAAAATTGCCAGTTGAGAGTCATTTAAAGTATTATTTCATGATTTTACATGTACATAACTAAATTAACTTGTAATATATGTGGATTCTATTTTAAAGAACAAGAGATCAGGATATACTATAATTAAGTATATAAACCAGGACAGAATTTGGAATGTGATCTAAAGTTTCTCTTAAGAACCCCTGGGGCAGGAGAGATGGCTCAGGGGTTAAGACTGCCTCACAAGCAGAAGTTCAGATCTCAGGTCCTATGTAAAAGCAGCAAGCAGAAACGGTGGCATAGACCTACACTTCCCACCATGGAAACCCCAGAGCGAAGCAAAAAGAAGGTAGAAGCAATCCAGGATCATTCCCAAAGTCACCCTTGGGCCTCCACAGGGGCACACCGTGCCCTCTGATACACACACACACACACACACACACACACACACACACACACACACACTAAATTAATGAAAAAAAGAAAAAAGGAAAACCCAAACATAACCTTAAATTCTAATACCTCACATTTTATTTTTGACACAAAGCAAAAGACACTGAAATATTCTAAAAATTAAATTTTTTGTAAGCAATCACTTTTTTAAGAGTTAGAAAAAACTATCACATGACAATTTTTGACCTAGTCTAGCTCTGATTTATAACTTTAATTCAAATTTACTTAGTTTTTGAAGTATTCTGGAGACCTGGATATGTAACTCAGTTGAGAAAATACTTGCCTGCATGCATTAAGGCCTGAGTTCTATCCCTAGCACTTCATAAGCCAGTCTTGGCGGCACATGTCTGCAATCCCAGATCTTGTTAAAAGGAAGAGGGAGTAGCATGGTCAAGGGCATTCTCAGGTACAAAGTAGCTCACATGGCCAGCCTGAGCTGCAACAAACCCTTTTTCAAAAGAAAAATGCATGGGTTTTGGGGTGGGGGGGTTGCCTTTGTGGAGTTTTAAATGTTGTAAAACTATTAGAAAGGGGGCTAGAATTGTTTTAGTACTTGTTTTATTATCACCTAGCAGTGCTATTAGATTAGTTTTCCTATTTTATTAGCATTTTATGGAATTTTTTTCCATTGAAATGTCAGGGCATAGTTTCATGAATCACTGAGAAAACCTCAGGGAGTACCAGTTACAATATACACAATTCATTTTGATCCAGAAAAAGATCTTGTTGCGGTCTGCCATTTTTGGATTCCTTTTTTGTGTAATTTGAGATAAATGTTGAAATGATGACCTTGCCTAATACTTACTAATGAGCCAATTGTACCAGGATGCTTAAGAGAACTAAAAGAAAAAGACATAAAGGAAAAAGAACTATTTTTACTCATTATAGAGTTCACAATAAAAATAATTCTAATTTTGTACTGTAACTTAAATGACCACACATAATAATTTATCGGAGTGTGCTTTCATTTGCGTTTACCTAGAATCTCTTCAGTTATCTTTGGTACCTAGCCAAACCTTTAAGTTTTCTCTTTTCTAAAAACAAATGCTATATAAATATTATTCCCATTTAAAGAGAGAAAATGAAACATTGCAGAAAGATTGTAGACTCATAGGCTAGTAACAGTATATAAATGTCAAAGTTTTAAGTTTAATCTTACTTTTTTGTAAATATATCTATCATGTAGTTGTAATTATAATAGTTTTTCTGTCGGGAATAAAAAATTATTGTAATGAATCCTAATGCAAACTTTTTTCATTTGTAAACTGTAATTTTAAAAAAACTAGATTCCACATAGTTATTTTTAAATATGAAATCTCATTGACTATAAATTTAAAACTTCAGCAATCTACAATTTAAGACTTTGAGTAAAAAATAAAACATTTTATATAATTAATTGTTTAAAATTCCCTTTAGTATATATCTGTGTTTATAAGTGAATTAAAAAGCTTTCTAAAATAGCCTAAGGGAAATCACAAATGAACTGTTGAAGAGATATAACTAAATTCAGTGTGCAAAACACTGAAGAGTATCAGAAGAGAGATGTTAAGCCATTATTACACTGTTGATAATAATCACATCTAATAACTTCAAGCTATCAAGAGAGTAATTTGCATTAAATATAAACCCATAATTATTGGGTTATCAGCCACACTACAGTTTACAATATGCCAAAAGATTTGACAAAAACTTTATAATATTTTCAAAATTTTTATTATTAATAGTATTATCTTCATGTGACTTCACTTCATGAAAAGTGAAAGTCAGAGGATACATTTATGGGGTCAGCTTCCTCCATCCATTGCAAAAGTGAATTCTGAGGAATGAACTCAGGTTGTCAGATTTGCTCTCAAAAGCCTTTATCCCTTGGCCCTAGGTGTACATACTGTTTTGAGGTCAGCATGATGTGCTTTGTGATATTTATCAAGTTTTCCAACTGATTTTTTGTCCACAGAATGTTTACAAGAACACTTATAATGTAGAAGAAATTCTTGAAATGAATACTTATGAACCCATAGACAAATTGAAGCTTTTGATAAAAATGTAGGTGTCTTAAGTTGTTCTAAATATTTCTGCAGCCAGCCTCAGTAAGAGCTGATGCTACTGAACCTGCATCTGTGGTTAAGTTTCCCTTTGTTTTAGGAAAACAAATTTTAAATGTTTCATTTAGTTTTCATGCATGTGTGTGTATAAGGTGCATGCAGGATGTATGTATGTTTGCATGTTGAATGAGCACACATGTGTGTATGTGCTCAGGCATGTGACTGTTGAGGCCCAAGAGTGATATCTAGTAACATTTTTTATAGGTCTTCCACCTTTTGAGTCTGCATCTCTATTAAACCCCAAGTTCATCACTGAATCTGCCTAACCAGTTTTTCTGGGGATTTACAGGCAATTTTTTACATGGGATCTAGCGATCCATTCATTTGACCTTGTGCTTGTGGGACAAGTGCTTTAACCACCGAGCTCTTTCCCTAGTACCTAAGACATTAAATTAGTGTCTATCTCATTTAAGAACAGAATCCATAAAATAACAGGTCTACTGAATTTTCCATCCATTTCATTTTCCTTTCTGGCTCATCTGAAGAGCTTAATCTTAAAATGCTAACAGTCAAAATAATGGAGCATCTTCCTTCCATAAGAATAACTAGGATTTGTCATTCAATGCAAGTTGGCTATGTATCAAATGTTCCAATGCTGTGGCTCTTACCTTAGTGCTTAAGTTTGGTCAGTGTTATTCATCAGCACTATGCGAAGGAGTGTAATCATACTGTAGATTTACATACCCATGCTTGCACTTAGAATGTATTTTAGAGGGGGAATCTTATCGAACAATCATGAATAACTGTGCAAAGATAAAGTCTGTGAAAATACGATCAACATATTACTGCTTTATATTTAATGTTAGGAACATATTATCTAGTATTTTATGTACATATTTGAGCATTTATTTTTCTACAGAGACACTTATTCTCCATCCATACACATCAGATAATATTTTTACTAGGAACTATTGTCATTTGTTCTTTGACCCATATAAACAGAGTGTTTTAGGAATGAAGACTTTAGACTGAGAGGAATCTCAATCCTATTGTTACTTCAAAGTTATTTCCAAGGTCATTAATGATTCTTTCTTGTGCCAACACTTAGGAATCACAGGGTGAACTCAGATCTTATAGTGTCACAATTTAGAGTGACATCGTTTTAATAGTCATTTGGATTTTTTGCTGAAAGGAAGAAATGATTGTTTGTTAATTAACACTTATTTTCTTTTTGTATGTGTGTTGGGAATTGAACCCAAGACCTCACACATGCTAGGCAAATGCTGTTACATTAACCTACACTCTTGCCTTTTACTGCACTCTGAGGAGCTTTGTTTGTTTCATTTTACTTTGGTAGTGCTGGGGATTGAACTCGGGACCTCCCACAGGCAAGTCAAGCACTCTGTGAACTGAGCTGCATCCCTAGCCTCCTTCACTGCAGTTTGAAGTTTTAAGTAGAACAGTCTGTGCATTTCTAGTATCTCCATGAGAGTGGAAATACCACAACTGCAGTCTGAAGAACATATCACAGGTCGTCAATGAGATAATTTCCATGGGCATGATGAGAGCTGGCAAGACAACTATTTGACCAATTTTTTTCATTATAATCATCTTTGAAATAAATTTTCATTAAATAGAATAAATGTATTTGGGTAATTTATTTTATACTACTTTAACATGGGAGCATTTCATGTGATTAAAGAATTCTGACACTGCCAGATCCCTAAAAGAGGAATTTAGAATTCCTTGTGTCTTGAATGAGCTAGAAAAATTTTAAGATCTAAAGTGTATTCCTGCTCCTTCTCTGATGCATATACCGACACATGCGAAACCTAAAGTTCTTTGTCAGTTCTATATACCTTTGCATAGAACGAAATTGATTTTCTTATTTCTAACATGGGAGATAATGAAATACCAGAGTAAAATTTGGACAACTATTACAATTACCAAAATAATTATAAATTAAATCAAGAGATTTGTCATTGTTTTAGCAAAAGATCAATTCAATAAATATTATCATAATTATAGAGATATTAGCAATAAAAGCATTCTATAAAAAGATAATAGCAATAAAAACACTCTGTGATATAGCATGTAAGTTTGGTGAAATAAAACTCAAAGAATAGTGGAGAATTTGCTGGCTAGGTAAATTCAAAAAGTTTTATTCCAACCATCTAGTAAAGTAATTAATCTTAAATTCTGTGTTTGTGACTATTTGGGTCAGTGATTCTATAGATTCTGATTTTAATTGTGATTTAAAATTCAATTCAATACAAAATATCAATTCTTTAATTATTGAGGTTGTTATCATAACAGAATTGACAATAGAAAAATAATCGCTTTTTCGGTGAAAAAAAAAGATATACTTTATCTCTGTCCTGTCTACTGTTTTCTTGGTTCCCCCAGAAAGAAGGAAGAAGAAAAGGTAAATCTATTTCTAGAAAGGACTTTTGTTATCATTGTGTCTGTGCCGTGTAAGTGTCTGCAGATGAATAGAGACCACGCCAATGGCGGATAGTAACAATCACTTTCATACAATTTAATATTTGGCATTAGCTACACATAGTAAGTTCCTTGAAAGGCAGCTGCTGCTTTACATTCTTTTAAATCCCCCACAGAGCAACTAACAGCTTGGATTCTGAGAAGTCTTACAGGCCATGAATGCTCGAAGGGCAATGTACGTTCATTATTCCACCGGTAACCCTGGCAGTTAAAAGAATACCAGGTATGTAGTAGGTACTTAATAAATGTGGATGGATCTGAACGCCTGCCACATGAATAGAATGTGCACAATGGATATTTACTGATGTATTCTGAAAGACATCCTCGTTCTTTTGAATATACAAGATGCTTTATCTCAGCAGGATCGCGGGTGACTGCAAAATGAAAGGGCTGAAGCAGTTGGCTGTGGTTGCATTAAGCCATAAGATAACCTGATGAGCATCACATTGGGCTAATAATTTTGCTTCTGTCTGTACTACAGAAACAAGAAATCTGCTTTTGCCTAAAAATGTGTTTTCTTCCATCCTCTCAAATAACATAGATATGTTCATGTTGGTATTGTTAGAAACATGCTCATCATCTCTGTGACTTGTAATACAAGCTACGTGTTTAATGAGACTAGAAATGACACTAGACAGATTTTGTTCTGCTTAAGGGTTATGAAAAGTTTTATCATCCACTGGTAGGATGCTTGAGGTGTGAGCAGGCCCACTTACTGATCCAAGAATGGTGATCTAACTTCTGCTCAGATATTATCTCAAATGTTTACAATTCCTCTGCCATTGAGAATTTTACTATATGTAGAGATGATTAATTATGTTCACCAAGTGACAACTCTTTCATGACCAGGAGTAAGGAAAATAGTTGGAAAACTGGAAAGGAACACCTGCTCACTAGGGTACCTGGAACATTTGCGAAATCCACCCTCAAGCACGTAGCACAAGCACATTGTGACAGATGGAGCAATTGCCCCATCTACATGAATGTCATGACGAAGCCAAACTATTAAGAACATTTTTTTCTAAACATAACAGAAAAAAAACTGCACAAGATAAACTATTCTGAAATTGTTAGTCACTTAAAGATTTTTCATTTCAAGAATGAAAAGAAACAAAATAAATAGAAAAGGAAAGTCCGTTTATTCCACTTTTGAAGACATTGACACACAATAAAAAAAAGGGCCTCTACCGAAAGTCCAGTGAATGCCCAGTGAATATGACCACCCCTGTGACCGACCTGATATACAGACTCTGCCTACCTGTTTCCCCCGGGCTGCCGCAGCTTGCCAGTCTTGCCTAATGCCAAAAGCAGAAGGGGGAAACTAGAAAGAGTCTTAACCAGAAAGTGGAAACCTTTCTATGCCTTCTCCCTTTCCTCATAAATGGAATGAAGTGTTGTTATAAGACAACACACTGCTGAGTTAATGTAACTTAACAATTTACAGCAGGCTGCATGCCTGGGGGCACATTATGAGACCACCTGTAGGCACCTAATTCCACTGAAAAAATAATAAATAGTGGTGCAGAATTCCTCAGAGGGTAGGAGAGAGTGGATAAGAACCATGCTGCTCGCTCACTGACGTGAATTCTGCTGTGGAGGAGGATTTGGAGAACTGTACTCTTTCCAACAAATATGAGTAATCCTCCCCACAAAAAAAAAGAGTTTGATAAATGCTACACCAGGCACCTGGGTGCCAAATTCACGCAGCCATTTTTAAGAGTACTTTTCATAACCCACCTGGAGAAATTAGCACGGAGCAAATGCTTAATATAGCACGTGGATCCATTTGAGATGCTGCTCTTATTTTTTTTTACAGTAGAGAATGCTAGTTTATTCTTCTCTCCCTATCCTGTTTCTTGTTCTGAATCTTCTTTCTCTATTTATTTGGAGGACAGCATAAAGATGACAATGAGACTATACCTGATATGCCCCTGAACAGTTGGTGGTGGGAGATGGAGTTGTATGAATATGGAAGCTAGAGACCAATCTAGGGTATCACAGTCACAAGCCACCTTTGATTTTTCAGATACATCTATCAGTGACATGAAATTCAAAAAGCAGAGTAGCCTCTCTGGGCCAGAGTACCCAGAGATCCACCTTCTTCTACCTATCAAACACCAGGAATAGAACCATCTCCATCACCCTGTCTCGCTTCAGGGGACTGAACTCAAGTTTCCTGCTTATATTGACATCATTTCCCTTCCTGATCTATTTCCCCAGTCCCCAAGCATGTATTTGGGGAGAAATGAATTTATGCATGTTAGCAGTACTGACCATGTTTTTAGACCGGGATGTAAATGTAACTCATCACAGAACTGTTTTAAACAAATGAAAACTGAAAGATTTTTTTCTTTTTTTTTTTCAGTGGTAGTGGGTTGATTCTTGTGGTACGAGGACTCTCCAGCTGCATGATCTCTACTTTGGGTCATGTTCAGCTAGTGACATTTTACATGTATGTACATGAACCTTGAGTGCGTTTCAAAAGATTGTCTGGTTTCTGTTTAGTGGGATTTATAATCATATATAAATTTTATTAATATAAGATTAAGAAGCGACACAAATAGAAATTGGATTTTAAATTTAAGATAACCTTTCTCCACAATGATCACATGGCATTGAATTACATCACACTGCATTTAAATTATCATTTGAAGTCCTGAAGATTGGATTCACAGTGGTATTAAAGTTGGCATTTCCTTTTTATTTGTCCTACATCAAGGGTTAATAAGGTTTGCATAGCCTTGGTCTTTGATGGCTTGTAGGCAGGCTGAGTTCAGGATTGCTGCCAAAACAGATTTTAACCCTTTTAATCATTGCTAATAACCACGCTGTGCACAGTATAGGGCTGGACGGCACGTGAGACGTTACAGTTCTGCACAGTTTGACCTGATATCCAATCAAGGGAGGGTTCCTAGAGACACTTGCCATTTTGGTTGCTATGGTGAGTTTCATATTTTGTGGAAACCACTGCTAGATGTCTTAAAATAGACCTTTGCCAAGAAAAACATTGGTCCAGTGGCATATGCTGGCAGAGCACAGCCAGGTTGCTTAGAATCTGTCCCTTTGTTTTTGCCTCTCCCCCTGGGGGCAACTGCTCCAGGCACTAGCCCACTAGTCTGCCAGGGTAAGGATCCAGAAACTTGCTGCTAATTACAATGTTGACAATTCCCAACCTGTTTACTAGTGCCAGCAATCAAGCTGCATCCCCTCAAGTGAACCAAAAAGCACTTGCTGGCTTTAGCTTCCTGAGATTCCAAGCTGGCTATATTAATTACTGCTAACTTAGAACTGTGTGCTGTTCAGAGCACCTTAATGAGCTGACTTGAGGATTGAAAGCTATCTTCTAAAATTTGAAAGAATCCTGATCTTGACTAAATTATGGGAATCTGTGAAATGTCTTTTAGCAGAAAGTGATATTTTCTATTGAGGTGAGGTTTGTCACAGCTAATTTGGACATTGTAATAAATTGATAAAGCAGCACCAAATGTAAATCAGAAGAAAGTGCTTTCCATATATCCATTATTTCTTCTTTCCTTCTCTTCACTTTGCTTCAATTGTTTTTAAAATCCAATGAACATAATGGGCATAATTATAGTGATCATTCATAGTTAATGAAAACTGATCATCTTTTAATGGGTGTAAAATAATTAAAAGGAAACGAACCCCTTGTCCTGACAAATTTAAAAATAAAAATCATCGCACATATCATTATTTTTCCTAGTAAATGTTCCTTGCTGTGACACACATCCGATCAGAGACAATAGTCTTTTCAAGTATAATAACATACTTCTTAGGTAAGTTGGATGACCACACAGCCCTCTTAGCCACCAAAATGGTTAGCATTACAGGTAAACTGAATATGTCATTGGCAGATCTCTATTCAACTTTCAAAAATAGCTCAACAGAGGTGAACGAGGTTTTTGTTAGACTGAGAATTTTACTTGGACTCTGGTCTATTCCAGGACCAGAGCTGTCTTTTTATTCAGTGAGATAGTCTGAATCCCTAACAACTGACATAAGGAGAGTGATTACAAATTCATATTGTATGCTAAAAATGGGAATTTAAGCCAGGTGAGGATGGAAAGCCCATAATCCCAGCCCTAGGGAGCACTTGACAGGAGGACCTGGGGTTTGAAGCCAGTCTGGGTTATATTAGCCAAATTCTATGCCACCCGCCCATGCAACCAAATAAAAAACACAAGGTTTTTATTTCTGTTCTTTAGTGTGAAAACTTCCTAGGATCATCGCTTGTAATCTTAAATTTTCCTGTAAATACCCTATGTATACAATGTTTAGCAACACATCCTTTTAACCAGAATTTTTAAGTAAGTGTTATTAAATTTTTTCCTTATTTAGTAAAGTGTCGTGACTACTGGATTGTTGATAACTTTGTATCACAAAGAGAAAGGAGACCTGCATGAAAAGAAGGTCTCCACAATTTCCTGAAATTGATGATTTCTCCAGGATGTATCAGGGCCACCTAATAAGTCTATCAGTGGAATTGCCCTTTGGAATTCATTATTCTCTTGGTAAACGTGTCACCCCAAGCTCAAGATTCTCCCTTCAATTCACATTCTTACTAATGTTACTTTTGAACTCTGGCTCTTATCTCTTGTCGAATTCAATTATTATCTGCACAAATATCCACATCTAAATGTGGAACTGTCTCCAAAGTTTAACATCAACCACTATTTATAATAAATATAACAGCTGCAGCTAACAAACATCTGATTGTTTGTGAGAAATAATTGTCCTACATGGACTTTGTTGACATGCACGTGTTAAACTGTCCTTTGAATAATGACATCCAGCAACAGAGAGGAGCTACAACTACAATGAAATAGCTCTTAAACTTCACATTCCTGCTCCCAGGTAGCTGTCTAAAATCAATTGTCACTAAAAACTCCAGGAAACTTTCATTACACCAGTTCTCAAAGTTTTATATAGATAGGTTTCACAGCATCAGTGACCTGGAGATCAGTATTATGTAAATGACCCAGATAAAAGGATATCTTAGAAGCCACTTTAATTTTAAAGAAAAGGTGCATTTTTTGGTGCATTTAGATATTTAATTTAAAATTACCATGCTTGAAATATTAAGGAAAATTACAGGTTTTAAATATAATTTAGTCTGCTTTTCTAATAAATATTACAAAATTTGATTATTATGCAAATCCAAAACTTTGAAAATTTATCAATTATTATATTATACAAAGTATACGTCTGCTCATTAGTTGTTAAAATTTACAAATACTTTTAAATAGTTACTAGTTTCACTTTAAATAAAATGTGATCACATGTTGGTTTCAGATTAAAAAGTTATTTGGAGTTAGGAAAAGAATGCATTTAAAATTGATCATACAGATTTTTCAATTATTCAATATGACAGAGAAAATGAATATTGCTCCTTAGTAAAGGCTAGCTTCATTCTTAGTAAAAAATGTCAGAATTGGAATTCATGCTAACGTTATATTAAATTAAAATATATTCAGCAAAATAGCCATTTTATGAAAAGGTTACTTTTAAAAGGACATCAGTTAAGGAAAAGCAAATGTACAGCTTGATATCAACAAATGTCCTGAGAGAGATGACAGATTTCACTAAATTAATAACTATTTTGAGCACCAACCATGTGCTCTGTTATTTCAGAGATTTATCTCATTGTACTACAAATAAGTGTTCTAGACAAATATTAATCCTGTTAAGAGAATGGAGAGAGAATTCACAAAAAATTCCCTATTCCTTCAAGTATTGTAATTAAACACCTAGCATAACATTTACACACAGAGCAAACATTTTAGAAGGCCAAATATTTATGCACTCCAGTCTTACCAATGTGACGTAGAATAGAATCCCTTATGATTTCTCCTCATTCCGCAGAAACATTTTTCAGAGGATATTTGTGATTTAAGGAGCTTCAATCTGATGACTAGACATGCATCTACGTGAACCTTGACAGCACAGTACAGTGAATCTTGGAAGTATTCTTTTGAGGCATTTCTTTATAATACGAACTAAAATAATAATTGAAGAGTACATACTTTTTGGAAATATTTCCATGTTTCAGTTTTAAGAATTGAAGTTAAAATCTTGGAAACGAATTTCCTCTGTGATATTCACAAGCACTGTGTGTGAGAGTACTTTTGAAAGGTTTGTCTCAAGTACTTTCAGAAGAATGGCATAAACTGGCATTTCATTTGCATATGAAGGGAAGAGCAAAATCCAAACAGACTTCAAAAAGCCTTTTTTTTTGTCATGGAATTCCAAAGACACAGACAGGCCAAGAGAAAAATATTAACATAGTACGATGCCAATGAGGAACATGCAGACCATGTGATTACTCCAGGGTCAAGGTGCATAATAGAGTTTGTGTTCAAAGTCAGATTTACTTTTTATTCCAAAGCCATGTCCACCATGGAATATACTTTTCTCAAGAAGCATCATAAAACTGAGTGAAAAAATAAATGCGAAGTTATTCCCTATTGCTTCCTCAATTTTCTAATTCGCTTTGCCATTGTAAGCATCATCAAAGCCTGTTCAAAGAACGGCCATTAAAACAAACTGCATCAAACTCAGAATCATTCTACAATTTGAGTTCTCCTATTGTTATATAGACAAATTTTCAATGTATTTTCAGATTTATTCTAATATATTTCTATCCTATAAACTTTTTCTTATGTCTATTTCTGATAAAATAATAGCTTGTTCTTTCTTTCCTTTTGCAATCTCAAATAAGTAACCATTAGTTTATTTGTGATTTGATATATTAGTTGAATTTTAACATATTTGTCCAGCAGAAAAAAATGGAGTTCATTAGTTATCACTCCTATCTAGCATACAAATTTTGAAAACAAAATATAAGAGATAATGAACTTCCTAATCATATGTAACTTTGACAAAATAATGATTTTAATAACAATGTTTTATGAATTACATTTATTTAAAATTGACTTAGATATTACTTTAAAATATGCAATTTATGTTGCTTCAGTCAAATACTTTGTCTACTTCTAAAAAATGTACAAGAATATAAATTGTAACTGAATGAATATTATAGAACTAGTAAGTGGATTATAATAATGTAAGGGCTTCTTAGTTTGAACTTTAAGTGGATGAAATTCAGTATTGATTTTAAGCTAGTAAAATAAAAGTAATAGGTTTCATTTTCAAGTCTTCAAATTGAATTCATAGTGATTTTTTAAAAACGTTTAAAAACTATTTTAAAATAGTTTCTGGCTATGCTGGTGTATAGCTATACTTTAAAACCCTAGATTATTATGAAGTCTTGAAGGGCATTTTCATAAAGCAAAGCTAATAAAAAGCACTGCCTTCACACTTGTACAGGTGTCATAAAGCTTTTCATTGGCTCAAGACCAGATTGTCTTACTGAGCTTACACCATTATTAGTCATGATGTAACAGGACTCACACTTGTAAGATTTAGCTAGTCACAAATTTGAAATCTAGACAATACAGAGATCACCATGTACTTACTCATTCTATTGTTAGTCTGAAATTGACAAACAACTTATGGCTGGATTCTAAATCAATTATACCAAAATTAAAAATTCATGATATCTCTTTTTATCTTCTACTTTTATGGATAAATCACCATGTTTTCTCAACTTGAAGGTTTGTTTAATAGGATCATGCAAAATGTTGTGTGGGCAGAGGTTCAAGACTTGTAAGTCATGCCTTACAGTAAAAGTGCCAGGGAGAACTCCTCAAGCAACTTATTAACAAATTTTTCTCTAAAGAGAGTTACAGAGAACCTATTTATTAATAGCGCTTATGTTGACAGTTGTATTGGCACCATTAGCTAAATATAACAGCTAAGTGAAGTAATAAAGTCTTCAAGTAGTCCGATATCATTATTATTATTATTTAGTGTTACTGAAAACATTTTCAAAGCAAAGTTATTTTGAAGTGGTAAGTGTAATGCCCAGGATACATGACTGTCTAACATTTGTAAGGACATCCTTCTGTCATTTCTGTAGTACAAAGAACAGCTGCATCTGAGCATTATCCAGGAGATGGTCAATAAGGGTGATCTGTTCCCACTTGTCTCTTATCCTTGGTCCTCCTCCATTTTACATACTGCACAAAAATATTTCCTGTCATCCTGCCTTCATTTCCAGTACTTGTTTTTGAAAATTTTATCAGGTGAATGTGGAATATCATTAGGAAAAAAATAATGACATGATCGATGGAACTTTCCACCCATCAGATGCTATTTCCTCCTGGTTCTGCTTGGCTGGGGCTTTCCATGGGAGCTCTGTTTGGGCCCAGGGTGCACATGGTGGTGATATGAAGAACTGCATTATTAGTTCCAGGGTTGATACTGGCTGAGGGACAGAGTCTGACTCTGGGACATGGGTTACTATTTAAAAATGTACTTTCTCAAAGTCACTAGTCCTCTACTTTTTTTCTATTCACAAAGAAATTGCCATGATATTCTATAGACACTTAATCCCCAGCATTGCAAGTCCCTGAAATTCTAATCAAACAAAAACAACAGAACACAACTCACAAACACAGAGAATAAGACAAACAAGTTCTTTGTGAAGAAACAGTTGTTATCATGCTCCTTACCTGAGAACCAGAAGCAAACCTTCAACCAAGGGGATGCTCCTGATGTCTGCTTATGAATAGTATTATAATAAAAGCCAAATATTCAATGATGTAATGTTAATTTTAATAGGATACCCCAAACCTATCAAGCATAAGCCACAAATTGTGGTTATAAAATTCTGAGGGTTCAGGCAGGCTTGTTTTATGTAAAATTAATGAACGAAAACAATTTTCCTAAGTTTTCTCCATCTTCCTTCTCTAAGCAATATTATCATGTAAAGAATCTAAACTGTGCCCATGTTTTTAAGCTCTATTGACTTTTTAAGGCAAAGCAATTTTTAGAAAGACAGTCTGTAGCTCTCTACTGCATGCTCATCAAGTGTAAGATAAGTCTGACTATTCAATAGCACTGCTTTCTAACACAGTCACCACCAACAGCCATTCCACCCTTCTAAACTGTGGCCTATGCACACCAATGGTGTAAAAACATTAATTAGCTGGTGTTGATGTGATTTAAAAATTCAATTTTCTGATGGAAAAATAAGCTGTCTTATAAACAAGAGCAATTAATGGCAATCATTTCGAGTTAATAAAGTTTCGATTGTTTTATTCCTTATTTTTAAAGGCCTGGACACGTGAACAGTCCCCCAGAAAAAAGCTTAAATAGGAACCAGTTCAGTCAGACTGACACCTAATGGAAACTTTTATAGGAAAATTATTCTTCAGAGGAAAGAAAACAATAGGATAAGTTTTTAAACCACTTGATCAAAAAAAAATCAAAATACTCTGTCGCACCCTGAGTGGAGGCTTGCTTTCACTAGCATTCGCAATTATCCTACTTGGGAACTTATTATTCATTTATGAAGCAATTTCCATCATATGCTAAAACACCAGCATCACAGAACTGAATGAAGTAGCTTTTTTTTTTTTCAAAAGATCTCAGTCCCTCCCACAACAAATGGTAGAATATAACATCTTCCATCTCCTTCCAGTACCAGACCCTCAGTTCTGTCTGCCTAGAAACCTTTAGCACTAGCCAGGCCAGCATGAGACTAACTTTCCAGAAATAATCTACAAACTAGATCCTGTACCTCTCTTTACTTTCCTCATTCCCCCAAGGAAACACCACCATTAGTGGTCACACTGCCTTTCATTAAATGCAAACCAAACACAATATTTAAAAGTCCTTAATCACCAACTGGTGCATCCCAGAAACAGGGTAATGTGGAACAATGAAGGAAGAACCACCGCTAAGATTTTCTTGCTGGTGGTAGAAAGGTGGGTGTAAAAAGACAGAATCAGCCTTTGCTTTCCTGTTTCACCTCACTCTTAAAATGGACTCGCCCCTGGCCAGGTCCTCACCCGTTTTCCTTACAAACACCGTAGTTTAAGCTGCAAGGAAGTGAGTGCAGATATATAACTCTTGAAAGTCTCCCTAAGACCAGACGCCTAGGAGTAGCAGCGAGTGGCATGGGGCGCCCTTCATTAGAAATTCTGGGAAAACCTTGAATAGGAAGGACTTAAAGTCTGCTTCCTCCAAAGACAAGGTCCTGCCCGGGATGGAGACATGCCCCAAAAGGAGGAAGTGTCCGGACATGGCTCAGCTCAGAGTGGGTCCAGCGCACCGCGAGGAAGTGTTTCTCATTTCCTTCCTCCGGCAGCATCCACTCCTCAGGAATTCAGTCTCCGCAGCCCCTTGCTACATCGACCACCGCCTCGCAGGGAGGAAACCCGGTCTCAGGATCTGGCCGCGCCAGAACCTTCTGGGACTTTCTTGTCCCCAACCATTTTTTCCTCCCATCTCTGAAGCGCCACCACCCAAGGGGCCCTTGGAGCCCCCGGGACAAGAGGGATTTGCACAAGCTACGAGGTCCGCTGCCAGCCCGAGCTGAGCGCTCCTCCGCCGGCGCCTTTCACCGTGGACCGTTTTGGGTTTTGTTTTTGTTTTTTTTTTTGTTTTGTTTTGTTTTTTCAGCTCCACGAAACATCTCCCGCCAGCTTCGCTCGTCCCGCACAGCGCCCAGGCGTGCGGAAAGGGGTCGCCGGGCGACCGCTTGCTCTTCGCTACGAGGGATCGAATCCGCACGGCCTTAGCGTCGGTGCACATTGGAAACAAACCCATGAAAACAGCCAAGAGGGGAGGCTCCCTCTTCTTGTTGGCCCTCCGCAGGAGACCCCGGAAGGGGAGCATGCCTTAGGGGGTGCTGCTGGAGCCTCGTCCCAGAGGCAGAAGCAGGGAAGGCAGCTCTGGAGAGGGGTCCCAAAGAAACTGGACATCTGAGCATTACTGTCTGCCCCGACCTCTTCAGAAAGGTTCCACGGTGCGACCAATCCGATCCCCATCCCGTTTCTCCACCTCTTCGCGGAGAATCCAAAAAAGAAAATAAATGGGTTCCTGAAGCGACCCGTCATCACACTTGGCTTCTGAAAGTTCCGTCGGGACCCGGGGACCCAGGGTCCCCCTGATCCCCCGCCCTTCCCCTAACTGAGCCACCACGTCTGGCTGCGGAGTGGCTCGGCCGGCCAGGGGTGGGGCTCCGGCACCGCCCCGGGTCCGGGATACGTGAAGTCACGAGCTTGGGCGAAGCTCGCGGGAGCACCTTCGCCCACGGACACGCCCTTTCTGCACACAGCCCCCCAACACCACCACCAGGCGACCCTCTGCCCAGCTCCAGCTCCGCGCACGCAGGCGCGGCCAAATTGCTGTGGGCCTTCCAATCCTTCCCAACTTTCCAGAATCTCCTGATGCGAACCTCGTCCCCCACCCACCTACCCCCAGCAGCATCCCCACGCGAGAGAGGACTCTACTCAGAGAGGGGGGCAAGCAAATGGCCTGGCAGCCAGAGCTGGCAAGAGACCCTCTTCCTTTCTCCGCCCCTCTCGTCCCCTCCCCTCCGCCTCGCCCCCCATTCCCCCCCCCCGCCCCGGCGCACACCCATTTTTTTTTTTTCTTCTTCTTCTTCTTCAGTCTGGGTCACCAGAGGTGCGACGCGGACCCAGAGCAAAAACACCCGCGGAAAAGGAAACATAAAAAGTGCTACCTTGGCAACCACGCGCGTTTAGTGGCCAGCTGGTGGGCTGGGAAGGGCGGCCGCTGCCTGCCTGCCGCTGGTACTCTCCTCGACTACGCGTATTCTTAAGCAATAACAACGTAATCCGTATTATCCACCCAAGAATACCCGTCACCGAAGAGAGTCAGAGAGAGGACTCAGCTGCCCTGCTACCCCTGCTGCTGCTGCCGCCGCCGCCGCCGCCGCCGCCGCCGCCGTAGTCACCAGGAAGAACTCTTGCTTGCTGAGCCCGCCCCTGGCTGGGGCTGGGCTGAGCTTGACCGGGACCATAAATCCATAACTCGATTTCCCTAAAGAAGACTCCGAAGCTGTGCTCGGCTGCTTCCTGCCCAAATCCAAATGGCTGCTTTATTTCCAATTCTGAAAGACAAATCACAGAACCAGCCACTTAATACGGGAGGAGACAAGTGCTTTCTTTGCACCTAGCAAGGGAACTGGGTGCCAGGGCTCATGGGGGGGGGAGTGATAAGCAAACCCCAGTTTACCTGCTCATTGCTCAGCGCTTCCTTCAGTGCTTGCTCTGTTTTGGAACCCACTCTGGTCTCGGCCAGCTCACTCTGGGTTTTGATTGAGTGTCACGGCAGAGAGACATCCCTGTAAGAGACATGCCTAGTTAAACACACAAATATTACAAATGTTATTTGCCTGGCCGGCTTTAAGAGGTGAGGCTCAAATACAGTTAGGGTCATGCATAGGTGAAATTTTCAGCGGTATGTTTTGGAAATGCTTGAGATCGGAGAAAAAAACACTCATTCAATTTACCATGTGAAATCAAATACTTATAGATCTACAAAAATATATAGATCTCTTCCTTGAAGGCCTTAGAGCTATATAACAGCATAGTGGCTTTATAAAAGAAAGGAGAAAGAGCTTCCAGGCACAACATAATTAAACCCATTTTCCATACTCTCTGAACTCACTGAGTTGACAACTGGTAGAGTTTCTATGATGTGGCATCATTTGGAACTGCCACAGTGTTTCATGCCATAGCCCATCTTTCAGAGTCCAGGATAAATGCATTGTTGTGCAGCTGTGGAGAGCACCTCTATAGAAAACCTCTGAAGCCTCATGTAAATACTTTTCAAGAAGGAACTCAATACAATGTCATTTGCAAAATGACTAATTTTGACATCCACTGACAATCTCTATGACTGTTTGATGATCAATCTGGCTCCTATTTGAAAAGCTTTGTCTTAAGACCCCGCAGTGGATATTCTGATAATAGGGGTTTGTTGTTCACTAAATAAAATGGACAAGTGCAACGTCACCATGCAAGACCTGCTGTAGCTCCATTAGAAAGTTCTCAATTTGGTTCTTGCTTTACTCTTGAATACATGGAGTGACATCCATGTGAGTGGAGGGAGGAATATGAGAACATGGAAATAGACATGATTCCTCACATTATGTAAGTGCAAATAGCTCTTCATCGAGGACAACTTACATAACAGAGTCTCTCCCACCACCACAACTCATCTTTCCTTGACATAGTTGTAATGTAAGGCACTGAGGTTGGGTTTCTCTCTCTCTCTCTCTCTCTCTCTCTCTGTCTCTCTCTCTCTCTCCATAACACTTGTCCAGGCATCCCAGCTCATCATTCTCCTGACATGTTACTTACCAACAGGAAAAATCAGCATGAATTGTACAATTCATGATTTTATGCCTGTCTCAAATAACTCAAAAAGAAAATAGTACTTCCTACTGGCCAACCCATTTCACATTAATTTTTAGGTAGCGCTCATGTACACCATTTGCCAAAGGACTAAAGCCAATTAAATGAAGAGACACTGTTTTCTGCTGATACTCAACACAGATATAAAACAGAACTTTCTTTGGTGCTACAAAAATATTCAGAAAGCTGACAGGTTCTCTGCAGCTCGAATACCTAGAAACAAAAGCCCTTAGGGAAAGTCATGCAATAGTCTATGAACAAAGTGTACATTTGCTTCTGGACTCCTCCAGTTAAAATCCCAACCACCACTACAAGGAAAATAAGACTCACATTATACAGATAGAATTTGATTTACTAAATGGGATTTTTTTTAATTCAGAAGGATGGTTAAAACACAGACACACACACACACACACACACACACACACACACACACACACCACATGGTGCTTCAGAATCAGAGCCTAAATGCCCACACAGCTTCTCAATGCTGCTTAAGTACTTTCCTTTAGTTTATCACAATTCTGATAACACAGAGAAAAAGAGAGAGAGCAGAGATGAATACACACACACACACACACACACACACGCACGCAAACACACACACCAGACTCATGCTTTCAGGAACTAGAACAACAGAGTGATAGATTTTTTTTTCCCTATTCAAGTACCAGTGCCAGCCAGCCTTTTCCCAACGTACCAAAAGCTCCACCACTTCAGCACCCGGAGCCGTGGACAGCGCAGCCCAGGCGGACTGCCCGCAGCACTTCCAGCAGAACTGACGCTGAGCTCTGACCACACAGCTCCTCTGCTTTGGCGGGGCAGCCCGACTTATGAGAACACCATTTCCTACGAGACCACCGCCGCTGGGTGCATATTCAATTCAAACCTCCTTAAGCTGTCGGATTTCCCCCACCCATCCACCCTCCCCCACTTCTCCACCCTTCACAAAAAAAGGGGGGGAAGGGGGAAAAGCCCAGTACTATCAGGGCGTTTGCTGACCAACTTACACTTTCCTTTTGAATATGTAGGTAGTGCTAGTGAGCGAAAGCCGAGGAGGCTTAGGTCCGCATTAAGTACCTTTGTTCGGCGACTCCTGCAAGCCATGTTTATTAGAATCTACATTTCTCTCCCGCCCTAATAACTGGAGGTGTGTTTTGCGGGCAGGGGGCTTTCAGCACCTTTTGATCTTTCAAGGCCGCCGTGATTGTGGCTGCTTCCCGTCACTTCCCCACCCCGTCCCCCACTCGCTACACCCATCCCAGTTCAACGCTCCGTAATTAGAAACCAAATATACATAAAGAAAGGCGACAAAGCAATCGGTTTAGGAAATAAAGCAATTAAGCTAAAGCAGAAACCTCTCTCTCTGTCTCTCTCTCTCTCTCTTTCCTCCCTCCCTCTCTCCCTCTCTCCTTCCTTCTCAAGTAGAAAGAGGAAAACGCGAAGGAGAGGGGAAAATCGGGAGGAGGGTGGTAGTGGACTCCTACAATCAATGCAAAAACACTCTACACATTTTCACTGCATAGCACTCGGTCTCAGACAAAAAAGAAACCCGTTTATCGATGTAAACAGTCTTGCTCTCCCACACATCCTACATCCTTTACGTTCGCCGAGATTTGTCTTGCGGTATAGCAAAGTAACTGTCACAAATCCGTCTCGATTGAAGTGCTTACCCTCTAAATCCAGGTTGCCAGCGGAACTCCAACTGTGTGCAGAAGCCCGGAGTCCTGTGCTGGGCGCCAGGCGAGCAGCTCTAGCCAGTGGGAGCTGCTTCTCTCCCAGCGCCCGGTTACAGTGTTAACAAGCCCTGGGAAGGGACCTGGCTGTGCCCCAGTGCCTTCGCGTGGTGGCGGCTTGCTCTTGCTCCCGAGGAGTCCCAGGCGAGAGCCTTCAGCTGATGAGAGCTTCCAGAAAGGCGTGGGGAAGGGGGGGAAATCATCTAATGCAATCAAATCGATCTGATCTACACCATCTGTCGCCTGCCACTATACACAAACGTTAAAATAAGAAAACGGAAAAACCCTGACAGCCCGTGAGGGTTGGTCTGCAAAGAGTTCATTTTTAGCAGAGCATAATTGGGTATGGTCGGCGTACAGTTACAAAAGCCGCTGCTAACCATCCAGTAGTGGATCCCGAACATGCTAATGGTGGATTAATTGAGGAAGACCTGGCGTGTGAGCTTCAGTCTCTTATTCATGACTTCCCAAAGGGGAAGGACCAATGCCTTGTGGGACTATGGTAACATACAGTCAAAAAGCTGCTAAGAAAATGGCTGTGTGTTCCCAGTACCTTTCTCTGATAACAAACATATGTCGACTAAAACGGTTCAGTAGAATGGGAGGGGGTGTTAGAGAATACAATCTTCTTTCACTGTGTAAGCAACCCCCATATTATTTCCTTAAGGAAAAGCAAAAATAGATACCATATCTTTACCATAGTGGGGAGGAAAAGATGCTTTTAAAGGTTTTTTTTTTTTTAAATCAAGATCAAACTCTGCCATATAAAAAGAAACAGAACAGTCCTGTGTAGCCATTCTTTTAAAAAATCTATTATCATTTTTTCCTTATTATGATCAAAGTAGATCCATAATACGCGCTGTGTATAGAAACAGCCCAGTTAATCCCACTAGGTTTGAGTCAAGGTTGTTTAATAACAAGTCCCCCTTTTAACTTCTTAAAATCAGGATGCCTTTTGGGCAAAGCATTTTGCATCCTTTAAAATTGACATAATGAGCATTTAATATTATTTCAGCAAAGACATGGAAAGAGTTTTATTTATTTATCTTAAGTAAAAAAAAAAATTCTTCAATCATCCCTTCCTGTCCAAACACCTTTTGGTTGCTTTCCAGTCTATACTGAGCATTGGATGGGAAAAGATATAGGAATGAAGGAGGGGAGTGGAAGTGTGAGTGGGGGAGGGGGCAGAGAGGTCATGTACATTATCAATTGTCAATAAATTCTATTCCATCTATAACAGGAAAAACTGGCAAACATGATAATTAAATATACATTAGCTTTCAAAATTAACATTTTATACATGGAAAGATAGCATATTGTAAACTAGGGTGACTGTCCCCAATCTATTTGTCATTATAATATTTTCTTTGAAAAGGGACGATCACAAGAGTTTATTATCTAGGCATGTGACATGCCTTTATCATCTGTTCTAAATATTCCATATTAATTTGATTTTCTCATCCATTTTTACATCAGATGCTATACCCATTTGATTTAGCTGCTTCTTTTTGAGTACATTACTTAGATTCTATAGTAAACAATTAGTGTTTAGGATAATTCTTAAGATAACTGAATGTGTCTCTTGAAAGTCTGGTAATCTCTTTAAGAAAAAAAAGGGAATTAGATTAGTCTAAAAATATAGCTTGAAGACAAATCAAACAATTTACCTGATCTTTTGTTTCAATATACATTAATTAAGCACTCTTCCCAACCTACACAACATTCCAGGGTCACAGTCAGAAATTCAAGTCTAATAGCTCATCAGCCTTTGTTATCATTCGCGGCAAGCTATTGCCCCCTGCAGGTCAGGCCGAAAGTGCAGACAGAATTTGGCCAAGTCCTCAAAAAATTTATGGTAGTCATGCTGCTCAGTCTCTCACAGTATTTAAGAGGAGTGAAGATTTTAGCTTCGCTTTTGGTATGGTTTAAGCTATTCAGATGGAAAATGCTAGAGACATATACAATGAACATTGAAGAGAAAGGTGTTTAGTTTTCCTTTCAGAACTTAGCTGGATAAAGTAGGCCACACACTTTTCCTTTTCAATTTATTTGTTTTGTGAAACATGAGGGAGACCTTGGTGCACTTAACATCAGTTGTCTGGGTTTTTCCTTATTCTTTCCCACATGAACCAGCAGAATTGAGACACAAATGCGAGAAAATTGAAATTCTGATTGTTCAACCAGAAAGATGTCATCCTAGGCAATTTGAAGCTTGATGTCAGCCTGCTCTTGGTAGACCCAATGAAGTGCCTTCAAATCAAGCTCTTTCAGAATCTCTCCTTGCTCATATGATGGAGACAATTACACTGTTTTTTTCTCCTTGATTATAAAATGAAACATTCTTTCGAACTTTGAGCTCCTTCTATACCATTATCCTTTCTCAGAATCATCTTTTGCAAATAAGACACCTACCAAACATGAGATAAATTTGTAATTGACATAACAGAAATTAGGTTACATCAACTTTTCCCCATCATCGAGAAGTGGAGCATTCTTACTGGAAAGATTTCAGAGTCTTAAGGGAAGATTCTTTCACACTTCTTTGGGAATCAATAATGTGACAATTCACATTACTGTAAATTATAAAGTAACTGTGAAGGTATTTTCTTATTAAAATAAAGGTCTCATTGAGAAATGGAATATCATATGCAAAATATTATATATTTTAATGAATAGCGGTCAGAATTTTACCCAGCAAATGTTAGAAATTTGATTTGCGCCTTGTGTGGAAGCCTTTACAACATGAACTGCATCCTGCTGTCTTAAAGTTATCCTGACACTCTACAAAAGATTTAAATAGAAATGAGTGTCAGGGCTCCGGTTCTTCTCGGGGGATTTACTGATTCTTCTTCCATTCACATGGGGTGGGAAAGAGGGATAACAGCTTCATGTTTCAAATGAAACTAAACACAAGTCAAACAAGAAGCCCTGAAAAACCCTTCCAGAGTGTGCTGTGAAATTTCAGAAGGACGTGGTGTCTGTAAACTGAAGTCTTCACCTGTGGAAGTCATTAAGTCTCCTGCTCCAGACAAAAGAGTGTTTGGCTAGACCAGTAGAGGACTGTCAGTTGCAAAGGTACCCAAAGAGCAACCAGCTGCACCCCCTGCCATTTTTGGTTATCTTGAGTTGCTGTTGTTTTAAAGAAAGGAAAATTCATTTCTCCCTCCAAAGGGTTTATCTCATACACGATAGGAGTACACATGATTGTATATACAGAACATTGCTATTCGGCCTGAATTTTTCAAATACCTTGATTCAAATACTTGTCCTCAGAGTTGCTTTGGATTTGCATCCTGAATAGATGACCTGGACATCTGACTCTAGAGGAGTCAGATTCTTTTCCATTGCTATTGTTTAAGTCCACACCATACCAGAAACAGCACCTTGCCAGCAAATGTTCTGGAAAAAAAAAACTCCTCTTACCATCATACCTTTTTTTAATTTGAATACAGAGTATCAAAACAGCATTCTAGGTTATAAAGAATTGCAAGCATTAGACTTTCCACTCCTATTCATCCAGACTCCATGACTCTGCTCCCTCCTGGCTTGGGGGAGTGTGCGTGTGTGTGTGTGTGTGTGTGTGTGTGTGTGTGTGTGTGTGTTAAATGGTAAGTCTAGAAGTTTTTAAATGCAAATGAATAACGGAAGTATCAGTGGTAGTGTTAATGGTGTAGTGTGAGGTGTACCCTACAGGGAGTGGAAGTTTAGGGAAAAGTGTATTGGGCTACAAACTAGGCCATGGCCAGCTGCACTTCATAAACAACTTATATCTGAGAGATCCTCATGGAAAGATCCAGATATACTCCTCATCCAAAGGATTCCAGGGTAAAGGCAAATTCCAGGATTCACGGCAGGTTTGAGAAAGGGTCTCATAGGCCTTGAGACTAGATCTCACCTGAGGTCCAGGGAGGTGGGGGGAGGGGGGATCCAGGGTGTAGGGCTCCGTTGCTTGGAGCCAAACAACCTGGCAATGTCTACAGCCACGTGGACTTTAATTTGAGCAGTACTGTCTGGGACCAGTGGATCTTGTAGTAGAAGAGTAAAGCAGCTAAAACCACCTCCAGCCTTCAGCCTGGATCTCAGATGCAAGTGAGCAAGCCAAAGCAAAGGTGTGGCTCTCATTGGACTTGCAAACACCCGCTGTGGCTTTTCTCAACCAAATGGGCCTGCTTTTTTGCAGCTCAGAAGCGCGAGGCGCGGGCAGCACCCGGGTGCGCGGTGGTCGCTGTCCCCGTTACGCTATCGCTCTGGTCCTCCAGGGTCCTGGCCTGTAATCTCGACTTGCTTGCTTAAGGCCACCGCAAGGAAAACTGCCCTCCCCTGCGGGAGGCGACCGGGCCTCTCGGGAGGAGCGAAGAAGCTTGCGACACTCCGGAGAAGGGTAAGAGCGAGGGTCTCAATCGCGTGGCCAGTGCAGACCCCTCCAGTTGCATCAAGCGGAGGGCAGCCCCGAGCCCGCCAAGCAATCGATCTCAATCAAGCCTTCGCCTCGCTCCCGGGGTCCTCTCCCCTCTCCAGATCCCAGGGGCCGCCGGGGCTGTGCCCACCGACTCCGGAGCAGAGCGCAGGAGCCCCCTGCTGGCCAGATGCGGCCGGCACGGCGACCCGCTCTGTGTTCCCACCGCCTGGCCCCGCCCAGACCCAGCTGGACCTTCCCGCGTCTCCACAGCTGGGCTCCCTTTCCGAGAAAAGGAAAACCAAACCAAACCAAACAAAGCTCCCCAAAGGCGTGGCTCACCTCGTTTACTGCTCAGAGGTAAGTGTGAGTTCAGCTTCTCCCAAGGTCCTCTGTGACCCTTCCCTAGTCCACTGGCTGAGATTTGAAGGATTCAAAAAGCTCCCCCACCCCCAGCACATACACTCCGTTAAAAAAAAAAAAGACAGGAAAAGATACCAACGCTTCTGTTAAAAACACTTTTTGCAAACATCAAGATCACACACACACACACACACACACACACACACACACACACACACCCACTCAAAGAAAACCCACACTTATCAGTCAGGAAGAGAGCTATTGGTATAAATGTGTCTGGAAACATTTCGTCATTTCATTAGTCCTTGAAGGAAATATTTACGAGTCTTCTGGAATATATGTAACAGGAAGTAAGCACACCATAAATTAGGAAGAGACCCAAAGAGGAAAACAGATTCCCCGTCTTACCTTTCATTCTGCCTGTGTGCAAGTCCCACTTTAAGAAAAGTTCCATCCTCACACTAGAAAGAGATGGGAGTATTTTCTGGGTGGTTTCCTGTACCCCCACCCCCACCTATTACTGTGGAACCGGGGAGGGGATTGTTTCGTTTATCTAGGCAATTCGACGTGGTTTTGTATGGCGTTTTGAAATTAGTTTAGCCTTGAAATAAGCTATAGGCTTTGAGTGGCAGGTTTTTCCGTTGTTGGGGAAAGGCTGTTTGAAATCACAATGTTTCTATTCAGGCAACCTTGAGTTAGAGATGGGCATAGTATCGTATTATTATGGCTTTCAGTAAAGTATGTTGCCTCCGGATATTTACTGTCTGGAGAAAAAAAAGTTCCTTCTCCCCCCCACCACATACATTCAGGCAAACAACTAAAAGTAAGCTCACTAATGTACTACCGCAGTTTGGTCTTTTCTTCACACAGAAGCGTTCTGTTCTGGGGTGAGCAAAACTAAAGGATATTGGGCAGAGAAAGTTAGTTTATTACCGGTAAGATCTAGGAAATAGTCTTTGAGAATGATATTTGTTTCCTTGGGTGGTTTGTTCAGAATCTCTGACTTGCTAATGAGGAAGTAGGCGAAGCTGCTGTGAGATGGGATCTAGCAGCTTCTCTTTACACTTAGTAGTGCAAGAGATCTGAAATGGTCAGAGAGTTAAAGCTCCTTGGGATGGTGAAGTCACATGCACAATATTAACTAGCATATGTTGAATGTTTATCCATGGCCTATGATTGTGTGGTTGTGGGTAGCCTTTGCCTTCTTCATCTCTGTCTCACAAGCACACCTAAGTCAGAATCTCAGATTTCATGTAAAACTCCAGACAGAAACGGAAGTAGCCTGCACTTCTGGCCTCAGAAGGCAGAGCCTGGGAAAACCCAGAGCAAAGTCGAAGAAGTTAGAGCAATCCAGGATGATACCGAAAGTCACCCTTTGGCCTCCATAGTTACACACAGTGCCCTCTGACACATATGCACATGTACAAAGAAAAAGTTATTACTGAGGGCCCAAGATTAGGTAATGTTGTAGCTTCTCATGCTATGAAGTGAAAAGCAAGCCTGGGAAATGATAGTGTACTAGACCATCAGTGAGCAAAGTGTGTGGATAGCAGGTCACAAAAGACGTTGTTTGAGACTTCGGATATGTGATGGCTGCTAAACCAATGTCTTAAGTCAGACCTCATCTTTTCATTTTCTGGAAAGAAAACACAGAACAAAAGGGAAACAGTTGCTTTGTGAGGTGCTTGCTTTGAAATTTTCCCCATTTCTCAGATGAGAACCTGGCTTGACCTCAATGCTAAAACCACAATAAAGTACACAGAGGGACCAATAGGCCCAGAGCTTCTGATTCCAATTCCCAGTTCCAACCCTCTTTGCCACAAAGAAGATACACAGAAAGTGTCCTGGTTTCTCCCACCTAAGAGTGGTTGATGAGCTGCTTAATTCCCACAGTTCGCATTGAGGAAATTAGTTTCTTTCACCTCAGTTAGGAACTTCTTCTTATACGGAAACGATGGAAATGCAGAAATAGTGTTATTTTGGGTGGTGAATTAAATGACATAAAAATGCAAAAGACAAATATAGCTATTTTGGCTTTACTTGAAATGCAGTTAAAGCAGCTAAAAAGATATCTGGAAGTCTTGTCTCTCTAAAACTTCAGTCTTTGCCAATCCTTCAAGAATCACCTGTGTTGATTCCTGGAAAGTTATCCCGTGGTATATCTGACAAAGGAGTTTCCTATTCATGGTTTAGTACTTTCCATTTCTTTGATGTATTTCCTCTTTGCAGCTGTGAGTGGTTGTAACAAAAATATCAGAACAAGCTTCTGAAATGACCACTTTACTGGAATAAACAATACAGACAGTATTAACTGGCCAAGGATTTTTGACTGGAGCCATGTTTTAACATCTATTTAAGATGTACTGAAATATGAGCCATTACAAGAATTACAAGAACTGATTTGACCTGAGTTGCTTCATGAGATGGCTTTTAGGGTTCCCCATGCTTGGTGGGTTTAGAGTATCAGAGAAAACCCAGTTGAGCTGCCTGACATTGTAGGCTGGATAGTGTGTGGTGTGTCTCCGCTTTCTCAGTTACTTTTGCGCAAAGCGTTTGGCCACACAGCCAGCTGTCATGATGTGATTATTTTTTTCCAAAGCTTTAATTTAGTTGAATATGATTGTTAATATCGAGTTGGGAATTTCCTCCCTCCCACCTCTCATTAAACCCTTAGTATCAATATCAGTTTGGAAGTGTAATATTATGTAATGAAGCTGCTTGTCTGTGTGAAAGTATATCATGAAGGCTTTCACTGATATATTTTTTTTAAGATCTGAAGGGCTTTTTGAAATGAACTAGTCTAGTCCTTCTATTTCATCAAGGGCTAATTTGATATTTTGAGAGGTAGTACAGAATTTTCAAGGTCTCCTGTCTAGTCACAGATAGAGAACTGGAATCCCAAATTTCTGTTTTTAAGCTCTAGGGCTGTGCATTCCCATAGCTTCGGAACCCTCCTTACTTCCTTGTCAGAGACTGAACCTTTATTCAGACACTGGTTTTTGCCATGAACTTGGCAACTATCCTAGGCATTGGAAATTCAACAGAGGAAAAAAAACTAAAGCAATCCTGAAAAATGGCCTGTGTTTGTCCAGGCTTCTATTCTACTGGTGGAACAGCAAGGAATGAAATGCTGCTCTTAACAATGGCTATGAGAAGCATTTTATAAAGACATTTTCCTGACAATGTGTCTTGTGTGGTATAGTCCATGCAGCAGAAAAATGAAAACATGCATAAATACCTCTCTATTTCCTATTAAAGAAATGCAGGGAACCCGCCAAAGAATAGAGTCATGAGCTGGAAATTGCTAAGTGGGCCCAGTGAATTTCAACCTGGTAAATAGAACTCTCTTAGGTGACCTGTGTATGAGTCAAGGATGGCTGTCTCCCAGATGCTTTTTGTGAACTGGGGATTAAATGTCTGTGAGTAAACAAAACCTTGTGCCGGAGCTAGGATAAAGAAATTATAAAGAGATCAAAGAGGAAATTATTCCACAGGATACATTGTCAAATGTCATATTTCAAAGGCAGATAAGAATGTCCTGGCAGGTGAGACACAAGGCCAACACAATGCCAGCATGGGGGAGGTGCGGGGGAGGTCAGACACTCCAGGGTCTGTGGTTTGAGGTTTTTGTGATGAACTCAGCTTCTCCCTTCTGAATAAGACACCATGGTCTTCATCCCACTCAGAGGAATTACTGAGGGAAAGGTGTAGAGAATTTAATCCTGTGCAATCCTGGATTTAATACTAAAAGACATTCTCCAGGAAATAGAGCTGGTCCTCATAACAAAAAAGGACACTTGAAATGAAAACTTACTGAGCGATTAGGACATAATAATATTTCCAAATCAGCCCTGCCTTTTCTCCTTAAAGAATGTTAGCCTGTTAGACTGTAAACAATGAGGATTGATGCCCTCTGTCATATGACCACATTTGCCACTATGAGGGACATTTTTTTGTTTTTTTTTACAGAGTTGAACTGGACAATCCTTGATTGAGGAGATTGTCTGATATTACCAGGGAAAGACTAGTTTGCCTCTTCTTTTATATTATTTCTTGCCTATTTCACTTGTATTTTGTTCGGTGTATTTATAAAGGAATGATGCTACTCTCACAGCCTACTTGATACTGTAACATGCTAATATAAAATAATAGTTTGGTTATTTTACATTTAAGTCTTTCCTATGTTAGTCAGGTGACAGGCAGGAAGGGCTGAAAGAAAGTATTGGGAGACCGTCCCACAGTGGGAATCCTCCAAATGCAATTTCCCTCTGGTGAAGGGTTTGGAAGTGCTGTGGATTTTCTCTTTCATGTTACCTGGGAGTCATAGGGTGGGATCAAGGAAGGAAATGACTCGCCTCAGGAGAGGTGCTTGTCAATTTCCAGCCTCCAAGTGTAACCAGATCCAAACTACAAGTACACAGAGTGTTGAATTACAGAAAAAAAATGGTTGTGTTGTGATCTCTATGGCCTGAATTATTGAGATTAAGAAGTTATAAGTATGGAAGCCCAAGTCTCTTTCAACTTTTTCTGCCCTTAGGCCAGTGGAAGAAACAATAGCATGTTCTCTTTTCATGATCACAGAAGAAGGTAGCAAGTCCTAAATAAAGGAAAACATGAGACCTGAGATCTTTTTAATCTGCCTTGAGATTGGATGGAGCTTACAGATCAGTTATGTCGCAGCTCCCAAGGGATGCAGGGCCTATTATCTTTCTGGAGGGGAAAGGGGGTCTTCTTGATTCACATTGCCTCAGGAACAGCGCTTTACAGAAAGACAGACAGACAAACAGAAATGGAGAAAAATCTCAAATTCCCCTTGAGATGGAATTTGAACTACAAGAATTACTTAGCCTTCAGGTTTATTTGTTCTGTAGTAGATGCACAATACTATAGTTTTTGTACCTTTAAATCCATACCTATCCAGGCATTCAGCTCCAGGAATAGTCTCTGTGTAGAAAATAAAGCCATTTCTATTTGAAAACAAAGAGGAAAAAGTAATTATTTCTCCCCAAATATGCACCCTTTTAATTGATCAAATGCATCCAAGAAATTCTGCCGGCAATTCGAACACTGTAGGTATTGTTAGTGCTCTAAATTTGTCTGCAAGAAGAATTGTAAATGGTATTTACCTTTTAATTAAACAAAGCATCTTGCAAATTAAACACATGTTCTTGCACATCAAAATTTAGTTAGCATGCTCTTCATTGTTCGTCCTGCTGACTCTTTGTCAGCGTGGTGCGTCCACACACAATATAGAGTGGTGCTTCTCTCCCCGCCCCAGCCCCTTCACTTTGCCTTGCTCAGAATAGATGTTATCACACGCTACAGTACACTCTGGAACTGACTTCTAATAGCTGAGGAGCTTCTCCCATTGAATATACTTGATATTGCGTAGAATAGGGAACCGTATTGGTGTGTCCAGACCTGGAAAGCTTTGGACACTGATCTGACATATGTCTTATAATCTTACACTGGAAATTTGACAGTGAGTGACAGAACACCTTAGAGGAACAGAAGAAACTGATAAAGGCAGAAACACGGCGGGAAGCACAGCCCGGTTTCTAATGGCTACACACTTCTTTACATGCAGACCCGTAATTTGACATTTATAATTCACTGCGGAGTAGAATTTCTGTCATTTTCTTACTGTCAAGTTCTCCACATTTTGAAATAAACGTCCCTTCTAATTATGATATGAATTTGAACTCCAACATTCAATTTCTCCCCCTGTCCCTTATAATGGACTACTACATTTGGCTGAAGGCTGATTTGCAAGACCATTTAGAGAATGTGATCATTTTGAAAAAAATATATATCCCCACAAAGCATACCCTAATACTCATTTCTTGAGTATACTGGGCCTTATTTGTGAAAATATGGTTTCAAACCCACCCTCCAGTACTGCTTCTAAGAAAATAAGGTTACTAATGGCAACATGAAACTGAACTAATTAGAATATAGTCCTAATGGAACAAAAGTCAGAAAGAGGTTTTTCCAATAAAGCAAATTGTGGCTAATGACTGTCACTCAATCGTACGGGTGCTCATTAATCTCTTTTATTTCTGTTTATTTATGGTTTATGTAATTGAAATAAAGTCATTTGCTTAGAACATCACCGAAGGAGAACTAGTTCCTGCCTCGAAGAAAGGCATTTCAGAATAATAGTTAAGTAAAATTGAAGGTGAGTTGAGGTTCTTCCTTAGTATTATGGCACTTCTGAGATTTGCGCTTTCTGTTTTAAAAGGAGGGTTATTCTGACAATGAGCTTTTAGTTTTAATGTTTGGACAATCAGCACAGTGAGGAGGTGTTCTTGTGGAAGGAAGAAATTTCTGTGAGGCTTAGAAGTGATTAGTAATGGACCTGGATGGGGGACGGGAAGACAGAGAAAGAGAGAGAGAGAGAGAGAAAGAGACCCTTTAGTGTCCAGAAAAATGCTTTTGCTCAGAGGAATGAAGAACTTCATCCTCTGCAAAAGCCAGGAAATAATCAATATACACCTTTTTCTCTAAATATAAAGCTTATGTTGTATAGCAAAATTTGATGTTTCAAGTAGGAAAGGATCCCATATTTGTGAATGATGCTGTTTGTTGATTAAAATAAGCCTTTGTACATAAAAGCAGAAAGTTTCATTGATGGTAAGGAAATGAGCAGAACACGAATGAGAATAAACTCAAGTAAGACTTAGAGAAATCAAACTTGTTTCTCTAGACTAAATTGAGAGTGGAGATTAGGAACTTTGGTTCACCAGTGCATTTTACAAGACCATTTGCTTTCATTTCTGCAGGGTCTGCTGCCTTGTTTAAACATCTCATAATTTAACTGGATTACAGTTCCCAACTACAAAGAAAATCTATGCTGGGCAACAAGTTTCAGAAATATTGATTGGAACTTTCATTCATGTGTAAAGTGTGCCTGAACTATGAGAATAAGCTTTTCCATGTGAAAAAAATTTAAGTTTTGGTATTGATCCTTGGTTTTCACAATGTAAAAAATTACATTGATTTAACTTTTATATTTAGAACCATAGAGTGTGTAATATGTTTTGTGTTTCTGTGTATGTATCGGTGTGTGTATTCCTGTGTGTAGATGTGTGTGCACATGTGTATGTGTATTGTGGACTCCATAAGTCACTATAAGATGCCTTCCTCTATCACCCTTTGTGTTATGTTTTGAGATGGAGTCTTTCAATGAGCTTCAGTTCAGCAGGCCTAGCTGCTAGCAAGTCCTGCAGATCCTGCAGTCTCTAGGTCTCAGTGCTAGGATTACAGGTGTGCACCTTATCACCCAACTGTTTTTCACATGAATGCTGGGAATCCACAATAAGGATTCTCATGCTTCTGCCATGAACCCTACTGACTGAGTCATCTCAGTGTAATGTGTGATGATTTTATGAGCGACATACAACTTTAGTATTTAAAACGATCTCTCTCTCTCTCTCTCTCTCTCTCTCTCTCTCTCTCTCTCTATCTATCTATCTATCTCTATCTCTTGCTTTGTCTTTGCCTATGTGTGTGTGTGTAGTGTGTTTATGTACACATATACGAGAGTGTACTTGAGGTCTAAGAGTGACTTCAGGAATTATCCTGGATAGCTCTATCTCCTTACTGCTTTGCTCTGGAGTTTCCCAGATTCTGCCTTCCAGGGCCAGAAGTGCAGACTACCACCTTCCTGGTATTTTCACATGGGATCTGGGGATCCAAACTCAGTTCTTTTGTTTTCAAGGCAAGAACCCCCAGGTAGGCCATTTACAATAATTTCTATCATATATTTCATACTGTCTCCCTCAAGATTTTGTGTATTTTGGAATGGGGGGGAGGGAGCACTGGGAGAAAGGGAGGAAGGGGGAAAGGAAAGGGAAAAGGGGGGAGGGAGCAAGGGCATTCAGGGAGAGGTGGAGGAAGGGAAGGGAATGGGGTACTTATCAACTTTGTATGAGTGGAATAAAAAAAAAACTAGGAAGTTGCGAAAAAAAAAGATTTTTTATATTTCTTTCCTCTAAAAAACGGCCAATATTTCTTTAGCTCCTGATCAATTGCAGTCACTATTCTGAATGTTTGCAGCAACCCCAAATAGTAGTACCCCCAAGAGACTGAGATTCATGGGAATGTAATCTTCCTCAAAGTCACCAACCAGGAAAACATGGAAATTTTTCTCAATCAAGCTCTGATATAGGTTGCAAGACCTTTGCCTGGAAAGCTATGTGAGACCTTAATGAAATCTCCCGACTGAACACTGAGCATGCGCCAGACAGGGTGCTTACTAACTTACAGACAAAAAAAAAAAAAGCTAAACATCTGCTTCAGCACCCACTTAATTCGTAGATCTAAGGAAAGTATGCTGATGAGAAATGCACTTCCGGGTTTAGACTAAGGAAGGGTCTGGTCTGTTGGGAAGTTGAATCTGCAGCAAAACGGGTAGGTGAGCCAAGCACGACTTCCGTGCGGAGCCTTCTGTTACAATGTGCGTCTCCTCTGCTTCCCTGGGGAACTGACTCTAGAAAGAGATACTGCTGCCAAACTTTGAATGAAGCCAGAAATGTCTGAACAACCTCAGGAAAGTGGAATTCTGAAGAACTAGATGTATTTTTTCATTCATTCACGCATGCATGCGGTCATCTTAAGGTGGGAAAGTGATGTTGGGAACTGTAGTTTGGGGAGAATGAACTGTAATCAAGGCCCACACATATTTTTGAGAAATGGAATAAAATGTCATTCTCCAGTGCATTGATTATTCAGTGCTCTATTCCTTCCTGTCATCCTTCCTTCAAACTCTTGTTGTGTGATTCCCTAATGCTTATGACTGTGTTAGAAATAGTCTATCAAAGATTTCTGGTGAGGTTGACTTCAAGCAAATTATACTTTCCATGATCAATTTCACCCTTTTTCTTTCCAACACATGGTGCATAGAAAGTTCAGCCTGTTGCCCTTGAATAAGTGAATGTGGCTACAATGAGACTAGAGCTCAGTTGTTGTATAACTCAGCCAGGAATGAGATGACATCTTTACTTTTGTGTACAGAAAATTCAACTGCATTTTTTTCAGTACATTAAAGAAATTCAGCCAAAAGGGATTCGTTCAAAGATTGTTTTCAAATTGAAATCATACAAACATGCCAACTAAATATACAAAACTTTCCAGAAGATCTGAATTGTCAAATTTGCTCCCAATAAATCATTATTGATACAGTACACTATCTCCATCCGTGTGAGGAGAAAAAAAAAAAAAAAAAAAAAAAAAAACAGACAATGTGGATACCTGCTCCAGGCAAATCGAATGTGACTCAAGAACTTTAAGAAAACTATGAGCTGATTTGATGTATGAATGTTTATAAGATAAAATAAGAGTATCAGAAATATGATCCATCTCTACAATTAATGCATACTGTACCAATATATCTGGACATTCAGAAATACTTGATTCCAGGGATGGTGAGATAGCTCAGTGGGAATAAAGCCCCTAGGCATAAAATGCCTTTTGAGCTGAGTTTGATTCCTAGCATTCTTAGGAGTTCACATAGTGAATGGTGAGAACTGACTTCCAAAAGTAGTTGTCCTCTAACCTCCACCTGCACAGTTAGGGTATTTAGACTTGTATTCTCTCTCTCTCATAAATAATATATTAAAAATTAGTATTTGATTCCTTCATTTAAAATTTGTTTATGTATTTGCTGTGACTATAGCATAGGACTGATTTTGCTAGTATTATGAACTGCAGAATGTTCATTCAGGATAACTGTTGAAAGCAAGAGAAAATATATTAACTTTTTGGTCAAGAATGAAAGAAGTTTTTTGGTAGCATTCATGTCATCATAGGGCATGAGAGAGAGAGTATTCTCACAGAAGTGACCCTAAGGGGGCCCGTGGGATGCCTAGCATTGACTGAGAGCAAGAGCCTCCATGCCTTTTAACACTCATCCTGCCTATTGGATCCACATCGTTGCAAAACCTCTGACACTCTGCCTTGTTTGTAGATTTCAGACTTTGGATATGGCAGTCAGGAGCTAAGGTGGTGTATGCCCAGTGTATATTTTTATGAATGAACTCCTAGTAGTTGGCCATTTCCTATTGAGTCCTAGAATTCTCGAAGGCCTCTGAATCTCTTTTTGTGGTTTCTGGTTTCATAATTTTTTTCCTGGCAGGAGGATATTTTCCTTCATGTTCTGGGAAAGTCCTACTCTTACTTTAAGTATCTCCCAAGCCTCCTTTCATGTGTGAAATGATTTCTGCCCCTGTTCATCCTCTGAAAAATCTGAAGCAAACACTCTTCTTTATGCTGCACCTCTCCTCGCTTTGATAGCAGGCAGCACCCGTTACTTCATAGCTGTTCTGCAGTGGTCTGTGTTGCCCACATTGCAGATGCTCTGCATATGCCTGCATTGCTTATCACTACTGTATACACACTGAAAAATGTGAGCTGCAGGAAGTCAGCTAAGATTTTTAAGATACCCAATTTCCATGATATGTTTTTTTTTAATACATGTCAGAACAATTAGTTAACTTTCATCCTCACCTGGTGGATTCAGGACTCTACCAGTTATCCTCACCATTTGTTGGTTTCATTACAAAGCAAAAGGATTTTTCTTTTTTTGCCTCCCTTGTTTTTGGACTTTGACTTAGATTTTCTTTTTGGTGTGTGAAAACAAGTAATTCAATTTATGTAGCAAGCAACATTTCATTTTTCAAGATGAGTGTGCTTATTTTGATTGTGTTGACATTGTTGGAGCATTTTTCAGATAGTCTCTCTTGAAATTGTTTCAAAAGTCGGAGTCATTGCTTTATTGTTAATGTTTGTCTTTTGATATCCTTTTGGTTCATTCAAAATATTCATCTCATGTTCAAACCCTAAGATCTATTGCAAACAAAAAAGTTATAAATCCAAACTGCCACATCAGAGTACTTGGCTAAGAAATATTTCAGGTAACAATACAAAGAATCTTATATGGCCATTCAAGCAATCACATTGTGGTAGAAAATTAGAGAAAAGCTTACAGGAAAAGTTTTTTGTTATTTTTTCTTTTCCTTTGGTTGGTGATGATTTTTGCTTTTAGTGTAAGTTTGCAAAGATATTTCAAAATTTCAGTAGGTTCTCATTTAAGTATCACTCTGGGTCATCAGTATTACACTTTATAAATATTTTCTTTTGTCCACTCATCTTTTTCTTCCTGTTTAGATGAGCAGATTTAGGTGAGAGTGTTTGGGCATGCTTGTGTGTGTGTGTGTGTGTGTATTTGCACTATATGTTCTTCCTAAGTCCAGAGGATTTTTGAATTACTTTTGAAATCTAACACATATATATGTAAACTACAAATAATATGTAATACATATACATTAAAATTATACATATATTAGTTATATATGCATATATAATATATATAAATTATTAGTTTTATTGGACTTTGTATGGATCAATTTTTTTAGGTAGAGAGCTACTTCTTTTTCCAGAATCATTTTCTTTATTTACAACTTTACATATTAATTCTATCTCATTGTTTTATTTTGTACTTTTGGAAGATTAGATAATTTACATGAGATATTCTATTTTCTGCCTCACCTGAGCTCTGGCTTATTATTTTTTGTTTGTTTCATAGACATGACACATGCTCATCTTTCTTCCTGATTCTTTGCAGCCTGTTTTTGATACTGACACTATTTTCCCATAAGCATTTCCCTTGCTAGTCTGTTTTGGTTATTCTTTTCTGCTTCTGTGAGACAGCACTCACGCACATAATTCAGGAAGAAGAAGAGAAAATTTATTTGCCATACAGCTCCAGAGGGGATACAATCCATTATGGTGGAAAAAGACGTGGGAAAGTCCATTATGACGGAAACTGGAGGAGGCTGAAATCACAGCAGTCTTCCTGGAGGCAGAGAGAGCAAGCAACATACTGAAAGACTAAAGGAAGCAGTACAGGGCCATCAAAATCTCAAGATCTTCTTTCTGTGATGTGCTTTCCTCCAGCGAGTCTCTATCTCCTAAAGGTGCCAGGGCCTTACCAAACACAGCTAAGGATTCAAGCACATAAGGCTGTGGGGGACAAACTCTCATTTAAACCATGACAGGGGCTGGAGAGATGGCTTAGCGGTTAAGCCTCTGCCTCACAGACCATGACAGTCTATATTCCTGAGTTCCTGATTTTTGTGTTTCAAAAAAGGCAAAATACCGTTTCTTTCTACATTCAATCTTCATTTCATATCTTTATAATTATTTGTCTCTTTCTGTTTCCAAGTATATACCTTGTTATTTGAGTCTGCTTTGTAACCTGCAAATTTTTGGTTAAGACATCTAATTCCATCACTCCATCTTACATAGTTTTCTTAAGGAGGCTAGCAGCTAATATACCATTTTCCTGGTAGATCTTTTGTATGAATGTTGCTTGACATCTCTAGAAAATGTTTTGTATTTTTCTTTGATTAGAATAACATGTATGCAAACAAAGATTTGTTTGAGCAGCTTTCTCATGACTAGAGTATTTTGTTCCTCTGATATGGCCACATTGATTTTTCTGTAATTGACTGCATTTCTTGTCCTCTTGGGGGAGGGAGCCAAGGGTTACCTTTGGATTTTGTGATGTCTGTTACACTGGTGCCCTGTCATTTCTTGATCTCTTCTCTTTCCCCACACTCATGCTCTCAGAAAACCCCTTTCCTTTTCCTTCTAGAAGGCGTCCTTTGTGAGAGAATTGCTTCAAGTGTTCTGCGTCTTCTCTAGCCAGTAATACTCTGATGGATCATCTGTTTTCTCATGTCTTCTTTCTAGGACTTCACCCTCTGCACCCACCAGCATATCCTCCTTCTTTGTCTTCATGTGTGCAGTCTGCTTTGCACAGTTCAGGAGTTTGTATGTTTATTTTCATTCTTAATAAGAATTTGAAACATTCTCTAGCCTAGTTGTTCTAGATGTTCTGTAGACCTCGCTATGAGAGTTTTACCTGCCTTCTTTCTGAGCTTTGTGCTTCGTCAAACAGAGTATGGAGAAGTTATTTATTTAGCTGTGTCAACCTACAGGATCCTAGAATGTATCAGAGGTGGTTACTGGAAAATTTTATTGACTATGGAATGAAGAAGGAGTCATGAATCCTCTAGATGCCACGCCCCTCTGTTTCATGAAAGGTATGTGATATATATCATAAGAAAGCCACAGAGTAGAGTGGATAGTCAACGCTATCTGTTAATTGTGTAAGTTTGCATGGGAAATTCCTTGCAGACCAGTGTGCGTAAATTTATTCCCTTTGGTTATAACTAAACATTGGGTTTAGATGTAGTTTTCTTATTTCTTCTATAATAGACTTTACTTGATAGCAAAGGAAAACATAAGCCATTTCTGTTCTAGAAAACTGAGAATTCTCAAAAATCATTCAAACTCAACAAAAGCTTTACCTTTCCAGCCCTATCTAAAGTGACCATGTCATATTCCAAATGAATTGAGACTGCTAATTGAGTCAATTATAATTATAATGAAATGAATTATTCATGCACGAACATACACACATTCATGTATGCATTCAGGAATATTTGTGTGAAAAAGTCAAATAACTGTTGGGGAGATAGTTAAAAAGCAGTGGCAGAGATGCCGAGTGAGTACAGCCAAGGTGCCTGACCCGGCAGTGTGTGGGGTCGCCCTGCCTGGCAGATGACAGCCATCGGAGCCAGATGCAATCACACTGCACAACAACAGCAGCAAGAAACCCTCCCAATGAGTAACCTTGCCTGTTCCAGAGCAATTCTGTTCCAGGCAAAGACTTGAATATGCAAGGAAGGAAACAAAAGCTTGGTTAAAGGTTGAGGGGGAGATATCACAAAGTTCTTGTACAGCAAGGTATTTAATATATGTGGATAACTATTCTCTGAAAGTGAGACATTGTTCTCTGACTACGGCGCAGTGGAAATCATTTGAAAGCAAATGAAAAAAGCAGCACAATCCAGGTACTAATGAACCTTTGGTCTCAGAAATGAGGGAACTTTAGGAGAAAAAGTTAAAATGAAGTAAAATTAGGTACTCTGCAAATAAAAAGATTTCACCCCTACAGAATTTCTGCTCAATGACATTTTATAAATGCAAGATCATAGGCTTGTTTTTGTATTAATGAGAAGTTTAATTCATTCCATTTCAGAACCACATCTTACTTCTCTTATATGGGGAAAAATCCATGCTTTCTTCTGAAGTATGTTTTTTTTGTGGTGAAATAATTGGAACCAATCCGCCTTTTACTTTCCATGCATAAAGAGGGTTAGCATTTGGTGGTTAAGATTGGCTGTTAGCCTTTGGGGCTCCATAACACTATAGTCATTTGATTCATAAATGTATCAGCCATCTAGGAAAAGTGACTAGTTCTTAGTACATAATTAATAGATTCTCATTGAGGAAAAAAAGTGAAAACCCACTTTTCACAACTATACATGAAGCAAAAGCAAATCAGAATGTCCAGTATTTTATGAAGCACCATGAATGATAATCTGTCTGCCACCCATCAGCTCTAATTCCATAGCAGCAGGTATGGATACAGGTATTATGTCCAGCAGTTTCCTTGCCCTAATTGTTATTGTCACTTTATTTTATTGAGAATAATATTTTATATTTTATATTATTCCTATCAATAGGAAGAAGACATTGCATATATCTCATGTTAAAATATCAATGGGCATATTGTAAACATTATTAAATGTCAGTTAAGACATCTGCCTGTAATTAATCTGGACTAGCAAGTGCATTTTGAATTCAGATCGACATGATAGATCTAGTAAAACACATGTTGCTTCATAATGATACACTTTTATTATGAAAGCTCTGTGAATATGTCATATCTAAATGACAGTTTGAATGTTGATGGATCATTTTTTACAAAATTGTCTTTAAAAGGGTTTTGAATTGTTCAACTCTTGGCTCTATTGGAATCAATGCCAGTGCCAGTACATACAGAGTTACAGTGAGCTTTGTTTTGTGATAAGGAACACAAATGGATTACATCATGTGTTTTTGGATTGTGGTCAATGATATGACCACAGCAGGATCAGCAGTTCATGGCCATCCTGTGTTGCACAGTGAGCTTGAGGTCAGCCTGAGATACTTGAAAATTACAAAGAGTGGCCTTGGTTTCTTCTCATGCTGTAGTATAGCTTGCTCTTCCAAATATCTACTACTGTTGTACAACTGAAGTGAAGGTAGCAGGTTATTTCCTAGTTCTCTTCCCCCTTCCTTTCTAGATTTGGCTTCATGATTTTTATCGTTTCCACAGAATGTGAACAGAAGCTATTGTAATGCTTAAGGTGTGTTACTTCAGATCTTGACACCTTATCACTTGGAAAGGGTTAATGATGGTCATGCTGATTGGTGCGTGTTTGAGGTAGTACATTGCTGCCAATCAGGGTCCTCAGATAATATTCATTTCATAAGTACATATTAAATCTTTTTGTGTTGTTAGAACCTCTGTGGGTATAACAATTCGCAAAACTATTTTTTCAATCAGAATGGTTGAAAACATTTTTTCAATACATGCTACTAAAAAACTTAATTTTACAGTATATAACAAAATGAGGATGAGGATGACCTCACATAAGCAAAAGAAATTGTGAGATGCAAAACCTTTTATAAGATAATTCTAGTTTTGTTTGCTATAACAAAGGTTGGACAATCTCTCTTGCCATTTAAAAGTAACCTCCTTTATACTCATTGCAGCTGGTACTCCAGATGTGTCTTAGCTTTCCCATTGATTTGGAAGAGAGTTCTGCAGAGAAGAAAGTGGGGAGGTGAGGTGCAAGGCTGCTACTCTGAGGACTCACACAATCACAAGGGACAGGATACAGCAGTGCTCCACAACAACCAGGGGCACGAGGAAAGGTTCTTTAATTTTTCAGTTTACTGACAATGGTGGAATCAAGGCAAACACACAGTCCCTTCCTTGATTCTGCTGTGCTTCTGAAAGCGCAGATTACCGGTTTCATTCAGCCTTGCAAAGATTCTGTGATCTACCTATATTTTCTAATATCATATGTTTAATCTAGCTAAAATTGTGTGTGCTTGTGTGCGTGTGTGCGCGTGTGTGTGTGTGTGTGTGTGTGTGTGTGTGTGTGCATATACTGTTATATTGCATCTGGATTCTTGGATTAAAGATTGCATTAAAAATTCTGAGTTATATCCAATTATTGCTACTTTGATTACACATATAAAGTTTATTTTCCCTAAATATTTTAACTTCAGATTCATTTTTAGTTGTTTCTGAAATTACTCTCTTCTTATGCTGATGTTTTGATAATATGAATTCTTAAAAAATTTCAACTTGTTTGAGACTACTATTATATAAAATATTTATAATCAGGTTTTTATAATCAGAGTGGTGGAATTGCTGGTGTGTTCCACCATCGCTGTTTTGCACGGTGCTGAGGATCAAACCCAGGGTCTCATGAATAGTAAACCAAGCAGTCTGTCAACTGAGCTGCATACCTATCCCCAGTTTTTCTGCTTTGCTATAAGGTCCTTGGCTCTTGGATTTGGCTAACATCATATTAGACCTGTTTGTTTACCATGCATATGACTAATTTCAAGTTGAAGTGTGTCATATTTCCTTCAGGACAAGTGAGTATGGATTAAGTCTGGACATGTTGGGATGTTTTCAGTGGTTGCTGGTGAAATCAGCTATTTCATTTAACTAAAACATTTCTTTTGCTCATTTATGATAGGCATGTTTTAGCTGTTGTACATCTCTGATGAGTGGTATAGAGATAAGACTGTTTTGTAAACATCAGATTTTCCCATTCCTCTTAGTATATGGAACTGGAGTCAAAGTTTCCCTTCCTGACTTCCGGTCCAGTCCAGAGTCTCCTGACTGCAGTGACTGGTTCGTGGTGCTTACATCTGAACCACTTTCCAAGCCCGTCAGCCTCTGTTACCACAGTCAAGAGTGAGCGCAGCTAGCGGCAGTGTGCCAACTCTTCCTAAGACTTGGTGCTTTTCTTCCTCTGCCCCCAATGGTTTCACAGCGGCATCTGCTGCCAACGGGCAGATCACAAGTCCTGTGTGTCACTAACTTCATCATTGCTCAGCAAATGAGTCCTTTTTCTCTGAAATACACACACGAAAGAAGACAAGGGAGGTCGGGGTGACAAATGCTGACTTTGACTAGAGAGAATTTATGTCTTTTGCAGTGGCTGAGATAAATTAGACGTAATCACACTTACCATCACCATTAATTTTCTTTCTAAGTTTCCACATGAAAACAAATCAGTAGTTGAAATGTGTATCTGCTCTGTAGTAAGCAGTTAAACGATGTATCCACTGCAGAGCAAGCAAATTCCTTTCCGAGTTCTTGTACTGCTAAAGGACTAGACTTTTCAAATTCTGTTTTTAAATAAATAAGTGATCCGAAGGAGATAAAGAGGTGTATAGAATGCACATAAGTAGACAAAATAAGGCACATATTAGCAATTTATCTCTTTGTTTGGACAATTCAGTATTTCTTTGATTTGACAACTAAATTCATCAGCTAAACAATCTAATGGATTCATTTGTAGCCCAAATACTACAAACTATAGTCTCTAAGGAGTCTGGGGGGAAATATTAATGTTTAAATAGTTTTTTTTCTTTTGAAAAGATATTTCTGTATTATTTGTGTCTGTGTCTGAGTGTGCACACGTGTGTATAGTATGTGTGTATTGGGAGGCAGGTGCATTGAGTGAGTTTGCGCATGTGTGTATGTATGTGTGTATTGGGAGGCAGGTGCATTGAGTGAGTTTGCGCATGTGTGTATGTATGTGTGTATTGGGAGGCAGGTGCATGTGCAGAAGTCAGAAAGGGTGTTGGCGGTCTTACCTACACTCTGCTGACTCCTTTGAGACAGGGTATCTCCTGGAAGCCAGCAAGCTCCCAAGGTGTTCCAGCTTCTCCCCCCCATTTTCAAACTGGGGCGCAACATTTCCACTAACACTGTCTTGTTCACTGGATTCTGGGATCTACACTCATGCCTTTATCAGTGAAAAGCCAGAATTCTTAACCACTGAACTCCCTCTCTCCAGCCCTGTGCTAAAAAATTTCTTACTTTTTTTTTTGGGTAATTGATCTAAGCAAGCTTAAGTTCTTCTCCATCACTTTTATGCTAAGACAGGAGGCTTGCCAAGAGCTGGAAGCTGAGAGTTACTTACTAGGCTTGCCATGGTGCCACAGCAAGACCCTGTGTACCAAACACAAAACAAAACAAAGCAAACAAAGAAAATGAAAACAAAACAATAAAGTCAAGTAAAAAAATCAAAACAAAATGAAAAATCCTATAGCACATGAGAATTCTTTTCCTTAAAATGTATAAGGCTGAGAGGGATGGTCGTTATTTCCACTATTAACAGCTTCACAAAGATCTTTTTTAATAGGTAATATTATAAACTTTAATGGTCTTCAAGTATGTTTTCCAAAGATAAAAAAAAAAGAAACAACACTGTGAATGGCATTGCTTTATGTTTTTCTCAGCCTCTTCTGGTCTTCATAGATGGAAGCAAGATTTTATTCTGTTTCAGAATTCATTTTGTTGACATACTAAATGTGGTTTTGGCTATGGATAATTCTCTGACCTTAGTGTATGTTCATGAGAAAATTAAGGTGGAGAAAAGGGCAAACAATGCTTTAGCACAATTATTAAAACAGGTCTGCTATCTCCAATGTCCTCAAAATGTAGCTGGTGGCTCCCAGACAAGATTAGACTGCTATTGCTTGCAAACTGGGAGTAACTATAAGCAAGGTGTATCTGTTGTTCAGTTTTGCACTTGAAGTCATAAACTCTTGCAACTGCTTCACCTTCTGGGGCTACTCTTAACGATCACATCCTTTCTCTTAGCATTGCGCAGAATTTTAGGAACCCAGCAAGATGACGATGGTTTCTCTCAGTGAATGCATAGCAGAATCATTCTTCCCCACTTTTTCCTTGGCATGCAAAGTCACCTTTGGCATATTATATTCGTGAGCAGAAGAAGCAAACTTTGAGATTTATTGATAGGGTCTCAATATTTGTATAAGATGACTCTTTTGGGAGTGAATGATGAATGCAAATCATTCACATCACATAATCGATCATCATGTCTTCCACGCCCTCACTTCTTGCTCACAACAAGGGTGTACAGGTTTATCCCAAAGATCTTAATGTAAGGGATCTGAAAAAAGGAAAAATAAAGTTGTATTAATAGCAAACAGCATCCAGTGTGTTCATAGCAGGTGCCAAGGGTCATCCTAAATCATCCTTCTTTGAACAAATATGTCCCCAGGACCTGATAGAAAAAAAGGTCCTTGGAGGTAAACATAGTGCAGGCTAATGTATAGTTGGCCTAATGTGTTGAACCTTAGGAGAAGAGATGGGCTGACAAGTGAGAGCAGAAGAGCCTGCATTGGGCTGAGCTTTGCTAGTCCAGGGACTGAGATGGCTTCAGAGAACTAAGATATCTCGCATTCACCACCCTGGCTAGCCCCAGCATCAACTGTCATTGCTTTGCTTGTCACTCTTCGCTTATGAGCCAATGCTAGGCCTCTTATTCTCAGGGCCATCCATCCAAGTAGAACCTTCCCTTTTCAGCCAGATTGGAGCTGTTTTTTCTCAAAACCAGTGAGGTCCTGGTTCCCTTCAACACTGTGTTCTGAGACCTCAGCTCGTGGGACACAGCCATGTGAACGCCTTACATTCTCTGTAAGTCCTTTCTGAGTTACAGGCCAGTCTGGGCTGCAGCTTGAACTGCTTTTGCAAGCAAAAGATCAAAAATAAACTGTCAGTTTCGTGTTCCTGTTGCTGGCTGAATACAGGACCCAAATAAGTAAGAGGAGCAAGGGGGCTAATCCTGGCTTGCAATTTCTGGTTGTACTTCGCCATCAAGACAGGAAAGTTTACCAATATTAGGAGCTGAAGGAACTAACTATATCATATTCACAAGTGAGAGAGAGAGAGAGAGATACTAGCTGTCAACGTACTGGGCAAGTTCTCTCCATTTTATCTACCTACCTAGGGAATAGTCCTATCTACCCTGGGTTGGGTTTTCCCACATCAATCAGATAATGTCTCACAGATTGCTCAGACGTCACTTAACTAATTCTGTACAGGTATGCCTAAAGACTCAATGTCACTAGTCAAGCTGATACCTTCATCTAACTGGGACACAAACCAAGAGATTTGGTGAACCACTTTCACTGACAAATGTTATGTGTCACTTATGTGTGACTGCTTTATTATTCCTGCAAAATTCCAAAGAACAAGATATTCTTATTTTCATATATGGCCGAGGAAAAAAATGATAACAGATAAGAGACAAGTTCAGGGCACCAGCCCAGGCCAGAATTCTTTAAAAATAGATGAGTTGTTACATGACTGCTTCTCCCAATTTCTTCAGTCTGGCTGCCAAAGAAAATACAGAGAATCAGACATTCGTGATGCCTGTAGTATTGGGAACTTTTCATTTCGGGTTTAGTTTGATATTTTTAAATAAAATAGAGCTAATTCAGGACTATAATCTTAAAAGCTTAAGAATGTTTTCGGCATATTGGCACATTCGTTTTTTGCATTCTTAACAACCCTGTAACGATGATCTGTCAGATCCATTTACAGGACGGGGAAAGTCGGGCTTGCAAGTGCTCTGTACAATGTTCAGATGATGTGTCCAGAGAGGTGTATTTATGTGGGAAAAGGAAGGGACAGTTCAATTCGTGCCTTCTCACAAGATACTGATCCAAAAACACCTTTTTCTAAATTGGAGGAGAATGCTATTAAGATTTTGATAAGACATATCTTTAATATTGAAGAAGAAAGGTAAATAAAAACCAAGTGGTAGATTACACTTTGACATTTAAAAATTTTGGAAAATTGCCAAACTAGTATTGTTTCAAATAGAAATCCAGCAGTTTTATCAGCACCTATGTAAATTAACATGCCCCTAATATTCCATAGTTTTCTCTTCACATTCAAGTAGTATTTTTGGTAAATATACACATGCTGATACAGAAACAGCACACATCCCTAAAATGATTTTAATCTAAAATGAATGCAAAAATTTTTCTTACAAAGTGTAAAATGTATCCTCCTTATATAATGAAAAAGAGACGATGCATGTTTAAAAAATCTCAACATTTTTAAAATGTAGAATTCGAGGAGGAATGTAGCTTTAAGAAAAGTACTCATGCTATTATAAAAATAGAACTTGTTCTTGTGATGTTGCAGTTACCATGGTTACTACAAATTTGTTACTTAATAGCAAAGCAAATAGATTCATAAACATGCTAATTATATCTGATACATTTTCCAAACTGTTTTGTATGAATATGCATATAGTTTACATGAAATGAATGTCCCCATCCAGTGATTTTTCAAGTCTGGAAAGGTTTCCTGGGTCCTCTGTGATAGGATGTGATCTTTTTGAGACAGAAAACATGAAGAAAAAAAATTTGCTGGCAAATGATTTTGTGGCCCACCAGGTAAGCAACAGTTGTTAACACAAATAAGGTATCAAATGTTAAATACTTTAGTGTCTGGTCACTCTGTGGAAAGGTTAAAATTTGATGCTGGTAATACAATTATTCTTATCCTATTATTCCACTTTAGCAAATATTAAAAAAGAAACGGGCTTGTTAAAGAAATAAATTTAGGGCTGAGGTTTTTTTTTTTTTAATCAATTAGCATGCTGGGAATTTGCATATGGAGATGAACAAATGATTTTCCAACCAAAATGTTTTCTCTTTTATAGTGTAAGTACTTGAGAAATTGAATGTACAGATAAGTCTGCAAAAGTCTGGGACACCGCTCAATTAAGCAAATCTGTCAACATTAAGAAGGACTTAAAGTCTGAGCTTCTGTGTGAATGGGAGGGGGGTGTGCTATGAGAGAACTGGCTGAGATTACCCATTGAGTGAATTCATGAGATAACCCAAAATAGGCTCAGGAATGAGCTGCGACCCTTCCTCAGAAAGAGGATTGGCTCAAGAGGTTTGTGATTTTAGTTAGCACCTTGTCTGGCTTTCTGAGGAACAACTGGGATCTATGCATCTCTCTAGAAAGTTACACCAGGTGGATCTTTACCCTGATCTTGTACTTTCCCCTTGAGACAACAACCCATTTTCTCTGTCACTGTCACCCACTTTTGGGTCTTCTAATGAACATTTAGGTAAGAATACCTGCTAGCAGCTCAGCAACTAAGCAGCATTTAGTAACAGATGTGAGATCAGCATTCAGCTACTTATTTGTGTGTTACCGTGATCTGCAACTTTGCAACCAAAGCACATAGAGCTGACTGGCTGTATTTCAGATGTTTGAGCATGTCAGGGATACTGACTGAGAAATATGCTCTGTGGCTCACTGTCGCTGACTGATTGATACCAGCAGTAACAAGATAAAATGTTACTGCATCATAATTCTGTCTGATGCAAGGTAATCTTTGATCTTTTACCATCAACAGATTATAATATATACTTAGTGTGATAAATAACACCCTTTCGCTGATGTCAGAGACGGAGAGAGGAGGTTAAATTGTTAACAGTCCCATGAAACTATCACTTACTTAATTTGCTTCTTTTTCTAAAAAAAGAAAAGATAGAGCTCCTTATAAACAGAAAGACTGGATTCCTAAAATAAAGTATTGTTAAAGTATCTGAACTTTCTTATGTGAATTATTAGTTATCAATTATTCTTTCTTAAAAAATTAAACCAAAGTGGGGGGGGGCTGGAGAGATGGCTCAGGGGTTAAGCCTCTGCCTTGCAGGCGGAAGGTCCTGAGTTCGGATCCCAGATCCCGCGTATAGACGCCAGGCGGAAGCGGGGGCGGCCTGCGTTTCTGGTCCTGATAGGGCGGAGCCTGTGAATCCCGGGACGGAGGAAGTGGAGGCGTCCATGTGGTTCCCGAGTTCGTCCGTGGTTCTACACACACACAGACACACACGCGTGCGCACACATACATACGCACACATGCACAATTGAATAAATAAAAAAAATTAAAAAAAATTAAACCAAAGTGGTACTTTAAAAGTTGCTAAACCCATAGCTTTGGGGTACAGTTTCAATGGAGGCCACCACGAGACATAGAAGCACCAATTAGAGGCATTTGTTTGCCAAAAGATCCTGTACAGGAAAAAAAAAAAGCCAAGAATTAGATTATTTGGTATGTGAATTATTTGAAAGTCTAAATAATATGAACAGACATCTTCTCTAGTCTTCAAAGTATTTTCTCAACTCTTTCCACAAAGGCAATATGAGGTAGATATAACCTCTGATAATGCTTTCTATTTTTTATCGTAACTAAAGGGCTTGGCACCTGCCACGACTTACCTCATGCCTATGTGCATGTCCTTCTCTGCAAAGAAAATTTTTCATCCCTATGAGATACAGCCTGAAAGCCGTCACTTCCTCACAGAGTGTGTTTCCTCGTAGTTTTCTCTGCCCTTCATCGATGAGCCGCCTCTTTCTTGCACCTCTGGTCCTGACTTTAGCATGGGCTTTTTCTCCTGAACTTGCCACAGCTCTATCGTTCCATTATTCTCTGAGCTCCTAGGGCCGGAAGTAGGTCCCCACACCAGGGTCTGTTACGTTCACAACCGAGCAAGTGAATATGAGTTGATGACATCTCGAGAGACACGAAGGTGAAGACTGTGTGGTCCAAATATGGAAAGAGATGAAAAAAGAAAAAGAAGAAAAAAGAAAATGGGAGAAATGTCCAGCTGACAACAGTAAATAACCAGAAGTGCAAAGTTCAGTTTCCTGGTCATCAGTGTCTATCTGGAACTGTAGAACTTTGAGACTTTCAGGAAACGCTCTGACACTACACTGCAGGACTTCTCAGTTCTTCCTCTTCCTTCCCCGTGCATACCACAAGCCAACTATGTAAATTCCTCTCCTTTGAATCATCCGCCTTGATTTTTACATATGAGAGGCCACATATCATCATATCTTCTTTCTTTCCTGACCTGCCTCCTCTGTTTTCTCTCCTTCCTTCTGCTATTTTGTTTGCCCTGTTTTTATCTTCATCTTTAACTTCTTTTCCTGGTATTAGAGACCAGGGCTTGCCCTGGGCCATGCAGTATTCTGTCACTGCAATGTTTGAGCCCTTATTGCGTTTTTTGTTTAGGACAGAAAAGGACAGATCAGGGGGTTAAGGGCTTAACCTGGATCATGCAGCCAAGGAAAAAGAATAACACTTTAACTGATTCCTAGATTAAGGGCATTTCTTCTGTTATGCCTATTGTTCCTAAGGCTGTAATTAGGGTATGCGTATTCATAATTCTTGGGTAACATGTGGATAACTACAGAATGAGTCAAGTCAATGATGTGTATGTTTATCATCTTCATCTTTTATCAGCTCCATACATTTTAGAGAATAGGAACACATTCAAAACAAGAAGTCACAAATTCCAGTCTGTAATTCTCAGGTTGGAACTTATCACTAAAAATTTTAGCAATTTTTTCTCAACTAGGGAAAAGTTTAGAGAACTCTTTCAAAAATTAACTTTTATTTATTCAATCTGTGTGTGAAAAAAGATTAATTTTTATTTAATTGTGTATGTATTTGTAAAATTGTGTATGTGTGTGTTAGTGTAGGTCTGTGCATCTGTATGGTTTTACAAGTCTCTATGTGTGTACAAGAGTGTGTGCTTGTGCAGGTGTGTGGACGTGCTTGTGCAGTTGTGTCTGTTTGTATCTCTGTATGTATGTATTTATGTATGTTTTTGTGTGTTTACACAGGTGTATGCTTATGCAGTTGTGTGAGTATGAATATTTGTGCAAGTGTGTGTGTGTGTGTGTGTGTGTGCGCGCCAGTTCAAGTATGTGCATATGTGCAGATGTGTACATTTGTGCAGGTTTGTGTGCCTGTATGTACAGTAGTACAGGATCAGTGTGTACTTATGTGTGAATGTGTTTGTGTTTTTGCAAAGGTGTGTTTGGGTTTGTGTGTGTGTGTGTGTAGGTGGGTATGTATGTTTGTGTTCTAGTACAGGTGTATAAATATGTGTGTTGTGCAGATTCATGTGTGTGTTTGTGTGCTAGTACAGGTTATTGTATGCATGTGCCTGTGCAGTGTTGTGGTATGTGGGTTTAGGTGAGTGCATGTTTATACTGGTGTGCATCTGCTGTAGCATGTGTTTGGAGATCAGGGGACTTAGAATGAATTTTGGAATTTGTTCTCTCCTCACACTTTGTTTTTTCTGAGTCAGGGTCTCTATATCTGCAGTATTCTATGTATGGAAGCTTCCTGCTGGTTCCTGTGTTTCCACCTCCCTACTTCCCATAGGCCTTCTGGGATTACAAACATGGGCTGCAGCATTCAACTCTTCACTGTGCATTCTGGGATAAAACATAGTACATAACAATTGTGCAACAGGCATTTTTACTTGCTCAGTCATCTTGACTGCCCTTAGACAGTCTTTAAGTCCATCTTTAGAGTTTGGGTTGTTCCCACTGACCAGGACAGAGTACCTACCCGTATTGCACTTATTCAGCTCATAGAGAAACATGAATCTCTCAAAAAAAAATCAGTTCCCCTTCACAGGTTTTGTAGAATTCCTGTTCTGAGAAAGACAAGAGTTTCCCTAGAGAAGGGGAGACCCTGGGCTTTGTAAATGTCATGAGTGGTTTTCCAAAACCAGAGCTTGAAACCTTACAGAGTTCTGATTACCAACAGATTCAGTGACTTTTAGCATAAACTTTATAGCTAAGGCCACTGTACCACTTAAGTACAAGTGTCAATTTTATAACAGAATAGATCCTCTAGGTACATCATGAAGAATTATTTAAGGGAGATAAACTTGCAGGAGATTATCTAACTGATGTGGGAAGATCCAGTTGGTAGTGGGTAGAACCATTCCCAGCAATTAAATAAGATGGAGAAACAATTGATTGGCTTTGGCAGGCTAGCAGATTGGAAAGTCTTCCCTGCAGCTCCTCCTGTGGGCATGCCTGGCCAGTTGCCTTTGTCCTTGGCATTCATATGAACTCTCCTACCATGCTGCTGAACTATAAGGAGACTGTAAGCTGGTGATAAATTCCTTGTTCCCCTAAGGTGTTTATGTCTTGTGTTCATTCAGCAATTGGAAGATGAAACGAATGCAGCAACTTTACAGATCATCCAATGCAATAGTCCCTGTTGACACAAGAGGAAATCCTGCCCAGGGAGATGAACAGGTTTATTCAATTTCACATGGTGACACTTCTTCCTTTTCAATGCTCTTCACTAAAACTTGCTGATGTCTCAGTGGAGTTATTATTGATTGCTATGGAACAAGTCATCCCATTCAATAATGACTTGTGTAAGCCATATCCACTGCTGTTGTGCTGTGATATTACAGGTTATAATGTGATAGCCTTAAATATCTCTAACAAATGGCCATCTCAACTTGTATGCTAGACTACTTCCCCAACTACTAGTCTTATCACCCACTCTGTATCTTACATGAAAATAGAAAGTATAATTGCTGATTTTAAATTTGTTCCAGAAGATGGTTCAGTTTGCAGCTTTCTCTTCATATAAAGTAAGTTCATCAAACTTGAAACACCTCAAATCTCAATGCTTTGCAGTGTATTAAAGAAAACCCAATTGTATTAAGAAGGGCTTTTTCCCACACACGTGTCCAGCCGTTTTCTCCCTCTAGCAGGCCAGTTATTTAGGATTGAGGGAGCCAAAGACATCTGGATCATCTGGATGTCTCTGTTTTTACAAATTAAAGAGAGGGTGTGGACTGGGCTTTAAGAAGCCAGGTATTTTTAAGTGTTCACTCACTCAATCACTCATAGTAATTTAGAGACAGGGTCTCTCTGTGTAAACCAGGATGGCGTTGTACTCACTGAAATCCTATCTCAACATCTCTTTGCTAAGTTGACAGGCCAAACCTGCCATAAAGTCAGGTCTTAACTTGGTGATTCTCAAACTTCTTTTGGCATGCTTTCTCTTTGTGTCTGAGGAAGAATTTTCTGGAAGAGTAGAATCTGAAAAAACAAACCAATGAATGAATAAACAGTGAAGTTCTGGCAAGAGTAGAAACAGCTGTTAATAACTGGAATACCTGCAGTTCTGTTAGAAAATGGAGATGTGATCTATACAGGATTCTGGGTAGTATTGTGTAGCTCACATGCCTAGGGTCTTTTTTTAGCACTGCTACTTTGTCACTCTAAAAAGCAGCATTCAAAATAAACATCAGCAGATGTGCAAGGTGTGGAGAGGAATGAATCAGAAGAGAAGATTCTAAATCCCAGCTCAGGTTTGAAATCCTGATGGCCAAGCAGTTGTGATCTTTGATCAAATGAAAGCAGCTTGTATGACTAATCTGTCAAGGAAACTTGTGAACAGTGAATAAAATACAACACTTTTAAAATACCCATAGGAGGCTTAGTGTAATCATTTTACTTTTTCCAAATTTCTGTAATTGTAAACTTGTTCTTAATTCTCCTTCTAGGGATCCTCTGTTTTATTTTGCTTGTATTTTATTTGAGTCATTCGCATGAATGGGATGATAAAAAGTCTGATGAACTTAATGGTCATGATGGGCCTTGTCACTTGTGTGACTATGGGCAGGATTCCATCCATCTACCTTAACTGACTGTCAAGCTGGCTTGCTCCAGTTTTCCTCCATGGTGTCATTTGTTCTCCAAGGCATGACAATGAAGATGCAGGGCTTTTGGAAGTCTATACTTGGAAGTCTCATCCCAAGGAACCCATCACATTCCAGTCTATTGATGGAAGCCAAATAGAGCATCCACCCCAAAGAACAGAAGGAGAAGTTGACTCCACCTCTTGGTGGAAAGAACAAAGTCACATTGCAAGAAGGACAGGGAGATCAGAAGCCTTGCCTTCTTTTCCTTTCCCTGTTTTCTGTTAACTCTATTTGTGATCACTCCAAAGGATCTTAGCATTCTTTTGCATGCTAAATTTATCTACCAAAAATAATGCTGTGCTAAAGCATGTCATCCACTTTCTGTTTCATTGCTAGCCACATGGGGTTGCACATCATTGAGACAATTTTAGATACCTTGAAACAATGATATCGATACCTTAGAATTTTCTAATTCAAGTCAGTGGAATAGGTTGGCAATTTTATATGTCAATATATTTCTAACATCTTTCAGAAAGAGGGTGAGAGTTGACTCATGAGTGTCTGTGTTTTGGTTTCTGTTAAATGATGATCTATAATTGATTTGTGTGCCAACTCCAACGGCTTCAGACTGTTTTCAGCTATTTTGTTCTCAGTTCAATATGTAGCATGATTCACAAAGAGCATTCCCAGCCCTTTCATAGATAATCGATCATAAACAAAAGAGGAAAAGGCAGTTTTTAATAGAATACTGAAAAAAAGTGTAAGTGGCTACATAGCTCAGTTGTGGGGTGGCCAGTTTAGTTTCTGTAGAGCCATTTTGCTGGAGCCCCAACTCTCTTAGTAGTTGCTTGTTATCTAACCTCCCACCACTAGCAATGCCAGGGTGGAAAGCAAGGTGGTTCTGGGAGGGAGGGAACCAGGGAGAGACCTTCAAGCTTAGTGATTCAAAAACACTTGATTCATTCTTTATAGTTCTGTCTGCATCATGTTACTTAAACTTATCAGAAAATTATAAGACTGAGGTATGGAAAATGTTGTGATTGATCCAAATTCATGCAGAAAGAAAGTGGCAGATGTGAATTAAGGAAACACAGATGCTTGAGGCTAAATCCATGTTTCTTTTCCCATTGCACCCAGTTTTTTGATTTGGAGATGTGACCATTAGGATCCCTGTGGGTTTGCCGAGTGTTTTTGAGGAATCATAAAGAAGCACATTTGGATGAAATTTTAAGAAGATGGGGACTTGGAACTGATAAGTGTTGTACTGGAAATAATTATCATCAAGCCTCCTTGCATGGAGCCATGAGAGGATCTTACCTCCTTCTTTCAGAGAGAATATAATTTGGTCCAATACAATTCACTGTTCTGGAGTAAAAACTGGGCAGAATGTGGGTTGATAATGAACATTAATGGACTATTAATTTTGTTTATTAAATCTGTTTTTACTCTTTGAAAGTTCTGTGCATGCATACAATGAATTTTTGTTATTTTCTTTACAGATTTCCCTATGTTACTCTCCCTCCTTCCACTGAAAACCTTCTTCCAATAATTTTCTTTCTATGTGTGTATGTGTGTTATATATGAGTCTGTGTGTGTGTGTCCTACGTTCTGAAACCAGAACTTAATCAGGGCTTGTTAAGCATACTCTACCATTTTTCATTATTCACAAAAAAATCACTTTGTGTGTGTGTGTGTGTGTGTGTGTGTGTGTGTGTGTGTGTGTGTTATTTGGGGAGAAAGAAGTTTATCTTGGTAGAACAATATACATATATGCATACTTGTACACACATATACATATATGTGCTTTGCACACCGTGACTGAATTGAATTGTTTGGTGGTGTATTAGTTATTTTTTCCTGTTGTTGTAAATAAGCAGGAAAGTTAAGGGGGGAAATGGAGATTTATTCAGCTTATGGTTCCAGAGGGGAGATACAATCCATCATTGCAGGAAAGACATGGCTGGCTGCTGAAGCTGGAGGTGACCTAAATCGTGTGCATCATGGAGGCTCAGAGTTGTAAAACTGAAAACGCAACAGCAAATGAAGTAACTGAAGCTGGTGGGGCTAAACGACCTCAAGTCCCATCCACAGTGATTGCCTTCCTCCATCAAGGCTCCACCTCCTGAAGGTGCCATGACTTTCCAAAACAACCACAGGTTTGAATATATGAGGGGGGGACAATTATGGGGGGACACCTCACATTTCAAACCATGGCTCTGACCCCCTAAGGCCACAAAGGTTCATTGCCATCTCATTATGCAAACTATAATCAGACCAGTGTTAAAAGCCTATATACATCAATAGTCCCAATAGTCTAGATGTCCAAAGTCCAAAGTCTCTTATAAAATCAAAAGACAAGTGACCCACTTCTAATACGCAATGATACAGGATAAGCATTCCCATCCGAAAAGGAAAGATATTTAGGAAAGATAGATCTGTAACAAGACCCAAAACCAGCAGAACAGACCCGAAATCCACCAGCTCCATGTACAACAGGATGATATCATCCCAGTTCCAAAAGTCTTATGTTCTACCCCTCCAGCACAGCTGCCCAAAGAACATATCAATGTTTTTGGCTGGATCCTTCTATCTCTTCTCTTGGGCTGGCTCTTCCCACAGTGCATAGCTTTCCCTGGCAAATATTCCACATAACTCTAGCATCTCTAATATCTTCATTTTTGTAGCCTGGGCTTCACACACAGTAAAACAAAAACAAGCAGAAATGAATGTGGGTTGTATTAGGTGCTCCAGGTTTGTGAATCCACACTGGAGTTTATAGACTTAACTACATAAAGAATTTTTTTGGGACATGCATATAGCTTAGTAGTAGAGCACTTACCTAGCAAGTATAAGGCCCTGGATTTATCTTCAAAGAAGATGCTATTAATGACTTTCATATTGATTGTGTGTTGTGATGAAGTATTTGGGGTGGTAAACAAAACATTTTGTTCTAGGTACATTTGCATATTTTTACATTACATTAAGATGTATTTATATTACACCTAAGATACTTTTAAATGTTTAATTTATTAATTAAGAGAGAAAGAAGGTGAGCACGTGCATGCCACAGCACACAGTACAGGTCAGAGGACAACATTTTGAAGTCAACTCTCTCCTTCCACTATGTGGAATTTAGAGAATGGAACTCAGGTTTCCAGATTTGGGAACAGTCCCTTACCCACAGAGTTATCTTGCCAGCCCAAGTTTTACATTAAAGTTACCTACTTTTCAAATTTACAAATTATTGCTAATAGATTTTTAAAATCATATTTGTGGCTCTCATAGTGTTATAGACAGTACTGTTTATCAGGTAGGATTAGTATTCTTTTATTGTTCTTATGCAAGATTTTCATGCTAATTAATTCTTTCTAACATTTTCCATATAAACTTAGAATTGTCAAATATATTTCTAAAGCAAATCTACTGGTATTTTAATTAATCTATTTGGTTTCTGAATTATAGTTTTATTGTGTTGAGCCTTCCTATCCAGTAATATTGCAGGTCTTTTTACTTAATGAATCATGCTGAAGTTTATCTTGGAAATGTTTTCAATACTTCTTAAGTTTGGAAAAATTTTATGAATGGATTGTAAGATATTTTACCTTTTCTATCACTTTTGTAAATATCTTCTTTTTCCATTTATCTTCTCACTTTTTTCTCTACATATATGTTAATCCTATTCTCCTTTGTTTTAATTCTTTTTTTTTTTGTAGTTTTCCATTTTTATTCTTTGGTATTTTCCCAAGCATTAAATACTTGCCTACAAATAGGGAAGGTAATATCATCATTTTAAGTACTATATCTTTAGTTTTATTTTCTTTTTGGTAGAAAATTGAATAATAATATGAAAACTGATTATTAAATTCTCATTTGAACTTCAGTAGATAGGTATTCACTAGGTGCAATGCCAGCCTGGACTGTTTTCACTTTCCTCTCTTTCTCTTGTACTCTCTCTACCCTTCCTTTTACTCTCCATCTCTTTCCCCCTTCCCACTTCTCTTTCCCTCTTCTCGTACTTCCATCCTTCAATTGTTTTCCTTACTTTAAATTCATGACCCTCGTATATTCTTGTTTTAGTGATAGTTTTACAAAATTTAGAACAGATGTTTAATGTTGTCATATGTCTTTTCAGATATTAGAGTTTGGTCTATAATTTTTCTTTTTCCCTTCAACTAGATGAATTAAATTGCATTAATAGATTGATAATGTTCTTTCTGATGTGCTATAAATCTGTGGAGCTCCTTGATTCAGTTTTGAAAGTCTAACTCAGGATATTTGCACTGATCTGCAAAGACAGATTTATCTGCCCGTGTGTTTTGCTATGTTTTTTTCATATTTTGTCATGAATCTTTCATTACTACATATCTTTTAAAAATGTCTTAATCTTTACATCTTTTGGAGCAATTTAAATCACTTTGAACCCTTCTTTAAATTGTCCCTTGATTGAAGTCATTTACTTCAGTGTTCTGTTAGATCCTTTCTTCCCAGTTTTCCTGGAATTTGGGCCCTCAGAATTTTCAGCTACCCAATCTAAGCTGACCCATTCATTCGGGATCCAAGCTTCACTTCTTAAATTTAAATTAAACCCAGAACTTCTAGCAAACTCGTTGAGGCCACATAAGCCAAGTCTTTTGGGCTGGGGAGACTGCTTAAAGCCTTTGCTCTGAAGGCAAAAACAAAACAAAACAACCAACCAACCTAATAAACAACCAAAAACGGAGTTCAGATCCCTTGGGCCAATACGGTAGCATCCATGCCCTGGAAGATGGAGCCTGAGAAACCCAAGAGTAAAATAAAAAGGAAGAAGATCAATCCACTATGATTCCTGATACCACCCTTGTGTCCACAGTCCACTTGAGTGCACTCTTGCACATACACCTGTACACATGTACAATCACCCCATGCAACACACACACACACACACACACACACACACACACACACACACACATACACGGCTTCTTAAAACTACTCTCTTCTTCCAATTTCCATATCCTCCTCTCCTTGACTGACTATAGTTGGGGGCGTGGTCAATGCTTCCTGCGTTTTCTTCCTTCGTCATCACCTCTGTGGATGTGGAGGCTCCTGGCTGCTGATTGTCAGTCTGCTCTTTTTGCCTTTTCCTAGTGTTCATTTACTCAGAGCCGACTAATTTTACAAAATCCTCAAACTTAACACCAGTGTTAATTAATCATAGCTCCCTACCAAAGCATAGTACTCCTTCGTTGTTCTCTACACGAGTGGATTATGTACCCATCTACAAACCTTCCTAAACTAGAAGTACAGGAGTCCTCATGGCCACAAGCCTTTTCATACAGCTCCTGTGTCCTAAGAACGACTGGCACTAAATCTGAAAAGATTTTTAAATCCATCTACTTTATCCTAAGTCGTACAGTCTCTCATAGTTAGATTTAGGTGTCCACTTGATGGTTGAGACTTTGAACTCTGGGCACATTTATAGAGAATTAATAGTTGAGGGAAGCACACAGCAAGTTTGCAGGAGATTTTCTAATTGATGGGGAAGGCCCACCCAGCTCATGGTGGGTGGGACTAGTCCCCAAATTGATGAATAAAATGGAGTAACTGATTGAGGAAGTTGGCGTCCTTCTGTGTCCTCGACCAGACATGCTGGTCTGGTAAGTAGAGATTGCCTCTCTCATATTCCTATGAATATATGGATATGATATAACCAGTTACCTCATCCCCAACGTTGTTGTGAGCTTTCCTACCAAGGTGGACAGGGAACTGTAACCGATAATCGTAATCCAGAATAAAGCCCCCTTTTCCTTTACTCTCTTCTGTTATGAATTAATGAGCAACATGCAGAGTAACCGCAACACAATCCATTCCCCCCTCCCTCACCTTATTGTGACCAGTCTTTTGAGATCCGTCTCCTCTTCAGCTGCCCTGCACTGCTGTTGAGATGATCTTTCAAATGAATAGACTTGTAAATGACTCCCATATAGGAAGTCTCAGTGACTGAGTGTCTTCTGCAGAAGAAGGTCCAAACTCAGCATGTGAGGTCAGAAACCTCTGTGGTCTAGACCCACTCACATCTCACAGTTTTCCTTACCAATTACCCTCCTTAAAATGAGACTATTTTCACACTTCAAAGATGACAACATTTCTAACACTTCACCACCTATATCCTGGTTGAGTTGGCCTAATTTTCTGGAAATCTTTCCTTCCTCCCCCTACCTGCCAGTCTCTGTTTTATCTGAGAAATCCTTGGTGATGTGTCAATTTAACATTAATCACTTTAGAAGACAGTCTTGGACAAGTCATCCTCACTAGTTTCTGTTATTATGGTTTCTTTCAAGCCTAGTACTTCCATTTTAAGATGGATGACACTTACTTGTAGGTGCGTCTATGGTGTCTGACTTTTTTTTTCTGGACTGAAACTATAAACAGTTAAGGATGACCAATACCTTGTTCCCCAGAGTGAAATGTATTAAATACACGATTGAATAGAGGAACGAAGGAAGGAAGGAGGGAAGGAAGGAAAGAAAACTTGTCTAAAAATAAAATTTCATGGAATTTTGAGTTGTGGAAAACCAGGGATAAAGTTTCAATTGCATTTGGCCTGAGGGGTAAAAGGAAACTATTGCAAGTTCTCAGTATGAGCAAAGTACTACCTGAAGGATTAATTTGACACCTCTGTTGAAAGAGATTAAGAATACATTGGATCCAGTTTCATAGTGATGAGAACATTGACAAGCAAGCAGGGCGCATCAGAATCTTCTGGTGCTCATGAAACTGTCACCACAACCACAGCCAAGAGTGAAAAAGAGAAAAGAATCAATCCCCTGGTGGTTTCGGAAAACTAGCCAGTCCCCAACTCTGGCCCAGACTGGTTAAATGCACTGATGGGGAAGATGATTGGTATTTTGATACCATCCACTCACACCTGCCCAGGGGTTCTAATACTAAAATAAATAAAGGTATTACTGAGTAGGCAGAAACATAAAACTTCCTAAGAATAGTTACATCTGGATAGGTCACATCTGGATAGGAGCTTTTCATGACCCATTGACCAGAGCACCTCACTGCCATGTTGAAGGCATGCCGAAGTCAAAGGGAGGCTGATAGAAGGAAAGCACAGGAATGAGCTTTTAGGATTATTGATATTAATGTTGGAAAAATTACAGCCAGGTCAAATGTTAAGAATCATTGAAGTGCTCAAGTTTCTAAGAAATCTACTCTGCTTGGAGACTCATGAATTTCCTGTTCTCAGTTTCCTTCAAACTTTCGGCATGTTGTTTTGTTGTTTTTGTTTTTCTGGAATGTTTCTCTCTCTCTCTCTCTCTCTCTCTCTCTCTCTCTCTGTCTCTTTCACACACACACACAAGTGTAATATGTCAGATAACATGTCAATGTGTCAAATACATACATGTATATATCTCCCATGTATGCATGTTTGAATTTCTGACCATCTCTTTCACTCAATTCAGACACAGATATACTTGCTTCTGCATCATTTACTTCCTGTCCTCTGCTAGAACCATTGTCTGACTACTTACATATTAATGCTTTTTTTCTTCAGTTTATTTCGAATGTGTTTAGAGCAAGCACTTTGACTTATTCATTGTTTGCTGTTTGTTGGGCATTGCACATGTGAATATTCTCTAAATAGTTGTAGGATGGACCAGGGCTGAGAAGAGGAGACTGTGTGATTCCCCAGCAGGGTAAAAAATGCTACAGAGAGTGAACTGGGAAGCCTCTGAGGAAAACAGGAGCTGGAGAGAGAGGAGAGCAATGGAAGTAGCTGAAAACGGCACTAGTGAACTGTGGAAGAGAGCCATTGCAAAGTTCTAAAAGAAAGTTGGGTGAGGTCTGTTGAAGATCAAGAAATCTAGCTAGAAAAGAACCTTAGCAATGAGTAGTTAAGAGACTGTGAACTTAAACAAGTAGATAAGAAAAGGACTGGCAGGCTGATGATCCACTGACTGAATAAATACAGCCATGCCACAAACCATGCCCAGTGTGTGATATTTTAATGAGTCCACGACATGCTGCTCAATCTTATTAACCTATGCGATCCTGCGCAGAATGCAACTGATTCCTGTGACAGTCTGTAGGATGACGTCCTAATAGGTTAGAAGGATCACAACAGTCAGAGCCAAATGAATTTTGGGTTTAAATGAAGGAAATTCTTATTTGCAGAGACAAGCGATAAAGCCCACAGAGAACAAGAGGTGGAGATGAGGGAGAAACAGGACATGGACAAATTCTCATGATTCCTCTGTATGTGGCGAGAAGAGAGAATATTGTGAACCCAGAGACAGAACAGTGTGTAGAAGCGGCTTATTCTCTAAGATGTCGTTTACATGGAATGACTTTTGAAGCATCGCTGTTCAGATGGCCTTTATCATAGTCACTGCTTCTACCCCTGCGACATTTCGCCACCAGCTTACTTTTCCACTGCTGTTTGAGACAAAGAATGAACCAAATATACAATCCAACAGTAGCTGGCTATCAAAATGCAGCATTTCTATGTTGGTTTCTTGGTTATATGTTTTGTATTATGTTTTGTTGGAATCTTTTTTTTAATATGTAAATCATATTGATTCCAAACTCTTGTAACTATTGGGATACTTTGATACTAAATAGTGGGGATTAATAATGTTAATAAAGCCACTGAGTGGATGAAAAGAATGAGGTTTATCCCTCCAACACATAATATAGACCAAGATGGCATGTTTGTCTGGCAAAGATATATTTATGCCAGATAAAATCAGTTTTTTTTATCACCATCTGCATGCTACTCTATTTTAACAGTAATATGAATAGATATATATATATACATATATAAATGGATTTAGGCAAGATACCATCATTAATTTCCACATAGCTAAATGATTGTTGATAATCTAAAAACTTTTGGGTATTGAGTTAAATAGCAACTGCTGTGCTATTTTGTGTTGTTGGAAGTATTACTATTCTATAGTGGTTCTGTTACAGATTAAGATAATGATGCCAAGTTAAACACAGTTTAAATGATAATTCAAGATCTAAAATGTCTATTTTTATATGAAATTACAATTTGATGGAATTTTTACATGGGCTGCATAGTTATCTATAAAATGTGTATTTATAGTTATACAACTATGTAATATAATCATCTTTTGAAGATTTATATAGTGTAAGGCCCATTATTAGTTTTAAGATGGTTGATTGCCAGATAAGCTCATGACAATATTTAATGTATATTTTCCATAACAAAATTCCATGGTTTATGTTATAATTCCAATATTTAGTATTTTAAAAGTGAAGAGATCTCATAGAAATTGATATTGCAAGCTGAACATATTGTTCATGCATGAGTATATTCAGAAATTAATGAACAAATATTTTGCTGTTTCCTTAATGTGCATGTCCAAGTTACATAATCATGGAAGTTAGATAGAAAGATGAATTCAGTTGTAATTTTCTAGACTAAAATTGCAAACCTTCTTGTGTGCTTGTATTCATTTGTATATGTAAGTGCAGAGGAATAGGTGTGTATATGGAGAACATGGTCACTATTGGGTGATTCCTCAGTTGTCTTCCATCTGGTGTCTTGGAACCAGGATCATTCACTGAATTTGTAGCTCACTGATTTTTCTTTTATTAGACTACTGACCAGTGAGCCCCACAGACAACCTTCTGTTTGCATCCCTCGTACTGAGATTGCTGGAACTTGGATTTTCATGTAGGTGCTTGTGAGTAAATAGGTCCTCATGCTTGGACAGTAAGCTTATTTCTGACTGATCCATCACCCTAGGTCCCAAATCTTTTAATTTAATAATCATTTGTAATCAAAATCCAATTGCAAACTATAATAGCATAGTAGGCAAATTTCCCATACTGCCACATTGTTTCTATAATTCTCATTTTGAGATATTCTTAATATTCAGTCGTTAATATACATTTTTATTCATCAAAATAGCTCCTATTCTAAGATAACCCCATCATTTACAGTTTGTCCTGCTGTTGGTAATGCTAACAAACACTTCTTTATGTGTCATTCTTTTTTTTTTTTTAACATTTTGGCTTTGGATTTATCTGGTCTTCTGCCAGCTACAGTGATAAGACAAATAAATAATGCAACGTTGTTCAGTCTGATGGCCCTCATTTGTGAGATGGAGTCCTATTACTTTCCAAGGAATTCTGTCTACATTTCTCATTTCTGTGACCCAAAAATCCATCAAGTATAAGGGATGAAGGGTTCATTTTGTCTCATAAGTAGAAAGGTGTACAATTCACTCCTGCTGATCCTATTGCTTCTTCAGTTTGGAAGAAGAGATTGAATAGAAAGTGGGAACAGAGTATAAAAGAACGAGACTTTCATAGTTAAGCACAGGTGTCAACTTGAGTGTTGAGGGTTTGAGCTCTGGGGACATTTGTAGAGAATTATTGGTTGAGTTAAGTCCAGAGCAAACCTACAGGAGATTGTCTAGCTGCTGGGGAAGGCCCAGCCTGTGGTGGGTAGAACTAGGCCCTGGAATAAATCATGGAGAGCTGGCTGAGAGAGTAAGCATCCTTGTGTATACTTGGCCAGATATGCTGGTCTGGCAAGGAAGGATTGTCCATCTCTCAACTATTATGTGGTGATGCTGTGGCCAGTTTACTCAGCCCTGGTGTTGTTATGTGCTCTCCCGTCAAACTGGACTAAGAATTATAATGGGAAAATTGTAAGAGAGAATAAACTCCTTGTTCTCTTAAGCATTTGATGGTCATTTATCAGCAACCATGCAGGGTGACTGCAACAATGACCCACCCTAAATGATCTACTGTATATAGTGAAACTCTAGCTCCTAGAGTCTCTACAGATTCCTAAACAGCATCAGCAGATAGGGATCACGTGTTCATCAGTCTGTGGGAAACATTCTACAGTTATACCACAACATAAGACTTTGTGAAAATGAATCCCACACATATGACTCTAACAGCAAGTCTCCCTCATACTACATCCTCTGTGTCTCCTCGAATCTGCACATGGATCCACAAACCTCTTGCTGTACCTATAGCATAGCCAGTTCCTTCTGCTTTTGCTGCTGCCGGGACTCTCCTGTCATAGTGAACTAGCATCTGAAGCCTTTAAGTGCATTGCAGTGCTGGTCTGCAGTTTTGTGTTGGAAGGGGTGAGGGACACATGGACACAAAGTTAGAAGGAAGAGTGACACAGGAGGATGGCAGTGAGGTTCATGTATCAATGTGACTGATAGGTTAGAGAAGGAGGTACTAAGGATGCAGAGTTGGGGAGGGGGTGTCTGTGGCTGGTGTGGGGAAAGGTCTAGTGACCATGGCATCCTGAATTTCTATTGGATTCTCATTTGCATGCTGTGGACCAAAGTCATAATGCATTTAACAGAAGTGTTTCACCCATTCTTTCAATCCCTTACTTCACTGTCTATTGAAATTACTTTTTTGCAGTGTTTGACCTCATAAATGTATCTAGATTAAAGGCAGAGCTTTTAGAATTCTAAGTCTCATATAATCTTCAAAACCACCAGGAAAGCTTCATGTTAGTTATTCCCATTTTACAAATAAGGAAGAGAGAGGGAGGGGGGAGAGAGAATTATTAAATAAAATCCAGGAAAGCTAGAGTATACCTAGTTTAGAATTCTGTTCCTATAAAAATCTTACTAAAACAAAAGGATGCTGAGGTGGATGTGACCTCTGACCTCTTGGATAGAGACTTATGTGGTCAGAGATCCTCAACAAATCATTACAATTACAGAAAAGCTTGAAGAAGCTGGAGTACCATTGACAAGTCAAAACAAATTAAGTGATGACAAAGCATTATTAAAAAGTTGTCAAGAGACATAGAAAATATCCTGTAAACATCAGATTGGAAGATCCCAAATATTTCATGATCCCATATAATAAAAATGCAGTTATTTCACTTTTTTCTTTAACTCAATGTTTTGAAATTTGAATGTTTAGGTTGTTTTTCTTTGGTGATTTCCCAAGAATCTTAATGAAGATTCATAAATAGTTTTAATCTTTTAAAACCATGCTGTTTGGTCTCGGAGAAAACCAAGTGTGGGGATACACAGCAAATTTATATGCTTGCATTCAGTAGAACCTGACAGTGACTTAGAATTGGCTCAGAAGTCAGAAATCACCACATAAAGTGCATGAGTTGCAGAGAAAGATACAGAATTAAGGAGACATCATGAAACAGAAAAGCACATGATACAATTATTTCGAAACGTGACTGAGTGCACATATAGAAAGCAGTATGAAGTTTTGGAGCTCTTATCCTATACTTCGAGAGCCAAGAGGAATGATCCGATATTTTTTCTTGCGAAGGCATCCCTCTCAGGTATGGGGTACACATTCCAACTTTTGCAATTTAGCCAGAAGCTAGAACATTCTGTCAAGACCACTGTGCAGCTTCGTTCACGTGTCCAGACACTGATGTCAATTTCACATCTCCTTCAGCCAGAAAAGCAGCAGCAGAATGTTGTCCGTGGATGCAAAGCTCTAGTGACTCTCTTTACTTGGCGTCTGTTATTTAGTAGTTACATATCATTTTTATCAGATTTAACGTTAGGGTAACAGAGCAGCTTTTAGAAACAACTTAAAAGGAGAGAAGATTTGTTTTGGCCCACAGTTTTCCAGGTTTGAGACTGTGACAATTAATCTTGGCTGTCAATTCGACTACACTTTGGATTAAACAACAGAATAGCTTCCAGACCACCTACAGAGATAATCTGGGTTAAGGAACTTGCAACACAAAGATTAGCTCTAAATCTGAATGCAAGCTCCCAGAACTGACCAGATAAAAAGAATCGCAAGGCTGAAGAGCACTACATTCTCTTAACTTGCACTGGCAAACTCATCTCTCCTCTGTCATAACACTCCATGATGGAGTTGATTTAAGCCTCCTCCAGCTTTTGCTGCCCGCCATGTTCTTTCCATCATAATGAACTATATCTCCCCTCAGGAGCAGTAAACCAATAAATCTCCCCTTTCTCCTTTAAGCTGTCGTTTGAGTACTGTCTCACAGCAGCAGGAAGAGTTAAGCATGACAAAGCCCATGGACAGCGTCACTGCTGTAGCCTACAGCTAGGCCGGAGCATCCCCACTATAGGAATGAGAGGCAGAAGATGGTGCACACGTCAGTACTACCATGAAGTGAATTGAGCACCCTTGAAACAGTGGTTTCTTCCTTCTTCCATTCCTGCTGCCTTCATTAATGGTGTCACCCATGCTCAAGTCAGGTCTTCCTCACTTCATTGCTTCTCCCAGAGTGATAGTCTCAGACATACCTAGAAGTACTCTTTATTAATCTCTAGGCATCCCTTAGCCCAACCAAGTTGACAATCAAGGTGAGCCACTGTAGGAACGTATAGAGAAATTTCCACTGTGGTTTCCTTTCTCTTACAGAATAGAGTATCTGCCTAGCAAGACAGAAACACAAATCATTGGATCCTTCTTAACCCCAAATTGTCCCTTGCTTTTATCACTCTGTAAACTCATTCTGAGACCCAGAATCTCTGCTCTTTCTCAGCGTCTTTCCCATTCACACTATGCCTGAAATAGAGTTTTGCTTTTCTTGTCAAGACTTGGAGCAAATTGGCTCATTCCCTGGGAAGTCTCCTTAACATCTCCTCGTGGACATGATCATCTCATCTTTTTGGCTCCATTTCTGTATTTTAAGCCTGGAAAGGCAGTGCTAGTTATTTGAGCATCACTGTTCTAGTTGATACTTGATGCTCAAGAAATATGGACTGGGTTTGGGGTGAGATAGCTCAATGAATTAAGATGCCTGGTGACCTGGGTTAGTTCCCCAGAAGTCCATATGGTAGAAGGAGAGAACTGAGTTCCAAAGTCGTCATCTGACTTCTACCCATGTGCTATGGCATGCAATGTTCTCTCTCCTTTCTCTCCTCTCTCTCTCTCTAATAAATAAAATGTTAAAAAGAGAGAACTGTGGGCTGGATTTGGTGGTACATGCCTATAATTCCAGCATTGGTAGTTAGAGGTATGAGGATTAGGAGTTCATTGTTAGCTGCATAGCAAGTTTGAGGCCAACTCTGTCTCTAAGCAAAGCAAAACAAAACAAAAAACTTAACCAACAAAAAAATTTCTTAAAAGATACATTGAAAGGAAATGTGTGCTTATTAAGTCACGAGGACTAGGTAGCATGGTAGAGCAGAACATAAGAGAATTTAAATCAATTTCTAGGGCTACTAGTTTTGAACAACTCTCATGAAGATTTGTTACTGCTGATGAAGGAAAAACGTCAGATGATGCAAAGGAACTGGAGAAAAGTACAGCTATAGCTTGATAAATTTTGTAAGGAACTGCATCTCCTCAGTTTCCAGCATTCACATCTAAAGGGCCTTCCTTCAAGAATGTTTTACTGAAGTATGATTTTAATAAAGTCCAGAGTCATTTATTTGTCCTCAAAATGTTTCCTGTAACCGCAAGACCATATCTAAACAAACGCTAATGACCAAACAGAGATCTTCTCTTCCTCTGTAAATGTCTGGCCAGGAAGACCCATTAGTAAATTTATGAATTAGAGTCCATGTGTAAGTTATTGAGAAGAATCGCCTTGTATTCCCTTAAGCTCTCCTTCTATCTTGAAAAGTATCACTGATGTGCTCTGTGAGCAAGGCTCCTGGGATATAATTGAAAGCAACCTTGCTCAGTCTGCTCTTTTCTAATGAAATTTATTCAGCAGGGAGAAGCTCCTCCTCTGACCCTGTTTGCAAACTCCCAGGATCCAGAATTCTGTTCATTCTTCCATAATAAAAAGCTTAGAGACATTTGATGTCGAAAGCGCGTCCTTATCATAACAGAAATGTCCGGGACTCTATGTAATTCTAACTTCTAATTTTGTTCATGTTTTGAGTTTCTCCTCCATTCTGAGTGTGGGATAAAGTCCAGTCTGTGGCTCCTCCACTTGCTCTTCCCTCCTCCTCACTGGTTTGTGGAGCAGGGCTGAAGTCCTGGGGAAGCTGGAGAACCAAATTGACAAGACTTCATTTGACTGATTCTGATGTAACATGGCAAGGAGAGGTTCTAGAATGCTTTTCTTTGATGTTTTGATCTATGTGAATATTATAGAAATATCCAACCACACTAATTAACATATCTATCACCTCCCAACCCATCATTTTTGTGCATGTGGTAGGAATATTAAAAATCCATTGTAGCAGTTTTGAGATACATGACACATTGTCATTAACTGTGGTCACCATGTAGTAAGGCACGCCATTGAAACTTATGTCTTCAGTCTAACTGAAGCTTTATATCCTTGGATTGGTATCTCCTTTTTGTCCCTCCCCTCCCCTCTCCCATCCTCTAGTAACTGCATTTCCGTCCACTGTTTTCATGACTGAAGCTTTTCCATGCCACATCAGTGCTATCACAAGGTATCCATCTTCCCCTGTCTGTCTTACTGCACTCAGTGTAATGTGTTCCACTTAGGACCATTTTGCTGCAGATCTCAGGGTTCTACAGGGCTTTTCGTTGTTCTGTTGAGATCTTTACTGGAAACCGCTGACCTTACTCCCCAAGAGACAGAACATTGACACTCAGATGATAGTGGTCTTCACTCTGGCTGCTCCTTCACTAGAAAGGCGTGACTCGGCTTTGGTCAAGGTCGACTTGCCATGTTGATTACCCTGCAGCACATCATTGCAGTCTTCACAGGTGTAAACCTGTGTCCTTCCACTTAGTAGAATGAAGGCCCCTGCGGTCGTCCCACTTCAGCCTGTTCTGTTTTTATTATTTATTTATTTGTTTAGTGTGTGTGTATCAGAATGCCTGTAGAGGCCCAAGCGTGACATCTAGAATCACCCTGGAGTGTTCTATCTCTTCGTTGCTTTGTTTTGGGGTTTCAGAGGTTGTACCTCTCAGATCCAGATGAGCAGGTGTCCACCATTTCTGCTCTGGGGATCTGAACTCAGATCTTTTTGCTCTTAGGGCAGAGGCTTAGCTGCTGAGCCATCTCTCCAGCCTTCTCTGCCTCTTTTATTGACTGCACTCTGCATTGATTGGATTCCTTAGCCATGTAGCAGATACTGGGCTCACACTGTTCCTGGCTCTCTGAGCCTCAATAAGATGTGGGGAGGTGTATTTCCACTCAGTCTGCCAAGGCCCCTTCGTGACTTCCCTTGTAGAGTGATCCTACTCAAAATCATTGTTATTGCCTTTTTGACATCCTCAGTGAGGGCGAAGAGTTTTGAAGACTTATGACCCTCTCTCAACCAACTCTTGCAATTCGGAGTGCTGCGTGTGTCCCTGATTGAATCTTGCTATCTAAAGTAAATCTTCATATTTAAAATCTGTCCTCTTACTGAAGTAAGTTTCACCAATAGTAATACTTTGAAACACAAATGAATTTTTAAATAACAAGCATTATTATCACTGCAGAATGAATTTTGAGAAAAAAGATCCATACGAAGGCCCCAAAGTAGTGGGTAAAGTTATTGTCCTTTTCATTGATCTTAAACTGGTATATTTACAAGAAAGAATTGAACTTGTGAAACTTAGTTGATTTTTAAAAATTCTATAATTTCAAGTGGATCAAATTCTTACACACACAAACACGTGTGTGAGTGTGTGTGTGTGTGCATTTATTTGGACTTGGAATAAGTAACTCACTGTGACATTCAGTGAATGATTCATAATATAATCAAGTGTGATATAATATCCTATTATATATCTTAAATACAAACAATAATGCTCATTGTTTTATTATTGCTTATGAGAGAGAGAAAGCTCAGCTATGATTCTTAATATGAAGGCTTCTGATATGGAATCTAAGAGCAGAATAACCTGTGATTTTAGTAGAAGAGGGTTTATTTTTCCCCGAGCAGGACAAAATGGTTAAATAGTCTCTTTACATAAGAAAACATAAAGTAGCAGATATATAGGATGATCAAATCTAGAGATGGAGGTTATCACAGGAATAATAGTGTAGAGTATAAAATTGAACTATATTTGAGATTGATGCTGGAAAACTAGATTTTATTTGAGTCTCATACTAACATTTTATTACAGACCTTAAATACACATAATACACTTACTTCTTTGTTTATTATTACTTAGAAAGAAGGGAGAGAGAAAGGGAGAGAAAGAGAGAGAAAATCCAGGTATGCATGCTACAGTGCATGTGTGGAGATCAGAGGCCAACTTTCAGTTTTTAGTTCTGTTTCTACCATGTGAATTGAGAATTGAGCTTAGGTTGCTAGATTTGTGTGTGCGTGTGTGTGTCTATCTGCTGAGCCACTTCACTGGTCTAGAATTCAGTCTTAAAAATGAACGTGTAGTTTTGATTTGCATTTCCCTTATGGTCAGGGTTGTAGAACATTTTAAAGATATTTCTCAGACATTTGAATTCCCTCTTTTGAGTAAGTTAAAAATCTAAAAGAGCTTCATAATTATAGAAGTCACATAATTGGTGTTGGGATACTGGGGAATTGGGAGGTAGGATGGGGAATGTCTTGGGTAAGACATTTACCCCTGCAACAATGGGGGCTGAGCCAAAACACAACACAGGTAGAATGGAAAAAAAAAAAGACACACCACAGGCTTATTTAGATGTTTGGTTAAAATTCTGTGTATGGTTCTATCACTATATTATATTCCTGTTCTTTTCTGCGGCTGCTTTGCTTCTCCAAACAGACCAAACGGTGCCAAAAGCTAGGCCCACAAGAAAGTGAATCAAACAAGGATGCTGCCTGTGTCTCCTCGTGATGATCATCAGAATCTGGGGAGGAGTTTGATGCGTCTGTAGGGTGATGATGGAAGTTGCAAGTGAAGAACTCAGGGTTCTGGTGTTTTTATCATCCCAGGTAGCAGGTAATTTGGTCTTCGCAGCAAGGATACCAGCAATACTGAATAATACATACACACTAAGGGCCTGAAATCACAACACATTAATGAACTCTAGACAAAACAACCTTTTGCTACCATAAGTGGGCATAGCTGAACCAAATACTTTTCCAAAATAAACACTGATGGGAATATTAGGAGGAGTTAGGCCTTGACAAATTCAACACATGTCACATATTAATGGAATGAGAACGGTGGAGGGGAAAAGAGAGAAGGTACCATCAAGGTTAAGTGGACTTTCTAGATGAGAGTCTGAGAACATGCTGGTTGTTTAAGACCAATGAATGCTAAGTCTTCACACTGAAGACGATCTACCATGCATTTAAAAGAGGTCATGGTGTCTGCTACTGCAGCTGCAGGATACCCACTGTAAACATGACACAGATCCTAATCTTCCAGCCTCCAGTAGGCTTTGCAAGGCTGCTTGCAGAAAGGGAAGATCCCATTTGTGAAAATAAGCACTATGTTTTCATATGGCCAGACATCTGCTCCTGGCTAAGAACACCACGAAGGGAGATTGATTTTCTGGTGGAGTTCTATCTTTCTGCAGAGGAAGATCATCTTTTGAGGCAATCAAACATCTCAACAAAATGACCTACATTCATATCTGCAAAATTAATCTAATTAGGGGCTCTTTCTTGGGTTGAAATGGCCTGTTCCCTCATGTGGATGCCCAATCATGTTCTTTGTCCTTCCTCTGAATATCAGGAACAGAAACTACAGATAGAAGGTACCAAAAATTGGGAAAACATAGGGGAGGGTAGACACATGTGATACACATAGCAAAGAAAATGCTCGGTGTGCTCATATATCATACATCAGGCTTGATGTTCTCATATAGAAACGCGTCTTTGTAAAGTAACTCAACAATAAGGACAGCACAGAGAGGTTCAAGAAGCTGCTCACAGTTCTGCAGCCCGCAAAGTACATAAAACAGACTTCATATCCAAAGCTGTGTGAATGGAAACCTTAGCATCTTTCACCTGGATCTGATTCCCTTAAGGGACTTTTTGACTGGGGAATGACAAGCCTTATTAAGAAAAGACTCTGACAGTGTTGCTGCATCCAGGGGCTTGCTGCAGTGAGAACTACTTCCTCCAATGAGAACTCCTTCTTCCAGATCCCCACAATGACTGAAAAATCAACATTCCCCTGTGGACCAGCAAAGATCTCAGGAGAAGCAGCTACATTAGGAATCATTAGGGAGACACTGGACAAGCAAAGGGGAGCTTCCCCACCTATAGTTCCGTCTACAGAAGCCCAGACTTGTGTTACTGTAGGCACCCCAAAAAGAGGGCTGTCTTCCATACTTGTAGAGGAACATGAGAGTAGGAAGGACCTAGCTGGATTGGTGAATGGAAGAGAGGGTGGGAGAAGAGGTAGGTAGGGAGTGTGGGCAAAGATATAAACTCATTCTATTTGTATGTGAAAATTTCTAAAAATAAAGTTTTGAAAAGAAAAAAATGGAAATGCTGTGAAATACTCTGTGCAGGTTCTATTCAGCGAGCAGAATGTGCATAGAACAAAGTAGGTATGACATGCTCAGCTGTCAACTTAAATCAAAGGCAGGCAGGTGCAGGGCATGCCTGTGGAGAATTTAGTTAAGAAGGGCCTATAGGCAAGCCTGTAAGAGAGCGTCTTAGTGGCTTTGACTGAAGGGAGACGACCTGCTCACACAGTAGGCAGGGCCATTTCCTGGGCAGGTAGGATGGACAGAGCTGGTTGACATCTGGTAAGTTGGTAAAGCAGAAAGTTACTAAGTATAGTATGCAGCCCTGGTCCTTGTCCTCTACTCTGGACCATGGGTGTGGCAGGGCCAGTTCCTTTGGCTACTGAAGCTGGTATGATGACTTCTGCCATGATGAATTGTAATCTGGAACTGTGAGCCAATAAAATCCTTGTTTCCCTAATTTGCTTGAGTCAGATACTTAGAGTGACAAAGTTATGAGACGAAGACATCAGATTCTAGATATTTCACTGTTATGGTTTGAAATGTGTCCCTCATAGTGTCATGTGTTTGGCAAGGTCATGGCATCTTGAGAGGTGGAGTCCTTGCTAGAGGAAGGCAGTCACAAGGGGTGGACCTTGAGGTGGATTGGTCCCACCCTGTCTCCAGGAGAAGTCTGTCTTTGCTGCAAGCAGTCTGCAGCTCTCAGCTTCCAAGACGTCTGCGATGACTTAGCGTCCTCCAGCTTTGGCCAGCCAGCCATGCTGCCTCTGCTTTGAGAGACTGTACCTTCCCTCTGGAACCGTAAGCTGAATAAACCTCCCTTTCTCCCTTAAGTTGCTTGACTTTGGGTGCTCTCTCACAGCAATAGTCAAGAGTAACCGTTACATTCACCAAGTATTTACTCACTTGATTGCATTTCTGGAATGAATTAGTTTCAATATTTTTTTTTCTCTAGGCCTATCATAGTTTGTCTTCAGGTCAAAACTTTTCACCTGATCTTGTTTTCCTTTGCTGTACCTTAAAAAGTGTGGATACCAAAAGGAAGGACTCTGTTAACATATGCTGCACTATGTTATGGGGCACAGGGGTCATGTGAGAAGCCCCACTTTACTGTGAAGGCAAACTGCTTATGCTCAACAATTACAGCCTCCTGGTGCCTTGAATCAGGTGCATGCCTATCATGCTGTCATCTTGATAATGAATTATAGGTGTGCAAGGAAATGAGTCTTTCATCAAAGGAACCCCCCTATCATATATATGTAGCCAAAGAACAGAAAAGCACTTTTTTTCACAGAACAAATTTTTATGTGGGAGGTCAATGTTAGAAAACCGTGGTTGCCTAATAATCCGCAGGTCATAGTAACCAGGCCCCATGGGCTTATTGTGATTTTCACGGCAGACCTGACACACATCGGCAACCTGAGTGGCGCTGGCATTCTAGCACTGAGCAGAGTGAATGTAGTTAAGACGAGGCCATGAAATCAGCGCGAGTGTTCATGTGGGGATATTAATCAGATTTGCAGACCTGCCCTCAAATATTCTCAGTGTTGTGTTTTTCTTTTAAAAAATCCATAGAATTTTATTAAAGGTGAGAAAAACCAAAGCTCTGAAATAAACATAGGAAGGATATTAATTGACTTGTCTACTGATATTAAGTGTGGCATTTATTACAGGAGAGAAATTCTGTAAAATCAGCATTGTGTTCACTTTCTGCCCTCTCTGATAAACACCAAACATTCGTTGTATTTAAAATGCGGTGGAATGTCAGAATGTCAGGAGAGTTACTGAGTAATTATGGGTAGAAGAAAGGTAGCTGGGGTTGTGGGATAGAGTTCCAGACCTGGCTCAGTCACAGCCCATGGGATGTCAAGAGAAGTCTTTTAGCTTTGGTTTGAGCCAATGATCTCTTCCAGAAAATGGAGGCAGCAGTGGTTTTCTACCTGAGGATATTGTGAGTCTCAGGCAAGATAACTGATGAATACCTACTGTGATAAGCATATCTAAGCATTACAAAATGTGTATTCTTTTATTAGTCTCCAAAGGAGAATGTATTAAAAATGGAGATCTAATTTAGTGGGAGACAGAGCTGATCACTAAAGCATGTCTTAGATCGAGGCAAATGATACCTTTTTTTGTCATTGTTGTTGTTGACCACAGCAAAATATGTGAGTATACACTGGTATCTGCATCTGCTGCTCCCTGTTGTCTCCTGAAGAACATTCTCTTCCATCCCTGACAAAAACTCCAGCTATAGCAAGCCTGCCTCGGTGTTGGTCCGTTATCACTCATATTATTTCACTACTTCCCTTCACTGGTGCATTGGCAATGGGAGTCCCAGTAACCTACTCTTTGGGCCTTTGGATATCCAGTAGCAATAATTGCCTATGTGTCTGATCACCAGTGATTGGTGTTCAAAAGGATGTGACTTACCCATTGGCCTCCTTGATATACCATTAAGAAGATAGTTCAAGGCCCCCTAGCCCTCATGGTACTCAGGGTGCCATGACTCTGTTTCTAGCTCCATGAGTTCTCCAAGGGCTCTGTAGCCCCTCATGGCACTCCACATCTGGAATCTATGAGTTCCAGCCTTTCTTTCCTCTAATAAAATCTACCTTAATCCTCTAAAAAAAAAAAGAAGATGGTTCAAGAAAGTGTGCTTTGAAAACCTGTTAGGGTTGCCTGCCACTTTGGTTCCTAAAGTTGACTTCTGGCAACAGTAGGCTTAACAAGGCAATGAGGTAAAGGGAGAGGGGCAGGATCTGATCTCAAAGGTGGCTGTTCACAGCTGGGTCTCTCTGTGCAGTAATCGAGATGACTGTTTGTGTTGAGTTGTTCAGATCCTCTGTTTCCTCATTTTTATAAAAATCAAGTGGTGTGATCAGATATGTTGTGTGTGTGGAGCCATTGTCATGTGAGAGAAATATACATTTCTGGGAAATTCAGAAAATAGTCATTACTACAGAGGCAGAGTCCTAAGTCCCTCATCACAATGGTTCATGAAGAATCATGTGAAAGGACTCTGGGGGTGTCCAGATGTTGTTTTCTATACGTGGATTGCAGGCTGCAGCTCTTTATATATGAAAAATTTTATATAAAATGAGGTAGTATTTACACATTAACTACACACCTCATTCTGAATCCATTGAATCATCTCTAGATTGCTAACAATACTGAGGGCAGAATAAACACCGTGTAAATCATTCTTATACTATTTTAGTGAATAATGACAAGAAAAATGTCTGTTCATATCCAGGATGTATGCAACCTTTGAAAGCTAATTATATAGTAGGGGAATGATAATGTACCACCTTAGTAACAAATCTATGCAAATTATATAGCAATTAGGTCATTGTCCTCTTGTACCACCCCCAACCATATGCAAAGAAAGGGTTCTGTAACTCCGTAATTGATACCCATGAAGAATTTCACCTTCTAAGTTACATGTCTGCTCTTCTCTTTGGGTTTCCAACTTTTCCAGGAGAAAGTTCCTAACTAATATATTTCTCTGACAAATAAAATAAAGCATGAGCGCTGTTCTACCTGGAAATCTTTAAATTATCTCTTTAGACTTTCAGTTCACAATTTACAAGTGACAGGCAACATATTTCATTATCTTTATGTTTGAAATAACTTTCAAAGAGAGAGGAAAGGGGCGTTTGACATTATTGTAATCAATTCTGTCAGAAATATTATTGGATTTACTTGATTTTGTGAACACAATCATTTTTCATTGTTATTCTGAGTTTTCTCAGATGTTTTACAGGAGGCTAACATAAATAGTAAAATATGCTTCACTAAGACATCTGTTGAAAAAATAATGAGATGCTCTGCCTAGCAAAGGCACTTTCTAAAGCTGTGATTGTCTCTTTTTATAGCAAAGAGGCAAATCCCCAGGTGTCCTTGGACTAGCACAAACTCCACTAGTTTTACCAAGAAGGGCAGCTTGGTGTCCCAGAGCTGCATGCCAGCTCGGTTTTATTAGGTTAATGAGTAAATCCCACTTGAAATGGTCCTGCTCCGCCCAAGCGTTCATCGGTCTCCATTGCCACCGAGTTCAAGAGGTTTGCTCGCACCAGGTATGATGTGCCGGAGCATTTTCGCATGAAGGTTCACTTCTCTGCCTGGTTATCACTCATGTGTCCTTTTCTTATGAAGAATAAATTGAAGAAGTCACACAGTAGGTTATCTGTGGGAAAAGCAGCCCAGAATGACTCTTGCTTGATGATGGTTTGGGAAATTCCAAGGAAAGCTCTATACCTGGTTTCTTTTATGTAGAGGAGGAGAACCTGGTGTTATTTCCAGGAACAACTGAGGATTGAAGCAGTCATTAAATGTAAATAAAATGTATAAAATTGAAAATTTCCGTATGTCTTTAGGTGACACTTATCTGCTTGTAACACAACATCTTATTTGATTTCTTAAATAGACACACTGTTCATATATGTGGGTTCTGAGACTCAGGCAGAGGCCTTTAACGCAAATCAAGGAAGGCATGTCATGTTCACTTTGCACATAAGGAATCTGAATATCCAAGAAGCTATTGAAATGGTCCTAGTGCTCAGCTAGGAGATGGAAAAGCAGAGACCACTGATAAGGTAGCACTGAATTTACAACACCTAAATATTTAGTTTTCTTATATTTTCTTTTGCCTAGATCTAAAGCAATGTTGAACATTAGTTTGGCTCTTTATTCCTATTCTACCTGCCCGGAGCAGATTTTCAAGTTCTTCCAGGGTGTCCAACTGACTTGCATGTCTGGAGTTCCTCCGCCATGTAAATTTCTATGAAATGGAACGTACTCTCTAAACATCTGCCACAAGTGAAGTTTGTTTCCTAAGCATGAAAGTGGAAAGATGAGTTATTTGTTTTTATCCCTCCACTAATACTGAGTTATTTCTTGGCACTTACACAACATGTCAGTCTTGTCGACTGTGGTTTCTCAGCAGAGGGGAATGAAGTAGTATGCTCGCTGCTTTCCTATTCTGAGGGCCTAGCACACAGCACACAGCTCAGATTCAATAGAAAAATACTGAATGTTCTCAAGTTTGAGTTCTAGACTTCTTCAGAAGAAAAGGAAATTGGGTTTTCCAACAAACATAACCGGTTACTTAAATTTAGAGAATGTATGCTAAAATTACCCAGGGAAGTTTCTAGAAAGATCTATTAATGAATTAACAAGGGATGTCTTAGTTTTAGATGCTAGGAACAGGCGGAAAGTAAATACTTCTGAATGGCCAGCAGGCTTTCTCTAACTTATATTTTCTTATGATTTTCCACCGATTCATTAAATAAAGAATTTTTCACAGTCCCACATTAGAAGTCTGAAGAGGACTAAGCAACTGAAAGCTGCCCTCATGGGCTTTGTAGACAGGCTAAAGAAGCTAAAGCAAGGGACAAAGGAGAGTATCAAGGGCTGAAAAATTGATTCTGGGCAATAAAGATTGAAAACCAAAGTAACCTAAAAAAGCAGCAATCAAGAAATATGAAGGTAGAGTAGTCTTTCCAAAGGCAGCAGAATTTGAACAAGATGGCAACTACAGAAGAGAGCAGAGAAAGGGACCCATACTAACAAGAACCAGACAGAGACCTATATGACCAGAACGACTTGCCATCAACTGTAATTCAATCTTGACTCAGATGCCTGTCTTTCCCAGATTTGCATCCAGATTGATGAAGCTGTCATACATGTGGTCCCCAGTCTGCTGTAGCTGTCCATAGCGGTGTATCCCAAGCCCCTTCCTCTTTCTACTGACAAATCTGGAAAAAGAATTCACCTTGTAGAATCTGGTCTGGTGCCTCCCCTCTGAGGGACAGACCAAGGGACTAGTATCCTGTTTTGACAATTAGTCAGAAGAGCCTGAGTACATGTCTGTAGACTTTCGTCTCAGTCTTATATTTTAGATGGTTCAGCCGGAGCTGTTACATTTTGGCAGCATTCCTTGTTAGCATTTGATAAACAATTATTGCCAAATGTTAGCAAGGAAACCTGCCAAATGTTACAGCTCAGATTTAACTGCTGAGGGAAAAAAAAATACAGTTTGAAAGAGCCTTTTGCTACCGAGCTGTTGCCTAGTGAGGCTGTTCTGAAGCGGCAGGGGACCTCAGTTGGGACAAATTGTGAGTATGAAGGTATAGGGCCCTTTGCCAGTGCTCTGGGTTCCCCTCTGAAGTTATAAATTGGCTGACACCTGTTGCTTTTCCAAGTAATCAATCTGGGTTCAGTCACTTCTGGCCAACATTTTGCTTCTGTGTGTCTATCCACAGTGGATATCAGACACGCCCTCTTTCATGGTCCTTTTTCTGTAGTATGCGAAGCCCAGGACTATGGAATCACCCAGTTCCATTGCTTATCTTTTGAGACTCTTCTTTCTAGCAGCTACTAGCATTGTTCCTACTTTCATTTTCCCTGGGAAACATCCCACCACTTTCCTTTTCGGTTTACTAATAATATATATATATATTAAAGAAAGCTATCTAATCTCTTTTGGTGATCATTCCACCAATCCAGCAAATCAGGACGATTTCATCACTGGGGTGGTGATGTCTATCTCGTCCTCTCAGTTCAGGGGCATGAAGACGTCCAACCTGGGCCATGTCGGGAAAGCTAAGGACTGAACAGAAGAAACAAGCCAAGACATGACAAGAAAGCACTAAATTTTCATGGTGCATTTGGTTTTGCACTACATTTAATGCTCTGGATACTTGAAGTAAGACTTTGGGAAATGAAAGTTTGGTGACCATGTGGCTAAGCAAGTTCACGGCCCATTGAACGCGTCACAATAGAAATCCACCATGAGTCGGATCCCAGCCTCAGCTGTCGCAGCTCAGTTCTTCTGTGGCTCTCCTTCTCTCTCCTTTGCTTCTGGAAACATGGCCTCTGGTGTGTGATGATGTCATCAAAGTGTTCAATGACATCAAGGTGTACAAGTCATTGACACCAGAGGATGTGAAGAACCGCAAGAAAGTAGTGCTCTTCTGCCTGAGTGAGGAAAAGAAGATTGTCCTGGAGGAGGAGGGCAAGGAGATCCTGGTGGGTGATGTCAGCCCACCTTTGGCAAGATGCTGCCAGACGAGGAAGGACTAAGTCCTCTATGACACAACTTATGAGTCCAAGGAGAGCAAGAAGGAGGACCTGGCGTTCATCTTCTGGGCCCCTGACAGCACACCCCTTAAAGCAAAATGATCTATGACAGCTCCAAGGATGCTATCAAGAAGAAACTTAGAGGGATCAAGCCTGAACTGCAAGCAAACTGCTGCGAAGAGAGCAGCAGAGAAGCTGGGCTGCAGTGCTGTCGTCTCCCTGCAGGCCAAGCCTTTGTGAGCGGCCTCCAGCCCCCTGCCTGGAGCATCTAGCAGCCTGGCACCTGCCCTTGGGGTTGCAGGCTGCCCCCTTCCTGCCAGATGGGAGGGGCTGGGGGCCTCCCAGCAAGGGGTGGGCATCCCTTCACCCAGTTGCCAAATAGTCTCCTCACCTCTGGATCTTCCTCCTCTCTTTGTCCCTGACTGTTCTGGCCTTCCCAAACCTCTCTTCCATCTTCTGATTCCTCTTGGGTTGAAGCAGACCAAGTTCCCCGCAGACACCCAGGCTGTTTTGGAGGGAGCTGTATTTTTTAACAATGTCCTACTCCACCTGTCCCTACCTGGTCCTGGGCTGCCAACTTCTAACCACAGTGGCGACTCTGTGCTTGTCTGTTTAGTTCTGTGTGTAAATGGAAGGCTGTGGAAATGCTCCCCCCCCCCCCGTGCCAGCTGGTTCCTTGCCCTTTTCCCTGTGTCTTGACCACTTTTGGAAGCAGGACCACCAAGGGACCTTCAATTTTAAAAAAAGTCACAATAAAAAGGCTAATTAATAAAGAAAAAGAAGAAATCCATTATGATACACTTTTAAGGTTGAGAGTCTTTATTTTGGGATTCATAGAGCTTTTGTACTTGACCTTTTCCTAGACATTTTTTAAGGATTGTGTTGGGATACACAGCTATGTCTGGGTGATTTTTTTTTTTGGGTGATTTGAATCTTCAGAGGCTAAAATGTTGAGATCTATTCAAGGGAAAGGAAGAAAGGGAGGTAAGAATAAAGAATGTTGGAAAGATGGGATATACCTTTCATAGGAATGGATAGAAACAAAATCAGGCCTTTATGTAGCAATATTCATAATCTGAACCTAAGGTGCCTTGGTTTCTCCAGGGTTTAGTCTTTCTTTCGATGGTGAGGCGGTAACTAGGCAATCAGAAATGCCAGCTTCTTAGATGTGCTGGCAGAGGACAGGAGCCTGAAGTTAGTGACTCAGGAGGCAGGTGGTGGAGACTTGCTCTGCAGCCGGGGAAGGTCCAGAACAGGGAACCTCGGTCCCTCATGGGACCTTGTCTCCTAAATTGGAGATTTTTTTAAAGCCTCCCTATCATCACTACCATTTTCTAGCTTTTTTTTTTTTAAGTCAAGACTTTTCCTTTAATACAAGCACAACGAGTGGTTATCCTTAACTCTTCCCCTTCCCTCCTTCCCCTCTTCCACTTCTTGATGATTGCCTATCTGAGCAAGGGTGAGGTTCTTCAACTGCATCCCTGTGTCTTCAAGTGAACACTCTCCATAACACATTTAGCTCATTAAATAATTGATGTAGAAATATGGAAAGCTTATTGCAGCACATCTCATTTTCAAAGAAAATATAGACTATAGTCAGGTAATAGGAGTCAATGAGGAGCCGGAACATTAGGAACATAGTTGAAATAATATTGGCCATCAAAATTCAAAGAGCTAAGGATGATAAAAATGCACACATTTGAAAGTTGCAGTATGAAAGACTCAAAGTTGCTAGATGTTTTCATATTTGCTTATAGATCAAAGATATGATTTTTGAGTGGAGCTTTGACAATCCACACAGGAAAAGAGACTGGCTAAGGAAAATGCCTGATCACAGTGAAGGCTTGGTCAATAGTGGCACGTAGAATTTTATGGTTTCATCTGATATCATTGGAGAAAACAAAATAAAAAATAAGCTAGTAAAAAAATAACAAAAGTTTTTTTGCTGTTCAGGATACAAGAGTGTAGAAAGTGAAATTTCAGACTAGTTTAGGTCCCCTGATATATTTGCTTGTAGGATAATTTCTCACACACCACACACACACACACGCAAACACACACACAAACACACACACACACACACAAACACATACACACACACACACACACATACGAATCGAAGACAAGTAAGCAGTATTTCCAGTCCCTAAAATAAAATTAAAAGCAGGCTGGGTATGAAAGAATGAAAAATAAATTAGATAGAAAATTGTACAGGATAAAGGAACTTATTTTGAGGTAAAAGACACCATGATGATTGGACACCAATATATGGATTTTTTTATTCCTTCAAAGTTAGAGTAATTATGGAAGATGACAAGACAGAAAGAGTTTGATTAGATGTAATGAAGGTAGAAATCGCTGGAGTAGGATTTGATCTAAACTTCTCAGTAGAAGTCTGTATTCTTTTGTGAAGTCTAAAAACATATTTTCCTTTAAGAGGGTGTTGTGGCATGTTTCACGGGCTACTGCTGTTGCCTCGTGTGCGGGGAAGAGTGCTTGGGAACAATGCTTTCATGGGAAGGTGTGTGCCTAGGAACACAAGAAAGACGGAAACACAATAGACGCTGAAAACCAACAGAAACTCCATCAGTAGTAGTGTTAAAACTCATGTAAAATAGATTTCTGCTCAGTTCATTGAGTTTGCAGTTTCTAAACCAACTTGAAGAATAAATGCTGCAAGTGACAGAGAACTTCCCTTTAGAACGTTCTGCCCATTGGAAGAACTGATCCAGTCATTAGTCATTTCTCCCTGAATTGTGCTTGCTTGTACTTTGCATGCTTGTACTTTGAAAAACCAGTTCTTTCACTGATGTATCTACAATGCTTGCAGTTCATATTCTTCATCTGACCATGGTTCCTGAGGCTTTTTCACATGTACATATTATGAAAGTTTGGGGCTTGACTTTGAGGTTAATCTTTTCAGGATAGATAGGGGAGTCATCTCTATTTTCATGGTTTGCTTTGCCATCTATGGTCTGGGTGTCCTTGAATGCCATTTACCCCACTAGAGCCACCCCCTCTCGTTCCTCTTCTGATGGGTTCTTACCTGGCACTGTGATGTCCGCCACATTCACTGAGGCAGCTTGGGCTAAGTGTCATTGTGTTACTAGTGTCTTCAAATTTGCAATGCTTAAATCGATCTTTTCCCTTAGTGTAAGCACTAGTGTTAATACTCATCTTTGTATTCCCATGGTCTGGAGCAATAATTCACACAGAATCTAACAAGCATGTTTTCAAATGCACATGCATTTCAACATGAAGCTCCAAAGTGGGCACATCATCTTTTGAGATAAGAATGACACATTGCTGGAGCCCAAGGCTACAGGTAGGGTGAGACACGCTCTCACTTGCCTTTCTGTTTCTGGTTGATCTAGTGGTTCCAGTTTTTTTCATATTTCCTTGTACACAACTCTGTTCTCTGCTCCATTTTTACCCACTTTGCACTTACGCCAAATGCCCTCTACTCTCCCACAACAGAAACTGACTCTGGCTCATTTAGTCAGAAAATAAAAGTAGATGATGAAAGGTGTTGGAGAGTGCTTAGTTACTCTAATGTGTGCTGCTGTGTGAGAGAACACCCAAAGCCAAGCAACTTAAGGAAGAAAGCTATATTCAGCTGACAGTTGCAGAGGAGAGATACAGTCTTGAATGGTGGTCAAAGCATTGTTGGCTGGCGGAAGCTGGAGGCAGGTTAAGTTGCTACAGACATCTTGGACGTTGAGAGCTACCAGACTGTTGCTGCAAAGCAGATTCCTCCAGAAGATAGGGTGGGACTCATCCACCTGAAGGCCCACCCCCTGTGACCGCCTTCCTCCAACAAGGCTCCACCTTTCAAAGGTGTAAGACTTTCCCAGTCCATGAGACTGTGAGGGACACATTTCAAACGATGACAGAGAGTTCACAGACGCAATCAGAAGTCTGGAATTTAGAAAGCAGTCAGCATCGGGCACAGGTCAGGCAGCTAGGAGCACAACCCACACCCTGGGGAACATCGACATTGGAATAGCAGAGATCGGAGAGAGAGCTACGCAGAGGCCAGCAGAGTCCACAGCAGCCTCCGAGCCACTGGCACCGAGAGACCAGAGAAGAGAATCCCAGGACATAGCTGCTGGACTGCGACAAACGCCCAGAGGTCACGCAAGATTGAGATGGTGCGAGGACCATCGCCCATGTAAGGCTGAACTTGGAGGAGCATTTGCCATCAAGCCAAGTAGCTGGAAGATGGCTTCGTAAGGAGCTGGAGGAGAAGGCAGGCTGAACTTCCAAGAATCTTGAGTAAAAATTGAAAAGAAGCATGTGACCCAAAGGGGAGCTTTTTCTTTTTTTTAAGGGAGACTGGTCTGTTTTTAATTTTTATAAACTGAGGAAAGTGGTTTTCCTTTCTTCAGAGGAGTTTGCCTCCAGTGTCTGCTGCTGTGGCTAAAAGGAGGGCTGGTTGGACCTCCAATGAGACCAATGGAATCGCCAGTGTTAACTCCTGTCAGCAGATATGAAAGCAGATATGATTGAAGATGGACTGGTCATCTGAAAGCCTGTGACTGTGCACTCTCTGCTCAATGGCAGAAAACACTGTGGCTCTCCGAAGGGGCAGGCATATGGGCAGAGGTAAGCAGAAGGGTACCGCCAATGCTCGACTGTCTGAGAAGGTGACTTGGATGAGGAAAATAAGGATTCTTTGCAGGCTGCTCAGGAGATACGATCAAAGAAGACTGACCGCCATATGTACCACAGCCTGTAGCTGAAGGTGAAAGGGAATGTGTTGAAAAACAAGTGTATTCTCATGGAAGACATCCATCAGCTGAAGGCAGACAAGGCCTGTAAGAAGCTCCCAGATCTCAACTCTGTCTAAGGAGGAAGAGACCAAGAAAATGATGTTCCCCTCCTGTCTGTACATAGTAGCTTGAGTGGCGGACCATGAAAATCAGTCATTAAAAATATAAAACAAGAAAAAAAAGCTGGGAAAGGTGTGCGTGCATACGTGTGTGTGTGTGTGTGTGTGTGTGTGTGTGTGTGTGTGTGTGTGTGTGAGAGAGAGAGAGAGAGAGAGAGAGAGAGAGAGAGAGAGAGAGCAGACAGTTTAAATGTGATTATGAGAAGTAGGAAGGCTGGGAACAGGCGTTAAAACTAGTCATGACCGTGATGTGGGGCACCTCATCTTATGAGGTGGGAGAAAGGGGGAGACAGTTGTGTGTGAAGCCTGCAATGAATTTGAGGTATGGGAATAGAAAATATCTAGATTTTTCTTATTGAAATGGAAGATTATGTAATGTAATGAGAACAAAGTAATATCATAGCAGCTCGCTGTGTGTATTGTTTGCTGTTTGGTTGATTTTCTCTTCACTACCCACTTCTTAATTTACGATGTTTATCCAGATTCAGTTGAACTGTGGTGCTCCCTGCATTAGATTCGTTAATGCACATAACACATCTTTCTGAGAATCTATAAACCTTCACTTTCTCTAGTACGTTGTGAACTTATTAAAAAAACCATTGGGACTTATTCCCAGGGTTATTGTTTATCAACACTTGCTGAATGAACAAACCGATTTATTTTCTTTCACCTATCTATACACCTATTATTTTCTTCTGTTCATCTATTTTTGGGGCAGGCTTCCATTTAGCCCAGGCATGCTCCTTCTGCTTCTGCTTCCCAAATTCTTAGATTAAGACACATGCAAACATGTGTTCTGCTCATTTAATCTCTTCAGTCTGGTTTATTTTAAAAGATCTCAGAACTGACAAGCTTAAGGGATGAGGCAACCAGAGGTAAATAATATTGTGCATTTTATAATAATATATGCAATATTTGCATGAATTAGATATTATATTTCTTTGGATCTGGGCATTGACTGGTCTTTGCAAATGTGGATGTGCCCACCCACAAACGTAGGTTCTGAAAAGTTGGACAAGCCTGTGATGCACCAGGCCTAGAGCTTGCCCGTCCTTCCTGCAGATCAACAGCTCAATTAGGGCAAAGCTGCTTAGAGAAGGAAACAAGAGGCCTGACAGCCCAGCAACTCCTCGGCTTGGCAGGGTGGGCCTGGGGAGAGAGGCCCATTTCTCCAAATGGCCACTCTATTCCTGTGACTCACGGAAGCTGAGGAGGGCAGGGCACTGCTCTGGCTTTTGTTCAAGCACGGGTGATGACCACAAACTCTCTCCTTTGCCATTTCTACTCTCATTAAATCAGAGAGGGCTTGTGGCTGGCAGGCCTGCGTAGGTTGTCCACTGTGACTCAGCTGTTTCAGGTTAGAATTGGACAGAATTTATGAGCCCAGAGGCTCGGGGAGCGAGGATGCTTGCTTAGCGGTGGTGCAGCTTCAGGCCATTAGTACTCGCTGTGGGCTTGAAAAGGGGCTACAAGACGGAACGTTGTCTTCGTTTTTATGATACTTATTTTAGGCCCACTTTAAAAAAGAACTTCACAGCTTCTGCGATAGGAGTGGAAGGAGACCAGGGGTAGCAAGATATTCTTCGTTGATGTTGGAGGATAAAGCTTGTATTTATGCTCCCACGTTGTCTTCTGTCTGAATTTAGAAGACCAGAAGATCACGGTCAAGCATGTGGCTCCAAGAGAGATACCCAAAAGCGTGTATCACTAGTCTCACTTTTTCATACCTGCATTCTCTGCATGTTTTCCCTTAAAAATGTCAGGCCAGGCTTCGATCACGTAAGACCTAAAGATATAAATATAATGGTGATCATTTGAATGATAACAGCTGTGTGCCAGGCACCATGCTGGGCATTTTTATGACTTTTATAATTATTCTACGAGGAAAGCAATGGTCTTCACCTGGATCTCTCTAGCATATACCTATCTCTTTCTTTCTATCATCTAAATTTATCTTCCATCAGTCAATCAATCAATCAATCATCTATATATAGATAGATCTTGAGTAGATATCTATTTAGAGATAGATGGAAAGGTAGGTGTAGATCAATAGATAGATGATAGAACTGGAACTTCAGAATGTTTTAACAATGTGCTTAAAGTCACAATATTCATAAATTAATAGAAAAACAAAACAAATCAGGGTTGACTAGTGCTAAATCTTGCTCCTTTTCTGGTTGCTGATTCTCGTGGATAGCTTTAGAAAGAAAAAATAACAACAGGCATAGAAAATAATCAGTCCTCTCCTTCCACCATATGAGGTCTGAGATCAAACTTAGGTCCTGAAATTTAGCAACAAGTGCCTTTACCTACTGAGCAAACTTGGCAACTGCTAAACAGGTGCATTTCTACAGAATGTCATTACATGTGATATAATATTATTTTGTGATTCTTTAGATGAAAGGACTTTCATGCCTGTGATATTTTGCATGTCCTATATGCTACCTGAAAAATGTTTTATTAATATTTTTTAAGGGAGGAGCATACAAACACATGCACAGACACACACACACACACACACACACAGTGGATTCCAGTGGACATTATATGTCCAATGACTCATAGCTAGAGGATTGGAGCCATAGAAAAAGGTCATTTTCTTGGTATAACCATATCCTGGCCTCAAGTCTTAGCTTCGTATTTGGGGCATGGTGGAGAATAAGACAGACTACAAGTTGATGAACCATATGCCCGAATTTCTCAGATTCTCACCGACCAAGCATGGACCAGGCCTCTCAATAGGGCTCTCTGACCAGTCCCATTTTTCAGACCTCTTAAATTTTCAGCATGGATATTTGCCGAGTCTTTACGCCTTTGGAATTGCCATCCCAGAGTTCAAAACGAGACAATGTGAACAAAGAGAAAAGGAGTTAGAGAGGCAGGAAAAGAGACTGAAGCAGAAAAGGAACAAACACTATTTCACCTCTGCCAAATTTTTTTTCTTTTATGGAATTGTCCATTAGCTGCCAAAAGCCTTCTGAATGTAACAGCTGTGTTCTTCTTGAGTAGATTCACAGAAACTTGGAGAGCTTATTTAAAAAAAAACCTCTTGGAAGGGTTAACTTATAAAAATCCTAGGAGCAGATGAGGAGGCTCCACTCCCTGAGCTGATGAGCTCAGAGCATTGGGTCTTCAGTCTAGAACCATCCTTGTGGCTGCTCTTGTTGCTGTCACTGCAGGGAGTTAGGCCATGAACCAGGTGGAACAGTGGAAGCCCAATTGACCTGGGTTCAGTTTTTACATCTGTGTCTCACTAGACATTGGACATGTCATATCCACTGGAATCAACTATGTGTATGTGAGTGCGTGCGTGCGTGTGGGTATGTGTGTGTGTATTTGTGTGCTCCTCCCTTAAAATTATTAATAAAAATTTTTTTCAAGTAGCATATAGGACATGCAAAACATCACTGGCATGTAGGTCCCTTCCATCTAAAGAATCACAAAGTACTATTATATCACACGTAACGCCATTCGGTAGAAATGCACCTGTTTGGCGGTTGCCAAAATTGCTCAGTAGGTAAAGGCACTTGTTGCTAAATTTCAAGACCCCATATGGTGGAAGGAGAGGACTGACTATCTCAAGTTGTACACACACACACAGTGGAAAAAAGAAGAAAAGAAAGGAAAAAAGAAATGTTTCTGTTTAACCAAAAAAAAAAAAAAAAAAAAAACCCTCATTTCCTTGTCTCTTCCCTTCTCCCCAGGAAAGTTCTAGAAATAGTCTGCATGGGAAGGAGCTGTAAGGTCCCTGGTTGTAACATTTTATTCTTTGAGCTTGAATTCCCTCTAGATTGATGTTAATATCCCTTCATCTCAGAGTACATTGCTTCCTAGGTGATGCTAGTCTCAAAGGGGGACATGGGAGCAGGTTGGGGTGCCAGTTCCTGCGTATCCAAGCCAAGCCAAGGTTTTCACTGAAAGTGCACCTCAGTAGGAGCTGCTAGCAAACTATATTCCAGGTACTTCTATCATCTATGTCTTTTTGTCCAATAGGAAAACCACCAGGCCCCTGTGTCTGTTGTGTACCTGAAATGTAGCTTGTCTGAAATCAAGACATTACACGAATATATGGCACACTAAATTTCGAGGAGAGTATAAAATGCAAAATATCTCATAAATTGATGTATCAATGATTTCTGAAAAGAAATATATTGATGAAAAAATTATATGCTGGAAGACAATTTGACCTATCTCTTTTCTGATGGGGCTTCCAGAAAAGTGTGAATTACATGTGTGATGATTTGCTTGTTAGCCAAAACTGGTGTAGATGACTTGGGTTAGAAAAAATAGAGCTTGTCCTTCTGCTTCTCTGGGAACTTTGTCTTTTTTCCTACACTTTGCCTCCAAACTTGTCATTTTATACCAGGTGAAGCCAACACAAAGCTCCTGTCATTTGAAAAATCACCTGGTCAGGGCAAGGAGAGTGTCACCTGAATGCTCTGGCCTGCAAGGACCACCGGCAGGCTTAGCCCTATCTCTTTCAATGGGTGGCTGTCTGTAGAACCACCCGCTTGTTCTTGGAATTACCACCGTTGGGCCACAAGAAAATAGCTCTGATGCATGTAGATATAGGTGATTGCGAAAAGGATTTCCATAACAATAATACTGCCACTGATACAAGTGTGTTTATTAATGCTAATGTTACTATGGCCAAGTAGATAGCATTGACATATGAGGAAACAAGTTTGGAGTTAGTATGGAAATATATAACCAGTGATTATCAAAGTTACCTTAAATTTCAGCCTAGCTATCTGACAAGCAGTTCTGAGCCTATTCTGTATTTGGATGAGGTATCGTGTTTTTCCTCTTGGCTTGTCTCCCTGAAATATTCCAAACTCTCAATGATGACCTCAAGCACGGCCATCTGGAATTTGCTTCTTTGTCCTAAATATTCTGTATTTTGTTGGCCCTTTTCTTTTCTCGTTGAGGCCCTATAAAAAGACATCATGAGAGATGCTTTGTTTTTGGTTTTGTGAAGTGAAGGGGCTACCTTCCTCAAAGGACCCAGAACTATGGCTGCTGGGAACATGGTGAAATATAATGTGTCGGGAAGTTTCCTTCCTTTTACATATGAAGGAAAGCAAGCAAGGCAGTGAACATGTCCTGTAGACTTCCCTGTTCCCTGCCTTGCTCAGCAAGCTTCTCCCTCATATTAGTTTTCATTTTGGTAAAAGCTGTCTCAGATTGTGCTGGGAAGCTTGTTATAATCTCTGTGATCACCAAGAAGGAAGTCCGGCCCTTCAGCAGTGACATCAGAAACAGTTTGCAGAGACACACACAAACCACATCAATTCCTGCTCCAGCATTATTTGCATTGGTAATGCAGAGAGAGACCTCTCTCCTTTGGACAGGATGCATTTGGATTGTTTTCTTTCTGGCATTTTCTGATTCCTGGTGGACAGAAATGGGAAGGGATTTGAGGTCCCAAAGCGATGTGTGGTAATTTTCTTACAAGGCAATGATTGATTGTCTCATTGCACAATTTCACTTTAATTGTGTTCATTTAGTATGCCCGAGTAATATAAATACACATTGTGCTATATAATGCATCCCCAATGTATGTAAAATCAGTGCTAGTATTCCATTCCTTGTTCTGGTGCTAATAAACAGCTATTCAGGATTTGTTCAGGTAGTTTGTAGCATTGCTGAATGCCTTGATGGAATTACAGCATTATCCATATACAGTTGGGGGCATATGAGTCCTTTTATGTAATATAATACCCTATAACGTAATGAGTGTCATTAATAAAGTGACAACATAAAACTTGAATTACCACTTCAGGATGTGCTTTATTCAAGCAGTAATACACTTTTGGTGCTTTGTAGTTTCTCTCCTTTGAATTCATGGCTTACCGCATTCAAACTGTGATATTAACACACCAACCAAGTATACCCTGTTGTGCCATAAAGCCGTGGTACTGCTGTGTCAAAGGGGGAAAAAACAAACATTATTCTAAAACAGAAACTGGAGAATGTTACCTCGATGCTTTGAAAGAAGATATGACTCTCACGAATAAGCCGATTTATTTACTACTCCAAAGCAGCATTTCTATTTTTATTCTTTTTGGATGATGAGTATTCAGAGAAACAATCTATGAGTTCCATGTTCCAGAAAGGAGGCTAAAAGATAAACTCATAAATTAGCCATCTCTAGATAATGAGAGGGTACATGGAATGCTCTCAGAATACTGAATAATATGGTAGATACAAGGTAACAACATGAAAAATATTGTCTTTTCCTCCGATCCATTTGGTATTGTCAATTGATTTGTCTGGCATTTCTTGTCAAGACAGTGACTGGGTGGTTTAAGTACAAACAGACAGTTTCAACATCTGGAAGTCACATCAGGATATATCAGGATACTAGTTATGAAGGCAAGTTTCCCAGCAGATGCAATTGAGAACATATTTCTGTACAGTAGCAGCACATTCAGAAGGTGCTCTGAATTTTGGAAGTTGTTTTTAATTCTAAATCATAGGTAAGCCATACATTTATCACACAAAATAGTGATGAAAAGACTTCAGAATTCTGGATGTGTGATAGCAGGAAATATTGTACAAACATTAGATTTTCTATTTAAAAAAAGTTTTTTTCTTATTCAAGGACCATGAATAGACAGAAAAAGCCTGGAAAATTAAAGTAGGAGGTCTATCATTTCTGTGCCCAAAATTCTTTTGTTCCCCTGAACTCTGTAGTTGGTACATCAAATGCTAAACTATAGCCTGTCTTGTTGACTGCCCCTCATATTCTTTCTGGCTTAACACTGGACACTTGCAATAGCTAGATGATTAAAACACAGCTTAGAACAATCCTATGAATGAGATCATTGAAAAGTGCAAAGAACTAAATGAATTACTGCAATTTATCTGCGAAATGTAAATTCACATAGGTCAAGAATTAGTGACAGCTTCAGCCTTTCAGATTGTCTCACGTCAATTTTTTAAAATTAAAGAGATTTTTATCTGTAATATTGTTAGACACAGACATTAGTTTTCCTAGAACATGCAGAATGCACTACAGGGATACTGCTATAAGTCATCATGCATCTTTGGAATTGTGATGGATGCTTGTTCATTGACACAAAGATCTAGTGTATGATGGTATCTCTATTAATCATGGACATAGATATTCAAGACAAAGAAATCTCTAAGTGTTTAAATAAATCCCACAAGGTGAAATTATTCCAACCCATTAGGATCAAATCATCAGTATTTTTCTAAGGAAAACAAAAGAAAATCTTAAAAAGAATTGCTACTAAGAAATCAGTGATTGATGCCTAGAATGGATGACTGGTGCCCTTTTTTCTGAGCCAGCAGTATTCTCTCATCTAAGTTCTTTTGTGGTCATGTGTCTTTAAATTGGTTGACTGTGATTGTCGTGCATCACTGGGGTATGTTTTTCCTTGAATTACATCACTGGCCCAAATGAGAAGTTAAATCTCCTATTTATTCTCACTGGTACCATATGCCAACTATCCAAAATAAATTTTGTGTTTATTGCTATGTAATTCACATGCTAGAAGGTTTAAGAGGTCCCAGCACTAAATTATTGTTTTTAAAAATCATTCAACTAATTCACACTGTGAATATATACTTAGTATTTTTCCCCTTTTAAAGATGTACGTATATGAATATCAAACCTTAGCTCTGTAGTTGACCACGGTCTCATCAATTTTTAGAATATGTAAGCAATTATACATGAGCAAACTTATGCAATGCAAATCACACTATATTGAATTCAAATTCTTATTCAGATGGTTGTATTTTGACTCCCTCTTGTGCACAGTTTTGTCTTTATTTTTTAATCATAGTGTGTGTGTGTGTGTGTGTGTGTGTGTGTGTGTGTGTGTTAAAGATCAATGCGTGTGCTTGTGGAGGCCCAAAGGTGTCTTCAGGAGTCATCCTGCATTATTTTTGTCTCCTTTTTGCTTCCTTCTGGGGTTTCTTAAGCTTTGTCTTCCAGAAAGCAAGTGCTGGCTGCCACCATTTTGACCTGGCTTTTTTTTTAACATGAGATTTGGGTTCCAAACTCAGGTCCTTCTGCTTACAAAGTAGAATCTTAACCTCTAAGCCATGTTTCCAGTCCCTCTTTTAATCTTCAGAAATGTTTTTTTTTTTTTAATTTTTTTTTTATTATTTATTCAACTGTGCGCATGTGCGTGTGTATGTGCGTGTGTGTGTCTGCGTGTGTGTAGAACCACGGACGAATTCGCGAACCACCATGGACGCCTCCACCTCCTTCTGCCCCGGGATTCACAGGCTCCGCCCTACCAGGACCAGAAGCGCAGGCCGCCCCCGCTTCCGCCTGGCGTCTATACGTGGGATCTGGGATCCGAACTCAGGAACTTCCGCCTGCAAGGCGGAGGCTTAACCCCTGAGCCACCTCTCCAGCCCCAGAAATGTTTTTAAAGCTGTCTTCTTCATACATGAGTGGACTTTCATCAAGTAGAAAATCAGATATGAAGATACAGAAAATCCAACTACAAAGAGTAGAAAAGGATCTTGGACAATGGCTCAGTCAGTAGGTGATCTGTCAAATAGCATGAAGACCTGAGTTTGGATCCTCAGCATCAACAAACAAGCCTAGCACAGCTATATCTACCTATAACTGCAATACTGGGATATGGGTGGAGACAAGCTGATTGGCCACCAGCTTAGTCTCATCATCGAGGTCCAAGTTCAGTGACAGACTCCATCTCAAGAATTAAAGATGCAGAAAGAAGACACAATATGTGAGCATATGGATGCATATCACACACACACACACACACAAGCACACACACACACACACACACACACACACACACACACACACACAGTGCCTACATGGAAGATGGCATGTCTTGCTTGAAAAAAAAGTGATTTATTTTCTTCCTCTTCTAATTTTAGCTCATCTGTAGGTTGAAAGTTCTATGTTATGCAATGATTATGCACCTTCCTCATGTAAAACATCCAAGTACAAAATCTAAGCAAAGTTGTTACTGTTACCTCTCCATCTTGTGATGCAAATGAATGAAAAGACATATTTGTTTAAATCGAACTATTCTTGATTTAACTCTCTGGATTTCAGGCTAAGATTCATCCTCGAGAAATACTAACAAAACTCTTAATTTTCTGAAAATAGAGGTTCCCTTTGGATGGGGAACAATAAATCACCATCAGCTCAAAGCTTTCTTGTAGAGGAAACAAACTGAAAGTAAATAGTAATCAAAGCTGCTTCTCCAACTTCACTGATTCACCCTAAGTTCTCTGGGAAAAATCTCAACCTCTGATATAAGTGGAAAAAGCTCTTACCTATATCACGAATTTGGAGAGAACTCTATAAACATACCAACTCTTCCCAATTTAGGGAAGATTGAATGACTCTGAAAATGCTATAACTAGATGGGAGCACAGGACTAATGATGAGAGTATCTGTTATTTCCTTGCTTGCTTACTTTTGAGACTAGGTCCTCCTGTTGGCACTGGCTGGCCCAGAACTCATATGTAGTTCAGGCTGGACCCAGATTCAGACTTACAGTGATCCCCCATTAGACACTGAAGTTCTGGGATCACACCACACCCAGCCTGGGAACTCTGTGTCAGTGCAGTTTAGAAAAGCCTGCTGAGAACTATTAGGCTGCTCAACCTTAGTTAATTACTTAAGTTTTTGTGTGTATATTAGACTGTGTATAGGAGGGCACTGTGTGTCCCTGCAAAGGACCCAGGATGACTTCTGAAATCATCCTTGATTGCTTCCATGTCTTTGTTTCAGACAGGCATTTCCCAGGCTCCACCCACTAGGGTCAGAAATACAGATCTCCACTATTTCTGCCTGGCATTTTTACGTGGAAACTAACATCTGAACTCAGGACCTTCTGCTTGCAAGGCATAGACTTAATCCCTAAGCCCTCAACCTTATTTTTTGGTAAATCGTAAGTTAGCCTACAAGGTAAGGCTACAAGATAGCACCTCTTGTGATGGCGTTTCATGTCTATGTGTCATTCATTATACTTTGGTCTGGTTCCTTCTCCCTCATCTTCCCTTCTAGTCTCCTGCTCACTTTGGGTTGATTCTCTTCCTTTCGCAGATAGTGTTCCCTTTGTCTTTACGTCACATGTACCCCTTTACCTTCTCATGAGCTACTTTTTTTTATAGTTTCTAGGCTACACACATAGCCACAGACACACAGATACACACTACACACCACACACATACACACACACACACCATGCACCGAAACACACATATACTCACCCTACACACAAATTTAAATATAAATTTGAACCTAAGTTCTACATATAAGATAAATATATATATATATATATATATATTCATCTTTTATCTGACTTTTATTTTGTCTGACATAATGATTTTCAGTTCAATCCATATTCATGAAAAATCATGTCTTCACTTCTCTTTATGCCAAATAAAGTTACAGTGCATGTCTGTACTGCCTTTCTTTCCATTCATCTGTTGATGGACATTTAAGCTTTTCTGTTGCTTGATGAGTATGATAATGAAACTATCAACATGGATGCATGAATATCTCTGTAATTAGTGGTATAGATGGATCAAGTTCTGGTTCTGTCTTTTATTGGGGAACCACTATACTGAGTTTCATAGTCAGCTGGTGTGTCATAGTCAGCGTGTGCGTGTGCGTGTGCGTGTGTGTGTAGAGGTATTGTTCTTTACCTTTCCACTCCTACTTTTTGAGAATGGGTCTGCTCTGTATAAGCCAAGCTGCCTTACCAGTGACATTCTGTAGAATCCTTAGACTTCACCTCTTCCCATTTCCCATGAGCACACGAGGTTTTAAAAACACTTAGAGCACAGTAGCTTGCATTTACATGGGATCTGGGGATCCAAACACCAATCTTCATTCTTGTGTAGTCATTTACCCTCTAGCTAACTTCCTAGCACAGTCTGTTTCTTTGAAACTTCATACACAAATAGACTAAATCTATGAGTCCTTACCCCCATCACCTCCTCTGCCCTGTGCATCCCACCTTCCCTCCAGGTCTCTATTCCCGCCTTCTCCCTCTCACCCCCACTTACTCTGCACCTGTGGTCCATTGCTGCTGTAATGGCAAGTCCCCTGGGCTCCTGCTGTGGCTTAAGCAGCCCACCTGTGTAGTTCAGCCTATTTTTAAATTGCAGTAAATAGGTGGCTAACCCCCCATTTTAACTAATACAATGAAAAGAAACTTTATTAACCTTTTATTTTAAAATGAAGAAAATCACACTTAAAATTTTTTCTGTTAGCAAGAATAAATACACATACAATATTATTAAAGAGCTATAGTTTATCCAGTTGCTCAACGAAGGAAAACCTCCTTTGCAACCATCTTCATAGGGCATAGGACTTTAAGGTAATTTTCCTGCCACCGAAGTTTACATACAACTTTATTTTTCCCCCCTGGTACCCCCAACCATGCAGATTAAAGGACACAGTGACTGAAACTGCATCTGTAGAGGTCTGTTCACACTCCACATGCATCACTTAAGCAGATAAGGCATTCTTTTAAAAGTGGGACAAAAAACATAGCTGTTGATGTGGTTTATTTGTAGAATTTCGGGTGTTCCCCAAGGTGGCTAGAAACTCCTGTTCCCTGCAAGGTTCGACCTGCGTGGAGAACAGTCTGCATCGTTGCCATCAAAACAGCTGGTGGACCAAAGCCCATCGCTGAGCTTCCGAAAGGGATCATGTGTGTTTTGTTAAATGCTCTATATTGTGTCGTCTAAACAAGTGGGTTAGAATACTTTTTATTTTCTGATTCAACGTTCAAAATTGTTCTCTCACTTTTTTTTTAAAAGACTCTGCAGAGTGAATATAAACATGAGACTGCTTGCCTATTTCAATTAGGAGTTTCCTTTGTCTGTGAAGAGCAAAATGTCACTATTAAAAATATGGTGAGGGTACTACAGTTTCACTCATTCAGAAGTGCAGACAATCTCTTTTTCCCCCTTGAGGCTAGCACACAAAATGTTATGTAAAAGGGAATAAAGTATTACATAAATGTCTGGACAATGAAACATCTTGCTTTTCTGAATGCCTTTAAAGTTAGAACATACTTAACAGTTGGTCCTTTCTCTCCTGGGGCCACTAAGATGCCACATACAGCTGTCCTAATGGACTGAAAACTGCTTGGCATTTGTTTCCTCAGGGGAAATGCATTTGGGGTGGGACAGGGAGGATAGGTTCAGGGATGGCAGCTGCAACAGGCAACTGTCCAGGACTCAGAACCATCTGTCTGCTTTAAGGCAAGTGCTGTGATGTCCCACATCCCCTCCCCCCAAACTTGAAAACCTAGTGACACCTGTCCGGCTACACCAGGATGCATTTCTGATTTTTTTTTTATTGCATGCATCTGTAAGATTAAGATATAATGAATTTTTTTCATGTATACAAAATAAAACTGAGATTTATGTTACATTATGGTATAAACAAAATGAGTTGATATGTTCATTTTATTTTTTTTCCACAAGATTACACCATGCTTGTAGCATTTGCATATTCTTCTCATTATCTGAAATGGGAGTTTAAGGGATCACATGCTCCTCTAAGACTGTGACAACATAGGTTTAGAAGTATAGGAAAAGGTCCAATGTCAATTCTGATAACATTAAAAACTGTATGGTGTTTACCATTAGGGAGTTCCAATGACCTATAGTCTTTGTAATTTATCTGAAATGTGATGATGATAATTGTCAGACAGATGACTCTTTCGACAGTTTCCCAGACAGCTCTAAACTTAGGGAATTCAATGAACATTGGTGAAAATATTTTAGAGATTTAAATGCTTCTGGCCATGGGGATCATAATTTGAAAGACATGGACTCATACTCGATCCACTGAATGACTCTAACAATGCAGAAAACCTAAATCTAGTTTTCTAGATTGATCCACCCCTAAGATGATGTGAGGGCATGTCAAATTCCAGTATTGTAGAGATCTGGAAAATTATACTGTTTTTATACACTCTATAGTGAAGGAGTACCACCTTGGCCATGTTCTGTGATCCTAGTAGGTCTTAATTCTTTTACCTCTTTTAATGAGAAGTTAGGAGTTGGTGATACACTAACTTCAAATTCAAAGTTTCTATACTTTGTAATCAAGGGAGGCAAGTCATTCTAAATATGATACCATCGTTTGTACTCTCCTGGAGTTCCTATATGATGAATCTAAAGCATCAGTGATAACTACTTTGCTTTTCTTTGTGGTGAACCAGTTTCACTCATTCACAGTACAGATGCCAAATTCTTGATAAACTTTTGTATGTATGTGTGAGTGTGAGAGACTGAGTGTGTATTTATGCATGAAGGACAGGTGGAGACAGCCATTGTTAGTAAATGGAGAAAGAAATAATTGGTTTACAAACACAGCAGAAATGGCAGAAGCAGGACTGTGGTTTTGTTCTGTGTCAGATTCAGTCTTGTTCTTCTTTCCCAAGTCTTTAGAGTCCTAAGTTTTGCCTTTTCTCTAGGGAACGTTAAGGTAAGAATTTCTGGGTCCAAAAGTAAATCTCAGGGTATTAGAACAGTAGAATTATCAAGGCACTTTTTGTCTGCAGAATTACTATGATATTAATACTAGTTACTGTGAACATCCATGATTCTTTCAAAAGCTTCAAAATCCTTCATATACCTTAAGCTACATTTTGTTAAAATTACAATATTAGTTAAGAATCGATGTGTTGTTTTTTTATTATTCAATTGTGCACATATGCATGTGTGCATGTGTGTGTGTGTGTGTGTGTGTACATGTGTGCAGAACCACGGACGAATTCGGGAACCACCATGGACCGCTTCCATCTCCTCCTTGTTTACTCTGCCCCGGGATTCACAGGCTCCGCCCTACCAGGACCAGAAGCGCAGGCCGCCCCCGCTTCCGCCCGGCGTCTATACGTGGGGTCTAGGATCCGAACTCAGGACCTTCCTCCTGCAAGGCATAGGCTTAACCCCTGAGCCACCTCTCCAGCCCCTCAATGTGTTGTTTTATGAGTCTGTTGGTACATTGATAACTGTATACATTAAAACATAAGAAGATTTAGAAAATTAAATAATTGAAGGATAACTGCAATATGTTGTCAAAGAAAGTTAGATTTCATTTAAAAAAAAACTAAGGCAATAAAGTGTAAAACAACAGTATGAATTTTCAACTTTGAAGTTGGCAACACTTGGTCAGGCTGTGTTGCTGCAGTTTTCCTGGGGTTTTGCTTTTATTTTCTTCACATTACACTGTCTGGGTATCTCTCACTGTTCCACAGTAAATAGTCAGAAATGTTCACCTCACCTTAAGTGTGTACATATGAAGAATACACATTAGGTATTTAATTCTGCTGTAAATGGAAGACTCAGTTCTGAGGATGATTGTACCATTGCTCTCGGTGCCAATGCTGCCCAGGCTCAAGTACATCTTCCAGTTCTGCAAAGACATTAACCCCACTTCTGGTGCCAACTCTGGGGTCCATGGACTCTTCTTATAATGCTAATAGCTATGTTCTGTTTTAGGAAGAAATGAAATATATAGCCCTTTAATACTCTTGTTTTAATTTCAGCAACACTCATGCACATTCAGTTTACAAGTATGTTGCTATTTAGATATTTCTTGCCATTGACTTCTCACAGTTATCATAGACAGAGATATGTGTCAGGTTACATGTGGCTTTCCTTTCTTGTAAGTCATTCAATTCCTAGTCTTGATCACAGCTGATGGGATTTTCTAAAGAATTTCCTCTTCCATTTTTGTAAAGCACTCTTGAAAATAAGCTTTCCAATCCAAAAAAAAAGAATTTATAATGGTGGATTTCAGAAAGCACAAGCGAATGATGTTGAGTACAGGGAGTAAGCTGAAAAATAATCGTTGGGGAGACTATAGTATGGAGTCTAACAAAAGAGAAGTTAGCACAATAAGAAAGTGTGGTTGGACTGGAGAGATGAGCTTTTGCCTCATAAGCCAAAGGACCTGAGTTCAGATCATTCCAGATTACACACAGAAATGCCTGTAGGCCTGCAATTCTAGCTCTGGAAAACAGAGTCTGGAAAACTCCAGAGCAAAGCAATGAAGTAGAAGATGATTACTGATGTCACCCTTGAGCTCTGTAGTCACACACATGCAAATTCACAGCACATATACACAAGTGCTTCCAGTACACACACACACACACACACACACACACAACACAAATGCATGTAAACACACACACACACATGCCAAAAAAAAAAAAGAAGGAAGTGGGGATAGCATTGCTATTTCTAGAGAAGAACAAGATAGAGAAGATCAGAAGGAAAAAGAAAAGAGAATGAATGATGTAAGCACTAGGAAACAATTTTCCTGGATTACCTGTAGTCAAAAGTTCATATGAATACCAAAAGATTCTTGAAATGAGAATATATGAAAAAATATTACCAAAAGATTAGTATTCCAACTTGCAATTGTTTCAAACTATAAATCTATGTGCCATCTATAGCATAAAATAAATATCTGTTATCTACCTGTTTCATCACCTACATCTATCATACATCTACATATCTATCATCTGTATCTATTTGTAATCTATATCTCTTTATCTATCTAGATATCTATCCACTCAGTACCATCTGTATCTATCTACATATCTACTTATCATTTCTTTAATATCTATGTATCTAGCCCCTATCAATATATGTACATATGCATGCATCTATTAATGTACCTGATTTTCTCTGCTTCTCCAAAATGAGTGTGTGTGTGTGTGTGTGTGTGTGTGTGTGTGTGTGTGTGTGTGTACCCATGGATTTTGTGCCAATCTTGGCATTTTTAGGTGGGACCTGGGATCTCAACTCAGAGCCTTCTGCTTATGAGGCAGAGTCTTAACCCATGAGCTAATTCTCCAGCCCATGCTATTCAAATTGTTATATTGAAAAAGTATTAAATATCTGCCACCAAGATTGAATTCCCATTATATTTCACAAGGAACACTGGAGTTTCTATTTTTCTCCTCAATATGATATACCTATATTTTACCTGGAACCAATTAGAAATAGACTAAATGAGAAAATGGACGAGTTTCTGTGACTAAACCCAGTGGCCATTAGCTAGAGGCAAGAACCCCAGTGTAAGAAAACTTCAGGGACAAAAACAAATAATGAAAAACCATTTAAGGGATGATAAATTAGAAATAAGATTGTAGAATTTGAAGGAGTCAGAATTGTGTTTAAAGGAAATGGGATGTTTATCCTGCAGTTACTAAATACTCAGGAAACCAATAATCAACAAACTATCAAATATCTAAAGAACACAAAGTAGAAAGTAGATGATAATTTTCTTTGTCTTTGACACTGTTCACTTGAGAAAATATGCATGGCTAACAATTTTAGGATTTTTATTTTTGGCACATTAAATATGCTCATTAATTAATAGAATGCAATTAGAATTAAAACGTAGAACATAGATTAGAGATTTATATAAAATAAAGCAGCACCCTTTTTTTTTAACTTTATAGAATTCCCCATCTGGACAGAGGTTCTATTCTAGCTTGATGGGCATTATGGAAGATGTCAAGTGTTACAAGCTTTTAGTCTTGATAATATCATGATTATTTCACTCTATTAACTTCTAATGTTTTCTTCTGTGAAACAGGATAGTTCTGATACTAACTCAGGCAACACCTGCAGTGAGAGAGAAGATTGATATTTACTCAGGTACATTTCTTGAATGTCTTAGGATGAGCCCAAGACCAAATAAATCATTTAGTTTTAACTGCTATTGTATTTTGAAACCATTTAGAATGTACTGAGTACAATCAGGTTTGCTAATTAAGAGCAAAAGTCCTGAAGATAAACTTTCAAATCTTGGATTTGCCATTTATGAATTGTATGGTGATAATCATGACTTATTTGTGAAGAAGAAAAATTGTAATAACAACTTCAAAGTTGGTTTCAAGTATTTAGAGATACGATCATACAAAATGTTTAAGCCAGTATGAAATATATAACTAATTGCTTAAAAATATATTGTTGGGTTTATTAGCTATTTACAAAAGACCTTTATTAGAGTTAAATCAGATATTAATTTGATAGTTGAGGAGCTCTGGTTACATCTGTAAAGAATTTGGTAGTTGAATTAAGTCCTCAACAAGTCTGCAGGAGATTGTCTTATTGATAAGGAGGTTCAGCCCATGGTGGGTGGGGCTAGTCCTGGGCAGGTGAATAAGATGGAGGGAGCTGGTTAAGGAAGATGGCATCCTTTGGTCTGACAAGTGAGGAATGTCCCTCTCAGCAGTTCTGTGGATATGGTGTGACAAGATCCTTCAGCTATTGGTGTTTTTGTGAGCTCTCCTGACAAGTTGGACAAGGAGTTGTATAGTTGGACAATCCAACTGTAAGCCACAATAAAAATCCATATGCCATTTAGTCAAAAATTTATCAGCAATAATGTAGAGTAATTACAACAACCTACTGAGTAGAGGTGAAGTAAAAGTAATATCAAGGAGAAATAAGATACAAAGAAGTCTGGAGAAGTGTTTATGGTTTTATAAAAAAGATATACACTCAAAACCACACACATGCCATATATATTTCATGTGATATATTTATATAATATGTAATAATTGACATATATGTGAATATACAAATAACAGGAAATACATTTATGCAGTTTGAAGGTCATGCAGAAAGTACAAATTAGACGAGTATTAAATATGCTAATAGTCATAATTAGGTTCCAAATTGGAGCCTTGCTGTTGAGATAAAGACTCACTTTATCTCTGAGACCCACTATTTCAGTGAACAGGAGGAGAGGAGCTCAGGCCAGATGGAAGAAGGAGTGTCTTTGAAATCTGCTTCAGCAACATGATGGATGGTCAAGCACTCTGGATACAAGATGTTTTATTTTTAAGTCATTGCTTTAGGTTCTCATTTCTGAACACACACGCACACACACACACATCTCTCTGCAAAAAGCCTATTCAATAATACCAAGCCTCTTGCTGAGCATTTTCATTATAAATAAGAAGTTTCGCAAGATGCTAACCTCAAAGACTGAGAGTTGATCAATACGTTAAACAATAAGTACCCGATATTCAGCAAAAGATGCCTAATTTCACCCGCAGAAAATGTTAGATATAAATAGTCAGTAGGCTGTTGCCAGAGAAAACGCTCCTTTGGCATGTGAGATAATCAAGTGAAATTCTCGAAAGATGAATTACAGTCTTGATTTGCATAACTTGGATTCAATACATTGACACAATATTTGCCTTGGAAATATATCTGAAGCCAAGCCAATGGGAAGAATACATGATTTTACCAACATGCTTATACATTAATGACATTACTTGGCAATCCGCTGTTTCGGGACCCAGGGTGAATTACTTATTAAAAACCCATATACAGTTATCTGTCTTTATCTTTCTTTCTGTATGAGCCATAATGGCCCTGATTGTTTTCAAAATTATATTTGGACAGGATATGACTGTTACATGAGACCTCTCAAACCAATATCATTTCCTTCACTCATAAAATACATTAAACTGCTGTGTGCATTGAGCCAAATCATTAATGAAGGAAGCACAGCCTAACCTTTGTGCCTCTGATTTGACCAGCAGTTATGTTGTAGCTAGCTAACATCTTGGAAATTGTTTAAAAAGTGAAGCTAACACGATTATGAATATTTATGGTAGATTCACTTATTTCTTGAAAAGTCATCCTGCCATCTGAACCATTTCATTATTCTTAACTCTTTTCCAATAGGTTTAACTTTAAGATAGGAAAAAAAAAATCTGAGTCTAACATTATTCACAAAACCCGAAGCACTCTATACCTGGAGGACAACCCTTTTCTGTATCCATTGAGGCACGCAATAGCTACAATGACTAGTTAACATCTGCAGAAAAAGTGCAAAGTTGGAAGTTTCATAATACAATAATCAAATTTTTCACCTTTTAAAAAATATTTGGACGGCGAATCATTGAGTTGCTATTACTATCTTGAAAGACTGCTGAAAGTTTCAATTTCAGGACCCAAACTAACAATTGGTAGAAATCGATTTATCTGTAGTTACATTTGCATTTTCTGGTCTTAGGCAAATTTAGCTATCTGATCCTGCTGATGACCAGGCAATTTTACCCTGACCCACAATGAATAATTAATGACACCAAGTTAAAGATGAACTGAGTGTACTCTTATTTCATTATTGTTTCCGTTTTCTCGAAACACTCCTGGAAAAACAGGCATTTTAACCTCATAGGCATGGAAGAATGCATGCAAGCTGTTATTCAAGGATGATCTCTGCTTTGGAAGGAGGAAGGAAATGAAACTGTAATTTGTGAAGGATCTGATGGTGCTTGGCACAAGAAGCTGGAATGGCCCAGCAGAAGAGCCTGCAGATGTGTTTATTTGGGGTTCTGTAATCTTTGGCATTCTTATTTTTTAATACATACCAAGCAGGTAGGTATGGACAGACTTCCTTTCAGAGTCACCTGTGTATCTTCCTCTGCACACTGCTGGCACTCATCTTATGACACCTGTTCTGATAGCATTTGATGTGGCTATCTTTGGTTTCAATAATGATTAGAGAACAAAGGACTCCTCCTAACAAGTTTCAAAGCATCCTAGGATACATGATTGTTGATCCCTTTTTCAGAAAACTAGGACATTGATGTCAGCAGGTGCTTTGATGGCGAGAATATTTTGCTTCACCAAGGTATATTTCACAGCAACTTCCATAACCTTGTTACAGAAAAATCTACTCGTTCAGATATTTAGTGTAATACGGAGTGATTTAAGCCTTGGTGTTTGTCGTTTTGCCTGTTATCACTTTATACTCCATCTGTCAGTCTTTGTAATTGAGATTGCTTTAAAGTATACAAATGTGTGTTTAGTAACACAGCAGTCATTTGCAGCGTCCTCACCAATGTTTCTAAATGGGATTCTGATATTCAGAGTCCACTCACAAAACACTCACACATCCATCATACAAAATTAGGGAATTGAAACTCTATTGGTGGTGAGGCACTCATTGGAGAAGTACAGTCTTTTTTTTTTCTGGATGAATCCCTGCAATTGTAAAGCCAGGGATCATTAAGAGTAAGGAAACAGACCTGCATTAGGCATCAATGCAATCATAAGTGTTGTCTGTATAGCAATTCTAGCTGTGACCCCCATCTTTGGAGCAGATGTAACCATCACTATCCCTTATCTATTTTTGGAAGGAATCTATTGGTTTAGAAATGTAAAACAAAACAACCAGAAAAGATAGATTGGATTTTTTTTCCTGTTTCTTTTTTGGTTTGATTTTACATTATTTGTTTTTGGTGTAAACTATGCTCTGTTAGCTTGGAAAGGATGTGCTGACAAGATAAGAAATTGTCTCATGATGCCTAAAGGCTGGTACCACCCCCTTCGAATACTTTGATATGTGTGAGAGCAATAACAATGTTTAAAGATATTTAGTGCAAATTTTTTTTGAGTCCAGAGATGGAGACATTCCATGATCTGAAGGTGAGCCCTTAACTATCAGTAATATATGACTCACTTATTGGCAATTAGATACACAATGGAAAGAACTCTGTGTTAAGATCCATTTGAGTCTTGCAAGGTTTTTTGTTTGTTGGTTCAAACATTTGGAACCTCTTAGTGAAAATACAGAAGAACAGCAATTTCTAACAGATGACACCGGAGATTCCATCATCAGCAAGAGGAAAGACAATAGTGAGGCAATATCAAAACTACCAGCTTGAGGTCCAATAAAATGGATCAATGGATAAAGGTATTTGTGTGAACACTTAAAACCTGAGTTCAATATCTGGAACCCAAATGGTAGAAAGAGGAAACTGAATTCTGAGTATTGTACTCTAATCTCTCCTCACATGCCATAATGTTTTTCTCTCTCTCTCTGTCTTTATTGTTTGCTTGCTCTTTCTGTAAATAAGATATTTTAAAAAGGAACAGTGTCATTAACATTCATGATCTATCACCAGATGTACTCAAATAATTGTAACAGTGGCTAAATTTGGGTCATGTACTGAATCACTTGTCATTGTTAACGTCGTCCTCTGTGGATCTGTCCCACAGTGGGCAAAGAAGGCCCAGAACCCTTGAGCTTTGCTGTGGCTAATAATAATGCAAAAGTTCCACAATTCCTTTTGTTTGGCTATGATGTAAAAATCACTCTGCACCGCATAATGATAAAGTAAACTGCAAAAAGTGCCTTCTAGTGATGCTGAGACTCTGCCTGAAACTACGAAAATGTTGAGTGGAAAGCTGAAAAGCTGCCAATGCCCATCTATGGTTTAGAGTAGATAAGCCATTAGTCTTGGCGAGTTATATCATTTCCTACATTACAGTGCATGCAAAATGTGAACTCTCAAGACCTGCTCAGTGCTTATCATCCACCAGAGATATGCCCTTAAGAAAGAGTCTGGGTAAGGTCACTGTCTAAGAAATAGACACAGGTTTTTGGAGGTTACTGATCATTTGCAAAGCAGTGGTTTTAAGGCATAGAGCTTATTTGCTTAGTTAATAAAAAGCCAATTGGTTCCCCCACCAATAAACCAGCAAAACCCCCCCAACCAACCCACTACATTCTTTTTCAAATGGTTGTGTCTGAAAAATCATGATGGAGAATTCTAACAGCGAAGATTGTTTCAGTAGAAATTTAATTGTCCCACATCACACAGTGGTGTCCGCAGACATGGAAGCTGACATGGAAAGTCAGCTTCTCCACAAAATTAGAAAATGGCTTAAATATATTGATTATTTCAAGGAAAGCAGACAAAGAAAAGCTTTAAATCCAATCAAGGGGAGCCTGTCTTATGTCAAGCTTAAACCAGAAACTGAAAACTCTAATCAAAATCAAACCAATGTTTTGTGAGCCCTTAGGAAATATAAGAACACTAACACTCTGCTTGAGGCTTAAAAAAAAAACCAATTCCTTAAACTATTTCATTTCTTTTTGTAAAGTATTATTAAATTAATAAGCTTGAGTTTCACCTACATTTAGTCAAGAACATGTCAGTCTTTTTTATGTTACCAGGAAAGGTAGGATGCGGAGTTATAGATGTGGAGATTTTGATGGCTTTGTAATTGGCTGAACAGCAATATCCCCAAAGACAGTGAATCAAAGAGCAAGGTTAATGTAGAGGGAGATCACAGCGACGCACCATCAAGCTCTCTCCCCAAGATACCAAGATAGGACACTGCCTAAGGAGTGTACTAGTTACCATGGTGATAAGAGAATTTACTCATCACACTTCATCAGGGCTCATTGACCAGTGCAACTCGCTGATTGTCTGGTCCACAGGGGTACTGGTAAACAACTGTCTATCAATCTTCAAACAGTAGGAATGGTATTATTACCTGGAGAAAAGGACTTGAATGGTAGCTGACACATCTTGAAAAGCAAAAAAGAAGTTATTAAAGGGAATAATTTTTTAATTGCTCATTCAAGAATGTTAAAAATATACAAGAAAATAAATATGTAAGTTTAGAAATTTCAGAAAGAAGGAATCCTGATCATCATTTAAAACAGGTCCAGCAACCCATGAATGCATGATTTTACTATGAATGTTGCAGAAAGTCATAAACACAATCATGGAAAACTGCTGATTTTGGAATGATAAGAATGATTCCAATAATTTTGACTCTCTGGGAATCAATTAAAGTCATGAGTCTTTGAACAAAGAAGCTTCAAAACAGACACAAATGGGGTAATGAAAGAACTTACAATCAGAAGTTCATAGACCAAGTTTTGTTTTTTAAATCCCTTGAAGCAAAACTACTTCAATTACTGACAATTAAGAGATAGAAGTTGTCACAATAGGAATATTTTCAAATTAAACTGTGTCATCAAATTGAATCAAGCTAGTCAAGGTTTAGTTTTCATGGCATTAAAAGAAAAACAGAAGTTAGTCATTTTTCTTTGTGGTAGGTTGAACTTTCCAGAGCAGAGCTTTTGTAACATCACAGAGAAATCTTTGGGGGAGACTCCTGAATGTTCTAAGGGATCCTCAGGACATTATGTAGGGTGTCATTGTGGATGGGGCAGGACAGACACAGGACAGGACCACAAAGACTTTCCCTTTCAGAGTGGATCAATGGCTAGAAAAAAGAAAGGCAAAACAGAACAACTATCTTAATTTGAGCTACATCCCCATGGTATATAACATATTGTCTGATAAATATATGTGCAATAATAAATGCAATAAATGTCAAATCCTAATAAATAAAGGTAGGAGATTGATGAGTAGATCAATTGATTTGGGTCCACTAAGAAAAAAAAAATAGAAGTTGGCTGCCCTTCTAGACTTATGTGCTTTCTGGTGCATGCACCATGCTCCTTGTTTTACAAACACTATATACTTTTAAGACGTTACAGGAGAAACTAAGGCTCATAGAAATGACACATTGTCCCTAGGTCACACTGCTGTGAAGTATTGGTGATACAATTTAAACCATGTCTGTTGGGCTCTAAATGTGTTTATCTTTCCACTCTGCCAAGTTTTTAGATGGGCTTAGTGGTTTTAAAAAAGAGTATCACAAAGAAGCTAGATCTTTGTTTCTAGAAACTACATCTTTAGAGTTGGGAGGTTAGAAACAGACCTCAAAACTGTTTGTGCTACCAGAAGAGCTGATGCCGAGAGGGATAAGGAGGGATGCTTGAACATACAGTGAGAAAGGGCCAGTGACAACGGCCTCTTCTCATAGGATCCCTAACACGCTTCTGAATTATTTACTTAACCCCTTGTGTTGCCATAATAAGCAAATCTCTATCTGAAATCAAGACATGAGCTTTATTTCGAATCACAGGCCTCAAGATCTCCATAAATACTGAATGCATAAATGAGCAAGTTCAAGATAAACTGAACTTGAACCCAGGGTCTGAAATTCAAATTTCTACATGGGACATTCATGAGTTCATCAGTGGCGTTCTGCAGAGCATCAAGCTTAGCAGATAAGAACCATGACCCCGCCTGGAATGACATCCAGAAAAGGTGACGCTCAGGACTCCCTGAGCTGTGCTTGATGCACTCCACCTGAACAGCTGCATTGCACTGAAATGATGTCTTTCTCACTGGGTGAAAACGATTGAATTGTGGAGCCATGTCCTTGTAATGGTTTCCGGTACCTGACATGGGGCCATGCACCTTACACAAGATCAGCAAATGCTCTTTGACCTGACCTGCAACGATGTCAATGGAGTTTCATACCAAATATTTAGCTAGCTGTCGCATGGCATCTTATTTCAAAGGCTTCTGATTAAGGAGTTGTCAGTGGGAAAGTGTTTACAGAATTGATCGACTTTCTAACTTGCTTTTTTAAAAAAAAATTTAAATAGAGTTAGAAAGAGAAGCAGGTATTACAAAGAAATCTATGATCCTCTTGGCCTGCCTGACACCAGGCTCTTCATAGCCCTATTTCTCCCTTTGAATTCAGTATGAGCTCCACAGCTATAGAAAGATCTAGTGTTCAGGATTAGCTTCATTACACAGTTGGACTTGGACAGAGGCCGCCAGAGATCAGCAAGGACTCTTTCAGGAATGGGCACAGAAAGACGTAGTGTGCTGAGACGAATTCTCCTTTAAATAAAAACGAAGTCAGATTTTAGAATGAAATTCTGTAGCGCTGTCAAAGCGTTTGAAGCTAGAGTTGGCAGTTGTCCTTTCAAACTGTTATTTCAAAGCACGTGTCCCAGAAGGGACAGCTAAGAATGTTTGTCATATTTGAACTCTTTCCAGAGCCATTCAGCAGGATACTGGCAGTCCACTTGCTCATGTTAATTATTTCTGCCCTGATTGCCTGGCAACACATAACATGGGAAGTATTATATTTTGCTATTTGTGAATGCTTCCAGCTGAATGCAGGAAGAAAATGGAATACAAAGTCAGCTGGAGATGCAACTTAATAAGTGAGGTGTGTTTTTTGATTGAAAATTTGTTATGGATGAAGGGGTTGGTAATCCCATGATTGTGTGTGTTAACCACAATTTCAAAGAGATTGAGGGTGTCATAGTGGGTCTTGTTGGAAAAAACATACTGATCTATCTCAACGGCAGCAGACTGGAGATGAAGAACATGAATGGTTTCCTTTGTAGGCCATGGAATTTTTATAAACACACTTAGTTTCATCCTCAAGGAATTTTTCCTCCTTCCTTCATTCTTCACCTCCCTTTCTTCCTGCTTTCCTCCTTCTTTTTTTTATATATTTCTATCTCTCCCTCCCTTTCTTCTCTCCCTTTTTCATTTATTCTTTCCTTCCTTCATTTCATCCTTTCTCACGACTTTCCTTCCCAACGTCCTTCCTTCTTCCCTCTTCCCTCTCTTCCTCTCCTTCCCTTTATATTTTTTCTGAAATTGTTGAAATCTTCAAATTAGAGCTTAGTCACGCAAATCTCAATGAAGTAATAACCATCGATGATTCAATAGTACCAACCATCTCAAAGGCTGTTGTGTACATATGTGTGCATGTATGTGCATGCATGCATGTTTTGCCTGGGACTGAGGTTCACTGGAAAATGGTGATATAGTACCATGAATATCCACTTCATTGTAATGGAAAACAATGTGTGATTTGAAATGATTCCTGTGACTTCAATCATTTAAAAATATACCAGTTCTTTGGAAACTTTTCTTCTTTCTGTGCTCTTGGAAGCTACCTCTGAGTGACACTTCGAAGATAACAATGTTGTATTCTGTGCTCTGTAATGCAGTGTGACAATCGAAAGAAAAATCAGTTCTAAAAATGAGTCTAAAAAGCAGCTGTTAATATGTTCAGAGATACTGTCTTTTTGATGAAGGTAAGTACTGAGCTCTTTTAATGATGAAGGTACATATTCACTTTTCAACCCCAATTTAAAGCTGTTTATAAGACAGTCAAGATCATTCTTAAAAACAGTTATTATGGAATGATTGGGACTTCAAAAATTTACTTAGGTTTCTGAGATTGTCACTTTCCCAACTAAATCACTTAACACCCAGGTAACATAAACCCAAAAATAAAAAAAAAAACCTTAAGTCACTAACCTATTCTTGAATCAGATGCATTCAATTCCATGCACAAAAATTCCTACCAAAAATTTTAAAAATACAACAGCAAGACAAGTAGACAAAAAGCCAGTACACATTTCAATCCTGCACAGTTGCCATTAGACTTGCTCTCTGCGATGATATATTTGTAGCCAAAAGACAACAAGAACATGGCCCGACTGTGAGAAAATGTATGATCAAGTTAAGGTGAGGAAGCCCAAGGTTCCTCAGGCAAATTGGGTTAAAAAAGAGACTGTGTGGACAGTAATAGCCATGTTTTGCAGCTTCTTTCTCTATTCCTATTTTGGCATATTTTCTATTTCAGTGTCTTACCTGCCAAAGATAATTGTGAAGCGAAGGGCCTCCTTTCTCCATGTTACTGGTAAGGGTTGCTCTTGGGGAGTCTCATTTGTTCTTGCACACCACTATGTCATCTTTAGGCTATGATTCCTCCATGCCATATAGTTCCTCTGCTAAGTTTGCTCAGTACTACTGTCTTCCACACTTGTGTTTCCTTTAGCATCTCTTTGCAGTAGTTTCTCAGTGTTAAGGTTCCTCCACCCTATCGTTCCTCTGCGTTACAGTTCCTCCATGCTGTGGTTCCTGTGTGCTAAGGTTCCTCCTTCTTGTGGTTCCTCAGTGCTGATTCTTTCACGCTGTGGCTCTTCCCTGTTACCTTTAACCATGCTGCAGTTCCTTCCTGCTATGGCTTCTCTGTCCTAAGTTTCCTACGTGTGCTGTGGTTTCTCTGTGTTCCCATTCCTTCTTGCTACAGTTTCTCTGTGCTAAGGTTCCTCCGTGCCATGGCTCCTCCGTGCTGTGCTTCCGTCACTGCTCGCTGTTCTACCTCCTCCCCACTTTCTGCTGTTTTCCTGAGCTACACAAGGCCACGGCTACTATAAATCTCTGCAAGGGTCTAGGCTGAGAGGGATTTGGGGGCAGAGAAAGAGTATGCTTGCTTCCATTTCTTTGGTGATTCCCTTATTGGTGCATTGCTGTTTGTCTGGTGCTTTGTGAAATCCTCGAGGAAAAGAAGGTTCTTCAGCCTTTACACTTAATCCCTTACTGAGAATTCTTACAACATGGAGGGCGTTATATGGGGTAAGCTTGTATGTGAAAACAATACCTTGACATCAGAATTTCCCCTCCAAATCTAGAATGAGATGCTTACCTTCTTGCTGTTGTGCTGTTTTGAGATGAGACATGACCTATTTAGCCGCCAAAATCCTCCTGCCTCAGTTCCCAACTGAGGGGATTATCGATATGGTACATTATGTTCCATTTGACCAGAACATCTTGATGGTAAGGATGTAGCATCTTCTTTTTCGCAAACAAGGCTCTTGAACTCACCATGTGTATCAGAATGGTCCTAATGTGCGGCAATCTTCCTGCCTTAGCTTCTTCAATACTGAGATTTCAGGCATGAGCAACGATGCCTGGTTAGATGGTTTGTAATCTTCTGAATCCTAATCCTAAATACAACATATAAAAGGACAGGTAACTATTGTGTGGAAGTCAAATCTGTTCTTGTGCCTGTTTTGCTGTGGCCATTCAGTTTAGACCTTTGTCATTATTATTAAATGGTTGAAGAACACAAAGAAAAACATTTTATGATATGAGAAGTTAAAATGTCAGCGTCCACCAGGTATCTATTGTAACCCACGCATGCTTGCTTCTCTGTGCCTTCCTTTGTACTATAATGGAAGAACTGAGTCCTTGGGGCAGCATGTGGTCCATTATTAAAATATTTACATTTAATACTTTGGAGAAGAAAGATGTAGAAAAAAACAACACAGCTATTTCGTAAAGCTCATCGTTTATAAAATGCTCAGTAAACAGGTTTAGATACTCATTCCTAATATACCTCAGCACTGGGGAACATCATCTCTCACTCCCGTGTTTCCCTCCTACCTCAGTGTGCCCCCTTCCATTTCCCTAGCTCCCTTTAACTCCCCTCTGTCCTTTTTCCTTTAATTTTTCTCCCTCCATCCTTTTTTCTCTTCTTTTTTGCTTGCAATTGTTTTTGTATTCTTCATAGTGCTTAAATCATTCCCTATTTTTTCAACATATGGCAAAGAAATAATCTCAAAATATATAAGTCAAATCAGCATCTTTTAAAGATTGCATTATGAAGTGTATTTTAATATAGTCTAATAACAGTCAAAGCATATAACGACATTTTGATTTTATTCTTCAATTAAATGTCAAGCATGTTTATATCATTTATTTTAGACAAATTCTGCTGTGAAAACCATGATTTATTGATAAATACATTTAAAATATTGGCTTCAGGAACAAGAGTTTATTAAAATACATATTGAAATTTACCTGCACACATATTAACCATGGGCTATGACTGCCTTTATGGATTGAAATTTGGTATTTTTGTTTAAAAATGTATTTATATAATTTTATTATACAAATAATATAAATTCAGCTGTTTTACAGAAACAGCTATTTTCTGTAAGATGTGTATAATTTGTTTTTATCTAATTTTATTTTTTGCTTTTGGAATAATGAAATAAGACAGAAGGTTTCACATTTATATTTGCAAGCACTTTAATAAAAATAGCACATATTGCATGCATGTAATCTTTCTTCTTCTAATTGAAAAGGGAAGCAGAAGGATTATATTCACCATTAAATGTGGTTTTGAAGAAAGAAACTTTTCTTGATCAATGAAATTCATTTACCACAATTATTCTCCTCCTCTCTTTCTTCTACTCTTCCTCTTTTCCCTCCTCCTTTTTCTCCTCCTCTCTGTCTCCTTTCTATCTTTTCCTCATTCTCCTCCATCTTTTTAATTTGGTTTTTTCTTATTTTCTTTAGTTTTTAAAATTTTCTTAAAGATTATTGTCTTATTTTTTACCGCAAACTGGCCTGATATTCATCACATAAGTTCAACTGATCATAAGCTTATAATCCTTCTGCCTCAGTTTCCCAAATGGTGGATTGTTGACAAGATCCATTAGTATCTTTCCAAAACAAAACAAGACAAAACACTTTGAAGCTGAACAAACATCAACCTAATTTTCTAACACATAAGAAAATGTGATATATTGGGGGTAACTTGATTAGTTCAGTGAAATAAACATCTCTTAACTTTAAATTAAAAAAGAATAATTATTCAACACAAATAGCTTTACCATTTCAACCATGAGGATCTTTCTTTCAACCACCACTCAATGAAGAGTTTTTAAGTGCTTTGATGGCTCTTATTTTTGAGAAAGATAAGCCTTGCCCACATTAAAATTGTGTATTCTGATAGTGGATGTTGCCACCACCCTAAAGAAGGGATAATGTATTCCACCAAGTTGTTGGAAAAGATATTGTGGTGTTACAAGGTGGAATGAATGTATGATGTTTGTTTTCTATACCAGCAGTGTTGAAATCTTTTGTGTTTGCAAGCCATTCGTACATTTTAGAGAACAGTTTCTTAGACAATGGCAGATAAATAGATGCATGAATAAATGGTATATTTGGTTATGTTAATAGATGAGAACAGATAAGTACATTTAGATAAGTGTATCATAGAATTATTTAATTCAAAAGCTTTTTTTGGTATAATACTCCCAAGATAATTACTACACATGCATGTAATAGAACATATTTTTATCTATATTCCCCATGTTATTTCTAATTATAGTGAGTATCCATTGTAGACTGACAATATAATACCTAATACACATAAAATGAAGAATTTCACTGTACTGACAACATGTAGTCCTCACGTAGGTGTCAGTGTCCTGTCACATAAAGAATACTAATAAAGTTGCCTTTCTTGCATATAAAAAAACTTTTCTTATGTTGAAAATACAAGCATGATTTTTTATTTCAATGAATGATCCCATAAATCCCTTGGGAGGATACACATCAATTTTAGAAATTATTTAGCTTTGTACCTTGAAGTAAGGCTGTATTCTTTTCTACAGCTGAGGTTTGCCCTTGAAAAATTCCCCAAATATTGGCCTCAAGGCAAACTGGAATGAACACTGGTATGCTACTTTGAAAGTTCTATCTGGGCTATGTCATGCAGCACCACATCTAGTTGCTCTTCCTCAACAGTGATTTCTTTCCTCCTTTTGATTATTGCCCAGACATCTGAAGGGAGGAAAGTATTCTTCTGCCAATCAGCAGGTGTTTTAGTGATGTATTCTCTCTATTTCCTAGTGCATCTAGTCCTCTAGAAACTGAGACAGACAGCTTCCCCTGCTCTTTCTACCCACTGAGGCATTGCCCGCGATCCCATTACTTTTGTGGTTTGCAGCTGCTTCTAGTATCCAGAATATACCAGTGACATTTCCCAAGTCTCATTCTTGAAAAGTAGTTAGCAGGTAATAAACATACAGAACTGAGTAAGATTTACATCACTTGCTAATTTAAGCTATTTGTGTTCATGTCTTAAGTCCTAGGTGGGTGATATGGACAGAGTCTAGAAGTAGGGGACCAGGCATTGGCAGGCACATTTTGATGCCAAAGTTGAAACAAAATTCTATATTAAAATATTGAAAAAATATCAACTGTTGAAAATCTTAGTAATCTTCGAAAATACTTGCATTTTTACCATTTGTGTTCGTGTGTGTTTGCACGATTTAGAAGAAGATTAACCTCAAAAAATCATGTGTTTGTTTTTTAAATACATTTCTTAGGTATTTACCTAACTTGTTGAAATAAAAAAGAAAGCAATGGAGAGAAGAAAATTCTAGAAGGTTTCATTTTATAAGTTAATTCTTGAGTTTTCATATAGCTCAGTACTATATGGAAACAAAAGACATAGAAATGGGTCATGAGACTTATTCTGGATGGTTTAGCTGGTTCTGACAGAGAAAAATCATTTTCCTAGAAAAATATGTATCCCTTTTTCATACTTTGGGAAAACTTTGAAATAATAGCTTCCTTATATGTGTAAAGATTTAGTTCATATGCTGATTAGATTTGTAGAGACAAGATCTTCTTGGATAAGGGGATCACTTAACTGTCATGAGCAGAGAGCATGATTGCTTTCATGTTCATAGAGTGAATAAATTCTTTCCAATGAACATGGGTGGATTCTCATTAAGACAGAATAATAAGATTCTGAGCTAAGAAATGCCATTTTCTCAAGTATGTATCTGCTTCTACAAGATCAAAATCCTGTTTCTGAGAAGAGTTGCCAGTGACATGTTTGAAGACCCACTTTAACGGGGAATGTTATAAAGCCAAGTACATTTAATTGCATGTCACCTCTTGATTTTGACAAAATATAATGGCACAAGTTGCGAGTCAACTTAATTATGTAGATTTATTTTAGCTTAACAAAAATATATGCTAGATGGAGAAAATGGTTAGCTATGAGCCAAATTTTAGCATGATATTCTTTTTCTGCAATTAAAAATGCTTCATGAAAGAATCTTTTAAGTTAATGAAATTTATCAGTATTATTATCAGCAGAGGCAATTTTCTACTCAAAAATACCTCCTACCATTGCTCATGGAGGAATGTAAGGACCTTGTTCCAACCTGGGAGCAGAAATTTGCTAAAGATATTACAGTTTCTTGTTTAGTCTTGTGTCGCGTCCAAAAACCCTTAGTATTTCCATAATTACCCTCTAATCAATGCAGTTCAAGCTTTTCCAAGCTTCCTCTGAGAATGATTCATTGTATTGGGACCAGGATTTCTAGATAAATGAAGATTCATGATCATTCCGTGACCTCTCCCTGCATTCGCACACTCATTCTTTCACACACATGTTAAAAATGTTGTAACATTGGAAGCATCTCTGGCTCTTCCTCCTGTCTTAGCATCTTTCCACCAGTCACCAGAATCTGTCTGTTCTTTTCAAAATGTTTTCTGATGTCAGTGCTCTGTGGTCATTTTATTCTATCACACTAATGGAAGTCTTTCTTCCCAAACACAATCATCTTTGACACTTATCTGATGGTCTCCTTCTTGTTCAACCAACCCATTAATCATGATTAATTCTCTTAAGATTTTATTATGGCCTTGCTCTAGATTATCCAATATTTCTCTAAAAATGATAAAATTCAAGCCTTCATCATGCTCTTCAATGTCTTCCATGTTTTAGTTTTTTTTTTCTAGCTCCACCTTCATTTTTATTCTAGCCCAAATTGTCACTGTTTGCTGACCATGGAATCTCATGCTTTGGCTTCTGGACTTTGCCTCTTAAATTTCTGTTTCTCTTTTTCTTCTAGCTAGTGGACCATTGCCTGACTTCTCTGTCCACTCTAACTCATTTATGTAGCTTCTTCAGTTCTCTCTGCTGTGATTGTTCTGTCTTTTTCAATTTCAAAGGAAACTTGGATAACATGTACATGCAATTCTGCATTGTGCAAGATATGCTGAGTTTCAGGAAGGTTAACTCAGGCAAAACTCTAGTGCATAGCTTCCCTTTTGTTTCTAGTCAAAAGTATAGTCTTCATGAGGTATTTATCTCTTTCTGGTGATGGAGAACATATGACTGGGCTGGGGAGATGACTCAATGGGTAAAGTGCTTTCTGCAGAAGCCTTGTGACCTGAGTTCAGATTCCTAGATTCCAGGTAAAATCCAGCACAGTGGCATTAAGTATCCATTGTTTAAGCTACCTATAAGAAATGGATGCGAAGCAGAGACCTAAGGATATCCAGAACCTTGTGGGCCAGCTAATTTAGCTTATTTAATAATGGCGAAGAGATTTCAGATTAGGTGGAAAGGTAGGAACGACACCTGGCATGTGAGCATACACTCACACTTCCTTTATACTTGCTTACACTAACAAGAACATACATTTATACTTCTTGTATGCCTGCCTGCACTTACATGAACGTACATTCACACTTAATGTGTGCTTTCCTAAACTCACGTGAGCATTCACTCGCACTTCGCCTCATGTTTGCCGACACTCACACTAGCTGTATGCTTGCCTACGCTCACGTGGGCATATGCTCACACTTCCTGAATACACACACATGCACACACACAGCATACACCACATACACAGTCTCTCTCACACACCAAAACACAAACACCTATGACACACATAAAAACATATTGCTGTATAGTCTTGCTGAAACAATTCATCTATGTTTATTCCTGCTATCTGCTTTGTTTGCTCTGAGAAATAAGGAAGTGTGTGTCACATTATTTTCAGTGCAAACCACTTGTAAGTGTTCCTCTGTGTTTGTTGGCCACCGGGCTGACTGTAAAAATTTCAGATCAAATAAAATTCTAATGAAGTCCCTACTTTTTGTTGAGTTATTTAATGTGAATAAAAAATAATATCTTGCTTTTAAAGAGTAAAAAAAAATTGTGCATCGTTTGACTAAATTGAGGAATAAAGCTTAACACCTTAATGCCGACTACAACACAAAAGGATTTTCTAAATTAAAATAAAATGAAATATTTTGTCCACTCATTGTATTTTCCCCCAATCTCTTTTTACTGGATTGAAATTATTAAATAATTTATTCCGTTGATTGTTTACTGTTGAATTAGAAAGAAATATAGGGACAGAGCTGGAGAGGTGGCTCAGGGGTTAAGCCTCTGCCATGCAGGCGGAAGTTCCTGAGTTTGGATCCTAGACCCCACGTATAGATGCCGGGCAGAAGCTGGGGTCGCCTGCGTTTCTGGTTCTGGTAGGGCAGAGCCTGTGAATCCCGGGGCAGAGTAAACAAGGAGGAGGTGGAGGCTGTCCATGGTGGTTCCCAAATTCGCCAGTGGTTCTACACACACACACACACACACACACACACACACACACACGCATACATGCACAATTGAATAAATAATAAATAATAAAAAAATTAAAAAAAGAAAAAAAGAAATATAGGGACTTGTGTGGTGATATCATTTAGTCCCTTAGAAAACCAGACACATTTGATTTTATTCATGTATTGATTTATTTGTAGGAATCAACTGGTCTCTGAGGCTTACCCAGGGTATGGATCATATCTACTTATCTAGGCAACCCCTTCTCATCATGGACAGGCATACATGAAATCTAGATTCTCCTACAACAGATAAAATTCTTCTTGACCTATTCAATAACAATGCATGGTACTCTCTTCTTGCTAGAGGCAAGCCAAAATTAACTTACAGAATTGCTGCAATGGAAGTCTAGGAACAAAGCAAACAAGTTGGAAGTGAGGAGAGAGATCTGTGTGTCCACAGGAGCTAGCACCTTGCTCATGAGTAGCAGCGATAACCCGTAAGAGTTAATGTGAAGTCAATGGGACAGGCGTTTGGTTTTTCAAATGCCACTTCCCATCCTGAAAAAGTCTGCATGCAACATCACATTTCTCACTTTTTGGAAGTCTTGGAAAGACATGATATTTTTTTGGTTTCGTCAGCAGTGAAAAATGCCTTCACACGGCCTGTAGCTTATGACATTGTACTGAAAGCTCTCCAAACACTAATTGGAAATTAAAAATCATCTTGACAGCACCTTGGTGCATCATAGTAATGTTTCATCACCTTAGACATTCATTATCACTCACCACATATACATATGTTAATGGAAAAATTGTTTAGGATTGTCTTACACCACCACTTTCCTCTCTCCCTTTAATCCTGTTGAATTATTTTTGGATCGCTAACAACTTGTGATATCAACTTGCAGTCTTAGCTTATTGTGCAAAACTGTCTGGATGCCTCCATTTTTTGCAGGAAATACTTTGGGGGGAATGCTTTGCCAAAGGGTAGAAAGTAAAATGTTTTGGTCTCCTCAACACACCAAAAATAGAAATGTTCTTTAGATTTATGTCATTTATTAGGAAATTAACACTACACATATGGTTTAACATTCTTGCTCTGTGAAAAGTAGAAATAATGCACATTTCAAGGGTTATTGGAAGATCAGGGATAAGTGGTTGGAAGAGATTATGGGGTTCATTTCAGCATTTGACTACAAAAGATCAGGAAAAAAATTAATTATACTTTATTTACACAAGGAGCATAAGGAAGTTGAAGCATGATTAGAATTAATGGGAGCCACTCTGACGAGTCTTTGCTTTGTAGTTTCAGGATTACAAAACTACTTTTACAAAATTTAGACGAAAAAGAAAGCAAAAACCTGCTTTTCTATCTGATTTGCAAGATGAAGCATACATGTAGAAATACAGGAAACTATAAATGTACAAAATGCCACGGTCTTCTCTATCAGAGGCCTGAACTTGTGGATTTGCAGTTTTTCTTTTGGCAGCACAGTGCAGGGAGATTTTCCAAGGATAGCTACTCCCCTGCTGTCCACACGAAAGCATAGAGAGAGTTACAGAGATGGCTTAGTAAGCTAAGTGCTTGCTACACACGTGTGAGAATACAAGTTCAGATCCCCAGGACCCATGTCAAAGTTGCAACCCCATTATTGGGGCAGAGGACCAGAGACAAGCTGACTGGAAGAGTTCACTGGCCAAATAGTTCCAGGTTCAGACCCTGTCTCTCAAACAATTGATTGAAGAGTGATAAAGGACAATGTTGACATCTTCATATGTGCACGTGCAAACACTCACATCTTCACACACATACATGCATGTAGAAGATTCTGTATAAACAGCATGCCAAATATTCTCATCTATGCCAATGTCTATTTTTGTAAATATTTCACCACCTTCTTTCCTGCCTATTGTTTATACAGCTGTGAACTGCATGAACAAAGTAGTCATAGCAACGCATAGGGTGGCTGCATTTGTTAGAAGACTAGAAGTGTCTTGAAGTCAGACTTTTCACTTAACACTCATCCTTAACACAATTATTAGTGCTAAAGATCTATTATCTCCAACTCTTCGTTAGTAACTAAATCAAGCTCAAATTTGCACACAACCTTAATCAGTGTTCAGCGACTCCTTCCTGTGTGTGTGGTATTTCAGTTAAAAAACAAGTAGTATCTCAAACTCTTGGGAAAGGAACTGACACTTCAATTGTGGTAAGAAGTAAATATTAGAACCTATAATAAACTTATGTAATCAACCAATGTTCATTTTTAAATGTATCTCTGAAAGCCAATCAACCAAGTACAACTTCACATCTTCCGTGCTGACCAATCAACTGTGAATTTGCCCATGAAAGAACGAACTTCTAAGGTGGCATTGGCAGTTCATTCCTCCCTCACAGATGACACGATCTCCATTACCAGGATGTTCTTGATATTCTCTTCCCAGGTACCCTCTGCAGGTTCAGTGGATTTACCTTTCTGCAGCAGACAGCACATTTTGTTTGCTCTTGCTGCACTTAGCATTGTTCTCTATGACAGCTTTAACTAATACCCCTCTCAGCTCTGTGGAGCAAATACAATGGTTTCCGCTGTTTTCGGGATGTGAGAATGAGGAGACAAGGACTTAAGGACATTTTCCTGCCGTGGCTTGTACTTCTGTGCCACACAGCTGCTGAGAATCCACCAGTTGCTCTCAAAGCCCGAGCCCCTCCACCACTCAGCTAGGTCGCCTCCTATGTTTGGCAAAAGATGTTCAGAAAAGTTGTCTTGGCCACTCCAAGCCCAGAAACATAAGAAAAAAAATATAAATTAAGGGCTAGTGTGTATTCCTTTCTCTCTTTTGCTAGTTTGAAGCCAAAGTGATTGCGAGGATGTAGATAAAAATGGAAGCACTTTCAGGTATTATTTGGGGACTTGTAAAAATGTGAAGTCATAAAAATATGGTCTGTGTATGGCTGAAGAGCTGCTTGGTGTATAACCTCCTGCTCCATCTGTGATCTTGAAGGTTTTTTTAGAAGAAAAAATACCTCTCTTATGATTGCTACTGCCAGACACAAACCACGATTCTACTCTTCTTTTCTTTCAAGGCTGTTTGGCTACAAGTAGTTAATACCAAGTGTTGGGTCAGCCAGAATTTTATAGGTGCAAAAGTATTTCTTTAGTATGGAAGCATAAAGCTATTCAAAGGCCAGGAGCTCAGGTCTTTCTGCTGAAGAGTTTAGCCATACAATGAGTTGTTTGTATGTTTTAGTGAAAGATTGTTGGCAATAGGGACATCCTGTTGAGCTGATAATAGGTAAAAAAAAAACAAACCTATAATTAGAAAATGGTTCACTAGAGCTTCTTCAACAGGTACCAAAATATCAAAAAAAATTCAAAGCCATGATTGTTAAGCAGACAACTCAAAACATAAAAGAATGATTCATCTTCAAAATAGCCAGAATCTAAATAAAGGCTAACAATGGGAAAGTGGTATATGAAAAGATACTTGGCATCATCTGCCATGAGATAATCTCAAAGAGAAACTAGTGCTAAACGATTCAATAGCCAACATTAAAAATTAAAAAAAAACTGGTAAAGTCAAATGCTAATAGAAATAGAAGCCAATACATTTACTTTGGGAGATAGCTCGGTGGTTTCTTTCTACATGTTATCATTACATGATTCAGCTGTCATACTTCTACATAGTTACATAACCGATTTGAAAACTTACATCCACATGAAATCCACATGTAATGTGCTGAGGGCTTTTTGATGGTACCTAAAAGTGGAAACCACCACTATGTCATGTCCTTTAAGGTAAGTGGGATAAAGTCAGAGATATCTATAGAAAAGAACACAGAAATGTAAAAAAGTGCAAGTTGATACATGATTATAAGATATAGAGGAAACTTAAATTCATATTGTTCTCCCATCTGAGAAGGCTACATGTGGCTTGATTTTAATTATATAATGTTAGAAAAGATGAAACTATAAAATATCAGTGGTTCATGCAAAAAAATACATAAATATAGGAGGGAGACTGGTAAGGAAGCGGGATTGTAATGGGAAAAAGATGAGATTGGGGATTAGTGTATGAAAATATAAATTCCCTGTATTCATGTATGAAATTTTGAAATGATTAAAAAAATAATAGTGGCTTCTAAGAGTGTAAAGAAGCGAGGATTGAAGAGGTAATAAAATACACATGAAAATTTAAAGGTGACAAAAATATTGTTGATGTGACTGTGAACACATGGGATCATATGTTTTTTAAAACCCAAAGATTTCACAGCACAGAGTGCAACACTTTTTTTAAAAATAGGATGTTTGGAGATGTTCAGTTACCAGTGTTGACAAACAAAAGAATAAACAGACAACCAACCACAAATATAAACAAAGTAAGTCAACAAACAATCCTAACTGCAATTTCATTGTATATAAAAATCTCAGTGAACGAAAAATTTTGGTATGAGTCATATCAAGACTGAAGACTGAAGTAATAATATGCAAGCACTATGTTTTGCTTTATTTGTGGTGTGTGTGCACGTGTGTGTGTGTGTGTGTGTGTGTACATACATGAATATATGTAGATGCATGTATATGATACAAGTGGTCATGTATTTAACATACATGTGGAGACCAGAGGTCACTGTGGGGTCTCTTCCTCCCCACTTTCCAATTGTATGCTAGGGCGGGGTCTCACTTTTGTATCTAGTGCTTGATAATTTGGCTTGTTTCAATAGCCAGCTTGCCATGGAGTTCCCCGTGTCGACCTCCAAGGGGTCCACAATGCCTGCTTGCATTTATATGTAAGCCAGGGGTCCAACCTCTGGTCCTCACACTTGTGTGGCATTTTACCTACTGAGTCATCTCCCATCTTTTAACACTACATTCTTTTTATATTTTTGTGCACACGCACACGTGATTTGTGTGTGTGTGCACATGCGTATGCACACGCCATACTCTACATGTTAAGATCAGACATCCTACTCTCTTTTCCACCCAACATTTTTATATGGGATCTGGAGATCTGAACTCAGGTCATTTTGCTAATGAGGCAAAAGGCTTTAACCTATGAGTCATCTCCCAACCTGACATTATATTCTAACTAGTACAGTTGCATCCCATGAAGAAAGGATTAGCATTTTTAATGCTGCTATGCATGTATAGTGGACTTGAAAATTTTGTTAATGGAAAATGAATGGCAACTGTGAGTTTATAGACAAGTGAAAGGTATAGTGCACCCATGCATAGTAATTTAGAGTTGTTGTTGCTAATAGGAACTTCTGTTTAGCTTAATACAGAGCTGCATAGTTAGACATGGGCATATTGTAGATTCCTATTTGTGCCTGAGTTTTTTTTTTTTTTTTACAAAAGAAAATCTCCTTGTTTTACTGAGACATCCTAGAAATAACAATGTTAAAGAGATAATGAGTGTTCTAGCACCAAGTCCTATTCACTATTATGCAGCGAAATTAGCCATGGCTTTTTAGAGAAACTACTCTAGATCTGTGGATGGGAAGAAAGGCAAGGAAAAAGACAGGGAAAGAGAGAGGGAGAGAGAGAAGAAAGAAGGGGGAGGAGGAGGAAGAAGAGGAAGAGTAAGAGATGGTGACATGTGAAAGGTTCCAGTTTCCAGTGTTTAAATCAGGAATGATTTTTATGCAATAAAATGCATTAAATAGTGAATAAAGAATTGCACACATATATGTATATAGGTGTGTGTATTTATTTGAATCTGCACAAAATAAATAAATAATTAAATCAGGAAATAAAATGAGTGAAGACACAGCCTTCTATGAAGGACAATTTCAATTTGCTTAATAGATACAACTTATTGAAGGATGTTAATGGTTAAATTTTATGGTTGCCCAAAATGGTCTAGATGTGAATGTTTAGATGCTTTATAGGTGTGATTAGTATCTATGGGTGCCTCGTTTTGAGTTAATGAAATTAGTCTCAGCAACATGGGCAAGCCTCATTTAAACATGTGAAAGCCCAAAGCCATAACCAAATTTTGCCCAAATTAAGGAACCTTCCAGATTGTAACAAATATTCTACCTGTGTTTCCAAACCACCAGTCTGCCTTATGGTGTTTGGACTGGTGAACTTTAATTTTATAGGTCAATTTCCATAAAAGAAGACTCTTTATCTGTCTTCCTCTTTGTCTTCTTCCCCCCATGCCTACAATTTATAAATATCTAATGTAAATGCATACTTTTGTCTCAATATAAACTCAACCGTGGGTTCTGTTTCCCTAGTGAACCTTTATTGACACACACACACAGGGAGCTTGCCTCCTCGTTCTTTCAGGGTAGATGATGCACAATGACCTTTGTCTACAGAACACAGCCTGAAAAGGTGGAGAAGCGAGTCACTTCTGAGAACCCTAAGCTAGATTGTCAATGTCATCCTCAGGGCTCTTACGTGTTGACAGTGTATTCTTATGTTTAAATGTTGATAGTGGTGTTTATCTCAGTGGTTGCTGTCTTCAAAATTCTTCATTTCCTTCTTTTTCCCTTTTGTAACAGAGTCTCATGTTTCCTAGGCTGACCTTCGACTTACTATCTTGTTGAGGATGACTGTTAACTTAGAATCTTCTTGCCTATCCCTTCAATGCTCATGTGCTGGGATTATGACCTGTGTCACCTTGCCTGGTTGACTTGTACTGTGAATCATATCTAGGTCTTCATGAAATCTGGTCAGTCACTCAGCCAGCTAAGCTCATGATTTAATTCTAGTTGGGAAAAATTCAATTGGAAGAGACTTTGTAAAATGCCTGACCAATATTCAAAAAAAAAAAAGAAAAAAAAAAAAAAAAACCTGTCAAGGCTGTTAAAAACAAGAAAAAAAAAAAAGAAAAGAAAAACTCTTACAACCAAAATGAGCCTTAAAAAGACATGATAACAAATGAAATGCCATCTCCTGGATGAGATCCCATGAAAGAAAAAGGGCGTTAGGGGAAAACCAGGGAAATAATAATAGAGTGATAATATGTCATTATCTATAGCATAGTGATAATATGTCATTAACACCAACAAAGAAACAACTGCCAGAAGTAAGCCACACAGGGACTATGGAAACTCTGTGCTATCTTGTTAGTTCTTTTCTGAGAGCATAAAACTTCTAAGATGTAAGGTGTATTTAAAAAAATGTTATTTATTTTGTCATCTCTGTGTAGGACAGACACTTTTACTTTACTTTAAATAAGCTTATAATCTAGTAGGTTTCGGTCTGGTTATACTATACATTCTTTTTCTGAAATAATTTAAGAACCAATAAGGAAGCTCCTGAAAAATAACTTCTTAGATTATATGCTGTTACAAAATTCCAAAGACACAATAGTAACTTGGGCCTCCTATTGGAACAACTGTTTGATGCCTTGTAACTAGTTAATAACAACAAAAGTCAAATGGAATTAATCTTTCACTAAAGGGGCATAGGCAGGTAGCATCAAGTGCCAAAATAAGATCAGCAACTTTTTATTAAAATGGATCATCCTATCCCCCCACCCCACCCTGAAAGAAGCTTCAGTTTTAGATTGTTTGTAGAGCAAAACCTCCTTGGTCTTTCATTCAAGAATATTCTAATTGACTTTGCTTGATTTGTGTGTTTCTAAACAACCTCATCCCCTGTCCACCACCCTAATGGATTTTAAGTACACTGAGTGGGAAGACCGACAAGCTATGAATGTACTGTAGACCGATGCATATACTGTAATGTCAGAAATGCTGGCTTAAACATGACTTTCTCTTGTGATAACATATATTTTTTCTATCTCATTAGGAAATCTCTGATTTAGGCTTATGTAACGTCTATTGAAGATAGCTATTGATGCAGTTGGGCTCAACTGCTATAATCTTGTCATTTATTTTGCCTCTATTTTTCTGCCTTTTGTGAACTGAATTTTTTTGCATTTCATTTTATTTTCAGTTTGAGCTTTCTTTCACCAATTATTGCCTTAAGAATTACACTACACATGCTTTACTTACCACAGCATGTTTAGAATAAATTATTCTAGTTACTGTAATAAGTACCTTATACCTTATAGTAATATTATATTTTTCCTCATCCACTGAGTTATAATCACCATGTGCATTATTTCTAACATGCGTCATAAGCTCTGTAATACAAATGTTTTGGTTTTGAAGGGAAACTTTGCATTTAAGAAATTAAGAGAACAATTATTTTTAAAAAGAAGGTTTAAAAAGCATTGTTCCACATGTTTATTTCTTTTTATGGTACTATTTTGTCCTATAGATACAGATTTTCATATGGTACCAGTTCCCTGCAGTCTGAAGAAGTCTTTAAGTGCTTTTTGTAGCACAGAGCTCTGGAGACGTTCTCTCAGCTTTTGTTTATCTGCAAATGTCTTTATTCCTCTAGCATATGTGAAGAATATTTTCACTGGATATAGAAATCTGACTTGCTTGCAGTAAATTAAAAATATCACTACTATCTGTCGGGCTCCATTATTTCTGATGAGAAGTAATGCATTAGATATTATTATTCTCATACATAATGTTTTTCTTTTCTGGCTCTTTTTATGATTTTCTCTTCATCTGGGCTTTGCATCAACTGACAATGATACATGATTGAAACATAGCTTTCTTTGAATTTCTACAGCTTTGTGTTTGCAGCTACTTAGACTTACGCACCTATATCTTTTAGAATAGTTGGAGTGCTTTGTTAATTATCTTAAAATAACTTTCTGCTGCATTATTTCTTTATTTTTCTCGTTTTTTTATCCCCAACTGCTTTTATCCTGACTGCTGTTTTTCTGTAGGTTACCAAAGCACCACTCATTTCTTCTTTCAGCTTTTACACAGTGATTTTTAGACCAAGTCATTGCATTTTCAGTCTGCCTTAAAAAGATCAGAGATGGTTTGTTTGATGCACACTTAGCTGCTAACTACTATCTGGTGATTTATTGAATTTGCATGATGTGTCATTCCTTTTTATTTGATTTTTTAATATAGTGTCCATTGCTTTGCTTTATTATTTTTCTGCTTACTTAAATTTCCTCTTTTTCTCTAAGGTCTTGGACCCATTTCTAACATTATCTTTAAAGTCTTGGTTTATGAATTTCGGCATTTGAATAGTATTTTCGACCTATTTGTATTGCCTATAGTTTGCTCCACCTCAGTATTAGGGATTTTCCCTTCTTATTTGTGTGTCTAGGGAATGATAAACAAATGCGGAGTGCTGCGTATGAAACTTTGGAAAAAGTTTGAATTATTTTTCTTTAAATTGTGCTTAGTTTTGGTTTGACAGATGGTTACATTTATGTTGGGCATATTGATCTTGTAAGTCTTAATTTATACATTGATAAGGGGTCTATGTCTTATTCTTAGCCTTATCATAGTCTTTATGTTAGGCTGTGATTTACGCTTGAGCTTCGTGTTATATACTTTGTTAGGTTTCATGTCTCCTGTCTAAAATATCAGCTAAGCACCCGCTTGGACTTTCATTGACACCTAATGGAAAATTTTCATTAAGCCCCCTGTTGTATAGCTTCAACCACACTAATAGGTCTCCTTCAATTTCCAGTGACATCACTGTCCCTAAATACAATCTGCTTGCTCAGTTCAGCAGCACCGCTACTGTCTGAATGTACACTAGATAAATCTTCATGATAGCTTTAATTTTATGACAAGTAGTAATAGTAATATCAGCAGAATAGTAATAATATTCAATGAATTGGATCAGTAATATAAAAAAACTTGTAGAACAAGTATTTGAAAAGGAAAGCGATGTTTATCCAATAAATCCTTGATTTCTTGTGCAGGTAATAGTCTCTAACATTCTGCATATCTCTCTATGATGCTAACATAAACTTCAGGGGTTTAACTTCAGTTTTCTTGGAGCCTGAGGTCAGCTTCTATTACTGACCACAGTGTGCCCTCTAATGCAAAACAATGTTCAGTTTCCTCTTCCAAGGCTCAGTATGGAGCTTTGACTGTGCCAAAGCTCATTGGCTGTGGCAGCTCCTGCTGTGTTCCTTGGTGAGCAATGACACTTTCAGCATCTTCAGCTTTTACACAATTATAAACCCAAGCATTTCAGAAGTTCTATCAAGTCGGATTAAACTCTGCAACCTTTAGTATTTTTCCATCAGAAAAATGGCACCAAAATTGGTATGAGGAAATACACTCCACACTAAGTTTTCACGTGAAATTTAGATGTCAGAGTAGGTAGACTAATAATGACTCTCAAATAAACTATTGTCACTAATGGTTAAAGGCTTACAAAATGGTTTTTATTATCGTCTTTCTTTTACATGATGAAAAACATTACAACCACAGGGTGTGTATTCATTAGAATTTTAAAATACAGGAAATTGTAGACACTAATGCTTCCTTTATTTCTTCTTCTTTCTGGATATTCTTTTCAATAGTTGGTCCCAGCAAAGTACATCAAATAAAAAAAAAACTTAGTAAGAACATGCAAGTATTCATTAGATTCCTGGAGGAGTAAATACAAAGGAATATTTTCAATGAATACAAATTAGGAAATGTTACTTTTGTTTTCTTTGCTTCACTGGAAGAAACCCACACTATAGAACACATTTTAAATGTTATTTATCTTCCTGGATCAGCCCCAAAGTAAAAATTAATAAAGCACATGTATCCAATCTGATTGACATGTGTTATCAGTAATAATAGGTTACTTTGATTTTGACTTTGCATTAAAAGATACATCTCTTTTTTTATATCTTCTGGGACTTAGAAGTCCATGTTAAGCAGTGACTGTGAGAATGATTACAGTGGAGACATATTCTGTGCTGCTATTGTGCTTGGTATGGTTCCTTTATTCAGAACCAAAGCCTTTGTTAGGATTTCCATGCATAACATCATCTGAAATGCACAGTCTTCTGCTTGATTTATTACTCATGTTTTAGTGAACTTACTCATTATTACAGAAGAAAAAAACATCAACAATATCTTCATCTGGGGACTTCACGAGCACAGCTTAAAAATTTCTGTTTGTGTGTATGTATGTATGTGTGTGTTTATGTGATGTATAAGGTGTGTGTATAAGTGTGGACTTTGTGTGTGTGTGGTGTGTGTGTGAAGACAGTCTCCAGTGTTGGTAGGGGCTTCCCATCTCTTTGACACTGAGCCTATGGCTATTTGTTTCTGAATATCTAAGCTGACGACTACAGAATACAAAAATTCTCCTGTTTTCACTGCCTATCTCACCTTAGGAGTGTCAGCATTACAAATAAGGTTATATAGCATCTGGACTTATGTAAGTGTTGGGGATCCAAACTCAGGTCCTGATGTTTACACAGAAAATACTTCACACTTTGAACCTTCAGTTCTCTGCATTTGTTTGGTCCTAAGTGTCTGGTCTATGAGATAGTGAATAATAATTGCTGGAGACAAAGCCTTTGGCATGATGTGTGAAACAAGAGACTCTCAGAAATGGTGGGTACTTATTCACAGACACCTAGAATATTCTGGAATCTTCTGTGTGGTCCACAATTACAATAACACTGGCAAATAGGAAGTTTATAATTTACATGAAGCACTGTCTCTTCATGTTTTCTTCATCATCATAAACATCCATTTGTCACATAAAATACAACAGTGGTTATTAATATGTAAGATGATATCCTTGAAGGTTTAAAATAGAGGCAATATTTAACTTTCATATTTGTGATACAAGAATTTAATATTTGTTTTTTAAGCATGTATTTAGGCAAAGTTGTCCCCCATTATATAGTATTTAGCTACACTATTTTAAATAGTGTTACTAAGAAAGAAACTGAAACATAATTTCCAAGTGGAATTTTTTGTACTGCTGTTAATTTACATGGTTATAAAACCATAGAGTAAAATTCATGTTTGGCTCACCAAAGTAAACCGATTTATGAAAGCTAATACCCCAGGAATACTGTTGAATGGATATCACGCTGGCATTTCTTTTTTATTGTGAAAAAATGCAGACAATGTACTTTTGCTAAGTAGCACTGACTCCTCCCTTGTGTCCACAAGGTAGCTAAAAGCAGGATAAAGACCTGGCATCTCTGTCTTCATTTTGTGTCTATGGTGGCTCAGACTCCTGCTGACTCTGCATAGGCACATGAAACACTGAGTGTCTGTCTTAAATCCAAGGCTACCAAACCCATTTCCTTCCTCTTCAGGGTCCAGGGTGCAAAGAGAAGGGTCACTGTCCTAACCCTGCAGTCACCCTGGATTGCAAAGACAGCACTGTCTGGCAGGACTGATGACTGTCACAGAAGATCATCATCTATGAAAGTGAGGCTGTACCCTGGAATAGGAGCAGTCATCTTGCACAAACTATGTTTCTCTTGTCCAGCAGTAAATACAACACTGGGTCACCTTGCAGAATAAGAATATAGACAACGATGAATCAGATCGTATGTTGATCAGTGCCCTTTATGCATAACTATTACTCCAATGTTCCAAATTCTTCCTCTACCTTTAACCAAAACTCTGGAGACGAACTTGCCATCTTTACATCCCTTTTCTGTTCCTCATGTCACAAAACCCCACTGATAAAAAGTCCTTTCCCTACTTTTCAATGGTAGTCATCTCTTTAATTGGAATGTTGGGGTGGGAGGCTGAGCCTGCCCTATTAGAGGTACCAGAAATTGGGGCTTCTGCCCCAAATATCTATTAACAATACTACCAATAAGAATTAATCTTTACATTATCTCAAAAAGATCTTTAACTATCATGACAATTATGTATCCTTTTCCTTACTTATAATAAATCAAAACATTTATTCCTATTTAACTAACTTGATAACATTCTGAACAAGTCATTCTTTGGAGTCTTATCACAGCTGTGCAGGTAGTATAATATGGTCCCTGTATATAAAGAAATGAATCAGGAGAGGCAGACACATCCACTAATGCACAGAAATCAATGGACAGGATAGAGAGGCAGGGGATGGTGGAGGTAGAAGAATGATTAATTTTAAGCCAGTCTGATGGGTAACTTTTTGGATTATAGAGGTCATCGTTATAGAATATAAGAATACATTCTGCTTTGGTCTTTATTTTACATACTACTCCATTTTAATGAACAGCCAATATTACTTCAAAATAAAAAGGTTTATTAAAAAACATGAGCATTTGATTGTGTATACCCATCAAATATGAATTCTTTTGGTTACAGCACATTTAGACCTTTTGTTCTGTCTTTGATTTTTTTGAGTAGCATGTAAAATGCATATTTTAGATCAAAAGTCTATTTTGGGAGAGCTCATACTTAAAAATAAGCTTTAACAAAGTATAATACCATATTTCTTAGCCAGCAGAAACTGATTTCTCAATGATCAAAACGACCTGCAATGATTTCATGGAATACAGTAGAAGGGACTGAAATTGTACAAACTAAAATGTATTACATTGGAAAAAGTATGTGTATATTTTAGAAGATGATGACTCTCTCCCCTCAAAGAATAAGACCTTTCCAGCCATATTGTCCCTCTGTGCAGATCGATCTCTGCTGTTTCATTACTGCCATAGCTTTAAGAACCAAGTAACAAGTTTAAGTTGGATGCTCTATATTTCTTTCTTGCAGTGCAATAATAGCTCAGGGCTTGCTTCATTGGACGGGGGCCTCCAACATTTTTGCTCTAAGAAGTATGCATTTAACCTTCTCTTCACAAACAAAAAGACCTGAGTTCAGATCCCCAGATCCCACATAAAAATTCCATCCTGTATTTCTTCTCCAGTACTGGTGGGCGGAGCCTAGGAGACCCCAGAGCAACAATAAGAAAGTAGATCCAGAATGATCCTGGAAGTCACCCTTGGCCCTCCACAGGCACATACACTCAGGTACACACACACACACACACACACACACACACACACACACACACACACACACCGGTATGCTATTAAAACATAATCGTGGCAAAGTTTTCTGACTTATATCTTACTTAAAAGAAAACAGATGTTTCACATGGATCCTTAAACAGTCATGTGTTCATGTTTGTGTGTGTATATGTGGACAGCAAATATCAGTCCTTAACTCACATCTTAAAATAGGACATGGTGGCAAAACCTTATAATCCTTATTCTGGGCATACAAATAAATACATGCATGCATATAAGCATGATTTTTTTTCCAGCTTTGAATCAGATACTAGGCACATGCCAGGGACATTTATAATTATTGTATTATTTTAAAAAGTATTAAGAATAATCTGAGATACAGTTATTTGGTGTTCTTTGCCAAACTGTTCAGCTAAATGACAGCAGCTTCAGGTAGTGACAGAATTCAGGGATCCTGGGTTTTGACTGAAAATTACCAACGATATCAATGAACTTCTTTAATAAAAATGATTATGTACCATAATGTCATTAACATTCATCAAACTCCTTGTCACAGTTATCCTGCATGCTTACTGATGAATTCACAACCCAGTAGTTTAATGAAGAGGTGCAAAGGGTTTTATCTGGCCTACAATATAGTCCAGTTGCAGTTATTAGTCCAGCTTTTGACAAGAGAGTTGTACTGAGACTGAGGAAACTAGTCATACCACATCTACAGGATTGCTGAGAGAAAGAGAGAGACATTCCTCACTTGCCAGACCAGCATGTGTGGCCAAGTACACAGAAGGATGCCAGCTTCTCTAAACCAGCTCCCTCTACCTTTTTCACCTGTTCAGGTACTAGTCCCACCCGCCTTCGTATGGTCCTTCCCATCAACTAGACCACCTGCTCTATTAGGCACACTCCAGACTTAACTACAAATTCTCTCCAAATATGCCTAGAGTTTGAACTTTGAACTATCAAATTGGCATCTGTATCTAACTATGACATTCTTATAGTAATATTATTAGAAGTGTTTCAAAACGTTTCTGACAGAAATTTTCATAAATGTCAGGCTTGAACATAGCTCAGCAGCAGAGCATAAGATCTTTGGTTATTGATTCAGGTCCAAAGGGGAAAAGTTTCCTACTTTCTGGTGATAAACATGGCTCTGACCCTAAGATGCCTAAAGGGTGATTTATGCCATATATGCATAGGTTGAATCATCATCAAAAATCCCATGATAAAAGCTCAAATACTCTAGACTGAATGTCCCCACAGAGCAGGTTGAAGTGTAATTACATCAAAGGCACAAGAACTGACTCAAGCTGACTAGATAACACCAAAGCATCTAAAAATCTTCATTCTCATTTCCTAATAAACACAATTTTGACTAGAAAGACTCATGATGCTATATCTAAGCATATACAAGACTTTTTGAGATAAATACTGGTGAAATGAAACACTAGCTATCTAATACCTTTCTTCAGGGATTTTAAGTATCTGTAGAATTTCTAGTTTCCACTAGACTTCCTTAAGGATAAGGGAGTAGCAGTGATTGTACTTACTGTAGTTCTTGAGGACACATGGGGAGCACGTGTGGGTGTCTGAGGCTACTAGTGAGCTTCCATATTTGCTTTGTCTCTTGTGATTCTACCTCATTGAGAACAGGATGCTTTCATCCTGGAGCCCTCGAGAAAGATTGGTGAAGAACGACTGTGCAGATAGAACAGCATTCATGCCTTCTGACCACAGGGCCCAGGGCACATTGAATAGAACACACACAGAGTACAAATTTCCTATTTAAAAAATGTTCTCTATTAATTTTAAAAGGAAGTTCATTGCCTAGAAATTACCTTAGAAGATGTGTCTTTTCTTATACTGTCATTGGAAATAGAAAATTGGTGGCCCAATGTGGAGTTCTGTCACTGAAGTCATTATGAAAAGCACAGAGCTGTGGCAAAAATGTAACGTGAGCTACTTCTTGTTTACCTGTGATTTATCCTTAAGAGAGTATTGGTGAAGCGTAGTGGTCCTTGGAAACATGTTCAGAATGGTATGAAGTTTGTTAAAACAGTGTACTCAACTCAAGTCTAATAAATGTAAACATCCATTATGAGTCATAGGTAACTTTATCTTGAACACATCCTCAGGTGATACATAGATACTCATGAGGAAGAATCGAAGCTTACTTGAATAATCTCCAAATATTTGACCAGAGACTCTTTAGTAAAGCTCATGACACCCAATGCGTGTGCAACATTATGTTACTTGGAGTTATGGATTACAGATATTGTCAAGCACAGACAAGATTTCAAACATCTGTTGGCTATTAAAAACCTCAGTGTCATTAAACATCCAAATATTTTGGTCGGAGGATGAAGGATTAATCTCTTATTAAAGCATTATTTATTCCAACTATGAAGAATAACCTACAGGGGAGATAGGATAACAATTTGGCTTATTAATTTCTTTAAAAATATTTATTGCAAAATATAATGCTTAACTCCCATTTGAAATCAACAAATACCAACATCATGCCAAATTTACTTCATTTTTGTTCAGTTAGTAAGAAACTCTACAGAAGCATTTAAAACTCTCTGAATAACAATGCCCCTTGCCTGCTTTGTGATTCTAGAGTAATTAGTTTGAAATGTGGGTGTATGATGCTCAGTGTTTGAGTTTGTATTGCACTCTGGTAGGAAATTACCAACAATTCTTTCTTTCTATGTCCACAAGGATTGTTATATGATAATCTTCTAATTGCTTATTAACTTTTGCATTATACTGTTTGGGTTTATCCATTTTGATAAATATAATATCAGTTCATTCATTTTAACCTCAGTTAAAAATGTTATTATATGAATACATATATTTGTGTATATGTGAGAAATCTTTTCTTGAATTATACAAAAATCCTTGGAATTTCTGGCTTACACATTTAGTAAATCTACAACTTTTTTATTTTAAGCTACGTTAGATCAGTTATAAAGGTGTAAAAATGTATCTTGTTCTAAATTTTATTTAACTCATGGCTGGTGAGATTACACTTACTTGCATGATCATAAGAATTTGATTTGAATTTTCTGTGAACCTCAATTAATTTCCTTTGTTCCTTACACTGCTGTGCTCTTTAATGTTTCCTTGTAGCCATGTGGATGCATTTTTGAAATCTGTTTGTTTTGCTTATTTCCAGCTATTGTGATATTTTTCTCTCAACTGACAGCACAGCTTTTAACTTCTTTTCTTATGCTTTTTATTTTAAAATAATCAAACGTGATATTGCTATTAATAGCTCAGTGTTTTTGAATTAATAAAAATAAGTGTAGTTCCAACTTTTCTTATTGTAATACAATAGATTTTTCACATTACATCTTTGGTAAACCTGAATTTTTGGAAGAGACATATATTTGCATAGAATAAAGTTATTTCTTTCCTTCCTTCCTTCCTTCCTTCCTCCCTCCCTCCCTCCCTCCCTCCCTCGCTCCCTTCCTTCCTCCCTCCCTCCCTTCCTCCCTCCCTCTCTCTCTCTCTTTTTTTCTCTCTCTCTCATTGCCGAATCCCCCACCAGGCCAGCCGGGGGGAAGAGGGGAAATGGCGGGGCCTCATGGGCATAAGGCAAATGGGCGAGCTGGCGACAGGGTCACCACCCAGACCCCAGGAGTCAGGCGAGAAGCAGCACACAGAGTTTGGGCTTACATAGGGTCAGGGTCCAATCAGGTGTGGCCACCCCTCTACTCAGGGGAGGGGGGAAGCAGCCACCAATCATTCAGCTGTTTACTGGGTGTCCAGGTTAGATGGCCGTTTCCCATTGGTTGTTCATCCCTCCGCCCATTGGTTGTCCATCCCACTGCCTGTATGGTTTCTTCTCAGGCTTATCTGTGGCCAGGCCTCCTGGCTTCGAGAGCCGGGGCTAGAGCCTCCCTGAATCGATAGTGCCACACACTCTCTCTCTGTCTCTTTCTCTCTTTTTGTCCCTTTTTTCCTTCTGAACAATTCATGAGCTATAAGCTTTGACAGTTACATTGACTTACATATCCACCATCACGGAACAAGTTCATCATTCTACAGATATCCCAAGTTACCTCAGTTACTCACATTCTCTATTCGCTCCTGGTCCACAAGTGCATGGGATTTTTTTTTTTTCTAATAGCAGAAAGTTTTTTAAAAAAATGGAATCATAACTTTTGAGTTTCATTTTTTTTACTTAGCATAAGGTTCATCCATATTGTTGCATGTATCAAGAATCAAGTGTGCATTGCTGCACCATATATTATTGTATGGAAAATTGCAACTTATCTACTAAATTCTTTAGATATCTCATATATGGGTTCATCCACTAACTTGCTGCAAGATATTTAGATGGTTTTCTGCTGGGATAACTATAGGGTGTTGAAAGCATTCATTCACAGGTTTATGTGAACATGTTTTTATTTTTCTATGGCAAGTCCTGAAGAAATGTGCTTTCAGTTTTTAAGAATCCCCAGAAATTATCATTTTGCAAGATATGAAAATTCAAGTCACTTGGCGCCCTTACTGGCATTTCATATTATATTTTATTATTACTGTTGGCTTTTAGCCATTCTAGTTGGACTGCTACAGTATCTAATTTTGTTTTAATTTGTGTTTTCCTAATGATTAATGATTTCAACCATTTGCCATGGGCTATTTAATAATCAGTAAGTTCTGTTTGCTTGCTTGTTTGGAGACAGGAACTCTACGCATCATCCCTACTGGACCAAACTTGACATACAACTCAATCTGACTTGAGCTCCACATTGGTCCAGCCTTCCTCGTGCAGAGAATGCATTCTACATGGTTTGCAATATTAAATGCAGGTAATGCAACTAGACAGAAATGCCACAGATCTGATCTTGACTCTGCTTTTTTCTGGCTTCCTAATGGCTGATGCATGCAATCAGGTCTCACTTCTGTGATGTTCTCATCTTAACAAGTCTGCTTCCTTGCTCTGATTCTGCTATTAATATATTTTATCATTACTAGAATGTCAGTTTCTGCTTGCTATTCTATCAGTTATTGGCATAGACGTTATCAGGCTGTATTTTTACAGCGATAATTATGTCATTTGAGTAGATTTCTTTCTTGTGATATCTATGGCTTTTTTTTGCTTTAAATTCTATTCTCCACATATAATACTCAAAAATATAATACTTAATATTTAATTTTGATTTCTTTTAAAATTTCTATATAGTTTTTCCTCCTTTTTGGAGCTTTTCTGTTTGAGATTTTTCCATTTAAAAATATACATTTGTGTTTATTTCAGTTATCCATACATTATTTCTACCTCCTTTTATTAATTTTTTTGATTTTCCCTTTTCTTTCCATTTATAATTGATCATTTAAGATCATCTTATTTCTTATGTTGCTTTGTAGAATCTCTATTATACTTCTATTTTTTTAAATCATGGAGAGTGTTCCTTTTATTGTTTTTATGCATAATTACATATAAATATTTCCAATGTGGAGAGTTTATCTTTACTCCCGACATCCGCAGAGATCTCAGCAAGCTTTCAATGCCCCTGCCTATTTTTTTTGCACCCCCTCTTGCACAAACAGATATATCTAAATTGCTAGATGCCCCCAAGCACGAGTTCTACACTTTAAAAATATTTAAAAATTTCATTCTGGAATCAGTAGTTAAATTGGAACTTGAGGCATGCTTTTAGTCAATCTGATCATTCTCTGTTTACTATCTCAAAGTACAATTTTCTTTGATTACATGTAACCATTAACAGTTCCAGATTGGTGTACTTCTGTGCACTAGGTGGTTGAATGTAAATCATGACCCTGAAGGTATTTCAATGAGGTATGGGTGAGCAGATGCTTCAGCTACATATAACTTCGCTGTATTGCGTCTCCATGTACCTTACAGCTGTTACATTCCAAGAGTGTCGTGATGGGAAAATTTTGAGATGTGTCACTATAGTATCTGCAGCTTAACTCTCCTCTTCAAATGTCTGAAAAACTGTACTATCTGGTTTTAAAATCTGAATCTGAGGGCTGGTGAGCAGAGATGCCTGAGTTCTATCCCCCAAGACCACAATGTGGAGAATATTGACTTCTGAAAGTGGTCCTCTCACTTCCACATATATGCCATGACATGCATGTTTCTCTCTCTCTCTCTCTCTCTCTCTCTCTCTCTCTCTCTCTCATCAATAAATAAGCAAAATGTATAAAAGACTGGAGGTTGAAAATTAATTTCCTTCAGCAATCTAGAAACATTACTTTTTTAATCTATTGATTAATCTATTTAATCTTTTAATCTATTTAATCTATTTTAATCTATTACTTTTTAAATCTGCCTTATTGGTGTTCATCATAATCTTTTTTTCTGTGTCAGCTTTTGAGATTATTTGTTTATCTTTGATCTTTTTATAGTTCACAATAATGCATTTAATATTTTTATGTATCTTACTGAAAACTTTTAATTTGAAGGCCAGTGTTTCCTGACTAATGTCAACTTGGGAAATTTCATTTAATTTATAAATAAATTGTGGCTCCATCACTCTAAAATTTGGATCCTCACATTAGAATTCCTTTTTTCCATGTGACTTTGATTGATGTATTTTTTAGTTTAAGTACTTTACATATCTATGTTCCATTTTGGTTAGACGTTAGTACTATGCACCATATTGCAGGCCTTTTTCTTACCTTGTACCCAGGTTAGGTTTCGTGCTATCTTATAGATCCCTCCCCTTACAAATGGCTGTTTTTATGTCCAAAAGTTCAGTTTGTCTGTAGAACTCCATTATTAACTGTGATTTCAATTACCTGTGGTCGAGCAGGTAACACACAATGCATCATCAATTTGAAAATGCTAGTTGGATGGTGAAATCTCACATGTCACTGTGCTGTCCTCCTGGAACTGATTGCTGTGTTTGTCTGGTGTGTCCACATTGTACATGCTGCTGGCCCTGTAGTAGCTGTCTGCGTTATCAAGTAGACTGCTGCAGTGCCTTCCTGCTTCTGTTCAGGTGGCTCTTATTTTGCTTAATTAAGTCACAAATTGCAAGAATGGTGATTCTTGAGTGCATTGTTATATCGTTCAATGTTATTAATTCTATTAACAGTTTTATTGTGCCAAATTTATAAATTAAAGCTTATCATAAGAATGTGTGTATTGGAGAGAGCATGGTATAATTGGGATTAATTAATATTTTAGTTTCAGGAATCATCTAGGTCTTAGATCATGTCTTTTCTATAAGAAGGGGACTAGTATATTTATTTTCATATTATAGTCAAATATTATATAGTCACTTTCTCTTGAGTATGTGCAATTATCTTTGAAGTAATCAATAGCGAAGGTGACGGACTATCATTACTGCGATTATGCTTCCTTATATGGTGACGATGAAGAGATTGTGTAAGAAAAAAAATCAAAGTTGCTAATCCCTTGACTTCAGGTCACTCTAAGGGTAGTTGTTTTTGGTGGCTATTGTAATTACTCTTCATTTGCTTATATGAATATATGTCCAAAACTATTTGGGGGAGCAAGAGATTTGTTCCAACTTCTGATTCTTGATTACAGTTCATCAACACAATAGGGAAGGCCATATTGTCAACAGGAGCTAACATCAAAACTAAGAGCATCCTTTCTCGCTGACAATCTTCCAAAATCTGAACTGCCCAGGAAACAGTATCACACATTATGACTGTGCTTTCCCAAATCAAATCTTCCATAAACTTTTCAGGGTTTACCTTAACTGAAAGACATGGACTAGAACTCAGCCTTCAACTATCATGTATAATTAACTGCAATTGGTCTGTACAGTTATCACGCTATACAGAGGATCCAGAGAAGGAGCAATAGGATGCCTGCCTCACGGCCTTGAAGAAGCCAATTGCCATGGTTTCTACTGCTAAAAAGATGTAAATATTGCCAAGTCACATGGGCTTGGGAAAGGTCCCCAAATGTCAGGTGATACTGCAGTCTGATCAACACTATGGCTTTTAATCTAGGAAATTTCCAACCGGGGACAGAGATAAATACCCATTCAGCAACACAAAGAAACCTACAATGTGTTGAGACACAAGGTTTAAGCATGTGCTGCTCAGAAAATTAATGCAAGCATTTATCAGCTCATATTTAATCATTTTCTGTTTTGATATCAGGATCCCCTACTCTTTCTGTGGATAAGGTGCTTTTATTTATTTTCTCAATTATTTTATTATTACTCATCTAAGAAAGTTGTATACCTCCTCACAATTTTATCTCACCTTATTTATATTACATTTTGATTTTTTCACCTGTCTCTCAAGGAGTTCCATATAGTTTTAGTCATGTAATTTTGAAATTTAGGTTTGGCTAATGAAGATAACTTCTCATTCTGATGTCACATTTTATCCACATTTCTCTCCTTTACACCTGCTTGTGTGTTCTGCCTCCCAACCCCCCCCCATCTCTCCACCCTTCAGTTCTCCAAAACTGAACTGCTCAGCAGCTCATAAAACCACCTAATGAATTTACTTAGATTCTGACCTCACCTTCCATTCTTCATATAACTCGTGCATGGAACATCTAATCCTTGAAAGGGACATTCTTTTATAAAAAATTCTTCTCAGCATTGGAAGTACTATACTAGACACAGGTTTCAATCAACTGCCTCTGAGCTTCTCCTTTCAAACAAGTAGTTCCTTGTCTCTCCACAGCTGAGTCTCTGGGGTGAGCATCAGATGCCAGTGGATTAGATCCCCCAGACTTCAGAAGCTCCGAGCTCCTTGCTGGCAACACCAGTCTTTCCAATTTTATGTCTTCAGTCATCAGCTATTTCACCTCCACCACCCCTTCTGCAGTCATATGAACACATGAAATGTTCACCTCCTGGGCCTCGACATGCAGAGGAGTGGTGGTTAAAAACATAATTAGAGAGCCAGACAGCTTGGAATGTAATGTAAGTTCCACATATTAGCTGCGTGATTTTCACTGTATTACTGAAGACACTGGCACCCCAGGTTCTCAGTAAGAGAAAAGATAATAATAGTAACTTACAGGCTTGTAAGAGGTTTGAAGGAGTCAACATTTATATAGACTTGCATCTGGTTTATTGTAAGCGCTCAATAGTGGCCGCCTATTAGTCCTTAAGATTTTAGTCACTCGATCACATTCTGCCCCTCTCTGCAGCAATACTGTGCTCTTTGTAACCTCTTCCTTAATGGCATTGTCTTGTACTTCCCTCGGAAATTTTCTCACTTTTGTCCCAAACGTCATTGTAACAGCTGCCACCCTTCTGTGGCCTTGATTTTAATGATCTCATTTTTGGACTACAAATCTCCCATTTTCTCCCTCAGGTATTTCAACTTGAGTAAGCCATCCGCTCCAGCTTGAACTCACAATCCATTGAGTTTTTATTGTCTGAGTTATTTCTCAACCTATTCATGTTCTCTTGTTACCTCTTAACATGTAAGTTTCAAGATGGGTCTATACTTCCTGCAAGGCTCATCTCTCCAAGGTTTCTTCCTTTCTTGTGAATTCCTGGCAAGGCCCTACTATCTCCCTCAGTCTCAGCTCTGTGTATGCAAAACTGAAGGCAGCTGAACAGATGTCTCACCCTGCAGACCCACCTTATATCACATTCATGCAGAATACCCTCAAATGGGCCCTAATAATCCTATCAAATTCTATACCATTCCCCAATTACTTTCTGCTCTCTGGAAAACAACTACCTATCCTTCTCAGTCCTTTTCCAACTTCTTCTTTTGCCTACATCTCATCTGATGGGTTTTCACAAAAACAAAAAACAAAACAAAAAAAAAACTTAGTGACACTGATGGGTTCTACTTTTTAAATGTTTCTTTAGTACTAGGACATGTGGCCACTTCTCTTGTGTTCATCCCTATGCTTGCCATTGTTTACTTGACCCAGAATTATTCAGATCAGAAATTACAGCTCCCTGCTGCAAACCAAAAGTTTCACCCCACATTCCATTCCATCAAGTCTCAACACAGAGAGCTAATCTCCATGCTAAACCCTTGCATCAAGATGACTATGTTGTGGGGAATTTTTAAATGTAGTAGAACTAAAATTAAAGATTTAAGTAACATGGAAGATGGAGAGAACTGTTGGTAATTAAAGCATTCTAAGTTTGTTTTACTAGGTAACAACTAATTAAATCCATGTATTGTATTTGGGGAGTTACAGGAGGAGGGGTTTTCTATGTCATGAAGCAACGTTCAGTGAAGCTAATTCCTTGGTAGAAATTTTCAATAAACCCGATGAAAGTGCTATATGCTAATTAGTCTTAAAATGGAAAGAACATTTTTAAACTTAATTAACACTATGTTGTTTTCTGTGCACTGTTGACAGAGACCAAGTTGTGTAGCAAACTTCCTTTATGAATACTACACTTGCTATTTATGCTAAATGTGGCCTTTCACATTCTGAGCCCATATTTTCTCCTGAAGAGGTCTAATGAAGGTGAGATTTTAATCTAATAAAAAATTTATATTAGTGAGGGATGAAGTGAAGCTAAATGTGGATTGCATAGGTTTAGAGGAAAAGATAGGAATTCTTTGAAGTCCATGAGGAATTCTCTCATATATTTGATATTATTGATCATCTTGACCACACAATAAGTATGTGATGGTATTTATTTGACATATGTTGGAGATGGAGATATGATATAAGATGTATAAAAGCAACTCTGGAAGTATTTCAGCATGGTGGTCGTTATCTGGAAGAGAAAGGTTTCTGTTTTCTTCTAAGACCCCCATTCTCCATCTCACTTGCATGAACAATAGCTCTAAACTTCTGGGGATTTCATTTCCACCGGTCCTTCAGGATGGAGTCAAGGTTAATGCACATGTAAATCCCAGCAACATCACTCAAAAGAAAAGACTGGGTATCTCCAAGTTCCTCTAAGCTTCCTGATTTCCTCTTCCTCCTCCCTAGTATCCAGCTTTCTTCAGTTATGTGTGTAGAATTTCTTGTGTGAAATTTCATCCTTGACAGGAAAAGTGAAGGATTTTGACCTACTGCAATTGTAATGTAGAATACATTCCTACTTACAGCACAGTTCTTCTGTTTCTAATGATTGTGTTATGCAAACAGGCTTTTCTTTGTTGCACCCTTTATCATCACTTACATTCGCCAATGCTTACATATGAATTTTATTTCATAAGAAAGTCTGTCATTGAAGGAATCGAGGTTGTTTCCCTGAGTCACATGTTCACAGACATCTCATCCTTCTATGGTGCATCTAAAAATCATAAGTGTTTCTAGAATTTTCCAGTACAGACTCCTCTACCAAGAAATACACTTATCTTCATTTTTTTTTCATTTTCATTGCTAAATTGCCATAGCAATAGTTCTCTTTTCTTTCCCCCACATGTTCTCTTTGATCTAAGTACTTAACCTTGCTAAATTTCTATGGGCTGCAATTGTTTAATTCTAGTTCTTCCATTCTTTATTAGCTGAACTGACATAAAGTTTCACTTTGCTAACTTGTCCATTCAAATAGATAGAGAGGTTTAATATTTACCATGTCTGTTAAACTCTAAATAATATGAGAGTCTACAGTTTTCAAGCAGACTGGCTCAGTATTTCTTGCCTTTAACCAGCATTAAGAACATAACTAATATTAACTAACATTAACTAAATAAATAGATAAAATAAAAGGCACTATATATTCAAAACAGTTATTGAGCTGTGTATAAAGGTTTGGAAGGGCTCAATAATGCTCTTGCAATATTGATTCACAGAAACATATCTTCACCAGGAATATGTAATCATCAGCCTCAAATTCCTAAGAAAGTTAATGACGTAGGACATGGCTTTCTTTTAACTTTTCTTTGATCAATTTTTAATGAATAGGTATGTAAATATTTTGCTCTTTTGAGTAACAAAAAAATCTGATTTGTGTAATCGTAAGTTTCTGTTATCTAGCGTGATTTGTTACTTCTATAAAATGTCTTTGCAATCTTGCATGATTTGTTACTTAAAATGGAATGGCAAGGAGAAACAGAGTCTAGATTGTGATAGAATGAATACATAGAGCCAGGAATACTGGGCAAGAACTCTTGGCAGCTCTTCCCTGAAAGCTGTGGAGGACCTGCTGTGTAGAGCCCTAAGGCATCCTGACAGTGAAAACGCACACTGATGAGTAATGTTTAAAAACATTTAATTAATAACTAAGGCCACGGTATGGATCTCTTCTAGCTCAGATGAGAGAGGGTTGATATTGCTTTCCTTCCTTCCTTCCTTCCTTCCTTCCTTCCTTCCTTCCTTCCTTCCTTCCTTCCTTCCTTCCTTCCTTCCTTCCTTCTCATATTAGGTACTTTCCCATGAGACAATATACAAACAATATTAGGAAATGCTAGTGTCTTTTTAATTAGTGTTTTTGGCTAGAAAACCTTTATATGCTTTTCAAAACGAACTATAGCAAAATAAAATGGCAACTCATTAATAATAATGATAGTAACAGTAGGCTAGTGGTGCGTGGAAAGAAAAGAGAGCTCCAGCTTGAAGATTGTACCCAGGTGGGGCTATAAATTAACTGCCAATGTGACCTCAAGAAAGTTGCACAACTTCCCCACACCTTCTCTTTCAAGTAGGGCCAGCTGGAAGACCTGAGCTGAATAAACACTTAGAATGCCTTAGCTCTTTGTTGTGAAAACTGGTTTCTATGAAGTTTCTGGGCTTGAGGAAGACTAGCAGAGTATTTTACACATACTGAAAAATCAATCAATGTTTTAGGTAATAAACCATTGGAAATTCTGGAGCTGGAAAGTTAGTGAACCTTGCAGAAGATCAACTGAAGACTCGTGGTCCCCGTCTCCCTTCATAATTCCTCACTGACCCCTTCCTGGTTATTAAAAGGAAAAAGAAAGCAAGGCCCATGTGGATTCTACCCCAAAGCAGAGGACTAGATGTTCTTTTTTTAATCATGAATTAAAAGAGAAATTGCACACAAATGAGTAGTTAGCTGTCCATTCCCCCTCTGACTCTCTCCCTTCCCCTCCCAGTCCTTCCCTGTCCCTCCTGCCCTTGTGACTCTCTGCTTGTATGGATCACAGGGCTCCTTCTGTGGTAGTATAAGTAGCCCTTCCTTGGGAAAACCCCAAATGGGGACGTTCCCCTTCACCTGTCATCTTTTGTCCCTATGGTTCCCTCCGTCTGTAGTTATTTCTCTTGGGATGCTCACTGGGGCATGGGGGAATATTGATATGTCAGTCACTGTGCAGGTCTGGTGGGGGTAGATCTCATTGCAGTGAGATCCTGGCTAGAACAACCATGTTATAACCTGGCCAGCAGTGGACTTTCTTGCCTTCAGGTTCTTAGAATCTTATCATCCTCTCTTCCGCAATGTTCCCTGAGCCATATGATGGAAAGAGATTTGGATGGGTTAATTAGAGCTGCAAATTAAGGGTTGCCAGGACTCTAAAGAATAGGAATCGCCTAGGCCGACATTTTCTCGATAGAATCATGAACACATACGAACAGACATTCTTAAGTCCACCACAACAAACACATATCTGTGACTCCACACCAAGACGGCCTTCTTGGTTCTTTGGAGTAAATCACTTCCACCTCTTTCCTTCTTCTTTCCAGGATAGCCTACTGGAGACTTGTAAATCCAGTGTCATTTCCACCTGCAGGGACAGTTTCTCTACTTCAATTGTTTAGCTTTCCCACCAAGTCTACATACTCTGAAAGGAAAGGACAGGGCATTATGGTGCGCCCAGTGCCCAATAAAATGCCTTTTACATCCTAGGTACTTAACAACATCCATGACATTGCTCATGTGGATTATGTGTTCAGCCATAGAAGTAGTTAGTTGTCTTACAATGCCTTAGTTCTTGGGGAACGTTTGAATTCTTCTCCAGTGGACTTCAAAGATAAGACGTGAAAAGGGGACACACAATAGCAACAGTGATAGAAATGGGCGGGGCATAGCCCCATTCACCTTGACTGGTGTCTTTTTCATGCCACACTCACTTTGCCATCTGGTCAATAGAGGAAAATCTGGAAATCTGAGCTTTGTTCACACAGCCTCTAACTTAAAAGTTTACTGAAATGGGTTTTACACCGGAAACACCATTTATTTATCCTTTTAGGATAAGGTGTATAGTAATTAAAGGATCAGAAGAGTCAGACAGCGAAGAAAAACATGTGTAGTCTGTGTGGTTTTATACTGTACAGGGCACTTTTCTTCCTGACTAAAATCTGGATATGCATGTGCCATTCCATTTTTCTTTTAGGTACTGCTCGTTATCCCCAGTGATTTTGATAAATGACTTACAGACCCAAAGGTTCACTTAACTGACCTTCCAGCTTTGACTCCAAGGCCTTGAGTGAAATTCTTTTATGTATTCACCAAGGACAGCTTTTTTTTTGCCAATTTTTTTATTAAAAATTTAATTATACATTTTAAAATTTTTTTACCAGTTCCCTCCCTCCCCCCTCCTCCCCCCGAACCTCCTCCTCCCCCTCCCCATCCCCCAGTGCCTCCCCCCCAATTCCCAGAGAGTCCTTTATTGTGTACGCCTAACTCTCCAGGACAGCTTTTGACTTCACCAAGGACCCATTTGACTTCAGCTATCATTCCAACCAGTAGCAACAAGTTTTTTTGTTTTTGTTTTTGTTTGTGATTCTGAGGTCCTGTCATAGATCTGAACATATCCCCCTTCTTTTCTATCTTACAAATTACCAGTCTTCTGAATCATTTTCCCTTCCTCTTTAATCCTCTGCTACTTGGCATGAGCTGCCTGGTACCATCTAGGTTTTTTTGCCCTATTTCAATATCCTTGCATTGTGATTGGAAGGCTAATTTGTTCAGGACTTGTACAATGATGAGCTTTTCTCAAAACAGAAGCAGCAAGCTGCTTCACACCAATGTATACTTGGCCCCTCTCCTGTCAATCCATATGTAGCAGATGCAGATAGAATCTGTTGGTTGGCACAGACAACTCGGTGCACATGGCTCCTATTTTTAAGCCTCTGTTGGTATCCATGTGCAGAGAATGCGCCTCGCTGCTGATGGACTCTGAATCCCTCAAAAAAAAATTAAAAAAAAGAAAAGAAAAGAAAAAGAAAACCCAGACTCAAAATTCCATACAAGCAGGCTAAAAATGAGGAGCTTTTTGCTGTCCATGTGGGTGTGTGCACATGTGTGTATTATGCATATTGACCAGGGAGATATGAATAATTCAACTCTCCCATAACTAGCCACCAAGATCTCAATTGTCTGAACAGAATTGCAATGATTCCTATAAATCATATTGGTCTTGAAAGGTCTCATGATTTTATTGACAGGTTTTCTTGTGCTCTTCACCTTTGGAAACAATACTATTACAGATGCACAGATAGATGAATTAATGGCTGTTTGATTTTAAATAATTTATGTGAAGGGCCATAGGGGCATATTGCTGTAATGTGTCATTTTATGGAGAATAAAGACTCAATGATAATTTTTTTAAAAAAAATATATGTTGTGCTCTGTCATTAATGATCAAAATGCACTAATTGATCTGGCTATCATCAAAACAGGAGCAAAGTTATGTATTGATTGTATCAAATTGTTTCCTAGAAAGTGAGAACCAAGTGAATACTTGAAATTTTTATTCTGAGTTATGATAATTCCTTACTATAAGGTATTATTATTATTATTGCATGGGAATTCTTTCAAAATGCACTGAAATGCCTACCAAGAATGTCTGGCAGAAAAAAAAAACCAGAATCACTATTCAAAGGCTTCTTTTTTCATAAATTTGCCTCATTATATCTGAGTTCACACTTTGTTCTTTTATCTTTGGATCATTCCTAACTATTCAAAGTACCCAATCTGCATATCTTTGCTTCCTACTACACTATCATACCCAAATAACCAAAGTTAATGCTGAACTCATGAGGGGCATGTGGAAGTAGGATGATGTTTTGGATAAGAGACTTGATAGCAAGCATGAAGCAAATACAAGGAGTATCTTGGAAGATGGAATGACTATTTGAGGCAGATATATTCTTATTGTTCCCCAAATATGCTGTAACTCTACCTTAGATCTCACTACTATCTTGTTCCAGACTTCAGCGTGTATTTTGCATCTCAAATTGGAAAGGTATTGCTCAAACTCTTATGCACCCATCTGTTATTCCCCTTGGCCCATCCAACACCCCAGGGACCAGATAGATGATATCAACTGGGTTGTAGAGTGATGTTACTTAAATTGTGAATGACCCATAAATCAAATTACCACTGTTTAGGCCATTTTTAATGAAAGAGGACACAAAGGAAAGTCTGTGCCAGCACATATAAACCAAAAAAAAAGGGACAATATCAACTTTATGGACTTTTTGGGCTGTAATTGTGTCTCTGTGTTACTGAATCATATTTAAATATTTTATTGCTAAAAGCTGTCTTGAACTCATTTGGAAAACCCTCATTGACCTCAATATCAAGTCTGCCCATCACACTAGTTAAGAATTGGCTATTTAACCAATCTAGCAAAGCAGACAGGTACACTGCAATTGCTACTTACACAAGTCTGAATACCATTCCTTGATATTGAAAAATGAAAAATAGAAACAGGGTTTATTCATATTACTGCTACACCCTTAGGGGGACAGAGGTAATGAGTGAGGGAAGGGAAGATGATCATAATAGATAGGTAAGTAGGTAGGTAGGTAGACAGATAGACAGACAGACAGAAGGTAGATATATATAGATAGATAGATTTTCAGTTTAGGCATAGCTCACTGCTATCTAGATTAGCTTTTGAAGTGATCTCGGGTCATTACTATATTCTTTCAAATCCAGCCTCATACATTTCACAAGTGGTAAAGGTTAAAATTAGAATCACAGCTGTTTACGTCTTGGACACAAAAGAGTTTGCAGTGGTATTTGTCAAAATGATAACAATAAATGCCAAGCTCTGCCACCTTTCACATGCCCATGTACTCTAAGGTATATGCCACATTATGGCTGCTTCCTTCTGTTATCCTCCGCTGTGTGGCACACCTGGCTCTGGTTTTTGGCTTCCGATTCTTGTCTGGATTCATTGCCAATCAGCTATGTGCTTCTGTGAAACGACCTTCAGTTCTCTCTTTAGGACAGAAGTCTGCGCTGATGGTGTGCTCTGTGTCCTTCCTACTTCCGCAGTCTGTCATCTCAGGGATCATCTTCAAGGAGAAAGAGGACTGACTGGACACATCTTTCTTATGTGTAAGCTACCACTGGATCTTTCTAACCTTCTTCCCTTCACTACCTGTACGTTGGCAGAAGCAGCTTTGGAAGGAAATGGAAAGCAGTTATGGTTGCAGTGGAAGGCAGACTGTCATTCATCCATGACTCTCCAATCTTTGGCTTCTCAGGGTAGAGTCCATCCACATTCTCTTCTCTACATTGCTTCTCATTTTTTTCCTCCAGCTGATTTTATGCTAAAGGTGTCGTAGATTTGGTTTTTCTAGAAACAGAGTGTGGATGAAAGTATGAGGAGCAGGCAATTTTTATGAAGGAAGAGCTTTTCAGAGAAAGAACTCAGGAAATTGGAAGTACCAATAGAATGGGGAGGGGGGAACAGCCAGCCACATCCCGCGTGTGGAGAGTTACTCAGGCCCATGCTAGACCACCAACCTCACATCAGAATCAGAGAACATGTTCTTTATAGAAGGAGCAGAGCTCTTGTCTGCTCATACCAGCTAATACTTTGGGAAATCCACTGGTAAAAGAAGAGCCAGGAAACAGTAATGGCTAATGTGTGGACACATTGCTTCTCTTCAGGATGTGAGACCAACCCTCATTAGCCGGGCAGATGTGAGATGAGGAGTCTCAGGATATGCCAAGGCTCTCCTGGAAGAGCAAAGCCCGGCAGCATGAGTATGGACCAGAGAAGCCTGCCCCTACTTTTCTAGTCCGAAAGACTGAAGTTGTTAAGTCACATGAGAAAGTCGACAGCTCTATTTTCAAGCAAAGGATCATGTTTTTCAATTGCTCATGGTCGAAGTTAGCCTGAATGGTGTCATCAACACTCTCATCAAATCAGCACGGTGATGGGAAGTCACCTCGAGTTACCTAGCTTTCCTGAGTTCTCATGGCCTAGGCACCATGTTCAGCATAGAATACCTATGGTCCCCTCCATTTCATTTAGTCCAACTTGATCCCAGTAGGATGCACTGGTGCCAGTAGTCTGACTTCTGCGGTAGTACTTGCCTTAAACACGGGGAGTAATAAGGGCTCTGACCAATGGAAAAAGAAACCCGCAGCATTTAGATCCAAGTTTTACAAATTAAGTGCCCATGATCTCTGCAAAGGAAAAACAGACAAACAAAAACCCATCTCAACAGAATGAGAATGCCATGGCCATGTTCGTTAAACCAGATTCTAAGGTGGGTAGCTCATGACTGGATACACATGGTCTCTCAAATAGGGATATCATAAAAGCAAGCCCTGGTGTTCTGGAAGACAATAAAAAAACAAACCTGTCCTCTGGCCAAATTTGAGAACCAAGCCATGCGCCTTGGGACATTGCAAGTCTTGCAAATGCTATGGATAGGGTTTGCAATATCAAAATTGAGTAAAAAATCCAAGTGAGGTTGTTTCTCCCTGAAATCATGGTGTTGGGGAAACTGAGGCAGATGAGTAACTGTGAGTTCGAGATCAGCTGGAGTCCCATAGTAACTTCAGGCAAGCCTCTGCTGCATAGTAAATTCCTTTCTACCTCAGAAAATCCCCCCCTCGAAAACAAAACGGAAAACAGTGCTAAACTACATAATGAGAGAATGAATAAATTCTCAGAATTTATCCATGGTGATTACTTCTCCCCTTACTGAAGGAATTTATAAATCTATTTTAAACTTTATTCACTTGGGAGAGAAGGAGAGAAAGAAAGAGAGAGAAGGGATATGCCTATGTGTTAAGTCACCAGACAGCTTTTGGAACTCAGTTCTCTTTCTACAGCTGAGCTCTGGGGATCAGGCACAACTTTCCAGGTCAGCACATGGGTGTCTTTGACCACGGAACCACCTCACTGATCCAGAATATTTTTTTAATTTGATTTTTGAGGAAAAGGTATCTGCGTCAGTTCTGCCTATGTCAGAAGCATCCATATTGTTGGGCTACTAAATATTGTTTCATCACCTTGTGCCTTTTTTATCTTTCAGTGCACACACCACACGCACAGTCACACATGCACACATGCATACATACACATGCTGGTGTGTACACATATACACATGTATGTGTGCACCAGAATCCGTCAACTTTTCCAGCATGCACTTAATGGAATGTACTGATCACACACAAAATATTTTGTTCTAGGAATAATGGGATTTATCTCTCAGGAACAAGATCTAGAAGCATATAGGGTTTTCTTTGGCCCAGCAGCCTTCCAAGCAGTAAGAGGCAAGCTCTTTCTCCCCTCTCTGTGGTGTTCTGTCCATTGTACGATGCTCTTTGGTATTGCAACAATTTCTACTACAATCTGAATTAGCCCGTTACTGCTGCTTTATATGGTTCCCCCCTGCAGAGTTCCTTACCTGGTTTACTTCCGTCAGCGGCAGTTTGTGAGTCTCCGATGCTTTGCTGTTTATATTAAACTGTGAGTTTGTGCCACACAAGCTGTGAATTCATTACCAGAAGGCTGTGATTCTTCCCTAAACTCGGTCTTAGTCACCTGGCTTGCCCTTCATTATTAGTCACTACCTTGTTTATTAGACTTGAATTAAAGCAACTGTTTTCTCATGTTGTTTTCCTACTTGCCTTTTTAGAACAGAAGACAACTGAATGCTCTAACAAAAAATATGTGTTAACGCAATACTTCATCTTCCTGTTTTCGAAATTGTTTCCCCAGTGTTTTACACATGTGGAATATGTATTATTTCCAGTTCTCTAGATATTCACCTTTCTGCATTAACATATTCAACTTTTAGCCAACCATTGAAAATATTCTCCTGCCAGCCCTCTTAACTAACTTTTCAAATTAATTGAGTAACTACTGAAAATATTTTCCTACCAGCCCTCTGAATTAACTTTTGAAATGAATTCTGAGTCAATGCCACCTAGCCCTGGTAGGACAGGCTATGGAATTATATCTTTTCATGTAATTTATAACAGTGACATTGTTCTACATCAGGAAAATCTATTACAGTCATATGATCTTTGTCTTTCTAAGCCTTAGTTTCCCCCAAGTGCTCTGCGAGAAGTAATGTAAAAGGTCCTCTTGTGCTGTGTAGACTAATGATAAGAATTATTGGATTAATGTTCGGAAAGTGTTTCAGAATTCTCTTAAGAAAGCTATTATGTAAGCATCAAGTACTATTATTATTTTGCTATTTCAGCCTCCTTATTTTTCATCTCTCAAAGTCATTTGGGTCATTTACTATGAAATTTTCTGATTCCTTGACAATTTTTAATGGCCCTGTGGAGAGCGATTTGAGGGTTGTCTAATCCCCTTGCTGATGATCCATCTGCTTGTAGAGTTCATGCTTTTTTCACAACACATTAATATTCAGTACTAAGAAAAATAGTTGTAGCTATTTTGTGTCTTGATGAAATTGCTTATCTTCTGGAGGAGAAATTTATGATCTTGTTTTTTCAAATGAGTGCAGACTTCTTTTGTGGAGAGGTGAGAAGAGAGCTCAAGAATTCACATTATTAGCAGAAGTGACTTTAAGAGATACACATGAGCAGGATGTCCAAACCATCTTCTGAGATCACAGTAGTGTATATTCCTAAACTATGATTTCCTGATTTCAGTCAAATTCGCAGTGTCAATTCTTGAAGGCGAAATCTATGCTATGAATGTCCACATATGTTGTTCAGAACTGGAGTTTGACAGATCAAATTTTCTTTGTTTTGAAAAACTTAACTTTCCCACAAAATCAGTGAATCATTTGTTTCCTTCATTTAACAACACTGTCAAAATTTCCCTGTAATTTTTTTTCTGTGTAGAGTTCTTAATGAGTTTTATTACATTTTATGTTGATATTATTTTTTAACATTTTTATTATTATTTCCACTCATACAAACTTAATAGTTACACCGGTTCCCTCCCTCCCTCCTCCTCCCCCCGAACTTCCTGCTCCCCCTCCCCTCACGCCTCCCTCCCCATCCCCCCGTGCCTCCCGCCCCAATTCCCAGAGAGTCTTTTAATGTGCATCCCTGACTCTCCTATGGGCCCTCCTCTCCTATGACGTACAAGGACCCAGTGGCATTTCCCTAAACCCTTTCCCGTGTTCCCCTTAAGCATAGGAACACTACTGTGGCTGCCAATCCCTTGCCTCCAAGGATCTTGGTGCCTTTAGCAGATGCTAGACTTTTGAGGTCAATAGTGTGTTGGACATTGCGCCGGGCATGCAAAGTCCAATTATGATTGCTTCGGCCCTAACTTGTGTGGAGTATCTTGCAAATCATTGCTCCTCCCATCCTTTTGCTCTTACACTCTTACTACCCCCTCTTCCGCAAATGTCCCTGAGCTTCAAGATGGGGAGAGATTAGGCTGGCCTAGTTCTAGGTGGTTGATATAGAGTCTCTGAAGTTCTGGATTGTGGTTTGCTGATTTTCTTTTGCAGTTTTGCTGCTCCTGCAATGCCCTTCACTCCATCCTGCTGGACACTGTATGTCACCCCCTGGCCAGAGACAAAAAGCTGTTAGACTGGAGTCTTATTATAAGAGCACATTCAAGGGTAGATGTAATGGAAACCTCAGTGAGGGAGGGGTCAATCACACATTTGCAAAATGGTTACTTTTTATCTGCCAGACTATATGCCCTCCCCTTCTGGTGAGATCATACCCCCTTAGTTGTACATGATCAGGAACGAACATCTGTGAACTTAACCAGGTGTCACATTACTTACTTGCAGTCCTTGATGGAGGCCTATTTTCTCTACTGTAACATGGTCACTTCTCTCCTTGTTTCTGGTGTGGCCCTCCAACCCCATCCCTCCTGTTCATAATCCTTGCAATTACTGTAGGTAATACATAGATTTACCTATGAGTGTCTCAAGGTGGGCTGGGTGGGTTTGGTACTAGGAGCCACATATTAGGAGTACATATGGCGCTTAATTTTCTGGGTCTGGGATACTTCACTTAATATAATTGTTTCTAATGACATCCATTTCCCGGGAAATTCCAGTAATTTATCCTTTTTGATAGCTGAGTAGTACTCCGCTGTATAGATGTACCACAGTTTCCTTATCCACTCGTCAACTGTTGGACATTTGGGTTGATTCTATGACTTTGCTATTGTAAACAGTGCTGCTATGAACATGGTCGTCCTTGTGCTATCGAGGTGAACCTCTGCCGTATGGGGGGTTATTCCCAAAAGTGGAATAGCAGGGTCATATGGCATTTCAATCTTTAATTTTGTTAAGAATCTCCAGACGGCTCGCCGACTGGCTATATGAGCCTGCACTCCCACCAGCAATGTAGGAGAGTTCCCCTCTCTCCACATCCTCTCCAGCATTTGTTGTTGTTTGTATTGTGGATTTTTCCCATCCTGACAGGGGTGAGATGATATTTCAGGGAAGTTTTGATTTGCATTTTCCTGATGGCTAAAGAAGTGGAGCATTTTCTAGACATTTGTTAGACATTTTAATTTTATCCCTAGTAAAATTTCTTTTAAGATCAAGGGCCCATTTTTTAATTGGGTCATTAGTTTCTTGGTGTTTAGTTTTCTAAGTTCTTTGTGCACTCTGGACAGTAGAGCTCTATCAGATGTGTGGTTAGTGAAGATTTTCTCCCATTCTGTGGGTTGCCTTTGAGCTAGTGTTACAATCTCTTTATCTGAACAGAAGCTCTTTAATTTCACAAGATCCCAACTGTTGAGAGTTGGTAGCAGTGACTGTGCCATTGGATGTCTGTTTAGGAACTCTTGGCCTAGCCCAATCAGCTCGAGGGAGTTCCCTATCCTTTCAACTATGGTTTTTATAGTCTCTGGCCTTATATCAAGGTCCTTGATCCATTTGGAATTAAGTCTTGTACATGGTGACAAGTATGGGTCCAGCTTTAATCTTCTGCATGTGGAGATCCAGTTTTGCCAGCACCATTTGTTCAAGATGCTCTTCTTTTTCCATTGGATTCTTTGGGCCCCTTTGTCAAAGACCAAATGGCTGTAATTTTGTGGGCTTATATCTGGGTCTTCAATCCTTATCCATTGATCTGTGTGTCTATTTTGGAGCCAGTACCAGGCTGTTTTTATAACTATGGACTTGTAGTATAGACTTAAGTTTGGTATGGTAATACCTCCAGCAGTTTTTTTGTTACTCAGGATTGTCTTTGCTATCCTGGGTCTTTTGTGCCTCCATATGAATTTTGAGATTGTTTGGTCAACTTCTTTAAAGAATTGCTTTGGGATTTTAATTGGTATAGCATTGAATTTGTATATTGCCTTTGGTAGGATGGTCATTTTTACGATGTTGATTCTGCCAATCCAGGAACATGGGAGGTCTTTCCTACCTTTTGGTGTCTTCTGCAATTTCTTTCTTTAAACTTTAAACTTTAAAACTTTAAAGTTTTTATTGTAAAGGTCTTTTACCTCCTTGGTTAGGTTTATACGAAGGTATTTCATTTTTTTAGGCGCTATAGTGAATGGGATGGTTTCTCTCAGGCTTTTTCACTTCTTTCATTCTGGGCATATAGGAAGGCCTCTGATTTTTGCACATTTATTTTGTATCCTGCCAACCTGCTGAACTTCTCAATTAGTTCCAGGAGCTTCCTGGTAGTTTTTGGGATCACTCAGGTATAAAATCATGTCATCTGCAAATAGGGATAGCTTGACTACTTCCTTCCCGATTTGAATCCCTCTTATGTTCCTTTCTTGTCTTACGGCTTTGGCTAAGACTTCAAGTACAATATTGAATAGAAGTGGTGAGAGTGGACAGCCTTGTCTAGTTCCTGATCGAAGTGGGAATGCTTCCAATTGTTCCCCATTGAGCATAATCCTTGCTGTGGGCTTGTTGTATACAGCTTTTATTATATTGATGAAGGTTCCTTCCATTCCTACTGTCTCTAGCGTAGGATCATGAAAGGCTGTTGGATCTTGTCAAAAGCTTTTTCTGCATCTATCGAGAGTATCATGTGGTCTTGGACTTTGGACTGGTTTACATGATGAATTACATTTATTGATTTGCGTATGTTGAACCAACCTTGTGTGCTGGGGATGAAGCCCACTTGGTCCCCGCGAATGATCTTTTTAATATGTTTTTGAATCCGATTTGCTAAGACTTTGTTGAGAATCTTTGCATCTGTGTTCATCAGAGAGATCAGCCTACAGTTTTCTTTTTTAAGTGAATCTTTATTAGGTTTTGGGATTAAAACGATATTAGCTTCATAGAAGGAATTTGGTAGTGTTCCTTCTTTTGCTATTTGATGGAACAGTTTACGGAGTATTGGTGTTATTAACTCCTTAAATGTCTGGTAGAACTCTGTGCTGAATCCATCTGGTCCAGGACATTTTTTGGTGGGAAGATTCGAGATTATTTCCTCATTTTCCTTATATGTTATAGGACTATTTAAATAATTCACAACTTCTTGATTCAATTTACGTAAGTTGTGTTTACTTAGAAATTCATCCATCTCTTTTGTGTTGTCAAACTTCACAGAGTATAAGTTTTTGAAATATGATGTTATAATTCTCTGGATTTCTTGGGCATCAGTAGTGATAACTCCATGTTTATTTGTAATTTTGTTAATTAGGGTTTTCTCATGATTTTGGTTAATTTAGCTAGGGGTGTATCAATCTTATTGATTTTGTCAAAGAACCAGCTTTTTTTTTTTTGCTTTTTGTCTTTTCTTTTCTTTTTTTTTCATACATTTTTTATTATTATTTCAGCTCATACAAACTTGATAGGTACACCAGTTCCATCCCTCCCTCCTCCTCCCCCTGAACCCCTTGCTCCCCCTCCCCTCCCCCTTCCCTGAGCATCCCCCAGTGCCTCCCGCCCCAATTCCCAGAGAGTCCTTTCTTGTGCATGCCTGATTCTCCTCTGGGCCCTCCTGTCCGATGACGTATAAGGATCCAGTGGCCTTTCCCTGAACCCTTTCCCGTGTCCCCTTAAGTATAGGAACAATGCTGTGGCTGCCAATCCCTTGCCTCCAAGGATCCTGGTGCCTTTAGCAGATGCTAGACTTTGTGAGGTCAATAGTGTGTTGGACATTGTGCAGGGCATGCAAAGTCCAATTATGATTGCTTCGGCCCTAACTTGTGTGGAGTATCTTGCAAATCATTACTCCTCCCATCCTTTTGCTCTTACACTCTTACCGCCCCCTCTTCCGTAAATGTCCCTGAGCTTCAGGATGGGGAGCGATTAGTTTGGCCTAGTTCTAGGTGGTTGATATAGAGTTTGTGACGTTCTGGATTGTGGTTTGTTGATTTAAAGAACCAGCTTTTTGACTGGTTGATTTTTTCTCTCGTTTTCTTAATCTCAATTTCAGAAATTTCTCCTCTTATTTTGCTAATCTCCTCTCTTCTACTACTTTTGGGATCAGATTGCTCTAGTTTCTCTAAAGCTTTAAGCTGCGTTGTTAAGTTGTTTATTTCTGATGTTTCCATTTTTTTGATGTAGGCATTAAGAGCAATGAACTTACCTCTTAGAACAGCTTTCATTGTGTCTCAGAGATTTTGGTAAGTTGTATTTTCGTTATCATTCACTTTCAGGAAATCTTGAATTTACTTTTTAATTGCTTCCTGAATCCAGTTCTCATTCAGCATCATATTGTTAAGTTTCCAGGAGTTAGTGTATTTTCTCTTGTTTGATGTGTTGTGGATGTCCAGCTTTAGGCCATGGTGGTCTGATAGGGCACAGGTTAGAATTTCAACTTTCTTGTATATGTGTAGATTTGTTTTGTGGCCCAGTATGTGATCTATTTTGGAGAAAGTTCCGTGTGCTGCTGAGAAACATGTGTATTCTTTGGTGCGTGGATGAAAAGTTTGATAGAGATCTGTAAGGTCCATTTCTTTAAGGGTTTGATTAAGTTCCAAAGTGTCTCTGTTAAGCTTTTGACCTGTTGATCTATCCCATGTTGAGAGGGCGGTGTTGAAGTCCCCAAGAATTATCGTTTGGGGGTTGATTTCTTGCTTTAGATGCTGTAGGGTTTTCTTAATGAATGTGGAGGGGCCCGTATTGGGTGCATATATGTCAGTATTGTGAAGTCTTCCTGGTGAATTGTACCTGTGACTAAAATGTAGTATCCATCTGTGTCTCTTATAATTTTCTTTGGTTTGAAGTCCACTTTTTCTAACAGCATAATGGCTACCCCTGCCTGTTTTCTGCTTCCTTGTAGAATTGTTGATCATCTTTTTATTTTTAGGGCATGCCTATCATTTGTGGTGTGATGGGTTTCCTGCAGACAGCAGACTGATGGATTGTGATTTTTAATCCAAGTTTGTAATCTGTGTCTCTTGATCGGTGAGTTAATTCCATTAACATTTAGTGTTATAATGGAGAAACTATTTTTAATTCCAGACATTTATTATGTTTAGTGTCTTTATAAGTATATTGCTTCGCTTTTAATGGTGTTATACTTGCCTTCTGTTCCCCTGGATATGCCTGTTTTTTTCTTCAAGCTTGAGTATCATTTCTAGCATTTTTTGAAGGCCTGGTTTGGTGAACATGTATCCTTCATGTTGTCTTTGTGCTGGAAGATTTTTCTTTCTTCCTCGATCATGACTGATAGTTTTGCAGGGTAAATCAGCCTGGGTTGACATTTTTGCTCATTCAATACTTGAAGTATGTCTCTCCAAGCTCTTCTTGCTTTTACTGTTTCGACTGAGAAGTCATTTGTTATTTTAATGGGTTTTCCTTTAAAAGCGACTTGTTTTTTCTCCCTTGAAGCTTTCAGCACCAGTTCTTTATCTTGAATGTGGAGTGTTTTAACTATTATCTGCCGTGGTGAGCTTCTGTTTTGGTCATATCTGTTTGGGGTGCGGAATGCCTCTTGTATATGTATGGGCCTCTCTCTTTTTAGATGAGGAAAGTTTTCCTAATGATCATTTGAAAAATTTCCTCAGGGGTGGTATTTTGAGATTCTTGCTCTGGTATTCCATGAATAAGCATGTTAGGCTTCTTCAGTGTGTCCCATATCTCTTGGATATTTCTCTCAAGTATCTTTTTGGCTTTAACAACCTCTTCCATTGAGCTGGTTAGTGTTCCCACTTTATCTTCAAGGTCTGAAATTCTGTTTTCTGCTTCGTTAGTTCTGCTGATAAGACTCTCTGTGGAGTTCTGGGTTGAAGATAACTTGTCTTGTAGCTCAGTTTTAAACTCTGCTTGAGTCTGTTTTAACTGCTCTATGTCAGTTTTTGTTTCTTGCACTGTTTTTCTCAACTCCTCCAAGTGTCTGTTGTGTTCCTCTTCAAAGTGATTGATTCGATTACTTAATTTTCCCGGATTTCCTCTTTCATAGTTTTGAACATGGTAATGATCATATTTTGAAAGTGGTTATCGTGGGTCAGGGTTTCATGGTCATTTTCCATGTGTTTGTTCTGGTTGGAGTCTAACATTATGGGATTAATTCCTTCAGTGGGAGATTTGTTTACTTGAGTGTTGTTTCTCATGGATTTAACTCTTAAGATCTTTCAATTTCCGTGTGTTTTTCACTAAACTGAATTATTTGACCTGGGGTTCTGGGGGTGGGCAGGGATGGAGCTTACATAGGTCGCGATGAGGCCCGGCTGGACAGCGCACGTCCCGGGGAGCGGAGTGGGGGAAGGGAGGATGTGGCATCGGTGGGGCGCTATTTAACCTGGGGGAGCTGGGGCGGGGCCGGGCACAGGGGGGTGTCCTCCTCCTCCCAGCCCTCTGTGCGGCGGCTCCGGCTGGATGGCAGGAGGAGCTGGGTCCCTTGGGCGTCCTAAGGTTCTGGGGGGGGAGGCCTGGAGCTTACCTAGGTCGCGGTGAGGCCCGGCTGGACCGCACGCATGTCCCGGGCAGTGGAGTGGGGGAAGGGAGGTATGTTGATATTATCTTAAGTAGTATACTAAATGTCTTAAGGTTTCTATATTTTAAGATAGACCTATGTTATTGGCAGTTCTTTGTAGAATCTTTGTACAGATAAGATGGTGATAAATGGGACATTTGTAGAGTTACCTGGGAAAATTTAGCTGTGGAGTGAACACTGGGTCGTCACAGTGAACTCTTTAATTCCTTACTTAGGTGTGATGATAGCAACATAATTGCTTATAAAACATCATCTCTTTACACAGGTGCACACTGCAACATATGAGTGAAATGAAAATGGGCCTGACATCTAATAATCTGCAGTCAGGATTTTAAAAAGTAGCTGAATTAAAATAGAAAAATATTTTGATAGTTGGTGGAGAATAATTACACTTTTCTTTTTGTGAATGCTTGATTTTTCAAAAATAAAGAAGATATTCAAGCAAATAAAAGAATATGTACCCAATAATGCACTTCACAAATCTTAGTTTTCCACAACCATAGATACAATACTGCTAAATTTTCACATAGAGTGTGACTTCTATTTTCCTGAACAGAGATGAATTTGAGATAATATCAGTTTGATTCAGGACCATTTGAACAACAGACTAGTTGTGAATTCATGTATTTCTATATTAATTGATAAATGCCACAGAGGTCTACTGAACTCATTCTTGGTTTTATCTTTTTTGGAACAGCATCTAATAGCCAAGTTTGCCCTTGAATTTATTAAGTAGTTAAAAATAGCCTTGAGTCTCTGATCGTCCTTCTCCACTTCCCAAATGCTACATCAGAGGCACATGATACAAACGTGAGTTTGTATGGCAATAGGATTGAACCCAAGCCTGACAAAATCTCTTTCAACATAATTACATTGCCAGCCCAAAATAGTTAACAGTTTTGAAGAAGCATAAAAATGACAATTTCTGTGTCCTGTAGGCTAAAATGAGCCAAGTGCTTCTACCATTCTGTGGTACAGTATGTATCTGACCCTTTGGCCAAATGTCTACATCATTGTTTGTGTTACTTTAAAATTCAGTGTGGTCTCAAGCAAATAGCTTCACTTTGCAATGGAAGGTGTCTAATGCAGAGAACCACACTGGTCAAAGTACAGAGAATATGTGACTATGGAGTGTGCAGTTCTAAACAGGACATCAAAATTACTCCTTGTCCCAAGGCGGGGAGCATTGTGGAAGAGGTGGCTGTGAGAGTGTAAGAGTCTGAGGGTGGGGAATGGTATTTCCAGAGAGTATTTCCTGGTCATGACAGGACACACAAGAACTCACTGCAGCTATGTCCACTTCAATGAGACTGACACAGTAGTTGGCCAAACATTTCATCATGGATGAGGGAGTATTTCAAGAAACACTGCATCTGCCTGAGAGATTGTTGAAGGCTAATGCCAAAGAGGAGAAGGAAAATTTCCTTACTCAAGGATTTTCCCACTGGCAAGTCATCCATGCTCCCAGAAAGTCTTAGGTATCTGCCAATACAGGCATCCCAAATAAAACCTAGTTGACCACATATGCAAAAAGAGGTAAAAACAAGACAGAGACTGGATAGAATGAGAAGGTATGAGGTGGGACATTATGGGGTTGGAATTAGATAGTAAGGAGTGAAACATATATATTTTTGTTTGTATGTATGAATGAGTCAAAGAATAAAACTTGAATCCACAGAGTATAGAGTCTAATATTTATCACACATAGTTGGACTCCTTCCCCCTTTTCTCTGCCCTCCCTACTCCTTAGAGCTCTTCCTCTTCTTACATTGTATTAGTCTCACTACCACTGACTGGTAAGATTCTCCAGGGCAAAGATAGTATTCTATTGACATATCACAGAGTCTCACATACCTTAGAAATTCTCTGGATAATCAAGAGTAATTGCCTATGCAACAAGTTTTGCCACTGAGATGTTCTTTCTGAAGATAGCACTTCTTTGTTTCTTTCCTTCTTTCCTGCTCAGGACTGTGCTTTTTGAATCTTAAATAGGAAACACCACCAGTTTGGACAACTGGGATGTCTGAGGATTGGTTTGCCATGCTCTTAAAATTCAACAGCCTTTCCTGAGAAGAACCCCATTCCAAGATTTCCACTCCGTTACAGTCACCTTCTCTTTCTTCCAAATTCCATCAGCTGTCGCTTCCCTTCTCTGTGGGCTTCCCCAACGCATTTTTATTTACTGCTTCTCAAAGCACTCTATTGGAATAGAATAGAACATCAACTCCACACTGCATTTCTTGCCCTCCCAGGTGATGTTCATATCAAAGGTACCTTTCCCTGGAGCTGAGCCTGGTGCCCGGGGATGGCACTTTCTTGAATCTCTTTGCAGAATCAGAGATGTGAGATCAGTACCTCTTGACAGACTGTTCCTGTGGCTGTGGATCCCTACAGAGAGAATGTAGAGGAGGACCTCAGGCCGATGGGGAACTTCTTAAAGCTGTGTTTCCCCACTCCCTGACTGCCTGCTTCTCCTAGATGCACACAGCTATCTGATACACAAGCAGGAAACTTGCATTCTCTAGGGAAGAAACAGGCACTTTTGAGAGTGCTCTTTCTAGTTATTTTAGTAACTAAGTCCTCTGCTTACCTGAAAAGTACGATTCCACTCCCAAGGGTTAACTGAAAACCCAGCAGATCTACACATCTTGAGAATTCTGACAGGGATGCCTTCATTCAATTGATTGCAAAGAATTTTGAGATTTTGAGAGATACTTTTCCCAAAGCAAGCCAGTCATGGGTACTCTAGGGAAGAGAAAGACCTAGAGCATTTGCATAAAAAGCCATAGAAATTATTTAAGTAGTACCAAAAAAGTGGTCCATGCATCTATGAGCATGCTCAGTTAGAAATGAAGAGAGATGCTGATATGAAGAAAAAGGCAAGAATACTGTGCTGAGGACTCCAGGCAATATGAGGATGACTGAAGGATGATAAATAGGGTAGAAAAGATGCTCAGTGCCCTGTGCATTATCGAGGCTGGCTAGGGCAGGTGCAATTTGTCCCAAGACAAATGTGAGAGAATGAGTTCAACAGGTTACACACATATTATTTCATCTTGGAAATCATTCCCTATTCTCTCCCTGTCTCTCTCTCTTGTCTCTCTCTCTCTCTCTCTCTCTCTCTCTCTCTCTCGTGCTAAAACTTGGATGGTCCATAGATGATTGTGGAAACATTTAGCACTACAATGCTATTTTCTCCAAGCAATTTAGTCTCAGAACACACAAGGAGAGAGAAACAATGTAAGGAACAAAAGGCAGCAGACCCAGAATGAAGAGGGGAAAAAAAAAGAATTTAGAAGGAACACGTGTACCTAACATGTTCTGGGGTGATGAGCAGAGGGACTTTACTATATTATCCAACCATTTTCAGGTGAACTCTGACATCTATCATGCTGTGGATGAATACACAGGAAGAAAAATTTCAAATCACTTGACATGCCATCACACATGAAGAGCAAGCCATCTTTGCTTTAGAGAAAGAAATAATTGTGTTTGACCCACCCACAGTTGCTCCAAAGGCAGCACGGCCAGGGAAGGTGGAATAGATACTCCCCTGGCCGTGCCACTGGGGTCCTTCCTAATGTGCATGCCCAAAGCAGTGTACCGCAAACACCTTCTTGGCTGAGGATTTCCATAACTGCACTGGCTTTTACCTGCAGTCATTGACTGTTGGAGAGCTCACCAAGTCTACTGTCAGTGTTGTGGGGGATCTTATCAAGAGACAATAAGAGGGGGACTAATGAGAATGCAAAGTAAAGTATAAACTAAGAAAAAAGTATAATCTAAATAAAATAAACTTCGACTATGGAGAAATGTTTACCAAAGGTCCTAAAGACATCTGGGAATTGAAGATTGGTTTTCATGACAGGGAAACCTTAAACCACTGTGATTTTTGAAGTAGGTGCTTTTCAAAAGGGAGGTTAAGGGGATAGCTTCAATAGTATCCAGATTAATTTTTATGTAATTAATTTTTATTACTTGACATTTTCATGATTGTACATAATAAATTTATATGTTTTTATTTCTTACTACTCAATCTCATTCCCTACTCCTGACCTATTTACTTTCTCTTTTACAGCTAATCTCCCTTCTTTCAAATCTTTTTATATGTATAGCCAACTGGGTTTCATACAGGATGGTTACACTAGCATGTGCTTGAGTACTTGTTGGGGCATGGATAACTTGAAGTAGGTAAATCACTGAGTAAACAAGTTCCCTTTGTGACCATGATGATGTAAGCAAAATGATAAACTCAACTTAGTTACATTGATAAATTTTAAAACTTCTATTGTTACTCTGAACACAACATATCAGTACATCTTTATCTCTCTCTCTCTATCTATCTATCTATCTATGTGTGTATATTTGTGTGTGTCTATAACTTATAAATTTGAGGGGAGATCTGTAAACATGTTTTGTGCTGGATTACAAAAACTTGACAGATACTATTTCACATTTAAATTTCCTTGTCAGATAGAAAGAGGCCTTTACAAGGATATCTTGCATTGCGGTATTAGTGATGTTTTAACCTGAATCAGTATTTTGGAGATTGTAGTTTAACCTGTCCATTTCTAGACGTATGTTCTAGAGAATCCTAACTCCACACAGACTCTGTAAAGGAGACACACAATAGACCATGATGACTGACAATCCTCTCTGATTGGGTGACAAGGGATTGACACCAGCCCAATACCCCCCATAATAAGATTTCTTTCATGAGAAATGGAACAATAGAAATTACGTTGTTAATCATTGATTAAAAATTTTAGCTCAAAGGTGGCATGCCATTTGCAGCAGTGTCAAAATGGCAGCTATAATTAAGTCGGAAAGAAATGTATTGGAAATTCTTTCATTAAACAAATTGTCTTTTTTGATCTTATGAATTTAATATTCAAGATCATCTATTCCTTGCAGTATAATATTTTCAGATTTTGTATTTGCCGTGGGTTTGATATGGTAATACAAGAGAAAATGAACAAAAACAACTATGTTTAGGGCTTAACAAAAGAACAGTACATTACTGAGAGTGTGGGAAGGCTGAAGAAAAAAAAACTGTTAGGATTTGTGTTTATGTAAGTTAGAATTATGTGTTGCAACAGTACATAGCTTGACTTTTAACTGGAATCAGGGATCCACATGCCTTCCCTTTATGATTAATGAATGGAGAATGATCTTTGCAATTGTTTTCATGCAATGTCAAAACATTCGTATAATCACACATGGAAGTGTTTCTTTTTTTTTTAAGAAAAGAAGTGTTTAGATAGTGTTTTATTATCAATCTTTTGTAGTTAACACCAGGATATCTGTTTCTGTACATTTACTGCCCTTCTACTGTTATTTGGAAAGATTTACAACATCAGGCACGATTTCCCTGACATTGAGGGAATAAGTACCCATACAGAGAGTAATTGCTTTCCCATGAGTCTTACATACCTCTGTTGCTCCCACAGATTCTTCTTACCAGAGTTGTAGTGGTTTAGAGCATTTACTGCTGGTTTAGGCCCTTGATCTCTCTTTATTTCTCCTAAGCCGCTGTCTCTTTTTTTTTTCTCCCTTACCCTTTATTAAGACCTATCACCTTACTTCCCTTCTTTTACAAGCTTTTCTCTTTTTTTATTATTAATACATTTTTATTATTATTTCAGCTCATACAAACTTAATAGGTACACCAGTTCCCTCCCTCCCTCCTCCTCCCTCCGAACCCCCTGCTCCCCCTCCCCACCTCCCCTCCCCATCCCCCAGTGCCTCCCGCCCCAATTCCCAGAGAGTCCTTTCTTGCGCATGTCTGATTTTCCTCTGGGCCCTCCTCTCCGATGACGTACAAGGACCCAGTGGCCTTTGCCTGAACCCTTTCCCATGGTCCCCTTAGGTATAGGAACACTGCTGTGGCTGCCAATCCTTTGCCTCCAAGGATCCTGGTGCCTTTAGCAGATGCTAGACTTTGTGAGGTCAACAGTGTGTTGGACAATGCGCAGGGCATGCAAAGTCCAATTATGACTGCTTCAGCCCTAACTAGTATAGAGTATCTTACATATCATTGCTCCTCCCATCCTTTTGCTCTTACACTCTTACCGCCCCCTCTTCCGCAAATTTCCCTGAGCTTCAAGATGGGGAGAGATTAAGCTGGCCTAGTTCTATGTGGTTGATATAGAGTTACTGAAGTTCTGGATTGTGGTTTGTTGATTTTCTTTTGCAGTTTTGCTGCTCCTGCAATGCCCTTCACTCCATCCTGGTGGGCATTGTATGTTACCCCCTGGCCAGAGACAAAAAGCTGTTAAACTAGAGTCTTGTGATAAAAGCACATTCAAAGGTACATGTAATAAAAGTGGGAAACCACAGTGAGGGAGGGGTCTATCACCCATTTGCAAAATGGTTACTTTTTATCTGCCAGACTATATGGCCTCCTTTTCTGGTGAGATCATACCCCCTCAGTAGTAAATGATCAGGAACAAAAGTCTGTGAACTTAATCAGATGTCTCATTACTTATTTGGGTCCTTGATGGAGGCCTATTTTCTCTGCTGTAACATGGTCCCTTCTCTCCTTGTTTCTGGTGTGGCCCTCCTACCCCATCCCTCCTGTTCATAATCCTTGCAATTAGAATTTTCAAGATTCAAAAGTGTTCTGTTCAAATACAAAGAGAGAACTTTTATTAGGCTTCATGAAGATTTTTTTCCCCAAATTGTGCAGGTGCTCACATTTATCTGTGAATTCTAAAATGAATGCACCTTGTTGTATTCCATCTGTCTGCTACTTAAGCTCTTCCTTTAAATGACATCTCCAAGACTTGAGAAGTCTTACATCCTCACAACAACAATAATAAGACTTCATACTTGCTCAAGGTGAAATGCAAGTACAGGTGGTACAGTTTGAAGTGTTCCTTTCATTAAGATTAAAGCATATTATCAAATAGGACCATAATATATTTAGGAACATTTTTCTTGTTTATTTGTGTTGCTCTGTCCTTCTCAACATTGTTGGCTCTAAAACAGTCCCATTATGCATTAAATATTGCAGATATCCAAAGAGGAATTAGGGATGATGCACAAAGTCCAGTAAATGTTAACGAACTTCTCCTAAGGAACCAATTGAGGATTCCATTTAACCCCCAGCCAAGAGAGGAAGGTAACTATGCTTTAAAAAATTTCTGTAACTGTACCTAGGTATTTCAACCTCAGTCTAAGAAGGAAATGCTAGATGAACAAGAAGACTTTGCTTGCATTGCGACTTTTCAACATTTATCTGTGAGATTTCCTTCATCATCACTTACAGAAGGTGAACAGGTTAAGATTCAGTACACCACGAAGAAGGCCAAATAGTTTTTTATGGTTGTTGGCTGACGATCACAGGATTGCTCAAAAGAAAAGTTTTCCATGCTGAAACTAAGATGAAGCTTCAAGAAATTAACCGCAGTAGCATGTAATATGCCATGAGTTAAAACAAGATTAACGAATTGAAAAATAACATTATCTCATGAAAGTTACAATTTTTCTTCTAGCACATGTAACACAAAACTCTGGATGTGTTTGAAGTTCTTTACATGAAGCCATAATGATTCACCTACTTAAAAGATGGGCATATATTGGGTTAGCATTTTAAATGGAATTTTTAAATTCATGTCTGAACTAAATTCTTTTAGATTAGAATATGTTTGACAGATTTATTTTGTTTAAAAAGTGCCAGTTTGTGTTTCTTGGGAGAGATCTTCCACATTGAATTTTCTCTGTAGAAAGTATGGACGACCAGAGAGAGGAGGATCCTTTCTGGAGAAAAATTCATGAATATTTCAAACTGCATGAATGATGTCAGGATTCACATTCTTCCATGGAATGAGAAGGGATGGGAAAGCCAGGAAAAGCAAGCAGAATGAGAGATTTGGCAACAGTGAACACCAATGAGACTTAAAACATTTCATGCAAAGAGATGAAAGTAGAATCAGAGCTAGAAAGAGACATCAGAGCATAACAGCCTTTTGTTATTAATAGTCTCCTAAGATGATAAAAATCTGTTCAATACAGTGTCTATCATGGAGAAAGCAGTAGATGTAAAGGCCCTTATAATGAAGATATTATTCATGGGGATACCTTCCTGTGAGTAAGGGACTAGAGCAAATGCATAAGTGTGAGGGATATGTGTGATCCTGCAGTTGGTGCAGGCGGCCTTGCCATTAATATCTCATCTCTCAGAGCAGAGAGAAGTCAGAACTCTGGACACAAATGAAAGTAAGTAGTTATATGCAATGGAAGAAGTTCTCATTGCTTAAGCTTTCAAAGGACATGGACGAGGTTCATTCTTCAGCTGAGAGCTAGGAATAGTAAGATGCTATGAAGAAACTGTGTGATCTCTAAATTTGTTCTCTAAGCTCATGCCATGATGGTAGAAATAACCTGAATACAGAAGTTGGTGTGAACAAGCAGGTAAGACATATGGCAGGCAAAGACCTTGAAAAGAAGATATCAAATAGAAATAGATACTCCATAAAGTCTTATCACACTAGATGATACTGTCCTTGGTTACAGGGAAACTGAATCCTTACCAAGTCCACTACAAAGTGACTATTAATATCTATAATACTCTCATATTTGACTAAACTGTAAAGCAAGACTCCTGTCTCTATTTTACCCATGACCTTGAAGACTTTGGACAATACAGGTAGTTACTTAATTATTTCATATCTTGCAGCACAGACTTAGTCTACTTCATCACAACATACTGAAAGCTTGTAAAGATACTTCATTCAACTTAAGTTCCCACTTCTGGGTTTAGTATTGGAAGAGATAATGTTGCAGGAGAGACTGTCATGGAGAACCTTGGAGTGCTAAGCTGCATCTCTCAGCTCTGACTCTAAATAGGTTGCACCATGACTTGCAGGGTCATAGAGATGTCCCGAATACTCACAGAAAATGAGAAATAACTAGGAGTCAGTTGCTCTTTCATTCCAGTAGCACAAAGATGTTCTTGGGAGAAAATTGACCTGTTTTAATTTTTGTTGACATTTTTATTTTTTATTACATGCTTATGTACTTGTGTGTTCACTTATGTATGGTGTATGATCAAAATTGATGTCATGTGTCTTTTATCTTTTTCTACTTTTATCATTAAGGCAAGGTCTTTCAGTTGAACACATAACCCATCTAATTGGTTAGACTAGCTAATTGGCTTGACTTTGACATTTGAATGTTCTTAGTGAACTGTGACTGAACAGGGTCAGACGAGCTATTGGATCTGCCTTGAGATTTCACCCTGGAGAAAGACAGTAAGTGATTCCAAGGGCAGATCTGCAGAATGGTGGGAAGGAAAACAAGTGTGTGATGATCCATGCAACTGATCCACATCAGCTACACATCCTCACCAAGACTGTGTATGTACTGCATGTGGTTAAGGTTCAGTCAGATGCAATAATGAGAAGACAGGCCTTTCCATACAGATCAAACAGGTACTACTCGGCTGTGATTTGACTTTATGGTACATTAACTCCAAAGATAAGCAAGTATTTACTGGAGTATGAGCAACTATTTTGAAGAAGTCAATTTCCCTATAATTTAATTTTTTAAAAAATTGATCAAGAATAATTGTACAGGTTTACAGGATCTATTGTGATAATCTGAGGTGTGTATATGACATATAATGATCAAATTAGGCTGGTTAACATTTATCTCCTTAAACCTTGTTATGTCTTTATGCTAGAAACCTTTAAACTCTTCTAATGCTAATACAGTGAAGGAGAGCAATAAAGCAAAGTGACATAATAAAATGCACTTTAAATTTTCTGCTTTTTCAAAAGAAAGCTTCTTAAATAAGACTTCTTAAATAAGACTCTGGGGATTGGAGTTCAAATTATGCTATGATCATTTGAAATCAATTTAATATATTTCATCAGTTCTAGAAGCCCATAATTTGAGAGAATTATTGTGTGTGTGCTTATATATGTGTACCATTTTTTGTATTACATATTGTAAGAATAAATATATCATACAAAAATTGTTATTGCTTAAATATGTAATGCCTCCCCTCCCATGGACTCATGCATTTGAATATATGGTTCTTGTGGTAGTTAACAATTAAGAACTGAGACTTTTGGCATACCTACCAAGGACTATTTAGTTAAGACAAACCTCAGAGTAAGACTGTAAGAGATTATATAATGGGTAAAGCAAAACTCAGGCATAGTAGATGGATTGCCTCTGGGTAGTGGATAAGATGGAAAGAGAATAGGCTTTGCCAAATTGGCAAGCTAGAAGTATACTTAGGTCTTTGCTGTTTCCTCACTTCTCCCTGTAGATATGCTATGGCCAGCTTCATGTCCCCTACTAGTGACTCTTCTCTCACAATTCACTGTAACATGAAATGAGAAGCATACACGAAAACCCCCTTGTTTCTCTAAATTCTTTGGGTTCCAGATTTATCAAAGCAATAGGACACGAATCTATCACCTCCTTGACCAATAGCCCTGTTTTGAAAGGTTTTGACCTTTAGAAGATGGAGCCTGATGATAATTGGGGATGGGCTTTTGGGTTATGGCCGGACACTGGTTCCAGCATAAGTTACTTTTTCACTCTGAGGAAAAGTAACAGATTTTATGGAAAGTCCCAACTGACATGGCAAAAATCCTGGCCAACCACCATGATCAACTTTCATGGACCTAAGTTAGAGTAAATCTTATTTCCCTAAGGTGCATCTTGCCACATATTTAGTCTCAGACAGAAAGTAACTAATGCACATGTTATGTATAATATTGTACATGGTATATCTGCATATCAGTCAACAGTATAATGATTATTGTTCCCTTGTCATCACTGAAGTTAGGGTCAAAGTTTCAAGTTTGAGGACCAGGATATGACCCAGAGTACACTCTCCACAAGCATCCATTCAAGAACTTCGAGAAAGGTCGCACTAGTCCATCCAGGCTCTCATGCTCCTAAAAGCCATTCGTACCTCATTATGCAGCTTTTCCCACTTTTCTCTTTGTGGATGCTTCCACAGCCTTAATTTCTCCTTTCTCATCACTGGGGAAAAGTTCCAGGAAGTGATTCCTCAGCTATGAGGCTAATGGACTTCAGAGCTTTTTGCTCGTACCAGCAGAGTCCATCTTGGCTTCCTGGTGAGCCCCATGTTTAGAACTGTAGTAGGTGGAGCATATGGCTAAGGGGTAATGTTTGGAGCTTCAGTTCCCCAGGTCATTCAGCCATCCTCTTTGTCACTCACCCCGAAGGCACTAGTACCAAGAGGTACTTCTAGAAAAGTTTCTCCATCTTTTCATTTCTCCATCTCTTCCACTTTCTTGGTCAATGTGTTGTTCCTGGATAAAAATATGTGAAATATAAGAGTATCCAGGTTGCAAATGCTTGGCAAGTGTCCTGTTGGCCCGAAGAGCAGCTTCTCATCTTTCTCTCTGTCAGGTAAGCTGCAGGAGAGCTTCTCCTCTAGAATTCTTTGGTCTAATTTCCTGCTGCCATGACCTTATCTTCTAATCTAGCACGCCTCTGCCTGCCTCACAGATAGCTTTCTGTTCTGTAGCTCTGGAATCATTCTACACACCAAGGATCAGCTTTCCTGGCATCCAATACACCTCTGCCACATACTGCACCTCAAGTTTCTATTCTTACCTCCAAACCAGCTCATCCTCCTTCTAGGTGTAAATCCCACATCCATCTTTGAATTCTGTGTCTTTCTATTGCCACACAGAACTGAAACCACTCCCTGCTTTAATTCTTCTCTGGTGTTTGTTTGCTTACGCTAGAAGGATAAGTAGTGAGGGGAGTCCAACTACCTTCAGTCATCCACACACAAACCCGTCATATTCATTGTGGCTGGACCAAGTTTCCCAAAGCACTTTATGACTTGGTCCACTTTCCAAAATCTTAAATGACAAACATTTACAAACGACTACAGCTGGGGAGATGTCTCAGGGGTTAAAGCCTTTACCTCATAAGCAAAAAGTCCCTAGTTTGAATCCTCAGATCACAAGTAAAAGCACCAGGTAGAAATGGTTGCAGCTTGCAATCCCCAGAGCAAAGAAATAAGGAGGTAGAGCAATCCACAATCATTCCTGATGCTACCCTTGAACTTCCACAGCACACAACCAAGTGCCCTCTTGTACACACACACACACACACACACACACACTATATTCTTCTGTCAAGGATTCCTGGCTATCTATATTATGTACTCACTTAAAAAGAAAGATTTATCTTCCTCAATATTGCAAATAAAGTTCATGTTAAAACCAAGTTAGAAATCTTTCTGTTCCTTTTACCCCACCCCGCTCCGCCACTCAGGACGCACGTGCGGTCCAGCCGGGCCTCACCCCACGACCTAGTTAAGGTCCGCCCGCGCCCGCCCACCAGAATCCCAGGTCAGCCCAAAGGGACCCAGCTCCTACCCCACCATCCAGCCGGAGCCGCCTGCAGGGCCAAGGGACGAGGAGGACCTCCCTCTGCGCCCGGGCCCCGCCCCAGCTGCCCTCGGGTTAAATAGCTCCATGCCTTTCACCCCACCCCGATCCCCTGGTCGGGACTCACGCTCAGTCTAGCCGGGCCGCATCCACGACCTAGGTAAGCTCTGTCCCTGCCCACCCCCAGAACCCCAGGCCAAATAATTCAGTTTAGTGAAATTGAAAGATCTTGAGAGTTAAAACGACAATGCCAAAGTCAAAGTGCAAATCCATGAAAAGCAACACACAAGTAAACAAATTTCCCGCTGAAGAAATTAATCCCATAATGTTAAACTCCAACCAGAACAAACCCCCGGAAAAAGGCCAAGAAAGCCTGACCCAGGATAACGACTTTCAAAATATGATCATTACCATGTTCAATACTATGAAAGAGGAAATCAGGGAAGAATTACATAATCGAATCAATCGCATTGAAGAGGAACACAACAGACATTTGGAGGAGTTGAGAAAAACAGTGCAAGAAACAAAAACTGGCATAGAGCAGTTAAAACAGACTCAAGCAGAGTTTAAAACTGAGCTCCAAGAGAAGTTATCTTCAACCCAGAACTCCACAGAGAGTCTTATCAACAGAACTAACGAAGCAGAAAACAGAATTTCAGACCTCGAAGATAAAGTGGGAGTACTAACCAGCCCAATGGAAGAGGTTGTTAAAGCCAAAAAGATACTTGAGAGAAATATCCAAGAGACATGGGACACACTGAAGAAGCCTAACATGCGTATTCATGGAATACCAGAGCAAGAATCTCAAAATACCACCCCTGAGGAAATTTTTCAAATGATCATTAGGAAAACTTTCCTCATATTAAAAAAAGAGAGCCCCTTCCATATACAAGAGGCATTCCGCACCCCAAACAGATACGACCAAAACAGAAGCACACCACGGCAAATAATAGTTAAAACACTCCACATTCAAGATAAAGAACTGGTGCTGAAAGCTTCAAGGGAGAAAAAAACAAGTAACTTTTAAAGGAAAACCTATTAAAATAACAAATGACTTCTCAGTCGAAACAGTAAAAGCAAGAAGAGCTTGGAGAGACATACTTCAAGTATTGAATGAGCAAAAATGTCAACCTAGGCTGATTTACCCTGCAAAACTATCAGTCATGATCGAGGGAGAAAGAAAAATTTTCCAGCACAAAGACAACTTGAAGGGATACATGTCCACCAAACCAGGCCTTCAAAAAATGCTAGAAATGATACTCAAGCGTGAAGAAAAAAAAACAGGCATATCCAGGAGAACAGAAGGCAAATATAACACCATTAAAAGCAAAGCAATATACTTATAAAAACTACTAAACATAATAAATGTCTGGAATTAAAAATAGTTTCTCCATTATAACACTAAATGTTAATGGAATTAATTCACCAATCAAGAGACACAGATTACAAACTTGGATTAAAAATCACAATCCATCACTCTGCTGCCTGTAGGAAACCCATCTCACCACAAAAGATAGGCACGCTCTAAAAATAAAAGGCTGGTCAACAATTCTACAAGCTAATGGAAGCAGAAAACAGGCAGGAGTAACCACTATGCTATCAGACAAAGTGGACTTCAAACCAAAGAAAATTATAAGAGACACAGATGTATACTACATTTTAGTCACAGGTACAATTCACCAGGAAGACTTCACAATACTGAACATATATGTACCCAATACGGGCCCCTCCACATTCATTAAGAAAACCCTACAGCGTCTAAAGCAAGAAATCAACCCCCAAATGATAATTCTTGGGGACTTCAACACCGCCCTCTCAACATGGGATAGATCAACAGGTCAAAAGCTTAACAGAGACACTTTGGAACTTAATCAAACCCTTAAAGAAATGGACCTTACAGATCTCTATCGAACTTTTCACCCATGCACCAAAGAATACACATGTTTCTCAGCAGCACACGGAACTTTCTCCAAAATAGATCACATATTGGGCCACAAAACGAATCTACACATATACAAAAAAGTTGAAATTCTAACCTGTGCCCTATCAGACCACCACGGCCTAAAGCTGGACATCCACAACACAACAAACAAGAGAAAATACACTAACTCCTGGAAACTTTACACTATGATGCTGAATGAGAACTGGATTGAGGAAGAAATTAAAAAGGAAATTCAAGATTTCCTGAAAGTGAATGATAATGAAAGTACAACTTACCAAAATCTCTGGGACACAATGAAAGCTGTTCTAAGAGGTAAGTTCATAGCTCTTAATGCCTACATCAAAAAAATGGAAACATCAGAAATAAACAACTTAACAACGCAGCTTAAAGCTTTAGAGAAACTAGAGCAATCTGATCCCAAAAGTAGTAGAAGAGAGGAGATTAGCAAAATAAGGGGAGAAATATCTGAAATCGAGATTAAGAAAACAATAGAAAAAAATCAAACAGTCAAAAAGCTGGTTCTTTGAAAAAAATCAATAAGATTGATACACCCCTAGCTAAATTAACCAAAAGCAGGAGAGAGAAAACCCAAATTAACAGAATCAGAAATGAACATGGAGTTATCACTACTGATACCCAAGAAATCCAGAGAATTATAACATCATATTTCAAAAACTTATACTCTGTGAAGTTTGACAACACAAAAGAGATGGATGAATTTCTAAGTAAACACAACTTACCTAAATTGAATCAGGAAGTTGTGAACTATTTAAATAGTCCTATAACATGTAAGGAAATTGAAGAAGTAATCTTGAATCTTCCCACCAAAAAATGTCCTGGACCAGATGGATTCAGCACAGTTCTACCAGACATTTAAGGAGTTAATAATACCAATACTACTTAAACTGTTCCATCAAATAGCAAAGGAAGGAATACTACCAAATTCCTTCTATGAAGCTAATATCGTTTTAATCCCAAAACCTAATAAAGATTCGCTTAAAAAAGAAAACTATAGGCTGATCTCTCTGATGAACATGGACGCACAGATTCTCAACAATGTTTTAGCAAATCAGATTCAAAAACATATTAAAAAGATTATTCATGGGGACCAAGTAGGCTTCATCCCCGGCACACAAGGTTGGTTCAACATACGCAAATCAATAAATGTAATTCATCATGTAAACCAGTCCAAAGTCCAAGACCACATGATACTCTCGATAGATGCAGAAAAAGCTTTTGACAAGATCCAACAGCCTTTTATGATCAAAACGCTAGAGACAGTAGGAATGGAAGGAACCTTTATCAATATAATAAAAGCTGTATACAACAAGCCCACAGCAAGGATTATGCTCAATGGGGAACAATTGGAAGCATTCCCACTTCGATCAGGAACTAGACAAGGCTGTCCACTCTCACCACTTCTATTCAATATTGTACTTGAAGTCTTAGCCAAAGCCGTAAGACAAGAAAGGAACATAAGAGGGATTCAAATTGGCAAGAAAGAAGTCAAGCTATCCCTATTTGCAGATGACATGATCTTATACCTGAGGGATCCCAAAAACTCCACCAGGAAGCTCCTGGAACTAATTGAGAAGTTCAGCAGGTTGGCAGGATACAAAATAAATGTGCAAAAATCAGAGGCCTTCCTATATGCCCAGAATGAAAGAAGTGAAAAAGCCTTGAGAGAAACCATCCCATTCACTATAGCCCCTAAAAAAATGAAATACCTTGGTATAAACCTAACCAAGGAGGTAAAAGACCTTTACAATGAAAACTTTGAAGTTTTAAAGTTTAAAGTTTAAAGAAAGAAATTGCAGAAGACACCAGAAGATGGATTGACAGAATCAACATCGTAAAAATGACCATCCTACCAAAGGCAATATACAAATTCAATGCTATACCAATTAAAATCCCAAAGCAATTCTTTAAAGAAGTTGACCAAACAATCTCAAAATTCATATGGAGGCACAAAAGACCCAGGATAGCAAAGACAATCCTGAGTAACAAAAAAACTGCTGGAGGTATTACCATACCAAACTTAAGTCTATACTACAAGTCCATAGTTATAAAAACAGCCTGGTACTGGCTCCAAAATAGACACACAGATCAATGGATAAGGATTGAAGACCCAGATATAAGCCCACAAAATTACAGCCATTTGGTCTTTGACAAAGGGGCCCAAAGAATCCAATGGAAAAAGAAGAGCATCTTGAACAAATGGTGCTGGCAAAACTGGATCTCCACATGCAGAAGATTAAAGCTGGACCCATACTTGTCACCATGTACAAGACTTAATTCCAAATGGATCAAGGACCTTGATATAAGGCCAGAGACTATAAAAACCATAGTTGAAAGGATAGGGAACTCCCTCGAGCTGATTGGGCTAGGCCAAGAGTTCCTAAACAGACATCCAATGGCACAGTCACTGCTACCAACTCTCAACAGTTGGGATCTTGTGAAATTAAAGAGCTTCTGTTCAGGTAAAGAGATTGTAACACTAGCTCAAAGGCAACCCACAGAATGGGAGAAAATCTTCACTAACCACACATCTGATAGAGCTCTACTGTCCAGAGTGCACAAAGAACTTAGAAAACTAAACACCAAGAAACTAATGGCCCAATTAAAAAATGGGCCCTGGATCTTAAAAGAAATTTTACTAGGGATGAAATTAAAATGTCTAACAAATGTCTAGAAAATGCTCCACTTCTTTAGCCATCAGGGAAATGCAAATCAAAACTTCCCTGAAATATCATCTCACCCCAGTCAGGATGGCACAAATCCACAACACAAACAACAACAAGTGCTGGAGAGGATGTGGAGAGAGGGGAACTCTCCTACATTGCTGGTGGGAGTGCAGGCTCATATAGCCACTCTGGCGAGCCATCTGGAGATTCTTAAAGAAATTAAAGATTGAAATGCCATATGACCCTGCGATTCCACTTTTGGGTATAACCCCCATGCGTCAGAGGTTCACCTCGATAGCACAAGCACGACCATGTTCATAGCAGCACTGTTTACAATAGCAAAGACATGGAATCAACCCAAATGTCCAACAGTTGACGAGTGGATAAGGAAACTGTGGTACATCTATACAATGGAGTACTACTCAGCCATCAAAAATGATGAATTACTGGAATTTCCCAGGAAATGGATGTCATTAGAAACAATTATATTAAGTGAAGTATCCCAGACCCAGAAAATTTAGCGCTGTATGTACTCCCTAATAGGTGGCTCCTAATACCAAACCCACCCAGCCCATCTTGAGACACTCATAGGTAAATCTATGTATTACCTACAGTAATTGCAAGGATTATGAACAGGAGGGATGGGCAGTAGAGAAAATAGGCCTCCATCAAGGACTGCAAGAAAGTAATGTGACACGTAGTTAAGTTCACAATTTGTTCCTGATCATTTACAACTAAGGGGGTATGAACTCACCAGAAGGGGAGGGCATATAGTCTGGCAGATTAAAAAGTAACCAATTTGCAAATGGGTGATTGACCCCTCCCATTGCCTAATGCCATATGACCCTGCGATTCCACTTTTGGGTATAATTATTACATCTACCCTTGAATGTGCTCTTATAATAAGACTCCAGTTTAACAGCTTTCTGTCTCTGGCCAGGGGGTGACATACAGTGCCCATCACGATGGAGTGAAGGGCATTACAGGAGCCACAAAACTGCAAGAGAAAATCAACAAACCACTATCCAGAACTTCAGAGACTCTATATCAACCACCTAGAACTAGGCCAGACTAATCTCTCCCCATCCTGAAGCTCAGGGAAATTTGCGGAAGAGGGGGCGGTAAGAGTGTAAGAGCAAAAGGATGGGAGGAGCAATGATTTGCAAGATACTCCACACAAGTTAGGGCCGAAGCAATCATAATTGGACATTGCATGCCCGGCGCATTGTCCAACACACTATTGACCTCACAAAGTCTAGCATCTGCTAAAGGCACCAAGATCCTTGGAGGCAAGGGATTGACAGCCACAGTAGTGTTCCTATGCTTAAGGGGAACACAGGAAAGGGTTCAGGGAAATGCCACTGGGTCCTTGTACATCATCGGAAAGGAGGGCCCAGAGGAGAGTCAGGCATGCACAAGAAAGGACTCTGGGAATCGGGGCAGGAGTCACGGGGGGATGGGGCGGAAGGGGTGAGGGGAGGGGGAGCAAGGAGTTCGGGGGGGAGGAGGAGGGAGGGATGGAACTGGTGTACCTATTAAGTTTGTATGAGCTGAAATAATAATAAAAAATGTATTTAAAAAAAGAAATCTTGCTGTTATCTGAACATACTGTATGTGTGAATCATATTGCTTTGTACTGACTCTTTCTACATCTGGAAACGATGTCCACATGTTGTAAATTTCTAGGTGCTTTTCATGGCAGTGCAACATAATAGCTTGGAACAAGGGCTCAATGTCTACCCCTTAGACTCAGTGATCTTGGATTAGTTATTTAATTTCTGCAGACTTGAATTCAATATTTGTAAAGTGAGGCTGATTTTGCTATACTTCACAAAGTTTCTGGGGGGATCAGATGGGATAGTGTGTTTGTTGAAGTTTAAAGCTCTTAAGCAACAGTGAGACATAGTCAATATCCCTCAATTTTTATTGACACACCAGGAAGAGTCCTTGGAGCCCAGGCCCCTTCTGACCTACTCTGAAAATTGCTCCTTCAGATTTATGCCCCACTTGTTCCCCTAGCTCCCACTAAAATATTGCTTCTCCAAGGAATCTTTCCCTAACACTTCTGAGATGACCCCACATCATCATTGTCCTTTGCTCCTTTATCATATTTCTTTCCCCTAAAGCATGTGAAATTATGTGCTGCAGTTTTTGTTTATTTATATGTCACACTCCTTATTAGAATGCAAACCCTGTAAAGTCAGGTCTTGATCTATTTGGTTTATTGGAAAGTTGCAAGTACCTGTAACAATACTGAGACTATGGAAAGCTATTAATGGACATTTTAATGAATATGTAGCCAAGTAAATTTCTTTAATCCATTTTACTTTAATAAAATACAGTTCCAAATACTATTGCTATAATTGATGTTCTGAACTTACTTACTTATTAGTTACTTGCTTTTATAAAATCTACTGCTAATGAAGAGTATGTGTGTGACTTAGATATTTATGTGTGCTCTAGTTATACTCTGATAGGTCAGATGTTTCTCCAGGGACAGTTTTCTTCTATAACTCAGGAGTAAGCAAGCATATTCTGTAAGGGAAAATATAATGAAATATTGCTTATAGGTTTTACACATTTAAATCAAAGGTATTCAACTCTGTTCTTGTAGAATGGAAAAGCCATGGACTCTATGTAATATACATATGGCCAGATTAGACCCACCTCTCCACTCCAGCCATTGTGTTCAAACAACTCCTTTACTCTGTTGGTTTCTCTCTACTGGTCCTCAGTACAGTAAATAGAAGCTACTCAATACTATGAAGTAGTTATTTTATAAACATTTAAGTATAGGTCATTATAGATGAAGTGAAATAGGGACTAGAAGCATAATAATAACAAAGACATATGTTGTCCATCTGATGATGTGCAATGTCACTTAAGAAGAAATGCAGTGTCACATGAATAAATGACCAGATGACGCTCTAAGAGCTTCTCCAGTCTCAACAAGAGTCACAATAATAGCAGCTAGCTTTTTGAGGTGCTTTAGGCATTGGAATTTCTATTCTAAATTTGTTTTAAACAAAGGTCTCGTGATGTAATCCAGAATTGCTTAGAACTTTCTGTACTCCTGTGTCTGACTCCTGAGGGCTTGAATCACAGTCATGTGACTCCATGGAGATCTAACATTTGAAACTAGTAATAGAATCCCTATTGTGTAAGTAAAAAAATTCAATTAAGTCTAAGTGAAATCGTGAATGTGCTGAAGCCTGTGAGTAATAAGATATATAGCAAGACGTCTAACCCTTGATCTTACTGGAATGATTGCTCTATTCTGCTATGAAGCTTCCATAATTGAGGGCCTTTCATAATAGTAGAGGCTAGATTATTTATGTTGAGAGGTGGAATTATTTAGATAAAACTGGAAGCAAGTAAACATGGGGAGTGCTTATATTCTGGCTCCTTTATCTACTTTCTACCATCCCTGTTCACTCCCAGACATCCCAGGTCACCAAGGATGAGAGGCCCTCCTAATGGTCAGAACAGGATATCTGTATTTGCTTTCCTTTGTTTTCATTTCTCTGATCTCTCCCTAGCTCTCTGTCCCCAGTTCCAGCTTCTGTTCTTCACCTGCCTTCCTCAAAGGCTGCTAACTCCACGAAGTCTACTTGTGTTCCTGGCTCCACTGTAAAATCCACATCCATATAATCCTAGTGGAAGGGTCATTCTGATACTGTAGTGCACAACATCTGCTATAAGACACCTCACTGAAATTTTGTCTCCAGCCCAACAGAATATAGATGCACAGTAGTTACCCATTTAATTAAGTTGAAGATACCAAATCACAATGTTCCTAGATACATGATTAAAAATTTTAAACAGTACAGATTTCTAAAATGAAATGAACTAAATGAAATTAAATGGATGTATTTCAATTATCCCCTAGAGGCATAAATTTAATGAGATGGAAGGGCCAGGACTACAATGAAACAGGAACACTTTGCACAAGGGTCAACTAAATGTGAAAAAGGAAATGACATGATTTCAGGTCAGGATTCATTTTCTGCTTTTTTTGTGTAAATGAGAAGTTCAGAGCTATAATAAGTACCCAAGTTATATTACTGCTGTAGAGATTCAAACAACCAACCACTGAGCCTGTCTCCATTGTTCAGTCAAAGAACTGGTATTTAACAGCCATCCCAGTCAGCGCCGAACAACAATTAATATTAAGATCTCACTATTCACATGCCACAATGCTAAGCATTTAGAAGGAGGCTGGAAGCATTTATTTTAATATCAGCCTCTTAAGAGGCTTACAGTTAAGATAAATGTGATGAAAGAGGCATGCACATCCATACCGGCATTACTGAGAAATTCAAATGATGGGATACAGAATGTGGGGGAAGAGATGTACAAGACCCCATTGCTGTTCTTCTTGCGCTGTGCAGTTTGATACCACTTTGAACTGTTGTGTACAAAGGAGAGAAGAAAAATGGGACTGGAAATGCTGGTAACAGAATGAAATGCAAATGTGTTTAGCGGGAGGGCTCCTGTCTTGAAACACTTTGCATTCTTTTGCAGCCCCAGGACAGAAGTGGAGGGATCAATATGCATTTCATAATTTTAATAATTTTCCCTATAAGTAGACTTAGAATTTCTTTATAAAATAATGCACTGTTCATCACAGGTTACTCATCCTACTTCATTTTTCCTAATGCCGTTCTCTCTCTTTCTCTCTTATCTCTCCTCATCTCCCTCTCTTTCCCTTGTCCCCTCTGCTTGTTTTACTTTCACTTCTGCCTCCTCTTTAAGAGACTTTATCATCTGTACCTTCTCTAGTATGAATGATTCAGATGAGTTCACTGAATTGCTGAGGCTTTGTGCTCTCCTTTATGCCTTCCTGCCTTCCTGTCTTCTTCCCTTCCTCCTTCTCGTCTTTGAAAGCCCCGTTGTGTTGATCTATTAAAAAATAAAAGGAAGAGAGAAATTGATGGAAGCTGCTTAGAGTTGTTTTAAGAGCGAGCCAATCTGTACACCCAGTGTCCAGAAACTGTGAATCAGAGAACTACAACAGGGAATAGCCTCTTGGCCTCACCTGGAAAACCTTTCTGAGGCAATAGTGGGTGGAGAATGGGTGGAGCCTGCGACCTGCTCTCATTGCAAGGGCTTCCCAGGGACCCCAGTGAACATGTAGGCAAGGAAATTACTACTTTAGTGATTGTGCATTCTAGTCCCTAAGGGAGCACATGCCTAACAGTAGAAATCTTCCTTCTCTGATATGAAATCTGCTTTGTATTCCTCAGTGCTATGTGCCTCTTCCTTGGGAGACTTGAAAAACCTCTACTCGCCTCACACAGAGAACCACAACAGAGAACAGAGAAACAAGTGCATCTAACAAGGAGAATTGATGAAGTTATTGAGACTACTACTTACAAGAGCATGATAGACTCAAAGGCAGCATCACCGTGAAATCCATCAAGCATGGAAAACATCTGGGCTGGAGAGATGGTTCAGGGACTAAGCCTTTGCCTTACAAGCAGAAGAAACTGAGTTCGAATCCTAGATGCTAAGCAGACACACCAGGCAGAAATGGTAGTGGCCTGAGCTTCTGGAGTCTGGGAAACTCCAGAGCAAAACTAAAAAGAGGTATAGCAATCCATAATGATTCCAGAAGTGACAGGCACACCCAGACACCCAGAAACACAGGCACACACAGGAGACATATATCCTGGAGTTTCTTGCCCAACCCTCACTGCAGGCAATTCCATCAAAGTCCTCCCTGTGGAGTAGGGAGGGAGTATGTTGTGTGTATGACCTTGGGAGGAGTCTTGTGATTCATGTAACTTTCTGAGCTTCCTGAGCCTTTGTAAGATTCTTTAGTTTCCTGATTCCTTGAGCTTCCTTCCTCCTTCCAGGAAGGAATATTTCAGTTCAGGAGAAATATTAGTCCACACAGAGTAAGCTTATGCTTTGGAGCTGTCCTGGAGACTGAACATAGGCTCAGGCATGCTGAGCCCAGGCTATGCCACTGAAGTACATTCAGGCCGAAATTTGTCTCTGTAATAAGACTGACATGATTAATGGTAATGATATAAAAAAAAGAGAAAAATGTACATAAGGTTTCTTAAAATACTAATTTTCTTTCTCCATTTCTTGCTTCCAGTTTTCTAGTAGTTCCATGGTAAAGTCATAAAAATGTACTATTTCCAATTTTTTTTTTTGCTTTTCTATCCCATAAGGAAAATGGCAGTTATTTTCAGATTATTTGAGGAAATTTGATAGACTCGATAAGCATGAATGAAATTTAGGATCTAATTTGCTGAACAACATAACCATCTGGCCTATTGATCATTGATTGCTGGAAACTCGGCATATGGGAATCATTCCTTGATGTCACTAAAATACCCACTTAGAGATGCAAAGCAAATACAAAGATGGCAAGTGCCAATATAGTTGAGTGGTGCATTTCTTTTGTCTTATCACAGGCCTGATACCCAATGACAAAAGTAGAAATCATTAGGTTTTTATATAGCAACAACACCACTGTCATCTGAGTTCCCAATGATAGGGTCAATAATAATCAATTATTTTTAAAGTCTTTAGCCATGACAACCTTCCCTTCAAGGAAATAATGACTGTAAAGAATGAAGAAGTTAAATGTTAGTCAAAGATTTATAAAAGCCTGTAGTGAGTAATGAATAAGTAGTCTAAAGATCATATAATTGATAGGTAAAAAATTTAGATTTTATTGAAGAGTTAGTTAAACTTCAAGCTAGAATGAAGTTAGGTTCTTTGGTTTACTCAAAAATTATTTGTCATTCCTTTTCTATGTACTTAATCTCAAAAAGGGGCACTGGAGAGATAATTCAGGGGTTAAGACTGCCTTGCTGTCAGAATGTCCTGAGTTTGGTTCCCAGGTCCCACATAAAAAACATCAGGCAGAAAAGGTAGTGGCTTGCACTTCCAGCCTTGGTAGGAAGAGCCTGGGAAATCCTAAAGTGAAACAAAAAGGAGGTAGAAGCAATCCAGGATGATTTCTGAAGTTACCCTTGGCCCTTCACAGGGACACACACACACACACACACCCGCACACGCACACGCACACACACACACACACACACACACACTAAATTGAAAAGTTTAAATCTCAAAAAGGTCTAAGTCTTGTGTTTGATTTTAGATTCATACGATGTTTGTAAGGTACAATAAAATCTCTAGTTGCTCAGTGATATTACACTTGCTTAGCTTGTGTGAGGGATTTTGAGTTCATTCCCCAGCACTGGAAAAAATTGTCTGAATGTACACAAATAGACAAACTAATCTGAGTTTCATTTTCTTGCATATGTATTGGAATGATTGTGTTATTTTAAGAATGTCATCTTTGATGATATAGGAAAAGCACTTAATAGAAAATAAAGCACTGTAGAAACTTCATTGTTACTTTAACCTTCTAAGCACATAGATTTTTTTTCAAATTTTCAAACTCTCTGTGTGTGTGCTTCTTGTTCCTTAATTTATTGATTAATACAACCTTACATGTAACATTTGTTCATGTTTCATAGCACATTTACTATGTACTATATACATATTGTTCTAAATGACATAACATTCACAATTAGGTCTCAGTGGGGAAAAAAGTACCTAACTCTGTCAGATGATGGCCTTTTAAAAGTCTTTTTATGTGAATTAGACTGTAGGGAAAGGGACAGGGAGGAGGTAGAAATGATAGTGTCAAGACAAGACTAAACATTCTGAATTGTGAAGTTGAAAAGATCTGCATGCTTCTGGAAAGTAGAATCCCTAGGGCAGCAAAGATCATGGAAGTCAGACTCTTAGTATCTTTTCATCTGAGTGCAGAAGTTTGATGCTTTTCTGCTGAGCACACAGAGGACCGTCAAAAGGTTTTGCCATGTTTGTAATAGTAGAGATGGTGTGGATAGATTGTCAGACTTTTAGCTGCAAGATCCAATGCGAGTCTAAAAGAGACCCAAAGCAAGCAAAATGGAGGAGGTTTGACCCTGCCACATTTACTTGTCATAACCACGTTATGAAGTGTGTTCCATCTTTCCGTCGTGCTCTGTGTGTATGTGTATGTGTGTGTGTGTGTGTGTGTGTGTGTGTGCATGCACTTTCATATGTGTGCTATGTACACGTATGGACATATGAATGTGGAGACTAAAGTTCAATCTTAGGTGCCATTCAATCTTGCATATTATCCTCAGGTACCAGCAACCTTGTTTTTGTTAGTTTGTTTGTTTGTTTTGAAACAAGTTCTCTCATTGCAACCTGGATATTCTTGATTAGGCTATCCAGGGAGTCCCAGGGATCTGCCTCCCCAGTGACAAGGTTATGAGCACACAGCACCCTGCCCAGCTTTTTACAGGCTTTCTGGAAATCACACATTGGCCCTCATGGATGCACAGCAAGCACTCCACCCACTGAGATAACGCTCCACTCTCCCTCATTTCATGTGAGCACGCAGCTGCCTGTGAGAAGCTCAGAAGCATGCCACGCGCACCGTCAGATCTGTCCAAAGTGAATGCACACATTCTCTGAGCCGTTGAAGAAAACTTGCACCAGATGGAGTGACACAGTTAAAAAAGACTTCGTCTAGACTAGTGTCACCAGAGCTGAGCTGCTGAGTAGGAAACAGACTGAGCTCCACCTTACTATAAAGATGGAGGCAGGAGGAAGAGATTTCAGTGCCGTCACAAGTGGGAAAATACTGGAGGTTATTAGTGGGAGGTTAGTGGCTGTGACTAGGGCATCTGTGTCTGTTTCCCGTCCAGAGCTAGTGGGAGAGAAAGGTGCTATCTCCTCTAATAATTATCCTCAAAGTATGGCTCTCCGGACCTTGACAAAGACATTCTTAGGCTATGAGTCATGCAAGAGGATTAGAGAAAGTTAATTACCAGAGGCAAAGAAAGAACTTTGCATTGCAGGCTTTAAGTAAACACTTTAAAAAAAGTTCAACAGAAATCAGTCAAAACTATAGTAACAATAAGCGGGTCCTTACGGCCACCTGAAACAATTCTCTGGTTAGCAAGTGGACACTGGGTGCATGTTTTTTGATGGAATATAAGTCTTTTTAAGTTTCCATTGAGCATTTTCTATTGCTGTGACACCTTTTTGGAAGCTTTCTTATCATTTGGAGGATCAAGTATCTTCCAGGTAAGGGCTTTCAGGTACTGGCAAGGCTGACATTTCTGCAGGATGTACCATCATTTTAATCCTTGTGTATATTCTAAAAACCATAATCCTTTCTTGGTTTGTGGTTACTTCTCTATTTTCTGAGTGTTATTTTCTCACATTCCCATTGATGGGATAAATATATGACTCAATAATTGGGGGAACAAAGGATGTGTTCATCCAGTTTTAGCTCGTAGTTCATTCTGGCGAAAGAATTATACCAGCATCAGCAACCGAGAGAACTGGCCACACCACATCCACATAAAATTCTCAGAGTGGGACATACTTTCTAGCTTTCTAGTCTGCGGAAACCAACTGGTTTTCTCTCCATTTTAGCTACTTGCTTAAGAAATGGTCCCCCTAATCACTATAAGTCTGGGTCTTTCCACATCAATTGGATACTACCTTAACTACATACTTGTTCATAAGTGTGACTAAAGGCTCAGTTCTCATTTGTCAGGTGCCACACGGAGTCAGCCATGTATCTTCTGTCCTTTTAATTTGCATGGTCACGGTGTCTTCTTAGCCTTTGGCCTATTCTCTTTAGGAACCTCTTTATTAGGCCTAACCAGATAATGCAATAGAATTCCCTCACCTCGAATTCTTCATTTACTTATTTCTCATGCAATCTTTTTTTTCTTTGCCATGCAAAGTCATATATTCCAGTTTCAGGGATCAGGATGTGGTCATCTTCGGATGTCATTATTCTACAGAGCACCAAGCTGCACAAGTGTGCTTCTCATTAAAGGTTTCCAAATCAAAGCTGTCAATCACACTAAATATCTGGTCTCACCCACCCAGTAGTGTGGGAAAGAGGCCTGTGTATGGAAAGCACACACATACACACACACACACACACACACACACACTTGAACACATGAGAATCGCCAATGTGGTCATTTTCCCCGAACTACAGGTCTCAAGCTGTGAACAGGCCATGTCTGGAATCCCAGGGAACATGAGAGTCCTCAGGCTGGGGACAGCCTAGTCTGTCCCTTTTGTGGACAGCTCCATGATTTGGTTTCCCTTGCAGATGTGTTCTTAATATGGATCCTGGACACATTTTCAAATTCCCCTGGCTTGAGTTCTCAGCCCTCAAGTTTGGAGATTTTAATTTTACTGGATAATGATCTTGGTGATTTTAAACATTTCCTGTTGCTTGTTAAACTGCCTGCTCGATTCAGCTCCAAATAACAGCTTAAAGCGCACAAGTGAAAATTTAGCTCTTCGTATTTAACAACTACTATAATTTTAAAATCTACTTTCAATTAAGAAAACCTTGTAATTCTAAAAAGTAGTGGTGTTCCAAAGAAGTGCTGAAATGTCGTGCAAATTCAAGTCCACTTTATGTCTGGCAGCGACTGCTCCATTATCATGTGGCTTCTCATTGAAAAAGCTCATTCAATAGTGCTGCCGATGTGACTGGTCTAGAGAAGCATTTTAATATTTTTCTTTATACATCTCCCCATGATGTCAGAACAATCTGCGGTAATCAGAGGAAATGAAAAGTATTTGTTAAATCTAAATATATTCAATTGACATTTTTTTTCAAGAAAATGTGCATAGGAGATGTATTGATTTAGAAAATGAAAATCATTTATGATACTGGGATCAAGGTAGCTTTTGAGAAGGTGAAAATGATCCATTTTATTCTGTCAACACTCTCTAGAGACGGAGACAGTTTGCCAAAGAGGAGGATAATCTTTAAGGCAGCACCCTTTTAGACACTTAGTCTAAAAAGGACTCAATCACTGAAGGATGGAGGTCAAGTTCATGGGCAGATTTGTTTATATTTAAAGATTAAGACTGAGTTGAAATTAGGGAAATTGACCACAGACGATGGGTTTAAGATCTTGTGTAGAGTACGTGGATATTATATGGCTGCATAATAGGTTTGGAACCCATCAGCAGATCACTTCCCAGGCACTAGCTCGTAGATGTGAGAGAGGGCAGGATTTTAATGTGAGAGAAGAGCATCCTTTGCAGGTTCCTCTGGGAAAGGAATGCCCGTGGTTCTGTGGTAGATGCAGGAGTGAGCTTGTGGCCAATGCCATCGTTCTTGGGTCCTTTCCAACGTTCACCTCAGAATTGAGCATTTTATATTCTTCTGAATAAGCATAATTGAAAACATTTTTTCCAAATCCAGTTTGCTGTGCGTTTATCGGTATGATATTATATTCCAAGAAATGTGCTAGTTAGCTTTTACTGTTTTTGTTATTTTGAAAACCTTTTTTTTCCCCAGACCATCCTTCAACCTTGGAGAATTGTTTTGATTAGAAAGAAGTCTTTGAGATGGTTTGCACTGAGTGCTCCACCGCTTGTCTGTAAGGACCGGCAATTTTTTTTTTACTTTTTCTTTTCTTTCGAGCCTATTATCTGGCCAAGGACATCTACATATTGTATCACTAGGCACATAGAATTTTTACACATAGAGACTCAACACAAATTTTCTTCTCACATAGACACAGAGCTAAAAATATCAACATGAGCAGTGTTGCAGGCCAGGGCTCTGGATCTATCCCTAGCCTGCACCTTGCACATTCCTCCTTTTAGTATGTATTTTTGAAAAGCCAGGGGAAGTGTATGCAGTGTTAATTGAAGTAGAATGGCATTGACATAGAAGGTTTTCTTTCAGTTCCTGAGTTCTGCAATGGGAAGTGTTTTATCCCTTACTAGACACTCCAACTTCACTCAGTGGCTAGGCTTTTGATAACCTAGAGATTTTTGTTTTTGTTTTCTTCATCAATAATATGGTTCTGTTATCTTCATTAAGGCACATATGAATACATTTGCAGAACCTGTGAGGATATATTAGTTCAAAATGAATTTTGATGTAGTGTAAGTTTGTAAGAGAAAAAATTATTTTTTTTGACATTTTGTAATGGTGTTCAGGGACATTGCCTCAATATACAATAATGTGATTATGGTTGTTAGTTCTCAGGCCTCTAGATCCACTTGACTTTATTTATTGAATAATGAATTCAGCACTAAGCAACATCGGTCTCCTAATTTCAACATGGTATTTCAGGAACCAAGTGTGGAGTGGGGCCTTCGGATTCATTGTAGCACAGGCTTCTGCATGTGCTTTTCCTTTTATGCACAGAATGGGCTAATTAGTTTTATAAACAATAAACTTGTTTTTTTCATTCCTAAAACAGATTATACTTTGTCTGTATTACTCACAGGTAAATTCTCCATATTCAGTGACACAACAGGGGCTAAACTTGTTTTAGCTGAAGCCCACCCTTTATGAGGTGATAACCCTAGAAGATGAAACCCTTCGTGTATTGAATAGGAATGGGGAGAATCTCTCCAATCAGTGTGGACTAGTCTTCAAATATGCCACATGCTGATCCCGCACCTGATGCTGTAGGCTAGGCGGAGCCACAGAGGAATAATGTAAGCATTTCTAGGATCTCTTTTACCATCAGGGAAAAGCATCCTGGAGTGGTTTTGTCATGGTTGCGACCAGTTTGAGCTTACAGCTTGGAGGAGGTGTAGTTTGCTGTGTGCTGAGTTCTATGCCTGGAAAAGCAGATCACTGTGAGCCAGGGTAGGAGGGAGAGGGATAATATTTTCAGAAAAGAAACAAAAGGAAAGGAAAACATTTTTATCAGTAAGGATTTTTATGTTTAACTTTTTTATTTTGTTAATGAATGTACTGACTGGAACCTACTCAGTAGTCCTTACTTGTCACCCCCTTAAAAGCTTTTAACCTATGAGATAGATGAGCAGATTTTATGTCTTCTCTCTTACCAATCAAATATTCCGGCTCACTAGAATTGATGACAGATGAAAATGAATGGTATTCCACAAATTACATTTGAATCAGATAGTAAACTTATACAAAATATTCCCCAAATAGAGCCATCAGTTTAAGAACATAATCACTAATCTGAGCAGGAAAAAATAAAAATAATAATCTTAAAATGGAACTTTGTTTTATTACTGAACAAATTGTATTTCGGTTTCCCTACCCTCCTCCCCCTCGCAGTGGCTGGTTATTAGGTTACATCTAACTTTTTTTTTTTGTTAAAGCAAAGAAAAACATGATCAACTGTACCAAACTACCAAATTTCCAAATTAATTGTGAGGATTCTATAATCTGTTACATATGCATATAACATACACACACACACACACATGCACACTTTTTTTGGCTTGTATGTATATGTGTGTCTGTGTGTGTGTGTGTGTGTGTGTGTGTGCGCGTGCGCGTGTGTGTTTATGTTTTTGTGTGTGTAGAAGAGGGTACTTTGTGTGTCTTTTGGATTGCTCTACCTCCTTACTGCTTTGTTCTGGGATTTCCCAGGCTTTGTCTTCTAGGGTTAAAAGTGAAGGTTCCCACCATTTATACCCAACATTTTTACATGTCCTTTTGCTTTCACAGTAAAGACCCCTGAACCATCTTTCCAGTCCCTGATGCACACATACAAACACACATATATAATGCCAATGACTTAAAGATCAATACTGGAAAATATAGAAATTAATAAGCAAATCTATATAGGCTAGCAAATGGTTAAAAGTATTTTTTGTGGAAATATGTAGAGAGGAATATGATGGATGTGTGATGGTGAATCTCCGTTGTCAACTTGGGGGATCTGGATTCACTGGTAGGCGACTATCTTGATTGGGTGACTGGAGGAAAGACCTGTTAGTGAATGGGTTTCCAACATTCCCTAAGCTTGGATCCAGGGTTGCATAAAAGTGGAAGTGGACTGAGTCCTAAGTACTCAGGGAGCTCTACTTCTTGATTGTGGATACAACGTGTCTATAACCTGCCTCAAACTGCTTTACTGTGAGTTCCCCCGTGGGGATGGACTTTAACCTTGAACTGTGAACCAAAAATAAACTCTCTTTACTCAAGCTGCTTTTGTCAGAGCAGTTTGTCACAGCAACAGAAAAGTATCCAAGACAAGCTGCACGCAAATAGAGATGGCGTAGTCAGAGCATGGCTCACTCATTGGCACTAATTGGTCGACACTGGAGAATATACAGATGGAAGTGAGGAAATGGTTCTGAAGATAATTTACGAGAATGTCTGCCAAGAGGAAGCAAGTGCAGAGCCCTGAAATGTCTGTGGGGTTCATGTACGTGGAGCAAGGAGGAGGCAGGAGTGGGAAGAATGGGTGAAGGGAAGAATCCCAGAGCCACAGTATGCCCACAGCAAACCCATTAGGGAATTCTAGTGAATCTAGCTGTGAATTGGGAGGTGCACAGCTTTTATGCTTTTACTTCACAGGTTTAGATCTCAGTACAATGTCAGGCAGAGTATATTTGTAAAGTTAATTAACTCACTCACCCTAGATTCAGCAAAGTGTTACTTTATGTTTTAGAAATCCTTGTGAATTTTGCAATGTCTGCATTGTAACTGGTTGTGCATTTGAATTCTTTGGTCAAGGAAAAACTCTGCCCAGAGTAGGATCATAATGCCAGGTCCATCGATGTAGCCCTTATCAAGTAGCTATTTCTCTCTGTAATAACTGCATACTGTCTTTCTCATAAGGATTTATAAATAGGATAAACTTAAAATATGAGCAAACAATCCGCTGGAAAGTACATCAGTTAAACAAAGTTAACTCAGAGACTGTCTCAAAAATGCATCATTCTAAATTAAGGGGTGAGGAGAAGCCACGTCTGGACTGGTCAGGTGGCAGCACAGAGAAGTACCCTAAGAGAGACTTTGCAGACACATTGTGCTGACAGCACTAGTCAAGTAGAGAAGGGGTAGATGCTTTATCTTCTCAGTTTCCTTGACTTGGGTATATTTTCTGAAAATGCAGAATGAAAGTAAACATACTTTTAAGGAACACAGCATTCAAGTCCAGTCTTTCATATTCATAATTTGTGCCTTAAGACTTTCAAATAAGTTATTCCTCTGATTATAAATGTTTTTTTGTCTCCCTCCATTGCTCCCCTCCCCCTACACATATCCGCTCACCTACCCAGTTTTCATGGTTTTCATATTGACGTCATTTCCTCTGAAAAGTAGTGTCCCTGAGGTCAACTTCTCATAGACTCTATTAGCACCTTATTTTTAAAGACAATTTCCAACTGCCCTGTAATAGTAAGAGTAGGAAATTGCCTCCTCAACCAAAATCTTCCTCTCCCCTGAAATAGAAGTCTATAAGACTCCTACTATGTCAATTGGATTATCTTCCGATTGTGGCTATTGGTAGGTAGCTGAAAAGCAAATTGTACTAAAGCTTGTATAGATTAAACTTTATATGAGACTGGGAAAAATGGTTCAGTTGGCAGAGTGCTTCCCACACAAAAATAAGGGCCTGAGTTCTGTCCCCAGCACCTAAGCAATAGAAGAAGCTAGCTAGTCCAGTAGCACACGCCTGTGCTCCCAGTCCTCAGGAGACACTGGCCAGCCAATTTGGATGAACTAAAGTGTGTCAAGTTCAGTGACAGACCCTGTCTCAAAAAACTGTGTGGAAGCAATTGAGGAAAGACACCCAAGTTCATCTCTGACCTCTTCACATCTGTGCACACACATGCATACACCTCCTTCCCCATGCAAACATACTTGTGAACACATACACACAAAACATTGTTTATGTAAGTAGATTTTTAGTTATGTCAGAGGAAAGTATCAGTCCTGGTTCCATTCCTAAAAAGTCCAATGGAAAAAACTTGAGCTGGGTAATGCAGAAATAAAATGTTCACATATAGGAAGAAGAAAAGCTAAATCCCTGTTCACAGGCAAGGAACTTCCAGTTATACCCAAAATAATCTTTTATTTTTCTTTAAAAAGTATCTTGCTAATACTCTTTCATGTAGATCTGATTGAGTTAACTTCACCTCCCAGAAATAATGAAAATCTGTCATGCACCAGCTTCTGCTTCCGTTCAGCTCTGATGCCAACAATGTGTCTCCTTTTAAAGACTGCAATCCCTTATTTTTTTATATTGGTTCAGCACAAAGTTATATCAAACTACAGAATTTTGCTACAATTACCAAACACTGCATAATTTCATCTAATTATACAGAACTAATGTGCAACCTGCCTGTATTAATAATAAAGCAATTAACCTAAAATACCAATTGGTGTGAGTTTCTTGACTATTTCCTCATTACCACAGTCTGTTCCCAGTTTTGAACAATGAACATTATACTTTATAAATGTTAATTCCAGATAAAACTGAGCTTTACATAGACTACAATAGCCCATGATACTTGCCACCTTCATGTACTCACCTTTCCCCTTCCCCAAATTTGTATGTGGGAAAGGTGATACCTGCTGAAAAAGATCACCATGAGCCAAATAAATTTGAGGATAATTAGGAACATCAAAAGGTATAATGTATAAGGTATAATTCAGAGCCTTCTGAATTTATTTTTCTTACTCTTTATTTTAAATGCCAGTAGATTTTGCAAGAGATGATTCCATTGTGTCTGACACTTCTGATGTTGTGATGTCAATGGAAGTGCGTGTGAAAACCATTTCTTTGTCAATTTTGTGATGTCAGTGGCAATTCAATGTCAATGAAAATGTATAAGGTTCTTCCATTATCATTGTAACAGCTTCTCTAGCCCTTTCAAAGTATCAAAAGACTAGAGTGGGTAAAAAAAAAAGACTACCTGAAATTGCTGCCTGCATTTTTGAAATTAAAAATGGATACAGCTCAACTGTTTCTTCTTAAGCATGGTGCTAACCAAAATGTATAGGAACACAAATAAAATAATAAGCAGTTACCTTTTTCTCCTAAGAATGTGAGTGGCTTGTAATTTCAAATTTTTAGAACCTGCTCGACTGGTGCATGTAACAGGAAAATGTTCTTATTTTTCAATGCGAATAATGAAGAGAAATGTTATTGTGGACAACATGTTATGTTAAATATCCACTCTGCAATGTACAAAAGCAGTAAGGTCACTGGAAGCAATTACTTTACCTAAAATTACTGCCTTTGTGCCACAGTCTCTCTGTTGTAGTATTGAGGTGTTACATATAGTGATTTTCTGGGAAGATGTAATCATGGTGTATCACTAATCTCAGGTAAATGACTTAGGACCTTGTGTAATAAAATAAGAATGGATCGCATTGTATTTGCTCACAGTTGAGTTTCTTTCCAATATGTATGTACAGCATGATTTAACACAGCTCATTCACTTTGTTTATGACTCTTAAGGCACAAATTGTACCTTAATTTGTTTTGGTAAATATTGAGAACTTAAAGCACTTGAATGTGTAATTTTTTCTATGGTATTCTCTCTCTCTTTCTCTCTGTTTTTCTCTCTCTCAAATATAGTGACACCATTTACTTTCAGTTCTAATTATTGGAGGTGATAGGAGTTGTAAAAAATTCAATAAAAACATTAAGAGTTTAATTATTTTCAGGAATCTGCTAATTAGGTCTTTGGTACTGGCAATTATTAGAATGAGAAGGAATTTGAAAACAAATTAGAAATACATGTGGTTTGATGAGTGCATGCATGCATGCATGCGTGTGTGTGTGTGTGTGTGTGTGTGTGTGTGTGTGTGTGTACATGTAGCCTTATCTTTAAAGATCTGACTATAAAAGGGGAAAGAAATGAATCTATAGACTAAAATTCCAAGAGACACGTTCTTACTTTAGTTTAAAATTTATTCATGTTGAGGGTTTTATGAAACTTTATGAAAGAGAGTTGCATCATCTGAACTACTTTAAAGAACATGGCGTTTTCATGGCAAAATGCATATGGGATGCCATAGCCATATATGAAAAAAACAGGTAAGTAATAAAAATGTTATACTGTCAGTATATATATATGAAAGTATAGGTTATAAGAGTATTAAAATGTGAATCAAAAGAAATCATGATTTAGTGATTATATACACATGAATACTATACATATATGTATGTATATATATAATGCATATATAATCACAGAACATAATTGGATTAGAACTCATGGAAACAGCTTCAAAAATGCTTTTTTTTATCATATACCATGAACTAAAGGAAGATTGTTACAGTTAACATTAACTCTCAAAGGTGGAATTCTCATTGATTAATCCTAATATATATAATATATATAGTATGTTATACTATTTTTTTATTTTTACCCCAATAGAGGGCAAATTGTTAAAAGAGAGAGACCGAGAGCATGTTAATCTATCTATCTATCTATCTATCTATCTATCTATCTATCTATCTATCTTGTATCTATTCATCATCATCTAGTTACCCATCATCTATCATAACCTAATGATCATCTGTTTCTATCTACCTACCAACCTATTTATCTGTCATCTATATATCACTATATTATCTACTTTTTAATGTGTGTATTCTGATTACTGCCTATCATTTATCTATATTGTTGTTATTTATATATCATATATCTGTGTCTTCTATCATCCATCTATTATCTGTCATCTATCATCTATCTACCTTTTCATTATTTACCTATTTTTTATTTGTCATTTGTCTGTATGTCTATATACCTCTATATCTGTCTTTCCACCCACCATGCACTACCTTATGTTTATATATATGGTATATACCTAGCAAGAGCTAGAAAATCTACATCTGTCAAGAAATGAAAAGAGAACAAGAGAGAAAAGAGCCAGGTATACTGACACTTGGAAGAAATGATCTTGGATACAGGATTGATGTCCTTGCTCTCAATCAAGGCTGTCATGGGATAAGATTCTCTTTAGAAGACATGCATCCTTCTCACAGTAATCTAGTTTCCCACTTGTGAGTGGGAAAAAAGAGCATCACATGAAAGTGTTCCACATTTAACATTTCCTTCAGGAATCAGAAACATCCTTGCATGGCATTTCTGCACATCCCAAGTCAAACGTTCTCTAAGAAACTCAGATAACATTTTTGCTGTGAAAGCAACAGTGGCATTGAAGGGGCAGGGGATGGAGGTCCACACGTCAATCTCCCGCCTCTAACCTGCTCTTCCTGAAGCATCTAGGCTCTCCCACTTTCCCTGCAGCAGACAGTGTGGGCAAAGCTGGCGATTATTCGTGTATTAACTCAGCCTAACCCTTCCTAAGCTTTCTGCTTTGCTGTTTTCGAAAAGTCCGAGCTGTGAAAGACAATACATGCCAGATTGAGAGCTGCCTTCCTCACCTAAGGCAACTGTGAGCTATGTACTGTCTGAATCAACAGCACTCCATTCTATGCAGGGGGATTTCAATAGTGAGACAGTTCACATAATTCAAAATCTGTGTCAGCTGCAAAAGAACTGTTTCAAAATACCTTGCTTTTAATCCATTTCTTAAGACTGATTAGCAGCCAATTATGAGGGACCATTCTATCAGGGCATCAATACACTTAGATGCACTAGTGATTTAGGGAGTACTTTGCTTCCTATTTAGCTGCTTATCAAGTACTTTTTGATACCTTCATATTTATTTTCAAGCACCATTTAGAAAATATTAACTGGAGTTGCTGCATCCACAGAAATCTTAAGCCACTTATTTTGCTTCCAATTAACAAATGTATTTCAAAGGCAGCAAAGCTGATTAAAAAAACCTGCCACACATCCACTTCATAATACCAAATAATTTCTCTCAAATGGAATTCGAAATTTAAAAATAGACTCCGTTTGCCAAGCATATAATAGTTAATAACCCATTGATTTTTTAAATTTTTTTAAAGAAAGCATTTCCTCCACCTTTGACATATTCAGCACATGTTAAATACCAAGCTTAAAATAGTTTATAAAATTTTTAGTAATTTCATTGAACTGAGCATATCTAATCATTGTTTTCCAACATTTACCAAGAGTTGATAATGCTCCAGAGACTATAGCTCGTTATTGTTTTGGCTAAAAGAAATCATTATGAAGCTGATAAAGTTTGTTATGGTATCATTATATCCATGGTAAGGATAAGGAGACCTATATCATACTGAATAACTTATTCTAATATTGACTCGGTAACTAGAATTTTACCCCAGTTATATATAACCACACAGACAATATTCAATCATATTATTCCTTCCAGGGATTAGAGGAATTCTTGAGCCACGGAAACACTCACTACACAGAATATTTGTGTTATGAAGAAGTCTTGCTCATTCTAAATTGAATGATGGTTTTAATTATTAGGCAATCAGGATAATAAAAATGTGAGTGTTTAGGAGAAGTGAAAAAGAGAGATCAACAGAGAGATCAACAGACAGATCAGCTATGTAGATCCAGAACTACAGTCCTCAGTTTCATCTATTGCTGTCCCGTGTGGTCTAGGAGTCAGGAGTATCAGCTAGCTCTCATCTACTCCTAATCCCTACCTTATTTGAATCTGTGTTTTAGACTCCTCATCAAGGTGATTCCGGTACACTAAATCTGAGAAGCCTTGTAAGTGAAAGATTTTACCAATGTAGTCTGAGCTGCTGTCTCCTTGCCTTGGGAGAGATGAGCTGACCCGCAGTTCCCTCTGAGTACCAGGGCTCCCTACAGCGAAGAAGGAGATAGTGCAGAGGGTTGCCAGGGGACATAGCACAGCAAAGGCACCGGCCATCTTTCTCATCAGATTCAGGAGAAATCTCTTCACAATTCACCAAACTTTAGTGAGCTACTACCATAATTACCATAGCTGATTTTTCTCCTTCTCTTGCTGTCCAGAACTGTGTCTTAAACGTCCAGGGATGCTTGCACCCAAGGTCTACTCTGAACAAAAAGGTTATTGAATGATATTGAAAGTGAATGCAGAAAGACTGAAAAAGGTGGTAACTATATTTAAAACAAGTAAGCATCTTTGGTAGTGAATGAGTGTTTCAAGGAGAATAGAGATGAATGCAGAGAGAGAGAGAGTCAGGAGTGAAATTTAAGGCAACTCTTACGTATTAATAGCTGTTTGGAATCAATTCAAATCTACCCGTCACTCATTCTATGAGGTTATTTTTTCCTTCAGTGTAAACATGATTTCAAATCATCAAGAGAAAGAAACATGTTGATTCAATGTAAATCTTTAAGAATAAAAAGATTTGTAATGTACTAATCACTTTTATTGAATGAAAAGTCTGTGACATTCAATTATAACCTTAGCTGTCATAATAATATGGCATAATAGTATAATTATGACTGAATTGTGATCACTATCACATCTGTCACAGATGAATCTCCTAGATAATGATTAAAAACTGAACTTGCTCAGCACTTTACCTTCCCAGCCAGTGTCCTGGATTCGCATCACAACCTGTTCAACAGAACAACCTCAAGAGCTGAAATTTCTGGGGACAATTCACTTAGAATGGAATGTGTGACCTGTGGGATGCAGGAAAACATTGCTGCTTGATAGCCTTTGAAGAGATGTTTTGTTCACTCATTCCAGCCACAAGTGAAATACTTCACACTGATGGTCTAGGCCACCGTTCAACATCCTCAATACGTGACCAGGTTGAAAATATAAAGTGGCAGCAGGTCTTCCCCTTGCAGACTATGAATGTAGAAGTTCAGAACCCCCAAGAAGTCCCCTGCTCTGAATCCACAGCCTCTTTCCCTCTCTTCTCTTACACTTAGAAGGTGCTTTCTATGACCAGACAGATGAAGCTACATCATTAGTGGGTTAACAGAAGGAATAAAGGCATGCATTTGCACAACATGTACACTGAACTGAATTATTTCTCTATATCTGCTTTTCATTACTGAAAATTATAATTACTTATAATAAATAAAGTAAAATAAAAATTAAAAAATTATAAGTACTTTAATAAGTTTTGCAAGTAAGTATTACAGAATTGGAGCCATTTGATGCTTTGATCAATATTATAGAACTAGAAAAATGGAAAGAAGTATTTATCAAGACCTTGATATTTAGCCTATGAATATATGTTTTTACATACACACACATATATATATAGTGTGTGTGTACATGTATATATATGTGTGTGTACCTTATGGACATATATATGTGTGTGTGTGATATATATATTTTATGTATATAGTATGCACATGTATGTGTGTTTTGCATGGGGGTGGATGTGCCTATGGAGAACCAAGATCACATCAGAAATCATCCTGGATTGTTCTGCCTTCTTGTTGCTTTGTTCTGGGGTTTCTCAGGTTCCACCTTTCAGGACTAGAATTGTAGGATATCACCATATCTACCTGATCTTTTTATGTAGGTTCTGGAGAATCAAACTCAGGTGTTTGGTTTGTAAGGCAAAGACTTAAACTACTGAGCCATTTTCCCAGATCCTTATTTATACTTTTTCATTTTACACTTTACATATTTGTAATTTTGTGTGTGTGTGTGTGTGTGTGTATGTGTGTGCATGTGTGTGTACGTGTATGTGTGTATGCAGTGTACTATGACTGTACATGCAGGTCAGATGACAACTTGTATGAAACAATTTTCTTCTTCTGCTCTATGCTTTTCAGGGCTTAAGCTCAGATCATCAGGCTTGGTGGCAAGTACCTTTATCTGCTGAAGCATCTCATTAGCCTATACTCCTTTTTAAATTTGTTCACTTACAGGGGATTATTTACTAATCTGCTTAGATCCAGGTATGGCATGCTATATTGATATGCAATGATAACCAAAAAAAGACAACAGTGAGTGTGGCACGAAGTGTCAAAGGTGTAGGAAGTAGATGAAGTATCCAGTTTATATTAGTTAATTTCCTATAGCTGTGGCAAAATTTCTGTAGCAACAGCTAGGAAAAGGCATTTATTTGACGGGCAGTTTTGGGGAGTCTCACTTCAACATGGTGAGGTAGGGGTTGCAGGATCATGTGGCAAGGACAGCTTACATGACAGAAGACTATGAAATAGAAAAAGCTAGAATGGCCCAGGAGCCATGTATGATCTTTGAATATCCTACACTCTGAGACCCACTTCTGTGAGTCAGGACCCACCCCCAAATAATTCCTACAGTCTTCATGTTGGCATCACAAGCTAGAGGCCGGGTGTTTAGGGCAGGAGCCTGAGGAGGACATCTATATTCTACTTAAGCACACTCTGCATCAGACAATACAAAACGATGTGTCCCACAGAGACGATAGGTGTGAAGGTCCTTACATAGACCAGGAGTCCGTAGTTTACAACCCCAACAGGAGTCATGGAACTGAAATTTAAGAAATAAACTGATATCTTCATGAAATGGAAGTTGTACTTGGCAGAAATACTCGAGAAAGGTGTCAGTGATGTTCTAAGGTGATGGGAGCAGAGAAGCTGATACCAAAGCTCCGGAAGAGCATGAACTGAACATTCTCCAGGAAGTAAAACAACCTGAGGATGAGGCCTTAGTGTCATTTAGGGGAAGATGGAGGAATAAAGCGGGGGAGGAGGCAGGACCGTAATAATACATGTACTTAACACCCTAAGACGATGGCCGTCTTCTGGAAAGCTCTTTATGAAGCGAGGGAGTTCAATGAGGATAGCATAATTAGCATTTTGTAAATTTATTGACTGTGACATGCAGAGAATGGATTGAAAAGTAGATAACAATAATGGAGATCAAGAAATGTGAAATTTCAGACTGAATTCAAACCTGACCAGATACTCAGAACTTTTATTCTAAAATTATCAACTAAAATTGAATGTGAACTTTACATATATTTTATAACCTATACTTTCTTGATATATTAATTTCTGGTATGGATGGATGCCTGGTGATGGATTCTGAACCCTTCTTACCTTCCATTTTATTTCTCACTAACTCTCTGTGCCACTTATATAATCTTAACTAAGCCTATGCCTTCAATATTATTATTGCTTAATTATTCTCTTGGGATTCATGCATTGACTTTCAGTTATAAAATTTTTGCTCATGAAATGTTTTGTTTTACTGTAATAAGTAGTTATCAACATTTTACTTGCTTATATTTCTATATGACTACTGTATTCATATCTCTAATTTTAACCATGTTCTCAAATGTACAGATTGCTCCACTGGTCTTGTTTTCTGTGGATGGGCCTCCAGCCCTGGTTTCTACCTGTACTGACTATAGTTCTGACCAGCTAATTAGGTGGTGTTCAGGTATCTTCCTTTTTCCAAAATCATGAAATAATATTTTTCTTCTCTCTTCATGGATGTCCATTGGTTGCCATTGTGTTATATACAAAAATTGCTTCCTCCTTTGGAGCCTTTTAATATCTGCTCTGAAATCAAATATTTTACAATTATGATTATGGGACTAACCATGTGCTTAAAAAGTACTAAGTATTGTTTTGAATAAATTGTAGGTATATAAGATAAAGATAAGATAAAAATTTGGACCAGTGTTTTTTGTGTTAGTTTGGCCAAATGCCTGACAATAGTTCAGATGAAAGACTTATCTGGGGTTCATGTTTTTGGAGTGTTTAGGGCATGGTTATTTGGCTCCGGGAGCTTAAGAGAACCTCATATCAATGGGAGTATGCTTGCTTCATGACCACCAGTAAATACGACAGAGACAGAAGAGAAATGAGAAGCAGCTGAGGACACACACACACACACACACACACACACACACACACACACCTATTGCTTACAATCAGAATGTACTTCCTGACCTTCCAGAGCCTTTCACATTAGTGCAACAGCTGGAGGACCAACCATTCCACATGGGCACAGGTGGGGATTGCATAGACAAACCATAAGAAGGTTTAAATTTTCTTAGTAGTAGGCTAGGTAAGGAGAGATGGCTCAGTAAACATCAAAGATGATTCTTGACATCAACTTTACACCCCGCCCCTGACACACGCTCACATGTATGTGCACACTTGTACAAACATGGCTGAACATGAATACACATATGTGCATACTACCTGGCATCCACATCTACATGAAAAGGAAAAAGAAAAATTTCCTAATAGCATTTTTTGCTACCTTCTCCATTTCTACTGATCAATTATTTCAGATTGCTATTATTTGAATACCAGACTTCAGAGATTCAGAGCTATGCCTACACTATTTTATATCGATACATTTTAAGCTTTGTTACTTATGAGACTCATTGATTTTAAAATACCTCCTTTGTATTAATTCAAGTACTGAGCTTTTGCTTTCAAGAATTTTTCGCTTTCTCACTGACTCTTTTGATTTATACCTCCTGCTGTTTTATTTGGACACAAGATGTCCTTATCTTTTTATGTCTCAGAGAAGATAAGTTAGAATTTTAATTAAAGTAGCACTGTTTTCTCTTTGCCGCCCACTGCCCACTTCACTTCTGATTGTGCAAGCTTCTGGCTTCCACCAAAGGAGTTTTCCTCAATAATCTTCACATTTGTGGATATTCCTTCCTATTTAAGGCAAGGAACTGGTTTCAAATATGTAATGGCACCTAGGTGATTTGGGGCAGCCATTACACAAAGCATGTTATAAAATACAAATAATTTATCTATATGATATAAAATATATAATATAAAAGATAATATGTCTATATATAATATAAAGTAGACATTTAGAAATAAAACTTTAATTGTGATGAATTATGAATTCTAATTCTTACTTTAAACATGTCTATGTATGTGTGTATTAGGGAATGCACTTGAATGTGTGTGCCCACAGAGACCTGTGGTGGCATCAGGAAATATCCCTGAATTGTTCTATCTCTCTATTACTTTGCTCTGGTATTTCCCAGGCTCTGTCTTCCAAAGTCAGTAGTGCATGCCAATCACCCCCACCATCACAACTTCACTTAGCATTTTTATGTAGGATCAAGGGATCCAAACTCAAAGGTCCTTTTGCTTATGAGGCAAAGACTTTAATCCCTGAGCCATCTTTCCAGCCCAAATTAGAATATATCTAAAATTACATTCACATACTTATATTAACTAAAATTATAAAGGTAATTAAAATGATTTCAAGGTAAATAGAAGCTTAGAATTATGGTGAAAAGTGTTTGGCCTTTTGTAGCTAATGATAGAAAAGGCAGACAAAGAAAGGAGGCCCATAGTTTTAGATAAACTTAGATTTTATTTGATCTCAGAGTTCAGGATGTCAAGAGCACAATTCATGATTAAAATTCATTTTGTCTTTCTCATATTTCTTGCTTACTCTACATGTACACATGCACGTAGATTCATATGTAGTTATTTAAGAAATACCCCTTTCACATGACAAAAGAAATTGTAGGAACTAATAAAATATAGACACATAATTGTAATTTCAACTAAATTTAAATCATAAAGGATGAAAGACTTATTATAATGAAATTAACCTGAAAGTTAAAGATAGGATTGTAAGTAGACATCTCCATTAACAGATTAAGAAACCAATTAAATCAAAATAGCTTGAAATGGATGATTCAAAAATAAACATAGCATAATGTGCAAAATTTGCATAAAATCATGTTCAAAAATATATGCAGTTAAATCCATAAAATAAAAAAGAAACATCCGAATTCAGTGAAAAAAGGTAGAGAGTAAGAATGTAGGACACTCAACTCTTTCCTTGGGCCTATATGTGTACCTGCACCCAATCATGGCCATGCATAGCAGACACACTCATGTGCACACACATGCATACAGGCACGCACGCACATGCTGACAAAGACTTAAAAAAGCTTAGAAACATATCAAATGAACAGTAAGGTGAACATAAAGAAAATAGAAAAATGAGGACAAAAAAAAGCAAGTAAAAGAATAGAGATAAAAAGGGGAACAAATATAGTTACTTTTTATTTTACTTGCTTTAAAGAAGAAGTTGATAAATGTTTCTAGGAATCATGAGGAGAACTCTGAGAAGAGCCCTGTAAATGCTCATCTAAGGATTGACAAAGAGCATGAATATATTACACAGATGATAGATGGGACCACTGAGAGGCATTCGCTTCATAACTATCAAGGAAGAATTTGATGAGTTGAAAGGGGCTAGTGAGTATAATGGTAGGAATCTTCATAGATATAAACAGAAAGATGAGTGAAATTCTCTCGTCTTTGACAGAGTGCCAACTGTAACATGCATCAGATGAAACTCTCTTGCTGGCAGCTCTCTGATTGAGAGGAGAAGGGAGGACAGCCTATGATGCTGGTACTGGATTGGGAGTGGTACATGTTCTCAGTGCCCAGAAACATAATGGAGTCATTAATACAGATGCACGGACATTATTCCATTTCGAAAGAGTAATACCTTAGAAATATGGCTAAAGTGATCCTAAAATATTGACTGTGCTGCCCTTGAATCTATTTATCTGAGTCTATTTAAGCATCTGAATGCAGGAAAGCAGCCAGTGCTACTTGGAAAACTGTACTCTAATCCAGCTCCCGGAAAGGGCAAGTATACAGCATTTAGAATCCACTAAAAATTACCAGACATGCAAAGCACTCGAAAACATGACCGGCAACCCTGAGAAGATACAACCAATAGAAACAGACACAGCAATACCAGATGATAATTAACCAATCAGGGTGCTAGTGCAGTCATACATGTCTCATATATTCAAGAAAATGCAGACATGAACATGACAAGAATTAGAATACTGGTGAAACATTAAAGTTAACTATCTAGAATTGAAGGCTGACATCAGAATGAAAATAATGACAAGATACACGAAGAAAAAGGACAGATCTGTAAGTGTGAAGGCATGTTGATAGAGAGGAGCCTGCATGTGGCCAAAATAAAAAATCATCGAAAACAAAGCTGATTCACAGCATCAGTGATCTTTGCTGTAATATTTAGCAAGGTAACACATGTTTAAGTCGAGTGCCAAAAAGAAGGTGAGAGTACTATATTAAAAAATGGCTAAAATACGAAAACAGTGACTCTTTTTTAATCCAAAGAACCCATAAGTCTACACACATTATATTTCTTTGACTGCCATAATAAATTGCCACTTAATGTTTAAAGAGAATGAGTGTCTTACAACACTGTAGTCATTTGGATCTCGTTGGATTAAAAGTGAATGCAGGCTAGGCTGGATTCCTTTGGAAGGCTTGTGGAAAATGCCTTCTTTTGTCTTCTTCAGGATGTAGGATGTAGGCTTCCTGCAGGTGATATCAGGGTGAGTCTTTCCTCCACACCATCTATGTGTCTGGTTGTCCTGGTCTGTTACTTTCACCCCTTTGATTTCCTTGAACCCACATGGATCACTTAGAGCTAACCTTGAATTTCAAGGTCCTCTAGCTACTGAATGTGATTTATCTGCCAGTTCAATTCTCCCTTCTTTGTCACTTGTAGTTGATCATCTTGGTTGTCAACTTTTTTTGTGCTATTATTATTATTTTGATTATTGTGGGTTTGAAAATCAGTTTATTTTATGACAATAGTCTTCAAGATGTTAATAATCATACTAGTTTATGTTATGTAACCTGAACTTAAAATAATAGCCCAGAAAGGAGAACATACGCTTTATATTGTATACGTTAAGATTACTACAAGGTTGTAAGTAATTACAGAAACAATTGACAAATATGATAAGCTTGCACTGATTTCAAGTGAAAATCAGCACATATCTAGACAGAGAATGTTCCCACCTCACAAAGAGGTAAATTCACAATATACACAAGGAGGTAAATTCAAAGTCCACTTTATAAAATACAGTGGGATACTAAACTTGACTGTCAATTGTCTCTTAATTTTTAAACATTTTTATTCTCTTGTAATTTTATACATGATTACAGTGTTTTCACATACTTTTGTCAATTTGCCTAAATTGGGGTTTAACTAACAAATGAGCCCTTAAACAGACCTGAATGGATATATGGATTAAGTTGCTTGAAAAGCCATGATGCATCCTAAATATGGGTGACACTTTCCAGGGGCAGAGCAGATGAAGTACAAGAGAGGAGCGTACTCACTCACCCTGTGCTGACTTATGCTTCCTGTTGTTGCCATCCTTACTGACGTTATAACCTTCCAGTGTGGACTGTGATTCTCCAGGAATCCTGTAGGCCTTAAGCAACACTTTGGGACTGATGAGATATTTAGCTTGTGAACCGAGCTACCTAGAACTTATCTAGTAAACAAATCAAATAAAATCCTCACATCTCTGTCTCTCTATATATTTATTCTATTGATTTAGTTTCTCTAGAGAGCCCTACCTTGTGCATCCCATAATCCATTCGCAAATTTTAAGAGTGAATACTGGCCTATTAGGTGGCTACTGTTGTGCCTACAAAGTACATATCCAAGAAATCCAGTGCCTCCTGGAAGAATAAATGTAAACAAAATCAAAGTACATATAGTAAGATCACTATTGAAAATGAATTGATAAAAGGAACTAAAGAAGAAACATGGAAGTAAGAGCACACATGGCAACAGATTATCATGAAAAGATGTCTGTAAAACAATGAAAGAAAAATAGTGGAACATTCAACATCAAGTATAGATCTTTGCTGTGAAGGGATCTCTTTCAATGAAGATGACGAAGAAGAGAGGCTAGATAAGATGGTATTACAGAAAAGAAGGCATTGTACACACGTGTGGAAATGTCAAAGAAGAAATCCAATAAAAGCCAAAAGAAAAATGAAACATTAAAGAATTTGTCAGTATCCAGCATGAACTACAAAATGCGTTTCATAAAGTCAGGGATAAGGGAAATGAAGACCAAATTTTAAATCTATAGAAAAGACTGAAGAGTACCAGAAATATGTATAAACCATACATTTCCCATAGTAAGAGCTCATATTTAATACAATAATTTACTGTTTAGATGAAAATAATGAACTAGAGGTGGGTTTGACACATGTAGAAATACATGAAAGCTGAGGAGAGAAGAAGGGAGCACATTTTTAGGCGTGTGTGTAAACATGTATACATGTATTGTGCATAAAGATTCATGTCTGCTGCATCGTACATATATAGACGCATGTGTGTACATAAAGCAACAAATAGGTTAACACAAGGGTGGAAAATGGTATGTTCAGAAAACTTCAAGTGCTGAAGTAGAGAGGCCATGGTAATAGTTAGAGTGCACTTCAGCACAGAGGATATTACCAGGGTTAACAAGAGTCACTTCACAGCCATACAGGGCTCATTCATCAAGAGGACATGAAAGTTCTCAATGTGCTATTAGCACAATACAGCAAAACCGTTCAAACTGAAATACACAATTACAGTTGAAGAGTTTGACTCTCCCCTTTCAATAATTAGCCGCACAAGCAGATGAAAAAATCAATAGGAATGTAGACTAACTAAATAGCACTATTAGGCACCTTGACCTGAGACACAGTCACAGAACACTCCACCAACCACAGCAGAATACATAGCATTTCGAGTGCTCTGAGTGGTTTGCCAAAGAAGAACTACAGTAAGCCATAGAACAAACCTGAGCATTGCAAAGATGATTGAAATCCTAAGGAGGGTGAGTTTAAGAGAATAGGTTACCTCTGCTGCGGGATTGGTATACAAATAAATAACAGTAAAATATGCAGGAAATTCCAGTATTTAGAAACTAGGTGACACGTTTCCTAGTAATTAAGGTCAAAGAAACAAAACACCAGGGAAATTAGGAAACATTTCAGAGTTAATGAAAATGCAAATATCATATAGCGACATTTCTTCAATGTGAAGGAGTGTGAGATGGGATGCTGCAGAATTCTACTCTTATTAGAAAGCAGAAAATTCTCAGATTAATAAGTTAAGTTTTGATATGTAAGAAATTAGAAAAGAAAAAAAGCAACTAACTTAAAAGAAGTAGACGAAATGGAAAACCTCTTTAAAACTACACCATATATGTATTAAGAGGACAAGAAAATTTATATACATATGTATAGATGTGTCTGTGTGTATCAGACATAGTATTTCAGTGTATATTTTTCACCAAACTGATAGAACACAATATCTCATAGCAGTTACACCACGTTTGCAGATTCTGTAATCAATGAGGGTTGCATGAGCTCTGTCAAGTATCCTCAAAGCCTTCTCAGGGGAAGTGAGAAAGTAAAAGCAGTTGCTGCACCGGTCAGTGAGCCACAGTGAATCTTGACTTCAAAACCTGACAGGGTAATGAGATACACAGAAAATGCAGGCCAATCTCATTAGCAAACACAGATGCACCAGCAAAAGCAGCTATTGAAACATGCCCAAAGATGCTATAATAGATAATATAACATAATCAAATTTTGTTTCTGGGACTGGAAATTGTCTTAATATTTAAATGTTCTGTAATTTTGCATGGCAAGAGAATAAAGAGAAGTCAGGGCAATTAGGAGCACAGGCAGAAAGTATCATCGAATTTAATGTACTTTGTTGTTGAAAAATCATTTTGGAAATGAAGAATAGAAGCCACATTTTTAATATGACAAACCCAGGAGCCAGCATTAAAATGGCAAAATGTATAAACTTTTCAAATGATTCGTGTATAGTGGAGCATGTCTATAATCACAGGAGCAGGAAAACGGGAGCTCAAGGTTCACCTCAGCTGCAAAGAAAGTTCAAAAAAGGTCTGCGCTACATAAGAACCTGACTCAAGACAAAACTAGACTAAACTCAACAAAAATCTCATAAAACCTTTTAGCTGACATCAAGAGGATTCATACAGTTGTCCAACTTTTACAACTGACCTGAAACTTTTTGTTAGCAATGCTATTTTGTACAAAAAGAAAAGGGGCAAGAAGAAAGAAAAGATATTAAGGATTTCAAAGGAAGAAATGACGTGGTTAACATGATTGTACATGTACCATATCTAGAATTCATGAATTACTAATCAAATATCTCAATCTCAGAATGAATTGAATTTCTCTACACCATGGACAAAATCTGTCCTTATGAGAAATGGGGCACAAAATATTTTTCTTAAAAATGGTCCTTATTATTTTAAATATGCATATAAAGAGAAGCTGGTCCTTTTTTCAAGCATGCATACACATTAGGTTCTTCTAAATATTACTAATAAATAATAAAGATTTCAAAGAAAGATTTCCTTTGATTTCAGTATTCCTTTTCTTTGTAATGATCTTAACTTCACTTAAAAAATTATTTAGAAAAGCACTCATGTGATTCCTTGGAATCTAGATCTGCAACACAAAATAATTTAGCAATTTATATGAAGTAAAATATTAACTTTATTTTTAAAAGATATTTAAAAGTATATTTGTGACATCAGAAGGAGGAAACATTTTAAAAATAGGACACACAAAGCAGAAACCATTCAAATGAAAGCTAACTGAGGGGTTGTATTAGAAAGAAAAATTTCTTCTCAAAAGGCTTCACTTAGAGAGCAAAAATGAGATTCACAGATTGGCTACATAACTGATCCTACCTAGGGTGAATCTATGATGTGATCATTTCATTTAAGTTAATAAGAAAAACAAAAACAACTAAAAGCGGTCAATTTGAAGAGGTTTTTCATGTAAGGTCCCATTAATTAATTATTGGGGAAATGCAAATAAAAAATGAGACATCTTTGTATGTCTGTCAGAAATAAAAAAAAAATTATAACGATCAGAACACCAAACTTTGTATATTAAGTTAAACAAGAAAACGAACACTATTGGTGGTCCTGTAAATTGTCACAATCTCGATGGCTGTGTGGCATTGATTAATTCGGCTTTGAAAATTGTCATAATTTTTTTAAAAATCTATGGCATGCCTCACAGAAATACCAAAAGATTTGAATAAGTTTGTTTATAATAATATCAATGGCCTTAAATCCAAGCATTGATCAATGACCAGGTTCATAATATCGGTGAAACTTGTATGTGAATAAAGGAGCTGTTGTAATACTCAGTTTCCTTAAAAAAAATCTCACAAATGCATCTGTGGGTGTGTGTGAGGAGACAGGCACTATAATATGCAACATATGAATGTGGGTAGTGATTCATCTCTGTGCACATATGTATGTAAATGCACTTGAGTTGGGCTTATGCATATGTGGAAGCTAATGGATAACCTTGACTGTCAGTCTTCAGGAGCCATTAAAGTATCCTCAGATTCAGGGACACTCATTGATTTGGCATTTTCTGTCACAACTAAGCAGGCTACATTGGCAGGCCAATGAGCTCTGGAGATCTGTCTCCCTAGCACCTAGAGATCGGTGTTACCACCATGTCCAGCTTTTATACATGGATTCTCGTGTCTCTGGGGTAAATACTTCACCAGCTGAGCCATCTCCCCAGCCAATGATTCATTTCTTAAATTTGTTGAGAGCAGTTTCACTGTGTGAAACAATTGATATTAGTTGCCAGAATTTTGTTCCAGGTTCTTATTTAATGCCTACAGTGTTTGTAATCTTCCCCACACCAGCAGCAAATTCAAGTTTTAGAATCTAAACCCTGTGAGATAGCATGTGGGGGTAGGACTTTAGAAGGTGACAGACAGTGAGGGTGGAGTCCTCTTCAATGCAGTGCCCTTAAAAAGAGACTCAAAGAGCCCTCCTTTCGGTGCCTGGGAAGGCAGGGGAAAAGAAGCCGAGGTAGGCTTTCCTCAGACACTCTGCCTACTGGCTCCTTGATCTGGCACCTTCCAGCTTCCAGAATCACGAAAAATAAATGTTCATTTTTATAAACAAAAAAGATTGGGTGTGAACAACATAAGGTTACTCTTTGGGTAATTCTGTAAGCTGTGCATTTCAGTTGGTTTGCTTCTGCATGTGGGTTGTAGTTTAAGACTCAAGCTTACAAATCCTGTCTACAATGTCTTGCCAACTAGCAGGCATTACCTAAGGTGAAGGCAGTATAGAAAATTCTTTTGAATTTTTTAAAAATTTAGTGTGTGTGTGCGTGTGTGTGTGTGTGAGACAGAGAGAGAGAGAGAAAGAGAGAGAGAGAGAGAGAGAGAGAAAGAGAGAAAGAAAGAGAGAGAGAGAGAGAGCACTGTGTGTCCCTGTGAAGGCCTAAAGGTGTCTTCAGGAATCATCCTGGATTGCTTCTACCTCCTTTTTTGCTTCATCTTGAGATTTCCCAGGCTCTGTCCACCAGGGCTGGAAATTCAGTTTGCCGCCATTTCCGTCTGGCAGGAAAACTCTTTAATTGGTGGAAAACAAGTGCCAATAATTGAAAGAAATAGTTTTAGAAGGAAATGTACAAAAAATAATTTAGAAATATTACCAAAAGCCACAAGGTATAGGTAGGGAAGGCGTGCTCCAAACTTGGCAAGACAGGTGCTCTTTAGGTAAGTGGAGAAGTGAATGAATGTGAATATTCACCTAGTTTCACCTAAGTGAAGAGACCAGTATGTAGAAAACATCGACAAAAGACAAAAAATAAGTATAATGTGTGGTGCTCCAAATTCATATAGTCCTCAAGAAACTCCAGGAGGATGCAAAGAAGTAAGAATTTGCAATAAAACACTTATGGATTATGTTTAAAATACAGTCATTATAAAGGGCTAATTAACATGATTCAAATTCAGTACTAAAATAAATATTTATAACAGTAATAGTTTCAAACAAATGGAAAATATACCGTTCTTATAAATCTTAAAATGTATTCCATTTGCCTTCCCACATAAATATACATGTCAGTGTTTTTTGATGATTTCCACTTTTCTGTTGCATAAGGGTATTTCAATCTGTCCAAATGATTTATTTAAAGGGTTTTTATTTGCTCTCATAAATTTGCATATGTTTTAATGTTTGAAAGATCGGAGTGACTGGGAGAGCTTGTATAATGACTATTATTCTGCAAATATATGCAGCCACTGTAAGATGTACCATCTTCAGGGATGTGAAAACTTAAAAATGTGAAGCTATGAATGGCTTGGCACTGAGGACAGGCACCATAGGAAATACATGAGCAACTTGCTCTAAGTGACACTTGTCTGCTATGACAGAATGGCCTCTGGTCAAAGTAGTGTGAAAGTTTAGGAAGCATGGTTTGTTTTACTTTTTGCCTTTAGTATTCAACTTTCTAACTTTTAGTGGACTGAGATTTTCCTCTTCTATCTAAACTACTTTTTCCCCCTAATCTGTAGTCATAGACCTTTTTTCCTCTTTCTCTCTTAATGATGCATTTTCAGCTTGTTGGAAATATGGTTTGAAGATTGCGTCTCCATAAGGAAATGGCTACTTAGAGTTATGAGTGGAATAAAGTTAAATCCAAAGACAAAGTCAAAGAGTTGAAATTTTAACAGAACTGGATTTTCAGATTCATGAATATAGTATACCTCTCTATTTCGGTCTAAGTTTCTTTTACTTATTAATATTTTGTAATTTTTAGTATGCAAATTCTGCACCTCTTTTGTCAGATTTATTACTAGTAATTTTATTTCATAAAATCTTACTGAACATAATCAATGTTATTGTATTTATTTTCGTGTTATTGGTTTATATAAGCATCCCACTGGATGCTGGAGAGATGCCTTAGGGATTAAGACTCTGCTTCACAAGCAAAAGGTGCTGATTTTGGATCCCAGGTCCCATGTAAAATCATCAAATGGAAACAGTGGTGGCCTGCACATCCATTCCTGGTGGGCAGAACCTGGGAAATCCCAGAGTGAAGCAAAAATAGGTAGCAGCAAACCATAAGGATTCCCAAAGTCACCCCTGGGCCTCCATAGTGTCCTCTGATACACACACAGATACACACACACACACACACACACACACACACACACACACACACCACATACACACACACACACATATACACACACACATATACACACATACACACACACATACTCACACATGCTAAATAAATATTTATGTAAGCATACCACTGATTATTATATACAGAGGCATCTAGAAATGGTTTGTCTTGATGTATTTGTTCACTTACCTTTGTGTGGTGTCAGTCCTCCTTATCTCTAGTAATGTACTTTGTTCTGAAATTTTTCTATCTAATGTTAACACTGCAAAGTTTCAGTAATTTTTACCTTGTACTTTGTCTTTATATGTGAAGTAACTCTCTTATGAACAACATGGTGCAATCTTGTTTTATTATATAGTCTGAAAAATGTATTTATTGACATGGGTATTTAGACAGCTGGTTGTCCTATTTGAATGGGTTCTGTCTCTTCCTCATATACTTTGCAGAGTTAAGAGAGTTCCTGTATTTTGGCTTCTCGCAGAGGATTGTCTCTTTGGCTGCTCTGATAGTTCATTTTTTTGATGAACTCATAAACAGAATTGTACACTTTCTGGCTTTTTAATCATTGCTTATGTGTGAGTGATAGACTGAAAATTTTTACATCGTATACTCAAGTACACTTTGCATATTGTAAATGGTTTAGTTTTAGGTAGAACTGGATAAAGTACATACAAGTTAAAGGAAATCTCACGAAATCAATGAGCAAAACTGTATTAAAGTTATTAGTTTAACAATAATGTTAGCAATTCACTTGCTATAGACTAGTACTTGATCAGAGAAGCTTCTTTTGGTTGTGGACAGGAATTAATTTAGAGAAAACAAATGTTCAAAGTGGGAAGAATAATTGACTGTGGAATCCTTAGCCCTAAATGAGATATTTGTATCAGTACTTTCTTTTTTTTTTTTCTTGTCTTTTTTTTTTTTTAATGAACTATTTCTGTGTTGGAAAAGAAAAGAATTCTAAAATATTTGTTAAATAGCATACTTTCTTTTTTTAACATTTTTTATTATTTATGCTCATACAAACTTAATAGGTAGACCAGTTCCCTCCCCCACTCCTCCTCCCCCTGAACTCCCTGCTCCCCTTCCCTCCCTCCCTGTCTCCCCAGTGCCTCCCCCCCAATTCCCAGAGAGTCCTTTATTGTGTATGCCTAACTCTCCTCTTGGTCCTCCTCTCTGATGACATACAAGGACCCAGTGGCATTTCCCTGAACCCTTTCTCGTGTTCCCCTTAAGCATAGAAACACTACTGTGGCTGTCAATCCCTTGCCTCCAAGGATCTTGGTGCCTTTAGCTGATGCTAGACTTTGTGAGGTCAATAGTGTGTTGGGCATTGCGCAGGGCATACAAAGTACTATTACAATTGCTTCAACCCTAACTAGTGTAGAGAATCTTCAGATCATTGCTCCTCCCATCTTTTGCTCTTACATTCTTACCGCCCCCTCTTCCGCAAATGTCCCTAAGCTTCATGATGGGAGGAGATTAGGCTGGCTTAGTTCTATGTGGTTGATATAGAGTCTCTGAAGTTCTGGATTGTGGTTTGTTGATTTTCTTTTGCAGTTTTGCTGCTCCTGCAATGCCCTTCACTCCATCCTGATTGGCACTGTATGTCACCCCCTGGTCAGAGACAAAAAACTGTTAAACTGGAGTCTTGTTATAATAGCACATTCAAGGGTAGATGTAATAAAAGCAGGAAACCTCAGTGAGGGAGGGGTCAGTCACCCATTTGCAAAATGATCACCTTTCATCTGCCAGACTATGTGCCCTCCCCTTCTGGTGAGATCATATCCCCTCATTTGTACATGATCAGGAACGAACATCTGTGAACCTAACCAGGTGTCACATTACTTACTTGCATTCCTTGGAGGCCGATTTTCTCTGCTGTAACATGGTCCCCTCTCTCCTTGTGTCTGGTGTGGCCCTCCAACCCCATCCCTCATGTTCACAATCCTTGCAATTACTGTATTACATCAGTACTTTCTTGAAGGTGTGGAGAACATAATGGAAGGGAAGGTGAAAAGAATGTAAAAGCTAGTGACTGGGAAGAAGTGTGGTGAAATGCAGAACAGGACGTAACATTTTTACTCATGAACTCGCAGTAACCATAGCTTTCTGAACAAGACCTGCAAAAGAGCCAGCTGAGCAATATTTCTGCATGAGTGGGAGACCCTAGCACATTAGTTAGTGGCAGTTGGTGGCTCCTGGGACAGGAAATTTTCTTCTGCATTGTGGGATCTGGGAAGGTTTTCATCTTCTAGTGCTGTTCCAACACCCATGCACGTTCAGGCAGCACTAGTAAAACTCAGTATTTTTTTTAACAAAACAAAACAAAAATACTCACCAAACAAACAAACAAAACATGTGGGAGAGAGATGCATTGGAGGTGCCCAGGAAGAGTAGGAGGAGGAGTGGGGGTTGATATGATAATGATGAATATTATACATATACACACATATATGATATATGTGTATCACACATATATATACATACATACCTATATATACATGTGTGAAACTATTAAAGAATAAATGAAAGCATAAAATGTTGATAAAACATGTGGGCATTACATAGACATATGCCTCAAGTATTTAAAATGCTTTCTTCTTCATCAGTAAATAGAAATCAAATCTAACAATTGTGTTCCCATTTCTTTCTTACACAGAGAACCTAGGTCATAACCATCAGTAGAGTTCCATCTTCTTCTTTGAATTCCTTTCTTTTTGAGAAAATAGTGTAGTGCAATAAATTTTTTGCCCTGGGCTGGCCCAGAGTCACATATGATTATGTGAAGAAGGCACGTGACTCACGGCTTTCCTTTGGCATTTGCCATTGCTGTGATGAATCTCACTGTCTTCCATGGACACTGGTGACTTTCCTCCTGTGGACTTCAGCCACCACTCTTGCTCCAGGCCTTCCTTCCTTCCTTCCTTCCTAACTCTGCAGACATAAGTTCCTTCCTTAAGCTTGACCATGTATTGTCCTATCATGGTCCCCAAGGATAGTGGAAGTGACTCAAGCCCAAAGTCAAGGGACTTGGTATTATTGTTGGTTAGGAATCACAAGGGAGATAGAGTTGTAACAAGATAATCAATACATCTCCCGTGGTTATTCATAGAATACAAGGAGCAGGAGATTTTTGTGCTCAGTCCATACAGCCAAACTAAGATTTTGATTGCCTCTTGCTGGCATACCATAATCTGGGTTAAGAAAGTCACAGTTTGGAATCTGCAAAAGATATGATCTTCCAGTGGCACTTCTTTCTTTCATCACTTGTCTCAATGAATATATGTTTTTCTTTGGAAATTACACTGAATTTTTAGAACACCATTCATTTTTATTCTCTAATCAAGTGTGTGTACATGCACAATTTTACATATTGTCTGTTGATATTTCAGGTTGGACTTTTGGAATCCAAAAGAACTCAAGCATCTTTTTTTCTCAGACATGTGTATGTAAATAGCATTCAGCCATTCAATAGATTGAATTATTTTTGCTCTATCTGATTTTTTCCTGAAAAAAATATCATTCCTACAAGGGAATGAATCCCTGGAAGCATTAGGAATACAGTTGGATTCAAGCTTGTTTTTATCCCAAATATGTGGTATCAATTGCATTAATGATTCCAAAGCAACAAGCACTATGCTTGGTGTCTAACAGGGAGAGTCATATTTCAATGTCACAAAAGGCTTATGATGAAACTTATAGTGGCTCAGAAACAGAATTAGGGAACTTACCTAAGGGAAAGCTGTGCAACTATTTCCTTTCATAGATAACAATAATGCAATTTGGAATATGAGTATAATTGGAATTAGAATATGTTATTTGTCAATAACAGAATCAGGATGAGAACCGAATATTCTAGATGCTTTCTTTGCTTCATGTCGATCAGAGAGGTGTCAGGGAGGTCTTCTTTAATTTGGAGGAAGTTATTAACCTCTTTGGAGATAGGCACATCATTCAAGGCAATTTTCATAAATTAGTTATGTGATCCTGAAAAGATAGAAATAAACGTTAGGCACTAAATAATGTGATAAAAATAAATTATACATATGGGAAATCAATTGCTAGGCATTATCACTCTGATCAAGTGCTTAAAATGCGTCAGTGAGAGTACTCTTATTCAAACAACTCACTTGGCTTGGGATATAACAGTAAAAGCAAGGAGAATATTTAGAAAGGAATCCTCCCTAAACACTCAACATTTGCTTGAACGCAGATTCCATATTTTATGGCTCATATCATGAGAGGAATGTTAAGGATGTGAGACTGGCTCAAGGCAGAGCAGATGAAATGGAAACATTCTTGAGAAAACATGGTGTTGGTTGATCTTCCAGAAATATGCTCAGAATGAAACCCACAGTGAATTTCACCAACCCTTTGGAAAAGGAGTAGCATTTTAAAATGTGGACATTGAAATTTGTTTCATGTGGCAATATTTGAAATTTAGTGAGAATTCAAGTAAAAATTGATGCAAGTTATAAAGTAAATGTGAACACAACATACCTAGAGTATCACCTACAGGTTATGTCTGTCTGCCTGAAGAGAGCTCTATATCTGCTTTTCCCAGGTGAAATTTCTACCCCAAATTTTACACTTACATTTCTTTCACTTTATTCAGTAACTTTATTACTGAACAATAAAGTAGATTTGCTTGCTTTTGAGCTTAACAAAATTCATATAAAATCTTGATATTTGTTTCTTTTTTGCTTGAAAATTGCTTTTGACTCATCCAAGGTGCTATGGATAGCAATAATTCGTAATTTTTCATGATTATAAGTTGAATAATACATCAGTATTACTGAACACTAAATTATATTTTATACAGATTTCCCACCTGTCCTGCAAATAATGGTCTGACCTAGCTTATATTTCATCCTTTCGCTTAGGTGAACATTTTATACCACTTGATTTGTTTTCAGTCTTATTCATGGGAATGTTTTTGTACATATGGTAAGTTCTCATTGCAAAAGCTCACAGAATAGAACTGCTAGGTCATAGGTTATGTGAATGTTGAAGGCTGTGAACTACTTACTATCAAATTCTTTTAGAGAAAATGCATTAGGTTAGGATCCAGGTATTAGAAGTCCTATTTATCTGTGATGTTTCCTGTATAGCCTTTTATTATTATTTTGCTCACGTGCATATGTGCCTATTGTGCATGTGTGTTTCTATGCTTGCTCCACATATGTGTAGTCTTAAATTGTGTGGGGGGATATGCATGCAGAGACTCAAGGCAGATGTTAATCTTCCTCCATGGCTTTCTGTCTTAATCATTTTGGAGCACCGTCTCTCAACAGAATCCATAGCTTTCTAATTTAGCTAGTCTCACTAACCAGCTTGGGCCAGGGATCTAATGTATATCTTTCAATGACTGGAACAACCTGTATGCAGCCTCATGTCCATCTAGCAGCTATGAGATTTCTGGGTATCTGATACTCACACTTGCATGGTAAGCACTTTAGCCACTGAGGCATCTTCCAAAAAAAAAATAGCTTTGTGTGTGTTTACTGATTTTTTTCTTCATTTAATTTTTATTGTGTCTTGTTTGAGAAATAGTTTCCTTACCTATGGCATTAAATATTTGATAATATTCTGTATTTTTCATGATTATTCTCTAATTTAAAATTGTTACACATAATGTGTGGTAGCAACCTTATTTCAGTCTTTCTCATGGAAAATCTATTGGTCATGATCTTTCTCTAACCCCATAATATACCAGTTCACATAAAGTGACTTTGCTTGTATTTATGAGTCTGCCTATGAAATATACAACCCTTCAGCAGTAATGTTTCCTGCTACTGTGCCATAAAGACTGGAAAGCTCTAATAATCATGGCTACCCAATACTCTTTTAATATCCAAAATGACAAGTCCTCTTCTATCTCATTGTTTTTCATTAGGAGATTTCAGTGTAATCCTTGGTCTTCCATTCTTCTGTGTAACTGTTAAATCACTTAGCTCAGTTCTTTGAAATATCTCATTTGGGATTTAACTGAAATGGACTTAAACAGTGTGTTATTTGAGAAAACCTGGTTTCTTAAAATATTAAGTTATCCTTTGCATGTATAGTGTATTTCTTTATTTTAATATCTTGAAGTAGTTTTTTACAAATTTCACATTCTCCTGATAACTTACATATAAGTTTTTATGCTCTTATATAATTATATTGCATATAAATACTGTATTTTAAAATGCTCTTCTACAGATTGGGGACATGATTCATACAGTAAAGTGCTTGTTACACAAACATGAAGATCTGAGTTTGAAGTACCAACATCACACTAAAAGTAAACAAAATAAATCTGTACAAATCTGTAATCCTAACATTGGGTAAGAATGGAGACAGTCCAACCCCTGGATCTCAGGGGCCAACCAGTATAGGCAGTTGGAGAGTTCAGAGTTCAGTGAGAGACCATGCGTGTGTCAAAATGTAAGATAGTGAGTGATGCAGAAGGATATTAGAAGTCAATGATTGGCCTCCACAGGTTGACATACAACTGCATACACACATGTGTACACATACATACTACCAAAATATACACATAGACACATAGTACAATTTGTAAATGAATACTTGGCCACAGAAATATAGGTTTATATATTGATCATTTATCCAGATAACTTACTGAACACTAAATTATATTTTATACAGATTTCCCACCTGTCCTGCAAATAATGGTCTGACCTAAAGCTCAGGGAAATTTTCAGAAGAGGGGGCAGTAAGATTGTAAGAGCCTAAAGATGGGGAGGAGCAACGATGCACAAGATGCTCCACACAAGTTAGGGCACAGTAACTATAATCGGACTTTGTACGACCTGTGCAATGACTGACATGCCAATGATCCCCCAAAGTCTAGCATGGATCACAGGCACTAGGATCCTTAGAGGCAAGGGATTAACAGTCACAATAGTGTTCCCATACTAAAGGGAAGCACAAGAAAGGGCTCTGGGCAATGACACTGAGTCCTTACACCTCACTAGAGTGGAAGACACAGAGGGAAGTTTGACATTCACACTAAAGGATGCTCCAGGGAATGGGAAGAGGAAGAGGGAGGCACTGCAGAAAGGGAGGGAGGGGGGTGAAAGGAAAAGGAAAAGAGGGGGGAGGGTCCAAGGGGCACTGGGGAGGGATGAAGGGAGGAAGGGAACTGGGGTACCTATTAAGCTTGTATGATTGGGAAAAAAATTTTAAAAAGTAAAAGAGGAAAATTATGACCTGGGAGATTCCATTTTGTAATGGAGTGCTCTACAAATATGAATTAAGTGAAGTTGCTTCCCCGAAGGTATTGCTCAAATGATGTATCTTTGCTGATCTTCTGTCTCCACATTTTATCAGTTTTTGAGAGAAAAGAATAAAATCTAACTTTAACTGCAAACTAGTTCATTTCTTCGTGAATTACATCAGTTTTTACTTCTGGTATCATGTTGCTCTGATTAGCTATACAAGCATTCAGAATTGTTATACTACCATTCATCATTATTTTATGATAGAACAAATCCCTGTTTAGCTTTGAAACCCACTTTTTCTAAAATTAATATAGCAAAACCAGTTTCCTTTGACAATACCGAAGTATACCTTTTCCCATTCTTTTTTTTAAAAATAATTTCTTAGTTTTACAAGCACATTGAGTAAATAACCGTACCTTCTCCTTTCCTCCCTCCTTACTCTTCCCTTTCTTCCCTCCCTCCCTTCCCTTCATCAATCCATATCTGTCCCTTCCACTTTCCTGTTTGTCTGCTTCTATTGGGTCCTGGTTCCCTCTGGATCATCTGTTCTAGTGAGGTTTCAGGCCTCTGGGGCAGAGCAAGTGGCCCTTCCTTGTATAGACCCACTGATGGGGCATACCACTGTACTGTCTAGCCTTATCCCCTAAGGTTCCCATTTCATGTAATTATTCCTCCTGATATCCTCACTGCTCTATGGGAATGTTGATATGTCAGTCATTGTACAGGTCTGGTAAGGACAGTTCTCTTTGCAGTGAGTTCCTGTACGCAGCAGCCCTGCCTTGAGTGAAACTCCTTACTCAGCAGTGGACTACCCCATCTTTAGGATCTTACAATCTTACCGCCAATTATTCCACAGGATTCCCTGAACCTTGAAATAGGGAAAGATTTGGTTGGCCTGATTCCAGGTAAACTGACAGTGACCAGGATCAAGTACTTGCTAACCACAGATACCCAAGAATAAAATTCTATCTAAACACCTCTCATTTTATCCTTGGATAGGAGAAGATCTCAACACCCAGACAGGACGCAGCCTAGTGCAGTGGAAGAGCAGTGAAATAGAAAACAGCCAACCAGAACGCAGAGTACTGGCAGCCCAGATATTCTACTCTTTTAGTTTTATTTACATCAAAGGTAGATGTAAATGTTTTATATCAATGGCAGATGTATTGGTTTGTTTCAGTGGTCCTCATGACAAAAAATCTAGAGTTATATGAGCAAAAGCCTTGAGGTCATACCTGTAGAAAATTATCTTGATCAGGGTGGGCGTCTACTGTGGTGGCGTCATAAGAGAAAGCATGCTAAGCTACCAGGCAAGTCTGCATTGCCCACTGCTTTCTGTTCTTGCTGATGAATGCAATGTGACCCCCTTTCTCGAGCTTCTGCTGCCTCAACTTCCCTGGCATGGTTGACTGCAACCTGGAATTGTGAGCTGGAGTGGATCCTTTTCCCTCTTGTGTTCATCACGATATTTTATTGCACAAGTAGAAAAGAAATTAAAACGAAAGGTCTCTTGTAGGAACTGTAAATACAGGTGGCTAAAGTCCATTTTAATAATCTTTATTAATAGGATAGAGTCTAAAAGGCTAATCTTGTTCTCTGTTTTCTGTCCCATTTTTCCTTTTTCTTGCCTTTCTTTGGACATAGTAGTTTTAAGTCTTGTAATTTCATTTACTCTCTTGTTTTAGCTTATTTATCCCAAATCTTTGGTGATCTACATAAAAAGATATTTAGTATCCATATCAATTAACTATTCAATTAAGTACAGTCTGTCTGTAAGTATTTTCTGAATTCCACAATAAACAATTATGTCTATTATAAGATTTAATTATGTTTTAAGGAAATTTTAGATTTAAAGTTTTGAAAGTACTTACCTATCATTTAATGTTTTTGGTGTTCTTCAATTTCTTGAGTAGATTTATAGTTTCTTTTGATACTAATTTTCCTTCCTTGTAAGAATTTCCTCAGTATTTTAAAATAATACAGGTGTGTTGTGAATTTTGGTTATCTTATATTTAAAAATGTTTTCAGTTGACTTAAATACTCGAAACATATTTTTGCTAGATTGACAGCATTATTTCTTTTATTCCTTTAAATATGTTCATCATAGTCCCATTTTTCTCTTGTGTTTTCTTTTTAGTTTAGACTTGTTTTCAACAAGAAGCCTGCTGTGATCCCTCCTGAGATTGCTTCTGCTGCAGGCCATTTGTCCTTGCCACAGCTGAGTAGTCACATAAAAAAATACGATATCATGCGAGGCTTTCCAAAAATTTACTGGATAAAGGAAGCATTCAAATGCCTGACACATCATATCAAGCATGGACTACAAACCGTGGATTGATAAACAGAATGAAAAGAATTGAAATTTGAAAATCATAGGAGGAAGCTGAAATTGTGTAGACTGAGATATCAGGTCATACTAATAGCCAAAAAATGTTCAGACAATGACACAAAAAGATGTTCAGACACAATAAGCTAAATGAAAATCTCTGAGGACTGTTACAGCAGCAGTGTTGATGGAGCTGAAGAAAGCATTAGTGCACTGGACATTACCTAAGGATGATGCACAAAGAATGCAGCTAGAAGGATAAAAGCAATTTGTTTTTTAAGACATTGAAACTTTTAGAACTCAAAATGAAATGAGAATAAGGGAAAAATTTATAATTGAAGATTATACCTTTCCTTCAGGTAATTATAATATCAAAGAAGAACCAGTTTCAACAGCTGTTGTGTTCCATCTATAATATTTCATTTCCTAGACATGAGGAATGAAAGATAGTGGTCACTTTCATTCACTTTGAAAGAATAAAGGGCAGTGTCACACACACTGAAATCACAAGCAAAGGGTTCCCAAGACCCATCCATGTATAATGACCAATGGAAATGGAGTTCACACTAACCACGACAGAGTTTGGTATCAATGAAATGAACAAACCTGTATGACTACTGGATTAAAAAGGCATTTGCAATAGTTAAACTTGAATGTCAGCTTACTGGATTGAGAAGTGTCTAGGATACTAGTACTTCTGCATGTATCTATGAGGACATTTCCAAATAACTAAGCCAAGCTGGGAAAAGAAATCTACCCTGAATAGCTTGTGGTGGGGAGGGGCAGATGGCTTAAAAGGGGGAAAGGGAGAAAATAAGTCAGTCAGGTATTCCATCTCTTTGTTAGCATGTTGCTGTGCCTTCATAAACATGATAGATTGAGAACTCTGAAATCCTGAGTCAAAATAAACCTTCTCTCTTTTAAATAGTTTATGTAAAGCATTCAGTCACAGTGACAAAATAAGGTAACTACCATAGGAAAGAGAATGTACTACATTTCTAAGGATTTGCTACAGTCTCTAAGGGGTGCTCATAACTTGCTTCTTTTATCTTGGGAGAATCTGATACATCTGGTACATTGTTCCCTAAGGCTTTCTGCTAAGGAAATTCATTTACCACACTGGGTATAATCACAGCTTAAACCAAAGTTGTCAGCCAAGTATTTAGACATGACAAGAATTATATACCCTCACCTCAAAAAAGTCCTGAAAGTTGAAGAAAAAAGAAAAATGTTTGCTTCCTACACAAGAAGCTGACTCTGATGGTGTCTAAATTACTCTGCATGCTGCAGATAAATTCATGACCAAAAATACCTTATGAAATCAAAAGGGCTTTATTTTGGTTTGTAATTGTCTCACTGAAGTTTTTACTCCAGTTTGGCAGGAGAGCTTATATCAACACGAGGGGCTGAGAGAGGAACAAACCTTACTTGCCAAATACTATGTCTGTCCAAGTATACCAAAGAATGCAAATTTCCTTAACCAATTCCCTCTATCGTATCCACTTGCTAAGGCCCACCCATCAAAGGCTGAGTCTCCCCATCGGCTATACACTTTACTGCAGGCTTACTCTGGGCTTGATTCAACTACTAATTCTTTGCAAATGTGTTTATAGTTTGAGCTTTCAGTTTTCCAGTTGATATTATATCTCTCTATCACAGATGGTCAAATGCAGCCAGGTTTTTATGTATAACAACAACTAACGTGTGTCTTTAACTTGGATTATATAAAGAAAGTAAAGATGTTTAACTGAGATTAGATGAGCCCAATAGAGTCAAAATTGCACTTATTCCTAGAAGATAATTTGTCAACTAATTAAAAATAAAGGATTTGGTTTTAATTCATACATTATTAAGTGATCAACACATTTTATATAACTTGGTCAAGGATAAATACTAGCTTCAGATAATAATTTGGAATTGAACCTCAGATAGAAAGCAATTTCTAAGTATTCGTCTAAGGACTTTTTTGACATGAATGTGATTTATTCTTTATCTTCTTTCAAAAAGTATAAGTAAAAATTCTTTATAATCTCCAACATGCCCGGATATTTCCATGAATATTATTCTGGTTAGAATATGTATGGCTGTCTTTGGAAATACAATTCTCTGCTTTTGTGTGAGCCATAAAGGGGAATCAGGAATTTATTTAATAAAGGATTTTTGAGGCTTGTTGAAAGGCCACATATTGAAGATCTCTTCAGGCACTTTGATCCAGAAAGAATTGAACATAGGATTTCATGGATGTTCCTTGTTACAAAGTGCTTCCTCTGAAATTTCTGAAAAAAATATTTTATAGAAACAGAAGAAAATGGCAATTTGTATTGCAGAATGACTTTTGATTCTTTCATACACTTCCCCTCTGAAATCTACCGTAGCATTTTGTGGCTTATTCTAAGGCTGTGCTACTCTATTTCAATATAGAGCTGTTGTTTGAATGTTAAGCAGTCGTGGCTGAAGATTTCTTGCCTTGCAGTTCTCAGAATGCTAATAATTACACTAATTAGCAATTCGCCACAAACAGGTCTCAGTCACTGTTTTCTGCCATACTTTAAGATCGCGAGTCAATTTCCAGGTAACCGTTTTGCTTTAAAAATGCTCCTCTGTTAACAAAACTACTCCCTACATCCACCTGGTCTTCAAGTAAAGGACAAACCTTTTTAACTGAATAAACCTTAATGAATATATTCCTCTCCACGTTGCCCTGATGACTAATTAAAGAACGAGTGACTAGACCTCTTATGCTCCATTAATGCTCACTTAGCATTCTTTAAAGTGTACAATAAAATGGCTTGAAGCTTAAATAACATCTATCAGTTTGGGAAGACAATTCCTATATGGCTGGGAAGACTACTCAGCCAACAGATTCAACTTTTCCTATCAACAGCTAAAATGCTAAGTGGTCAGGGTGAATACTCGCTCACGTATCTGGGTAAAGCTCTCTTGGTCTACGAAGAAGAACTCTCACTTCTGGAAAAATCTATTCCTTACCCTGGACTTACCCAACTCAACCTCATGCTGTTGTGCCCAGCTCTAGTTTACGTAGCTAGGGCTGTGTCTTTTCAAGCCTGCACTCTCTTTATGTGCACGTCTTGTCTTCACTTGTCCTGGTTCCAGGATTAGAGCCCTTCGAGGTCTATTCGTGTATTTTCCATAGTCAACAAATCTCCAGATACGTAGTGAGCACTTACTAAATACTGTTAATTAAACATTGAATGGACCCGAGAATGGAGCAGCAGTTTCCTTCATTCATTATTATCCATTGTGCAAACATTTCACTGCCTACTGTGTGCTGCACATAGTGTGCTGCACAGCGAGAATTGCATAAATGGAAGTTGTCTTGTTAAATGAAGTGACATATTCATGGTGACTTGGGGAATCATCCGGTTTAATTCTACCTTCTTCTTGCTTCACTCTGGTATTTCCCAGGCTCTGCCCACCAGGGCTGGAAGTACAGGCTACTGCTATTTCAGCCTGGCATTTTTACATGGGATCTGAGATTTGAACTCAGAACCTTCTGCTTGTGAGGCAGAGTTTTAACCCTGAGCCATTTCCCCAGCCCAACATATTAATTTAGAGTGAGAACATATTTAGATTTTCTGACTCTTCTCTGTCAGTTTTAATACTCCACCATCTCCTAACCACATACACTTCAGATGTCTTAAATCTGTATGGTGGAGTTACACTGCATACATTGAAACAGTTTCCATATCGATCAAAAGTGACATTATAGCTCTTCCTTTTTTTATTTATTTCTGCTCATACAAACTTAATAGGTATCCTGGTCCCCTCCTTCCCTCCACACCTCCTTGGACTCCCTTGCTCCTTTCCCCCTTTTCCCCTTTCTCCCCCCCTCCCCGCATCTCCCAGTGCCTCCTTCCCCCATCCCTGGAGCATCCTTTAATGTGTATGTCAAACTTTCGTCTGGGCCCTACTCTCTGATGAGGTGTAAGGACTCAGTGGCATTGCCTAGAGCTCTTTCTTGTGTTTCCCTTAAGTATAAGAACACTATTGTGGCTGTTAATCCCTTGCTTCTAAGGATCCTAGTGCCTTTAGTCCATGCTAGACTTTGAAGGGTCAATAATGTGTTGGTCATTGCTCAGGTCATGCAAAGTCCTATTATGATTGCTTTGGCCCGAACTTGTGCGGAGTATCTTGCACATCCTTACTCCTCCCATCCTTGTGCTCTTACAATCTTACCACCCCCTCTTCTGCAAATGTCCCTGTAGCTCCTCCTTTTTTGACCAGCCATCCCATCCCTGTTGTCTAGTTAACTTTTGACCTAGTCAATATCTGATATGAATCACACTCATTGTGATTCATGCCTGGGAAAAAACAGAAAAGAAGGTAAATACTATGACTGATCTAGTGGAAGAGACAAGCATTAACAATCATTTAATCCCTATTGTAATCCATAGGAAAGGAAACTGGAAAGCTGCAAGAACATAACATGCAGGACTGGTCTTGGAAAGACAATTGTACAGTTGGAATTAGGTACAGGTTAAATTATATTATCCAGTTTATTTTCTTATGTCTGTATGAATGCATGATATTCATACATGCATGTATGCATATTTGCACGTTTGTGGGTGTATGTGTGCATGTGTAATATGGAGCCTCCAAGTTGAGTTCTAGCTAGTCTAGTTAGCCAGCTTGATCCAGAGACTCCCTGATTCTAGGGATTACTGAGTGGCTGCTTTGTGGGTTTTGAAATTGGACTCTGGCACTCATGCTTGTGCGGCAGGCATCTTATGCATAGTTGCATCTCCACAATCCTGATTTTCATCCAAATGTATTAAATGTTATATATGAAATGTTTGTGTATGTGCACACAAGACAAGAGATCAGTGCTGAATGTTTTCTTTAATTGCTCTGCTCTTCACCCTATTCTTTGAAGTGAGGTTCTTCATTGAGTCTGAAACTTAAGTAAATCTGGGTAGACTGACTGATTAGCATGTTTCAGGGATTCTCCTGGATATCTTTCTCAGTGCTGGGATTACAATTATGGACTGTTAATCAAATTGTTTGAGTATTAGGGACTGTAAATGAAGTCACCTATGCTAGTGTATAAAAACTATCTGAACCTCTTTCCAGGCCCCCCTATATTTTTATTTATGTATTTAGTTACTTATTTGCATATTTACTTCAAAGAGAGAGGAAGAGAGAGATCTGGAACATGCAGTGAATACCATGCATGGAGAATAGGTCGAGGTTAAGGACAACTGCCACATGTCAGTTCTATCAACTTCCACCATATGATTCCAAGTATCAAACTCAGGTCACCTGGTTTGTGAACAGGAGCCTTATTTGCTAAGCTCTCTCAAAACCCCCTCATCCAGTTTATTTAATATAAAATTTTATAATCAAACTCTTTGAAAATTATGTTCAGCATTTGATACTTAGCTTTGAAATTTCATCTAACTAACTGAATAATAATGAAAATTTCCTTGGAAATAGTATTGACTATCTACTACATTCACCTGCCCCCCACAAAACGAGAGCTTGAGATGCAGTGTCCTGAAGAGCTATAAACCTAGGTGGGTGTCAGATGGAGAAGAGGGTGGTGGTTCATCGGTCAACCACATGGAATAATGCCAAAGATAATATGGCATTCTGTGACTGTATTGCCATATTTCCTTTTCCCAGAAAGCTGTGCAAAACTGAATGAGCTGTTCTGCTCTGTAATGTGATTCCAGGTGCTCTGCTCCATCCTCTATGGGCAGCATCTCCTCCCACTTGACCATATACACCTTAATGACCAGGCGTGACTTCTGAATGAACACAGTATTTTAAGATAAAAGAGAAAGGAATTATCAAACTCCCTCATCTAGCATTTTCTATCCCATGGATTGGTATTTCACAGTACTCTCAACCAGATGCTTTCCTTAAAATGAAAAGTTTTCACTAATTGAAACAGTTGGGTCTATAATTGACCCTGTGTTTGGTACAATGCTAAGTCCTAACATCCACTGAGATGAAAAAGCAAAAATAAAGAACATGACTTCGTTTCCACCAAGGACTTTTGCTCTAATATATAGGTTCTTCTCAAGAGCGGTCATGGGGCACATAAAACTTAAGCAGGAATGATATGACATCACCAAGGGACCTAAATTCATGAATTTGCAAACAGCTGTTTCTGGTAGGTTATCATTAACTCAACAGGACACCTTGAACTACAGTGCTGACCTATCCTTGAGATCAAATGAAGAAGGTGCTCTGTGCATGGTGGCTCCCAGACATGGAAAGAATTCCTTGTGAGCACATAGTTGGAACAGTGGCTGGCTGAGGGTGCTGGAATTCCCAAAGGGAAGAGAAACCCTGGAAAGATTTTTGAAACACTAACCAAATACTTGAAAATCTCTGACACATCTTTCTTTTAATTATTTATTCAATTGTGCGTGTGTATGTGTGTGCATGTGTGTATGTGTGTGTGCGTGTAGAACCATGGACGAATTCGGGAACGACCATGGACCGTCTCCACCTCCTCCTTGTTTACTCTGCCGCGGGATTCACAGGCTCTGCCCTACCAGGACCAGAAACGCAGGCTGACCCTGCTTCTGCCTGGCGTCTATACGTGGGGTCTAGGATCCGAACTCAGGACCTTCTGCCTGCAAGGCAGAGGCTTAACTCCTGAGCCACCTCTCCAGCCCCCTCTGACACATCTTTAATCCAACCTGTTGCCACTGTCTGTCTCATGGTTGAGAGAAAAGAGATCCTGGGAAGCCTTGTGTTGGCACCTAATCCCTGGGTACAGGTTCAGTTCAATAATTCAAATCCATGAACGAAAAGCAGAGCTGCTTCTTGGCACATTAATTATACTTTCACCAGACTTTAAAAAGGAGAAGAGTTATGTAGACTTCTTTCCTTAATTCAACAATTTTTTTTCTGAGAGGTCACTGAGAACTTTGTATTTCCCACAGTATTTTTTGAGGGAAAATGTGTTTTAATAAGTAAAATTATTTCTCCAGAGCTTGAGGACTTGACACTGATAGACCAGTGAAGATGTTCAGCTCTGCTGGAACCTTTTGCATTAGTTCATATCCTCGGGAGTTTTGGACTGTCAGTGCTGAAGGGTTTGAAATCGGGAAATGTGTTACTCAAGTTTGCCCATTAAAACATTGGAGGAAAAGAGTAGCGGAGTTGCAGCGTGACATGTGGTATGTGACACAGGGAAAAGATGACGGATTTCAGGGATTGCTTAAGTAGAAGAGCATGTCATGTGACAAATGCAGGCAATAGTATATGTGTGTGTGTGTGTGTGTGTGTGTGTGTGCGTGTGTGTGCATGCATGTGTGTGTACATGCACGAGTGTGTATGTGCGTTTGCATACATGTATATGTACAAGTACAAGATGAATATGGGTATATAGCTGATTTAACAAGAGGAAATAACTTGGTGGAGAAACATTAGTGGATAAATTGCTACTTTCCTGAACTTACTGTTATTCACTCTTTGATGCTAAGAGTCAAATTTTGCAAGTATGTTCTGCTATTCTCCACCAAATGTATATACACCAAAAGAAAAAAATTAGCATTAAATCAGGTTCATGCTATGACCAACTTCTTGAACAAGGCTATGCAAGATCATTGCTAACCTGGCCCTTTCCTGTTAATAAAACATTATGTCAGGACCCTGCATTTTGCTATGTTGACTATTCAAAGTCATTTACATTGAACAAATGATTTTGACATCCTATTTTCTTTCAAGAATTTGATTCCACAGAAGGCAGAGATAACTGGCAACAGTGATCTGTCTTGATGAGACTATCAAATTAATATGAATAATGATCCTGTCTAAATGGGAGCATCAAATATCAGACAGCAACTGGAGTTTTGATTCACTCCACATATGAAGTGATTTTAAGTTATAGGAAGCACAACATCTATTGACAGGACAGACTCTTGACATGTTTCATGAGCTCTGCTTCAGTGTCTTCCTGTACATCAGAAAGCAAACACAAGCTTCTCACATATTGGTTTGATATCTGGTTGTTTCAGGTCTCTGTGGAATGATCGCCAGTGATAAAAAGTCCACCAAACTGAGTGTGTGCTAAGATTCCTTAAGTATTTCCTTTAGATCAAATATGAAGTGGCATAAGAGGTCGTAGCACAAACCCTGCCAGTGTCCCAAGCCTTTTCCCTGGAGAGTCCTTCTGTTTCACTTACATTCAGGATAAGTGTTCCCTCTTCCCAGGGCTTCCCGGTAGAATTCCCTTGCTGAGCTAATAGATGACTCTGTTTGCAGAATTATAGGACAGCAAGGTAGAATGGACATGTACCATTGATTCTCACAGTGACCAACTGTATGTATGAGCACATCAGATGCTGATAACATTTCACTAAGAATGTACTCTCCACGTGATCCCCAGGGTTCGGCTTCTATTTGCCTCCATTCCAGAGGCTGTATGAAGGAAGGGTCATTTCAAAGATCCTAGTGCTGCCTGCTCATTGTGCTCCTCAGGGAACATTATTCAAATTATTTGCTGTGAAATTCCTGTCAAAAGAATGTTAAGATGATAAATGCTAAGAGAATAAATTTCTAATTATGTATTTATTTATATACTGTGATTGTGGGTATGTGTAGTGAGAGATATGTATGTATGTGCGTCTACATATCAAGGCCAGGGTGCTACCTTGAGTTCTGCCTGTGGGTCTTTCATTCAATGGAGAGCTCAACACAGCACTATGGTTACAGAAGCATGTAACTATGGCCAGTTTTTTGAGGGGTTTCTGGGCATTTGAACTCAGATGGCACTCACAAGGCAAATGTTCTTGTGTTCAGAACAAGTTCTGAACTCCTAAGTTCAGAATAAACTTCTGAAGACCAATTCAACACTATGATTTCAAAGGTTTAAAAACTCCTTAACATGTTCACATGCAAATCCCACTGATATTAATGCGTCAGAAATGAGCATCAATGGCATGTGCATAAAACGAACCTTACCATTTAGCTTGGTCTCATGGTTTGAATGGGAAATGTCCCCCATAGGCTTAGCTCAGGTATTTGAACACTCACTTGGTCCTTAGCTGGTGGTGCTGTTTGGGAAGGTGGGGGGAGGGAATCTTTAATAGGTGGAATCTTGTTGGAAGAACAAGCCACTGAGAGTGAGCCTGGAGATCTTTATAGCCCTGCTGCACTTCCTGCTCTCCTGTTGCTCCTTGAGTGTAGATTCAGTGTGAGCATCCACCCAGCCTAAGATGACACGCCCAACATACTTGAGCTTCAAGAGCTCAAACTCAGCCAAGGCTGATGTCAAAGCCCATCCTCTTGACCTCCCCCTTAGGTCCTAGCATACACAGTGATGGAATGGAAATGGACAACCTTGAAATCAAGCAGCCCTGCTTGCTGGCCAGAACTACTCTCAAAACAGAGCAGTCCAATCCCACAGTTAATTTTGAAAACTATACTAGGATTATTCCATCCAGGAAAGCAAAGGGCATTTCAAGTTCTGGAAGGAGGAAATGGCAGAAGGCTCCACTCTCCCCTGGGCTTCATCACATTAGTCCAGAGTTTCTTATTGGGCTTTTAAGTAAAGGGATAAATGGCTCTCTAATAATAAAGGTGCACTGGAAGCTGTGAAATTAGCCTATATCACTCATTCTTCCTTAGTACAGACTTGCAGACACTTTAATAAGAAAGATTTCTTGGCATTTGGGTCTACTCTCCCAGGGAAGTAATAATATTTATTAATATCTTTCTTCATATAAAAATGAAAATTTCTTCACTAGCAGTACTAGTGATATGAGACAAGTTCCCATTGGGATGCTTGGAAAATTCCCCAGAGTAAGTAGGCTTCTGAGCTAGGCATAAATTCATGTGAGGTTCCAAGAGGAAAAGAAGCTGTGGGCTTACTTGCAAAGAAAAATGGGCTTCATGCTCCTTCTAGTTTGTTTTCCTGCATCTCAGAAGCAGAGGCAGAGCTGTACGCAGTCCTTGATTCTTATAAAGAATGAGCAACATCCAAATGTTTGTGTATGAAATGCAGAAGATGTGTTTGAGGACCTGTAACCACTCAGTTGTGCCCAAGCATGAGGCAAGTCATTGAGCTTTGGTGGGTTTGCAGTAGGAAGTTTCAGTAAGAAGATGAATGGAGGCTCAGCAGATGTTACCAAGTCTTTGAGAACCTAGGAGTCGAATGAAGAGAGAATGCATCCTAATGGGATGCTGGGAAGGAAATACGGGCCATAGGCACATTTTCAGCAGATGCTAGCAACAGCAGTCAGCAGCAGTCTGGGGGACTGACCCTTATCAGCTAACATTAGGTCAGTGGGGCAATCCAGAGTGCCTTATCTTAGACCGAGATTATAGGATTCGCTGGGAGGTCCTGTGAACTTGCACTTGCCTCACCTCTGTCTGCATTGTACACCCCCATCTCAGATGAGCAGAAGAAGGCACTGGAACACTAAAAGACCTATAGTGCTTGTCTGAGGAATGTGTGGCGTTATAGAAGAGGAAAGATAACAAGACACTCCACGCCTCCCTGAGAGCCTGATTGGAGCTAATGCTGATAGGAAGGAAATGGAAGATGCTTTCCTCAGTGGTGCACTCCCTGGTGCATGAGTTATATATACTCCAGCAAGTATTCAGGCACAGGCAAACCAGATGAAAGCCAGTGGACCACACATACGAAAAGACTTGAAAATAGGAGGGAGTCTGATCGAGGAGAAGAATGATTGTAAGGGGAGGAGAAGGGGAAGATAGGATAGGGGACTAAGGTGTGAAAATGTAATGAATTCACTGTGTTCATGCATTAAACACTAAGGGAACCTTTAAAAAGTGGAAAAAAGAATGCATATTATTTTCTGAGGGGACTAGTGTTAGCTTTTGCACCAAACACAGCTGACCAGATAAGGGCATAGTGTCTGCTTGCTCCCATTTAATTTCTAGTAGGTAAATCATACATAAATTCAGATTAGATTGCAAACATAAAATATCTAACTTCCTTCACTGATTGAGACATATGCAAGTACCTTTCTGACTCCACTACATAAATTTACTTTGACTAACTGGAAACTCAGTTATCTACTACCTAGCCTAAGAAACACTAATGTGAGTTTTTCCACAAGTTAAATATAGTATTTTTTAAGAAGAGAGTAGAAGATGTTCTGAGTAGGGAAGTAGAGCAATTTTTCAGCTTTGTTAAGATCTAATGATATGTTATCTATTAATCTATTTATTCACTTATTCTTTATTTATTCTTATATCTTTGTGGTATACTCAGAGCCTTAGACTGAGCCCTATGTTCAAATTTCTGCACCAAGACAATAAAATTAATTTTGCATAGAGTCTTTAAGTAGCTGTGTAACATGCTTATCTAGGTCACTGTGGCTAATTATCAGCTTCTGTTCTTTGCATGTTTTCTTTTCCTCCTCCTCTTCCATTTCTGCCATGATTCCTGCAGGTCGAAGATTCTTTTAAAAGGCTATCTGTGCCTCACAGACTCGCCTGTGATGGAGAAACACCATAATGCCTGTGCTGTCAATCAACATCACACTTAACTTCCTCAGCTTAGTTTCCCTCACAGCTAAGGTTGATAGATCCAATACTTCTTCTCTCCTCATTTATATTTCAACATCTCCTCTAATACACCTGCAAACATTCTTAGGATAACACTCATCATCCATACTGGAAGAAAACAGTTTTACCTAAAGATCAATGTAAAATTCACTTTTTTTTCTTCTTAAGTAAATGTGATTTAAAATATACTTTTGTCTTGGTTTTTAACCTTTTTATTCTTAACAAAATTACTGTCCTTAAAAAATGACTCTGGTCTGGCAATGAAAACAATTTGTTTGAAAAAACATGCCATAATGAAACCCAATTCTTTGTAAACTAATAAAAAATGACTTTTGTGTACTGTTTTGAGATGTGAATGTCCACTTCATTCCTGGGTCTAATCTTGAAAACCAGTTCCCTGATACTCTGAGTTTTGTGGAAGGATAAACTTCATAAGAATTATTTTTTAAAAAGCAAATATATATATATAAATATGCTAATAACTTAAGAGAATAGCAGTGTTCTGAACCTACTCCTTTATATCCCTAATAATGGTGAGATTTTATTATGTATAGAAATGTCAAGTTGGTCCTTGTAGGGATGCTTGGTTGTATGAGTCCTCCCATTACTCTGAATTTGCTCAGTGATTAATTGACTCCTTTATTTATTCTGTCAGTCAGTCTACAAACACTGATGACCTCCCAGATTCTATCCAGACAACATGCTAAGTACTCAAAACCTGGAGGCATAATGAATCATATGGCTTTAGATCTCAAAGGACTCTTCAGTCTAATGGAATGAATAAACACATGAGGGGTCTCCAAAGTGGGTTGTATACATTCACAGGTTGTACTAAAGTACTGACTCGGGAAAACAAAATGAAACAAACAAACAAAAAAAACTTCTTGTGCTTTTACTCAAAAATGAAGACTGAGAGCATTCAAAGTGGTAGAGTGATAGTTGTAACTTACTGTTTTGAGACTGGATTTTTAATTAAACCAAGACCTCGCCAATAGCACCTAGCCTTGACTAGCCAATTTGCTTTGAGGACCCTCAGGCTCCACCTTCTGCAATGACTGGCTGGACCTCATGCTTATTCAAATTTTCCATGGGATTCAGGGATCTGAACTCTGGTCCTTTTGTAACCAGGATAAATGCTTCAACTGCTGAGTCGTTTTCTTCCCAACTCCTAAAATGATTTCTCAAATAAACCATTGGCTTTGAAATTCAGAAACTTCTAGAAAATCCTGAGTCCCAGTTCCCTCTATTAAAAATCAGTGATAAGTAGAGTATTACAAGGTTGTGAAGATTAAAATAATGCTTACAGAGGTTGCCTAGTGCAACTACATAGTACATGCTCATTAAAGTGACTCCTTGGATTGTTAGCATGGAAATTGAAGGGTTTGCAGAGATGTCACTGGACAATGCCTTCACTTTTTGCATTTGGACTTTCTGCTTTTGTGCTTGTTTTCTGTAGACTGTCAATCAGAGGTGAATGATCTCATACTTTAGTGGGACAGAGTAAGGGGCTTCATAGTAGTAGAATCAATAGAAAGGGGAGGCCAAAAGCTTGAGCGCTGGACCAATTTAATGGGTCTTGGAAAGTGTTGTACTGAAAGCTTTTAGGCGAAAGCTCCTTGATGCTGTGTGGGTTTTCTTTCTTTTTTCTGTGCTCCGTCTAGGACTTTAATGAATGTTGCTGTAAAGAGTGTTTTATCTCTATGTTATGAGCCCAGGTTTGACCGTTTGTACTCTCAGAAGGATTTTAGCTGTCTCGGGATAAGATTTTATGAAGGAAAGAAAAACTCATATGGAAATATGATTTTTTTATAATGAGCACTAATCTGAAGAAATTAACAGCAATCACTGGCATTAAATCCCCAAATCAGAGATTGTGGACTGATTAAAAATAAACAGTATTCAGACAACAGGATTTGACACCAGATTCTGCTGGTGTGATGATCTTTATATTATTGTAATGTTTTGGAGCTGAATTGTGAATTTGTTCTCTAGAATGCTTAAGTGAGTACATATAAAACACTAGTCAAATTATGGTCATTCTTCCAGGTCACTCATGAGTTTTAAATCCCAAAGCTTTTCTTTTACAGTTACACAAGTGCTATAGTGTTGAATGTGGATTTATCTTTTAAAATATAAAGGTACTCTTTTCACACATTTCCTGGCAAGACTTGCTTGGTTTCTAGAGTGGAATGACAGTCTAAAACAGCAAGGCACTTTTCTGTCGTATATCTGAACGTTCTGTTGTCCCCAAGTACATTATACAATTTGCTTCTTAAGAATTTTTCTATCTCGCCTTGGTTTTGTCTTGGGTCATCTTATAAATACACATCCAAAATCAGCCCTTGGGCAGACATCACTCAGACCCTGTCTTGATGCTTGCATAGAGTTTTGAAAGGCTAGAGAGGAAACACAGTATTGAGTGTTTGGAGACTTTCCTGCTTTTTCCTGTCCTGTGAGTTGTTTCTAAAAGCATAAACTCAAGAGCCATTAGCAAAAGCTATACAGCTGAATTCTGCAGCTGAAATAGAAATGTTTCAGGAGGATGTTAGTGATAAACTGAAATCTTCCTAAGGCGAGTCAAACTATTTTACCTAATATATCTCCAGTGCAATCAACCATTACATTCTAATTGATTATTTCCTTGAATAGCTGACTTTCTAAGATATTTGAACCATTGTTTCAAAAGTCATCTTACTCACACATTTTGTTTTGTGCGTTAATTTGTTTTTCTAACGACACTGGGATTTGAACTGGTGACTCTTGGAGCGCTACACAAGCACCTTACCACTGAGCCACACTCAAAGCCTATGCTCACATAGTTCAATCCAGAGAAACACATTTGATTTTGCTTTCTTGACTTTCATCATTCTGTAGAAAGTTGACCACAAAATTATCCTTTTTAAAGTCTGTTCATTCATAATTTCTTTATTCATCACTATCATGCTCATACTGAACACTCATTAGGAGCTAGATTATCCCTTAAAAGTGGGTGAAACCCTGTTGACTTTCCATACCTCACAATCAGTGTTGAGGGCTGACCAAAGTGCAGTATGAATATTGCTAAAGACTGTCAAATAGTTATGTTGCTTCCATAAGCAAGCTAGAATTTCCAAACCTGCCATTTTAAAAATCACACAATATTCCATTTCAGTTTTCTATCACAAAGCTAGCATATCCACTTGGGAAATTCATGTTGTTCATGGCTTTGTATAAAGGTATAGTCTTTTTCCAAATGAAAATTTATTTATGTGTATTAAATGCTTTTAGGCAGTTACTGCATAAAGTCTGCTTTTTCCTTCACCCTCTCACAAAGCATTTTTCCATGCCAATACTTATTCTTCTCTAATTTCATTTTTAATAGCTAGCTGCTCTTTGCTCCATTATTTAGATACTCCATAATTTATTTATTTGACCAATTCTTCCTAATTGGATAGCTAAGGATTTTTTAATGCTGTCATAAATAAGACCCCAATGAAAATTTTATACACAAATATGATTATTTTATTTAGAAAAAGTCCTTCACCTGAAATATTTGAGAGATGATATATTCATATTTAGCATCCTGTATGTGTGTGTATGTATGCATATATACACACAAATATTCCTAAGAAGCTGTGCATTACATGAGAGTTCCTAGGATCTTTATACCTTCTATTGCTCATTTTTGTCTTTTCTGTTTTTGATGCAAAGTTAAATAGCATTTTAAGTTGCTTTTACTTGAACAATGAATTGAATATCCTACATTTTTATTAACTACAGATGCTATCCTTTACTACATTACTATGTTTAATACGTACAGGTCAAGACTTTACAGTTTCATATATTTGAGTATACTACTTTGAATCCATGGCACCTTTATATTCAAGATAACACTAAGAGACAAGCAGAATTTATCAGCCATTTGAAAGGAGAAACTTCATCCAGCCCCACAAAGAAAAGGTAGCAGCTCATATTGTGACTGTCCAGATGTGATGGAGCTGGTGTAGAGAAGGTATTGCCACCATCTCAGCTTCTGGCTGCCATTCAAAGGCTGGACCTGAAAGGCTCTTTGTAAGGCAGGTTTTCATGTTGACTCTAGAGGGCTAAAGCATTTCTCCTTGGAGCTCAAAATGTAAGGGCAATTAATTAATTGATTAAGTAGTTTATCCAACTTCAATTATTTGTTGTCAAATTGCACACTATTTACATATTTCGAAAAATATAGAAGTTGGTCTTTGGTCCATTCTGTGTTCTGTGATAATCAAATTTGAGGGTCTGTGGTGAGATATGTCAAAAATCAAGTTATGGGCTAAGGAGATGGCTCGGCAGTTAAAGTGCTTTCTGCATAAGCAACAGATCCAGAGTTCTGGGCAGCTTATTTGTAATTCAAGCCCTAAAAGATAGAGATTGGAAATCTTCTGAGAAAGCAGGTTAGTCGGACTAGCCCTATTAGTGAACTCTTGGTTCAGAGACTCAGCCCCAAACAGTAAGGTGGAGAGTGACTAAAGATAACCCAATTCATCATCATCCTCCATCCTTGGGATTTCACACATATGTGTACTCACATGCAAAGGCACACACATACACACACACACACACACACACACACACACACACACACACAGGTCCACCCATATGCAAATATGCTTATGCACACTCATACATGCATACAAATGAAAATAGAAAAATGAATCAAAATTCCATAAAAAGAGCATACTGTGAATATGATAATCTGAGATCAAAGGACAAAACATAAGGTAAGAAAATCATCATGAGTAAGATGTAGACAAATGAGTAGTAATACCTACCAAATTCCTACTCGTAGGACAATACTATTCAATAAGCTTTAATATATTTAAAACTATCAACATGGTAAAATAAACTACAGAAAATAAAAAAGTTGACAGAAAGTTAATATTAAATCAGAGTCAAATGCGCTTTTGCAAAGTCATCTCAACACGTTCAAAAAAAAAAAAAATGTCGTAAGGTAACTTGCAACTTACTAGATTTCCTTGACCTTAAAGTCCTTTCTCAAGAGTCACTGCCTGTTCTTCTATCTTGATTCATTTTCCTTATTTTTCCTCTAATGCTTTCAATGCTTCAGTTCTTCAAGTAACTGGCTCTAAAGTATGTTGAATTTTGTACCAAGTGAGACATAGGAATCAAGTTCCACTTTCAGCATGCTAATGCCCACTTTTCCCAGCAACACATGCTAAAGAGATTGCCTTTGAATGGAGGCATGCTTTTGTCATTAGCAAGCACTCAATGCCTGCATCTCTGTAGCTTGTTTCCATGCCTTCCATGAAATTGGTTTCTGTGTCCCATTTTCTACTAGTATCTTGCTACATGTTCCTATGGTTCTCTCTTGCATCTTGAAATTAAGTATTATACCTTCAGGGTTTTTTTTGGTTCAAAATCTCTTTGGCTATCTGGGATTTTTTTCTCTTTTGATTAAAAACTTTAGAATGTTTTCTTCTACTTCTATGAGGAACATCATTGAAATTTTGATGGGAATAGTGCTGAATCTGCATATCACATTTGATAATACCACTGTTTTTACAATATTAACAACAGTAAGAGTTGACCAATGGAATTATATAAATTAAAAAAATTCTGTGCTGTGTAAGAAGCAATCAACTGAGACAGCCTACAAAACAGAAAATCATCTTTATCTCTGTGGAGCAAATGGATCAATAGTCATGCCACATTGAAAAGCTTAAACAAACACCCAAAAAAGCAAACAGTGCAATTAATAGGTGAGCAAGTGAAGTGAGCGATGATTGTCAGATGTAACAATTATACGTAACAAATACATGAAAAAGATGTGCAGCATCTTTAGTCATGAAGAAGTAAATACACTGAGATTGCATCTCAGCCTTGTCAAAATATGTATCATCAAGAAAACAAAACCTTAAAAACAAACAAACAAAACAAAACACTAAGTGTTAAGAAAGGCGTAGGGTGAAAGGAATACATGTATTCTACTGGTGGGAATGTAAACTACTGCTACTAGTATGGAAACCCATGTGGACGTTCCTTGAAAATCTGAAAATGGAACTAATACATGATCTAGTTGTATTACTCCTGGGTTCATACCCCAAGGACTCTCATTCAGAATACATGGGTCACTTTTTTTTAATCACAACACTGTTCAAAATAGCTAAGTTATGGAATCAGACTGTGACCATGAAAAGATGAAAGAGCAAACATAGTGTATATCCACAAATAAAATTATGCCATTTTCAGGAAAATGGAAGGAACTTTTGATTATCATGTTAGATCAAATAAACCAGGTTTGTCAGGGTAAGTGACAATGTATTTTCTTGTTGCTGGGGGTGGTCATGAAAGGAAATGGGGACTATGAAAACATGGAAAGAAAGGGAGTGGAAGGAAAAGAAAGATGTTTCGAGAGGGGAACACCATCAATATATACCATGTCTCTATGGAAATGTTCTAATGAATTTTTCTATATAAAAGCAGATAAGATGAAGCAAAGTAACTAATCAATCTGGAAAATACTAGTCATTTTAGTAAAATTTGAACTCTTCCTCCCCCCAAAAATGAATTCATTGATGATTTTCAAGATAGATGTATATATTCTTGAAGAACAAGAAAATAATTACTACACTAGAAGAGAAATTGGCTGGGACAAAATAGGAAACCAAACCAAATGCATAATGTAGCACAGAAAGAGGTAAAGTACGTGCTTTAAATGGTTCAGAATAAGAGTTCCAGGAAGAAATGGAAGAAAGGTTTCAGAATTTTCCAGCATTTGTGAAAGTCAAGTATCTCCAAACCCAAAGTACACAGTTTCCAGGAATAAAAATGGTAAGTTAACTGTAGACATATATGTCTAGATAAATCTCCCTCTCTATATATCTGTGAGTATCTCTATTTATATACATAGAGAGCATGTGAGAGAGAGATGCTCTCTCTCTATGTATATAGATACATGTATATCTATATATACATGTATATATATATTTTGCTTTGTGACCTACTGAAGAACTAACACTTTAAATAGCCATATAAAATGCAATAAAGAATAAAAATTAAGAATAATGACTTCAATGCAAATATATGGAAAGAATTATATAGACAACACTAAAAAAGCAAAATTTTAACAGCAATCTGAAAAGTAAAAATTAGTTGTAAATGCCCTGCAATTAGAATAAAAATACACTTTTCATTCTCCATAGTGTAGACTGACAAATAGTGTAATTACCACTTCACAATGCTGACGCAGAAATCAACTGCTAACACAGAGTTGAAAGGGCACACTGCTTTTCCAGAATGAATTCACATCACACCCGTTGGATTCTGAAACAAAAATTCCCACTCACACATCCGGCAGGAATTATATTGGAAAATATTCTTAAAGTTTAATGTAGAAGATGGGATCACAGGCAAGATGGGGGGATGGGAGTAGACTGAGAAATAGAAAAATCTGAATTGACATTAACAAGAATCAATAATAACGATAACACCGATTGGATGGAACACATCAGGAGCAGTATAAAGATGGTGCACAAAAGAAGCGTAAGGAAGATGTGAAGAGGAGGAAGCAGCATTGCTGGAGCATTTCCTAGGCCGCAGAACTGAGAACGATGTTTTATAAGTATCTTGATGCTTAGACTAATTCTCAGTAGAGATACTAGTGCTTTTCTTCTGCTGCCTTTATCAATCCATTCTTGGATAATTTCATGCATGTATATAATATATTCCACACTCCCCTACTCACCATCCTCTCTTATTATGCCACCTGTTACAAACAAGTCCCCATTCCACTCACTAAGTCTTTTTGCTTTTACTTTGTGACCCCCTGGAGAATTAACATTTTTTAAATAACCACATCAAATGCAATAAGGAATAAAAAATTGAGAATAATGACTTCAAATTAAAAGAAGTAGCAGGCAGAATTTCTTGTGAATAAAATTGGGGGGGGAAGAAATTAAATAAATGTCATTGATTTTAAAATGCAGGAAAACAAACAAAAAAGAAAGCACAGGAAAATATTGCAAATATTCAGAGCCTCCTATTGCTAGGCATGAATGTTAGTTAGCTTCTGTGGTTGCATCTGAACAGAAAACTTACTCATCGTTAAGAGACAGTAATTAGAGTTGCAAATCTATCCACCTCACCAATGTTAACAAAGTTTAGAATTCAAAAAGCAGTGACTGGGGAGGTAGAAAGAGGACTAAAAGGATATGAAGAGATGTGTGAATCCTGACAGAAACGAGGCAAAGGTAGGTGTGCACAAAAGGAAACGTGAGGGAAAAGTCTTTGACTGAAATCCAGAAGTAGATGCCTGAGGAGCAGACAAAGTACTCGGATGGATGTGGCAATTCATACAGCCTCAGAAACAGAAAATCAGAACTGATGTAATGACAATCGAGACATGAGAATTAGTCCATGTCAGAGCTAGTTGCTTTATATTTACTGATAGATTGCTTAATTGTATGTATGTGTATGTGTATGTATGCATGTGTGTCTGTGTGCATGTGTATATGTGTGTGCATGTGTGTATGCATGCCTTTGTGTGTGTAAATACGTGCATACATGTGTGTATGTGTCTGTATATATGTGTGTGTATGTATGTGGATGTGGATGTGTATGTGTGTCCATAAAATGTCCACATGTGCATATTTGTGTATGTGGGCATGTTTGTGTGCATGTAGCAGCCAGAGGACAACTATCAGGAGTTGCTTCTATCCCTTAACAACATGGATTCCTGGGCTGGAACTCAGGTCTTTGGACTTGGCAGTAAGACCTTTGCCTGCTGAGCCACCTTGCAGCTCTTCAAGTCTGTTGTTATTTCTTTTGGGTATCATTTGTACTAATTTTCATGAATAAGTTTTGCTCCTTGACATTTCAATGTATGTGCATAACATATTCCAATCATTCTCTTCCCCCAACCATCTTATCTCTTTTGAAGACATGCCAGCCTCCCTTGCTCTCCACAAATCTCTTTCCCATGCTCGTGGCCTTGTGGTCCTGGGTTTGCACCTGACCATTTGAATGTGGTGGGATGTCTGGACCTCTGGCCAGCACACAGCAGGATGCTATGCCTCTGCTTTCCTCATAATCTGCTGGTTGACGATAGTTAAGCAGCAAGTGATAGGACCTCATGAGACCCTCACCCACACATCGTTGTTTCTTCTTCTGAGCAGTTTGTATACTGTGGGCAACCTAGGCAGTTGTGAATTCATGACTGGCATAGAAATATCATGTTTACATGGCCACTTTTTACAGCATTTTCTCTGTTTCCATTCTTCCAAGATGATCTCTGGGCTGGAGCTGATGACATGGATGTTATGTTTAATAAAACTTATCTCTTGCAAAACAATTAATAACAGTTGCAATGCAAAATAACTGAACAAAATTGTGTAACTACAATCAACAAACCTAATTTAATGGGAACATGTGAACATCCTTAGAACAATTATAGGATGCTTAGTCTAAGTAAATAAACAAGAAACAGAAGAAATTGTGGCCACTTTAGAGGCATAAATCAAGTTATTTAAGTATATATATATATATATATATATATATATATATATATATACACACACACTTAAAAAACTTTTGGATATACATATATATCCAAAGAATAAATGGACATCACACATTTTAGACCCTAATAAAATAAAGTAGAAATTGATCTTCAAGAATTAACAAGAATACATAGAAATGGGTATAAGGAGATTGCTGATGGGGATAGAATAGAAATTGCTACTAACTATTAAACTTAAAATGCCACATTTGTCCCTACTTTCTGTTTACATACACAAAACAGGCAAAAAAGCAGGTGGGAGACTGGGTGGGAACAAGAAAGATTTCAGAGGGAGAAGGAATATGAGACCAGGTAATATGGGGGAAATTATTTAAACTTATTATATTCATACATGAAACTGTCAAAGGATATAAAAAGAAATTATATGAAAATGAAAATTGGCAAAATGTCCAAAATGGTTATCTTTAACGGTGCATTTCTCATTGTTAAAATAGGTCAAGTCCATCAATTTAAATAAAAACATTTGTGTGTTGCCCATGAATATTCTCATTAGCTTGTATGTGTTCACATGTACATGTATGCATTGCATGAATGTGCATTCACATATGCAGTGGTGCATTCCTCCAGCCTTGTGCACACAAAGATCTTCAGTCACTCTGCACTGTATTCTTTTAAGATAAGATCTCTCACTGAACCTAACGCTCACTAATTTGGCTAGGTTTCCTGGTCAGCAAACTGGAGGGATTCTTCTGTCTCTGCACCCCCAAGATTAGGATAGCAGATGAGCATAAAAGCCTCATGGCCACAGCTAGATTTTACCTGGGATCTGGCCATTCAAAGTCAGGGTAACCACTGTACACAGTGAGGCATCTCCTAAGCCCCTTCTTAATTCTTGATTATATGATATAAAAACATTAAAAAATCTATTATGGCTTCATAGGAAAATCTTAGCTGTCTTCAAAAATCATTATTTAAACAATTTTATTACTATTTCTTATGTATGATGTACTATGTTGGATACATTGAGGAATGCATGCATAATACTTTAATGAAATGTTAAAAAAATTCTTAGGCTTACTTTGTTTTTTGGGTAGTTAAAAGTCAGAAGATAAAGGAGTAAATGAACCAAAACTTCATTGAACTGAATTTGTTGTAATGATGAATCACTTAGATTTCCTGAAGAAAATGTGATTTCTATATGTAGTGTAGTTTTGATTATAAAGGTCTTGTTACTTATGCACAGCAAAATATCAGAGTAAACAGTTCTGAATATGGCACTGCATGTCTAGTACATCCTAGAAAGAACACATAGAAACTTTATGAGTGACTTTTGAATCTACTGGTCTAGAGTCAGTTCTCAATCCACCTATGGGTGCATTGCTGCTATTTTTCTGTGTATTAAGGCATGCCTAACTGTTCTTTATTTCATTGGTTGATTCATTGCTAAAATTATAAAAAAGAAATTGAGTCACTGACAGTCCAGGGGATTTGGCAACTCTAGGTGTATAATATAATCCAAGATCATAGATATGAACATTTGGGTAATTTCATTCTCTTGTTCTCGCTCTTTCTCTGATCTCTTTTCCCTCCCATTCTCTCTCCCCTCCCTCTTTCCATCATTGTCTCCTTCCTTCTCTCTTTCTCTCTATTCTATTTTCCTATTCTCTCTCTACTTCCCTCCTTCCCTTTATCTTCTTCCCTCTCATATACACATGCCCGCGCATGCGCGTGCACACACTCACTCACACACACACACACACACACACACACACACACAGAGTTCCTTATTAAAAATGCGTTTCCAAGTAAGGTAGTGTATTAAAATAATAGAATGATGGACTTGCAAGCTACCGTGATAGCTATGATACACAAATGCTCAATCTTGAAGACAGGGAAACTGAGGTTCAGACAAGTTATTATCTCTAGGGTGTTGGACTGCTTACACGCGTCTGTGAAACTGAAATATCTCTCCACTGATTGCTTGTCCAGTATTTTTTCCATCACGCCATACTGTAGAACTGTGGAAGCAAGCTGTCAGCTTTTAAAATTTAAATTATGGTTCAGGAAAAAGGGAAATAAGTTTATTTTTTAGTTTTGGAATCTCCTTCTCTAGCATATTACATTCTGGTGAAAGCTATATAAAGGAAGATTAGGTAAAATTTCAAAGAAAGTCTCAGAGCCACTCAAAATCTGTGAACTGAAAATTTATCTCAGACCAGACTCTCCTGAAAGCACAGTGTTTGACAGATGCTTTAAATTTGTATTAAAAGTTTGGGGAGGAAAGAGGAGGAAAGGGGTGGAGAGGAAGAGAAAGCAAGCCTAGCATTGGAAGTCTTTTAAGAAAAAGATCTTAAATCCATACATAGCTTCGGAAACAACTATCAGGAAATTATAGAATGCACAGGGGATTTATTTTTATTCATTTTTGCTTTTACATTAAAATCCATATATTAATAATTTTGAATGACCTTTAAATTTTTACTTGTGATTTACTTTGGAACATTTCTCTTTTCTTTGGACACCTCCATTTAAGCTTCATTCTCCTAATATTTGAATAAATAAAAATGTTCAATAAAGGATTCAAGTAGGATTTTAGTGAAAAAATTAATAAGTTTGCCAGAAATTCAGGCAGTCTATCGCGAAGCATACATTACTTGGAACAGCATTGGCAGTCATGCGTTCTCTATTAATGCAAGGCTAAGAGAACAAACTTTAAGTCTTCTTAGTGTAGATAACAAAGATGCTAATCAGCTTCACTTAGCTCTCCCACAGAGTACACATATTCAATGTGTCATGTTTACACTATGAGTATGTATACATTCATTTGTTAATTAAAAGAAATAAAAAATAAATAAATATTGTTGTCTCAACCTTTACTCTCCACAATCAAGCATGGTTTTTAGATTTATGACATTTCTTTGGATTGCTCTGGTCATTTGTTAAACATATTATCACCTTAATACTCAAAAATTAACCTTTTGTCTATTTAAAGAAATCTAATTCCTTTGTGTTCTATCTCTTCTCCCATAATTCTTTATGTCAAACTCCAAGTACAGTTCAGGGAGGAGAGTCGAAGATGCATCTGAGTTTGCCCATATATTTGAAACATGCATAACCATCAATGCTGTATAACAAATTTAAAATTTAAATTTTAAAAGTAAATATTCTGTGTGTACAGGTCTCTGTGTTTTGTGGTGTGTGTGTATGAACATGTGTGTGTTGTATGTGTCATGCATGTGAACATGTGTGTGAATGTGGGGTATGTAAACATGTGTATGAGTATGGTGTATATGAGCATATACATGAGTGTAGTGTGGTGTGTGTGATGTTATCTCAGCATGTACATGAGTGGGGTGTGTGTAATGTATATGAGCATGTATGTGAGTGGGGTATGTGGTGTATACATAAGCATGTACATGAATGTGTTGTGTGTGGTGTATATGAGCATGTACATGATGGAGTGTGTGTGAGATGTATAAGAGCATGTATGTCAGTGGGGTGTGTGTGGTGTATATGAGCATGTATACATGAATGTGGTATGTGTGTGAGATGTATATGAATATGTATGTGAGTGGAGTGTGTATGATGTATATGAGTATGTATGTGAGTGTGGTGTGTGTGTGATGTATATGAGCATGTACATGAGTGTGGTATGTACATGAGAATGTACTGTGAGTGTGGTGTGTGCTGTAGATAAGCATGTACGTGAGTGTAGTATGTGTGATATATATGAGCCTGTTTGTGAGTGTGGTACATGTGGTATGTGTGACATGTATGTGAGTGTGATATATATGTGTGTGGTCCATGTGATGTGTGTGCATGTGTGTGCTCCCATACACAGACGCAGAGACTGGTGGCAGGCATCAGCCATGCTCTGTCACTTTCCATTCCTTTGAGACAGGATCTCTCGTTGAACCTGCAACCAATCCGGGTGCCAACAGTCCCCAGTAATCCTTGTATTTCCACTGCCACAATGCTCAGATTAAAGTGACAGACACCCAGCTGCTTATTGGTACTAGAGGTTAGAACTCAGGTCCTCAGCCAATTCTTTTAGCAGATAGCCATCTCTCCAGTCCTATAATGCAGATTTCTGGAAAGAATCTTTCAGCGTTTATTTTTGTAAATACATTTTTAAGTAGTTTATTTAGGAGAATAGTATCATTGGGAATTCCAGCAATAGTCATTGCTCAAGAAGTTTTCTAAGCTAGCTTTCAATTGCAAAAATATTTATTTCTAAATCTTATCTTTTAGTTCAGACTGCGATCTTTTCCTTTCTATTTTATCTAATTTTCTGTACAGTTTTATCTGGAGACACATCAGGGGGAAATTTCTGATCATTTTCCTTTCATAAGATATTTTGTAAGAAGTTTCATGGGGATCCATGTTTTTATTCCGTTTTCTTCATTATTGTGTTATCAAAGTATAGAAAAAAGGGCACAAAATGCTTAATAAGTTTTGGTGAAACTTGCAAACACCTCTATCCTTTTGGGCTCTTTCTCCATCCTAGCATTTGAATGGGAAGGTGGTCCTGGTGCCTAGTCTGAGGCAATGTACAGAGGTGGTGGAGTAGAAAGTAGGGAGAGTGTGCATCTCAGAGCACGAACTGGTCCACGTGAACTCCTGGCTCTGGATGAACATGAAACACAATTCTTCTGTTAAAGTCACTGGTTTTTGGATGTATGAGTGTTATTTAGTCCTTAGCCAGTGAAATTTTGCTATTTGAAAAAAATGGTAAAAAGGATCCATCAAGCAGGTTGAAAGTGTCTTATGAATCTGACACTCTATCTACTCCTCTGTCAATCATCTATTCATCATTTACTTATTTCTGTCTATTTAAGATATATCAGCTGTCCATCTATCCACTATCACTCATCTATTACCTAGTTTCAATTATTACTTCTCTATAATCTATTGATCTGTCACTTCTCTGTCTTTCTCTCTCTCTATATATATATATATATTTATATATACATATATATCAGATCTAGGAATCTATTATCTATCCATAATCTGATATTTGTCTATTATCAATCTATCTACCATATATCTGTCATCTTTGATCTCAAAATTTGAGTCTGAATGACACTGGATGAAACTTGTCAACATTGTATTTTCAGTATTGAGCATGTACGTGAGTACAATGATGGATGGATGGAAATAGACAATTTTTACCAGTTACTGAAATACAAGTCAGAAAACCTTCAGGAAGAATTCAGTTAAGGGAACTAACACAGCGCTAGATGTTACACTATGATTTGTTAGAAATCTCTCAGTCTTAAATAATCTAAGCTCCATTTTTAAAAAGAAAAAAGAAATGTTTTGCTAAAGAGACAAGTCTTCAGTCAATCGGGTGATGAAAGGCAAATTTATATCCTGATGTTACACATCAATGTTATTCTCCTCCCCATCACTTAAAGTATAGATAGTCTGTGAGAACCAGTGAAAGGAAGAAGCCAAATTTATCCAATCACTCTCCACTTTACATTCGTCATAAACTCCATGTGAGACTGTCCAATCAGACTCTGCCTTACATACATCTCAAACTGAGACCAGCCAATGAGACTCTACCTTACTCACTGCACATTTAAGATGAGACCACCTGCCAACAAGACTCCACCTTACATACATCACATACTGAAATCATAATAAGTTATCTGGACAGAAAAACTACATGTTTTGCCAAATTTTGTGGATTGTTAAGCTAAGATTATATTTACATCTTAACTGCCACATGAAACAAATGAAAGTTCATGTTAATGGGATAAGATATTTTCATACAGCAAACCTTATGTAGCATTTATATCAGACTAGTCATAACCATCTCAGTAAACATTTGTCAGTCTTGATGGTAAAACCTTTAAAAGATCTTTCTTCTAGTTTTTTTTAATTTTTTTTTATTCAATTGTACATGCATGCGTGTGAGCTCGTGTGTATATGTATGTATGTGTGTGTGTAGTACCACGGACGAATTCGGGAACCACCATGGACGCCTCCACCTCCTCATTTACTCTGCCCCGGGGATTCACAGGCTCGGCCCTACCAGGACCAGAAATGCAGGCCGCCCCCGCTTCTGCCCGGTGTCTATACGTGGGGTCTAGGATCCGAACTCGGGACCTTCCGCCTGCAAGGCAGAGGCTTAACCCCTGAGCCACCTCTCCAGCCCCTCTTCTAGTTTTTTAAAATGTGCAATTAAATATTTCTATGTGTAACAAACCTAATGGCACCATAATATCCATGAATTAACCTGCTTCAATCTCACCTCTCCCTCTGTTTCACAGCCTCTAGTAACCATCATTAGCCTGTTAACTCTTATTATAGCCACTGTTTTATATATCACTTATATATGAGACATGCAGGTGTGGTCTTTTTATGCCTAGAAGAGGTGTGCTATATACTGATAGAACAGTTTACAAAAAAAAAAAAAGCGTGAAGATGTAGATCCATTTATCAGAATTTAGATCCATTTATCAATGGTATGTTTCAAGACATGAAAATAGTTGAATGTGTGTCTTTCCATCAGCAGCATGTTACACTCACTGAAACACTGGAATCCACCCATGCTTGACTCAACCAAGCACCATTGGAAAGATCAATTGTGTTTGGAGGGAGAAAACTTCTGTAGTGTTTGACTTCCAGCAAGTCAAAATACACAGGAAAGAGGGATAATGTATAGAAGAATAGTAGCACAAAGTGTATTTTGGCTTGGATTGGCAAGATGGCTCAGTGGTTAAAGGTGCCTGAACGCAAACCTAATAACCTGAGTTTGATTCCCAGATCCCATATGGTGGAAGGAGGGAAGGTGGAAGGAGTCTTCTAAAAGTTGTCGTGTTTCCTACACACACACAACATGCATAGTGGCGTGCAAATATCTTCTCTCTCTCTCTCTCATATCTATTTTTCTCTTTCTCATAAATAAAAATATTTTTTGAATTTATGCCAAAGGGTGAGAGGGACTGGAAGGGAATGGTGAAGGGAAGGAAGGAAGGGGAAGGAAGGGATAGGAGAGGGAGGGAACGTGGGATAAATACTCAATATGCTTGTAAAAGTAGAAAAATTAAAAAAAAGAAACTTCAAAAAAAGTAGATAAAAAATTATGGACTCAAAGTGGCAGGTAGACAAACTTGATTGTCAGACTGTCATAAATGCAAAGCATTATCGCTTTTTAGTCACTTTGCAAGTGTGTTTCCAATTCTCACAGTTCTCAGACAAGAGCATTGCAAGAGAGAAGAGAGAGGCAGCTTCTAAGTGAAGATGATTTGGCTCTCCAAGATCTTTTGCAGAAGGGGATGTAGTGGTACACGGCTGTAATCACAGCACTTGGGAGATGGAAGGAGGAAGATCAGGCTAAGCTACACGAGACCCAGTATCACAAACAAAACAAAAAAAAAAGAAGAAGAAGATACTTTATCTTCCAGTCTTAATACAACCAATAAATAATCTCTTACGGCAAGTGTCTTTGGAGACAAACCTTGTACCGGGAGGAAAACCCAACATTTTCCTTTATAAAGATGACCTGGCAAAAATTGTCAAAAGGTGGATTAATATTCTTTCCTCCTTACAGATTTCATTCTAGTCAAAGGTGAGGATAGTGTGATCTCTGATATTAAAAACAGGTGCCCTGTTTCTGTGCACACAATTTACTTTCTGAACATCCGACTGTGGAAAAGGTAGCTGCGCAGGAGCATGGGGCAGAAGTCCCAGGAGTAGAGGTGATGGTTCGGCCTGGTGATTGGCAAGCTTCCACAGCCACCGAACGGGGGCCAGCTTGCTCTGTTCTGGTTTCAGGGACAATTGCAGCAAGAGCAGGCATCTCAAGCACAGACCACTGCGGTAAATTTCCAGCAGTCACTGAAATACTAAGCCAGGTTTAAGGATAACTGATCATAATCACCACCGTCTTGTGTTTATTCCGGCCCCTCCATTATTAGTTCTGGATATGGCATATTTATGTCTTAAATGAAGAATGATTCGTTCCCACGTAATGCCTGTCACTTGAGAATTTCGACGTGCTTTATGAGCGCTGGGCTGAGTTTGCGTCCAGCGCCGCGGCTCTCCTGCCACAGCGCTCCTGATTCCCCTTGGAACTCTTGAGAGCTCACCACTATTTCCTTAATGGCACTTCTCACCGGTGTGGTCTCTGCTGGGATGACAAAGAATTCTGCTGAGGTTTGGAGGAAAATGCAAGTTGGAATTTGGGGCTCTGGCTCTTTAATCCTCTCAGCCCTCCTCGAGGTACAAGCATCCATTCGCTAAGCAGAGTTTCAAAGTGTTGTCATTGAAACCATCTCTGCAGAGGTGACGCGCAGGCCACCGCCTGTCCTCTGCCATATGCTGCTTCCCTCGTATAAATTGAAGTGGGAAGAGAAAGGAGAGAATTAGATCCCAGAGCTTGTTTCCCTGAAATTAAGTCACATTTGGATTTTCAGGCATGTATAATGGATGGCTTAATTTCTTTCATTTTCTTTTTGTTTTGTGTCCCTTGCTGGGTATTGACAGGCACACGGAGAAGCCTGGAAACAATTGTTTGAATTCTATCCATCTAACTTGTTGACCGTAGGTTTTGTTTCTTAAAATGTCTTTTAATTTAGACATGGTAAGTCGAAAGCAGACAGTTTGGACAAGAGCTGGGATGCATGCAAGCGGCAGGGGGAAACAAGAGGGGAATATGATCAAATACATGATGCACATGTATGAAAATGTCATTATGGAGCCCACAGTGGATAATTAATGCATACTGTTAAAAACCTAACACAGATAACGTTCATTGAATTCTCTCCTTTTTCTTTGCAATTGGGCACATTTCTTCATCTAGCTTCTCTGTCACAGTCCGGTAGTTATTAAATTATTATTATTTTCTTTATTTTATACCTTTCCATACTGAGAGCATTTGTTAGAAAAGAAAGATCTCCCACTAAAGGCTGCCTGAGTTGGTAGGAGAGAGAAAAGTAATTATTTTCAAAGTCAAATATTCTTTACTTCTTCATATCCTAAACAGAAATTTATAACTGATTCACTTTTTAAAAATGTTATATATACATATATTTATATATATACTCATGATATAAATATGGTGTGCATGTACACACACACACACACACACACACACACACACACACACCACAGACTCACACAGAGTTTTTTTTTAAGTATTCTTGGAACTCAAGAGATAATCGGCACCAAAATTCTGACATTTTTTCCCACTCTTTGCTTGTGTTAAAAACACACCACTTCTGTCAGTTGTTGCTGGATTTTTTTTCAAATGTAGATTTATCCTGTTACAAAAATGGAAATGCCATTAGCAACAACAACAAAAAAAAACTTTAAAGTAGTTTTTCAAAAATCAACAGGATGGATTTTTAAATGCCTATTCATCAATATTATCCCATCACTGGGACACCATTTGAAGAGCCTAGCGTTCTATTTGTTTGAGACTGCTGGATCCTATAATGGCCCGATGGCTAATTGCTCTATAAAAACCAGAGGCTGCTGGTCTTTGCACCTATCTCTTAGGACGCAGAATCTGATTAATTGATGCTGGACGATTGGCCATCATAAGACATGACATTTAGCCTAGACAGATGAAAACTGGTGGGAAGAAAGTCGTGTGTAAAAGCATTGGAAAAATAAGAACCCAGTAGGGTCATGGGGCAGCAAGAGAAAGCCATTTGACAGTTTGCTTGTATTTACCTTATAAATTTTTTACTAACGCCTGATGCATTTTAATCTCTGACTGTCTTATGGTCTAAAGTGTAAGTCAATGCATCGGCTAATTGCAGTAAGGCAAAAGTGGTATTTAATGCACTGGGCACTTGCACTATCAAAGCATCGTGTCTCTAATTAGTGTTCGTAACTGATGTGACAGCAGTTTATGGAGCACCAAAATAGTTCCTAATTTGTCAAGTGGGTCTGAAGCCGGTGGCAGTTTTCTGATCGTCTCCCTTGCCACAGGACCTGAAAGCACCTTCAAAAAGCTTTCTCTCATTGATCTTTAGTCAGAGGCTGACTGAAAAGCAGACAGCCCTGCCAAAAAGAAGACAGATAGGTGCCGCACAAGCATGGAAAAAACACTGCGCCCTTAATGAAAAAGGTCCCCGCATATGACTCGTATGTGAGTACACACATATCCATCCACACAGGAGTTTTCGACAGGGAGGTGTGTGGGGGGATGGCATGTTTTCTGTTAATTTTCTTTTCTTCCTCTCACAATGTCTAGTCGCTGATGTCTGAGATGCCCTAAGAAGCTTATTTGTTAGTTCACTTTACTTTTCTCTCTCTCTCTTTTTTTTGTCTTATGCTGAAGTGGGATACGGTCATGCTGAATTTATAATAGTCACAAAGTCAGAGTGCTAACACAGCCGTCAAAGATAAATGCCATGTTATGAAGTTGTTCTTGGAATACAGAAAAAATGATCTGATATTTGTTTTGATCCCTTTTACAGGAAAATGGATACTAGAGATCCAAGTGTCACGTATTGTGTGTGTGCATGTATATGTGTGTGTGTGTTCCAGAGTTCAATATATGGTATCTTTCTCTGTCACTCTCCACCTAGTTTATTGAAGCTGGGCCACTCACTGAATCTAGAGCTAATCAAACAGGGGTTGGGGTGGGGGAGGGAGATAGCCAGCCAGTTTTAAGAACTTTCTCCCTACTGATAGAATTAAAGTCACACCAACACGTCAACGTTTTTTTGTGTGAGTACTAGGGATTTGAACTCAGTTTCCCATGGTGATGTAGCAAGCATTTTATCCACTGAGCCACCTCCGGAGCCCTCATCCATGTTTTATGATAATGTACTCTCATCCGTATGGTACAGACTGCTGATAGAGACTCTGAGAATAGGTCAATAATCTATTAAAATTCTATTGTGAGATGTTGCAGGCAACAGGCAGAATATCCGAAAGAAAAGTTACTAACAATTCACGTTAGTTAGCAAGGTTTTGATTTAAGTGGGTAAATGCATCCAAATATACTATTAAAGGTACAATAATTATCCTCTTCTCTCATGGTGCCTCAGTATCAAATGGAAAAGAGGATGCGACTCTTAGTGGCTCTGCCGCAGGAGGCAATAGCACCGTGATGAAGGGGAGAAGGTGCTGTGACCAGGAAGTGCAGCTTCCAGGTGTTTCCACCGCGGTCCATGATGCTTAAGCACTTTTATCTTTCAGGAACTGATCTGTAGAATTACAAGTTGCATTTGTTTTATCTGTTAGATCCCTTTGCAGGCAAATTCTATTCTAAGATCAGTAAGACAGGAAAACGACCGATGTAGCTGACCATTGGGGAAGAAGGTAAAATTCACAATGACAAGAAAAAATTAATTATCTGTCTCCCCAAAATGTTCTTATACTCTGTGGAGTGGAAGTGGTTCCTTTTCTTACAAAACTCCTTAATCGTGCTTCCTTGGCTCTTCATCTTCCTCAGCCACTCCCTACTCAACATTCCTTCCTAGCCCTGGAAGTTATAGAACTGACCACTTGCTCCTTCTCAATTTGTTTACTGTGATCAGCTTCCTGTGATACCAACCTAATTTGCCATCATTTATTAATTAGATATTCAAAATCCCCAGGGCTTTGACCCACTCTCCCCTAAAACTATACTCTTAGAATATTTGCCAATTTTATTCTCTTTCATAGAAAATGTTTAAACAGAGACCGGAGACATATTTCAGCAGGTAGAGAGCTCACTGTTCATTCTTGAACAGTCAGGGATGGGATGTTTCCTGAAGTCTGCTGGCCGGGCAGTCTAGCCTAAAGGATGAGCTTCAGGAAAGCAAGGGACCCTCATCTCAAAGAAGGTGAATGAGGACCTGATGATGAAACCTGAGGTTGTCATGACCTCCATACGTACATGCACACATGTGCAGCACACACCTGCATGCACATGTGCAACCTGACAGTCACACACTTGCATGCACAATATTAAAAACATGTAAATCAAGAATGGTGGGATGACTCAGAAGCAAAAGCTTTTGCCTCACAAGCCAAAGGACCTGAGCTGGGAATATAGCTGTGACCTGCACTTCTGACTCTGGGAAACGCCAGTGCAAAATGATAAGGAGGTGGAACAATCCAGGATGAGCTCTTGATGTCACCCTTGGGCCTCTACCAGTACACACACTCAAATGCCCTCTTATACACACACGCACACACACACACACACACATACACACATACATAATCACACATGTAAAACATTTATATCTGAAACACTTTTCTCAGGATTCCTTCACATTCTTAAAATGATTACAATATCCCAAGGTTTTGATTTATGCAAATTAATCTATTGATTGTTCTCATATCATAAACCGTAACGCAACTGTGAAAATATCTACTTATTTGTCCATCTAAAAAACAACAATATTAAGCTCATAAATTATATAACAAATAATAAATTTAAAATTACAATACTAGCAACAGCATTTTTCAAATAGTGAGAAGAGCTGTACTTCACATTTTTGGTCACTATCTCTGTAAGGCCTAGTTAACACGGGTTTGCTGGATTCTCATATCTTCTTCTGTGTTTAGTTTGTGCCATATTTGGTTTTCCAGCTAGTCACTGACTTACAACAAGGTTTAGGTTTAGGTTCCTGTAAATTCCTTGTAATTCGAAAGTACTTGAGGTCAGAGATGCATATAATATACTAAACCTCCCAAACGACCTCAGCTCAGCATCAGAGTGATAAAGAACGTGCAGCGATTATCACCAGACAAGGAAAAGATTCAGGAAGCAAAACCCAAAGCCCAGCTTCCTCTGACTACCTACTATTACTTTTTCACTAGTGTAAAGTAAAAATAAAAATGAAACCACCAATTCGGGACCACGGACATTGAAACTCCTGGAGATGGTCAAGCTTCGGAGGGGTACATATGTTGAAAAGGGGGAGGTGTTTTGTTACCTTTTTTCACAAATTCTTATTTTTGGTAATACCTCAAAACCTGATAAATGATTCAGAAAGGTTGGTTGTTTTGTAGAATATGATATTGCGGCTGTGAACTTTTCACACTCTGTTGGAGTATCCAAGTCGCTGATGCCCTTAATACTTACAGCTGGTCCTTTTCCCCCAAGTGGTTTTGTAGCAACATGCACTTGCTAGGAAAGTACTAGCTCACTGAGTCGCGCAGATATTCCCAGCATTAACATAGGTGACTATGCAATAGCCAAAGACCACATGTCTTCGTATCAGCAGCACACACGGGAACTCTCTCACACTGAGGAAGTTCTCAGGCTCCTAGTAAATTTCACTTGAAACCTCCGATTTGTTCGTCTATCCAATCAGTTTTTCCCTGGAAGAGAAAGGCTCCCTTTGTTCCTAAAGTGCCTGCTGCTCATAAAGTCTGAATAACTGTCATTTGTCAGCAAATCTTTCTGTCAAGTAACAAAATATATCTGTGCAAAAAAGGTAGATCTGCTTACAGCTTGAATAAGTGCACGAATGTTCTTCCTTTTTCCTTTATTCTTTGACACTTTCATACATAAATTCAACGAATCTGTTTTCATCCCTTACTGTCCAACCTTATCCCCCATCCTGTTCCCCTTCTTACCTTCTTCTTTTAGTCAGCATTCCTCCTACTTTCACATATTTTTTCATTTGTGACACACTGGGCTTCTTCAGGAATGATTGCACTCATGTATTCTTTCTTAAGACAACTACATGTTTGATGCATAGACCAGAAGTTCTTCACAACTCCAGCTCGAATACAGATATTAAAAGACATGCATTCTGTAGATGGAGACAGACACAGATAGAAACATTCATACAACATGGTGATATTCATCATGGTATTCTTATTAAAGAAAAATGTAAAACTGACAGAAAAGCTCCTAATCTTACAAAAAATTTTACCTGTCATCAGAAAAAAAAGACGTGCATTGAAAGGTCAATGTTCAGCAGAACTGATCATTTTTATTTTTTTCCCCAGGACACTTTCAAGTGACGGCCGCTCCCTGCCACATGGGAAGGTTTAGGAGGAATTCAGTGGCCATTGGTGGGTTAGACACGGTGGCCAAAAACCTTCATAGGAATGTCTTGCAGATCTCACTACAGCTACAACTTACTCTAGAATAAACCAAGAACGGTTATGTCACAACCATCATTTTGCCAACGTGATTCCATGCCAGAGTTTTTAGGATCACAGAACAGCCATTTGCACACATGAAATGCATTTACCTTGGTGGCGAGTTCATGCAGTTACCAGACACATGCAGGAAAAGGGCAGTGGAAGTGCATTTGGGTTAGTCCACTAAAAAAAGAGAAAATAGTTTTGCAGAAGAGATAAGGAACTCTATTCTATTCTCCTGTTTGACAGGTAAGTTTTAAATTCAACAAATTAATGCATTATTGGAATCTGACAGTGTTATGATTTCTTTTGCCAGCTTGTCCTCCAGCAGGCGTTTAGTGCTGTCATCTTGCTAAGGCTTTGTTTGCCCTTGGTCTATTGTATGCGTCTCCATTCCATCAAAATATCACTGAACTTAGAAAGTGCTTTAGTGGATTTATGAAGTCACTCATCACAACGTTGGTAGGAAGCTTTTGGCTTTTAAGCATTACAATTTGTGTCTATATAATATAGTCCATGTATTTTCTTTTAATTCCTGAACCACACTGGTCAAGAAAAGACACCACAACTTTACTAGTATAGAATATCCTAATTTCTTCTGTATAAGACACTTTAGGGATAAATCTCAGGAAAAGTTTCATAATCTCTCTCTCTTCTCTCTCTCTCTCTCTAGCTCAATTGGTCCTCATTCTCAGCTCCTCCAGCTGCAGACTCTCTAGTGCTGGGATTTCAGGCATATCTCACCATTCCCGACACTTTTTCCTTCTTTTATTTATATTTTATGCCCTTTTCATTGATTGCAAGTCTGTGTTCCAAGAATGAGAGAACTCCAGTCTATCAATATCATCTCCCCCAATATCTTTAAAGCTGGCTAATGCAGTGACAGCTTTAGAAAATTCAGTTCTTCTGAAAAAAATATTAGTTTATTTTATAAATTACAAATTATTTTATTTTAGAATAAAACACTATCCCATTATAAAATAACTTTTTCAGAAAAAAGTCACTTGTCTAAATAAAAATAACTAATGGAAAATGAAAACATTCTTACTCATTTGTTTCTGCATAGGCATGAGGAAAGCTCAGGATTTCAAAGTAAGTTGTTCAACGATGAGATCACAGAAAAAATACAATATAGTTTACCAAAATAACTAGTAAGAACATAACAGAAGTACCGATGAGAAGTTGTGCTGATCTTTGGAACGTGCATGTTTATATCTTATGACTATGATCTTAGAAAATTCAAAACTACTCGTAGCTAACAAAGAAATGGCATCGTCATTGCTCATGTAACTTCTGAAAACCTCCAGCATATACCATGTGGACATACCTCTTCCAAATGATGCAGTGTTTTGTAACCTCTTGGTAGAGTGGATTTTTACTAAATTCTCTCAGAATAAATAAGATTATTTCATATGATTGACATGAACTGCCAGGTCTTTGCCCCTTTATGTAGCTCTGGGGTATACTCTGATCCACCCTCTCTTCAGACTCTATACTCAAGATCTGACCTCCCAGGGCAATACCACCATCTTGCCGTTCTTCCACGGAGCCTGCCCCATCAAGGTGTGTGCATTGCTTCTTTTGGTTATTTTGACTTTTTGGAATTACACATATAAAGTCCACAGAGCACTTTGTTTATGCTCACAATTATACCTAATTTATTATTTCCAGATACCATCTGCGCTTCCCTGGCGCATGGAGAATGAGTCAGCTCTCTCACACACTCCCTGTTCCCATCCTCCTCCCCAGTGTGTACTCTTAACAATTTCTCACTAAAACAACAGTGTTTACATTGAGCTGCTTATGTAAATATTGTTCTCTGTAGAAACAAATAGTGTATCAAGAATCTATTTCATTTCTTTTTATATTTTTTCCTGCAATTACCAAAATACCTCATTTTTCAAATGTGTACTATAATAAAATATATATTTAAATGCCCAAAATGTATTTATTGGATCTGCTATGTAACTTTTCACTAAGCTCTTTATTCCCAAAAATGTTCTTTAAAAAAGAAATCTATCAGTTCCATCCACCCCTTTAAAACAATGTATGCCTTTGCTCAAACTACATTTTCCTTTTTGGCTTGTGTTTATTGATCGTGCTGTTGTTTTCCTGAGTTCCCTTCATCCTACTTTGAACAACTTCTTCCTGGAGTTCATATTTTTCATATTCTTAACACAAGAAAGAAATTTGGCAGATGCATGTATTTACTCCAGTGATTTTCTTAGAAAGCGTGTATAGGGTGGGTAAATATATTGATAGTTTGCATGCCGAAAAAAAAAAAAAAAAAAACCAAAGTTAGTTCTACTCTGATTGTGGTGTTTATCTGGAAGCCAGAGAAGGAATGATAAGATGTTGTGCTCCATGGGTAGATTTTTCAAAGTGTCTTTGTGGGCTGAAGCCTCGCTCTTGTAATCACCATCAGGCATGGTGTGTCTAGGTTGTAAACACTTTTTAGGCAATTTATCCAGAGAGCCCTTCTCCTCACTTCTGTGGACTAAAACTGGGTAGGGATGTCTGTCACTTGTCTGTTATCTGCCTAAAATGGAGAAGGAGGTTTGCTATCTTCAGCATGTAGATTTCCAATGCTTTTCCATTTTAAAGTCCAGTCCTTAATCCTCCTCTGGTGGGTTTTACAGTCCCGAAGCTCTCGTGGGCTCACAGCTCCGCTGGGATTATGCTGCAACTCCTCAGCTCTGAATGTCCAAAAAAAAAATCATTTTTTTAATATTTTGCCTGTCTTTGCTGATTTTGTTTCTATGTGAGATGATGGTTTAATTTTAGTTTTTAATTTCCTTCTCATTTCAAGTTTGGGAAGAGAAAAATGATGAATTCAGCCGACTCTTGTATCATCTTTCCTTAAGACTCTTTTGCTTAAAAAATAATCCCAGACATGTAACTAATATGTAGGTTAAATGCAAGATGATGAGTCATTCAATTTGCCCATAAATATGAGATTTTCTGGGGTAGAAGGCTTTAGTGTGAGAACAAATGGTGTCCTAGAGAAAACCAAAAGTTCTACCTGAAAGACCAGTTTCCTACTGTTATAAACTTAAAAATAATATTTTAATGCATCCTTTAAAATGAGAACTCTGGGGGCTGGAGAGGTGGCTCAGGGGTTAAGCCTCCGTCTTGCAGGTGGAAGGTCCTGAATTCAGATCCCAGACCCCACGTGTAGACGCCAGGAGGAAGCTGGGGCGGCCTGAGCTTCTGGTCCTGGTAGGGCGGAGCCTGTGAATCTAAGGGCAGAGTAAACAAGGAGGAGGTGGAGGCGTCCATGGTGGTTCCTGAATTCATCCAGGGTTCTACACACACATACACATACACACACACACACACACACACATACACATACACACACACGCACACACACACACACACACACGCACACATGCACACACGCACAATTGAATAAAAATAGTAAATAAAATAAAATAAAATAAAATAAAATGAAAACTCTGTTGTTGAAGTGCTTCCTATGTGTTCAATTATTATATGTGAAATTTTTTGGAGTAGCAATGTGTATATATGCTATGTCAGAAAATTAAGGAGGAATATGTCTTACATTGAGTCTATTACTGATTCTGATGGGTTTTTATTTATTTTCTTGGCATTTTTTCTTCTCCCATCAGTAAAGTCACATCAGTTGGGTCAGAGCACATTTCCTAAAAGAGGACCTGTCTCCTCTGTCCCACTCTGACAGATTTTGTCTTTGAGTGTTGTGTTGGATATTCATGCATATATGTACTTCCTTTTCAATTCACATTTCCTTTAAAATCGAAACCTATTGATGTTTGGCCTAATCTATAGATTCTGGATGCAGCCATAACATGCACATTAAAGGATGGTCCAGGGATGGGAGGGGAAGGCACTGCAGGATGGGGAAGGAGGGGGGAGGGGAGGAGGGGAGGGGGGTGTCAGGGGGTGGGTGGAGGGAGGGAGGGGACCTGTTAAGTTTGTATGAGCAGAAATTAAAAAAAAAAGTGCATCCATAAGACCCCTCCTGCCTCAGCGAGGGTCAGTGTTGAGGGTGTAAGGTCCTCTGTCATTTGCAGAGAAACAAGCCAGGACTGGAATTGTGCTTGGAGTTGCACAAACTGGTAGGACCTTAGAACAGGGTAAGAGAGCACAATTGGCTTCAAGTCTTTGTGGAAACAGTACAAGGAAGTATGGCAGGAAGAATATTTCATCAGACTGTATTAGATGGTAGGGGGTGTCAGAGGATGCTGGTATCAAATCTCATTATTGATACATGAGCAGTTTTTGTTTTATTTACTTTCCTATTTATTTACCTAGTGATTTATTTATTTTCCCTCTCCTTTTTCCCTTCCCTGTCGCCTCCCATCTTCTTTCTTCTCCTCCCCTCTCTTCTCCTTTCTCTGTTCTTCCCCTCCTATCACATCCCATCCCATCTCCTCCCTTCCCCTCCCCTCTTCCCTTCTCGCCCTTCCCCTTCTTCTCCCCACTCCTTCCCTTTCTCTTTTCTTCTACTCCCCTGTTTCTTCTTTACACCCCCACTCTCTCTGACATTCTCTCACTGTGCTTTGAAGTCACTGTTCTTCTGCATAGGCATTTCCAGTGTGCTGGGATTACATGTGTTTATGTGTGCACCATCATGATTTCTATACAATTTCTTTCTGTCCTCCCCTCCCCTTCCTTTCCCCTTCCCTCCCCTTCCCCTCCCCCTCCCCTTCCCCTTCCCTCCCCTTCCCCTCCCCCTCCCCTTCCCTTCCCTTCCCCTCCCTTCCCCTCCCCTCCCTTCCCCCTCCCCTCCTCTCCCCTCCTCTTCCCTTCCTTTCCCCCTCCTCTCCCCTTCCTTTCAACATGAAGCAATCCTCCTGCTTTAGCCTAGCATGTCCTGGGATTCCACGTGAAGTACTGTGTCTGATGGCAGTTTTAATGAGATAACTGAAATTTATCAGAGAAATTTGCTGAAAGTCTTGTAGATTAGAGGTAGACTAAGAGGATAAAACTAGGGAAGGTAAACTGTGGGGTGCACAGTCACCATGCTAACAGGAGGTGAAAGTAACCGAAGAGCCAATTCCTGCTAATCATAGTTCCCTGAAAGAAAGGACAACCTGATATGCAACTTCATGCCTGTTTTCTCTCTCATTTAAAGTTTCAACAAATCCATCCACTCCCACCTGGGCCACTTAGCAGCCCATCCATTGCCTCTGTGTGCATCCTTCATCACCCAGCCTACTTCTCCTGGCTCCAGAGGAGCTTCCTGCCAGCCACTGAGATCTCTCCCTGCTCCTCTCTCCTTCCCAAAATGACTTTATTATTAGTGCCCCCCATCAGTGCCTTAATGTTCACAAAATTCCATGAAAATGGAAAAATCTTAAAAATGTTCAAAACTAAGAGTATAACATAACAGTATTTCCTTAACTGGGAGCAATGGCACATACCTGTAACTCTAGCATTTGGGAGATAGAGGCAAGAAAAGAGCTTGAAGTCAGCCTGTGCCTCATGAGACCTTGCTTCAAATAATAATACTAATACTAATAATAGTAATAATAATAGTAATAATAATATGAACTCATTCACTTGTTCCACATCGCATACATCTAAGTTTGTTCGTAAAATGTAAGTATTCTAGTAAGAATCCACACAATACAAAGGTTTTTAGTAATACTATAATCTTAAAAAGTGAGAATAAGAGCTGGTCATGTAGGTTGGTGGCAGAACACTTGTCTAGCATGCTTATGATTCTAGTTTGATCTTTTGCACCACAAGAAAACAAAAATGAACAGAAATTCCTTCATATTATCAATTACCCATTTAACTAATCCCTTTTGGCCAGCATCTCTCTGAATTTAACATACACATCTTCAAATCTCTTCCCATGACTGTTTCACTCAGCACAGCCTTAGGTCAGACGGTTTGGGCACATAGTAGCCCTCCCTGAGACTCCCCCTTGGATCTTCTGTTCTACTTTAACCAGAAAGAGAGGCAAAGGGTTGATGAGAGATGCAAAGTGTGACTTTTCCTAGACTTAGAGAATATGCCCTCGGAACCTGAATCCCATGTTTCACTGTCCGAATAGCTCAGAACTTAATTTGGAACTAAACGGACTTCTCAGAGCTGACTCCCCCTGGGTTTCTATGTTGGCTGCCAGAACATTCAGTCCTTGGGACCAAAAAAAGCAATGATAGATAGCATTTGCTATGTTGGAGCTTAGACTCTATGCTGGGATGCTGATTAGCTACCCACACACACACACACATACACACACACACACACACACACACACACACACACACACACAAAACAAAACAAAACAAAACAAAACAAAACAAAACAAAACAGAAGAAGGCAAGAATGTGGTAGAGTCTTATCAACCCTATTACATTTTTTTCCTGGGCTCAGTTGGGTAGAAATGGGACCTCATTTTCTCCTTTAACTACTCCCCTTTTCTCCAACAAGAACATATCACACTCTTGCCAAGATTTGTAATAATGCGCCCTTCCTCTTTAAAAAAATCCTCTACATATTCTTAAGTAATTATCCAATCTTATATATCAATGATTTTCAGAGCTATATTTGTGCCAGACTACAACTTTTTAATCCCTTAAAAAGTTCTGTTTCTTGTGCCTATAGATATTTAGATGATTGTGGAATTTCAAGAGTACGTCAAAATAAACTTATTCACAAAGCAGCGTGTTACCAACACCCCAAAACTGGGTTTTCTACCTAATTGAAGAAGCAAAAGAATGAATATTAAAATTACAGCCTGCTTGCAAAGTAAGACTTTGGATAAAGTAGACCTATGGCGATTGTGGCTGTGTGATTTGGGACAAGGTTTTTCAACCTATCAGATACTCCATTGCCACATTACTAAATAACAGGTGATGTGAAGATGAAATGTGTCAGGAGACTCCACTGACACTTTCCCACTGGAATGAAAAGAAGAGAGAGAAAGTTAAAATAATTTTGGTATTTTGGCGTCTGTGAAAATAAGAGAATTATCATTGATTCTGTAACATCCAGGATCTCGGCAGCACAAATTCGATATAAATTACTCCAAAAACATTATATAGCGCTTTGTCCAGTGGCTACTATGAAGCTGGTGTGTTTCAAGCAATGTATTATTTACCTAGGCTTCAATCTCTGGTTTAGTTAAGTCTAAAGCAACTGAGGATCCAAATCAAGATACATGAATATTAGTAGTAGTATGCCATTAATAAAATAGCTAATGTAAAACCTGTAGTAAAAAAATGTATTCTAAAAATCAATCTGGATCATGGTGAGAAATGATTTCCTATCTTGTAGTGATTTGGGGCAGTCACAAATAATAGCTTCAGATAGATTTAGCTGATGGTCAGTAATAGGAGGGGAAGATGGCTTACACTGCCAGCCAAGTTACCTCTCGTGATAAGCTCTGCAGATAAGGTTGTTCTTTCCTGTGCTGAAAGGGGCTGCCAGCACATTTAGACATCTCAGCATCCTGGACACAGACAAGCAATCACTGTCTGTCACACTCTCCTTAGATACAAAGGACAGTGATGTCTATAATCATGTTTCTAAAAATTTCTGGTCATGCTTGGATTTATTGGGTGGTACACACTTAACGGAAACCTTCTTCACTACTTCTCTTCACCTCTAAGGAGCATCTACTTAAATAAACCTTTCTCTGACAGTTTAGTCCTTATGGCTATTCTTAACCTTTGCTATGTAATCACAAAAAGCAAAGGACTGCAGAAATTGGCGGTGGGGGGGGACTTCATCAGGAATGTAGTAGTGCTTGTGGGGATGAGGAAATTGAAGCCCAAGAATTTTATGGAATTTTCTTCCTGTTACAAAGTTGGTAACAGGATCTTGATTAAAAAAGAGTAACTACTTTTTATCCATTTGATAAGTCTGGTCTGATTCTGATTCTGGAAAGTCTTTGGAGTTTCAAGTAAATGACTAGAGAAAGTTGACAGTTGACTCAGAAGGAGCTGAATAGACCTTTCTAGAGACGTAGAATCCAACCCATCAGAAGCCAAGAGAATAGAAAACTTTTATAAATGTTGGGTAGAGCTATCCCTCAAAGGATCAGAGTCTGAGGAGGAAAAGCAAGGTGCAGTAGTTGGGCTGTTGGTAGGTAGCATTTTGTCAGTGTCACACTGGTCCTTGAATTGCTGTGGGGACATCTGAAGCAACCCTTGAGCCTTGAGAATGGATCTAGAGACAGGCATCTTTCTGTATGGGTCGCTCTGATTGTCGGGCTAAAGTTTGATGAGAGGATAACATGTGGACCAAATCTATCATATGAGCTTGGTAGCCACAGTCCAATAACTCTTTGTACAGTCCAAGGCTCAAAAGACACAGGCACAACTGGCGATCTCCTGTTGCACAGCTTTGCTTTTGCTAACCTACGGCAGGGAAGACCAGACAATAGTGAGGGGGTCTTAAGCTCCTTCCTTATATCCGTATTGCCCTCAAACATTTTAAAAAAAGAGATAGAACTCTTTCTTGTGTTCCCCTTAAGTATAGGAACACTATTGTGACTGTTAATCCCTTGCTTCTAAGGATCCTAGTGCTTTTAGTCCATGCTAGAATTTGAGGAGGACCCAGAGTAAAGTTTGATATAAATATTAAAGGATGCTTCAGAGATGGGGGGAGGGGCACTGGGAGAAAGGGAGGGAGGGGGAAAAGGAAAGGACAAAGGGGGAGGGAACAGAGAGGTCCAAGGAAGAGTGGAGGGAGGGAGGGGACAGGAGTTCCTATTACGTTTGTATGAGCAGAAAAAAAAAAAGAAATAGCTATATCATTTCAAGCTCTTGCCTCCTTCTGGATGTCAACATATTACCTTGCTCTAGAAATACATACTGCCTTTTGCAGAGAAGATTGATAGACAGGATCAACAAGGAAGGATACATCTTTCCCCCAACATCACATACATAGGAGTTTGGGCTGTAGAATTCATATTAAATGATTTATTTTTCAATATTTTTGCTGTCATCACTTTCAAAAAAGAAGTTAAACATCTCTGAATGAGAGATTTGATTCCCATAGATTGGCAAATGTACCTCAGGCCCAGAATGCATGTGTTTCACAAATTTACACAGAGTGACTTTTAAACCAAGCTCCCTGAGCATTAAAGCCCACAATATACTACCAGCTTGGGAACACCAGATCTGGGAAACACGCAACTCTCACAGTGGAGTTACTTGACTTAGTGCTTGGAATAGAGGCTCATTCTATCGTCACCAGCGTGTTTATGATCATTTTCAGCCAGCACAGGTTATCAAGGCACCTTTCCAGGGCCCAGTCAGTTAATTTTAAAATGCCTCAGGCCAACTCATTCTGTGGGAAGGAAGCTTCTGGAATCACTTGGGTTGCATATCATCTGAATTATGCTATTTCACTCCATGGACAATAAGTTAAGGGAGATTTTTGGTGGGAACCCTACTTCTGATTTTGCAATGTCAAAAGACTTTGATACCCCAGATGAAAAGAATGCAAAATGTGCTGCAGAATATGGAATATGTGCTTACTCTTCATCTGTGGGTCCAAAAAACTTATGCTTCTCAGAGGTCATTTTATTGTGACCAATTTTCCTAAGTTATAGACACAGAGTGAGAGCTTCATAATTACTTACCATCTGGTGGCAAGTTCCCCCTGAAATGCCTTCTACCCATCCATATTTTAATGTCTTTCTCTTTCAATCATGTGGAATACCTCAGCCAAATATATTGGTTTATCGCTTATTTTCCCAGCTTCTCTAGGCGGCACTTGTAGTATGAATATTCATTCTTTTCTTTCCTTCTAGGCCTCCCTCTTGTATCGATGACAGCTCTGTGGTTGCTGGAACATGAAGTCTATGTTTTGTAGGAGTTTCCTGGACATAGGACTCCTAAGTGGAAAGGTCTTCTCTACATAAGAATCTGAAGACTCTTTCTATACACAAAAATTACACCAAGCATGCTAGCCCAATCTGACTATAGAAATCTACTGATTATAATCTAAAGATAAATAATGTGTAAAACTTTTTCTCATATATATGTATATTATGTATGTATTTACATGTATTTATGTATCATTTTGTATATGAAACATATTTAAAATCTATGGAGTATATAAATTTATTATTTTAAATACATGCCTAAATATACACAGATAGATATGTAAATGTATATACATGTATATAGATAAACGAAGCTTGAAAATAACTCCTGCTCATAAATGCATAAAACACAACTATCGCAAATGTGAATTGAAGCCCAGAAATAATTCTTTTTACAATTCACGTATACAATTACTGCCTCTTATACTTGCAGGCACAGGGTCAAGGCACAATTGTAAAGATAATTTCAGCTTTTGGTTTCAGCTAACAGCCACCTGCTACCGTTTCAGATCTGAGCCACACACTGCACAGTGGCCAATTGTGGCTGTGTGGTTCCACAGCAGGTCTGAGTACATAATGAGACACAGGCAGAGTCGCAGCTTCCAGATACTGCAGAGCTGCCAGTCACCCATCAATCTTCAGGGTCTTGTTGTAAGGACAAGTAGATGGATTCAAGAAAACATTTAAATAGATTTTTTTTCTTTAAAGCAATGCAGTTGCTAACACAGATAAGTGAGTTTGGCAGTCTATGAGAACTGGCACCAAGAAAAATATTTCATTCTAAGGTTTCCACCTGGCAAAGCTCTCATTTTAATTTTTCTGGGCCTTGAATCTTTCAAAAGGAAGTTTTGATCTTTGTTTCCTTACTGAAGAAGGTAGTGTAAGACTGGAAAGATGGATCAGAGACTAAGCCTCGTCAGCTTTGCCTCTGAGTTTGACCCCACGTGTTGGGCAGATGTGACTGTGGCTTATAATTATGACCCTGGAAGGTAGAGCCTGGAAAATCCCAGAGCAAGGCAATAAAGAGGTAGAGCAATGCAGAATGAATCTCAAATTCATCTTTGTTCCTCCACAGGCACACACACTCAAGTATCCTCTTATACACACACACACATGCACACGCATGCGAGCAGGCATGCAAGAATGAAAAAAGAAAGAATATAATATATATTGATTCCCTTTTTTGTTTCTTTTTATCCTATACGTATTTATGGAGCCCGTCTTGTGTATTTTCCATCCCATCAGAAATAAATGAAGATGCATTTAGAAGACCTTTCATTAGTAGAGCTACTCAAATATGAGTGAGTGAGCCCCTGTGGCTGATTTTTCTCAGAGTGAGAATGGAGGTGACTCCAACTCTTGGGGTTCTCTGCAGTAGTCCTGACATTTTCTTTCCACTGTTTTAAATCCTTAAAAAAAAAACACACTTTGAAAGTATAATATTAGGATTGGCAATGTTTCTAGTAAAGTGTTTCTAAATTTGGCTGTACAAATGTGATTCATCAGAAGAAGACTGTGCCAATTACCAAACAGAAGTTGTTGCTCGTGTACAAAGCACACTCCTGAATGTTTGTGTTTATTAAAAAGAAATCCAAACAGCTAATTTTAGTTTCCAGGGAGAAATAAAAATGAGAGCTTAACTTTAAAGTGGGTCAAATTTCTGAGTTGTAAAAAGAAAAAAAAAAAGTTGCCCCAGACATGCTTTTAAAACTCAAGAGGAAAGAAACAGAATTGAAAATTTCTGTGGAAGAAAAATGCTAATCCCCAAATGTGAATCAAAAGACATATACCCTGGTGTTTGCATATGCTTCCTTTGTTTGCTTTTTTCCATGTGTATATTCATCTGTATTGCGCTAGAATGCTAAAAAGGGAAACTGAATGTGGCCGAAAGACTTGGAATGAAAACCAGAATTTTAAGGAAAGCATTAGTAGACTATGAACTACACCCTGACTTTGGAAGGTAGAGAGAAAAGCTGGAAGTCTCTCCAGTGTCAAGATCCGTCTTGTCTGAGCCAATGTGCTCCGGGTGTAGCTTTCTCCATCTCACAACCGCCTCCAAGGGAAGCAGACCTGCAAATTAGTTTTTCCTCATCAGTTCCAAACCTTTCACTCTGGAAACTGCTTTGCCCAGTCTTTTTCCTTCTCTCTGCCAGATCCTTCTCCACACCTCTGGATTGAAATGCAACAAAAGGTCTGTGGCTTTCACATAAATAGAACTCAAAAACAAGCAAACAAACAAACAAACAAACTCCTTTGCCTCTTGCAAATTGTGACCATTGATCTAGTGATCTCACAACACACACACACCACACACACACACACACACACACACACACACACACACACACACACATCCTGTGAGCCTGATAGAGTTTTACACACTTTATACATGTTTCCACTGTGATAGAAATTGCCATTTGCCCAAGTACTTTTTATATAAATGCCCTCAAATTTCTAAGACAGTACAGTATGTTCCACCCACTTCTGTGGCAGATGGAAGAGACATTTGGAATTGTAAAATGCCTGTATGAAGAGCAGAGCCTTTTCATGTGGTAGTTTTACCTTGAGATGATATAGTTTTCTTTACCCCAGGAAAGTGCTGAAAAAAATAAATCAATTTTTATTGAGCTCCCAAATGTTTATGGCACGTGTTCTTTTTTAATTCGGATGCCTCTGTGCATTTTCAATATCCTTTTGTATCAGGGTTGTGCTCTGCTAATAACTTCTTCCTCAATGTTGCTCGAGAGACCTTGTTTTGTTCTCAAATCTGTCTTCAACCTTGTTATTCTCCTCACAGAGTCAACACATCTTACTAGCTGAGGATGTTTGCATTTGAATCTCAGACATCTTCCCAACAAAACATGACAAAAGAAATTCACTAGTCCCCTGGTCCCCTGACTCTTCTTACCAAGGGGTCACTTTACTTTCTTTTGTCTTCTTATCACACTTAATCATTCATCAGTTTTGTACATCATTTGGCGGTGTTCATAATTTATAACTGGCTATATCTTGGCCATATCTAGTCCAGAATGACTATAACACTTCACAGACATGCACACACTTCTGATTTAAATTCAAATTCCTTTCCTCTGAAATAAAATCACCAGTCAGTTTCTTAACCAGGTGAATGCCTTCCTGAGGCACACCTGCAAATTCCCTCATGTTTTCAACTACCCCTGAAGTTGACGCCCTTGCTCTTTTAGACTTGCACAGCTACCAAACCTCTAAAGTGATCTTCTGGATCCTCCATATTTTGTACCACATTTTCAGGTTAATCTAACATAAATTCATCCTGCAGTTTTGTGTCACCGATGACTCTCTAAAATAATCTATGACTCCTCCCTCCTTCCAAGGGAAAATTCCAAATGCCTTGTCTGTTTATCTTATCTGGCTTCTTCTTTTTCTCTCTCTTCTCCCACAATTCTTTAGATCTGACTAAAAGTTCAGAATCAAGGTGGAAATGGAAGAGACATTGGAACAGACGTTGAAGACACTAGATTCAGTGATTTACTTAGCGTTTGGATCATTTCGTCTTCATTGTTAAATAATAAAACCTTTTTTATATTCAGACCCAACCCATAATCTCAGGAATGGGGCTTTGCATAATGATATGACACAGGAAATTCCTGTTTGGTCTCAAGCTCTACATCCATTTGCCTGTTATCCTAAGAATCATTTCTATGTCTGCAGTGTGGAGAGCACACTGTGTAGTACAGTTCCTGCCTCATCCACCTCTGGAAATTCTAACCTTTGCTTTTTTACCACTTGAGCACTATTCCTCTCTGAGGGGCTACCCCAAGTTCTAGAATAGCTGCATGAGAGCTTCCAAGATTACATCTCCATTTTCCATAATACTCCCTTTTTATTCACTCTGTTTCTACTTTCACACATATGAGAGATGGTATTTCACGCATTTCTCATAATCTCTAGTCACTATTATCTTGACTTCTTCCCAGTACATCATGGCCATTATGCATTAAAGACACACAGAAAAAGTTATTGACCCTTATTTTATAAAAAAAAAAAATTGTGTAGTATAAGGGGTCAGGAAGATGCTTCAGTCAATGCAGTTCTTGCCATGGGTGTTGAAGATCTGAGTTGTCTAAGTATAAGGAGAATGTGTGTCTGAACTCAGGTCTCCAGCATGCACATAAAAATCTCAACTGATGATATTTACCTGTAATCCTAGTCCTAGAAAGAGACAGGAGGATCCTGCGGCTTGCTGGATTGCCAGTTTGGCCAATCAGTGAGTCTTATTTGTGTGTGTGTGCATGTGTATGTATGTGCTAGCTTAGTGGTTTTATTTCTCTTCTTGCATTGGAGAAAATAAGGTTGGGCTTATACGCTTATCATATTCCTAGAAGCAGTGATATACTAATAAAATTCATTCAGAATACTTGGAATGAATGTAAAGGAATTGAAAGAATTAAAGAAAAAAAAAGATAAAGGAATGAAAAATATGGTTGATAAAACTGTCTAGAAGTGATACCTGGAAGAATTTCTCAGGCTAGAATGCTTCATGTTCTTCGGTGAGGTGAATATGGAAGTGGGTATTGAGACAGTGCCTCCTTTAGCCTGCATTTTGAGTCACTGTGAGTATATATTGGAATTCCATCTAAATCCATAGACTTTCCCTGACCCCATAGAGGTAAGAAAAAGAAATGTCATTTTGCAAAAAAAAAAAAAAATGGAACAACTATAATAGCATAACACTTTTATTGTTGCCCATGAGTGGTACACATCCCTGTATATTCATCTTGATTTGTAGTTGACAGTTGTTATGTGCAAGGCAAAGTGTGGCATCGTGTATTTGTTACTTTTTTCATTGCTGTGACTAACCACCTGATCAAAAGCAACTTACAAGAAGAAAGATTTATCATGTCTCAGAGAGGGTAAGAGGCATCACAATAGGAAAGGCCTACTGGAGTTCCTGTGTACTCCTCACATCTCCTTGGACCAGGCAAGAAACAGATGGAAACAGAGTTATCAATCTCAAGGACTGCCCTGAAGTGACTAACTTTTATTAACTAAGTCTTATTTTTCAAAGTTTTTCCACCTTCTAGAACATCACTGAGCCTAAGTATTGGAATACAAGTGCTTGTAGAGACATGTTTTTCACTTAAAATCATAACAGATATTAACTTTTTCTACTACATCTCTGTTTCTTTAAGTTTAACTTGATAACTTGCTCCTCCAAGTCACACATATCTACTGTCCTCACAGTAAGAAATTTAAATTTGTCTCACATTTAGTAGTTGGGTATACATATTTTCTTACTTGTGTAGCATAATTTACTTACATAAAATCTGCTCCTTATAAAGCTATTGACAAAGACTCTTCATCACAAAATTTTTTTTGAAGTTCTTAGATACATTTGGTACATTGCACTTCATGTTAAAAATCTCAAGAATCAAAAAAGTGACACAGAGAAAGATACAGAGGCTAATTCACAAACAGAAAAAGAGAGATACCTAAAAAAAGATAGGTGCTTTCAAAGAAGCTAAAAGTAATCACAAATCTCAATTGCCTCAGAGAAAAGAAATATAAAAATTCTCCAATTTTGGCTTGCATAGCAATTCAAACCATTTTAGTAAATGTACTTGAACTAAGACTTTCAATTTCTGAAAGCTACCAAGATAGCCTTGTATATTAGTTACTTTTCTCACTGCGGTGACTAAATAACTGACAAACATAATGGAAGGAGGAAGGACTTATTTTGACTTGTTGTTTGAGCATCTAGTCCATCATGGCACAGAAGACATGTGACAGGAGCGTGAGACCCTTGGTCACATTGCATCTACATTCAGGAAGCAGAGAGACAGGAGTGCTATGGTTCACTGACTCTAGCATTTCTAATATCTTCATATTTCAGGTAATCTAGTCTGACCTCAGCCACTCTCTGAAATCTTGGAGGAAGAATCCACTTCCTCCTTACTCTTCCATCTTTAATGCCTCCAAAACCAGTGTTACAGGGATGACTTTGCCAAGTTCTGTTATAACCTCCAGGTGGAAATTGGTCCCTTTGAATTACAAGTGGTTCAGCTTCTCTGTGCTGACATTAGGCAGAATCTCTCCTGGGCCTTTGTTTTAGAGGAGTAGAAGCAGAGCATTCTTTCGGAGCTCTGTTCTTTCCTCTTAAAAGAATTTGCATTGTTATGGATGGAAGTCTTACTTACCTTCAGGTATCAGTCTCTTCTGATATTTAGTTGAAGAGCAGATTTTGATTCATTAGTGGAGCTAATCTCTTTAACTATAATCAAAATTTTGTTGTCTGCATTTTCTTGGTTTAAGTCTTTAAGTTTGTCATTACATTTTTCTTTATCAAAGCTTCTCTATCAAAGCTCCTATCAAAGTTTTTAATCTCTTTTGGCCTGATTTGTGTTCTTTTTCATCAAAAAGCTGAATAAGAGAGCTAAAAGGTAGTTATGCCACACTGTGCATTGCCTTAAAATTTCTTCTGCCAAAGATTTTAATTTAATTTCAGGCAAACGTTCAGAATAAGGGGAAAATTTTGGCCATACATTCTGCCTATACTTCATTTAATTTGCATCCCCCCATCCAGTTCCCAGTATAGTCTTTATTCCCTTTCCAGACCATCATAAGCTTTTTATTGTACACATCTCTCATAGCATTATACTCTTCAAAGATTTGACTAGAACGGCTTTTTTAAGTTGTGTCTCCTAAGCTCGTCTCTAAGACATCAAGTCTTTCCTAGGCTAAAGTTCTGAAGTTCTTTGTATTTTTCCCAACAAACAGTTCCAAAGTCACACCAGGCATATCACAGTAATGCTCATATTTCTCTATTTATTGGCAACAAGTTCTTTCAGCTTCGCAACCAACACTCTACTTTCTGGTACGAGAACAAATCCTCTTAGTATCATAGCAACATCCCACTCCTGGTACCAATTCCTGTCACAGTTATACTTTCCACTTCTGTGAGACAGCACTCAAGGGTATCTTAAGGAATTTGCTTGCTTTATGTTTCCTGAGAGAACATACAGTCCATTATGTCAGACAAGGCCTGACAGGTGATAAAAGCTGGAGATAGCACAAGTCACTGTAGACGTTATAGACACAAACAACAGAATGTTAGAGCAGACTACTAGGAGAAATAGAGAGGGGCTACCCAATCTCAAGGCCCATTCTCTGTGTCAAGCCTTCCCCTATTAAGGCTCTATCTCTTAAAAGTATCATTACCTTTTACATCATTACAACGTAATCAATTAAGAATACAAATACATAAGGCTATGGGGCAACAACTCACAGTCAAACCCCCAGCCTCTAATACTGACCTGGAATAGGACTGTGGAAAAACTACATGGCCTCTCTGGAGCCCAGGTTTACCCTCTGTGAAATGACCCCTCACAATACTGGACAGTCTACATCCTCTCTGACCTACAGGCCTCCTGCCTGCACAAGACACTGTCAAACTGGACACAAAGTCAAAAAGAGTTGGCCAATGCAGGAGCAGGAAAGAATGATCTGGGAGGGCAAAGGGCTGTGAAGGGCACAAGAGTTAGAAGTTGGACATGGATATTAGAGAAGCTTTGTCAAGATTCAAGGAATGCATCAACCCAGTCCGTAGCGTGAAAGGAAAATTGACTTGGCATTCATCATCTAAACAGAAACCAGGGGAAAATATAGGACACCCAAGCCAAGGAATAGGTGATTGTGGTAATTAAAACAGGAGCTCTGGGAAGCCTGGGTAGGCATGTTGGCAGGGGCTGAACTAGGAGATTATGCATTTTACTAAGAGTGATAGGGATGAATACAGCACATCCCTTAATCACTTCCCAACAAACTGGCATGCTTCTAGCAAAGAAAAAGCAGGATGTTTCTAATAAAATGAAATGCTAAAAAAGTTCAGCTACAGAGGAGGCAAGGAGTTAGAAATATGAATGAGTTCTGAATGAACACAGATGAATCTCAGAGAAAAACAAGAAACCCTGAGTGGCCAAGCAGGACACACAGTGATTTCAATGGGTTGGCTTTCTTCCTTGTGTTTGTAAGACTTGATAAGGAGAATTGTGGTGGAGGGAAGTCAGCAAAGCTTCTGGTGCTATTAGCTGACTCCTCCTGTTCACAGCTTTTCTCTTCTGTCTCATATTTGATCTCCCGATTTGCCCAAGACGTCGTCTGCCTACACTAACTGACTGATGAGCAGGTGAAAATCAGTACTTTAAGCAGGACATTTCAGCCAAATCCAGGAAACTCCCCAGTGACTTTCAACAGGGTGAAGGTTTCAGTCCGGGCAATTCAAGCCAAGGGGGTTAAGCAAAAGGTCAGTCAGCCTGTGGGTGAAAACCAAACATACAAACTACATGCTAAGTGAATTTATTTCAGTCTGTTTCTTATGTCAAAGCAGAAGGCTGTTTCCGGCACTAAGGTATTAGAAAAAAATGTTCTTATGGTATGATTTCCCCTGATGGATTTTTCTAAAGCCTCTTCTACAGAGAGTCTCCTTTCCTTCCTTTGGCTTTTCTCCCCATCAAGAAATGGCTACGTTTCTGTGTCATTTCATTTCACGGGTGCCATCCGCAAAGAATATGGTGCTTGTATCCATGAAGCAGTGCCACACATTGACCTTTCCTCAGGACACACTTCCTTTCTGTGAAGACAAAATGAAAAATGTGGGCTGGAGAAATGGCCCAGCCACTAATTTGTTTGCTTTAGGAGGAAAAGGTTCTAAGATTGATCCCCAGAACCCATGTGGAAAAGAAATAAACCCAGGCAGGGTGGCACATGATATAATCCCAGCACTGAGAGAGACACAAGTGGATCTCTGGGGCTCGCTGGCCAGTCAGTAGAGTGAGCTAAAGGCCAATAAGAGACCCTGTCTCTAAATATAGGTGCTCCAGAGAAAAAACAGCAAAGGCGGCCTCCCCAGGCATGTGCATGAGCAGAGATACACAACATACATACACACGAAATAATAACTAATATACATTTTGTGAATCACAACTTAAAATTAATTTGCAACTTTTAAGATAGCAAGGTAGATCTGTGCTCTCTGAGGTGTTTATTTTAAATATAGACATTGCAATTCTTTCCATAATACCTTTTACCTCACAGGCATAGGGAATTGGAACTCTGTAGGATGTAGACTATCATTCCAAAATCTACATATTGAAATAAATATGTATCAAAAATCTTCCATGGTCAGTTGTACTGATCTCTCAACAAAATGACCTAATAGAAGCAAGTCATCTAGAACATTCCAAGTTTCAGGTCCCAATAGCTGTTCTCAAACTTAACCATTCTCCTTCTTGACTGGAGACCCATATTTTGAAGGGCTTTTCCTGCCCTCCACTTTTGCCCCTGGAGCTAAATTCTTCTGACCTTCAAAGTTCACCTCTCTTACTAGTCTACCTCTATCATAGCTTTCTTCTGTGTTTACCTCTTACATATTTATCACTCTTCTGTCAGGAATCTATTTATTTGTTCATTACTTGAGTATTGTTAGGTAATGTTCAAAGAGGATAAAGTATCCTATAGTTTAAGATCCCAAATATTCTCTGTTAAGAGAATGTATGGCTAACTAATCACCTTAATCTTCCTGATTATCTAATCATTCCTTTTTTGCCATTGGTTCAAAGAGTGCAACTTAGTGGACCAGGGATCATTATTTATCTGCTGACTAATTTCTTCTCCAATTTATGAGAGGCTTCAATTCAAGAGGAACTCACAAGCAATATGCTAACAATTTCCTAATATTGTATGGATCGTAGTGTTTCCTCAGAAGACCCCACATGTGAGTCGCTCATAGTACAGAGACAAATAATTGAGGCCTATGGTTCACAACAGAGCATTCAACTATCGTATGTGGACATATTCCTGATACATTCTTATCTGTTCACTTTGCCTGAAGTTGATAATATAAATCTATCTGAATTTTAATCCTTTAGGAAGACTGTATTCCACTATCCAAATTTATTGAACTGAAAAATATTAACAGCAAAAAATAAAGTCATGTATGCCCTATGTAGTTTCAAAAGCATATTGATCTAGATTAACATTTAGACCAAGGAATTCATTCAGTTACATCTAAACAATGTGCTAATAGTGTCTAAGGCATAAGGATTCCTCTCTCCTTTACTCCTCCCTCTTTCACTCCTTTCCTTCCTTCCTCCTTCTTTCCTTTCTTTCCTTCCTTCTTCTTTTCTTTTTTGGTTACTAGACTTCTGGACCTATACCATGGTTGTAGTAGATATGGCCTTCTATAAGGAACACGTTATGGTTGCATTTAGATGTCAACTTGACAGATGCAGACTATTTGGGGACAGCTGTGGAAGGTTAATGGCCCCTGAACAAGCCTGCAGGTACTTGACTGATTGCTGTGGAGAACCCAGCCCATAGTGGTACTTTCCAGTGGTGGACCAGATAATAGGAGGTACAAGAAAGAGGGACTTGCTCTTCCCTTATCCGGTGTTGACTTGTTGTGCAGTCCACTCTGCGTGCACGTTGTTCGCCTTTAGAGCCTCGTGGCCTTCTCTGTTGCTGCTGCTGCTGCTGCCTCCATTCTGGGCTGACTTGGAGCTCCACCTTTTCCATCACGTTGTTGCTGTTCCCGCTGCCTTTGGAGCCTGGTCTCTAGGCCTTGCTGCTGTTCGCTGTTCATCACTGACGTTGGAGCCCAGCTGCTCTTCACTGACGTCGGAATCCAGCATCTTCAACTCTCCAGAGGAGCAAAGGCTTGAGACCTTCTCGGGATCTTTTGGCTTTGTGGAACATTCCAGCCAGGAAAGAGGCTGCTGAGAGCAGCTACCTTGAAGGACATTATTTTTGTTGTGAGTTATTTTTTAATAAACTTGTTTATACATACTACATTCTATAGATTCTGTTTCTTCAGAGAACCCTGACTAATACAGAACATATTGTAATTTTCAGTTTACAGTGTCAATGGACCAGTGTTGGAAATGAGATAAGACTTTTCAGCCTAGCAAGAGCTCTTTAGCTGCAAAGAGAGAAATTTAGCCCAGATACATAATTTATGAAAAAAAAATCTGATATTGGTAGAGAAATAAATTATAGCCAAACCTCTTGGGAACCTATTCACTAGGGGCTGAAGCATCTGCTTCATCATTTCCTTGCTTCTAATGGGTTATATGGTTTTTCTTTTCTGACTATTCCAGACCCAGTTTCTTCTTTATTTGGGGGTGAGGGTTGAGGAAAGGTAGCATTGATACTAATGGTTACCAGGAACATCTAGCAATGTGGTCACTCAGTTTGCATCCTTTATCTTCAACATAAAATAACACAAAAAGAAACTAGATGCTTATAAGTAAATGAGTTTGTTCTCTTAGGTGTTCAGCTTTGGCTTAATCTTCTAGGGCTGTGGTGGTGAGGTCTCATGACATACACACACACACACACACACACACACACACACACACGCACACGCACGTGCTTGTCCCATTCAGCTACTTAGCTATGACTGAGAAAGGAAAGGATGCCAACAGGCAAGCTCATCATCAATCTTGTGCATTTATCTGAAAGTTTACACACAAAATACTAACAAAGTTGAAATAGCTGAAAATTTGAGATAGTTTGGCAAAAACAGTAAGGGTCTAGGGAGATGATTCAGTCAATAAAGTGTTTATTATGTAAGTATGGAGACCTGAGTTTGGATCCTAGCATCCTTGTAGAAAGTCTGCTGGAGTGACTTGCATCCGTGACCTGAGCACTGCAAAGGCTGAGGAATCCTAGGGCTTGCTGGCTATCTACTGTACCCAATCCAGGCTTAATGAGAGACACTATATCAAAAATAAAGATGGAGAAAAATAGAAGAAAACACTTGATGCTGAGTTTTATATGCACATGCACACACACACACACACATATGTATGGAGAGAAAGAGAATGACATATATGTGCATATGTACACATATACAAAATAACGGGAATGTACATATCATGTAAAATTCATGTATTTTACTATATTTAAAAGTGATTTTCACTATTTGACATGATTCTTTTTGAAGAATATGAATTCTCTTTATGAAGAATAGAAAATTTATTTTTAAAATCGTCTTTTATGGGGTTGGGGGGGAAATGGCTCAGCAAGTAAGACTTCTGGCTGCACAAACATGAGACCTGATTTGAAATCCCCAGTAAACATGTAAGAATCTGGGCATGGTCACATGCTCCTGTAAATCCAGTGCTGTTGAGGAGTGGGGGCAGAGACAAGAAGATTACTGGGACATGCTGCCGCCGTGCCAATTCCAAATTTAGAGAGAGACTCTGTCTCCAAGGAGAAAGGCAGAGAGTGATAGAGCAGGACATTGGACATTCTGTTTAGGCATCTAAAAGCACACACCAAGGGCAGGTTGTACATGTACACACATATACATACACAAACATACACCAAACATATGGATGCACATGCTTCTTAAAATATCTTTTTAAGGTTTCCTTCCATGTCTATGTGGACATGCATTTCCATGTTGATATAACGGTTGTCCTTTGGATTCAGCTCTGTCTTCTGTATATTTCGGGAGGGGTACATTCCCTCTGTAATGATTTCTTTGACCTAAGTTTCACTAGATAATTGGAGGTTATTTTTTCCTTGATTGTACCTGGCTCTTAGTCTATCTGTTTGCCTCTTTCTATGTCTCTGTCTCTCTGTCTGTCTGTCTGTCTATCTCTCTCTCTCCCTGCTTCCATCCCTCCCTCCCCTCTCTTCTCTTCCACCCTTTTCCTTTTATCTTCCAAAATCCATTATTATTTCCTCTAAACAACAATTCTCAGTGTCTTTTGTAGTCATACAACTGTTGTGAATATTAATGGCATTCTTCAAGGTACATTATTTATAGCAGGAAATGTGAGTCTTTGATCAGTGTTTTTTCTTAAATAAAAAACTCATGCATTGTGGGTAGATTACATTTCTCTTATCTTATGTTGAGCATTTTGTTGCTCATTTCCATCTTTCCTTATTTGGCAGAGTTGGAGGTCATCCGAGACTTTTAAGTCGCTCCTTTTTAAAAAAAAGCCTTTTTGCCCCTTATTATGTGAGCTCTCCAATGCTCACTCTGTGTATGGTGATGCCTGCCCTGGTTGGAAATTCTTTTGCTACACTCCCTAAAGGCAGCAAGTGATTCAGAGGGGAGTATGTAATTTGTTTTGTACCGTGGAATTCCTGCCATGCCTATATGTATTTAGACCACAGGCAAACCAATAAAGTTGTCATAGAAACAAAGCGTTTCATGAATAAATCAATCCATAACAAACTTGTAAACTTCAAACAACCCACTGTGCTTTAACAACACATCCGTTACACACACAAAATAATCATGTTTGTAATGAGCAATGCGCAATAGTATTCTTCTCCATACATTTGGACCTACTTGCCATCTTATAAATATTCCTTAATGTATTTTCAAGCAGCCTGTGGATTCCTACCGAGTTAGGATGAAATAAGTAACTCCAGCTGTCATGATAATGCTGGGAAAACAGACGTTTAAAAATATTCTTCATGGTGAACCCTAGTTCAAACTGTAGGTTTGGAAGACTTACTTAGAGGACCCAAGGGTATTAAAGTGAGGGCAGTTGGGAAAAGTTTCCCAATTTTGGTCAGCTTTGGCACTCATTTTCCACTTTTCCAGTTTTCTCATTTGACTCCTAGTATTTCACTCTGCAGGTAGTAAGCATCTGCAAGGAATGTGGTTGATTGGCAGGAGGGTGGAGTGAGCAATTTGAACAGTGACCTTGAGTGGCTTTAAAATGCTGAACCATTTCTTCCAGAAACTACCATGACTGGATTGGAGAAAGAGAACTTTGTGGAGAAAAGGAGAATAATAGTGTTTATATTTCTTTGCAGATGATAAAAAGGTAAGGGAAGGGCAGACCTAGAGAAGGAAGTCAGCGTAATACACATCCTCTGGGACTTGTTCTGGCTTTTGGAACATGAGAATTTTTCTTGTTTTCCTGCTGTGTGAAATTATATCCATAGACACATTTTAGATGTGTTCTTGACCAGCAGACTCCATCACCTGATTTAGGAATCTTTCTCTATCTTCTTGGGATCTGTTAATGTCTTTGTCTATATCTTCATTTGATACCTCAGACTAATTAGATATTTCATAAATACCTGTGATCAGAAGATGAGTAATTAAAGCATCAGTGTAGTGTGATATAGATGTGAACATATTTCCAATAACCAGCTTCCAAATTAATAAATTGAATGTTATTATTACTTTTCTCATGGCATCAGAGGCAATTTCAAGTTGTCAGACACTGTAATTATTACAATTCAAATCCACTTACTTTATAACCTCAATCCCACGTGTAATTCCAAGCTTTCCCCACTCCATTATTTGTTTGGCCAGACTGGCTTGAAGCAGGCCTTTTTGCTTTTCCTCTAATGTTCCAGAGTTTTTGTGGATGCCTGAGATAATTCTTTCCTATATACCATTCAGAGTATGGCAAAGAGAACAGACATGGAACGCTCAGATTTCCTCAGGGAATTGGTAAAGCTTGTTCATTTTTCCCTCTGTATGCTTGATGGCTTTACTGAGTGGTTTAGCACAGGAGTAAGTATGGCTTTCTTGGTCTTGGGTCTGACAATTCCCAAGTCCATCAATGGCTAATGACACCTTCATTCATGGGAAGGTATCTATTTTAAACAAATTTTATAACTTAACAGTTGAGTAAAAACATAAAAATTGCATATAGTGATGGGGTATGATATAATATTTTGATATATGTGTACATTGTGTAATGCTTACACCAGAGTAAGCATGTCTGTCTCAATGATCCATTGCATATTTATGATGTGACCATTTGATACCCTTTCTTTAGGTTTCTAATATTACAGTAAACAAACATTACCCATACTTATACTCAGCAATGCCAAACCAGAGCTTCTTATTCTATCTCATTGCAACTTAGCATCTGCTAATCAGTGTTTCCCATTTTCCCTGACTTTCTACCTTCTCCAATCTTAGTAAGCATCAATCTACTATCAATTTCTATTATAGTGACTATTTCAGATATGGATGGTCACGTGTTACATGACACTTTTCCTGGGTGATATCACACTGACTTTATTCACCCCAGTTAAGGATCCTAGGACAGACCACAAAGGTGATTATATTCCAAAATACAACAGGGTAAATTAACAGGATTATGTATAGAAGTACGGGTAAGGATTGTAGGAGGAGAGACAACTCAAAGATAGCTGCATCACTGGAAAGCTCACTCCAGCCTGGATGAGACTCAAAGAAGCTGCATCCCGGAGCTCTTTGTACAATTTTCCACCAGCTAGACTTGTCAGTGAATAGGATTCCTTGTGACTGCTGGATTGTCCAGAGGCGCCTCCCTCATAAGCAGTTGTTTACAGATTCCCTTTTACTTCAGGAGATTCCTCCCTCCCACTGAATCTTGTTAGTTTCAGGAACTTCCTATAACTGTTGAACTGTTTGCTTTATGAGTGTCATGAGCCTTCCTCCACAGTAGAATGTCTCAAATTGCTACACAATTCTTCTGGGTTAGACTGAAGGCAAATCCAAGATGGCATTATATTATGTGGAGAGTAAAAACGCCATACATTGTGTGGTATTCATCTTTCTGTTCTTGACATTTTACCTACCATAATCTTTGGATCCATCTCTTCATCACAGATGACCAGGTAGCCAAATAGTATGAATATGGGATTTACTGTGTGAAAGAGTATCCTCTCAACATTCACAATCACCTTCTGGGATCTGTGAATATGAACTTAATTGACCATAAAATTTTGTTGATGTATAAAGTTAAAATAAAATTTTACTGTATCTTAATGAGCATTAAGTAGTTGACTAGGATCTATATAGGAAGAAGAGCAGAGAACGGTCAGGTGCAGACAGGGGTGGATATTAGAGCAATGTACCTACAAGCCTAGAAATGTCAAGGATATATGGATAACACTGGAACATCAAACTTCAGAGGGCATTGACTTGCCAGCACTGGTCTTAGACATCTAGCTTCCAAGATTGTGAGAACAGATTTCTGCTCACTAAGTTATGCAGTTCATCATCTTTATTACAACAACAGGTCTACACTTCAAATTTTCTTCTTAAGGGTGAGCAGAATGACCAAGTACTACTCATCATCATCTCTCAATCGTTGAGCTCAGCTTCTTCCAAACGAATGTCATTTTTTTTCTTTGAATCTGCACCATCCATAGGTATCTTCAGCTCAGGGGTTGGAACTCCTTTCATCTGTGATTCTGCCCTAGCCCTTAAGCATCACTTTATCTTCTTCCCTTTCCGTCATTTCATTTTCCTCCTTGTCGTGCAGCTGCTTTCTCTGAATTGAAACATTCACTCCTTGAGGAAGGAAAGAGGTTTTTATGATCTGAAAAGCAAAGGAAAATTCCAAGGCTCACCAAGCAATCAAATGTTACCTGACTCAAGAAATGCTGGAAACTTACCCGATCTGTGAGCCACTGCCCTCAAAGCTGTAGAAGCCGTTGCAATTGCTGGGGAGGGTGGAGGCTTTCCCACAGCCCTGTGCTGCTGAGATGGGGTTTCAGTGGTAAGCTCCCCTTTTTTTGAGTCTTCCATGCTCCTGTGAATAAACCTTCACTCACACTCCTGAAAGTAATATCGATAATCTCACTTGCTCACCAAGTTGGACTTGGCTGGAATTGTTTCTTTTTTCTGTCATTGGTGCCCTGTCTTGGGTGAATAGACATTTGTTCACATCTCCTGAGAAACCAGCATGCTGAGGCAGACTAGAAAGACAGGGAAAACTATGTCTGACCAAAAAGTCTCACCAGCTAAGAAGCAAGAATTCCAACACAATTAACATTTGCTGTACAGGCTGCTGGTGGAGAGGTCATGTTCCTTTGCTGTACAGATATCTTATGCCAAAATGGCCACTTTTTATTATGCTTAAGATCTGAATGTATGTTTCTTTGGGTTGGGCCTCATGCTCTTCTTCAGACATTAAACTTTGCTGTAAACTTTGTTTCCTGTAAAGATCCCCTACTTTCCTGCATCCTCATGAGCTAGACTTTACCAACTACAATTCTGCCAGGTTACCTCCCAGAGCCACCCTATGATCTCATTTATGTTTCTTAGAAACTGTCAGGAGATTCTAAACTTTAAAATCCACTAAAATGCACAGGTGACTATTGGTAAGCAAAGGGAGAGGCTCTGAGAAGCCATCCTTTTGGGCATGTCTTTCCTTTCTTATGAAATGTCAAATCCGGGAATTCGGGTTTGGACAGGTTGAAGTTCCCAAGCAGCTGGGTAAACGTATCTCCTGCCTATCTCCCACAATACTGAAAACACAGTGTTCCTAATATTATTAAGTTTTTCTTTCATTATAAAGTTCAGGTTCTCCTGTCTGCCTTGCCTTAAGCATTGACTCCTCCAGACCTTCCTGTCCTTGTCTGAAGTTCACTCTCTACATCAGCAGTGTTTCCCCCTCTGTCTTACTAAGCCTTGAGTTCATCAGCATTGGCCTTGTGTGTTATCTGCTTCTCAAAGTACTAACGCTCATCTGATTAGAGAAAGAAAGACATGAAAATGGTGTGAGCTGAGGCAGAGCAAAGTGATAACATTTGAGCGAACCGAGATAAAAGATCTGTAAAGATGGTGTGTCCTAAGAGAGTAGCTCTCCTGCAATTTCCACTCTTAAGTAGTAAATGAACTTATCAGAGGTACGGATAAATGCATGATAGGTGACAAAAATGACTTCATGTATCAATAGCACATTATATATCAGACCTGTGCCAACCCTTAACTCGCATGTCTCATTTAATCTGCACAATGACATAACAAATGTGCTTCCCTCTTATTAATGAAGCAAATGGGCCACTAAAACATTAAGTCATTTGGCCATCTTTCCCATATGGCCAAGGCCATACATTTCACAAGTGGTGGGTGTGAAATTCCAACTCAGGGGTTCCTGAGCATTTTTACAACTTGAACAACTAAACTTTGTTCTATCCAGTTGCATTAGCTCAGGTTGTCATATGCACAATCAGAGAAAGTGCAGCTGCGAAGGCTGCCTTCTTCATTGCCTGAATATCAGTGTGAAGTCAGTAAGGGATGTCTTCATTAAGAAATATTTTGCCTAAGTTTCATACCTCAGCAATTTGTTTTATCACTGCAGCTGGGGACGCAGCTCAGTGGTGGAGCATTTACTTAGCATCTGCAACACTCGGGTTCATCACAAGCAACACTGAAAAAGATTAAAAAAAAAAGGAACGAGTTCTTCAAGTCTATCTTCGAAAGGGAGGTTCGGGAGCTGTATCTCAGAGGTGGAATGCTCGCCTAGTCTTTGCATATTGGATAAAGAAGTATGTCAAACAACAGTATTAGGATATTTCTGAGAAGCTGTCTCGCAAATGTTTATGCTGTGTATTTCTTTAAGTACACAATATAATTAGTATTGAAGTCTGGTGTAAGGATTACAAGAAATCATAGAAAAATATGAATCCTTCGTCTTTTCCATCATTCTTCTGAACAGTGTGCCTTCATCTTCATCAAAGTGCCCAGATCTGTACTTAATTGCATAGGAGTAGAATAGGAGGCAGCGTATCACACACATAGGATATATCAGTAGTAATAATTTTTCTGAGTGGGCACAGCTTCCAAGGATTTTTCCTCCTCAGTTTGGCCCAGGCCTACTAGGATACTCAGTGGCATGACATCAATCATGGGTGCACACTGCTCTCCTGGTATCCCTACCCACCTAGTGAACACTCAGCACCCTGCCGTTACAGCTAACCTTTGTCTGCAAGGAAACCTCGTAGTTAGGATAGCACAAACAGACACGCTTTGGATGACAGCTCTTTAGGGTTTAGTTTTCAAAGAATTTCCCTTAGACTTGACACTTAAAAATCACTGGGTCAAAAGCAAAATGTACATGTAATTCTTAGATACATATGTACCTTTTGCTCTCAGGAGAATACACGTGGGATTTGACAGATATCGCAGCATGACTCACAAACCAGTTAGAGTTAGGAATCTTTTATCATAGGGCTGCTCTAGGAATCCCTAGCAACTCTGATATACCAAGGTCCAGCCACATGATGTCTCTTTCCCTTAAGAAGCCCTTTGAAGTTCAATTAACCCTAAAAGCCTTTCAAAGCATGCTCTGGCTTATACAACTGTCTTAGTGGTCTATATTTATTTTTAGGGTGAGGATCATGGTGCTTCCCTCACTGAGAACACTATAGGATTCCTACGACCCAAAACAGGCTTATGAGAGGACAAATGTCTAAGGTATTGAGTTTCTGTTCACCACGACTCTTCCTTCTTGAAATTGCCAAATCATCTTTCCCACTTGAATTTCTAGAAATCTTCATTTAGAAACCACACTTAATTCTTTTCATGGATGGATGTGAAATGTCCCCCATAGACTCACATGTTTGAAGACTTAGTCCCCAGCTGGCGGCCTTGTTTGGGAAGGTTAGGGAACCTTAGGAGATGAAGCTTTTCTGGAGGAAGCAACCGCTGGGCAAGGGCCTATAAGTTTGATAATCCACTCCTTCTCACCCCCATCCTCTCTCTCTCTCTCTCTTTCTCTCGCTCTCTTTCTGCCTCCTGATGGCTACTGTAATATGAGTCAGCCCTCTGTCCCTGCCATCTTGCATTCCCTGTCTTAATGGATTCAATCCCCTCTGGAGCCATCAACTGAATAATAAACCCTTTCTCCCTCAAGCTACTTGCGTGAGTGTATTTTATCAGAGTAGCGGAAGAGTAACTGCAACACCCCTTGAAGAGAGGGAGTGAATTGTGTTTACTTATTAATCACTGCTGGGTTTTTTTTTTTCCTATCTGGGGTGGGGGAGGTACTTAGTTTCCAAACAAGACATTATTTCAACACGCTTCTTTTATAACCAGAGAGATTCAAGTTCACAGTTGAGGAACTGTGAACTCACTACCTGTGTAACTAACACATTATATTTCTAAAACTCAGGGACTGTAATGTTAATGAAATCACTACAGTTGTCTTTCTGTATCTACCAGGGATCTTCCCGGATGGCTGCTGAGATCCAAGTCTGTGGATGCTCCATTTCATGTATAAAATGGCATTTACATATTACCTGTACAATCTTATTGTAGACGTTGAACCATCTTTAGATTATATATGACACCTAATCCAATATAAATGCTATGCTAAATAGGTTTTCTCCTTTGTTGTTTTTCAGGGAATGATGAGGAAAAAGTTTGTTATTGTTCAATAAAAGCATAAATTTTAAAATTTGCTTTCTGTGATTAGTGGAACTCATAAATGCAGAACTAACATATACAGAATCCTTTTTATTTGATAATGTTAAATTAGGTGTATTTTTTAATTTCTGTGATTGCATTAAGAGTTTTAATAAAATGCCTCAGGTCAGTCTTTAAACGGCCCATGTTTAGGCTTAGAGAATTCAAGAGTGGCTCCAGAGACCATGGAAGCCTTACACACATCATCCCACTTCCAGTCTTTCATCTTCTGGGCTTCTCAGGGGAAGCAGAGGCTGTGGAATGAAGTGCTAAGGCTTCCAGCTTTTCCTGGCTCACCCAACCACAGTCAGGTTACTTCTTATGGCCCCGCCCTGTGTCTGGTTTTCTTTCCAACTCTTTCTCGCAAAGGCAGATAGGATCCTGAAAAGCAAATGTAGACATTCTCTGATAATTTGACCCATTAATTTTGTAGGAAATTCTTTAATTTACTGTGGGGCCATGTCCTCGAAATGCATTATCTTCCTTTTAGGACTTCCCTCGCCGCCATGTCAAAAGAGATGAAAGGCAACATGCACTGGAGGGAACAAACATGATTTCCTACAGCTGTGTTTTGTTTGCCTTAATAATTAACATGGCTGCTGACTAACCCTTGCAGCACCCTGTGTCCACTTTATCACAAAGGAGTGGGCATTGATGGGAGGAACTCATGGGGCTAACAAAAAAAAAAAGACGTGTGATTAAGGCATTAAAGATTTAAAGGTTGGTGTTAGAATGAAAGGTGGAATTACAGCAAACATAACAATGTTTAAACATTACATAGAATGTGTTGTGCTTGGAACACTTGTTCTTTTCAACATTAATAATTAAGGGATCCTGACAACTCATTTCCAATTCACCACTAAAGACACAATTTCTTAAGAAATAAATCTAGTGGAGGATCTCCAATTGTCAGTACCTCCTTATTTTTCAGGATTTCATGTTTCTGTCTTTGATAGTCTGTAGCCAAATTGAAACACAAACTGCCTAATATGTAAATGAGACATAACTGAGGCTTGACGTGTGTGGTCTGTTGGCATCATATTGTTGATAGACTAAAAGTAAGTTAGGTTATATTGGAAATTGTTTTACACAGGGATCATTTTTAAAAATACATGTTTGTTTAGGAGAGAGAGAGAGAGAGAAGAGAGAAGAGAGAATGAGCAAGCATGTGTATACCACGTGTACATGAAGAGGTCTGAGAATAATTTTTTGGAAAGTAGTTGTCTTCTTGCACCATGTTCCTCCCAGGGTTGAGCTCAGGTCACCAGGTTTGTGTGTTGGGACCTTTCCCCACATAACCATCTGCTGTGTGAACACTTTTCCTGAGTAGACACCACACACTTCAGATGGGAGTTCCGTGACAGACCAATGTAATGATCATGCAATGGTCTAACTTAGCAAACCAATGAGTTTATTGGGGTTACTTACATAAGTAGGGGTGAAGATTACTTAGAGGGGCAGGGACATCATAAGAAAAGACACCATCCAACATGGGTAAAACTCAAGAAGCTGTGCCTCTAGAGTTCTCTGCTACATAACCTGTTAGGAGAGTCTCCAGGCAAAGTCTCCTTCAGAGACTTGGCTGCTCCAAGGTCTCTCTCTCTCTCTCTCTCTCTCTCTTTCTCTCTCTCTCTCTCTCTCTCTCCCATCTCTATTCCCCCAACTTCTTGGCTAGCCTCCTCAGCAGTTTCTTCTAGACTTCTTGATTGCTTTAACATCTCTCTCTGACTAACTCGAACTTCTCAGCAATCTCCCTGGCAGAAGAATCTGGTGGCCCATCAGTGGCTTACTATTTTTCCATATCCTGGAGGGAGCTCCTCCCCAAGCTCATTGGTTTCAGGAACTTCCCAACTCGTTAGACTTTAACTTGTTAGACTTTCTAAGGATGGGATGTTTTCAGTCTGTTACACATCTTCTTTAGCTTAGACCGGGACAAAGTCTAAAGTGACATTAAGCTGTGCCCAGAGGAAAATGTCATACAACACCATGTCACCAACCCAGTGCTTATTAAATCGATTCGAGATTTTATTTCTTGAACTCTATAACTTAGAAGGCATTCTAAGCAAACTCTTCATTGTATATTTGAAATCAATTACATTCTGGGGGGAGGAGGGAGGAGAGCCAGCATGTTCATTCTTTGCTTTTTAAATAAGAAACAGCAGATGAGAGTGTGATCAGATATGCGTTCTCTGCTTTCTATGTGCAGCCGATCAATATTCAAAGTGTGGTTCCAATCTACTGCTCATCAGAGTCTGCATGGTACCTGGCAAGTGAAACTTGAAGGGAAATTTTGTTGGCCGTGTGTCTGTGCACAAACATCCTTGCAAAAAGAGAGCAAGATGTAGTTATGTGGAGATTTATGGCAGCTACTCAAAGAGCTGTATCTTCAGTTATTCCATCTGGTAAAATATAACAGAAGTCAATAATGGCTATGGTGTGATAAGAATTTCACCTTAAAAGTGTATATGGGTTGATATATAATCCTAATCCTTTAGGATTTAGCAAGGTTCAAATACATTTATTCCATAAACCTGTGGTTTCTAATATTTAGATGCCATCATGAAAAGTCTTGTCTTGTATCTAAAAAAAAACAACAACAGAAGAATGAAAATGGTAGTAAAAATGAGTGACATAAATTTAATTTCTTCCCTGCAATGTCTTTTTTTCCTTCTTAGACAAGATTCTTTCTTATAGTTGCCATCATTACTGCATTGTTGATCAGTGCCTGTAACATATCTCATACTTACGGGGACTGAAATATTGCTCTTTCACAAAGGAGGAGAAAAAGAAGGTAGGAAAAAAATAATGCGTGAATTCTTGAAGCTTCTGCCAAAAACATTACCCATGTCATTTGCACTCACATGTCATAAGCCAAAGCAAAACACAAAGTTTATTCTGATATTGTGATGTGGGAAGGAATGTTCTATGGCTAGTTTTCACTTTGAGAATATAATGAAACGTTTGGTGTAAAACAAATGGTCATTGCTGTGTGTCATGAAGCGGGTAGATGGCCCTGAAATAAGTTATAAAGCATTCATTTTATGAGAGAGAGAGAGAGAGAGAGATATTTGCTGTGGGTCTTCCCATTTGGTTAACCCAATCTAGAAAGCTCTCACAGCCATATTCAAAGGTTTGACTACTAAATCATTGCAATTCTTATGAAGCTGACTATCAGTTTTAAGTATCCTAGCAAGATTCAGAAATTCCTCTTTCTTCTTGGTCCTCCTGTTCCAGTCCTCTTTCTTTTCTATCTCTTCTTGTCTTGTTCCTACTGATTCCTAACACCTTTGGTCTCTCCCATGGTAGGTGACACCATCTGAAACTTGCTGTGGAAGGACCTCTCCTCCCAGGTTGAAATCAAACAGCTTTGTAATGGGTTGATGCAGGCTGACCAATCACTGGCAAGAGAAATGTAAAGTAGGATTTGCAGATCTCTCACTTTCTCAGCACTTCGGTCTGGGAATTGCTATGTTTGTCATTAAATCACACAAAGAGAAGGAAAGACAATTCTCCACAGGAAGTGGGTGCTTTTGCCAGAAATAGGAAGATATCATACATATGCACATGTGTACATATACATACATAAATATATGCATTGCCACACACACATACACACACGCACACACTGTACCTCTACCCAGTCTACGTAGCTATTCCAACTTATTAAAGAGCACAAGGAGAAGATCCACTCTGGGCAATATTTATAATTTTATAAATTATCTCACACTTCCAAATCTCCTTTAAGAACCTAGAAAGAATTATTCTCGCAGATGAATATACTCTTACAAGTATTTCTCAAAGCTTTTTTGAAGATTTTCCAATACATCGAGGTGTTTTGAGAAGAATGTAAGGTTTAATTCTATTTGTAACACTTTGTATTATAGATGATAGATATATAGACAGATAGATGAGAGATGACTAGGCAGATTATAGATATAAATAGATGATGATGATAGATAAATAGAAGATAGATGGTAGATGATAAATATAAATGATGATAGGAGATAGATAAATATAGATAGATAAGAGATAGAAAGATAGAGATGATAAATGATAGATATAAATAGATGATAATAGATAGAAGATAGATAAAGTTAGATGATGGTTAGTATCAACTGTCCGCTTGATGAGATTTAGAATCTCCAATAAGAAGATTCTCTGGGGGAGTGGTGTCTCTGAGGAATTCTTTCAGATTTAAATCAAAGCATCTGTGCCTGTAGTTTTTATCATGCTGACTGATCCAGGAAGACCCACCCTAAAAATGAACAGCAGCATCCATTCTGGAAATTTGGGGTTCTGGATTGAATGAAAGGAGAAAAAGTGAAGGATTTACTGCTCTCTGTTTTCACACCATGAATGCAATGCCCCCAGCTGCTTGAAGCCCCTTCTGCCTTCATTTCCTCACTGGGATGGACTGTACTGTTGAATTGCACACTGAATATACTTTTCCCCTTCAGGTGTTTCTACTTTGACTTTCTTTGCATTATGGACTGTGCATGAATTGTTCACTAACATAGACCTTTTCTCTCTTAAGGTGCTTTTGTTAGAATATTTTATCACAGAAACCAGAAAGTAACATGAGACACCATCACAGGAGAATCATGACCTATGTGACGAATAGTTTAAACTACCATTACACAAAGACATTTGATCACAGAACACTTTTAACACTCACCAAACAGAGTAGGAGGAAGCAGGAAAGAAACTAACACAACAGAACATCTAATAATATCCTTTAAAAGCTCTTTTATGGGATGGAAGGAGAAAATTTTTCTAGAACCTCCCTGCTGGTGCAGTTAATACTTCTTCAAATTTCTGGAGGAACCAGAACTTAAGTGGTAGTCTTAAGCCACTGCCACTTGATGAAACATTTCAGAACTCAACAAAGCCATAAGCTTTTTGATACATGTATAGAATTAGGGTTTGACAGGGAACATCTCTTTAAAAATCAATTCATTCTTCTGCTTTAAAAGCTGAATTTGCATACTAGTTGCAAAATATATGTGAGGAAATGTGAGCTGCTAGAGGAGAATAAAGCATGCATAACCTCCTTTATCATGGACAACCTGATGAATTGTGTTGAAGGGACCCTGGCTTTCAATCTTTCTCAACTTTCCCCTCCTTGCTTGTAAAATTAAACCAAATAATGCACTCTTTTCAGAATCGTTTGAAATAAAAATTACATAATAAATATTTTGTGACAGCCAAGCTGAACAATTAATTGCTAAGAAGGTTTAAGGTGACTTCATTGTGGACACCGTAAGAGCATCTGCTGAGCATCAACTGAATGAAAATCATTTTGCAGGACACCACACAGAAAACAGAATGAAAGAAAAAGAAACTTGGCTCAAGATCTTGGCATGGATGTTCTTAGCTCATGAGAGAATCAAGGGTACATCCCTTGACAAGAGAGCATTGAATGTGCCTATGTCAGAGGCATATTCTGTTTGCTTTGAAGCAATGGATTCGTTCGGACATTGCTCCTACTGAAGCACGAACCAGAGGCCTCTGTTCCAGGAAAGAATTCCTAAAGTCCACAAAGGGAAGATGGTAGGACGCCTTTGCCTCGGCTCACCTCCCCTGCAGGAAGGTGTTCTTGTCACAGGACGGATCTGAGCAAGCAGGTAACAACTCCCCAGCAGCCTGATATCATGAGAGCTGTGAGACTTCCACTCAGCTTATGAGCTTTCAATGAAGAAAATAATTAGATTTGGAATAAAGAGACATCTACTAGCCTTCTTTTCCCCATTCCAGAGCTGATAAAGAGTTTCACAAAAGTACTCTTTGCAGGCTATCCTGTTCCCAGGAGTGTCTTGCCGAGGGTTATTTTTGAGCTAGCAATGCATGCAAGGAAGAATCTGCTATGAAAGTGGATGAGTAAACAACTCAGTTTATGAGAATATGAATTTTGAAAGCAACAACCAATTTCTATCCCTCTTCCCCAATTCCCTTCACAGTGTCAAGCTTGGGAAACCAAGTCAAATCTGAGAACCCTTAAAAAGTACTTTAATTAAACTTTTCTTTTCAGTTTCCAAATTAGGGCAACACATAAGATCATTTGCTTTGTGTGTGTGTGTGTGTGTGTGTGTCTGCGTGTGTAAACGTGTGCACACTCTTTGAAGGACAACTATGAAGTAGTAGTACCAAGTAAATCCTTCCTTGACCACATCCTCTTTTCTGACATGATTTAAGTTATTGGTCAACTGAATTAAAAGAAAGGATAGGTCTTCCTATCTGAAACCAGAATCTCATTTCTATTTTGTATATTTTATCTACTTACAGTGTTCTCAGACGGGACATCACTAACTTGCCGAGGCTGGTCTCAAACTCACTCAGTCTATGAACCAGAGAGGACTTCCACTCAGGATCTACTTCTTTTGCCTCTTTCATAATGGATTAGTACTATAAGCCATCATGTCCACCCTTTATGGTCCTATTAATAAAAAGCTTATTTCTTGTAGTTCTGGAGTTTTAAGAATTTGTAGTTAAAGGGCTGAATCTGATGAGATCCTTTTTGCTGATAGGAACTGTCTTCCAGGTCTTGAGGGGACAGAGGGAATCTTACAGAGAATAGGTACATGTGATATAGCCAAAAATCTCTTTTATAATAGACCCATGTCTATGAAAAGTAACCCGCTCTATCTCAACAACCTATCAATCCAATAATCCCCGAATGGGCTAGTCCATTCTCAATGGCAGACTTTTCTGTAGCTACTCAATCCTTGAAAGTCAGACCTTATTCCATTAGCATATGATTTCTGAAGTTTGTTTTGTAGGGTCTGGGGGACAGGGTTCCAAACCATGGTCACCTGGATATGACCATGTGTGAAAATGTGACCCAAGAGTCTACATGAGAATTTGATTAGGTACATCAAATATGAATAACTCAGGTTTTGCTTATTAAATGCCCAGAAAATGGAACTATTTCTTTTGTTTGTTTTTCAGTTATGAGCATCTAGATCACCTCCTAGCCTTTCTGAAAGTTCAGGAAGACATATATTTCCATTGTTATATTGCTGTGTTGATGCATTTTTCTTTATCACAATGTGTCCATGGAGCATTAGAATTAAGTGTATTTTTCCATTAAAAAAATGCAAGTATAGGCTTGTTGAAGCTTGGAAATAAAGCTTAGGACATACACCTAAGTTGACTAAATTTGCAAGATGTATGCATACATACACACTAGATAAAATATGCTTAAAATCAAACTTTCTTCCAATTTTTATTTTTTCTTGAATTTTTATTCTAATGGTATTTTACATAACATCATTTTCCCACACAATATGTCCTTATTAAAATTAATTGACAACTGAGAGAAAAAAATATGACTTGCCAATTTGAAGGAATTAGGACTTCAGTAAATAAGAATCAAGCTAACCAACTCTATCCCCAACAAAATAAAAAAAAAGAATCCTCAAACAACCACATCAAAGCAAGACTATTAGAGTACAGACTGTGCTTGGATTATTTATTTTGACTAGTGCTGCTTGAGTTTAATTATTTATGATAATAATAGCCTTATACATGTACTATTTTCTATGGTAATGTAATTTAATGTGAGTAGCCAATTCACTAACCTGCTTGCAAGTCTTTTCTGAAGAGCTGGCTGTCATATGCAATCTTTAAAATCAATACTTGCATTTGAGACTTCATATGGCTTCAGTGTACCCTATTCTGACACTGTCATAACTCAGTATGCTAGATTTATTTTACGATGCCCCATGTGTCCCTGGGAATTTTGGATATCTCAATTGAATAGAATGAAATCTGTCTTGAGATGTACATAGACAGACTCTTGTAATAAAAGGCCTGACTAGTCCACAGATTCATGAGTGCCCTTATGCTTTCCGCAAAGTTTATTATTTCTGTGTATCACTCTGTGTCCCGGGAAGGAGGTGAGAAGAGAGGGCAGACTGATCCACTGTAGGCAGGATCTACAAGACTCTGCCATTGTAGGATAGACGCTTTGCAGACATGCATTGAGTAGTATTAAAATTATTAAATGTACTTGATTTGAGAAAGTATCCCTTATGATCATTAATTTTTCATTAGACAAACATCACTGATGTTATTATTAGCTGTGCTGCATTGATTCTTCATGAACAAGTAGTCTGGTATGATTTCATAGCTCATGCACTTTCGCATCTCCTATTCCTTCATATCTGATCTCGATCCATCCATCCAGATCTCAGCACTGAGGTGTGTGGAGGCTTCTGTCAAGTGTGACACTCACCACTCTCCAGCTGTGATAGGAGGGACTCGACACATTCTCTAGGAATGCGTATGCAGAAGGGATGAAACGAAGCAGCTGAAGCCCCACTGCTAACCCTCACCCACCACTGGGAGATGATACCGTAAAGAAAAATAAATAAATAAATAAATAAATAAGCTGGGGAGTTTTAGTGTGCAACTTTATTGAGGAATTCAATGATTTACTGTTCAATATAGCAAGGCTTATCGTGTAACTTAGCTGTGGAACTCCCTGATTTACTGTGAAGCACAGTGGGGCTTATCATGTAACTATTATACGAGAGTAGTGCACAGACATGGTTAGGGTTTTTCAGAGACTATTAAGAATGACTGACAAGCTTTTCTCCAATGGACCAAAGCAGGCTTTCACTAGCAAACACAGTCGTTATTCCCAGCATCTGAAATTCTACTATTTTAAATTTCTTCGGCGCAGATGTTAAGGGTAACTTTATATGACTACTTGATCTCTCTCTCATCATTTTGAAGCTAAGCTTCTCCTCTAAAGAAAATTGCTATATGAGGTTTACTGTCTTATGATTTGGGTATCCATTTTGTAGGATTTAAAGTCTGTTTAAAAGAGACATTATAGCTGAGGCAGCGGTATATTGAAACACATAAAGCACAGGAATGTCTCATCTCCTGTCAGTCCTAGATTTAAGTCCTTCCCAGCCTCCCACGATGGTAGGATTGGATCAGCGCTCCTCAGCGAAAGATACAGGGCCTGTGAATTAAGTTCTGATCTGCTTTCGTGATGCAAAGAGCATGAAATGGATGGGGCAATAGCCTCAAAGCAAGATCAGCTTTCCTGAGTGTTAAAATGTCCTAATGTTTGATGCTTGTGAGAAGCTAGATTTCAACAGAGGTAGGTGAAAAATTCTTAAGCAGCTTATGCTAAACACATTTTTTTCCACTGTGAAAACAATTCTCCAAGACATGATTCTAAATTTTTGAAGCTAGAAACTGAGTATCATTGCCTTTGGGACCATCATCTATGCACAGTGCATAAAACCCAGTCGGTAGTTGAAAGTATGACCAGAAGTCATATCTCTCCCATTTTCTATACTTACTCCCTGGCACAGCCTTTCACCAAACTGTCTATCCTGCATCTCCTTCGTCAGCTGACTCTCAGCTACCCTTTCTCCTTGTAGCAGTTCACCTGCATGTTGCTGATAAAAATAATGACAAAATTTCTTAAGGGAACAAGGAGTTCATCTCTTATAATAGTCTGGTTACAGTTCTTAGTCCAGCTTGGCAGGAGAGCTGCACCATCACCAAAGGGCTGAGGGAACTGGCCACGCCATCTCCACTTAACAGCTGAAAGAGAGACAATCCTTACTTGCCAAACGAGCACATCTAGCCAAGTATACAGAAGGATGCCACCCTCCTCAATCAGCTGTCTGTATTTTATGCACTTGTCCAGGTTCCATCCACAATGGACCAGGCCTTTCCCATCAGTTAGACATTTATGCACAGTTAGACAATCTCCTGCAAGTTTGCTCTGTGCCTAACTCAACTATTTCTCTGTAAATGTGCCCAGAGCTCAAACCTTTAACTGTCAAGTTAATACTTGTATCCAACCATGACTCTCCTATAAGCTTGAGATTGGATTCACTTATTCCTTTTCTTCTTTCCTTTCCTTCCACAGGACCTTGTCTTTTTGAAAACAAATCCTAACCAATTTTGCATACCTAATATTTCGCTTTAACTCTGTTTACAAAACCTACTACCTAATTTCTGACATAGGTGACATATTCAATATTTTTAACGGCTTTTAATTTTTTAATATTTATTTATTGTATGTCTGAATAAACAAATGTATGTGTGTGCTCATGCGTTTTATTCCTACCTCTAGGAAAGGAGATGTTTGCTCTGTCTCACTGTATTGGAAGTACGTAACATGCTTTCAACTTTTACAGGTACACTCAGCTACGAGTTTTCCTTGCCTCAGAAGAGACTTTGCACATCTATGTCTAGGAAGTACAGGACCAGGTGCTCTTAGAGATAAAACAAATTCATTTTGCCTACTGTGATAGATGCGTCTTGGGGAGCTTGAGGCAGAATTCTGCCTGGCATGTGCCCTCCCCCAAAGGAACACATTTTGAAGGATTGATGCTATTAGAGAGTGGTAGTGGAAACCTCCACAACTGTGAGCCAAAATACCTTTTCTCTTTTGAAGTTGACTACCTCTGATATTTTGCTATCGTCATTGAAAGCTGTCTAACATAAGAAATCACCACTTTTTTTTTCCCTAGATGACATGAACAGCTTCACGACTGGTGCATAGTCTTCAACCCTTATTGTGCTTTAAGATCATCTAAATTCTGCAGCTCGAGTGATACCCATCTTATGTTCAAAATCCTTAGACAAATGTTTTATTCTAGAGTTGAAATCCAAATCCCTTATGCAAACTAGAGTCATATAATCCTTGGTATTTCTACTGCCTTCATGACCTTAACTTTTACTGCTTTCTTCATATTGACTCCATCTTTACTCAAGTCCCTCAAGTTTCTGTGCTTTATACCTGTCATCTGGACTAAATCCCATCTGAAATGCTCATTCATGATTCTCTTCTCAAATGTGTCCAGCTCCCTTCAAATATCAATGCCATGATAGTCTTACATGGTCACCCTGTAGGAATCCCACATTTCACATCACATCTTCCACTTACCTTATTTTCTTTGTGAATGTTTCTCCTCTAATTAGACTACATAATCTAGTAGAAATTATGTTTACAAAGTGTGATAGTTAATCCTGGGTATCAACTTGACACACATGGCATTAACTAAAATTAGCTGAGACCACCTGAAGAGATTACGAGAATCAATACATTTACAATACAAAGACCAGCTAGATCCCATAAGAACCTCCCTAGATCTTATTGGAACCTCCCAGTAGAGGACCAGATAAAAGGAACCAATGAACAGGAGACTGGGAAAAAGAGAGACTCTCCAGGACTCTTCTAGTCTTCAGCCCTCACCCACTAGCCTACTGGATGTCTGCCGTGACTTCCTGCTTCCATGTCACCTCTGCCATGAAAATCTGTTTCTCTCCTCAGGAATTGTAAGTTGAATAAATCTCCCTTTCTCCCTTAAGTTGTTTGACTTTGAATGCTCTCTCATAGCAAAAGTTAAGAGTAACCATTACAGAAGGTCACATGCCCTTCCAGGTAAAAGCTTCACAAAGAATGAAGTTCTTATTTATTTTGTTTGTTTATCTCCCTCATCCGAAAGTGTATGGCTACAGCACAAACATACACACATTAAACTTATGGTTTGATCCGCCCAGAGAAATCCATCAGTTGAACAGAAAGATGACATCATGGATTTCATTGCAGTTTTATTACATCATATTGGCATTAACATCATGTAATGTACATATGGCAATTACATGTCAGGAATTACTTTTATGTTCTTCACTCACTTTATATGATCTCTATCACAGATTCAATCCTGTGCTTCTCTAGTTGGGCTGCAACTGCTCAGCAAGGGTTATTATCTCCATCTTTGCTTGTGTCTGCAAATAGTCATGTGATAAATTACCAATAGAATTTTGTGGATAACTTCCAAGAGATTATGAGTGATGAATCTGTCTTCTCCTTATTCGCTCCCCTCTCCTTCTTAGAGGAGATAGTTAAGTACAGTGGGAAATACACTGTCAACATGTTGTTATTAACATGATGTTTTCCATTTCAACTCACTATTATTCATTGGGGTAAGGATGGTATAAGGGTGATTCATTTCAAAGCTTAGGAATGGTTATTTTCTTCTTGAAGGAAGTATAGAAAAAGAATAAGCAAAGAGGAGGAATTTCAGGGTCAATATTGAAGAGACAGGAGGGATGGAATGTAACAGCCAGGAGCTGTACCTCTTTCCTGAGTTTTTATTCATCTCATGTCTGTCTTAAAGAAGTACAAAAGAAGAAGGGAGCGAACAAATGTATGATCTGGAAAAGACGGGTCTATGTGTTAGGGAACCAGCATTGAAAGATAAAACCAAGAAAAACCAATTAGATCTCTAAGCTTTAGAGGAAAAAAAAAAAGGTCTTGTCCAATGATTTAATATTTCTAACTTTAGCCCCCAGTGCCTCCCTGCTCGTATTGATCTCTGATAGTCCTGGGCTCGCTTTCTTTAACGGTCACCCTGGCAACCCCATATCCCAGCAGATCTAAGAGTTCTCTTTTTTTTTTGTTTTACACGTAACTTCATTGGGGAAAACAAGGCAGCTGGGATTCCTAACATGAAGAGATTTTCCTTTTATAAAGGCTAGCTCTACTCTTCACAACAAAGATATTGGACTCAGGATGAAGGTCAATAAAAATTGTAACCTGCGTGTAAAATGACTGTTCCGTTTTCAGGTTTTCAAACAGCTTGCTGTTCTCACCGGCACTAAGAAGTATTATAAAGATGATACTTCTGTCTCTTCCCCAAGTCCTCCGCATTGTAGATGGGTAATATTTGCCAAGGTTATTGTCAATTTTGAAGTTCAAGAAATAAGAGGGGGAAAAAAATCAACATTTGAGGATTGGGGACTGAGGAGAACTGTTTTAACTAAGTCTGTGTGTCAGTCTTGGTAATTTTAAAGTTATATCCAGGAGAGTACAATTTATTAGACAGTGGAAATACTCTAGGTGATAGCATGTTTTATAATAATAAACAAAAATTGAAATGAAACATGGCTCTATAGAGTTTAATTTATGAAATGAAAAGTTAACACACAAGTCAAATGTCTGAAAGAAATGAAAGCGAGGACATGCTAGAGAGTGGAGTAAGTACTGTTTATTGGGCTGGGAGATGGATCAGCCCTTGTATGAAGACCTGAGTTTGAATCTCCCACACAAACACAAAAAGACAATTAAGACACATGTCTATAGTCTCAGTACTGTGGATAGGGAAGGGTGGAGAGAGACAGGCATATCCCCAGAACCAGATGTCTTGCCAGTATAGACAATCAGTGTGAGCTGGGGTTCAGGGAGAGACCATGTCTCAAAAAGTAAAGTGGAGAATGATTGTGAATGATGCCAGGCATCTTTGACCTCTGGGCTCCGCACACAAGCACACGTGTACACACTCACTCCCATGCACACACAATGAATAGAATATTTTAAAAGAAAGAACTGCTTCTTTACCATTCCAATACCAAGACTGTCTATAGCACTTCTTTCCCTATACTTGACAACATGTAGCAACTATTCAATTTCCACCACTTTCTCTTAAATGGTAGGTTACCCAATTTGTTTACAAACTACTGTGAAGACACAATTTGATGCCTCAACTAAACAATGACTGTCTTGCGTCCTTCGTTCATTCTTTATTTCATGTTCTTAATAAAACCTGTAAGTTTTACAGTATTCCTTACAATAGAGTTTAAAATAGAGAATGGTAAAACTTGTACATTCCATTATTGTGACACTCTGGTTGCCTCCCTCAAATTTAATTTTAGGCAGAATTTTTGGAACTGTGAAGTAGAGCATATATGCATGGGAAAAGTTGGAGTAAAAATAAAAGAAATGAAAGAAATAAGAATCCAAAAGGAGAGAAGGTGAGAGGCAAGTTTGTCATTGGCAAATTGATTTCAGCATGTTTAAGTCCAGTTCATCAGCGATTGACCTTAGTAAGTTTCCTGGCCTCTGTAAATCATAATTTATCATAATGAATGGTGACATACTGTATTGTGAATATGATACTAGGTGATGTATGTTGAGCACTTACTATGGAGTTTTATAGTAAATTGAAATCATCAGGACTTCCATTATTAATGTGGTAAACAGTAAAACAGGAAGAAATGTACTACTGTAAACATTCCATATAGGCATGCATATTATTAAGTTTCAGAAGATGAAAACTGGAATATTCCTTCCTTCACATTGTTTACTTCTACTTTGCTATATGGATTTATCACTGTGCCTTTTCCCCTGAATTCCCAAACATGATCGCTCAAATCCCAGATTCATCAGAATCTGTGCCTGCTCTCAGAATAAATTCATATCCATTCAGTTACCAAAATCATGCTTCATACTTTTTTTTAATATGCACTTTCTTTATCCTTAAATCCTAAACAAATTCCCAGATGATGACATCTCTCTGGTCTTATATTCTTTAAACTTTATTTATTTTGGGGGCACACACACCACACACATACACATGTACGTGTGTGCATGTGTGTGTGTGTGTGTGTGTGTGTGTATGTGAGAGAGAGAGAGAGAGAGAGAGAGAGAGAGCACTGTGGAAGACCAATAGTGACTTTGGGAATCATCCTGGATTGCAAAAAGGATATCTCCTTTTTGCTTTGCTCTGGGATTTCCCAGGCTCTGCCCACCAGGGTCAGAAATGCAGACTGCTGCCATTTCTGCCAGGTGTTTTTATGTGAGACTTGAGATCCAAACTCAGGACCTTCTGCTTGGGCAGCATCTTAACCCCTGAACCATTTCTCCACCCTATGAACTTACCTTGCTTGAACAGAATCCCCTTGGGTTCCTTAAATATAGCATCTTTTACTTAAATTTATCCAGTGAGTTAGTGTGCACAGCAAATCGGCTCATGAAGATACTCTCCTGATCGTGTAGTTAGGTCCTTCAAGATCACCTTGGTTAAGTCATTTGTATAAATTGCTCCCATGGGTGTTGCATCTTGGATCATCAATATCTTTTTTTTTTTAGTTCCTTCATTTTTCTTTCTCCTTTCCAATAATTTTCTGCAATTGTGTCCCAGTCTATTCTTGACAGAAACTCTTTCGACTGTTGAAATTTCAAAACAATCCTCTTCAAGAAATCACGCCCAAATTCTTCTTAGAAGAATTTCAATCAAAGTTTACCAGCTGGTCAAGCTTATAGAATGCTGACTAATGCAGTGTAAGAGATACTGTAGCACTCACTAAATATTCCAGGTGCTCCCTGACTTTTCACAGCCTTCTATCATAGTTAGGCACAGGTGTCAACTTAACAGTTGAGGGTTTGGGCTCTGGGCACATTTGTAGAGAATTAGTGGTTGAGTTAAGCGCAGAGCAAGCATGAAGGAGATTGTCTAGCTGATGGGGGAAGGCCCAACCCATGGTGGGTGGGATTAGGACCTGGAATAAAATACAGAATACTGGTTGAGAAAGTCGGCATCCTTGTATACATTTGGCCAGACATGCTGTTCTGGTAAGTAACGGATCGTCCTTCTCTCAGCCATTATGTAGAGATGGTGTGGCCAGTTCCCTCAGCCCTGGTATTGGTGCATGCTCTTCCGTCAAGCTGAACTACAAACTGTAATCAGACTATCATAAGAAAATAAACACCTTGTTCCCTTAATCCCTTTGATGGTAGATTTATCAGCAACCATGCAGGTGAACAGCTACTCATTCCTTGTACTTCATTTGAAATCAGGCAATAAATTCTAGTTGAGAGTGGGAGTGGACATGACTTACCACTCAAGTATTTAGAAGTAGGTCCTAGGACCTACATATTGCAGATAGTTGAGCCAATGCTATTGGATTCTGTAGTGACCACCTGCTGCCTATCTACTGTTAAGCAGAACAACATGTTCAACTTAAGTGGGAATTGGTCAGAGTCAAAAAGACTTGAGTTTTCTGATTACACACATCTCTCGTATATTCCATCCCCTCTTGACTAGATTCCTGGGTCATTTAGATGCAGCTGTAATGACCTCAGTAGAATAACACCAGCAGTGCAGGTGGAAGCCATGGATAATTGACTCTAGATCTCATATTTCAAGGTAGGGTAATCGTCTTTGTGGAGTGACCACTTGTCATGAAGTGGTTCAGAGGGAATATTAATAAGCATAAGGGTAAATCACACACTCAGATTTATGTTGCCACACCTTTCATATTACTGCACATAAAGAAATGGAACTCCTGATGGTCTTTTGAACATTGCCATTCTAAGGTAAGTAATGGACACACTGACACGTTTGCTGCGTTTACCCATTTGATACACTAATTAGTTGTACAAGGGTTCTCATTTCTCCGACTGTCCTTCAGAGCAAGACTGTGGGTCCTGCCAATACCTCCATCCTGCTTTATCTTGCAGTTTGCTGCCCATTTTTTCACTTTCAAAAAAATGAAATAAATTCCCTTTTTAAAAAAAATTCTTCATGTTGAATTGAAATGGAGAGCTCATGCTCAAATTAAGGGACTTTCACTTAACTATTCTGCCTCATTTAAGGAAAAAAAAAAAAACAAGCCTTGTTAGCTAAGCTAAGATACGGTATTTGTGAATCTGTAAGTGGAAAAGCATCCGTCATGCAGCTGCACAGCACAATAAGTATTTTAAAAAAGTTATATCTGTCTTGAGGATATGTGATGTGAGAAAAGATGCAAAAATAGCATCCATCATATACAAAACAATCTTGGGTAACTATACCTTTCCTTTGTTCCCTACTTTTTATATCCATTCAGAGCTCCCCGAATATTACTTCACATGAAAAATCCTACCAAACACACACACACACATACACACACACACACACACACACACACACACCCCACAATGGGAACTATGAGATTCTAGTGGCCCATGTACTGCATTACATGTGAGGTTGGGCACCTTGTTAGAGTCCCTCCCACACCTTTCCCATCCCCTTTTTCCCCCGAATCACTTAGAAAACTCTGCAAACAGGGATATCAGCACTTGGAAACTTCACTTCCAGGGGGTTTAAACCTTGACTGTTAGAAACATAGAATTGTGGACTCGCGGGTGTAGTTCAGTTGGTAGAAAGCTTGTCTAGCATGCACAAAGTCCCAAGTTTGTTCCCCAGCTCTGCTTAAAACAGGGCACGGTGCAGCAAGCTTCCAATCCCAGCAGTCATGAGGTAGACACAGAAGACTCAGAAATTCAAGATTATCCTTGGCTATATCGAGACTCCAGCTCACCGGGATCTATGAGATGCTGTTTAGGCAAACAGGGAGAACGGCTGAGGAGATAGCGTACAAAACTGGTAACCTGAGTTTGATCCCTGGAAGCCCACATGGTGGAAAGAAATGATAGAAGGGAAAAGGGAAGTGGTCCTTCGACCACCTGTGCATCATGGCATGGTTCTCTCTCTCTCTCTCTCTCTCTCTCTCTCTGTCTTCTCTGAGATACTTCATTTTTCCTCTCACTTTGGATCAACCCAAAGTACAGTTTATCCATGCCAACTCTTTGGAGAAGTCCTGTGTGGGGAAGGTGTAATACCCAACCAACATCAACAGGGTCTCCTCACAACGTTCCAACAAGATGTGGCCATGTCGTGATTCCCTCATCCTCCATGTTTGTATAGTTTCACCCTCAACTCCTTCCATCAGGACTGTTCAAATCAAACACCAGTCCTTCAGTCCTTGCCTCAGGACTCACTTCCAGAGGAACCATTCTGAAGCATGTATGATATTCAAGATGAAATTGTGTGAGTCCCCTTTGAAAATCTTTTGTATGAAATTGAGGCACTGCCTGCTGTTCTCCCATTATCCGTTTTCCTCTTCCTGTATATTAATAGGAGTTTAGCTGAGCACAGTTCTCAGATGCTATTTAAATTGGCTGTGGCGATTTAAATTAGGTTTTGGCAAATAGCACGTGGCCAAAAATGATATTTATAACTGCAGATTCCTGTATTTTAAAAAGAATGCATCTCCCTCTTTCTGTTGGATGAAATTTTAATACAATGTTTGAATTAAGATAGCCCTTGCTATCAAAATGTGGAAGCACCTTATGATGGGTGGAAAGCAAGACAGAAGTAAAGGTATAAATTGTCTTGACTGTTAAAATTCAGACTGCCAAGTGGGAGAAATAAACCTTTACTAAATTTAAATCATTATCATTTGGTCACTTTGCTAATGTGACTACAGCTTATCTGTAGTGAGTCCTGGATATTATAATTCTTTTTAACTGTTTAATAGAGTAAGATAAAATAGATTCACAGCAACTCTTGCTGCCCTTCCTCCCTTCCTCCTGTCTCCTCCCTTTCTTTCTTCCTTTTTAAGAAAACTGATCAGTGGAGTTGAAGAAGTACCTTCTAAATAGGGTCAAAGACAAACATTCTTTCACAGAGAATATCCCGATGAACTCATTCAAAGTTCTGGCTTTGGAAACATTCCCAAGCCACTTTTACCTGCTGTGGATCAAAACTGAAAGTTTTAACTACGGATGTATTGTGAGCCAGGCCTGCTGAGAACCCAGAACTGTGTTTATCTGGCATTGTAATTTTTGAAGATTCATAACTAACATCTGCAGAAAATGAAGTATAATCGTTCTACAAAAATTCAATCTTTCAGAAGTCTTAACTTCTATGGTCCAATTTCTTTTAAAGTTCATTAACCCATTATCCTTCCTCCTAGTCCATTGATTAGACAATTAGTTATCAAGCAGCTACCAACTCTGTATACAGCACATACTATCTAGATGCCTTTAAGAAAACAGAGGGGTAAATATATTGAGTACTTTACCAGCACAAGAAATTGATGATTTAACCTGGCAATAGATTTAACCGGAAAAAAAGATAATTTAGAACAGGGTTATATATGAAAGGTGAGAAACTCACCACACAGAGAGATCTGCACAAGACAAAGGGAGGGAACTCTTGATTTTCTTCAAGAAATCCACTTCTTTTTTTCAGTTGATTTGCTCCCTTATTCATTCATGCTCCCAATTGTATACTTATGTGTTAATAACATGTCATTCAGATGCGAAAGGAGTATCAAAAGTAAGACGAAGGGAAGGAAAGAGAATTAGAGAAGATTGGTTGCTGCATGCCGGAGCCTAGGTGAATGGGAGTACACGTGCCTGCGCAAGGATGACTGAGCATAAGAAAATTAAAGCCTCCAAAACAACAGCGAAGTGTTGTAGTTTTATAGTGTCCACTGTCCGTATGCATGGAGTGAGATGGATCTTTAATAACTTTCGAATAAAAATGATTAAGAGAGTAATTGATGCCCAAAGTACTTTTCGCTGATCACAACTATGAGAACATCCTTGAAAATGTTGTTCCCCGTGTAATTTTCTTTCTTTTCCCTTAGCAGCAATGATCCCTGTGGACCAATGAGGCTCCTGCTAGCATGAAGAGCTTGGTCTCCACTGACTCATGATCACAGTCGCTAGATGATTACAGCCACTGGGTCCCTTCAACTAGCTGGCGCAGTAAACACGAGCAAGATCAGTCATTCTTTCTATTCCTCTGTGTGTGTGTGTGTGTGTGTGTGTGTGTGTGTGTGTGTGTGTGTGTATGGACGTGTGTTTGTGGGTACATGAACACATATGTGCCCGTGTTTGTGAAGACCTAAAGCTGCTATTGGGACTCATTTTCAATCACTCCTCTGCCCTTATTCTTTTGAAGCTGTGTTTCTAATTAACCCAGAGCACCCCTGCAAAGAAAGCAAAGCTTGCGGTTCCCCAGTCTCTGTCTTCTGGGGCTGGAACTGCAGATGGGTCTCCATGAGAACCCCACATTTTCACATGGGATCTGGGGTCCTTGGCTCACACTGCAAGCACCTTGAATGTTGAGTCACCTGCCCAATCCTAAGGCAGTCACTGTTGGGCTACTGCATCATGTAGTGACCCTTCCCTCCTGGACAAAACAGCCCCATTTCATAAAAGACCCCTCTAGGCACGTAGGTGCTTTCTCTCCACCCAAGATGGCACCCTGGGCTTCTCTCTTTTCGTGTCTGTGTTCCCCCCAGCAGGCTCCGGTGCTCCTGTGCATAAGACCTCTTCTCTTATAGGGTAAAATCCAGAGTGTCCATTACCTCCCCCACTTGCCTAATGCCCCCTAGTTGTACTGTGTATAAGCTGAGACAAAAACAACACTCTGCTGCTGTTTCATCCACTTGTATTGGGACAGCCGCTCTGCTCCTGCAGTAAATCTCTTGCGTGCGCACGGTCTGTGGTCTTTGCTCTTGCTGGAAATTGAAGAGGGTCTCTGAGCCAGCCCCCACTTCAGTCACTCTTCTCTCTGGGCTCAAACCTTTCCTTCCTCGTTCCTCATTTCCGATGTCTCACCTCACAGATGCTGCAGCTTGGAATCCCTGGACTCTGGGCATTCATAAAATAATAGGCAATAAGTGGAAAAAACTTTCAAAATTTTGCTTGAGAAAAGGAGGTAGAAGCAATCAGGATGATTCCTGAAATCACCCTTGGTCCTCCAAGCTCTGATACACACACACACACACACACACACACACACACACACAATAAATAAATAAATAAATAAATAAATAAATAAATAAATAAATAAAATTTGCTTGAAGAAAAATATGACAATAGATCATATTTAATCAAAATCAGAATTTCTGAATTGTTATATCAACATAATGTAAATGTATGCTCCATATTACAGATTCCAATGATTGCAAGGTAGTACATGTCCCATACTAACACGAGTTGGCATTTAGGATACAGCAAGTGGTCTGTCACTCTGTTTTCCTTGAAAAAATTCTAGAAAATTGGAAATCAGGGCTCAGTGTAAATAAGTAATATTTTCTAATAAACTTCCCAAGGAACAATACTTTTGTTCCATGCTTCTATAAGCTACACTAGGTTGTGTTTCATAAGGTGATCTTTCCAATCTGAAGATGGCCCTCTGCTTAGCTCATCTTTCTCTATCATTTTTTTTCTAAATCGAAGATGAGCGTGAGTTTTCCAAGTATTCTTTGAATTACAATCCAGTGTCCCATTTGGGAATTTTCATCCATTTTTAATGATTTCACTTCCATTTCCTAGAATTATAGCGTCACTCAGAGTTGGATGGCAATTAGTGGTAAATTTCAAAAGAAATCTTGAGTTCCCAAATATTTTCCTTTCTTGAGAAATTGCGTTTATTCCAGACAGAGAATGCCATTTGAAGGAGAAAACTACTCAGATACAACTGTTTTAGCATCATGTGAACTTTGGGGTCAGAGCTTTGAGGAATTCTAGAAGCCTGTGAGCCACGGGGACTGATGGGGACATGACCCACAGTGGAACCATGTTCTGCCAGTACCGGAGCAAGCAGACCTAAGGCAGAAGGGCATTGGGATAAGACGCGATGCACAGACAGAATCCACTGAGTAAATTTCCCCTCTTTGCCTTTAGAAGTAGGCAGCAGATTCCTGCTTTCTTTCAAGTTGCCATTAAAGTAACTTGATCTTTGCATGAGTCCATGTTCTTTCTTCTGTTATCCGTAGTCAACTGCATTCCCACAAATATCCCTAAAACCGCAAGTTATTTTGAGAGAGAACACAGTTTGTCTATTCATACGTACAGCATGTTGCAATATACTCGTGGCTGGGATTACTGAGTGGCTCAACAAGTCTCCCACGTCAGAGCTGGAAACAGTAAGTTGTGAGTTCACCTCAAGGGAGCAGTGGGTGGGGCAGAAGAACTGCCTGCAGGTGATAGGACCTGTTAGGAGTTTCATCTGGGAGCTCCCTTAGTCCCATGTTCTTGTTCTCCTCATGTAAATGAGGATCTAACTGGTCCATGTTTGACTAGGCAGAACAGCCTGATTTACAGAGTAGCTTCTCTGCTGAGTGAGGTTCTACCTGGTCGGGTTCTGTGCTCATCTTTCCTGCGCTATCACTAACCCTCACACTTGGGGCAGACTGGAAACCTCTGGGTAACCTTGAACTACACTGTGGTTTGACCTCAAAGGAGCTGCTGTTTTCTTTTATGAAGTCTTAAAGGAAGCTTTTTCGACCAATCTTAGGTTGAAAAAGGCCATAATAGGGGTTCTGTTCCCTTTTAAGTTTCAAACATGATTTTCTCTCAACAATAATCTTATTAAAGAAGGTACAGTATGAAGTATGCTACATGCAGTAGGATAATCATTTTAGTTATTGCTACTCTCTTACTAATCTTGTGGGGGGGGTTGTGGGTGTGGGTGTGTGAGTGTGTACATGCACTTGAGTGCGTAGACCTGTGGAGACTCAGTGGCAACATCAGGAATCATCCTGGTTCTACATTCTTATTGCTTTGCTCTGGGTATCCCAGGCTCTGCCTTGTGAAGCCCAATTGCAGGCCTCCTCCATGTCCACCTGGCATTTTTACATATGTTCAGGTGATTCCAACTCAGATCCTTTTGCTTGTGAGGCAAAGGCTTTGAAATCTGAGCCATCTCCCCACTCCTCTCTTACTGTTCTTAGCTACGAACCGAACTTCTTATTGTGGGAATATATTATAGGCATACATAGGACTCAGTAATTCAGTACTCTCCTGGGTTTCTGGCATTCAGTGAGGTTCTTTGGGCATTTCTCTTCTGGGTGAGGGACAGCTGCTAAACCAGATTCTATGTTAAGCATGAACAAAGTGCTCTGCTAAAAACGTCTGGTAGTGTGTCCAAGAAAAAGGAAGTAACTACAGGCCACATCTCCCATATATCCTAACTTCTAATGTGCTGTGTAAACTTAGACATTTGCATTTGTGTTAAACAGCATGAGGTGAAACTGGGGAGAACTCTAGTTCTTTCAGCATTCCAGTTTTTATATCTTCAGATGAAAAACTCTATTCATATTTTCTTCATCAGATAAATGTGTGCACATTTAAGTAGAGTGTTCTACTCTGTCAAGCCTCTTTAGAAATATACACACATGAGAGCAAGCATGCATGTCTACACTGGGTGTTCAGTAAACATTATTTTGGTGATTTCTTGCTTTCCATTCAGACCTGCCAGTTGACTTCATTAACTTCAGTAGGAGAAACTGTTGGTGACTAGCTGTTGCAGTTCACCTACATAGTTGCTAATAAATCACTATCAAATGGCTTAAGGGAACAAAGAGTTTATGCTCTCTTACAATTGTCCGGTTACAGTTCTCAATCCAGCTTGACAGGAGAGCTTGTCCAGGGCCAAGGGAACTGGCCACACCATCTCTCCATAAAGGCTAAGAGAGGGATGATTCTTACTTGCCAGACTAGCATTCTGGCCAAGTGTATGCAAGGATGCCAATTTTCTCAACCAGCTTTCTGTATTTTATTCCAAGGCCTAGTCCCACTCACCATGGGTTGGGCCTTCCCCGTCAGCTAGACAATCTCCTACAGATTTGCTCTGGGCTTAACTTAATAACTGATTCCTTACAAATGTGCCCAGAGCTCAAATCTTCAACTTGACATGTTGATACCTGTGTCTAACTATACATTAGGCTTAAGGGATAGGGACTGTTCTTGTGGACTAAACCGAGACCTCATAAAATCTATGGGAAGCCTTGGAAACAAGCCTAGGTATGATCTGCAGGCTCTGAGCTGTTCTCAGAGGTTCTACTGTTAAGATGCTGAGAATCGTCTTGCAGCCCAACAGTAGGATCCGACCTGCTTCTGGAAGCTGAGTGGGACTGAACCCATTTCCACATTGTTAGCGTGCCAAACAGTTTGACACTGTAATCCAGAACCATTGAGTAGATCAGAGCCTGCTGCCTCCAGGCTGAACCTTGACCCTGACAGGCATAGGGTACATGCTTGCAGAGTGGCCCCTGGCCAGTGGAGAAAGGTTATGCCATGCCAGAGAAATATAAGTGCAGACAAGAGGGAGAAAGGGAGATAAAGAGCCAATCACTGATGTTCCAAGACAGTTCCAAAAAGGAAGAGGAGGAAGAGGAAGAGGAGGAAGAGGAGGAGCAAAGGCTGAGCTCCCACCACTGAGAATGACCCACCCCTAGCATTCCATTCCTGTTACTAGGGCAGGCTGCTGTCCCAGTGAAGTGCTTGGGATTCTCCGTGACACCTTTGATTGGGAATTCTGTGAGGTAAGGCTTGTTGTTCCATTGCTCTGAGCACTCTGCCCAGCAGAGTCTTCCTGGGTCTCATAGAAACTGACCTCTCTCCTTCTGAACTTCCTCAGGAAGAGATGAAGACCCCTGGACACCTTGTCATGTACATGTTCTGAGACCCCAGTATTTAAAAACTGTAGGCAAAGGTGGAAACACTCTGGAAAGTTCCTTAAGCTGGTAAGGAAGGACAGCCATCAGACAAGGGAACAGGTGAGCCAGCGGCAAATCTGGGCACTGAAAGAAGCCACCGTTGGCAGTGTTTGTACCATTCGTGCCACCGGTCTTTACAGCTGTGGGATTCGGCCATTTCACAAGGCTGGAGCCAGCGACTCCTCAGAGTCATAAAGCTGCAGGATTGTCAGGCACAGGGGGCAACATCCGCCCCACTCTCGCTCTGTATTTCTGAAGGCAAAACCCAGCTTTCTATATTGGCAGTTTGAACTCGATCTCCTCCGCATTCTGCTCTATGGAATTTACTTTGTGATGAAGAGAACGATGGATTAGTGTTTCCAATCCTTGCTTCGCTTAAGACCTCCGGAGCCCGGTGTCTCCCGCTCCTGGCAGTGATTGTTGTGGCAATCTTCCCCTTGGCTTCATCTTCTCTTTAAGTCACACTGTACTTCTTCCAGGCCAGTCAAAAATTGCCTTTGTATTTGAGCCTCTATCGCCTGCCTCTTTCTCTTTGCACATCCCCAGAATCTATCTAAAGTTGACTTCTTAAGTGGAATTCTGCACTGCTGATTTAGAAGCAGCTTATCCTGGAAATTGTGCCTGTGATATACACTTTCTGACTTAAGTCCCACACTTAAAACACCCAGAGGCAAGCTAGATATACCATCAAAAATGCCCATGGTCTTGACAGGATAGAAGGAGTTAATTACATGCCAGGTCTGGACCAAACCACATCTCATTAAAATGTCTGGGATGACATTCAAGGCATCAAGGAGCAAATGAAAAGAAAACATCTGAGACTAAAGATGAAAGGGCAGCTATCCGATGATAAGAAAGAGCTTCTAATTTCTCAACTGTTGCAAATTTTTCTTTAAAGAACCCTGCCGTCTTTTGGTTTTAAGCCTGCTTTGTTCCAGAACCATTAGTGTGCTGAGCCACAACCACTCAATAACAACAGCAATCAGACCGGAGTCGAGAGGCAAGATGCCAAATTGGATCTTGGGCACATTGGAATCTTATTTCCTAAACACTGGATGGAGAAATGACATGGCTTCAAAGTCAATGAAAAGGCAGGTACAAAATAGTGGAAATACACAAATGCCTATGTAGATATATTCAGAAACAGACACAGTTATAAAATAAGAAGGGTATATACAAGCCCCAGGGGACGTTTGCTTGTTTACTTTTTTGCTAGTTTGGATAATTTTTCTTTTCGCGTATGTGTGTGTGGTGTGTGCATGGGTACGTATATATTGTTTTGCGTGTAGCTGGGTGTACATGTGTGTACAAGAGGGCCTTTGAGTGTATGTGCCTGTGGAGCATTGAAAGACATTGAAAGTCATTCTGGATTTCTTTACCTCTTTATTGCTTTGCTCTGAGGTTTTCAGCTTCTGCCTTTTAGGACCAGAAGTGCACGCCATTGCCATATTTGCCTGACATTTTTCTGTGGGTTCTGAGGTCCTTTTGTTTTGAGGCAAAGACTTTAACTGCCGAGCCATCTTCCAAGCGTCCTGCAGAACATGATTTCTCCAAATATCTGCTGGCTCTAGGACTGTCCAATCCGTTGACAGAGAGAGGTAGACTGTGAGCCATATCATGACATTGGAAGAATAGAGACACCAGAGAGGATGAAAAGCAGTGACCAGCAGGAACTGGCTTAGCAGGCAGACTTTCAGAAGACTGTGAGAGATCCACAGCAGAGAAAAACAAACAAAACCACTTCTTTTCTATGAAAGAAAAGAATCTAGGAAAATGGAAAATGAGGGAGGAATTTATCCCAATCTACCTCTTTGATCCTGCAATGAAGACGGAGACACGCACACACAGACATACGCACGGACACACAAATGGCAGAAACAGTAGAATATGTCTTCATGTGTTCATCTGAAGCACTTTAAAAGTAGACTTCAGTTATAAATATCAGGCAGTGGGAGGATTAGCATTTAGGCAACAATGATCCATCAAAGTTTCTTTTAAATAGGAAAGACTACAATGACAGGGATGGGTGAAATCATAAACATTTTAATAAAAGAGGATGGGTGTTGCCTGGAGTAGCAGAAAGTTACAAGAGACTTTAGTTCATAGATTGGGCAAGAATTTATTCTGCCAGTCAGAGGAAGGCTTCTGCCTGTTCTTGTAAGTGGATATGTACTGGGCTTCAGCCATGCCTCTGTGATTAGGTAGTGTTTAGGTTTGCTTCACCATGCCAGCTAGGTATTTACACAAAGCCCATATGCATAGTCTGTAAAATAAAAGATATTTATGATCTTGTTTTTTAGGGAGAGTTTGCTGATCATTCCTTTAGACGATCAGAATAATAAAATTACTTAATACTAACCATGGGGACTAGCATATTACATAGTTAAACACTTTTGGAATAAAGTGTTTTGGAGTAATACCTATTCAATAGAAGGGAGAGGAAGCTTGCTAACATTATAGATCAGTGGGCAAATTTTGAATTGCAAAATTTAATAATAACAAAAAAATAAGGTTGCCCACTTCTATTTCCGTTTCAGATAATCAGTGTGTAATTTCTTATTACAAGTGTTCCTTCTATGATTTTCAGGACAAACATATAACAATAGTTACTTATTGTTTGTACAAAAAATGTAGCCTGGATAGCTACTCACCCTAATTCCAGCCTGGCTCCATTGTTCAGTCTAAGTAAATCCTGTGTGCCTCTGTCTTAGAATGACAGTGGGCTACAAGAATGGGGAAGGGGGTATGTTCTGTCCGCAAATGACAGAAGTGGTATAGTTTTGGCGACTCAGAAGCAGCTCATATGTGGAGGTTGGCTTCACGCACAAAATATTGAATCAGTTCTGGATGGCTCTATATTCATTATTTCCCTTGTTGCTGTGACCTGACAAGAAGCAATTTAGTGGAAACGTTTATCTTGACTTTTAGTTCGTGGGGATCATTGCATCATGACTGGGAAAAAGTGGTGGGGTGGCAGGAAAGGCATGGGGACAGGGACAAGAAGGCATGGAGAGCAGGGGCAGACAGGCAGCCAATTACATCACATCCACACTCCGGAAGCAGAGCATGAACAGAAAGTGGGGCCTCAGAGTTTGCCCTCCTTGAACCCTCCCCGCCAGGGATCCACCTCCTCCAATGAAGCTCTGCCCCTAAGCGTTCCACAAATGTCACAAGCAATGCCACCAGCTACAGACCAACTCCTCAAACCCAAGAGTCCACAAGGAACATCTCCCATTCCTCACAACAACTTCATGATGACATTTTTCAAATATAGGATCTGATGGTTAGGAAGTTACTAGGACAAGAACCGATTAAAAGTCTCTTGAAAGCATGTGTTAGTGGGGACAAGGAATCAATCCCATTGCTGAGTAGCTCAGACAGGACCATGAACTTGAATTGGACCTGAGAGATCCTTCTAGATCTTTATGTGACATTGCTAAAGTGCTACGCTCTGGCAAAGGTTCCAGAGCCTTCCATTCCTGCAGTGAACGCACAGCCAGAAGTACACTCTCTGTTTTCACCAGTACTTACGGAAAAGATAATAGGAAGGTAACCCTCAACCCTTTCTCAGAAACTCAAGGATCTAGAGACCTGCAGGACAGCCTGTGCTTTCTAATCAGGATAGAAAGCCCCACCCAGCCCTTTAGCTCTTAGCAAGAAGACCGCAGATGTGGCAAACAGGATATTGAAAGGCACAGGCCATCAAAAGCAATAATATTCAGAATGGGGAAGGACTGGGAGTTGACTTAGGGGTGTGGCATGTTGCTTTGGAACCATAAACTGGCTCTAATGGATTATTTTGTACAAAGCAGTATGAACAAGGCAAGTGCTAGCTATGGTTATTGCAGTTGTTACAGGCAGTGGTCCATGAGTCCAATTACATGCAGGCAGTGCCCCAGACACTGATTTTGCTAATTGCTATCCCTCAGACTTGGAATTCCTTTTTATTCCAGTTGCATATTTTTTCAGTGAGAGGATGTGATTTCTAGCCTGATGGAACTGGTTGAAATGCCAAGAGCATCATGATATAATCGGTTACATTATGAACAATTTGTTGACTTTTGGGGGGGATGTGGCAAACATGAAAGAAGAAGAATAACACCCATTTGAAACTATGGAATCATGTTTTATAATATGCTCTATCTCATATAATAAATGCCTTCTGGAAATATTATGAACATTTAACAAAGAATTTTTTTTTTGTGCCAGGCTTGGACTAGGTCAGGGAGGTACTCACATGAATGACTCGCTTCTTTAATCCAGACGCTTCTAGCCGAAGCCAGAGAGAGAAATGCACACAAATCAGTGTCCTTAGATGTTCCATAGTGGGAGCCCAGTGGGATGGTTCTTCAGGAAGCCAGATCTTGGTGTAAAGAATGAAGGAGGATTCATTGTAGCATCTGAGAAACTCATCACAAAAAGAAAGAAAACTGAGAAGCAAAGAGCAGACTAAACATACCCAGAACAGGATCCACAAACTGTGACTCACTAAGCAGTCTGGCACATTGTTTGCTTTGATGAATAAAGTTTTATTGACCCTCCCCCCCCAGCCAAGCTTATCCATTCACATATTGTTTCTACTTGCTCTGCGATCCACTGGCAAATGCCAGTAGTCACAAGAGACCATGTGACCTACAAATATTGAAATATTTGTTATCTGGCTTTTTTTTTGATTCACAAAAAAATTGTTGATCCCTGCGTCAGCCTATGTAAAGAATCAGAATGGAACTCTGAGGGGCTAGAAAGATGGCTCGGGGGTTAAGATTCTGTCTCATAAGCAGAAGGATCTGAGTTCAGATCCTGGATCCCATGTAAAATACCAGGCAGAAATGGCAGTGTCCTGCACTTCTGGCTCTGGAAGACAAAGCCTGGCAAATCCCAGACTAAAGCAAATAGGAGGTAGAAGCAATCCAGGATGACTCCCAAAGTCATCTTCACTCCCCCACAGGCTCTCTCTCTCTCTCTCTCTCTCTCTCTTCTCTCTCTCTCTCTTTCTCTCTCTCTCTCTCTCTCTCTCACACACACACACACACACACACACACACACACACGCCCACACAAAAAATAATAAAAAATTGTATTGTGAGGATACAACTGAAACTGTAGAATATTTAATAATTATTCAAATGTACTATGTGCTTAATGCGTGACAGACAAAATGCTTTCCTGGGAAGCAATAATTAAGACACCCCCAGAACTCAAAGAATATCAATGTACAGGGAGAAAAATGACCACTTTCAGGGAAAACAAAAAGTATAGGACACTCATGAAAGATGACGTTCTTGACTCTCCCTGGATCTCTGCTTTGGAAACAAGCCTGGGATAGTGTTGAGACCATGAAGGACAAAGAGGAATTCTCAACACAGAGTAAAGGAATGTTTTTCAGGCAATCTGATAAAATCCATCAATTGCTCATATATTTATTCAAGTAATGTAAGCCACTTCTAATTCTTGCGTATAAATAACTTATTTCTTGGAATACTTCAGAAATCACTAATCCCAATCGAGTCATGATCTTCTTCTTTAGTATTTTCCATCCATGCTCTGATCTAGGAAGTCCTAGGATTTATTTATTTAAATGCTGCCATGCTGTAGAAATGGATGGGACACTCCCAATTAAAATATGAACAAAGTGAAGCAAACAGTAAGAAGCTAAGAACTGACACATAAGTAAGAAATTACAATTCTGATCTCTACCTTGCCTTTGAGGACAGGATTCTTTTATTTTTCTTCATTATTTAAAGAATACCATCTTAGTTTCTGTAAGCAAATCCATGTAGACAAGATTCTTTACATTGAGACTGAATTTTGTCAGGCTGTGAAAAGCCCACCCAGTTTACCTTCTGGGTGCAGACCACTTAAATTGGCAGAATTCTTAGCCCAGGTAAAGACTTCCATGGGAAGTCTCATGGCCCACTAACTTGAGAGTGATTTCTATATTTCTTAGTATCGAAGATATCTATAGTATCTTTTCTACATAATCTATATCTATTTATATATCTACATCTAGATGTATGCTACCTATAAAATATGTTCTCTCTGTCTATATATAGCTCTATCACATCTATCATCTATCTGTCATTTAATTCTCTACGTGTCTCTGTGGTTTCATAAACCCGAGCTGGACCGAAAGTTGCTTTGTGGTTAAATATGACCTTGAACTTCTGATGCTCCTGAGTGCCAAAATGGCAGTCCATTGTCACCATGCCTGGTTTATGTGTTGTGGAAGATCCAATCCAGGGTTTTGTCCATGTCCGGGAAGCCTTCTACTAATTGGCTATCTTCTCAACTCCAAAAATGCCTGTGATGATCTCCTCAGATCTCAACAGTGTCTTAGGAATGGGGACAGAGTAAGAGTGTTGGGAAAGTAGAGACAAAGTCAGCATTCTAACCAAGTAGAGATGCTAGATACTTCAGAGTTGTAACCTGCATTTCTTCACCTAGTCATACTAAAACTGTGAGTGAAATACAAAATGGAGAAATAAGGAAGGATAGTAATCAACCAAGAGTGTTTATATGGAAAATGAAAAATCGTGCTTGCAAGCACTCACTTAACATAGAAACTGAAGCAGAAAAAAGAAACTGCAAAAACACGAGGCCTTAGGAAACCAAACATGGCTTATATAACACATAATAATAACAAATAAGCAAAACATGATCCTTTCTCATTAAAATAAGTGATAAGGAAAAGGTAACAGGGCTGTGTGGGAAAGAATATGCAAAGAAAGTTCAAATGTTTTACATAAGGATCCTGACTCTATGCAAACATATAAATGAAGAGACCACACTATGTAGATAAATAATAATGATCATTTCTGGATGAGTCTTATTGTCCTATAGATAAAATCTGCTTCATGTCATATAATTCTACCTTATGCTCATATTCAAGCATTAGAAAGTAGACCTTTTTTCCTCAAAAGACCAAACTTTGTTCCACTTGTGCAAAAGCATGGCCTCTGGTAAAAACTTCAAACACACTTTCATTTCTTCCCCCATTCTCGTCTCCATGTCACCTCTCTTGGCTCAGCCAAATGCTCTGTACCCCAACGGGAAGCACTGGCCACATGTGGCAGGAACTTTGCTAGATTCCAAAGTGTCCTGGTTAGTTATGGTTTCTGTTAGATGTGCGTTTTTGTGGAATTCGGTTTTTGGAAAAACAGCCCTTTTTATGCACTTCCAATCTGCAGTTTGGTCTGGCTGTCTTCAACCAAGACTGTCCTAAGAACTCTAAAAATTGAAAGGGGAGTCTCTCCTTGTCTCAACAGGTAAAAGAAGTGTATGTTTAAGATGACATAGGATTGTTATAGATCGGAGAAACCATGACTCTTTTTTTTTTGTTTTCCATTCACCTTCACTCTTTTATTTATAGCAATTGTTACAATTAATTATTCCAAATATATAAAAAGTTACTTTAAGGATTATTTTTCCTTTTATTGTTATTTTTGATAATCAGATTCTAATTCTTCATAAGCAACGAGAAAGTGCAGTCCTTAGCCAGATAGTAGATTCTTAGTGGACTTCAATTTAGTGAAATTTAATCACAAAGCTCATTTGCATTTTTACCATTTGTGTGAGAGTCCAGCTCCTTGTTTAATCATGGAACCTATGGGGTAGACATAGCTACCCAGTGCACATTGCTTATCACCTGATACGCAACTTCAAACATTGAAAATCCATGAGACTGCTGGGAACAGTTGTCCCTCAATCATTACACACCTGAATGATATTTTTAATTTTATTTTTCTAGTTTTACAAACATATTGAGTACTTATACCTGCTTCCCTCCATCCCCCCTCCCACTCACCCCCTTCCCTTCCCTTCATTAATCCACCCCATTCCCTTCCACCCTTCTGCCTGTCTGCTTCTATGGGCCCCAGGATTCTCTCTGGTTTTGTCTACACTTTTTTAAAAAAATTCTACTTTTACAATTATTTATTTATCCCTGCTTTCCTCCATCATCTCTCCCTCCCATCTCCATCAACCCCATCCTTCTTGCCTGTCTGCTTCTATGGATCCCACGGTTCCCTCTGGCTTGTCTATTCCTGTAGGGGTTCAGGCCTCTGTGGCATACCAAGCTGCCTCTCTTCAGACCACCCCACTGATAAGGGCATTTCCCTTCACTCATCCAGCTTCAGTTCCCAAAGTTTCCACTGTGTGTTCTTATCTCTCTTGAGTTCCTTGATAGTCTGTGGGGGCATGTTGGTATGTCAGTCATTATGCAGGTCTGGTAAGGACAAGTCTCACTGTAGCTGAGTTCCTGAATGCAGCAGTACTCCCTTGAGTGGAATGTCTCGTCCAAAGGTGAACCTTCCCATCTTTAGGTTCTTACAATCTCACCACCCCCTCTTCTGTAAGTCCCCAAAGCCTTAGGAGGGGAGATTGGGTTGGTCTGATTCTGGATAAACGCTGCTGACACAACTCTTTTGTTTTAACCTTTTGTGTATGTGCACACTGCACATGTATGCTGTGTACATATTTGTGTGTGAGAGTTCAGGGGAACATGTGTCATGGTATATGTGAAGTCAGAGGACAATCTTAGGTGTTCGATCCTCCCCTTCCACCCTATCAAATTCCGGGTCTTTTGTTTACTGGAATGCACACCATGTACACTAGTCATCTGCCTGACCCTGGCTTGCATCTTGCCGTAAGAATTCTGGATTTACCCTCTCGTGTCTGGCTTTACATGTGTTGTGAGGATCCAAACCAGGTCCTCATACTTGAACAACAAGCATCTTTACCCATGAGCTCTCTTCCCAGCCACAAATCTGAAATTCTGTCTCATTATCAAAGCTTAAGTTTGGGAAGTCTGCTGTTACCTGCCCCTGGCTGAGTCAGGAGAGGCAGGACAGCCGGGAGAGACTGTCTAGGTGCGAGGAGCAGCTGTTTCACATCATGTGCCTCCTCACCACACCCGTGCCCTCCAGGAAACTGTATTTCAGAACTCCAATGTTTGTGGTGGGTGTTGTTCCCAGAGGTATGGATACATTTATATTGGGAGCTTCAGATGGATTGGAGGGGGAATAGTTTTGTAATGTCCAAGTATCACGATTTGGAAAAAAAGAATCATTTGAATACAATCATCTTAGAATTACATATCTGAAACAGGATCCTAGTTTGACAGGATCGCTTCTCTCTGTTTATTCCCTTCAAGGTTTGCAGAAATAGAAAAGCCATGTGAGACTTCCTGGTACAATTTTTTCAAATATTGAAGTCTCAAATTTAGGAGAAAATATAAAAGGAAGAAAAGGAGGAATATATTGTGCTGATTATGAAACAAATTGAAAAACCACAGGGCATTTCTGCTTTGGAGAAGGAAGCCATCGCAGTGGGAAATAAAGCCCTATGTAAATCACTAGCGAAATTAATACATTTTAAAGGTTATCCGAGCAAAACTGCTGAATCCTACAGTTTGTCATCAGTAAATTAAACGCAAAGTCTCTAATTTAATTTGTATGAATTACCAGTTGACTTCTAATGTACAAAATAATAAGAACTAATGTTACTTTATGAGCTAGAAATGAGATTTTTTATTTTCAAAAGAGCAAAATGACAAGAAATAAAGTTGATCCAGAGCCCAAACAACCTTTCAGCTATAGCAATTTGTTGACTTCTCAAATGTGGAAACGTTCAGTTTTACTTGCAATTGTTCCATTAAATGATAACTTGGAAAGAAATGTATGGCAACCGCTGTCTCTCTCCCAACGGAGGAGAACCCGCAGTGACCAAAGCAGGGCTGTTTCCCAAAGCAAGCAAGTGTGGTCACAGTCTCATCCCCTATCTTCAGGCCAGAAACTCACGTATGTTGGTCCTGCCCCCTTCCATATGTTTTTGGTGAGCATGAAATTCCAAGGATCTTCAAATGATTTAACAAAAGAGATGTTTGAGGCAATATTTGGGAGAGCAGAACAAATTCAAATTCTGGATACCTAATGACAATTTGAAGTATACGAATATTCGACTAAGAGAGACCTAAGACAGACTCTTTCTTCAAGTACTCATTATAAATAACAAAATCAACTCAGAAAGATGAGAGCATCCAGGGCTGGGTAGTTAGTGCATCATGGATCGGGACTTGACACCGCAGATTCTAACCTTTCATTAATTGCTCAATTAATAGAACCCCCTTGGGACAGAACTCTTGTGCAAAGACTTTCATTCTTCATGATTATAGGCATACTTACTTACTGTTCTTGGTCAGGTGGATAATATTTATAACCATGAGCTCACAATGGAAATGACTGGGAAAGGATGGTTTTCCTTGGAGTCATGACTTTCCTCTATTTTTCCAAATATAGGAAGGCTTTAGATGAAGGCTCTTTACCTGCAGAAACATGTGCTACAAAGCGGCTTCTCGCTTTTCCTTCAGACACCTGAAGGACGCACCTGCTTGGATTTGGAGAACAACTTTTTATCTCACTGACAGCCGACAAAGAATAAAAAAAACAAGAAAATAGAATAAAGAAACAGAGATTTTTCAAGTTTCTGTATAATTTTTTTCTAAAGGAACTGGTAAATTTCTTTACAATGGGCTGATATAAGAATAATTGCAGTATCAGTTGACCACTCACTCCTTAGTAGATGTTTCCTGTTACTGTGTTTATTCTTACCCTTTGCAAATAAGTCTGTAACTATCAAAATAAACAAGGGTTCTCTTTTACATTGAGCTGGAAAGCTCACTCTGACACCAAATACAAGTCAGAAGGGACCACAGTGAAAATAAGAATTACATACTCCACACTAGTTAGGACCGAAGCAATCATAATTGGACTTTGCATGCCCTGCGCAATGTCCAACACACTATTGACCCCACAAAGTCTAGCATTTGCTAAAAGCACCAAGATCCTTGGAGGCAAGTGATTGACGGCCACAGTAGTGTTCCTATGCTTAAGGGGAACACAGCAAAGGGTTCAGGGAAATGCCACTGGGTCCTTGTATGTCATCAGAGAGGAGGGCCCAGAGGAGAGTCTGGCATGCACATTAAAGGATTCTCCGGCGATTGGGGGGGAGGCACTGGGGGATGGGGGAAGGGTGAGGGGAGGGGGAGCAGGGGGTTCGGGGGGAGGAGGAGGGAGGGAGGGAACCGGTGTACCTATTAAGTTTGTATGAGTGGAAATAATAATAAAAAATGTTAAAAAAAAAAGAATTACATGCCCTCTTTTTTTACATTCTTAAGTGTTTAAGCACACTAGCATGTAACAATAGAGATGGAGTAGTGTGCAGGCTTTTGTTCTGAACCTTAAAAAACACCAGGCAGAAATGGTGGTGGCCTACACTTCTGGCCCTAGTGGGCCAGAGGGAAGCAAGAAGGAGGTAGGTAGATCCTCCAGGATGATTCCCGAAGTTACCCCTGGCCCTCCACAAGGACACACAGTGCCCTCTGAGATACACACACACACACATACACACACACACACACATAAAAAATAAAAAATAAATAAATAAAATATAAAACAAAAATTGGGCTGAGAAGATGGCTCGGGGATTAAAGACTTTACCTTACAAGCAAAAGAACCTGAGTTCAGATCCCAGATCCCACATAAATACACAGGGCAGAAATGACAGTCGCCTGCAGTTCAGGTCATATGAGACAGAGCCTGGGAAACCCTAGGGCAGAAAATAAGAAGATAGAGCAATCCAGGAAGATTCCTGAAGCCATTCTTGGGCTTCCATAGGCACACACATCTAAGTGCCTTCTTTTACACATACCCATACACATCCACACAAAATAAGAAAAATAATAAAAAGAAATAATTTGGCTAAAAACAAACCCCTCCTTCATCTTCACACACAGTAATGATCACAATGTGTTAAGTCACTTGATTTCTCTTACTGGGGTTCATTACATTACATAGTAGTTGTACATTGTCATTTACCAGATCATTTAGTCACTCAGCAAACATTCATGAAGTATCTTCATCATAGCAGTTGCAGTACTGGATATTAGAAAGCGAAAGGTTCAGAGTATAGTATAGTCTGTGTTCTCACAGTCTAACAGGAAAGTGAATATTAAGACAAAACATCATAGCAGTGTGTAACAAGTGCAATGCTAACAGATGAAGAGCATATATGTAAAGGTGCCGGGTTCTTATCACAGAGAGTGCCTGGGAGGGAATTGGGAATGGACAGACTTCAACTAGGGAAGAGAACATGCACAGAGAAGCAAAGCCACCGCCCAACAGAGCAATCGGAAGAAGCGCAGGCTGTTCAAGGGGACTGGAGTCAAAGCGTGACAGGAAGAGTGGCCCATGGTGCCGAAATGAAACCTCAGGTTGAGATGGTGAAAGGAAATGGATGGTTTGCTCGAGAACCCCAACTTTATCCTGCAGGCTCCGCTCAGTCCTTGAAAGCATCATCTGGATAGTTCTGCAGGAGGGGCGAGACACAGACACAGAAGACGGTGATGGGAAGCTTTGGAAATCATCGGGACGGAAATGCAAAGTGAATGAAGGCAGGAAGGACAAGAGTGAAGAAGGGCTGGAATCAAGTGCCCTGGAGATGCAACCATGAGGACGATGTCCACTCCTTCACTGACTTGCGGTTCGTGGGTGCTGCATGCCGTGCTTGTGGAGAGAGAGAATCCTGCCACAGCACGCTCTCGTGGTACAAAGGAAGACGTGGAGATGCACAGCTTACACAGCTGTCAGATTTAGGCAACCGGACATTGTTCTGACTGGCAAGCAAATGGAGAAGCCTAGTGCTTTCCAGAAAGCTGCAGCCGTCTACCCTGCCATTCATCCTCAGGATTATCCATGATTCACTCTGGTTGTTGCTCGGCCGCGCTTCTCTGGCCTGTACTTCCTCAGGGATCAGTAGCAGAAGCACACTAGTCTCACTCCAGCTGCTTTCTAGGAGGTGGAGTCAAGGGGGATTGCTCCACGCCAGTGGGGAGACCCATCCAGATGTGCACAGAGAACTAGGAAAAGCCTGGGGATGGTTTTCTGAGAAGCCAACCTATTAGAATGTCCTAGAAGACAAGAGCAGAGACAGCTGAGTTCAGGGAAGAGAGGGAGAAGGAAAACCAGGAGTGGTCCGTGGCTGAAGCCAGGAGGAAGAAGATGTGCGGAGCCGTGGGCAGGACCAGAGGGACCCAGCCAGGCCTGCAGTGAGATCAAAAGGGAAGATGGACAGACTGATCCCATGAAGCTCATACAGAGCAAGACGCTGTCAGCAGGAGCCAGGGCCCGGTGGAAGCCCCATCACAGGGACGCAAGGGTGCGTCAGGACGTGAAACCCGGGGATGTAATGACGACTGTCACCCTGCTGATTGTGAAGCAGGAAGATAAGTGGCTGCAGCCAGAAAACAATACTGGCTGCAAGAGAAGATTTTTGTTTTCTTTCTGTGTTTGTTATCAGAGTGAAGAAATCTGAGTGTATTTATATCTCAAGGAAATTAACCATGGAGTGGACAAGTTTCAAGTTAACCACAACAGCCTGGGAAGCTGTGCAGGAGGGCACCTTGCTAGAGTGCAGTGTTTTCCCAGCCCTACCCTTCAGCGCTGCCACATGCAGCAGTTAGCTGCAGGGTTGCTGATAAACCACCATCAAATGGTCTAAGACAAGCTTACAATTGTCTGGTTCTCAGTCCAGCCTGATAAGAACACTCATAAGGCCAAGGGAACCGACCATACCATCTCTACATAATGACTGAGAGAGGGATGATCCTTATTTGCCAGACCAGCATGTCTGGCCAAGTGTACACAAAGATGCCTCCTTTCTCAAACAATTCCCTCCATTTTATTCACCTGCCCAGGGCCAAGTCCCACCCACTGTAGGCTGAGCCTTCCCCATCCACTAAACAATCTGCAAGTTTGCTCTGGGCCTAACTCAAGTACTAATTCTCTACAAATGTGCCCAGAGTTCAATACTTAACCACCAAGTTGACATGCCTATACTTAACTATGACAACCCACATGCATAAATGTGTCGCATTTCCCTAAGGTACCCCTTTAGAAATTGGGCCACAGAGTCGGCCTGAGGAAGCTGGCAGCTCCGCTTCAAAGTGAGTCAGTCAGGGAGGGCACGTGAATCGTCTTCTGTAGACAATTCTAGGAAGCAGCTTAGTCATCGGGTGCCTTCCTCCAGCCTTCTGGCTTGAAACCAGGTTGAATCCCAGCACCTGGCCCACAGTTAATACCTGCCAAAGTCAAGATGAAGCTGCACTTCCAGAACAGGGTTCTTTGCAGTCATGTCTTCCTGTAGGAAAAATAAGAAGCATATTAGAGACTTAAGTGCTGACCATATTCCTCAGTTAGTGCCTTCAAACACATACACACACATACACACACGCGTGCAGGCAACATGCATGGACACACATGCATAACCCCCATATGCATAAAGTCCCTCCATGCGTAGTGAGGGAATACACCATTTACATGCACACACATGCATACATACCACAACACACACTTAGCCACAAGCTTGCATAAACACCATGCACATGAGCATGCACATGAGTTCACACTCGCATGCCCACTCCTACTGATGAGCACATTAACAGACGTATGTGCACGCACAGATGCACACGCACACACACGCGCTCAAGAACCCGGACACAGAACAAGAAACAATACAAATGCAAAGATTCTCCAACTATATCTTTGTTAAGAACTACAGGTCTGCAAAACTTGGAGAAATAGACAAAATGATTTATTCTAGGACTCTCATTTTACAGTCGAATAAATTGAGGCATATAATGTAAACTTATAATACTAACACAGTGATAAAATTATAGTTACAATGCATTCTCCATACAGTAGCGTATTTGATCCTTTGAGAGGTGGCGGAGGATGGCAGAAAAACTAAAACAGATTAAAACTGTACCTTAAAAATATTGTCTTAGTCCTCACATTGCCATAAAATAAGGATATTTATTTCCCTCCTCTTACAGCTTGCTTCAGGGTATAGAAACTAATTTTATGAAGATATAAAAGTAAATACTTGAGGGGTGGGGAGTTAAATCTGAGGATAGGAGTGCTTGCTATGAAAGCATGAGGATCTGAGTTCAAATCCCCAGCAACCATATTAAAAGCACAGTGTGGCTGCTTGTGCCAATAGCACAGCTCCAGGCTCAGTGTCTCAAAGGAATAAAGTAGAGAGAGATGAAGCAAAATATCCACGGTCCTTCTCTGGCCTCCCAGTGTACGTGGATGCACGTACCTGCACAAGTACATGCTCATTCACACACACATGCAAATCAAACACCACACACACACACACACACACACACACCAGACAATTGTCCTGAAGCCTAAAAATCATGCCAAGATCAACAATAGATCTGAAAAGCCTGAGTTCAGAGATTTCTTTTCTTTCCCTTTCCCTTTCTGTTTTACATCATGTGATACTTACCAAGATTGTCCACGTTCAAGGTCTCATCATTATTATGATAAACCTACAGGAAGAAAGGGAATAGGAAGAGCCAATCAGAAGGGCTCTTAGTCACAAAGTACCATGTTAGTTCTAAAGTTCCAAGGTGCTGTCCCTGACAACCGCTCTCAGTCTTCCTGCAAACCACAGCCGCAGACGAGCTTTTAAAAATCCCAAGTGCCTGGATCCACCAGAGGCTGAATCGGATTCTCTAGTGGATGGACTTGGATGTTTGAATTTTTTTAAGGTTTTGCGGAGATTCTGAGCACTTGGGTTGAGAGTCACTGCAGTAGAGCTCACACTTAAAATTCTTGTTTTCATCCCCAGGCTCTGATTTCTTCCTCTACAATCACAGCTAACACTTTAACAGTGGGATTCATTTTATTTTAACCCTTCTCTGAACAGAAACTATCATGTATACAAGTGCCTGGTCATACAGGTTACAGAGGTTTTATGAAATTACCCCCATTTGTTGCATGAAAATAAACCAAAAAATCTTTTCAGCCTTATCCTGCTATGCAGAGGTCAGTATGGTGCTGGCCAGCTAGCATCCAAGCACATGAGTGAAGTCTAAAGGAAAAAATAAGGGAAATAGAACATCTTTGCTTAATTGATGGCACTTGTGGCGACAGTGTGGGCAGACACTCCCTGTTGCAGAGTGAGTTCAGGACACAGATGAGCATCGAGCTGCCAGTCTCTTACACCAGAGCCCCCTGTGTATTACTGCTGGTATCCATGTGTAACAGATAGCATTGTGCACTGGGCTGCAAGATAATAAATAGATGTGAGATGATGATTTACAAAGGGATGCTTAAAACTCCTTGAACCAGTCAGAGAGGAAAACAGTGTGCTACACAGTTGTGCTATCCAACACAAAAATCCCTTTTCTCCATTTTCTCCCCAGAAGGCAATTTCTCTGAGCTATAACTTGCTTTCTGCTTTACCATCTAGACATTAGAAGTTACTTACTAAAATACTTGATACAAGAATGCCTAACTATTGTACTTTCACCTTCTCTTGACTTTATTTTTTTAAAAAAATTCTCATTTTATATCAGAAATATTTCATTATACTGTCCTACTTCTTTTCAAAAGCCCTCTCTGTATTTAAGCTGGTAGAGCTAAAGAAATTGTGAGTGCATCCTAAACTACATAATTTCAGATCTTAACAGCAGTGGCAGAAATCCTAAAGAAGAAACTGAAGATGCTAGTGAATTCTTTGCATGAAGTCTTATGACCCAATGGTTTTATCTCGTGCATTGCTCGTTAAGAGAGAGAAAGGTTTCCTTCTAGAGAAAGTGATGGGGATAGATATGTTATGGTGATTAATGTATTGTTTTGGTTGATGGCTCATCTGTAGCAAATGAAAAATAGGTTGCTCATGTCTTTAAGACCATCCTTTTTCTATCATTCTGATGTTAAAAATAATCACAAGACTCAAGTACTAGCTACCGTTGCCAAAAATGGAAAATGATTTATTCGAGGGCTCATCTTAGACCAGATGTTCTGTGAGAAAATGAGGTGTCATTCCAAGGTGAGTTTCACACACAGGGCAAAAACAGTTGCCCTCTCCTTTTTCCCATGGGCCCATCAGATTGAGCACACTCCCCAGTGAGTCTAATTCTAAGCTCCACCCCTCACTAGCTGAGAGCCAGACATGCATTTCTGCAGAAAGTGGGCACAAAAGTACATCTCCCAGAGAGTCATTGTGAAGTACCAGATGCCTAGCACTCAAAGTGTCCTTCATACATGCAAACTCGAGTTGCAATCGTCACAATCCAGTCACAAATGCCCCCTTGTTAGTCATGTTGTATTTAGATAAATCTTGCCTTAATAAGCAGCTTGAGCATGAGCAAATTGACTCCTGTGAGCTGATAAGCCAGTTTGTGTCTTGGCCCAGGACAGGCCACACTGGAGCATAATGAAAGTGGGTTTTGCCATGTTGAAGCAGAGATCTCTGTCAGGCATTTGTAATACTCTTGAGACTAAGCTGTGCTTCTTACCATGAGACCATTAACGAATTATCTAATCTCTCTAATTCTCAGTGCACAATCAAGTAACATGTTGTAAGGACTTAAAGGAGATCATGTAGTTAAAATTCTTACCTATCTATGAACATTCAATGATTATTTCTCCTATGATAATAGTTGTTATTTTATCTTGGGACAGACAGTGTCATGGAGACACATGGGCAGGCCAGATGGGGAGAGATCTGGAGTCACAGAATGAAGGACACGGGGAGAATTACTTATAGCAAGAAATTCTGCCAAGGCCTTTAGACCCCACCTGGGCCCTCCATGTCGTATCTGCTCCTCTGGGGTCTAGCCACTGAGATTCTCCTTCAGTCAGTTGCTAGGCATTATTGAGTTTCTGCTCTGAGCTGGGTACTTTTCTAGATGCAAACTGTTTAAGTGGTGAATGGGACTATGAGACTTAGCATTCTACAAGGATGTGGTAATGCATAGATCCCATTGCAAAGAATGTGAAAGACAAAAGATTAATTGGATAGTGCTTAAAGACAGGATACCTGAACTCCAGGGCAAGAAAGGCCAGAGGGAAAGGAAAACTCAACTATGCTAGAGAGAGAGGACCCTGTTTGTCTCATGAGGATTTGCGGAAGGAACACAACCTTTAGGAAGTTCTGCACAGGAAAATGTTCCAAATGAACATGACCATGGTCTATGTATAGGTAGGGGCAGCTGGTTAGATAGGACCATGGTGGGAAGAGAGGCTATGTCAGGTCATAGAGTGGAAATCATAGAGCCCCACACTGTCAGGTGGATACCATTATGTTGAATTGGCGCCAAACCTTTAGGCACACCTATACAGAATTATTTCATTAAAACAGCCTCTGAAAAAGATGGCAGATGATTATCTAATTGAGGTGGGTAGTACCAGCCCCTAGTGAATTACAGTCTTTCCTAGGCCAATGGGTAAATTGGAGAGACTGGTTCAGTATTTTGGCAAAGTGAGAAAAAATATCCGAGTCTCAGTTCTTTGTGTGGCTATGTTGTGACCAGTCACCTTGGCTCCTGCTATTAGCATAACTCTCCTGCCAGGTTGATGAATGTCACTGAGAACCCTAAGTTGAAATAAGCCCCTTGTTCCCCTAAGTTATTGGGATCCTGTATTCATTCATTCATGCAAGAAAGCTTGGAAACTAGGGGCTTACATGAGCTCTGTGATAGCTTGATGCAGTAGAGATGAGCTTATTCCCTGAGTCCTGCTATAAACTCAAAAAGTCTTCTGCATATGACTGGGTTCATCTTGGCAGAACCAGGAAGCTCTTAAAGCGGGAGTTTTACTCTCTCAGTTTTACGGATAAGAAAGCAGAAGCTGGGCACATCTGGATGCTCACACAGGTTAAGTCTTTAGAGTTGGGGGCTCCAGTGTAGTTTTGGGAATTTCTGTCTTGACCTCTACCTATTACCATAGATTCATATCACACTTGGTTTAGCAATAAGATTTACCCTATTTAATACAGTTTTTACATTTGATTACTTCTGTTTGTTTTCACACCTTATGATTTCTGTTTGATTTCCCATTAGGTCTTTCCCACAAGGGGTAAAGTCTTTGGATGTTATGTGTTAGGCTTCTGTGAGTGGTAATAACCACGGAGCTACACAAATCACTAAACACATAAATCTGACACAAGTCCCCTGTCACCATTCCTTGCCTGGCGGGCACAGGCTGAGCCTAGAGAGAAGCCCAAGGGAGGGTCCAGACAGGTGATGTAGACAGACACATGTCATCGGTATTTGCAAATGTTTCACAAACCCTTCCAAACCTTCTTGCAGTCTTGCCTTCCATTAAAACAGCAGGCACAGTAATCTATACTGTAAACTAATCCCAACATTTGCGATTCAATATTTGAGGTATTTACACTTTTCTGCCATTACTGGACCCATACGATACAGAGTCTAGGATGACAGTATTCAGTGACAGACTAGGCAAATAAAAGGAATGTCTGCAAATTCAGTGGCAGGTGGAAAGGAACATGGTTCCTTTTCAAAACTGTGGGATCAACAACTGGGCTAGAGATGACAGTTATAAAGGTTCAGAAACAGAGGGGAGATCTACATGGGACATTATGGGAAGGACTTAGGAAAACTGAGCTGCATGAATTAGACAGGGCAAAGAAAATGTTCATTAATTGCATAGTTTTTAAGTGCCACATCTCCCCCCCTACTGTTTGCTAGGAAGATGGAGACATGCATTGGAAACACTAATTCTAATTATTACTGTAAGTGGGAGTTTCTGGCACAAGGTCAAGAAATAATAGGAGAATGTGTGAATCTCACTCCTGGGCTGCAGTAAACCTAATCATTTGAATAAAGCCAGTTGTTTTCTTTTGGAGCATCTCTGGGCTGTGCAGTGTTCTGGATGAATCTAACACAATCAGCCTGTTCTCTGGTGTATAACCACTTCCTGCTGACTCAGGGCAGTGGCTTCCTCTGCCGTTTATTAAAATGAAACATTCATATTAAAACCCCATTTTTCAGTGATGACCAAATATACATTGGTAATGACATTATTAAAACTGTTTTGTCCAAGATGAACTTTCGCACCGGCATGTTGCAAAGTCGCGCAAACGAAGCTATCTAATTTCACCGGAGACGACTTTAAAGAGCTTGCAGATCTTTCTGGCGTCGCTTCAGAAGAGGATTTCATGTGTGTTTCAGGAGACAATCTAAGTTTTTATGGCCATAAAAAATGAATACTGTTTCCACTATTCCACAAAGCCAATCATGTATAATTCATGAGTTTTCATTAACATGCAAATGTGAAATAGTGTCTTCTGTGTCTGCTACTACTAATAATCTATTAAATATTTAGGAGCATAGTGAAGAATACTAAAAATATTTGGTCTGGGTGCTGTTTAAGTAGATTGTCCCCTCATTTTTCATTTGTTCATATATTTACACATGGGAAAGCAAGGAAAAAAACAGAAAAAGCGAGCCATGAATTCAATAACTGGCATTGGTAGAATATGACGCTAACTTTGTTTATATAGTTCTTGGGGTTTTGTCCAAACATTTTCATACAGACTGTATTTGCCAAGCATGGCACAACCGTAAGTGGCTGGTATTAGCTCTATTTCAAGGATGAAAGCACCAAGGTATTGCTATTGTTTGGTAAAGTATTTAGCCAGCAGCCAGCACAACTTCCTAGTTGACATGCTTTATAGTTCATTGTATCTCAGGTTTACCACAGAATCTCAATCATAGGATCATAGAGTTCCAGATGTTGACAAAAAAAAAATATTTGGCTAACACTCACACAGAATTCACACTGACTCTGAAGGTTGAAATGTCAGTTCTGTTTCTACCATACTCGAATTTTTCATTGGTCTATTCTATTGGTCTATTTATTGAATATGACTATATTCCAGTATGATCAGCATCCTTCCAGAGTCCTTATGGGAACTAGAGAAGAAGTAGATCTAAACAAGCTATCAGAGGATGGCTGCAGAGTCCAGACAACAAGCTCCCAGATGAAATAACTGCCATGCAGGAACATCTTATCAGAAGCCATTAGAGGATATGGAGGACATTTGCTTTGATTTTTTTTGTAATTGTTCAGAGATTGGACTCCTTTACGTTTATTCTACTTACTTTGAAGGGAGGAAGAACATTCATGCATGCTGTGGCATAGAGGTAAAGGTAGAAATCAGTTATCTCCTTCCACCATGTGGGCTTCTGGGGATTGAACTCAGGTCCTCAGTGCTTTACCTACAGAGCTATCACAGGTGCTGAAAGAATGCTTAAAGGGAAGCGTTTGCACAGAGAGTTGGGGATGGCATAAAGGATTCAGGCAGTGTCACTGAGTTGCAATACAGGCTCCTGTGGTTGACTGAAGCCAGTGAGCACCAAAATTCAATCATGTGGTATTTAACAAGTGGAGGTCACGTGGGAAGTGTCAAGAAAGAAGGGTGATCAGCTCTCTTAAAGTAACATAGAATAAATTTTAAAATTCTGAGCAAAAAAAACATGGAAGATTTTTTTTAAATCTTTGAAATAAAACATTCTGGAAAAATTCTTATAAATACCAAATGTTTTAATAGGGCATGCATATGCAACAGATAAGGCATAAATATGAGAGAATATTTGTTCCTTATTTCTCCTTTCCCAGAGTGTCCTGGGTCCTAATATTTTCTTCTAGTCACATTATAATTGTTATTAACATCTTCAGCATATCTTACAGAGTCTAGTTGCTAAGGATATTTGTGAAGAATAAAATCTGGTGGGAAATAATCTTTCCTTTGCAAGAAATAATCATCACAAGTTATATGAACGATAACACAGTCATGTGTTCAGGGAATTTGAGCTGACTGAAGCTATCTTCAGTCACTGTGATGAGCTTTCCAGTTAGTAAAAGTGGAGTTGAGGATTGGGTTACCTTCCAGCAATGCCAGCCCTCCATTCACAAACTAGGACAATTTCTCCTTTGGTCCACTAGAAGTCTGGCCTTCCTGACACACTTTCAACATATTAGAAGAGGAGCTGTCAAACTGATGTTATAGTGAAGAAGTAGAGAAGTTGCCATAAGCACTACATGAATGAAAGCAATCGTCATGATTGCATTATGAGACTGCTTCAAAGTCAGGGGCACCTGCAGCTTGACTCATGTTGTACAGATGTTGCTTCTAATCCCTGGTTCCTTGCTCTAAGTCCCGTGGCTGGGATGCTCTCATGCAGACCTCTGGTGCTGAAGATGTGTTTTGTCCCTGTGCTGGTGAATGCTTGATTCTGCATCTGGTAGTCCACTTTGAGTTCATCCTGAAGTCTCTTCCACCTAGTTCTGTGGAAAGGCTTCATGCTGTATCTCCCTGAGGATGTTTATCACAACCAGAAACATCGTTTGGTATTTTACGTACACAGATTTACAGCACCTTCCTCAGTTGGTAGAGTGTTTCTGTGTCCATTGGCCTGAGCACAGGTAGATGAGTTGTTAATGTCCATACAAGTCATTTGCTTTTTCTCTTTGGGTTATTCCCTGCAATTCATGATATTCATTTTGGATATTATTGATGTCTTTCTTGTTGAAGGAAACTCTTTGAGATTCTCTTGAAAAACATACCCAGATTCACATAAGTGATTCAACCACCACAGAAGCTATCACAGCAAAGGACTTATTATTGTAACAAGTCACTTTCATGCTTTGTGAAATGGATTTTTATGCTTTGTTGATCTGATTAGAATATAAAGAACTTTTACACACTTTAGTCAAATATTCCAATGATTTTTGCTTTGGGATTTATCTGATTCACTAATTCTCAATTACACGTGGCAATAGGCATACCATTCAGAATACAGTTAGTGAAGTAGAATGTCTGTCTCTATGAGGCCTAGCATATTGTGAGTTCCCTGCAATAATCACTATGAATGAATGAATAGTAGCACTCTTCTGATACTTAGCAAACAAAATGGGTTGTCATTTCAGTGCCCAAAGGAGAAAAAGCATTAGAAGAAATGACTTTAAAATGTAATTACCAGACTGGTTACAGGGGTTACCTTGCAAGCAATAGAACCTGAATCCAGGTCCCCAGATTCCACATTAAAAAAATGCTAGGTGGATATGACAGTGATCTGTAATTCCTGTCCTGGAAGGCAGAGTCTGAGAACTCCAAAACAAAGCAATAAGAAGAAAGAACCATCAAACTTGATTCCCGAAGTCATCCTTGGGCCTACACACATACACACGCACGCGTGCGCGCGTGCACACACACACACACACACATACACACACACACACACAATCTGATGTATCTGCCAACATATATCCCTTTTGGTGACACAGTCCAGCCTGACGCCGTAAGAAGGAAGCACAGAGATGAGTTATTTTGACTTGCAGCTTAGATTTACACCTCGTCCCAACATCATTTCATTGGCTCCTGCAGAAAGCAAGTGTTAAGCTCAGATGCAAATCAACAGACCAAGGTTCACAGAAAGTAAACACGAATAATTTTCTGCTCTGAGAACTGTTCACCTCACCGCTTCTATTAGGATTCCAATTCAGTAAACAGGAGGTGGAAGGTGGGATAAGAATCAGCATTCTGTCATCGCTCCCTGGAGAATTCTGTCGCACAGCCAGGCTTAGAGATCAGGGGCTTTCAGCAAACACAGCCGGCGTCAGGCTCATTCACGGTCAGCAGTGGATCAGCCATAGTCTTTAGAGGAAGAGCCCGGGGAATCCTTGCTCCTCCACATGTGGAACGAATGAAACCTGTAAGAAAGATTTTCATAGTATGCTGTGAATCAGAAGTGGTCAAGGGAAATTTGCTATTATTGTCACACTAACAGCATGTTCTTTTTTACAGACCAGCCTGTACCTCTGGAAACTGTTTTTTTAAAGGATATGTACTATCTTTTACTATCATGGTGTTTTTGATGTAGATATTGTCAGCTCAGGACATGGAGAGTGAAACCTCCCAGGAGAGCTGCACAAGCAGGAGATGCTTCCTTCTGGCAAGTGGAGTCAACAAATATGCAAAAAAATTTGTATACTGATTATGATTTTGTGTGTGTGTGTGTGTGTGTGTGAGCAGATAGGGTGGGTGCCTATGGAGAGCCAAGGAATCATCCTCGATTGATTGTTCTACCCCCTCTACCCTCTTTTAGGTTTTATTTGGTGTTTCCCAGGCTCTACCTTCCAGGGTCTAAAGTACAGGCTGCTGCCACTTCCACCCAGTGCTTTTACACATATGATCTGGAAATCAAACTCAGTACCTTCTGCTCTCAAGGCAGCGGCTTAACCCCTGAGCCATCTCTCTGATTAAAATCATCTGATTATGACTTTAGAAAAGCTTATTTTAGAAAAGCTTAAGTATGTAAGCACTGTGAAAAATCGTACTCCAAGGACAGCTAAGAGAATAGAATAAATAGCTATAAAAGGGAACAGATAGCTCAACAATGGTCAGCAGCGCAGATGTAATAGTTAGATTCAAGGATATCAGAAATACTTGCGTCTGCTCATTATTATTAAGAGATTCCCAGAAGTCAGAAATGCTTTCCTATTTAGGGAAAAAAAGCAAAGTGGGCAGAGAAGAAAGCTCTGGAAGCTGGGCATGTGGCTGATAGTGGCGTCTTACCTACCAAGCATGAGGTTCTAAGTTTGATACAGAACTAGAAAAAAATTTTAAAGAAGAATTTGATGAGAAGAGAATCATACCTAGGAGTTAAAGAGTTCTCCCTTCTCTTTGTGAAATTTCCATTCAGTGAAAGATCCAGATTTAATAGAGCACAAGTTTGGGCTTCATTCGTGCTACTTAAAACAGAGTTTGAGAATGATGGAATAACGTCCTTCTATCCCAAGATGACATCTCTCAGAGAAGAGCACAAAGAGTATGGACACCACTCTGTAATGTGAGGGACTATAGGGAGAGTCCAGTACCATCCACATCTCTGAAGAAAACTGGTATGAGCACCATGGACATCGCTATTGACACTCACGCACAATGAGACAAAACTGTGTCTGGCCTATTATTCATCTGCAGTCAGTTTTGTGATAATTTTCTATATTTAGTTCCATTCTATATTACTGCATCTAACGTACTTATTTTGTAGAGGGAAACTTTCATATAACTCTTCTGCTAAAGAACAAGTAAGATGGCATCTAAGGAAAACTTCATGGAGGTGATAAGATCATAGCTATTGTGTGACAGTTGTTGGTGGGTGTTAAGACATGAAGGCACCAAAAATATATGATTTTACAAATGACCAACATAGTGCTCAATTGCAAACTGGGTGTCCACCTTCCCTCTAGCTATTTTTATATTGCATTTCTACAATGATCTCAAAATCACAGCACAAGAACCAATAATACAGCCATCCAAGGTGGAGTCAGAAGTGGTTTAAATTCTTACATTCAAATAACATAATTTTTTCTTCTTATCCATAAGCCTGGTATGATTTACATATCTCTGCCTGATGAAAATTACATCTACTCTTTAGGTCCAGTTTTTCAAGGTCTAAGCATTAGCAGTGTGACCATAAAGATTTATGTTTTGATTTTTCTGTTTGTTTTAATGGAAGACTAGGAAGGGAGGGGAATATTTGATTTGCTATCTGGCCAACACAATTCTAAAAAGCATTAAGCTGAAACTGCTACGGGTGTTTGTTTTCTTGCTCTCTCTAGTATAATGGGAGCAGTCAAGATATGAACATGAGTTGATGTAAGGCTTGTGGTTTTATGATAAGCATGTCAGCCAGTAGAGAGAATAAACCCCAGTGACAGCAGTGATGGTTCTTGGCATCCGACATCCTTCAATAACCTCCTTGCTTTCAGGTTCAGACACTGTGGTAAAACAGGGTCGGGCACAGGATATGCACTGAATGTCTGTGACCTATGTGAAATTTTCCTCTGTGGACCCATGCCTAACAACTGTTACTTCCAACCACAGGTAATGTGGAAGCCCATTTTCCCTTTTGACATGATACTGCTATTACTCTGGAGGAAAAAGTCTGAGGCCATGGCTAGCTGGAAAAGATACCTCATAAAGGCTGAGCATCCTGGAACATACATGGCTTTAGGCGGTCATCAGACAACCAAGCAATGTTGCTCTCTAGCATAATTGATATACATATGATTATACTATGGTGTCTTGAAATGGAATCCTAATAAAACACTAATCATAGCTAAAAACCCAAATTACTTTGGTACCAATTGTCGTAATATTACAATGCTTCATTGATAAGATTCTATTGAATGTTAAGTATTGTTAGGATGTTAAGTGTTTATCAAAAAGAAGCCCTGGCTGCCTAGCCAATGAATTCACTGAATGAAATCTTGCCACTAAAAAAGGAATCTATATTTTATTTGACAGTCTGATTCAAGAAGAAAGATGCTAAATAGCAAGGGTCAGATAACTTTCAAACATCAGTGAATTTCTACAATGCCTATTAAACTATTTATAGTTAACCAAGACAGGGCTGGGTGAGTAGAAATTTTCTAGTTGTTGCAAGAAAACTCAAAAGTAGGAAAAGAAAAACTTTTATACTCATTTGGCATTCTTTACTTTTTTTTTATTTCAGCTCTTACAAACTTATTAGGTACACCAGTTCCCTCCCTTCCTCCTCCTCCCCCCATACCCCCTGCTCCTCCTCCCCACCCTTCTCCCTCCCCATCCCCCAATTCCCAGAGAGTCCTTTCTTGTGCATGTCTGATTTTCCTCTGGGCCCTCCTCTCTGATGACGTACAAGGACCCAGTGGCCTTTCCCTGAACCCTTTCCCGTGTTCCCCTTAGGTATAGGAACACTGCTGTGGCTGCCAATCCTTTACCTCCAAGGCTCTTGGTGCCTTTAGCAGATGCTAGACTTTGTGAGGTCCACAGTGGGTTGGACAATGTGCAGGGCATGCAAAGTCCAATTATGATTGCTTCAGCCCTAACTAGTATAGAGTATCTTATATATCATTGCTCCTCCCATCTTTTTGCTCTTACACTCTTACTGCCCCCTCTTCCACAAATTTCCCTGAGCTTCAAGATGGGGAGAGACTAAGCTGGCCTAGTTCTAGGTGGTTGATATAGAGTCTCTGAAGTTCTGGAATGTGGTTTGTTGATTTTCTTTTGCAGTTTTTCTGCTCCTGCAATACCCTTCACTCCATCCTGGTGGGCATTGTATGTTACCCCCTGGCCAGAGACAAAAAGCTGTTAGAGTCTTGTGATAAAAGCACATTCAAAGGTAGATGTAATAAAAGTGGGAAACCACAGTAAGGGAGGGGTCTATCACCCATTTGCAAAATGGTTACTTTTTATCTGCCAGACTATATGCCCTCCTCTTCTGGTGAGATCACACCCCCTCAGTAGTAAATGATCAGGAACAAAAGTCTGTGAACTTAATCAGATGTCTCATTACTTATTAAAGAGAGGGTTTTTTGGGCTCAAAGGGGTACAGTCCATCATGACTGGAAAGACATAGTGGCAGGAAAATGAGGTGACTGGCTACATTGTTTCTACAGTCAGGAAACAGCGATGAATGCTGGTACTCAGTTCTCTTCCTCTTTTTTATTCAGTTCAGCCCATGGAAGGGTACTGTCCACAGGGTCTTCCTGTCTCATTTAATTAAATCTAGAAATTCCCTTATAGATAAGTGTTATCTCCTAGGTGATTCTAGATCTTGTCAAATTGAAATCAATGTTAACCAACACAAGTGATGGAAGGAACTTGGCTCCAAGTCTTTAGGTGTTCTGGAAAACTAAATATATTTTAACAGTAGACAGAAAAGTTGCAAGAAAAGGCTAAAAGCCAAAAATTGCAGGATGATTCAAGTGACTAACAATTTCAGTATGTAAAGCTGTCCGTTTAACTGCTCTAATTTTATAATAACTCTAGAGCCGTGACTTTCCTACAGTCAAATATATTTTTCTCATACCCAGGACTATATAACTATGTCTTCTCAACACCAGATTACATGTCACCTCACACATCTCTGCTAGTAAGCAGCAGAAAAAGTTAAACAAAGTTCTACAGAAAGATCCGTAAATGGAAATGACTTTGACCTTGAGTAACTGTTTTTCGTGTTTGTGTTTGTGTGCTGCTACACGTTTTTTATATACACATATGTGCATATGTGTCTGTGTGCTATGTGTATGTGTTTTTCAAGTACACAAAGAAGCCAACCGTGGGTATTGCTTTTCAGGAATGCTATTCACCTTACTTTTTGAGACAGGGTCTCTCACTGGACTGTAGCTTGCTCATCAGACTCAGCTGCCTGAACATTGAAGCTCAGGGATCCACCTGTCTCTATTCCCCAATGCTAGGTTTACAAGCATTTATCACCACAACCAGCTTATCATGTGCGGTCTGGAGGTTTAATTCGGGTCCTCACACATGCAAAGCAAGCATAAGCCATCTCCCCAGCCCCAGCCAAGACACTTCATGAACCAAGAGAAGAATATAATAAACTTGGATATATGGCTGTAGTGTTTCAAAAAAGATTGCATTTAAGAGAAAGAAATGCTTTCCTGAAAAACTGAACAAAGTCCCCAACCCATAAGGGAAATCTCTTTGTAGGTTGACTTCCTTGTCCCTTACATGGAAAGAAAGCATATTATGTGACCAAACCTCAGGAGTGAATAATCACCTTGAAAGATGTTTCATAACAGTAATCAAGAGAGAAATGTATGTCGCAGGGTGTGCTACAGAGAAGAGGTTTTGAAAGTCTTGAAAATGCAGAAAATACTTCAACTGGCGCCTTGATTTGCATAGTGATGTTTTGTTTTGCTTTGTATTGGTTTAGTAAAAAGCACACTTATGTCTCTTTGCTAATCTGAAGTATTCTTGAATTCTTTCTGTGACGGTGGAGTATTCAGCCCTAAACAACACATCAGAGTCTCCCAATTCCCCCGGGGCTCAGAGAACACTGAGGAAGAAGGGGCAAAAAATGCAAGAGCCTGAGGGTGGGGAGGAGTGCGGTCAAACAGCACCTTCTGGACATGCGGCCACTGCATCCAAACACTCACTGCAACTATGTTCACCTGCACAGAACCTATACAAAATTGCGCCTGGTGACTTTACATATGTGAAGGATGGAAGAGCTCATGTGACCCCACCCCTTTCTGAGTTGGTGATTAAAGTTGATCAGAGAAACGGGAACCACTTGCTAAGGTGTGTTTGCCAATGATATATTGCCTAGGCCACAGCATGTGCTCAGGCACATGTTAAGGTTGACAGCCCTTGAGGTCTCCACTGACTGCACAAATGAGAGAGGACATAAAAGTAGGAGGGAACTTATGAAGAAAAGGAAGATTTATCCATGGGAGAAGAAGGAGATGGGACAGGGTTATGCAGGGAGAAAATGACATAAACCCATTGTAGAAACAAAAAAATCATTGTGAGCACATAAGAATATCTGGTTTCTTGATGCCACATAAATACCTAAACGTATTTAATAAATAATTAAATTAATAATTTAATTTGTCTTGATTCTTTTGTTTCTATCCTCCAATCATTTCACTGGTTGATTGAATAACTGATTGATTGTATGCATGCATGTGCATATGCATACCATGGAACCTGTTTGGAGCTCAAAGCCCAGTTTGCATGAGTTGACTTCTAGTCTGCAGTTCCAGTGATAGAACTCAGTCTGCCAGTGCCCCTGCCAGTGACTTTACCAGTGGGGCCATCTTGTTGGTCCCAGAACAAAACATTACAAAGTACCATGTCTAAATAAACTAATGATGTCAGAAAGCTATAGTAAGATATCATTATAAGTTGTGTTTCTGTGATCATTTAGAAAATAATCGTACCTTGTATGGGATCCTCTGTCTGTTATAATAACAGTGTTTTCTAACTCTAGAAATTGATAAACTCTGAAAATACCCTAAATATTTCCTTTTTCTGGAAAGCATGATGTTATATACAAAATATTTCATCATAGTCCAGCTGATAAACTCAGCAGGAAAGTTTAACATTATATTAGCACATATTAGCACTTTGTCATCTGTTATATAACATGGGTTATCACAATAATAAATCTAGTTGTCATTCCATTTTCTTGTTCTTGCCTCCCTCTGTCCCCATATTGTTACACAGTCAGTTTCATCTAAGAAGTAATCCATTCTTTCTTTGCAGTGGGGACATTTCAGAAGGGAATAGAAACCCACTCAATGAAGCACTGAGTACCCAAAATGTGAAATGGAAACTCAGAATATTCCTTGAAAACATCCTAGGATGGAAACTCAATCTGAAATAGCCACACGGCTTCCACAACTCTCCTGTGTCTTCAGAAGCTATAATGTGAACGACAATACCAGACAAACTCGCTTGCCTCTGCTGCAGGAATTAAATTATTTGAGTTGGTTATCTCCATTGATCCAATTAGTGCTCAGACTGCCAAGTCTCCCCCCTTCACTTTTTGATGCATAGACCTAGTCTTTGTTGTGTGTCTCTGGGAGTGACAGCTGAAAACGAAGGCAATTAAAGACTTTCTGGGAATTATTTTACTGCAAGGAGCTGCAAGCTCATCTGCCAGAGAGAGAAATGATGACGAGAAGCTGGAGCACATCTGCAGAGCACTGGCCAGGAGCACAAAGCGGAAATGAAGATAAACGGAGGAAACGCAAGTATGATCCATTAAACACGTTTGTCTACATCGATCCTTCCCACAGACATATCTTATGCTCACCACAGTCAGACATTGCGTGAGGGATAAACAGCAAAGAAGCAAGCTCATATTTCTCTGGTCAAAGTGCTCCTCTGCACAGACAAGACCAGAGAAATCCATAAGTATGATAGGGTGCTAGGAGACATGTCAAAGAGGAAGTCACAGAGAGGAACACCTAAGCCTTATGGGGATACACACTTCCAACGACATTGTTTGGTTTGCAATGGGCAGTGCTACAAACTGGCTGTCTCTGAGGAAAGAGACGTCAAGACAGTGGCCATGCGTGACTTTCAAAAGGGGCGCATGTGTGTTAAAATCTTGGGTATTGAGTGAAGCATGAGTAAAAATGCTCATGAGATTGTCTTAGTAAAGAACACTAGTATATCAAGAGGCAGACCTTGATGAAATTGTTCTACTAGGTTTTGGACTTTTCATCGACAAACCTTGGGAAGTCATATCATGAATTTAAGTTATAGAAGGAAAAATGCTTAGCATTCTGAAATGAATTGCAGAAAGCATACTTTAGCCTACCTAACTAACCAGACAATGCTTTATTTTCCGGGATGTTGAGCGTGGTAACAGTATCCAAGGAAGGTTCCAGACTCTACCACCAATCTTGCCTCAAATGAACAAATAGATCCTCAATGACCATCTTGAGCTTTCTAGTTATCTTCAGTGAGAATTAATTGCAGGCAAGATGTTCTTCAAACTGCAGGTAGCTTCAGCCTTCTACTCCGTTGGAAATGAAATGTGGAGAGACTGACTTGAACTGGGCTCAATACCAACAAGAGAATAAGTTGCAAGATGAAAATAAACCAATCCCCAGGTTAGATAGAGGTGGTCTTTCCAGGGGATAAAGAACAGAAGGCATGCTGATTTGTGGCAGAAACCATGAGAGTATTGCACACGTGGAAGGAAAATAATTAATTTCCACACCTCCTACTGAAGCAGCAGTCCGGCTCTACAGAATAAGAATTAAAGCAAAATATTATAAGTCCATCTGTAGATTTTGGTTTGTACTGAAGTAGGCCAATAATTTTAACATCCCTGCCAACTCAACTTTTAATTTGAAAAATTTGAGTAAAGAAAAACCCTCACAAATCCCAGCTCCACGGTGGTTTTAATTTAAAAAATAAGAAGGACAGAGGGAGGTATGGGGGAGTAAAAGAAGACAGTTTCTGTCTTTATGAGGCTGAGATTTACTTAAGCGGAATTGACAATTTATTTGATTTGAAATTAAGACATGTCGGTGCAATAATGCAAAGCAATTTGAATTCTGCATTCACAGGTCTATTTGGAGCACAGGCTTGGCCTCTGGGCAGACAGGTAGTAGCTTCTCTTTCCTGGTTGCCATGGTTTGAATGTGAGTCGCCCCACACAAGCTCCTGTGCCTGCATCTTATTATGATGCTAATATCAGTCTTGAAGCCTTTAGGAGGTAGAGCCAGCTGGAGGAAGGCAAGTCACAGGGGAGGTGGCCTTGAGGTTTGGTGGGCTTGCCCTGCTTCCTCCTGGAATTTGCTCTTTGCCTCTGGGTTGGCTATAGTGCCCTGAACCAGGAACCTCTAGCTTTTGCTGTTTTACATACTTTTTTTTTTATTCTAATTTTTTTTGTCACAATGGATTATATCTCCCCTCTGGAACAGTAAACTAACGAAATCTCCCTTTTTCCCTTAAGGCTTGTGTGAGTGCTGTTTTACAGCAACAAAAAAGAGTTGCTACAACGTTTCATTCAGATTCTGATTGGCTCAGATAGAAGGAAAGCAATTGTCTAGGGCGACAAAAGGAAAGATCTGTTGGAATAGACATTTAGGTTAGGACCAAGGAGAACCTTGGAATGCAAGATGTCACTACAGGACTTACAGATGCTCAGAGGAATGGTGGAAGTAAACCTATGATGTGACTTGGGAGTAGGGGCTCATTTTCCCTGCAATGTAATGCAGGGGAAGAGATGAAAACCAGAAGCAGCAGGACAGTAGGAAATCTAAAGATGGAAGTCAGGCATCTCATCTCCACAGCTGCCAAGAAGAGACATACCCTCAGGGGTCGGCATGGTGGTCAGTGAGCAGCTATAAGGCAAAGGAGTTACAGTCTTCAGATAAAAAAGCCCCCACATTAGGAAAACTATGTTCAGACTGTGGGAGTTTAGACAAAACACAGGAAAGAGAGAAAAATATAGTTTTGGTCTCTGGGTTTCGAGCTCAAAGAGCATGTGCCTTTCATGGTGGAACGTCTTTGTCCTGCTTGCTGCTACTCATAGCCAAGAGAGAAGTGGAAGGGCCCAGAGAAGTGGCTACTGGGAGCTAGGAGACAAAAGTCTTGACCCTTCCTATTCATTTAGTGCAACTCTAGGTGGATCAGATTCCTTGGAAGACTGGGGAAGCTGACATATTCCTGACCAGGTGATTGACAGTTGCAGATAGATTAATAGAAAGGCAGACACCATGATTGAAGCTTTATCAGGGAAGCAGGAAGTGGGGCCTAAACGAGTCCCTCACAATGGTTCAGAGGAGGATGGGATAGTTAACTCTGCAAACTACATTCTTCCAGTTAGTGCAGAATGATCTTAATATCAAATCTAAATGCAGAGAGATTTCCAGGTCACTTGAGTCACTAGAGTGATGGAGGTCAGTAGTGAAATATGCTATCAGTTCATACAGAAGAGCTAATGGAAGAGCCATGAAATATTCTTGAAATGATCACAGCTGAACAAGGTCTGCCAATTGCAGACTTGTAAACACTTTGTCCAGGGCTAAGGATTCAGGTCTCATCCTCTCAGTGACCTATTTGTTCAAGATTTACACAGGTATGACATGGCCAAAAGATTAGTGTTTTTAAATATCATATTGCTTGCAACAAAGTAGCTGAAAGTATCAGGACTCATTGCTTAGGACATGAGCTTACAGACCTTCCATCAAAATAATTCTGAGGATTTCAGAAAAAAATGGACTAAATTAGGATTAAGAGTTCATTTTAGGTAAAAATAATTCCATTTCATTATAAGGATATTCAAATCTCTATGTGTCACACATTCACATAGTTGTTAAAGCACAACACTGAAAACTTTACTATCAGAATGTACTCTTGGCAGACTTCTGATGTAACTGATAAATGCAGGGGTTTCAGTAAACCAAAATATTCAATTTTAGTTATGAATACAACAAAGTTAATTCTTCATCAGCCTTAATATATGTTCCATTAATTTGGTACACAAATTTTTTCTCTGTGCCAAGCATGATTGTACACATAAAGAGCTTAAGGATGAAGGAAGAAGGAATGGGAGGGAAGGAGGAAGAAAGGAAGGAAGAAAGGAACGAAGGAAGGAAGGAAGGAAGGAAGGAAGGAAGGAAGGAAGGAAGGAAGGAAGGAAGGAAGGAAGGAAGGAAGGAAGGAAGGTGTATCAGTTACTCTTAACTATGTGAGAGAACATCCAAAGTCAAATAACTTAAGAGAGGAAAGGAAATTCATTCACCTTAGAGTTCCAGAGGGGAGATACAGTCTTTCAGGGTGGAGGTGACATGGCTGGTGGCTGACGCTGGCAGGCTAAGTCAAGGCAGACATCTAGTAGGCTAGTGACAACTGAAGGCTGGAGGATTCCTGGAGAGTCTCTCTTCTTCTTTCTCCAGTCTTCTGTTCTGTGGTTCCTTTTATCTGGTCCACTACTGGAAGTTCAGATCCAATCTAGGGCTGGTCTTTGTATGGCAAATGTGTTGATCCAGATACACTCTTCAGGTGGTCTCAGCTGATCTTAGTTAGTTGTATCAAGTTGACACCCAAGATTAACTATCACAGAAGAGAATTTATGTTCTATTGTAAGTTTTGTGGGTGACTGCATTATCGGTGAATTATGACAGACTGAAGCCTCAGACAGGGATGAGTGAGGAGATGGGAATTACAGATTGAGGCTGGGTGGACTTCACTCAGAGCATTAGCGATAGTACTAACTCATTTTCATTTACACATGGTAAGGTGACTAAAGTATTTAGTACTGGGCAGTTGGAGACAGATTTTTTTTTTTTTGTGCTGCCCTTGCCAATATCTTTGGGTCCTAATCCCTAGGCCTGCAAATTTTCACACCTAGGAGCTCTCCAGAGATGAGGAGATTACTATGGATTATCATGGTGGCCTGAAAAAATACCCTGATTAGGACTCTGGGGTCCTTATAGAGACAGTTAGAGGAAAAGCCTGAGAGAGCAAAAGCTGGTGTAGTCGGGGTAGGAGAAGGGTGGGGGGGGACTGGTGACAACAGTGGCTTTGACGATGAAATAAGAAAGAACATCCACCAAGGAATCTGGTTGATTTCTACAAGCCAGGAAAAGCAAAGAATGGATTTTCTCCTGAAGTCAATGTGCGCACATCATCTGACCCTTTAATTTAAGCTCTATATGAGTCCTTTTCATCTTCTGACCTCCAGAATTTATTTATTTATTTTTAAACATTTTTTACTATTATTATTTCCATTCATACAAACTTAACAGGTACACCTGGTCCCCTCCCTCCCTCCACTTCCCCCAGTGTCTCCCTCCCCCCAATCCCCGGAGCATCCTTTAATGTGCATGCCAAACTCTCCTCTGGGTCTTCCTCTCCGATGAGGTGCAAGGACCCAGGGGCATTTCCCAGAACCCTTTCCTGTGTTCCCCTTAAGCTTAGGAACATGACTGTGACTGTCAGTCCCTAGCCTCCAAGGATCCTAGTGCCTTTAGCCCATGCTAGACTTTGTGGGGTCAATAATGTGTTGGACATTGTGAAGGGCATGCAAAGTCCTATTATGATTGCTTCGGCCCTAACTTGTGTGGAGTATCTTGCATATCATTACTCCTCCCATCCTTGTGCTATTACAATCTTACCGCCCCCTCTTCCACAAATTTCCCTGAGCTTCAGGATGGGGAGAGATTAGGCTGGCCGAGTTCCAGGTGGTTGATATAGAGTCTCTGATGTTCTGAATTATGGTTTGTTGATTTTTTTTTTCAGTTTTGCTGCTCCTGCAATGGCCTTCACTCCATTCTGATGGGTATTGGATGTCACCCCCTGGCCAGAGATATAAACCTGTTAAATTAGAGTCTTGTTTTAAGAGTATATTCAAAGGTAGATGGAATAAAAGCAGGAGACCATGGTGAGAGAGGGGTCAATCACCCATTTGCAAAATTGTTACTTTCTACCTGCCAGACTATATGCCCTCCCCTTCTGGTGAGATCATACCCCATCAGTTGCAAATGATCAGGAAGGAAAGTCTGTGAACTTAACCAGATGTCTCATTACTTACTTGCAGTCCTTGAAGGTGCTGACCTCCAGAATTTAAAGGAGCTAAACTGGCATTGTTGAAAGGAAATTTATTTATTCATTCTCTGTGTGTGTGTGTGTGTGTGTGTGTGTGTGTGTGTATCAAAGTACACTGTGTGTCCCTGTGGAGAGCCAAGGTTGACTTTGGGAATCATCCTGGATTGCTTCTACCTCCTTTTTGTTTTCCTTTGGGATTCCCAAAGCTCTGTCCTCCCGGACCAGAAGTGCAGGGCACTGCCATTTCCATCTGGCATCTTTATGTGGGATCTGAGATCCAAACTCAGGATCCTCCATTGTTAAGCAGAGTCTTAATTCTTGAGTCATCATTCCAACCTACTGACATTATTTAAATCATTAATTGAAGCTAATTTGCTCCTGCATAGGAGGAGAGTCATAACTGTTCGTGATTATCTGAATCTAAGAGAGCACATATAGATTAATTTTATGAATGCACTAAGCACCACAGTCCTAATACCTAGGTGTGAATTCAAGCTCCAACATCACCTGTGTGCTACAGACAGGAATTTAATGCTGGTGCCACAGATTGCTCCACATGCATGATTATGAAAGTAAACTTATGACATAGTGGTTTTGCAAAAATAATATCTGAGAAATTTATAAACATTACATAAGTTAAAAAGGTTAAATAACCATCTAGCTATATAATCAAATATTGAAACTAATACTATAAGCAATACCATGAATCAGAAAACATGGTCAAAATCACAAAACATCTCAAAAGTTATTTTATTGTCAAGTGATATAATCTTAAATGCACTGCAAACTTGCTCTGAGACTCAAAAGGAGAAAAATATGTGTGAAACCAGAATCTTGTGTATTCATCCACTCATGTAAAACACTTACAGAGAGCATCAATCATGCCGCATTACCTGCAGAAGAGTGGGAATCGAGGGAGGCTTATCAGAGACATAGCCCTCCACTGTGGCATTTATTCTTACTGGGGTACAGAAAATAAACAGCCACATGAATAAAGTCATTTCAAATACATACAGGGAAAAGAAAGAGGCATCTGTGACAATCTCTCACTTGAACTCAGACCTAGTTGCACCGTGACAAGCAAGAGCAGTCCGTGTGCAGAAAGGACAGAAATGCCTTGATGCTGATGTCAGTTTCAATGTTCGAAAACTCAAAAGGTCAGTTGAACCAAGTAGACTGGAGTATGGAAATGAAGGGTAAGGAGTCACAGAGAGCTAAACACAATCTTAAAACTCAGGGACTGATTCTACAGGGAATGGAAACTATGGGAGAATGCATGCATAGGAGGACATGATCTGACATATTTTTAAAGTCAAGCTGATTGTTTTTATGGTCTTATTTATTTAGAAGTCTGCGCTCCTGGATCATTCAGTGCATTTAGATATACCTACGGGATTAACAAGGTATACTGATTATAAAGAGAAAAGTATTTCACCCCAAAACTGTCAGTCATCTATCTATTCAGCTGTGTATTGTCATTAACCTATCATCTCTTTATCCATCCATCTATCTATCTGCTTTTGTCTCCTATGCCTATATAATCCTGTGTTCTATCTAAAACAGGAAGGAAAATTCAAGCTGAATCTGCTAAATATTTCTTTATGTAAACTGTTGGAACACAGACATACCTATCTGTCTACTATTCATGCTATTTGTAGCTGTCACAGAGGCATAATTGTGATACTTTATAATCTTCAAGGCTTTAAATATTTCCTATATAAATAAAAATTTTGGAAAATAAATGCCAGTCCCCAATCATGAACTTTTCTCACTTTGTCCTACCTCTGATCTCTATGCCAGGATCATTTCTTTGTGCTCATCTTAGAGCCAAATCTCCTGGCCTGAAGTTAAGTCTCCTGGCTGGGGTTAGTTAAGCCTCTTGCTCTGACTTTAGTTCTGTCCTGCCTTCTCTTCACACCTCTTTATTGTCAGAAGTGAATTCAGGATTGCCCTTATGTCTCCTTCCACTATTTATCCATGTCTTAGTTTCTAGATCTCACTTTTTGGAGTGATTGATACTCACATTCTAGCCTTGCCTGATAATTTTGCTGACATATTGTAATTTATTGTTTTCCTAAGAATAAGATACGGTGAATTTGCATTTCAACAACACTACTGATGTCTTCTATCTAAATCTGTCAGCTTTGAACATTTGGTAGATTCAAAATGCAAACACATACCTGGGTACTTCCCCTTTATTTTCTGCTACTCTGTTTTCTCGCATTTGAGTACAGATGAACTCAGAGCTCAAGGCTTGCAACTGCAGCAGACACTTCTTTTATTGGAGTCAGAGGGTATCCTGAATTTGGCTTTCTTCCATTTTTCATGTACTTACATGTGTGTGTGGGATATGTGTGTATAGGAATGTGCATGCCAATGAAAGTCCAAGCATGATATTGTTATTGGCACGCAAATTGCTTTTCCTTCTTATTCATGGGGTCACTGTTAAGGTTTTTCTCACTATCCAGCCTGCTCTGGGGATTCCTAGGCTCCGATTTCTGAAGCTAGGATTATAAGCAGACTGCCCACACTAGTCCAGCATTTTTGTGTGTCCTGGGAATCTGAACTCTGGCCTTGCTTGCTCAACAAGCTCTTTAACAAGTGAGCCATCTCTCCAGCCCCTCCCCCTTCTGCCACCTCCTTGGCTGGTCTCTTGGCAGATTTCTCCTCCTCCTTACAACTCTAATCATTCATTACCAGCAGTGCCATTCCCTGTGTTAGGGTCCCACCCGATATTCTGTTGCTCAACTGATGAAACAACTATAAACTCAGTTTTTCATGTCACAAAATGAGAAGCCCAAGTAGATTGTCCTTTCAAATCACACATTTTCTAATGCATTCTGAAGTCCCCCTAAAATTCCGCCTTCTGCAAAATATGGTCCTTGAGCAAATGTACAAGGAATACTTAATTAGCTGACTTCTTTTCCAGGCTCCCATGTAAAACAAAGTGTGCAAACCAGTGACACGAAATTGTGCTCCTAGCACAACGCTGACTTACCATCTGGACAGCTTTGGTGTGGTCTGCAATCCTTCGTGTGTTCAGAAACTGGCTGGAAGCACATCCCCTCTTGTTGGTGATTTCAGAAATGAAAAATGTCGGTGCCCCAAGACGTCTCCTTTTTCCTTCCTGACAGGCCGGCCAGGCCACTATAAATTCTGGAAGTTGTGAAGGGAACCTTACAGGAGGTAAGGGATTGTTGAAAATATTTTACCTCTGATAACATTTCCTCACAAATACAGAAAATAAAAATTCTTGCTTTATAAGACACTGTCAAGACCAACAAAGGGAAAAATCATTCCACATGAAAAAGTCACCTTAAAGAAAACTGAAATCTCATCCCCCCCCAGAAAAACCCTGGCCACAGCTTGCCTTAATCAGATGAACGTAACAAGTTGATTAGACTCTACAAGCTATAAGAAAAGTCAGGCCACTTACACTGAAAAATCGGACTCAGGATGTAAATTATTCACAGTTCATTAGACTAAGACAAGCATTTTTCAAACATCTCTCCATGCTTGAGAAAAGCGACATATTGAACCCTATTTTACTGTGAAGCTCCTGAACGGCAATTAACAGTCTTAAGCTGCATATAAAACCCAATATGAAGCGCATTTACAAGAAAATTGTGTGAGAATCAAATTACGTTATCTTTAGTTTGAAGAACTAAGAAATAATTGCCAATAAGTATTCATGTATAGGACCAATTTTTTTGAGACAAGTTATTTTAATTACTACTCATGTCAGAAGTACGTGAGGGTGATTTTATTACATATAATGTGTTAGTAGAACGTCTGACTAGAACTGTTATTCTTGACAAGACATTAGAGTTTATTTTATACATGTATTGTTTGACACAGACCTATACTATAATAAAACTGTATTGTATTTCAAATTAATCTCTTACTTTTAGTTCTTTAAAATCTAGAGTCTTAAGTCTGGTGAGACAACTCGACAGGTGAGGCTCTGCTCACAAACCTGGTGATCTGAGTTCAATCCCTGGAAAGTCGGGAGGTGAAAGGAGAGAACTGACTTCTGAAAGTTGTCCTCTGGCATTTACCCAGTGTGTCATGGCATATATGAATGAGCCTTCTTTCTGAACCTCTCTCATAATTAAAATAAAAAATAGATAAGTAAACTTTAAAAGAAAAGGCTTCCCAGAGCACAAAGCAAATGATGCATGACACAAAGTGAATTTGAAAATTTGCCAAGGATCGAGTAAGGCAGAAAGAGGTAGATATATATTTCAAGGCCGTGGACTCTTCCCTGTGTTTGCATTAGAAAATGCTTGTTTATGTTAGATGAAGAGTCCACCCATTAATTATGTTGATCAGCTCTGTTTTGACCGGGCTTTCCGGAGTTTGAAACTACCTTTTCTTTGAATCACATTTGTCTGGCTTGAAGATCTTCCCCTATATTACATACCAATAAACTATAAAAAGTTTCAGAGAGAAAGGAAATAAGAAATAGAGAGTGTATCAGACCAGGCAAAGCAAAGAAAATAATGTAGAAACTCCCTTTCACCATATGCCAGATAATAAGTTCCATGAGAATTCACCCAGGCAGACACCATCATTCTCTGTGGTGAGCAGATTGGAAATTCAGTATATCTGAGGTTGACATGCGCAGACTCTCTTTCACTCTACCTAAAAGTTAACTGCTTTCTCACTCAGGGCTATTTTCTCTTTGCAGTCCTTGTAAATTTTTTCCTCTCACAATACCTTAAAGGCTTGGCCAAACACATCAAGATAAATGCATTTACGTGCAACTGTGAACAGAGAAAAATTCAGAGTAGAAACTGTCTCCATGTTTCTATGAACATCCTGCCATATAAATTAACACTCTGAAAGATTACCATTGACTATTAATTTGCTGTTATTCTACAATGAAAAAAAAAACAACTTTCAGACGCTCTGGGGAAAAAGTCAGAACCTGAACTAGAAGGGAAACTGCAGTTATAAAAATAAATCTCCAGAAACAAGGGAAGAGAAAGGAGAGGAATGTTCTAATCTTGCCTTCATCACAATCTTATTAGCATTTCTCAGTGAGCAGTTCAAGTATCAGTCTGTAGTCTTATGACTCTGTCTCATAAATATGTCAAGTGCAAAGCATAGTTATTTTAATAGTCTGTGTTGGTAGACCATCATGGATTTAATTAAGAGACAACTAGTGTATGAAATATGACACAAAAGCACAGGACTTAATGGAGAAATGTTTTACTAGAGATTTAAATCAGGGCCACAGACTTAATGATAGCCCAGACTCAGAAATCCTACTTAAATTTAATTAATGCAGACTAGTGCAGACCTGCTCATATACAAGAGAAAACATAGGCATAAAAAACATTAGTGATTTAAGATTCTCGAAGTACACTGCCTTATTTATAAGGTTATGTGAACGTGGGTTATTAATAGCTTATTGTTTTGAATTTTATGATATGAGATACTTAGAATGTGGGCTGTGTAAAAGTCCTTTAAAACAGTATTTCTAGCCTCCTCATCATCTGTGAGAAAGCGCCACCTTCCCTTGCTAGTGAAAAGCACCGAGTGCAATGTGAGCTATATTGCTCAGATAATGACAGAGATGCATGATCCTGTGTTTGGAAAGGAAGCATGGCTGCCATTTCGCTAACTTAAGATTCACATCAAGACATGAGCCGGCAAGGGACTAAAGACAGGGTCATCTCTCTGTGTCCTGTGGGATTCTTTTCATTAGACACTCGGACTTGGAGAATCCGAAATGTGTTCTGTCTGCAGCTCAGCCGTTGTCACAGAGAGTGTCACCAAGAACTCGATAAATTTACTGAAGAGACGTAATTCTTACTATTTTAAGGAGTGTGAAGAATTTATGAAATATAGCATCATGATCTTTACTTAACAGACTTACAGCAAGCCAGGCCCACAAACACTTGTTTCAGTTCTTTAGTGGGGCTCATATTTCTTTTGTGATTTTATTTTTATTTAATGACTGATAGATGTGCATGTAGATTTGTTCATTTATGTTTAGTTGGTTTGTTTTGAGACAGGCTCTTGCATATCCCAGGCTAGTCTCAGACTTTCTATGAAGCCAAGGATAACATTGAACTTCTGATCCTTCTGCCTCTACCTTTCCCAGTTTTGGGATTACCAGCATGCACCATCATGACTGGTTCATTGGTTTATGTGGTATAGAGGATGAAACCCAGAGGTTCATGCACCCTGTGAAAGCATTCTACTAAAGATGATGTTCCAGCCCAGGTTTTTATTTCCTGGTTGTTTTTTTTTTTTTTGTGCTTTGCTCCTTCATTTTTCCTCACTCTTCTTTTTAAAGACATCAATATTCTTTTTAAGGATTTAATGTAATGGACATATAAGTTATAAAAAAGCTACAGATTCTAGACCACTCGTTTCTGGAAATTTCTGCCTATCAACCAAATTATTTCTCTCTCAGCGCATAGCATGAGCCTCTAAAGATAAGGATATTCACGCCCTAGTTTATTAATTACTGACATACTGTTTGCCTTTTGCTAATCTGATCATTTCCCCTCATATGTATAGGAACATTATTTTGTTTAGTGTGTGCTTTGGTGACCAGTCTGATATTCTGCTTTGTGTCTTCCATGTTTCATTGAAATGATGCATATTCTATTGATCTTGTTCCTTTATTATTTCTATCTTAGATGCTTCATTTCGGAACACTTTTTTGATGGAAAAAGTATGGGTGTTTTGGTTACTATTGAAGTTTATCCTTGTTGACATTGGTTTCTTTGGAGTGAGTTTAATGGGATGGTTATAGGAGCATTCTGTTTCATCTTTAAAATAAAAAGATGGTCACACATGACACCGAACAAGATTGAGAGTCAAGACTTCAGCAAGCATTTGTTCCAGCTTGCTCTCTTCTACGATCCAAATGCCACAAGGTATGCCAGACTCTCCTGCTGGATTTGAGCAGCTTTCTGAGATTATGACTGGGATTTGAGCAGCTTTCTGAGATTATGACTGGGATAACTTTAAGAGGCAGTTACTCATTATATACATGTCTACATCGTTCTTTTATACACAAGTGTGAATTTTATGGAATAATGCTTTGCAGCCTTTAAAATTTTTATTATGTGCTAAATATCTTTCCAATGAACACATATAGCCACATGTTGCTGCTTTATTTTTTTTAATGGATGTATGCTAGAGTAAGCATCGGAGTTATTTAACCTATATTGCGTGAATGGATATTTAAAATAATAATAAAATAAAAGGAAATTAAAAGTCTTCTTCCTCTTCTTTGTGTGTGTATGTGTGTGTGTGTGGTGTGTGTGTGCGTGTATGTGTGAGTGTGTGTGTGCGTGTGTGCGTGTGTGTGTGGTGTGTGCATGTGTGTGGTGTGTGTGTGCATGTGTGTGTGTGTGGTGTGTGTGTGGTGTGTGTGTCTGTGTGTGTGTTGTGTGTGTATGTGCATGTGTGCGTGCATGTGTGCGTGCGTGTGTGTGTCTGTGTGTGTGTGTGTGCGTGTGTGTGTGTGTGTGTGTGTGTGTGTGTGTGTGTGTGCACGTGTAGCTGAGGAGACTGTGCTTGCCCATGGAGTTCTAATAGTGACTTGGGTGATCATCCTGGATTTCTTTACCTCCTTTCGGCTTTGTTTGCAGCTTCCCAGGCTTTGCCTTTCAGGCCTGGAAGTGCAGGCCACTGTCATTTTCACCTGACATTTTTACATAAGATGTAGAATCTAAACTCAGGTCTTTCTGTTTGAGGCAGAGACCTAACCCCTGAGCCATCTCTGTAGCCCCTGATTTTCTTTATTAACCTGTTATTCATTAAAGTTTAATCACTGCAATGAGACTTTAATGATTACAGAATGAGTTTTTGACTAAACTTACCTCTTCTGCATGAAATTACCAAAAATGAATGATTCTGCATCATCAAGTACTTAATTAAAGTTTTAGCATAACCAAAGAGAGTTCGCATGAACATTTTTAAGTTGTCTTAACATTTTTGGCATGGGTATGTGTGTATGATGTGCATGCCTATATACACATTTGCATGTGTGTGGATTCATGTACATGTGCACTTTTGTTGATCCAAAATTGTTGATATCAGGTGCCTTCTTCAATTACTTCCCTGTTTATCAAGGCAGAGTTGCTCCCGGAACCTCGAATCTCTATTTTGGCTAGTCTACCCAGTAGTTGCCACACTTGCCTGTCTTTCATATAGCTTCTAGGGATCTCAGCTCCATCCTCAAAAAACAGAAGCTTAAGCAGAATACTCTCAAGCAGGATGAAATCGGCAAATAAAGTTGCCTTCAATGGGAGGTTGAGAAGTCATCCTGTTGGTGAGTAACAAGTGCTGGGAAATTAATAGTCCCTTGGACTGATGATATGGCCCCATAGGTAAAGGTGTTTGCTATACAAACCTGATGACCTGAGTTTGACACATGATGGAAAGAGAGAACAGACTCTACAAAGATGTCCTCTGCACCCATGCACTGTGCCACGTATGTGCCCCTGCTCACACACGCATGCACAAATACACGAAATAATAATTAATTGATTAAATTACACTTGAAAAGAAATAATAGTCTCATTTAATGCAAAGACAAGTTAGGCATTTTGCAATAAAACATACACTAATAGAAGAGTCAACTTAACAGTAAATGATCCAGTTTCCTTGCAATTGAGAGAAAAGGTGCATTGTTCCTATCAAAGTGACCAATTATTTTGAAGTAGGATCCTGTGTGGATGAAAATTCCAGGAATAGATGTTTTCATTTGCCAGAGATTCTCTCATTGAGACTTTGACATCTATCATTCAGGTAAATCAGCTGCTTCTCATGTGTACCAGCACCTGAGAGTTACTGGGGATGCTTACTGCTATTGGAGAATTACCGTTGTGGAGGACAATCTATGAGATTTAAATCAAACAGATACAGATTTGAATCTTGACAATTTCCTTCCACATGCACTTTTTATTATGTAATTTCAATTCTTCCCCATGCCAGATTGACACTCTAGTAGGTCAATTGTTTTCTAGAATTTCACATGTCTTGATTTTCTCACCTACAGTGTTTCCCTTGGAATTTTCTTCCCTTCATTCTGATGCCTCACTGCTCTCCTCTTATCTCTATAGTCATATCTGCTCTGTTGTTACTCATTAAGTAGCTCATTGTTGGCAAACTTTCTGCATCTCAGCATCTTTACCTGCTAAACACACTAACAAACAAACAAAATACCACCCCACTATCATTACAACCTCTATCACCACTACCTCTATCACCACCACCACCACCACCACCACCACCACCACCACTACTACCAATACCACCAAAACTGTCTCATATATTCGTTGAAAGTCAAGCCAACTAGCATGTCAAGAATTGTGCCTATCACATAACTGGGAATCAGTCAATACTAATTCTTGTTATTGCAGGTACTGTAAGAAGACAAGATGCTACTTTAACTTTTGGAAAGCTTAGAGTTTCATAATGAAAGGGTCAAGTCTGAGACATGATGAATGGAGCTCACCCTTCATTTTGTTGATTACTAAAAGCTAAAAAATTTAATGAAATTATCTGGATCAATGTTTTAACTAAACTGATTGATAATTTGCATGAAATAATGGCATGACTTTTCAGCCATTATTATTTGATACAGATAAATCATACAATTTATTTTATTTCCCACATTGTTTCATACAAAAAATGTTACATTTGTTTCTTTTTAAGTTTTCTGATTCTGGTTACTAGAATCACTTTCCTGTAGAAAGAAAATGATATGAACTAAAATACTGCATTTAACTGAATATAAAAACAGCTGTTTTAAACAACTGAATATATTAAATTGGCACAGATAGAAAATAGTGGAAATTGCTTTTCAAAGAACATTTTATCTTAAGCCATTATCAGCTACTGGGAGATTTCTTGCACTGCATTTTAAATAATAATCATACAAAGAATTGCAATAAAATGTTTATACTATGTTCTCTCCTCCTACATAGGGCAGAGCAAAATATCTCTATTACTTCCTAAACTTCTGAGCAGTAATTTCCTTACTAGATTTTTCTGTGCAACTGGAGGTGCTAATCTCCCTGAGATCCACCAGCCTCTCTCTATGGGTGACTCCTACAACTTGACAGGTACTGGTTACAGGTCATTTTCCTCTTACTACTTGGAACTATTTGGAAATTTGAGATTTATTTTGAAGTACAAAGGCGTTCAGGTGAAACTTGGAGTCTAGTGATTATGGCGATCAATGCGGAAAATTTGGAAGGGCTCTCATTAAAATCTGAACTCCACATGAACTTTTGTGGCTTGAGGTATGAATTGACATGCCTAAAAGTACAAGTGACAGAACAGTGATTCTAAGCCTAGTTGAAACAGGTTCACATCTGGGAATCTGTTAGATCACATAGCAAAGAAGTATAAGCATCATTCATTTCACTTTTTAAGGCAGCTTGATTGTTTTAAATTTATTTTCTATTATTTGTGCATGTAAAATAGGCTGAAAAGAAAGCTTTATGGAATTTCAGTTTTACACATCGTTAATAATAAAAAACTGCATGAGCTGTTTATGAGAAAGTCACCAAAAGAGAACTAGAGAGAGACAGAGAGAGAGATAGCCCAATCAATAAAGTGCTTGCTTCACAAGCACATGGACCTCAGTTCAATCCCCGTATTCTAACCTAAAAATCAAAAGAAAGAAAAGAAGGAGGAGGAGAAGAAGAAGTCTTGCAGTATTAGCATGTATTTTAAACCCAGTGCAGGCAGGCAGAGATGGGAGGATCTATGTTTGCTGGTCAGCCAGTCTAACCTAATTGACAAACTCCTCACCACTGAGAGAACTTATGACAAATAAAAAGGTGGACAGTGCCTGAGGAACAACATTTGAAGGTGTTTTCAGACTTTCACAAGTCCACACACACATACACACACACACGTACACACATATACACATATATACACATATATGCATGCACACATAGAGACACATACACATACACACACATATACTCACACATACACACATGTACACATAAATGTGCATCCCACACATGTACACCCACACATATGTGAATTTCATACATGAATACCTGCACAAGCATGTGCAACCACACACACAGGAAGACACATACCAAGCATGCACACATATACACACTCATACTTGAGGATAAAAGGATCGGCAACCTTTCTTATTCTGTCTTCCAATGATATTTTCCTTATAATTAGAAAAAAATCACCTGTTTTTATTATTCCTATCCCAGGCTGGAGCTTTTTATTGAGGATTTTAAATGTGTTCCGTGATCAGAGTAAACCAAGAATTCTATCAGAACACTTTTCAGTTAGTGCCTATTAAAACCATATTTGCTCATTTCTAATGGAATGTAGCAATGGATTGAGGCTTCAGTGTATTAAAACTGAGAGCTTTGGGAACACATTTTGTCATCTGGTTGCTCCAGGAAGTCTGGTAGGAAAGAAAAAAGAAAATAGGAATTTTCTTTTGTTTGCTGAAGAAAATTTCAGAAAATTTTTGGCACAGTTTTGGCCATCAACGTCAGTCATTTATTCTGACATCTGTGCTCATTCCTATTCAAACACTTCGAAAGCAGCAAAATATTACTATGATAAGTAATAGCTAAATATTGTTCAAATATTTCATTTATTAGTGAATAGAGAGGCAAAACTTGGAACAAATTTTGTTAGTAATGGTATGAGAATTGCATTTCCATTTTTTTAAAAAAATTCATTGTTAGGTAGTCAATAAATTTATTCTAAAATAAATGTGGAAGAATAAGAATTTGCATGTATTTAAATCAATGTTGAAGAACTGACACTCGTCCTGTTTGATTTTATTATCATTACATGAACATAATTGTTCTGGTATAGTCAGTGACCTGAGATCATACTGACTGATAAACCATTTCTTCTGCCACAGACTTTTCTTATTTTTTGGAAGTCGCCTCCACATTTAAAAAGAGAATTAAATGCAAGCCCCGACAGGTAATTCTGGATTTTATAGACTACAAAATGGACGTACAACAAAAATGATGCACAAAGCCAAAGTGGACAACGAAAAGAGTAGTTTAGAGCCAGACATCAGGGACTTCAGTGATGATTCAGTGGGGAACGTGTTTCCTGGGCAGGTGTGAGGATCAAAGTTCACATCTCAGAACCGACACAGAACCGTCTGTCATCCCCATGCTCCAACTCCAAGGTGGGAGTCAGAGGCAGGAGCGGCCCATAGCTCTTGGTCCAGCTAGTCTGGCTTCCATGGCAGTAAAGAAACAAAGAGTCTCTGTTTCAGGCAAGCTGGAAGATGAATTCCAACACCCAAGTGTGACTGCCACATGCACGTTGTGGAAAGTGTGCAGCTGCACTCACACACACAAGTGTGCATGTATACATCATGGGTGACTCCTCTGGCTCTCGTCTAAGGCCATTGCCCTTCTAAAAGCCCAGAATCTGTCAAGCACGAGGCCTCCCTAGCCTGCAGACGGCAGATTATCTGCTATTGCCAGACTTCTCTGGGGGAAACTTAGTTGTTAAATGTACTATTCCATCCAAGTGGATGTAGATTTAATCAACATACTATTTAGCAGCACTCCCTAATTACCAAGAACTCTTTGCTGTAAAATTAACTTGAAATTCCTCATCCTGCATTCTTGTTCTTGCCTTTTGAATCAAACAATATTTCCCGCAAAACCTATGTAAGAGGTAACAGCCCCTCCATAACTAGGCCCCAGGCTTCTCAGCAAAAACCTGAGAGCATACTGAAATATGATGTAGAGTAATCTCTTTGGCTCACACATCCCAGGAAGAGCAAGCACAACAGATAGCACAACACATCATATACACACAAAAAGAGCTAGAAATTGTATGTGACTACACTGGAGCTAAAAATAGAGGGGCCTATTTACTTATTTTTTTTATTTCCACTTATACAAACTTAACAGGTACACTGGTCCCCTCCCACCCTCCAACCCCCCACCCCCTTCCCTCCCCATCCCCCAGTGCCTCCCCCTCCCATCTCCGGAGCATCCTTTAATGTGCATGCCAAACTCTCCTCTGGGTCCTCCTTTCCGATGAGGTGCAAGGACCCAGTGGCATTTTCCAGAACCCTTTCCTGTGTTCCCGTTACGCATAAGAACACTACTGTGGCTGTCATTCCCTTGCCTCCAAGGATCCTAGTGCCTTTAGCAAATGCTAGACTTTGTGAGGTCAGTAGTGTGTTGGACATTGCGAAGGGCATGCAAAGTCCAATTATGATTGCTTCGGTCCTAACTTTTGTGGAGTATCTTGCATATCATTACTCTTCCCATCCTTGTGCTCTTACAATCTTACCGCCCAGAGGGGCCTATTTAAACACATAAACATGCACATATACATGACTCACATTGCTATTTTAATGACTACCAATAGGATGTCGAACTGAATTAGAAAACATTCTCACGACGAATATTGTATGCTCATTATAAAGTTGAACAATTTTTCATTACTTTTATGATGGTAATGTTTTTACATTTGTTCACGTTGTGTGTGTATATGTGTGTGTGCCTGAGTATGCATATCCTGTGATGCACATGTGGAGATTAGCGGATCCTGTGCAGGAGTACAACATGTAGGATCTGGGAATTTAACTCAGTCATCAAGCTTAGTGACAAGCACCTTTACCAACTAACCCATCTCACCAGTTCTTATGATGGCAATTTTTTTTTAAAGAAGAAATTAGGTACACATTAAAAAATTCACATAAAACCTTAGATGCATAAATACTGAAATTCCTAAAAGCTTATTTGTGAAAATTAATAATTCTGAGATATAATAAATGTCATTTCATGACCTGTGGTTTCTAGACACAGGGATTTTATATATTAAAGATCTAATATCTGAGTAAAAAAACTATAAATGAAGTAAAGAACAATGATAATAATATTTACAGTAACAGTTAGCTTAACATTAGTATATATTGCTTGCTGATATTTATTCATATTCCTCCCCTTCATTCCTATGCATGAGTATGTGTGTATATACATGTGTGTGTATGTGCTTGTATGTGTCTGTGTCTTCACAAGCTTGATGGATATTATTGTGCCTATTTTTGATGAGGAAACAGACAGAAAAAAAAGTACCTAAATTACATTGCTAGTAACTGCAAAGACAAAAGAGATGTGTCCATGACTAGCTTCCAAATCCCAACACTTTAATGTCATTATAATGTCCGTGATAGAAGGAAGCAGTGGGATACCAGGAAGGATCCAGGTACTTGCTTTAAGTGTCACTGAGCAATAATTTGAGTAAGTCAACCCAGAGGCCACCTACAATACCCTTTATGTCTGCAGCATTGTGAAGCTTTTCAGAGATTCCCGTAGTTTAGACACCTTAAAGATATTTCTCACAGATAAATGTCAAAGTTTGCATGCATTCTTTGAGCACTCACTGATTAATGATGCCAAATTGGGGAAGGCAGCACAGAAGTGTTCTCCCTTGCTCACAGGGTAAAGAGTTCTACTTTATCATTTATTTATTTGCAAGTAGATAATTGAGAGGCTCTCAGTGTTAAATTGCTTGCACTCTGTTAAACGAGTTGATGCTGATGGGCCCCAGATGTCCTGAAAATGGTCCCACATTCTTGATGGCTCCCCCCATGCACTCATTACTGCCATAGCATGGCTGAACATATTTACAAATTCTAGGTCACCATCTGTAAGGATGTTATGTTGTTCTAGTTTCAGTTAAAAGTGTATGCTTACATAGTCCAAAGGGTCCAATGCCCTTTGAAGTCTATGGCAATATTGCAGCACAATGATCAGTGTGTGTTTTCATGGCTAAGAATCCCAGCAGAGGAGACCTACACAGCTTCTACCTATAAATACATGACTCTTAATGAATACTTCTCAAGTTTATTATAAGAATTATATAAAGAAAAAAATTTTAAAAAGAATTATATAGAGTCCAGCCCCAAGAACACATTAAGTGATTTAGAAATGATAGTGGTTTCCTCTGAAACTTGCACAGTACATGTGCAAATGTTAGAAAAACTCTGATTCCTATGAAAACCATGCTTTCCTTAAACAGCTGCTGTGTAGATCTCTCTTCCACATTTAAGCATTTTCTTCCATAGGGAAGAGGGAGTCCTACATGACTCAGGAAGCAAAGAAAATTTATAAAATTCAGGAAGCCAATGAAACTTACAAGGCTGAGACATCTGAAATTTTCAAGATTCACAAAGTTTTAGACACAGTAGCAAGCAGTTGTGGAGAGGGGATACCCTTTAAGAATTCTTGTAGATAGGAGAAACTCCTGAAAAAATTCACATAAAGAGGAGACACTCCAGTAACAATCTATCCTTCTGGCTTGAGTGGCTTGCAAGTTGGTTGGTGAGATCCAGGAAAGCAATTTTCATGAGTCATTCAGTGGTATTGGGCTTTTTGATACAGCAGCCTTTGAGCTTCTTATCATCTTGTAAGTTACCCCAGTAAACCCATTGGTTCACATCCTAGACACCTACTTCTTTGGTATGTTGTCAGTGCCTTCTCTGGGCCAAATAGACATATTTAAGTCTCCCAAAGAAAAAAAATTATAACAAATACTGGGCTCTGACATCAATCTTTTTGCCCCCCTAGGAAAAATGGACATAAAAGTCAAAAAAATATGGTGAAGTAATTCATTAACTTTTTCATCTCTCACTGAACATTTCAAGGTGCCTGGAATTTAGGACAAGGAATACACTAAAATGAAGAAATAGTGACCTAAGCAATTGCTACACACTTAATCATAAGTGGAACATGGCTGAAGGGAGCGCAAAAAAAAAAAGTGGTAGAGCATTGTGGGAAGCTATTTGCTGGGTACAGCATATTCTCTGCACTCTCAAACCTCCTCAAGACATGCAGGTTTGTGTTCAGCAACTTGTCTTTATGGAATGAGGAGGGTTTCTAAGATGCTACCACTCCCTAAGGATCTATACACAATTAATAGTTCATCGGGGAATATGAGACATTCCCTTCAGTGGTATAGACCAACAGTAAGGTGTATATGTTGCCATTTATTAAGTCCTTACCATGTTCTAGTAGCAACTTTAATGAAATCCATTGGGCCACAAACCAACAAAAGATATGAAACAAAAGCGGGAGGGGGGATGGTTAGAAAGAGGAAGTGAGTGACAAGAGTGAGAGAGGGACAAGAGAAAGTAGTGAGGATTATATATTATCAAAATATATGTATGTGCATGAGATGTTACAATGAACTAATCATCAATTGGTAAGTAATTTATCACAGTGAAAAAAATTAGGAACAGGGCTGGAGAGATGGATCAGGAGTTAAAACTCTGCCTTGCCAGCAGAAGGTCTTGAGTTCTGATCCCAGGTCCCACGTAAAAAACACCAGGCAGAAATGGTCACAGCCTGCATTTCTAGCCCTGGTGGGCAGAGCCTGGGAAAGCCCAGAGTAAAGCAAGAAGGAGGTAGAAGCAATCCAGGATGATTCCCAAAGTCATTCTTGGGCCTCCATAGGGACACACAGTGCCCTCTGACACACACACACACACACACACACACACACACACACACACTAAATGAATGAATGAATGAATAATTAAAATAAAGTTAAAAATTATAAACAATTTACCACCACTTTGAAACTGAAAGTATAATGGGAAGAGACATGGTGCAGGGGTGGGGGAGGATTAGGGGTGAGCTCTTCTTTCATTCCTGAGTAGGTATCAGTGCATCCCTAGCAGATATAATATGCAAAATCATTTCACTGGACTCTTCACGGAATGTCAAGTAAGAGGAAGATCTTCCAGCACAGCCTTTTTGACATTAAGTGCCACTGATAGTGAAGCTAGGACATGCATATCCCCACTGTCTCCTTGAGATGAATGCCAGGGGACCTGTCATGGGGAGATGCCAGGTGATCCTGAAACAGGTTGAAGTGAGGAGACTGAATGGAAGAGGATAAGAAAAATAGTCCAGGTGACCCAAAACTTGCAGAGGGTTGAGTTTGTGCCCAGATCTACCCTAGGTGCCACCACCTCAGTATCAGAAATGAAGACCTGCCATTTGCACCCACAGGACAATCAGCCACTAAGTAGAGAGGAAACAGGCCAAAGCATATCCAGACACTGTTTGTACACCGTCCTCTGATGTGAAGTTGACTGAGACTGAACATCCCATCAGACATGTGAAGAGAGACATGAGAAGCGTGCTAAGACCATGAGGAATGAAGATCTCTTTCACAGTTGAACTAAACATTGTCCAGAGCATCAGCTTTATGTTTTAGACTAGACTAAGCTTTAAAAGAGAAAGGACACTTCTCAGCTAATCTCCTGATGCTTGGTTCCACAGGTAAGTCACACCAGGTTTTCAGCAGGAGAAAGAGGGGTGAGGTGATTGGGTAATATAGAGTGAAAATGACAAAATTGATTGTACTTGTTTATGAAAGTATAATAGAATTTTAAAAAAGTAAAAAAAAGAGAAAGGAACAAGGTTGATTTTTGCTTTATCTATGTGTTGATAAAGCACATTTTTTCCTTCTGCACATGCAGTTTGCATTGTTTGAGTAAATAGGTAGCCTCATTTCATTGTTAATCTTGCTCACCTAAGTACGCCATCATTAGTGCCCTCAGTTTTTTGGTCACAGTACTTGTAGGTGGAATTTTCCAAGATAGTGATTGATTTGTACTAAGAATAGTCTTTCTAATCACTCATTCTACTCTTCAACACATATTTAAAAATTGGCCCCTCATAGTCTGTGACATGGTACTAGGATTCTTAAGTTCTCCAAGTTGCTTCATACCTCAAAACTTAATCAGAATCCCAAACCTGAACCCCTTAGCAACATGTATTAACCAGTCAACTGAGCAGTAAAGTACAGAATGCAAAAAAAAAAAAAAATCAGGTGACTTTCAAATGCCAATAATGAGAACATCCTAATGGTGGTTAATCACTGTCTTTTGGAGGGGTTGTGAGACATGACTTTCCCCCCATGTACTGTTTTTCTAGAATATTTTGGTAGATTTCCAAAGAGTGGGTGAACAGTATTTAAAAGACAAGAAAATAAAAAGCAACTTCCAAATATGAGTAATAGCATGTGAGTGTAGCACATGAACTCTCATTCACAGCTGTCCCTCTCTACGGAGGCACTGACGCAATAAAAAGTACAGACAGCCTAGTACTTCAAACAGCCCATGGGAGAGGATTTTTCATGAAAGGAAGTAGACACAGTTACTAGATTTGCACACGCCAGCTGGGCCACCACAAGTCTGATTATGCAATTTTTGTGTTAAATTTTCCAAAATTCTCGCCACTTACTTCATTCATACTTTGCAGGTGTGTCTGTAAAGAAATCTAAAGTAGACATCAAGAATCTAAGACTTACCCAGGTTTGCCTAATGCTTAAAGTTTTCACGTATGATTTGACCCCTAAGAAATATTTCAGACTGTAAACTGCATTATTTCCACTTAAATTTCCCTACATCCAGTCAAGAGAGTCAGTGCTATGTGAATTTGCACTTCTTGCCTTCAGACCACTTCTCCATATCAGTATAATGAAATATACATGGAAAACCATGCAACATATATATAGATACTATGTAAGAGTAACTAATAAGAACAAATACTCTTTAAGACACACTGCTCTGTTCTTGGGATAATTGGTGAATAAAACGTTCCATTCATGGACTTAAATGAAATTCATAAACTTCATGACAATTTCACTGGAGAAAAGTTCACTCTACAGGAATGGGAAGCAGCAGGTAAGCCATGGAAAAGACAACGTGGCAGGCTGTTAGGGGAGATGGGCAAAATGTCCTGACACTTGCCTACAGCTACTCTGTTCTCCTTGTTGACTAGATAGCTGAAGAGCAGACTATTTAAGTTTCGTAACCAGTTGCAGTAATAAACACCTGACCCAAAAACATAGGGTAGTAAATGTTCTTTTTTTTTATCATTTTCATGTGTACTTGGACATGGGAAGCAAGCATGTGTGTGTGTGTGTGTGTGTGTGTGTGTGTGTGTGTGTGTGTGTGTGCGTGCGCGCGCGCATATGTGTACGTGCATAGGCATGTAGCCTGAAGTTGATACTGGGCATCCTCCTTAATTGTTCTTCCACATTATGCTTTTGAGGTTGGGTTTCTAAATAGAGTTTACCTACAGAGCTAATCTGGCTAACCAGCTTGCTCTGAGGATGCCTTCCAGAGTCATAGCACCCATCTGTCATTTTTACAAGGTATCTAGAATGATCTTAACGCTGATCCTTCTCCTTACAGGATGAGCTCTTTGACTGCTAAGCCTTTCTCTCCAGCTCTGAGAAAGGGGTTTCTTCAAGTCACAGTTCTAGGAGGAGTCCATCATAGCAAGAGAGCCTCAGTGCATCAGGACCTGAGAGCACAGTCACATGCACAACCAAAGCAATGGACAGCAATCAAGCCTGCATACTTGATTGCTTACCTGCTTGGCTATGTTCAACTACCTCTGTATTTTTTTTGAATTCTAAGCTTATTCTTTATTAAATATCTTTTGTTTCTTTTTCTAGTGTCACAAGCATATCGAGTACTTATACCTCTTCTGTCCACTCCCTTCCTCCCATTCCCCACCTTGCCTTTATCAATCCATACCCTTCCCCTCCACCCTTCTGCCTGTCCACTTTTAGGGACCCCAGTGCTCCCTCTGGCTTGTCTATTCTTATAGGGGTTCAGACCTCTTTGGCACAGCAAATTTCCCCTTTTCAGGACACCCCATTGATAGAGGCACTTCCCTTCACTCATCCAGCTCTAGTCACCAAGGTTTACACCATGTGTTCTTACCTCTCTTGAGTTCCTTGATGGTGTATGGGGCACGTTGGTATGTCAATCATCATGCAGGTCTGGTAAGGACAAGTCTCACTGCAGAGTTCCTGGAGGCAGCGGTCCTGTCTTGAATGGACTATCTTGTCCAACAGTGGACCTTTTCATCTTTAGGGGCATCTCACCGCCCCTTTTTCCACAAGGTTTCCTGAGTCTTAGGACTAGAAGAGATTAGGATGACATGGTTCTGGGTGAGCTATGCCAGGTCACCAGCACTCTGCATTATGGCTGGTCATCAGCATGTCCACTTTTTGCTCTTCTACTGCCCTAGGCTTCAACCTGTGAGGGTGTTGAGATCCTCTACCTTTACTGTTGAAGAAGACTTCTAGGCTGAGTGCTAAGTGTTCCTCAAATTTATGGGTATAATAACAGCTATTTGCAGAGCAGTTTGATATAGTGTCATCTTCCAACCTATAGATTCATAGACTGTTCTCCCTATTGATTTATAGCCTTCCCTTTTTTAGGTTCTTCTTCTAGTTAACAGTAATGGGAATGTGTTCCATTCTGATAAGTGAGTCTTGAGTTCAATCAGAAAGCTATTGGTTGTCTCCTTGATACTCATGCCACTATTACACCGGTGGTCACTTGTTAGCAGGGTAATTTTTATTGCAACTTGAAGATATCATGAGTTGATGAGGCTTGTGATTATTTCTCTCCCTCAGTAGCTTCCACAGTATTCCTTGGTCTTGTGTAAGCTATCCAGCAAGGAGGAACTTATCAGACCAGCATTTTGCCCATGTTCCATGATCCATATGTCTGAGATATCTCACTCAATATTAAAATTCTAGTTCCATCCATTTGTCAGCAAATTCCATATGCAGAGTGCTGGTGACCTGGCATAGCTCACCCAGAACCATGTCATCCTAATCTCTTCCAGTTTTCTAGAAAACAACCAAGAGCAAGGGCAAAAGCCTATAATGTTTGGGGTCTTTGAGACCTCTCTGACCAATATTTTATCGGGAGGTGCCACATTCCTGTTACTTCTAGTATAGTTTTAATTGTCATTGGGTTCTAAGTGCATCAGCTCAGGGATCTTTTTTCTTTTTTCTTTTGGTTGTTGTTGTTCTGTCCTGTTTTCCTCACTCTGTGCCATTCTGTGTAGGGACTGCCTATTCTTGTTCTTTTCTTTTAAAGACATATTTTGGGGTGTTTTTTTTAGACATATTACTAGCATAGGAGGTTCCTATGTGGTTACTACCCATAGTTTTAGGATTTTTCTATAAGTCCTTCTGCTCCTCCTACTCCCATCCTGTCATGCCCCCCTAGGTATTTTTCCCAATTATTTCCTCCCTTGAACTACTTGCATGGTATCCTAAATCTAAAATATTTCAACCTTACTAATTCCTTTCCATCACTCCATTCATTGGTCCCTTTTGAATTTTCTGGTTTTTATAGTAATTTTAAGCCAAATACATTGACAAGGATATAAGAGAGAATATGAGGTACTTATTTTTCTGTGTCTGAGATATCTCACTCAATATTAAAATTCTAGTTCCATCCATTTGTCAGCAAATTCCATAATCTAATCCTTTTTGATGACTGAATAATATTCCATTATGTATATGTACCACATTTTTATTACCCATTCCTCTGTTGATAGGTATGTTAACTAATTCTATTTTCTTGCTGTTGTGAGCTTTCTCTATCTTTATCTTTATCCAACTGCCTAGGAAGTGAACCTACAAACTATCAGCTGGATCTTCCCATATCACTTGTGCAATCATGATAATCTCCTACAGATTTGCTCAGAAACCTTCACCAGATACTTCCTCCTCATATGTGTATACAAGCCTTACCTTCCAAGGTCAATTTGACAACTGAGACTGTCAAATAACCATACTGCAATTGTGGTGGATCAAGACATAAACAAGAAAGCTTCCAGATTTGGTAGTATAAAATTGTAATTCCTATACTTGGGAGGCTGAAGCAAGAGGATCTTGGATTTGAGGCCAGCCTGATATATGTTATGAAACAGTGTCTCAAAACAAGCAAAAGACAACTTCACAAATGAGTGTGAATGCAGACAAGCAAAAACCATCCTTTCTGCCACACAAATAGACAAAACACCCTTTGCTGGCTGCTTTGGTGAGCTCACTCCATTCTCACCTTGAGACAGGAATTATTTCTTGTAAATATATTAAATTAACATTTTTATATACCTGCTCATCGACCCCCTCCCTTCCTTCCCACTCCCATGCCATCCCACTTTTCCTCCCATTCCTACAGGGGCCCAGACTAGTCCCTCCTATTCTCCTGTCCTTTGGTTCTGTAGGTCCTGGGGTTTCTTCTGTATCACCTGTTCTCATGGGGGTTCAGGCCTCTGCAGCAGACAGAGAGGCCCTTCCTTGGAGGCAAACTGATATAGGTACTCCTCTATCTCTGTGTGACACCTCACCCCTAAGGATCCCACTGCCTGAAACTCCTAAGATCCCTGCTAGTCCGTGGGGGCATGCCAACAAGTTCACCACTGTGCAGGTCTGATGAGATCAAATCCCATTGCTGAGTTCCTGGCATGATCTATGAAGTGATCTGTCCAGCAATGGAACTCTCCATCTTTAAGCTCTTGCAGTCTTTCTTACTCCCCCCTCTTCCACAAAGTTCCCCGAGCCTCCGGATGGGGATAGATTTGGCTGGCTGGTACTAGGTGATCATTGTAGGGTTGCCAGTGCTCTATATTCAGGCTGCTTGTTGCTGTCCATCTTGTCACTCATGCACTGCACAGGGCTGCATCCTGCTTGTGTGTTGAGCTTCTCTCCCATCCAGCATGATGATAATCGTAGGCTGACCAGTGTTTTCTTTCAGTATCCAATCTACAAGAAAGCCTCACTTCCTTCAGGCTTGTCCCAAATCACCAAACCCTTGACAAATCCTAAGTAAGGAGTCTGTGTGGCCTTGTTATCAATATTCTCAGAAAGTGTAAAATAACATGTCAGTAATTGTGTCAACCAAAGATATGTGAGGAGGGGAGGCATAATACCACTTTGCCACTTCTTTTGAGTTTTAAGAAATCTTCTATCTCAGATCCATTGATGCTTAGGACCATGTAGTCTGAATTTAACTGTGTAGGATCATTTCTTTTGATTATTGAGCATTTCTTTAGGTTATATACTCTGGAAATCCAAAATTTTACATAAATGTTAGGTCCAGATTGGCACTTTGGTTTGGATCTAGACCATTCATTCATCACCTCAACTCCAAACTCCACCAACTGGATGGTAGTTTTGTCACATGGTTAAATCCAACAGAAATATAGAATCAATTATTTTACTTTTTGAGCACTATTGATGATCAGCTTTGCGACTCTCGGCAAATATTTTAAATTCCCAATCCTCAAGTAGTCCATCAATAACCTAGAATAAAAATGCTATGTATATATGTGATGCAACTGTTACATGAAAAAATATAAATAGAATAGCTGCAAAGTGTTTTTCACAAAGTCATATAAAAGCCGCTTTCAAATGTTGGAAACAATTAGGTCTGGCATCTATAATTTAGCCAATTCTGAATTTATTTGTATCTTTAATCCTAAGTGTTTATGTTGCTACTTCTCTTTATAAAATTGCATATTTTAGGCTTAACTCAGAATTCTAGTCTTTTAAAGGGATTTCTGACTTGGAGCCTCTAACCTACTTTTTTCTAATATTCATCTCAGTTTAATGTCACCCCAAAATGAAAAAAGTCTCTGTCTTGAAGACAAGGAACATATATTTGAATAGGAAAGTTAGGAATTCAGAGCTCTCAAATACATCCTTAGGCTTCTCTTTTTAGATGAGTGAATTAATTAACAATGTCCCTCAGAGATGGTCATTATTGAAATCTAACAAGGAGTAAATAGATCAGCCATTTTTCCCCATTTTTACAGCATGAGAATTTCTGTCAAATTGATTTCAGAAATCTTGGCACAGTCTTTAGCATAACTCTAAACCGATATCTAGGAATACTATTAAAGATAATGTATTCATCTGGCATAACTTAATGACAAAAATCTCAGCCTTTCTCTTTTTCAAGTCTTCACAGATATACCATTTTATCATTTTATAATATTTTTCTGTCACAACATCAAACTCAGTGGCTCACGGGTGTCACTAGCTTTCTCCTGTTTTTAAAAGTCAGAACGCTGTATGCTAATCTCCATCATTCTTCACAGCTACTACTTGACATGACTTTATACATCACCAACGTTGGTTTATCAATTTCATCTTGACTCAATAAAAAATTGATAAGCCCTTCGCCAAACTCTAAGAACAAATGTTTGAGCAGAAACATTTGAGGAAAGGACTCAGGAAACCCCTTGGGGACAGCTACTCACATCAAAATTCATCAATGAAGTCTTCCAATTAACTAGGTGAAAGGCCAGAAACTTTCAAACTATTTGGCAGTGAGTTATATTAAGAAATGCATTCTACATTAGATTTTTTAATTCTTTTGTCACACATGCACACACATTTTAATATATGGTATTTTCTAGCATTTTCTAGGAAAAAAAAGCAATACTTATCTCAAATCCATGAAACATATGTTATGGCCCTGATAAGCAAGTTATAATCAATGATTAGGAAAATACTGCTCCAGCACTTCAGTGTTTGCATTTTTTATCCGTTCAAATCTCATATTCTATAAGTTAATCTGTAACACTGGCTTTTCTTTATGCACCAGTCAAATTGACTAAACTGCGGCTGCAGGAACAACATGCAAACACTTATTTCTCAATCTTTGTGTGCACAGCAGGTTATTGCTGATGCTCCCATAAGGATGCAGTCGAGGGAGTTTCATCTTTGATCACTATTGCCAGAGAGGAAGGAGAAAAAGAAAGGAAGCAAATGACCTGCCAGCTCTCTACTTCAACTTGACACCATGAAACTTGCCCACTTTCATTAAAATTGTTGAAACATGGCAGAAAAACCCCCGTAGTTTAAAGATATCATGGGTAATTTGTATTTCCATGAGGTAAGAGAAAAAAACCAAAATGTTTACTAATTGATGAACATAACCATGAGCTTATCAAAGTCTGAGTTGTATTTAGTTCTCCCCCTAAGCAAAACTACAGTTTTAAAATCTATACCTAGTTCTCAGTGTTCTCTGTACTCTCTAGATCTGCCTTCTGGAATGTTCTTTCTCCTCCATTATTCATATGGGTCATATTTAGAATAGATGCTGACAACTATGCTTTAGAAGTTAGAAAACCTGGATCTGGGAGTTGTATCAGTCAGTTTAGCACTCATTTTGCAGCACAAGGACCTGAGTTTGAATCCCCAGAAACACATAAAAAAGCTGGTCATGGTGGAGCAAGCTTGAAAGACAAAGTGTTGGGGAGTTGGAGTTGGGCAGATTTCTGGGACTTGCTGCTCAGTTTAACCTACATAGAGAGTTTTAGGACAGTGAGAGACCTGTCTAATGAGAAAAATAAAAGAAGAAAGAAAGAAGGAAAGAGAGAAGAAAGAAAGAGATAAATAGGGAAGAAAGGAAGGGAGGGAGGGAGGAGAAAAGAGGAGAGAATAGGAAAGGAGAAAGGAGAGGAGAGGACAGGAGGGGAGGGAAAGGGAGGGGAAAGGGGAGGGGAGGGAAGGGAAAGGGAGGGGAGGGAGAGGGGAGGGGAGGGAAAGGAGTAGAGGAGGGGAGGGGTGAAGGGGGAAGGGGAGGGGGAGGGAGAGAGTGAGATACATGAGGAATGACATCTGAGTTGTTCACTGCATTCTACATGCATACATATATATACACATGTACACACCAACTTGGAAAGTCAGTAATCATTATATATAAATTCCCTTTTATTCTAGACTAGTGAGTATTTTAAGACATAAATATTAAAAAAGTTTTTCTCTTTGTTCATTGCAGATGGATGAGGGTGAAAGATCAAACTTGTAGCTTTACTTGCAACCCAACTTTTCTTCTATGTATTTTCTTGCTTTTTCTACACCCCACCATGTCTCATTTGCATGAAGTAACCTAGTGGCTTACAAACATTTTCCTAATCAATATTATTCCATTAAGAATTGCTGGTTACCATTATTGTAATTGGGTCTTTTCTCTGAGATTAACTTAATTCATGGATTTTGACATGGGCGTGTAAACTACAGTTCTGGTTTGGTTTTCCACATGTAGCTAAGTTTTAACAGGTCTTTGTCGCCCAGAAGCTGACATGCTTTTATCTCTTACCTTGGGGTTAAGTAGTTATTATAGTTGTATAAAAATACTCGTTTGGACTCTGTCTATCCCCATTCATCCCCATTTACAAACAAAACAATGTTTGAATTGCCAATCTCAACTTTGCAAAATCTTTACAAATGCATTGAACATGAACTCTCTCTCTCTCCCTCTCTCTCTCTCTCTCTCTCTCACACACACACACACACACACATGCACACACACATGCACACTTTTCCGAAGATTGCTCCTAGAAGTCCAAGTTCATTACCTACTTGGCCTGACTCTTTATTTCTAAGTGACTGCAGACAAACACTCTCCAACTTTATGTGAGGTCTTTGTTACATTGAAATGAAGAAATGAAGTGATGCTATGTGCCGCCATGCCTTCCCTGCCTGTCATCAAGCCTTTCTTTTAATGATGAGAGGAGTCTGGAAGATTAAGCCAAAGAAATACACTTTTTCTCCTTTGAAGTACTTGGGTCAAAGTATTTTATCACAACAACTGAAGAATAACTACCACTCTGGGGCTGGAGAGGTGGCTCAGGGGTTAAGCCTCTGCCTTCCAGGCGGAAGGTCCTGAGTTCGGATCCCAGATCCCACGTATAGACGCCAGGCAAAAGCGGGGGCGGCTTGCACTTCTGGTCCTAGTAGGGCGGAGCCTGTGAATCCCGGGGCAGAAGGAGGTGGAGACGTCCATGGTGGTTTGCGAATTCGTCCGTGGTTCTACACATACAAGGGCACACACACACACAGACACACACGTGCGGGCACATACACACGCACTATGCGCACAGTTGAATAAATAATAAAAAAAAATTAAAAATAACTACCACTCTGGGGTCTTCTTGTTATTATGTTTTACACACACACACATAGACACACACAGACACACACACACACACACACACACAGACACACACACACACAGACACACAGACACAGACATACACACAAAGACATGCACACACACACACACGCACACACACAGACACACACACACATATACACTACCATATTCTATTTCATCAAAACATGATCAGTAGACATGACACTAATCATTGAAACTCTAATATATATATAATTCAGTGTTTCTTCCGAAGGCTTTTGCAAGGGAAATATTACATTCCAATTTAGGGTGTAGTTCGTAAATCTTGTGCTAAATGAAGCCTCAAGAGTCTGGAAAGTTGGGAAATCCTGGTTTAAAGAAAATGGAACGTTGGGTCTGTGAGATGGTCCAACTAGAAAAGGCACCTGCAAACAAGTCTGCATTGTCTGGAGGCCACATGATGGAAGAAGATAATTGTCTTCTTAAAACTGACCTCTGACCTCTATCCACATGCTAGATTTCACATGCACTATACTTTCTCTTTCAAAGAAATCAAGTCAAATATTTTTTTTCTAAAGAAAATGGAACCATTCTGACTTCTTTCTTTTTCAGATTTTTTTTCTCCACAATTTCTAAATGTGTTAACATAAATCTCCAGATACTGGATACTCTATGCAGCTTGACCCCAACATGTCTAGCCACAGAGCTCCATTTCGGAGGAGCAGATTTTGTCATTTTAAGCTGTTAGCATGCCTAGGGGAATATCCTTTGGGTTTGGAGGAATTTAAAATTTCATTGAGTTTGAGTAAATCAAAAACTGGGTTTCTGATCCTAAAGTAACAGAGAAAATGAAGGAGGGAGTTCTCTAACTATATATAAAGATTTGACTGTGAACTGTGTCTGCCTCTTTTGCAGTACATCACTGTGGAAAGGGGTGACTTGACCCGTGACTCTCTGAACTGTGGGATACCTTCTGCTGTGACAGATGGGGGCCTGACAAGCTGTTACTGCTATCAATGCCATGCAAATGTGAATTCTCTTTACAGCTTTGAACAGTGTTCTGGGACAGCACCAGAGAACAGAGAATGGGTCCTAGGCCCCCCGGACCCCCACCAAAGGAATGGATGTTCTCATTTCTGTGAAGTCTCCATGCCTCCCTGTGTTCCCTGTCTGGAGCCAGAGAATAAAATTAATCCCCAAAACAAACAAAAGATTTAGCTTGCTGGCCAAATTTCAGATCAATAGAGCATTTGGGAGGTAGCCAAGATTCAGAAGCTCGCATGGTAAGAGGGGTTGCAGATCATTAAGGATGAACAGAGCCATAAAACACCAACACGATTGGCACAACCCACTGCAGTGCTTTTGGCAGGCTCTGCACAGAGCCCATGGATATCATTTCTGGAAACTGGCACAGCCTTCTCCACAAAGAGTATGTGTGAGGCCCTCTTCAACCAATTTCAAAGGTCCGCTATGAGCACAGACAGGCAAACAAGTGAACTCCACTGAATGCAAGTTCTGGGTGACTGAGCCTAAATGCTCTGTGTAATTCTAGGGAGTTGCCTGATTATATGAAACAATTCATACCATCAATTAACATCAAGGTCTAGAGTCCAACTCACAATCACCACACCTACCAAAGTCAACAAATAACACTTGGGTTGTCTTGAAGCAGTTTATTGCCTGCACTAATTTTTTAAATTAATGCACCTGTCAATTTACTTGGAAAAATGGCAATTTATGGGTGGGTAAAGATTATATTTCATTGTGGCAACACAACTAATAATGAATATCTAAATGAATGTGTGACATCTATTCTGAAACCCAACTTGGAATCATAAGGAACAAGACCGGTAAGCCATATCCTGTGGCTCAGCCAGAATTTTGTCACCATTACTGTAACAATGCACTGCATTGTAGAATTAAATCAAGAAACATAATAGAAGCTCCTTAAAACAGGCTGTATCTATTACAAAAGCATTTACCAAATGCTACTTAAATGATTAAAGTAAAACCTGAGGTATAACTCCACGAAGCAGAATATATAAATTTCTCTCTCTCTCTTTCTCTCTCTGCTTGTCTGTATTTCTCTCTCTCTGCCTCTCTCTCTCTCTTCTTTTCTTTTTTGAGATACAGTCTCACTCTGTAACCCAAGCTGACCTTGAACTTACAATTAATTCTCTTGCCTCAACCATCCTTCAGGATACATGGACTTTAAGTGACCAATGGGTTTTGGCAACTAGACAATAAGCCAACTAGACAACAAACAAATCTGAAGACACACAGCAGATTCAGCACCCAAAATAGTCTCTCAACAGATTCACCCATGAGGCCACTGCCAAACCTTCTTTACTTTTCAATCCCTGCGCACCGGTGCCCTCTGCAGTGGCTTCCTGTGTTAGAATCACATTATGATTGCTCTCGTGTATCAAGATTTTTACGTCGACATAAAGGTTGCTAGACCCATTTATCTTAGTCAGTGGTGCTGTCAGTAATTGCTGTTTATTAATGGGTTAAGACCATTATGGATGGTTTATTTAGCTGCATGAATATCCCCTGTTGGTGTATGTTAAGCTGATTCTATTTCACTTATTATAAATGTGGTCTTGGTTGCATCTTTTCATGAGCATACATTTGTTTTTATCTTGGGTAAAAACTTGGGGTAAATTCTTGCTTCAGAAACAAGTGCTTACTCGGTTTACAAAAATCCATCTACCAAGTAGTTTTCCAAAGTGGCTGTACATGTCAGAGTTTTACCAGTATTGACAATTGGCAAACAACTAATTATGCAGAATATATTTTTTTCCATTTGTTGGGAAATTCTTTGACTTCTTTTAACTGGAGAGTTTTTTAAAGACTTCTATAGGAAATACTGATTTTATATACAAGAATGTATATCTACATATATACATATTTGCTTAAACATCATTTCTGGTACAAAAAATAACTGTTCATTGAATAAAACCTTCAATTAAGTTTAACAAAAACCTAAAATTAAGTCTCATTTAGTATGGTGAAAATAAGACATTATTTTGAAAATTTATTTGAATAAATGCTTATCTTTCTCAGAAGCATACTCATGAGTATGTCTGTACGTGTGCTCCTCGTCATTCACATGCATACACGACCAAAATATATTCATTCAATACCTCCACTAAGTCAAGAAATACATGATACTTATAAATCTACATGAATGACTAATAAAGGACCTTCTGGGTAGAGTAATAGTCAGTACTAAATATTCAACATGTAGAAGAGAAAGAACATTAACTCTGCTATCAAGAAGCTAAAGCTAAGTCCAAGCCTTGCGATTTGTTGTCTGCATAACTCGCTGTATGTCTCTGAATCCCTCTGATCAGTGATACAAAAGCCAGAAAGTTCCACCTATCCCATGGGGAATGAGTTGCATATATAAATGAAGCACGTAACCCTGAGATGGATTAAGGAAGAGATTGTCCTGAAAAACCACATAAATGAAGAACCCCATATTTATCTCACTATTTTAAAATGCAAAGGTTAAAGATTCCAAAATGACATAGAATACCTAGTTCAGTGGTTTCTTGCTGTCAGTCCTAAGATTCTATTAGGGCTTGAGTATTTTTTAAAATATTTTATTTGTTTGTTTGTTTGTTTATTTGGTGTGTGTGTGTGTGTGTGTGTGTGTGTGTGTGTGAGAGAGAGAGAGAGAGAGAGAGAGAGAGAGAGAGAGAGAGAGAGAGGGAAGGCACTATATGTCTCTGTGGAGGGTCAAGGGTGACTTTGAGAATTGTCCTGGATGGCTTCTACCTCCTTTTTGCTTCCCTCTGGGATTTCCCATGCTCTGCCCACCAGGGCCAGAAGTGTAAGCCACACACAGGTTTCTCCCTGGTGTTTTTACGTGGGACCTGGGATCTGAACTCAGGACCTGCTGCTTGTGAGACAGGGTTTTAACCACTGAGTCATCTCTTTAGCCCTCTGGTATGATTTTTGAGGACATTATTTAATTTAAAATGAGCATTTCTAAATGAGCAAGATCAACAGGAAATGAGGTAAAAAGTACACAAAGTCATAAGATGATGAACACATTCAAGCTGACATGAACAATCAAAGCACACCTAGAGGAATTCCAGTCACTGATTCAAATCTTATTTTTACATGCTTAGTTACACCCGTTTCATTCAGCAAGTAGATGCAAAAGAAATCATGAAAGAAACACAAAGTTGCTTCAAGGGATGGAAAAGACTGCTGATCCTAATTAATTTCCACAGTTATTATTGTAAAGGATAAATCTGCTTTTCAGCATCTACTGTAAAATAAATTGCCTGCTCACGGTTCCTTTCTGGGACCTTCTAAATTTACATAATAAAAATACAGCGAAGAGAACAGGAAATATCTGTGAGTTACTTACTAAGCCAAAATCGAATCAGTCATAACCTTGATTTAACTTCCTCTGTGTGTGTGTGTGTGTGTGTGTGCATGCATATGTGTGCATGTATATGTGTGTGCATGTGTGTGCATGTATATGTGTGTGCCTGTGTGTGGATGTGGGGGGGTGGAAGAGTGGTGTAGGCGTGTGTGTGTCTGTGTGTGTGTGTGTGTGTGTGTACAGATTCACATGTTTATGGTCACATAGAGGCCAGAGGAGAAGTTTGAGAGCTCTGGTCTACCCATCACCGTTTTTTTCCCTAGACACAGTCTCTCTCACTGAACAGAGCTCAGCGGGCTGCCTGGAGGTCCCACAGACCCTTCTGTTCCCACACCCAACAGCACTGAGCTGCAGATTCATGTAGAAATGCCTGAGGGTTTTGTTTTTGTTTGTTTTTTTTAAACATTTTTGCTGGGATCCCAACTTCTTCATGTTTGTAGAGCAACTGTTCATATAATGGACATTGCTGTTTTAATAAGCTCATTAGGATGTAGGTATGCAAGACTTTTTGTTTTCAGTCATTTTTTCTATGCAATAACAGAAACCTCAGTTGAAGTGATGTAATTATATAATGTTAATGTTAAGGTAAGATTTAAACTATTTGTGTGTGTATATATACATATATATACATGTCAAATTTTCTGGATTTTTGTTTCTCATAAATATATGTATATAAATCATTTTTCTATTTTCATGCATTTTTAATTTCTGTTTAAAAAACAGAAATGTATTTATGTATATAAGTACATGTGGGTCTATGCGTGTGTCTGTATGTACGTTTTGTAGAAGGGGCGTCTAGAAGGCATAAAACATCTCAACACCACTTGTGGTCTGAAAGAATCATGACAGATATTTCGAAGCTAAGAAAGATTTGGAGTATTAATGACAGCCCTTTTTCTTTTTTTATTTTATTTTTTTATTTCCACTCACACAAACTAAACAGGTACACCAGTCCCCTCCCTCCCTCCACCCCCCACTCCCCTGTACCCCCTCCCCTCGCCCCAACCTTCTATACCCCCCTTCCCTCCCTCCTCCCTCCGCATCCCCCAGTACCTCCCCCTCCCATCCCCGGAGCATCTTTTAATGTGCATGCCAAACTCTTCTCTGGGTCCTCTTCTCCGATGAGGTGCAAGGACCCAGGGGCATTTCCCAGAACCCTTTCCTGTGTTCCCCTTAAGCTTAGGAACATGACTGTGGCTGCCAATACCTTGCCTCCAGGATCCTAGTGCCTTTAGCCCATGCTAGACTTTGTGGGGTCAATAGTGTGTTGGACATAGTGCAGGTCATGCAAAGTCCAATTACGGTTGCTTCGGCCCTAACTTGTGTGGAGTATCTTGCATATCATTACTCTTCCCTTCCTTGTGTTCTTACAATCTTACCGCCCCCTCTTCCGCAAATTTCCCTGAGCTTCAGGATGGGGAGAGATTAGGCTGGTCTAGTTCCAGGTGGTTGATATAGAGTCTCTGATGTTCTGGATTATGGTTTGTTGATTTTTTTTTCAGTTTTTCTGCTCCTGCAATGGCCTTCACTCCATCCTGATGGGATGTCACCCCCTGGCCAGAGATAAAAACCTATTAAACTAGAGTCTTGTTATAAGAGTATATTCAAAGGTAGATGTAATACAAGCAGGAAACCGTGGCGAGGGAGAGGTCAATCACCCATTTGCAAAATGGTTACTTTCTACCTGCCAGACTATATGCCCTCCCCTTCTGGTAAGATCATACCCCATCAGTTGCAAATGATCAGGAAGGAAAGTCTGTGAACTTAACCAGATGTCTCATTACTTACTTACAGTCCTTGATGGTGGCCTATTTTCTCTGCTGTAACATGGTCCCCTCTCTCCTTGTTTCTGGTGTGGCCCTCCTACCCCATCCCTCCTGTTCATAATCTTTGCAATTACTGTAGTTATTACAGAGATTTATCCTTGAATGTCTCTAAGTGGGTTTTCTACTAGGAGCCACCTATTAAGGAGTACATACGGCACTTAATTTTCTGTGTCTGGGATACTTCACTCAATATAATTTTTTATAACTCCATCCATTTCCCAGCAAATTCCATTATTTCATCATTTTTGATGGCTGAGTAGTACTCCATTATATAGATGTACCACATTTTCCTTATCCACTCATCAACTGTTGGACATTTGGGTTAGTTCCATGACTCTGCTATTGTAAACAGTGCTGTTATGAACATGGTTGTGCTTGTGCTATCGAGGTGAATTTTTGCTGTATGGGGGGTTGTTCCCAAAAGTGGAATAGCAGGGTCATATGGCATTTCAATTTTTAACTTCTTTAAAAATCACCAGATGGCTTGCCAGAATGGTTGTATGAGCCTGCATTCCCACCAGCAATGTAGGAGAGTTCCCCTCTCTCCACATCCTCACTAGCATTTGGTGCTGTTTGTATTGTGGATTTTTGCCATCCTGACCGGGGTGAGATGATATCTCAGGGAAGTTTTGATTTTGACAGCCCTTTTTCTACAAGACAGTTTCCAAACTTTCACTGAGACCTATAAACTCTCTGAATTCAGTAAACCCAGATTTCTTTCTTCAATAAGACATCATGAGACTATTAAACTTTTTCTACTCAGATGAATGTTTTGTAGATATAATTACAAATTAAGTCAGAGTTATGTGCACGTGTACTCACGAAATAATACAAACATAATCCCTGGAAGATTTTAATTGATTTTGAAAAGATATATATATATATGTGATCCTATCAATTTAACCCATATTGTTACAAAAATCTTATTTATAGCAAATTTATAAAAATATGTCCAAACGAGAGGTGATCATGAAAGTACTCTGGAACTTCATATCTAACACTTGGGGGATGTCTATGCATTTTTTGAAGTATCAAAACAGAAAGGCAAAGGATTTATTCCAAGTGTTTATAGCAGGAAATATCAGGGAGATATTTTTTATCTTGGAAGTTAAAAAGTATATGATGTGAAATATTATTTTACATCAAGAGAATGGCTTCCATCCTGCCTTATTCATGCAGTATGAATTAAAATCTTTTTTTTACAATTTCAAATTAAGCATAACTTTGCTTAAATAATAATAAAAAATCTTGATGGTGTAGATGTGCATGCATGGGGAAGGAAGCTAGTGATCTAAATTGTAATGATTTATAACATTTCAAAGATGATTTTTTTAAGGAGACAATGTACCCATTCTGATTCTTGTTTTGTTTCATCTAGTTTGAGAGATCCTATTCAAGGCTAGCCACAGTTCATGTGCTCCTACCTGGCTGGAAAGCTGCTTCATCGTAACACTGCCTTCTGAGTTCCTGGCTCTTCTTTCTTCCAACAACCTGCCCTTCAACTTCTTATTTATCTGCCTACCTCTCTTCCCAGTCAAGATTCTCGATGAAAGCCTATATGGACGCCATGTCCTCTTTCTCACCTCCTATTCTCACGTTGAGCAACCACAGTCGCGTCTATTCACGCCATCTGTGGACTAGGTCAGTGACTGGCAGTTCTGGTCCTTCCTGACTGTTCTCACCTACTGGGCCGCCACAGCTCCTGCTGGCTTTGACATCTCACATTACCACTTGCACCTGATACTCCTCCTCCCTGTGTGGCCTCTGTCTCGTTCTCCATCCTGTCCCCTGTGTCCCCTAAAGCGTGTTATTTCCCAAGAGGGAGCCTTTGCTTTTCTCTCTACCAAGTTCATCTTGATGAAATTGGGGTCTGTACCTGCTGGTAAAATTTCTCCCCTGGGCACTGTGCACATCAGGACGGTGGACACGCAGTATGTCCACATGGACACAGAGTGGGTGTTTCAGAGCAAGGGTTCACAGAGACTCTGCCTTTCTCTTTGCAGTCCCCTTTGCTTTTAAACTCCCAGGAAACAAAGTCACCAAGCAGCCCAAAGCCAGTGAAAGACAGATACTGTCCACAGGATAGAATCTCCCACACCTTCTTACACCATCTGAACTGAGGTTGCTGCTGTCCTCACCACACTGAGGCATGACTCTTGGTGTGTTTAGACATGACCTCCAGGACAGATAACAAGCCTTTGCAATCAGACCACACAAGCCCTCCTTCCCCCACCAACACCCAGCTCTTTATAGTCTTCCTTCTACTGTGAAACCTCCTTAGAATACCAGTTCCAGCTCCCCCACGACTCCCTGTAAAGTGTGTTGCCTTATGCTTTGTGTTCCCAGCCTCTTTATGAACACCCACCTAAGCTCTGACTTACATGCTTATTTCTGTGTTAGGTAATTATCCTCTATGTTTGTGAAGATGTGCTGCATTTTATTCTTTACCTTATACCTTTTACAGACCACAACACATACACTGCATGTTATTTAAGGGAATACACAGCACAGTAATTTTGTCTGAGAGTTATTCTCTAGAACTTGAAGAAAATATGACCAATGGCAGAAATGATCTATTTGATAACATTTCTTGAATATCAGCTTGTGTCACGAAGATGGTCCATCGCAGCCAGGTTGGCTAACAGACTGTTGCCTTCAACCAAATGTCATACCCAAATATTCAGGGACAAATACCCAGTCAAAAGCAAAACACATAGAAAATATTTTCTTGTGAATGATACATTTTAAATGTGCTCCTTGGACATGAATGAACATGCATTTTAGTAAAATAATAAACAAAAAATTCCCCTAAATCTAATTTACTTAGAATTAATGCAATCCTTGGTAGATAAGTTTCCTATAATAACAAAAGATTTTATTTACTTCTTTTAAAAAACATATACCAGGGCTGGACAGATGACTCAGGGGTTAAGACTGTGTCTTGCAAGCACAAGCTCCTGAGTTCAGATCTTAAAAATGCAAAGCAGAAATGGCAGCGGCCTGCACTCTTGGCCCTGGTGGGCAGAAGCCTGGAAAATCCCAAAGCAAAGCTAGAAGGAGGTAGAAGCAATCTAGAGTGATTCCTGAAGTCACCCTTGGCCCTTCTCTGATAGACACACACACACACACACAACACACACACACACACACATACACACACACACATAAAGTAAGTAAATAAAATATAAAAAGACACATATCAGTTAGTGCATTTGAGCATCATTTGACCAAACTATTTTCATTTTCATGAAGTGATAAAACGTACATCTTTTAGCAATTTATTAGTGTAAGGAATATTTAAACAATCAATTACAAAATCACTTGAACTAAACACAAGTAAATAAAATAATAATGGCAACAAAAAAAAGTTGCAATATTTCTGGTGACAGACAACATGGGATGGGAGCATTCCTATTTTATGGCTTCTATGTATTGAAACTATGGAAGAAATGAAAATGTGAACTTTGAGAAGACTATGAAAAGTAGGGAGAAGAAGACAGATTGATTATAGATTGGTAGTGAGTTTCCAATGTTAGTTTTGTTTGTCTTGATCCCTATCTTAGCCCATTCAAAACCATAATTATAATATATATACATATATATATAATAACAAGTTAGCATAAAGTCGATATAAACTATAAAAAATCTATTTCTCACATATCTGGAGTCCAGGAAATCTAATCCAAGATACCATCACATTCAGAGATTGGCATGGGTCACTTTTTATCAACATTGCTGATACCTTACTTTAGGTGCTCATATGGTAGAAATTCTGAATTAGGACTCTAGGCTGCTATAAGGATTTGAATTATATTTTGGAAGAAAAAAAGCAGCCTTACTAAAGGGAACTTTTCATTGACTATTTTCTAATTGAAGGAGATTTCTAGTGTTGTTTTCCCTATCCATTAGAAAACCAGTCATGATTCCTTTAAAGATTGTGAATCACTCCTGTTTTTCACTAACAGGGTGGCATCCTTATGCTTCCCTGGAGGGTACCTTGACACAAAGTATATTGTATGATGCTTTGTTCATCAACCTTTGTCACACTTAATTTAAAAAAAAAGTATAAACATAGGTTTCAAAGACAGAGATTAGCTAAATCAGTATAAAGAACATCCCCAGCAAAATGATATTTGCAAGAAAATCACATCAAACATAATTTAAGGTAAGTTAATAACAAAAGAATAGACAGAAATATACTGGCAAGCATAAATCAAAAAAAGCTGTATTGGCTGTATTAATATTTGTAAAAGTACATCTCAAAACAGAGAAACTACCAGACACTAAAAAATCACCATGTGACTATGTGACTGAAAGATGACTACTTCAACCAGAATATGTAATAATCATGTACATGAGTGTACCTGTAGCAGTATTTTCAAAATACTTAAAGCAAACAGTGACAAAATTGAAGGGAAAAGACACATAAATTCAAAATCAAAGCTGACAAGTTTAACATACCTCTGTTAGTACTAGTAATGAGTACAGCAATGAACTATGAAGTCATCAATTAAATAAAAATGACAGACCAGACCAGCATCATCAAATAGAGGAACCTAATAATTATTTATAAACTTGGCATACATAAATCATTACCCTAAATGTAAAAACTATAAAAAATAGCTGCTTTATAAGCTTCAAAAATTCACCAAGTAGACCATATCATGGGCTTATAATGCAAACCTTCAAAAATTTAACAAAACTGAAATTCTGCAAAGTATGATGTTTGAATGCAGCAGAATGTAAATTAGATATCAGAACTGCAAAATAAATGTCCATGGGAATTAGACCACATATTACTAAATCATCCATGAGCAGAGAGAAAGGTTTGTGTGAAATTAGCAAAATATACTGAAGCTAGGTAGAGTAGCACACAGCTGTATTTCCGTAACTCCAGCACTGGAAAGGTTAAGCAGTAGGGTCATGAGCTCAAGGCAAGCTTGGATTGTACAGTGATACTATCTCTCTCTCTCTCTCTCTCTCTCTCTCTATCTATCTATCTATATCTATATATGTATATTATATATATATATGAACAAATGCTCACAATATCTCATTATTAAGAAATTTAAGGTTAAATATCAAGGTATTACTATCCACCTCTTAGAATGCTAAAATTCCAAAGCAAATTGCACTTTAGTAGGAGATCTCATAAAACTAAATGTACACTTCCAATGTGATCTGACAGTAGTGCCCTCTGGTATTGCTTCAAATGAGTTGAAAATGTATAACTACACAAAAATCTGTGCATTTATATATAGAGGAGCTTTTCTCATAATTGTCGAAATTCAGAACTAATGTTTATGTAATTTTACATATATATAAATGTGAATAGCTTTATATATTCTATAGTATCATATATGTAGCATTACACATTATATATGGTAACTTTTAAGGGTGAGAAGACAGATGATAAGACAAAGCATTCAACATCTCATTTTGAGCAAAGAGTGTTTTCCATGATATTAAATTAGTAAAATTTACTTCTCATCAAAATTAAAAATATATCAAAATAAAAAGTGAAAATACAACATATAAAAAGTAGTGGGGGGGGCTGGAGAGGTAGCTCAGGGGTTAAGCCTCTGCCTTGCAGGCAGAAGGTCCTGAGTTCGGATCCCAGATCCCATGTATAGACGCCAGGCGGAAGCGGGGGCGGCCTGTGCTTCTGGTCATGGTAGGGCGGAGCCTGTGAATCCCGGGGCAATCCACGGTGGTTCCCGATTCGTCCGTGGTTCTACACACACACATACACACATGCGCACGCACATACACACACACACATGCACAATTGAATAAATAATAAAAAAAATTTTAAAAAAAGTACTGGGAAGCAAATACCACAATATGTAAATTTATTATGCAAATATTTTTATTTTAATAAAGACAATTCTTTAATAAGTTGTGTAAATATCCAACTCAATGACTTAGGAGAAAAAAAATTAAAGAAACCAAAACTTAGTAGAAGAACCAAGAAAACTACATACAAGGCCAGAAACCAATGAAATTTAATATGGAAAAGAGAAAAATCAATAAGTTTGGGAATGTGTTCTTTCAGTAGGTAATAAACATTTAGAGTAACTTTCAAAACAAAATGGAGAGAAGAAACACATTACTATTATCAGAAGTGAAAAAAATGATGAATGATGTCATTGCAAATGCTTATCGATGTTAGTAGGCAAAATAATGGAATATTCCAAATATCTCTATACATATTAACTCAACAATGCACTGATAGACAGAAATCACAGCTTCCTTTTACAGAAGTTTAGTTCATGTGGCAAAACATTCAGGACAAATATAGCACAGAACACATATGTTTTTGCCAAATGTCTACTTAGATATATACTTTTGCCACATTATTTCTCATGTGAAATACACATCCACAGACAAGAGTTTTCTCTTGGTTTTGAAGCACATCTCCAACTATGAATATCTCTTTTAATGCACTCATCCATAGATTTTTTTTAGCTGGTCTTTAAAAACATCTTATTTGAACAATTATTTATTCTGTCACTAAAAATTGCCATAGCTGCTTGGTTACACAATTAACTTCTTTGTGGTCTGGACTCTTAATTGAATAACTCCATGTCACTTCTATTTATAAACCCGGGGGTTAGAACAGGGTCCTGCAAGCACAGAGTAAAGAAGTTTATATGATTGAACTTTGTAATGATCTTGATGACCAATTACTTAGCGGTCTTCCATAAATACTATTAATTTGCACTTCATCTAGAAGTCATAGAAGTTCATCTGCAATCAAATTTGCATCCTCAGTTGTCATCATTATTTACAAATTGTTAATCAAATGAGGAGAGGAAATAAATCATTTTAAAATTATTTTCATTAGCAATCTTGTTGAACTGATTCTCTTTATGCTCTGTATATATATTTTTTTCCTTAGAAGCTTTATTTGCATATTTTCATAAGGAGTTGGGCTAAAATAATACCACACCATCAAGAATAAAGTAGAAAGGCAAAGAGAACAGAATGCTTGATAGTGGGCATATGTGATTAACATAAAATATTATTATTAATCAACCAAAAATACTTTACAGGGTAATAAGGAAACTTTGGCCAAGGACATAAACAGTCTACTTTCTGAAGAATAAATACAGTTTACAAATAAATATATGCAAATGTTAAAGAAATACTACAATGGCTCTTTCTCTCTTTCTCTCTCTCTCTCTCTGTCTCTCTATCTTTACAAATACTTAAGTTTAAGGAGTTCTTATTTTTCTTTTCTTCTTTTGGGCTCCACCATGTGAAATTAGAAATCTGCATTGAATTTTAATATTTTGTGATTGCATTTATTTTTCTCTACTCTTCAACCTGTCTAGAGTTTATTTTCCTGAAGCACATGAATTGGGGTGTGGGATTTCAAAAATTTCAAAGTTTAGAGCTTTTTTCATATTTACAATGGCATTATTATCAGTGGGCCTTGCCATGAAATAGACAGTATGTAAATGAGGGCAGGGGGCTGGAAGTCAGCACTCTCTGGATTATTTTAGCATCTGTACTGTAATTGCAGATCTAAAGCACTCCACTTAACTCTTATTTTTAAAAATTGGATAAAGCAGGATTACTACAGCAATAAATTAAATCACTTAGGTACCATATATTATCAGCATATTTTTTAATCCCACTGAGTTTAATTGTGCTTTTAAGATCTAGGCCTGAGCACTGGGCTTCAAACTCCAGCTCAAATCCTTATCCCCTTATCAGCTGTGTGACCATGGATAAGTAACTTTACTTCCTTGGGCCTCTATCTTTTAAATGTAATCTACATAGCATTCCATTGAGGTCACCAAAATGATTGACCTGCCATAACATTACTTTCCACATCCCTTACTGAAACAAAAGTTTTATTTCAACTTTTATTTATACTAAAATAGATAAAATAGTGTTTGTATGTTATTACTATCAAAGAATACCTCCATAAAACATATTATCTATTTAACACACTTCCATCTTAATTATCAATTTTCTGCAAATTGCTTCCTTTTCTTTGTTCATTTCATTTTTAGATGAAGGAAGGATAGGAAAAAAAGAGGGTTTTTTTCTTTCTATATATAGTCATATGGTTGTGAAAAATCCTTTCTGCAATGCCAGGATAAAGTGCCTTCTGTATATTTTTAAATAAACAACCAGAACACCAATAATGAAAGAGATATGACGAGATTCCTTGAATTTTTAGCCACCCTTCAAGCTAAGTGCAGGTGTATGTGAACGTCAGTGCTTCTGTGAGCAGCATTAAGGTAGCAGCAGGAGCGAGTAGAGCTTGCTGAGGATCAAGACTCAGGTGTGTTCCATAAAAGCATGAGCTGCATTTAGGGGCTGGAGAGGTGGCTCAGGAGTTAATCTTCTGCCTTGCAGGCGGAAGGTCCTGAGTTCAGATCCTAGACCCCATGTATAGACACCGGGCGGAAGCGAGGGCAGCCTACATTTCTAGTCCTGGTAGGGCGGAGCCTGTGAATCCCGGGGAAGAGTAAATAAGGGGAGGTGGAGGCGTCCATGGTGGTTCCCGAATTCATCCGTGGTTCTACATACACACACGTACACATGCACACACACACATACACACACAATTGAATAAATAATAAAAATTTTTAAAAGCATGAGCTGCATTTAAACAAGAGCCCCAGATGAAGCAAACGCAGATAATGAAACACTATTGGAGGTGCTGCTCACACCAATGAGGACACATGGATGGAGGTGATGCTCACATGAGGACACATGACTGGAGGTGATGCTCACATGAGGACACATGGATAGAGGTGATGTTCATATGAGGACACATGACTGGAGGTGCTGCTCACACCAGTGAGGACACATGGATGGAGGTGATGCACACATGAGGACAAACAGATGTAGGTGGTGTTGCTCACACCAATGAGGACACACAAATGGAGTGATGCACACATGAGGACACACGGATGGATGTGATGCTCACATGAGGACACACGGATGGAGGTGATGTTCATATGAGGACATATGGACATATGGATGGAAGTGATGGAAACATGAGGACACATGCAGGACTCAGGGGCCACTGCAGGTAGTGCAGCTAGGGATGACTGGACCAGCCGGGCGACCTGTGGGGCTGAGCAGGTGACAAGTGTCATGGCGCAATGAACACAATGGAGCGGGAGGTCTGTCAAAGCAGGAACTCAACTTTATTAAATAGGGGGGTGAATTATGTAGTTTGTGCAGTGGAGGGAAGGGTGAAGGGTGGTGTGATTATGGGGTAACCAATAGGAAGTGATTAAGTGACCAGAAGGTGATTGAATAGATGTGACATCATCCCAGGGAAACAAAACTTTCCTGTGGAGATGAGATTCGAAACCTTAAGTCAGGTCCTGAAACTCTAGCCAGGCTCAGGAAGTTACAGCAGGCCTCAGGCATGGTAAAGAGACCCAACACCTCCCTCCCCCTGTTTTTTTTTTTTTTTTAGAAGACGATCCAGGGGCTACCTGTACTTGAGTGACTGTGCCTGTCTTAGGTGTGAGAGCCCCCCTCCTGAGTCTTACCCGTCATGGGAGCTTGCAACTTTGAGTGTTACAAGTCCTGTCTTAGGTTGATCTCCGGCTGGGCCCTCACTTACCCATCTCTGGCCACTGGCCCTCACTTAAGCGCCTGGCTAGGCCAGACTTGGGGGTTTCATGGCCACAGGGAGTCATCAAATGGCTCTAAAGCCAAATGTTCAGAGCTGGACTCCTGAGCGGCGAGCATCTGATAGTTGATGTGGACCTGGTGAAGCTGGATAGTTTCAATTTGTCTTTTAATAAAGCGAGTAAGAGCATTAATCACACAAGGCTCAATGGCCGCAAGGAGAAGTATCATGGACACGGGACCCGGGAAGGGAATAAGGTATGGGAGGAGGCCGTCAAAGGAGGACCAAAAGGGGTGTCCCTGGAGCTCTTTCCTTCCCCGATCCAGGTCCTCCTGTAGTTTATTTATCTTGTCCCATACGATGATGGGACAATGATGATTCATGTGGATCTCCGAATCCTCCTCTCGATGGCTGGAAGATCACCATCAGGTAGAGTAAGATCAATGGAGTCTTCATGCTTCTCTGTGGAGAGAGAAGAAAGAAAATCCTCAGGGGGAGACAACTCCCTGGGAAGGTTTTTATCCTCTCCCTCCGCCAATGGAGGAAGGTACTTGATGTCCTGAGCAGGGACCCAGATAGGCCTTTTTTCACTTTTTTGGATGTGGGGGAACACGCATCCGAATCCTCTCCCCACAGTGATGAGGGGGTCTGGACCCTTCCATCCTCCGGTAAGAGGGTCCTTCCAGGGAACCTGGATGGATTTGTATGAGATCTTAGAAGTCCCATGCCTCTGGAATGGTGCTTCTAAATGTGTTTTTGTCAAATTTAAAATATTAAGCATTAACAAAGCCTTCTTCAGCTGATCATGGGGGGGAAGAGACTCCCTCTTTTGTTTTTGTAATTGGGCCTTAAGAGTTTGATTTTGACGTTCTACGATTGCCTGTCCCTGAGGGTTATGAGGGATGCCAGTGGAGTGGGTAATATTCCAGGTCTGGAGAAACTTGGAAAAGGCCTTACTAATAAAGCAAGGGCCATTATCTGTTTTAAGTTGATCAGGCAAACCAAGGACAGCGAAGCATTGTAACATATGACTGACAGCATGTTTAGATTTTTCCCCTGCGTGTGCCGTATCCCAGCAGGCATGAGAGAATGTATCAATAGTGAGAAAGATATGTTTAAGTTTACCAAATGGAGGGTAATGAGTAACATCTGTTTGCCATAGGTTGTAGGTCGTAATCCATGGGGGTTAACTCCCATCTTTTGTAAAGGAGGGAGTTGAAGAAAGGGTTGGCAGGACTTGCAAGTGCAGATGATCTTTTTAAGATCTTTGATGGGCACCAAAGAATATTTGTGATGGAGGCCTCTCCAGTTAATGTGGGTTAACTCATGTAAACTGGCCACCTCTTGAAAAGTTAAAGCAGATGCCATCTTATCTGCCAGGGCATTTCCTTCAGATAGAAACTCAGGCAGATTTTGGTGGCCCCAAAGGTGTTGGATGAAGATGGGATTAAGTCTTTGTTTGAGTAATAATTGTGCCTGCAGCATCAATGGAGTTATAGGGTTAGAATCTAATTTAATATAAGCATCAACTAGATTAGGCAGTAGGTTAACAACATAAAGGCTATCAGTAAACAGATTAAAAGGCTCAGGTATAGTGGCAGGGCTAATACCACCGCAAACAATTCTTTAAATTGTGCCGAACCCTCAACATCATGAGTGACCCTCTTAAGGGGGAACAACGGTTGCCCCTTCTTATGAGGGGGAAAAGACACTAAGGAGGTTCCTAGGCACCTCCTATCAGTAAATACAGTAAGAAAATTAGGATCAGGTTGAGGGAGGAAGAGCCTAGGGGGTCTCCAATCTAGTCTTAGAAATGAGCTCATCCATTTATGAGGCCATAATGGCAATCAATCTTTCCTAAGTATCCTTCAAGGGCTAAAGCAACCCTGTCATTATTTCTCTGAAGCCAGGTGAAGTCTGACAGCTTAAAAGGAACAACAAGAAGGTGAGGTTCTAGCCCAAATAACCGGGTGCAAGCATCTCTGCCTTTGATAATACAGTCAGCAACTTGATCAGTCATAGAATAAACTCTAGGGGCTCCCCCAACTGAGAGGTGGGTCCACTGAAGGGGGTCACCTCCTTGTGCCAACATGGCAGTACATAACATCTCCCCAGAAAAAAGGTAAAGGACAATGGGAAGGCCAGGATCATATTTCTTTAAGGCAGAATGATCTATAGCTCGTTGAATTTTGTGAAAAATTTGACAATGATAAGGAGTGAGGGTCACTTGGGAGGAGAGATCCAAGCCCTTCAAAAGATCAAATAGGGGAGACAGTTCCTCAGTGGTAATAGGTATCCAAGATCTCATCCAGTTAATTTCTCCAAGGATTTTTTGGAGTTGAGGCAGTGTGTAAGAATCTTTAATATGTAACTGAGGCTTAACAGGGGATACCGTATCAAGGGACAGCACAGAGCCCAGGATCTTAAAAGGAGGGACAGTGGAATCTTATCAGGAGCCACCCTAAACTTGTTGGCCTCCAAAATAGCAAGGAACTCATTAGTAATTTTTTGGAAACTGGCAGGGGAGAGAGGCCCCAAAATTATATCATCCATATAAATGTAAAATAAAATGTTAGGGAGGTTAAGCAAGGATAAGAAAATTTGTGACATAAAATACTGACAGATTGGGGGGCTATTGGCCAGTCCCTGAGGCAGGACAGTCCATTCATATCTTAAATCCGGCCCCCTGAAGTTAACAGAGGGAACAGAGAATGCAAATTTTTCTGCATCTTCTGGATGCAAGGGAATGGAGAAAAAACAATCTTTAATGTCAATAATAGTCAAATAATAATCTTTGGAAATAGCTGGAATCCAGGGAAGACCCCTTTGAGGGGTCCCAAAAAGAATCACCCTTTCATTTATTTTTCTTAAGTCATGTAAAAGTCTTCATGAGCCTTCTTAGTAACAAAAACAAGGAATTCCAGGGAGTAGTAGATGGTCGTACATGTCTCTGGGACAATCCAGAAATGGGGGACTCAGTTGGGCCATCATCTAGCCTTTTCCAGACATTAGTGCCTGCAGTCCTCACTTGGTCTCTATAGGGGTCAGGGGCCTGTTGAGCCCCGGTAGATTATTGGGCTTCAAACTCAGCAAGCATACCATAGGTGATGGGGACCGCTGGGTTGGCCTCCTGATTCCTCTGTCCCTGAGCTCTACATTCATCTTGAAAAGAGGCACTCCACTTGATAAAGAGTGCCCCAGGGAGAACGCTTTAGCTAAGTCCGTCCAGTCTTGGACTGTGCAGGGCTGATGAACAAGCCCTCGAAGGATGGTCTCTGCCCAAGGGGAGTCGGTCCCATCCTCGGCTACAGCCTTTTTTAACTCTTTGATCTCAGTAGCTGTCCAAGGGTACCATGCTGCAGGGCGATTATCCTGATTCCCACCCACCCACCCCACACCCACACCCACCCCTGCGCAATGTTAACCAGGAAAAGCTCGGTCGGCCCTGAGGGAGGATATGGGAGGAGCAGAAGGGGATAGAAAGGGTTTTGTGGGAGGTGATCAAGAGGTCAAAGAGCAAACGAATCAGGGGGGGAGTGATTGACGGCAGTCGGGTTAGCCGGGCTCTCACGGGGGGGGGGGGGGTGGTTTCAGTTCATCTTTTAGTCTATTATCCCCCTCCGCCCCAGTTTCCCTTTTATCCTTAGGAGGCCGTGGAGGAGAACAACTCTTGAGGGTGCCTATGGTGAGTAGGACGCCCAAGGGGGGAATTTCCCCCTTCTGTTTTTGGGCCTTTAGAATCAACTTCTCTATCCGGTCCCAAGTGTCCCAATCAAATAAATTGTTTTTAGGTAGCCATGGGGCCACCTTGAGCAAGCAGTACCATGATTGCTGTGCTTGGTTATCTGTGAAGTTCAAACCTCAGCTTTTTAAAAGCACTTGTAGGGAGTCCAGGGCTGGATTAGCCTGGGACAAGGACTGCCCCATAATTTATGAGGGTACACTCATCCGACGATCGACTTGTCCGTCAGTGAGTTGAGACCGCCTCACACTCACGGGGCACCAGTCTGCAGAACTCAGGGGCCACTGCAGGTAGTGCAGCTAGGGACGACCAGACCAGCCCGGCGACCTGTGGGGCTGAGCGGGTGATGAGGGTCGTGGCACAATGAACACAATGGATCCAGGAGGTCTGTCAAAGCAGGAACTCAACTTTATTAAACAGATTATTATATAGATTGTGCAGCAGAGGGAAAGGTGAAGGGTGGTGTGATTATGAGGTAACCAATACTTAGGTGACCAGAAGGTGATTGAATAGGTGTGACATCATCCCAGGGAAACAAAACTTTCCTGTAGAGATGAGATTCGAAACCTAAAGTCAGGACCTGAAACTCTAGCCAGGCTCAGGAAATTACAGCAGGCCTCAGGCCTGGTAAAGAGGCCAAACAGACACATGGATGAAGATGATGCACACATGAGGACACATGGCTGGAGGTGATACACACATGAGGGTACATGGCTGGAGGTGATGCTCACATGAGGACACACGGATGGAGGTGATAAACACATGAGGACACACGGCTGGAGGTGATGCACATATGAGGACACATGGCTGGAGGCGATGCACACATGAGGACACATGGCTGGAGGTGATGCACACATGAGGACACACAGATGGAGGTGATGCACACATGAGGACACACGGATGGAGGTGATGCAGAAATGAGGACACATGGCTGGAGGCGATGCTCACATGAGGACACATGGCTGGAGGTTATGCTCACATGAGGACACACGGATGGAGGTGATGCTCACATGAGGACACATGGCTGGAGGTGATGCTCACATGAGGACACATGGCTGGAGGTGATGCACACATGAGGACACACGGATGGAGGTGATGCAGAAATGAGGACACATGGCTGGAGGCGATGCTCACATGAGGACACACGGATGGAGGTGATGCAGAAATGAGGACACATGGCTGGAGGTGATGCACACATGAGGACACACGGCTGGAGGTGATGCACACATGAGGACACATGGCTGGAGGTGATGCACACATGAGGACACACGGATGGAGGTGATGCACACATGAGGACACATGGCTGGAGGCGATGCACACATGAGGACACACGGATGGAGGTGATGCTCACATGAGGACACACGGCTGGAGGCGATGCTCACATGAGGACACACGGCTGGAGGCGATGCACACATGAGGACACACGGATGGAGGTGATGCACACATGAGGACACACGGCTGGAGGTGATGCACACATGAGGACACACGGCTGGAGGTGATGCTCACATGAGGACACACGGATGGAGGTGATGCTCACATGAGGACACACGGCTGGAGGTGATGCTCACTGAGGACACACGGATGGAGGTGATGCACACATGAGGACACACGGATGGAGGTGATGCACACATGAGGACACACGGATGGAGGTGATGCACACATGAGGACACATGGCTGGAGCTGATGCTCACATGAGGACACATGGCTGGAGGTGATGCACACATGAGGACACACGGCTGGAGGTGATGCTCACATGAGGACACACGGATGGAGGTGATGCACACATGAGGACACACGGCTGGAGGTGATGCACACATGAGGACACATGGCTGGAGCTGATGCTCACATGAGGACACACGGGTGGAGTTGATGCACACATGAGGACACATGGCTGGAGGTGATGCTCACACGAGGACACACGGATGGAGGTGATGCTCACATGAGGACACACGGCTGGAGGTGATGCACACATGAGGACACACGGCTGGAGGTGATGCTCACTGAGGACACATGGCTGGAGGTGATGCTCACATGAGGACACACGGATGGAGGTGATGCTCACATGAGGACACACGGCTGGAGGTGATGCTCACTGAGGACACACGGGTGGAGTTGATGCTCACATGAGGACACATGGCTGGAGGTGATGCACACATGAGGACACACGGGTGGAGGTGATGCTCACATGAGGACACATGGCTGGAGGTGATGCAGAAATGAGGACACATGGCTGGAGGTGATGCACACATGAGGACACACGGGTGGAGGTGATGCTCACATGAGGAAACATGGCTGGAGGTGATGCAGAAATGAGGACACATGGCTGGAGGTGATGCACACATGAGGACACATGGCTGGAGGTGATGCACACATGAGGACACATGGCTGGAGGTGATGCACACATGAGGACACATGGCTGGAGGTGATGCTCACATGAGGACACATGGCTGGAGGTGATGCTCACATGAGGACACATGGCTGGAGGTGATGCTCACATGAGGACACATGGATGGAGGTGATGCTCACATGAGGACACATGGCTGGAGGTGATGCACACATGAGGACACACGGATGGAGGTGATGCTCACATGAGGACACATGGCTGGAGTTGATGCTTACATGAAGACTTACTCATGCAGATGTTGCACATGGGAAAAGACACAGATGGAGGTGATGCTCACATGAGGACACACGGCTGGAGGTGATGCTCACATGAGGACACACGGATGGAGGTGATGCACACATGAGGACACACGGATGGAGGTCATGCTCACATGAGGACACATGGCTGGAGTTGATGCTTACATGAAGACTTACTCATGCAGATGTTGCACATGGGAAAAGACACAGATGGAGGTGATACACACATATATGGAGACAAGGTGTTAACCTAAAGTCTCACTGCAAACAATTCCCACCTCAGCCATTAACCACCAACCTTTCTTTTTTTTATAATACATTTTTATTATCATTTCAGCTCATACAAACTTAATAGGTACACCAGGTCCCTCCCTCCCTCTTCCTCCCCCCCCGAACCCTTTGCTTCCCCTTCCCTCACTCCTCCCTCCCCATCCCCCTGTGCCCCCGCCCCAATTCCCAGAGTCCTTTCTTGTGCATGCCTGACTCTCCTCTGGGCCCTCCTCTCCGATGACGTACAAGGACCCAGTGGCCTTTCCCTGAACCCTTTCCCGTGTTCCCCTTAAGTATAGGAACGCTACTGTTGGCTGTCAATCCCTTGCCTCCAAGGATCTTGGTGCCTTTAGCAGATGCTAGACTTTGTGAGGTCAATAGTGTGTTGGACATTGCGCAGGGCATGCAAAGTCCTATTATGATTGCTTCAGCCCTAACTAGTATGGAGTATCTTGCAAATCATTGCTCCTCCCATCCTTTTGCTCTTACACTCTTACCGCCCCCTCTTCTGCAAATGTCCCTGAGCTTCAGGATGGGGAGAGATTAGTCTGGCCTAGTTCTAGGTGGTTGATATAGAGTCTCTGAAGTTCTGGATAGAACCACCAACCTTTCTATTTCACCAGTATGACAAATGTTTTCCTAGTGTGCAATCTAAGGGTGTTGCCAATTCAGTTTATATTTTCCATAGGTTTGAAAGTTGCTATTTAAAAAAAATTAGGGCTGGAGAGATGGCTCAAAGGTTAAGATGCTATCTCACAAGCAATAGGCCTTGAGTTCCAATCCCAGGTCCCATGTATAAATGCCAGGCAGAAACAGGGGTATTGTGCACTTCAGTGTCGGGTGGGCAGAGCCTGGGAAATCTCAGAGCAAAGCCAGAAGGACGTAGAAGCAATCCAGGATGATTCTGGAAGTCACCCTTGGGACTCCACAGGACACACAGTGTCCTCTGACACACACACACACACACACACACACACACATATACATACACACAATAAATTTAGAAAAAGAAAGTTGCTATTTATTAAAGAGTGTCTATCTTGGACCTTATGACTTCTGAAAGTCTAGAACCCCCTCAGAAGGAGCATTCTTAGCTCAGAATCAAACTAATATTTTTCTATATTTTCATTTAAAATTTAAATATATTTACAAAAAAACCCCAAACACAATAAGCTTCATTAGATTGGGATACAGAGTTTAATTACTTTGCACAAGAGACTCTTCTATTACCAGGGTTTTAAATTTTATTTCATTTTAACTTTTGGGCTTTCATTTATTTAAAGCACATTTTCACATGTGAGCATGCATGCGTGCCTCTGTGTGTGTGTGTGTGTGTGTGTGTGTGTGTGTGTGTGTGTGCGCATGCGCTCACCTGCATTCCATTGAATATGTGTGGAGGTCATAAAAAGGCTTTGTGGACCATGTCCCTCCTTCTACCATTTGAGTTTCAAGGATCAAACCCAAGCTGGCAGGCTTAGCAGCAAGTTCCTTTACCTGTAGAGCCATCTTGCTACTCTTTTCATGTCTGGCTTCATTGGGTTACTGGAATGCATTTTCTAGATGTGTTCTGTGTCATTGAAGCCGAGAGTCTGAAGTCTTTTGCAGAACACCTACTAAAATGAGGCAAAATATTAGGTTACCAGATCAGTTAACTATATGTTGCATGAAACTATGAGGCTGTTTATGTGTAAGATAAGTATTAAAACTTTATCTGTATTCTATCAGTAACACAAATAATATTGTATAAACCTCATTTATGCTATCCACCATGAGAACATGATTCATTGCTGTGCATTCATGCTTGAATCCACTCAGAAAGTGTCACATTATCTGTGAGATTTGACTCCTGACGCTTAACCATTTATGAACCAAAAAGCTATGAACTATGCCTGCCATCCACTGTCAAAGTGCCTATGCCCCAGGAAATAATCCCTCATGCAAACAGTCGTAATTGAATTCAGTAAGTCAAAGAAAAGAAAAACAATATGAAAATAGGAGGGGACTAAGAGGATTAATGGGAGGGCGAGGGGTGAGAGAGAACAGAGGGTGAAAATTATCAGAATGAATTGTGTGTATGTAAGAAATGGTCAAAAAAAAAAAAGCATTTCTACTTCAAAGATAATGGTTCAGATTTTGGATCTGGCCTGCCTGGATTCAAATTTTAGATCCATCATTTAAATCTCAGTGATCAGTTAGCTCAAGTCCCCAGTGGTAAATGTGCATAATTATATTTACCTTACAGAGTATAGTTAGAAAGACTAAATAAGACAATACTTACATAAAAGTTACAGAGATGGCTCAGGGATTAAGTCCCTGCCTTGCAAATAGAAGAATCTGAGTTCAGGTCCTACATCCCCTGTAAAAATGCTAGACAGAAATGGCGGTGGCACTTCCAGCCCTAGAAGGTAGAGCAAAAAAGGAAATAAAGCAATCCAGGATGACTGCCAAAATCACTCTCAAGCCTCCACGGGTACACTCAGTGCCCTCTGGTGCATATAGACTCACACAAGCAGACATTCACACACAAAATAAATAAATAAATAAATAAATAAATAAATAAATAAATAAATAAATAAATAAATAAATAAATAAATTGCTGCTAGGATTCTGTCAGGAATTAGTAAACTTTAAAAGCTATTATTTAGTGGAATAAGAGGCTTTTATTTAAACCATGGAGGGGCCAAGCTGTGATGTACTATGATGATGAGAGGCATAATTGGTGTGGTAGCTAGATATATGGGTGTCTACCTGACAATTGAAGGTTGAGCTTTTGGGCACATCTGTGACGAACTAGTAGTTAAGGCAAACCTTAAACAAGCCTTCAGGAGATTATATGATTTATATGGAAGTTCTAGCCTATAGTGGGTGGGACCATTCCCTACCAGGCGAATAAAATGGGGGAAGCTGGTTTAGTAAATTGGCATTCTTAGGCATACCCTGGCAGTCCTGGTGTCTGGAAAGTGAGGTTTGGCCCTCTCTCAGCAATCCCTGTGTATATGATGTAGTGGCATTGGTATGAGCTATATTGGACTGTACCATATTAGACTGGACTGTAAATTATAGCTGAAAATCATAAGGATTTATCACCTAAGCTTTTTGGTGATAAATTTATCAGCAATATGCAGGCAAACTACAGCATTGGAATGTTTCAATAGTAGAAATTAGTAGAGTCAGATCTCCCCCACTTTTGGGTAAATCTACATAGAAGTGGAAGAAGATTAGACAGCTTCTCCATCCTTCTGTCCAAATCATTGCTGTTTCTTCAGATTTTTTTTCCCGACCTTTCAGTTGACATTCTTTATGATAACCATGGACAGACAAGACAACAACCTCCAAATAAACCACCTTACCCTCATTTGTTATATAACAAATGTGTTTGGGTATTCAGGACCTATTGACTTAGTGTATTGTGTAGTCTCCAGTTTGCCATCAACAATAAAGCCAGAGAGGGGGTTGCTGTGAAAAGAGAGCATTACTTTTACACTGAGGGACCATTCCTTCAACTCTAGCATCTTTTCTTGTTAACATCTCTGTTCTCCCTCTTTACAGGCTAGTACAACAAAGCTTTTAGTGGAAGCAGGGGTGTGGGTGGGGTGGGAAATAAAACCTCGAACACCAGGAAGGAATAACTGATCTTGGGGGAAGTAAGATTAATAAGTGTTATAGATTTCCAACTGGATGGCAAGTTTTAAGTCCAGCTTCCTCCTGCTGCTACCGTTTTATTGTTGCTGAAATGAATACTGGCTACGAAAGAGTTCTTAGCGTTCATGAAGCAGCCACCTCACCTGAAGATGCTCACCTGACACGCAACCCATGTCTTTGGAGAGAAACAGGAATGGTCTCTAACAATGATACAAATATTCTGCTTTTAAGAACTTTAGGTTTCTGCAACTTGCTTGAGTAACAAATTTGAAAATAGGAGTTTTTTTTTTTTTTTACAGTTATATTTAAAGTTTGAAATTGCACCCACTTTTGTTTCATTTCCCGGCAGTTACCGTGTGGATCGTTCCATTATTTCTCAAGTTATAAAGCAATTTCACTGAAAAATTTCAAAACACTTCATTGGCATGAAACTGCACTTTGCTTACAACCAAACTAAGTAACGTTTTGGTTTTTTTTTTTAACATCAAAGCCCATTATTACTGTCTTTCCTAAAACTGTACAAGAAATCAGAATATATAGTTTCCCTTTGAAAATGAAACTTTCCCTAGGTGTATATGTAATGCTTTTATTGGACTTTTTTTTCCAATAGAATATGCCAATTGTAGTATCTAAACCAAGAAAAGACAGAGAATAAGAGAGAGAGAGAGAAAGAGAGAGAGAGATTTTTGTCATTCCTTTTACTCCCTCTGGCATAAGTACCATACACCAAAGACCAAGCATAAAATAGCATTACATAAACATTATGCGTGGGGCTCACTGAGCAAATAGAAACCTCATCATCTGATGCCATACATGTCTTCATGGAAATAAAATTGAAAAAGAACAGATTTCTCACTATGCCACTAATATGGCAATACTGCATTAACAGAGCCGGAGAGAAAAAATATCTTTGTTTTTAGTGCCTCCGACTTGGTGACTGTTTGTCACATGCTATTACACTATGAGTGGAAAAGACTTGGCAAAAACCATCTTTAAAAAGAATGTGTTTGGACTGAGGTAGTTTTACTCTGTGAACTCCAGAGAAGCTTCTAGGTACAGACAATTTCACTACGAGCAATGGCCTCACAGAACGATGCGGGCTTTCAATTTTCTTCCTTTGTCCAGGTTATTTTTTTAACTATTTCTTTTTTGTTTCTGATTAGCTTATAGCTCTGCAGTTCCAGCTGCTTCATTCTGTAACTCTGAAGGCCGATCATTGGGGATTTCTGCGTAATTGCCCATAATGTGTACCACATTATCCATTTCAGGAACTGTGCTGAAAGGCAGCAGCAATAAGGGGGTTTCTAAAGGCAGTCTGGCTCACACTAATGGACCTAACAGGAAGGAAATGCAATTTGAAAGAAGCTGATGCATATGTTCTATTGCCGAATATAAGGTTTGATTTAATTATTAACTGTCAGTGATGGAAAGGCAGATCCTGGCCGGCTCCACCGCACTGCAGCGCTGTGCACTTGGAGAAAACAAACAACAAAACTTCTATCAGTTCAGAACTTAAGAGAGAGCATCTTTTTTTCCACCCACATATCCTAGTTTTCTCAATGACCTTTGCTTTTAGACATAAATTGGACAATATTTATCTTTTAGTTCTCATTTTGAAAAACACATCACTGAAAACATTTCTGGCTAGCATTTTGTTGCTCCTTTCCTCCTCCTTCCCTTTCTCCCTCCCCATCTCTCCCTCCTTTCCTTCTTTCCTTCTTTTTATTTCCCTTCTTCCAGTGCACTCACTTTTCAGTCGTTTTTCCCCCATTTTGTTTGCCATTCCTATTGCAATACAGGAAATATAACCTCCGATTGCATCTCCTAAAATTTGTTATGTAACAAATGCATCTGGCTAATCAGAAAACATTCACTTATCATATTGTACAGTCTCCAGTATAATTTCTATAATAAAACAAACAAGCAGAGTTTTACTGCTGTGCACCCCATCTGCCTCCATCTCTCCCTTTCTCCCTTCCTTGCTTCCTTCTTCCTTCCTTCTTCACATCCCTTCCTTCCTTCACATTCTTCCTTCCTTCCTTCCTTCCTTCCTTCCTTCCTTCCTTCCTTCCTTCCTTCCTTCCTTCCTTCCTTCCCTCCCTCCCTCCTTCCTTCCTTCCTTCCTTCCTTCCTTCCTTCCTTCCTTCCTTCCTGCCTGCCTACTTTCCTTCATTCCTTCTTTTTCTATCTTCTTCTTTCCTTCCATCCTTGATTCCTTTGAGTGTCACACATGGAAACATCCTCAAGTGGTTTTGTACCGAAGTCGGAATCTTGGGCTGAGTAGGTTCCCAGCTGAGGACGCTCTCATGTGCTGAGGGCAGAAGACATTTCAGTGAGGAAAGCTGAAATTCACAGCTCTCTTTGTCCTCCACTTTTTCTCATAGTGAGCGATTTGGCACTCGGCTCCTGTCCATTTCTTTCTCTTGGTGTTTAGTGACTTTCAGAAATGTTCTTCCTCTTTTTAAAAGCCCATACATAACCTTATGTAAAATGTAAAGAACAAGTTCATTAGATGGCAAACCCTGGCATGTCTCTTCTTATTGCTTTACCCCTATATTGGTAGAAAATGACCTAATATACACAAAGAAGTGGGTATCAGCCTACTGAATTTTAAAGGGTGTTCAATGGAGGAGATGCTCTTTTGAGTCAGTCCGCTGGAAAAGAGTGGTTTAGCACTCTGTGTAAACAGAATAATGGGGCTATGCAATTTTAGTTGTGCGTTTTACATCTATCTGGTGAGATTATTATCTTTGACACCAGCCTAGGCAGATGCATAACAAGGGGCTGATATTAAACAATAGCAATGATATTTGGAGCTCATCCAAAATATTCTCCATTGTTTATGTAAGTGGCTCCAACATCATTATTTGATCCATAATTTCTCATTTTTTATTACACATATGTTCTTCCATATAACAGCACAAAACATCAACTCAATGGGAGGCATTTTTCTTTATGATTTCAAATGGGATTGTTTATTTTTGTCACGAGGATAATAGAAAGCGATGAAACTTCCTGGAAATACAATACCACATTTCAAATGTCTAATTGATTTAGACAGATTAAAGAAAAAAATATAAAACCAATCTATATTTTGTTCTCTCACACAGCATAAATGCCTATTTTGAGAGTTCTATTCTTATCCTGGGCTAAGAGATTCACTAGTTAGTTATGAATGACTCATACTTGGCTCATGTGAAATTATTAATAAACTAAGAGTTTAGTTATAATGTTCTCAAGTCTAAGGAATTTAGAAGCATATGCTTTATCCATGGAAATGCCTGGCAAAAACAGTATTTGATGAATATGAAGAAGTTCAATAGCTCAATTCCTAGAAGTGTGCCAGTCGCAAATAATGAATGATGCTGCCCAAATTCTGTTATTTAAATCACACTGGAAGAGAACCATTCTTTCATTTTCTCCCCAGACTGCGGTGTTAAAGAAGTTTGATAAATTCTCGAGATGACTTTAAAGGAATTAAATCTTCTGACAATGTGCTTTGATTGTATTTTAAATAATTTGTAATTTGTCGTAATTTAAAATGTACATGCTGACATTTGGGGTTGACTTTTAGGAAGGCATTATGTCAGATTTCTGATTACAGAAAAAACTTAATTTTCAAATGATGAGAGTTCTAATGTGTGGAATGTTCAAAGGAAAGCACACATTAGCTCTGTGGCCTGCTTGTCTTCTGTTGCCTTCAAAAATATTAGGCATATGATGTCAACTCCGTGCAGGAGAACTAAATCCCACTAGGAAAAACCACCAGTCCAAGGTTCGCACACAAACATTGACTAAGCTCTATGGAAAGACTAGCACTTCAAGTTTGCTTAAAAATGTACCTTGCTGGGGCTTGAGAGATGGCTCAGGGGTTAAAGCCTTTGCCTTCCAAGCAAAAGGATCTGCGTTGGGAATCCCCAGATTGCATGTAAAATTGCTGGGCAAAAATGTAGGTGGCTTGCATGTCTGGCCCTGGTGGACAGAACCTGGGAGACCCCAGAGCAAAGTCATGAGGAAGTTGAAGAATCCAGGATCATTCCTGGAGTCACCCTTGGACCTCCACAGACACACGCACTCAAGTTCCCTTCAGTACATCCACACAGACGTGCGTTCGTGTACGTACACACACACACACACACACACCACAAATTACACAGTTTATATTTTTAGTTTTAGGGCTTTTATATGGCAAGAACTATCCATCAAATGGGATTAAAGCCTCCCCTCCCAAAGAGAGTGGGTGCGGTTACATACCTCTGGACTGGTAGGGAGATCTTTGACCAAACAGAAAGATATCTGTTTATAAATACATGCAAATATTTGACTGCACAGGTGTATCTTCATTTCTAATATGATCCCTGCAGGCAATGGAACAGGTGTTCTGGCTGCATGCTAATCAGCAAAAGAATGGCTGAAATATGCATCTGCACACGGACATCTGGGCAGAGATTGTCCAAACACATTCTCAAGTGGAGAGTCTTAGAAAATGGGCCTCTTCTGCTTTACTTAGCAGCAAGAGGCCTACTCTGCCAGTAAAACAGCTCTCATTGGGCAGCCGTGAGGGACTGCTACTTATGTGTAACAGACGAGGCAGTAAGAGTGCAGATGCTGGTGAACAAGTTGACTGAATTTCAGACAAGTTGGGAAAAGTTTCTAGGTTACCTGCAACAGTGAATTGTTCCCTGTCAGTGAGATCTGATCTCCAGAAAAGCAAAGGTCAGGGGGTCAGTGAAAGGAACAAGGAGCTATGGGGATGTTTATACAGATGCTTCCGATTTGCCTTCCTTCATTTGGCTCTATCTGCTGCCTTTTATTTTTATTCTTCCCTTTTTTTCTCCTTGGGGACACCTCTGCTCTTTTTCCTTTTTCTTAAAATAAGACCTGAATTTTAGTTGATGTGGGATTTGCAGAATACAAAATATGGGTAGTTGAATTAATTAGAATATTTCACAGCAAGTTGCCTGCCTTCAGTTCTCCTCCTGACAAAGACAAATGCAATCTCTTCCAGGACTCAGAAACTCAAGTCACATTTTCTGGACGCATTTCTATAGGTGCTAGACAAGTGGAGTAGCATAATGAAAAGGGAAACAACTGAAGGAAAAGTGAACAAATGGAAGATTTGCTGCAAAATGTATTCACGGCTCCTGAAATGTGTTCAGTTCTGAAGTTTTACTTGGTCCATCTGCCCTACTATATATTAACACCATAATTTGTCTCAAAAATATATATCCCTATTTTTAAATATTTCACATTAAAGTGAATTACCTTGGAATTTTGGATTGTAAGTGGTTTGTGCTTATTTAAGTTTCACCCTAAAAATTGTTCAGAGAAAGAAATAATTGCATACTTTAATCCATAAAAATAAACTATGAATTTTGACTATGTATGGAAGTCTGTAGCCTTTACTCATTAACCCAGAAGGAAGGTCTGTGGGAAACAGCCACAGTCACAAAACTCACTCCTGTTCTCTGGGCCATAACTGTTGCCCTTAGTCCTAACATAAGGCCAAATTGGGCTATTGATAGATTTCTATTCTATCATTGCAATTGATAAATCTAATGTTCATGAAGTGAACAGTGACATCACACTTCAACATTTCGCTAGATTTAAAATAATTTTATTTTACTATGGTGCATGTAAATGATGTGGGGTTACATGGGCTCATATACTGTTGCACGCATGTGGAGCCCAGAAGACAATTTCACAGAGCTAGTTCTCTCTAGCTACTTTTATGTGGGTTCTGGGGATTAAATTCAGGCTGTCAAGGCTTGTTCAAGAAGTGCCTTTACCCACTGAGCCATCTTTCCGGCCCGACTTTTGCTAGATTTACCCAAACCCATCCTTGATTCTTTTTTAATTCTAAGCATTGCATGCTCTATCTATTGTCAGTGATTCCTCTATGATAAGGTTTCTCATTTCAATGACAATAACATGGAATTCTACAGACATCTTCTAAGACTTCGCAGTTTTCTAGGAATCTATTTTATTGACATTAGGATAATGATAATATTAGGAGCTGAAAATATAACTCAGTAGTAGGGAACTTGGCAAGCATGTGTAAGGCTTGTGTTCATTCCTCAGAAGCACAAAATAATTGCAATAACACATTAGAAGACTGTACCATGCAAGACTTGCTATCACAAATCTCCTTATCAGTTTCTCCACCCCCGCCCCCACTCAACACTAAACAGGGTTCCTTGACACCCACACTTACTTCAAGTTTCTATTCCCATGCTCCCCCCAACTCCAGAATTCTCATCACAATCCCAGCTGTAAGCCAAATCAATTAATGCTTCTTTTCAGAAATTTGATAGATGAAAGATAGATAACAGAGTGAGAGAAGGAAGGACCCAGAATCGTTGTTTAAGAGACCCTGCAAGATCCAAGAACGACCTTGTGAACACAAGGTTTGATGAAGGAAATAGAACACCACAAGCCATTCAATTGTTTTAGATACTTTTTTGAAAAACCAAAGAGGTTTGGAGAATCATGAGAATTTTCATTTTACCAATTCCATTCTGAAAATGTGCTGTGATCATCATGTGATTAAAATACATAAAGAAAGTTGAGTTGTGTGGACCTTCAGCCAAGATCTCCCCACAGATTTCGGATGAGTTTCAGTTGTGACTGTCCATTCTGTACAGCTGGCCATGTTTCTGAAGTCTGACCCAGGTACACACTTCAGATAGGTTTGTGGCAAGCAGGCCCAGCCTGTGTCATTATCTTGTGAAGGTAATTGTTGCCCCTGTTATTTGACAGCAGACATAATTGACACACACTAAGATAAGTTATCTGTACATTGAATAATATTGATTGGACTATTTTGTTTGAAACCAGAAGAGACAAAACTGACATGATCGAAGCTAAATTTTCACAAAATACAGGCTTTTTCCCTTCTGTGAGGAGCTGAAGTTACTTTAGCAAAGCAATATTAGGACCACTAAGGATTTCTTATTAAATTCCTTAAATACATTTCATAAGTGAACAAGTTTTACAAAAGAAATGTAAAATATTATGCTTAGCTATTGTGGCCAAGTCTATTCACATAAACTAATTTGGAGACAGAAGTTGAAACCAAATCATCATTTGCTTTGAAACAGCCAATTAGTCTTCGACTCAATAACACCCCTCCTTATCCTGTCTCTCCCAAACAGATCTACCTTCTTTCCAATAGTCAATTTAGGTGAAGTGTACGTAAAAGACAAAAACAATGAGCAGCCCTATAATCCTAAGAGTCTACACAGCATGAGAAAATCTGGGTTGTTTGGAGCTTCAAAGAAGGGAAAAGAATAAATTAAGTGTCTCTGAGAAAGGAGAAAAAAAAAACATGTCTCTGAGTAGTCCTTTATGCATCTTAAAGAGAGCAGAGCTCATCGGGAGAGTGACCTTTATGAGATTATTGTTTATGATCACTCGGCGCGTGCCAAGAAGAAAAGGAAAGGATATTCCAATTTATTTCAAAGGTTACATACTAGAATTGAATATGCGGCACAACTACATTATCATGTGGTATAACTTTTACATCAGAAGTTGGAGTCCAATCACTACCGCTGCTTCCCTTCAACCAGTGTGTTTTGATTCAGAAATCAAACTCTGTGAAATGCATCCCTTTCTGATTCTGAAAGCAGAACAGAGTAGTTCAATGCAAGTAACAGGAGCAATGTTGTTGCTTGACTTGTTTTTGGCTTTGTTTCTCCAACTGAGAAACTCGACTCAAGGATGAGAGATCTGCGGAACCATTTTCTCAGTGCCCTCCATCCATAAGTAAGGAGATTTCACTGCAATTTTCACATTGTCAGAATCCAGCAAACACTGTCATCTATCAACGTACAACATGAGCTGAAACCATAAGACCAACATGTGGACTGCAACAAGAAAGAACTGGGGAAAGTGACCAAAAAGGACTTGTTTCCGTCTCTCTCTTTAATGGGTTTTTAGGATGCGGCTACTGTGTACTTGACTATCTTTGGTTTTCATGGACACACATCTCAACACTCTAGCTGATAAGTGTCCGTCTCTATCACTTGGCACATAGGGACACATAAACCATGAGTCTTCTTGTGCCCCTCGGATCTTTTCCCTTGTTAGAAAAGTTTCAATGCAGAACTGGCCACAGCATGTCAGGTGTTCCCAGGACTAACCTCGATTTTTCTTTAATTTGCTACATGGAGCAAGAGAAATGTTGCCTCGTAAGATGGGGGAGCAATTCTTTCTGTCAGTCGTTTCATTTGCAAACACCTGCGTTATGTCTGACACACCTGCAACCCACTTGCCCGTGAGTTCAACACCGAAGTCACCCATGTAGACTAGGAGCAAAAAAAAAAAAAAAAAGAAAAAGAAATAGAGCAACCACTTTCTGCTTTCCATTCTTTTCTACTTCTTAACTGTCCCCAGAAATTTCAGTACTGGATGCCATAGCACGGTCTGTGACTGCTTGGGAAGAGATGCTAGGGGGTCCTAGAACAGGAAACAAGGAATTTCAAACCAGGATTCCATAGGCTTAAAAAAATACATTTTCAAACTGGTAGCAAGAAAGAGTGCAACGCCTCATATCAGAGTGCCTTTAAATAAGAGAATTCAAATAGTTCCTGCATCTTCTGAAGCATCCTCTGATCGTGTCTCTAACACCTGTGTTCAGTGGACTTCCCGGCTTCCTCGGGGGACTCACAATGTGGTTCCAGATCCCTGGGACTTAAAAGCCAAGCTTTCTGCCCTTCTAGTGGGAGAGAACTTACAGAATGACAATCATGAAGCCTTCAGAGCACTGGACCATGGATATGGAGGTAAACAGGCCTTTGAGACTTTAGACGAAGATAGAAAGTTACAGCTGCACGGGAGAAAAACCAAGGCAGAGGAGCAGCTGTGTCCTTCTGTCTGTGGGCCACTTGCGTGTTTCACAGGTCATTAGTTTCACATGCCTTCGTAGAGGGCTGAAGAGCAAGAATGAAAGAGTCAACTCTTCCAAACTACTCTTAACATGCTACCTCATTCTGGTATCCCATGACTTAGGATTCTCTTCCTCACTCAACCTCTCCGTGACTGTTCAGTTTCTCCCCATTACTAAAGACATCCACAAACTTTATCTGAATTTAATTTCTTTCCTTTATAGGATGAGAAACAGAGACTCAAAGTTGTTGACTTAACTAAGGAAACGTGAGCAGAGAACAAAGGACTTTGGATGCCTATTTCATGACAATTTCCCCATACCAAAAGAAACATTTGGCAGGCTACCATAAAAGCGTATCAGTAGGACAGTATCTGCAAAAGGTAGTGGGATAAGAATGGGGTGTCTGGGAGGAATGGGTAGAGAAAGTCATCTCACACAAGATGTGGAGAATGGGCAATGTTACCTATGGTGTGTGCTTGCCTAAGGTGTGATGATGAGTAGAAAGGCTTAGACATAGAAGGCTGTGGTATTAATGCCACTGACTGTACCACCGATTACATTAAAGCATGAAGGCACATGTGACATGGAGGTAGAAGCAAAGCTGTGAGGAGGAACTAGGAGAGGGGAGAAGAGAACAAAGCAGGAAGGTATCAGGCCTTAGGGGATATGGGCTCTGCAGCATGGAGCAAGAGAAATGTTGCCTCATAGGATGGGGGAACAATTCTTTCTGTCAGTAGTTTCATTTGCAAACACCTGCGTTATGTCTGACACACCTGCAACCCACTTGCCCGTGAGTTCAACACCGAAGTCACTAGTAAATGACCATCAGATGGCTTAAGGGAACAAGGGATTTATTTTTCTACTGACAGTCCAGTTACAGTCTGTAGTCCAGCTTGACCAGAGAGCATGCACCACCATCAGGGTTGAGGGAACAGGCCCTTTCTACATAATACACTATCTCTACATAATGGTTAAGAGAGGAACAATCCTTACTTGCCCTTCCTACATAATACACCATCTCTACATAATGGTTAAGAGAGGAACGATCCTTACTTGCCAGACCAGCAGTATATATAAGGATGCCAACTTCCTCAACCAGCTCTCAGTATTTTATTCAGCTGTTCAGAGCCTAGTCCCATCCACCATGGACTGGGCCTTCCTCACCAGCTAGACAATCTCCTTCAGGTTTTCTCTGGCCTTAACCCAACCACTAATTCTCTACAAATGTGCCCAGAACTCAAACCTCAACAGTCAAGTTGACACCTGTGCCTGACTATGACAGGCTCCAAGTACATTACGTTCCTGTGTCTGTCGTGGCTTGAACATATGTTGTCTCCCACAGACTCATCGGTTTGAGCCCTTGCTGATATTAATGTTTGAAAAGGTTGTGACACCTTTAGGAGGTGGAGACTCTCCAGAGGTCTGGGCATCATAGGGCAAGAGCAGTGAAGCTGGGGAACCACCTCTGCTTCCTCTAAGTTTGCTCTGTTCTGCCCTTCTGATGGCTGCACTGACAAGAACCAGCCCTCTGCTGCTACCTCCAGCTATGCCTTCTGCAATGCAGTTCAATAATGGACTATCATCTCCTCTCTGGAGCCATAAGCTAAATGTTCTCTCTTTCTCTTTTAAGTTATGTTGGAATGATATCTCACAGCAGCAATGAGGAACTGCAACAACTTGCATGAGAATCTTTTCCGTGGATCCCAGCACAAGGAAAAGTGAAAAATAAAACAGAATGGGGGGGTATACAAAAAGAAACAGATGACTGTGAACTGAGTTCTCAGAGCAAGGAGAAAGATGTTGTGCTCAGAGTGAAGGCGATGTTGAGAGCAGAAGGACTGGAGTACAAGAGGGGTACAGATGCCAAAGGACCTTGAGACCCACACAAGGAGCTTGACATGCACAAGGCCAGCACAGGGCAGGACAGAATGTTCCTCAGCGCAGGCAGGAGAGGTCAGGCTGTGCTTCAAGGTGATTTTCCAGCCCCAGTGTGGCATTGGAGAAAGCAAAAGATTTGCAATAGAGATGAGTATCTGTACAATAAAACATTCAGGCCAGGGTAGAAATAACCTCACCTCATGAACACCATGAGGGGCTATGATGCAGCTCAGTAGTATAGTGCTTGTCTGATGTATGCAAGGCCCAGGGTTTCATCCACAGCAGTGCAAGAAAAAAATGATAAAAGCTCAAAGTTAAAGTGTGTGAAGGAGAGATGTACAGCAGTGGTATGTCACAAGAGACTGTTCTCATCAGAAGACAACCTGATGTGTGCACAGATCCAAGCCACAATCTGGGTAGACAGTCAAAAACAGAGGACATGTGGCATGTAGGCCAGATAGACTCCTCTACCTTCAACAACCTAAAAAGAAGGAAGTATGCCTACTCCTCTCCCTCCCCACATCCCCCACCTCCACAATACAGCACACATTTAGAAAATGGGGATGCCTGTGGCAAGGCTAGCTTTGCTTCCCACAGTGCTCGGAGCTCCTGCTAAATATTTTCCCTTCTGCCTTCCACACATGATCTGCTCCAACTATTGATGGTCTTCAGAAGCTTAGCTGAATCTACTCACTTCCTTCATCCCATCAATCACCAGGAACCAGCTGCGTGTATCTTCAATGTACTAAGCATAACACCTCAGCCCAAGATAAAAAACAAATTGGAGCTGACACTATCCACTTAATGTTTTAGGTCTTTGTTTCTGAACTCTCTCAGAACAGTCACTACTCGGGATCAGATACATTTTTTTTTCCTTTCTACTGCTTTTCCTCAAAAGGTCTTTTAGTGCATGGGTAACAATATTTCATTAATGTTTCCAGCATCTCTGTACGAAAGGATGAACAATTAACTCCTGACAACCCATTGTACAGAAAGAAGAGGTTTGTGGCATTGCCAGAGTCACATTGTGACGAGTCCTCAGGAAAATCAATCTGTGTTCCTTAAGAAGTTTCTTTATGTTTCTGCCGCATCAAGAGAAAATTCAGCTAGAACTAAGGCTTGAATTCTACATGCCTGTCTGTTCTTGTAATTCCCTCTAATTGACCTTAATAATTCCCAAACTCTTGCCTAAGGGAGCTCAGTATCCACAGGGGCGCTTTGGAGTTTACAGAGCAATTTCCAGGGAATGATGATGTAAATTGCCAAAGAACTCAGTCTTTACTTTTACTCCTTTTAAATATCTTGAAGCTCCTCAAAAAGAAACCATCCTTATATGTCTGTGTACATCTGTGGGTTTGCGGCTGTCCGTGTGTGCGTGCGCATCATGTATCTGATACAGGTATGTGCTTGCATTTAGAGGGAAGAGGAGACTCTAGTGCTGATCCTTGTCATCAAAATATTTTTTAGAGGTTAAAGCAGGGATTTTTATTGAAAATGACAGAAAAGGGAAGAAATTCTCGGTTGCTCAGTCCAAGGGAGGCAAAGAGGAAGCCATAGGGAGAAAGCCACACTAGGCACATGGCTAGGAGGGAACAGAGTCTCCATGGTGCAATTGAATGGTGGCAAACATCGACATTTTTTGAGACCAGTTTACTTTATTTGTCTTTCTACTGCATAACCTAGGCTGACTGGCCTCTGAACTTCCAGGTATTCTCCTGTTTTTCTCATCTTCCCAAAGGAATTCTGAGAAGACACATGCTCACACCACACATTTCCAGCCTTTATGTGGGTTCTTGAAATATTTTTTTTGCATTTTTTATTATTATTTCAGCTCATACAAACTTAATAGGTACACCAGTTCCCTCCCTCCCTCCTCCTCCCCCCCCCCGAACCCCCTGCTCCCCCTCCCCTCACCCCTCCCTCCCCACCCCCCAGTGCCTCCCGCCCCAATTCCCAGAGAGTCCTTTCTTGTGCATGCCTGACTCTCGTCTGAGCCCTCCTCTCTGATGACGTACAAGGACATTTCCCTGAACCCTTTCCCGTGTTCCCCTTAAGCATAGGAATGCTGCTGTGGCTGCCAATCCCTTGCCTCCAAGGATCTTGGTGCCTTTAGCAGATGCTAGACTTTGTGAGGTCAATAGTGTGTTGGACATTGCGCAGGGCATGCAAAGTCCAATTATGATTGCTTCGGCCCTAACTTGTGTGGAGTATCTTGCAAATCATTGCTCCTCCCATCATTTTGCTTTTACACTCTTACCGCCCCCTCTTCCGCAAATGTCCCTGAGCTTCAGGATGGGGAGAGGTTAGTCTGGCCTAGTTCTAGGTGGTTGATATAAATTTGAACTCAAGTCCTGACCATTGGGTGGCAAGTGTGTTACTCACTGAGCCATTTCCTCAACCTAAAAATCATGTTTTAAAGTTGAGGGCCACTGAGCCCACATGCAGTTGTCCCGAATAGACTAGTGTGACATACATATAAATTGAGCTCTTCTATAATTTATGCATAAGAATCACAAGAATGAAGTGTTCCATAGCTAATCATGTATCAAGGAAATAATTTGTCTTCAAGAGAAGTAGAGCCATTATACCATAGAAATATTCTGAATTACAGACTCTTAAAAAAACTAGCCTGAACTTTCATTGACTAAAGGATCTCAGATCATAGCATTTATTAATATTTTTCCTAGAAATCCACTACTTTGTGATTTCATATCATACCACAAATGCAATAGCACAGCCAGCTGATTTGCACCTTAAGCCTAAACAAGTCATTCATGAAGAATGCTGAGATCTGAAAATTACAGAGGTGCTTCTCCTTGTTGTATCAAAGGTTTAGTCTCCAGATTCTGAAGCCCCCTTTGTCTGCAAAGTTCTTTTGCTATCATCCCATTATAGTAAAAGAAAAAAAAAGCACTCAAAGAATCTCTTAGATGTATAGACAAAACCCCCATTTTCCAATTAATATAAAAAACATACTATCAGGTGTTCTGCAGAATAATGATCCTCCTCTTCAGGAATGGCTCAGTGAGCCGGCTTGCTCAGCTTTCATTCCCCAACTCAAGGGTCTTTGCCACCAAAGCCGTCTTCTGTATTGGCTATTTTCTGGTCTCATTCTTCTCCATCCTGATTTATGGTCTGGGATGCTGACTTATATCAATTTCATCTGTGGGCACTGGGTCCCTTGCCTTCTGTCTTCATTTAGCCAAAGCAAGCATTGCCAGAAGGTAAGAAGGAGGTAGGAGAGGGAGTCATATTTCAGTTTCCCTGACTCTCTCCTGAATCTGTCTTGGGCTGGATGTGTATGTGAACAAAAGAACATACTGCTCAGTGGCTTTCTCCAAAGATACCTTTCTGTTACATAATCTAGGAATTTCTATCCCTTTTGATTTCAACATATTACATTGTCTTGTTTACCTGATCTTGCTCACACTTTGCTAAAAAGGTCAGTCTACCAGTGACTCTTCGTGTTGCTGTGAGACAAGACCTAAAGTCAAGCAACTTAATGGATAAAAGGGGATTTATTCAGCTTATAGCTCCAGAGGAAGATACAGTCCATTATGGCAGGAAAGGCATGGCTGGCTGGCAGAAGCTAGAACTAGGTCACATCCAACAAAGAGGCTAAGATCTGCAACACTGACACTTCTAGAGGAAATTCACTCACTCCAGCAGGATGGGACTAACTAACCTAACGCCCACCCCTTGTGACTGCCTTCCTCCAGCAAGACTTTACCTTCTAAAGGTTTTATGACTTTCCCACACAAGTAAAGATTCAAACACATGAGCCTATGAGAGACAACTCACATTTCAAGCCATGATATTTCACCCTTGACTCCACAGGCTCTTTGCCATCTCATTATGCAAACCATACTCAGACCAACTTTAAAAGTCCTCATAGACTACATCAGTAGTCCCAACACAGTCAAAAATGCTGAAGTCCAAAGCCTTCTGTAAAATACAAAGACAAGTTTTGTGCTTCCAACATACATTGGCACAGAAAAAAACATTCCCATTCCAAAAGAGAGGAATGAGGGCATATTCAGGAAAGATTGGTCCATAACCACACTGAAAACCATCAGGACAAACTCCAAATCCTGTAGGACCAAATCCAGAAAAGGAGCTTCTTGAAATCATCTCAGTTTTAAAGGGCTTCAGTTCCACCCCTCCAGCACAGCTGCCTGTAGAACACAGGCTACTCCCACGATGCATAGCTTTCCTTGACAGATGTCCCACCCTAACATCTCTAACATCTTCACTTCTTGATGTCAAGTGACGCGTTAACTCCACAGCACAAACTGCCCTTCTTGAGCCTCTAAACTTCAGGCTTCCAGCCACACATTGCCTGGCTTCTGCCATTCTCTGAAACCTGGGGGGAGGGATCCATGACCTCCTCCCTCTTGCATCTTTGATGCCTCTGAAGCCAGGACCATGTGGACAACATTGCCAAGTTCTGATACAAACTTGGGTTGGGCACTGGCCCCTAGATGCACAATTGGTTCAGCTTCTGAGCGTTGACTGTAGGCAAAAATCTCTCCTGGGCTTTTGCTTCGGAAAATCAGTTAATTCCCTTAGACCTCTACTCTTTAGCTCATTCCTTGCAAAAGTATTTGCATTCTTATTCGTGGGAGGCTTCATTAAGGATCTTGCCCCTAGGGAAAGGTCTCTACTATTATCCAAATTGAGAGCAGGCTTTGATTTACTAGTGGAGCAAATCTCTTCAACAATAGCTAACATTTTGGTCTCTTTTTACTTCTTTCCGCCTGATTCCTTGGTCTTCTTTTTGTAATCCTGAACAAGAACATTAAATATAGCCATACTACTCTGCCAAGACTACATTGCTTTGAAAGGTCCTCCACTAAGAGGTCCTCCACTAAGAACTCAAGTTTAACTTCAGGCAACTTTACAGGACAAGGGCAAGACTTGATCAAACTCTTTGCCAACACATCACTCTATTTGCCCCTCTTCCAGTTTCCAATACACTGTGTTCCTTCCAGGCCATCACAAGTTGGGCTTTTTTACCTGCATTTTATAACAGCATTACTCTCTTCTAAGCTCTCATAAGAATGACTTTTTTGGCCTCGTCTCCAAGATGCAAAGTCTTTCACAGCACAAAGTTCCAAAGTTCTCTGTATTTCTCCCCCCACACACACCAAAAACAAACCAGTTCCAGAGGCACACTAGCCATATCTCAACAATGACCATATTTCTCTACTTAGTACAACTTTTCTCTCAACGTCACACCATACTTCACTCTCTGGTACTGGATCCTCTTTGTCTCACATAGTAACACCCCCACTTCTCTGGTACCATTTCTATACCAATTACTCTTCTGTGTTGCTATAAGAGACAACTGAGGTATAAACATCTTAAGAGAGAAAGGAGAGTTACTCAATTTATAGTTCCAGAGGGGAGATATAGTCCTTTATGGTAGAAAAAGCTGGCAGAGGCTAGAGTAGGCCTAGGCCGTGTCCATCAAGGAGGCTGAGAGCAACAAAACTGCCACGGCTAGAGCACTCACTCATCCAGCAGGGTAGGAGTAACCTCAAAGCCCAATTCCTGTGAGTGCCTCCTCCAGCAAGGCTCCACCTCCTAAAGGTTCCATGACTTCCCCAAACAACTAAAGATTCAAACACAGAGTCTGTCACAGAGACAACTGACATTTGAAACCAGGGCAATCAGTTTAAAACCCCTGTTCACCAATTAAACTATTTGAGGGTGTCATAAATTTCTTCTTAGGATCCAAACTGAGGCACTTGCCCAAACTCTTTCAAATCAATGTGGATCCATTGAACTAACACTATAATGTGTGGGTGTGGACCATTAAGACCATAGACATTAACCTGTGTATCTGTTTCTCCTCCTCCATTTGTAGATACTGTTGAATCCTTATTCTGTTTGTCACAATACAGAAATTTGTGTATTGTGTATTTCTCCACAATACAGTCTATGGAGAAATTTGCAAGTGCCACTTAGAAAAACTTCCTCATACAGCTACATCTGTATCCACTCATCATTTCCATCAGAGCTCAGCAAAATGAGCATACACTAATTTAGTGTCTCAGTGTCTTAGGCTTGAGACCACTGAGATACCTTGACCATGATGCCTTTTGGGACTCTCTTTTCTTTATGTGAAATACAAATACAAATGGAGGAAAATAAATGTGGTGCATTCTTTTGTTGCCTTCTCTTAGTAATTTGTATTCTCTTTAGGCCTTAATTTTGGAAATAAAAGTAATTTGTTGATTGCTAATGCCCTAAAAGATAAAAGAAATCCAGGTAGGACAGTCAAATTAAAGACCAACTATCTAAATAAAATTTGAATATCTTTTATGAAAATCAGTGACTTTTAAAATATAAATTTGTTGGAGGCTGGAGAGGTGGCTCAAGGGTTAAGCCTCTGCCTTGCAGGTGGAAGGTCCTGAGTTCGGATCCCAGACCCCACATATAGACGCCAGGCGGAAGTGGAGGCGGCCTGCATTTCTGGTCCTGGTAGGGCGGAGCCTGTGAATCCCGGGGCAGAGTAAACAAGGAGGAGGTGGAGACGTCCATGGTGGTTCCCGAATTCGTCCATGGTTCTACAAACACACATACATACACACATATACATACGCACATACGCATATACACACAATTGAATAAATAATAAATAATAAAAAAATTAAAATATAAATTTGTCACTGTTTTAGTTTCTTAGAAATTTTAAGGAATCATAAAGAACATTTCACATAGTTTCATATGTAAAAAATGTATTCGTGGTATGCCTATTACATGCCATTTTAAAATAGAAAATGCTGAGAAGCAACAGGAACTAATATTTCTGCCCTTGTGAGGTTTACATAAATGAGGGAAAATAAACATAATAAATAAACCTCACAGAAGGTTAGTTAGAGATAAATACCGAAGGCAAGACTAGAAAATGTCAAAGATTGCTTATTTTTGCACGAGAAAGGCCATGATGACAGTAGAATATTTCCAGTAATGTAAGCAAACCCTAAATTACAAATAATAGAAGGACTATCTTACAGATTGCAAAAACATCACCATACTAGCATTAGAAATATCACCTTAAAAATGATAGAAACATCACCTTACATGTGATAGAACCTTTACCTTGTATGGTAGTTACTTGTGTTTCAAAATTCTCTAATTGCTAGACAGTCTTTGTTGTCCATGTGCAGACAAGAAAATCTTACCCTGATGACAATGCTTTGGATTGGGAAACGTAATGGTTACTCTTCATTGTCATCTGGACTGCTTTTAGAATCACCCAGGAGACACACCTCAGGCCTGTCTGTGAAGGGGTTTCCAGAATGTGTAACTGGGGAGGGAAACTCTCTCTCCTCTCTCTCTCTCTTTTTCTCTCTCTCTGTCTTTCTCTCCCCCTCACTGTCTTTCTCTCCCCCTCTCTCTCTTTCTCCCCACCTCCCTCCCTTCTTCCCTATCTTTCTCTCTTTTCTGGCTGTGGACCCAGAATGACCAGTTGCCTCATGCACCTGCCACAGCTGGTGTTGATTTTGAGATTTTTGCCTTCCCATCCAGAATGGGCCAGTACACTTAACCTGTGATCTGAAATAAATCCCTCCTCCATTGAATTACATCCTGTCAGGTATTTTGTCCCAGCAATGACAAACCAAACTAATACAGAACATAGGTTACTAAGATTTTGCTGGTCATGACTTGAAGGGTATCTCAAAAATCCATTTCCAATTTTCTTATTTATTCATGACTCCACCCTTACTACTAAGTGTTATTAAGGTGACAATAATAGCTGACTGTGTTATTGATCTAACCTTCAGAAAATAAGTTCATACACTTACATTGACTTTTCATCCTCAGTGAAACCTTCAAAGTGATGTTGGTCCTTCAGATAAGATATCTTAGATGTTTAGTAAGTGCTTGGTCTTGTGTCTGAATTAGACCAACAAAGCACTCTGAAAAAAACAAGCCCACCCCCATCTCTGTATGTGTACCAAAGTACCCTGGAAGCCTATGCAGTGTTTGAATTTCTTTCCCTGAGGATTTGACCTTGGGGTTTAGTAGGAGACCTTGTCCTTCCACAATCCTGGTTACATGAGAGCAATATTCTTATGAACATTTAGGTTAATTAAAAAGGATGAGCCTCCAATCACTTTCCTTCCCATTTAAATTTAGTATTCCTGCTATTGAGAAATTACCAATTTATGTGTATGAAAGACAAACAAATGGCTTTAAATTCCAAAGTGTTTTAGTTTTGGGTTTTTTTTTTTTTTTTTGAAAAAGCACATGGCTCTGATGTTTTTGGGACAGAAAGATCCAGACATGCATCTGTCTCCCTGTAGTTCAGCAGGTTTGTTGGCTCATCTGGGAACACTCTCCTTCAGAGTCCTCAGCCTAAATCATCCCTCTTTTGTAGCAAATCTGAATTCCCTAGCTGCAAAGGTCATACAATCATGTCGATCTGAAGAAAGATGAAATGACTTATTCAATTTTCCTAAAGTACACTGAGACTCAGGAACTGCCCCTATCTAAACAGAGCATCCTTCATTAACGAAGCACAAGACTTAGAATCAAGTCTTATGAGATACCTTGCTTGATTGAGAAGGTTACATAGAAGTATAAGTGTGGCACAGTGACGAAGTCCAAGCCTCACTCACTGACATCCTGAACAACAAACACTGAGACGGCTGGGCTCAGCGACCCAGAAATTCTCATAATTTTTGTGCTTTTGTAAGAACCTCGCCAGAAAGCTTTAAGTATCTGTGAAAAGGTGCATATTGTTTAGGTTCCTAACGACCTTCATGATTTTAATTACCCAATGTTTGCTGTAGCTATGGCATTCTAGAATGGTAATTAATCATCTTTGAGTAGGAAAATAAATAATCCTAGATTATGGATGCTGTCTTAAGCAAAGTGTTTATGGTTTGTTTTGTGTTGCTATCTTAAAATACCTGAAACTGAATAGTTTTGTGTGTGTGTGTATGCATGTGCATGTATGTGTGTATGCATGTGTGTGTATGTGGGGGGTGTGCATCCAAGGGTACTCACTGTGTGTGACTTTGTAGGCCAAGGATGACTTCAGGAATTATCTTGAATTACTTTACCTACTTTTTTCTTTGTTTTTGTGTTTCCCAGGCTCTGCCTCTCAGTGCTAGACATGCAGGCCACCACATTTCTGCCTAGTGTTTTTTACATGGAATCTGGGAATCCAAACTCAGGTCCTTCTGCTTGGGAGGCATAGACTTAATCCCTGAGCCAGTTCTCTAACCCATGGAAGCGGGGTATTTTTAAAAAGATGTTTATGTCAGCCACAGTCCTAAAGATTCAAATGCATGGATAGCATTGGTGACTACTTACTTGGCTCCTGTGGGGAAACATGGTGGACGACCACTGTGGCAGGATTTTAGATCCAGAAAGATCAAATGGTGAGACGGAAACAAGAGACAAGGAGGAGACACGCTCACTCTTACTGTAGAAATCAACCAGATTCCATTCCTTCTTACTCAACATGCCTGTGCAAGGAAACTAAGCTAGCTAGCACATGGAGGGAACAAAGAATATCAGAGAAGTTAGATTGAAAGATGGAAGTAGAGCTGGAGGCAGAGGGGTGGATTGCTGGAGATATTTGGCTGGAGATACCTGCCCAGAGACAGGAAAAAGGTGTAAAGCAGATTGCATATTTGCACATGCGCAGTGAGTTCTTCCATGACCCTCAGCACTCACCCCTGGCAGTACTCACACGATGCGTCACCAGGCAACAAACAAATAGAGCATCACTGCAAGAGCTGTGGAGTTTGAAGTGGCTTGCTGAGAACACTCGTCATGTACCTGTGTTGCAGACACACTTAAAGACCCAGCATTCAGCACCAAAGTGGACAGACTCCTTACAATCTTTTAAGAAGTTACAAAATTCATGTTGACTTCTGTCAAAATTGCTAAAGTGGTTCAGTGGTAAAACATGGTAAAAAAAAAAAAGGTCAAATGGCATGACCTGCTATCACCTGATGTTACAAGGAGTCCATAGATATGTTTGTGTTACATGTATGCATGCTACTGTATTTTAGTGAACTTTGAAGTTGTATGGATTCCTGTTAAGTATGCACTCATTCATTGCTGATCAATAATGGCCATTCACCTCACAAACAGCTGAGACTAAGCAGCACATAGAGATGACTGCCCACCATTCTCTCCATCTCCAAAGGACTTGACACATGTCTGCATGGTAAGCGCGTGCACAGAGTAAGGATAGATGTGGTCTTCCCCACAGTAGCACAGTACACAGCAGCATTAAGTTTCTAAATTAGAATCAAGAGGTATTATTTTTTTGCAGACTGATTTGCAGGACTGCAGAATCTAGGTTCTGTTGTCCATACACCACCAGCTCCATTTAAATACACGCTAATAGTTAGGTCAGATTGCTAGTCAACAGCAAATATTCTATTGCTATTGGAAAATGCATCTATGCATTGAAGATAACTGTCCCCCACACACGTATCAATGTGCAATTGCAGAGGTCTGCAACGTGTTGGGAAAGAGACGGCCACATTCAATATTCAATAAGATTTTCTCATGTAGGAGACAAGGAAGATAGCTGAGCCTTGGCGCTGCAGTTCCCTATATTACGCGCACACTCATAAATTTCACAATCATTTTATGAGAATTAAATGAGAGAATGTATAGAAAGTGCCTAGCACCCAACGTTCACTCAAGATATGGTAATTCCCCCTGTCATAATATTATTTGTTATTCAGTCTCAGTTTTGCCAACACTACCATTTTCAGAATCTCTTCTCTTTGGCTCAATGACAGTTCGTTCTTTACGTCACGGCTGAGCTCTGAGACCTGAGGTGGCACCTCCCTTTGATGACGATGCTGCACTGACCAGGATTCCTTCATAATCCCCATCTCCCTGCAAGGTTTACTTTGAAATCATCATTTGCATAATTTTTCAAACGTCTCCAGAGAGCACTGTCTGTTTATGTCAAAAAAGTACCATGAACTTGATAAATGTTCTGATCTTTGTGCTTTTCATAACAACCTATGCAAGACAATGTGCGGGAGTATTTAAAACCAGTAAGATTCTCAGAATGGAAAAGTTGAAAAATTTGAAAAAAAATTCAGTTTCTACAGTAGTATAGGTTTCCCTTAAGTCTGGATAGAGAACACTTGTTCTTAGGGTGTAAGAATCAAAAAGGAAAGCCAACAGAAATGTACAGATTTTGAGAAGTGGAGGAAAAAAGAGAAGGGAAATAGATTATACACCAAGATCAGCTGACGTGAATTCTCACTTGCCTGTTAAGAAACTGAGTATTTTAAGTAAGGTGTCCATAGTTTTGGGGGGAAAACAAAATTAGCATGAGAGTCACATGGCCTTATCTGTTCCTTGTCATGAGGGACAACCCACGGATGTGCAAGTCTCATGGACAAAGCATATTATGGGTAAGACTCAGCTAGAGAGGTAGATAGCTAGGGAATCCTGCTAAAGTATGCACACTGTGGCATTTTTTAGGCCCCTCCCTCGCTGACTCAAAGGCACCTCACATCTTGCTTCACTGGCGTTTGCATGTCAGATCTGTAAAGAAAAACAACAAGGCAGCACATCTGTTGCTTTCCCTTTGAGACACACAACACGACATGAAACACTTCGATCCCCTCTCCCACTTGGGGTAATTTCCTTTTTAGGTTAGGCTCCTCCTTTGAGGTTCTTCCAGTAAACTACATGACATCAGTGTCCCTACTACAATGGAAGGAGCTGAGATACTTCTGTCTCGCTGTTGTGGAAGTTGAAACCACAGCTTAGCTTGTGGTTTGGAGCATCATTGTGTGTGTGTGTGTGTGAGAGAGAGAGAGAGGGAGGTTGTAGGAAGGAATCCTAATTTCAGGCAACCATCTCAATCACTCATAAGTTTCTGGGTCTAGAAATGTGCATCCCAACCTAGACATTCCATTTCCTGACATCTTTCTGTCTTTCCAGGTGTAAAATGTCTGTGTTCCTCTGCTTTCTGAGGCTAAAGATTCCTAGCTTGGTGTATAATGGGCACAGAAGCTCTGAGCTTGAGACGATTGATTCTTCCCCTGACTTAGGCACCGCACTGGAATGTGTCTAAAAAAGAAAAGGGAGAATTGAAAAGGCAAGGAAGGAGGGATACGGAAGGGGGAGAAAAAAAAATAGAGGATTCCTGACAGAACCTGAAAGCCCAATGTTGTCACTATGGTCTGTGCCGCTCATTTTAATGTGGTGCCACTTAAAAGCAGCAGTGAAATCTATTTTACCTGTAAAATATATAGAATTTTGAACAAGATTTTTCTACTGTAAAAATCTGAATGATGTGAAGTAGATGTTTCTTTTCTTCTCCTTCGTGCCAACCTTTAAGGGTAAGTTCACCTTAAATCACGTGGTGTTGTAGTTATCAAGCATATCCAATTAAAAATGCTAAGCCAGTTTCATCTGAAAAGACACTGACAATATTCATATATATATATATATATATATATACATATATTTATGATAAATTAGTGATTGTCAAAGCAAGGGCCACCCATTATACAACAGTGTCATCTAGTGGACATTGGTCAGGTGAGTTGTAATGAGGATTCCTGAAGGGACTTATTTAAAAATAAGCTTTAAATAAAAATGCGCTTTGTCTTTTCAATTTCCTGAAATTAAAGCAATTTAAATAATGATTTCTAATCCAGACTATCATTCTAATTCATTCCCCCCCCCCAGAAACACTACGGAACGGAGAACTTCTATGCCTGGAGAAAGAGAAATCATTTTAAGATAATTTGTCTACCTTAAGATAGCTAAGAACAAAAGAAAATAATGAAATTGCTGTAAAAGGTAGATGTCAGTGTGTGTCTGAGCAATTAGGAGGAGGGAGTGGGGAACTGAAGGATTATGAGCAGACTTCTGGTTTTTAAATCCAAGCAAACAGCAGCTATACCAATAAAACAAAGGAAACACACGAGAGTTCTCTGTCTTATTGCCATCTTTCTCTGATACCTATTGGCTACATTCCTGCCGATGAGATATTTGAAACAGAATTCTTCAGAAGCTCCACCATTTATATTTTTCACAAAAATCATTGGATATCATTCATTCTGAGTATTAAATTTTTGTTTTATCACAGTCACTTTGCTTTGATTTATTTTTTTCCTCCAAGTAATCAAATGCTGGAGACACAAAATGGGGATTGTAATAAATTCTATAATTCATATATTTCTCTACTCTGTATTAAAAAATTTAAATGTTATGCATGCTAAAAAAGGGGGGTCAAAACGGGGCTCTTTTAGGATTTTGTCAAAATGCATAGGGACACAGGTTTTCCAAATCTTCAGTATTTGTGAGTTTTTATTTCTTAGAGTCAGAACTGTGAGCAGGGTCTTACTCTTGTGCCTTGTAGTTTGAAATTCTTCAAAGTTGGGTTATTGTGTAAATGCTACTTGTGTTTTGGACAGGGAAAGAGGTGTAGGAAGGCTGCTGAGAATTCCAAATTTTCTGCTTCTTCAGTGTTTACCTCTGGATTCTTTGAATGAAACTTTTGTGTCAATTTGGTATTGATGATGTTGTCTTACTAGGTTCAAAAATTTAAAAATCAGAAGTTACTGTTCATTTTAAGATGTTTAAAGTGCTTTAGGAGGAAATAGATAACATGATAAAGTACACAAATTTCAAAAACAATGTCCCATCTCTGGTTGATAAAAATTCCTGCATATTATTAAGAAAATATCTACTTGTTCAAGTAATTTGCCAGTTTGATGCCATAGAAAGACCTAGTAAATCTTAGCATTTATTGGAAACAACTATCAATACCTTGGTAAGTAGAAAATACTCAGCCCTTCCAAAATGCTGTAATTTCACTTTAATTTTTAACAAGGTAATACATACAAATTAAGCAAAATTCAATCTGCCTCCTGGATATAATTTTTATTAAATATTAATTCAAAATGGGGAGGCTAGTGTTTCAAGATAGAACATTTACATTGGCCCACATTTTCATGTAAAATTCACTAATTCTCCATAGTATAAAACTTGTCATATTAGAAATGTCTTGTTTTAAGTTATCGCTTAAAAGGCTGAGCTTTTTAAATTAGAGGACTGGTATGTTAATATATTAGAGGTATGCAAGTTATCTGGGCCTTTCAGGCAGCAGAGATACAAAATTTTGATGAAACAAGGGAGATACATTCTCTTCCAATGTGCAGATTTTCATTTTGTAGAATAAGTTACTTTGTCCTTACCGAAAATTAGATTAGCAAGTCCTACAATTGAATTGGCAACTGATAGGCATAGCCCAGGTTCAGTATCTACTCCCGAATTTCATTATTCCATCCATCAATATTTATTGAGTACCTACAAAGTACTATGGAAGCATTGTGGATAGGATAAATGAAAAAAGTGGGACTTGTTCCATGACTTACCTGAACATTAAAATCCAGTTGAAATATAAAACATACATGAGTGAAAACTAAATGGCAATTTAAGATTTAAATACCAGTTCAAGCTGAAAATAGACATGACATGGAAAGTTTCGTGATCATTTATCATGAGAATAGTCTAGGAATGGAGAGATTTCTCTACCATTAGAAAGATATTTTGTGATAAATCCTGGAATACAGATTCCTAAAGGAGGTCTTTGTAAAGCACATGTGCAATTAAGAGAGAGTACATCATTCATTTTTAGTTAGCTATCCATTTCTCCCTTTGTTTTCATTATTTTGGTAAAAGCTAGGAGTCAACATTGAAAATGCTGTAAACAAATGGAATTTCCTTGATGGACTTGGAAATATGATTCCTTAAGGAAATAATTCTCAGCCTGTCCTCTTGTGAATATTACTCAGCAGATAAGCAGTACTGACCATACGAGACTTCTGATGTCCAGATAAGGACATGAAAGGAGACTTCTGGTGTCCAGATATGATGTTAGCTACCAGTGAATTAGAAATCTAATCAGCGTTAAGCCAACTTCCTGGCCTATTTTTGAGACAAGACTTCTTGGAAAATCAGATCGATATCTAACAAAATTGAAAGTATTTTTTTTCTTTTTTGTTTTGCTTTCTTTTCTTTATGAGAGGAGATGGCTGAGACAAGCTTTTACTGGATGTGTTAGTTGAATGTGATGTCAACTTGACGACTGAGTGCTGAGCTCTGGGAACATCTGGGAAGCATTGGTAGTTTAGGCAAGCCCCGAGTATAACCACTGGCGATTATCTAATCGAAATGGAAAGACTCTCCATGGTGGGTGGAACCGTCCCCTGAGCAGGCAAAGAAGCTGGAAGGGGCTGATTCAGTACTTTGGAATACCTTGACATGTTGACATGTGGGCATTCTAGCAAGAGAGAAAGTATGCCCTCTTTTCTGTTTTTTTTTTTTGTTTTTTTCCTGTGGATGTGGTGTGGCCAGTTCCCTTGGCTCCTCATATTGGTATGGACTCTCTTGCCAAACTGGACTATGAGCTGTAATCAGAATCAAAAGCAAGCATGAAAACCCTTATTCTCCTAAGTCCTCTGGTCGTGCATTTACCAGTGGCATGAAGACAAACTGTATCACGCTGTAAATCAAGGTGGCCTGGAAATCACCATGTAAACTAGGTTGATCTTGTGTTCATGACAATCCCCCTGCTTCAGCCTCCCAAGGGCTGGAGTTAAAGACATGAAATGCTATTCCTTGCAATAACTTAAATGTATGCGAAAAATTATTTGCTGTGCAAATTGATCTCTAATTTTATTTTATTCTTGAAATATTAATATAGAGCTATATTTAGCTTGCAAAGAAATAAGCAAAATTGTTTTGAAAAAGTAAACAAATAAAAAATTAGTCTATACCAATTGCCTAATATCATGAATATTTAAACATTATGTTCAGAAACTCAACTCTTCTAGTCCTTGATGGCCTCTATTATATGTATATATACACATATATAATTTATTTCCTTATATATTTACATACATAAAGTACTAATAATATTGTACTAAAGTATAATACTTGGTAATATTGTATCAAAAGTTGAAAATTGTTTCTTTTTCTTTGTTACTGAGATAAGATCTCACTGTGCACCCCAACTTGCACTCAAGTTTTCTCCTGACCCATCCTCCCAAGTGCTGGGGGAAAATATTTTTAATATCATTATCTCATTAGTTTTGGGTTCAAAGTAAGGTTGTAAGACCAAATAATTTATCATTTTCCCCATCTCCACTGACCAATTTGACTTCATAAGAAAGACTAATCTGTTTTATAAGCAAATTTCCCAAAATATAATATCTAATATGTACTTTTAATCAAATAGTCTCTCTTTTCTACAATAAAATGCATTACATTATTCACCAGACACTTTTGCTTTAGGTTGAAACATTAGAATGATTTAATTGAGTTTAAAGGGGAAAGAAATAAAAAAGCCTTCCTAGATGCTTATTTTGTTTAAAGCTCACTTTGAATTCTAGGGGGTGGCAACTAAAATTGTTCAAGGACAGGTCATAGAATACATTAGCAAACCACTAGCAGTCATAAGAAAATGCAGGGTTTTTTTAATTCTTCTATCCATTTATTCCTTTAGTTTTAATTCAGGAACATGCACACACTAGTACCCAGTATTTAGCTAGAGCTTCGTGTTAATCTCAAGAACCTCAAAGACCAACAAGAAACACTTACAAATCAATATGTGGGAACCACATAAACTCAGAGAACTCTACTCACACACAGATCCGCGCAGTATAGAGCAAGACCCTTTTCACCATTTCCATGCCTTGAGAACAGTCCAATCTTCACAGAGCTACTTCATTGATGTCACAATGGGGTGAGTAAGGCTGCCCCCAAGGATCTGACCCAAGTTCAAGTCAGAATCCCTGTTAACTCATTATTCCACTCATAAAAATGATAGTTTAGTTCAGCACTGTTGTGGAGGCAATATGGCTAGAAGCTCAAAGTGACGGGGGATGTAGCTCAACTTGTAGATTCTTCTCTTCGCTTGAAGGAGCCCTGGGTCCAATTCCTTCAGCATCACATGAACCAGGCAAGGCTGCTGCACACTTGCAGCCCCAACACCTGACAGGTAGAGATGTCAGATCCTCAGCTAGAGAGCAAGTCCAAGCCAATCCTGGGCTACATAAGACTCTGTCTCATTAAATGAGTGAATGAATGATAAATAAAAGAAGACAATCTGTCTAAGGTACAAAAGATCTCTCCTTACATATTATTTCATTCTTGCTTCTGTTAAATAGATTTTAATAAACCATACACATATATCTCATATATTTTGCTATTTTATAAAAATGCTTTTGTCTTGCAAAATACATAGATATTTGTGATATCCATATGAAGCTTATTTAGACATTGTACATATACATTTATTTCTATTTCTAGCGAGTGTACATATTAATATAATACTACATCATATTTTCTCTGAAATCATAAGGTACATAATTTTGTATGTTTTTCATTTTTCAGTGTCCACTTGCAATGAACTTATGAGATGCTGTTTACACTATTTGAGGATTGGAGAAAGCAATTCTTTCCTAAATGAGATGCTGGGAGGGCGTATCTGAAAGAGCAGGTGGAAGCACTATCGCTTATATTCCCCAGAAATGTCCATTCCAGACTCGAGAGATGGGTCTGTGCAAACTGGACCATTATGCTATCATGTTACTTACACACATCCTTGTCCTTACTTTTATCTAGGTGACTCACCCTGATGTCGCCTGCCTCCTTCCCCACCTCATTGTCCTGGTAGCATGAGGTTTGCAGTTTAGATGCAAACTACATAGTTGGTTTTATTGAGACTAATGCTACTTGTTTTTTATAACCTAGGAGCTACATATGTGGGTGTATCTCATTTAGCATTATGTTATTGTGCATTTTTCTTTATATATGTATGACTAATTTATATGTGTATGAAAAGACTAATTTATCCAGGTACTATGGAGAAAGATTGCAATTACTTCATTACTTTTGTTAATATTTTAATGATGTGTTTTTCCTCCCAAAGACTAGAGTAACTTTGGTGGGTGGGTAAGTGGGAGTGTACTTGACAATCTCTATAATGAAATTAAAGTTTAATTTAATGATGTTATTAAAACTAACTCAGATGCTCCTCAGCACCTAATATCATACTCTAGGCCCAAACCATGTTCAGCAAGCTATACAAAATATATACATACCTATATATACATGACTATTATATTAGTTTGTTTTCTGCAGCTATAGCAAATGATTTTATCTATAACTAAAATATTTAGCTTACAGTTTTAAAGATTGAAAATCCAAACAGCTGGCTTCCTTGCTTACATCACATCTCAGTGAATAAATCATTAAGAGGGCGATATCACATGGCAAAACATGCATGTGGCATATATACATACATGCATGGTCTTCTTTTTATAAAACAACCCATTCTCAGGAGCTCACCACAGTCTTATAAGAACTACTTTAATCTCTTTCAAAGGTAACACCTTATGTAATGATGCATTGGACTTTTTTGTGAAAGTTCAATCACTTTTTAGCACTATAATATTGGGGCTAGACTTTCAATAGATGCACATTTGGGAAACAGGACTATCACATCTTAACTACAGCAGATGGAAGAAAAAGAAAGACTGATAAAATGATACATGGATAGATGAGTAGATGATAACAGCAGGTAAATATAGATATACATTTATATGTCATACACATATAGATAAACATACATACAAATATATAAGTCGTCATTTTGTGTGTGTGTATGTGTGTGTGTGAGTGTGTGTGTGTGTGTATGTATGTATATAAAAGCAGGAACTTGAGCGTGTGTTCCTGTGGAGGCCTAAAGGTGACATTAGGAATTATTCTCAATTACTCTACTTCTTCATTGCTTTTCTCTGTGGTTTCCCAGGTTTTGCCTTCCAGGGACAGAATTGGAGGTTACTACCATTTCTACTCAACATTTTTACATGTAATTTGGAAATCCAAACTTGGGTCTTTTTGCTTGCAACACAAAGGTTTTAACCCCCTGCCCATCTCCCTGGCCCAGATGGTTATATCATCTCATTACAAATAAATAAATAGATATTTAAACTAGCTATTTGAGGTGAAATATAGTTAGTAGTTAAGAAAATTTCAATAAAATATGCCCAACTGAATCCTTCAGAAGATGTATTATTCTTGTATTCAATAAATAATTATGACATACACTGAGAGCAAAAAGCACAAAGATAAATAAAGCTTGTATTCTTTTGCAATGACTAATAACCTTGGAAAGACAGACCATGTCAATGGGATATAATGAATCTCATAAATGAATCTTACCATAAGATTAAAAAAGAAGCACATTGTAAAGGAAGCAGCTATTTCTTGTCTTCAAAGGCAATGGAAAAACTTTATGGGCACTGTTCTGGTGAGGACCAATATCTTCTTTTAATGCTTAAAACCTGTGGTCAGAAATCATAAATAGCTGCCATTGGGTTAAAATTGGAAACCAGAGTCTTTTTTAAGGTACAAGATAAATCACTTTGATAAATCACTTTTTTAGACTTATTTTATTAGTTGCATTTTGGAGCTTAGAAAAAAGATATTTTTAAAAACAATAACAAATTACAATTTTCCTTTATTAGAAAATTTCTTCAGACCTTCCTCTTTAATGTTTTATCTCAGTAAATGCTCTTTAAGAGCACACCGAAATGCCACTTCTGTGTTTAACACTTAGACTTCCTTCTTTCTAGGTTATGTTTCTCTGAATCATGTATTCTTCAATGCAAAAGAGAGTAGTCTCTACTATACAGGGTTGCTTGTGAAAAGTTCAAAATTATTCAGAAAGAAAGAAAGAAAAAAAAAACTCCTGGCCCAATGTCTGGTTGTTACAAACAACTAAACTGATTAACTTGAAGGGGGGCATTTGCATACAAATCACATTAAGTTAATGAATTTCCCTAAGTCCTTTTTCATCAGAAATACTCAAATCTGGAATTCACCTGCTTTCTATGTCTAGATTTAAATGAAGCTTCAATACATCGAATTTCCGTTAAAAAAATAAACAAAGCACAACCACGGCAAAACGGAGCATCATTTTTTCAGAATGCAAAACCCAGAGTTTCAACATAGTGTAAGCAGCATTCTTCACGTTGTAAACTTGCTGATCACCATGGTATTGCCAATTTCCCATTAAGCCAAACAGAAACAGACCTCAAGGTTCCAACGAAATCGCAAGATAACCTTCTGAGCCTGCCCTCTGACTACCCTAGGATGTCATCCACATCAGACTGCACAAGGCTGTCCCTTCTGGAGGAGGGAAGATGAGAACGAGCCTTCTTGGCATTGCGTTTGTCTTCACAGCCTCCGCACCTACGATTCTTTTTAGACTGTAATGTCAGAGCGCAGCCAACAGAGAAAAGTTCCAATGATGGGATTGCCATAGCAACACCCTACATTTCTCATCAAGTTGGGTCTTGTGTGGATCATCACGTTAAAGCTTGTTTTTTAGCGTGGTGAAAGCTACGGCTGTAATCTTCGGTGTGAAAAAAATTTCTTTGGCCCATCCAGAAGTTAAAAATAGAAGAGAATAATTTGAATTATTTCACAAACCTAAAAAAATCTGGAATTGCAGTTCCTCTACAGATGGAATTAACTCACAGTATACTGACATTTGGGACCACTTGAATTTTCCCCTTGCGGTTTCAAATTGGATTCAGTCCTTGTCATTACAACTTATTATTTGTTGAGTGCTGACCGAACACTCAATGTTGAACAGAACAAAAAATTCAGTACTCATCGCCTCTAAAGAGACAAAGTACAAAAGTGTAACATTAAAAACAACTTGGACAAGGATCCTGTGTGTACGTGTGTGTGTGTGTGTGTGTGTATGGGTGGGTGTGAGATTTACGTGATCTAGAGAGTTACAAAATTAGCCTATTTTTGGTCTTCCCCAGCCAATAAAATATTACATTTAAAAAGCTTTTTCACGCAAGAGTTTCTCGTCCTCATGGTGAATTGACAGTGTTTTTTAAAACAAGAATTCTCAGAAAGATAATATACATTTAGTGGTTTTTGCAAACGTTCTTCCAAGAATGCAAATTAGTCTTTGTTTGGAAAGCTACTTTTTCACATCACATGTGTCATAAAAAGCCAGAATTCTGAAAAGTAGCAAGTATGAATATTGGGGGGAGTTGCTTTAGCAACATTACTCTATGGCAATCACTACAATAAGTCAGATGTATTCTCTATGCAACAGAATCATCAAATTGGCTTTTACATTTTCTTCAATTTCCCGCATATATTTTCATATGAACATTTGTCACTTAAGGTTGTATGTCGTTATTAATTGCAAAGTTAACCCTGCAAATTAACAGCAGTGAAGATGTACAGAATATTACAATTTGATTATTATTATCAAAGAATATAAAGTTCAATTACAAACATTAAATCAAACACTAATTCAATATTCTCTGGTCATAAAATTGTGACATGGAATTTATAGAACCAATGAACAAAAAGTATGATCCTGTAGCTATACAAGAGAAGGTTGGTTGAAAGGGATCTTTAAATAAAGATTTAAAAAATACTCACCAACACTTAAAGTACATGTGTAATTAAACTTGTTCATTTTTAGAATAGAATTTAATTCCTATTCACATCACCCTCGGATGAGAACTTTCAGTATGTCTCATGTAATAAAAGAGAATAATGATTTTTAAATTTTAAATGATCTTTCTCTGGCCCTGAAACAGACAGTCATGCAACTGACATATTTTCACAGCCCTTGGTAGTGATACATGCAATTTTAATCATGGATATTAATTCTCTTCTTCAAACCACCAGCCCACCCCTTCAACTACTCTATTACTTCCACTGGTATTTATTTCACTCCACAAGCAGTGAAGCATGGAAATTAAACTATAGATATTCATTATTTTTTTCTGCTTTTGCCTCAATGCATAAAATTTCTACTTGTGCATTGTAAAGAGGCAAAAATCTCATCACTTCTCCACAGGCTTATCATCACATAACCTCTATCTTGTGGTGATTAAATATTATGAGGGCCCCACATAAAGATATCAGCCAACAGAGATGAGCTCCAATAAATGGTGATAAAGAAGATAGCCATCCAACACCACGACTGTGAAATACTCTCTGATCATAAGGGAAAGTCAGCATGGCACACTACAACCTCATCTGACATCACTTAAAAGAAGGTTTTTATAATGAAAAGACCAGAAATTCAACTGTTTTCAAAAAGACATGTTGGATGACAATATTTTGTCAGCAATTATTTTGTCAAAAAGTCGTCTTATATTTTCTATTTTTTTTTTGCTCCCTATTTCAATGAGGTAAGAACTCTGGCTTATGCTAAAATAACCTTTAATTATAGTTTTGATCTTGACATTCTCAAAAAATGCCCTACTGGCTGGTGTTTAGTAGAGCCATCTGTAGGTTTTGATCATAAATGAACCAGTCCTAGAAGCTGCCTGGCAAAAAACGTTGCGAGTCATTTTGGGAAAAGTCAGGCTTCGTCACTTTCTGCGTCCTGAAACTTGAAGTGATTGCTTCCAGTTTTCGGGAAAGGAAAAAATTTCTGGCGTGAAATTGTGTGTTAGAATTTTTCAAGTAAAAATAGAAAGGAAAGCTGGAATATAACAAAAAAAAGATGTATTAAACCTTTGAATATACAACTATAATTGGTCAAGTGATTTACATTTTTATTACCACAGTTACACTTAATTATTATTTATACCTAAAATGGAATAAATGGAGTTTCTGAAGCACAACTGAGAATCGTAAGAAAATTAAGGGAATTTATATATGTAATATCTTGGCAATTATAAAGGAACGTCGTATAACTTTTTGAATTAATCAGTATCTTAATAACAACCTAAAAGAAATAGCTCTAATTTAAGAGAACTAGAGAAGGGTGATAATTTTCTATTTATGCTGTTCTATCACAGACTAACATGTCAGGACCTAAGGAAGTCCATTTCCCTCAGTAGGGAAACATTTTAGACACTGACCTGTCAGGTTCTCATGGTTCATTCACCTCAACAGAGAGACATTTTAGAGACTAACCTGCCAGGACCTGTTCAAGTTCATTCATCTCAATAGGGAGACTTTTTAGAAACTAACCTTCCAGGACCTGATCAAGTCCCTTCATTCGCACAGGGAGATGTTTCAGAGGTGGTTCTTTCTTTAAACAATCTTAATGATTATGTTTTTGAAAAAAGTCCTTTTCAGGAGAACATGATGGTATCTCTCTCAAGGGTTATTTATAGAAAACCTCTTGCTTGTATTAAGGTGCTTCATTTGTCTTCATTCTTCCACTTCCTTTGGCTAGTGATATCTTAAGCACAGAGTGTGTAAAAGGACATTTACCGGTATTCTGAAAATACCTGTATTCGGAGATTCCTGACTGTGTGTATTTGTACCTAGCATAGACAACAATGCACCTTCACACTCTCTAGGAAATAACAGGTCTCTAGGAAGGATTTACCTACAATTCCCTAGCATCATGGGACCTCTATAACATCCCAACTTGACTGTACTAGAGAACGCATGACAAATGTTTATCACAAAGAAAGAGAGCTGTGTTGCATCCCCTTCTGATCATTCTCCCGCTGACTCTTGTGTCCTCCTGCAAATGGGCACAGAGTGCTGAGAATGTACCCCCTGTTTCTAATGAACTTCATTGACAATACCTTTAAGTCTGCTCACTTACAAATGGGGGAACTTTTCACATATGCATAGTTAAGGGTTTCAAATCATAACTAATCTTATAGTAATTGAGCTATTTCTCTTTCATGTTTTATTTACAAACTGACTCTCAGGAAAGGGCTTCAAAGCCACCTAAAATTTGGATGTAAATTTCGATCTTGTTTCTCATTGTCCTATTATTTTGCTTTTATTTTCCTCTTGTTCCTATGTGTACCAACAGAAACAAAGATCTTGCTTACCATTTAATCAGTATGATGCTAGACTAATGAAAATAATGATTATGCTAGTGGGTGGCTAAAACTTATTGATAGTCTACAACCTGTTGGCTGCTGTTCTGAGCAGATCATTATAATCATCATCATTACCTGTGATGCTTGTCAAATAGATTTCTGTGCTTATATTCCATATATCCACCTATTTGAACTGTATTCACCATTTAACCTGTCCAGAACAAATTTTAAAAGGCTAAGTACTAAGTAGAATTAGATTCAAACCTAGACTCTCAGGTATTACAGTTTAGAAGTTTCTAAGTAAGGCATAGCTTGAAATTTTGATACAATTGCCAAACTTCTCAAATAACTGATTTTTGAAGCTGGACAATTACTCTGATATATGTAATACCTATTATCTGAGAGCTTTTTTGATTTGAAACAAGACTCTGTATATTGGAGTCATCTCTTCAAAGATTCTTCCCACAAAAAAATCTCATATGCTACATTTCATAGCTTTAAGGTCTTTTGCTATTGATTACAGATAGAAATAGTTACTCCTGTCACACAGTAGCATTTTGTCTGTCTGACTGGATCCACTTTCTTTTCTTTCCTTGTCTGTATCTCTTTCCTGTGACAGACAGGAGTCCCCTTTTCATTGTGTGCTTAATATGTCCCATGCTAAGAAATCTCTTTATCACTGAACTTTGAAGTCTGTACCTATATCCCAAGCAGGTCTCAAAAAGAATTTTTAAGAGAAAATCATTTTCCTCTCTGTAAGAAATTGTGGCAAATATAATTTCCTGTACTTCTCATGTGTAATTCACTCAAAATTATTCAGAATGTAATAGCACTTTAAATTGTGAGAATATGTATAGAACATTCCTCAAGAAACAAAAGCCATGATGCCTCAGGAAACTTTCTACATATTTTCATTAAAGCAATGATATAAACTGCACTTACCATTAAAAGGAGATGAGGAGAACAAATGTGAGGCAGGTATGTCCTGCAATGAGGTAGCTACTGGCTGAGACTTGGAAAAACTCAAGAGGAGAAAGAGACAAAAGGAAGACAGCATCTACCATGTCACCCCATGGTTTTCATTAGGAAAACAATGAGGCACCTAAGGAGTCATTTTGACACAATTTTCTTAGTTTCTCAGAATCAGAATCCCAGAGCATCCAATGGTAACATGAAGGAATAGGAGAGATGACCCCCCAAAAAAGAAGACTTGAAACTTACATCCATTTTCTAAGTAAGCTTTGAAACCCTTTCCTGAGACTAGGTTTAGAAACCAAATATAAAAGAGAAATAGCTCAATTAGTATAAGATTAATTATGACTTGAGCTAGAATGGGAAAACCAAAAAATTAAACATATCTCTTTTCCAACAGGGCTTGAAGAGTTCTTCAAAGTGTACTCACAGATGGGCAATTGAGGACATCTGTCATTTTCTACTCTTGTGCATGTCCTAACGTTACCCGACCAAAGAAACAGAGAGCACAGCCAAATCATCCCAGACTCATGGAGTGTGTGGCTGTGCATCAGATACTGTCCTGGAGTGTGTGGCTATGCGTCAGATACTGTCCTGGGAATTTTGTGATTAAATTAGATGCAGATCAGATCATGCTCCCCACATCCCAAGATTGGGCATCTGCATAATCCAAATCCTCACGGCATGCTAAGAAGCCAGTGATGGGACGGAGCATAACGAGCACAGTGCTAGGCCAGGGAGGTGGGGGAAAATGTGAACTCAGTTGTCCAAGTTACTGAAAGAAGTCCCACTTTAGACAATGTAGAAGTCAACTCACTATTGCTTCAATCTCTGAGGACAAACCAGTTATTCTGCACCTTGAATCTCTTCTTCTCTCCCCTTCTGGTTTTGCCTCTTCCACTTTCAAGCACTGTCTGAAGAATTGTACTTCTGACATCTTGTTAGATCAAGTCCTCATTCCCAACTTCTCTCCACATCAGCACCTACCCTCAGAAATAAGTATATGTCCTTTTCCTTCTGACAATACACATTCATTCTTTGACAACTTTGAACTTACACAATGGTCATTGGTTTTTGGCAGTGTAGTGAGACTCTGCTTTTTACCAAATACAATGGCCTTTCAAAAATAAAATTTATTAAAAGATAACTTGCAAGCAATAAATTTTTTCTGCATATGTCTCTATATTTTGATGTATTTTAGCAAATATACAAACTCATATAGTTCTAATCAAAGTACTAACACACAGCATTCCTATGCCTTTCCATGTAAGAAATTCTTCTTGCTAATTTTAATATTTTTAAAATATGTAATCCAAGTTTTTCAATTATTTTGTGTGTGTGTGGACGTGTGTATGTGTGTGTTTATCAGAGAGCACTGAGTGTCCTTGTGGAAGACCAAGGGTGACTTCAGGAATTTCCCAGGCTGTGCCCACCAGGGCCAGAAGTGCAGACTGCCACTAATTCTATCTGGCGTTTTTATGTGAGACCTGGGATTTAAACTCAGGACCTTGTGCTTGGGAGACAGAGTCTTAACCCCTGAGCCATCTTTCCAGTCTATTATTTTCAATTTCAAGATTCTTGCAACTGTTTTGAGTAATAAAACAGTAGCTCTTCACGTGTAATCCATAAGAATCAGTTGGCTTTCTTATTAAAATTGTCTGTTCCGGATCCTTAGTTCCTAAGATTTTATTTGATTTAGAGACATTCAGAAACAGGGTTTGAATGTAAGTATTAATTGTCACCATGACAGAACCTTGACTCTTCTGAGAGATGGGCCTGGGGCATGCTTGTGGCGGATGATCCTGGTTACATTAACTCAGGGGGTAAGATTCACCTTTCTCTGTCTGGGATCCTGGATTGGCACAGATGGAGAAAGAGATGTGAGCAGCAGCACACATTCGTTTGCTTTCTCATTCATGACTGTGGATACGATGTGATCAGCCCATGGCTGCTTATTCTCTCACACCTGGGTAAATACATTATGGCAGCAGGAACATGTAGCAAGAGGTGTTTTTGCTTTTTGATGAACATCAAAAACTCGAGGGGGAGATACAGGAAGGGACCAGAGCAAAATGAAACCTCCAGGAGCACACCTAGTTACTAACCTCAATGAGCCCCTCTCTCGTTTTCTCTCTAATACCTTCTTGATATCCATCAAGAGATTCATCACCCATGAGGCCAGAATCCCCAGGATCTAATTCCTCCTGGAAATGCTCCCCACATATATCAGAAGTCAACAGGTAAGGACCTGCTCCATTGAACGCTCTTGAGAATATCTGTGTTTCCAATGGCTGACATGTCAACGACCCCCCAAAGTCTAGCATGGATCCCAGTGGAGAAGGCTCCAGGCAGTAGGATCCTTAGAGGCAAGGGATTAAACAATCATAATAGAGTTCCCATACTAATGGGGAGCCCAAAAGGGGGCTCCAGGCTATGCCACTGAGTCCTGAACCCTCATTAGTGTGGAGGACTCAGAGGGAGGTTTGGTGTTCACACAAAAGGGTGCTCCAGGAGATGGGAGAGAGGAAGGGGGAGGCACAGGGAGAGGAGGAGGGATAGAGGGAGTAAGTAAGGGGGAAGGGGGGAGTGCAATGGAAGACAACTGGGAAGGGGATGAGGGAGAGAGAGGATGGGGGTACCTACTGAGCTTGTGTGATTAGGAAAAAAATAAAATGTGGGAAAAAAAGAGTATCTGTGTTCCATGAAATGACATCTTTTGATAAGAGGTGTGTGATGATGAAATTATGGATAGATTCTTATTTGTAGTATGTTTTCTTTCGTTGCAAAGAATCACATCACATAGCAAGATCCATGGGTACTACTTCATCTGGGCGCTCCACAACAGCTGTCAGGGATAGCCAAAAATTAAAATAATCATTAAACCGTCAATAATAATGTAATTATTGTTGTAAGCAATAGTCCTTAGTGACTTAAGTGGATGAAATCATCATAATAACTGGAACAATGATATGAGATACCTTGTTATTCCATGATACTTTCTAAAAATTTGGTTGCTTCATGGAGGAAAGAGACATGTGTGGTGTGTGTCTGTGTGGATACACATACAGGCAGACACATCTGTGCACACACATGGAGACCAGAGGAGCACGTTGAATGTCTTCATCTATTGTCATCCACTTTATTCCCCTGAGACAAGCTTTCTCAGTAAATCTGGGGATCACTGTTTTCTAGTTAGGTTGGTGACAGCAATCCCCGGTGATTTTCCTATCTTCATCCCTACTTACCAGTGCTGTAATTCCAGCACCAATATACACATCCACACTGGTTGTTTATATGGGTTCTGTGGATCCGAACTGAGGTCTTCATGCTTGAAAGGCAAACACTCTTACCCAGGGAGCCATCCTTCCAACTCTCTTCTTAAGGATGAGAAATCCCAAATCTCAGAGGATTTCTACACAGCAGATGCTCAGAAGTGACAGGAGGTTCATCTAAGCAGCCAGTCTTAAACTTGTGCATATGCACACTAGCACACATGTACACATGAAGACAGAAAAAGAGTTTCTTTTAATTTCTTTAATTTATTTTGGTGTGTGTGTGTGTGTGTGTGTGTGTGTGTCCATGCATACATACAAGGGGGCACTTTGGGGAGGTGGATCTGTGGAGGAAGGCCCAAGGGTAACATTGAGAATCATCCTGGATTATTCTACCTTCTATTGCTTTGCTCTGGGGTTTCTCAGGCTCCACTTTCCATGCCAGAATGACAGGTCTCAGCCACTTCCATCTAACATTTTTATGTAGGATCTGGGAATCCAAGAGGTCCTTTTGCTTGAGAGGCGAGGGCTTAAACCACTGAACCATCTCTCCATCCCAGAAAAAGATTTTTAGAACAAGTACAATAGTTAATAGTTTTGCTAGAGTGAACACAATGCCCCTGGATTCTTTAAAGAATACCCTTCTCTAAAATTCATTAATTTAATTTTGTTAATTAAATTTCACCAAGTGTAGAGCAGAGCTAGAGAAATAATTGGATAAAGCTGAACAAAATGCCATTTTGCTCTCTCTAGTTAAGAAACAACACCAAAAAAACACAAAAGAAAAACTTAGTTTAAAATCTAATAACGCTTACAGCCTACACATTTGAGTTCTGTATTATTTAAATGAATACATAAGCCTTTCAATGTGAAAAATACATTTCTAGAGAAAAGAGCAGCATTTATTTGCCTGATGTGGTAATAGTCTGAATTATTGTCCCCAGTTTGAGAACTCACAGAATTCGAGTGTTTTCAAAGACACAAAGAGATAGTTGATCAACATGTTGAAAATTGTGTTGATGTATTTCATGATTTAATAGTGACTCCTAGCATTTACCCTGCCCTTTGGCCTCCGAGGAAGCACATTATCTCTGGTGATAATGTAAGTCTCACCCACGTGAGAAGTCCTATCTTTACTGTACATCAGGGACTAGTTTCTATATTGCTTCCATAATTTTAAACCTTTAAAGTGCTCTTTCTAGGGCAAATACTGCCCTCTGAAACTTAATTGGGTAGAATCCTATGTTGACTCCCAGGGAATAAAATGCTCACAGAGTAAACCGCTCACCCATTAATTTTTCCAAGGCGCAGGGGTATCATTTAGTACCTGGAAAGGGGTAATTTAGCCCATGGTACTTCTTAGGAACCACTGACTGAGCAGTTGACTCCTAGGGAGAATGTAACTCACCCTGGTTCACTAGAGAAACAGCCTCCGATTATAATCAGGGTTATTATCCTCCGCTTGTTCGTTTTTTCTGCTTCAGTCTCTCAGCAACAGCTGGGGGCCTCATTTATAAACAACCTGCACTGTCTACCGCTGGTGATGCTTGCAGTGTGAAGGCACAGAAACACGGCTTATCCCTGGGCATATTATTATTTTATTATTATTTTATATGTATTCAGTGCATTTCCTCCAGAGAGATGAAGGCATTTCATGGGGTTTAAATAACCAGTGGGTGTAAAGCTACTCAGCCACTGTCTGTAAGTTACCGTTATTTAATAATAGTAAACAACAACTTCAGGGCAGAGAACTGCATTATTTATTTATAGTTAGTGCACGAGGAGAAAAGGACGTTTCAATAAACAGGGAAAATGCTAATCTGGATTTCTATCTTTTCTTCTATAAAATTAAGTACATTTGGGTGTTTATGACTTTCACTTCCCAGAGTATAATGGTCTATTGTTACAATTACTACTCAATGAATGTTATTGACTGAACACAGATACTGTATTTTAATTACATAAAGGTTTCTAAAATGTATCCTAGTGTTCTGCAATGTAGGCTCTAGGTTCTAACTTTTAGGCTTGGAAGATCATGTATTCCATGAATATTTGGACAGATTTGCTTGAATCCACATCTGCTAAAAAGACAGTTCCTCCCTAGCACCCAGGGACAGCTCCCTGATTTCCAAGGTCTTATACCATATGGATTGTGTCTTTCTCTAATCTTGGCGCTAGTGAGCTTTCACTTTCCACCAGATCTAAGCCTCTAAGTTTATGGATCTCCTTGATACTTTAGCTTCTTTTCTCAATTGATGTAGTCCCCATGTCCGTCTTCATATTCTCTCTCTCTCTCTGTCTTTGAAATTACAGTCAAACAGCACCCTAAATTTCATGAAAGCTTGAGTTTACTTGACATGGAATTCTCCCAGAGGCAGCAAACCAAGTATGGTTCAGGTAGAATTTAAAACTCACATCAGTTCTGACCACTGAATACTTCCAGCTAACCATGTCCTTCTTCCGAGTCCAGATTTCAGATATAAGGTCCCTGATATTTCCTTATATGTTTCCTTCCTTCTCACAAGTCTCCATTTCCCTACTATTTATTTCTTAAATAGAACACTGTGTTATTTGTGAACAATATGTCACATAAAGTTAGTCCTCAAACATATTCTTTCATGAACAATCATTTGCATTAAATGAAAGTGTTGGGCTGGACAGATGGCTCAAGGTTAAGAACCTGCCTTGCGAGCAGAAGGTCCTGAGTTCGGATCCTAGACCCCACGTATAGACGCCGGGCTGAAGTTGGGGCGGCCTGTGTTTCTGGTCCTGGTAGGGCGGAGCCTGTGAATCCCGGGGCGGTCCATGGTGGTTCCCGAATTCGTCCGTGGTTCTACACACACATACACACACATGCACACACGCATACGAACACAATTGAATAAAAAAAAAATTCAAATAGAATATGGGGCTGGGGATGTAGTTCACGGGTTGAGCACATGTGTGAAACATGGAACTGGAGATGCGACTCATGGACTGAGCACATGTGAAGTCATGGCTTCCATTCTCAGTACTCCTCAGTACCCCTTACCCAAAAGCAAAGAAACAGAAATAAGCATAATTTGATTTTTCTCTTGTGTACACGCTCTGCTATGTGAGGCAATCCTGACCTAGCTATCCAGGAGTAACTGTCAATTGGCGTTCACTCACTTTCAAAAGTCCTGCATTTGGAATGTTTGTGTTTTACTCACCTGGTTGAAAGCTATGTATGTATCTCACTGCAAATTTTGAAAGTCTTGGAATGCATTCATAAGAGATACAACATCACATACATATGTGTAAGAGACTAGTAACAAGTTTGAGTGATTTTACAAGTCGACAATAATTAGTATTAATTTAGTATAATCTACTAAATGTGTGTTGTTCCATTAACTATATTGTTTATTTTATAGTATTATGAAGCTGGATGCAACCAGTTTCAAGCCAACCTCATACAAATATGATTTTCAGCTTTCCTGAGAACCTCTTGTTTTCTGTATTTATAGAAGTAAACATAAGTGTGAGAGTGTCTACCTGGAGTGTCGGCTGGAGAGGACACCTAAAAGGGAAGAAATGGCTCTCCAGGGAGACTTACAGAGCAATCAGTCTAGGCAGGGTCTGAATGGTGCATAGTCAAAGCTCAGTGCACCAGAGAGGAGCCAGACCCATCAGCCCCCACCAGTGGGCTTCAACCAAGCTGAAAGAAAGTTCTGGGGCACTCAGGACCACTCTAGGAAGCAATTACAGATATAAACGCATTACTGGTAAATAGTGCACAGATACAGAAGGGCATCTATGTGAGGCTGAAAGAGGCTGTAAGCATCCTTCCAAGACTATTCCTGTCTCGGCTGTGACTTGTAAATACCCTTAAGTGAGAACTTCGGGGTTGAAGGTACAGTATGGTGGAAGTAAGAAAAGCCAAGTCATAGTACTATGACACTCCCCTGTCAGCACTGACTGTTCCTCTTTGGTCTTTTCCTCCTAACTGCTCCCCAACAAATTCACTTTGAACTGACGTCTTTGGAGGGAAGCATGGGTCATGTGTCTGATTACTCAGCCTTTTATTAAAATGTGCTTTTACTTTAAAATAGAGAAGCCCTCATGCTTGCTGCCCTCCAAAAGTTTTCATATATTCCTTACATATTGGGGGAAGACCCTTGGGTCAGAAAAGCATTCCAAACAGATTAAAGGCATCTAAGAATGTTTACTAAGGGTTGGAGAGATGGCTCAGGGATTTAAGCCTCTGCCTCACAACCCAGAAGGCCCTGAGTTTATCCTGAATGCCATACTAAAAAACATCAAATGAAAATGGCAGTGGCTTGTACTTCCGATATTGGAAGGAGGAACCAGGAAAACTCCAGAACAAACCAAAGTGGAAGTAGCACAATCTAGGGTGATTCCCAAAGTCACCCTTGCACCTCTACAAGTACATGCAGTGCTCTCTGCTACACAGAGACACACACAAAAAAATATAAATAAATATTTATAAAATAAAAATAAATAAATAAAAATACCGTTTTTAAAAAAGAATATTTACTAAGATTAATAGTATGTCTCCAAAAGAAATGTACTGGTTACACAATTTGTCCTCAGTATCAAGGGTGAATCTTTTTTCCTCTTTGTTTGAATAGTTTCCCTACCCTGGCAGTGAAGGCAGAGAAATCTCAAGGCAAATAATAGCATGGGATGCTATATAAAAGGAAAGATTTTCATCATGAAATTCTTCTGCTAAATTCCATCCAAGTCCTGAACTTGAGGAAACAGAAGGCTGTTAGATAGCTCAGTGTGTGAGGTGCCTGCTCACAGATCTGGTGATCTGTTGAAGAAGAGAACTGGTGTTCCAAAGTTGTCCTCTGACCTCCACTGGTCTCTCTCTCTCTCTCTCTCTCTCTCTCTCTCTCTCTCTCTCTCTCTCTCTTTCTGTCTGTCTCTCTCTCTCATAAATAAAATAATTTCAAAAAAGCACAAGAAATCCTGTTCTCAGTTACCATGGGAGTATCTCATGAGTTGCCTTCAAAATTTTAGAAGCACCTTCCAGAACATCCAAATTTGGGCTGTTTCCCAGATTCAGAGACAAATCACTGAATTTTCCTCCATAAACAGTAGCATAATCTCCTTAAATAATAATTATGATGATATCTAATTAGTCAAGGAATGAAAAAACTGCCAAGTTCTGCTGCTCTTGAAAACAATAGTTGTTTGTTTGCAATATAAATGTCCTGTGATAGTACCGATGGCAAACTAAAATAGAAATGCAAGTACACACACACACACACACACACACACACACACACACACACACACACACACCACACCATGATTTTCTTGCAAAATTCCATTTAAAGATCATTCTTCCTTTAGTTAACACAAATTCTCATATTTCCTCTAATTTCACTGATGACATTCCCAGGTGAGAGAGCCAAATAAGAGAATGTCTGCTCTACTCTAATTCTCTGGCATCTTCTTTCAGCAAACAGGAAAAGATAGATGGATTTTCTGTGGCGGTGATGAAAGGTAATTGTAAGTAAGTGGTCGTGTATTTCAGAAGATGCACATTCAAGAAGCAGACAGAAAAGGAAAGACTTCTAAGTGTATTTTTAAAAGATCTAGAAGACAAGCCAGCAATCCCATATTACCATGTTTTGTGCATATTTGTGCAGGAAAACTGGAATACTAGATCAGAGTCTTCCTTCTTGCTATTTACTTGTTTGGAGTTTGTTTAAATCTGAAAAGGACCAGGGAATTACTGTACTCTGTACATTTTACCAGTGAAGTTAAAAACATCTTTAATAGAAAAAAAAACAAAAAGAATAAATTATTAAAGACAGCAACATTATGAAACATTATAGTATACATTGAAACTCATAAATCTGTTGAATGGACATTTACATGTACTTCTCTATCAAGCTCAGAGAAAATGAAACACATAACCTACGTGAAATTCCTGTTCTATTGTACTAGTTGTGTGTGGTTGTAAGAGGCCACTAAGGCTCAAACAACTTAATGGGAAAAAGGGAGATTTATTCAGCTTATGGTTCCAGAGGGGAGATACAGTCTTTCATGGCGGAAGTGGCATGGCTGGCTGGCCAAAGCTGGAAGCAAGCTAAGTCACTGCAAACATCTTTTGAAGGCTGACAGCTGCAAGACTGCTTGCTGCAAAAGCTGATTTCTCCTAGAGATAGGACTGGACTAATCCACTTCAAGGCCCGCCCTCTGTGACTACCTTCCTCCAGTAAGGCTCCACCTCTCAAAGGTGCCATGACTTTTCCAAACACATGAGACTGTGGGGGACACATTTCAAGCCATGACACCTATGTTTCTTGCTTTCCCATATATTGTACATATGCACAAGTCTAAATTGAGTCTAACCCATATTGTTGATTTAGTTAAAGTACATAGAATAAAATTTAGATTGTAAACATAGACACTGTCATGGATTACTTTTATTAGCCTGCTAATACCACAAATAAATAAAAACTCCCTATTATTGTGAATAAAACTGCAATGAGTATCTTAGTTTTTTGTTGTTGTTGTAACAGCATATCTGATTCAGAATAATTTGTGAGTGGAAAAATATCTGTCTCATATTTGAAGACTGAGATGTGCAAGATGATGATTCGGCTTTCAATGTGGTCCTTTGGTAGTGTGGTATGCCATGACCTTGCACTCTGTCTCTCTTTTAATTATAAATTCAATATTATTTGACTCATTTCCTTCTCGTCATCACTTCTGACCAATTATGAAATGCATCTTCCTCATGATAATCACCATTCTTTTGGGATGTTGTTCTAGCTTACTTTTCCTTCTGCTGCTGTGAGATGACGCTCAAACAGAACTTAGGGAAGAAAGGGAGATTTAGTTTGCTTACTGGTCTAGAAAGGAGATTTAGTACAATATGAAGAAAAGGACATGGCAGGTGGCATTGGTCATAGAAGTCAGCATGGAGGCAGAAAGAGCAGAAGACAAACTGCAGGAAGAAATAAGGCATAGCTACCAAACCTCGAGGTTCCCCTTCCCCCGTGGCCTGGCTTTCTCCAGCAAAATTTCACCTCCCAAAGTTGCCATGACCTTCCCAAAATACAACTAAGGATTCAAACGCAAAAGCCTGTGGGGAGAACTCACATTCAAACAACAGACACCATCTCATACACACTAGTCTAGCTTTAAACTGCTAAGTATCCTATGATGGCTTTGGACATCTGATCCTGCCCCCACTATCAGATTATTGGCATGATAGACATATCCCACCACACCTATTTTTTTTAATTTTTTTCTACTTTTACAAAGATCTTGAGTGTTCATCCCAGCTTCCCTTCCTCCCCCTTCCTTTCCATCCCCTCCCCTCCCTTCCTCCCATTCCCTCCCACTACCTCCCTCTCCCTCCCTCTGCCTCCCATCTGTGTCCTTCACCACCAGGTTCACTCTAGCTTGTCTACTCCTGTTGGAGCTCAGGCCTCCATGGTATATCAAGTTAACCTCTTTTTGCACCCCACTGATATGTACGAATCCCTTCACTCATCCAACTTTAGACCCAAAGATTTCCACTATGAGTTCCCATTCTATGGGTATAATAACAGCTACCTACAGAACACTTTGATGTAATGTCTTCCTACCTATAGGTTTATTGGCTGTCTTCCCTATTGATCTATTTCCTTCCCTCTTTTTAGGTTCTTGTTCTAGTTTACAGTAATAGGGATGTGTACCATTCTGACAAAGAGGTCTTGAACCCAATCAAAGCTGTTGGTTTTCTCCTTGGTACTCATGCTACTACGACACTGTGGTCACCTATTATCATGGTGATTTATACTGCAACTTACAGACTTTATGCTGTTGATGGAGCCTGTGATTATTTCTCTCCCCCAGCTGCTTCTGCAGTATTCCTTAGTATGTGTAAGCTATCCAGCAAGGAGAAAGTCCTCAGGCCAGTTCCAGTTGATATATTTTGCCCATGTTCTGTGATCCATTTGTGTTGCATCTTCAGTAATAGAGTCCTACTGATAGTTTTTGTAAAACAATCAAGAGCAATGGAAAAGCCTATAATATTTGGGGGCCTTTGAGACATCTCTGACCAACATTTGATCAGGAAATGCCAGATTCCTGTTACTTCTAGTATAATTTTGTCCCTGGACTCTAAGTGGATCAGCTCCAAGGTTCTCCCATTCCCCCTCCCCCCGTTTCCTCACTCTGTGCTCTTCTGCATAGGAACTGCCCATTTGCCCATTCTTATTCCTTTCTTTAAAAGATTTATATATGGCATAGGATGTTTCTTTGGGGTTATTTCCCACAATCTTAAGATTTTTCTATGTCCCTCTGTCCCAACACATCTATTTTATGTGATGTTGGTGACTGAGCCCAAGTCTTCGTACATGGTCACTAAGTATTCTACTAACTGAGCCACATCCCCATTCAGCCTGAAAGATTTATTATTAAATAGTCCAATTTAGCTAAATTGTGCTTTAATAACTGAAACATTTAAAAAGATAATCCATGACCATTTCAGGGGTAGAGTGAGGTTTAACACCTTCAAAAATTACCATTTACACAGTTGACCCTAAAAGGCCATGAAGGAGTTCAGGCATAATAAAAATAATTCAGAAATGTGGTATCTTTGGTAAAATAAGGTAAACAGGTGATTGAGAAAAAGTATGACAAATGAGTGAGGAAAAAAATAGAGATCATATGTAAATAAATATGCAAACATGGTTAGAAAGGCATATAGAGATTTTAAAGATACTGAGAAGTTGTGTTTTAGTTGGGCTTGGTTGATTTTGTTGATTTGGTTTGGTTTGGCTGGTTTCAAGTGACGGGGCATGAATGAACAATATTTTCACTGAATTAGAGAAGGCAATAGATACACAGATATGAAGAAAGCATGAAATGATCATTGATGGGACAAATCCACAAGTCAGCAGTGGCAGAATTGGTCTTAGAAATAATTCTTTTTCCTGAGAGAGAGATTAAGACAGTTCTCAGTGAAGAGAGCAAGACATGCAGTCACATAGGATTTCTCCTGGTTTGGGGTCAAGCTCATCCTGCCTCTAGCCATTTACACAGAATGTTTGTTCTGCTTAACATTTTTCCTTACTATTGTTTTACTCTCAGCAGCAAAATCTTCCATAAAAATCTTCACTGAATCCTACCTCTGTTTCTGTACTAGACAGAAGGGAATGGAATGGAACGAAAAGGAGGGAGAGGGGAAGGAAGGGAGAGGAGTGGAGGGAGAGGAGGGATAAAAAAGAAAAAGAGTGAAAGAAGAGGGATGAAGGACGGAAGGAAGGAAGGAAGGAAGGAAGGAAGGAAGGAAGGAAGGAAGGAAGGAAGGAAGGAAGGAAGGAAGGAAGAAGGGAGGGAGGGAGGAGGGAAGGAGGGAGGGAGGAAGGGAGGAAGGAGAGAGGAAGGGAGAGAGGCAGAGGGAAAAGGAGGGAGGAAAGGAGAGATGAAGAAGTAAGGAACAGAGGGCTGGAGAGGTGGCTCAGGGGTTAAGCCTCCGCCTTGCAGGCAGAAGGTCCTGAGTTCGGATCCCAGATCCCACGTATAGACGCCAGGCGGAAACGGGGTCAACCTGCGCTTGTGGTCCTGGTAGGGCGGAGCCTGTGAATCCCGGGGCAGGAGGTGGAGGCGTCCATGGTGGTTCGTAAGTTCATCCATGGTTCTACACATACACATACACAGACACACACACACACAGACACACACACGCGCGGGCACATACACATGCACATAGTTGAATAAATAATAATAAAAAAATTTAAAAGAAGTAAGGAACAGAGGGTGGAAGGAAACAAGAAGGAAGCAAGAAGATGGAGGGAGGGAGGGAGGAAGAAAAAAAGGAAGGAAGGAAGCAAAGAAGAAAGGAAAAAGAAAGAAAAGAGGAAGGAAGGAAAATACTAAAAATATTGTAGTTATTAAGGATGCAAATGTTCACAGATTTGACATTTGCAGATACACTAATCCATTAAACATATAGCCATTTGCTTTTCCCAATAATTTGGATTTGTGACTGAAGCTTAATTTTCACTGTGTTATGTGCATTGTTTCATTCCTTCAACTAGAAAAATGAGTTCATTTATCAGGAAACGAATTCAATGTTGAGGACAAAGGATCCCACGAGCAGAGTCTGGTGAAAGCCAAGCAAGAGAGAGGAATGCGGGGACTGTCAATCCGTCTCCTCAAGGACACCTAAATCCCTGCTTTAGGCTGCAAAGGGAGCAGGACCTTCCTGCCGGCTACAGCCCCTGCCTAGCATGGAGTCTAATAAGTGGTTCTTTTCCTTCTGATGCTTATTCTAGAACAACAATAAAGGTCACTGATCTCAAATTCTAGTTGTTTGTGCCAATTATCCACCCACAAGCAGTTTTATATTGTCCTTTTTTAACATAAAACATTTAAACTTCTTCCAAATCTGCAAATATTTATTTTTTAGAGAAAGGAAGATTTCTTAGATTTTGATGTAAATCATCTGTCACTCTATGACTACAGCCACACATTTTCTTAGGTTTTCTTGTGACATTATGTTAGGGACTTATTTGTTGATTTATTTTTATGTCATGTGTTAACAATCTGGTCCTCGTGGTGAAGCTTCAGGATCTCTCTAAGGAGGAATAAAGCATGTCTTTAAAAATAGTATGGGCTATTTGGAAAAGAAAATGGAAGAAAGTTCTGTGACAAGGGCAGTTGGAAACTTAATTTGAAATGCCCATAGTGAAAACCTGTTTCCTTAGCTCCACCTTTTTTTATCTGAATGCAAAGATATGATATTTCCTCTAAATGTTAGCATGGCTTTATTGAATGCCAAGGGAAAAAGAGATGTTATAGCAGTTTAATCTAGAGCCAGCCTTCCTTGTCATGATAAGCATCAATGAAATAGAAACTTTGCCTCAGCAAAGGGAGGAAAAATAAGAAATCTTGGAAAACGGTCACATCATTCAACTGGCTTCAAATAGAAAATTCATGCTCTTGTATGTACATGTGTAGATCAGTAGACATTCAAACAAAGCCCATCTAGACCTTTCTTCTGATCTTGCCCTTGATGTTGCCTTATCTTTATCTCCATACAACCATAAGACCATTTGAAAAAACTAGGTGGGAATTCTGAACATCTTTCAACATTTACCTTAATAAGTTGTCATCAATGGAACAATTACGTTGGTGGTAACATATGTCAGTGACTCAAGGCAACTTGATCCCATAATAGACAAGTGAAGTTTGCTTAAAATCTTTTACATGTTTCTGCCTGAGGAATAGGTATCTACACCCACACACCTCTCATATAGAAAACCATCAATAGTTTTTATTCATTCAATAAAAAATGTGTTTTAAGTACATACCAGGAAGTATTCTGAACATTAGTGACAACACAGTGAACAAATAAAATAAAAATACCTGTAGAAAAGAATCTGTTTCTGATTTGAAAGAAATTGTTAAATTTGAGGGAGGGACTTGGGAGGGGTAGGTTTGAGGGAAAGGCATTGAGTTGGATCATTCTTCCAAGTGAAAGCTTTCTAAACACGTCTTGTGAGCAGTCTAGTAGGGATCCAGAGAAAGCAAGGTGTCTAAGTGTCTGATATTGAAAGTTTCCAAAGGAGGGGGAGAGGCCCTTGCATTGGCAGGAAGCAGCTTAGCAATGTGTGACCTGTGCTGTGTGACCGACATGAGAGAAGCAGGACAGGCTATGTGACAGAGCTCACTGGGGGAAGTAGAGTGGGGCTGTGTGACTCTTGCAGGAGCACAACAGTCCTCAGCCTGAACAAAATGGGCTGAGTTCATAGGAGTGAAGGGTCCAGCCCTGCCAACAGCCTTCTCTGCTTAGGGTACAAGACCCGCTTACTTGTGATGGCTACTTTCTGTTTACAACTTGAATCGCTTATGGACGGAGTTTCTGGGCATCCCTGTTGGGAGAGGACAGTATTTTCAACAAGTCTTTCTTTCTTTTTTTCTTTCTTTCTTTCTTTCTTTCTTTCTTTCTTTCTTTCTTTCTTTCTTTCTTTCTTTCTTTCTTTCTTTCTTTTTCTTTCTTTCTTTCTCTCTCTCTCTTTCTCTCTCTTTCTTTTTCTTTCTTTTTCTTTCCCTCCCTCCCTCCCTCCTTCTTCTTTCCCTCCCTCCCTCCCTCCCTTCTTCTTTTCCTTCCTTCCTTCCTTCCTTCCTTCCTTCCTTCCTTCCTTCCTTCCTCCCTCCCTCCCTCCTCTATCTCTCTTTCTGTCTTTCTCTTTCTCTCTTTCTTTCTTTCTCTCTTTCTTTCTTTCTTTCTTTCTTTCTTTCTTTCTTTCTTTCTTTCCTTTAGATACAAAGACTCACCCACTATGGATGGTACTATATGCAAATCAATAAATATAATCCATCATATAGACCAATCCAAAGTCCAAGACCACATGATATTCTCGATAGATGCAGAAAAAGTTTTGACGAGATCCAACATCCTTTTATGATCAAAACCCTAGAGACAGTTGGAATGGAAGGAACCTTTATTAATATAATAAAAGCTGTATACAACAAACCAACAAGCAAGGATTATACTCAATGGGAAAAAACTTGAAGCATTCCCGCTTCAATCAGGATCTAGACAAGCTGTCCACTCTCACCACTTATATTCAATATTGTACTTGAAGTCTTGGCTAGAGCCATAAGACAAGAGACGGAGATAAAAGGGATTCAAATAACAAGGAAGAAGTAAAGATATCTCCATTTGCAGATGACATGATCTTATACCTGAGTGATCCTAAAACCTCCACCAGGAAACTCCTGGAACTAAAACAGAAGTTCAGCAAGGTGGCAGATTACAAAATAAATGTGCAAAAATCAGTGACCTCCCTATACACCAAGGATGAAAAAGTGAAAAAGTCCTAAGAGAAACAAACCCATTTACTATATCCCCTAAAAAAATGAAATGCTTTGGTATAAATCTAACCAAAGAAGTGAGAGACATTTTTAATGAAAACTTTAAAACCCTAACGAAAGAAATTACAGAAGACACGAGAAGGTGGAAAGATCTCCCATGCTCCTGGATGGGCAGAATCAACGTCATAAAAATGACCATCCTACCAAAAGCAATATATAGATTCAATGCTATACCAATCAAAATCCCCAAGCAATTCTTTAAAGAAATTGACCAAACAATCTCAAAATTCATATGGCAGCACAAAAGGCTCAAGATAGCAAAAACAATCCTGAGTAACATTATGGATGGTACCATTCTCTCAGAGGTAATCAGACTGACTTAAATACAGAAAGGAGCTGACCGCTAGCATGCATTGATTGGTTGCCTGCTTCTTCACTATGATCAGTAAATGTGAGCAGCCATCTAAGCCCCCCCCATTACTTCCCCTCGGCTGCTATGATGCTCCTGCACTGACAGACTGGAATCTGGAACTGGACCCTAAAACAAACCTTTTCTCTTTTCAGCAGTTTTTGCTGGAATATTTCACCACAGCAGCAGGGAAGAAACTAAGACAGGGCTCTGGTGGAGATAACAAGTACACAGAATAAGGATGATACATTTAAAAAGAGTGTCTTAAGCCTTTCCTAAACTCCAAGCTTTTCAGCTTACATGCTTATGAAAGACCTTTCTATGCAGATATTGACTTAACCTGAGGTTGGGAGCTTGCACTGAATTATTTTATTATATAACAGTTTTCCAGGAACAGAGAATGAGCTGTACAGAAAGAAAAATTACGGAGATCCAAAGTAAGAACATATCATGGAACTGACTTCTTCAAGTGTAATTGAGTATCCCCTTTCATGTGACTGCTGAGAAAGGGGAACAACATTTTCAGCATTCCATGTCCCTTATTGGTCAAGGATTTAACCAAAGAACCAATCACCTTCCTTCCCCTACTATCAGAGAGGCCATTGATATGGGCAATATATTGCCTTTTTATACCAGGTTGTTTACATAGCTACCCAAGGAAGCTGGCAAAACACTCCAGGCATGAGTTGTAGGTGTGTCTCTTTAAACTTATACTAGGGGGCTGGAGAGGTGGCTCAGGGGTTAAGGCTCCGTCTTGCAGGCGGAGGGTCCTGAGTTCGGATCCCAGATCTCACGTACAGACGCCAGGCGGAAGCGGGGGCGGCCTGCGCTTCTGGTCCTGGTAGGGCGGAGCCTGTGAATCCCGGGGCAGAAGGAGGTGGAGGCGTCCATGGTGGTTCGCGGATTCGTCCGTGGTTCTACACATACACAGACACACACACACACACACACACACAGACACACACACATGCGCACAGTTGAATAAATAATAAAAAAAAAATTTAAACTTATACTAGAAAACAAGTTGAAAGACCTCAGCAGCCTGATGCTAGGCTCTGGTGGTCTTCATGGCATCATTGATGGCTGTAACTTAATGCCAAGTGTGTGGAAATGGTGCAAGTCATTCTTGGAGTATACCATGACCCTGAGTATATAACTCAATCAATTATTAGTGTCTGTGAGAACTCAAATATTCTCTTTTTTTGTGTATGTTGGAAAAGGGGGTGCAGGAGGGTACTTAAGTGTATGTGCCTCTGCAGGCTCAAGGGTGAAACCAGGAAATATCCTTATTGCTTTGCTCTGAAGTTTCCCAGACTCTACCTACCAGGGCAAGGCCATATTCACCTCCCCCTCACTCCTCCTCCTCCATCATATCCCCTCTCTCTTTCTCTGCACTTTTATGTGGAATCTGGGGATCCAAATTCAGGTCCTTCTTTTTGAGAGACAAAGGCTTTTAACTTTGAGTCATCTTCCCATCCCTAGCCATAAGTTTCTCTATTTCAGATGAACTTCTAATTGTTTTCTTCCAAATTTGTTTTTTTATAGTTAATTTCTAGTTGCTCCCAATAGAAGCTTACTGTCTAATTACAATCACCATTCAGATTTTTTTTCTTTCCTATCACATATCTAATTGATCAGAAGGTAGTTAGAGCCAATTCGTTCCTTTCCTTTCAATATCCCTCTTCCAGGTTGTCACAGTTGTTCTTTCTGCTAGTGTGAAATAACACTCAGACTCACGCAACTTAAGGGGAGAAAAGGAGATTTATTGGGCTTGTGGTTACAGAGTGGATATAGAGACCATTACGGCAGAAAAGGCCTGGCTGACCGGTAGGAACTGAGGGTGACTTAAGTCACATCCATTATGGAGAGAGAGCTGCAAATTTCCAGAACAGACTCATAGCGGAAGCAGGGCAGAACTAACAATATCAAGGTCTAGCCCCTGCACTGTGACTTCCTCCAGCAAGGCTCCACCTCCCAAAGGTACCATGACTTCCCCACCAACAACCAAGGATTCAAACACAGGAACTTGTGGGGAACAACATACATTCAAACTATAAGACATAAGTTATGGTGAAGTCTACTGGGAAGCTGTCTTTCTTTTAAGCTTGCTTTCTACAGTAACTTCATGTCACAGCAATCTTTTTGAAACATTTAGCCAGGCTATGCTCACGTCTCAGATTATTATAATGTCATTGGAACTCTCTGGAAGGAAAATCCCAAGAACTTTCCTGGAGTCCTGCTCTCTATTCAGACATCTGCTCTCTATTCAGACATCTCTCTTCATCATCTCCATAATGTGTCCATAATAGTTGTATAGAATTCCTTCCCATGGACCACAGGCTCAATGAATTTCCCGTAGTTTGCATGGGTAGTGTTTCTAAAAAGGAATTTGTATTTGTCAAGGCAACTCCTTTGTCCACTCTCTGCAAACCTTGACTCAGAATACCACATGACATCAGCCTTTTCTGACCTCCTGGCATAGCATCTCTTCTCACAGTTTCATCATCCTCCACTGAAATACCCCCTTCCTCCCACCCCCAGCTCCTTTCCATATGCTCAAAAATAAATGTCCTTACATTAGGCATAGATTTTGTTTATTTCTTTGTTCTAGGTCTTTTGTTATAGTGCAGTTTTCTGCAGGACAAGGTATTTTTCTGCTGTCTTTACAGCTGTATCCTTGTATCTAACACTACCATTTGCTGCATAAAAGGTACCTGATGAATATACATTAAATAGAAAAGATGTAAGTGACATTTTTTTGCAACAGGTGGATCACATTTTGCTTTTCCTGCTTTCATCTTGCACATTATTATATTAGCACAGCAGAATATTAGACTCTGTCTGCAGAAATTGCACCCCAACAAAAGAAAATGTAAATATAATAGACTGCACGTATTTGATTTCTCCTCAGCACCATTGTCTGGCTCACTTTGTCTGCTCTGACTTCTTAATGAGAAAGACAACAACTCCATCAAGTCATCCTTAGCCCAGAGGTGAAATGTAAGGAACGTGAAACATCACAAAAGAATTTCCTCAATAATCATGGCCACTATCATATTTTGACAAATGGAAGGAGGTAAGCTATTATTACTGCTTGTAAGATTAGTCTTCATTAGTCTAAAAGCTTCTCTAAAGGATCCATATGAGAAATGAATCACCGTATTCTACAAACACCCAGAAATGAAATTGTGCTTTCAAAAATTACAAGCCAATTTTCACTTTTGGAGAACAACGGTCTATGAAAAGGTACTACCACATTTCAGGGCAAGTTCATTCTCTCTGGAAATGTCTTCACAGACACAATTATAGGTGTGTTGCATTATCATCCTAAACATTTGCTGATCAAAGTAAAGTTGACAGTCATCATAACAACCAAATCAGAAGATGTGTTGTGGAGTCAAAAGTCATGAAAGTAGGGGCCTGGAAAGGTGGCTCAAGGGGTTAAGCTTCTGCCTTGCAGGCGGAAGGTCCTGAATTCGGATCCTAGATCCCACGTATAGACGCCGGAAGGAAGCAGGGGTGGCCTGCGTTTCTGGTCCTGGTAGGGCGGAGCCTGTGAATCCCCGGGCAGAGTAAACAAGGAGGTGGAGGCGTCCATGGTGGTTCCCGAATTCGTCCGTGGTTCTACACACACACACACACACACACACACACACACACGCACGCACGCACGCACAACTGAATAAATTTTTTAAAAAAGTCATGAAAGAAGACTGTGCATGCATGTAACTGTTTGCCTCTCTGTAATCCTATTATCCATAAGTTAGTGTTCAAGTATTTTAATAAAAATGTTTACTATTTTAACAGAATTTTTTATCTTTTAATTAATAGAAATGTTCTATATCTTCTTTCAGGTCTTTATGAATATCCGTATTTTTTGATAGGTTTTTAATTTTTTCATATTTATTTACCTTGTGAATGTGAGGGGGAGGGGGAATGTTCATGTCACAGTCTGCTTGTGTAAACAGATGAGTTTACAGTAGTTGATTCTCCTGTGTGCAAGTTCCCGGGATCAAACCAGGCATCAGGATTGGTGCCTTTATCCTCTGAGCCATGTTTCTGACCTTTGATTGATGTTTAAACAAAGCATTTGAGATGATAATGCTCTGTAGATAAAATACTGTTCTTGTCATGAGAAAGTTCAAGAGAATTTTTCTTTACCTGTAAGAGTGTGAAAAGGAAGAAAAAAGAGCAAGGAATTGAAAAAAAAGAACCACCACTCAAACTAAACAGATTGTACAATAAAGAAAAAAAGCAACAAAAATTAGGTAACTACATGGACCTGGAGAGGTGGCTCAGGGGTTAAGCCTCTGCCTTGCAGGTTTTGCAGCTTTGGGGCATAAGAGTTACCATTCATTGAAGCATTTCCACATTTTGTAGACTTTGGGAGTTAACACAGGAACTTGACTTTGGTCCTTGTAGTCCATAGTGCACCAGAAGAGAACTGAGTCGGAAAGTAGACCTCTGACCTCCATACACATGCCTGCTCTCTTCTCCCTCTCTTTTGCTCTAATTCTCAATCTCTCTCTCTAATTAAATAAACAAACTTTAAACAATACATTAATTAAATTAAACGTGATGGATTATAATTTCTGGATCAAATTTAAAACAAGTTGTTTGAGACTAGAAATATGGCTCAGGGGTTAAGCCTCTGATTGGTAAGCAGAAGATCAGAGATTAAGCCTGACCAGCAGAAGGTCCTGAGTTCAAATTCAGGATCCCACTCCAGAAGAAAATGGCAGCAGCCTGTACTTCCGGCCATGGGAGGCGGAGCCTGGGAAACTCCAGAGCAAAGCAAAGAGAAGGTAGCACAATCCAGGGTGTTATCCAAAGTCACCCTTGGCCTCCACGGGCACACATAGTGCCCTCTGATTTACACACACACACACACACACACACACACACATTAAATAATAAAATAAAATAAACCTGATGTTTGTTAGAAATCTATTTATAAGTGATATAACAGGTATTGTTGATGTGTTCATGTTTTAGATATAATATGCTTTATTTACCCAGAAATACATCAAAGTGTTTCTAAAATATTATATAATACTTACCAGTTTTTCCCAGAAATTTGTTCAGAAAATTGACTTATTTAGACAAAGATGAGTTCAACTGGTTAAAATGAAGCAAATGCCTAAACATGTTTGCCCAATACTTTCTTATTTCAGTGCAATATTGTAAGGGGAAATAAAGACACAAAATAAGAAATTAGTGAAAGCTTATTTGTGTGTATGTGTGTGTGTTGAAATAATATGTGGGTGTACAGGCTAAAGAAGACGTGTGAAGTTCGAACTTTGTGGAATCGTTTCTCTCCTTCCACCTCCATATGGCCTCTGGAGATTGAGCTGAGATTTTTCAGCTTATGCAGCCAATACCTTTACCTGCTAATCTATCTTCCCTACCCAAAATAAAAGATTTTAAAGCAATAATAACCAAAATGCAAACCATTTTACTTACATTTTAATAAATTTTTGTAATTTTAAACTTTATTTTATTTAGTGTGTATGTGTGTGTGTGTGTGTGTGTGTGTGTGTGTGTGTGTGTGTGTACACATGGGGGGGCAGCCCAAGTGCATTATCTTGGATTGCTCTACCTCCTTTTGGCTTATGCTCTGGAACTCCACAGCGTCCGCTTTTCAGGGCTGGAAGTGCAAGCTGTCGATATTTCCACAATGTTTTTACATGGGATCTGAACTCAGGTCCTCTGGCTTGAGAGGGAAAGGCTTTAACCACTGAAATGTCTGTGAGCCCCTGCCTGACATAAGGTTTCTCTAAGCTTTCAGTATTATCCTAATTAAACAACATTATGAATTTATTAATTTATGGGATTTTTTGAAATGTTTTCTATCTTTATGTACAAAAGAAATGCAGCCTAATATCCTCTCTTAAGATAAAAAGAGAGTCTGATCTCCAGGAATGGAATGACCTTCTGGGATTTAAACATTTCTCATCTGGAGTCAGAATTTCTGTTCCACAGTAAGTAAAATGTTTCAACCAGAAATGCTTGAATACTAGGTTCTCATTTCTATAATAGCAATCTGTTAATCACAGCACACAGCAACCCACCCAGTTTCTCTGTCAGCGCATGAAAAGTTGAAGTTATTTTATCAGGAAGGATATCTATAGAGAGTGATCATTTTGATAAATTCCAGGCTCACTGTGCCTGCTAGAATGAGAAACTTGAAAATAAATGTTACTGTAATGTTCAGCTTACAAAATGAGTTGTTCGGCATGGTAGGAGAAGTCTGGCTACCAGGAGCCCTGTGGATTAGTAAAGTCATCGTCCAGAATTTGGCCTTCTGACTTACAGCACCAAAAAACTGTACCTTATCAATTTCTCTGGGTTTATTGGATTCTATAATAAACTCATACTCACTAAATTCATATGAAGATGTTTGATAAATGATGAGCCAGCTCCTTAAACTAATTTCCTCAAAGGAATACTATCACTCATCCATATGTAGAGCTTAGCCTGGCATGAGTGGGGTGGAATTAATGATTGGAAGGTTTCTTAATGAGGGACACATTCTATAAATTGTAAGAGAATAATGTGAAGATGTTCCAGCTTGGGTCCCAGATTTCCCAGAGGAAAGTATTTTGTACCAGTGAATCTCATTCTAGATGCTATGAAGAAATCTGCTGATCTATCTCTCTCAACTGACTTTGTAATCTACCCATCACTATACACTGATATTTCTCTTCATGTATATTCAGAGAGTTACAGAAAGCTCAAGAGAACCTGCCTTATCTCCAATAGATATTTATTTAGCTAATTTAATTTTCAAAGCAAAATTTTGTTGACTGTATTTCTAGTAGTTTGGAAATATGTCCATGTTTTCTACGGCAAATAGTTTGTTGGGTTTTTTAATCATACATAAATTTGTTAGAAAGTGTCAGATGAGTTCACAAAGGTACCTCATCCTTGAATGATCACTGACTCCTATCAACATCCTGTTCCAAGAACATGTAAAATGTGGACATTAGGAATGGAAAAATCCAAAAGACAGTTAGTTTAATTCTCAAACTCTGATCTTTGGAAGAGTAATATTTAACCATTGTCATAATTTTGAGTATGTGCTAGTCAGATTTTCATTGCTACAGAAAATATCTGAGATGTTCCATATATAAGGAAGATTCATTCCATCTCATGGCTTATAAGTTTCCATTAGTCATTGATATTGATAACCAGGCACAAGGTGACATATCGTAGCCCAGTGTGCTATGGCAAGAGTTTTTGATAGAAGAGTCTGCTGCCTTCAAGAGGCTGAAAAACAGAGAAAGGGAGAGGCTGAGTCTCACATTATCTTCAGAGGCATGACCCATGACCATAGTGACATGAATTCCTTTCACAAGGCAACACTTCCTAATGTCTACACCACATTTGAATAGTACTGCAGGTTGGCGACCAAACTTTTGGCACACAAGACTTTGGAAAACATTGCCCAGATCACAGTCAAATGTAAGGGATATATAGAAAGAAATAAATTAGAACCAATCATCCATCTAACATTCAAAATTAACCACTCTTAAAGGACTCATATATTTCTTAATGTTTATTTTTATGTAGATTCATCGACGTTGATTTAGTGCTATTGAATATTTTCTTTAGTCACTGAAACATTTTGATTATCATTTTTCATCATTTATGCAACTAGGGATTATTGAGTGAGTGCTCAATTAACCATAAAGGGACATCTCTGCTTAGAACTTCTTTATCTATGAATTATCTTTTGTTTTCCTGCTCCATAGAAATTCCTCAGTGAAACGTTGCTTAACAGCAGGCTCCTTCACTCTTATTTCTTTGTCACAACCTTGGGCTGCATTTGTTCTCTTTTTTCCCTGAACACATTTTCCAAACTCTTCAGAACTAAGTTGCAGATATCATGAAGCTCCTACCTGATGTATGTTAGCACAGATCTCCTAAGGGCAAGAATGTTGTTCTACATACAGGCAATTCTCGTCTATACCTACAAACTGCAGAGAGTTTGTGATCATGCTATACAATTAGACTTTGAGTCGACGTGTTTCCCATTGTGAAAACGACATCCTCTATAATGAGCTTTTAAATTTTTGTTTTATTATAGAATTCAATCGAGCATTGTTCTTTGAATGAACTTTCATGCTGGCTTCCAAGCATGCTGCTGCTATGTATACCATATTATTTAACCATTTCCTCACTGTTGAATAACTGCTACTATAGATATCATTCCTAACACTTCTAAAATTAAATAAATACATATTCATAAGAAAAACCAGAAAATATAGACCTATTATGAAAACTGCTGCTGCTCAGATGTTTTCTTTCATGGTATTCTTTCTCCTTATGTTATGAATTTGAGTACACATTTATATTTAAAGTGCTCACATGATGAAAAGAGCTGAGTATTATATATGACTATTATATTATACATATCATATATATATGCAGATGTATATGGATTGACAGTAAGTAGGGAATTGTTCTGGCATCATTAATTACTCCTTGAATGTAACACTCAAATGGTTTCTTAGAATGAACTTATTGTCATAGTTAATCAACCTTTTTATAAGTATTTAGTATTCTAAGAAAGAAATAATTATTATTTTAATTTAATCTTTCAGCACATTGTCATATTTATTTAAGATAATTAACTTCAAAACTGATGAAATACAATAAAATGTCAATTTTTGCTTTTGTCTTTTTTATTTTGAGACAGAGTCCTGCTGTGCAACCCAGGCTGGTCTCAAACTTGCAGTGTCTTGCCTCAGCTTCCAAAGTGCTGAGATTACACATGCGTATCTCCACACCTGGCTTTAGAAAATGAGTCTTAAAGTTTAGGGCCTTTTTTTCTTTTTTCAAAGTTTCTATGGAGAAAGTTTCCTAACGATTTGTACTCCTGCCAGAAATCTGAATGGTGCTCGAAACAGCGTGACTTTCAGGCTTGAGCATGATGGGCCAACTGCACTAGCACCATGTGTCTCACAGAGCTCTGCTGATGCGTCATGTGGAAAACTTGCTTTGCAATTCTTAAATTCACTCCAGAACTTATTACACTATGAGATACTATTGATGATGCCCTTAGCCTTCCGTAGGCAAGAACAGGTTAGTTCTCTCAATGTTCATAAAATTAAAAATGACACCTTAGAAATTTGCATAAAATTCATTTGTTAATTGAAAATTAACATAAAATCAATAATAACAGAACACAGTCTCCTTTACTAATATTTATTTTCAGATAATCATGTCTGGTATATACCATGTTTATACTTCATATCATTTTATCAACTTCTAATAATCTTGGGGATTGATGAAAATTATGTGTCAGTTAAAATTGGTCTAGTCACATTATTGAGTTATTATTTTTGAAAAATATTCACTTTGCAGATTGGTGAGAACTTTGATAGCTTTGCTCCCCCAGCTTTGGTACTGTGTAAGCTCTCCAGCAAGGAGGAAGCTTCCAGACCAGTTCCAACTGCTGGGTTTTTTTGTCTATGTCCTATGATCCATGTGTTTTGTATCTTCAGTAATAGGTCTTACTATCGGTTTTTAGGGGGCAACCAAGCAGTGTCAAAAGCTTACACTGGGATCTTTGGGACCTGTGCGATCATCAACAACTTATCAAGAAGTATCACATACCTATCACCTCTAGCATATTTTAATTGTCACTGGGCTCTAGGCAAAGCATCCCAGTGCATGAGAGTAGAAAGCTCTCAAGAAGCTCCATACTTCTCTGAGAAACTGATGAGAACTGATGCTGATGGGGAAGAAAAGGAGGATGCTTTCCTCAATGTTATACCTACTGATCTATGATATTCGCTAAAACATGAACCATGTCAAATACATGTCATCAAAGACAAAGTAGATGAAACACAGTGAGCCATACAAGTAAAAAGATTTAAAAATAAGGAGGAGTCTGGCAGAGGATATGGAGGGCTATAAGGGGAAAAGGAGGGGGATGGGATTGGGAGCAAGGGGTGAAAATACCATAAATTTACTTATGCTTATGTATTCAACATTAAAGGAAAAGATGAAAATTAAATAAATTAACATAGAGACTTATTATGTGTGTGTGTTTACATGTACATATGATATGATATGATATGATATGATATGTGTATGAAGATCAGAGAATAATTCTTACGGCATTGGTTCTCTCCTTTTACCTTTATGTGGATTCTGGGAATTGAACTCAGGTAATCAAGTTCATGCAACAAGTGTCTTTACCTACTGAGGCATTTTATCGGCCCACAATATTAATATTTTTGATGTCTGAAATAGTGAATTTATTTTCATATATTGGAGTAAAGATTTTGAAATACAATAACTTTTAGATAATCCAAATACTAACCGGTTTGCTAATCATAACAGTGTGCTTAAAGTGAAAAGATTTCCTTTTCAGATAGAAAAATAAAACTTTCTTGGGCAGCTCAATAATTTGAATAAAGACTCAGCTAAAATTTGTTAATTATCAAAATAAAATATTCAACATCTGGTTAGATTTGGGTTCTTAGTTTCATTTCAATTTGAATAGACTGAGTTTAAATAAAAACTACCCATGGTATCTTGTTATTAACATCTTTTTGTCCTTATCAATTGAAACATATGTTCTTATACATCATTCCTTAACTTTTAGCAGATAATCATTGTTAATATGCATATGAATTTCATGTTCATACTATATTACTTACTTTTGATTTACAAAATAACTTAGAAAAGCAACTTAATGAAGCATATTTCATTCTGGCTCACAGTCAGATGTACAGTTCATTGCAGTGGGAAAGTCATGGTAGCAGAATAGGAGACAGGAGGTCACGTTGCATCTGCGGTCAGGAAGCAGACAGTGCTAAATGTTTATACTCCACTGTCATTTTCATTTATTTCAGTTTGGGATAGGGATGGTATCACCTATAAAGGAGAGTAGATCTTCCTTCCCCAGTTTCAAAACTCTCCGGAAGTATCCCCATAGACATACACAGAAATTTGCCTTATTGATGATTCTAAATCTGTTTAAGTTGATAATCACAACCATTCATAACATTTGTATGATTACAAGACCAACAAGGAATGGCTTATGTTAATGACATGATCATGGTGTAGAAGTTGGAACTTTTGCTTTCTTTCTTTTTTTCTTTTTGAGAAAAGATTTCCTGTAGCTCAGGCTGGCCTTGAATTTGCTCTGTAGCCCAAGTTGGTTATAAACTCATGATCCACCTGCTTCAACATACTGAGAGCTGAATGCTAAGATTATAGAATGTACTACACTGTGCCCAGAAGAAAATGGGAAATTTTTTATCAATGCAATAATTTACACAGTTGATCTTAAATAAAATAAAATTATATCAAATAAGGAATAATAAAATTACAGAATGTACAGGTACTGTTTTCCAAGACAGAAAAACACCCTAACTTTTTTCTCCTATTTTTTTTTTTGCTAATCATACAAGCTCAATATCCTCTCCTTCTTCCCTCTTCCCCATCATCTCCCATTGCATTCTCCCCTTCCCCCCTTCCTTTCACCCTTCCTCCCTTCCCCTCGCCTAGTGCCTTCTCCTTTCTCCCTTCCATCCCCAGGAGCATCCTATTATATGGGTGCCTAACCTCCCTCTGATTCCTCTACCTTAGTGAGGATTCAGGACTAGTGGCATAGCCCTGGCCCCTTTTTGGGCTCCCTATTAGCATGGGAACTCTATCATGACTGTTTAATCCCTTGTCTCTAAGGATCCTACTGCCTGAAGCCTTCTCCTCTGTGATCCTTGCTAGACTTTGGGGCATCATTGACATGTCAGCCATTATGCAGGTCAGGCAAAATCTAGTCCCGGCTGTTGCAGCCCTAACTTGTGTGGAGTATTTTGCATATCATTGGTCCTCCCCATCTTTAGGCTCTTACAATCTTGCTGCCCCTTCTGCAAGGGTGGGAAGAGATTTGGTTGGTCTGGTTCCAGGTGAATAATGTAGGGTTTTTGGTATTCACAATTATGGTTTTTGTTGTTTTCAGTTATGCTATTCCTGCACTGCCCTTGGCTGCATCCTGATTGGTATCGAAGGTCATTTCCTAACCAAAGATAAAAGACTGTTTAAATGAAGATCTTAATACAAGAGGAGAAGGTTACCTTCTGTCTATCAGTTCCTATATCCTTCCCTGATTGGTGAGATCAAACGTGTTCAGTCCCAAGTGAAGGAAAGTGAGAATGAACCGCACCAGATGTCTCACTACTTACATGCAATACGTGACCAAGGCCTATTTTCTCTACTGAAACATGTTCCCCATCTCCTTTCTTTTGAAGGCCTCATTCCTCTTCCCTCCTGAAAACCCTAACTTTTCAGAATTCAATGTTGTAAGATTTAAAAATCAAGCCTTTAACAAGGATTATAAAATATATTCTTTGATATAATTACTTGCTTAAGACTTTAATTAGAAGCCACATCATCATATTTACAGTTGATTTTTAAAATATCAAGGTCTCAAGTCCCATGTAGCACACTGTCACATTGAGAAAAATCAGCCTTTGAAACAGCATTAGGTAAACTGACTGGTTGCTCGGTACTGTGGGCACGTGTTTTGACTTCATGAACTCAACAGAGGATATATTTCTTTATACTCCAACCAGAAATGTTGGTTTAAGAGGATTAACGTGTATATTCCCAAGAGGCTGAACCAATCATCCATCTAACGTTGCTACTTCACTAAGCTTGAATGAGGTTCAAGGTTTTCATTATTGAGCTATATAAGTTAATGTATTTCTTTCTCTCTCTCAATATCTTTCTCTCTCATTTGTTTTTCAGAGTGTCTTCTGTAAATTACTAGAGTTTTTTTCATGAGTTAAAAATGCTTTCAGAGGTATAGAAATTAAGACAGCAAGTGACAAATATCAAACCCAGTATTTGTTATGCTGTGATATCTAATAGGAAGTTATTTTGGTGCTCTGACAAATGAAGAAGTAGTTGCTTAAAATATGAACATTAAAATGTGGAGTCCTTTGTCGTTTTCCAAACTGACTGTCTGTAGGCCTGAAAATAGAAGAGACATTCAGGCTTGATACCTGGTCACATGAAAATCTTCTTCCAGTGAAAGAATATCTTCTGCGCAAATATTGATCGATTATAATAGAACAACACACCAGAATGACACAGAGACGTAACTGCTCCGTCATGAGGAAAGCAAGGATGGGGCTCAGTGGCCACAGCCTTTGCCTTGCGCACAAATGGACCCGAGCTTGGATCCTTACATCTCACTTAAGCATGCTGGACAGATGTGGTGGACTTTCTGTAATTCTAACTCTAGAAGGTGGAGTCTAGGAATCCCCCAGAGCAAGCCAGCTAGCCAGACCAGTTCTAATAGCATGTTCTGGGTTTAATCAGAGACTCAGGTCCACAGCAATAAGGCGAAATAGCAGTCATGGATGATTCCGGATATCACACTTGGGTCTCCACAAGTACACGTGTACATATCCATGTGCACCTACCAGATGTGCATGTGCACGCGCACACCCATACACACACACGCGCACGTGTGCATGCACACAGGCACAATCACCCTGTGAACACATACATGAGAAAGATAATAAAAAAAGGAAGCAAGGATGACTGACTTTCCTGAGATCCCTCGTCTGCCCATGTTCACCAGTGAGCTTCTAGCATGTAGGCCAATAAAGTTACAGGCCAACAATTGATTGTCTTCTTGTCAAACGAAGAACAGAACTTTATTTGAACCTTTTATTGGATACCAGAAATGCCTTCATTTGCACTTTCCTCTTAGCCCCTGCTGCCTCTCAGGAACACTCCTTCAGGCTGTGAACAATAAACGCAGCTTCCCCTGCGCTCTCATTGATTAGTTATTGTCATCTTTCAGTACATTTCTCTAGGAACTTGGTACCTGGTGCTCTGAGTTGTCTGGTCCTAGTCCTAGGAATACTAATCCTAGGTGCTGGCCTATTTCTAGATCCAGTCAAAGCCAATGGATTTGTTCCACCCTGGATCAAAGCTCAGTTCTGTGTGTGTTGGAGGCGGGGAGAGGTATGTGTACAGGAGTACAATCAAGTGTGTGTGCCTGTGGAGGCCCAAGGGTGACTTTTGGAATCATCCTGCATTGTTCTACCTCCTTAAAGATTTGCTCTGTGGTTTCCCATACTCTTCCTTCCAGGGGCAGAACTACAGGTTCCTGCCATATCCACCCAGCATTTTTATGTGGACTCTGGGGTTCTGAACCCAGGTCCTTTTGCTTGGGAAGCAAAGGCTCTAACGTGAGCCATCTCCCTGGCTCAGTCGTTCATTGTAATTTCCTTCAGCTGTGTTTGAAGTTTCAAACAGAGAAGGAATGATGGTGAAAGGGATGCACATTATACAAGCTGAAAGCCAAGAAAGTGTCTCATTTCTTTATGTCACCAAAGCCTCCTTGACTCTCATCTCATTTTTCCTTACTAAGTAATATTTCGAAGTGAAGTTCCAGAGCTACAAGCCTTAAATACCTCAGGTTTTCCCTATTAACTTTATTCTTTGATATGTTTGTCTTCTGTCTCCACGTCTTGGTCCTTTTGACCCAGCTTATGGGTTATAAGATAGAGGTTCTTTCCTCTCTGTTGATTGTGTCGCCGCTGTCTGCTCTTTAGCTGTTAAACTTTGATTGAAATTACTAGTCTATTATTCACTAACTTTATGAATTTATGTTTTACCTTCCCCTCCATGAGAAAGAGGAACTACAGGAAAAAGTACATACACATTGTTATGTAGCCAGAAGCTCCTAATTTCAATTTAAGAAAAAAAAAAACACTTAAATCCAACTTCCTCAAAAAAGGAAAAATCCTTTACCATTTAGTAGCAAAATGCAAATGCTACAAAGACATTTCCTTACAGCAGTACGTCATTCAATTAAAATGCTTTTTATATATTTAAAATGTTTATGCTATTACAAACATTAAATTGCAAATATATTTAGATGGCAAAAATCAAAGTATCTTTGGAAATGTATATTTATATTTCATACTTTCCTCTTCAAAGTGTAATTATATTAAAATAGGTATCATAGGAACATTTTTCCACTAAGCAAAACAAAGTTTTCCTTATTGATGTTATTAGTTCTCATTAAAATTAATCTTATCACCACCTACCCCAAAATAAAAAAGCATTGAGAAAGAGAGGGCAGAAAGACTGTAGGAACTAGAGAGTGGACAAGAGGTCCCCAGTGGGAAGAGATCAGGGTATATACTGGTTATGTGAGGAGGAACCACTTCTTTCTTCACTTTCTTCAGTGGTATAACCACTAGACGTATTGTTCATGTGCCAATAAGTGCTCAGCAACAGGTTAATGCAGACAACCCTTGTTAACTTCAGTAACACACACACACAAGTAGGAGGGAGAAAGAAGATTCCATTGAGAGGAGGAGGAGGGATGGTATTGAGCAACATAGGGTAAAAATTAGTTAAATCCATTGTATGATAGATAGATAGATAGATAGATAGATAGATAGATAGATAGATATAATGAATTTTGCTCAGGGCAGTAATATCTTGGTTTAAAATATGACTATAGAGCCAAATTTTGGTGTGAACTGAGCATTGGGAGCTAGAGGATAGCCCAAAAAATGTCTGGGAGTTATGTTTAGGCTCCATTGCATGGCGTCCAACACACTAGAGTTGCTATGATATATTCTTTATGGCATTTCAGCAGTATGAATGTTCGTAACTTCAAAAATAACCTGAAGAAATGGATGTCACCTGCCTGAAAGTTTTTTTCTTTAGTTCATGAACCAAAATTGTGCTTCACTTCCACTTAGACTTCCTTCTCCTCCCATCCTTTCTCTTCTTCCTCTCCTCTCCTCTCCTCTCCTCACCTCCCCTTCCCCCCCTCTTTCCCTACACACATTTTTTATACTTCATGAAGATTGCATTTGCTTTGTTCATTGCACTGTTGTATAATCCTTGTTTAGAAAAATCTTGTTAAATCAACGAATTTAAAGCTGACTCAACTTTGAGGTTAAACAATTTTTAACACAATGTCATTTACTGCAAAAGCTACTGGAAGACCAATTAGAATCTTTCAACTTACTATTAGATGATTATAATCTTTTAGCAAGTTATTTAGCATGTATCTAGAATTTAGAAAATATTTGTTTTCCTTAAATTACCATTTATTTTCTCAAAGTATGCTTTTATTTAAAAGAGTACCACAGGACTTTGTTTTACATAAATTGTTTACAGTGAAGAAATGAAGAGAATTAATAATATTAGAATGTCAATAGTGACGGTGTAAAAATACAGAAGAAAAACCTACAGACAAGACAAAAGTCAGAAGCCTAAGATGCAACTGCCTAAGTCTGGGAAACACAGCTGTAATTCCCACCAATCGAACCCACATTGCCACTCACTGTGACTTTATTGTGATATTGTGATTTAACTTGAAACTCCTCCCCCACCTTCTACACTTGTTAAACTTATTTAGTTGCAGGACCAGAAGTGAGTACAAATTTCTGTGTTACTTTGTTTTGTGCCTTCTGTCCTGGAAGCTGATTGTTAAATCCTCATCTTTTCACAGAAATAACCCAATAAAATTTTTTTAAAATAATTAACTTGTGTCCCACCTTAGCCATCACACAGGCCTTTAAAAATTTGTTTGTATATTTATTACCACTTCCTATTTCTTCTTATTCTGTCACAATATCTATATTTTCCTGCTGGTTCTATTATGTCCTTCATTTTTTCTAAAGTATTTACTGTTGATATTTAACATTCTTTAATTTTAGTTCTGCCTTCTAAGAAACCTCAAATAATTTTTGAAAAATTATGTTGTCGTGCGAGATAAAAAAGTTTTCAAATACTCTTTAAGTCAATGGCTAATCCATAATCTGTACTCTCTGTTTATACAGATGTGTTTTATATCTTATATATTATCAAATAACAAATATTGCCTAGCATATTCTCAGTGTCTTTTCAATCTATTCTTCTTACCTCAACCCACAATTAATTCATTATGCATTCATGCTTCTTAAACAAAATGTTCACATAGTTTTCTAGCTGGCCAGATGGACTCTACTTATTTCTGTGAGTTTTTCTTCAGAATTCGTGGAGTGAATTGCCTTAAAATAAAATAAACAAAACCAACAATCTATGAACATTTGCTGTCCTGCTTGAATGGCTTCCCAAGTTTTAAGTCACATACAAACTCTACTCTACATATACCATAAGACAACCTAACAGTTCCATCAATACCTCTGCCTTCAAATGCTTTGGTTTTATTTCACACAGGTGAACTGTTCGAATGTTCTATTATAGATCTACTGAGCTGCTCTGTGAATGATACTCCATTAATGAGCTGCATTCTTGTTTTCCTGAGTTGAACTACTCTTCTGAGGCTATAGAAGTCAGAGCACACTGGTAGTACAGATATACAAACAAGGGAATCTCAGAAGCGAGGTATCAAAGTAGATGGAGTGACTACATCATGCTCCAGAAGTAAGGAAAAAAAGAAACTAGACAGGTTCAACTTGCCTATGGCAAGAGAACTATATTTTTACATATAATTTATGTAAAAAAATATGTCATTGAATATCATGTTACTGGCTGTCTGCTGGTTTATATAAAAACTACATAAGTATCAAAAGAGTATAATATCTTCTGTACATACAGAATATTTCTTTATAATGTTTCAAAAGAGAATAAGATATACTAATCAGACAACCTCGGCTATTTATAACATTTAAAAAATCATGAAAATGAAAAAAATTACATGGTGGCCTTTTATTATATAAAATAGAGCTCATAAAACTTTGTTTGCATAAAAGCCATGACAAGTTATTAGTTATTAATATCCAATTGCTTCTGCATTTAGACTAAATGACAAACTTCAAATTTCCTTGAGAGAATTTATGGATTCTTAGACCAACATTATCAGTGGCAGAAGAGAAGGCATCTCAGGGAAACAGGAAACTGTCCCCTCAGCAAAGAAGCGGATGTTGGATTTCACAATGGACTCAATCGAGAAAGTGTGCCCATTAAAAAATCAATACTTCCAGCTCTAGAAGCTCACAGAGAATGTTTTTATAACCTGCCAAAAAAATTAAGAACTTGGGAATGTTTCACCTGGAAAGCATTCTAGTTCTAAAGTTTGTCAGACTTTCAAGTTTAAGATGGTGTAAAAAAAAACCTCTAAATATTGATGGACAATAGATTTATAGAATCAAGGTATGATAAAAATGGTAACTATGGAAACAGGCTGCACAATCATGCCTGTAGTCAAATTTCTTAAGTCAGAGAAGAGTGTGGTGTTGTTTACCAGTACATCTTTCTTTTCATACTAGAGAATAAATAAGGAAATAAGCTGTTTCCTTAACAATAAGTTAAGTGAGCTCTTAATGCCAGATTGACATTGATATTTCTTTGGGAAATTTCCTGAAGGGGCTTGGAAGCAATTTAAAGTCTTGCCATTACAAAGTGTGATAACAGCTCTTAGAAGTTTGTGGATCATTCTATTGGCATATTCGATTCTGTTCAAAGCCAGTGACTATTCTGCATCTCTACACAGTTCCAGTGTTTCTATTTGAAATATACACAAATCTGAATCAACTGCAGGTTTCAATTTTATTTTGAAACTCCCAGAAGGAATAATTTTGTACAGAATAGAAAAAGAAGCCATTTCTCTCATGAGAGGCCACTCCTTATATGCTCAGACACACACACACACACACACACACACACACACACACACACAGAGAGAGAGAGACATTGAGAGACAGAGACAAAGAGAAAAGGAGAGAGTGGAAGAAAAACAGAGAGAAGGGAGATAGAAAGGGAAGGGGGAAAATGGCTTTATCCAGTGGTAGTGTCAAGGTAAATTCTGATACTATTGCAAATATCCTCTGTTCCATGCTCTTATAAGCAGCCCTAATTGTACACATTGTTTACATGCACACATACATCTAGACATACATGAACATGAAAATAGTACATGTACTCATTAGAAAGAGGAGAGGATCAGTAGGAATTGGCAGGGCAAAGGGAGAAGCCAAGGAAGAGTGGCTGTGATCAAACCACTCCACGTACTTAAATGAAAAAGGTCATAATAGAACCTATCATTATACATAGTTAATATATGCTAATAAAAACCTTTTTAAAAAGTCTAATCTCTGTCATTTCAATCCAAATAATTAAACTTATAAGTAGAGATTCTTTGTTGAAAATATCGTCTTTCATAGCTATGTAAATGTGCTTTTTTTGTCCTTCAAACCACCATAGAGAGGAGCTTGTTACATTTCCCCCATAGGTTAAAAATTAAAACCAAACGGAACTGAAATGTGAAGTGTGAACAGGAAATGATTCCCGTGAAGGAATCACTGAAACAAGTAGACCCAGGGACCACTGTGAGGTTCTCTCCCAAACTCGGGGATTGTCTTACTGTAATTGGAAGACAGCTTGAATTACTTGACCATGAAATACAGGAAGGACTACCAGCCACTGTAACTATATCTTTCGCTTGTAGATTCAAAATTAAAACTGTAAGTATTTCTGGAGCATCTAATATGGAAGAGGATTGGACAGGCTAGGGAAACAAAGACTACCTTGGTATGTGTGGCCATTTCTATGGTACTCAGTCTCCTCTGTACAAGCAAAATCGGCTGCTCAGTTGCCCTGTGAGGAGTCAATGATTTCGATATGATTTTCTTTTCCTTTCGTGTCTCTTTCCAAATGCTTTATGAAACTTTTACCCTTTCAAATGTTCTTTCCTTTTTTTGTTTTTTTTGTTTTGTTTTGTTTTTACAGTGACATATCTTTCTTAGGCGCTAGGAAATATTAGTGTAAATCCTAACATCAATTTAATTCCTGGTCAGGGTCAATTTTTTAAAGTCACCTTTGTATTTTTCCTGGAGTTTGTTTATCTTTCCTTGAGCTTCTCTCTTTAAATCACTCTGGCTTGGATTGCTTTTCAATAAAGAGAGCTCTGTGTCATTCTGTTGATATAAAGAGCTGAATTCTGAAGACAGGAAAATGGCAGTAGATATTGATTTGTTGACACTCTGGAACTTTACTACCTCATCTTCCACTAATCTCACACTTCTGGCCCATGATGGATTCCAGATTTATTGATACTTTACGTTTTATTTTAGCTATTCAAAGGGCGAAGTCCCCAGGAGGCAAACAAAGACTACGGCAACTATACAAATGGGAACTTAGAGTCATTTGTTCCAATCCTTCAGATAGAGAACTGGACCAAGAGACATTGGGTCATATAACTGCACATGCATATCCACTAGGTAGCAATGGCAGCACTAGAAAGTGGGGGTTTAAGAACTCCTTTCCAAGAAGGAACACTAAAAATCACTGCTGAAGTAACAAGGGGCCCACATATATACTTTATTTTAAACCTGCCATGGAGATTAATGATTCATTTGATTTTACATCATTCTAGTATTTGTATTTCCATTAGTTTCTAGAACACCAAAGCTTCTAAGTCTCTAAAAAATGAAAACATGGTATTATATTTAAAAGGCTTTTTTTCTCATATATGTTTCATAACTACCTTATGAGACTATTCATTACCTTTATTTTAATTTTTGCATAACTGAAGTTTAGAAAAGGACACCAGCTTACTCAAGATATTTAACTATTAAAATCGTGTCACTACACAGAGGACAGAAGTCAGGTTGTTCTATCTTCACAGCTTTGGTCTTCCCTTTGACCTCAACTTTGGACTTTTGTAAACAGGTAATTACCCAGAGAAATCACCATTGTTTAATTTCCTGTTGAGTGGTTGTGCTAAGCTCTCTTCCGTATTTTGGCCTCTACTTAGATATTTCATTGTCAGTACGGCATGACCTCAAAAACTACACATACAGCCACCATCGTGCTTTTCAGACTTGAAAACTGCAGAAGCCCATCTGGGGGATTAGAGATTATAAAAAAGAAATTGGCAAGTAGCTCACTTTAGAAAAATGAAATGTCTCCTTTAAACGAAAAAAAAAAAAAGACAGTTGTAGAGGAACAAATAGTTTCTTTTACTCTATGGGAAAAAAGCAAACTTCCTCCCCTTCCCCCTGCATTTTCCTCAGAAGAACTTTAGAGTAATCCTCACCATTTGTGTTTTGACTGCCATGAAAATCAACTTAAGGAATTTGGATGCACCACAACTAGTCCATCAGTAGACTAAACTTGTGCTCGATCTTATTTGCTTATTCTATCTTTATATTTCCTGATCTCTCTCTCTCTCTCTCTCTCTCTCTCTCTCTCTCTCTCTTTCTGTGTGTGTGTGTGTGTGTGTGTGTGTTTCTGTCTCTCACTGTGTGTGGTGTGTGTGTGTGTGTGTGTGTGTGTGTGTGTGTGTGTGTGTGTTTTATAGCTTATTCCTCGATCCTGATCATAAATACATAATAATCACATTATAATAGTCATTAAGAGTCTGAGAGAGGAAATAGAGGAAGAAAGACAGCTCCTCCCTGTCTATACCCAGTGACTTACTTCCTCCAGCAAAGATCTACCTCTTCAAGATTCCTTACTTTCCCAAATTGCACCACCAGCCGAGGACTAAGTATTCACACTTGTGGGGGACAATTCACACCATGACAACTAGGCACACATTCTTTTTAAGTACAGCTGGCTATTTTCCAAGATAGAATATATTAAGCTATAAAATAAACTTGTTATGTGCTTCGGTCAATGAAAACCATATAAATGTTATTATCTGACTAGAAATCAATAGTCAAAATGTATATGTGGGGCTTGGAATGTAGCTCAGTTGGCAGAGTGTTTGCCTAACAAAAGTCCTGAGTTTGAACCCAGAACCTGGTAAAGATGGATATGGAAGACTTGAGACCCCATTTCAAAGTAATGTTAAGAAAAGAAGAAGGAGGAGGAGGAAGAGGAGGAAGAAGAAGAGGAGGAGGAAGATGATGATGAGAAAGTTCTGAAAAGTAAATGCACAAGGAATTTATCAATTGTTATGGGTTTAAATCTAAAAGTCCCCTAAAGCCAGTGTGCACACTTGTATTTGCCAGGGTATTGCTACTGGAAGGTGGTGGGGTATGATGGGAAATCTAAGTCCTTGCATACCCTCAACCACAGCAAGTCTACAAAAGGTAGATCATTGAAAATATAAGCAAAAAGAAACTTGCACATTACATTCAAGCTAACAATCTCTTTAGAGACTGAAGCAAGAATAGATAGGCACTAGATACCACTGTGATCAAATGATTATTCATAGCTTTAAGGAATTTAAACCAGACTGAGTTTGCTAATTTTATCATCATACTTCAAGGCATATATATTTGCTTTAATGCATATTATTAGTGTGATGAAAAATATAAAATATCTGACATGAACAAGTAACCAAACATCAAAAAGAGCACTCAATTATGATAAACACATGATCCCGGTAATAAAAAGCTATTAATTATTCGGGCTACCTTCTTCAGAGAAAAAAAAAACAGTAAAACTTTCCTTCAACAGTTGTTCTGCTTCCTTTTCTGGGAACAATGCATACTTAGATATTTCTCAGGATAATAAAATCCGGCCAGTCTATGTCAGACAGTTCAATGTTCACTTTCTTCCTGCTGCTGTGACTGTCCTTGCATGCCGCTCTCTGAGTTACTTGGGGACATCTATGGGAAGAAGAGAATTGGCACAACTCAGTCCCCTTGTGTGGACCCTCCAGCCTGCTGTGGCCTCTCTGCTTCTTGTTCTTCTCAGATCTCTTGGGCAAGTGGCCCTCCCTTAAGAAGGATGCCGAGCTGGGACCTGAGTAAAAACAGCAGGAATCCAGGTATCTCTCCTGTCCTCTGCTTACAAAACTTGCACCTTAGCACATGGACCTGTGTAACTTGATTAAGTGTCATAGAAATTCTATGAGAGGTGTGCTATTGTGGACTTTATAAATGAGGAAAACAGAATTCTAAGATGTCCACCCACACCTCACTGGAACTGGACAGAGTCACAGCATTCCTGCTTCAAACTCTGAAGCCAAATGATAACCAAAAGGATTCTTCAAGAAAATAAAATCAAGGGAATGGAGATAGCTTTGCCCAAGCCGTGGTCAGATGTGATGGGCAGCAGAAACCTTCTTCATTTTCTTGGAATTTCAGTGCTCAACCCCCTGAGCTTGCTAAATTACTAAATTCTAAGTGTCAATAGTTTGTCCTTCAGTTTATCTTTTCTCAATTCTATACCCTTTAAAATTTCCTTTAGGTATGCTTTAGTGTATCAACAGGGTGACATGGTTTATCATGAAAACTTTGAGACCCTGAGTTTCCTTGGGGGGGGGTTGTGGTTTTATAAAGAATGGGACTTGAGTCTATGTACACTTTGTGAAGAATTTAAATAAAAGCAAAATAATAAATGGTTAAAGCCATTCAAAAAAGGTCAAAGAAGACTCACTACTGATTCCTAGGACAACAAAGAGTGAAGGGATCAAGCAAATGGAGAACAGAGCATTCAGAGGCGGGATATGAACATCAGTGAGAAAGTGGAGCCTGAGGGTCAATCTCTTGGAATAAGTACAAATTTTGCCCAATGTAGGAAGTGGTCTTCAACACAAGTTATTGGATAAACTTACATGAAAAAGTGAAGTGAACTCAAAGGTTAATTGCAAAAATTTACCCAAAATGGAATATGGTCTGGGTATATAAAAGTACCAATATAAAATTTCTAGGAAAAAAATAAGCCCAAAATCTACAGGATCTTCCATTTCACAAAGATTTCTTAGATTGATGATAGTAATTGGACCTTATCAATATGAACATTTCATCAATTTCTTTTAAGCATGCCATTCTAAGCTACCAATACAATTCCTAGGTATTTGCCCAGATGAACTGACATATTTTGTTCACCTGTCAATTTTTATGTTTGTTTATAGACACTCCTTTCATAGTTACTCACCCAGCACTGCAAACCATGAGTAATGAGACCAGTAATGAGACAACTATTACAACTGTATACACATCCTTGAACCTAGGAAACGTGCACCTAGGAAAAGACCAGGTACCCCTGAAAAGTCTGTAGAGTTAGAAGGGGAAGAAGCATCTCCTTTAAAAGAAAACAAGTAAGTGACCAAAAAAAGAAATTAAAATGGCTAATCACCTTGTTCTGCATCAGCAGTAGCTTTTGCTTTGCATCTGTTCCATTGATTTTTCTTTTCTTCTTACTATTTGCTTGTTTTTATGTATCATGTTCCTTTAATTCCACTAAAGCTTTGTTGACTTAGCTGCAGTTTTCTCTTGTGTGTGACTGGTTCATGTGTATGCACACAAAGCTGCACATATGGGTAGACCCCAAGGACAATCTCAGGTGTTTTTTGCTCAGATGCCATCCACGTTTCTTATTTTAGAGACAAGATCTTTCATTGGCCTGCAGCTGGCCAATTAAGCACAGATTGACCTCCAAGGTTCTTCCTGTCTCTCTCTCCTCAGCACCAGGATTAAAAGCACCAGATACCATGCCTGACATTTTCTTAACGTAGATTCTGGGAAGTTGCACTCATACTTGTGAAACAAAGATTTTACTGACAACTGAGCTGTCTCCCCAACCTCTCATGTTTTTCTTTGTGTGGCTGATTCAGCATTGATGTGATATGATTTTTACTTATGCTAGCTTTAATTCTAGTGATATTTCTCTCTCTTGAGTTTGAGTTCCTCACAGTAATATTCCTTCGTTGTCTTCCTCCAATCATTGAGTTTAAAACTCATCTCTGTACATCACATTAGCTCCATACACAAAGGACTGCTGCCCTGTGCATGCTGAGCTTTGTTCCGAACAGACTGAAATGGCATACTGTCTGTCAAGCTGTTCTCTTTCCCTCTACAGAGGAAAAGATGTTCTCTCCCTGCCCATGACTAAACAGACCCCTCCAAGAGAGAAGGACAATCTGAGGGTTGTAATGTCCTTAGAAAACTATCTACTGTTATGAAATAACTGTTAGGTTAATAACTATTAGAGTTTTGTTCTGTTTTGACAAACACCCTCTCAGTGTTTTCCTTTCTTTTCTTTTTTTGTGATTCCAATCAATAACTGTGCTGGCATCTAGTGATGGTATAGGGACAAAACTGCACTATACTTGTCATTTCGTGTGTTGTCACTAATAATTAATAGGTGATCATTATGAGAGCATAATCTTTGTAATTCAATATTAAAATCTCGACATTGTGCAACGTTGAACGTCTCACCTGCTTTACAACTTGCTCTGATATACATGATGAATAGGAGTGTCATAGGCACATCAGAACCTCCTGGTTCAGGCTGTTGATAAATTGACTTATGTCTTCTGAAAAATGGATCTAATCACTGGCAAATACAGGGCAATATCTTAAGTAATGAGTCACGGGGTTCATTAATTATTTTGGAAAAAGACACTGACATACACAAGAAAGTGAATAAATCATTTCAGCATCTTAGTAAATAGGAGGTAACTGAATGGAATACACTGTACCAGATTAGGTTATTTTAACAAGGAAAATACAGCTTTTTGCAGAGCGTCATAAAACGTTATTGAGATGCTGAAACAACATTCCATGGTCAACTATCATTTGATCCCATATCCTTAAGATATCAATTCTTCACAAATCACTGCCTATTTATATATTAAAAGGGATCATATCACAGGTGACACAATTAAAAGGAAATATTCAAAGGTATAAAGTCACCCTGATCTTTATAGCACAGGATAATATATGGCAACTTTAAGGAACTGGCTTACTTTAAAAGAATTACATAAATCTAGCATAATAACTTACAAAGAGAAACAAGATGTGGTTGGTTAAATAAATATTTTATACTACATGTTACATGTTCATATTTCAGTAAAAGCACACACGTTTCTCCTATATGTTTGGCTACATCTGTTTATGCTACAGAAAACTTAGAAAGGTTATAATTCAAGTTATCTCTTGGAGTAACATATTGATGGTCACTAACATGAAGTGGGTGAGATACTTTACCTCACAGATTGCTGTTTTTCATCTTTCTGGCATTGCAGTGAAGGGTTGGTTTCATGTGTAACAGGGGAAGGCTGTTTCTCACATGCTCCAAGTCCAAACTAATGCCATCATCACAAAAGATGCTGCTATGGTTAGATTCAGATGTCCTCTTCACAGCTGCAGACTATCTGGGGCACAGCTGTGAAGAATCAATGGTTGGAACCCACCCCTGAACAAGCCTACAGGTGCTTGGTTAATTGATGTGGAAAACCTAACCCATAGTGGGAAGCGCTTGTGGGTAGACTAGATAAAAGGAAGTGGAGCCTGGTCTCATAGGCTTTGCTGCTGTCATTGCTGCTTAGGAGCCCAGTTCTTTTTCACCAACATTGGAGCCCAACTCTTCAACCCTCCAGCGAGATAGGGGCTTGAGAGTTTCTTGAGATCCATCGACTTTGTGAAGTATTAGGATCAAGAACCAAGAAGCTAGGACAGCTACTTTGAAGGACACTGTTTTTACTGTGAGTCGATTTAATATATATATACTCATACACACATATTTATATATATGTATATGTGTATATATGTATGTCTGTGTGTGTGTGTGTGTGTGTGTGTGTGTGTGTGTGTTCTGTCCCTTGACAGAACCCTGACTGATACAGATACTTTGAAAATAACTTTTTGCCCTTCCTGAAAACTGCAGAGAGAAACATGGGTATAGATTGCTTTCCCTGTTTTCCCTTCTGTGCCCCTTCCCCACATGCCATTATACTGTGCTTCCACCTCTTCCCTTGACCTCTACCAAACCTGGCTTAAATCCATGAATCCTGGCCTTTTTGCTCAGGTTGCCATCCCACACTATTGTACATCACCTGAATCTAAAGAATTAACATCATAAGTAGTGGCTTTGCGTAGTTTTGTGTATTTGGTAATATTTCCTGAAAAAACAAAACACAACAAAACAAAACAAAACAAATTTCATTCATACCCATTTATCAGTTTCACAGAAGCTATGCAGTTCCTTCACCATTGAAATTGTGCTTGCCATGTGACTTGTTTTGTCCAATGAGAATGTGCCATCTTTGCACTTTTGAGGTCCTCTATCCTTGAACAAGTTAGAATGCATCAATCATAACTGCTGTCCTTTGCTCTGGACCAAGCCAGTCCCCAAGCCTTCTTCACTATACATACTGTCCTAATTTCTTTACATGAATTCATCAGATTCCAACTTCAAAATAATTGAGATAAGTAAGTCTCTACAAGAAAAGAAAAGAAACTGGGACAAGAGAATAATTAAATAAATTACCTTCTTAGAATAGATAATATTTTTAAATAGCTTAGATGTGTTCTTTGATCACATGTGCATATTTCAATAATGTTTTCTGCGACATATCGAATGCTTACAAATGCTGAAAACTCATCTGTTGCAACCCAGTCTCTTTGTGATAATAGGAAGTGGTGCTTTCAGAAGTAAGTAGAGGATGAGAGCAAAGTCCTAACAAATTGGAAAATGTGTTTGAACAAGTGATCCAGAGAGCTGCCTTGCCTATTTTACTATGAGAACACATGCAAGGAGACCAACAATGATCCCCATGCAGAATGCCCTTCTGGAAAACCTTTCTAGCACGTAGATCTTGGCTCCCCAGCTTCCAGAACAGTGCAAATAAACTGCTTTGTTTGAAAGTCATCCAAACTGTAGTAACTTTTGTTACAACCCTGACAGATCACAATTTCCTTTTCCAAAATATCACTAAATTATCATTCTCTTATTCTAAGTCTTGCCTTGCAGTTTTATGCCTCGAGTTAGGAAGAAAACAATGGATTTTGTGAGGAATAATTCTCTTTTAATATGGAATGTAATTCATAGCTCCCTTAGTATTTGGTACTTAATTTTTAAACAGAAAACAATAAAAAAAAACCTCCTCATATGACAAAATAATGTTTCTGTTCATGTTTGAATGTTCATTACTTTAGACAATGATTTATAATATCAGCAGCTCAGCCCTGATTCTTTTCCACACCATGATGATGAAATGTATTCACTTAGGTAAATCAGTGAATTATACTGATTATACTGTAATTGTGAATACAGTGAATTTCTGTGTAATATACAGAAAGGCATTCACATCTTATGCAAAAATACTTGTTTCAATTGTATTATCTGAAAGCTGCCCATATAATCACCACCTGAAATTTTTCAAATATACCAGGCAACATGATTTTCTCCCTGTGGCAAAAAGAATGCCAATCAGACATACCGGTGGTCAAAATTCAACCATAAGTTATGGAAAGAGAAAGAGGCTGGAATGGATGCATGTTGTCATGGAGACAGTAATTATTAGCATACCATGTAACTGGACTTTTAGCATACCGTGTAACTGGCTAGGTGCCATGGTCAACACCTCTACTTCTAGCCCATAGTTTCAGGTTACAGTCTATGATCGCAAGGACGCGATGATGGCAGGAGCTGGGAACAGCTGGTCACGTGACATCCATGAGGAGACCAGAGGGCAAGAGCCAATAAATGCTTACCCGTTTAAATGTCTCTGACAGTTTCATCTTCCCAATGCTAATCATTTACAGGAATCAAGAACTTAGAGGAGTAAGGGTTATATCTTGCTTACAATTCTCAGTTATTATACTTCATCAATAGGGCAGGAGATGAGGGAAATGACTCTACCAGGTTGAGAGAAGAAAGAGCACATTTTCTAGCGTATGCACGTGCCAAAATATGGCAAACAGCTCTCTCCATCTTTCTCCTGCCCAGGGAGGGGTTCTACCCACTAAGGACTGTCTCTCCTCTTAGCAGTCATATTTCCCCATAGGCTGTTTCAAGGTCTGCTCTTTTTCAATGATTCCTCAGAGATGTGCCCAAAGACGGCCCTCAGTTGTCAAACTTCCACAATTGTATCTAACTGGCATAGGTGCTTTCTCCATCTTTATATTGCCCCAGACCACCTCCCTAGGGCTTGGATGCCCCTACAATGGCTTGTATCGTCCCACCTCAATTAGTGCAATGCCTCATAGGTCAACCTGGATCCAGAGAATCCAGAGAAGCTCTCTGAGGAAGGTCTGAAGTGCTTTCTCCCCATGTCGGGGTGCCATTTATTACCAAGCATCACACCTTCCCTGAGGTCTAGTTCTCCATTTGTGCTTGTGTTTGTCAGCCATTTGGATGCAGCCCTCACCAGAGGTACTTTGAATGAAATGCTCTGGTTGCAGTTCTTTGGATCATGCGAGTGGCGTGATTGCAAACTGCAGCTAGTTTGAGGACTGACTTATTCTGGGATTCTCTATATTTTTAAGTTAGATAATCTAATTCTAAAGTTTATATGGAAAAAAAAGTTATGGCAGTCAACCAAAACACGAGAAGTGATGTTTAGTTTTGTGTCTCAAATGAAGCCTTCTCCCCACCACCATATCCCGCTGCCAGACCACTCTAGCCCTATCAATGTCTGAGAGTGAAATCCCTGTCTAGAATTCTCACTCTCTGCAAACTCCCCCTGCCTCACCTGTTCTATCCGGCTGCCAGCTCTGTGCTCTTGCCTTCTGGAATCCCCCTATGTTTTGCTGGCCATGGCCACTCTTTCCTGCTTTCGCCATACTCTCTGACTTTAAGCCATCTCTTCTTTTCTAATGCTTTCCCACCAAGCCCTTAACGCTAAAGTAACTCAATATCTTCAAATCTCTCTCTCTCTCTAATATTATTTACTTTTTATTCATGGACCTCCATATGATGCCTTATACATTGTTGGGTTCTCTCATGATTCCCCTCCCTCTTTCTAATCTAACACAACCAAATTTGAAAAAGAAAAAAAAAAAGAAACAAGAAAGTTCCAATCTTATCAAATGTCACAAAGTTATAGCAACTAAAACACTTATGAAAATACCTACGGTTCAGGACACAAAAGTAATTATTCAATGCAAGTTATTGAAGTTGCCAATATCTTTTCCCCATTATCAGACTCCATTTTTTTCAATTAACTTTGACCTATCCATGATTTAATGAAACCATAAAGTTTCTAAAATCCTAAAAACTCCACCAGGAAACTCCTGGAACTATTACATTAGTTCAGCAGAATGGCAGGTTACAAAATTAATGTGTAAAAATCAATGGCCTTCCTATATACCAAGGATGAAAAAAGTCAGAAAGTCCTAAGAGAAGCAATCCCATTTACTATAGCCCCTAAAAAAATGAAGAACCTTGGTATAAATCTAATCAAGAAGTGAGAGACCTTTACAATGAAAACTTTAAAATCCTAAAGGAAGAAATTACAAAAAGGTTGAAAGATATCCCATGCTCCTGGATTGGTAGAATTAACATCTTAAAAATGACCATCCTACCAAAGGCAATGTACAGATTCAATGCCATACAATCAAAATTCCAAAGCAATTCTTTAAAGAAGTTGACCAATCTCAAAATCATATGGAAGCACAAAGGACCAAGGATAGCAAAAACAATCCTGAATAACAAAAACACTGCTGGAGGTATCACTATACCAAACCTCAAACTATAGTACAAATCCACAGTAAGAAAAACAGCCTGGTACTGGCTTCAAAATAAACACATAGATAAATGGATAAGGGTTGACAACCCAGATATAAGCCCACACAATTAAAGTCATCTGATCTTTGACAAAGGGGCCCAAAAAACTCAATGGAAAGAGAACAGCATCTTCAACAAATGGTGCTGGCAAAACTGGACATCCACATGCAGAAGATTGAAAATGGACATGTACTTGTCCCCATGCATAAAAATCAACTCCAAAAAGACAACCCACAGAATGGGAAAAAAATCTTCACTAATCACATATCTGATAAAAGTCTAATATCTTTGTTAGTGCACAAAGCCCTTAACTCTAATGTAACTCAATATCTTCAAATCTCTCTCTTCTCTCTCTCTCTTCTCTCTCTCCCTCTCTAATATTATTTGCTTTTTATTCATGAACCTCCATATGATGCCTTACACATTGTTGGGTTCTCTCGGGATTCCCCTCCCTCTTACTAATCTAACACAACCACAAAGTGCACAAAGAACTTAATAATTAAACTCCAAGGAGATAAATAGCCCAATTAGAAAATAGACCAGGGGTTATCTTTTTGCTCAGTTTGCAATCTCTTCAGCTGAACAGAAGTTCTTTAATTTCATAAGATCCCATTTGTTGAGTGTTTGTTCTAGTGCTTGTGCTATTGGGGTTCTTTTTAGAAAATGTTAAGAGAAACTTTTCCATGGACAAAATTTAAATGTCAAACAAATACTTTAAAAAATGCTCCACATTTCTAGCCATCAGAGAAATGCAAATCAAAACTACCTTGAGATATCATCTCACACCTGTCAAGTTGGCAAAAATCCAAAATACTAACAACAATAATGATGGAAAGGATGTGAGAAGAAAGGAACTCTCATACAATGCTGTTGGGAATGCAGACTTATACAACCACTCTAGAAAACAGTATGGCAGTTTCTAAAAAAGTTAAGAATTGAGATGCCATATGATCCTGCTATACCACTACTGGGAATAATCCCCCAAAATGCATCAATTCAATGTACATCCATGTTCATTGCAGCACTATGTACAATAGCAGTCATGGAGTCAACCCAAATGCCAACAACTGACAATGAAAATGTGGCACAATGGAATATTACTCAACCATCAAAAAAAAACCGAATTAACGAAATTTGCCACTAAACGGATGCAATTAGAAGAAATTATACTGAGTGAAATATCCCAGGACCAGAAAATTAGCTGCTGTATGCTCTCCCTTATAAGTGGATCCTAGTTCTAAACCCACTTAATGACATCCTCAAAGGTAAATCTCTGTAACACCCATTATAACTTATAGCTTGGAGGGAAGGGGAAAGAGACCTCAAGAGAAAGGAGACAAAAGAATCCATTTCAATAGAGAAATTAGGCCACGGTTATGAACTGCCTGCAAGTAGCCGACATCTAACTCAGCTCACTCTCACTTCCCTTCTTGTTCACTTGGGACTGGATGGATTTGCTCTTCCTAGTCATGGAGGGGAGGGGGCTGGCAGTTAGATGGTAACCAACTGGCAATTGAGAGACTGACCTCACTCACTGCTGTGTCCTACTCCTAATCTTTCATCTACCTTTGAGCCTCTTCTTATATTAAGACTTTGATTTAAACAGCCTTTTATCTTTGTTTAGGAGATGACTCTGACAACCAATCAGGATGCAGCCAAAGGCAGGGCAGGAACAGCAACATTGAAAGCAACAACCAACCATAATTCAGAACACCAAAGACCCTACAATGTTCACCCAGAACCAGACCAGCCAAATCTCTCCCTGTCCCAGCCAGTATATTACTACATTGTGATTTGATCTTGCCTGACCTGCACAATAGTTGGCAGATCAACATAAACTAACATGGATATCAGGGGAGAAGGCTTCAGGCAATGGGATATTTATAGGCAAAGAGTTAGTCAGATATAACAAAGTTCGCATATTAGTGGGAGGCCCAAGAAGGGACCCCAAATGGTATACCACTGAATCCTGATCTCTCATTAGTGTAGACAACTCAGAGGGAAATTCAGTACTCTTATAAACATGTTCTGGAGGGTGGGAAAGAGGAGGCAGGATACCCTAAGGAGGAGGATGGAGGAAAGACAGCAAAGGTACCTACCCATCGAGCTTGTGTAACTAGGTAAAAAGTAATAAATAATAACTTTAAAAATGTTTCTAAAATTAAATATGGAGCATTTAATTGACTAATAATCTTAGTATTACAAGTAACTGTATAAGATGTACTACAGAAAGAATCAGTAAAAGAGTGAGTAGTGTAGACCAAATGAAAAGTGACACTCTCCAAAACACTTTCTAAAAAGAAAAAGTAGGGAAAATGCAAATACCTTCAACAGGTAGATTTCACATTTCAAATCACTGAGAAAAACATCAGCAACAAAAAAATCAAAAAGTGGTTCTCAGAAAGTGAAAACTATTAAGTGTTTAAATGCTTTTGAATTGTTTCATCTTGCTTGTGAAGAAATGCAAAGTAAAAATGGAGCTTGTGATCACCTATTGCTTCCAGAAATGAAAATGTATTTGGAAAGCCACACAGGAGAAAAGGTCAGTTAGGACACGGCTTGGAGAAACGAATGTGGACATAAACTTCTGGGAATGATTCCGCAATGTCTGTTACCATGAGAACCGTTTGCCCTTACTTGCCAACTAGCTCAACTTAAGGAATGGCCCATAGATTACCAAATGACACATGTCACTGGTTTTTCTTTTTGCGTGTGTGTATATGAAGGGGCAGTTATATATAAAAGTGGATGCATGCATGTGAGAGTTCCTGTGTATGTGGAGAACTGAAGTTGATGTGGGGTGCCTTCCTCAGTCACTTCCAAGTATTATTTTGAAGGCAAGGATTTCCGGTTGAACCTAGAGCTCTCTGATTGACTAGCTATCTACCCAGCTCGTGCTGGGGGTTCCCTGTCTCTCCCTTAGACAGGAACTGTGAGCCGCTGAGCCTGCCTAGTTTTGGATGGGTTCTGAGGTTCTGACTCCAGTGCCCAGGCCTGCAGGACTCACCTTATCCACTGAGCCATCTTTCCAACCTCAAGTATATTTTTTAATTAAAAAGTGATATAGTGGAAGATTGGATTATGTGGGTGTCCATTCACACTTGGATAAATTATGGTTTACCTCTATAATGATACAGATTATATAAGTGCAAACAATAAATAACTATATCTGTACCTCTGTCCTGATATAGGATAGCATAAAGATAAATTTATGAAATAAAAATTAAGATTCTAGGCCAAGTGGACATGGCACATTTGGCAGGAACACAGGTGACTAGCTAGAACAGCACATATTCTCCCTGTAGAGGCATTCACACACACACACACACACACACACACACACAGAGTTCATATCATATTATACCTGAAAAGTGCTAATGCCATCAATTCATCTTAAATAAAACACTTGAAATAAATAAGCAAAGCTTCTGCTTTTTTAAAAAAAAAACACAGTTTATCAATTCATAAAGAAAAATGGAGTTGAAAGAAATAAAACATTAGTTGGAGGTTTAAGAAAATAGCATCTCCATGTTTTCCTTTAAAAGTCTTTAGAACTCCTTAATAGGCTACTTTGGTGTTCAGTGAGACGCTTGTTTCAGGAACAATCAGAGATGGGATAAGATGAAATCTTACCAGCCACGAGTCAGTAATCATTGAAACCAAATGATGAATATGACAGATTATTATGCTGTCTTTCTACTTTGTGTTTCTTACAATTTTTCATCGTTAATGGCTTTTAAAACATCACACTTATAGCTTTGTCTCTCTTAGATTGTCTTTTGCTTAATGTTGCTAAAGAGACCATGCTATTTGGTGCTGCAAATCTAGAACTTTTATCTTCCAGAATATTACCTATTTTTGTTGCTATGAAATTCTTCTTGCTATTTCTAGAAATGCTTCTTTCTTTAAAATCTACTTTTTCCAATATGACAATACCTTCATGTTCTTTATTTCACTGTTAATTTAATGGTATATATATATATATATATATTCATTACTTTAAACCATTTCCTGTTTATGAAGCATCTCTTCTAAGAATTGACTTGAATTCTGTTTTCACATAGTGTTCATGAGCAGTGTATTTTACGCAAATTGTGACATACTTGAAAATAAAAAATACTTTATTAGTGTCATATTTTTATTGATTATACGTTATTTTCACTCCATTGCCTCAGCTTCTCTTACATTAATGGAGTATTTCTTTTCCACTAGTTTGCAACTTACAAAGTTATTTATTTTTGTTTTTGAGACAAGTCAGATTAGGGACCACAATATGACCCCCTCATGTCAGGGTCCGCTTCCCTTGTCCTCTCACATGCTGGGATTACAACTGTGCACCACACACGTATACCACACCAGTCATGTGGTATTCTAATAGCTACTCTCTCAATGACAGCATGCATCTTCCTCAGTTTGCTAGAATCTAATGCTACTGTTTCATTTTTCAATGAAGATAGAGGTCTTCCATCTCTTTAGAAGCCCATTGAATTCTCTTCCATCTTTTGTGCTGCTATTGTTAAGTATTTTAATGCTACACACACACACACACACACACACACACGTAGCATTAATATGTATATAACCTCATTTATATTGTAATCATGCTGGTCAGCTAATAATCACATAGATCTACCTACTCCCTCTTCAGAACCTTTCTTCACTTCTGTACTTTTATCTAACAGAATGCTTCTAGGCTTAAAGTATTAGCTTTGTGTGAATCTTCTGGAAAAGAAATTTTTTCAGGTTTCCTTTGTTCAAGAATGCCTTTATTTTACCTCCATCTTTGAAAAGTGGCTAATCATTGGCTAACATTAAGTTTCTGACAGTATTTTAACATTCTGTTTTGGCTTGGCTTTTAATGTTAGTCTTTAAAGTGAGCTTCTCTCTCTCTCTCTCTCTCTCTCTCTCTCTCTCTCTCTCTCTCTCTCCCTCCTCCCTCCCTCCCTCCCTTCTTCTCTCCCTCCCTTCCTTCCTTCTTTCTTTCATTTCCTTCTCTGTTTTAAAATAGAGGTCCCTCTTCCAGTAGTGCTGAGACACAGGCCAGAGACAGAGACACAGCTCCACCCTGCCACCTACAGTACTTTCAGAGACCTTCACTCAGGGGAGGCTGGGGTTCTTCACTCAGACAAAGAAAAGAATTTCAGGGCAAGCCACTATGAACCATAGCTTGGGTTTGTCAAGAAGAGATTGTGAGCTTCTGTGCCTAACTCTGTGTATCCAAAACACTATGCATGCTCTTGGAGGTCCAAGGGTGACTTTGGGAATCACCCTGGATTACTCTACCTTTTATTTTTTTTACTTCCCTTTGGGGTTTCCTAGGCTCTGTCCTCCAGGGCCAGAAGTATAGGCTGCCACCATTTTTGTCCAGTGTTTTTATGCGGGATCTGGGCTCTGAACTCAGGTCCTTCTGCTTTTGAGTCAGAGACTTAACCCCTGAACCATCTCTCCAGCCCCAAGAAGAAATTTTAAATTTTTTTTATTTATTATTTATTCAATTGTGTGTGTATGCATGTGTGTGCATGTGTATGTATGTGTGTAGAACCACGGACGAATTCAGGAACCACCATGGACGCCTCCACTTCCTCCTTGTTTACTCTGCCCCGGGATTCATAGGCTCCGCCCTACCAGGACCAGAAACGCAGGTCGCCCCCGCTTCCGCCCAGCGTCTATACGTGGGCTTAGGATCAGAACTCGGGACCTTTGCCTAGGATCAGAACTCGGGACCTTCTGCCTGCAAGGCAGAGGCTTAACCCCTGAGCCACCTCTCCAGCCCCCCAAGAAGAAATTTTATCACAGATTTAAACATGAAAATTTAACAAACTCATGGAAGCTTCTCAAGACAGTCATAATGAAGAACGTTAGTATGAGCCCTGCATATGATTTTTGTGCTGCTTAAGCTGCATAGCAAAAGATTTCTAAAAAACTGTTGATCTTATTAAATCTCCCTACATTTGTTTTGATAAGTGAGATCAGAGTTGATGGCTGAGGTGCCTCAGATGGGATTACAAAATAATGAGGTAAAACCAAGAGTCACAAAGTTCGCTCACAGGGATTGAGATGAGACTTTTACAGTAAAGACCCGAGTTTATCTGAGATTCCTATAAAATGACAGGTTTATAGCTGGGAATAAATAAACATCATACTTGTTCAAACATGATTATATATATATATATAGTTTCCATGTAGACAACTTTCATAGCAAATACTATTTACTATACTGGAATTCTTGACTCTCAGCTGGAGAGAGACTTTAACCAGACTCTGGAGTAAAGGACTCCTCTTCCTTCCTATGGCCCCTTGGTTTTCCCTGTCTTTTCATTCTTTCCTGGGTTTTGAAAGTGCCGGATACTTTTTGTGTCTAATGTGTGCTACTGTGGTTCCCTTGTATATTTATCTTGCTTAGGATTTTCAACCGTTTTAATTTTAAAATTGCATTTATTATTGTTGTGTCTGTGCCTGTGTAGGTTATGTACACCTGTACAGGAGTATGCAGAGACCAGGGCAGAACTGTCTGGAATCTTCCTCTGTTGTGCTCTGTCATTTTCCCTTCAGGCAAATTCTATCATTTAACCAGAAGCTTCTGTGTCAGCTAGGCTGGCTGACCAGCTAGCTCTTCGGATTTGCCCACCAACCCAGCCGTCATGGCGTACCACCATGCCTGGCTTTTTAAGTGCTAGAGATTCGAACTTGGGTCACCAGGCTTAGCAGTCTCACTCTTACCCACTGAGCCATCTCCCCAGTCCTGTTGTAACTCTTTAAGTCTTATCTGAACTCTCAGTATATAAAGTTCACAGCCCTTATCTCTTTCAATATTGACTCTTTATCACTTTCCCCTCCCCTGAGATTTCAAATAAAAGTATTCCAACTTCCTTTATCACTTCCACATATATTTTAGCTTTTCTTTTTCTGAATTCATCTATTATTTGTCACTTCATGCTGTAGCTGCTAGCTTTCTACTGGCACCTCGCATCTCCTTCCACTGTGCTTAATTGGACATTAAAATCACTTATTGAATGTCAACCTTAATTGCTCTATATGTCCATTCCAGAATTCACATTCTTAAAATTTTTAATGAATATAACGTCTTTACTGAAATAATCTATTTTCATCATTTATTAAAAACATAATGAATGTTGCAGTGACTTAACATTCTAGTCTGTCAACTCTATTTGATAAATCATCTGTGGGATTTGTGGATACTGCTCATTTTTCCCTCATACTTTCAATTAGTTGATACTATATCTTTTAATATGAATTTTTTTTCTGTCGTGATTTTAGTGTCAGACAATGTGGAACATATGTTCAAGTAACAGGAGGTTAAAGATGACATCTACTTCTTCCAAAGAAGATCAACATTTGCGTCTGGCCATCAATGAGTCTGGAGAATAGATCTCTCCACTCTTGTGTGGATTAGAGTTCAAAGCTGTAACTCCACAGTGTGAGAGATGACCCACTTTCTATGTATCCTCATCCCTAGGATGTAACTCTCTGGAATATCCACTGAACGTCTGGGAAAACTAATAGGTCCCTTGTCTTGGCAGGTTTTGAACTGAGTTTTATCTGCTTCTCACCTTAAGATTGCTGAAAATTCTTCTAGGTTCCTAAGATTTTCATACGGAACTTTCTTGTTGCTAGATAAAGCTTCCAAGCAGAAAGCAGGTGAAAGAGAATAGTGACACCTCATGTTCCACGGAACTTGGTGCATTTTTCTTTTCCCAAATATATAGTCTCTCACGTTCTGAATGCCTTGGTAGTTCATTTTTTATTCCCACTTTCGATCTATACATCTTTTTCAGTTATACATTGTATGGATACAGGTCTGATACAAATTATTCCTTTCTTATCAAAATTGGAAGGTTCATGTAATTGGAAGCTTCAAACTAGGTATTTCTGCAGCATCAGAATTATGAACAAAATTTTACAATTATCTTCAGGTAAAAGTAATAATTCCATTTCTCATTCATATATATGGTACAAATGCTTATTAAATATAGGAAAAATATAGAGGACTAAACAGGATTTCATATGAAACAAAAGTAAAATCAAGAGAATATGCACTCTGTGAGTAAAATCAAGAGACCAAGGTTATTCATGTGCATAAGTGAGATTAATTTGCTCACTGATACTAAGTAAGGTAAAGGAATTGTGGAAATAAGGAAATATGACTCAGGAATTAAGTCTCTGCCTCACAAGCATACAGACCTGAGTTTGGATTCTAGATCCCACATTTAAATGCCAGATGGAAATGGGAAAGCCTGCATGCACGTCAGGCCAGGGAAACTCCATAGCAAAGTGAAAAGGACGTAGAGCAATCCAGAATGATTTCTGAAATCACCTCTGGGCCTCCACAGGCACACACTGCCCTTTGATATACAGACCCGACCCTCCCCCAGCACACACAAACACACAAGGAAATATCTTGGGATCTCGATGTTGATTATAGTCACTGAAATACTAAAATTAATTATTAAGCCACATATATTACAAATATGATCCTAATATCAGATTTATCATTTGAATAAAATGAGAAGTCCATAAATAGGTAAAATATCTGTACAACTATAAATTTTATTACCTTATCATAAATGAGATGGTATGAATCATTGAAGAAAGAGTAATTGATTAAATAAATATTGCAACTGCTAAGTACTCTTACTGGAACAGAGCTAGATCTGTCATTTATGCTTGATAGCAAACCAAATACAAGATAATAAAAAGAAAGAAACCACAGGTTTCAATTATTACCTTACTTAATGTCAAAAAATAAAACTCATAAAGACTTAGGAAGAAATCATTTTGAAACATTTCTTTTAAAATGGATGAAAACATTAAGAAAATTAAGATTAAAGGAAAATAAAGCCAGAAACCAGAAACACATTGAAATTACTAACATTGTGAAATGAACATACTGAACATGGTGACAGAGCTCAGGAGTCTGAGGCAAGAAAAATAGTATGGATTTCATAGCAAGTACCTCTCACAGAAAAAAAAAAAGAAGAAGAGAAAAAGAAAGAAAAAGGAAAATAGGAAAAAAGAAAGGAAGGAAGGAAGGAAGGAAGGAAGGAAGGAAGGAGGAAAGAAAGAAGGAAGGAAGGAAGGAAGGAGGAAAGAAAGAAGGAAGGAAGGAAGGAAGGAAGGAAGGAAGGAAGGAAGGAAGGAAGGAAGGAAGGAAGGAAAGAAGAAGGAAGGAAGGAAGGAAGGAAGGAAGGAAGGAAGGAAGGAAGGAAGGAAGGGAAAGAAAAAAGAAATAAGGAAGGAAAGAAGGAAAAAATTGAAAAGGATATTGTAAAACATATGGTAATTTTAAAAAGAATTAAATATAAAAAATAAATTAGTAATTTCTGTACTCTTAAAAAATTTCTTGTTATATACACATCCAAACTAATACATCTCAATGAAATACACATTTCACAAAAATTATAAATTACCATATTTAATTAACAAAGATTTGGAATAATTAAACAGACTATTATTTAGGGGAAATGTATTATGTTATTATATTAGCATTTTTTCAAAAGGTTTTGCCTACATGCATTTATGAATGTTGTTCAATATTTTAAAAGATAAATATTTTTACTAACTCATTTCACACTAGTAAGAATGATAAGCAGCTGCTAAGCTAATTGGATATATCTAGGATAATACTAAATCAGAATCACTAAAGAAAACAGAAGAAACATTGTAAAGATAATTTGGGTTCCAGAAAGATTCATGTATCTTGAATAAATAATTAATAAATCAGCAATTCGTTTGAAAATTGATACCTTTCCCAAATCAGTATCTTTTGTTTAACAAAGCATTAAGTACCATCTGACAGCCAACCCTTACCTAAGGATTTCTTTCGAAGAAGTATGAATCACAAAATACCAAAGTTAAAAAAAATAGCCATAAAAGGAGAATTTTAAGTTTCTTTTTAATTTAAAAATTTTTTGTGTGTGTACATGTGTGTGTGTGGAGAGGGGCATACACATGTGTGTGTCTGTGTGTGTGTTCTGATATATGTCTCATATCAGAAATCACATGCAGGACTCAAAGGACATCTTTTGAGAATTGGTTCTTTCCTGCAACATTGTAAGATCAGGCGAGCTAGACTAAGGATGTCTGGCTGATTCTTCTGCCTCTACTTTCCAGCTCATTGTAGGAGTGCTATGACTGCAGGTTTTAACCACTCTGTTTGATTAGTGATGTGTTTCAATAACTCGAGTCATTGGATTTTTACTGAAAGTGCCCTCACCCACTGAGCCATTTCATAGGCCCAGAAATTTTCATAGTTTCTACCATTTGTTGTGCATTTCCATAACACTGAGAGATAAGTTGTTGTTCTGATTTCAATGAATTATTTAGTGTGCATGCATAGCAAACAAAATGTACAGAATAAGAAGATCCAAACATTATAGTGAAGCAATTATATGTCTTACCATCTATTAGGGAAATAATTGGGATGATTTTCTGAACAATAAAATCTTGCAACTTTAAATTACTTTTTGTTCTGATAACATCTGAGATTGTTTTTCATTTTCCCCAAGTTTTATGTTTTTTCTGGAGAAAAAGAAAAAAAATAACCATTATAGAATTTCTTGACAATTATTATCACGTCATTAACTTTTATTAAGATGCATTAGATTTGATGACTCAATTCAGTTAGACTTAAAGGTACTTTAGTCTATTCAAAGACCTCTTGATAAAGTACCACCCCATTCTATGCTTTAACTCTTCAATACACAAGTTAAATTCTCTCCTTTCTTTATACTGAGTTCATTCTCAGAATGGATGTTTCTAATTTGGTATTTCAGGAAATTACTGTTCTTTGTCATTGAAGAAATTTAATTCTTTGTATTCAGTTAAGTAGGTTAAACAATTTCATCAGGAAATAACATTTTAATTATCAAGGAAATGCTTTTGAATAAAAAGAAAATAAATTTTTAAGACAAATTGAATTCAAGGTGTTATCCACTGTTGCTCATTTATGTAAAAATATTGGCTGAACACATGTGAGATGGGAGGTATGCTCTGTCTCTCTTCTCTGTGTCCAGTTTATTTAAGTTACAAATGAGTAACTGAATTCACACTTAATTCAAATGTCCATAATTTTCCAGTAGATAGTTCTAAAATTGCCTTTATTCTAATTTTCAGCGAGAACTACATATGAAATCATCAAATACAGGTAAAACTATGGGAACTCCCTGTACTTTATTCACTCGTTTCTTTGGTATAAATGCCCTGTGGCAAACTGTCAGTCAAATGGTAATATCTCCTGAGCTCAACCAGCAACTTCGTAAAGAAATCTTGAAGTCAATGTGGAAAGAATATTTCCTCACATTTACATTCATTTCCTCACACATTTATAATTCCTATTCTGGACACTGAATCTAGAAAATGCACCATCTAAACATATCAGTTCACAATAATAATTCACTAAGCATTTTCATTATGAAGACAGTTTACTTGCCTGTAATTCTAGGATTTGGAAGGTTGAAGCAAGAAGAACTCAAGTTTGAGTCCAGTTTGGGCTACACAGTGAGACTTTATCTAGATTAAGCAATCAAACAAAACCACCCATTACTTAAGATCATGAAAATTGACAATTGCAATTGGACTTCTTTAGCTCTATGGTTTTTTGTGGGGGGGAACTACAGATGTCTCTAATGCATCTGACTGAAACTGTATCCCTGTCTTCCACTGTGTACAAAATGGAATTCAGAATGGATCAAGGACGTTAATGTAATACCTGAAACTTTGAGACTACAGAATAGGAGAAAAACTTCAAGTTCTAGGCATAGGGAGTAAAATAATGAATAAGACTCCAACAGCTCATAAAATGATAGCAAGAATTAACATATTTAAAATTGATTAATTAAAGCTTCTGTGCAAGCCTAGGAAATAATTATTACAGTGAAAAGTATCTCTAGATTGGCTGAAGCAGCTTTGCTAGCTAGACTTCTAACAAAGAACTAATATTCACAAAACATAAATTTTTTAAAAAAATTAATACCAACAGTACAAATAATCTAATTAGTAAGTCAGCAAATGAGCTGAACAGATATTTGTCAACTGAAGAACAAATGGCTAATAATACAAGAAAGAATATTCATCATCTTTAGCAAATATCAAAAATATGTAGAGATTCCATCTCACCCCAGTGAAAATGGCTACCATGAAGAAAACAAAGTAAAGCATGAATGTTGACAAGCCCCACACCCCAACTGGATTTCGACCCAAAAGAGTCAAAATCAGAATGCTCAGAGGTTATAGAGCTTGTCATAGCTCTATGCACCATAGCCAAATTATGGGATCAGTCTCAGTATCAGTTAGTGCTAAATGGTTTATAAAGTGTAATTTTTATACACATTATACTCAGCCACAAGAGAGAACAAAATTATGCCAATTGCAGGAAAATGGATGGAGCCACACCTCGATCTTAACAATAAGCAAAATAAGCCAGGTTCACCAACACACGTGCATCACACATTTTTTCCTTTTCTGTGGATTGTCGTGGGGAGGGCTTAAGAGTAAGAAGGGGTGCACTAGGAGAAAAGGGTGAAGAAAGAGAGGAGAAAATAAAGGATAATAGGAATGAGTATGTATAAAACACATTCATGCATGGAAATGTCCGAGTTAAACCCATGACCGAGTACAATTAATACTGCCTTAAAAAAGAAAAAACACATTCAAGGATTATCCAATGTTTGCTCATTTTTGTTATTTTGAGTTTTTAAAATCAGAAACAGTAGCCACAAACAACTTTACATATAGGTTTTAACTTCTCAAATCTCAGTTTCTAGAACTGTAATCCAGATTTAAATAATGAATGTGTATGTATTTCTACCACATGACTCCACTTACTCCCAGTAAATTATTACCACCCCAGAACAAGAAGAAAAACAAAGATAAAAATTCTAAATTCATCCTTTCACACAGTCCAGTTGCATATTTACTAAAACTGGAAAAGAATTTAAAACAGCATGCTAATAATTATGAAATCAAAAGAAAATTTGAAAGGTGTTCTGATTTTGAAAAGCAATCACAATGATTGGTTAAAACTTACCAAGCTTCCGTGAATGCATCACTGCGCACAGAAAGCATAAAAGCCGTAGAAGTTCGCCTGTCATCCCTGGGGCTATGTAATTTATTTTCAAATTGGGTAATAAAAGTACTTGAATGTTGTAATGGTTTCAGTGTGCGTTTCCCTCACAGACTCACATGCCTGAATCCTTAGTCGATGTTACTGTTTAGCAACCTTAGGAGATAGGGCCTTGTCGGAGGAAGGAATAAATATCACAGTGGAGTGAGCCTTCAGGTTTAGTAGTTAGGCCCTGTTTCCTTAGTTTCTTCTTGCTCTCTTAGCTTTTCTGATGGCAGAGGTGACCTCCCAGCTTCTGCCTCCAAGCCACATCTTCTGCTACAAAAGTTCCATCATAATGGATTATATCTCCTCTGATACCATAAGCCAAAATATCTCTCTATTAAGTTGCTTGAGTGTGCGTATTGCCTCACAGCAAAAGAGAAGTAAATGTAAGAGTTATTTTATGTTCTTAATTCATGAAAGAAATCTTTCGCTCTACAGAAGAATGCAAGCTAAATATAGGTGGAATGACCAACATTTATTTTTTAATTCGCAGCCCTAATAGGATGGTGATTCGGGGAAGAAAGAAAATAGCAGAACAAATCAAGTTGATTTGTAAAGCTGTAAGTATGAAGCAAAAGGGAATTTGTTAAAACAGAAAATACAAAAATTGAAAGAAATATTAAACAGCACAAAACCTGAATGGCATAGGAAACTATCAAATGTGAAAACTGTGTTTATGTGTTGATGACTATGGTGTGCAATTGAGTGTTTCCCAGCTTGTCCAGTTGCATTTAAAAGGTTTCTAGATTTTTATTGCATTAATTATAACTCAAGAAAGCCAAAAATATAAAATAAAATAATCTGTTAAAATACAATTAACTTCTCACACTAAGCTAATATTTACACATATTTTATATTTACACAAAAATATTATTTATACAAAATATTATACATATATACTTGTACATAATATATGAATGTAAATACATTTATATGTAATATATTATATTTATTGTATTTTAATCATTTATTAGAGAGAGAAGTCAGAGAATAACTTTCAGAAGTGAGTTCTCTCCATCTACCATGTGGGCTTCCAACGATCAAACTCAGATCTCTGGGCTTTTAAACAGGCATTTCAATTGCTGAGCCATCTTGCTAGTCACATATTTGCTTAATTTTACTGAAAACAATGGATAAGCTATTGTTGCTATTGAGCTATATACTGAAGTGAACAGATAATTTTTGTGGCTATTATAAATGGTTATTACTTTTCTGAATGTAAAACATGAGCCTACACTTGAAAGTTCAGTGTTGTGAAGACTGCCATTTTGTGAAAGTCTTTGATGGTATTAAGGAAGTTGCATGGCAGATTATGCATCATCTCTTATTGGACTTTCTCCTGTTTGCAGATCCTTTGTGTGACAATCACGTGACTGTGGCATGATCTGTCTAAAACATTTAATTACCTAAAGCAATTTCATCAATTACTCTTGAAATCTGTTCGATCGACAACTGAACTGACAAACAAAACCACGCAAAAAAAAATATGCCAACACTTTTGAAGTTTAAATCGATTTTTAAACACTACCGGAGAAAGCATTACAGAAAATTCCTTTTTTTGAAATACAAATGAGTACCTAGCAATGACATGAAATAACAATGTAAGCTTAAAAAAATGTTTTCCTTAAATAACCATCACCACAGAGGTTGTCATTCTGTCATACGTCGGTATGAGAAACTTAAAAATATAACTCATATGAGGCTGATCAAATGGTAAAGTTGGAATCGAATGTTCTCACTCTGTCCAGTGCGATGCCTCTTAATGAAACGTATCAAGGACTCCTCCGCTCGCTCTTCTAGAGCCCACAGTCAGGCAGCTGCAGGATCTGCTGTTAGTACTGTGCACGCACCTGCAAAGACTAGCAACCATCACCACTGTGTCTGACCTAGTGTCTAAACTTAAGCAATTGATTCTGCATCTCCCCTCTGAAGAAAACAGAAAATGCTCCATACTTTCCAGCGTCTTTTTTCCAGGTGCCTAAGTTACTTCCTTTTGCTCTCTCTCCCAGAACATGGATCCCATATGAGAAGTCAGCCCTGACTCCACCTCCAGCCACATCACCCCATGTCCTGAGTTCCAGCCTTTGCTGCTTCTCTCACCCTGGACAGAGGATCTGGAGATTCTCCTCCCTATATCCAACATGCTTATCCTAGTCAGCACTCCTAAAGTTCAACTATTCCATACCACTTGTCTGGGGCTTGTTGAGTACCCAGCATCCATCTCTAAGCATCTCATGATCGCATCCAAACATTTATGACTAAGCATAAATACTCACACATTCAAAGGCAGATTTTTAAATCATTGCTTTAGAAAATATATTTTATCTACATGTGTGTTTTTACCCATATCATGACAATGATCTTTAAGAAACATTGTAATAAGCCTATAGACATGGCTACAAATTTAGAAGTGTACTGGGTTGATATTCCAGAGACTAAGCTGTCTCTTAATTTATTCACATATCCATTTATAGATAGGCATTCAAGTTCTGTCAAGTTTTTGCTACTATATGTACTGTTGCAATTAAAATTTATTATATACATGTCCTGAGTATGTGGTGCATGTATGTGTTTATGTAGGTGTGTACATGTATCTGAAGACTAGAGGCTGATATTGACGTGTGTGTGTGTGTGTGTGTGGTGTGAGTGTTATGGTACATGTGTATGCTTGTGTGGATATGTGTAGACATCCGTAGGCTAGAGATTGACACTGAGTGATTCTCCTCTCCCTCTCCACCTTCCTTTTTGAGGCAAGGACACTCACTGAACCTGGAGTTTCTCATGGGTAGGCTGGCTGGTAAAAGAGTTTCAGGAATTTTCCCATTCCCCCCTTTCCCATCTAGGATTACAGATGCACACCACTGTGGCTAACTTTTTACCTGGGTGTCAGAGATCCAAGCTCAGCTTCTCCTGCTCGAGCAGCAAGCACTTTACCACCTGAACCATTGCCCCAACCCATACACACAAGTTCTTTTACCTTGAAGCAATAAGTGATCATCTAAACTTACGGCATTTTAGTATATATTATAAAGTTACTTCCAAAATATTGCTGCAAGAAGTGACCTATCCTTTGGAACTTAGGAAGGTAATTCCTACCTCCATCCACCATGTCAGTAGGTGTGGTTAAATCCTGGGCTTTTCCTGAGGAGAATAGACAGGACAATGGCCAGGCTCCAGGGGTCTAAGAAAACAACAATATTGTTCCTCCATCCATGCAATTGCAGACAAAGGTACCTGAGGCTTCCAATTCCTGCATATCTGGGTTTCTGAAGAATAAATCCTATGTTTCCCTCACACTTGTTTCCATTCAGACAGATTTGCTTCCTATCTCCTTCAAAAAGATCTACCTGAAGGTTCCATAATCTACCTAAACAGCACAACCAGTTGGGAACCAATTTGGAGACCAAGGGTTCAAACACATGAACCAGTGGGGGACACTTTATGTTCAAACCACAACAGCCAGGGTTCCAACTGAGGTTTTCTCCCGCTGATGCTCTGTAGAAAGTGCTGCTCCACCTCTCAGGAAAGCAATGCTGACTGGAGACAAAAAGAGCAGAGGGAAAAGATGTTGTCATGGCCTGAAATATGCCCTCCACAGACTTGGATAGGTCATAGCAACTTTAAGAAGAAGGCAGTAAAACCGGGGGGGGGGGGACTTGAGATGGTTTAATCCCACCCTACTCCTGAGTTAGTTCTGCTCTGGCAGTCTTACAATGCTCAGTTTCTGGATGGGTGTAACTTAGTCTTCCTCCAGCTTCTGCCTTCACCCATGCCATGAAAGACTGTATTTCCCCTTTGGAATAGAAGCTGAATAAATCTCCCTTTCTCCCTTAAAAATTGTTTGACTTTGGGTGCTCTCTCACAGCAACAGAAAAAAGTAACGAGTACAGATGCTATCATATCTCCAAAGTTTTGGATCCACGTCTGAAAATATTAATGAACAAGATTATATTCTATTTATTAGAACTGCTATACTTTTGAGTTGAGAGACTATCAAGACCCAAATGTCTCTAATATTTATTGAGTTCTCTCTTACTTTTAACTGAAAACATAGTAATGTTATGGTATTTTGAACTATTTTTTCCCTTTGTTATTAACTTGCAGATCTTCAATTTGCCTTTTTAACAAAGAAGATATTAGCTCTCATAACTTCTCAAATTTTAATTTGAGAAATCTTTGACCTACAACATCAGGATTCTGGTAAGGACTGATGATTGCTGATTGAAATAAGCAATACTAAGGCTTCTTTTAGATGCATATGAAACCAGATGCTGTATAAACAAAACTCTAAAACATTTGTCTGCTTTACCCCAGATTCATAATTCAAACTTTGAACAGAAATTACTTTTGATTTACTACTAGGAAAAATGATAATTACAATCATTCATTCAACAGACTTCTACTTGCAGACCAAGTACTGAGTCTACAGTGGTAAAGCAAGGCGAAATCTTGCTTTTATTTTTTTACTATTATTATTTCCCCTCCCTCCCTCCCTCCACCTCCCCATGACCCTCCTGCTACCCCCTTCCCTCTCCCCTCCCTCCCCATCCTCCAGTGCTTCCCCCCCAATCCCCAGAACATCCTTTACTGTGCATGACAAACTCTCCTCTGAGTCCTCCTCTCCGATGAGGTGCAAGGACCCAGGGGCATATCCCAGAATCCTTTCCTGTGTCCCCTTAAGCTTAGGAACACTACTGTGACTGTCAGTCCCTAGCCTCCAAGGTTCCTTTAGTCCAAGCTAGACTATGTGGGGTCAATAATGTGTTGGACATAGCACAGGTCATGCAAAGTCTTATTATGATTGCTTCAGCCCTAACTTGTGTGGAGTATCTTGCATATCATTACTCTTCCCATCCTTGTGCTCTTACAATCTTACCACCCCCTCGTCCACAAATTTCCCTGAGCTTCAGGATGGGGAGAGATTAGGCTGGCCCAGTTCCAGGTGGTTGATATAGATATTCTGAATTATGGTTTGTTGATTTTTTTTTCGGTTTTGCTGCTCCTGCAATGCCCTTGGCTCCATCCTGATAGGTATTGGAATTTACCCCCTGGCCAGATATAAAAACCTGCTAAATAAGAGTCTTGTTATGAGAGTATATTCAAAGGTAGATGGAATAAAAGTAGGAGATCATGGTGAGAGAGGGGTCACCCATTTGCAAAATGGTTACTTTCTATCAGGTAGACTATATGCCCACCTCTTCTGGGCATATAGTTGCATATGATCAGGAAGGAAAGTCTATGAACTTAACCAGATGTCTCATTACTTACTTGCAGTCCTTGATGGTGGCCTATTTTCTCTGCTGTAACATAGTCTCCTCTCTCCTTGTTTCTGGTGGGGCCCTCCTTCCCCATCCCTCCTGTTTATAATCTTTACAATTACTGTAGGCATTACAGAGATTTGTCTTTGAGTGTCTCTAAGTGGGTTTGGTAGTAGGATCCACCTATTAGGAAGTACATACAGTGCTCTATTTTCCATGTCTGGGATACTTCACTCAATATAATTGTTTCTAATTCCATTCATTTCCCAGCAAATTGCATAAATTCATCATTTTTGATGGCTGAGTAGTACTCCATTGTATAGATATACCACATTTTCCTTATCCACTCATCAACTTGTTGAACATTTGGGCTGGTTCCATGACTTTGCTATTGTAAACAGTGCTGCTATGAACATGGTCGTGCTTGTGCTATCGAGGTAAATTTTTGCTGTATGAGGGGTTATTCCCAAAAGTGGAATAGCAGGGTCATATGGCATTTCAATCTTTAACTTCTTTAAGAATCGCTAGATGGCTGGCCAGAATAGTTGTGTGAGTCTGCATTCCCACCAGCAATATAGGAGAGTACCCCTCTCTCCACATCCTCTCCAGCATTTGGTGTTCTTTGTATTGTGGATTTTTGCCATCCTGACCGGAGTGAGATGATATCTCAGGGAAGTTTTGATTTGCATTTTCCTGATGGGTAAGGATGTGGAGCATTTTTTAATATATTTGTTAGACATTTTAATTTCGTCCTTGATAAAGTTTCTTATAAATTCCAGGGCCCATTTTTTAATTGGCCAATTTGTTTCCTTGGTGTTTAGTTTTCTAAGTTCTTTGAGCACTCTGGATAATAGAGCTTTATCAGATATGTGGTTTGTGAAGATTTTCTCCCATTCTGTGGGTTGTCTTTGTGCTTGAGTTACAATCTCTTTATCTGAACAGAAGCGCTTTAATTTCACAAGATCCCATCTGTTGAGTGTTGGTTGTATTGACTGTGCCATTGGATGTCTGTTTAGGAACTGTTGGCCTAGCCCAATCAGCTCGAGGGAGTTCCCTATCCTTTCAACTATGGTTTTTATAGTCTCTGGCCTTATATCGAGGTCTTTGATCCATTTGGAATTAATTCTTCTACATGGTGATAAGTACGGGTCCAGTTTTAATATTCTGCATGTGGAGATACAGTTTTACCAGCACCATTTGTTGAAGATGCTGTTCTTTTTCCATTGGATTCTTTGGGCCCCTTTGTCAAAGATCAAATGGCTGTAGTTGTGTGAACTTATATCTGGGTCTTCAACCCTTATCCATTGATCTGTGTGTCTATTTTGGATCCAGTACCAGGCTGTTTTTACAACTATGGATTTGTAGTATAAACTAAGGTTTGGTATGATGATACCTCCAGCAGTGTTTTTATTACTCAGGATTGTTTTTGCTATCCTGGGTCTTTTGTGCCTCCATATGAATTTTGAGATTGTTTGGTCAACTTCTTTAAAGAATTGCTTTGGGATTTTAATTGGTATAGCATTGAATCTGTATATTGCCTTTGGTAAGATGGTCATTTTTACGATGTTGATTCTGCCAATCCAGGAACAAGGGAGGTCTTTCCACCTTCTGGTGTCATCTGTAATTTCTTTCTTTAGGGTTTTAAAGTTTTCATTATAAAGGTCTCTTACTTCCTTGGTTAGGTTTATAGTCACTACAGTAAATGGGATTGTTTCTCTCAGGGCTTTTTCACTTCTTTCATTCTGGGCATATAGGAACACCACTGATTTTTGCACATTTATTTTGTATCCTGCCACCCTGCTGAAATTCTGTATTAGTTCCAGGAGCTTCCTGGTGGAATTTTTGGGATCACTCAGGTATAAGATCATGTCATCTGCAAATAGAGATAACTTGACTTCTTCCTTGCTGATTTGAATCCTTTTTATGTCCCTTTCTTGTTTTATGGCTTCAGCTAAGACTTCGAGTACAATATTGAATAGAAGTGTTAAGAGTGGACAGCCTTGTCTAGTTCCTGATCGAAGTGGGAATGCTTCAAGTTTTTCCCCATTGAGTAGAATCCTTGCTGTTGGCTTATTGTATACAGCTTTTATTATATTGATAAAGGTTCCTTCCATTCCAAACTTCTCTAGGGTTTTGATCATAAAGGGCTGTTGGATCTTGTCGAAAGCTTTTTCTGCATCTATTGAGAGTATCATGTAGTCTTGGACTTTGGACTGGTTTACATGATGAATTACATTTATTGATTTGCGTATGTTGAACCAACCTTGTGTGCCTGGGATAAAGCCTACTTGATCCCCATGAATGATCTTTTCGATATATTTTTGAATCCGATTTGCTTAGACTTTGTTGAGAATCTTTCCATCTGTGTTCATCAGAGAGATTGACCTATAGTTTTCTTTTTTAAGTGTATCTTTATTAGGTTTTGGGATTATGACGATATTAGCTTCATAGAAGGAATTTAGTAGTGTTCCGTCCTTTGCTATTTGATGGAACAGTTTAAGGAGTATTGGTGTTATTAGCTCCTTGAATGTTTGCTAGAACTCTGTGCTGAATCCATCTGGTCCAGGACATTTTTTGGTAGGAAGATTCGAGATTACTTCCTCGATTTCCTCATATGTTATAGGATTATTTAAATAATTCACAACTTCCTGATTCAATTTAGGTAAGTTGTGTTTACTTAGGAATTCATCCATCTCTTTTTTGCTGTCGCATTTCACAGAGTATAAGTTTTGAAATATGATGTTATAATTCTCTGGATTTTTGGGGTATCAGTAGTGATACCTTCATTTCATTTCTAATTTTGTTAACTTGGGCTTTCTCTCTCTTGCTTTTGGTTAATTTAGCTAGGGGTGTATCAATCTCATTGATTTTTTCAAAGAACCAGCTTTTTGACTGGGTGATTTTCTGTATAGTTTTCCTAATCTCGATTTTGGATATTTCTCCCCCTATTTTGCTAATCTCCTCCTTCTACTTCTTTTGGGATCAGATTGCTCTAGTGTCTCTAAAGCTTTAAGCTGCATTGTTAAGTTATTTATTTCTGATGTTTCCATTTTTTTGATGTAGGCAGTAAGAGCTATGAACTTGTTTCTTAGGACAGCTTTCATTGTGTCCCAGAGATTTTAGTAAGTTGTATTTTCATTATTGTTCACTTCCAGGAAATCTTGAATTTCCTTTGTAATTTCTTCCTGCATCCAATTCTCTTTCAGCATCCTAGTGTTAAGTTTCCAGGAGTTAGTGTATATTCTGTTGCTTGTGGTGTTGTGGATGTCAAGCTTTAGGCCGTGGTGGTCTGATAAGGTACAGACTAGAATTTCAACTTTCCTGTATATGTGGAGATTCGTTTTGTGGCCCAATATGTGATCTATTTTGGAGAAAGTTCCGTGTGCTGCTGAGAAAAATATGTATTCTTTGGTGCGTGGATGAAAAGTTCGATAGAGATCTATAAGGTCCATTTCAGTAAGGGTTTGATTAAGCTCCAAAGTGTCTCTGTTAAGTTTTTTGCTTGTTGATCTATCCCATGTTGAGAAGGCAGTGTTGAAATCCCCAAGAATTATCGTTTTTAGACGTTGTAGGGTTTGCTTAATGAATGTGGGGAGCCTGTTTTGGGTGCATATATATTCAGTATTGTGAAGTCTTCCTGGTCAATTGTAGCTGTGAATAAAATGTAGTATCCCTCTGTGTCTCTTATGATTTTTTTTGTTTGAAGTCCACTTTGTTCGATAGCATAATGGCTACCCCTGCCTGTTTTTTGTTTCCGTTAGCTTGCATAATTTTTCACCAGCCTCTTATTTTTAGGATGTGCCTATCTTTTGTGGTGAGATGGGTTTCCTGCAGGCAGCAGATTGATGGATTGTGATTTTTAATCCAAGTTTGTAATCTGTGTTTCTTGATCGATGAGTTAATTCCATTAACATTTAATGTTATAAAGGAGAAATTATTTTTAATTCCGGTCATTTATTATGTTTAGTGGCTTTTGTAAGCGTATTGTTTCACTTTTAGGTTTTGGTAGTATTATACTTCCCTTCTGTTCTCCTGGATATGCCTTTTTTTTCTTCAAGTTTGAGTATCATTTCTAGCATTTTTTGAAGCCCTGGTTTGGTGGACATGTATCCCTTCAAGTTGTCTTTGTGCTGGAAAACTTTTCTTTCTCCCTCAATCATGACGGATAGTTTTGCAGGGTATATCAGCCTGTGTTGACATTTTTGCTCATTCAATACTTGAAGTACCTCTCTCCAAGCTCTTCTTGCTTTTACTGTTTCCATTGAGAAATCATTTGTTATTTTAATAGGTTTACCTTTAAAAGTGACTTGTTTTTTTTTCCCTTGAGGCTCTCAGAACCATTTCTTTATCTTGAATGTGAAGTGTTTTAACTATTATTTGCCTGGCGAGTTTCTATTTTGGTCATATCTGTTTGGGGTGTGGAAAGCCTCTTGTTTATGGATGAGCCTCTTTTCTTTTAGATAAGGAAAGTTTTCCTTGATGATCCTTTGGAAAATTCCCTCAGGTGTGGTATTTTGGTATTCTTGTTCTGGTATTCCATGAATACGCATGTTCAGCTTCTTCAAGGTGTCCCATAACTCTTCAATATTTCTCTCAAGTGTCTTTTTGGCTTTAGCAACGTCTTCCATTGAGCTGGTTAATACTCCCACTTTGTCTTCAAGGTCTGAAATTCTATTTTCTGCTTCATTAGTTCTGCTGATAAGACTCTGTTGAGTTCTGGGTTGAAGATAGCTTGTCTTTTAGTTCATTTTTAAACTCTGCTTGAATCTGTTTTAACTGCTCTATGCCTGGTTTTGTTTCTTGTACTGTTTTTCTCAACTCCTTCAAGTGTCTGTTGTGTTCCTCTTCAAAGTGATTGATGCGGCCATTTAATTCCTCCTGGATTTCCTCTTTCATAGTATTGAACATGGCAATGATTATGTTTTGAAAGTTGTTATCCTGGGTCAGGCTTTCTTGGCTATTTTCCGTGGGTTTGTTCTGGTTGGAGTCTATCATTATAGGATTAATTCCTTCAGTGGGAGATTTGTTTTCGTGGGTGTTGTTTCTCATGTATTTGCACTTTGACTTGGCCATTGTCATTTTAACTCTTAAGACCTTCTTTCAATTTCTGTGTGTTTTTCACTGAACTGAATTATATGACCTGAGGTTTGTGGTTGAGTGTATGTGTGGGGGGGAGGTGGAATGTTTTCTAGGTCGCTGTGAGTCCTGGCTGGACTGAGCACGTCCCAGGCGGGTGGGGAAAGGGTGAAATCTTTCAACTATGACTTTTTTCCAAATTTACGGATGGGAAAGAAATAAGAAGTCAGCAAATGCTACACTAAACAGTTACACAGCTGTGATTACAGCCACGTGAAAAACAAGCAGTAGAGTGAGAGAGGATATAGGATGGGTAAATAATTAGCTCAGAGAAGAGTTCATTTTCTTTACATAGAAAATTCCATTGGAATTCGTAACTGCAGAGCCAGGGTATCTGATAGGGCAAGGGAGCAAACCAAATGTCAGGAGAGCTTGCCAAGTTCAGATGCTTCAGGAACATTCAGGCCACTGGAAGCATTTTGGGTTTTTTTTCCACAGCTCTAATCCAAGCTGTGTTAACATTACCTTCTCTCTTGCCTATACTCCTCACTTGACCCTCTTCCCTTTACTCCTTTGCCCTGTAATCTGTTCTCATCACAGCACTAGATCAATTTTTTAAAATTATCAATTTGATCATGTCAAACTTCAAAGCAGACTCTGGAGAGTATGTACCAGTTCAGGGAAGAACAAGAGTATATAGTGAGCTCCAGGAAGGTCTAGGTTACAGACCGAGACTTAGATCTCAAACAACAACAAAAACAACACACGGCAACAAGAAGAAATGAGGCTGAATTAAACTCAAAGTTTAATATTTATTTACTCTTTCTGTTGCTATTCCCCACGTACAAAATTTTATTCATTACAGGACTGTGTGACTAGCCTGCCAGAAGAAAGAGCCTGCAGCCCTTCCACGCTGGTTCCATCCATCCTCCCAGCCTGCACCTGAGACCACGCCATACAGTTTCACTCTTAGTTTAGACTCCTGACCATGTACCAGCTGGATACTAAGAAGGATACAAGAAACAGAACTATGTCCTGGATCTGAAAGAGATGAAGACGGTGGCAGAGGAAGAGAAGGCAGAGAAAGGGAAAGCGAGAACTGAACATCAACTGGATCAATATACTTTCCTGCCTTCAATTACAAGCAGTGGGAGCCCTAGCTCCAACTAGCTGATATAGTAAGATGGCTCAGCTTTCTTCCAGGAGAGACCTTAACTCTCAGAGCTCCCCTCATGATGGTTTCAAGCTTCTGTTTCTTCTGACATTTTTATTTCTTTATATTCTGCCCCCACTATTGTCTTCCAGGTGTAACTGCTTATTTTAAGAGTGTCATTTTTATTATTACATGTGTATCAGAGGATCACAGAACAATGTTTCATCTTTCATCTTCAGTGGACCAAGAAGAATGCTTTCAGGAATCAATGAACAGTATCTCACCATCATATCCGGGTACATTTCATAAGCTGATCAACATAGATCAGAACAAGTATTGAAATCGATCACCGCAGAAAGGAGACAAGTAAAAATCTAACACTTAGCTTGAAGTGGATTGATTTCTGCCCCGGTCATACATCTACCACATGGTATAGAGTGTTGGCATACATGCCGCATGAACAAAATGCCTCTGTGGAAGTTGTAGCTATCCAGGTAGTAACTGTGTCAAGAATGAAAAAGTAATTTTATGGTTTTGAGTGGGCTGAAGAGATGATTCTGGGGTTAAGCCTTTGCCTCTCAAGCAGAGTAACCTTAGTTCAAATCCCAGATCCCACGTAAAATTGCCCGGCAGAAATGGTGGCAGGCCATACTTCCAGTCCTGGCAGGTAGATCCTGAATTCCAAAGCAAAGGCAAGAAGAAGTAGAACAATCTGTGGTGATTCTCACAAGCACCCTTGGACCTCCATGGGCACATACACACAAAGCCAAGCACAGAAGCAGAATTATCCTTTGATTTATAAGTAAATTTTTACTTAAATAACTATTTGAAAGATAATTCAAAAAATTCTGGATTTAAGTAGGCAGAAGCCACTGTGGAAAGGGCAAGGATGTGAATGTGTGGCAAGTGTTTGGTCAGTTGAGGGGGGTGGGAAGGAATAGAGAGTAACTTTCCAAATTGTGTGAAGTTGATGTGGAGGTCCTTTATAAAGACAAGCTAACACAAGGGACAAATTTAGAGTTTTTAGAGATGACAGCCTGATGGCCAAAGAACCACAGTTTAGCCTTAAGGTGGGAGAAGTTTAGAACAGAAGAGATAGTTTAAAATCAGAGGGAATACAGAGAGAGCTACCATGGAGAACATGACAGGAAAAGTTTGCAGGAAGTTCCTGGGTAGAGAAGAAATCTATAGAGCCAGCAGACAAATGTGGGTGTTTGTTTTGTAGCCTCTAGACAGGGCTGAGCTAGTGAAGTAGGAGAGTGTCAGGGTAGGGCGTGAAAGGATGTCATGCAGAAGACTGGACCTCTCTCAAAGTCCTTAGGGTAAGGAAGCCTAGGATTTATGGTATGTGGTAGGTTCTGTAAATTATCATGGTCCTGCTTAAGCAGGCTTAGTGCAACCATGCTGGATGGTCTCTGGCGGTCTTGAAAAGCCATACTTCTCTGCTAAGATCATCCTGGAGGAATTACCCAGCTCCTTGATAGGAGGAACTGACTCTAATCCTCCACAGAGATTAGGTTGCCAACCTCCCCCAACTCTTTGCTTATGAAAGGATAAGGAGATGAATTCTCCAAATCAGACAAGCTAAATCCATCTAAAGAAACACCTTGACCAGGAGTCCAATCATGAGTTGGACCCCAAGGTGAATAGACTAATGAGATATGGAGGATCAAAAAGTTCTAATCAGGTTTGCTAAAACTGGAGCTAACCAATGGGAAAAGTCATCTTTCCCAGGCTTACCTAAATTCACAAATATACCTGATCCTGCCAGCCATTAGACAGCACCCTAGCACTTCATAGTACTCCATGTCTAGAGTCTGTGAGTTCCATTCTTTCTCTCCTCTAATAATCTACCTTAATCCTCTATACCTGTTCTGGTTTCAACCTTCAACTACAAACACAAGAAACTGGATATATCCAGATGCTTAGAGAGTGACCTACAACATTTGGTGAGCCAGCCAGTAAATCAACTCCTCAACACTGCCTGCCTAGAGGAAGCTTTACAAAATGGCTTGGCTACAGCTAGCAGTAAGAAAATGTAGGTATTTGTATGAGATTGTCTGACATGGCTTGACTAAAAAAGAAGAATGGAGCAGTTGCTGGAGAGATATTTCAAAATCCAAGGATAATTCTGGTTCTGTATTTATTTGTGTGAATGTTTATGTCTATGCTTGTGTATATGTTTGTTTGCATTTAGACTATTAAGAGCAGATTCTCTGCTTTGGAGAGAATCTACCTAGTTCTCTACTCAGGAACTTTCTACATGATGAAAAAGGATGACAGAGAACTTCTTAACAGAAAAAGCAAGACACAATTGGTTACTGTGAACTAAACTGCTTCCCTTCTCCATTCCATGTGCTAGAATAACCTTCCTAAAAAAAGAGGAGGAGGAGGAAGAGGAGGAGGGGAAAGAGGAGGAGGAGAGGGGGGAGGACAGGGAAGTGGCATAGAACACAAACCCAGACTTCATCCACAAAGACAAGTTTATTTGGAAAGCTCTTCCAAAACTTCAAAGAGAGAGCAGCAATTTCCCCACAAGATGGAAATTACTACTGACTTGGAGTCAGGGGTGCAAGCTTTCAACAATTGGAGTGCTAGGGGAAGGAATTTCCGTTTGACTGGTTGGTTTGTTCCTTCCCAGAATAACTAGGAATCTGTCCAATCTCAAATCTATCAAGTGGGGTCTCTGGTTTTGAGGTCTGGTTCTGAATCTATCATTGCCCTTATACTAGATAGATGATAGATAGATAGATAGATAGATAGATAGATAGATAGATAGATAGATAGATAGATAGACAGATAGATAGGTAGATAGATGCATACATACATATATAGATACATAGAGTCTTTACAAATATAGTAAGTTAAAGTTAAAATGAGACTTTTAATCTAGGTCACAATTGATATCACTATTATATCACAGTTGCCAGGTTGGTGCCTCTGTTTTGGTCACCTATACTCATTAGATTGTTAAGAACTCAAATTGGCAGAAAAAGCAAAAAAAGGTAATATCTATAATATGGCCATATTGAGAAGAGTTTTGGTTTTTTATTTTATTTTATTTTTTCCTGTTTCCTCTTCAAAGTCCTGGTAGAAGAGGTCAAGTTTTGCCAGGTAGGGAAAGGCATGTTGTAGGTATTTGTAAATTTGGGTACACCTAGGGAAAGTGACTTTTTCTCATCAGTGAATTCTAGTTTCTGTAAACCTGATTGGTCTATTATGGGACCCAATTCTGTTGGATCAAATCTCTGGCCAGACTTCCTGAGGAATTTAGTCCATTTGCATCTAAGGAACTCTTCTCCACCTATATTTGTGAAGTTCACATCCAAGTCCCTTTATAAACAAAGGGTTGGGGGAAGTTGTGGGCCTTATCTCAGTGGGGGGGTTGGTGTCAACTTCTACATAGCAAGACCTTCAGAAGACTTTCCCAGCAGCCCTTCATCCTATTCTAAGCTACCTTGCATTTTTTTCCTCTCTCTCAGCAGAAGACATACATAACTAAACCATTCTGCTTAGGGTAGCCCCAGCCCAAAGTCTTCCTAAGTCTTTTGAGAGACAAAATACTTCTCTGGATGGTGTTAGCGCCACTTTGCTCTCCAAAAGATAGGGAGACTTGCATCTTTAAAGGGGGAATTTTGCAAGTGAAAAACAGAGACTCCAGTCTTCATCCTGTAAAGGCTATTGTATGCTGGCAAAACATAGTGCATTAAAATAAAATAATAATTTTTAAAAAATATCTCTAGCTGTGTCACATTTCTCTTCTTTCTATGATGCTGTCTGGCTACAACATGATTGGCATCCTAATAAGAAAAGGGGACCAGATGCAGGCTCATAGCAAAGTATGAGAAAGAAGGGAAAGACTGAGTCATATATACAACACAGTGGGACTTCAATGAAGAGATCCAGGCTAAAACATTGACTTCAGACTTTCAGTCTGCAGAACTATGAGAGAATAAGTTGCAACTGTGTATATCACCCAATCTGTGGTATTTATTAGGTCAGACCTGGCAAACTAATGCAATAATAAATCAAAACCAAAGCAACCATGAGAAAGCTTGTGGACAAACTCATATTAATAGAATTATAAGTTTTCTTAGGCAGTGGAGCAGAATAGTCAGGCTTGGAAAGTCCCCAAGATCACTCACTCCCATAGAAAAGATAAGATCACCAAGTCCAAAGATTCGTCCCAGACTCTGTTTACTATTAAGAGAGTTTTTCAATCACCACGAAAATAGCTTAGTCATCAACAGCTGACTCCTGTTACAGTTGCATTTTGGGGTCAACTTGACAGCTGCAGACTGTTTGGGGCACATCTATGGAGGGCTAATGGTTGGAATGGCCCCTGAACAAGTCTGCAGGTACTTGGTTGGTTACTGTGGAAACCCCAACCCATAGTGGGTGGTACTTTCCAGTGGTGGGCCAGATTACAGGAAGAGGGACTTGCTCCTCCTTTATCTAGTGTAGACTTGCTGTGGAGTCAGCTCTCCGAGCATCCTGTACTTTTATAGCATTGTGCCTTCTTTGTTGCTGCTGCTGCTGCCTCTGTCCTTGGCAACTCAGAGCTTCATCTTTTCCACCATGTTGCTGCAGTTCCTGTTGCCTCTGGAGCCTGTCCTCGAGGCCTTGCTGCTGTTCACTGTGCATTCCTGACATCAGAGCCCAGCTGTTCTTCACTGACATCTGAACCCAGTGTGTTTGACCTTCCAGAGAAGTAAAGGCTTGAGATCTTCTTGGGATCTTTTGGCTTTGTGGAATATTCCAGTCAAGAACAAAACATCTACAGGTGGCTACTTTGAGGGACACTATTTTTTATTGTGAGTTGTTTTAATAAATTTATATATATATATATGTATATATAAAACATTTTATAGGTTCTGTTTCTTCAGAGAATCCTAATACAACCCCCAACACAAAGAGATCAAAAACCCCACTCAGATTTAAAGAAACCAAATAATTCTTGCCTTTAACCTTCTCCACATGTTCTGGTTTCCATATGTTCTGAATCCGAAGCAAAAGAAGTCCTAAAAAGAAATCTACTAGCAATTGGCTAAACAGACAGAACTCTCTCCAAAAAAGAATCCAGTTTCCATATGAGAAGTCTTTCATGGAGAAACACTGATTCTCTTTTGAAAAAGTGCTAATTGAGAGCAACACATCTGCTCCTGGAAGACAACCAGGTTCCCATAAGATAAAAATATCACATTTATGATGCAACTGGATACTAGGCTGTTAGCCCTGGAACTTTAAGAAGAAAAGAGGTAGGATGAAATAATTACTCTGGGTGAATGGGAAAGTGAGGACTGAATATATCACCTTACTGTTTATCTTTGGGGAAATACAAAGATCTCTAGTTCTAGCATAATATCTGAATTTTTAAACACATTATAAAAGAAAAAAATTAACTTGTCTTGTATAGAAGCAAGCTATGTTTCTGTGCTAGAATGAATATATCAGTGTTGCAGGATATTTATGTCCAGGATTTTGTGTTCAGGAGTTGAAGATTGAAACCAGAACAGACCTAGAGGATTAGGGCAGATTTCTCTCTGGAGAGAAAGGATGGAACTCATTGACATGGAGTTTGTGAGGGGCAAGTGAGCCAAAGATGGCTGTCATGGTCAGGAGTATTTACTGGACTAGGCAGGCTTGGGGAAAGTGGCATTTCCTTATTGGTTAGCTTCACTTTCTGCATATTTGATTGGAGCTTCTGGTCCCCTATATCTCTGGCCTATTAATATCAGTTGATCTTGTGGTCCACCTCATGGTTGAGCTTATCTTCAGTGAACAGAGGATTGGGGGAAATCACTGGCTTTATCTCTGTGGAAGATTAGAACCAGTTCCTCCAGATTAGTAGGATGTATTCCTTCAGGATGAGCCCAGCAGTGGGGGATGACCTTCAAAGACCTTCAGAGACATTCCCAATATGGCCCTATTGTGAAGCTGCTTGATATCCCCACCCCTTAACTTATGAGACATTGACTGCTCAGGAAATGAGGGGTTATGGCCACTCTAACTACTTCCTGCTGAGTTGGGGGTGAAGAAATTGTGAGCAGTCAATGATTCTCATCTATGACGTGCTAGAATGGTTCAGAGGTCCCCACATTTGAAGCTTCATAGATGTTAATCTAGAAGAGATAAACACAGGTAAGTTAAAAACCTACAAGATCTAAACACAAGGATTAAACAATCATAACTGGGAAGGCAGATAGAATGAGGAAAAGGAGCTTAGTGGTCCTACTGTGGGGACAGCCAAGAGTTAGTAAAGGAGCCCTGCCATCTTGGCTAGAATAGTAACTGTATTTGTCTTGGTCAGAGCAAAACAGCAGGTCCCCTTCATACTGGAGGAGACCAGTATGTCTCCTCTGGCAGCCGGAAATTTGCAAGGCCATGTTCTAAGGCTTGTCCAAAAATATGTGAACTCTCTCTCTCTTTGAATCTTTGAGGCAGGACAGGCCAAGTTAGTTGTGATTTAGCCCCTGGATTCACAAAACCAAAAAACGATGTTGGCTTTCTGGGGCCAAAGGGATACAAAAGAACACATCTTTTTAAATCCACTATTGTGAACCAAGTTGTTAAAGAACATCTCAGTCATCATTTTCTAAACTCTATGACAATGACTGCAGTGACCAAAGCCTCCTCCAGTACCTGCTGCCCGCCATGCCTTTGCTATGAAATTCACACCTTAAGGGACATTTCCCCTCTGATACCATAACTTAAGTAAATCTCCCTTAAGTTGTGTTCAAATATTGTCTCACAGTGATAGAAAAGAGTAACTGCAATAAGCTCTATCTTGTGACTCGGATTCTCTCACCACTTCACTGAATGGAGGGCGGGAGTTAATTATGCTGCTATATGTGTTTGAGATCATTCTCAAAATGTATTTAAGGGAGGTTTAATGGATCTTTTTTATTTGTTTGATGGTCAGGAGAAGAGAATGGGAGTGCTTATGTCAAGATTTCTACTGAGCGGGCTTCAAAGTGAAATTGTGTCATTCATTGGGAATGGGACAGAAGGGTTGGGGAGATGGCTCAGGGGTTATAGCAAAAGAACCTAAAATTGGATCCCAGATCCCATGTAAAAAAATACCACACAGATATGAGAGCTTAGAAAACCCCAAAGCAAAGTACTAAGCAATGCAAGGTGATTCCCAATGTTATCTTGATCCTCCACAGGTACACACACTCAGTGACCTCCTTACATACACATACGAACATACAAAAGAATAAAAGAAAAAAGAAAAGTAATTGGAGTGAAATCATAAGTAGAGACATGGTGGTTAATCTTGATTGTCAAAGTGAAAGGATTTAAAATCATGTAGGAGAGACACCCTCCTGTGTGTGTGTGTGTGTGTGTGTGTGTGTGTGTGTGTGTGTGTGTGTGTTTGCGTGTGTGTTTCTAAAGGGGCTTAACTGAGGTATAGTACTCTCTTTAAATGTGGGGTCCCAGGCTGAACAAAAAGGAAGACCCATCTGAGCCCCAGCATACAGCTCTCTCTGTCTCTGGACACTGTGGACAACTGCCTCACACCCCAGCACCCCAGTGACAGCAGCTCTTCCTGCCGCTCTTCCTTGTCATGACGTCTACCTTCATGTCGAACCTTCTGCCCCTCAGTTGCTTTTGTCAGAGTTTTCTTTTTTTTTTAAACAGCAGCATGAAAAGTAACAAATAAAAGGAGAGAAATAGCAAATTAAACATTCTTGTCAACGTGAAGCACAGAAAATTATTCCGAGGTGATGAAAATCTCTGTCTTCCAAGCAGGTTACTAAGAAGGTGAGGAGAAAACAAAATGCCGTGTAAAAAGCAGAAAACTAATTGAAGAATTTTCTGTCCTGTTTTAGCAAAGAGAAATTCCAGATTTGTGTTGATATTATATTTGATGCTAAAGCTTCCTGTAAACCCTTTCTAAATGAATATCGGATCTCGTCTTTGACTTTGAGAAATAAAATTCATCTTCTCCAAGCTTTACACAAGCTTTCCAATCCATGTAGATGTGGCTCACATTTCCTCTTTCTCGTTCTGAAACAAAGTCACTCTGGTTCTATAATAGAAAGACAACAAGCATGTCTTGTATAAACATCATAACATGAATATAGGATTTGAAGTTGCCAAAATGTTTTACATGCTGCTTCTCGCTGACATGAGAGAAACACAAGATATTTGGAACTGAAGGAATGTTGAGGTAGAAAAGGCTGATCATCAATTTTCAGGGTTGTAAGGAATATCAAGATCTAAGGTAAGGGGATAAAAAAGAGACAGGTGTGGGGGCAATGGGAAGGTGGTGTTCTTAGAAGAGTCAGTTTGGGGACTCTCAGTTTCTCATATATGTCATTGAAATTTCTAAGTGACTTTGGTGAAGTCTTGTTGTTTTTGAAGACATTAGACTGAGTGGTATCATAACAGTAAAGCATATGCTTACATGAGAGCAGAGGAGATGAGAAAGGCACCTCAAAAACTGAGGATTCCCCACAGAATAAAACAAAATCAGAGAGTCAGGGAGACTCCCAAGATTAACTGTGGATCGCACAAAGCTTGGGAAATTCCTCTAATTTCCAACCAAGAGAATCTTAGGAAAACCCAAAAGAATTTCATAAAGGAATAAGAAGGTAAAAAAAAATACCTTCCACAAAATAAGAGTAATCCAGGCCACAAGAAAATTACCATGAACACTAAATTAGAGGAAGTGTGACATAGCACCATGGATCTTGGATTCTTCAACCAGAATAGGACACAAAGGTAAGAGAAACCAGCATGAAAGCTAGGACACAGCAAACCGGAACCAGGGGACACTGGCAATTCATCCGAACAACACAGCTAGCTGGTAATGACCACTTTAAAAAACAGACACGCAATCATGATTTGGCTAGGATGGGCTCATTTAAAAGGATCATTACACCAATGTGGTAGAAGGCAGAGGCTACTAAAAGAGGGTAGATGCTGGGCATGGAGCAGAGAAAGACTATTTAAACCTTCAAGCATCTGTGTTCACCTTTTACAAATCATCGAGGATTCTGAACAAGAGGTGGACTGCAGGCAGTTAGGTTTATTAATCTGAGTTTTAACAAAGATATCTATAAAGTGTACATAAGATCTGTGGACCTGTAGAAGGAAGTAAAGCTGTGAGTATAGAGTGTTACCAAGGAAGAATGTGAAAAGACAAAAGAAGGTAAAAGCAACATTTCTAGTAGCATTGAAATGTGATGAAAGGCTGGAGAAGAATAGCTTTATGAAGAATAGATAGGAGCAGCAAGAGAAATAGAAAAATCTAGGATCTTTCATGAAGGAAGCAAAGATGGAATCTGTGAAATAAGAAAGATATAGAGAAGGCACGTGCAATGCCTGTTCCTTTAACTGACAACCTTCATTTCCCATGTTTACTCAAAACATTATAAATATTTTAATGAAGTGCAAAAATGGCAGCAGAGGTTAATAATAAAATTGCAATATTGCCAGACAGATGTTAGCAACTTAATGGGGGAAAAAAGCAGCAGTCCGGCAATGAAGGTCCCAGAAACCTAGGAATTTAACTGCAAGAATAGAACGGTCTTGAATACAGCTGTTTTAGTTCCCTTACATGCTGCTGCCACAAAGTGTCTGACCCATCGAGCCGAAAGGATTTAATTGGCTTACAACCTCAGTTCAGAGTCTGTCATTATGGAGAAGTCACAGCTGCAGGATCACGAAGCAACTAACTGGTCACGCCGCATCCACAGCAAAAAGAGAGAGCAATGGATGCATGTTTCCTTTCTCTCTGCACCTTTATCCAGACCACAGGCCGGGATACGGTCCCACCCACAATGGACTGGGTCTTCCCACATCCATTGTTATAATCAAGAAATGCTTAGAAGCTAACTTTGATGGATAGAATCCCTCTCATGCCACCTAGGTGTCAGACTGACAGCCCACATTAACCATCACAATAGTCCCAGCCCAACATTCCTAAAGCGACCCACTTAGTAAATTTTTAATGAATTTATGAATGGGTTTTCTCATCCCCTTTATCTGTCACTCAGTGAAGATTTCCCCCAGTAGCGCAAATGTGACACCAGACAGTTCCTACCAACAATTTCAAAGGATAGATGTGAAAAAGCCCCTTCTAGTTGCATTAGTGATTATTCCCATCATTCAAAAGCATGAGTTACTTTAGCATCATTTTATGGACGACCATAGTCTAGACCAAAGATTACATGGGTCCCCAATGGTTACATTGAGGAAATTCTACCAATTCTTCAATGAGTTTCGCCTTTCTCATATTTTCCCAAGACTAACATTATGCAGTGTTTCCTGAAGTTTTCAGTAATTGTTTACTTAAACATCCATAATTACTACTACTAGTTTTGATGTCATATCCAATCAGCCAATCCAAATTTTCCTTAATTTAAAAAAACTTCATCCCAGGCTTTTTTTTTTTTTTTTTGGTGACAGTGTAGTAATGGTTAGTCTTAACTATTGCTGTGAGAGAACATTCAAAGCCAAGCAATCTAAAGGAGAAAAGGAGATTTATTCAGCTTACAGTTTCAATTTCTAATTTAAGTGAAAAACAGGTAGCTTTCCATCTGGAGCAACTGTATAGATAAAAAATAATGCATTTCTTTTTCATTTACTGGGTACTTTATATGTGTTTAGAATTTTTTAGACACTTGAAATTCAAAGGAATATGCAATGAAGCAGTAAGAAAACATGCAGAAGTGGAAAAGATAAAGAACTTAGAGGTCATCATGAAGATAATATTCATCAAAAATGACCTTAGGATTCTACCTTGAAGGTAAGAAAAGGTTGTGGCATCGGAAGTGTAGGTTGGTGGTAAAGCAGTTGTCTGGCATATGTGAAGCTATGTGTTCTATGGACAGATCTGGAAAGCGGGAAGGGAAGAGGAGGGGAGTGGAAGGAAAGAGAAGGGAGGAGAAAAGAAGGGAAGAAAGGGAAGGAAAAGGAAGTCATGAAACTTTTTAGACAGCAAAGAATACCATTATAAAGAAAAGTAGTGGAGGAAAAAACAGATGACCTCACCAAGAATAGGGAACCAGTGTACATCGGAACATGCAGTGTGAGCATGTGTGGCTGGTCACACAGCAGAGAAATGTTCTCTAGGATTCTAGGATGTTTGCTCCTTTAAAGTAGATGGTCAGATTATCAGCAGTGTCATTATTCAATCATTGTTTGAAATATAGCCATTCAAAAGAGAGGGGATTTTTTTGTTTTGTTTTGGTTTGTTTTGTTTTTTTACCTAGAGCTTATTACCTGTAAAAATCTTCTTGCTATCATTCACAAATAAAGCAAAAAGTTCTACCCCATGAGATCAAACTTTTTCACAAAAGTTAATAATCAATATTCAATCCCAAGATAAGAATTCTTATTTTCCCAGGAGAATAAAGCCAAGGTTGAAAAATCAATGCAGATTACTTATAATATTCAATATTGTTGTCTCTGCTCTCCAAGTACGTTAATCATTTACTGTACATGTATTTTTTTCCCCCAGAAGATGCGAATGTTGGAGTGTTGATGTACTTATTTATCTTTAATCTTATATATTTGTTTTTGAGAATTATTGTTTATAATCCAGTGGAAAATGTAAAAGTTGACTTTTTAAAAGCAGGCACTTTTAAACTTTTTATCTGTCAACTGCGGACAATAGTGCTGGCTCTGTTACTCATTTTCTGATACTATAAAGAATGCTTGATATATGAAAGATTTACAAGGACAGATACCTTATAGTTTTGAAGGATTTGTCCCATAGTCATTTGGACTCCTTGTTCTAAGTCTTCAAATCCATGGTAGACCATGTAGAGAATTTCTGGCAAAAGAGATGCCTCTTGGCAGACAGTAAACTGAGGGAGAGAAACAAAAGAGGTCACTAAAACATTATTCCTTCCAAAGCTTGATACTCTTACTGACCTAACTTACTCTACTCGGCCCCACGCCCTCCCAATAGCACCATGAGCTGACGGCTAAGTGACTAGCACAAGGGTCTTCAGCACATTCCAAATCTAAACTCTAGTGGAAATTAAATGCAGATTTGGTAAATTGGTTCCCTTCTGAAATAAAAGTGATAATGGTAAGAATAAAGGAAAATGGGTTTTCCTCAGAATCATGCCCTCTTCTGGGTACCTGTCTCACCTTTTATCACCTACAGAAAAGAAGCCTTGGAGAGCAAGAATGGTTGCTGAGGAGACTTGCAGATTCACTCCTTCATGAAGCCACAAGGACCCTCAGTGAGTAGATGTCCATGCACCTGAAACCAAGTGTAACCTCTGTCTCTGATGAGAAGAGAGGTTGAGGAGAGAGTCTTATCTCTTTCAACAGAAAGTATCATTTTACACACTTGATTATTAAATTTCTCCTCTGCTAAGGTTGCCCTTGGGTGAGTTGTCAGATAGGACCAATATTAGGGCTGGAAAGCTGGCTCAGTCAATAAAGTATAAGCCCGAAAACCTAAGTTTGATTCACAGTATATATGTTGGGACATACTTCTGAGAAAAGAGAGACAGAAAGATCCTGGGACTTACCCAGTAGTTGATCTAATCAAATCAGAGAGCTCTTGGTCAGTGAAAGACTGTGTCTCAAACAATGGTAAGTAGAGGAAGGCATTTTAAGCAATCTCTGGATTCGAAATGCACAAGAGAGAAGACACATAAATATGTGTATACACACACACACACACACACACACACACACACACACACACACCAGTTAAATGAGACAAAACGTTCTCAATTTTTTCCCATTGAAGGAGACCTATCCACATATTTCTTTCCATGTTTCCTGGACACCAGTATTTCAATCGTGCTCCTGCCAAGTCTCTGATGATTCTGCCAAAATAACTGGGCATGGCCCATGGAAAGCTGTGCAATCACACATCTGGCCTTGACTCCTTCCTACCAAAGTGAACAACCAGCTGTATTACTTTTATTCTACTTGGTCTTTTAACTGATTGGATTAGACCCAATCACTCTGGGGAGAAGGGTGGCCCTATGCTTTACTCAGGGCGCCAGTCACATGTTTAAACAAATATCTGATGACAAGTCAAACTGACACATGTAATTAACCATTATTCTTGTCCAAGAGTCTGGCTGTAATCTTCAGTACAACACTGACTAGAAATAACAGTCATGTTCTTGATAATGTGAGCAAAGATGCTTCTGATATTAGGTATTGGAAGTATGAAGTATTAGGTTTCTGATATTAGGGTCTTCACACACTTGTTAGTATATTGACATTTTTCATATTATGAGTAAATTAGAATTTTTCTCAGATATTTCTCTGTGTAGATTAAAATGGCCATGGAATTTCTACCCTAACAAAATATAGATTTTTTTCCACCTGACTGGGCAGGGCAAGGGCAATAAAACCACTATATTTTTTGACCCGCTAAATGGTAACTGACACAACAAGACCCAAGCCAGATGCTTAAAGAGGATCTGTTTGCCTTAAGTCACACATAATTAATTACATTTATGGCATTTCTTCCATAGATCAAATCCTGGAAAAGGTTTACACATTGTTTCAGATAAAGTCCTGTTGGAAGAGGTCTTAGTGACAGAGAAAGGAATGTTTCTACCAGAGAAAACAGCATTGATACCATTGAACAAGAAGATAAGATTGCCTCCTTCCTCCTTTGAATTCACATGCAAAGAAGGGAGTTGCTGGACCGGATGGGGCGACTAATACTAATGACCACCTAAAGAGAAAAAGGTTCTCCAGGGAATAGAGATATTTAGATAACAAGGGGTGTCCATGCCACTTGAAACCGTGGGCATCGACAAGAGGTTATGGCAAGGGTAAATTCTAAGGACAAAACCAGAGAGGACTGTATTGGGTTCTTTGCAATGATTTTCTTTCATCCACCATCATTAACGGTCTGAAGTTGAACAGACACTTGCAGGTCAGATGTCTTTGGAGAAGTCCTTTCAGAATAAAAGCACTTAGAGGTATGTGCAAGCTGCTGGTCCTAATAGTCTTTTGTGGCAGTTACTATAAGGTGGTCAGAGTAGTACTCACTTATTAGAATGGACATGAGAATCTTAGTTTCAATTCTAATAGCTTTCATATCTCTTTCAGAATTAGCAAGACTGAGAGGAACTTAGAGTTATGCTAGACAATTGGAAATAAGGAAGAATATGTCTAGAAGATAAGGTGAAAATTATTATTAATGTACATTAAAATTAATCAAAGTTGATTATACTTAAAAGTGAATGAAAAAGTACAACTTAAACTATCCTGAGTCTCCTAATGATCTAGCAGGTGTATCCAACCTGTGGCCAAGCAGGCTACGTACTCCAAGATAATAACCATGACAACGGCCCAAAATATTTGTCATTGATATTGCTATGTCAGGATGACAAAAGATTGGGAGACAATTCTAGAGTGAAGATTTTGCTTATACCACCAGGTAAAGTAACACAGGCAGCTGATACACTTGCTTGAGACAAAGGACTAGAGTATGGCAGAAGGTAGTTAAAGACTTTTTTCAAAAATTTATTTGTTCAGCTGTGCGTGTGTGCGCATGTGCGTGTGTGAGCATGTGCGTGTGTGAGCATGTGCGTGTGTGCACATGTGCGTGTGTGTGTGTGTGTGTGTGTAGAACCATGGGCGAATTCCAGAACCACCATGGACCGCCTCCACCTCCTCCTTGTATACTCTGTCCAGGGATTCACAGGCTCCGCCCTACCAGGACCAGAAACACAGGCTTGGCATCTATGCGTGGGGTCTAGGATCCGAACTCAGGACCTTCCGCCTATAAGGCAGAGGCTTAACCCCTGAGCCACCTCTCCAGCTCCGGTAGTTAAAGACTTAAACTATGAACACAGCCTTCAGAAATATGATCTATAATTGCTATGAGTGTTTGCTCTTTATTTCGTTGTAATTATTTCTGCAAAAACATACATCGTGGCTTTCCTATGTAACTCTTTTGGTATGGAGCACAATATTTTTTTTAAACTTTATTGTTTCAAAAAAAGTTTTAAAATAGGAGAATTTGCAACATTTCATAGGAAACATAATATACAATTTTATTTGTGTAGATAATATATAGCAATTTTACATTTATGTATATATTATATAACAATTTACACATGTATATAATGTGAAAAATAGTAATTTACATTGCTTTATCCATCTCATGGGATTCTGTTATGGCTTGGATTTGTTTCCCAAATGCCCAATGTGCTAAAACCTCTAGTGCTTAGTGTGTGTTGCTATCAAGAGTTAGTAGGGCCTTAAGATGTGGGGCCAGGTTCCTGAAGGTGTGTACCCTTAGAGGTATCTAGACTCAGGTCTCTCCCCATGACTCCCTTTGCTTTCTGGCCACACAAAGCCAGTAGCTTTTCCACCATGGCATCCCTACCATGATGTTTTATATTTGAACGGGCAGAAATATGAATGCAAAACGTTGGAACTGTGAGATAAAATGAGCCCTTCTTCCTTATAAGTTAACATTTCCAGTATTTTACCATTGTGATGCAAAAGCAGCTAACAGAGTTGTCAAAGGTAATAGCCAGGTGCTAGTGCATTTGCGGTTGTGTAGTTTCATTATTGTGCCATGTTAAGTAGAATGATTATCTTTCTTGCTCTCTATCTGTGCATTAAGCTGCTTGAATGTGACACAAAATAGAAGAAAAACTCTCATTCTCCTCAATATTCTCATGGCACTATCTGTTCTTTACTTCTGACACAAATCGATCTTTTTTTAACCCTCAAAGCAATTTAGTTCAAGTCTCTAGCAGTTGTCAATTGGATATTCTATAATTTAATTCAATTCTGGTGCTATCTCCTAGAGTCAGATTCAATTCTCACAGGGTGAGGACTCAGACCCAAGAGATTTCCCCTATCAACCTACATGTGCACTGTAAGTAGTCCATTTTCAGATCACCCCAAACTTCTGCTCAACTTGGTTACAAACTTGAAGTTCCCTTGATTCCACCTTTAGTTTCAAATAATTCAATAGAAAGACTCACAGAACTAAGAAAAGCAGCCTATTTATTAGTTTTTCTTTAACAGAGGATATGACTTAGAAACAAGTAAGCAGAGGAGGTGATGATAGGTAAGGTATGTCCGGATAGGCACAGAGCATCTGCTCAGGACACCCTTACTTTCTGCTCCTCTAGACATTTCACCAGCCCAGAAACTCCTTTAATCTCATTCTGAAAGGCTTTCATAGAGGCTTCAACTTATAGACATGATAAATTAAATAATTGATCACTGACGATTAAGTCAATTTCCTCTCCTTTCCCTGTAGGTCAAGGAGCAGGACCCCAGCCCTCTCATCATACTGCTCATTCCCCTGACAACTAGGCCTACCCATACTTACAGCTTTCCAGAAATTACCTTAGAAACCCAATGTCATAATTAGGCACAGGTGTCAACTTGACAGTTGAAAAAGGTTTTGAGCTCTGGGCACATTTGTGAAGAATTAGTGGTTGGGTTAAGGCCAGAGCAAACTTGCAGGAGATTGTCTAGCTGATGGGGCAAACCCAGCCCATGGTGGGTGGGACTAGGCCCTGAACAGGTGAATAAAATATAGAGAGCTGCTTGAAGAAGTTGGCATCCTTGTGTATACTTGGCCAGACCTGCTGGTCTGGCAAATAAGGATCATCCCTCTCCCAGTCATTATGTAAAGATAGTGTGGCTAGTTCCCTTGGCCCTGGTATTGGTGCATGCTCTCCTGTCGAGCTGGACTAAGAACTGTAAACAGTAATCATAAGAGAAAATAAACCTCTTGTTCCCTTAACACATTTAAAGGTGATTTGTCAACAACCATGCAAGCGAACTGCAATACCCAGGTATATTCGAAAAGAGTTTGCTATTAATAACTGGAGTAGCTTCTTTCAATTTTATCACTTTTATTTGTTGGAGGATGACAATTTTTTTAAGTTTTTGCCAGAAGTTCTGTATAAAGACCAAATATTTGTTTCTGTACAAATATATATTATATATTATATGCAAATATGATACAAAATGTATTGCACAAATATTTATTTGTATATCAGAAGTACCAAACTGTCAAACCTAAGCCTTGCTGATTAATTTCCTGTACCACTTTTGACTGGGACATAATCTAGGCCATGAACCTAGTGTCTCTTGATCAGATTAACATTGGCATTTGTCATCTGAGTAAATTGCCCTTTCTCATGTTGGGTGTGCCTTGCCCAATCAATTGGCCTAAAGAAACAAAAATCCCACACTATTTCTGATTGCTCTACAGCTAAGGAATTATTTTTTTTTAAGTTTTGCATTTTAACTCATAGAAACATTAACTATATCTAAATTTTGAGTTGGTAGGCAGAGTGGGACAACACTATTAATTTTTCTATGCTTTTAGTTGAAACCTGAACGTATCGAGAAGTCAGTTTCTATAATCTTCTGGAGCAATGTCCTTTGGTAGGTAGATTGATTGATTGATTGATAGGTAGAGATAGATAGATAGATATAGATAGATGTTAGATGATGATAGATAACAGATGATAAATATTAGATGACAGGTACATAGATAAAATTGATAGATGTGGGATAGATGATAGAGAGATAGATTGGTGATAGATGATAGATGGTAAATAAATCATTGACATATAGATGGCATATATATATTAAATACATAACAGAAAGATATGTGATAGAGGATTGATAGATGATAGATATTAGATAGAAAATATATGGGTAAATAACAAATATACAGGTGAAACATAGATTATAGTCTATTAGAGTAAATATGTATAAAGATATAGATAAATAATAGGGGATAGAGGCATACACAGATAAATAGTAGTTGATAAATGTTACATTTATTTGAAGAATTTTTACTAATTTAAGAAAAAATGAAGTGAAAGTTTTTTTTATATTGGAAGAGAAGATAGTTTCACTCTTCTCTTTTGCAGATTAGTTGATTTTGCAAATTCCAAATATTCCAATAAAACTATTAGAACTAATAACCAAGATAATCAAGGTTAGCAAACATGAGATCCACATTTTAAAAAACCTCTTTCTATAAAATTACAGTGAAAAATGGGAAAATAAAATTAAGAACCCAATTCCATATACAGTAACATCACAAAAACTAGAATATTTAGAAATAAATGTAAGAAAGGTTGGAAATTTTACATTGTGAAAAACACCAAGCATTTTTCGAAGAAATTAATGAAGACCTAAATAAATAGCTCAGTTCATGGAGGGGTGACAGTATTGTAGCTGCAGTTCACTGTATTTGTTCCTGATAAAATCATTAAAAAACTGCTTAAGGGAACAAGGGGATTATTTTCTCCTCTGATAGTCTGGTTACAGTTCTTAGTCCAGCTTGACAGGAGAGCTCAAACCAACACCAGGGCTGAGGGTACTGGCCACACCATCTCCACATGATAGCTGAGAGAAGGATGATCCTTACTTGCCAGACAAGTATGATTGGTCAAGTATGCACAAGAATGCCAACTCTCTCAAACAGTTCCCTCCATTTTATTCACCTACCCTGGGGATAGTCCCACCCATATTGGGCCAGGCCTTCCCCATCCACTAAACAATCTCCTGCAGGTTTGCTCTGGGCTTAACTCAACTACCAGTTCTCTACAAATGTGCCCAGAGTGCAAACCCTCAACTGTCAAGTGGACAATTTTTAAGACATCTGTCTCTTCCAAGTGATTAAAAGACTCAATAAAATTAAAAGACTCTCAGCCTTTCAAGAGTGTATTTTATTTACAGAAATTCACAAGCTATTTTTTTGTCTCTTATTGTTAGATACAAGCATTCAAAGCATAACCTTCCCACACTGGGCCCCTAAGATTCATGACTTTCCTTTATGAAAACTGTGTTCATTTCAGTCCAGTAGTCCCCAGAGTGCTAACTCAGTCCAGCACCAGCTTAAATGTTTGAAGTCTAAAGTCTCATAGATAATAGAGAGATGATAGATACATAAATAATAGATGATTATCATATTATAGATAGATATAATATCATAGAGTATGTAAACATATATAAAGATATATAACTATATTATAGATAAATAATATATAGATAGGTGAGAAATATATATGTAGATGGTAGATATACATATCTCTTCATTTGAAGAACTTTTACTATATTTTTTACTTTTATTATTATTAATACAACAAGAAAATGAGTTTTTTAATTCATAAGAAAGTCATTTATTCTGAATCAGATATTTTGAAGCCAGGTCCTATTGAGTGGAGAGGCTGTGAAAGTTACTAACTTAAGAAAAAATGAAGTGAAAGTTTTTTTATAAGAGAAGATAATTTCATCTCTTCTCTTTTGCAGATTAGTTGATTTTGCAAATCCAAAATATTCCAATAAAACTATTAGAACTAATAACCAAGATAATCAAGGTTAGCAAACATGAGATCCACATTTTAAAAAACCTCTTTCTATAAAATGACAATGAAAAATTGGAAAATAAAATTAAGAACCCAATTCCATATGCAGTAACATCCATATACAGTGTAACATTTGAAAGTTACACACTTTCAAAATGCAATTGTAGGACAGGCACCACCATTTCAAAACAGAAAAACAGGAAAGAAAATGAGCTTCCCCAAGCAAGCAAAACACAAGGGCAAACAGTCCAAATCCTAAGGTTGTGGAATAACCGTGGACTCTCTGCTCTCCTTGCAGGGCCCAGCTCCTCCAGCAGCCTGACTTCCCTGCGTGGGCCCCACCACGGTGTCACTAGTCAAAGTCAGGCATCTGCGGCTGTCTACAGCTGTAGTCACAGAATAGAGATCCTACTGGTTTGAAGCCATGATGTTGGTCCTACCCTTATGGGTAGAGCCACGAGGCTCTGAGACATCCTGGGTGATGTAAGTACATATGGTCATAATTTCTTGGTCATAATTCTTTGCATCTGAATCCATCTCATTGAAACTTCACCTGGGTAACTTCAGAGTGAGGGAAGAGAATTGGAAAAGAGAGACTTCAATACCATAGTTCCACTTGGAGTGATCCTTTCTTTGGATAGGTGTGTCCTCAAAGCTTAGGACTTACATAGGGAGGCCAGCCAGTTCCCCAGTACCTCTGAAGGCTTCCTGACTGGTTCTGTTTGCATTGTTAACTAATCTTCCCAGTATCTTGAGGAAATCACTTGGCATCCATTGCACTGACTGACCCATGCTCCTATTTTCAGAGCCATACTCTTCATATTTCCTCTGCAAGTCTTTCTCATCTTTTCTAATACAGAAATGCTAAGAATTTTTAAAAGTAATTTATGTGCTCCTTTTCATTATTTTAAGTCATTTTTCTTTCCAGCTTCAAAAGAAACCATAGTGTCTCTTCAAAGCTAAGAAAAAGAGAGGATAGACACAAAAATCTCAGTCTTCTTGCAAATTGCCCACATGACTGTGAACAGAATATTGACAGAAATATGAATGCTAAAGGCCATTGTGTGGAGTTAGTACAGATAGAAATGAGGAACATGTCATTGGACAATGGAGGAAGAGTCATTCATTATAAAGTATAAAAGAACTTGGATGAATTGTATTCAGATCCTAGTTCCAATTGTATTCAGGGTAGAACTTGTGATCCATGTAACTAAATGTTTGCAGGATCAATTTCTAAGGAGCAGAACTAAGTTCAGGGCAAAGGGTTGGTAACTGCAGAGGGGTACATCAGCAAGTGAATGTATTGAAACCAGTCTCTGAGAGTTCATTACCCATACACCTGTGATGGTACACTGGATTGTGTAAGGATAGGTCAGTGCATGCCATAGTATCCTAGTGTTAGAAGTTCCTATGATCACCCATGGTCATGTGAAATTTGGTACTTGGTGACTAAAACCAGAAAAAGTAATTTAGCTTGTGAATTTAGCCTTGTTGATAGCAAGGGATTTTTATCACTCGATGCCAGATGTGTTTGGTAAGTTCACAGAGCTGTTTTTTCTGATATGGTTTGATATACTCACATATTCATGTGCTCCTGACATAAGTTGAGAAGTTCTAGATGGTATTGCTTTAGTTACATTTAGCAGTCTATGCCTCATGCACTGTGCCGGTTTGAGGTGGTCACTTACCTACACAGGAGAGATATGGAATCATTCTGCTTTCTCATCAGCACTCAAAATAAAGCTAACTGATGTTTTAGAAACAGGGCAAGACACAGCCTGAGAGCTGCTGGTCTCTATAGTAAGGAGTAGCTCAGAGCAGGGCGCAGCCTGATCTCTACAGGGATGAAATTCCTTTCACTGTAATGTTACAGGGTAGAAGAAATAAACTAGTTCTCTGAGTTACCTTTTAGAAGAGTAATGGTTTATCTCGGTTGTCAACTAGGTAAGACTGAGAATCACCTGGTGGAAGGGTCTCTCTGTAGGGGTGTTATCTTGATGAGGTAGGAAAACCCAACTGTGTGAGTGGTGCTACTCCCTGAGCTGAGATTCTGAGCTGTATAAAAAAAGGAGGGGCAAGTGGAGCACAAGCATTCATTGCTCTCTGCTTCTTTTCTATGGGTGCAATGTGGTCAGGGGCTTCAAGCTCCTGGTGCCTGGACTTCTCCACCTTCCCCATTAGGATGGACCATACCCTCAAGTGTGAACCGAAAGAGACCCTTCCTTCCTTAAGTTGCTTGTGCTTGGTATTTCATGACAGCAATAGCAAAAGAAATGAAGACATTAGGCCCTGATCCCATTCACGAGGGCTCTGCCATAATGATTTAATCACCACCCACATCCTAACACAATAACTTGGAGGATTCACTTTGCAACATGTCTGTGGAAGGGGAAATACATGTGTGATGATACAACCATCAAGAAGGGATGCCAAAAAAGTCCTTCCTAGATATTCCCGGACACTGAAATCACAAGAGGAAAGAATAAATGAATTGAACTTCATCAATATTAAAATAGTTTTTGCTTCCAAGACATGGTATCTTCAAAAAAGTAAGAACACAGGCCAATTGGATAAATGATTAAGGTTCCTGTTTGCAAACCTTGTTATCTCAGTTCAATCCCTAGAAGCCCACAAGTAAAGAAAGAACTAAATTCCTAAAGTTGTCCTTTGACCTCCATAGTCACACAGTAACTAGAGTTTACTTTCCTCTGTGATTTCAGTTAAATAAGAAATTTGCTGCTTCTTACAGTAAGTAGATAAGGGTTTCTAAGGTCTGCCTTTGGTATCAGAATTATTATATTCTGTTTAAGACAGAGATAGCTATTTAAGACCCAGAATTATGCGTCCAGCCTATGTCTTTTGAATTTTGCTAAATTAAAGATATTTAAAATCCTGTTGCCTTGCTATTTAATAATATATTTATTTGTTTCATGAAATGACAGAACACTGAATTTACCAGAATATCATAGTATTAAAGGAAACCATTTAAAGGACACAAAGACTAGTCCAAGCTTCTTTACAGGAAATGACCAAAACATTGCTGCTTGAGAGTCTAAATGTAGTTACAGGAGACACATGGCAGCCATAAACTACTATTTAAATTAATAATACTAGCAGTAATAGTAATAAAGCAATTGAGATTTAGATATTTAGTTCACTTATATTGGTTTCTCTGATCCTTATAACCTTTGAAGTATCTATCATTAACTATCTTGGCTTAGTTGATGAGAGAAATGAAGTTAATGACTTGAACTCCATACATTTCTCAAAGCCAGTAAGAAATTTCAGCTAAAGAACTGTATACTTACAGATAATTAGGCAATAATCACAGGCTTGAGGTTAGGGCCCCTGTATTAGCTTGTCTTTGCTTCATGTTAATCACCTAGAATTTTCTGCTTAAAGGTTACAACTGTCATTTGTGTGATTAAAAGTATTTTTGACCCCGTGCCTACTGAACACATAGCGTGACTGTACTTGGTGACTTTCTTTCAATAGAGCAGAGTCATATGATCTGGTCTATCCAATGGAGTATGAGAAAAAAAAAAAATTACTCTGGGCCAAATGAGATGGGTGGAAACAAAACTTATGCTAGTGTGCTCTGAGTGATTACAGGGAGAGATGTTACACTCATATCCATGAGTTCATTCTGGGCTCATGTGTTAGAACCAGGGAAAATGAAACGAAGGCGTACCCCTTGGGGCCAAGTATATGCTGCCTCCTTTCAGAGCCACACATGGCAATGGCATGGTCAGAAATTCAGCTCACATTTTGGTTCCTTATCATTTCTGGGCAATGGAATATAAGGTAAAAAGGTGACTTCCTACATGCGAACCCATTACAGCCTTTCTTAGCTCTGCATGTGCTTCCTAAGGCATTGTTGTGCTAGATAGAGAACCAAGACGGTGGATAAGACACTCTGTGCATCCACGCATGGTGGTGCTGGCAGACATACTAGGAAGGAAGGGAAATTCACATTCGGGATGTGTGTTTCAGTGAGGATGAGTCTACCTGTCCATGAGGTACAGTACAATCAATCTGCTGCCAAATGGGTAGCTGGCTAGTGTCCCAGACACCAAATATTACCAGACTATAATCTTGGTAGAATGAGCAGTCAGCAGTACGACCAATCAGGTCAGGTTTGGTGGGAGGGGGGTTTCTTTTTAATTGAGCCTGTGCCCAGGCTCCATCCTGACCATCATAGTCACTTCCTTTATGGGTCCACTAACTATGGGATGCAGTAGTTTGGGAGAAAGGCTGGTAGTCATTTCAGTGTTTATTACTCTTTCTACCTGATCATTAAGAGTCATCTTTGCAGTATTGACTCTCTGGTAGCTATTTCACACTCACAAATATTGTAGTTCATGATCATTCAGAAAAGATTGTCCACATATTTCTTTAAGATCCCTTTTTAGCAACCATCCAATAATAATCCTTTCGAATCACTGACACTCCAACCCATTAAGTAATTATTGATAAATGACTTAGACTTGAATTTCTGGAAATTTTACTCTCCAGACATTATATATAACCAAATGCCACAATAGAAGTTCTGGTTGCTGGGAGAATTTGCCTTCACCAATATACTTCACATTACCCCATGGGTGGGACTACTGGGGTCTGTTGTCCAGTGTGAGGTGGGATTGGTCCATTATGAATAGTGCTTGCATCTGATCCAGGAAACAGAAGTAGAGAGGGTCAGCATCCTTTAGTGCTATATCATTACTCAAAGCTTTGAAACATGTTGGTTTAAAAGTTTTAGTATCCAAGTAATAATTTCCCTATGAAACAACACTGTGATAGTCCCATTTTTAAATGGGAAGTGGAAACTGAAGGAGAATTAGAGGGGACAGAAAGTTATGCTCATACTAAAGAGGCTTGCTCTAGCCTTTCTTTCTTTGGGTAATTGGTGACTATAAACCTGGTGTGTGTTATAGTTGAATTGTATTTTGCAAAAGGGGATTATGAATGTCTAGAAATTTGATTTGACTGTTAGTTAAAAGAATGAACTACAGTTGGAGGTTTTTTTTTTTTTTTTCCTTCCAACTGTCCTCCTCTTTTCTGCTCTTCATCTTTGGTGACCTGGATTAACATGGCTTTTCTATGTTTAGAAAATTGTATCCCTTAGAAATCTTCATGATACCTAGTAAGATAGGCCCAGCATGTGAACTCTCCAGGTGCATAAAAAAATCAAAAATGGAACTTCAGAGATATTTTAATGGTAAAAGTAGCATGAACATTTTCCAAAGAAACATTGTACAGAAATCAGGGAAACCAGTCAGACTCCAGTGATGTCAATGTCAATATGGGGAGATGGTGTCACATCCAGTAGTCAGACTAAGGTGTTTGCACCAATGGGTGTGTGGCATATGTTGGGCTATGTTCCAAGCGGTATAGTTGTAAATTTGTTCTGTATGTTTTCTGAGCCTAAGTTCTGTGTTTTCTGGGCAACTCAATGAGTCACAGTATCATTAAGAATTTCCTGGTTCTTGGATTTCTCTTCATTAGCCATAATGAGCTTAGAGAGCAGAAATAAAGTGTTTTAATAATTTATATTCCTTGGAGACCATTAGCAGAGTCTTTTGAGTGAGTACATCTGCTCATGTGCCTTACTAATGCTTTTGATGGTCTTCAACCTAAAAATGTTACAGTTTATGAAGCAAGATAAGCCACATATGTGAGGCCCACACAATCTATAAGCTGAGTAAAATTAAATGAAAAATTGAAAAGAGACTGTCATTTCAGAAGTCTTTCTAAAATTGAGGAGACTATAGTTAGTTCCTGAAAGGAGGGCAAGAGATAGTAGTTTGCGTAAAGGAACTGTAAAGAAAAAAAAAAAAACCTTCACATATTCACTGGGCAGTGATGGTTGTTGAGGGCATGCTGGTCCCTGGAATAAACCATACTTGGATGGTTAAAGGAGAATATATTATGGATTGTCCTCTAATCAAAAGTAAAACACTGTTTTCCTGAATAGAGGATTCTTCTTTTTTTTTTTTTTCATTTTCTTGTATAGGTGTAAGTGTTATGGAAGTGTGTATTCAAGTTTGCTTGCTTATGTGTGAGCACATGCATGTATGTGTGTGTGTGTCTCTGAGGTTAATATCTGCAATCTTTTATCACTTTTTCCCCATTTTTATGTATATGTCCTTGCATGTGTGTGTGTGCATCTGCAGATGTGTATGTGCATGTGCAAGTGTATATGTATTTGTGTGCATGTGCATATGTATGTATATGCGTGTATATTGCCCTGTGCAATGTCCAACACACTATATATGTGTTTATGTGCAGGTATGTATATATGTGTATGCAGGTGTCTATATATATATATGCGCAGGTGTGTATATATGTGTGTGCAGGTGTGTGTTTCTGTCTGCATGCGTCTGCACTGGTATGGCCAATGTTGATTTGGGGCAGCTTTCCTGATTACTCTTTCACCTTGCTCTTTGAGGCAGGCTCTCTGAATCAAGCCTAGAGCTCACCATCTAGTCTTGTTAGCCAGCTTTCTGGAAGGAACCTTGGGCTGGCTCTGCCTTGTGAAGTGGCTGCAATTCCTGGCAGGACTCTGTGCCCGTCCTAGGGCAATTATGTACTTTTCGATTTTTCTTTCTCTTTCTGATTCTGTCAACCAGTGTCTCAGACCTCGTGAAACATAGGTTAGTGTTAGGTCCTGTTTGCTCAGCCTGCGAGTGAGGCATGACAGATACATCACCCACATGTGGTTCTTGTATAGCTCACACATTTTGAATACGGGCGTACAGAAGAAAAGAGGTAAGGCATGAATGTGCTCTTATAACAAGACTCCAGTTTAACAGCTTTTTGTCTCTGGCCAGGGGGTGACATACAGTGCCCAGCAGGATGGAGTGAAGGGCATTGCAGGAGCAACAAAACTGCAAAAGAAAATCAACAAACCACAATCCAGAACTTCAGAGACTCTATATCAACCACCGAGAACTAGGCCAGACTAATCTCTCCCCATCCTGAAGCTCAGGGACATTTGCAGAAGAGGGGGCCATAAGAGTGTAAGAGCAAAAGGATGGGAGGAGCAATGATTTGCAAGATACTCCACACAAGTTAGGGCCGAAGTAATCATAATTGGACTTTGCATGCCCTGCACAATGTCCAACACACTATTGACCTCACAAAGTCTAGCATCTGCTAAAGGCACCAAGATCCTTGGAAGTCATTTATCAATAATTACTTAATGGGTTGGAGTGTCAGTGATTCGAAAGGATTATTATTGGATGGTTGCTAAAAAGGGATCTTAAAGAAATATGTGGACAATCTTTTCTGAATGATCATGAACTACAATATTTGTGAGTGTGAAATAGCTACCAGAGAGTCAATACTGCAAAGATGACTCTTAATGATCAGGTAGAAAGAGTAATAAACACTGAAATGACTACCAGCCTTTCTCCCAAACCACTGCATCCCATAGTTAGTGGACCCATAAAGGAAGTGACTATGATGGTCAGGATGGAGCCTGGGCACAGGCTCAATTAAAAAGAACACGGGGAACACGGGAAAGGGTTCAGGGAAATGCCACTGGGTCCTTGTACGTCATAGGAGAGGAGGGCCCAGAGGAGAGTCAGGGATGCACAAGAAAGGACTCTCTGGGAATTGGGGCGGGAGGCACTGGGAGATGAGGAGGGAAGGGTGAGGGGAGGGGGAGCAGGGGGTTCGGGGGGAGGAGGAGGGAGGGAGGGAACCGGTGTACCTATTAAATTTGTATGAGCGGAAATAATAATAAAAAAGTTTAAAAAAAAGAATCACTTTAAGTCAAAAAAAAAAAAAGAGGTAAGGCGGAAATAAATAAGTAAATAAATGAATAAATAAAAATAAATAAATATGAAGCTAGTTTGAACATTCAATTTGCATTCACTTTTCTATTATTATTATTATTATTATTGTTATTATTATTTTATTATTTTTTTTTTAAGTAAGCTGTGAGCCAGACAGCTAGTTACGGTTCTGCCCTAGCAGAGAAGATTCTTTTTGGTGGCAATGTCCTTGGAGCTCAGTAACATTCTTGCTCCTTAGCTTCAGGAAGGTTTCCAAGAGCAAAGACACATTAGAAAGTATCCGAAAATACTTTTTCCAATCTCAGCTTCCTTGACTTGAAAGCAAAAACGACCGCGACGCCCAGTGGCTGGGTCAAAAATCAATCACCCCACTGAGGTTCTGGTGTCTTTTATCTTCGCAATAGCCTCTCGGTTAAGAGGGACGAGAAACTCACGAGCAAGGAGAAAGGCACCATTAGCCACAGGAAACAGTATTGGTTTCTGTCTGGCGGCGGGCTGGGTGGGCTGCCTTCCAGCCCGCTGTGGATCTCCGGGACTCCTTGCGGATCCCGTCACCTAATCCACACAGTGTCCCCGGGGGCGGGGGGGGGGGCTCTGAGCCCAGGCAGGGCGAGGACAAGCCACCTCCGGTCCCCAAGGGTCGCGTTTCCCCACTCGGGAGGCGTCCAACACGTCACGATCTCGCGCCCCAGGCCAGGTGGGGGATGCACTCAGGCCGCGGCCGCGCTCCTTCCTTTCCTTCCTTCCTTTCCTTCCTTTCCTTTCCTTCCTTTCCTTTCCTTCCTTTCCTTTCTTTCCTTTCCTTTCCTTCCTTTCCTTTCCTTCCTTCTTCCTTCCTTCCTTCCTTCCTTCCTTCCTTCCTTCCTTCCTTCCTTCCTTCCTTCCTTCCTTCCTTCCTTCTTCTCTCCCTCCCTCCTTCTTCCTCCTTCCCTCCTTCTTTCTTCCTTCCCTCCTTCCTCACTTCCATCCCTTCCCTCCCGGGCCAGCCGGGCGCCGCGGGCGGCAGTTCCGCGTCTGCGCAGCGGGCAGGGCTGGAGCGGGGCCGGCCGGGGAGGCGCAGGGCGCGCGGGAGCCAATGGGCGCGCGCGGGGGAGCGGGGCCGGCGGCGGCGGCCCGGGGGGCGCGCACTCTCGGGATGGACGGCGAGCGCCGGGCATCGGAGGCGCGCGGCTCGGAGCCCGCGGCCGGGGCCAGTCCCGGGGGCGGCGCCGCGCTCCCGGCGGGCGGCAGCGGCTCGTCCAGCTTGCTGCAGGCCGACCTGCTGGATCTGGACGAGGACGAGGACGATCTGGAGGTGTTCAGCAAGGTGAGGGCGCGGCGGGTCCCGGGAAAGTTCCAGGGCGACCCAACTCCGGGATCTGCCACTCTCGCGCGGGGGGCCACGGCGTCCGAGCCAGCCCGAGCGGAGGGACAGGTCCCCCGCGCCTGCCAGGAGCCGCAGCCGATCCCTCCTCCGCCCTTTGACCTTGCGAATGGCTGGCCGGCCGCCGCTTCTCGAGGCTTGGGAGTTGTGATTTTTTTTAAAACATTTTTTTTTTTTCTTTTTCCTTCGGTGGCACCGACATCGCCCCGCGACAGTTCCCGATCCCGGGAGGCGGGTGGCCTTAAACTGTCCGGGTCTCGCCCAGCTTCTCCCCTACAGGCAACCCCAAACTCCGTCCCGGACAGGAATCCCCTAGCACAGAAGTTATTTTTGATTGAGTGCTGCTGGGTGTGGATTGGAGAGTTGGGTCACACCCAAAGGGAGGTTCCAATCCTGTGGGTTTTAGTTGTAAGGGATTCCTCTCAGCTGGAGAAAACCGAGCCTCATTTTCTTCTGCCAGTTTTCAGATGGGAGGTTACTGCCAACCAGCCCCCAGCTGCAGCCTTCCTGGGTTCCTCCCAACCCACCTTCCCGCCCCCCCCCCAAATCTATCACTAACGTGTCACCTCACTCCCCACCCCCACCTCCGGGTTGTGATTGGAGAGATATTGACCTAGGAGCCTTATGAGGGCGACCCAGTGCCTGCTGACTGATAGTCATACTTTCTCAAAGTTAGAAACGAAAATACATTTCTTATGGGTGCGATCCCATGTCCCCCAGTTTCTCAAGATACTGTTAATATAAACTTGACTTCACATCGGAACATTGTAGCAAGCGCTAAGTTCCGTGTACAATAGTCAAGTGTTAGCTTGAGACGTTCAAGTAGTCACCGACTTGGATTGTCTTTGTTCAGGGGAGAGCGGAGAGAAGTAAGAAGGGAGCAGCTTCACCTAACTGCTAAGGAGAAGGAATATTCAAATATACCTCTCCTTAGAGGTAATGACGCTAGCTATGTTCAGGTGGGGTGTATTCTAGTTACTCAGAAAGGGCCGTATGGCCAATGCTTCTGTGCTCTTGACTTTTCTTTTTTAGTTAGAAAACTGGAATTGTTTCCTGTTTGATTGTGATACTTTTTTTTTAACATTATACACTTTTAAGTGCTTGTCAAAATGATGGACCAGTGGCTTAACTTTTCCCCTCCTTCCTTGTTTATAGTACCTTTCTAAGTCTATGACTTTTGGTCATAGACTGTGGAACTTCCAGCACAGGGAAGATATGTGTGTGTGTGTGTGTGTGTGTGTGTGTGTGTGTGTGTGTGTGTGTGTGTAGTGGCTCTGATATGTTAGAATCATCCAGGTAGTCTCTTCCACCAGCTGCTCTTTAGAAACCCTGTGTCAGTGAGGCCTTGTGGTCCCAGGCAGCTCTGAGACTGGAGTTTAAACTGCAGAGCTGTTCAGGTTTCTGGGTGTGGGGGGAATTGCTGGCCCTTGTGGAAAGTCCAGGTGCGAAGGAAATGGCAGGTTGCAGTCAGAAGCCTTTCTAAGGTGTTGTCCTGCTAAATTGCCTTAAAGCACTCCCAGAATCAGGAAACCGATCCCAAGCTTCTCATCATTTCTGGAGATTGCTTTTCTCTTTGTAAGTAGTCCTTTCCTCTCCCTGTTGTGTTTGTTTCTTGTACTCCCCCTCTTTTTAAAAGTTGGCTTTCCAAACTGTGTAAACCTTAGGTCTGTAAACTTTACACACCCTGCTTACATTATTGTTGCGTAGCTGCATGCACTGGGCACTTCGGAGAAAGTTAAAAACCACTTCTATAGAAACCAGAAGGGTGGGGTATAGTCCCAGCTACAGTCTAAAGAGGGCACTTGCCGGAGGAAAATTTCAACTAGACACTTATTTCAAGAAGATAGAACACTTAGCCATTAACCATAAGCCGACAAGTGACTTTGAGTCTTTTCCTTGGGCCTGTTCTTCCTACTCCTCTTCAGCCCTCTTTCTCTGGAATTCTTCCATTGTCCAGCATGTGCCAGAATGGGGTCTACCCAGTGCTGAGAAGCTGACTGTTACAGCCCTTTAGTACCCGAAGCGTGCCTGCATACACATTCCTATTCACCCTTTCTCTTTGGGCTGTTTGTGAACATACGCCTATGACCCTTCCAGAAGCGTTTAAAAAACCAGGAATTTGAAGTTATTGTTCATTTTCTTCCCACGTCATATAACACACACATGGCAAATAACATTTTTTTCTCCAAACAAATTGGTTTGTTAAGTATTCCGTGGGAAAACATGCAAGATTTGTTTCTTCTTATTAGAGCCTTGTAGTCTAGGTAGCAAGTTATGGCAGACAGTCTAAATAGCAATATACTTCAAGAGGAGGAACGCTTTAGTTCATTTCTCTTTGCTGCAACATAATACCTGACCCAAGCCACTTAGGGAGGCAAAGGCTTTAATTCCAGGTCACAGTCCATCATTACGGGGAAGTCATGGAGTAGAGAGAGCTGGTCACGTCACATCTACAGCAAGAGCAAGGACCAAAGCTTAGCAAGCTCTCTACATGTCTCCACTGTCCCAGACCACCTGTCTAGGGAATGATCCTGCCACAGTGGGTTGAGTCTTTCCATATCAGTCACACAGTCTACACAGTGTGCCCTAAAGCCAATTCCAACCTGCAGAATGCTGCTCAGGTGGCCTGGAGACCTGTCTCCTAGGTGTCAGGTTGGCAGTTGGTACTAACCATCACAAAGGGAAAGGACAGTGAAGTAGTGATTAGCATTTTCAAAACTCCACTGAGGAGTAATTGATGCCAGAGCTGAAGAAACTATAGGAAATGTGGAATAAGTAGACATGTTGGAAAGGAGAGCAAAACCAGCCATACTGAAGAGAGAAAAGACAAAGACAATGTTAAGGATCATGTAGGGATTTTGATGGAACTTGACCACAATGAGAAGAAGCAATGGGGTGCTTAGTTAAAGAGAACCACTGTATCCTCTTTCCAAGGCTCAGGGATCATGGAGGAACTGGCAGAAGGAATGTTAAGAGCCAGAGGATGAGAAGATATGCAGCCAGAAAAGATAGCTTCTGGAAATGGTATAGCCACTGTACTGGGGAGCTCAGCTGTGGTTATCAGCCTGACAAGACTTGCACAAGATTGGACTCCATCCATATTTTATCCTGAGCAGGGGGAGGGGCCCAAGAGACCACACCTTTCCCGAGGAACTGTTGGCAATTAATGACTTTTGGAAAGGGATGTAAACTTCATCAGTGATACAGCCATTACCCATGTAGAATTAAGGAACTTCCCACCCTGGCTCATGCAGTCAGGAATTAAACTCAGTGGGTCACATCCGGACAAAAGACAGGAAAGAAAAGGGCATTGTGTCAGTGGGAGAAGGGGAGGGGCCAGGGAGAGGACTATGGGGTGAAAAGTTGTAAAGTTCATTATATACAGCATGAAACTATCATAGAATTAGAAAAAAGAAAAGTTCAAAAAATTAACTGAAAGAAAAAAAGTACAGTTCACTACTTTTAAAGAGAAATATTGGGCTGGAGAGATGGCTCAGGAGTTAAGACTCTGCCTTGAAAACAGAAGGTCCTGAGTTCGGATCCTAGATCCCAAGTAAAAACGCTAGACAGAAATAGCAGTGCCCAGGGGCTGGAGAGGTGGTTCAGGGGTTAAGCCTCTGCCTTGCAGGCGGAAGGTTCTGAGTTCAGATCCTAGACCCCACGTATAGACGGCCTGCGTTTCTGGTCCTGGTAAGGCGGAGCCTGTGAATCCCGGGAGAGTAAACAAGGAGGAGGTGGAGGCATCCATGGTGGTTCCTGAATTCACCCATGGTTCTACACACACACACACACACACACATAATTGAATAAATAAATAAATAATTTAAAAAAGAAGAGCATTTTCTAAAAAAAAAGAAAGAAAGAAATAGCAGTGCCCTGCACTTCTAGCCCTGGTGGGTAGAGTCTGGGAAATCATAGAGGGAGGCCAGAAAGAGGTAGAAGCAATCTTGGATGATTCCTGAAGTCACCCTTGGTCCTCCACAGGGACATACAGTGCCCTTACACACACACACACACACACACACACACACACAATACATAAAATGAAAAAAGGGAAAATTCTGTCTGCTTTTTGAAAATTATACATCACAATATAATTACCTTTATTTTTATTATACTGTTTTGTGACATTTTTCTTACAAAGACACCACACAAATATCTATCCACCACAAGTAAGAATTTGATGACAGACCAAAATAACCATTACTCCAAGGCCCAATTTGACAAGCCAATGAGTTTATTATTGGGATTACCTATAGTATACAGAAGAGGGTTAATGACTCAGCTACATCACCAGAAAGCCCACCCCATGGGTGAGACCCCCAGAAACTGTGACCCTGGAGTTCTCTACTGTATGGCTTTCTCCTAGGAAGTCTCCTCCAGACTTCTGAATTGTTCAGCATCTCCTCCAGACTGCTTGACTGGCAACAGAGTTTCCTCCTCCAGTTGTGGATACTGCTCTTCCTAACTTTGGAGGGTGATTCCTCCTGAAGCTTGTTAGTTTCAGTAACTTCCTGAGCTTAAAGAGCTGCTGAGTATTACTCCAGAATGGGAGGTTGGAAATTGCTGCTACACGACATCCTTTTTAGAGATAAAAAGCTATGTGACCCACACCCTGTCATTATTAAGTACTTTTGGGAAGTAGATCTGGTACTCAAAAAAAAAAAAAAAAAAAACTAGAAAAATATACTTTTCAGAAACCATAAAGCAAAAAGAAGTTCTGGGAGATATGGTCTAGTAAATATGTTCAGTTTCAGTCTCAAGCAAAGCTACCAAGTGGATCATTTTGTATTTTGTTCATAAACACATTGAAAAGAAAGAGATGATCAATAGAAATCATGCATAGTGGAAAATAAGGTTATTTTATAGTAAAGCAGAAATATAAGATGTAAACACATTTGAGGAGGATCCAAAGATATAATACGTTTTTATCAAAAAGGTGATTTTGAAAGATAATAGGCTATAATTATTGAAATACATAACTTTCTTGGTGCTGTAATGAAATAACAAAGTCCAAATCTCTTTATAAAGAGAACTATATATAGTGTAGTTAGCACATCATTCTACAGGCTAGAGGACATGGAGTGGTTATCATCTCAGTTGTGACATCCTCAAGATGAATGGCATCATATGGTGGTAATACACACAAAAGGAAGAATTCATGTAGCCAGACAGGAAGCCAGAGAGATCCAAGGACCCAATCCTCTTTCAAGAACCAACGCAGAGTCCCAGGAGAGCTCCTTTAATCCCTGCGGAAGGTTATAGGTTCAGTGATCTAAAGACCTCTCTGTGCATCCCCACCCTGCAAGGCTTCAGCACTTTCCAGCACCTTCACATTGAAAACAGAACTCCTAAGTTGAGCCTTTGAGGGAAAGACTCACACCGTATTCAAACATAGGAGTGGTCGAGAGTCATAACTGTACTATCCAGCTTGCCTCACAGGTACCTGGAAGACACTGGAATCCTACATACTCATTTTTCATGTCTCCTCAATTTCTAATTTTATTTGTATGCCTCTGCCAGTTATTTCCTGTAATAAAAGTGCGTGCATGCGTGCGTATCCATCCATGTATAGCAGAGGGCACTGTGCGTGCCTGTGGATGCCCAAGGGTGATTTTGGGAATCAGCCTGGACTACTCTAACTCCTATTTCCTTAGCTTTGGAGTTTCCCAAGCTCTGCCTTCAAGGACCAAAGTGCAGGCTCCCACCATTTCCACTCAGCATTTTTTACATGGGATCTGGGAAGAACTCAGGTTCTTTTGTTTGTGAGGCAGAGGATTAACCCCTGCGCCATCTCTCCAACCCCAGAATTGTCTTTAGTAGTTGAAAAGAGATGTTAAGGCAAGGGCTATTTATGAAATTTACAAATTGTGTTAAGCAACAAAGAGTATTGAAGCATTTGACAAAGAGAGAATGTGTAACATGAAGCGTAGGTGGAGATAAGAGGACTGTTCTTAGAAGTTGATTTTCTCTTTCTACCATGTGGATTTCTGAGGAATCAAACTCAGATTCCCAAGCTTCTGAACTGAGCTCTCTGGCTGGTCCACATTTAGAGTCTTATAATAACCAAAGCCATTAGCATCCTGTAGTCTAAAGGGACAAGGTGTGGAAATGATGATTCTGGGACCCAGTGAGGGCTGGAGCTGTGGGGAGGTGGTACTTTCTGCAGAAAGTGTGTTTGCAGAGTGATGTAAAGGCAGCAGCAATACTAAACCAAGGAGGCAGTGGGGAAGGCCCTGTGCTCCCCTCTTTCTGCCTTTCCCACTTATGATCTCCACTAGGGAAGCTGCTAAGATTAGCTTTTCAAGAGACCAGTCTGTCAGCACACAGTACATAGATGAGTGGAGAGTGAGGTTGGAAACAAAGACTACATGATATAGAACAGAGTTCAGAGAGTGGATGGATAATTGCTTCAGATAAAGATGGCCACCTCCAAATCTCCCAGCCATATGGTCTTCTATACTGTGATATCTTCCTATCAAGCAGAGGGTCCTATGCTCCTGTGCATGAACCCGTGTGCTTTTTGAAGTTACCATGTCAGAAAGGCAGCAGTGAGATCATGTGTCCCAGCCAGCATCTTAGCCAAAGTCCCAGGTGCCAGTGCCAGGGCACATTATGTAGAAAGTGTGATTTCAGCTCTGGCATCCAAGTGACCTCATTCATCTAACGTTTATGATCTCCCATCTAATGGAGTCAAACCAGGGTGTCTATTTTATTGTGTTCTGTTGGGAGTCCTGCCCCAGTACACCAGGGAGTCTAATAAAATACACAAGTTGCTTTAGACTCCTACATATTGGGATAGTTTGTTGCATAACAGTGGTAACCGTAATAACAACTGTCGGCTTGGGGAATGTAATCAGCTTTCCAACTCTTCTGAATAGTTCTGAATACTGGCTTTGGGAGCAGACTATGAAATTGAATTGGGATACCTGTTAACTTTTGAGGAAAACTCCATTAGTCATTCTAAGTTAAAAATATAACCAAGATGAAAGGTTAGGACCAGAGACTTGCTCCACCGCCTACACTTAAATTCCTGACTCTACTGGTTAGAGCACTATTTTTCTCTGGGTAAGGTGTTCCATGCTAGAACTTCAGACATACTCGTTAGTGCCTTAGATGAGGACAGAGAATCCAAGGAGTAAATGAATTACTATGTTGTGCCCCTTTACATAAGGGTGCCTCTAGATTCTGACTTAGAAGAGAGAGAAGAGGGGGAGAAGAGGAGAAAGAGGAGAAAGGTGAGAGAGAGGGGGAAGGGAAAAGAGGAAGAGAAAGAAGAACAAAGCAGGGCTGATCCAGGACTATTTGTATCCAATCCACTGGAATTTCTACTGTGCAGTCATAGCTCTCTTTTATGTAATATACATTTTTTTCAATTTCAACCTGAGTAAAATATATTTAAAAAGATTCTCAAGTTCTTTTTTCTGTGTCAGCCTAAGTGATCAGATACACAATTAAAGAATGAAACTTCTTAATATGTTTGAGGGGACCTTTTAATAGGACCATTTTATAGGTAAACATTCTACATGGTTCTCAGTATTTGAAAAGTCAACAGTACACATGCCCTTGTACTGTTTCCAAACAAATGCTTTATTCTTAAGGGCACATGGAGTACCTTAAGCATTTCCATGCCATTTCTGAGTATCGGCTTGCTCTCAGTATTTTGAGAGAGAGAGAGAAAGAGAGAGAAAGGTGAGGTGAGGAAATGCTATCTCATATGGGCTCTTGATCCATTCTTTGGAAGGCTATGTCGAGATACACCTTGGGATGATCTCTCTTCTTAGCTTGGAACTACTGACATCTTCATTTTCCATTGGCAGAGGAGGTGGATACAGTTCTGTCACACAATAGCCACCCATGAAAGAGAATAAGCAAAGAGACTTATTGATGGCATATTGCAGTAACTGTGGCTTGTGAAAAAAGTCATTTGATGTACAGAAGTACTTTCTAATTTCAGGTTCTAAGAAGAAAAGGATTACCCAGAGCAATCTTGAATTCTCTCACTAAAATGCTCTGGAATAAGCTTGAATGACTAGCTATCCCAGAGGGTGTGACAGTTGAACTGTCACTTTCCACTATTAAGAGGGTGTTAGAATGGAATTTTAGATTGCTAAATTTAACCGGAAGAGCAGTGGAAAAAAATCTCAATTTGATGGTCCTGCTAATCCCTCAGACCCTTCTAAAGTGAGTTGTGAACTGTATTCCATCACATCCCAATTCTTAAAATTCTCTTTCCAAACCTGTTATCTTTTTTTTTAATAGAGAAAGGATTTAGTTGGCTTATGGTTTTAGAGGCCATATAGTCAGTCATGGTCAGCTGGACGTGGGAGCATGAGGTGGCCGGTCATGTTGTATCTGCAATGGGGAAGCTGAGACCACACTGGGAACCTTTGCACTTGATTTTCCGCTCATAGTGTCTCAGCTGTTCAGGCGCCAAGGACGCCACACTTCCTGTTTGCCTTGCAGGATCCGGCTTACTCAGTCTTCACATCTGCCCGTGTAAAGGAATTGTTCCTTTCCTCTTATCTTCCTAGTATCTTTCCGTCCTGCCTTTGTCATCAGAGGTGTCTGACATAACCTCCAGGAATGATTAATATGCCTGTCTTCTGGCCTGGTGTGTCACAGGGTTATACTGCTGGACTTTTGGTCAGCCTTCTGTTCTGGCCTCTTGGTGACCAGGCCCCACCTTGGCGCTTCCTCTTTCTCCCCCTTCTCCACTCCACTGAGACTCCATCCCATGGACCAGTTGCACATGGTCAGTACTGTTCAGGAATGAGGTCTTAGGATCCATTGTAGATCCAGTGAATCACAATCAGTGTTGGAATAGGATTTCCCAGTGTGCAATCTCTGCCTGTCTCTTAACTACTAGTTGAGCTTGCCTACTGGATCAAAAATCCTTCCGTTGTTTAAGGTCTAGTTGAAAAATACTACCTCTTTTCTGGAGAGATGACTCAGTGGTTAAAACCTTTGCTCTAGAATTCTGGCCCTGGAAGGTAGAGCATGGGAAAGCCTGGAGCAAGGTCATAGAGCAATTCAGGATGATTCTCAGTGTCATCCTCCATAAGCACACACCCGCACGCACCCACCCACGCACATGCACACCCACGCGCACAAACATCCCCCACACCCACATACATGCACACACACACCCGCATACACGCACACGTGCACCCACGCATGCCCACAACCACACACGCGCACACACCCCACCCACGCACACACACACACACACACGCGCACACAAGTGCCCTTTGGTACACGTGCTGTCAGAGTTAGATGCAGGTGTCAACTTGACAGTTGAGGGGTTGACCTCTGAGCACATTTGTAGATAATTAGTAGTTGAGTTAAGCCCAGAGCGAATCTGTAGGGGATGATCTAGTTGATGGGGACTAGCTGAGTGATACTAGGCCCTGGACAAGTGAATAAAGCACAGAGAGCTGGTTGAGAAAGTTGGCATCCTTTTGTATAGTTGGTCAGACCTGCTGGTCTGGCAAGTGAGAATTGTCACCCTCTTAGCTGATATATGGACATGGTGTGGCCAGTTCCCACATCCCTTTGGTGATAGTACATACTCTCCTGCTAAGATAGAATAAGAACTATAACCAGACAATCATAAGAGAAAGTAAATCTTGTACTTTAAGCTGTTCTGTTGTGTTTTATCAGCAACCATACAGGCTAAGTCCACATATACACGTATACCTACCCACATGCAAAATACACACACACACACTTACACACACACATACACACACCCCAAAAGGAAAAAAAAAAAGACTATGTTTTCTTTTTCCCAGATAGGGCTCCGTACTGTATTGAATAGCTTAATATTCATTGTGCCCTGTCGTAAATAGATACTTACCTTTCTTCTTGAACGTTTGTCTGTTTCCGATGACAAATGTCTTTGAATGTGGGTAAGTAGGATGGAATGTTTAGTACTATATTTCTTATGGATTAGTGAAAGACAGGCCCCTGGAATTTTTTTTTTCCAATTTAGAGATACAATTATTGCAGTCATTTGCTAATGATCTAGTTTCAGTAAATTCAGTCTGTATTATATTGCTGTGTCCTATCAGGATGTTAAACTAGGTAGATGAAAACAAATTGCTCTTAATCGGTGGTAAGTAATGTTATTGTTGGGTGACAGTGAACTGTGTGGAGCCTGGATTCTGAGCAGAATCTCCTTTTTCATTGTATGAGAAGAGACAGATGCACAGCCTCTGCACAGGGGGAATCACTGTGTTGAATTTACTTGGAAGAACATCTGTTAAAGCTATTATTACCTGTCTTGTGGGCTCCATTGCATTCATGGAAGGCAGTTGTGCAGTTGAGGAGTGAATATGTAAGTATGTCATTCACAGGACACATTGGAAGGCTAGAAAAGTAGGTACAAAAAAGTTCAGAAAACCCTTCAGGAAAAGGAACCATATCCCTTTGTGCCAAGACAATGGTACTTTATCTGCGTACATCTTCCTGTTCAGAGCAAGGGAGAGAATTATGAATATCTTGGGAAGCTCATGTCCATCTTTGAGACTTCAGTGCTTAAGAAGGAAATCTTATTCCATGCAGTTTCAGGTCTGTACCCTTAAGGGTCCCAGGCTAGCACATCTCCGGGGTAACAACCTGTTGGCGTTTTACAAGGGGTGGTGTAATCCAGAGGAAGCAGATGCAGTTACCCTACTGCAGTGGTCAAAGTTTACTTTCTTCATGTGCCTATTTATCTGCAGTCTGTACTTTCCAAAGAAGATAGGGAAAAGAAAGGGAAGCATTCACAATAAGCCTATAGTTTAAAGTTTCCCTCTAAGTGGGTGAAGGATCACATGATTAAAAGATTTTGTTTCTTTCAAACAGAATACTCGATTAACTGTAGCAGAGCATGTATCAACCGTGCCACAGAACACCATGTGATCTATGGTGCAAATAAGAGAGAGGACAATAATGATTATTAGCAAATGTCACACGGAGAACACTGGAACTGCAAGAACAGCACTTTCGGCAGTGAGAACAACTCATTTTCTTTTGTTTTCCACTTTGAGAGCTGCCTGTGTGTGATATACTCCCTTTTTAAAAAAAAAAAATTTCTTTGAAATTTTTGTTTATCTGAGAGAAAGAGACTGGACCATATGAGCTTCCAGGAATCAAGCTCAGGTGGCAGGGTTTGCAAGCAGGTGCCTTACCCACTGAGCTATTTTGCCAGCTGTAAAACCATTTTTTTAAAAAAAATATCTATTTTACATGTAGTAAAATCCACCCATTTGGGTGGATTTGTCTAGAGTCAGCTAATGGAGTGATAACGTGATTCTGTTACTAGAGCGGGAACTGTCGTGTCACTGTGATAGCTTCAAATTGCTGCTCGGACGTTTTCATCTCCCCAGTAAGGCCCCACCACGTTTGCCACTAACCTCCATTTTCATGTCCAGCAACGATTTTCCATCTTTACAGATTTTTTTTCCCTTGGACCTTTTCTGTTCTGTATAAATAGAATCATGTATGCTATGACCCTGCAGACCTGATTTCATTCATCCAACTTTTTTTAAAGACAGAGTCTTTGTAACCTAGGCTGGTCTAAAACTCTCATTCTTCCTGCTTCTTTTTCCAGAGTGCTGAGATTGCAAGCATATGTCGCAGCTTAACATAGTATTATTTTTTTAAAAGATTTTATTTATTTATTGATTCATGTGTGTGTATGGTGAGGGTGTGTGAGGGTGATTTTGGGAATCATCCTGGATTGCTTCTACCTCCTTATTGCTTTGTTCTGGGGTTTTCCAGGCCACGCCCACCATGGTTGAAGTATAAGCTATAGATGGTTCCATCTGGTGTTTTTTACATGGGACCTGGGATCCAAACTCAGGACCTTCTGCTTGTGAGGCAGAAGCTTAACCCCCGAGCCATCTCTCCAGTCCCTTAGCATATTATTTTAGAAGCCTGTGTTTTCTGCTACACCTTATCATAATTTAAAGTTTCTATGCAGGGTAATTTTTATTTATTTATTTGGCTAGCTAGCTTTTTCTCCTTCCTTCCTTTCTTTCTTTCTTTCTTTCTTTCTTTCTTTCTTTCTTTCTTTCTTTCTTTCTTTCTTTTCTTTCTTTCTTTCTTAATTATTTATTTTGAGACAAGTACTCACTGTAGAACCGAGCTGGTCTTAAACTTGCTACACAACCCAGGTGGATCTTGAGCTTTTAGCTTTCTTGTCGCCAACTCCCAAGTACTAGAGGTACAGGTATGAACCACCATTCCTGGCCTCTTACCTTTTTTCTTTGTCGTTCTTAGTGGTTTGATATGAGAAGCAAGAAGACCTTTTTTTCTTTGCTTTAAAAGTGGAAAGAAAGAGCTTAATTATTTAAAATGGAAAATGAAGAATAGAAGTCCATTTAGAATGCAAAGAAAAGCCTTATTATTTGTGAACAGAAACACATGTCAGATTCTTGGTGGATGAATCTTCACATTTGGACCAAAGAAGCAAAAATCCCTAACTGGCTCTCTTGCACCAAGCCTGAGAAATTCCATTGTGTGTCTTTAGTAGTTTGAGCGTCAAAGAGCATCTTCACCAACCCTCTCTGGGGCGCGTTACAGTGACACAATCTTGTGATCTTGGTATCTAACTTTCCATCAAGCCCTATTTCCTGGTCACATTCCCAGTCTGCTGTGGCCAACCTGTGATTGTGTGGCTTATCTTCATTGTGTAACCACACTAAATGATGACTAATGACATAGTTCCATTCAGTGTCAGAGTGAGAGTGTGTGTCCTGGTAAGGGTAGGTCATGTCTCTGGAATCTTCTGCCAAAGCAAGGTGCTGGTCAAATCTCTTGTGGGAAATAGTTTTCCCTCTTTGAAGAAGGCTCTGAAAGTCACCAGGCGATGAGCAGGTGGTATAATTGTGGCACAGGAGAGAGAGAGTTTTGTAACCTTTGACAGAGTTCTGCAGTGAAGTTATAGACAACATGAGGAAAGGAAATGAAATTTTCATTGAATATTAAATATAGAAAGGAAATTTTCTGGTAGGTAAAGAAATTATCCAAGCATAATTGAGACAAGCAGAGCTGTATTCGTTGTGACTAATGACCTCTGTTGGCTCGGCTGTTGTCCATTCACCATCTCGGTGAGATCAGAGGTGGATCAGACACCTAGCCGAGTCCAGCTGTGTGAGTGGCATCTTGCAAGCAGAACTCCACATACATTGTCTCACCACTGAGTTCTCCCCTCACACTTGAAGACCTGCCATTCTGGACCAGCGAATATTTAGTGCTTTGCTGGTCGTTGCTTCGTTGAAGCTCGTGGTCTGGCTGTCAGTCTCCTGCCTGTTCTTGACCATGTTACCCTTTGGCTGCTTTGAGCCTTCATGGGCTGGACTTCACAGTGGCTACTTCTGCTGCCTTCTTAATACCTCTCTTCTCTGACGACTCCGGGATGTGGTTTCTTCTGCTCCGGACCTGAACTCCTTGCTGACATGTCTCTTCCTCATCAACACTTACAACATATCTGTTCTTCCTCAAAACTGATGACATGCCTGTGGATGAAGTGCGTGTGTGTGTGTGTGTGTGTGTGTGTGTGTGTGTGTGTGTGTGTGTAGTAAGACAGGGTCTTATTACATGGTCCAGATAGGCCTCACACTCATCATCTGGTCTTCCTGCCTCAGCCTTCCAAGTGCTGGAATTGTGTTGGACTGTGTGTGGCTATGTCCTAGACAGAAAACAAAAACAAAAACAAAAACAAAAACACTTGTGATTTTATCCTCGGGGATGCTCTGCTTATCTAGGCATGTGTTTTGTTTGTTGCTCCTACAAGCTCCTTCCCGCCCAGCTAAGGTAGGAACTTCATGAAAGCAGGAGTCCTGCCAGTCTTGGCCACTGGAGTGCCAGGCATGTGGCTTGCGTGCAGCAGTTCAATTCAGTGAAATCCAAGCAGACACTCTGGGGCTTTTATGAGTGCTTGAAGCAGTGGTGATAACTGTGCCTCACTCTGTAAACTAGGAGCTAAGTGTTATGGGAAGATCAGAACCCTTCCCCACAAGTGTAGAGATCACACTTAACTCATCAGGCTCTTGGTGGGACTAATCCTTGCACATGCATGTCACTAGCCCTTAGAAGACTGTCAGTATTTCCCACTGTGTTTAAGTCTTCTACGATCATGTACTTTACATTGTAGTGAGATTGTCAGATGATCACAGAAACATCTTTATGCAGCTCATGTGTGTGTGAGGAAGATACTGTGGTATTATGTTGATAGCCTTGGTGGAGCTACTATTTATAATATACTATATTTATTATGAATTTAGTTCATTATTATAGAAAGTAGATGAATCTTTCATGCTGTCAGAAAAGGTTACATGGTGATATAATTTAGGATGTAGAGTACTTTTACTTAGAAATCATTAGGATATAGGTTTTTAAAAAAATTATTGTTGATACCCAGGAGCCTCGTGGTCTAAATGCCCCTATCAGTGAAGTGGCCTGAAGAGAGGCAACTTGATATGCCACAGAGGCCTGAACTCCCACAAGAGTAGACAAGCCAGAGTGGACCCTGAGGTCCATAGACGCAGACAAGCAGGAGGGTGGGAGGGAGTGGAAGGGATTAATGAAGGGAAGAGAAGGGAAGGGATGGGAGGGGAATGGGTGCGAAACAGGGATGAGTACTCAATATGCTTGTAAAAGTAGAAAAATAAAATATTAAAGAAATCATTGTTGAGAAGGATACTGAAAGTCTATCTGTCAAAGCTTCTTAAATGCAATAACATGTGCTTAATTCCCTGTAAATATGTATTTGTGAGAGGGGATAGAGAGTGTGTATGCGCATACCACAGTGCTCCCATGGAGGTCAGAGGTCAGAGGTCAGTTCTCTCCTTCCACTGTGTGGGTGCTGGCAATGGGATGAGCTCTGCAGGTCTCTGCACAGTCACCTTTACCCACCAAGTCATCTCACTGGCCTACAATTCTCTTGAGTGAGTCACTGTGGGTAGCGTGCACCAGTTACTTTAGAATGACTGGAGAGTGAGGATATTAACTGTTGTCTTTTGGTTGTCTGGGCTCTACATGGCCGTGTGTCTTGGCTCCTCAGAAGGGGTCCACTCACGTACTGCTGCAGCTTCCTGCCTCTGCAGACCCACCTTTCCCTGGGAATGTGTGTGAAGACCACATTTTGGTTTAGGGAACTGGTTTCAGTTGACTACAGTCCATTGTAGTTGTGGCCTTTGTGAGCTGAACCAGAGTGCTGAGCTTAAAAATCATTTCTGGTTACACATGTGAATGTGCAGCATCCCCTGTCTATGGGACACAGCCCCGGTCTCCACAGAAGTTTGAGCAGTTTCCTGGCTTATTCTGCTTTCAGTGAGTCATCTCTGAATAATCACTGCTGGATCCACAACTGCAAAGTTGGCCCATTTTCCCTATGTATATCTAGTATTCCAGACTGACTCTAAAGAAGTGTGAACCACATTCCTGTGCTATGCTCACTGAGCGGGGAGCTTGTCCTGCCTCTGGGCCTTAGCCTCCCAGGTGCTCCTTCCTGCTATTTCCTGCCATGTGTAGTGGTCTCTATTGACTGCACTAGAACCATTGTGTGCCTGAGCCCACACATAAAGCCCTCCGGGTATGCAGATGAGCAAACCTTCCTTTCACTACTGGAAAAAGAATTAACTTTTGCTCCTTACTTTCATGAGGAAGCTGTGCAAAGAACATAAGTGGACACTTGTCAGCAATCAAGACTAAAGTCATTATCCTGTTTCCATAGACTTGTTTTTCAGTCTTAAGGTGAGTTTTATGCTGGAAATGTAGTTTAAAGACTAAATATGTTCCAACGTGGTTTGAGGCCCTGGGTTCAATTCTCAAGATGGTAATAAACAACAAATAGATATCTTACAATGGGATATTTATATGCACATATATAAAAATCTACACCTTATATTCATATCTATATGATGTTTCTAATGTAAGCTCAGATAACCACACCATGTGGGTCAGAAGTTTTGTTTTGTTTTGTTTTTTTGAAATAAAGCTTTATCATAATACAGGCTCAGGATAGCGGTTGAGTTGAGAAATTTTAATGGAGAGGAGATGACTCATGAAATCCCCAAATATTTACCATCTGGTCTCTTAGAGACAATGTTTGCAGACTCCTGATAATGGAATAGTAAAATTCACTTCTATGAACTTGCCGTGCAACTTATGACATGAGAACAGCCTCAGGTTTTGGCATCCTGATGCATTTACTACATCCCTCACAAAGTGAATTCTCTTCTCTCTCTCTCTACTAGTTTAAAAATTAAAAAAATGATCTTAGTTTGTGTCTATCCTTTGTTAGATTTTTTCATGTACAAGTTTCTGTATCTTGAAGCAATATACTTTAAAGATTTAGACATTTAAGGGATTTGTGTGCCTAGGGCTTTTTAAAATAATAATGCTCTCTTATGTGAATTATTTTATTATTTATCTTATTTTATTTTTTATGTCTTTGCGCACGCGTGCGTGTGTGTGTGTGTGTGTGTGTGTGTGTGTGCATGTGCTTGTGTGTGTATATGTTGGGAGGCCCGAGGTTGACTTTGAGAATCATCCTGGATTGCCCTATCCACTTTTTTGCTTCCCTCTGGGATTTCCCAGGCTATGTTTCCAGAGCAGGAAGTGCAGGCCACTGTCATTTCCACCTGGTGTTTTTACATGGGATCTGGGATCTGAACTCATGTCTCTCTGTATTTGAGGCAGAAGCTTTAACCCCTGAGCCATCTTTCAACCCACTGTGTAAATTCTTTCACAGTCATTTTTCTCCTGCTGCCTAATGGGATTCACCTTGTTTGTTGGATGAGACTGTGGTCAGTTCTCATTGCTGCACAGTACCCACATCCTTGTGCACGTGTGTCATGATTTATATGTTTCCTCGTTTGTAGTTTTCTCCCATCTCTTATAGTGCTGCTCTGCCTGTATTGTGGCTCCTCAGATTCTGTGCTTCTTGCTGCCTTGTATTTATTGTAGGCATTTGTCTCACTTCAGCATTCTGTTCAATCTCCATGGGAAACTGCTGTGAGCTTAGTGATGACCTCCACGGGTCCACAGTATGTCTTGATGCACATGGAATTCATTGACCATTGGTAGGTTAGATCCTGGCTGGTGTCCATGATAGCAGTTGATGTATATGAGCAAGTGGTTTACAGTTGTCTCCTGATCTGGAAACCAGGCATGGTGGAGGATTTGACAGTGGTATTTCTTTCTGTCCGTATAGCTCTAGGGTTTTGGCAGAGTTTCCATAACATAGTGCATTGAAAACCTTTGCAGAGTCTGGCACATAAACCTGTTTATTGTTTACTTTTATCTTCATCTGCTCTTCATAGTACAGGGTGAATGAAGTATGGCCTTTCTAATCAGGTGATAAATAGAACCCCATGGCATGTAAGAGACTGAATGAATCCAGCCCACATAGCTGGTTCTTGTCAAATCTTGGGTGTAGGTTAGCTCTGCCTAACTACAGAGACTTTTCCTTTTAATATGTACCATGTCATTGTCCTTTCTATTGCTGCCATGTAACTCGAGGCTGACTCATTTATAAAGCAAAGCTTATTGGGTCTGGAGGCTGGAGATGCCAAGATTAGGAGGCTACATCTGGTGAAGGGTTGTGCCACTCCAGTTTATGATGGAGAGGGAAAGGGCACGTGGACGTGTGCGGCAGAATGGAGGGTACAAGGAGCCTGACTCCCCTTATAGCAAACCACTCGCTCTTCAGAGAACCAACATAGCAGTCTGCTGGCAAGAGCAATGCATGGGGACCTTAATCCTTGGTGAACCCGGGAGGCATCGCTCCCTTTGAAATGACTGCAGGTGAGCTGTGAACCCTATGGAAAGTGAAACTCCTACCTCCTCCCCGTCTCATGACCCTGGGAATTAAATTTAAATGTGAGCTCATAATCATAAAGCCTGTTTAATTTTTTCAAGGAAGGGAAATTATGTCAAATATAACTATGAAAAGCACTTCTTCCTTCAGTCTGTATCTTTGTGGAGCACAAAGCCTAAAGACATACAAACATATTCAGGACAGTAACATTAGACCATTAAGAAAGAGGAATGGTTGGGTAGGTGAATCCTGGCCTACGCATGTGAGGATGGATCGTTTACCTAACAAGGGACATGATGTTGAGCAAGATTAAAGTGTTGTGTGCTCTCTTTATAGAAAACAGTGAGGAAAACCGTTTCCTCCAATCACATTGCAGAAGGGTTCCATAGGCTCTCCTCAGTTATTTTATTATTATTATTATTATTATTATTATTATTATTATTATCATAAGCAAGCAGATTGGAAGGATTTGGAAATTAAAACACAGCTGGTTGAGCCTAAATTTAGGCCTATCAAGATGAGTGTCCCTCTGCACAATACGGCTTTGCAAACTTCTTGCACTTTAAGTTGCTTTCTTAACCAGCTGTCTCCTGGCGTGCATGCTTCCTAGTGCCTCAGCAATTTTATTTGCGCGGCCTTTTCATGCCACTATTCTGATTTATCACACTTCTCACATTGATTTCTTTCCCTCTCTCTACTTGTAAGAAGAAAATAGCTGCCTGCACACAGATGGCGCGTGCGACTCCGTATTATCAGAGCGATCATGTTATATTTATGAGAGGTTCCTGAATAGCTTCTTTAACTGGGGATATTAGGAAAGGACATCGCTTAGAGAGAGCCTGTCTCACCTGCTAAGTCGCTAAGTTTCTGCATTTATCTCCCAACCATTCAGTTACCCACAGGCCCTCACGTATTTTAAATTTTAGTTGTGTGTTTTATTCACTTCCATAGGAGAACCTTGGAAGGAGCCAGAAACCTCTCCCAGAAATTAATGGTGAGGTTGATAATTAACCTACAGAAAACGGAATAAATGAAGCAAGGATGAAGAATTGTTCTCGTGGGAGTCTCCTTGTCCTCTGACCTCCTCTCTCGGCTTTTATCACGTACAGCTGTAGGCATAGAAGAGGTGTCACAGGCTGGGCACCGCAAACAACAAACAAATGCAACAAACAAATGTGTGCACACCAGGCTCCCTCTGCAATGCAAGTGTCCCTAGTGTTCTTTCCTGGTCCGAGAACCTTGTCTGGACTTGTTTCTATGCTTGGTCTCAGCCAAAAGACCGAGAGCAATCATCCTGGCTTGTTAATGGCAGTTTTCTCTTTGTGTTTCTTACTGTTTTCTGTCCCTTGCCCACACTCTCTCCCATGTGTGTTTCTCTGTCTCAGATTTTCCCTTTTACAGGAGTACCACTTACATCAAGCAAGGGAGGCATTTTAATACCCTCCTTTAGCATGATAACTTCTATAAAGCCATCTGGAAGGCTGGGGAGATGGCTCAGGCTGCACAAGTCTTGCTTGTAAGTAAGAGGACCTGAGATTAACCCCCAAGACTCACGTTAAAATGAAACGAATGAACTAAAGAGCTGGGCATGTAGTGAGTGCTGGCAATCCTGGTGCCTGGGAGGCAGAGATGGTGACGGGCAGATCCTGGAGCTAGCTGGGCAGCTTGCTTAGCCTTTGTGGTGAGTTCAGACCAGTGAGAGATGCTGTCTCAAAGGAGGGGGCTGCAGCCTCCGGGGGAGCAATATCTGAGGTTGTCCTCTGGCCTCCACATGTACATGCTCACGTGTGCACATGTACTTGCATACACACACACATGAACATGTATATAGAACCCATCACCAAATAAGGTCACATTCTGAGTTGCCAGGGATTAGGATTTCATTTATGAATCTGGTGAATTTCAAGATGGAGGGCACAGCTGAATCCGTAACAAATACAGACAATAAATCGAGAGTAGCAGCAGAAAAGCCTATCCTTATTTTGAAGGCGATTTTTACCAATAAATTCTAATATCATTCAGATGCGTTCATTTGAGTAACTTTGTTTTTAAACAGCTTTACAGTGGACTGTCACTTTGGAATAAGGACAGGAAACAGTGGATTGCTGTGCCACGCGGCTTTCTTCTTTGGTATCCATAGTCAGATCTCAGCCCGAAGCCAGCCTGAGTTTTCTGATTGGTTTTGTGTGTGTGAGTTTCCACTGTATTAGCTAAGGGAATGGTATTCAGTGCGATTCAAGTAGAGATTTGTCATGAAGATTATTTCCCTTCTGTTGTTATGTCTGGAAGAAAAAAAATGCAAAGATATGTTTTCAGTGTTTAAAAGAGTGCAAGATGGTGGGAATGCACCCAGTGGTGGGAGAGAGAGGGAGAAGGAAAGAGAAGGTAAGGCAAAGGCAAAGCCTTTGTTCGGAGAGAACAAATGTGCAAGATCCATTTCTCCAGCAATGCACCAACCACAAAAGGTTAAATGGAATCCTTTTTGGTTAATTGCTGCCTTGGATCTTCTTAGAACACTTGTTTTCTTCAGTTATTCATGTCCAAATGCAAATCTTCTAAGTAGAGCCAGTTTATTTTCTTTCCATTTTTTTTTCTTTTTGGAGTGAATATAAAACACTTTGGATAGTCGGTTTTATTGAGATTTTAAGAATGTTTTTGAGCAATTCATGGTAATTTAAATCCTTCCACAGAAATCTTCCACGGTGCTGAATTTCAGCCTGCAATTTGCTTCCTTTGCTAGATATGGAAGCATATTTTTATGACACTACACCATACTCATTGGAACTGTGAGCCTCTGTAAATTAATGCAAAGCGTTCTTGCCCTACAAAAGAGTGCATTTTAAGTAGAAGCAATAGAATGCTAAATTATGTAGTAGGTAAAAGAAGTGGGTTGTGGTGAGTGGGATGGGTGAGCACAAAGGAAGCCGGGGCACATGGTGGCATGCAATGCCCACAAAATTGCAAGGATGCTTGCCCACCAAATTAAAATGTGTCCAGTTTAGAAAAACTTCTGTTTGTATGAAATGACTTGGGAGGGAGATTTTTGGATACATTCATTTGCACGTTTCAAATTCTGCTAATGGATGCTTAGGATTTCTGTTTTGTAGTATCCTATATTTTATTTGGATGATTCTCATTTGAGTGGATTTTGACATCCTTTTAAGTTTTCTATTTAGCTGTGAGGCTTTGGTGAGTTGAGGAGAAAGATCATCAGATACAAACCAAGTCTTCTGCCAAAACAGCACTAGACAACTCTGTGAACTTGTCACCATGACTCTAGCCAATTCAAAACATTATCATGTGTAACATGGATTTCCCCAATTTCCACAATGGTTTTTCTCATTATAAAATATGTTCATTTTAGAATGTTTATAAAATGCAAAAAGTTACATAGAAAAATATAAATGAAACAGTCTCCCAACCTCAGAAATAACTTGTCTTACTTTGCTTTCTCTGTGTAGCTGCCGATTCATTCCCTCTTCCCTCTCCTTTCACATCCTTTTCTTGATCAGATGCACAGTGTGATAGCTACTGGTGTCAACTTGACAATGCAAGACTGGAGCTCTGGGCACATTTGTAAAGAATTAGTAGTTGAGTTAAGCCCTGAGCAAGCCTGCAGGAGATTGTCTGATTGATGGGAGAGCCCAGCCGATGGTGAGTGACACCATTCCCTGGGCATTGGATAAAATGGAGGGAACTGGTTAAATAAGTTGGCATTTTTCGGCATACTTGGACAGACATGCTGTCTGACAAAGGGAGTTTGCCCCTGTCTGAGCAGTCTGTGGATATGGTGTGGCCATTTCCCTTGGTCCCTGGTGATCCCTGGTGTGGCCTCTCCTGCTAAGATGGACAAAGAACTGTAACTGAGAATCGTAAGCCAGAATAAAGCTCCTTGATCCCTTAGACTATTTGGTAATGAATTTATTGGCAACATGCAGAGTAACTAATACATTGGAGACTAGGACAGTATACATCGGGCACAGATTTCATGAGCTTTTTTGTTTAGCAGCCTGCTGTGAAACTTTCCCAAGCTATTATATGTACTTCTAAAACATTACTTTTGGGGAACGGGAGAGATGGCTCAGAAAAGGTTAAAGAGAAAGCTTATAGGCTTTTTGCTTATAATAAGCAATTAATGGGCTAGAGAGAAAGCTCATGGAAGGGTTAAAGCTGGTGTTTTGCGAGCAAAAGAACATGAGTTCAGATCTCCAGATCCCATGGAAAAATACCTAGTGGAAATGTCAGCAGCCTGCCCTTATGGCCCTCCAAAGCCAAGCCTGGGAAACCCCAGAATAAAGCAATAAGAAGGTAGAGTCATCCAGGATGATTCCTGAAGTGACCTTTAGGACTCCACAGGCACACGTACACAAATGCTATCTTCTAAAGCCCACCCCCTCCACGCACACATACATTCATGCGCACATGCACACACACACAAACACATACCACATTACTTTGGGTACCTTTATTATATCCTATTTTAGATAGAAATGATTTATTTCCTTAAACTTTTCTTTCAGACATTTGTTACTTCTATATTTTGTGTGTCTGGTTAACCCTGAGGTTTGTCCTTCCCTCCTGAGTGTGACACATGCTCACCCGTAGCCCGACAGTCTTCATGTCAAGGAGCATTGCGACCCTTGTCTCTTCAGTGATCACGTCTGCAAAAATGTCTCTTGTTGCAGACCAGCTTCTATACTGCTGCATTAGCGTCTGCACAGAGGAACTTTTTGTGGGAAGACCCTTTACTTTAGAAGAGGGCACTGGGTATGGCTACCTCCAAGCATTTTTATTGATTTCCTTTGAGAGAAAAAAGCAAGACCATATTATGACTTCATTTCTCCCCTCCCCACTCCCTCACTCAAGATGAGTTCTGCAAAAAGCATCTTTTCTTTAGATGGTGCCGCTTTGAAAAATAGATAGTACTATGTTTATGCATTTGAAATTGTGGGAAATCTTGGATACCGCCAAGTATAAATTTTTGTTTTAACCAGAAAATCTGCATTAATGTTCGAGATTCTATGCCAGTTGAGTCTAGTGTCAGCGACAGAAATGGGAGCAGCTTTATACCTTCTTTTGCATTCAGGATTGGAACTTTTTTCTAGATTTAATCCATATGTGTGTTAGTAATTTTGATTTTTTAAAATAACAATAGGGAAACAGACAGCTAGAATGAGGAATGCCATATCAGATTTAAACTGGATGAACTGATATCACATGAACTTATCTCTCTTGTAAGGTGCATACCATCCCACATTATAGGACCACATTTGCTCTTACAATGTAGACCAGAGTTTTATAATTTTGTTTATTAACTACTTATATGGATTACCCATGATGGACCAAACACTGTTACAGATACTGACAGTAAAGCCATTTGTTTAGAAAGTTTTGGTATCAATGTTGTATACATTCTAATTAAAAAATGAAGAGGTATCAGTGTAAATTGTAGGCTGATTTCACTTCTGTTTATGTCCTATCTATCCATGGACCTAAATGTAAATTCACTGTAGTACTGTATGTGTGGGAGCTTGTATGCATGCAGGCAAGCATCATATATGTATTGACCAGCACTCACTGGCAATATTAATGTCCTTTGAAAGGAGCCAGAGAGCTACTTAGAGAAAGACACCTACCATCATTCTTGTGTCCAAGTGAAGGAGGGCTGAATTCTTCTCCACCAAATGTGGATTTTTGCTTGGCATCTGTGTTTTCATGAGCCTTTCCCTTTTCCTATACCACCTCAAGTCTAGAGACTCCCTGGAGAGGAAGCTTATACACTGTTCTACAAAATCGTAGGAAAACCATCTGGTTGCGTAGAGTAGTAGGTGAGGAAATCTGGGGGCTGTAACTTTTGTTGGATGAGATTTTTAATCCAGTTCTCTAGAATTTTATCTTGAGTATCACCAGTCTGTCTGCTGATTCCTGGTGTTTCCAGTTCTCGAGCCTTCCTAGAGACCGCATCTAAAACACTCTCGCTTCCTTCGAGTTCACATTCTCCTGTAAGCTGGATTTCATCCCTCTCCGCTCTGCTGCTTTACAGACCATGTCATGTCTGTCACAAGTCGTGGATAGATCTGGCTTGCTGCAGCTGCTTCTTTTAATTCACTTCTTGGTTCTTTGAGGGTAGGTGGTTTATAAGGAATAAGTAATGATTTCTCATAGTTTTAGTAATCAGAAAAGTCTAAAGTCAAGGTATTGACAGGTGGTCGACGTCTGGTGGGGGATGGGGTGTAGGGGTGCTCTCTGCTTCCACAGTGGTGCCTTGCTACTGCGTATTCATGTGGTAGAAGGCAGAATGTAGAAAGATGCTTCAGGCCCTTTATAGGGTCTCCAATGCCATTTAAAAGTCTTTAACACTTAATCACGTCCTAAGCCCCTCTTTTTTCTTTTCTTTATATTTTGGGGGGGGGGGTAAGGAGGTTATAGTGGGAATTAAACTCAGAAGCTCCTGCATGCTGGGCAAGCTGCTGTGCAACCCCTTAGCACGTTGCTGAGGATTCAGTGTCAGCTTGAATTTAAGAGGAAATGTAACCATTAAATCAAAAGGATCCTTGAGGGTTCGTGCCTTTCTTTATTTCTTGAAATATTTCCATAAATTTTATAAGGAAGCACAGATTTAAAATAAATGTTCGGCATCCATATTTGTATAAACCAGGAGTCCTTTTTGCTTTTTACATATTCTATTAATGTAGGTGGTATCTCAGAAACCACAGGTTGCCACTATTTTTCTGCTGTTGCTAATTTCATATGCGTATCTATATCATATGCATTTGCTCCTGTGAGTCTGTGAGTGTGTGTGTGCATGCCTGTACCTGTGCACATACATGTGCGTGCGTGTGAATGCTGGGAGGCCAGAGGTCAACATCAGATATCTTCCTTGGCAGCTCTCCAGCTTAGTAATTTTTGGGTTTTGTGTGCATGTTTGAGGTATGCATATGTGTACATATGTTGATGTAGGTGTGCCTGCTGTTGTGCAGACAAGTGGAGATCATGGGTCAATGCCAACTGTCTTCTTATTGCTCTCTACCTTATTTTGTTAATTTATTATTAACTAACGTATTAATCTATTTGGAAACAGTCTTCTTATTGCTCTCTACCTTATTTTGTTAATTTATTATTAACTAATGTATTAATCTATTTGGAAACACTATCTCTCTGAACCCAGAGCTCACTATGTCCTTAGTCTGGCTAGCCAGTGAGCCCCTGCTTCCCCCTGTGTCTGCCCCTACCCTTAGTTGGTAGGTCATAGGTACAGGCTGCCATACCCAGTTTCTGTAGGAGTTTCAGGGCTCTAAACTCAGATCTTCGTGATTGTGCTACAAGCGCTTTACCCCTGGAACCATCTCCCTAGCCCGTCCACTTTGTTTTTTTATTTTGAGAGAGGGTAGATCTTTACTGTCCAGCTAATCTCTCCAGTCCCCATGGTAATGTCTTTTCAATGTTTCCTTCCGTAGGATGCTTCGTTGATGGACGTGAACTCCTTCAGCCCTCTAATGCCAACCTCTCCTTTATCGATGATCAACCAAATCAAGTTTGAGGATGAGTCGGATTTAAAGGATCTCTTCATTACAGTTGATGAGCCTGAAAGCCACGTTACTACTATTGAAACTTTCATTACTTACAGGATCGTAACTAAGGTAACAAGCAGGAGAGAGCTCCTGCTCCTCTCCAGGGAGTATCTTGAACTGGCACGGCTGTCTTTGGACTCTTGCAAGTGATTCTCGGTCATTGTAATGCAATACTATAAAATCCCGGGTCTTTGATTATTTTTTAAAAATATTTTACATAAGGCATTGCATCTAATCTATGCTTTACTGGGCTCCTTTGAAGTGGAAGTGTTGAAATTGACTTCACAGTTGGTCTTTCATTTAGTTGTACTTCTTAGAATAATAAGTGGCCAGGTTTGGTGGCTTATGACTAATACTAGTGCTTGGGAGACTGAAGCAGGGGAGCCCTAGTTCAAGGCCAGCCTGGGCTACAGAGGGAGTTCAAGGTCATTGTGTTGGGAAAAGAAAAGGCCTTGGGAGACTAGTAAAGACATCACATGATTTAAGACGTAGAAGGATTTTATAGTCACAACTCTTGGGAAGACTGGAGTATATAGTCCTATTGGTTTCTCAAACAGGGACAAATGGCCACTGTATCTTGTACATGTGATATTTGTTTATTAACATATGAAAGGAAGTATAGAAACCAGGTTTGCTATACTTTTCTAAAAGACAGCTTAATCAGACAATGCAAACCAATAGAAAAGGATAACTGTGTTTTAGTAACTTCTTTACATAAGAGTGCCCTTTGGAATTCTACTTATAAGTTCAATGTCTTGTTAGCATGAGTGGTTCAGGAATGAGGAAATCCATCTTTCAGTTGAAAATGTTCTGATCTCATCTCCTACAGTCACGTCTTCCAGTGCAGCCTGCCTACTGCTGCTGCTGGATTCCTGAAGCCACGGACATCAAAACTCTTAGTTTCTTAACAATCTGTCCTTGGTCCCCTTCCCTACAGTGCAAAATGCAGACTCCATGAGACCACATACACAGAGCACAGAGCTCCTCCATCCACTGCCAACTCGTCTCATATGTTAGTTTCTTCCTTCCCATTGCTTAATGAATATAGGACCCAAACAACTCAGTGGAACAAGAAGCCTATTCCAGCTTATGATTCTTACTTCCTATTCATCAGTCTGGCAGGAGAGTCCACTATGGGCTGGGTCATCACACATCAATTAGATAATCTCCCACAGATTTGCCTTAACTAATCAACTCTTCACAATGTGCCCAAGTTGTTAAGTCAGGGTGTGCACCTCTCTCTCCCCTTAACACTGGTCTCCTACCTCCTGCACTCACAGGGCCTGTGCTCTGCTTGGGCAGAGCTGCTTCTGATGTAGCCTCCCTCTTGTTCACACGGATCTGAATATGCGTTTCCTTCTGTCTGATGTGTCCATCCCCCTCTTGGACAGAAGGACTGTTATTTATTTCTCAAAGTACAATTCGAAATGTGAGATACTTGCGAAGGCTTCTCTGGCTCTTCACTGCCTCCTAGCACATCAGTCATGCTTCATCTGTTCCCCCACACTGTTGGAACTGAACCTCATAAGGAACATCAGACATTGAGCTGTGGAAGCAAAATAATTAAAAATATATACTCAGCCCTTCTAGGCCTTGGTATTTTAAAAAAAAATACATAGAACTGAGATGGTAACTGAACCTAGTACAAAAACCTTGCTGTAAGAATTGATTTAGGATGAGCAATCAATGTAAAGCACTCAGCAAAGGGCCTGACACACACTAAGTGCTCAGTGAGCAGATAAGTGAGTGTTTATTTGTCTTCTACCCAGTGAGTCTGCAAGCTTCTCAAGGACTTTGATTATGTTGAATGTTTTTGATAATCCTAAACAATTCTTTAGATATACTTAGTCACCAGTGTCACCATTTGGTAGATAAGCAAATGAAGGAATTTGTAGTACCTTAGTTCATCGGAAAGTGATTCATGGCTGGAAAGATGGCCCAGGGGTTAGTTCTGCCTCCCAAGCTCCCACATAAAAAGGCCAGGCAGAAATGGTGGCAGTCTGTACTTCCAATCCTCATCTTCTCCCCTCACTGTGCTTCTCTTTGTCAGTTGCCTCATTCATAACTGGCAGGGCACACTAACTTCTCTGGGCTTTGATGAAACCTGCATACATTCATGCAAGCATCCTGCTAAGAACAAACCTGTGGTTCTCCTGCTATGACGGGTGCAAATATCTATTGCCATGGTTTTAATGAACAGAGAGTATGTGGACCTGAGATTTTTCCATCATTTTCATTTGTCACAGACACTGTTTATAAGCCAACTCTGCATGTTCTTTTCTCATCCTGGACACACATTGAGGTTCGTCCATACTGACATATTTTCAATACACTGTGTTGCAGTTTCTCTGCATTGTTGCCAATAAATGAATGACCAAATGGCTTATGGAGGAACAAGGGGTTTTATTCTGTTCTGGCTCACAGTTGTCTGGTTACAGTTTTCAATCCAACTTAGCAGGAAAGTCCTCGCCAATACCAGGGGCCAAGGGAAATGTCCACACCACATCTGCAGAACTGCCCAGAGAGGGGCAAACTACTCTTACCAGACAGCATGTCCGTCTAAGAATATTGAAGAATTCTAACTTAACCAGTTCCCTCCATTTTATCCATTTGCCCAGAGGATGATGCCACCCACTGTGGGCTGGGTATTCCTCATTAATTAGACCATCAGGAGACAAGGTTTACCTAGGGCTTCACTAACAATTCTTTACAAATGTGCCCAGAGCCAACGCCTTCAATTGTTAAGCTGATACTTGTATTTATCTATGACACAGTGCTTTTGTAATAATAATTAATAATAATATCAAGATGTACAAAACAGCTCAAACCAATTATGATTGCTCTGAGCAGTACCATGCCACAACTCATTTATCTCATATTCATTCAAGAATTTAGAAGTTACAATTTCCCCACATTTCTTTAATGGGGAAAGTGAGACTTGGTGAAGGTTATGCCACATAATAACTGGTAGCATTGGGTTTCAATTTATACATATTCATACATTTTTCCTATCAGGTCATTGCATATATATATGGCTATGGCAGACTTTCACTTTAATTAGTAGTATCAGTTATTTTCCTAATAACCAAATATGTAGACTAAACAAAGACTAGACAAACACATAAGAAATACAAGCATAAACATCTGGTAGACATATATTGTATTATCCAAGTCTTTCCTTTGTTATTCCTTTATCTTCATTTATTTGTGTAATAATTTATTGAGTGTTATTCATTGAGTGTTAATGTTTTAGGGAGTGCTGTTTTTACATGTTAAGGTACTGTGGGTAGTCAGGCCACACCTCCTAGAAAAATCCTTTTGCCTTTGCTTAAGGGAATGCTGGGGGAGGTGGGGGGGCAAGATGGTATTAATAAGTTGGATGCTTAATTATTTAATTACAAATTTTATAAAGGAAAACACAAGAAGATATTACAAGTGTTGAAAACCACATCTCATGGACAATCCAGGAATGGCTTCCCTGAACAAGTTTTAATTTTGTGGCTATTTAAGTTCACAGACACTAATGACTGTAAAGACAGTACACATATATAGTTGCATATACACAGTGAAGGCCTCCAGGGGAGTATTTATGAATGATCCCAGTAAGTAACCGTGAGTGCTAGGATCATGCTCCAGGCATAGTCCTGATGGGTGTGTGTGCCCCTCTTTTCTAGTTAGCATTCTCAAATGACAGCTCGGAAGTGCTTTCTCTTTTGGATATGTAGAAACTTTTTCCTTATGGCTCTTGGTAGTCTAACCTGTGATATTTATCCTTGGTCTTTTCTCCCATGTCTTAATCATAAACAGATCTGTAGGTGCAAACAGCTTATAGGTAGTATTCCTGTTCCTGAGGGAGGAGAGAAGGATAGAGACAGAGAGAGAGAGAGAGAGAGAGAGAGAGAGAGAGAGATGCACAGGTACATGCATACATTCCATGATGCACAGATAGAATTCAGAGGACAGCTTTCAGAATCAGTTCTCTTCTTCTGCCAAATGGACTTCCTGAAATTGAACTCGGTCTCCAGGTTTATGAACAGACATCTTACCTACCCACTGAGCCTATCTTACCAACCTAGTGTTACTGTTCGCGACTGGCTGATTGTTTTTTAGGATTCTTTAATATTCGTTTTCTTGACCGACTGATGGGTTATTTGCGATTCTATTTCGGATTCTTCGTCTCTCCAAGACAGTTTTCTAAATCTTCAGAACACATGCTGGAGGTCAATGTCTGTTGAATGCATTTTTTTTTTTTTTTTTGGCTGCCTCGCATAAGTCTCTTGGTGCTAAGATATCATGCCACACATTCTGGTTTCTCATCAGTTGGTGATACAAAGACATGGCTAAAAACTTAGGGGAACCAGAACTCTGTTTTAGCTTACAATTCTTAGTTATGGTTCATTAGCTTGGCAAGAGAGTTCATAACAACATCAAAACCTGAGGGAACTCTGCACACCATAGCCACATGCTGAGAGGAGCCAAACTACAGCCCAACCCTCTGCATCTTGTTCACCTAGTGGGAAGTGGTCCCACACTACTATGGGCCGGGTCTTCCCATATCAATTAGGTAATTTCCCATAGGCTTGCTTTGGGGCTTCATTAATGAATCAATCCTCAATTATCAGTTGATGCAGTTTTGTTTGACTGGGACACACCTGGAAAAATGAACTCCCATTTATATTAATTTTAGGTTTGAAGCATTATTGGTACTGCAAATGAGCTTTGTAAAACACATGTTCTTTTTTAAGTTGGAGATGGGTCATCAAACCAAGTTCCTTCTAATCCTCCACCATGGCTGATTTAGATGAGATGATGATTCTAATAGCTGCTGTAGGAGATGTGGTCATTATCCAAAACTTAGCTGTTTATAGCTGTTGCCTTTGTAGCATTCCATTCAGGAGTAGAAGAAGGTGTCTTGCAGTAGGAAACACTTCAGAGGAATAATATCATCCTTGAGGTTCTATGGAAACCTCTAGTCATATGTGAGAGGATTCTCTCGAGTCAGTAGTGGCATTTTGATTGAGTATCTTTTTGATGGAATTGATACCACATTGTTTTATGCTTACCGAAGAGCTTGAAATTGTTGATGCTATAGGTATCTCGGTCGTTTTTTTCTTTTTCAACTTATCTTGTGCATGTGTGTATGTGTGGTCGTATACACACCATAATGCATGCAGGAGTCATAAGAGAGTTGGTTTTGGGGGATTTTGGGGATCAAATTCAGGTCATCAGACTGCTGGCAAGTGTCATTACCCACCTAACCATGTCACTGAACTGCAATCATATTTTTACTGCTCATTTCTGGAGTGTATTTATTGTTAACAATGCTGGTTTGTTAGCTTGGAAATAGAACCTGTACGTGTGTGTGTGTGTGTGTGTGTGTGTGTGTGTGTGTGTGTGTGTGTGTCTAGTTAATCTTTGTTTCTACTAGAATTAGATTTTCTATTTTTGCCACTTCTATAACTTTTACAATCCTTAAGATTTAGGAATATTTTGTGATGATTTAGTTTCTTAGATTTCTACATCTAATGCACTCCTACTTTTTTCTATTGAAAGAAAATATTTTGCTAAAATATGCTGTATTTTTATAATAGTATAACTATTTTAAAGGAATAAACTTTAGTATAGCTTCATGACCTTAATTTCAGGGCAATTAAAATGGCTTCTTCTGACTTGAGCTACTGGTTCATCTCTGTGGGTGGCCGATTTTTGTTGAAACGGAAATGTGTGTGCAATATGTTATTTCATCTTCCTCCAACAGGTAAATGTTAACCTAAATACTAAGTGTCTGGTTTTGTATGAAAGTTGAACATGCTTTAGAAATGGGTGGAAACCATAGTCTTGCTTTTGTCTTGGCAGGCAGGAAGTTTATGTGAAATCGATACTGTATCCATGTCATTGTTAAATGTGTTTGTAGCACTACTGAGGAAAAGATGGCTTCATGTATTTGCTTTAATTTCAGAAGTTATAGGCATGTAACTCCAAATAAAACTCCTTGAGAACTGACAGAATAAAATCCTTTCCTATCAGCTCTCCATTAATTACATTTTCTAAAACAGTGCTCAGTAAAACATTAGGATTTGTGCATACTGAATGCAAATTTTAGCGAAAGCAACCCATTTGAGCCCATTCCAGGAAGACGTTTTTCTCAGTTACATTCGGGTTATTTTCCAAATTATAAAAATAGGACTTTCCTCAAATCCTGAATTCTAATCATTTGGAGAAAGGAGCTACATTCGAACCTACATGCAGAGCACACTTTCTTCCCAAGTGAGTGAGGCATACTGGGATCATTGCAGTTGAAGTGTTGTGGAAGGCAGATGGGTGTTGTAAGACAGATTTTTCAGCTTGGACTTCCAACTTCAGCATGGTGTTTGCTGTCTTTCTGAAAACACCGGAAAGTTTGCTTAATTTCATCTGCTACACGAAGAAATAACTCCAAAAGAAAGAAATTCATGCTGAAGAACACTGAATAATTAGATTTTAATTTTTCTTAGAGACCCACTTCTTTCTGAATGTCTAAAATAGCATTGGACAAATGCCTTCTATCTTGTGTTGCGTGGGCTCAGCGTTTCTCCTCTCCTCAGACTACTCGTGGAGAATTTGACTCCAGTGAATTTGAAGTTCGGAGACGCTACCAGGATTTTCTGTGGTTGAAGGGAAAGCTTGAAGACGCCCACCCCACTCTGATTATCCCAGTAAGTTTACAAGCTGTTCTCTTCTGTTTTTGCAAAGAATCACTACTCTGTGTTCTTGAGTCTTTCAGAATGTCAAAAACATAATATCAGACCTTTCTATTTGCTGTATTCGTGCATCCTAGGATATTTACTTCTACTCCTTTCCATCTGAATCCAGATTTTTTTTTAAACTCTTGTCATGCATGATGGTGTTTTATTTTTTCCATTCTATCATTGTGAATTTTTAGAACTTATTTTTGTGTGAAGTGCACAGATGTTCCACTAATCTTCAAAATGTGGAAAGTGCAGAATTATCTGTGTGTGCCTCGCTGTGCTCAGGGAACATTTTAAAGATATTTATTTATATTGTTCTTTTTTAATCATAAAACATTCATGAAGGCTCTAGTATCTTCATGACATACCTGTACTCTTCATTTTATAAGTTTTATTTATTTGAGAAAGAGAGAGAGAAAAAGAGAAGGAAGGAAAGAAGTTACACACACTTTTGCAAGTTAGTTCTCTCCTTCCACCTTGTGGAATCGAACTCAGGTCAAGCAAGTTTTTGAGCTGTCTCATCAGTGTCTATATTACTCTTTAGTTAACATAGCAAGTAGGAGGATTCCTTAAAGAGTTTCCCCATGTACTTAACATTAGTTGTTCTCTAGCTCTCCCCCCCTTTTCCCTTTCAATCTCCACCCATATTCCATTTTCATGTCACATGTGCTCAGTTTTTTTTTTTCTCCCTCTCTCTTGGTCTCAGCCATTGCCAGAAAAATTTATAGTAAAAGGAATGGTGGAACGCTTTAATGATGATTTCATCGAGACCCGCAGGAAGGCCTTGGAGAAGTTCCTAAACAGAATTGCGGATCACCCGACTTTGACATTCAATGAGGACTTCAAGGTTTTCCTGACTGCACAAGCCTGGGTAAATAGTTTTACCTCAAATGCATCTATCTGGAGCAGCAATGTGTGTATCAGGCTATGTGCTTCCTACTTACTTTCAGGAATTAGGTGAGGGCATCCTTCAGTTCAAGCATGCTCTAGAGATGTCCTCCACATATTGTCCATGGTGCAATTAGCATGAAATTGGTTCCCTTCCTATGCACTCTCATTTCTCTCAATTCATGACTTCTTTTAAAGGATAGATTACTCCTTGCTTATATAGCCAATTCTAGCAGTATGTAGGTGTTTTGTTGGCATTGTTTTGAGTAAGGATGGGTCAGACTTTTTATAATTTAGATGAAAGTCATTAGTAAGAGATGGATAGATAGATACATTTTCCTTCAGTTATGTGTTGCTGGGATGATCTCATTTTGAATACAAAAAAATTGTATTTGTCTATCATCTATATCTATATCTATCTATCTTTACCTCTGTATATCTATGTAGCTTTCTATTTGTCTGTCTGTCTGTCTATCTACCTATCTATCTATCCAGTATATTTGTTTATATATCACTTTTTTCCATTACCTTTTGTGACGTCTTTGCTCATCTAGAAGGGAAAGAGGTGAGCAGAGGGTCACTATAAAATAATTACTGGCCAGAATCAAGTTGTCTGTCTCCTGGATATTGGAAGAAGTTACATGAAAGAGTGGTTCATCTGAGTCCTGACACACAACCCTGGTGTCCAGAAGCCCTCTGTGATTTCCATGAAATGAACTCGGACCCTGGCTCCAGCAACTCAGGAGCAATTAGAAGCATTCCCTAGAGTATAGCACATCTAGAGTACCCAGAATGCATATGTGAACAGTTGCAAGAACAGCTTAGCAGGTACGGCTTGTGTGTCTTCCCCAATAAGGTTTTCTTTCCCAAGTGAAGTGAGTCACACTTGGGATGGGTGGGGTGTTAGTCAGGGAGGGTACCCATTCTTATTGTACACAAAATCATGTGGACTTGAAGGAAGCAAGTCTACTTTATAGAGAGTATTTTCTCTGAAACTTTCAGGAATTCAAATCTGGAGGAAGACACACTATCTTACTCAGTTGGAGTGGGGAATAACACATAGTTTGAAAGTAGGTCTGCCAGTTATTTATCGATTTATGGATTATGGATTTCCTGTATGTTTTACTTTCCGTCTTTCCTTTGCTCCCAAGCTAGCAGCCAGTCTTTTTTCCTGCGTCTTCTGGGAGTTGCCCTTTTGAGGACGCTGCATTTCTGAAGGTGCTTCCATGGGTCACAGATCCTTTGTAGCATCTCCTACCTTGCATGTAGCTGTTCCTCCTTTGTCACTCTAAATAACTGGATATCTGTCCTGTTCAGAACCTTTGTCTATAGCCAGCCAGCCAGTGGCGGTGGTCTCCCTGTCCATCTGTGCCAGTTGACTGAAGAGCTAGGGGTGGGGGGAACAGCGTCAACTGTTTATTATCCTAACAAGCCGAAGGAGGCCGAGCAGGTCTCACTAATAGTACAGTCTCTACAGTCAGACTGCTAACCTTCCCATGCTTGCTGTGCAGCTTAATCTCTCTTAGATCTTGAGCAAGTCACCCACCTTTCCTGTGCCTCTATTTCCTTTGTAATATGAGGAGGACAATACGAGAACCTACCTCACAGGCTAATTTAAGCTGTACATGTAAGCATGCCAGTGTAGTTCCTATAATATATTGAGCTCTAAGTAAATGTTAGCTATTATAACTGAAGAATTATTGAAATTTTCCAGGGTTTTTTTCTTGGTGGGGGTGTAGTTAGACCTTAAGAAATCTCTTGATCATTTTCCCCCATGTTTCTTGTGCATGTGTGCATATGGTACATGCAAATTTATAGGCATGTATTGTACATGCATGTAGAGATGTAAGAATGATATCAGGAATCACTCTTCCACATTATTCTGTGGAGTATGAATTCTCCTCTTACTTTTTCTTCTGTTGTTGATATAAATACATGACCAAAACCGCCTAGGGTAACAAGTGTTTATTCTTGCGTATGATTCTCAGTTGCAGTTCACAGGAGCCTATATCCAATATGACTACACACTAAAATACCAAGCCAGTTCTCTACCTGCCTAGGGAATGAACAGTCCCACAAACTTGCTCATGAGTTGCCTTCATGAAATAACTCTTCATAGTTATGCCTAAAGTTTCAGCCATCAATCGGCAAATTGACACCTGTATCTAACTGTCTAGGACTGGCCAGAAAGATGACCAGTTAGTTTGCTCTGGGCATTCTCAGGCTCAGCCTGGAATACAGACAGGCCTCTACACCCCTCCCTGGGTCATTTGTAAATGAAAATCCTGTTAGGAAATACAGATGACCTATGAGACTATTCTCCTTACTCTCCTCTGTTGCATTCCATTCTCCCAGCGATTTGTTCTCTGGGAAAAATGAGGACTTGGAACAAGAATATTATCTAAGCGACTGAGGCCTGGAGGAAACTCTCAGAGTGAACCCCACGTGCTTCTAAAAGATCCATGTGATCCAACCGTGTCCTCATCGTGGTCCTGGTCTTTATTTCACATTGACATATTGCTAATTGTTTCACCCCAGGTCTTCTATCGTTTCCTTCCCAGGAGCTGTCTTCACACAAGAAGCAAGGGCCCGGCTTCCTCAGCAGGATGGGGCAGACGGTCCGAGCCGTCGCATCTTCCATGAGAGGAGTGAGAAGCCGACCGGAGGAGTTCATGGACATGAATAACTTCATCGAAGCATTTAGCCAGAAAATTAATTTAATAGATAAGATATCACAGAGAATTTTCAAAGAAGAAAGGGGTACGTGGCTCCACTGATTAGTAACCTCCACCCACCCCCAGCGTTTAGTTTCGTTAGGGTCTGCACTTGTGTGGTGCACTATGGTGATAGCACGGTGTTTGCAGCAAGTCTATGAAGGGTGGCTCACGCCCTGCCTTGTGTTCAAAATGTCCAGTTCCAAAAATGGCCTTTGAAGTGTGAAAGTTCCTACTATCTGGGCTGCTTATGTACTTTATTTTCCAAGCCAGGACAGTTTTGATAGTGCAAGGAAATAGTATTATTGTATACACTTGGGCAATCTTTCTTCCAAGACTAGTTGTATCACTGGGATAGCTGGTCAACTTAACAAAAGATGATACGCACTAGCTGGTGTCTAACTATGAGAACATGTGTGCAGCGAAACAGATAAAAGTCTTTCATACTGTCTGTGATAGAGAAAGTTTGAAAGCCTTCATAAGGTGGAAAACTTACTGATGAAACTTTGCTTTTTGTAGAGTATTTTGACGAAATGAAAGAATACGGCCCAATTCATGTTCTGTGGTCAGCATCAGAAGAAGACCTGGTGGACACACTAAAAGGCGTTGCTAGCTGTATTGACAGGTGCTGCAAAGCCATGGAGAAGAGGATGTCTGGCCTCTCTGAGGCCTTGCTTCCGGTTGTCCACGAATATGTGCTTTATAGTGAGATGCTAATGGTAAGAACATCTTCCTGAAATTCTGCTGTCACTTCCTTCAACCTAAGCTCTGCAAAGGCTCTCTCTCTTTCTCTCTACTTCATCATCTCTCTCCTGTCCTAGCAGGACAGTCTGAATGCAAGTACATAAGAAACCCTTGTTTCCCATGTGCGTGAATCAATGAATGCATGGACACAATGAGAAACACTGGAAATCTTAATGACAACACCCAAAGTTATAAACGTAGATGTGAAGCATCCCCAGGCAAGATTTGCTTAAGGGTTAGTTTCTCCAGCATTTTAAAAGTTCTTTTTTTTTTTTTTTAACTTTTGCTTTATGAATTTCTTTCTGTGAGAGTTACTTTCCCGCATCTAAGTGTATTTGATTTAGTAATATATTTAGTACCATTGTGGAAAAAGTAATTGAGTAGGATCTTGTTCTGCCTTCCAGTTGCTTCTAAAAAGAAAGTCTTCAAGTTAAAACATTTCTTTTGAGCCAATCAAAAAGTCTTTCCTTCCTGTCATATCAAATTTCACATTCTACTACCTCATCAAGCTGTGATTGCCAACTGCGTGGGATTCGGTAATGCTGTCTCCAAAGCCAATGTTTTTGCCTTGTGCTGACAGTACATTACCTAGTCAGGGAGATGGTATTGTCACCCTAACATCTGGAGAGGGGGACATATCTGTAGACCTACAAGGGGAGATATTCTGTTCATTAAGATTGGCCTCTGGGCATGCAAATAAGAGATTGTCTTGTTTGCATGATTGATGAGTAAATACCAGACCTTTGTGGGTAGGACAATTTCCTAGGTGGTCTGAGACCGTAGAAAAACTAGCTAAACGTGGGCCAGCAATTAAGCGAGCATTATGTCCATTGGTCCTGACCTTGTGCTCTTGAGGTAGATGGGATGTGTCCAGTTCCTTTGGCTCCTGCTACTGTGGCCCTCCTGCCATCACAAACTGTAACCTGGAGCAGAAATTAAACCCTTTTCCTTTGCATTGCATGGGTCATTCATTTTGTTACAGCTGCAATCAGTGTAACTAAAAGAGCTTCCTTTTGTGTATTTCCACTGAGCCAAAGTGGTCAGGGTGCCACCTTCTTGTCTCTGCTGTTTTGGGGTGGTGGTAGGGGAATATCAGCTTGCACGCATGCTGCCTCTTGTTCTGTTCATGTTTGGAGTCATATCTGAAGTATAATATTTTATACCCTTGATTTCTAGGGATTTTTATTTTATTGATAAGAAAAGGCGCCAGACGTACACAATAAAGGACTCTCTGGGAATTGGGGGGGAGGCACTGGGGGAAGGGGAGGGGGAGGAGGGGGTTCGGGGGGAGGAGGGGGGAGGGAGGGAACTGGTAAAAAATTTTAAAATGTATAATTAAATTTTTAATAATAAAAAAAAGAAAAGGCGCCAGAATCTTTCAGTATGAGCTCTGTCGCTTTGTCAGTCTGTCACGATTGGGCTTCTTTTGGGAGCGTTATTAATTCTTGTGTGGATATCTCAGGTTTTTTAGGTTTCTTGTCCTTCTGGAGGCCCCTCCACATGCAGACTCATTTTACTTTTCAAAGATCAAACATTTCATTATTGAGGAGTCTCTTGCCCCTCTCCATCTATTTTTTTTCCTTATTTCCTTGAGTTCATCTCCTGATTTTATTTCACTATTCTGTTGTCCTTGTAACACTTCAGAGGAATCCGCTTTGCATACTCTCTTCCCTTCAGTAGACAGTGTTTCTCCCATAGGTCAGTATAGAAATTAATTATGTAAGAGAAATATAGAAAGTGAAAATTTTAAGAAAGCATAAGAAAAAATTTTTCTTAACTGATTGAATTATTTTATAGACATATGATCTAATAGGTATATTTATAATTTTGTTTCTAGTTCTGTTTTTGTAAATAATAAATAATGATGCCTTCATAAAATGATTAAATTTGTATAATTTTGATTTTATGTAATAACCTATTGTATCAAATATGTCTATGATATGAAGCCCAATAATTTACAGAAACAGACTGTGTGTTTTCTCAGAGCACTTTTATGCTAATGCCTCCCAGTTCATTCCTGTATTACGGAGACATGTATATATGCATGGTGTACACATGTATGGGTTCTCTCTTTCATAGACCATTTCTATTTTCTAGTCTTCTTCTGTCTCTGCTGAAGTGCTTTGCTTAGCAGAATCAGTTTCAATATTTCCTTCATGCCACCATCAAACATTGAACATATGTATATGTATGGCAGTTAAAATGAGTTAAAAATTACATTGGGGACAACTACTGAAACATTTATGAAAAATGTCTTAAGCACTTGTGCACCACTGAGATTTTAAAAATTGAAGAGACAACTCGAAAATGTGTTGTATCCTCAAGTAATGGCATAGGGAATATACTCCTGATGGCTGTTTGCATTCTGAAATGTAACTTTTTGTTACAGGGAAGATCAGTTAAACAATAAACAACTTTCTTTATCCTTTTGTTTTAATATGAAGGGTGTTATGAAAAGAAGAGACCAAATACAAGCAGAACTGGATTCCAAAGTGGAAGCTCTGACTTATAAAAAGGCAGATACTGATCTGGTAGGCTTTTAAGTTTATTGATATGATCACATAGAATTCATTGTTGAAATGTTTAAAAAATTCTTTTCATGTTTCTCTTTCTTTAAGTGTGTGTGTGTGTGTGTGTGTGAGAGAGAGAGAGAGAGAGAGAGAAAGAGAGAGTTCTGTGAAGGATGAATTATTAATACTATTTTTTAAAGAATTTAGATTGGCAGCTAGTATTTTGGTTCATGTTGGTGGTGAGGGATAGAGTCCCCATGACCCTGTAGTATTATAGTCTCTTCTCTCTGACATGACATGGGCTTTCTATTTCTTCTCCTTACATTCATTGTCTCCCTAGGTTCCATTTTAATATAATGTATGATTTCCTAATTCTGTTCTCCTCCTATCCTCTTCTATAACCACTCTTCTTCGCCTTTCCCTGTTCCATAATCTAAGTTCCTTAAGGAAAAAAAACTGATGATTTATTCATCGGGCCTCTGGTCACTCAATAGATATTTAACAAAAGAATGAAAATTAGAGCTACTGTTAGAACTGAAGTCTCCGCCTGCTCAGCTCTGCCCAAGCACTGAGGCGTTATTCAAATGTGACTGCAAATTAGACACATGTTTCTTGATTGTGCTTATTTCCAAACTGGAATTCTGTTCCTCCAAGTGAAATGTGAGTGGGGAAGGAGTAGTAGGCTGCTCTTTACTGGGTGGGAGAAAGGAATCAGTGAGTGAGAGAAACAGAATCTAAGCAAATGGCATTGCTGGTGCTGGAGGAGAGTTGTCACCTTTACCTCAAGATGCAGAGAAGATAAGCCAAGAGTAACTGTCACAGGAAGAAGTGTGTGTGTGTGTGTGTGTGTGTGTGTGTGTGTGTGTGTGTGTGTTGGGGTGTGGGGGGAGTGTGGTTCTCTTTCAGAATCAACTAGAAGAAAACAACAGCAGCAAAAGGGGATGCATACTTTAGATTTCAATGCTTTTATTTGTCAAATGCGTTTCCATAAAGGTATTGAAATTAGTGGTTAGACAAAATGTCCATAACCAAATTCTAAATAAAATAGATTATTTCAAGAATAATAATATGAATAACAAGATTTCCAAGGTCAACATTTGTTCAGAAGGGCATAGACTCACACTTAAAAATGACAGGAAGATTACTGCTTGGGATTGTTCAAACCTGAAAAGCAAAAGAAAGAATGGTCTTGATGGGTGAGGATTTTTCTAATAGAAATTTTAGAAACTGTGTGGTTTTTTATTGGCTTGCAAATATCTTTTAACTCTATGAAAACTTACTTGATATCTAACCTCATGATCTAACTTAATTTTTATGTCAACGTGTCTGTGTATGTGTGTGTTTTATCTACTATATTTAATAAATACATAGGTGTATGATTGGGGAAATTTGAGACTTTAATTATCTGCATTATATTCTGTAGTAATTGAAATTGAGATTTCAGGCTGCCACATTTAGAATCATTACAAGTTTTTTTAATGGTGTATATTCATAGGCAGATTTTTGTCTTAAATTTATCTTTTCTTTCTTTTTTTTTTTACTATGCCTCAAAGCACATCCTTCCTAACATTTAAAAAGATTGATTTAATGATTCATAAGTTTCCCCCATTTGCATTTTCAAATAATTTGTTGCAAGTGTTTTTGCTCCTTTCGCTTTGTGTTATTATGTATCTTTGGGAGACACCTTTCAGAGTTAGTCTATAAATTGAATCTGCCTTGATTGGTCACTGAAGAACAGAAAGGAAGTTGCTTAGAAATATGCAGGATGGGGTCACCATGGAAACCCGCCCTTGTGAGGTCCTTCTAAGAGGCAGGCCTTTTCAATCACCATGGCGACCCTGGCAGAGACCGAATATAGCACATTCTGCCTGGATGTTTGCCATGGCAACTGAGACAAGGCCACTTTGGAGACAACCCTGGGGCCATTTCTGTGGAGAAGCATTGGGCCTTCTTGGAGTTTATCAGAATCACCTGTGGGTGGGGTGCAATGTGCAAAACCACTAAAGCAACCCTGGAGGAAAAGGCCAGTGAAGTAAGGCTGTCAAGAAGAGCAAAGGTGAGGCGATTTGTGATCTTCAGTCTGAACGCAATCAGCTACGAGTTCGTGATGAATATGACTGGTGCGTTTTTACAAGGGTCTCCTGGTTTGCAAATAAAAGCTCCAGTCTTTTGTTTGTTTGTTTGCTTTTGATGTTTGTGTGTGTGTGTGGGGGGGAGATCCTTGTGCCTATGGAGGCCCAAGGCTGACTATAGTAATCATTCTGGATTGCTCTACCCCCTTGCTTTGCTCTAGGGTTTCCCAGGCTCCAACCTGGAAATCCAAGCTATAGGCATTTTCCCTCAATGTTTATGGGATCTGGGACTCTGAATTCAAGTCCTGCTTGTGAGGCAGAGGCTTAACCTGAGTTACTCTCTAACTCTCCAGTCTGTTATTTTTTTTTTTTCTAGTTTTGCAAGCATGATGGTCGCCTTTTCCCCCCTACCTTCCCTCCTCTTTCCCTCTCCTTCCCTGACCCTTCCTTTCCCATTCTCCTCTCCCTCTACCAATCCATCCTACTTCCTCCCACCCTCCTGTCTGTCTACTTCTATGAACCCCAGGGTTCCCCCTGGATTATCTGCTCCAGGGGGGGTTCAGGCCTCTGTGGCCAATAAATGTCCCTTCCCTGGGTGGACTCATTAACAAGGTCATTCCCCTTCACCTGTCCAGCCCCAACCCCCAAGGTTCCCTATGTATGCAACCATTTCTCCTGAGATCCTTACTCGGTAGTCCTTGGAGGAATGTTGATATGTTTTCTTTATCTTGCCTGTTAACCCCTATGTACAGTGAATAAGTAATAATGGCATTATTTATAATTTTACTGATTGTATAAATATATTCACAACAGTTATATGTTTTTATGTAAACAGGCATCTTATTTTGAAAGTGAATTCTTGGATTTACTACCTGGCTAATTGTAAAGTGACTGCTTGTCAGAGTTTATGGTTCCAAGTTCTTGTCTCAAAGCATAAAATTAGCAGTGATTCATAAAGGCCTTGACCACATTCATTTTGAGGCCTGTCACCTCTTTGTTTAAATTTTAATAAGTAATTAAAATTTTGGATATAGTGAAGTGTATGGAAAGGTAGAGGCAGGAAGGTCATGTACAAGAGGTATTTATTGACTATGACCTTGAAGATAAATAAAGTCTTTCATGCAAAGAGGACAGAAAATATAAAGAGAACTTACAGTCTACAGATTCAAAGAATAGCAAGAAGGCCATAGTTGCTAGACTAAAATGAAAAGTGGAATATGTGTGAAGGAAGTAGAACAGTTACCAGGCTTCTAGTCTTACAGATAGTATAGAAGGTTTGGGTCTTAATAAAATAGGAAGAGAACATTTAAGCAGAGGGTGAAGCCCCAGCAGATAAGAACTGAGGGTGTTTCTCTATGAAAGGCAGCACAAGATGATAAGGGTGTGTTGCTTGCACAGGGCAGGTGAAGCTGGAACTGGAGAGTGATTCTTACATTCCAAGGAAGCATAAGCCCTTAGGCCAAGGAGGAAATAGTGTAAAGTGCTTAGATTCCTAGGATCTTTGGTTGGATGAGCCATTTGTTAGTTGGCGAACTACTGGATACCATGTGAGGCACAGGGAAGTCAAGGTGCTTCTGAAGTTTGGGGCTGAGTCACTAGAGGGGAACAGTTGGCCTTATAGAGCAGGTGGAAGACTGAGAAGAACAGATTTAACGGAGAATATGAGGAAGTCAGATCTGGATTTCTAGACCTAATAAAATTGATACACTCTGTCATGGTTTGAAATGTGAGTTGCCCCTCACAGGCTGCTGCGAGTATTTTGGAAGATCATGGCATCTTTAGGGGGCGGAGCCTTGGTAGAAGGAGGTAGTCATAGGGCTTTGAGGCTGGTTAGCTCCACCCTGCTTGAGCTTGCATGCAATAGCTCTCTGTCTCTATGATATATGTGACCCAGCCATTTCCAACTTCTGCCAACCGGTCAGCCATCCCTTTTCCACCATAACGGACTATGTATTTCCTTCTGGAATCATCTTTCTCTCTCTAAATTATTTAAGTTCGAATCTTGTCTCACAACAACACATAAGAGTAACTGGCACATGCCCTGTAGATATTAAGGTAGAAAATTGAGGAAATAAATTATACTAAAAATAAAATCTAGTAACAAGGGTTAGAGATGGTATCCAACCACAGATTCATAGAAATATGAAAATTTGCCAGCAGCAGGGTGGCATTCAGAGTCATGGTATTAGCTGAGATCACAAAGCGTAGAGATAATAAGAGATGAAAGAATCCTTGGTCTACCCGGACATTAAGAAGTTAATGATAATGAGAAATCACAGAATGAACTGCTGACCGGTGATAGGAAAAAAAAAAAAAAAAAGGAAATTTCTATAGCTTGGCTTCAGGGCGGTAATTGGATGAGTGAGGGAAAGAACCACATCTAATTAGGGCCAATCCGCATTTCACCATGTTTCCATTTATGAGACATTTAATAAAGCAGTTTGATACAGGATAATTAGCAGAGATGAAGATTGAATCTTTCAGGATCCATCAAACTGCGTTTTGTGCTCTAATAAAGACAGTATTCAGTGATATGGATGCTATATTTTGGAAGTAAAAGAATAAAGGAAGAAATGCCAACTGTGTCTACGAGGAAAACAGATATTTGTAGGAACTTGTGCGTTTTGCAGTTTGGTTATAAGTTTTCAGCCAGAGCGTCTGCTTGAAAATGCTTATTCACTTCACCACTTCACTGTAAAATAAATAAAGTTCATCTGTGGTGCTAAATGAGACTGCACATCCTTTTTATTTTTATTTTTATTTTTGAATGGATGATTTGTAGTGTTCCACTCAAAGCAGCATTCAAATATAAATGAATATGAATACATTTGACATTTAGCAATATGTGCACAGATTGAAATTTGGATCTAGATATAATGCCATAGCTGTTTAGCAGTATATTTATGTGAGCAAAAAAATGCATTTTCATAAGATCATTTTAATATGAATTTGCATAGAGCTACATTCAGTAATTCTGCACAGATACCAAATTTAGCCAGGCTGGCCTTCGCTCCTATGACTTGCTATTTTTAAAACAATGTTCTCCTCTCATCTTCAAGTGGTGCTTATTAATTTTCAGATGATCTTGCTGGTGTACTCAGTCTGCACACAGAAAAGATTGCCTTCTTTCTAATTCTAAGAAGCTGAAAAAATGATAATGTTGATGTAGTGAGCTTCCATTAAGACAGATGAATGGAAGTTGTACCACGTTAGATCTGTGCTGGCTCATCTCTCTTAATTTTTTCTGTGTGCCTCATTCCTCGCGTGATCCGTTTCTACCATCTACGTGTCTCTGCTGCAGATCCACAGGTACACATGTGCACGTGCTCACAGGATCACCAGGCATGTGGTGGTGTCTACTGGAAAGGAAAGAGGGCTTTTCCTTCTGTCAGTTATCCCAGAGGGTGTACAGAAAGCTTTTCCTCGGAGATTAAGGTCAGGGTCATTAGAAGTCATGATAACAATCATCCACAGGGTAGGAATGTGACTGTTGGAATTGACTTAGACCAGACATCACACATTCCATGGAACAGGAGCTTTTCAGAAAGTAAGGACAGGGGTTGAAGTAAGGACAGGGGTTGGTCCGATAGCTCCATGGGTAAGGCTTCTACTTGCAAACCTGGAGACCCGAGTTCAATCCCTGGAAGCCCACACGGTACATCTATGCACCTTTCCCTCCCGCTTCTCTCTCTCTCTCTCTCTCTCATTCTCTCCTCCCTCTCTCATAAATAAATAAATAAATAAATAAATAAATAAATAAATAAATAAAACATTTAGGAGAAAGAAAGTAAGGGCAGACAAGTATGGATTCTGGATCAGAATAAGAACACAAAGCTGTTGTGTCTGGACTCTCCGGAATTTTACCACATTGTTGTTGCTTTTTCCTCTTCGTCATTTACTTTGTGCCTCGAGCACTTCCAAGTGGCATAGTCCTGAAAAGCATTTAAGTGAAGTTCTCGGTTCTGGTTCGAGAGGTGCACATGCTGTCAGCCACCGGAGAGGCCCCGCGATGAGTGGCAGAGGTCGCTGAGTGCTTTTGCCATTTGGGGCACGTTACTTACATTCAGCTTCTCTCGTCCTAGCCACAGATGTGAATGAAGAATGCGAGAGTCCTGGAGTGTTAAACCAGAACATTAAAACTGGTAGTCTGGAGAGTAACCATTGTTGGGAAGAAGCTATTTAAAAAAAAAAATAGAACTCTCTTTGAAGCATAAATTATGCAATTCCTTTCTTCTAGATTAAATATTGGGAAAGTTGTAGTTGCGTGTTTGTGCACACGCGTGCTTGTGTGCATGCACGTGTATGCATTTGCCCATGCAGGCATGTGCGGAGGTCACTGACATTAAAATGTCTTCCTCAATCAGTTCTCATCTTAACTTCAGGGCAGGGGATCCCACTGAATCTGGAACTTGCAGTTTCCATTAGACTGACCGGCCAGCAATCCCCAAGGGTCTGCCTGTTTTTACTTCTAAGCACTGCTTACAGATATGTGTCACCAGGCCAGGCTTGTATGTGGGTACTCAGGACCTGAACTCATGTCCTCATGCATTCACAGCAAGACTTGAGCCATCTCCCAGCCTGGTAGCTGCATTCTTAGTTCCTAGAGCTTTGTGGTCTTTGTCCAAGGAAGGGAAGTGGGTTGGAGATTGAGCTCAGTTGTACAGTGCTTGGCTAACACTCAAGGCCCTAGGTTTGATCCCGGCGTTATTCATTTTATTTCAGAGGGAGGGAGGCAGCAGCAGCCAACCTGCTGAAAGTGATCACTCCACTTGCTGGCCAGTCTAGCCAACTAGCTTCTCTGTGTGGACACAGGCTATGCTCGGCTTGTGGACTGGGAACACAGGGGATTATTTTAGCTGATCTGCATTTGTTATTAGGTCATCAGTGCGTAACAAAGAGCCTTTCGTGAACCCTAAATCCACTGAAGCTGCTCTTCATCATCTTCCTCGATGAGCACCTGGAAGAACACTCCATTTCCTCCTCGCGCCAGCAGCCTCGCTTCGGGTCCCCTGTGTCCCGGGTCTTCGACCCCTCACGTTTTGGCTCTGTGCCTCGTCGATCCACTTTGCAGCTTCCTCATTAACTTAGGACTGGATTGTGGAGGGTCCCTCGTGGTGTCCTTGAGTCTGGCATGCGTGTCCTATGTGGGAGTAGCAGGAGTACATCGCTGCCCTTACTCTCTGTTTCGTATGTGTGATTTCTCCTCGGCACTAGTGTCTCGCTCTACTTACTGTTTTCACACTGGAAGAGTACAGTCTGTGAGCAATTATTAGGATTGTAGTGCCTGTATAACTGCAGGGAGACTCAATTATGATAGCAGCAATTACTAAGGCTACTGGCTAACAGATGAATATGCCATTAGTGATTTTAAGTCAATTTGTCGTAGGCAGATTGAACTTGTTACAACTAAACCTCATGGGGATAGCAGGATGAATGGATTGGCTGTAGATTTTGCGAGAGGTTCTAGTATTTGGGAAGCCCTGTTAAATCTATCATGGGATGAGTTGGAGACAAATTAATAAAAACTAGAGGTAAAGTGCCAGATCATCCCAGCAATTAACCTTTTTTTTTTCTTTTCCAGTAGCCCTAGCAATTGAACCCAGGATCTCTTGCATGCTAGGCAAGTGCTGCAGGGCTCAGCTACCACCCTCAACCTTCACCAGCACATTTTTGTATAGCCTGTTTGTCCCCCCTCAGTTTTAGTTATTTACTTCTTCTGGAATTTACAAGTATCAGCAGGTCTGTTGTGAATACAAACCCCAGCACTGGATTGAAGCCTGTAACTTTACTTACACTAAACTAGTCGGGAGATCTTGAAAGGGTGGGATGAAAAACAAAGTACTTCTTCCAGAATACTCCAGGGGACTCACATGTGGGAGTGAGAGTAGCTGCTTGTAAGGTTTAGAACTCTAGGGGAAAAAAGTTGTAAATTGATAGTGTTGAATGAATCTGGCCTGTGTGTGTTTGTGTTTTGCATTGGAAGACTTGGGAGGGGGAGCAGAAAAGATTGGAGGGAGACAATGTTCTTTTCTATTGCAGATCATTCTCTAAGGAAAGAGTATATAGGCTCAGTGATTTTCTCCAGAAATATTCTTACTTTTTTTCTTTTCTGTCTTCACTGCAACAGAAAAAGTAACAGATGGGCAAGTAAAGGAATAGTTTAAAATTCCAGGCATTTTTTCCCCTAAGGGGGTAAAAAATTCTACTTATGGTATTCCTTGGGTTGGAGATTTGCTGTGTGGGTTTATCCTGCCACAATTATAGGAGTTTAAGCAGCTGTCCTGTACAGAAACTCTCCAAAGAGTCAGTGGTTTTTTTTTTTCTTTTAAATATTTTGTTAATAAGAAATGTGTCCTGAGGGGTCTGTCTTTTATCCTTTTCACTCCCAACCCTGTCTGGACACTCAATAAATATTTGATTATGGTTAGAACAGTAGAGGGCTTTGGATTTCTCTTCTTTCACTTGGAACCTTAATCAGACATTAGTTAGTCTTTATCTTTGAGCATCTAAAAGAATGCTTACTTTGAAGAAAGTTTTTCTTTGGAGATGAATTCATTCATTTTTAAAATCCACAACTTGTGTTAGTGAAAGCTTTGCTAAGTTATAATATGAAAGTATAAAATATTAGAGAACACATAGAATCAGAAAAATAATATAACTCAGAATACGAACAACTTACAAATTTTTAAAAATCAACCCAGGCTGGGCATGGCAGTACACGTACTGAAATAACAGCACTTGATACACCTATGCAGGAGGGTCATGAGTTCAAGTCACCAGTCAAGGCTACATATAGTGAGACTCTGCCTCAAATAAAAAAAAAATAAGTGGTAGTTTTTGTTTATTTTCTAGCATGGGTAGCACTGTACTAAGTATACTTTTATTTATTTTGGATTTCTATGCTTTAGAGATTAAGCCTTTGCTTCTACTTAATCTTTATTAATTGGAATATCAATTTAATAGGCAGGAATGCCTTGAACATATTGCTGTGTAGCTTTCAAAAGCATTGTAGGCTAAACCCAATGCTTTCCTTCTGTGTCACATGGATTTTTGCATTGGCCTGTACCATCCAGAGAATAGTCTTGTGAGGTATCCAGTAGCTTAATTATTATAGATGAGAAGATGGAGACCTGAAAAGCCCCTCTGATACCTGAGCATTGGGTGGAGGCATCAGGCAGCCAGCAGGACTGAGAAAGGCTCTGGTTCCGTGTACCTCACTGTTCTCTGGGAGGAGACTGAAAGCAAGTAGAAAAAATGAAATCAAATGACTAAGATGATTTTAGGTAGTGATTGGTATAAACCTTATGACCATGATCTCTGAAGACCGTGTGTTTCTTACAAACAAGGCCATTGTACAAACTATAACACACCTGTGAGTGTCAATAAGTTATCAGTGCTTTTTCCTAGTGCCTACTGTCCACGAAAGTTCCTAGGCGTCCACAATGTTCTCCACAGCACTTAGAGTCCTTCTCCTTCCAGAGGTCTTTTACATCATTGGTGTGTTTAAACTGTCAGCCTGGGATTTCACTTAAGTGACGCTTAAGCCTCCTTAAGCACTAACATTTGCCTGGTAAGAGTAACAGCATTGTAAGGTGTGAGCTAGAGCCTAAGGAGTGAGTGAAATGAAAACTTTTTCTGCATGGCCTGTGAAGCTCTGTAAAGTGGTCTTGTTTCGGTTTGAAATCATGTTTGGCCTCAGAACAGCTAATGCTAATTGAGCGTATTGTTATAGCAATAAGTTTAGATTACATATTTCAGAAAGAATCATCAATGCCTCTTCAATCTGGAGAGTTGGAAGACCTTGAATTATTCTTGTTGTTGATTGGCTTTAAAGGAGCCTATATATTTCTTTTGAAAGCATTTTTTATAAGTAGCACCACCAATATTGGGGAGATAGCTCTGTAGGCGGATACGGATATAGTACTTGTTCCACAAGGACAGGAATTCGGGTGCAGAGAACCCACCTAGAAACCTGGCAGGTGGGGTGGGTGTCTACCATCCTAGTGTTTCAGAGGCAAAGGCAGATATCCCCAAGCCAGGCTCACAAGCTAATCTGCTTTTGTCGTTGATTTCTAAGTTCAACTGAGAAGACACCCTCCATCACTTGGGGGCCCCCATGTGCACATACGTGCATCTGTTCATACATGTGCACCCACACATGTGAGCGCTCCATCTACAGCCCCTGCATATGAGCACATGCGGTCAGTCAGCAGCTAAATAAGGCTACTGGAAACACTTGGAAGGAATGTCTCCACCCTCACTCTCGTGTGGATGTGCTTGGCTGTGTCTGTGGAAGAGATTCGAGTACCTTCCTTTCCTCGAATGCTGCTGTTGAGATAATTGGCTGTCTCTGCCTCCCGCGAAACAAGAAGTCATAATTACTATTTGAGGGATGCGAGGTGCTGGCTTCCCACGTGATTCGTCAACGGCATTTGTGGGTGTTTGTGACTCAAGCTGTCATTTGTAGAAAACGCATTGTGCATTACTGAACAAGTTGCATTTGGATAACAAATTTGGCAATGAGTTCCAGGGTGCGATGGTTCCCACTTCTTGAGAAAAGTGGGTATTAGAAAGTGTATTAAAAGGAAAGGACTGCTTAGCAGTCACGTGGCCGCCTGTGCAGCTTTGTATAATCAAGCGTTTAATTTCTTCAGACACATATTACCTCTCTCTTGAATCAGAAAATAATACAACTTTATTGTTAAGAGCCCTCTTCTTTCTCCCCTGCATCTTAATTAGTGCTTGCTACCCAGAGGTAGCTGTCAGATTAGAATTGGATTTTTTTTTTTGAATTTCCTATTGTCTTCCGATAGAGTGGCAAATCTAAACCTTTTTATTTAGGTAGATTATTTTCAAGAACCTCACAAAATGATAATTTCCCAGCTTTCTGATTGCGAAGAGAAATTTTTAACATTTGAATAAACTGAATGGTTGAGTTTTTTTCCATAAAAGGAAAACATAGAGAAGCTACTTTAAAAGGAAAATAATGTGTTTTTTTTTTTTTAAGTAACAAGAACTCTTATTTTCAAGCTATATTATTTTGCTCAGAAATTTTGGTGAGAAATGCTTTTAAAGATAAGGACAGTCACGTTTTAAGTTTCTGTAGTATTTTTAAGTATCAGAAATAACTGTTGGAAAAAATCAAGCATTTCACTTTCCCTGTGATTAATTATTCAATCGGTTACAAGTGTACATTCCATACCCACATAATGTAAGTGTAGCAGTATAAGTGTGCATATTAAAGACCCTCTGTGCTTGGAATGAAGAAGTGGCTCAGGGGTTAAAAGCCTTTGCCTCACTAGCAAAATGACCTGAATTCTAATCCCCAGATCTCACGTAAAAATGCTGGGCAGAGATATCAGCAGCACATCCATTATTCCGGCCCTGGAAGGCAGAGCCTGGGAAACTCCAGAACAATCCAGGATAATTACCAGTGTTACCTTGGGTCTTCACAGGCACATACACACACACTTAAGTGCCCTCTGGCACACACACAGATGCACACACATACAGAAGGAGAGAGAGAGAAAGAAACTAATAATAAATAAAACTCCTCCATGCCGTGCATGGAGACCTTGGAGTCAGCCTAGGGCCGAGTTGTCTTCTCAGGTGCCAAACTGTTCCAGCCCTAAAACCAGGAGCTATCTTCTGCAGCTTTCAGCTCATGGTTTTCTGTGAATGTCAAGGCTCTCATGGATATGGCATAATGGAGAGGAATTAGGTTCTTTCTCTCTTTGGTTTGGCCAAAGTACAAATCAGTCCATTTTCCTTTACCAATTTCTGTTTACTGACTGGTTTCAAAGCGCAGGAAAAATGATAAACTGGCACTGAAAACGATGGTGGAATGACTAATGGATTCAGGCCAGAGCTTATAGTCCCATGGGAAACATGAGTGGAAAAAAAAAAAAAAAAAGCATTTCAGGTTTTCTTGATTGTGCTGCAGGAGGTGGGCTAGTGGGGAAAGAATTCACCCAAGACAGATCAGCTTAGAAAAGGAGGCTTATTGAGTAGATTTGGGGGAGCCCTGGACAGAAACATACAAGAAGTGCCTAACATATGGTAGTGGGTCTCCTTTTGGCTGGCCTCCCCCATCATGCAATTCCCTTCAATTAGGTCAATCCTGATTAGTCCACATCTGACTGGGAAGTTAGTATACATTTCCCAGTACACCATAGACATCTTGGTATCTCGTGCAAACTCAAAACTTCTCTAAGATCTCTGACTTTACAGTTTCATACTCTGAATTTTATGTGAATCTAAAAATGCCTTTTACACATATAAAAAAGATAAAAGATTGCTCCATGTTCACTCATGAGTGTGGATGGGGGTATAGGGCGCCTAATTTGAGAAGCAAATTCAGGCCTCATCTTGCTGTCCTGTAAAGAAAGCTATGTTGGTCCTGGGAAAATGCTTTGTTGTTAAGGGGAGATATGGCTGCATGAGAGAAAGATGGCTCTGAGAAAGGTAGAGGGACGGTGCTTTGCTGAAGAGTTGGCACACTTTGTGTACCTAACAGATAGTTATTGGTGAATTAAATACATTTCATAAAAACATTGCAAGCTGCTTACAGATAGTTAGTAAACAGGGGTCTTGGCCTCTCTTGTGTCTTGTTGTTTCTGTATTGTTCTGTTTTGACCTTGCTAAATAGGATGTTTAGGTCACTGGAAAGTATATGCCAAAATCCTTTCAGAATAAAGGAATAATGGCCATGTGTCTATTTTTGTCTGGGGGTTTATCATCACATAGTCTATAAAGTCTTAACCCTTGGATTAGAGAAGAATACTTTGCATAAGTAATATGGCAGCTCAGTTCTATTAACACAGAGGGAATTTGGGGATTGATTTGGAGGGCTTTATCAAGTACCCTCACTCTGACCAGTGTGCAGCATTGTGACCCAGCAACACTCCAGCAGGTTGTGGCTCTGCGGTGGCTTTCTCACATGGTAACAATTTTTTTTAATGTGTTTACATTAAGCGTATTGTTCCCCTCTCATACAGATCCTCAGTAGGAATTCTGTAACATAGAACAAGCGTGTAAAAAGGTAGATTTTGTTAGTATATTATTGATGCTGTAACTAGGATCTTAGGTCACAGATCCAATTGGGGAGGGGGATCCTGATAAACCACATACAACCAGCTGTTCTAAAAGACCCAATTGAAGAAGTGAATGGTGATGAGGAAAGGAATGGAATTGATTCTCATTGTAGTTGAATTGAAGAAAGAGAGTCTAGTGACTAGAAGTCTTTACCAAGAGCCTAAGTGCTTGTCTTGGTTGCAAAGTTATAGGCTTCTGTAGCTGACCATCTTAGAGTGTGGTCCTTATGTCAGGGTAAGTCAGGTGGGGTCTTGCAGTCATAAGAGGATTTCCCTCCCCCTGCCTTTGGGTAGTTTCCACTCTGGTCCCTTGAGCATATCTGTCAGGCCTGATATTCCTGGAATTCAAGACGACCAAAGGGAATGATTTCAAGGGCAAGTCCCAGCTGTTATCTTCCTTTAGTTAGGCCCAAGAGAAGACAGTGCTTTTAGCAAAAGTAACCCCTGGAAGAAATTCCTCTTTCAAAACATGCTTTCATCATCTCCCCAGGGCATTGCTCTGAAATTAACATGCATTGGATGCATGTTGCTAAGGCATTTTATGACATAATCCTGAGAGCTTAAATTTATAAGAACATACCCTTACCCACCAGAAGTATATCTAAAATGTGAGAAAAAATTGGATTTTTTATGTATCCAAACTCTTCTATAAACCACGAAAATGCAGCTTCTACTCTTTTTAACAACAAGGAATAAAATCATGAACTTGGTGGAAAATATCCATTCCTTTAACAGATCTTTATTGTAGAGCCTGCTAAGTTCTAGACATTGGCCTAGGCCTAAGTTAGTCTCGTCTGAACTGGAAGATTCTACAGCCAGTGATCTCAAAGATGGAGATCACTGTCTCTGGGGGCTCCGAATCTTTCTTGAGAACATAAAGTCATTCCTTCACAGGGTGAAGTTCTTCATCAGTAAAATGAGAAGAAAGTACTCACTTTGCCAGCTAACTTTGACCTCACTATGTAGCCCAGGCCAGACTTAAGCTTGTATGGCAGTTTTCCCACCTCAGCATCCCAAAGGCTTTTCTTTGGGCATAGACCAAATTTCAGTTACTTTCATGTGAATCTCCTATGGTCCAGTCACTGTGTATCAGAAATTCTCTGAATTCACTGTCATTTCTCAAACTGACTTGCTTCTAAGGTCAGCTCGCCAAACTTAAAGCTTCTATTTAATTAAAGGTGAATAGCTTTGGAATTATTTAGGAGAAGTAAAATGTTTTACAGGTCACACAAACATAACCTTGAAAATTCTTCAAAAGATATCAGAAGAGTTTATAGGCAGTGAATAGACTCAGGTTTTGTATTTTAATAAGACAAATCATTCATTTTATAGAAACAACTCTTCTGATAGTTTCTGAATGAGTAACATCACTTTTTTTTAAATTCTAGAAGAAATCCTAAAAAAAGCATTTAAGTATTAATGAATCATACTAAAAACCTGGCCACCTTTCAGTTGCTCTTTCAAAGTAGTTTCTTGACCCTGTGTTTTTGGGACTGTGGTAAGACAGAATATCATGGCGTGGTAGAGAACTGCTTATCCTAGTAGCTGGAAAGGAAAAAGAGTTAAGTGGGGACCCCTCTGGGGGTCTCAATATCTGCTTCCAGGGCTTGCTCCCATGACTTAACTTCCGCTCTCTAGGTCCCGCCTCCCGAAGTTCCACCCCACCCACACAGCCAAATGTTTGTATGTTGATCTGGGGCAGTTCACACACAAATGAGAGCATCTCAACCACGGAGGGAATGTCTTCCAGCAGAGCGGAGCTGTATTTCAGCCACTCTGAAGCAAAGTCCTTCTGTGAGTGGTCCCTTTAGTTCTGGGAGACGTGTCTGTGTTCTAACCATAGTCTCCTTGTCTCCCAGTCCTTCCTTCCCTGCCCTGCCTGTTTTTCCGGTTCACCTGATCACCAGCTCTACTTGGCTCCCAGCGCCTAAATGCAGACTCTCCTGCTGCCCAGCATTCCAGGTCCCTCCCTTCCCTGGTGTTAGGACTTTGAAGATCCTGCCGGCTGGCCTTCAGACTTTCTCATTCAACTCTTCATCCTCCCAGCCTCCAGACAGCTCCTGACTCCCATTCACCACTCACCGCTGCATCTTCCCCCCCCCCCCCCCCCCCACCCACCTCTCCCCCACTCAGCTGCTTCTGCTGTGGGTACCAACTCTACAGCGCCACCTGCAGTTCCTCAGAAGCTCTAAAATAAACAGGCGTCTGTGAATCGCACCTGCCGCTGGCTTTGTATGAGATGCTCTTCAAGCGTGCTTTTTCCGGGTGCTTTTTCTTTCCTTCTGTCAGCAGTTCAGAGAGTGAAGTCGACCGTCTTTTAGCTCCTGATGTAAGTGCTGAGTAAGTTCCACAAGGTGGGGAGTGGGTGGAAGTGAGCGAGGCCGTCTTAGTTGTTTTCTTGATGGTTTCCTTAGTCTTGATGTGGTTTGCTGCCCTGCCTCCCCCTCTCTCTTTTAACGACCTCTACCTGCCTCTGTCCCAGTTCTGTTGGATAAAACCTCCAGTGCTTTGCCTCTGCGAGACAGTGTCATGCTTACGGTGCTGTCCACCCTCGGTGGTCCATCTTCAGTGCACTACCTCACCTGCCTCCTTCCTGTTTCCTTGTCTCCTCCTAAGTGTTTCCAGCCTCTGTCCTACCTTTGACACGCTCAGCCCTCAGCTAAGCATTTCCTTGTTCCTATCTGTGCCAAATGAATAGAGAGTCAAAATATTCCCTGCACTGAAGTCAGAATTCATCTTGGAAGACTGGAGAGATAGCTCAGTGGTTCGTCTTTGCTTCACAAGGAAAAGGATCTGAGTTCAGATATGGCTGCGGTCTGCAGTTCTGCCCTGGAGGGCAGAGGCTGGGAGAATTCCTAGTAAGGAGAAACACCAATCAAAGCTGATTCTTGATGTCACCTTTAGGCCTCCACAGACACACACTCAAGTGCCATCTTGTACACACACACACCACACATTTGCACCCAAGCAGAAAAATAGAATTCATTTTCTGTGTCACTATAAACCATTTAAATATTGTCTTCTATCACGGTATCACATTCTTCTTTTTATAGCCTTGATTTCTACCTTATTTTTGCATAGAGCGTCTCAATAGCTCTATGAGAGCTGAATCAGCCCAGCATCCTGACACCCATCTCCTGACGTCCAGGAGGAGACAGAACATACACATTGGCAGACTATGGTCTTAATCCCTGTTATGCCCCACTTGATCTCTGATAGGTATTCATCCAAGCTTGTAATAGAAAAATAACAATATGTTTATGTAGATTAACTAAAATAATATTTGCCAAACATGTAACATAAAGCAATAACCCATGGTAGAAACACATTAAGTGGCTATTATTACTGATCTTACTATTACTATAGATATGTACTATCTGAGGATGATATTGTTTTGTTTCATCTCTTAGTATTAATGCCTTCCATTTAACTATATGGCTAATTTCTAGCTGAAACTAGCAATTACCCATTGACTTTGCTATTAAATGTAAATTTTTTTCATTACTTTCTCATGTTCTCTTTTTACTTAATCTGGTCTTAGAACATTTTGCAGGCAAAAAAGGGTTGCTTGCTTCTTTGGATTTTCCACTGACAGAGGGCCCATTTCCTGTCAGTACTTGTGGAAAGAGTTATGTAGGCGTTCAGTCCTTTTCATCTCAATGTGTTCCATGCTCTTTTGAAGTGGAGAGAGAATGTGGATTGGTTTCCCAATGGTTAGAGTTACTGGAGTCTGCCGTATGTTTAAGAAAGGGTGCACCAGAGGGGTTTTCTTGGCAACACTCAGTGAACTTGTGTTGAGTGTATATGTTCTGTTGGAACTCAAGAGATGGTAGTCTGGATCAATGCCAGTAGTTCTGTACCACAGTAAAGACAAAGGGCTTGAAGATGTAACTCAACGCCCTGGGTTCAAGCCAGAGCATTGCATTAACTAGGTGTGGTGGGATTTACCTATAATCCAAGACCCCTGGAGGTAGAAGCAGAGATCAAAAATTCAAGGGCATCCTCAGATACACAGTCTAGAATGGAGCCTGAAGAGAGAAAAAGAAGGAGGGAGGAGGAGAGAGAGAGAATTGAAGAGGACATCTTACTATGCTGTGTTTTCATATATTATCATATAAAAAGATAAAGTCAAGACCATTCCTTGAATTTATTGTCTTGTGTGCTATTCTCATTTAGTGTTTCTTGAAATTAAAGTCATGGGAAGATAATTCCATGTGAGGAAAAGCTTGTCTCACTCCTCCTCTTCCACAGCAATAAAAATGACAGGAATCGATCATTCATAATTAAAGCATCGGTGTCATCTTGCACACTGGCACAAAGTTAGAAACAACACTCAAAACCACAGGAAGACCCAGCTAGACACTGGCAGAAGAATGGCATTGCCAGAGACCCAAATGCCCACAGGGAGACAGACTCAGGGTCAGCTCTGACCGCTGGACCGAGGGAGGAGCTGATAATGGTGGTGCTGGTGGTGCTGGTGATGGAAATGAAGAATATTTAGCAGACACATCACCAGGTACTGTGTAAATCATTTTTTTTTTTTGCAATTTCTTAAAAATCCCTATGAAATGAGCACCATTGTTTTTATGCTTACTTTACAGATAAGGAAGCTAGGATTGCAGTTGATTGGTTCTATGTGCCACAAGTCTTGTCACAGACAGCGGCAAAACAAGCCGAGGTTGAGCTTTCTGTCAGTCCCTTTTATCCCAGTGCCTCACTGATTCATTGTGAAACTTCCTTTCTAGAGCAAGGACAGAAAAGACTACTCGCAAGGAATTCAGTAGCTCTAGGTGGGAGCTGGGCCACCACCAACCCACCTCCCCTTCCATGGGTGGGATTGCAGAGTGACAAGTGGAAACTTTGGTGTACATTTGCTGTGATACTGATAGCACTCATTCTATATCAGGGAGGGGAGGAAGATAAAATAGATTTTTTTTTTTTTTTTTGGAAAACCTCTCTAGATGCCATTCTGCATGTGTGCATGACTGGAGACAGTAAAGCTAAGCAGAGCATAGTCATGGTTCGGTACACCTTGGAAGCTGAGATACTGGGGAGGAATTATCTTGTTTGGATCCCTTCAATAGCCCAGAGGAGTGAGGCTTCCTAACATACAGATCTGATGAGTTTGGCCTTTAACAATTTTGCTTCTAGCTTATCCTCAGCAGCTATAGTCTGCTATTATTTGGCATCCTTTTAGCAACTTTCTCAAAGGTTAACAAAATAATTGCCCAAAGAATACATATGCCTGTGTGGTCATTAATGGTCTCATTGAAATCATTGTACCCAACAAAAACTAACAAAAAGGCAAAACAAATAACCATAAAAGTCAAACTTACCACTTAAATAGATCTCCCCTGGGGAATAGAGGATGTATTTCACATGTGAAATAGATGACCAGTGATCTGTCCCTAGGGAAATAAAGCAAGCATACTTGCAGTGAATTAAGAATAGAGAAATGAAATGTCATGATAAGAAAAAAGTTTCCCAATCACTGGGAAATTATCCTTTATTGACGCTAAAACATTTCTTTCAACAGAGAATGATTTCTAATGATGGCATGTATGTATGTGTGTTTGTATGTGAATGAATGTGTGAAGGAATGCATGTGTGTGGGGTGCATGTGTACCTGAGTGCTCATGAGACTGGAAGCCCAAAGGTGGTGTCAGGAATCATCCTTGATTGCTTTTCCATTCTATTGTTTTGAGGTCGGGTGCCTAATTAAACTCAGAGTTTACATTAGGGTTGAATTGGGTAGCCCGCTTGCTCTGGGGGTTCCCTGGTTCTGCCTTCTTGGGCTGGAAGTAGAAGTGGGCCTCTACACTGGCCCAGCATTTCACATTTACCTGCGATCTGGGCATCCTAACTCCACCCCTTTTTCTTATGTGGCTGGTGTTTTTGCAGAAACCTGTTTGGCCCCAACACGCTGGTAATGTAATGTCCCTTTCAACATGTCCTTTTCAAAAATGAGAGTTGTGTCATCCTGCACAAATCTCGCAGCTTTAGATCTCACTTAGTAAACTCCTGAACTTACCACGGACTGTGTGCTTTTGAGATCAGCTTCCTGTTGCTTCTCTGACCTTCTCTCAGGGCTTGCCAGGACCTAGTTCTTTTTAGCCTTCTTCATTCTCCTATTCCCGAAGAGTCAGCCAGGCCTCCTCTTCCAGGTCACGCCTTGGTTGCCCCCTCTGGCAGGACAGCTCTTCCCCCATGGGCATCTGTATCAGCTCTTTATTTCAAATGGTGTTTTCCTAACATAAGGTTTTCCCTGGCCACCCAGCTCAATATTCTCTCTCCAGCTTTTCTGCTTCATTTTTCAGTTTAGTTTTTATTACCAGCTGATGGTTCATATTTTATTTATTTTGCTTATTTTTTTCCTTCCCCAAGAGAAAATAAATCCTGGTAGAAACAGGGATTTTTGTCTGTTATTTTCACTGATGCATCTTCAGGCCCTAGCGGAATACTTGGTAAAAGCAGCACTCTTAATAAATACATGCTGAGTGTGTTAATGGCCAAGTGCATTTATAAAGCATTTCTCTGTGTGCTTAAGTCTGAAGAGTAATTCCATGGATAACACGCGCAAACAATGGTGGGGCTAGAAGGGATGTCTCTACCTATAGCATTAAGCCTGTCTAATGGAAAATGAACTAGAAGTCAGGCATCTTAAAATTTAAACTTGCTTCTGGTTCTAGTTACCTAAGTAAAATTGTACAAGGTGATTCCTGGGTCTACATATTTTAAAACAATCTTTGTGGATGTTGCACGTCAATTAACTTTGCTTCGGGTTTAAAACATTAAAAACTGATGTCCGGGCTGGAGAGGTGGCTCAGCGGTTAAGCCTCCGCCTTGCAGGCGGAAGCTCCTGAGTTCGGATCCCAGATCCCACGTATAGACGCCAGGCGGAAGCGGGGGCGGCCTGCGCTTCTGGCCCTGGTAGGGCAGAGCCTGTGAATCCCGGGGCAGAAGGAGGTGGAGGTGTCCATGGTGGTTCGCAAATTCGTCCGTGGTTCTACACACACACACACACACAGACGCACGCGCACATACACACACATATGCACACAGTTGAATAAATAATAATAATAAAAAAAAATTTAAAAAAAAATTTAAAAAAAAATAAATAAAAACTGATGTCCAAGGCTAAGAAACTAAAATAAACAAAGCCATATCTTTTAACATCAATAAATACTTGCATCATAAATGATTGCAATCATGAATGTGTTGCTATAATTTTTCCCAGTTATGCGTTGGTTAGTTTCCTTTGTTTTGTAAATAGTGAAACCAAGGCCCAGGGTTTGAGAGGGTTTATCCAAGGTGACATAATTATGTGTCCAATTCTATTACTCTGGTCAACAGCTCTGACTGCATCCAGTAAACTTGCAGTTTCTAACTAGTATGCACACTCAGTACTGATAACTTTATAAATAAATAAATGAATGAATAAATAAAAAAATAAGTAAATAAATAAATAATATAGGGGTCAGAGGATGGTTTACGCCAATTAAAGTATATGCAGTACAATCACAGGAACCAGAATTTTGATTTCTACATCCCATAAAAATTATCTAGATAGGTGTGGCAGCCCATGTGTTATTCCAATCTGAGAAGGCAGAAATTTGTACTCCTTAGAGCATTCTGGACAATGAAATCAGCTCTATTAGTGAGTTCTGGGTTTGATTGAAAACTTTTATTCAAAAGAATCAGGTAGAAGAGAGATTACAGATGGTTCCTGATAATCAGCCTTCAGCTTCCACATGAATGTGTACACATATGAGCATCAATACACATGTGTGTAAGCACACATACACAGACATATATCCCTTCCACACACGAGCATTGGAGGGGAGAAAAGCGTTATTCTGAAGCTGTTTACTTCAGTATATTTGCCTCAGGGAAGAACTATAAATCAATGTATCTCTCTCTGCGATCCCCTTCAGCTTACAGAAGAAATTGGAAAACTCGAAGATAAAGTGGAATGTGCTAACAATGCCCTGAAAGCTGACTGGGAAAGATGGAAAGAGAACATGCACAATGACATCAAGTCGGCATTCATGGAGACGGCCGAGGAGAACATCCACTACTATGAACAGGTGACTGGGGGCTTGGCAATCACTTCCTGGCAGTTTATTTAGCTTTGTGTCCCATGTTGGAAGAGTCAGAGGAAGAAGGACCAAGTGTCATGTGCAGAACCCTGCCCTGGTACGCCATTCTGTTTTGGTGGTTTCCTTCTCTACTTCTTGTTTTAGAGGGATTTGTATTCTTCAAACAGTTGAAGTCTTCCTAAGGGATTCACCTGTCTAACCTGTCCCTTTCTCTGCATCTTTCTAATATAAAATATTTGTGAAATAAGGAAAGGAACAGAAGTCTGTACAAGGCAAGGTCAATTCCAGGTCTGTATCTGTTACCTTGCATGCCTGTTTTATATTGAAAATGTAGCCAAAAATTATGCTGATCTGTTAATGAATAACAACTTTTGGAGGAAGAAGGGCAGAAAAAGCCAAACTATGATTTTTCCTTTGGGTTGAACCCTCTTCATTTGATCCCCCCAAAAAGTGACTTTTTGAAAGTCACTTTCATAGTATCATTTCATAGAATCATTCTTTTCTACCCAGAATTACCCAGAATAACCTAAGCAAACTTGCTTTAAATAAAGAATATTTAAAATATTTGTCTTCAACCTTTCTTCTGGCAAAAATGGCAAATATGCAATCTGTTAGCCTATGTTTATCCGTGTAGAGGTACTTTGAATCGAAAAGTTAACTGTTTTGAAAGATGAACTGATATTGATATTTCCATAGAGAGTTCAATGAGTGCCAACCATCAACCAAGAATTACACAGCAGCCCTGGAGCGAGACCACAGTGTGTGAGGTGAACTCAGTTCCTTTTCTCAAGGAGTTAGAATCAGGGAAGGAACATTTAATAAAACAAGACATAATAAGAGCGACATACTTTCCAGGGCAGAAAGAGGCATGCAAGTTAGTTTCAGCTGTCTGTTTGACACTTGAGATGAACATACCTCTGGGCATGTTGAAGGCAGCTCACTGGGCAGGCCTGTAGAAGAATGAAAGTGAAGGATTTTATATGTCTTAATTGCATAATTGATATGGGGAGAAGACCCACCCCTAGCGAGAGGGATCATTCCCTAGGCAGGTGGGTGAGAAGGAGAGACACTGGCTGGCATGTGGCAGAGCTGGAAGCCATCAAGCATCGCTTCTGCTTGTCTGACCTTGACTAGGGTGTGGCTAGTTCCCTTGGCTCCTGTTGGCCACTTTTCAGGCACTATGGGTTATGCCTTGTCATTGTAAGCTGGAATCAAAATCCCTTGTTGTCCTAAATTGTTTAGATCAGACAGTTATTGCAGCAGTGAGATCATGAGAGTACAAGGTGCATCTGAGTTATTTTTATTAAAAATGAAGATGATGTACAGAGCATAGTCAAAGCTCATACTTGACTTAAATATGTGTTCCCGGTTAAAGATGTGAGGAGGCAAGGTTTTGGTACAGCAAGCATACAGGATAGACTCTCAGGCTCATTGAGGAAGGAGGAGGAGCTGGTACTGGGTTGCAAGTTTCAGCTCAAGAGTGTGTGGTACGTTCAGTCTCAGTGTTCCTTCCAAGGGGGCCTTGAAACTTCCATTGGGAATAGACTCTTTTCTTAATTTTTATTGTGCATTTATACCTGTAAATAAAATCAAATATCTGAAACTGGTCATAAACTTCAGGTTTGAATGATCTAAAACACTTGTGTTGAATAAAGTACATTTATCGACATAGACTTTATTATCATTTCATTTTTTACATCCACAGGAGTCCCTACTTCTTTGTGGTCTGACATACATATAGTATGGAACTATAATGACAGCTAGAGTAATGTAGAGAAAATGACTTTAAAATTAGAATAAGTAGTACCTTGTTCATGATTATGATTATAGAGCATAATTATATTAAAATATTGAAATTACATGACAAATATAACTCATGTATTTTATTTAAGACATGAAGTCTGACAGTTTTTCTGTTTAAACTTATTTTTTAAGCAAAAATTTTCATATTCTACCATTAAGCCCAACTTAAAATGTTTGGGTTTTGACTCTACTTCTTTTATAAATAATGTATTTTCAGTCCTACATATTGAATTGAGTTTATACAACTATTTTGGAAACAGCCAGATTTTTTACCTCCGCGCCCTAGTGAGAATTTTATCCTCCACAGCAACTTATGTCATTGTGTTGTGTTTTTAACTCTTTCTTCCCAAGGGAATGCTATTTCTAAATGTTACTAAAAAAACAAAGGGTACTCCATCTTCAATGTGTCATTTGGAAGAATTTTCTTTAGAGCAACTTCAAAAGACCCCAACAACTCCAGCAGATTTGTTTGTTTCCTGGGTGAGGAGATCTTATACATTCGTCATACCAGTCCTCTAAAGCAACATTAGGAATCTGGAGTCCTTAAGAAGTCAAAAATTCTTAGTTAGCAGAAAGACAGCAAGGGACCAAAGAACAGCAGTATGCTATTATTTACTGACATCAGAATGTCAGGTCGAAGAGGAGCTAGTGACTCATGAGCTTCCAGTACTCTGTCTAATTTCATCACACTGCCCTCCTCCTCCTCCTTCGGCATTTATATAGATAAATCCCCAAAGGGGCCTGTCCCTAAAGTCAAAGACGCAGTGGGGTTTACATGTCTGTCTTTGAATTTTACTTGCAAGAAGTGAAATTGTCTCAGCTTTGCATAACTTCAAATGTAGATATCAAAATGATGGAGGAACGTGAGATCACAAATGAGACTTGGGTCTGAATCAGACTCTAGTTGTATTCGAATGTCATACCTAAACACAGGAGTTTATTAGAGGACAGTTAGCTCTGGATTTAAAAAAAATGAGAATGGTTTCATGGATTTAAAAAAAAATGAGAATGATTTTTTTTTATGAAACCAAAAGACCAACTTGGACAGTAAAGTCCTGCCGTGCTAGCCATTGAGAATTGTTCTGAGCAGTGCACCTGCAGATAATTTCACTGCTCTGGGAGCACCAGGAAGTGTATTTACATGAACTAACTAGATGACTAGGACATCATTGGAAGGTGTGATCTCATGGGACCAACTTCATATGTGTGACTTAAACATAACTGTTCAGTATGCAAATGTACAGTGGTACCCAAATGACCAAAGATGCTGAAACAAGAAATGACACGTTGGATAATGTATGTAGGTATTTTTCACTGCCCTCCTCTTGGTAAAAGAGATTTTGTTTTCATTGGTGGTGGCAATTAGGATAACGATAGGAAGCCAAAGTCTTCCTTGCAGATACAATGGGTTAGAAGAATGTATTCATACGAATGCTTTAATTCAATACCATTGGGCTCATGTTTCTCCTATGTCCTCTCACGTGTGTGCTTTGATTGCTGCACTAGACTTTGTAGCAGTGCAACTAGTTTCCAGTTAGCTTTAGAATATTTCTGGTTTGGGTCAGAACTCTAGAAGAGAGCAGTTATTACCTTTATGATGGTGAATGCGTGGGAAATAGTTTAGACTATTCTTACCACCTTTTTTTTCAAGGAGATAACAAAGGGCCCTGGTCCCCTTCTTGAAGGCCCTTTCGACCACCTTGAAGTCTTTGTTTCCTTTGCCTCTAATGCAGTCTGTTAGGAAAAAGAGACTAGAAAGCTAAGAAGAGTTGCCTTGACCATGGAGTGGGTGAGGTTGGCATTATAAAGGGAGCTGGGAGCTGGCATACTGAAGCGCACGGCTTCCTTAATACACGCAGTAGATTCCCACATCTCAGCATCTGAAGGGGTCTGCCCTGTTAATGAAGCTCATGACATCTCCTTTGCCTTCTCTTATTTACTTATTTGTGTGTGTGTGTGTGTGTGTGTGAGAGAGAGAGAGAGAGAGTGTGTGTGAGAGAGAGAGAGAGTCGAGAGAATGGGTAGAAGTCAGAGAATAACTTTCAAAGTCAATTCTCTCCTTCCACCATGTGGGCTTCTAATGATTGAACATCAAGCACTTTACCCACTGAACTGTCTCACCAGCCCAATAAACTTTTTCTTCAAACCTCATTCCTGTATTCTCTCTCTCTCTCTCTCTCAAACATCATCTAGTGGAAAATTTTTAATGTTCTTTTTTTGCCAAATCAGGCAGGTTATAAATAAGTGAGTAATAAGAGAATATGATTTATTCCATTGCAAATTTATGTTAGTATTATGAATATATACATGAAGGTCATTGTTTTATAACCTATCATCCTGTAGTAATAGTTATTAAATTAATATGTGCTTACTAAGAAGAACCACATCAAAAACCAAGTAGTCGTACTAATGAGTAAAGAAGAAATAAAGAATGTTCCTAACACTTGTTCCTACATAGAGGTTTATTTGAATGCAACTGTTAAAAATGTTTTATGGCAATATTAACTCATTAATTTAAATTTTTATATGGCACATTCTGAATGTGCCCATATAAAATACATTTATGTCTTTCTTGTCTGTGTGTGTGTGTGTGTGTGTGTGTGTGTGTGTGTACCAGAGGGTACTGTGTGTGCCTGTGGAGGCCTAAGGGTAACTTCAGGAATCACCCGGGGTTACCTCTGCCTCCTATTTGCTTTGCTCTGGAGTTTTCCAGGCTTGCAACTATTTCCATTTGGTGTTTTTTACTTGGGATCTGGAATTAAAACTCAAAACCTCCTGCTTTGAGGCAGAAGCTTAACCCTGAACCATGTCTCCAGCCTATTTACTTCTTCATTTTGTGCCATGGTGATTGCACTGACTGTATTTGTCTATACTTTCATTTTTTTTCATTGGTTTCTATCATGACTATCATTTTAGTAAATCTTTGATGGCTTGAAAATTGCAGATAGTGGCAAATTTGTGTGTTTTCTCTTTTCTATCATAAATAGCATTATCAATCCAGGTGCATGGTTTAGAGATGCTTTCCCATCTATTTGGGAGGCTTAGACAGAAGAATTATCTGAGCACTTCTCTCAAAACAAAATTAAAAATTATTGAAATAGTTATGACTGGTAGGTTTTGAAAACCTTGCTTAGTATAAATTTTAAATAATCAATTCACAGAAGAGTAGTAGGGGGGAAAGCAACTTAAAAGTACAAGGCCATATTTGTATCAAAGTGCTGTAACCAAACCCATTACTTCATATGTTAAACTTAAAAATTAACAGAAAACTTTTTATTGTTGTCAGTTAGTTATCCTTCTATATACAATCCTTATTTATACCCATCATACCATCACTGTATCTTTTTTTTTTAAGGGAGAAAGGGAGGTTTATTCAGCTTACGGTTCCAGAGGGAAGTTACAGTCTCTTGAAGCAGAGATGGCATGGCTGGCTAGCCAAAGCTGGAGGAGGCTAAGTCACCGCAGACATGTTGGAAGCTGAGAGCTGCAGACTGCTTGCAGCAAAGGCAGACTTCTCCTGGAGGTAGGGTGGGACTAATCCACCTCAAGGCCCACCCCTTGTGACTGCCTTTCTCCAGCAAGGCTCCGCCTCTCAAGGTGCCATGACCTTGCCAAACACATGAGACTGTGGAGGACACATTTCAAACCATGACAGTCCACCCCTGGCCCCCACAGGCTCATTGCCATCTCATTATGCAAACCATATTCAGTCCAACTTTAAAAGTCTTCATAGACTACAATGGTAGTCCCAACAGTCCAAAGTCCAAAGCCTCCTGTAAAATCAAAATACAAGTTACATACTTCTAACATACAATGGCACAGAATAAACATTCCCATTCCAAAAGGAAGGAATGGGGGCATATCCAGGAAAGATCGGTCCATAACAAGACCGAAAACCAGCAGGACAAACACCAAATCTTGTAGCTCAGTTCCAAAGGGCTTTGGTTCCATCCCTCCAATGCAGCTGCCCATAGAATATGTTGCTCTCTTGAGCTGACTCCTCCCAGGGTATACAGCTCTCCTTGGCAGGTGTCCCATGTTGTATCTGGAATCTCTAACATCTTTACTTCTCAATGGCAAACCAGGCTTTAACTCCACAGCACAAACTGCCCTTCTTGGGCCTCTAAACTGCAGGCTTCTTGCCTCATGATGCCTGGATTCTGCCAATTTTTGAAATCTTGGAGGAGGATTCCATGATCTCCTCCCTCTTGCATCACTGATGCCTCTAAAACCAGAAACACGTAGACGACTTTGCCAAGACTGGCCCCCTTGAATCGCAGCTGATCCTGCTTCTCTATGTTGACCAACTTTTTCACTCCTGGGCAGTTGATTGGTAAGAGAAACCAACTCTTGCTTTGGAACTCCACCCTTTAGCTTCTGTCTTCTGAAAGGATTTTCATTCTTATGAGTGGGAACCTTCCCTGTGGATCTTACCCTCAAGCTAGGGCCTCTCCTATTATTCAAATTAAGAGCAGGCTTTGATTTACAAATGGAGCTAATCTCTTCAACAGCCATTTTGTTCTCTGCTTCTTCCTGGTTCAACTCTTTTAAGTTTGCCATTGTATTTTTCATCATTGGATCTTACAGTTTTTGCTTCTTCCTGCCTGATTCTTTGCTCTTTTTCATAACTCTGAAGACAACTAAAAAGTAGCCATATCACATTGTCAGGACTACATTGCTTTGAAATTTTCTCTGCCAAGCATTCCAGCTTAATTTCAGGCAAACTTTCAGGACGAGGGCAAAACTTCACTAAACTCTTGGCCTACACATGGCTCCATGTGTCACTCGTCCAGGTGCAAACACAGTCTCTGTTCCCCTCTGGACCATCACAAGTTGGGCTTCCACTGTCTGCGTCTCTCACAGCATTGCTCTCCTCTGAGCTCTCACAAGAAAGGTCCCCTTGGTCCCAACCGCCAAGACGCAGACTTTCTCAGCACAGAGTCCCAAAGTTCTCCGTATTTCTCCCAACAAACAGTTCCAAAGGCACACTAGCCACATCACAGCATTGGCCATGCTTCTGGGTACCAACTTTTCTCAGCTTCACAAACAACTTCACTTTGTGGTACCAGCTGTTCTTTTTTTTTTTTTAACATTTTTTATTATTATTTCCGCTCATACAAACTTAATAAGTAGACCAGTTCCCTCTCTCCCTCCCCCCCAACCTCCTTCTCCCCCTCCCTCCCTCCCCATCTCCCATTGCCTCCTCCCCAATTCCCAGAGAGTCCTTTATTGTGTATGCCTAACTCTCCTCTTGTCCTCCTCTCCGATGACATACAAGGACCCAGTGGCTGGCTTAGTTCTATGTGGTTGATATAGAGTCTCTGAAGTTCTGGATTGTGGTTTGTTGATTTTCTTTTGCATCTGTATCTTACTTAAGAATGGCACTTCCCTTTCACGTAAAATGACTCAGTTATGATTCCATTGTTATCTCTGTGGTACAGTTATACAGCAAATACAACAATTTTTTTAGCCATAAAGAACAATGTAATCATGACATTTGCAAGAAAACATGGATGAAACTGAAGGCCATTATGCTAAGTGAAATAAGCCAGTTGTACAAGTCAGAAAATGCAGAACCTAGATTTAATATGGTGTGTGTGTGTGTGTGTGTGTGTGTGTGTTGAAGGGTGTTTAGAGATTTAGAGCAGGGAGGGAGAGATTTTAAAGAAAGGACCTAGACGGAGAGGCTAATGTCCTACATAAAAAGTAGGAGTTATGGGGGAAGAAAGAGAGCCCATCAGAAGGGGACACAATGGAAAGAATGAATTAGAGCAAAGTATAAGGACAAGTTATGAAAATGCCACAATGAAACCCATTACAAGTTCCAGTCCTCATTGCATGCAGTGGCCCCTGGTTAACTGAGTAGATCACAAAACAAATCCACAAGTTGCAAGTCCTGGTAAGGAGGCAAGGGATGGAAGGAAGGTCAGACAAGGTGAGGGGAGGGTTGACAGATGCTTTAGATATACGTATGAACTTGCCAAAAAATAAACTTGATGAAAAAATTTAAAAAAGAAAATTGCATTGTTATCCAAGGCATAGTTAAGCATTCTGGGGATCCAAATTTAAGTTAAATCTTATTGAGATTAAAGTTCATTCATTCGTTGATTAATTGTAACAACAAAGGAGAGCTGTTATCCTCACATGTCCGTTAACTTTAGAATGGATTTTTTTTTCCAAAAAGCTATAAAGAAAAAGCAAAGGAAGGAATCTCTGGGCAAGTTCATATTCCTTAGACGTTAGTAAAGTGGCTTGAAAACTTATGGAAGAGCTAGTTATACTTTCAAAGTCCCAGACTTTAAAAGGAAGTCCAACTTGAGAGGAGCGAGGAGTTCTGAAGAGTGGAGAGTAGATCAGATAGAGAATCAGGTAGGACTGTGGACTACGAGCCACGAAGTGAAGATGAAAGGAAGATGCAGTGGAAGTTGGGCACAGAAAGGAGAGGAAGTGTCAGGGGATCACATTTCAGGAGGAGTTGGGGGCTTGAGAACTCCCAAATTGTATGAAAGTCATGTGTGTGGAATGTTTTTGGAATTAAGAAAATTAAGGGACTCTGTGAGTAAAGTTCCATCGAAGGGTAAAGACTGGAGTGGAGATTCTCAGCACCCATGTGAACATTGGGCAGATGTGGTGGTCCGCCTCTAATGGCCCTTGGTAGGCAGAGACAGCAGATCCCTGGAGCAAGCTGGCTAGCTAATCTAAATACTGCTGCAAGCTCAAGGTTCAGCCAGAGTCCATGTCTGAATAAGGTGACGAGAGATTGAGGAAGACACCTGATAGCAACCTCTGGCTTCCACATGCATCTGTACTACACAGGCATACTTACCTTTGTGTGCACCACACACACAAAAAGAAGGAAATTCCTATTTAATAAGCTGTAGTAAAGGTAATAAAATATATCCCTGATGGAACTGTAGCAGAAACAAAAACCAGCTGTTTCCCTTCTGTTTAGTGTCTACTTTCTCCATCAAGGAATGGGAAGGGTGTATGTGGAATGGATTTGATCAGTATCGAAAAACTGTTTTTTAAACATTATCTATCTATCTACCTACCTATCTATCTAATGTGTGTGTGTGTGTGTGTGTGTGTGTGTCAGATGGCACTGCGTGTGTCCCAATGGAGGACCAAGGGCAACTTCAGGATTCATCCTGGATTGCTTCCTGCCTCCTTTTTGCTTTGCTCTGGGAATTCCCAGGGACAGAGGTGTAAGCTGCTACTACCCAGTAAGTTTCCTTTCTCCAGCAAGGTGGGGATGTTGGAACAATGACACTTAATTTCTGAAGTGAATGCCTATGTCACATTGATGCATATCGTGCATGGTCAGGAGCACTGCTGGATTCTCTCAAATGGCCTACATTGGAGAGAGAGGGCAGACATAGACACAGTGGATGATTGACTCACACAGAGTTATTTAGTATAATCTTGAGTCTTTTACAATCTTGGAATGGAACCTTCATAATCTCTATGTATTTCTTTAAATATTTGCTTGCATATTGGCTATCTCTCAAGCTTGATCTTAGTAAAGACATGCTTTCTTTAAAGTTAAACTCCATGTTCTTAGCATGGAAATAAAGCTGTCCAAAGCTAAAAGAATCTAGAGTTGCCAAAGCAGACAGTAATAGATTCAGATCAGGATGTTTGCCTTTTTTTTTTTTTTTTTTTTTTTTTTGCCATCATTGTAACAGTTACTAATGCCTGGCTTATACCACTGATTCAGAGAGACAAATTTCTTGATCAAACTAAAAGTCATTCTTCAGGAAAAGATCTCTCAGTACCTTAGTCGGTATAAGAATCCAGTCTCAGAGCTGTAATATACATTCAAGGGGAAGAAAACCCTGTTATATGTACATGAGATTTCCTGCAAAGCTAGCATACCTGCTTGAGAAGCTCAGATGCTTACACATGTACTCAGCCTCACTGTATTTGTGCCAGCTAAAATGATTTCAGTCTATCACATCTCTGTGCCCTCATTTTCTCTCTCATCCACTGGAACACACCTTCTGGGAGTCTGGCTGTCTGGATTAGGAATGCAGACGCAATCACACATGGTCCTGTGACCACCCAGTTTCCTTAGCCGAGGTCACTGCAACTCTTGGTCAACATAATACCATGACACAGGGGTCTATTGGATAATGTAGGAGCTTTCTCCCATTTCTCATAAGATGATCAACATTACTGATTCTTCAGTAATGAGCTTTGCCTTCTTTATGCCAACATGAGACTTCTTTTTTTTCTAATGAGGAATTAGGACTTTTTTTATATACACTATAAGAATAAGTAGAGCAGGAGGATCAGAGAGAACATGACTTTGGATGATCCTAGCAGTTTAAACACATGCATTCTCACTGTCTTCAAAGGGGCTTCATTAACTATAGATTTCTTCAATAGATTTTATTTTCTTAAAATTTAAGCCTTTATGGTCTGACCCTTGAAGGTGATTGTGGTCATGTTCTCACTAACTCCACAGAGTTGGATCAGGAAATATTGTTCTAGGAAACTATTTTATCAATTGGACAGATGATCATCCCAGAATTTTGGATAAATGATGGAACAAGAATTATAAGTCAGACTTGGAAATATACATTCAGTATGAAGTGGTAACCTGTGGTGGCTTAGACCTGTAATTTAAGTGTTGAAAAGCTCAGGCAGGGGTCACCACAAGTTTGAGTCCAGCCTGGACAGCATTGTGAGTCACAGGCCAGACAGAATTATAGAGCAAAATGATTTATTTCCAAAATATATCTTAAAAGGTCCCAGCTATATATATTTATCATTCCATATAAGCACTTCTATAGTATTACATCTCATGTAAGTCTTAAAGGTTTTTGTCATTTAAAACTATGTTTTCTATTTATTTATCTTTCATGTCTGTGAGAGCTGACATGCATTGGTGAAGGTCTGAAGACACGTTATAGGAGTTGGTTCTCCTTCCATTGCATGGACTCCAGTGATCAGATTGAGCTCATGTGGCTTGGCAGCAAGCTCTTTTACTCATCTCACTAGCCCATTTTTGTCATACCTACGAGTATTCCATTGAAATTCTCATCGCTCCCTTAGGTTGTATAATATCATTTCTTATTTCTCCATGCATATGAAGTTAAGCGTACATATAAAATAGTTGGGAAAATGGGAAGCCCAGCTCTTCCCTTCCTTTGAACTAGGTGTTTTTTTTTTTTTTTAATTAAGTTAATCAGGAAGAAGAAATGATTGAAAACATGCACAGAGCACATGACATGTTCTAACAAAGAAAGCAGGTTTACTTATAAGCTGTAGCATTGGATGTCACAATGCCACTAAGTAGTAAAAATTTAATCATGTCCTGTCTCATATGTCAGTTGTGCCTCCTTGCTGTGCACCTCCCTATGCACATATGTTCATGCACACACACACACACACACACACACACACACACACACACACACCTACCTCCTTTAAGAGAATCAAATTAGAATAAATGTGAATGGTTTAAAATAATATTCCTAAACCTCATAGTTATCCTGTGGTAAATTTTTCCATAAGAAAAAGGTAAATGTGTTCTTACTGTTTCAACATATGGTTACCCAGAATGACATTTGATGTTTAAAATACTTATTATTAAATGGACAACTTCATAAGAAGATGAACATTATTGATTCTACAATAACTACCTTTTCTTTACTTATGGTATCTAAATCATGGGAGTGTTTTTTTTTACTATTCTGATTGGGAACTAAAGGATAAGAATGACCATAAGACCATATATATACCATATAAGCGGGAATATACCTGGCTATATCAAAAACAGTGATAGAGCCTGGAGAAAACATGAGAAGAAAACAATATGAACCCAAACTTAGGCTCTTAGACTAATTCCTCCCACGGAGATTTCCAACATACCAGACCTGTTGCAGCCTCAATTTAAGAGAAATGGAATTAATTACGTGTCTCTCTCAGATTTTTAAGTTGGGCAGAAAACTGTAAAATAATAAATAAGAGGCCACAAGATGGCGTGTGTAGCTAATGAGTCCTTTCACTAGAGTCCTTTAGGTGATATACACAGCTTTTATTCTTGAAGATATGTAAAAGTCATTTCAGAAAACTAATATTCAAATCCTGTTATTTTAAATTTACAAGTATTTCTAAATTTATAAACTGGAGGATGGTTCTCACTGGCTGGATACAGGCTTTTTGATAAATGACATTGAATGGATCATTTTGAGGTTTTACAGAAATAATCAGAGTGACTTTTCTCTGGCAGTACCATTTCTCATTTCCTTCTGGATTGATTTTATTTCAGAATTTCAAAACGTGCAGTTCCCAGGGTTTTCATTAATGTTTCAGATCTGAAAGTTTGGTGACATTTAAGACAATATTAAAGACTTTGGAAATGGAGTCATCATAGGACTCCCCAAAAGATACTTTTAAACTAGTTGGGAAAGTAAAGGTCTAACAAGTGTTGTCCTGAAGTTGGAATTTCTGGTTTTAAACAATGTAGGTTAAGGTTTGGTTTTTCAAGTGTTTTAGAAATATTGCTGCCATTTTAGACAATAGTTATGTTAGTTTATTATCCTAGAGATGTATAGATCATGTAATAATTGCTAATTAATTCGTGTTTAGATGTACCAAAGTGTCAGTTGTGTGTTTTCATGAACAGGTTGGTGACGTTGTCTGTGCAGACAGGAAGTGTTGAGTAGGCCTCTTACACACTCATGGTAATGCATACATACCAGTGACACAAATTCTGCATCACATACACATGTGCATATGCACACACACAATCTTTGAAACAAAATCTACTATTCCCATGAAAAGCCAAACATAAGATTTTCTTTAGATTTTTTTTTGCTTATAATTATCTTTCCAGGATTCCTTTCCCTTCTTTCCTCCCTCTCCTCCTCCCCTTTCTCTCTTTTCTCTCCCCTCCTCTCTCTCTCACCTTCTCTCTCTCTCTCTCTCTCTCTCTCTCTGTGTGTGTGTGTGTGTGTAAAATGAGCAGAATTTCATCTACTTGCCTGAGCCAACCTTTAACTCACTTTGTGGTCCAAGCATTCAAGCTTTCCTGTCTTGGTCTCACAAGTCCCTGGGATTACACTGGTGCCATCGGGCCTGGCTAACATATCTCTTAAACCAGTCATTTTACTTGAATTTGAAACACCATTATAGAAAATGGATTTCAGATCTACTAAATGAAAAGCACTAGACTCATTGTCTAGCAAATAAAAGTCATTCTGTAAATGTAGGCCAGGAACTGTAATATCACCTGTAGGGGCAATTGGAATGATTTTTCATAAACTTGCAGATCTTACTTTTTAAACGTAGTAATAATAATTACATTACAAATATCAAATACTTGAGGGGACGTAAAACTTAGGCTTGCCATATTTGATAATGGATCAAATCAAGTCGAGCAAAATGTAGTTATAAATTGTATATAATCGCATTTGCCAACTTCTTATTGGACACAGATGGCCTCTGTAAACCTTCTATTTTAGTGATAAACCCCTTATTCTATGGCCAGATATGTAAACCAGGGTAAGGAAAAGAGTCATGCCTGAAGAGTATGTATCTAAAGTTCCTCAAGATAAGAATACAGGTTTTTAAATGCAGAAGCCTTCATGGAGAGTTGTGCTGTATCCATGGTAATATCAGTGCCACCATTCCTCTCTGGAAACTGGAGCCCTACCTGTGGGGCTGATATTGCAAATAAGAATGGAGGGAGGGCTTCCCTCTTGGACAACGTCATCTCTGCTGAAGGAGCAAGAAATTCATTTTCTAAATGTAAAGACTGGGAATGAAAGGTTGGTTTTGCTAGCGTGGTCTCAGTGTGTTTGAGAACGTCCAGAGGTATGTGTGGAGAAACTGAAGGTTGTGTTTCCAGTGGGGTGCACCCCACTATGGCTCCCCTTCCCAGTATTCCCTGTTCTCTCATAGTTCTGGCCTTAAAGACAAGCACTGTTTGCTCTTGGCTACAGAACACAGCCACCTGAGAGCACGTGTGCTGGATTTTCAGCTAATGAGCATTTGAGATGCACCTGCCGCCTCCCAGTCGCCCCACACCCTGGCTAGTAGTGCATCCACCAGCCTTGCTTTACCTGCAGTGGTGAGAACCACTCCCTGTGTTCCCATGGAGAGCAAGAGAAGCATAGCGTAGCCGGCTTTACATCTGTTACCTTACTTACTGTTGTGCTTTTTTTTTTTTTTTTTCCATCATCTCAATCTTGGTTTTTCTCCCTCTGGTTTTTCTGGACTCAACAGACAATTGTGTAATATTTCAGTTTTCATCTTTTGATGATATGCTAAATGTGTTTTTTGGTCTCATTATTTTAATAGTATTTTAACATTCTAAATACAAAGCCTTACCACCTAGTTCGAGCAGATCATCATAATATAATAATTTGTAACTTATTGAGAACGTCTTGCTAAGCAATATGCATAGAGATTTTAAGAGTTACAGATAGACATGCAAGAGTTACACACAGACACTGTATTGGTTCCCGATACAGTGGGAACCAAACGTACCTGATACATGTGCACATCATCACCCCTCAGACACAGAGGACCTTGGAGCCATTTCTCTCTAGTCAATGGGAATAGTGGGTTATTTATAGTGGGTTATTTTAGCAAACTATTCCATTTGCTACTCTTTAAGCCTTTGATATGCATTTCTCTTATTTGGCAATAGCAACCATTGCTTAAGAATTAAAACATCAGGCTGGTGAAATAGTACTGTCTGTAAAGTGTCTTCCAAATTAGCATGAGGACCTGAGTTCTTATCTCAACACATTTGTTCAGGGGAGGTAGAAACAAAGGGATCCCTGAACTTGCTGACCAACCACACTGTATGAGCTTCAGGTTCTTGTCCTAGAAAATGAGGTGGAAGGCACCTGATATCAACCTCTGATCTGCACACATACGGACACACAAACACACATGTATACCATTACGTACAGAAAACAGTGACATATGTAGGAAATGACAAAGATACTGGCTAGCACAGGGGAGAGACAAACAGGAAGGACGGCTGCAGGCAGCATCCATGCACGAGTCTTTCATTTCAGCACTAACCGTGATGCTTCTCTGTGTTTCCACCCTACAGTGCCTTGCGACGTGGGAATCATTCCTCACATCACAGACTGACCTCCATGCTGGAGAAGATTCTGAAGATAAACTTTAATCCCACTGAGGGAGTTCTCTTTGAACTCTTGAGAGACAGCACCTAGCAACCAAAGTTACATTGTCTGGATTGGCCATGTTCTTTATAAGGCAGAGAAGAAAACGTTTCACACTAACTGGAAAACCAACAGCTTGAAAACTCAGGCATTCCAAGTTATCAACATGAATTTGGAGCTATAAGTTTATCTATCTATATATCTATATAGGTCTATTATGTAATATATAGTCTATAGATCTATAGATCTGATATGTGGATAGATATATATTTATGTGGATAGGAAAAGATTTAGCTTGATTTTAATTATGTTCTTGAATTTATGTGCCAATGATTACCTACAGAGAATTTTTTTTCTTAAATATTTGACTGTGGAATGTGACATTTTAAATATGTTGTAAAGACTCAGTTTTAATAAAATCTTTATTAAGAAATGGTTGACTTAAGTTTGTTCTTTTTCTACCAATCGCTCAGGTCTTTGAAACAGATTCTAGTATGAGCTCAGTATATATTAACAAGCTCATTATGCATGTACATTAATTTTCTCATAGCTCTCTGAAATGATATGTACTAAGTTTATAAGAATGTGAAATAGGGCCAGCAAGATGGCTCAATAGGTAAAATCACCTTGATGCAAATATGGACCACTGAGTTCAGTACTGTTGCAGTTCGCCTGCATGGTTGCTGATAAATGACCATCAAACAGCTTTAGGGAACAAGGGGTTTATTCTCTCTTACGATTACTGGTTACAGTTCTCAGTCCAGCTTGACAAGAGAGCATGCACCAACACCAAGGCCAAGGGAACTGGCCACACTATCATCATGTAATGGCTGAGAGACCGACAGTCCTTACTTGCAAGACTAGCATGTCTGGCCAAGTGTACAGAAGGATGCCAACTCTGTCAACCAGCTCTCTGTGATTTATTCCAGGGCCTAATTCCACCCATCCACAGGCTGAGCCTTTCCCATCAGCTGGACAATCTCCTGCAGGTTTGCTCTGGGCCAACTCAACCACTAATTCTCTACAAATGTGCCCAGAGCTCAAATCTTCAACAGTCAAGTTGACATCTGTGCGTAACTATGACAAGTGCCCAGCACAGTGAAAGGAAAGGATTGATTTGCAAAGTTATCCTTAGACCGCCACATGCATGCTCTTGCATGCTCATGCCTCTCTCTCTCTCTCTCTCTCTCTTTCTCTCTCTCTCTGTCTCACTCTTGCTCTCTCATAAATGAAATTAAAAAATAAGAATGCAAAATAAATAGAGAACATGATGAAACATTAACAAGTGATTTTTAAAAAAATGTATTAGTACTAGTTTTAACAATGGTAGGTGTTTCCAGAGTAGATCTGAGTTATTATTTATGCGAATTATTATTTGCTTTATTAGTCAAAAGTTTTCTTGTTCACGTTGCTACTAATAAATATTCTCTTGTTGTTTATTTCTTTGGGCATACTCTTCATAGCCCACTGCAGTTTGTATTGTTTTACATTTATAGCATCTCAAATGTTTAGTTGTTCAAAGGGCAACAACAAAGGTTGTAGCTGTGTAATGTTCACAGAAGCAAAAAACAAACAAACACTTTATTCTCAAAACATACATTCCAGTGATACTAATCATACACGGTGATTTCGTGCCATATCTTGAACATCTGCATTCATTGCTTCCAGGAGTAGTTGCTGGGTCATATCATTCCTGTATTCTGATTTCTAAATTAGCTAGATCATATAAGATTCCCCCATGTAGTGAATGACATCGTCAGTTCTTCCATAACCTCAGCACATGATATCATATGATTTTTTGTTTTTAGCAACCCTAACCCTACCTCCTGAAAAGGTCTTTTTGTAGCAGCAGCTTTGCAGCTGTCAGCCTTGGGGATAGGAGTGACTTAACTTAGCCTGCCTCCAGCTTCTGCCACCAGCCATGCCTCTGCTATGAAATTCTGTGTCACCCTTCTGGAATTGTAAGCTGAATAAATCGAAATCGCTCTTTCTCCCTTAAGTTCTTTGGCTTGGGGTGTTCTCTCACAGCAACAGAAAAGAGTAACCATTGCAATCTGGAAGATGGCTCTGTTGTTAAAATGCTTGTCGCACAAGCAGAAGGGTGGACGCTCAAGTCTCACGTAAAATGCCAAGTGGGTGCAGTGGCCTGTGAGTAATTCCAGTTCCAAAAAGCAGAATGAAGGAATCCCCAGAGCAAAGCTAGTGGGTTCTGAGTTCAGTTGCATTCCCAGTCTCAAAATAATAGAAGAGCGAATGAGGATGCATGCATGATGATACTTTTGGTGATCATGCTGTGGGGAGAGGACAGAAAGGCTGCTCAGTGGTCTAGCATAGTTTTCCAAAACAACTAGCCCAGCAAAATATCAGCACTACTGTGGTTCAGAATCTTACCCTGTGTTAGTGACCAACAGCATTCAGCGTTGGTTCTCCACTTTTCAACAGGAAGAAAAAAGATTCTCTTGTCCAGTCTCCAGTCACTTGAAAATCTCCAGAATAAAACTGGTTTGGGATATAAACAAGCCCCTTCTCCCTTCATTCTTCTATTTCCTGCCCCCAAAAATCAATCTTTGTGGTTAAGAACTGAGGTCACTTCACACTTGTACAAAGGTATCCACAGGGGTATTATGGCCAAAGAAATGACAGGTTTTATTCAGATCACTTGGCAGATGCTGACTGCTCAAAGGAGGGAGGTGCTTTGCATAAAAGAAAGAAGACTTTGGGGGGGGGGATAAAGTAATGAATCATGTGACCACACTATAATTTCAAAAGAACAGACATTGTGGTCCATTTGGGATTTTATTAATTCCTTACTTTTAAATAATTGACACTATTCTTTTTTATATATATTTTTATTATTATTTCAGCTCATACAAACTTAATAGGTACACCAGTTCCCTCCCTCCCTCCTCCTCCCCCTGAACTCCCTGCTCCCCCTCCCCTCGCCCCTCTCTCCCCATCCCCAGTACCTCCCGCCCCAATTCCCAGAGTCCTTTCTTGTGCATGCCTGACTCTCCTCTGGGCCCTCCTCTCCGATGATGTAGAAGGACCCAGTGGCATTTCCCTGAACCCTTTCCCGTGTTCCCCTTAAGCATAGGAACACTACTGTGGCTGTCAATCCCTTGCCTCCAAGGATCTTGGTGCCTTTAGCAGATGCTAGACTTTGTGAGGTCAATAGTGTGTTGGACATTGTGCAGGGCATGCAAAGTCCAATTATGATTGCTTCGGCCCTAACTTGTGTGGAGTATCTTGCAAATCATTGCTCCTCCCATCCTTTTGCTCTTACACTCTTACCGCCCCCTCTTCTGCAAATGTCCCTGAGCTTCAGGATGGGGAGAGATTAGGCTGGCCTAGTTCTAGGTGGTTGATATAGAGTCTCTGAAGTTCTGGATTGTGGTTTGTTGATTTTCTTTTGCAGTTTTGCTGCTCCTGCAATGCCCTTTACTCCATCCTGTTGGGCACTGTATGTCACCCCCTGGCCAGAGACAAAAAGCTGTTAAACTGGAGTCTTATTATAAGAGCACATTCAAGGGTAGATGTAATAAAAGTAGGAAACCTCAGTGAGGCAGGGGTCAATCACCCATTTGCAAAATGGTTACTTTTTATCTGAATTGACACTATTCTTGTGTCCAAAATTCTTTAGCAAGCAAGAACTAGCTTAAAAATGGCTTTTCAGAGAACATAGATACAGATTACAAGTTTTTATACACTATTAGTTCAGCCCATGTAATTAAAAAGTTGATTGTAATTATAGAGTCGATCATAGGTTTTTGGACTAAAGAAATCACACATGAGTGTGAAATTAGATTTGTTGGTGCACTCGTCTCTATTGAAACAACCTTTATGTTAGATTTGATTGAACAAAGAGCTTATTATCCAAAATTTATTCCTATGCTGAAAATCTGAATTGAGATTCCATTGAGACACATCCACGTGAATATAATGAATGACAAAGCTGAGAACCTCTCCAGCAAACGTGTTCAGCTGTGTGATTATCTTGCCATGAAAGGAATAAAGTGGGCTGGCTACGCCCACCATTCCCAGAGATCAAGTTCAATCTTCTGTTTCAGGGAAGTTCAGAATAATAACATTACTCTTGTGTAGATCTCTTTCACCTAGGCTCTTAAGCCAAGTATAGTGCCTAAAGATGGGCGTTTGAACCAACCTTCCATGACTGGACTCTTTCAGCTGATGCTGTAACATATCAGTATATTGCTGACACCATAGTTGCTACTTTTGTTTCAGTCCCCTATAACAGCATAGTTCTCAATTAATTCTTGGAGAATTTTGGAGAATAAATATGGAAGAGAGATGTCTTCATTTTAGAAAACCATTCAGTTTTTTTTTCAACAGCTCAAATGAAACTTTCATGAATAATCCACTGCACATAAACATATTCACAGATAAACAGAAGCATTCCTGCACATTTTCCTGCTTCTCTGTTCTTACTGTCACATTATGTTGGTTTGCTTTACTTTTAAATAGGATCCATTGGATTTCTATTTCTTCTGATAATGAAAGAGGCAACTATGGATTTTTGACAACTGTAAAATGACAAGACCAATCTGGTATAACCTCCAGATTTTCCCCCCCAATAGTGTCAACCCCCCCCAACACACACACATACACACCTAACCCTTGAGGCTTATGCTTGGAAGATCTGTCTTTTTGAGATCTGATTGGGTGGAAGCTTCCTACAATCAGGGTGCTTGAAAGCCAGATCCTCATCTGATTTCAATCAACCTTTATCAAACAAGGAAAGTTCAAAGGGACAAGTGGCCCCCAGTTGGTAATCTGCCCCCTCACAATTCTCTTTTCTCTTCAAGCATCACCACAAAGTTAGATCTAGGTCCCATCTTCCCTGACTTTCAGCAAAGATATTTTTCTCAATATGCCTCCTTCACTGGTTTTCTTGATGTTTATTCATCAAACTACAATGCCGTGACTCATTTCCTCCCGGTAGAACCCTCTCTGGTCCATATCACAGTGAGAATATGCAAGGTCATACACTGGGTAACTGTGTATCAACAAACTTAACTGTACATTCTGGTTCTGTTGTTCTGGGTCAGGGAATTCTAACAAGCCTTCCCGTGATATGGATGCTTCTCTATCAAAGACAGGACATAAAGGAGCAATTGTGACATATGATAGTAAAAAAGCTTAAAACAAAGGAAGGTGATGAATGACTGTAATCCCAGTACTCCAGAGACCGACACAAAAATTTCATGAGTTCCTGGCCAGTCTGGGGCATGTGATGAAACCTCGCAAAAAGCAAAAGAAGATTCATAATATGATATATACCTGTGAATCTGCACATGTATACAGCAGATATTTAGGCTTGTATGCGTGTTCTAAGTGTGTGACGTGAATATCTACAGTAATTACTGGAGAAACATGTATTGAAAATCTGTAGAACAGGAAGCCAACTCCAATCATAAAATTGACACTCGCTATTCTTTTAATGTGATTCCTCTAGGTTTGAAAGTGTGTTTATGTTCTTATCAGTGCAATCCTTTAAGATGAGCAGCTGTTTATATATGTTTGCCTACTTTTATAATTCTTCAAGACTGTAATTAAATCTGCTCAAAAGAAAATATGAACTTCCACAGTTCCTGTTTACATTCTCTTAATGTAAGTCATGGAGATCAAAGACATTGTTTGTATTTTTCATTCTAAAACATGACAGTGTAATCTTTCAGTAAGATCAGAAGAACAATGCTTTCTCATTTTAAGGGGAATTGCACCAGAACATGCAATTTAATAACTAATCAGAGCTGGCAAATAAGGTATTTGATAATTATGCATTAAAAATCTTCTCTTCTTACTTGAAGTATTATGATTACTGATTTTAAGATTAAAGTATCATTTATTTTAAGTGAATAATCTAAAATTCCAAATCATCTGAAGCACTTCACATTAAAATGTCATCATCCATGTAATCCAACTTTTCAATAATTCATTAGTTACACAAATATTCCATCACAACTAGGTTCCTAAAACCATCATCTATCTATATTACTGCAAAAAATAATAGTTGATGAAGCAGCCATGCCCTCCCGTCAAGAGACCAAAAGTCTCTCAAGGAGGCAGACTCAAGCAGTAAAGATAATGAATGTATCTCAATTGATGCATTTATGTATTTTTTAGTCCCTAATGCTGCCTTTTAAAAGTATCAAGAATTAGGAGTCCTGGGGACTGCACAAACTTATTGTATGACAATTTGAGACCAATCAAGGCATGTGCAGAGCCACGCACCCATTGATAGTATCTGGAAAGAGGCTTTCCTCCCTCTTCCAACTCCTGGAGTTTGGTGAAAGTCTCTTAAATTGTGCAGGCAGCTCTCCAGAACCAAGTCTCCCTGTTCTTCACACTTCTCTCCTTTCTAAGTGTCTCTGCATACCAATTTCTCTTTTTGATAAGGACTTTGGTGATACTGGTTTAGGACTCCTTTAATGGCCACATTTTAACTTGACTGCCCGCATAAAAGTCCAGTGTTAAAGGAAGGTCACATCCTGAGGCATCAGGGGCTGGGATTGCCACATCTTCTTTTAGAAGGACACACTTCGTCTGATTACAATTCATCCTTAACCATGTGGCAAATATTATGAGATAATCAAGCCAATGAGAACATGCCAAGAGTAGCATGGATTGACAAAGTACACAATCTGTATGATTTTGGGGCTCCCAAATCTTACCTGGGAAGAGTAGGATCAGAGGAGAAGAGCAAGCCAGAAACAGCAGAGAGAAGAGACCCAAAGCACAAATAAGAGGCACTGTGGAATTGATAGCAACTTTGGACCTGTGTGGATAGTCAGAATACTTTGAGCTAGTATAACTAAAGTGGTCATTAAAATAGCTTGGGACTTCCTACACATCACTGGTTCATCTCCTGGAACCTTCTTGAGAATGCCCTTCTTGTGGTTTCTTTTCTATTGCTGTTATGAGACACACACCCTGAAGAAGGAAGGGAGATTTATTTGGGTTATTTTTCCAGAGAGGATATAATAGTCCATTAAAGCAGAAAAGTCACGGCACGTGGCAGAAGCTAGTGGCAGCCAGTACAGGTCAGTCACCATTACAGAGGCAGAGAGAGCAAGGAAGAGCGTGGAACACACCCCAAGAGGAAGCAGGGCGGGATCACCAAATCCCCAAGGCGTGCCCTCTGTGCGACATGTCTTCCTCCACCAAGACTCCACCTTCTCCCAAATACTAAGGATGCAAACACATGAGCCTATGGGGGGACAACTCACATTGAAATCATGACAGTCCCCAGGCTTCTGAAATCAAAGCATCAGTCTGGGAACTATGAACACAGGACATTCTGAGTGGTCTGTTTGCAATGCGCATGTCATAGTAAGAAAGCATTACGTGTGCCTGCAACAACAACAAATACCTGACTCAAGCAACGTAGGGAGAAAGGGTTTGATTCCAGCTCAGAATCCCAGGTTACGATCAGTCACAACCGCAGGAGCAGGGGTAGAGGATCACATCGTATTCACAGAGAGCAGAGCAGGTGCATGCATAGTGCTCACTAAAGCTGACCCTCTCCATTTTCAGTTTCAGACCACCCATCTAGGGAAGGGACACACCCACAATGGCTTGGTCTTTCCACATCAATCAGGCAATCAAAATAATCCCCTAGAGGCATGTCCAGAGGCCACCCTTATTTAAATGGGTCTGAAGCCCTGCCTGCTAGGTTAGATTGGTAGCTAATACTCAGATGTGAGAGGCAGACATAAGCATAGACAGATGCATATATATTTATACATGTGTACATGTACAGGTGTGCAACACTATGTGACCGTACTCACATCTATATTTGCAAACCTCAGTTGGAATAAATGTAAACATTAATTCCCTTATATGTTTGTCATGGACATAAATGTCTGAACTCATAGCATCCACTGAGAACTAAAAGCATTGGTTGGTGGGGGAGGTTGGAGAGACAAAAAATAGAGATGTGGCAGGGAAATTAACTTGAAACAGACAGCTCAAGAATTGGTCAAGTGGGCCTCCATTCACAACAATGCCTGCCTCTAACAGGTCTCTTTCCGCAGAGGATGTATCATGAATGGGAGACACGGGAAGGGATGATGCCCAAAGTTGACAGAAAGGGCTGCTTGCTAGAGGACGGGAAGTGATGGATGAGGGATGTGAATGCGAGGACGGAACTGGTCAAAGTCCCTTTCAGGATAGTTCTGGTATGAGCGGAGGAGTAGAGGCTGACATGGACATAGTGACAGGGACATGTGCAGGTTCAAGCAGGTTCAAGCAGGTTCAAGCAGGAGCATGTCTCCTCATCGAACTGGATCAACACAGGCGAGGCAGTCCTTAGGATGCGCTTGATCTGCTCATTCTCCCTGCTGCTACGGTTCCCATGTATCACTGTTTCTTTGGATGTTGCTCATAAATTCACAACAAAGGATTTTATTCTGGTTTATAATTATCCAGGTACGTTTTAGTCCAGCTCGGCAGAAGAGTTCATACCAACACCAGTGGTCAAGGAAGCTGGTCACGCCACTCTACAGAACTGCCGGTCGAGGGTAAAACCTCAAGTACCACACAGCATGTCTGCCCAAGAATGCCAAGGAATGCCCACCCATCAAACCAGCTACAGCCGAACAGCAGTGAGCTCAGGTTCATGGAAGTCACTGGGCTTACAGCTCATGTCTGGGGCCGAACACCTCACCAGTCCCAATCTGGTGCTCACTAAGCCATTCCCTCCTCCCCCACTGCCCCCATCTTACTCACCTGCCCAGGACTAATCCCACCCACTGTGGGATGGGCCTTCTCCATCAATTAGACAATCTTCTGAAAGCTTTCTCGGGCATAATTCAACTACTAATTCTTTACAAATGTTCACAGAGCTCCAGGCTTTCTTTATAGTACACAACTAGTTTAGGACTTTTTCTTTCATTTTACACACACACACACACACACACACACACACACACACACACACACAAAACATAGACAGGAAGCAAAAGAGTGTCTCTTTCCATGGTGATCTGTTTTTAAGAATGAGAACAATCCCAGAAATTCAACCAAGCTTTCCTACCTGTCATATCTCCAAATGCAATCTGTTTCATCCATGAATGAGTTCCTTTGACTATTTTATCATATATTGTTTATTGGCCCTGAGTTTCTGTGCTAATCCCATGGAAAGATGAATTTTGCCCATGCCTGGGTTTCTTTTCAAAATTTATTTGATCTTATTTATACTATTTCATGCGTACCATTTGATGAGATCCAATGTGAATATGGTGTGATCAGAGATCCCTTAGCTCCTTTTTAGCACATACCATTCGATAGGGTCCTCTCAATTTTATTGAAAGCATAGACCAGAAAAAGGTTTTATGCAGAGTCTATGACAAAAATCAGAAATATCAGTAATGTGTAATTGGCAAAGCCAGCCCTCAAAAGTTAGTAATTATTTATCAATACAAGGGAACATGCAAAACTGTATATGCATGAAAATCACCTTTCCTTTGCACTTTTAAGGTACAGAATTTGCATGGATAGATGAAGGAAGGGATGGACAATAGGTACAAATGACATTTTCTTAATTGACTAGGTTAAATAAACATCACAAACTTCAATATTTTTTACTTGGTACCTCTTTGAGATACAGTTACTCCATCACTTCATTCTTTGGTTGGTGACCAACCAGATATAGATGAGGTAAGGCTGTTAAATAAATCTTGGCCTCACAATAAAGTATTTTGAGCAGACCAAGTTGGAGGACGGTTACCTGTTTCTGAGACAGAGCCTACTACATAGCCAGAATAACCTGTCTCTGCTTCTCGAGCTTCAGGAAATATCGCTCTGGACTAGGTAGATAGCATTTTAATGATGCACTCAAAACAATATGCAAAAACATGTCATAATTGTCTCCTTGCTTGGTGATCAAACTCCAAAAGTATAAGCAACATGACTCTCACTTAAAAAAAAATTATATTGAAGAAATACTAGCATTGTTGGTCTGGTAGCCAAAGGAACCATAGCTTTGTCTTAAAGTGGGATAACAATATGACTCTCATTTTTTAAAAATTATATTGAAGAAATACAAGTTTATTAGTGTTATGGGCCTGGTAGCCAAAGGAACTGTCATAGTTAAGCATAGGTGTCAACTCAACAGTTGAGGGTTTGAGCTCTGGGCACATTTGTAGTGAATTAGTGGTTGAGTTAGGTCCAGAGCAAGCCTGCGGGAGATTGTCTAGCTGATGGGGAAGGCCCAGCCCATGGTGGGTGGTATTAGGCCCTGGGATAAAACACAGAGAGCTGGTTGAGGGAGTTGGCATCCTTTTGTACACTTGGCCAGACATGCTGGTCTGGCAAGTAAGGATTGTCCCTCTCTCAGCTATTACATAGAAATGGTGTAGCCAGGTCCCTTGACCCTGGTGTTGGTGCGTGCTTCGCCTCAAGCTGGACTGAGAACTGTAACCGGACTGTCGTAAGGAAATGAACCCCTTGTTCCCTTAAGCTGTTTGATGGTCATTTATCAGCAACCATGCAGGCGAACTGCAAGAGGAACCAGAGCTTCATCTCAAGATGGGAGAGCATTAGAAGAGATAGCTTCAGGTCAGAGGAGGCAGGAGGAGAGACCCCATGATATCATGAGAGGACAGGAGAGTAGAGAAGAGGAGAGGAGAAAGACCCCTCATTTTTTAAAAAGAGAAAGGAGAGATTGAAGATTAGGTGTGACTTTTAGAAATCAAGGACGTGAAGATAATTTCAGAAAATAATATATCAGGGAATAATTCTCTAGAAATTAATTGTGCCAATGATTGTCAAAACCAGAGCAAGTCTTGGGCATACCTCTAGAGCTTAGGCTGAAGGCTGTGGTCATACATGGCTCCCGGGTTTCCCCCTTTGAGACCCCAGACTCTTCAGCTTGCCATTCTCCAGTGGCATTTTCTTTCTTCTGTCATGTGTCTTGCTTTTCTTTCACTGATGAAATGTCTCCCCCACCCCTGATCTTTCCGAACTTCAAGGCTCTGTGGATGTCATCTGCTCTTCCATGATTTTTGCTGCTTTTTCCAAGAGTTTCTCTTGTTCCCATCTACCCCACGGCACTTTATTGCTGGATTTATTCACGAGGGCGTGTGTCTCATTGTTAGTGGGGTTCACTTGTTGAGATCATCTGGGAAGATCAGGTTGCAATAATAATTACCCTCTGATTCTCAGCCTTATAGTCTCATCCTCATACTGCGCCGGGTCACAGGTACTGCAGAAAACACTGAAGAGCTACATTTGAATCAGATCCTGGAAGAGTCATTGGGAACTTGGTACTAAAGCCCAGGTTAGGAATGGTTGGGACCTTAATTGGAGAGACAACAGTGAGTCTTTAGAAGGACCTGCTAGAATATTAGCAGAGGTGTCTGACCTTTGTTTTGAAAATAAATGCATGACACAGCGTTGGTATCATCGAAGAACAATGTGAATCGCTTCCAAGAGAATACATGGGGACCTACTAATCTTGACACTCAGGAGAGGGGTCATAATCACTGATATTGCTTGAATTTGCCTCACTCGATGAGCAGACATGTGCCTCATTTAGTTTTAAAGGAACAGTGGAGAATTTGATATTTGTCGTTATATAAAGGACTCCTGTGAGTAAAGCTAAATGTCATTACTAAGGAAGAAAATTCTAGATATAGGTTGGACAGCTAGCAGTATCTGCAGTGTCCAGAGCCTGTGGTCTGCAGTCCGGAGATTATGTTTGTCAAGCACCATGAATCAGTTGCACTGGGCCACAGACCTAAAGCCTGAGTGTGTGTACATCTTCATGTCTGTGTACAGACTTCAGACATGACCCCACTCCTCTGGAAGGACTTACTGGGTCCTTCCCTGTTTTTCACTGAGATTATCTTTTGCCGCCATTCCATTTTACTCTTATAAATTCCTTAATACAAAGTATGAATGCTCCATAAAGAGTCTCAGAGCAGTTTCACAGGAAGACACACTGTTCCTTCTTTCCTTCTTTCTTCTCTGTTTTCTTCCTTGTTCATTCCCCTTCTTTCCAAAGCTGTTGGATGCATGTGTCCCCTCCAGTACATCCTATCTTAAGGTGTCAAATTTCTCACATGACAAGAAGGGGTGAATTGTGCTGAAAACCAGCAGTTTTTTTTTTGAGGGAAAACTCTTTTGTTTAATTATTATATTGCAAAAACATAAAGAACTTGCACTGGTTTGATGACATAATTTGCATTCCTCTGTGAACTGTAATATGTTAAAATAGAAAACGCAACTACAGAACTGTAATTATTCACTTCTAATCTTTAAGGCGGAACATAATAGCTGTACTTTCTTTTCCCGGGAAGGTCTTGCTCAGTTCTTTTCTCCAGCAGATGAGATTAGCTGAGAGTTTCTTTAGAATTACGTGGTGGCAACCATCAAGGGCTTCATTTAGGAGTCAGTGTTCTTTTTCCCCCAAGGCAAAGATGCAACACATAAAAGAAAAAAAAAACTTTATAGAAGAAGGGAAAAGCATAAAACACTATTAACAAGGGAACCTTATAATCTTTTCCATCAGAGAGACTAAGGATCAGAATTATGAAACAAGATTCAAAATCTTGTGAAGAACCTTAGAGATCAGCAAGCTTAGGGCATGAACTTTCAAAGAAAGCATTTGCAGCGTCTTCGGGCAGTCTTCTTGGCAAGTACCCAGCATAATTGTACAGTATCCCACGCCTCACATGGCCCACACCTGCTTCAGATGTCTCGCTGTCACCATCTTGGAAGTTGTTGCAGTTCGCCTGCATGGTTGCCAATAAATGACTATCAAACAGCTTAAGGGAACAAGGGTTTATTTCCTTACTGACAGTCCAGTTACAGTTCTCAGTCCAGCTTGACGGGACAGCACGCACTAACACCAGGGCCAAGAGAACTGGCTACACCATCACTGCATAATGGCTGAGAGATGGACTATCCTTACTTGCCAGACCAGCACATCTGGCCAAGTGTACACAAGGATGCCAATTCTCTCAGCCAGCTCTCCATGATTCAGGGCCTGATCCCACCCACCATAGGCTGGGCCTTCCCCATCAGCTAGACAATCTCTTTCAGGTTCGCTGTGGGTTCAACTCAACTACTAATTCTCCACAAATGTGCCCAGAACTCAAACCCGCAACAGTCAAGTTGACACCTGTGACTAACTATGACAGAAGTCCTACCAGCAGTCCTCCTCATATTTTCATATCCAAACAGGTCTCACTAATCCTGGTCTCGGGTATTAGAGCTATTCATCTCCTGTTCCCACACTTTCATCTCTTTAGCCAAATAGTGTTCTAAATGAATCATCTTTCTTTTTTATAATTTCCTGCCCAACATATAGTGTCCCTCTATAAAAGACGCGCATGCACAGAATTACACTTGGTGTTCTCTGACTCAGACAGCAGATACTACGCTTAGGCATCTTTGGCTCTTGTCACTCAGGAATTTAGTTCACAGTCAATGCAAAACAAGAGTCAAAAAAGATTTAAAGTTAAGAACAATTAACTTGACAGCAGATTAGGAATCTGTTTTTAAAATAGTTAATATTTCTTCATGATTTTAAAAGGAATTTTTGACTTGTTATTTTGAACTATATATACAGGTGGAGAGGGATATACTTAATAATAGATTTTTAGCATTTGGTATGTCTATATATGGGTATATATTTATATGTAGTAAGAAATGATAAATAGATGAATGTATATATGCATTAAAGTAACTTAAGAGAGGATGCTATGAAAATTTTTCCCAATATAAAGTCTCCCTCCTTCTACTGTTCTTCAGACCCAGCTTGGCGAGTGAAGAGGATTCCCTTTCTCATCATCTGTTCTCTCTAATTTGAGAAAATTATAGCCCCAGACAGTACTGCTAAACACTTCTCCAAAGAAACCTTTGTCAAATCTTCTACATGGATGCTTTCCTCAGTCAGAACACAGGGAGAAGTTGTTAAGGCTTAACATAAGAACCTTCCCACACCCCACACACCCTTCCCTTCAGTTTTGTTTTCTTGGCTGGTGGTTGAACCCCACAATCAACACATAGGTTAGCTTGGCACACTGATTCACTAGAGGATTTCTCTTAATTATTCTCTCCAGATTGTGTCAATGATAAGTTGATGGCCTCATATTCTATTTCCTTTGCAGACACAGAATAAATATCTCTCCTACAGCTTGATACCTCCTAGACAATAAACTGTTGGATAATCATGGAAGGGACTGATTGACAAATCTATTAGCAATTATTGGCATGATCTGGAAACCCACGAAAGTACTTGATGTCTGGTTATGTACATGTGTTGGTCTGTATCTCAGGGGTTAAAAGTCTGGTCTAACATACCAAAGATCCTGTCCTCTTAACTCCAGCATTGCCTAGCTGGAGGTGGTAGTACTCAAGTCTCTTGTTAGGTACATGACAGCCCCAGTGCTCACTTAACTAGTGGTCCAGAGATGTGGGCTCAAATCATCGATGTCAACTTGGGCAACTTGACTAACTTCTCTGAGCCCTCGCACTTAAATATTAGTTTTCGGTTCCATTAATATTACTCTTCATCCTTCCTAACCTGTTTCTTCAATGTTTTAGTTATTTCTATGTTTTTTCACAAAGAAAACAAAAAAATAAAACAAGTATCTTATTAAAAAAAAGTGTAGGGGGGGCTGGAGAGGTGGCTCAGGGGTTAAGCCTCTGCCTTGCAGGTGGAAGGTCCTGAGTTCGGATCCTAGACCCCACGTATAGACACAGGGCGGAAGCGGGGGCGGCCTGCGTTTCCGGTAGTGTGGAGCCTGTGAATCCCGGGGCAGAGTCAACAAGGAGGAGGTGGAGGCGTCCATGGTGGTTCCCGAATTCGTCCGTGGTTCTACACACACATACATACATATACACATACATACACACACGTGCGCACATGCATACATGCACAATTGAATAAATAATAAACAAAAAAAATTTTTTTTAATTAAAAAAAAAAAGTGTAGGAATTTCACAGATTACCGTAACAAAATACAACATTCTGTCAGGACAGAAGTCCAAGGTCAAGGAGGCCACAGGTTTGGAGACTTCTTTAGTCCTCTTTCCTTATCTTCAAGGATAGACTCCACCCTTCCTGTGAATTCACATGAACTGTCTTTTGTACATTTTAAAGACTCAGGTATGTAGAACAAGGGATAAAAGACTCTGTGGCAGTATTATCTAAGTAACAATATCTTGAGAGCTTTGTCATAGCTCTGTAGAAATCTACATATGCTCTAAATTTGTACAGTACAAGTTTCCATTCTTCCCATAGTCTGCCAATATATGGACCCAGGATCAATGTGTATACACGCCTGATGATCATGTGGCCTTGATTTTATGTTCTAATAGTTAAGTGTGATGAACTTTATTCACAGTGTATTTAGGGTACAGGTTATCAGGATGTTCACAGAAATGCCTCATTCAGGACTTTAAGATAGATATTTGACACTGAAGAGTTTGGAACTTGAGCCTTAAGAAGATAGATAGATGAGTAGACATGGAGGAAGGACATCCCATATTAACAGGGAAGGGACATCTTAGAAAAAGGAATGAACAACAGATATAAATGATCTGAGGTGATTTTTACTTGCTCTTTTAATAACAGTGAGGAAATCAATATAACTAGGGCACATTTTGAAGGCAGGAGGAGAGCAGGGTGACATCAGATTAGTCACTAGTTAACAGCCTGTGTAATATCCCCTCTGTCACCCTGTTGCAGGGTCACTTTCTAGGAGTCTGTATGTATCCAGGTTCTTGTATTTAGAGTCAAAGATCGAAACCAGAACACGTGTAGAAGATTAAGGTACTGTTTATTAGACAAGAGAAAGAATGGAACTCATGGACTCCAGACATGGAGTACTATGAGGGGCAAGGGAGCCCTGGAGAACTCATGGACTCCAGGCATGGAATCATGAGGGGCATGGAGCTGGGAAAGAACTCATGGACTCCAGATGTGGAGTGCCATGAGGAGCAGGTGCCAAAAATGGCTGCCAAGTTTAGGTATACATATACTTAGGCAAGCTGGTAGGGGAGGGGAGATGGCTTTTCCTCACTGGTTAGCTCACATTGGGCACCAACCCAGTTGATCTTGTGCCCACCTCCAGGCGGGGCTATTTCTTTTGATGGATTTAGATTATCTGCTATGAAGAACTCATCTCCATATCCTTTCATAAGGAAAGGGTTGGGGGAAGTTGACCACCTTATCTCTGTGGAGGATTGAAGTCAGTTTCTCCCTATCTCCAGTGTAATCCCAGCAGTGTGGGATGACTTTTAGGAATTTCAAAGACCTTCAGAGACTATCTCAGCAGTGGCTACTCTAGATCTGCCTAAACCCTACACAAATCAGGTTAAATGAGATCATTTGTAAATGGAAAATATGCAGTAAATTATATTTTAAAAGTCTGCTTACTTATCCCCCAAATGATCATGAAAACACATTGTCATGCATGTAATTTTGAAAAGATATGCATGCTGAAGCAGCCTGATATACTAAGGTTGTGCCAAAATGTATATCTACTATCTCTTTATTCATGAATCTCCACATTTAACAGTTAATTATTATCGTACTATTTTATTTAAAATTATACAACTATGTTTTGTGTATGCCTGTGTTTATGACAGACAGGCTCTTCAATAGCACTGTTAGTGATAGCAATAGGGGCATTTTTGTTCACTGGGTTCTTACATTTTTACTAAGTGTGGACTCAGAAATGTGATTATTAAGGCAACACTTAGAGGAAAGCAGGTGTCAGATCAATAAAACCTGAAAAATTTTAATCAGATGGTAAACACTTGAGAAGAGTTTCTCAGCTGTATTTGTACAGCTTACTTTTAGATGCATTTCTCATATTAAATCTAGAGCACTCACTCTACAGTTTCATAGACTGAGTGCAAAGTCAAACTGAGTGCAAAGTAGAAGTCTCGTGACTTACTTGCTTGGGTCATCATTGGAAATACTACCAGTGATAGACAGGAGCTTTATTACAGATGTGGCGTAGTTAATGCATGTGAGTTAGGCACTGAGAAATCTTTCATAAAAGTAGACAACAGAGAGTCTAGTGTATAATCTTGTTGTGAGTGGGTGGTTATGCAGTGGGATATATGACACCCAGTTGTTAGACAATCAGAAAACAGCAAAGTTCCACTGAAAGGCTAATTGCGTTCTCTGTCACATGTGGCAGTGGCAGAGGCCACCCAGTGGGAACACTCCTGAGACTGAAGTCCATGCATTCTGCACTAAGCCCAATCAAATTGTACAGAGAAGAAGCCACTTGTTTCCATCTTCTTCATCTTTGTCCATGAATGTAATATCCTTTTCACCATAAGATCTTTAAAAACTGTATGTGCTGTTCTGACATACACTGCCCCTAGTTCTAGTGAAGGAAGTAAAGAGGCATTTGTCTGCATGTTGCTAATAAATCATGATCAAAGAACTTAGGGAAAGAGGGGCATTTGTTTTGACTTACCATTAGCCACTTGCATTTCTTATCTCGCTTGACAGGACAAATCATACTGACACCTTCAGCTGAAGGAACTGGTCACTCAATATCCATAAAGACTGCTGAAAAAGGAGCAAATGTCCTCACTGGGCAGCAAGTCAGTCCACAGTACACTGAAGAATGCTGACTTCCTGAACCAGGTCCTCCAGCTTATCTACCAGCCCAGGGGAAAGTCCCACTGACCATAGTCTGGCTCGTCCCTCATCAGACAATCTCCTGCAGGTTTGCTCAAGGCTTGCCTTGCCTTAACTATCAGCTCTTCATAGTGCTCAGCCTACTGTTGTCAATTTGACACCTGATTATCTATCTACTACGGCATTTGACATTTAATTGATTCAGTGACTCTCACACTTCTCTCTCTCTCAGCATGTCATTGTTCAGCTGCTACATGGACTTTTTGAAGTTCCATTGCACCAAAATACCATTACACTTTATTTTCAAGTTCACCATACTTTAAGGAGCCACTGACCTTAAATCAATCTAAAAGAGAACTTGGTAACAACATGGCACTGATTGCGGTGTGACATGTGTGTAATACTTGACACCTGATGAGTGACAACTTCTTCCATGGTTGCTTCAATGAGTCTGTAAGCTATGAGAAGCATCATTTTCTCCCCACGGAGTAAAGAAGAAGTTATCAAATTGCAATCTCAGCTAAAGAAAAATAGGGAATGAATGATACTATTTGATTTTACAGTAACCATGGTATTATTTTTTGACAGATTCTGTATTGGTTACTCTGTTGTGTTTCTGTGAGATACTACCCCAAGTCAAACAATTTAAGGGAGAAAGGGAGATTTATTCAACTTACGGTTTCAGAGGGGAGATACAGTATTTCATGGTGGAGGCGACATGGCTGGTGGCCAAAGCTGGAATCAGGCTAAGTCACTTCCATTCTTGAGGCTGAAAGCTGCAAGACTCCTTGCTGCAAAGGTAGACTTCTCCAGGAGATAAGGTGGGACTCATCCACCTCAAGGCCCACCTGCTGTGACCACCTTCCTCCAGAAAGACTCCACTTTGACCATGACCTTCCCAAACACCTGAGACTGTGGGGGACATGGATTCTGTGTCAAGCATTTAACACGTGATTGATCATTTCTTGTGTCATGAACTAGGACATTCATGTTTTCTCAGATCGAACAAGGCTTGGAGAAGTGAAATAACTTGTGCGATTTCACCCATCAGTGTGATTCATACCTAAAGCTATGCCCAGAACCTCTACTTTCTGCTGCCTTCCTTGGTTGAAGTAGTTCAGATTTACTGTTTGATTTTAATGAGTGTAAATCACTTTGCAGTGCCCTGAATTGTCAGCCCCACAGAAAAGGGAAGCTGTCCAGTGTCCCAGCGAAGTCCTTTGGAAAAGTATGGAGAGGCAAGGTAAGCACTGTCTGCTGCCAGCATAGTGTCCCCCAGTCCTGCTGCAGGGGACAGGATCAGGCCAACAGATTTGGTGATGGACAATGGAAGACTTTCAGAATAACTGCCAACAGATCTGCCTGTTGGGAAGGGGAAGCTTTTATCCTACCTCTATGTGGAGTTACTTCACTTCCTAGGATATTTCCAAAAGTAGAGACTGGACCACATCAGCTATGAAAATATTACCTAGGTCCTTGAGCACCTTAGGTTGTAGTGACCATCACCATTACCCCCCCATCCACATCATAGGACACACCATTCCCTTTCTTATGCTCAGCGTCAGCTAGCATTGTTTCCTCCTTAGCAAACCCAATGCTTAGTTACTTTTCTTGTGGCTGAGATAAAATGACAAAGGCCAGTTCACAGAGAAGGACTTGAGTCTGGTTCGCAATTCAAGGGTACGGTACATCATCATAGGGAAGTCAAATGAATTTCTCAACATAACATCCTGTGTGCCCCATATCAACCGATGGCCTGTGCAGCTCTCTAACATGACAGCTGAATACCAGATGTGTCAAAGTTTCACTTCTCTCATCTTAGCTTATTTTACTGACCTGTTTATGAAATAGATATAAAATAGTCTGTGTTGAAGTATTCTGTCAATACAGTGCCAGGCTTGACTTCACATGAAAATGATTTGCTTATCTATGATTAAAAATGTGACAAATGAAGTGAAGACTAATACCTAGAAGTTCATGCTGTATGCAGGGTATTTTAATCATGTTCTCATGGTCATTACTCAATATTGATCCTTGATACTGAACTGAAATTAATCTGACCAAAACTGGCCTTTGTATCTGAGTAATAAAATTAGGCCAAGTGGCCTCCTTTATACCTGATGAATTTCAACCTGATTTGATGTACAAGCAAATTGTAAATGTATTAGTAAATTAATAAAATTAACTAATAAAATATGTCAATGAGCCTACTTGAGGCTCCAAATTGTCCACTGTGCTCACTGATTCAAAATGGTTCATAGTAACAGAGCTCTGCTCAGCTTTACTTAGCATCGCTGTCAAGAAAGAACATCGGTATCTATTTGCTTTTTCTTGTAAAAGTCTATAGTACACCTGGACTGGGAGTCACAGCCAAGCTCAACATCTTCCTATCAGTACACTAATTTCTTATGAAATTCTTCTGTTGTCTTCAAATCTCCATCTAGCATTTATTTGTTTGTTTGTTTGTTGGTTGGTTGGTTATTTATGTATTTATGTATTTATTTATTTATTTGGTGTGTTATCAGAAGGCACAATGTGTGCCTGTGGAGGCCCAAGAGTGACTTCAGGAATCATCCTTCTTTTTGTTTTGCTCTGGGGTTTCCTAAGCTACACTTTTGAGGGTGGGAAGTGCAGGCTGCCACATTCCTCCTTGGCATTTTTTGCATGAGATCCAGGATCTGAACTCAGGTGCTTCTGCTTGGGAGACATTGTTTAACCCCTGAGCCTTCTCCCCAGTCCCACATCTCAATATAAAATGTTGCAATACAAAGCAACATTGCCTTCTGGATGATCGCCACAACTTGTGTAAGTATAATATTAGAATTCATCACTTCCTCAATTGATTCTATTAAACAATCTATTGGATAATCCTGAATTAGTACATTTATTGATAAGGTTTATGACAAAAGGTAAAGGAAAAAATAATTCACCTCAGCCAAATTGCAAAACTATCCACTTGTATCAAAACTGTCATTTAGCTGGGAACAAACCAATATCTATTTATGGAGATAATGCCTACACTTTTGGAGATGTTCATGACTTTGCATGGTAAGTAAATGGAGGCAGTTTTTTACATTTAGTCAAATTCCTATTAAAAGCAGCCATCAAGTAGATGAGCTCTTTTTTGTGACTTTGTTGCCATCACAAATTCCCATTAATAAGATTGAAGCCAGTGCTTGTAAAATGTAATGTCAAATGTCAAGAGAATATATTGGCAGATTTTCATGCCAAGTCAGTTAGTGCTGATACAGTAAGAATATTATTTGAATAAACTCCACAGAGATAGAGCCAACCAATCTCCTTTAAGAATCAAATTAATAATCGGTGAAATGCACACACACATAGATAGATAGATAGATAGATAGATAGATACATAGATACATAGATACATAGATACATAGATACATAGATACATAGATACATAGATACATAGATACATAGATACATAGATACATAGATACATAGATACACAGATGCCAGGACCAGTGAGAAACACCATGAAAACCTAATTAAAAGAAGTACGAAAACATCCTTGATGCTTTGTATACCACTAGTTTCTTCCTTTCATTAGAAGTGATACCTTCACCTTTTGATAAATAACCTAATTGCTAGACTGAGTGCTCAGTGCTGGTGTGCTGGCCTGGCATGCATGAGCTCCATCATCATAAAAAAAGAAGGAGGAGGAGGAGGAGGAGGAGGAGGAGGGAGGAGGAGGAGGAAGGAGGAGGAGGAAGAGGAGGAGGAAGAGGAGGAGGAGGAGGAGGAGGAGGAGGAGGAGGAGGAGATAAGAAGGAGGATAGGAAGACAGGAAGGCCAGAAGTAAGGAGGAAGGCACGTAGGAAGGAAGGCAGGAAGGAAGGAAGGAAGGAAGGAAGTAAGGAAGGAAGGAAGGAAGGAAGGAAGGAAGGAAGGAAGAAGGAAGGAGAGAAGGAGGAGGAAGAAGGAAGGAAGGAAAATAAGGGAGAGAAGAAAGAAGAGAGGAATAAAAAGAAAGAATGAAAGAAAGAACAGAAATAAGAAATCAACGAAAGCGAAAAAGACAAGAAAAGAAAACGAAGACAAAAGAAAGAAACACGAAAGAAAGAAGAACAAAGAAGGATCTAAGGACTACTAAGTTTAGAAACCCATAAGAGTTGTAGAGTTGTGCTGGCACAAGATCTACTGAGCTTCATACCCAGGCTGTCATCGTAATTTTAGGACTGCAGATGTGATGTCACTGGATCAAATTCAGTAAGGCTCCTTGTCAACAGATACACCTGCAGACCTATCCAGCCTGCAGCAGAGGGGCCTGGCTATTTGCACACAAGTTCCTATCGGATCTTGCTCAGAAGTTATGGTAATCTTTCAGAAAATAGACGCACCACTGCTTCTTATTCACACCTAGCTACGTGACCTTAGTTTTCGTGTCTGCAAGGTCTTTATTGGGTCTGGGGAGAATTTGTTTATCTTTTCTGCATCCCGGTTGGTTGAAGTCTTATAATGTATCTTAGCTTCCATGTACCTTTCAAACGAATTTGCCTAACAGTTTCCAAAATACTTCTTTTAATCAGAGGTCAAAGGGGCCAGTAACAGCAACTAGTCCCTATCATGATGCAGATTAAAACAAAGAGGTTTATGTTGAGGAAAACTTCCCATGGGTTATGGAAACTCAGTTTTGGCACAGATGTAATGTCAGTTGTATAGAAGTTAAAGCTAGAAAGAATAGTTCAGAGTCTGCTGACTAGGAGTCATGAGCAAAGTCCAGTCTCTAAGTTGAAGAAAATCATGCAGTGGATAATATCATCACAAAAGACCTAAACAAGAAGCACTAATTGTGTTGGTGGGATAGGGTGTATCAGCAACCTTGAATACAGCCAGTATACTGAGGTGGAATTGAAGTAAACATTTGATGTGATAGGTAGCTACTGGCATCAACTTGGCAATTAAAGGCTGGCGCTCTGGGCACATCTGTAAAGAATTAGTTGAACTAAATCCTGAGCAAGCATGCAAGAGGCTATGTAATTGATGGGAGGAGACCTAGCCCTTGGTGAGTGGGACCCCTCCCTGGGAAGACGGATCAAATGGAGGGAGCTGATTGGGAAGTTGGCATTTTTTGGTATAGCTGGATAGACATACTGTCTGGCAAGGCAAGTTTGTCCCTCTCTCAGCAGTCCTGTGAATACGGCGTGGCCAGTTCCCTCAGCTCTTGGTTTGTTGGTGTGAACTCTACTGCCAATCTGGAATATGAACTGTAACTGGACAATCATAAGCCAGAATAAAACCCTTTATTCCCACATAAGCCATTTGGTCATGGATTTTTCTGCAACATGTAGAATAACTGCAACATCTGGGCCATTTTTAGGTCTTTATTTTTACACAGTCTCAGTGAGAAAAATGACTCAGGTTAGCTTCCATCTGAACGAGGCATGTCCTAGCAAAATGAACTTCATTTTTCAGTTTTCATACAATTCTATGATGCTCTTCATAAGTAAGCACAGAATATACTGTAAGTTAGGGAATAATGTGCTGTTGAGTGGGGATGAATTGCCAATGGGAACTATCTATCCTGCCATAAATACATTTGCTCTTTTGAAATGCAAAAATTCTGGAAGGTGGTAAAATCTGCTGTTTTATTTTTGTGTTTATTGGGGGGGGGTTGAGATTCCAGAAGAGGGTCTTATGTTCAGTGCTGTCTGAGCAAATATGCTGCATTTCTAAGACTTCAGGATCCTACTAGCTCTGCACCACAGTGGGGTGTCTGGGTTTAGAGAAATGTTGAGAACACAGTACATCAGCAAGAGCTGTGCCAGTAGGAGACATGAATATTTCAAGATCGTATTCATATTGTCTTGGGGAGAAATTGTAATCTGGATCCCACAGCTGTTGCTAAGTGAACCAGTGGGGTCGTTTTTCCTCAGGCTAAACCAGTAGGGGAGTTCCCAAAGCCTGACTCTTCCCAAGATGCTCTGCATTTTTATTGCTTGCCCTAACCTTACCAACTGTGTTTGCAAATGCATGAGCTTTTTTTTTTTTTAAAAAAAACCCACTTATAAATGATGTATGTCTCTATTGATTTGATATCATGCTTGTTCATAGATTCAGTGGGACAAAACAAAGAGCACTTGGATGGAATAAACTTCCTTCAATAATTGCTCAAGAAAGGAGGCCGAAGAGGCAAAATTTTCTAAATATGATAAGCAGCAGATTTTGGAATAGTCTTATAAAACCTGGGGGGTGTTTGCACATATGCAAGCATGCTCCTAAGGGATGGGACATTCACACACAGGTCCCCACACCTGCACATCCCTCTGCTCCACCTGGCGCCCATCTTTTCTTGCTCTCTGGTGCTTCAACGATTATTTCAGCATCTTTAGGCCCAGAGCCCTGAAATTTAAAGAAGAGAATTAAAAAAAAAAAACTAGACTGTGAAGGACGGGCACCAGCTGCCAAATTTTCAACATCACTATGTACCCGTCAACCAGACAGCACTTCACACTTAATACATTTTCTGGAAATATTTGTCAGCTTATTAGATTCCTTGGTCTTCATTTGAAATGATTATTTCAATCTGTTTATTTATTATACTTTTGACCAAAAAAATACATGTGAAGATATATTAGCAGGATAAAACCACATGATATAAATATATCTGTCTCTGGAAATACTTGCTGCTTCTTTTTCTGTACAGGAGATTTAAGGAGAAAAAGAAACTGTGCTAATGCTAGGGTCACTTTTAGAAATTCCCACTTTAAATCTAAGAGGAGGCATTGACTCTAAGGGGTAACACTGTTCTCATTTGTGACCCACTTGTTCCCTAACTTTGATTGTGTGTGTGTGTGTGTGTGTGTGTGTGTGTTTATCTATGTGCGCATGTGGAAGCCAGAAGTCAATGTCTTTCTGTCTTTCTCCATTAGTCTCCTCTTTATTTTGTTTCTCACCTTAAGCTCACAGATGTGCCAACATTAGTTTCTCCATATTGCCCAAGCATCCCCCTGCCTCTGCTTGCCCCGTGTTGGGACCACAAGCCTGAGCCATTACATAGCTTTTTACATGGATGCCAGAAATTCTCACTCAGATTCCCAACCTGCACAGCTAGTATTTTATCAACTCGGCCATCTCCTCAGACCCCACTTAAGGTTTCTGGAATGTATATTACATCCCCCACCTAGTGCATAATGGCATGAGAAGGGTCATGGTTTGAAATGTGTCCCCCTGTAGACTCCTGTGTTTAGGAGGTGGAGCTTTGCTGGAGGAAGGCAGTCACAGGGGGTGGGCCTTGAGGCTAATTAATCCTACCTCACCTCCAGGAAAGGTCTTCTCTAGTAATGACAGTCTTGCAGCTTTCAGCCTCCATGAAGAACGTGACTTAACCTGCCTCCAGCTTCTGCCAGCCAGCCATGCCTTTTCTTCCATGAAGGACTGCATCTCACCTCTGGAACTATAAGCTGAATAAATCTCCCTTTGTTCCCTTCAGTCGCTTCACTTTGGGTGTTCTCTCATGCAAAAGGTTAAGAGTAAGTGGTTACAAGAAGGACACATGGTTTAAAAGTCCCTGTCATGGGCAAGGCTGGTTTCTGTGACTACTCTGTGCACAGTGTGGAGTTGCTCTGCACAATGAACCATTCTGCTTATTCACTGAACTCTGAATGGGTCTCATGAAGACACCTTTCACGGGGAGCTGGGAGAGAACAGGAAGTCCTGACTAACTTTACAAAAGCTGCTGTGGATGAATGCAGGCTTAACCACAACATTTCTGGTGTCATCATTCGACTGGATAGGCTCTGCTAACATCAACAGCAAATCGAAGGTAATTTCAGTAGCACACACTGTGAGGTCTTATCCGTGAGATTTTTGCCTGTTCTTCTCCAGAAAGGAGATGGACCAGGACTCCGTGTGAGGAGCGATGAAGCAGCTATAAATGGATATTCTGCTCCAAGATATTCTGATCTGTCCCAGAGAACGATGTGATCACCCTGGGAGTGGTGTTTCGACTGTGGTCTTGTAAACAGGTTGGAAAAAAGACAGATTTTTGTGAAGACTATAAATTCCTGTAATCATGGTATTCCTCAAAAAATCCCCCCTCCCCAAAAAAAAAAAAAGATTGCACGATGGAGGAGCTTTCCTTGTTGAATTACTAACCAGAGGACTGCAGCATTCTGTTCTTTAGAGGAGGAAGCAGGTCATTAGAGAAGCAGCATCTAAATGCTGTATGTCAAAAGCGAAAGGAAAATGGAGTCTCCTTGGTGCTGAAGAGCTGTGTAATTAGCAGGGACAAGAAGCACTGGTATTTATTATACTGGAACCCAAGGGGAAAACTGCAAAACAAGACTCCCGGGTGTCTCTGCTCTACACCCGTGAACTAATTCAGGGGTAATTTTATCACTTTCATCTGTACGAAACTCCTCCCAGTTGCTGAGGGACCCTGGTGCACACCAGGTGTCAGACATATAATGAAGCCCCTGAGATTCAGGACGGGTCGACTGCAGGTGTTAATGCCTGCTAGGTTTCTGGACAGACCCACAAGCTGATGTCTCCTGGTTTGCAGGAATTCCTAGCTCAAGCCCTTCAGTAAATGTCAAACTCTAGCCACTAGGAGGAGCTGGAGGATTCGCCATCAGCAGGAACTGCCAGAGCTGGAAAAGTAAAATAAAAGGAGACTAAGGAGTCAACATTACAAAAGACAGATTTAAGTTTCTAGTTATATGATAGAAATACAACTAGAAATAGTGTTCAGTGAGAAGGAATGTATCATTATGGCCCAGGTAGGTATTCAATAGGAACAAAATAAGCTGCTATTTCAATCTTTTTTCTTTTTTAATTATTTTTCTACTTTTACAAGCATATTGAGTATTCATGCCCCCTTCCCTCCCCTCCCCTCCCCTCCCCTCCCCTCCCCTCCCCTCCCCTCCCCTCCCTCTCCCTCCCTTCCCTTCCCTTCCCTTCCCTTCCCTATTCTAGTCTTTTTTTCCCCAAGCTGGGCGTACAAACAATAGTTCTTCTGTCATAGATTTGCTGTGAACAAAAGCAAACTAATCCAGATAACAAAATTAGCTCAATGTCCAGCTACCTAATACACTAATATAGCATTAACACTTCTTTCTCTTTCTCTCTCTCTGTCCACTTACATTGTCTCTGGCGTCTTCTTTTTACTTAAATTCATGTATATGCTTGTAATGGGAGTGTGCATGTATGTGTGAACTTGTATTGGGCGGGCACGCATGTGTCTACAGGTGTTTATGAATGTACCTGCGAGTGCATATGCATGTGGAGTCCCTAGACAATATCAGGAATCACCCTTGATGACTCTTGCACCTTTGTTTTTTTTCTTCTTCTTAAGACTAGTTGAACCCAAAGCTTAGTGACAGGGGTTAGTCTGGTTAGACAGCTTGCTCTGAGGATTCCTAGGCTCTGCCTCCTGGGGCTGGAATTACAGGCAGCCTACCACACCTGCCTGGCATTTTATGTGGGATCTGAACATCAGAACTTTGGTCCCTTTGTTTACATGTTAAGAATCTTAACTGCTGTTCTATTACCCCAATCCTTTTTGGCATCTTCTTGGAGTGTGCCTTCCAGACGAAGCAGGTAATGCTTTAGAGTCACACCCAATTTTCATTATGCTTCATGGGTGAAAAGATATTTCTTTAATGGTGTGCATGACAATGTTTGGTGGCATTAGCACTCTTTCGTCTTCTGAGCTTCCTAGAACATATATTCAAAATTTCAGATGCCACTGATGAAGAAATTTTCTGCCACAGGACAAGTACGGTTTTCTATTTTCCATGAATTCACACTCTGCTTTTGGATAAATTTCATTCTGATGATATGTCTATCTCAGTCAGTGATGGATGTTTTGCTGGTTCCAAACATACTATTTCAAGTCTATTGTTCTTAGAATGTCTTCTTCTAAAGAAGACAACATACATCTGAATTTAAAAAAACAGTAAGTAGAAAAGTCTTAGCATTAGTTTCCTTGTACTCACATGAGAATGATGACCACCAATTTATAGCAGTGCAGGATTTATTGATTTATTATTTTTTGCCACAGAGTCTCACAGAAACCTTGTTGACCTTACACTTGTCATGTGGTAGAGATGACTTTGAACTAGGGATTGCAGAGTTTTGCCACTGTGGCACTGTGTTTTAAAGCAAGATTATTCAGAAAAATTTCTATGTGTACAATAAGGTAGACTCTCGATACATGGACTGAACTCCTTAAAGAAGGCCAGAGTGCTGGGCAGAGGACTTCACAAAACAAACCACTGCTTGTCTGTAGTGACTTGGCTCTTCTTTTACTCTGTCCCTTGTCAGTTCTTATTCCCCCACTTTCCATACATGAGTCTCAACCTCCAAACCTAGCAGTCAGTAAGTTTGTAGTGCAACTCATTGTTCTGTACCTGTTTCATTGGTGTCTTTGCTGCTAGTAGAGTCCTCTGTTGCCATGTGCGACTCTAAGAAAAAACAAGCATGGCAATCCTTTCAGATAAGGAACCTGGGGCCATTATGGGTGCCCAAGGACAAGGGGAGACGTTAGTACCCAGCAGGAAGATGCCCGACCACATGTGTAAAAGGGACATTAGGAAAACCTGAATACATTGAAGCTGCATTGCCATCCAATGCCTGTTGGCATATACAGATCCTGCAGCTGGCTTCCCTCACAGCTTGGCTACTGTACAGTTGAAGTGCAATTGGGCGTAAAAATTAAAACAAAGCATTCCTTGCCACTTCTGACAGATGCGAGCATCTTTACAGCAGGTGACAGCCACCTGAGAACGGCAGGTCGACAGCTACCTGCCTGCAATCTGAAGCAAGAGCTGAAATGAAATGAAAAACAGCATGAGACCGTGCTGTCTGCTTTGAAGGGGACAAGAAACCTGTAACTTGAAGTTCCTTAATAAAACTGCCAGGGTATTTTCTTATTTAAAAAATTGCAACATAAAGAAAGTAAGAAAGAGAAGTCAAAACTACTGAGAAGCTGGTAATATTTTTGCTATGTGAAAAGCAGAAAGATGGAACTGTACTGATGCCTTACACAAGACTCTGTGGCATATCTATGTAATTTACTCCTCGCTTGGGCATGGAAACTTGGAGCGAGGAGAACCTATGAGGAAATGGATTCCGAGTTTAAATTAGGATGTTTTATTACACTCGGTGCACGTGACTGATGATCCCAGTTACCTTACAGAGAGCCAAAAGATCAGGAAAAGACATATTCTTTAGTAAATATGGTTGAACAGACCTCTTCAAAACAGTGGTTTAGATATATATGGAATTATTACATAATCTGTCTTAGCAGGAGATTCAAGTCATTTGTTACTGAGTTACAGGTACTGTCTCTACATTTGCAAGACTTTAAGAATTTCAGTCTGGGGAGGTGGTTCGCCAGTTAAAGCACTTGCCACACAAGCAAAGGGATTAGAATTCAGGTCAGATGAGTGAGATGGCCTGCTGGTAACTGAGCCAGGTGGAAACCGGGAATCCCTGGAACAAGCTGGTTAGCCAGACTCACCTATCAGTGAGTTCTGACATTAACAAGAGATCCTGTCTCCAGAGAATAAGGAGGAAGAGCAATTGAGGACGATTCCCTAGTTAAACCTCTGCCCTCCACACACACATACACAAACACACCACACACATGTGCATCCCACATAAACATGATACACACATGCAAATACAAACACATGCATCCCTACATACCTTCCCCCACACCCACATACAAATCTATGTGAAAACTGAAAAAAAAAAGATTGAGGAAATTGAATGAGAGATGAACTCTACATAAGGTTTCTAGTAACAAAGATGTTAACAGTTCATCGTGGGCAAAAAAAAAGGAAGGTAAATTAAGTGAAAATATTGGCATAATTGTTCTCTGCAAATCCATTTTGCTTTAGGTAATTTTCCATAAATACCAATTCATCATCTCCACCAACATAGACTTTAAATTAAATAAGAATCTTTTCATCTGTTCTTTAGGGAGATGAGCACACATGAATAATTTATTCCACATTTTGTTGCAGTTGGAACGTTAAACAACATGTTTACTTATTTGTTCTTCCATGGTGGAGTCCTGTCTATTCAAAGAGGGACAAGTGGAGAATGAAACTCAATCAGGTCACTTCACCCCATTAAGAATGCCTGGTGTACCAACAACAATAAAAATAACAATGGTACCAGCCCGACACAGGTGCCACCTTGACAATCGCAGGCTGAGGTTCTGGGCACATCTGTGAAGAATTGCTGGTTAAGGCAAGCCCCGAGCAAACCTGTGGAAGATTGTCTCATCGATGTGGGAGAATCCGGCCCATGGTGGGTGGGTGGGACCATTCACTAGAAAGATGGTTCTGTAGTTTGGCAAACATTAGCAACTCTGGCAAACTCAAAGTTTGGCAAGTGAGATTTGCCCCCTCTCTCAGCAATTCCCGTAGATATAATGTGGCCATTTCCCTAGATTCCCGGTGTTGCTATAAACTCTGTTGCCAAGCCAGACTATGAATTATAACCAGAATCATCCGCAAGAATAAATCCTCTTGTTGCCTTAAATTTGATTGAGTCCCATAGTCATATAAGCAGCACAAAGACAAACTTCAATAATGGAGTTTGGGATTATTTAAGGCATAGAAATCATATTGATGACAAGACAGATCACATTCTTTTTAACTCATGAGAAAGCATTCAAATAGATCCACATTTCATAGTTTTTGAAAGTTGGTGAGTGGGTTTTTTTTTTGTTTAGAAAACAATAATGTATAGGTTTTATCTTTTGAACAAATTGCAACTTGATTTTGTGAATTAAATATGCATGAGTCTCTGTTAGAGTCTCAGCCTAGTCTGTGGATGTGGAGCTTTCCAGTGGGTCACCTCTCTAGCTAATCATGCTGATTATTAGCAGAAGAGGGGTCTGGCTAAGTAAATGGGGAACATGAGAGACTGCTTCTCTTTTTCCCTTTGCGAACTGCTCATTATGCAAACAATTCCCACCTACCTAGGGAATGGGGGTCTTATCATCTTGGCATATATCAGTCTTACCACTATGTCATACACATAGAAGATACTCATCATTGCTTAGGAAATTAATGAATTCTTCATCTTAAGACTTTACACGGAATCAAGCATTCATTTGGAAATCACCTTTTCTGGAAGTTATTCAGATTAAGAGTACAGTGGAGGCTTGAAGAAACCACATGGTAACTCAGAGTGAATGGAATTCTGAGTGATGCCGCACCTGCAGTCACCATGTCCATTCTCTGAAGGTGTGCACCCAAGGCTGAATTGATGTGTCTGTAGGTCATCTCTGATTATAAGTGGCCAGAATGTAGGACATTGTGATCCTGGTGTAAGAATATGGACTTGCTGTCTATATGTTCTTGTAAACGCAGTTCTAGATGTCTAATGCTAAGATGTTATTGATGTCAATTTTATGTGGCTGGCCATGGGAACAAGGTGAGTGAGATATGAATTCTCTCTCAGCAGCTGACTTTTCAGAACCTTTCAGTCTATAAGAGATATTAAAAGTTAATAAGCAGCAATGAGATATTGCAGATGCTCTGATAAGAGGGTACAAGGCATCCTGTGGCACAGAGAAAAAGAAAATGTTTATTCTGAAGCCCCTTTTGTTTTTCATAGAGTTTGTAATGCTTGAAAAAAGTCTTAAAATTTAAACAGTGGGTTGGGGTTGTCATTCAGTGGGTAAAGTATTTGTGTAGCATGCACAAAGTCATTTGATTGATTCAGAGCGCCAAGGAGCAAAGCAAAACAAAAAATCAAGAAAGAAAGGTGGGGGAGGGGCAGTAGAAAAGAGGGGAAACGTCACTTTCTGTATTTTTGATTATTTCATCTTGAAAAATCAGCAATGAACATGCAAATAAGAACTTTCCATAAAATACATCCCCTCCCCCATTTTCTAATAGAGCTTTACTCTTTGACAGTTTCATACATCCATAGAGTATATTCTGTTTTTTAATACATTTTTTATTATTTCTGCTCATACAAACTTAATAGGTAGACCAGTTCCCTCCCTCTCTCCTCTGATTGCTTTCCCATCTATCTTTTGTTATCTCTCTTCCCTCCCACCAACAGACCTCCTTTCTTACCAGTTTTCTTCCCATATTTGTGTCCTTTTCTTCTGCTTTGTATTCCACTGGATCTATCCAGAGTCATTTGTGTGATACTGGACTTGGAACTGTCTCTTAGACTCTACTGGGAGAGTCTAAAAACTATAGGTAATATCTCCTTTTAGCGGGATATTATCATTTACTAATCATTTCTACTGTAGAAGTCTGTCAAGAAGACTATGAGGTAGGAGGAGGTCCCCAGGTAACCCACTGGAAAGAAGAGCCCATGGCAACTTAGTGAAGCCCATAGGGACATAGGTGATGTTAAGCTCCTTCATCTGCTCATGTTGCAAATTCCTGCACCCCCCATCATGTTCCTCTTTCCAAGAATATCCCAGATCTGCATGCTCCATATTTATTCTCCCTAAAATATTTCAGTGGAATACTAGTTTTATTTTATTTTGTTTGTTTTGTTTTTGGCTGGGTCCCTTCTTGTTGCAGAAGGAAGTGCGTCGGGCACCTTTAATCGGATATCTTTCTCTCTGAAGCTATGTCATCTCCATGTGCTGACAGGCTGCTATGTAAATACAAAGGAGGATGGATAGAGAGAAGAGATTAGGTTCACCCAGTGACTTAAAAATTTCAAGAATGTGTTTGTCAAAACTCAATGCTTTCCTGAAGATCTGGAAAATCCTCATGTGGGTTCATTTTTTTTTTTCATCACAGATGTTTTGCAGCAATTTTTATTTGCCAAAAGCTATGTGAAGTGACCAACTGAAAGGAAGCTGCAATGATAAATCTGTGACAAGCTTTTGTTGATGAATATATTCATGTAACAGATATAGTTTGCAGACTTAAGTGGTTTTTTTCTTTTCATTGCAAAAGACTTTGGGAAAAAATACCTGGGGTATTTTTTTAAGATGCCTAATATAGGGCAGGAGAGATGGCTAAGACTCTGTCTTGCAAGCCAAAGGTCATGAGTTTGGGTCCCAGGTACCATGTAAAAAAAATGCCAGGCAGAAAGGGAGGCAGCCTGCACTTCTGGCCCTAGTGGGAGGAACTTGGGAAATCTCAGAGTGAAGCAAAAAAGAGGTGGAAGCAATCCAGGATGATTACCCACGTCACCCTTGGTCCTCCACAGGGACACACACACACACACACACACACACACACACACACACACACACACACACAATTAAATAAAAAATAAATATTTTCTAAAAATTCCTTAATATCACAATTGCCTTTTGTTTGACTAACACCTGTCTCTCCCTGTCTGTCATACTAACTGAACTGATTTTATCAACACTGCATTTTCTAAACCCATTGTCATAGTTAGGCACAGGTGTCAACTTGACAATTGAGGGTTTGAGCTCTGGACACATTTGTAGAGAATTAATTGTTGAGTTAAGCCCAGAACAAACTTGCAGGAGATCATCTAGCAGATGCGGAAGGCCCAGTCCATGGTGGATAGGATTAGGCCTCGGAATAAAATACAGAGGGCTGGTTGAGAGAGTTGGCATCCTTGTGTACCCTTAGCCAGACATGCTGGTTTGGCAAATAAGGATCGTCCCTCTCTCAGCTGTTATGTGGTAATGGTGTCACTAGTGCCCTCGGCCCTGGTGGTGCATGCTCTCTCATCAAGCTGGACTGAGAGCTGTAACCAGGAATCGTAAGAGAAAATAAAACCCTTGTTCCCTTAAGCTGTTTGATGGTGATTTATCAACAATCATGCATGCTGACTGCAACACCCATTTCACAGAATTTCTTTCCTGCCTTAGGAGGTTCAGGAATGACATCGTAATTTATAGCTAACTTGTACTCCCACTTCAAATACCGCAGTTACTGTTTTTATCAGCTGTACTGGTTACTCTTTACTATTGCTATGAGAGAACACCCAAAGTCAAGGAACTTAAGGGAGAAAGATTTATTCAGCTTATGGTTCCAGAAGGGAGATAAAGTCTTTCATGGTAGAAAAGCATGGCTGAGAGCAGAAGTTGGAGGAGGCCTAGGTCACATCCATCCAGGAGGCCGAGAGCTACCAAACTGCCAGCTGCAAGAGCAGACCTCTTCCAGAAGTAGGGTGGGACTAATCCACCTCAAGGCCCACCCTCTGTGACTGTCTGTGCAAAACTCCACCTCCTAAAGGCGCCATGACTTTCCCAAACATATGAGCCTGTGAGGGACACATTTCAAACCATGACACCAATTGACAGGGACAGACTTTCACTTCCTACCATTGGGATATCTTTCTACCTAAATCGTCCCTGAAGTAGCAGAGAGTAAAGTTACTGATTTGGCAGTTGGGACATTTCTTGGAAGACACAGAATCCGAGAAAGAGAAATAGGAAGCTCAAATGCTGGTTTTACTCAAGGTGAGGCTTTACAAGTGTATTTCACAGTTGATTTCCCTTCTCCATGAATAAGAGGTGCATGTCAGGTATCATATCTGCTTTCATTAGAAAGCACTGAAGAACTGCTGAGCAATACATTCTCAAATTTAACATTTTCCATGGCTCATGAAGACATTGCCACTTTTTTATGGTACAACCTTTCTTTGTGAAGACTTTTATCAGCAGATTTGAAAATCTGGTCACCTCCAGCATAGTCAACAGGTGACAGGCACATGGATAGCCCCACTCACCAACAGGAGTGTGAGATCTTGGAGCAAGATCCACAGATGACAGCCATCTTCGCAAACACAATCTGCTGCATGCCACTCTCTGGTCAGAACAACTCACAGTGCTCTCAGAGACAACTTACATCTGTTCTTAGCACAAGTCTATCACAATCTCATGACGTCTAGCAAGCCTTCATTCTCAAGTGTAGTTCCTCAAATAAGTTCTGATATGCAGTCCCTCCTGGTCGAAAGACCTATGAACCAACAGAGGAAAATAATCTGACCTCCAAAGCTCCTCCCTCACATGCAATTCTGAAAGGGGAATAAAATAATGGCTCAAACAATAAGAAGTGTGATAGACGGCAACTGTTCACTGGTTCATAGCAGTTCTGAAATCCAGAGGAGCAAACTTTTCTAATCCTTTGACTGCCTACAGCATATCTTACTCTGTGGGAGCTGCTCTTACTGTCACTGTGTTCTGCCTTCTCCATTCTTCCTTTCTCAGAAGAATAGATCTCTAGTTTTGTTGCAGGGTTTTGTCTCCTGGCTGTACTTGCCAAATATGATACAGAATCCTGTGTTTGGAGGTCAAAAGATTGAAATCAGAATGTGCATAGAGGATTGTTATGGTTATATTTTAGTGTCAACATGATAGTTGCAGACTGGAGCACAACTGTGGAGGGTTAATGGTTGGAACAGTCTCCTGAACAAGTCTGCAAGTACTTGATTAATTGATGTGGCATACCCAGCCTATAGTGGGTGCTACTTTCCCGTCGTGGACCAGATAATAGGAGGTGCAAGGAGGAGGGACTTACTCTTCCCTTATTTTGTGTCAGCTTCCTGTGGAGTCCACTCTTCAAGTATCGTTCACTTTTAGAGCATCATCACCTTCTTTATTGCTGCTGCCACTGCTGCCTCCATCTTTGGCTGAAGCGGAGCTTCATCCTTACCACCTTGCTGCTGTTCCTGCTGCCTTTGGAGCCTGATCTCTGTCTTGCTGCTGTTTGCTGTTCATCGCTGACATCAGAGCCCAGCTGTTCTTCACTAACATTAGAACCCATCATCTTCAATCCTCCAGCGAAGTAAAGGCTTGAGACCTTCTTGGGATCTTTTGGCTTTGTGGAACATTCTGGTCAAAAGTGAAGCAGCTACGGTTGGCTACTTTGAAGGACACTGTTTTTTATTGTAAATTAATTTAATAAATTAATTTATATATATTGCATTCTTAAGATTCTGTTCTTCAGAGAAGCCTGAGTAATACAAGGGTTAAGGCAGAGTTTATTGGAAGGGAGAAAGAATGGAACTCATGGACATGAATCCATGAGGGCATGAGAGCCCTGGAGAACTCATGGATTCCAGACATGGAATGTATGAACGATGAGAGAAAAGTCAGATAGGACTCATGGATTCTAGACTGGGTCCCATGAGGGGCAAAGGAACTAAAGATGGCTGCCAGGGTCAAGTATATTTATAGGGTTAGGTAAACCCTGAAAAATAGCTTTTCCTTATCTGTTAGCTCCAGTTTTTGCAAACCTGATTGGAGCTTTTGATTGTCTACATCTCATTGGTCTGTTCATATTGGGGCCCAACCCAGTTGAACTTGTGCCTGAGTTCATGGTAGGGCTTATGTATAATGGAGAACTAATCTCCATATCCTTTCATAAACAGAGGATTGGGAGAAGGTGACAACTTTATCTCTGTGAAGGATTAGAGTCAGTTCCTCCAGATTAATAGGATGTGTTCCCTCAGGGTAATCCCACCCCTGGGGATGACCTTTGAAGACCTTCAGAGACCATCCCACCATGGCTGCTCTGAAACTACCTAATTTTTAGTTGAGCAAACTTCCCCTCCTTCTTTATGCTTAGAGAAGTTTGGGAACAAAAGATTCTTTTATTTTATATTATCTTTGCCATCTTCAATCCAATTTCAGGAATTTTCTTAAAAATTTGTGACTTTTCTGAGATTCCTACTGAGGTTCACTGTAATGCACAAAAGACATGAACACAAGTGTTTCCTGCATGTGTGTGTATGTGTGTGTGTGTGTGTGTGTGTGTGTGTGTGTATACCAGAAGATGCTAGAGTGTGTGTGCCTATGGGGGTCCAAGGATATCTTCAGGAATCATCCTGGAATTGCTCTGTCTCCTTATTGCTTTGCATTGGGGTTTTCCAGGCTCTACCTTCCAGGGCTGGAAGTGTAGCCACCACCATATTGGAAGGTAAAAGCTTCTATCTCAGAACCATCTCCCCAGCCTCAACACAAGTGTCCTCAAGACTGGCCCTTTTTGTCTTGTGCTCTGACATGGGAAGCTAAATAAAAGAGTCTTCAATATTCCTTCAAGGTGTGTTTCAGTGGAGAGAATAGGGCATTCTCTTCAGATCCCTTGTTCAATAGACTTTCAAGAAGCACTGAACTAGAACTTTCTAGAGTCTTGACAACAGAGCTTCCTGTGATTTGAACTGTGGCATAAAACTTAGATTTGAAGATCATTTGGCATCTACAGAGGCTGTGCATGAGAAATGGTTTTACTTTCAAGCCCAAAGTTTTACTCAACTACTTGACCCAAGGGAAGTCAGGTGGCCATTTTCATCTCATGCTGGAAGATGCCTCAGCTAAACTGCTTTGTTTGCAAGTCTGTATTTTACTTTTGATGTTAGAAATGATAATTGTATTGTGAAACTGTATATTGTTTGTTGCTGTATAACAACGAACACATGGCTGCAGCTCCAATAATATTTTTTAATATTTTTAAGATATCCACTGGGTTGGGAGGACCTTTATGTATCTGTTAACAGTCTCCTTGAGTCTTTGTAAGTTCTTTTTTTTTCCAACAGACTTAAACTCCTTCCAGCTTCCATGGATCACCCATCCTGAAACCAGTACCATTTGGCTTTTATCATGTGCCCTTCACAGATATCAAGTGACATATTAGCTGCTTCTTGTTTCATAATCAGCCACTCCTAATCTTCACTTAGTTTGTTAAGGATTCTGAAATTTGGACGGAGGTAACTCATTTTTGCTCCATATGGCATCAGGTGGAAGAGTTATATTCATGTTCATATACTTATTAGAGGCTGAAGCCTAAAGGTCAGTGTCAACCAGGGAAGTAGGTTTAGGGCTCAGTTTCTCTTCAGAGGGAACTCACAGCACGTCCTGTGTGGACTTCCTTGTAGCATGGTGGGTGGGTTCTGAGATGGAGAATTGCAAGAAAGTAAGATGGAAATGTGTGCTGCTTTTATAATATAGACTCAGAAGTCACATCCTGTCTCTTCAGCTAGAATCTATTGGTTGAGAAATATTAACTTCCCATGACTCAAAGGGTCTGTGAAATGTTGGATATCATTTCAGCTGTATTTGAAGACAACAAAGCAAAACAAATAAACAAAAAAACAGCCTTGGATCCAGGAACTAGCTCAGTAGGTAAAGTATCTGCCTGCAAATCTGACAACCTGGGGTATAGCAAGATGTAACAAGGCGATGAACAAGAGAGAATCCGTCTTGTAAACTGGGTTCACCATGTAAGGCCTAGATGAATAATTTCAACCTGTCCCTTTACAAGAAGAGATTTGGTTTATCTAAAGATTATGATATAATGACTGCTCCTGGATTTGCCCTCAGTGGACACTAGATGTCCCCTTGTTATCTTATCTGTAACATTCCATTTGGCTGATACCTGAAGGGACATTCCATGTGATTTTTCTGTAAAAACTTGTTTAAGAAATGGCTCACTGTTACATCTCTTGGGTTCCTCACAGGTGTATGCCCACTGGCCAGTGAATAAATCAGCTTTCCATTTGGCATTACTTGGTGCCTGGTGTTCATTCAAAGAACTGACTTCTGAAAGTTATCCTTTTACCTTCCCCTATGTGTCATGGAATACACGTATATTCTCTCTCTCTCTCTCTCCTTTCACTCTCAAATAAATTAATAAAAATAAAATATTCATAAAAGAAAAAAAGCAGTCTGCTCAAAAAATTTTCCTACTTGTAGGTCATTCCTGAATCATTATTCATACCAATTGTCTAATTATTAATCTTTTCAAAGCTTTTAAAAATCAATATATGTATGCACTTATTGAGAATATTAACTTGCCACCTGTGATATTATATGTGTTCATACATTTTATTGTAATGGAATATTTAAAGATTATTTTCAAGAGAAAGTAATTAAGATACATTTCTTACATGCTTGGTACATAGCAAGCACTTGTTTAATGGGGAGTTTACTTGCAAGTCTCTTTGATCAATTACCATGCTAATTTGGGTTTTCTCAAAGCATGTTCTTCCAGAAGGATGTGGGAATGGGGGCTGGAGAGGTAGCTCAAGGGTTAAGCCTCTGCCTTGGAGGCGGAAGGTCCTGAGTTCGGATCCCAGATCCCACATATAGATGCCAGGCGGAAGCGGGGGCGGCCTGCGCTTCTGGTCCTGGTAGGGCGGAGCCTGTGAATCCCGGGGCAGAAGGAGGTGGAGGCGTCCATGGTGGTTCGCGAATTCGTCCGTGGTTCTACACACACATACACACACACACACACACACACGCGCGCGTGCGCACATACACACACACATGCGCACAGTTGAATAAATAATAATAATAAAAAAAAAGGATGTGGGAATGAGTATTTTGTTCAAGAAGGTTCTTTAGCAAGCAGAGTGAGGTAGGAAATGAGATGAGGTTGTGGTGTGACCTAAGTTCCTATATGTGTTTAAGAGAGAAAGGGATGGAGAGTGACTCCCACAATGTGTTTTGGGGCCACGTGGTATCCACAATAAAGAGAAACTAACACAAGGGACAGATGTAAGAAATATAAGTTTATTGGTGTTGAGGGGCAAAGGAACCAATGTTCAGCCTTAAAGTGGGCAAGCATTGGGACAGAAGAGAGAGTTTAAAGTCTGAGTGATCCGGGAGAGAGAGAAAGATGGTGGGAAGGATGAAGCACAAAGTTGGAAGAGAAAGCTAGAGCAGCAGAAGAGAAGAGAGCCCCTGAACTAGGGGCTGTCTTTATGTCTTCAGATGTTGCCCAGAACTTCCTAGGAAAGTGGGGCAGTGGGGAATAAGGAGGTGGGGGAAGATGTGGGTGGTGGAGGTGGGCAGTGAAAGAGCATCAGCAATTCAGGAGGTGTAATCTATTTAGAGAATTTCTAAATTCCAAAAATGTGGACAAGTGGGACTTTACCCTTTGAAGTGCTTTTAAACGCTATAAAGGACACCCTTCAGAATAACCTCAATAGATGAGAAAGCTGGGGTCCAGCTGTATACTAATTGTTTCTCCTAGGAGAATTGAACACAGGGTAACCCTAACACTAGTGCTGGAGATAAAGATGCCAATGACTGCATAGGACCCACTTAACCAGTTGCTGTGACCTCTTTGGGGGGACAGGTGAAAGGGCAGGACCCATGAGCCTCTCCTGAGGTAATGTATTGCATAACAGGAGTAAACAAAGAGAATCTAGAAAGATGAAAGAACATTGGGAGTGAAGACAAAAGGAAATCTCTGATGGAGGGAAAATCCGTCTCTTTCCAGTTTTCAAATCAGAAAACTATCCATAAAGGTGACTATAACTTTAGTCACAAAATAACATAATGAAGATTTTTTAACATATTTAATTTTTTTCAAGATAAATGTGAGAGCAGGTACATTGCTAAGTTGAAAGTCACACACTTTGATGGTGAATTATCTTCCTACAAGCTATTTTTTTTTAATGGAATAGAAAAAGTGTAGGGAAGGAGAATGCTGGTTTCATGCAGAGAAATAGATTTCAAACAAAAATGAAAACCTGAATAAAGTAGAAATTCTCCTTCACTTCTTTCTCTCTCTCTTTCCCCTTTATCTTTCTTCCTCTCTCTATTGGTTTCTTCCTCCCTCCCTTCTTTCTTTTTTTCCTCCTGAGGTTCTGGAACCTTTCAAGCTAGCCTGGGAGAGAATATTAAAAAAATAAAATTGACCTGTCACTCCTTTCCCTTTTACTTGAATGTCTACTTGAATTACCAAATACAGATTTTTGCCTTCCATAGCTTTGCCTTTAAGTTTTAGGCCATCTAGGGATCTCTTACAAAACTATCATTGGTTTTCATTTAATATCTACTTGACCTCTAGAAAGTAGACCTCTAGGATCTACAAGCTGTCTCAACGTGATTTCCATTCCCTACTGATTTCCCTGTGAATGACAATGGGATTAACAAGTAAAATGAAATGTCAACTTTTAGTGCGCACTTTTCCTCCATCTGCCTGGGTGATTTTGAACGCCAGCTCTCACAAGTGAAGGGGCAGCCAGCGGGTCTTTCTGAGGGGCTTGCACACTGCCTGGGGCAAGGTGGGGCTTTGGACTCTTCACGCTGGCTCTGTGGCTCAGGGCAGGTCTACTCTGTCCTGGCGGTGGCATAGGGCCGCACGTGGCAATAATCCTAGGCCCATCTGTGCCTTTTCTCTGCCTGGGATGAGGCGTCACGGCTGAACAGCTTTGTTCCTTTTTGTTCTGAAAGTTTCTTGAATTTGGAATCTCAGCTGTTTTGCTGGCAAAAGTTCCCCTTTCCTTTCTCAGGAGGAGGCTGGTTTTTCTCCTTTTCTGTACTGCTGTGGCTGTTGATCAAGAGCCAACATTCTACGCCACAGATTTGGGGTGGGCTTGCAACTGTTTGATGAAAGATGAGAATATGAAAACTAAAACTGGTCTTTCCCTCCTTCCCTTCCTCCTTTGTGAGAATGCACAGCACAAAGAGAATGTCTACCTGCATCATCAAGTATAGATTTCCCTTCCATAGCTTTACCTTTAGATTTGAGGCCACCGTGAGCCAGATTTTTTGAGCCAGATTGGCAGAAGATACTGAGAATTTAATTGTGCAAATTTGCTCATAAATGCAACAGCCTTGCCTGGGATATCAGTAGCTCACTCACAGTCTTATTTTTGTTTGTGTTAGCGAAAGCCACTCTACTGTTATTTAGTAACACTCCTCCACCCTGGCTGGAGTCCATCGATAAGAGCCGTCCAAATCCATCTCCAATTCCTTCTCCTGAATTCCTGACCACGCCCCCTCCCCGCAGTGACCTTGAGACGAGATTGATTGTCTTTCTGGTGACATTTCTCACTCCCCATCTTGCACTGCCCCACCTGTCAACTCCTTAACCACTGAAAGCCATAAAAGATAAATGTCCCCTCTTCCAGAGGCTCTGAAAGTTTCCTCCCCACTCCTTCACACGTGTACCTGGAGATTTTCTTCAGACTTCTTTTCTCTTTCCCATTCTCTCTGCCTTTAAGCTAACTCTTCTGTTCAACAGCCGATCTTAAGGCTACACATGGTTCCTTTGCCCACTAGGCTTTAGCTCTAATAGCACTTCTATTTCTCAAGTTTCTCCTTTGGTTCAGCTTCTCTTATCAGTGGACCTTCATGTGGATCTTACACATTGTGGCAGTCACTCCCCAATTTAAGAGTTTTTTGTTTATTTTCTGGAAGCATAGGGATTGAACACAAGGTCTCTTGAATGCTAGTTTAGATGGAAGACATCACAACTCTCACACCAAAGGAATAAAAGTAGTTTATTCTGGAGCCAAATATGAGTGACCAGGGCTTAGTGACAGCAGATGTAAATTGTCCCAAATTCCCTGTTCCACTGTGCTAATAGCTTTTGGAATCTGTATAGGCACAGAACAAAGAAAACCAAAAAATCAAGGCACTTTTCAAATCCATTACCGGAAATATCAGGCTGGTGTGTTCCATCAAAGCAGGAAAACCTTTGCTTTAGGGTTGGCAGGAACTAGGGGTCTGTTAAGTTCATCCATTTCAAAGGGGTTCCCAGGGTCTCAGGATGTCAGATCTAGAGGGAGGTCAAGGAATGGCTGTTAAGGGACTTAAAGACCACCTAAGACAAATTGTAATTAAACCCTGATCCTTCAGCATTCCAATTCTCTCCACAGCCAATACGATTCTCGTGGGTCAACCTAGTCAGTCCAGCTTCTTTATGAAAACTTGTCTTCACACTAGACAAGCGCTCTACTCCCGAGCTGCCACCAACCCTTCATCCAGACTCTCAATGACATTGTTCAGAGCCCTTCTGTATAACTCATTGGTGGTTTGTTCAGTGTCTGTTTCTTCCTCTCATTCATCCTTGTACCTGAGATCTAAGTTCTAAGAAGTCAGGGACTCTATTTCTTCTGTCCAGAAGATTTCCAGCATATGGTCAGAGCAAGTCTTCAATAAAAAAGTCTTACTGAGTTAATCAAAATCATCTTGCCACTTACTGATAATTCCTCCACACTTAACATATATTTCTTAAGAGTCAATAAAGCATGGAAGAATTGTAGCCTTATTCCTAAGATGTTATTAGAATATTGCCACAAATTTAGCTTAGTACACTTCATCTTTTGCAGCTTCATTGCATTCAGGGAGTTTAAGACAAATTAAAGTCTCTGTAACATTTCTCGTCTCCTGCAACATGAGGATACTTCTAGAAGATAACACCCAAATTAATCTGAACATGAGGATGCAAGATACCAGCTCCTATGCCTGAAGTTCAAGATTCAAAGTGGACAACCAAAATAATTGCATAAAGAGCTCCAGAAAGTATAAGTCAATGCAGGTACAAGTACATAAGTGTTGGAAAAGCAAAGATGTGCAGAAGACATCAGAAGTTACAAATCCTGAGAAAAGATTGATGGAGGAAATGGGAAAACTGAGGAAGCTCGCGGCTTCTGGAAGGTGTAATTAAGTTAGCACTCAGTTACTTGGTCACAACAGAGACCAAAACTGGCCAGTAGGTCTGTTCTGACTGCTGATAGAAGTGTCTTTGCTCATCATTGGCTGCAACATCAGAACACCTTAGAGGATGGATTTATTGTGGCTCACAGTTTGAGGTGTAGGACACAGCCCCTCATGTTGGGAAGGCTTGCAGGTGGGAACAAGGCTCCTGACAGTCAGGAGCATGTGACTACTTGCTTCCATCTGGACCAATCAAGAAGCAGAGAGCTCATAAACCATAACTCACAAATCCTCTTCCACTGGCCTTATTTCTGCAACTTAGTCCCTATGTCCAACAGATTTTATAATCTCCTAAAACAACACCATGAACTCAGGTCCAACTGTTCAAACACATGAACCTGTGGGGACAGTTCATATTCAAACCATAATACAAAGGGATTCCCAAGGAAACCTGATTAGAACATTTCTTCTCTTAAAAACTTCACCTCCCCAGGATTGGAGTGCTTTTCTGTACAGTGCTTCTAAAACATTCTGGTACCATCTACAATATTCCCATGGTGTCAAAATGAGAGCCAAATTTATCTTTATCATTACAGGATATATGGTATATTGGAAGGCAGAAATATCAATTAAGTGACAATCATAATCATTCCAGTGAGAATACACAGTATTCATTATTGGAGAAAAAAAATGAGAGTGAACTTACATGATAGATCTTTAAGAAATGCAACTGGCTTCATCCAGAACTCACCATCACAGGAACCATATCCAGCCAGGAACTAGATGCTTGCAGATCACCAGGGTGAATACCCAGACATTCAGCTTGAATTTGTAAAGGACATTTAGAAAATTGAGGATGTGTCGTTCCCTCTTACTCTGTTAAAATTTGAACTTATTTGGGGAACCACATTTATATTTTATCTCTAGCTTAAGAGTTAGCTTTGCCCGAACAGTTCCTTCCATCTTACTCACTTGCTCAGGGACTTGCCCCACCCACCATAGATTGGACCCTCCTCATTAACTAAACAATCTCCTGCAAGCTTGCTCGGTGCCTAACTCAGCCACTGATTCTTCACAAACATGACCGAAGCTCCAGCCTTCAGTTGTCAAGTTGACACCCATATTTAACTATGACACGCTAAAACAGCACAACGTGTAAAATACAACACATTCGAAGCTGGGTTTAGTGGTCCAGGCTTACAATACCAGCCAGGCTGGGCTACCTGGGAAGACCTTGTCTTAACCTGCTAACCTTCCCCCCACATACACACATCCACATTATCCTCCATTCCCCCCATCACACGTAACCCCAACACACATTGCAAATTTGAAATCATACCATCATGAGCACAATGATAGTCTCTTGGCTTATTTACCCAGTAATTCCTTGATCTTCAAAAGCTGCTCTGGAATCTATTTACACTTTAATGTCTTCACTATCACTAGGGGGAAGAATAACAAAATGTACGTTAAGTAGATGAAAGGGCTCTCAGGATGATGGAATGAGTTTACTTGGAGGAAGTCTTCCCTGTGGTTAAGGGTCTCTTAAGATACAAATCTGACAAGGAAAAAATGTTAAAAATAATTAATTAGGTTCATCTTCTGAAGATGGAATGAAGCACACGTCTTTTGACAGCTCACAAGTACATTTTCATAGGAAACCACATAGAATTTAATGTCTTCTAAATACATGTACTTTTAAATACACATAGTAGTTGTACATATTTACTGGATGCAGTCTAAATTTGAATCCATATATATATAATGTGTAATAATCAGATCAGAACATGCACATCCATCCCTCCCTATCTATCATTTCTGTGTGTTTAAAGCACTTAAATTTGTTTGCAGGTACGGTATATTTTTAGCATACATAGGGTTACAGTTCGCCTGCATGGTTGCTGATAAATGACCATCAAATGGCTTAAAGGAACAAGGGATTTATTTCCTTATGACAGTCTGGTTACAGTTCTCAGTCCAGCTTGACAGGAGAGCACGCACCAACACCAGGCCCAAGAGAACTGGCCACACCATCACCATATAATGGCGGAGAGACAGACAATCCTATTTGCCAGACCAGCATGTCTGGCCAAGTGTATAAAATGATGCCAACTCTCTCAACAAGCTGCCTGCATTTTATTCCAGGGCCCAATCCCCCCACCATGGGCTGGGCCTTCTCCATCAGCTAGACAATCTCCTGCAGGTTTGTTCTGGGCTTAACCCAACCACTAATTCTCTACAAATGTGCCCAGAGCTCAAACCCTCAACAGTCAAGTTGATACCTGTGCTTAACTATGACAGAAAGAGAACAATTCTTTTCTGATCTCTAGACCTTAAGGCAAACAATCTCAGCATATAAGAGAAAATATCGATTGACTGGCAACAGAGTTCAGCAGTTGAACATGCTTGCGTTTAAGACTGGCAGGTTGGAGTTCAACCCCCAGAGTGAAAAGAGAGAACCAATTCCAAAACGTGTCCTTGGAGCCGGGGGAAGAGGCAGAAAGACTGCAGGAGCCTGAAGTGAAACAATGGTGGTCCCAGATATTATCTCTTGGATATGACAGAGTTGTGATATACAGAATTTCATGACAGATATGTATACTTATGCAAGAATTGCATGGCACGTGTAACGATTACTTTTTACTATTGCTGTGAGAGAGCATCCAAAGTCAAACAACTTATGGGAGAAAGGTGATTTATTCAACTTACAGTTCCAGAGGGGAAATAGAACCTTCACGGTGGAGATAGCATGGCTGGCTGGCAGACTGAGTCACGGCGCATAGCTCCAGCATTCCTGGAATGTCTCTCCACCTATATTCTGTGGCCCCTTTTATATGGTCCATTACTGGGAGGTTCCTATAGGATCTATGGAAGTTCCCATGGAATTTAGGGCATGTATAATCCCTTCAGGTGATCTCAGTTGATCCTTCCAGATGTGGTCTCAGCTGATCTTAGTTAATACCAAGTGTGTCAAGTTGACACCCAGGCTTAACTATCACAGCGTGTGTCTCAACATCTCACCATAGAAGCAGAAAGATCCCAAGATGATTTACACCACTCTGGGAGACTGATGAGGATGAAAGCTGATGGGGATTATAAGGAGGATGCTTTCCTCAACTTGTGTGCTCGCTGATCTATGATACTTGCTAGAGCATAAAGCATGTCAGGCATATGTCATCAAAGGCAGACTAGATGAAACACATTGGGCCACACAAGTGGAAAGATTTGAAAATAGGAAAGAGTCTCATAGGGGAGATGAAGGATTATAAGGGAGGAAAAGGAGGGGGGAATGGGACCTTGGGACCAAGGGGTGAAAATTGAAAATTCTACAAATTTACTATATTCACCTATGCAACATTACAAAAATAAAAGAAATTGAGGAAAAAAGGGGTCCTATGATCTCCACATGTCCACACCTCACATGTGTCCACTTGTCTGTCTCTCTCCCTTTCTCTCACAAAATAAATGAAATATTATGTCTTAAAAATAAAGAGAAAGAGATCGAGCGGTGCGGCGGTGGAGGTATTGGTATGAACAGGATTCGGATTCATGTCTTGCCAAGCAATCGGGGGAGGATCACCCCAGTGCCCAGAACCCAGGAGCCCCTCCACTGTGCGTTCACTCACCGCCCATGCTCCCAGCCTCGGCGGGAGGGGCAGGAGTTTTGCATCAAGCATATTCTTTTTTTTATTATTAATACTTTTTATTATTATTTCAGCTCATACAAACTTAATAGGTACACCAGTTCCCTTCCCTCCCTCCTCCTCCCCCATACCCCCTGCTCCCCACTCACCCCCCTCCCTCCCCATCCCCCAGTGCCTCCCGCCCCAATTCCCAGAGAATCCTTTCTTGTGCATGCCTGATTTTCCTCTGGGCCCTCCTCTCCGATGACGTACAAGGACCCAGTGGTCTTTCCCTGAACCCTTCCCCGTGTTCCCCTTAAGCATAGGAACACTACTGTGGCTGCCAATCCCTTGCCTCCAAGGATCTTGGTGCCTTTAGCAGATGCTAGACTTCTTGAGGTCAATAGTGTGTTGGACAATGCGCAGGGCATGCAAAGTCCAATTATGATTGCTTCAGCCCTACCTTGTATAGAGTATCTTGCATATCATTGCTCCTCCCATCGTTTTGCTCTTACACTCTTACCACCCCCTTTTCCGTAAATGTCCCTGAGCTTCAAGATGGGGAGAGATTAGTCTGGCCTAGTTCTGGTGGTTGATATAGAGTCTCTGAAGTTCTGGATTGTGGTTTGTTGATTTTCTTTTGCAGTTTTGCTGCTCCTGCATTGTATGTCACCCCCTGGCCAGAGACAAAAAGCTGTTAAACTAGAGTCTTGTGATAAAAGCACATTCAAAGGTAGATGTAATAAAAGTGGGAAACCACAGTGAGGGAGGGGTCTATCACCCATTTGAAAAATGATTACTTTTTATCTGTCAGACTATATGCCCTCCTCTTCTGGTGAGATCATACCCCTTCAGTAGTAAATGAACAGGAACAAAAGTCTGCAAACTTAATCAGATGTCTCATTACTTATTTGAGTCCTTGATGGAGGCCTATTTTCTCTGCTGTAACATGATCCCCTCTCTCCTTGTTTCTGGTGTGGCCCTCCTACCCCATCCCTCCTGTTCATAATCCTTGCAATTACTGTATTGCAGAGATTTTTCTGTGAGTGTCTCTAGGTGGGCTGGGTGGGTTTGGTACTAGGAGCCACCTATTAGGGAGTACATACGGCACTTAATTTTCTGGGTCTGGGATACTTCACTTAATATAATTGTTTCTAATGACATCCATTTCCTGGCAAATTCCAGTAATTCATCATTTTTGATGGCTGAGTAGTACTCCATTGTATAGATGTACCACCTTTTCCTTATCCACTCGTCAACTGTTGGACATTTGGGTTGATTCCATGACTTTGCTATTGTAAACAGTGCTGCTATGAACATGGTCGTGCTTGTGTTATCGAGGTGAACCTCTGCTGTATGAGGGGTTATTCCCAAAAGTGGAATAGCAGGGTCATATGGCATTTCAATCTTTAATTTCTTTAAGAATCTCCAGACAGCTCGCCAGAGTGCTGTATGAGCTTGCATTCCCACCAGCAATGTAGAAGAGTTCCCCTCTCTCCACATCCTCTCCAGCATTTGTTGTTGTTTGTATTGTGGATTTTTGCCATCCTGACTGGGGTGAGATGATATCTCAGGGAATTTTTGATTAGCATTTCCCTGATGGCTAAAGAAGTGGAGCATTTTTTAAGATATTTGTTAGACATTTTAATTTCATCCCTGGTAAAATTTCTTTTGAGTTCCAGAGCCCATTTTTTAATTGGGCCATTGGTTTCCTTGGTGTTTAGTTTTCTAAGTTCTTTGTGCACTCTGGACAGCAGAGTTTATCAGATGTGTGGTTAGTGAAGATTTTCTCTCATTCTGTGGGTTGCCTTTGAGCTCGTGTTACAATCTCTTTATCTGAATAGAAGCTCTTTAATTTCACAAGATCCCAACTGTTGAGAGTTGGTAGCAGTGACTGTGCCATTGGATGTCTGTTTAGGAAATGTTGGCCTAGCCCAATCAGCTCCAGGGAATTCCCTATCAACTATGGTTTTTATAGTCTCTGGCCTGATATCAAGGTCCTTGATGCATTTGGAATTAAGTCTTGTACATGGTGACAAGTACGGGTCCAGCTTTAATCTTCTGCATGTGGAGATCCAGTTTTGCCAGCACCATTTGTTGAAGATGCTGTTCTTTTTCCATTGGATTCTTTGGGCTCCTTTGTCAAAGACCAAATGGCTGTAATTTTGTGGACTTATATCTGGATCTTCAATCCTTATCCATTGATCTGTGTGCCTATTTGGAGCCAGTACCAGGCTGTCTTTATAACTATGGATTTGTAGTATAGACTTAGGTTTGGTATGGTAATACCTCCAGCAGTGTTTTTGTTACTCAGGATTGTCTTTGTTATCCTGGGTCTTTTGTGCCTCCATATGAACTTTGAGATTGTTTGGTCAACTTCTTTGAAGAATTGCTTTGGGATTTTAATTGGTATAGCATTGAATTTGTATATTGCCTTTGGTAGGATGGTCATTTTTACGATGTTGATTCTGCCAATCCAGGAACATGAGAGGTCTTTCCACCTTCTGGTGTCTTCTGCTATTTCTTTCTTTAGGGTTTTAAAGTTTTCATTGTAAAGGTCTTTTACCTCCTTAGTTAGGTTTATACCAAGGTATTTCATTTTTTTAGGGGTTATAGTAAATGAGATTGTTTCTCTCAGGTCTTTTTCACTTCTTTCATTCTGGGCATATAGGAAGGCCTCTGATTTTTGCACATTTATTTTGTATCCTGCTACCCTGCTGAACTTCTCAATTAGTTCCAGGAGCTTCCTGGTGGAGTTTTTGGGATCACTCAGGTATAAGATCATGTCATCTGCAAATAGGGATAGCTTGACTTCTTCCTTGCCGATTTGAATCCCTCTTATGTACTTTCCTTGTCTTATAGCTTCAGCTAAGACTTCAAGAACAATATTGAATAGAAGTGGTGAGAGTGGACAGCCTTGTCTAGTTCCTGATCGAAGTGGGAATGCTTCCAATTGTTCCCCATTGAGCATAATCCTTGCTGTGGGCTTGTTGTATACAGCTTTTATTATATTGATAAAGGTTCCTTCCATTCCTACTGTCTCTAGCGTTTTGATCATAAAAGGCTGTTGGATCTTGTCAAAAGCTTTTTCTGCATCTATGGAGAGTATCATGTGGTCTTGGATTTTAGACTGGTTTACATGATGAATTACATTTACTGATTTGCGTATGTTGAACCAACCTTGTGTGCCGGGGATGAAGCCTACTTGGTCCCCGTGAATAATCTTTTTAATATGTTTTGGAATCCAATTTGCTAAAACTTTGTTGAGAATCTTTGCATCTGTGTTCATCACAGAGATCAGCCTATAGTTTTCTTTTTTAGGTGAGTCTTTATTAGGTTTTGGGATTAAGACGATATTAGCTTCATAGAAGGAATTTGGTAGTGTTCCTTCCTTTGCTATTTGATGGAACAGTTTAAGGAGTATTGGTATTATTAACTCCTTAAATGTTTGGTAGAATTCTGTGCTGAATCCATCTGGTCCAGGACATTTTTTGGTGGGAAGATTTGAGATTACTTCTTCAATTTCCTTATATGTTATAGGACTACTTAAATAATTCACAACTTCCTGATTCAATTTAGGTAAGTTGTGTTTACATAGAAATTCATCCATCTCTTTTGTTTTGTCAAACTTCACAGAGTATAAGTTTTTGAAATATGATGTTATAATTCTCTGGATTTCTTGGTATCAGTAGTGATAACTCCATGTTTATTTCTAATTTTGATAATTTGGGTTTTCTCTCTCTTGCTTTTGGTTAATTTAGCTAGGGGTGTATCAATCTTATTGATTTTTTCAAAGAAACAGTTTTTTGACGGTTGATTTTTTCTATCGTTTTCTTAATCTCAATTTCAGATATTTCTCCCCTTATTTTGCTAATCTCCTCTCTTCTACTACTTTTGGGATCAGACTGCTCTAGTTTCTCTAAAGCTTTAAGCTGCATTGTTAAGTTGTTTATTTCTGATGTTTCCATTTTTTTTTTTTGATGTAGGCATTAAGAGCTATGAACTTACCTCTTAGGACAGCTTTCATTGTGTCCCAGAGATTTTGGTAAGTTGTATTTTCATTATCATTCACTTTCAGGAAATCTTGAATTTCCTTTTCAATTTCTTCCTGAATCCAGTTCTGATTCAGCATCATATTGTTAAGTTTCCAGGAGTTAGTGTATTTTCTCTTGTTTGTTGTGTTGTGGATGTCCAGCTTTAGGCCGTGGTGGTCTGACAGGGCACAGGTTAGAATTTCAACTTTTTTGTACATGTATAGATTCGTTTTGTGGACCAGTATGTGATCTATTTTGGAGAAAGTTCCGTGTGCTGCTGAGAAAAATGTGTATTCTTTGGTGCGTGGGTGAAAAGTTCAATAGAGATCTGTAAGGTCCATTTCTTTAAGGGTTTGATTAAGGTCCAAAGTGTCTCTGTTAAACTTTTGACCTGTTGATCTATCCCATGTTGAGAGAGCGATGTTGAAGTCCCCAAGAATTATCGTTTGGAGATTGATTTCTTGCTTTAGACGCTGTAGGATTTTCTTAATGAATGTGGAGGGACCCATATTAGGTGCATATATGTTCAGTATTGTGAAGTCTTCCTGGTGAATTGTACCTGTGACTAAAATGTAGTATCCATCCGTGTCTCTTATAATTTTCTTTGGTTTGAAATCCACTTTGTCTGATATCATAATGGCTACCCCTGCCTGTTTTCTGCTTCCATTTGCTTGTAGAATTGTTGACCAGCCTTTTATTTTTAGAGCGTGCCTATCTTTTGTGGTGAGATGGGTTTCCTGCAGGCAGCAGATTGATGGATTGTGATTTTTAATCCAAATTTGTAATCTGTGTCTCTTGATCGGTGAGTTAATTCCATTAACATTTAGTGTTATAATGGAGAAACTATTTTTGATTCCAGACATTTATTATGTTTAGTAGTTTTTATAAGTATATTGTTTTACTTTTAGTGGTGTTATACTTCCCTTCTGTTCTCCTGGATATGCCTGTTTTTTTCTTTAAGCTTGAGTATCATTTCTAGCATTTTTTGAAGGTCTGGCTTGGTGGACATGTATCCCTTCAAGTTGTCTTTGTGCTGGAAGATTTTTCTTTCTCTCTCAATCATGACAAAATTTTTGCGGGTATATCAGCCTGGGTTGATATTTTTGCTCATTCAATACTTGAAGTATGTCTCTCCAAGATCTACTTGCTTTTACTGTTTCCATTGTAAAGTCATTTGTTATTTTAATAGGTTTACCTTTAAAAGTGACTTGTTTTTCTCCCTTGAAGCTCTCAGCACCAGTTCTTTATCTTGAATGTGGAGTGTTTTGACTATTATTTGCCATGGCGAGCTTCTGTTTTGGTCATATTTGTTTGGAGTGCGGAATGCCTCTTGTATATGGATGGGCTTCTCATTTTTTAGATGAGGAAAGTTTTCCTTGATGATCGTTTGAAAAATTTCCTCAGGGGTGGTATTTTGAGATTCACATGTTGGACTTCTTCAGGGTGTCCCATATCTCCTGGATATTTCTCTCAAGTGTCTTTTTGGCTTTAACAACCTCTTCCATTGAGCTGGTTAATACTCCCACTTTATCTTCAAGATCTGAAATTCTGTTTCTGCTTCCTTAGTTCTGCTGATAAGACTCTCTGTGGAGTTCTGGGTTGAAGATAACTTGTCTTTTAGCTCAGTTTTAAATTCTGCTTGAGTCTGCTTTAACTGCTCTATGCCAATATTTGTTTCTTGCACTGTTTTTCTCAACTCCTCCAAGTGTCTGTTGTGTTCCTCCTCAAAGCGATTGATTCGATTATTTAATTCCTCCCGGATTTCCTCTTTCATAGTATTGAACATGGTAATGATCATATTTTGAAGGTCGTTATCCTGGGTCAGGCTTTCTTGGCCATTTTCCATGGGTTTGTTCTGGTTGGAGTCTAACATTATGGGATTAATTCCTTCAGTGGGAGATTTATTTACTTGAGTGTTGTTTCTCATGGATTTGCACTTTGACTTTGGCATTGTCGTTTTAACTCTTAAGATCTTTTAATTTCTGTGTTTTTCACTAAACTGAATTATTCGGCCTGGGGTTTTGGGGGTGGGTGGAGACGGAGCTTACCTAGGTCGAGGTGAATCCAGGCTGAACCCCTCGCATCCCGGGCAGCGGAGTGGGGGAAGGAAGGATGGGGCATCGGTGGGCGCTATTTAACCTGGGGGACCTGGGGGCGGGGCCCGGGCGCAGAGGTGGTGCCCTCTCCTCCTCCCAGGCCCTGCGCGCGTGGCTCTGGCTGGATGGTGGGAGGAGCTGGGTCCCTCGGGCGGCCTGGGCTTCTGGGGTTGGGCGAGGACCAGAACTTACCTAGGTCGCAGCGTGGGAAGGCCCGGCTGGACCGCACTAGCGCCCGTCCCGGGCAGCGGAGTGGAGGGGAAGGGAGATCAAGCATATTCTTGAAGACAAGAATGCACCCTTCAAGCAGTGCAGTTATATTTCCACCAAGAATGGAAAAAGGTATCCTAGTGCTGCCCCAAAGCCTGAGAAGAAAGATGGGGTGTCCTTCTATGCTGAACATGCCCGTAGGAATGCCCTAGCACTTCATGCTCAAATGAAGAAGAACAACCCAGGCCTTATGGGTGAGACACTGTTGTGCCAGTTGAGCTCACATGCTAAGACAGAGCTGGGCTCTCAGACTCCAGAAAGTAGCCGCAGTGAAGCCAGACGAATACTGGATGAAGACAGCTGGAGTGATGGGGACCAGGAACCCATTACTGTGCATTAGACATGGAGAGGTGACCCTGACAGTGAAGCTGATAGCATAGACAGTGATCAAGAAGATCCCCTGAAACATGCTGGTGTCTACACAGCTGAAGAAGTGGCTCTTGTTATGCAAGAGAAACTGATTTGTTTGCAGTCTTTGTATATTGATCAGTTTAAACGACTACAGCATCTGCTTAAGGAGAAGAAGCGCCGATACTTACATAACCGAAAAGTGGAACATGAAGCTCTAGGTAACAGTCTTCTGACTGGTCCAGAGGGACTTTTGGCCAAAGAAAGAGAGAACTTAAAGAGATTAAAATGTCTTCGGATATATCATCAGCGTTATGGAGTAGAAGCCTTATTACACAGGCAGCCGAAGGAACGAAGAATGCTGGCCACAGAAGGTGTCTCTCAGCAGGCCCATACTACTCGGTCCAGTCAGAGGTGCTTAGCCTTCGTGGATGATGTTCATTGTTCCAATCAGTCTCTTCCAATGACCAGACACTGCCTTACCCATATTTGTCAGGATACAAATCAGGTTCTCTTCAAATGCTGCCAGGGAGCTGAAGAAGTGCCCTGCAACAAACCAGTTCCTGTAAGCCTCTCTGAGGATCCCTGCTGCCCACTGCATTTCCAGTTGCCTCCTCAGATGTATAAACCCGAGCAGGTACTGTCTGTGCCAGACGATCTGGAAGCCGGCCCCACGGATCTGTACTTGAGTGCTGCTGAGCTTCAGCCCACTGAGGGTTTACCACTGGAGTTCAGTGATGACCTGGATGTTGTGGGGGATGGCATGCTGTGCCCTCCGTCACCCCTGCTTTTTGATCCTTCACCAACCCTTGGAGATCATTCAGTCAAAGAAATTCCTGAAGGCTCAGTGGGTATCTTGGGCCAAATGCAGATAGCTGGAGATGGATGCAGAGCCCAGGGATCGCGGAATTCTGAGAAAGTTTGTGGCTCATTCCTTCAGAGTAGATTAGCTACTGCAAATGGGAAACCAGAACCCGATTCTATCAGTTGACATTTGTTCGGGAAACCAATTTGACTTTGCAGATTTGGATTTCCCATTCTTCAAACAAGAATATTGCTGATCATCTCTCATTAAACAGGGACAACCAGACTGTATTGTTTTTCTTCTGAGTTAGAAAATGCTATGAACTACATAAAGCAAAATTTATGTGGACTGGATTGTTAGTGTCCAAAATCTATGGGTTTCTTTGCAAGGAGAGTGATTGAGGCAATTGCCTACCGTTAGGATTGAATATTTTGGACTATACCTGAGAGAGAGACATCTATGTAATAGGATTTCTAAAGCCACAGGCAGGAATCCACATAGAAGATGGGTGGGGGAGAGGGCTGTGCTTATGAATGGTGCTCTTGAGATGTGGTTCCTCCAGTGACTGGTTATCTATATCTGAGGCTTACATTTTAGCCTTTTCCCGCTTCACATAATTGAGCAATCTGAACCTCTTCCTAGTGAACTATGATAATGAAAAAATAGCTCACAGGTCTGGGTTTTCCTTAGCCATCCATCTTGCTTTTTAACTTATGTAAATTTCTGTGGGTGGGCATCTTATATAAAATATAGTAAAATTATTGTATATAGTTTCTATTAAACGTTAAATGTTATGAAGATGTAAAAAAAAATAGAGAAGATATAGTTGATTTCACCTGTAGTACAAACACAGAGCTTCCCTTGGCATAACTGAAGCCTCATTAACATTGCTGTTGTATCTTTCCAATCACAGTACATGTCTGTGGCATGTGACACAGCCTATTTTACACATATATCTGTAGAAGAGTTACAGTCGCCATTGGCCCAAAGAAGAGTCCTGTTGTGCTTGCATGGTTAAGACCTATGGCAAAGCAGTGAAAATCTCAGCAGTGGGTGCTGGGGAGGGCACTGCACTGAGCTGAGATTCTTGTTAAATTAAGATTAGCTAACGCCAGTGAGGTGGAGATGTCATTTGCATAGTAACCAAGATATTAATTTTTTAGACAGTCTTAATATGAAGGAAAGCCCTCCAGACAAGAAGAATCACTGAGCTCCTTTTTCTTTTCCCCACCAAATCATTCCCCACCAACTATGTGGCTGGTGAATTTCTCCCCAGATTTAGTTTCTCGGGTTTCACTTTGCTTTGCAAGGAGCAGGATGGAAATAGTAGTGACTCTTAAAAAAGTGTCAGTCAATATTCATTTGATGAATATATAAGTGAATCATACTTTATACTATGTTTACCAGATAGACCTCACTCTAAATACTAGTTTTAAGATGAAAATATTTGAGATTTGTTAAGGCAGTACTATATTTTGAAATAGAAAGCATGAAATGCAAAATGAAACACACATTTTGTATAAACAAATGTTTACTTTATTTATTATAAACATATTACTTGCTTATATTATAAAATACATATTTTATAATAAATACCTATGTTAAATAACTTAAAATGCCAGTCACTTGATGTTTCAAAGAAAATGTGAAAAAATTACTCCTGTCTTTTGTTACAAATTGTAGTTGGCTGACAAAACCAATAATCCAAGTGTTTACTATTGCAAAATTCCTCTTACTTTAGTGATTTGATTAAACATGTGCAATGAAAATATTACTCTTTTTGTTGCAGCTGAGTTGTAGTTGGTGGGTAAGCTGATAATTTTGATCATTATCCTAATTTGAAACATGTATCCAAGCATTTCAACAGATCTTTAATGATTATGAAAATATGTCATGTAGTAGATATGCCTTTGATGGTCACAGGCACTGAACTTGTATTGCATTATTTTCTTTCAGGGATTTTTAAGAACAGGAATGCTCTGGAGAGGTGGCTCAGGGGTTAAGCCTCCGCCTTGCAGGTGGAAGGTCCTGAGTTCGGATCCCAGATCCCAAGTATAGACGCCAGGCAGAAATAGCATTCCACCGGGCAGAAGCAGGGGCGGCCTGCGTTTCTGGTCCTGGTAAGGCGGAGCCTGTGAATCCCGGGGCAGAAGGAGGTGGAGGCGTCCATGGTGGTTCGCGAATTTGTCTGTGGTTCTACACATACACAGACACACACACACACACACACACACACACACACACACACACAGACAGACATACGCGCACGCACATACACACACATATGCACACAGTTGAATAAATTAAAAAAAAAAAGAACAGGAATGCTGTGGTTCTAGTTTTAGGTCATTACAGATGCAAAGACCCAGTTCTGTTCTGTCAACTGAGCATTAGTAATTCTGTCTGCGTAGTTCTCCATACCAACAACTCTACATGGTGATTTAGCAGCTAATTGGCACCAACTTTGTGCTTTCCCTGAGGTGTAAGAAAAGTACAAATATACATGCCACTAAAATAAACAAGTCTTCATTGAAAGTTATCTTTCCCAAACATGGTAATCATGGAGATTATTCAAAATCACCAGGAAGTATGTAAGATACAGATATTAAGTGGAATGAGTTTCATATAAATCTACAAATGCACTTTGACAAGCATCAGAAGCCAAAATTCAAAAATCCCTAATTAGGGATTAGGATTCTGGGTTACTATTTTTATACTTTTGAAACCATATTCTAAAGTGTTGTTGCATTATTTTTTTTCTTGCTTAAATAATGTGCCATTGCAGTCTGGTCCTGCGTGTGATGTGAGCACACAGCTAGATATTTCTTTGCAGAAAAGGATCCATTGCCCCAGTACTGTGGCAGAGTTGACTCCTAACAGGACTTCCTGTTCACAAGGCTTTACTCACATGACCCAAAGCACATAGTCTTCCTCCACACTATGCCTGGACTATCTACCCATGCAAGATTACTTTCATACTGAGAAACAGACACAAAAATAAACTGTGGATAATAGGTTTTAGATATAAGACTGGAAAGAACTTCAAAAAATAATTATTGATGAAATGGGAATAGAAATTGAAATGCCCATATCTACTTATTGATACAAATAAGCAGGGAATGATATTTTTGAAGCATTTTTAAAGCTCCATTCTAACCTGCATTTTCCAATTTAAAATTTGCATTTTAAAATATTATCACCCACTCTATAAGGATCAGTGTGTATCATAGATAAAAAACTGCATTTATAATAAATTAATGTCCATATCCCTAGATATGCAGTGCTCCCCAAATTGCTGATTTTCATCAGATAAAATTTTCATTATTGATAAATGATTATTTCATGAGTAGTGTAAAATTTCCTGTTTCTTGAAATAACATTTTTCTCAAACAATAATAAATAATTGTTAATGGTAAGTGAATGCAAGTTGTATGTATTAAATCACAAATTGCCCTGACCCTTTTACTTTTCCTCCTTTTGTTTTTATTATTTATTTTGATAGAGGAAGAGAAAAAGAGAGCATGAGTGTGAATATGTGCATATGTGTGGAAGTCAGAGAACTTTTAGAAACCATCTCTCTCTTACCGTCATGTGAGTTCTGCAGACCTAACCTAGCTTGCCAGATATCTATCTGTACAAACACTTTCATGCGCTAAACCATGGGAGCAGTGTAATCTGGCTATCTACCACACACAAGCCTGACCTGGGTTTCTATTGTCGAGAAAATTTGAACAGTTTCTTAGTACCAAAAATAAGAATTTTACGTCCTCTATCTCATGCAACCAAGTGGTAGCATGTGCTAAAATTTCTGTCATCAAATAAGGGCTATTCCAATTCGTTACAAAGAGAACAGAGAGAAAAAACAGCTGAGTCTAATGGCTCAGTGTGTAACCCAGAGAAACCAAGTCCTGCAAAAAAGAGCCGTTATGGGAAGCACATACACACACCACAGCCAGTCAGAAGGAAAAGCTGATGTTCTTGAAATACACAGGGGTGTGAGACCAGCTCATGCAATACTAAGCATCAAAATAGCGTAGGGAACATTGAAGACCTAGAAAGAAAGAGATGCTTAGTTCTGGAATGAGCAGCCAATACTCAGACAAGATAAAAGGCCCATTTGGAATTGAGAGATCAAAAAGGAGCTGCAGTCTTTGCAGTTCCATTAGGAATTGGGCTGAGACCACTTCCTCTTTTATGACAGTATTCAACTGTGCCCGTTAGATCTTCCCAACAAAAAGCCTAATGAGACCTGTGGAGGCCATGCTACCTGCCAAGAAAATAATCCATCCTCCCCCAGCCGCAGTGACAACATTCCTGGATGCTCAGATAAAGTGCCGGAATGTTGTCATTAAAAGCCTTTCTACGAACCTCGCTGGCAGGACTGAAGAATGCACTGGGAGAAAAGAAGAAACATGCAGAAGAATCGTCCTCTCCAAATTCAGAAAAAAAGGAAGGACACTGCAGTCAGCAGATGAGTGTCAGCTGTCAAAATGGTCTCATGAAGCCCCAGCAAGGCTGTTCCCAGCTTCTCAAGTGCACCTGGCAGGAAGATCCGGCACTAGGAAAGGTGCTTGATTCACTGCCCAATTCACTTGCAATCTAGTCTTAAAATTCTTACTGTCATTTCATTTTGGAGATGTCTTTATAACTAAATAATCCCAAAGTCATTGAGTGAATAAATGTGGAAATGAAAGTGTTTCAAAAGAAAGCAGGCTTGTTTTCAAACTTTTTTCCTTTTAAAAAAATCTCTTTCATTAACTGTTTTTTTTTTTCCTTTTCTCATTAAGCATTGATGTTATTGGTGCACTAAATAAGAAATTTAGATTGTCTACAATAACATTTGGAAACCACACATTCTGACCCTGTAGAGGTTGCTTCCTGGTAGATTACTGGAGAGAAAAAGGACATAAAGTTGTCTGTCCTGAAAGTATTTCCATGATAATTGCCATGCAGATGATTGGACATCGGCTGCCTAGGGAATGATGACATGGGAACATGACATGTGTCTTGGACCTGGTACAGCCCTGATGATTGTCATGGTTTGAAATGTGTCCCCTACAGCCATCTGTGTTTGGGAAGATCATGGTAACCTTGAGAGGCGGAGCCTTTCTGGAGGAAGGTGGTCACAGGGGATGGGCCTTGAGTCCCACTTTACCTCAGGGAGAGGTCTGTCTTTGCAGCAAGCAGTCTCACAGTTCTCAGCCTCCCATAATGTGTGACATGGCCTGTCTCCAGCTTCTGCCTCTAGCCACGTTGCATCTGCCATGAAGGACTGTCCCCCCTTTGGAACCGTAAGCTGAATACATCTCCTTTTCTCCCTAAGCTGTTTGACTTTGGGTGTTCTCTCACAGCAACACCAGAGTAACTACAGTGGTAAAGGTAAGAATTCTCAGATAGGAGGAGAGAAAGAGAAAAGAAAAGATGGAAGGAAGGAAGGAAGGAAGGAAGGAAGGAAGGAAGGAAGGAAGGAAGAGAGGAAGGGAGGGAGGGAGGCAGGCTACACACTGTAAGGATCCTAGCGGATCCCTAGTGGAAAGAGAACACCCTAAGAACTCTGCTTCAGAACCTCGCTGGGACATAAATAACACTTCCTTGCTAACACTCATCATGCCAACTCATTGTTTCCAGGACTGCAGTTGGTTTCTCCCACTCTTTTAAATGGTAGTGGGGGAAACACAGACCCAAGTAATGTCAACATAAGAGGGAGACGTACATAAAATAAAGTAAGCAAAAGAACAAGAGAAAGGACAACTCAAAGCTAAAGGACACATCAGTCACAATGGGTGGGCGAAGCGTATGAAGAAACAAACGAGACCACAGGCTGTTCCAACGCCACAGAAGCGCACAACACTTTCCTGCTAGAAACCAAAGACAATGGAATGGCTGAAATGCCAGAAAAATATCTCAGGGTCTTCCTTTTAAAGATCACTGGTCACATGGAAGACTTAGTAAGCAGATGAATTAGGGGAGAAAATCAATTCAGGACCTGGGTAAGAAAGTTAGCAGGAGGATGATGCGTAGTCCAGCAACAGGGAGGGAAACAGTCAGCAAGGACACTGAGGTTCTGGAGAAGAGCCGAAAGGGACGCTGGGAATGCAATACAAATGTGCCCAGAGTGCAAAACCTCAACAGTCAAGTTGACACCTATGCCTAAGTATGACACTCCACTCCTTGTCAACTTGACACAAAAACAATAGCATTTTTAAACTGTAACCTTCAATCCTTGTCTCCACAGGTGTTAAAAGTTATCTTAAAATATAAATACATTTCATAGATAAGTTAAAAATGTTCTCTCATTAAAACTTCAGTTCCAACGTTTTAAAAGTTCAAAGTTTCTTAACGTTAAGAATGGATTAAATCCAAATAAGTTAAATATTTTAAAATAGATAAAACATTAAAACAGAAGTATCTTGATGTAATAAGAAAACGTTTAAATTAAGATCAAAGTCCAGCCAATTACCGCATCCTGTACTTCAATGTCCATCTCCTGTTGTCCATCATATAGTCACAGGGACTCAAAGATTCTAGGGATTCCCAGTCCCCGTTTGCAGCTCGAAGTTGTAAAAGCAGAGTTTCTCTGACCCAGGCTGAATCTCCACTCACAGTCATCCTCAGTACACCTCCCACAGTTCTGACAGCTCAAACACCATTCTGGGTTCTCCTCTGCAGCTATAAATTTCACCATCTCTTGCAGGAACTCTATGCCTGCCACTTGGTGCCAAGCTTTTGCTGCTCTCCACAAACCCCTCAGTAGTACACCAAAACCACTATGACCTGGGAGACTCTACCAGATTGAAGCAAGGTTGAAACGTAGCTTGGTCCATTCGAGCCACAGCTATACCAACCTTAGCGAGCTGACTTTGGAAAAGCTTCTTTTCTAGGCAGCCAAACTTGCAAAGGGCAAGAAACAGCTTTAACCTGGGCTTTTGGCCCCTGAAGGAATCTGAGTTTTCAATCACAAACTCGCCGTATGGTGGTTTTCTCATCTTCCAGTGCAAGTCACTAGGTTTTCCTTCACTGATACTCATTTTTCCAACAACAACAGCTATTCTGCTGCCTGCCTTTTGCACATCCAGAGCTTCACGGCCATCAACACAGCTCTCCTCCATCAAGCAAACCAGTCCGTCATTTCCAAATTCAACTTTGCCAAAGTCCTTGTTCCCCTCATCACAAATTGGGGCCAAACAATTCATACTCTCTCAGCACTGACATTATCCAATTGGCCCACTAAACTCTGCGGAACAGTATTTGTAATCCACAAAGTGAAACTCTTTAAGGATTTCCAACTTTGTCCAGCAAAACCGTTCTAAAGCCACAAAATCCACATAGATTTATCAGCAACACCCCACTTCCTGGGTACCAAATTCTGTTGCAGTTCGACCTGTATCGTTGCTGATAAACCACCATCAAAGGGCTTAAGGGAACAAGGGATTTATTTCCTTACGACAGTCTGGTTACAGTTCTCAGTCCAGCTTCACAGGAGAGCATGCACCACACCAGGGCTGAGGGAACTGGCCATACCATCACCATATAACAACTGAGAGACAGACAATCCTTACTTGTCAGACCAGCGTGTCTGGCCAAGTAGACTGAAGGATGCCAGCTCTCTGTGATTTATTCCAGGGCCTAATCCCACCCACCACGGGCTCCGTCTTCCCCATCAGCTAGACAATCTCCTGCAGGTTTGCTCTGAGCTTAACTCAACCACTAGTTCTCTATAAATGTGCCCAGAGCTCAAACCTTCAATAGTCAAGTTGACACCTGTGCTTAACTATGACAATTGGTAAACCCTTTTAATGATAATTTTAAATGCGAAAGATGGCAATTCAACATCTAAAAGATCAAAGTATTTGCTTTTAAAAAGGACCTCTTTAGGAAACTTATGAATAACTATCCGGAATATCTTTTTAGGAAATTATATTATGTTAAATATATATTTATGGGGGCTGGAGAGGTGGCTCGGGGGTTAAGCCTCTGCCTTGCAGGCAGAAGGTCCCGCATTTGGATCCTAGACCCCATGTATAGATGTCGAGCAGAAGCAGGGGCAGTCTGTGTTTCTGGTCCTGGTAGGGCAGAGCCTGTGAATCCCCTGGCAGAGTAAACAAGGAGGAGGTGGAGGCGTCCATGGTGGTTCCTGAATTCACCCATGGTTCTACACACATACACACACACACACACACACACACACACACACACACACACAACTGAATAAATAAAAAATATATATTTATGTATCCATTTATACATAAAACAACTGTATATAAATTATACATATACTCATTGAACATACATATAGTTCTTTTATGTCAAGTGTGAAGTCTATATAGTAACTCTTTTTATGTTAATGATGTGTATTAGCATATGTTTTAGAATTATTTAACCTTTATTATATGTATGGACATATAAAATGAACTAATAAATATAAAGCAAGGTCCAAAGGCTCAGTTGGTAAAAGTTTTGCCCCCTCCACACACTCACACTCACAGAAACACAAGACCTGAGTTTAGATTCCTAGCACCACATATAAAGCCAGTCATGGTGGTGTGCCTGTAATACCTATAATCTTTGGGTTGGGGAGGCAGGGAAGGGAGGATACCTGGGAATTGTCAACCAGCTAGTCTAGCTGAATCAGAGAGTCCCAGGTTCAGTGAGAAACAGCAGGTCAAGAACTAAGGTGAGAGAGAGCACATCTGACATAGACTTCTCTCACACGCATGCATGCGCATACACATATGAACAGTCACACGCATGCATGCTCATGTACATGTGCACACTGTCCTACATACATGCTCACGTGCACATGTGCACTCTCCTACATATGCACACTCCCTTGTACATACACACTCCTTGTTCATGCATGCTATATGCACCTGTACTCACAGAAACATGTCCAGAATAGAAACAATAGTCCAATAGGAGACTGTGATTGAAGTAAAAGCTTGGAAACTAAAGTTGCAATGATAAAAACAAAGATGGAGAGAAACAATTAGAACCTGGATATATTTTGAAGTTAAAGCATAAAGCATAAAAATAAAGATATTAGCCAAGTAAGAGTACAAATTTAAATAAAAACTATAGTTTCAAAGCACTTACCCATAGCATGTCAAAATGCCTGTAGTCAGAAGTGATGTGATAGGAGAAGTAGACAGGTTCACCTTCCAGGTGGAAACTTAACACTCTCCAAAAAATAAGGCTCTAACAAGTAGCCTGTGAAATCAGTATGAATTGAAAAGACTCGAGTAGCACCACCAACCAACTTGGTCTAATTGATATTTGCAGAACATGATGGCAAACAACTGGGAAGCTAACTCTCTCCCATTGCACATGGAATGTTCTCCATGACAGGCCATGTGCTGTACCATGAAATTAGCCCAGATAAATCTCAAACAACTCAAATCTTGAGTGTGCGTTCTTTGACCTAAGTAGAATTAAACTAAGATCAACCATGGGAAGCTAGCTAGATATGTCTGTCCTTAATCGATTTGGCAGTGTTAATGCAAAACCCAGCTCTCTTCTCAAAGGGATGTTTATTCTAGAAGCAAATAGAAGTGACCATGATATTGTAACATGGAATCAGGTTGGCCCAAATACAAATAAAAATCTCACATTGAAATGATTTTAAATTTTATAATAAAATACAGTTTAGAGTATCTATTTTTTATGAAAAAGAAAAAATTTAATTTGATAGATGTATATACTATGTGCATTTAAAGATCACAGTACTCCAATGTTTCTCAGTGTTGTGTTCATTATCGCCTCCCTCTGAAAAAATTAATTTACATTTTCTCTAATGAGAAAAATTAAATCTTAAGTAATAAGATTTTGTCAGATAGAATTGACTTCATACTGCCACACATCATTGTAATAGCCAAGAATTTCTTCACTCGTCACCAATTACCCATTTTCATTTCTTTGGGGGCATCATTGCCTAGACTGAGAAAACATGCTGTGCATATGTAGTGATGAGCACCATATGGTCTCAAGTATAGAAATCCCAGAATGACAAAATTAATCTGTGTCATGATAAAAAAAATAAAATAACAGTTGCTTAAAATGAAGCAGGAAATAGGTGAAACGGTTCAGGAGTTAAAGCCTTTGGCTTGCAGGCAAAAATACCTGAGTTTGGATCCTCAGATCCTGGGTAAAAATTCCAGACAGATAAGGTGTCAGCCTGCAACTCCAATCCTGAAAGACAGAGCTTGGGAAACCCCAGAGCAAAGGAGTAAAGAGGAAGAGCAATCCAGGATAATTCCCAGTGTCATCCTTGGCCAGCCACAGACACACATACTCAAAGTGCCCTCTTGTAAACACATCTGCACACATGTGTACGTACACACACACACACACACACACACACACACACAGTCACACACACAAAAAAAGAATATAATTTAGCATTTGCTACACAGATTAGTAATATTTGGAGTTTGGAAAGCTACACAAGGTTTCATTCATTAATAGAGAAATGAATAAAAATTCCATTTTTATTTCTAAATGTTTTATAAATGCTAAACCAGTAAAGAAAAATATGGCATGAGGAGATCAAATCAATATATCACACTCTGATCTTTATATCTTTGTAAATTGCCTCAAGTTCTATACTGCTAGAGAACCCTGACTAATATATTTGAAAAAAAAAGTAAGTGAATCAAACAGAACTGGGATTTGAAAAGTTCAGACCCAGCATATTCCAGCCCAAGTGTGAAAAATATATTTTATCTGGAAGTTGAGATCCTCATCTTTTCCATTACATTTACATAATCATTCAATAGTATCATCCAATCAGTAGCTGTATCAATTGAATAATTAGGATGGGTGCTCAGGATCTCAGAGGAATTCAGTGCAAATTTGTTCTTTTTGGTTCAGCATCAACTCAGACGTAGAATTCTGCACTGCACCTGAGCTCATTCACATTGGGGCAGGATCAGACAAACATAGAACTGTTTAGGTTTCATAAACTCAGGAGACCAAGGAGTTTCTTTTCCTGTTCATTCACTCATACATTCATGATGAATTCATTCATTTATCAGTCACTTCTCATTTCCTTTCTCTGGAGACCAACAGGAAGTTGCCCACACTGGAATAGTCTGATCCTAGTTTTAAGAGTACTGAAATTAAGGTACTGTTTTTGAAAGGAAGGTAACTCTGACGCTGAGGGCTGGTTGGCAAGGGCTGAGAAGGATACCCGTGAATGAAAAAAAAAAAAAAAAGGAGCTAACAATGAAGTTCTTACCTATCATGTTTGGGGAAAGACACTGAACTTCTTGACATGATGGCATGGTTTCCATTGACTTTGAAAACTTAATCTTAAAAAAGATCATTTGATACCAATATGGATGCAGCCAAGGGCAGTACAGGAATAGCAAAACCAAAAACAACAAACCATAATTCAGAACACCAAAGACCCTACATTAATTACCTGGGACCAGCCAGAGAACTTTGTGGAAAAGGTTGTTAAGAGTCTAAAGATGGGGAGGACCAATGATATGCAAGATACTCCACACAAGTTAGGGCTGCAGCAGCCAGGATTGGACTTTGCTTGATCTACACAATGGCTGACATATCAATGACCGCCCCCCCCCCCAAAGTCTAGCAGGGATCACAGAGAAGAAGGCTTCAGGCAGTAGGATCTTAGAGGCAAGGGGTTAAACAGTCAAAATAGAATTCCCATGGTAATGGGGAGTCCAAGAAGGGGTGCCAGGTTATGCCACTGAGTCCTGAACCCTCACTAGGGTAGAGGACTTACAGGGAGGTTCAGCGCCCACATAAATGGATGCTTCAGGGGATGGGAGGGATGAAGGTGGAGGCACTGGGAAAGGGGAAGAGAAGAAGAGCGGTGAAAGAAAAGGGAAAGGGGGGAGGGCACAATGAGGGATGATGGGGGAGGGGAGCAGGAGGGAGAGGAAGGAATTACTTACTGAGCTTATATGATTAGAAAAAAAATAAAATGTGGGGAAAAAAAGAACATGGGGCATAGGTCAGCAGAAATACTGACAGGTGTGGATATGTAATGTTAATTCCGTCCATTTGCTTATGCCTCTTGAAACACAGTGAATGCCAGTTGGGGCTTGAGGATGAGGGAGTCTAAGTTTAGACTTTATGTTGAACTTTACAATTGATTTTTGTAATGAGAGCTAGAGAAGGTTTAGTTTTCATGACCTAGTTCTCTAATTAAGATGAATTGAGTAAAATAGCAATTTATTTCCTGTATTCTCTTGGCACCCCCATGACAATACACATGAAGTCTTATGGCTTCTATGTGCAAGAGGAATTGGATATGACTCCCAGTGCTTCATCTTGGACTTAGTATTTTTTTTACATATGTCTCCTGCTTTGGTTAGGAAGTAACAGTTAACAGCCAATGTACAGAAAAAAATTTACTTTTTGATTGGGTACAAAAGTAAATGAAATGCCTTTGAATCCAGTAAGTCTGCAAAAGATTGTCTCTACTCATCAATAAATGGATTGCTTTCAACATTTGTTTAATTTTTCCTACTGTGATCAAAAGAGACTCTCTTACACCAAAACTGCAAAATGATATGTGAAACTAAAAGCCACTCATACTAATGTCAGACTAGCCTTGAAGTTGAGTTGGGAACCCCACTTCTTAAAAATGTGCTATTTCAGTAATTATATCACCACTGGTTGATGCTTAAATAAAGTGCCTTTTCCCTCCTTGGGTCACCGAACTGGAATAGTGAAAAAGACATGGAGAGCCAGAGAAAAAGAGAGAATAAATTCACCCATCATAACCCTTGTTCCCATCTTGGGAAATGGAGTCTTGCAGTGTAGATGTGTTTCACACAGTGTCATCGCTAGACTCAGAACTAATTCCCTCCATTAAACCTTGTGAACTAAACAAATTAAACTTTAGAAAGGTTGTGTAATGGTTAAGTGTTAACAGTTTGACAGATTCTGAAATCATCTAGGGAAGACAAAGTCTCTAACACACTAGTGTGTAAAAAATTCCTTAGACTCTGGGCATGCCTGTGAGGGATTAAGTAGTTTAAAGTAATTTCCTCAGGATGACCCACTCTGAAGGAGGGTGGGACCATTGGCTCTACATGGCAGGAAAAAAAAAAGAGAGTTTATTTAGCACAGGTATCCTCATTCTCTGCAATGTGACAAGCTGTCTCTGCTTAGCGTGCCCTTGGACTAGGAACCAAAGTAAACACTCCTTTAGAAACAGGAAATGTATCAAGACTGGCAGTAAAGTGTGATATTCATGATGAAATCACTAGAGCCAATTAGATTCTACTTTTAGTTTCTTTCCTTTGTTATATGGTGTGAATATTCCATTCTACTTTTAGCTTCTGTCCCTTTGTTATATACAGTGTGAATTTTCTATTCTACTTTCACTTTGGTTTTTTGTTATATAATGTGAATATTCAGAATTTTAATTTCCCCATGACTTCTTGCTGAGCATGTTTATCCAGCTCCTAATTTTTCTTTTTAGTAAGGATGCCTGACTTATTGGGTCAAATCTTTTCTATGACTTCATTTTAACTTTCTAAAGACACTTTTTCTAAATCGGGTCATTCTTTGAGTTATTGGTGATAAAGACTTCTTCATATGAATTTGTTATGGAGAAACACAAAGCTAGATATGGCAGAATGATGTTTCCATTCCTTGAACACATAACCACTGAAGTGTTACTGAGTGACAGGCATAAGTGCTAATGTTGTGGGGTTGACTCTCTAGAAGTCTGTATGTATCTGGGTTCCTACGTTCACAGTCAAAGATTGAAACCAGACCACATGTAGAAGATTAAGGTACAGGTTATTAGAGGGGAGGAAGAATGGAGCTCATGGACTCCAGACATGGAGTGCCATGAGGGGGCAGGCACCCTCGAGAATTCATGGATTCCAGGGGTCAAGAGGTGGAAAAGCTCCTTGGATTCCAGAACTCCACACATGGAGTGCCATGAGGGGCAGGTGCCAAAGATGGGTGACGAAGTCAGGTATAGTTATGCATTTAGATAAGCCTGGGAAAAATGGCCTTATCCCATTGGTTAGCTCCAGTTTTTGTAAACCCAATTGGAGCTTTTTTGATTCTCTACATTTCATTGGTCTATACACCCTGGAGCCCAAACCAGTTGATCTTGTGCCTGACTTCAAGACAGGGTTTTCTACAATGGAGAATTGAGGGAAGTTGACCACCTTATCTCTTGTGAAGGAATGAAGTCAGTTTCTTCATAGGTGCAGGGGGTGTTCCTGCAGGATAATCCCAGCAGTGGGGAGATGGCTTCAGAGAGGGTCAACATGGGCTGCTCTAGACCTGCCTAATTAGAAGAGTCAGCCATGAACTCAACAGATAAGGTCTCTGCCTGAGTCATCTCCCTTGTACCTGCTTAGTCTACATGGCTTTCCAGCACACCCCATTGGACTCTTATGAATTTATTCCATATGGTATTTTAACAATTAAACTTCACTTCATTTTTCAAGCAACTAAAAGGGAATGGTCCCTTTCCAAAACTGGTACAATGAATAAATAATTCAGCCGCACTTAACAAATGGATTCATTCCAGGTAGAGGTGAAGTTTGCCTCTTAGGAAAGCTGTTGATTTGATTATAGGTCTCCAGAATGACCCTTACAGAATTAATTCTGGCTATTCATCAAGCAATATAGCATACAACAAATAAGCACATTAATTGCTATTTAACATGTATTGCTTGGTATCAGTGCTGCATTTCTAAGTTATTGAAATGCTTAATCAACTCTAGGAGTGAAGCAGTTTATAAAATGACATACTTGTGACTCTCTGAAATGGTCTTGCAATAGTTTTTATTCTTTTTTTATTAAAAATTTAATTATACATTTTAAAATTTTTTACCAGTTCCCTCCCTCCCCTCTCCTCCCCCTTCCCTTCCCCCAGTGCCTCCCCCCCAATTCCCAGAGAGTCCTTTATTGTATACGCCTAACTCTCCATTGGGTCCTCCTCTCCGATGACATATAAGGACCCAGTGGCATTTCCATAAGCCCTTTCTCTTGTTCCCCTTAAGCATAAGATCACTACTATGGCTGTCAATCCCTTGCCTCCAGGGGTCTCGGTGCCCTTAACAGATGCTAGACTTTATGAGGGCAACAGTGCGCTGGACATTGCGCAGGGCATGCAAAGTCCCATTACGATTGCTTTGGCCCCAACTATTGTTGAGAATCTTGCAAATCGTTGCTCCTCCCATCCTTTTGCTCTTACAATCTTACTGCCCCCTCTTCCGCAAATGTCCCTGAGCTCCAGGATGGGGAGAGATTAGGCTGTCCTAGTTCTATGTGATTGATATAGTCTCTGAAGTTCTGGATTGTGGTTTGTTGATTTTCTTTTGCAGTTTTGCTGCTCCTGCAATTCCCTTCACTCCATTCTGCTGGGCACTGTATGTCACCCCCTGGCCAGAGACAAAAAGCTGTTAAACTGGAGTCTTGTTGTAATAGCACATTCAAGGGTAGATGTAATAAGAGTAGGAAACCTCCCTGAGGGAGGGGTCCATCACCCATTTGCAAAATGATTACTTTTTATCTGCTAGACTATATGCCCTCCCCTTCTGGTGAGATCAGGAAAGAACGTCTGTGAACTTAACCAGGTTTCTCATTACTTACTTGCAGACCTTGATGGAGGCCTATTTTCTCTGCTGTAACATGGTCTCCTCTCTCCTTGTTTCTGGTGTGGCCCTCCTAACCCATCTCTCTTGTTCATAATCCTTGCAATTACTGTGTTTCATAGGTTTACTTTTGAGTGTCTCAATGTGGGCTGGGTGAGTTTGGTACTAGGAGCCACCTATTAGGGAGTACATACGGCGCTTAATTTTCTGGGTTTGGGATACTTCACTTAATATAATTCTTTCTAATGACATCCATTTCCCAGCAAATTCCAGTAATTCATCATTTTTGATGGCTGAGTAGTACTCCATTGTATAGATGTACCACATTTTCCTTATCCACTCGTCAACTGTTGGACATTTAGGTTGATTCCATGACTTTGCTATTGTAAACAGTGCTGCTATGAACATGGTCGAGCTTGTGCTATCTAGGCGAACCTCTGCTGCATGGGGGGTTATTCCCAAAAGTGGGATAGCAGGGTCATATGGCATTTCAATCTTTAATTTCTTTAAGAATCTCCAGACGGCTCACCAGAGTGGCTGTATGAGCCTGCATTCCCACCAACAATGTAGGAGAGTTCCCCTCTCTCCACATCCTCTCCAGCATTTGTTGTTGTTTGTATTGTGGATTTTTGCCATCCTGACCGGGGTGAGATGATATCTCAGGGAAGTTTTGATTTGCATTTCCCTGATGGCGAAGGAAGTGGAGCATTTTTTAAGATAATTGTTAGACATTTTAATTTCATCCCTGGTAAAGTTTCTTTGAAGTTCCAGGGCCCATTTTTTAATTGGGCCAGTGTTTTCCTTGGAGTTTAATTTTCTAAGTTCTTTGTGCACTCTGGACAGTAGAGCTCTGTCAGATATGTGGTTAGTGAAGATTTTCTCCCATTCTGTGGGTTGCCTTTGAGCTCGTGTGACAATCTCTTTATCTGAACAGAAGCTCTTTAATTTCACAAGATCCCAACTGTTGAGAGTTGGTAGCAGTGATTGTGCCATTGGATGTCTGTTTAGGAAGTGTTGGCCTAGCCCAATCAGCTCGAGGGAGTTCCCTATCCTTTCAACTATGGTTTTTAAAGTCTCTGGCCTGATATCAAGGTCCTTGATCCATTTGGAATTAAGTCTTGTACATGGTGACAAGTACGGGTCCAGCTTTAATCTTCTACATGTGGAGATCCAGTTTTGCCAGCATCATTTGTTGAAGATGCTGTTCTTTTTCCATTGGATTCTTTGGGCCCCTTTGTCAAAGACCAAATGGCTGTAACTTTGTGGGCTTATATCTGGGTCTTCAATCCTTATCCATTGATCTGTGTGTCTATTTTGGAGCCAGTACCAGGCTGTCTTTATAACTATGGATTTGTAGTATAGACTTAGGTTTGGTATGGTAATACCTCCAGCTGTGTTTTTGTTACTCAGGATTGTTTTTGCTATCCTGGGTCTTTTGTGCCTCCATATGAACTTTGAGATTATTTGGTCAACTTCTTTGAAGAATTGCTTTGGGATTTTGATTGGTATAGCATTGAATCTGTATATTGCCTTTGGTAGGATGGTCATTTTTACAATGTTGATTCTGCCAATCCAGGAACAAGGGAGGTCTTTCCACCTTCTGGTGTCTTCTGCAATTTCTTTCTTTAGGGTTTTAAAGTTTTCATTGTAAAGGCCTTTTACCTCCTTAGTTAGGTTTATACCAAGGTATTTCATTTTTTTAGGGGCTATAGTAAATGGTATTGTTTCTCTCAAGGCTTTTTCACTTCTTTCATTCTGGGCATATAGGAAGGCCTCTGATTTTTGCACATTTATTTTGTATCCTGCCACCCTGCTGAACTTCTCAATTAGTTCCAGGAGCTTCCTGGTGGAGTTTTTGGGATCACTCAGGTATAAGATCATGTCATCTGCAAATAAGGATAGCTTGACTTCTTCCTTGCCGATTTGAATCCCTCTTATGTCCCTTTCTTGTCTTATGGCTTCAGCTAAGACTTCAAGTACAATATTGAATAGAAGTGGTGAGAGTGGACAGCCTTGTCTAGTTCCTGATCAAAGTGGGAATGCTTCCAATTGTTCCCCATTGAGCATAATCCTTGCTTTGGGCTTGTTGTATACAGCTTTTATAATATTCATAAAGTTCCTTCCATTCCTACTGTCTCTAGCGTTTTGATCATAAAAGGCTGTTGGATCTTGTCAAAAGCTTTTTCTGCATCTATCAAGAGTATCATGTGGTCTTAGTCTTTGGACTGGCTTACATGATGAATTACATTTATTGATTTGCAGTATGTTGAACCAACCTTGTGTGCCGGGGATGAAGCCTACTTGGTCCCCATGAATGATCTTTTTAATATGTTTTTGAATCCGATTTGCTAAGACTTTGTTGAGAATCTTTGCGTCTGTGTTCATCAGGGAGATCGGCCTATAGTTTTCTTTTTTAAGTGAATCTTTATTAGGTTTTGGGATTAAAACGATATTAGCTTCATAGAAGGAATTTGGTAGTGTTCCTTCCTTTGCTATTTGATGGAACAGTTTAAGGAGTATTGGTGTTATTAACTTCTTAAATGTCTGGTAGAACTCTGTGCTGAATCCATCTGGTCCAGGACATTTTTTGGTGGGAAGATTCGAGATTACTTCCTCAATTTCCTTATATGTTATAGGACTATTTAAATAATTCACAACTTCCTGATTCAATTTAGGTAAGTTGTGTTTACTTAGAAATTCATCCATCTCTTTTGTGTTGTCAAACTTCACAGAGTATAAGTTTTTGAAATATGATGTTATAATTCTCTGGATTTCTTGGGTATCAGTAGTGATAACTCCATGTTCATTTCTAATTTTGTTAATTTGGGTTTTCTCTCTCTTGCTTTTGGTTAGTTTAGCTAGGGGTGTATCAATCTTGTTGATTTTTTCAAAGAACCAGCTTTTTGATTGGTTGATTTTTTCTATCGTTTTCTTAGTCTCGATTTCAGATATTTCTCCCCTTATTTTGCTAATCTCTTCTCTTCTACTGCTTTTGGGATCAGATTGCTCTAGTTTCTCTAAAGCTTTAAGCTGCATTGTTAAGTTGTTTATTTCTGATGTTTCCATTTTTTTGACGTGGGCATTAAGAGCTATGAACTTACCTCTTAGAACAGCTTTCATTGTGTCCCAGAGATTTTGTTAAGTTGTATTTTCATTATCATTCACTTTCAGGAAATCTTGAATTTCCTTTTTAATTTCTTCCTGAATCCAGTTCTCATTCAGCATCATAGTGTTAAGTTTCCAGGAGTTAGTGTATTTTCTCTTGTTTGATGTGTTGTGGGGTGCGGAATGCCTCTTGTATATGCCTCTTGTGGATGTCCAGCTTTAGGCCGTGGTGGTCTGATAGGGCACAGGTTAGAATTTCAACTTTCTTGTATATGTGTAGATTCATTTTGTGGCCCAGTATGTGATCTATTTTGGAGAAAGTTCCGTGTGCTGCTGAGAAATATGTGTATTCTTTGGTGCGTGGGTGAAAAGTTCGATAGAGATCTGTGAGGTCCATTTCTTTCAGGGTTTGATTAAGTTCCAAAGTGTCTCTGTTAAGCTTTTGACCTGTTGATCTATCCCATGTAGAGAGGTCGGTGTTGAAGTCCCCAAGAATTATCGTTTGGGGGTTGATTTCATGCTTTAGACGCTGTAGGGTTTTCTTAATGAATGTGGAGGGGCCCGTATTGGGTGCATATATGTTCAGTATTGTGAAATCTTCCTGGTGAATTGTACCTGTGACTAAAATGTAGTATCCATCCGTGTCTCTTATAATTTTTTTTGGTTTGAAATCCACTTTGTCTGATAGCATAATGGCTACCCCTGCCTGTTTTCTGCTTCCATTTGCTTGTAGAATTGTTGACCAGCCTTTTATTTTTAGAGCGTGCCTATCTTTTGTGGTGAGATGGGTTTCCTGCAGGCAACAGATTGATGGATTGTGATTTTTAATCCAAGTTTGTAATCTGTGTCTCTTGATCGGTGAATTAAGTCCATTAACATTTAGTGTTATAATGGAGAAACTATTGTTAATTCCAGACATTTATTATGTTTAGTAGCTTTTATAAGTATATTGCTTCGCTTTTAATGGTGTTATATTTACCTTCTGTTCTCCTGGATATGCCTGTTTTTTTCTTCAAGCTTGAGTATCATTTCTAGCATTTTTTGAAGGCCTGGTTTGGTGGCCATGTATCCCTTAAAGTTGTCTTTGTGCTGGAAAATTTTTCTTTCTCCCTCGATCATGACTGATAGTTTTGCAGGGTAAATCAGCCTGGGTTGACATTTTTGCTCATTCAATACTTGAAGTATGTCTCTCCAAGCTCTTCTTGCTTTTACTGTTTCGACTGAGAAGTCATTTGTTATTTTAATAGGTTTGCCTTTAAAAGTGACTTGTTTTTTCTCCCTTGAAGCTCTCAGCACCAGTTCTTTATCTTGAATGTGGAGTGTTTTAACTATTATTTGCCGCCGGTGTGCTTCTATTTTGGTCGTATCTGTTTGGGGTGCGGAATGCCTCTTGTATATGAATGGGCCTCTCTTTTTTTAGATGAGGAAAGTTTTCCTTGATGATCGTTTGAAAAATTTCCTCAGGGGTGGTATTTTGAGATTCTTGCTCCGGTATTCCATGAATACGCATGTTAGGCTTCTTCAGGGTGTCCCATATCTCTTGGATATTTCTCTCAAGTATCTTTTTGGCTTTAACAACCTCTTCCATTGAGCTGGTTAGTACTCCCACTTTATCTTCAAGGTCTGAAATTCTGTTTTCTGCTTCATTAGTTCTGTTGATAAGACTCTCTGTGGCGTTCTGGGTTGAAGATAACTTGTCTTTTAGCTCAGTTTTAAACTCTGCTTGAGTTTGTTTTAACTGCTCTATGCCACTTTTTGTTTCTTGCACTGTTTTTCTCAACTCCTCCAGATGTCTGTTGTGTTCCTCTTCAAAGCGATTGATTCGATTATGTAATTCCTCCCGGATTTCCTCTTTCATAGTATTGAACATGGTAATGATCATATTTTGAAAGTCGTTATCCTGGGTCAGGCTTTCTTGGCCTTTTTCCATGGGTTTGTTCTTGTTGGAATCTAACATTATGGGATTAATTTCTTCAGTGGGAAATTTGTTTACTTGAGTGTTGCTTCTCATGGATTTGCACTTTGACTTTGGCATTGTCATTTTAACTCTTAACATCTCTCAATTTCACTAAACTGAATTATTTGGCCTGGGGTACTGGTGGGCGGGGCCCGAACGGGGACTCACCTAGGGCGTGGGGTGAGGCCCGGGTGGACTGCGCGTGTCCCGACCACGGAGCGGGGTGGGGTGAAAAGGGACGATGGGCGCGTCGGCGTGGAGCTATTAAACCCGAGGGCAGCTGGGGCGGGGCCCGGGCGCAGGGGGAGGTCCTCCTCGTCCCTCGGCCCCCGCACGGCTCCGGCTGGATGGCGGGAGTCGGAGCCGGGTCCCTGTGGGCTGACCTGGGGGTCCTAGAGCGCGCGGTGAGAGCCCGGCTGGATCTCGCGTACGCGTCCCGACCGGCGGAGCGGGGGGTGTGGCGAAAGGGGCAGTTTTTATTCTTTTAAAAATATTTTATTTACTAGAAAAAGGAACAAAAGCAAGTGATACTGACTGTGTGTCTGAGAGAGAGAGAGAGAGAGAGAGAGAGAGAGAGAGAGAGAAATTACACATGTGCTTGCCATAGTACATAGGTAGAAGCTAGAAAACAGATTTTAGAAGTCAATTCTCTCCTTCCACAATGTGGGTTTGAACAGATAGCCACATTTGCAAGCAGGCGGCTTGATGGGTAAACTTCGTACATAACATATAATAACCCTAGTTTGATCTGACATGTCCTGCAAAGGCCATGGGCCAAAGACTCGGTCATGGTACCTTTGGGAAGTGATGCAATGTTTAAACCATGGGGTCTAGTAGAAAGAATTGAGGCAGGTCCTTAAAGAAAATATCGGTGGAACCCTTTCTTCCTAGAAAGCATGAAGTAACATTTTCCTTATCCATCTGTTCCCTTCCATGATATGTGTGACCCACAGGTCAGTCCCAGCGAAAGAGGACCAAGCAACTGTGAATGGAAATCTCTAAAACCAAGTGTCGGGTTAAACCTTCCCTCCTTCAGGTTGATCTGCCTTAGGTGTTTTGCCACAGTGGCAGAATACAGCAGACACATAAGGCAAAAGAAAGCGTCTTGTGAAAAGCAAGACTGACAGATCCTAGAAGACGATCTTCAGGCATGAGAGTGAGCAGGTATTTACACACGGGAATTTCCTTAAATGGTGTCCACAAACCAGTGGGGGGGGGTGAACGCACTCATTGCTACCTTAAAAGTCTGCCCATCTCTTGAGAAAGTGAGTTAAAGTCCTTTTAGCAAGTGTCTCTTTGACCAATGAGGCTCAGTCCTGTGTTTGCTGGAATCAAGGACGTATCTGTGGAATAGTGTGGTCCTTGGGCAAGGGTAGGATTCTGTCTACTGAATTGTTCATGGAAACTGATTCCCAGACCCCTGTGTTTCTTCTTCCTCAAACCCTTTTCCCAAGTCCCACATCCCATTTGCTTTGCTATCTCAACTGCAATGGACAAGTCTAAGTCACTGAGAGGTCTAAGGTGCCCAGTTATACACTACTGACATCTGTTCTCAGACATGATATTTACCTCTAGCACAACCTTCTCCAGCATTCAGGGCAAAGGTTTGCTTATGTATTTTTCTGTTCTGTTATGTGGTTAACTTTCTTCAAGATGGGAATCACATGTGTTTTACAAAGTGAACCTAGTGACCTAGAATGTGAAGAGACAGTTTAAAATGATAGATATGCCATCTAGTTCTTCCGCTAATAACTTGTTTTTCTTAAACTTAAGGCTAGGAAAGCAGAGTGTAAGTGAAGCCTTGATTGAAATGAGCAAGGGACTTTCTATCATGCATAGTTGGATGGCTCTTCAAAAATAAATGAAAAATAATAAGTGTTGTCTTTTCCATTCCACAAGAGTGCTGTGAGGATCATCTGGGATCTGTATGTGAAATGTTTTGTGAAAGACTGTGTAAGCATTAGGTTTGTTATAATCACTAGGGGAAAAAAATCAGTGTCATAAATCAGAATACGTCAGAACTACTTATGGAAAGAATAAGCACCCCAAGACACTCCGACTTGTTTTATTGTTAAAAATGCTTTTGACAATTTTGCTCCACACCATCAATATATAGTTTACTCAGCTGATATTGAAAGCACACTTTCTTTCTATATATTGCAAAACCATGACATTTGGCAATGTTAATTTAATTAAATGATGGGTTATTTGAATATCTTCATTTTGCAGAATGCTATCCTTGGAAGGCTATTTTTTTTTTGTCAAAATTGACTCTTAAATTCTACAATAGGCTTAAAAAGGCTCTTATAAGACAAAACAATGAAATCGTGCACAATGTGTTGACTTCTTTTTAATGTTTCTTTGAAACTGTATTTCCTCCTAGATTGCAATATTGTTCTTTTTGGTTTTTGGTGAGGACTATACAAATTACCATAAGTTAGTTGCTTTAAAACACATTTTTTGTTGTTGTTGAAGTATTGAGGAGTCCAGTTTCTTGCTTTTTTCTTGCTCTTAGAAGCATCTTCTATTCCTTGGATATCTTTCATGGGTCATGTTATCCACATACTTCCAATGTCATATCTTCCACATCCCTTTTTACGAATTTGCCTTCTACAAAATGCCTTGCTCTTAGCCTGGATCCACATGGATAATTAAAGATAGTTTTTCCATCTCAAATCCTTAATTTAATAGTACCTCTTTTCTACCTCAAAAGAGTCACTTCATCATATAAAGTAGAAGGTTTGCAAGTTCTAGAAGCATCCCTCAAGGGTCCTAGAAGATGCCTTGGGGAAGCCATTATTTATCAACCATCCAACTTTTTCCACTTTTTTAAAAATTATCATTTTTTAATAGCAATAGTGATAATGGATAACTATCTGGAGGTTGTAAACCATCGGTTGTGTATCTTATTAGTTTCCTTCACTAGGTTGCATGGGGCAGCTTTAGTTAATCTAAAACTTAGTCACATCTTTTATCTCCCATGGTTCCGAGGTCAGGGATATGTAGTCATTCCCGATGGCTTAGATGGGTGGTTCTGGGTCAGGTTTTCTCAAGGGATCCTGGTCCAGGCTGAATGTCCTCGGGCTGCACTATCTGAAGATAGCACTGAGTGGCAAAATCTGAATCTAGCTATCTGGTGAATAGAGACTGGCGATGCCTATTTGTGGGAGTTTTCAGTTCCTCACCAAATGTGCTTCCATAGAATCTTCCTCAGTGTCTCTATGGCAGTGCTATTGCCTCTCTCTAGAAAAGACACACCAAGAAGTAACAACATGAAATGTTTATTGTTTTTTACTTTGATAGCTAATCTTGACTGTCAACTTGATAGGACCAGAATCACTGTGCAAAGGACCAAAGAATATCTGCGAGGGATTTTTTTTTTTTTCTATTTAGTTAACCGAGGTTGGAAGACCCAGCCCCAATGCAGGAAACAGCATTGCACACACTAGGATCCCAGAGTGAATTGAAAGGAAAAAAGTTGGCAGCAGTCATCTCCCTAGCTGTGTTCTGAGTGCGTGCGCAATGTGAGCGGCTTCCTGATCCTGCCTTCATGTGTTCCCTGCTGCAATGGATTCCTCCCCCGGAAGAATGAGGGAGAATAAATCCTGCCTGCTCTAAGCTGCTTTTGTCATGTATTTTATCACAGCAACAAGACACATAGCTAATACCTACTCTCAGAAAATGTACAGCATCAAGTCCCCATATTCAAAGGAGGACCCCTGTTAGCCCCCTGGTCACTCTCTTTGGGGTGGTTGTTTCATAGGACACTACTGCGATATAAGCTCCCTACTTTTATGAAGTTTATGATTCTGAAGAAATGGCATACATTAAACAAGTGCTCACAATATTCACAAATGTATAAGTTAGCCAGTGTATTAGACTACCTAATGGCATGAATACCAGAAAAAATCTGTGGATCTGCAAGGAGCTTTATATAGGTGTATGCAAATTAGTGTTCTTTTGTTACTTGAAGATTACTAACAAAGTGTTACACGGCAACTGTTACTGCATAACTAGTTTTTATAATCTTGTTCTTTTGGGGGCAGGATCTCTAACCAAATCCAGAGCCTACCTAATAGATCTAGTCTGTCTAGTCAGCTTTCTCTGGAGACACTCAGAGAAAATGAGAATCTCTGCCTTGTGGTGTGGAATTGAGGGTAAGCTGCCATATCCACATGACATTTTACCTGGGATCTGAGGACTCAAACTCAGTCTTCTTGGTTGTGCAGCGAATGTTTTAAACGCTGAGCACTTCCCAGCCCAACTTCCTAAGTTCTTAAAGCCCAGTATTGAAAAGTCATTAAATGATCTTCTGGAGAAATAAATTATTGCTCCTAAGAGAATTAATCATATCAAGAGCTTGCTTGATGCATTAATCTTCACATTTAATTGGCACTGCAAGACTGAAGTACACTGCGTATTTTGCACATCCACGGCTCTGTGAAGTCACAGACAACATTTGAGGAAATAAAAGTGCTATCTGTTTGTTCTCTAGTCAAGTCAGGCAGCCGGGCACTGAGTATTGACTGGTCACTCTCTTTGGGGTGGTTGTTTCATAGGACACTACTGCAATATAAGCTCTCTACTTTTATGAAGTTTATGATTCTGAAGAAACAGCATACATTAAACAAGTGCTCACAATATTCACAAATGTATAAGTTAGCCAAGGATGGCAAAGGAAAGTTCCAAAGTACGACAGAGCTTTAGAACAGAGAGATAAAGGAGTTGAGAAAGACATTGAAACTGAGACTAAAGTTCCAAGCACTGCTACAGTGAAATGGGAGGTGAGACCAGGAGAATGCCTTCCAGCTCTTAAGCATGGTAGCCTGACATGTGCAATAGCCCATAAAAAATAAGAACATTCTCCATCTTAAGCAAGGTTGGAAGAGAGGACTATACAGGAAGTTTCTGTTTGACCTCCATGTGTGTACCTGTGCTCACTCACAAGCATAAACACACACACACCCTCTCACACACACATACACACATACATGCACATACACACATGCACACATGTGCACATACATCTTCTAGGACTTCTACAGGGGTCACTTTGTGCAATCTCTGATCACTTATAAAATCCATTATACCTCACTTAGCATTTTGGAGATTACTGACAAATTGCATACTCTGGTTTGAAATTAAGTGCATCTGCAAAGTATAGTTTTAATTTCTTTTTTTTAGCAGTTTCCAAAAGTGGTTCTGGATTACCTCATGGTTCCTTTCCTTATTACCAAAGAAGATAAAGAAGCAGGTAGCTGGGGTGATAAGGAAGCAGCTGCAGAGTGAGGGAGAGAAAGGAGGAGAGCAGGGCAAAGAGAGAGAGAGAAAAAAAGAGAGAGACACACTATCTCGTCAAACAGAACCTACATTTTATTTTTCTTTATCAGTAGGTGTGAAGTTGTGAAGTTATGCACGGGGTTGGCTGAGGCCTGCAGAGAAACAGCAGAAATTCCTTCTTACAGCTCCATCAGAAGTGCTAAGATTGAGCAGACACTTCCACAGCCAGAAAAGCAGATTACAGCGCAGTCTTTCTTTCCTGGGCTATTTATAACAACAAAGATTGTTCTGTCATCAAGAACAAGTTTGAAACCAGGTTCTTTACTGAGGACGCTTATTGTCCTATGAATTTCTTTTGAGTGGCTGTATTCCCTCCTGCATTTGTACTTCATATATTTATGATTCGGGCCTAGAAGTGAAGTAAAAATCATCTTTGGTCCTGCTGTCCCTTCTGGATCATTCTCTAGCTTTCCTAAATTCTACACAACATGTGTTAATCTCATGTCAAAAGACCACACCTAGATGCAATGTGTGTATCAATGAACTCCCAGGCATTGACCCTCATGTACCACGGACCCCATCTCTTCTAAAGACTCTTCCATCTCATTTCTTTGGATGCCCCACCAAACACAAGCTTCTGATCATTGAAATCACACTCAGCTGTTTTTACATGACATCAGAAGAAATCCATTGCGACCAGAACAATCCATTGCATGTGACATCCTTAGGCCATGGTAGATGGATTATGTTGGTCTAGTCTTTTCCTTGCTATTTTGTAGCTATTATCATTAATCCATGGTAGTTAGTAGTAATGGCAATCTTATTACAATTTACCTTGTGATAATCCAACAGGAAGATAATTAAACACTGAGTAATGAAAAAATGATTTATTCTTCCAGGCTTGTTTGCTTGTCAAAGACAGTGATCTTTTAAAATAAGACTATTAAGACAAAAGCAAGTGAAAAACAAGTAAACACATTGCAAAATTAGATTAATGGTGGCATATGCATGCACTTGTGCAACTATCACCACACTAAAAGGAGACTATATCCATATTGCCAATATGCTTTCTCATGTCCCTTTGGAATCCATTATTTCTCACTCCTATTACCATGAACCTATTTTTTTAAATTTATTTATTTATTCAATTGTGTGTGTGTGTGTGTATGTGTGTGTGTGTGTGTGTGTGTGTGTGTGTGTGTGTGTGTAGAACCATGAGCGACACCTCTACCTCCTTGTTTTACTCTGTCCTGGGATTCACAGGCTCCACCCTACCAGGAGCAGAAACCAGGCTGCCCCTGCTTCTGCCGGGTGTCTATACGTGGGGTCCAGGATCTGAACTCAGGACCTTCCGCCTGCAAGGCAGAGGCTTAACCCCTGAGCCACCTCTCCAGCCCCACCATGAACCTATTGATTTGCTTTCTGTTACAATTAAATTGCATTTCCTATGTGTCTACATAAGTGGAATACAGAGGATGTATTATTTTAATTTGATTTCCCTCAGCATAATGTTTCTTCTATTAATCTATGTCTGTACTGACAATAATTTCTTCTTTATTTGTTGCTATTTTCCATTGAATACATCAGCCATAACTTTTTTTTAATTTAAGTGTTAATGGACATTCAGATTACATGTGGCTTTGCATTATGACCAGCAAATCCACAAACACTCATGCTACTCTTTGGATGTATAGATTCTCTTGAGAAAGCACCTGAAAATAGGATGGAATGAGAAAACAGTAAATGCATGCTTAACTCTTTATGAAATTGCCAAATCATTTCCCAAAGTCACACCACCATACTGCTTTCTAAATAACCATGAATAAGAACTCTATTCACCATTCAATTCCAGGAAAATATGATAGTTAGGATTTTATTGCTTAAGTGTTAACTATTCTGAGTGTTTATGGCACAACACTGTGGTTTTGATTTACATTTCCATGGCATCTAAAGGTCTGAAGCATTTGTTTCTGTGCTTATTTGCATTTCACATATATTCTTTTTTTCATGAAATATCAGTTCAAATCACTTGGACATTTTATTGAGTAATTCTTGCTATTGAGTTGCAAGTTTCCTTTTTTTTGTATTTGGCATTCTTTTTCTTACATACAATTTCTAAATATCTTTCCAGTTTCTGGATTGTTCCTTTATTTTCTTTTCTTCTAATTTACTGATGAATTTTGTTCTCAGACAATTTTGGACACGTACATCACACTTCCCTCTATTTTTTCTTATCTCTTTCCTACCCCTGCCAACTCCGTTTTCTGTCAAGTCTCCTTCTTAAAATCATGTCCTATATTTTGTTTTATTTCTCATCCCACTGAGTTTTTTTAAAATTTTTTTATTTATTATTTATTCAATTGTGCATGTGTGCGCGCACGTGTATGTATGTGTGTCTGTAGAACCACGGACGCCTCCACCTCCTCCTTGTTTACTCTGCCCCGGGATTCACAGGCTCCGCCCTACCAGGACCGGAAACGCAGGCCGCCCCCGCTTCCTCCGGCGTCTATACGTGGGGTGTAGGATCCGAACTCAGGACCTTCTGCCTGCAAGGCAGAGGCTTAACCCTTGAGCCACCTCTCCAGCCCCTCACCCCACTGAGTTTAACCAGGGTCTTTTGTGCGGAATCCCGAGTGGAGGATTACCAACAGGAACCCACAATAGAGATGGTTACTGATACCAAGTCTACAGTGGACCATCTGGTAAGTTGACCAGCTATGAAGAGAGAAACCCACAGGGCCTTACAAAGTACTATTGAACAATAGGCAACTACAAATTGGGAGGGGGGGAGAGGTATTCAGTGTATGCTATAGGGGAGCCTGCTAAATTCCCTTCATTCTCTTCATGGAATGTTTCAAAGAGGAAACTGAGATAGGTAACTCATCTTGCCTAAAACTATCCACCTGGTAGATGATGGATTTGAATTTTTAGCTTGTCTTTTTTTTTTTTTTAAAGTCTGTGTGTGTGTGTGTGTGTGTGTCTATGTATATGTATTATCAGAGGGCACTATGTGTGCCTGTGGAGGCCCAAGGGTAACTTCAGGAATCACTCTTGACTGTATTGCTTCTTCTTTGCTCTGCTCTGTAGTTTCCTAGGCTCTGACCACCAGGACTGGAAGTGTAGGCTGCTGCCATTTCTGCTTGGTATTTTTACATGGGATCTAGGATTCTGCTTATGAGATAGAGGCTTAACCCCTGAGCCATCTCTCCAGCCCCGAACTTAAGTCTTAATAGTTTTCCTACTTTATTATACATGGATATTTTGCTAAATTGCTCAAGAATCATAAAATGATTTACTTACACTGAAATATAATACTGTTGGTTAATGTCTACTTTAGAATTTTAGCTCTTGAGTATTGAGTCTCCATCAAAGAAGAACACATGGTTCCTGTGTATCTTATTAAGGTCTCAGATTAGTATGGGGAGAAAGTGACAATATTGAATGATATGATGAATGCTATAATAATGATAAATGGCACAATAGAGGCAGGAACTGATGAAGGGATGGTTTGTTGAGATATGATCAGATTTTACAGACTTTTGGTCAGAGTCTAAAAGATGCAATGAGTTTAGAAATGAGAAGGAATGATATTACACGATGTGAACATGGCCTTCGGAAACCTGTAAGAATTGGGATTAAACATCAGACTTCTAGGAGAATTGAACAAAGATGCTGCTTAAATAAATATTCACTAGGCTGGTTTGCATGCTTCTTTGCATAGACTTTTTCCTAGCATAGACTTTTTCCTATAGATGACTAGTTGTGTATGTTTATCCTGTTACAATAAAACTGTGGTCTTAAAATATTTATTTAGGCTCAGTGCAAATGATTGGAAAATGGGCATGGGATTTGAGGTCAGGAAACAACAAGAAGCCTACTGTAATTGGAGAATAGTGGTTAAGCTGACAGAAATTGATCTGGTGGAGTGGAAGGACTGGATTTATGAGATAATTTTAAAGAATAATCAATAGTTCAGTTGTAGACTATGTAACAGTGAATGAGGCAGATTAAAGATGATACATTAGATTATTAGCTAAGAAAGAACCATGGAGGAAAAAACCAACACTCCACACATTATGTGACTGGGGATCATTATTATTTGATAATGTGCATTATATATATATGTATATATATATATATATATATATATATATATATGCCACAAGCCATAAAGAAAGCAAGAAAGTCTTTAATAAAGATCTATATAGAAAACTGTGGTATTAAAAGAATGAGCAGATGACCCTGAAGAAAAGCAAGACTATTCGAATTATATGCAGCATTGTAAGTTGTCAGGACTTACCTAGGAATTACATGGACTATGAGAAAGAACTGTAGTCACTAGTAATCAGAGTCCCACATGGCATGTCTGTTCTCCACTGCCTGGTAGCAGCACCATTGCATCTTAGCACAAAGAGGCAAAGGGCTCAAATAGCCAAAGGCTACTTGCATCTTGAGAAGACCAGAGAATCATCTTAGTGCTGGAAACCAATGGTTTTGGGTACACATTTTTTGCAAACCAGAACAGTTTATTAAATTTAGGACATGAAAATTCAGAAGCTTTCTCATAAAAGTTCAAATTTCTGCCTTCTTGTGGCATATGAGATATCCTGCCGGCTCCATGTTGGTGACAGTTTGTGAGAGCTGCATTTGGCAGCTGCCAGACCTTTATCTGACCAGAAACCCCTCATTCATCAGTGAAAATATAAAGAACCAGGGATTGCTCATTTTTCTCCGCACCCTGCTCTTGTAACATTTAAATTCACAGTCTGTGACTTACATGGTGGGTAAAGTTGCAAGTGTTGGTGTATTTCATGTCTGGCCCAATAGAGAAGAAGTAATTAGGCCCCTAAGGGAAGATAGAGGTGCATCTATTATTTATTTTGCAATTACTTGGAGAAGTTTTGACAAATGTCATTACCATGAAGGCTGGACACCTGGAAAAGCAGACTCCAGCTGCATTAGACAAGTCATCATGCTGAAGAGTCCTTGTCAGGGCAAATTTGCAAAGTAGCTGCATTTCATTTTGGATCAAGAAAGTCACCTTTCCCTACTCCAGAATTAACCTGTAATGCTGGGTCTTCTATCTTTTATTAATGACTCTTAAGACATACATGTATACATTTATAAATATATGAAAAAATATTCTCAGTTTCTAAGAAGAAAAAGATTTTATAATTATACCTGCCTATTTTTTTTTAATGTAGGACCTGGGATCCAAACTTAGGACCTTCTCCTTGCGAAGCAGAGTCTTAACCCCTGAGCCATCTCTCCAATCCCATATCTGGCTTTTTAATTCAGGATGCTATCTATCAGTGGCTTGAGTTTTTGATTCATTTATTTTTTCAACAAATGTCAAAGTTGCTATAAAAGTGATCCAGGAAGAGTTTTTTTTTTTTTTTAAAGAGTGGCATTCAAACTAAAACACAAGGACAAGAAGTCAATATACAGATGATTTTTTTTTTTGAACAGTGAAACCAGCAAATGTGGATCTAGGAAGGACCTTGATCCATTCTTCCATCAGAGTGAAACTTTGTGGAGCAGAGGATAGCAGATGATTTTGTTGGAGACTTGTTTCCCAAATTCATAAGTTTCTTCTCTTTGAGGTTCCTATAGCAAAGGGGAAGAAAATAACAGTTCATTCCTAATATAAGTATTAACTATTGTCAAGAGATAAATGTTGACATAGAAGTCTTTTCTAGATGATTATGGACTTTGGGGGGGATTTATCTGGGGAGAGAATTAAAAAAAAAAAGGACAGCATGCTTCACCTGCTAACAAATGTCTCCTTCACAGAAAAGTGGAGAATTGCCTACAAAGTCTACTTCCAAAAGGAACTGCAGTCCAACTCACACCCAAACACTGTAGGGCACATGAATTCTACTGATATTAGGCAGGTAGCTAGATTATTACTGTATTTACTACCAATTCTCCAGCCTTTAGTAATAACCTCTGCAATGCGTTCACATGTGTACATGTGTATAAATACCTTATATTTTTCAGTTGCTAAGAAAAGTGAGGTTTTATAGGCGCTTCTGGCTTCAATGATAGGATTTCACTTATTTAGTAGGGGCAGTCTTTGGGATCCTTATGAGAAGGCATGAAGAAGACAAGCACTTTCAAGTCCTTCAGAGGATGCAGGCAGTCTGCAGTGCTTCTTATTCAAGTGTCAGCACATGGACATGAGCGACCAGGACTCCCAGAAGAGGTTCCAAAGGGGAGTGATTAGCTCCTGATGGACAGGGCATTCTCGCCTGAGGTTTTTTTTTTTTTTAATTTTTTTTAAATTTATTCAATTGTGCGTGTGTGCGTATGTATGTGCGCGCGCGTGTGTCTGTGTGTGTGTGCGTGTGTGTGTGTAGAACCACGGACGAACTCGCGAACCACCATGGACGCCTCCACCTCCTCCTGCCCCGGGATTCACAGACTCCGCCCTACCAGGACCAGAAGCGCAGGCCACCCCCGCTTCCACCTGGCGTCTATACGTGGGATCTGGGATCTGAACTCAGGACCTTCCGCCTGCAAGGCAGAGGCTTAACCCCTGAGCCACCTCTCCAGCCCCCTGAGGTTTCTTTAGTATCTGGAAATGATAGCAAGGCAGTGCTCAGCTGAAGCTGAGGTGGCTGTCAGAGGCAAAGAGGTCCAAACGATGCCAAAGTTTTCTTTAAAGCTGGGATACCCCCATGAGACACTTTTACATTTGGCAGAACATTTCCAGAGAAACTTGGGAGCTGGAGAGCTTGTGAATCTGCATATAGGGAGAGACAAGGAAATGCTTTCAAATACTTCTTCCCACATCAATGATATAGAAGCTGCTCATATAGGATCGTGAGGTGAAACACAGGATCTCCATTTGAAATTTCAGATAAAGAATGCATATTTTAGTCTAATTATGTCCTATGTCATATTTGGGAGGTAATTAGATGAAAACTTTTTCATTATTTATCCAATAGTGAAACGTAACAAGACAGAAATATTTTAGTTTGCCATATTCAGCAAACATGCCTATAAAAATCCCATTTATTTTGTTGCTTGGAAGAGTTGCCTCTTATTATTTAGAGATCAAGTTCTGTGGAGCACATTTTCCCCAGATTTCCCCTAGTGGAGCTTAAAAACAATTATTTACTTAAAACACAGCGCCACCTAGCTGGGACTTTGCTGTTTAACTCTTCATTCCCCGCTTTGCAGTCCTGGGTTACTGCACCATTTACACTTTCAGCGAGCTCCGTGGCCTGGTTGGAAGACTCTTGCACGTGGAGCAGGCATTTGCTTTCATTACACTTTCCCTCTTCTAATGCAACAGCTGACATTTAACTGCCTATGATGCACAAAGGCTGAACGCTCGGTTCTTTCATTTGTTAAGTAAACTTGTTCTTTGACATTTTCCTGCACGTACACAATGCATTCTCAGTACTCCCTCTCCTCTCTCTCCCCACACTGCCTCTGACTTTCCCCTCTTTACAAGTCCAGTTCCATTTTCATGGTTTTGTTTTGTTTTGTTTTGTTTTGCTGTGAGGCTCAGTGAGTGTAACTAGGACCCTCTTTGTGACTGTGGGCTTGGAACTCTCCTTGTACTCCTAGTTATAGTAGTGACTTGCCACTTCCCGGCATCTGTAAGGATTTAATGGAAGTGACGGGGAAGGCTTGAGCTCCTCTCTCATCCACAGCTCACTGTTCACATGTTCATTCTTATATAGGCTCAGCCCAGGCAACGTCAGCTGCACTGAGTTTGTGATTGTTGTACAGATGATATTTTGTAGTCCTTTTATGTCTGATACATTCTTTTCTGCCCTATTTTCTGCAATGTTTCTTTACAGGGTGATACAAATGTCTTCCTTATGGCTAAACATTGAATTTGCACTTGTCTCACCACCTTGAGCAGTCAGCCATGTGTCTCTTCATTTCCTACTTTTCAATGAAAAGAGATTTTTTTTGATAAAGTCCAGGCATAGCGTGGGTAGGAACATAATAATTAGAAGGCACTTTGGCACTATGCAAATGTAGCTATGTTACTTCCTAGGACCTGTAGTTTTGCTCAGTCATGGTGGGAATTTTTTTGCCAGAATTTACAGTACCAGAAATGAATTCTTTCCTGTAGAGTCATCCTCAAATCCAATCAGAGAATGGTTGGTTCTCGCCATAAGAATCATGCCACTGTTGCACATTTGGGCATCTCTTGTCCAGTATGTGTGTTCTGTAGTGTGAAGGGTTCATAGGTAGGCAACACTGTTGGTGCCTTTTCTTCCCCAGCAACCTTCTAACACTATGAAAATCAGCCGTTAAGGAGAAAGTCCCAGTTCAGCTCTCCAGCATGCTTTTCTCTATGCTGCACAACCAAAGAGTATGGTGGCTTCAGTGACAGAGTCTTATTATCCAGTTCTAGTGGGCAACCAAGAGGAATGGCAAGGACCTCTATTGCTGGTGAGAAGCCTTAGGGGTCTTCCTGAGCAACAACTTTAATAGAAGCATCTCATACTGAACAGAGGGATTGTTGTTTAATAACCCAGGACCTATAAAAGCAGTATCATCCAGCCTTGCATGTATCTTTATTTAAACTATATGAACATGGTTTTCAAGATAGTAGGTTTCCATATAGCTTTTCAATACATCCATCCAAATGTTAATTTTCATTGATCATTAGATTTAGGCATCCACTTGACAGTTTCAGTGTGAGCTTTGGGGCACAGGTGTGAAAAACTGATAGCTAAGGGAAACCCTGGAAGAGATGAGCAGTGACTGTTTAATTGATAGGGAACACCCGATTCACACTGAGTGGTGTTTTCCAGTGGTGACTCAGATAAAAGGAAGTACAATGGGGAGGGATTTGCCCTCTCTTTTGGATTTGCTATTTTTAATTTTTTCTCTAGTTTTAAAAGCATATTAGTAATTGTTCCCATCCCCCTCCCTTCTTCGCCTTCTTTCCCCCTTTCCCTTTATCAGTCCATCCTGCTCACTCCCAACTTCCTGTCTGTCTACTTCAGTGGGTCCCAGGATTCCCTCTGGATCATCTGTTCTAGTGGGGAATCGAGCTCTGTAGCAGACAAAGTGGCCTTTCCATGGGCACTCCCTTCCATCTATCTACTCTGGAGTCAGGCCAGCTAAATCTCTTCCCATCCTACATTCAGAGAATCTTGCAGAATAGTGGATGGATTGCAATAGGCTAAAGGTGGGAAGGTCCACTGATGTAAGTCATTCTACGCAAGGCAGGGCTGCTGCATCCAAGAATTCACTACAAGACTTGTCCTCACCAGACCTACATAATGGCTGACACATTAACATGGTACTGCTGTTCTTAACTGACCTAAATCCCAACCACTTTGTCCTCCAGTATGATTGACATCCAGGAATCCTTTGCTCTTCAGGGTCTTCATCAACCGATGGGCACTACTTTGAGAAGTTCTAGAGCTTCTTTTGTTCTTCAGTCCAGACTGTGATTGGTGAGATATTCAGCTGCAGAACTGAGTAGTTATAAGCTGCTACTGTTGAAATACTCTGATTTTATCTTGCAAGTTAATCTAATAAAGTCATTTGTATTTCCATTCTATTGGGTCTATTATTCTAGAGAACCCTGATGAATACATTTTCTTTCCATCCTTTCTTCTCGCCTTTTCCCTCCCCACCTACATGGCTAAACATTTCTTTCCCCCAGTAATCTCTTGTGTTCCACCTCAATCCCTTAAGGAATTCCTTTTACCCACAGTTTCTTTTTCTTCAGGTACTTCAGGATAAACACATCAAACTAGAAATTCAGAGTCGAGATCCCCACGTGGGGATCTCAGCATGTACTGGAGAGCATGTACTGTTTTTCTTTATAGACTGAGTTATCTTGTGCAGAATTTTTCATGTCCCATCCATTTACCTGAAAATTTAATAGTTTCTTTTTCTTTATGAGTGGATAAGATTCCACTGAGTGTACTACAGTTACATTATCCGTTCACCTATTTGGGCTGTTTCAATTGCTGGTGATTATGAACAGAGCTGCAATGAGCATGAGTGAGCAAGGGTGGGATGCAGAATAAAAATCTTAGTTTTTAAGAAATGAATCAATGAGTTACTAGGTTTGACTGTGGAGGAATTAGAAGCGCAAAGCCAAATTTTACCAAGCAGAAGCTGTCAAGGACGATCAAGGACAAGGCAAGCAGAGATTATGAGGGTGGACAGATTGCTGTAGAGCTGAAACTTAATTTAGTGCCTTATCGTTTTGTCAGATTTGAGCCTTGACTGTAGGCACCAGCCATCCTGGCTTGATTGCACTCTGGCTCTAAAATTAAATTTTGTTCTCCTAGAGCAGATATGTCATCATTAGAAAAAAATAGGACTTTTCACAGATACCTTTCCATATTGAGGAAGATAAGGGCCATATCAGTCCTAGATGACGCCATGTCCTGTGTCCATTCCTCTGCTCTCATTAATGTGTCTTAGAGACCAGTCTTCAAGGGACATGTGTGAACTAAGTACTTAAACACAGTGGTCTTTTGGTGCTTGGTTAAGAGGAAATTTTTACTATTCTTGCATTTTGAGGTTTGGTTATAATTTATTATTAAGGATTCTGTTCTTCTGGTGATGTGTGTGTGTGTGTGTGTGTGTGTGTGTGTGTGTGTGTGCGCGCCTGTGAAAGTCCAAGAGTGATACTGGGAATCAGCTCGAATTGCTCTACCTCTTTATTGTTTTTCTCCGAAATTTCCCTAGCTCCATCTTTCAGGCCACTGCCATTTCTGCTCAGTAGTTTTATTTGGGATCTGAGATGCAAAAAACTCAGGTCCTTCTGAATGTGAGATAGAGTCTGTAACCCGTGAACCATCTCTCCAAACCCTCGGTGATCTTAAGTGAACATCCTTTTCAATAGAGACTGAGTTATTTGTGTGTGAATTTGCATCAGACTTCAATACTCTTCAACATTTGTTCAAGATTAGTTGATTTAAAAATATTATTCTTTTCAAACTACTGTATATATTTATTTGACTTAGTTCAGTTTCCTTCACACCCTCTGCTTGTCTTTCACAGTTTCCTGCAAGATCTAGATGCAGGTGTGATATAGGAAGATAGTGGTGGGATCTTCACCTTTTCTTCAATCTCCCTGCACCCCACTCTCTTATTCATTTACATTACATCTGACTCATCATCACGAATGTTGACTGTATGGATTCTATGTAATGAGCTTTTGACACATAAATAAAACTGATTTCTTAAAGCAAATATCACAGTCATAGCTGCAGAAGTAGGATCGTTTTCAAATCCACTTTCTCAGGTTCTCTTTGCTCCTAGCCTAGGGTTCAACACAGTGTCCAAGAACAGAGAAACTAACATGGCTTTGAGCTTCAACTTTTTTCTTGTCTTTAGATAATTGGTATTATCTAAAGCAAGTTACTAAGTCTAAAAGTCACTCCCTATGCAAAGAGAAGGATGGTAATATTAATAAATGTGATTGACAGGGAACATCTGTCAACCATGTTCATTAATATTATTTATCTAATGCATGAATAAGATGGGTGTGCAACAGATGATCAATATTTTGTTGTTTTACTTTTCCAACCATTTTCCCACTTGCCTATATTCTCTACCCCCACCAATCTCTGTCTAAGCAAGAAGTATTGAATAGATTCAAACAGTGTTAGCAACAACAAGTCATTCTTTCACCATGTGTTTGCAATAATTTTAACACAGCAACTACAAAGTGTTATTTTATGGGCATAACAAGACATGAGAAGGTCCAGTCAGATTAAATCATGCACATATTGAGACTTGATTATGAACAAATATATTGGATGTGAACATTGATCTTCGTGGCTCTTTTAATTATAACTTTGAATGCACTACATAAGCAGTAATGAAGAAATGTTTCTTACACATTACATAGATGTAAAGGAATCCCTGAAAGATGTGTTTTAATTATCATGAATTTACACATTCTAAATTTCCCTTTTCCACATTCTTTTAAATCTCTCACATTTACATACATGATTTTTACATAATGGTAATCATAGGGTACAATTTGCATCTTTTTTAACTTAAATTATATCATAAACATTTTTCACGTTGCTCCAAAATATGCATAATTATAATTTAATGACTACATAGTATTCTGTGTAATTAGTAAGCCATAATCTATTTAACCATTCCCTTATTGCTGTATATTTAGGCTGGTTTTGCTATCATAAATAACACTAAGACAATCTTCTTTGTGATTATTAAATTATATTACTTTGGGGGACAGATTCACAGGAATAAAATTATGGAGTGAAGGTTGTAAGCATTTTAGTGTCTCATGAAATGTAGTGCCAAATTGCTATACAATTGGATCTATATAGCCAGCAGAAATCCAGGCTGGCATTGGTTATGTGACATCCTCTTTGGAATTAAGCATTTTAATATTTTTTCTGTTTTTTTTTTAATAAAGAGTCATCAAAAAATTTACATTGCATCTTTTTTTTTGGGTTGGCAATTGTCTAGAGCATTGTGGGGAAAAAAGAAACACTTATGAAGTGCCTATGCAGACACTCACTGTGCTAGAACATTGGATTGGTCGGCTATAGTGACTACCCTGCCTCTGCCTCCCTGGCCAATGTTTCCTAATATCCTGACCCTGCTCCACTTTTTCTTCATAATATGCATGAATATATCAAATTATATAGTGCAATAATGTTGCTCTTTATTTTGCTGACTCCTCCAATAAAATGAAAATTTGCTGGGATGGGTGCTTTGTTTCCACAAGTTATTTCACTCACAATCTACAAAAGAACCTGGCTTATGGTAGGGATTGCGTAAGTGCTACCCACTGAAGAGTTTAATTAGTTACTTTCAATGTATGACCACATTAGTTCCCAGAGATTGTCTTTGTGACCATTTCTAGGTACTTGATGCTTCTCCATTTCTTCTGTACAACTACTACATTTGAAAATGGTCATGAGATTTCTTTTTGCCTATGAGAGATGCACAGATGCAATGTGATATGAGACAGACCATCGGAGCCATGCATGCTAGGACCTCATCCTCTGCCATGGCCGGCGCCTGTGCTCCAAGTAGCACCTCCTCTGCAGACTAGCTCTCAGTGAAAGTTGGCTATCAGTGCCTCTGAGTGACACTTGAGGGAGATGTGATAAGAACCCCACATACGGTCAATTCTTTTGGGCTGCATGTGAGAATTGTGTAGACTCTAACCTTACTGCAACATGTTTAAATGACTTAAGTCACAAAGTGGAGGGACACACCCTGATTCACACTTGGTGCTGTTTGTGCTTTTTCACACTGTCCTAGAATATTTTAGGGGTAAACAGCTGCATTCGTTTGTTGAGGTTGAGCACCACAAGTCAGGTGGCATATACTACAGCAATGTACTGTCTCACCATCTTAAAGGTTGAAAGTTCAAGCCCAAGGTGTGTGCTGGCTGGCTTGAGGTCCCCATGCATGCTTGCAATCCAGCTCCTGGCAGGGAGAGGCAGAAGGATAACTCGAGTGGTGGGGTCTAAAGAGAGTTTAGGAATCAGTGAGACTATATAGTAACACCCTGCCTCAAAACATACACATCAAGGAATTGGCATGGTGGGTTTGACCTGATGATTTGAGACAGAATATATTTGGTGTCCTTCACTCATCTTCTGGAGATACAATCTTTCTGAAGAATATGCATCAGTAGCTGGATCTGTGTTCTCTCTCTTTCTCTACCTATCTCGCTGTTCCCTTCCTTCCTTTCTCCCTCTCTCCAAATTTTGCTTTAAAAAAAAATAGAGACTCCAATCACACTGGAAAGGAACCCACTCACAATATGGCCTCATTTTAACTACCTACATCTGAGAAATCCTCTTTCCAGATAAAGACACGTTCTCAAATAGAAGATTAGAATGTAGCCTGATTCATGAATATCACGGAGACAAACAACAGCTTTCCGACAAGCCCCGCTTGTCAGAAAGGCACACATCCCTGTTACTGTAAACTAGAATGAGAACCTATGTTTTAAAAAAGGGAAGAAAAAATTAATAGGGAAAATAGCCAATAAGCCTATAGGTAGGAAGACAGTACATCAAAGTGCTCTGTTGGTAGCTGTTATTATACCCATAGAATGGGCACTTACAGTGGAAACCTTTGGTCTAAAGCTGGATGAGTGAAGGAAAATGCATCAGTGGGGTGATCTGAAAAGAGGTAATTTGATATACCACGGAGGCCTGAACACCCACAGAAGTTTTGGGGTCCATAGAAGCACACAGGCAAAAGGGTGGGAGGGAGTGGGAGAGAATGCTGAAAGAAAAGGAAGGGGTGGAGGGGAGAGGGGAAGAAGGGAAGCTGGGATGAATGCTCAATATGGTTGTAAAAGTAGAAAAATAAAAAAAAAGAATGTAGCCTGATTGCAGAAAGGACAGTTTAAATGTAACAATAGGAATAAAAGCGCTTAATTAGTATATTGCCCAGAATTCAATTATATTTACAATTATTCAAGCAAATGCATATGCGTGTGTTTGTGTGCATAAATATGTAAATTTCAGCATTAAAAATACCATGAGTTTGTATAAAACAATGTATGACAATTTTATGATAATATCTAGATTAATTTAGCCTGCCATTACTTCTGTTATCCATACAGTCTTCCTGGAAACCTGTTGAATAAGAAAAATCTAGCAATAATGAAAAAATGCATGTTAAAATATAGCAATGTTATCTTTTTAAACTATATATTGTTGAAATGAACAGTGTTGAAGCTTCAGAGGAGGATAGCCCAGCTGTTATATCCATATGTCTTCAGGATCTCACGATCAGCACCAAGTAAGTATTCAGAATAAATATAAAGTCATCTGAAATGGTATGGCTGAGATCCCAGATGCCTTCACCATATGTTGTGAGTTTCCCTTTTAAAAATGCAGGCCCATCTCCTTTGACTTATCTGGTGTTATATACGGGTTGTTCTCTTTAGAACACAAAGCGCCAAATTACAGATGAAATAGGTTAGCCAAGAGAGATTTGAGATTTCCACAGCTCAGAAGTTTCACATCCAGTTTCTACAATTTAGGATCCCAAAGATTTAAACATAACAAAACTGTATTAATACTGAACCTATAGTCATTCTTTGATAGCTATTGATTATCTGTTGAGGGTCTTACATACTGCGTTCCACCAGGATGTCTTAAAGTCTCACATTTCAGATTTTCCACCTATAGTAAGGAAGAAGGAAAAAAAATCTACTTCAAAATATGCTGTCCTATAGCAAATATATAATCAAGGCTTCCCTTTGATCTTATTTTGAGTGTCATAGAGCAATCTGAAACCAGAATTTCCATAAATATGTCAGAGTAACATCAGAAAAATCATTTATCATAAAGCTCAGTGGTTTCATTTCATGAGAAGTGTAGCACTCCTCCCATATCCTAACTGGGCAAGTTTTATATGATTTGCTGATACCCCTTGGTTCTTGTATGGGACATAATCATATTGAAGATGAAATTTTATCGCAGTTGGATAACTATTCCTGTCTCCCATCCAAATTCACGTGCTGCCATGCAAGTCCCGGTCGAGCACATGGAGAGAAACATCTGTAGGGTGTCTTGTTCCTTTTGGAAGAACAAAGATCAACTTTGTGATCTCAGTTAACCTGAGCTACTTCTTGTCTCCAAACATAGTCAAGTAAAGATTAGCCACCAGAACTCATTGCTTGGTGTGCGGACAACCAACCAGTCCAGAGTGGTAACACTAAGCTGAGGGGCCTGACCCTCTAGGCTCAGAGCTGTAATCTATTCCTGGGGGTGACCTATTGAAGCGCAAACTTGCAGCAATAGGAATAGAAAGACCAAATACCCAGAGCTGACCTCTGGACGCAGGGAATCACATTTTACCCATTTGTGATTCCATTCTGGAGTTAGCAAAAAACCCTCCGACCAGTTGGTGACACTGGTCTTTTGAAATCAAACTTCCAGTTCTCTGAACTGAAAGATAAATATCTGTCTCTTAAGTCACTGTGCATTGGCAACCAGAGCTGATTCAGCACAGAAACAAAATTGGGTGAGAAGGTTTTTCTCAGACTTGGTTTCCAAAACTAGAAATAATGTGAATTAACAGCAGAGGGCAGAGAATGCCAGCAGAAGGTGAACAAGAAAAAAATTAATCAAATAAACAGTCTCAGCCTTTGAGAGTCTATGAAGAGAAGCAGCCCCGTAGAGCTTGTCAGGATTCCCAAGAGTTTTAATTTACTAATATGTCAAACAATTGATTTGTGTCCAAAAGGCTAAGCCAGGATGTGTGCAATATAATCTTAAAGGTTGCTTAAAATATTAAGTTCAAGTTATTTGGAGAAGAGTCTACCTTTTCTGACTTCTCTTCCTCCCCTTCCAATGAATAGTCTAAGTGGCAGAGGAGGTATTCACAATGCAATTTTTTTTGACCATTGATAAGACCAGTATGTCTTGAATTAGCTATTGAAAAATAAGTTTATTTTATTTACAATAAAAATAAACTAATAAGGAGAATTATGAGATACAAAGCTATTATTAATGCATATTATATGTAAAATACATGTACCATTTTAAAAATAAATTTATGCATGAGTTTTTCCATATGTATATATTTCATTCATACATAGAATTATGTATACATCTTTTACACATATATACATCTCTATGTACCACTATCTATCTTTCTGTCTGTCTATCTCTCTATCTCTATCTATCTATCTATCTATCTATCTATCTATCTATCTATCTATCTATCTGTGTTCTCTGGCTGGAGAGGTGACTCTGGGTTAAGACTGCCTCACAAGCAGAAGGTCCTGAGTTTGAATCCCAGGTCCCATGTAAAAAGGCCAGGCTGAAATGACAGCAGCCTGTACTTTTGGTCCCGTAGGCAGAGCCTGGGAAATCCCAGAGTGAAGCAAAAAGAGGTAGAAGCAATTCAGGATGATTCCCAAAGTCACCCTTGGGCCTCTACAGGGACACATAGTGTCCTCTGACACACACATGAAAAATAAATAAATTAAATAATAAATTAAATTATCTACAGAGGTTTTCCCTCTATAGTAGTATGGTACCTTGAAAGTGAACATAAAAGCTGAAACCATGCCTACTGAATGTAAGAAACAACTGGAAAAATTGCAATTAGTCTGTTACCTTCAACTTTTTTAGGCAGTACTTTAAAAACTCTCATAGCTTTGAATGTAGGAAAATGAAAAGCATAGACAGACTAATATGTATATTTAGTATATTGAATTTTATTTTTCTTTGCGTGTGTGGGGGCCACTGTGTGTGTCTGTGGAGGCCCAAGGGCGGCTTCTGAAGCCATTCTGGAGTGCTGCCATCTCCTTTTTGCTTTGCTCTGGGATTTCCCAAACTCAGCAAGTTCGAGAGACCTCCATTTCTGCCTGACATTTTTTTTTTTAATATGAGATCTGGAATCTGTACTCAGATTCTTCTGCTTGAGGGACAGAGTCTTAACCTCTGAACCATCTCTCCAGCCCTATACTGCATCTGAAAATGGAAATATTGAGGATTAAATGCTTTATTTCTTCATAAATATTTTGAGTAGTTCTGCATATGACTGAATGGTTTAGTCTCTCCTACCAATTTATATACAAAAGTCCTAATCCCAACTGTGACAGCATTTGAATGTGAGACCTTTGGAATAAATTAGACGGGTCCTTGGTGTTGAGATCGTAAATTTTGTAAGAAGGGAAAGAACAAATCTCAGACTTAGCTTCTTGCTCCTATGCCCTTCCTTTTTCTTCTCCCTGTCCAATTCCTCTCTCTCTCCTGGGCATGTTGCTAGATAGGGAAATGCAAGTGTCTCTTAGTTCAGAAAACTAATGCCAGAATATGACCATGCTGACTGATCTCGTCTTGGTAACTGTGCACCATGAATGTGTTTATTAGTAGCTCAACCTGTGATATTTTGCTATACCAGCTCCAGGTAGGACAAGTTAGAAGGATGTTCATTGTATATAGTCCTTCCGATATATCATACCTCTTTTTTTTCTTCTTCTTCCTTCCTTCCTTCCTTCCTTCCTTCCTTCCTTCCTTCCTTCCTTCCTTCCTTCCTTCCTTCCTTCCTTCCTTCCCTCCCTCCCTCCCTCCCCCTTCCTTTCTCTTCTCTTTCCTTCCCTCCCTCCTTCCCTCCCTCCTTCCCTCCCTCCTTCCCTCCCTCCTTCCTTACTCTTTTCTTTCTTTCCTTCTTCTTTTTCTTTCTCTCCTTTTTCTTTCTCTCCTTCTTTATCTTTTTCTCTTTCTTTCTTTCTTTCTTTCTTTCTTTCTTTCTTTCTTTCTTTCTTTTTCTTTTCTTTTCTTTTTTTCCTGTCTCTTTATCTCTTTTCTTTTCCTTTTCCTTTTTTATTTTTCTTTCTTTTTTCTCTCCTCCCTCCCTTCCTCCTCCTTTCCTTTCTCCTCCCTTCCTTCCTTCCTCCCTCCCTCTCTCCCTTCCTCCCTCCCTCCTTCCCTTCCTTCCTTGGTATCTGTCCAGGGTAAGCTCTTGGAACCACATTTTAATAGAGTGCCAAAGGACAGGAGTAAGAGTTTACAGTCACTGCTCAGTGCTTTGTCTTTCAGAAGAAGACCATGGCTTGCAGATAATATTCTTGTTTGAGGTCCCGTGGATGTGCAGGGCAAACTTGCTGTCCAGGGCTCGGGTGTATTTGGCTAGTTCTCCAGGCTGGTGTGAGAACTGATCCCACGCACATCAACGGGAATTCCTTATTCCTTTACCCCAATAAAGACGAATACATGAGGGAGAAAAAGATTCATTTTTGAAATTTGATTTGAAAATTTTATTTGAAAAATACAATACACAGTAGAGAATGATATCCTTCCCCACTGTGCTTTCACAAAGGAAACCGTGTGGTAAATGCAACCGAGATAATTCAGCTGGGATAGATCCTGAGAAAAGAGAGGCCCAGTTAGAAGTGGACTAGACAAAGTCTGTCAAAGAAGTTTCACCTCTCTTTTAACATAAAAGAGCCTTTTAAGTTATCTTAGGAATCAGATAAAACTTGTGCAGAATTTCTGCCATGCAAACAGAGACTACTGAAGTTTTCAGGCTGACCAATTTATACTGACCTGGGCCCCGAGGAAGGATAATAAAAAGGCAATGTCTCTATTAGAAAGCCATTTGAGTCCCTACTTTTTACTAGACTCTGTATGTATATATTTACATGTTGGTGTTTTCTCTATAACAGTACTGAAGGTTGAATCCAGGGCCTTATGTATGCTAGGCAAGCACTCTACTGTGAAGCTAAAACTCCGGCCCTCAGTTTCGCACTTTCTTACATGCATTTTTCCATCATTCTCAGTAATAATGTCATGGTTAAGCATTCTCTCAGGCTTTTGCCTTATTCATACACATTTTCCCTCCCTCCCTGTATGTTACCATAGCATCATCATTGCATAATCTTGATCTCATGAGGTTTAAATATTAGAAGCCACTTTACTCTGATTCTGGGTTAAATCTGATGATTATTTTTTAAAGTTTGACTCCTACATTCAGACTAGATTTAAGATGTAACACTGACTTCGGCACACATACATACGGTTGAGGACTCCTGCAGGAAATCCTTCAAAAGCAGATGTAGAACCAGAACTGACCAAATGGTAGAGAGCTTTCTTGCCTTTTCTGGTATTATGGCCACGCCCCTTGTTTCCAGGGCTAGTAAATGAATTCCCTGTGTTCCTAGCAATCTTTCGAGAAGGTTAAGCTATTCTTTGTCTCTTTTAAATGCCCAAAGAATTAAATGACCATAGAGATCTGAAATATGCAGGGTCATTATTTTCTTCATTTGGCCTAAGCAGAAGTATTTCAATTACTTTTAAGGTATCAGAATTGGGTAATAACATCCACAGTGGAAAAAATGGGTAAGTCTTTGGTTTTACTTATTTATTGATTATATGAAAATTAACAAAGTAAATTGAAAGTTCATGTTCATTTATTTTAGGACAAGAAATATTTTTATTCTTGTCAATTTCTGCTAATGTAAAGTCAAAGTTACTTGGATTTGTTTTGAAGATTTCGAAGTGGTTGTTGAGCTCCTCATTCTTATGTTATGGTAATTTTCATCCTTAATTCCACAGATTTACTGCAAAGATTATTCCTGAGATCCTTTCTTGAACAGTAGTTGGGATGGCGGGGAGTATTAGACAGTTGATTCCGGCTCTACTTTTTGAAAGGACTTGAGTCCAGACTGAACCTTCATTAGTTTGAAACTTCCAAATTAGTTTATAAATAGAATTTTAGATAGTATTGTGTTTGAAAAGTGTTCATCCTTTTTTCTTTTTTCATATGTGTGTGTGTGTTTGTGTGCGCATGTGGGTGCATGTGTAGGGGTGTATATGGGTATGTGTTATGAACCTTCAAGTGCACATGCATATAGCGTAGGCAGAGATTGATAGGAATCATGCTTGATTATTTTTCTACTTTATTCTTTTTTGAGACAGGGTCTCTAACCATACTCAGAGTTTGGTTAGAGTTTATTTCTAGGGATTCCCAGGTTCTACCACCTTCTCAGGCTAGAATTACAGTTGGGGTGTCATGCTCAGGAGTCATGTTTTCTGAGGTCTGGATATCTGAACTTTTGGAAGTATTTTAACTATTGTTTCATCTTTCCAACCCCCAAAGAGGTTGGCTCTTAAAAGTTAAGTAATTAAAATATAGCAGACTTTTTGTAAGCCTAGTTTGGATTTCTTCATTTTTAACCATAGGTAGTTGCGGAATGGTCTCTGAATGGCATTGGCGTTGCAAATAATAGGACAGCTGTGGTATATTCAAGAAAAATACATGTTTGGGCTCAGGAAGCCTGAATTTATGTTTCAATCTGTCTCTGGCCCCTGACATGGTGAGCTGTTTTTTTTTCTCATATTGGATTCTGTTCTCCTATTGTAAAATAAAACTATATTTTAGCATTCACATAGTTTAAGGATTGAATGACACAATAAACATAAATATAATTTGCACTTGGAAGTATGACACAAATGAAAAGTAAAACACATCAGTCGTATTTCTAGCACTTCCACAGTTTAAATAATATCGTGGGATTTGGTTATTTCACATTTATGTGACTTCTTGATCAGTAGGGAAGTCCAGGAATGGTTCTAGGATCCTTCTCAGACAATGTTACCAATGGAAAGTACCTCTATAATAAGGCGCCCTGGGTGGATTTCCTCGTGTAATCTATCTTAAATACTGCCAGCATTCCAAAACTCCAATTCAGCAATTAAACCACGACTGTTAGAGAAAAAGTCCAAATAAATAATTTTAATTATGATACATCACTTATTACAGTAGAAATTGGCATTTTCCCCTTTAAAAGCAGAAGCACCAGTCTTGGGATGTTTAGTACGAGTGGTATCTTAAGTAAGGTGTAGCAGAAGATAATGTACAAACATTTTAGTAGAGGACATGCTTTCTAAAAGTAAAGTCATGTCACACATTGAAATTGGTTAGGGTGGAAGTGATATCATGCTGAATAAAAACAAAACCCCTGTGACTTTCAAAGTCCACTTCAAATGAAATATGATATGCTGCTGAAGAAATTCATGAATAATTAAAAAGACTTAGCTGGCCCAAAGCGGAGGGTTTCTTTTATACAACCATACAGGTTTCTCTCCATGTACTCACAAGGATTCTATGAGAAACTAACAAGAGTATTTTATTTAAGAACTAATATGTTTGATTATCTCGTTTTTATTGAACACCTACTTTGTGCTGGGCTTTGTCTTAGATGTTGGGGATACAGAAAAGAAAGCCACAGTCCTGCCCACGAGGAGCTCACAGTCTAGTGGGGGGTCATAGTTAGGTTGGTATTGACTTTTAAAATTAGAAAAAAATATTCGATAATCTTATAAATTTCTTTTGGAATCAAACAAACTTTGGGTGCTATGAATGGATGGTAAAAAGGGATGACGTCCAATGTAGGGATAAACCTTCTGTTTCAGTATCATGTGACTTCCGCGAAGGCAGTGATGTGGTTCTGTGGAAACAAGAATGGATCACAATGTCAGAATCTTGGGAGAAATAGATTTAGTAAAGGATTCAGACCTTCCCCCCAAAGAATCATTCACAATATAAAACTTAGTCCACCTGTTTGTCAGCCAATCATGCAGTTACTAAACTCAGTTCTATGTATTATTACATATCTTTAGCTGCTGATTATATATTTTATTCAATATTCCTAATTAAGTGAATAGATTGAAATGTTATATCTGCTCTATTCACAATTCACATTGAAGTATGGGTACATAGCAACTGCAATGCCAGACATGTTAATATTCTGCTCAGTGTTAATGGAATTTTAATGCCGCAGTTCAAATTTCAGATTAATTGCTCCCCGTGAGACAGATGGTGTGGAAAGAAGTGGTGAAGTGCTCAGACTGAAATGCCATTTGTTAGTTGACAAAAAATCTATTTAAATATTTCATTTTCGATGAAGGCATCTAGACTCTGTACTGAATTTTTTTTCACTTCCATGGTAGGATTTAACTTACAACCTCTGTCTTTTATGAAAGACTAATATCGAAAGAGATTCACCAATGCAATAGACGATGTTCTAGCTGCTGAAGTATTGCATGTGGGGTTATGCTGCGAGCTAACCTGAAAGGCAACTTCAACAAACAGCAGCATGTTACAAAGCCTCAGTCACCACACTGCCTATTTAAATGTGTCCTGCAGTCACATTTATGCTTCATCGAGCAATGAAATCTTAAAATTCTTCTCATATACAGAATGTAACCCATGACATGTTTTCAGCATACACGTAGCTCTTTTCAAGCTGAAGAGCTTTTAATTAAGTGAATGTATACTGAAATCCAGCCCTCGTGATGCAGGTCTGTAATCTTGGCTACTCAAGAGACTGAGGCAGGAGGATTGCAAGTTAAAGGCTTGTCCAGATTACATAGAGAATTCACGGTCAACATGGGAAACTCTCTCAAATTTGAAGACAAAAAAAAAAAAGGAAAAGGGGAAATGATGGTCTGAATATGTAGCACAATGGTAGATCACCTGCCTTGTAAACTCAAGGTCTTGGGCTCAATCCCCCAGTATCTCTTAGGCACAAGAAGAAGAATGTCATTGACTAAAATTTTATATTATTATTTTCTAGACTTAGCTCACTTATTACAGAGAAAAATGAAATCAGTAGGAATCAGAAATAAGCAGACCACATTGGTGGCTTCATAATTCCCAATGAGGTCTTAGAAACATTCACTTTACAGTTGTAAAAGATGTGAGCTGGCAAGATGCTCAGTGGGTAAGGCGAGTTTGATTCCCAGGGTCCACATGGTAGAAGGAGAGAATCAACTTCCAAAAATTGTCCTCTGACCTCGACCCATGAGCTTTCTCCCCTCCCTTTCCTCTTCCTCCTTCTCTTTTCCTACCTTTCTCCTCCTTCCCATTCCCATCTGTCTGTCTGTCTGTCTCTCTCTTTCTCCCCCTTCTCCTCCTCTCAAATTAATAATTTTTTTTTAAAAAAGTATTGGTGGGGCTAGAGATGTGGTTAGGCCAGAGCAAAATTCTTGCTGGAAACCTGCTAAGAAAGAAATTAAATATAAATCGATCGATGGCACCAGGTGAGTGGAGCAGAGATGAAAAGATAAAGGAGGTGGAATCTGAGGGGAAACCTGGTGGTCCAAGGAGTAGATCTTGATGTTGACAGAGATAAGGACCACAGAGCCACAGAACTTACTGAGTTTGGTAGGGATCATCTTAAGGGAAGGGGAAAGCCGTCACCCTAAAGGAAGATTAAATGTTAAAAGGTCTTAATAAAACAGAGACATGGCTAAAAGCAAACCGCTGATGGCCATGAGAAGATAAGCAGATGCAGAGAAAGACCAACTGCACGAGTGCTGGGCGAAAAAAGTGACCCAGAGGTGTGATAACTGTGTGTGAACATTCTTGATCATGCAAGCAGAAGCAGAAGGGACACAAGTAACAGTTACATCAGGACTGGCCCCAAAGAGGATAGAAGGCCATTCTGTTGTGTGATCTGAGTGTGTCCTCCAGAAAACACATTTGGAGACTTATATTCAGTGCCACAGTGCTAGGAGGTGGAACTTAATAAATTGACTAGATTTACCACAAATTATAAATAGACTGGATGCATTAATACCACTATTGAGAGAGTAGCTGTCTTACAAAAGGCCATCCTCTCTTTTGTTCTTTCTCTTCCTGTATTCTTTTTCCCTCTCCCTTCCCCCTCTTTTCTCTCTCTGTCTCTTCCTTCCTTCCTTTCTTCTTTTTCTCTTTCTCTTTCTCTCTCTCTCTCGCTCTTTCTCTTTCTTTCTTTCTTTCTTTCTTTCTTTCTTTCTTTCTTTCTTTCTTTCTTTCTTTCTTCTTTCTTTCTTTCCTTTCTCTTTCTCTCCCCTTCCTTCCTTCCTTCCTTCCTTCCTTCCTTCCTTCCTTCCTTCCTTCCTTCCTTCCTTCCTTCATTCCTTCCTTCCTCTTTCTTCTCTCCCTCTTCCTTCTTCTGTGTCCCCCCCCAACCTCTACCTTTGTCCTTTCACCATGGAATGATGCAGGTGGGATCTGGCAAGGGCCAAGGAATAATCAGTTGCCAGCCCCTTGTCAAATACCAGCCCTTTGATGTTGGGCTTCTCAACTTGCAGAACAGTATTCCAATACATTTTAGTTCATTTAAAAATAACAGGTGGAAAATATGACAGATACCTTTGCTGACAAAGTTCTGCATATATAACTATATATTGCCAAGATATTATTAAGATCCAGAAAATACTAAAATTCAATCTGTTCTTTAAAGAACCTCAGCTTTAGTGACCCCTGTCTTCCTTTAATTTCCTCCAAATTCAAAATTATGTACCTTATGCTAACTCATTAGCAAAGTAATCTACAAGAATAATGGTTTGTTTTTAGAGTACTTTTTTTTTTTGATTTTAAAGTTCTTGGAGATACTCATGCACTTTGAGGGCAGTTAACATCTTTTCTATTTCTCATCACACTGGAGTTTTAACCTCTGAAATGACTTTTCCTAATGGCTGGGAATAAAAGGATCCCACTTGGAGCTCACCATTTTCAAGTATGTTTCAAGAGAGAAGAATAGATGAGAGTAACGTAGAAGCACAGAGAGAGACTCAGAGGGGACTTTAGGAATAGGGCACGAAAGGAGCATTCAGGGAATGAAGGAACTTGCTGTTGATCAACTTCAATGTACAGGAGCAAGCAAACCTGTACTGCAAGAAGGAAAGATATGTTATTCATCCCAATAGGCTTCGAAAGTAAGATTTGTTTTATTTCAGCACTAGCCTGAATTCTGCTAAAAGAATCTAGGAAAGTATATGGTATCTGGACAAGTATATAGTATCAAGAAACGGGGCTGGAGAGGTGGCTCAGGGGTTTAGCCTCTGCCTTGCAGGCCGAAAGTCCTGAGTTCAGATCCTAGACCCCACATATAGACGCTGGGCGGAAGCGGAGGCGGCCTGCGTTTCTGGTCCTGGTAGGGTGGAGCCTGTGAATCCCAGGGCGGAGTAAACAAGGAGGAGGTGGAGGCGTCCATGGTGGTTCCCGAATTCGTCCGTGGTTCTACAGACACATACATACATACACACACGGGCATACATGCATACACGCACAATTGAATAAATAATAAAAATAAAAAGAAATAAAAACAAAATCAAAAAAAGTTAAAAAAAAAAGAAAATGATGCTACCATTTATAAAGCTATAGTTTTTATATTACATAACTTGCAAGATATGCAAACATGCAATTTGTAATATACAGATGTAATAATCACAATAAACACTATATTACTTCCCCACCAATATTTTTCTCAGCAACATAGAAAAGAACAAAATTTCATTTAACATTTTTTGGTCACTCATTATAAATTCTTCACAGCAATGCTTTTTTGTAGATGATAGTTCAAAATAACTAAAGACACACCAAACTCTTGTGCAAACAAAAAAAGGTCATGCAATTTATCAGTGCAGCACTGAGTGCCATCCACACTGAGAGAGAGAGAGAGAGAGAGAGAGAGACCCAAGTGTGGACATTACAGAGCTCCAGCCCAACTGGAATATGCTAAATATCCACACGAAAGTTCTCATTTAAATTCACAGCAAACCAGTGAGCAAAATACTGGGTCTGGTCCTTAAGTGCAGGTCTCCCTCATCAAACAACCACCGAGGGTCTTAAAAATAGTTTCAGAATTGGAAATTTGAAAATATTTATGCTGATGGCACGTTCAACTTTAGCATCCAAAATTCTACACAAAAATCTCTATACACGTATCTTCCCATACACGTATTCTATATCTCCACTTAAAGAGATTATACATGATAACAGTGCTGTAGAGACTCTAGTGTTCTTTGCCTTTGGTGGAAACCTGCTCAGAAGGACCCATTCTGTATTGTTCAAAGCTTTCTCAACACCAGTGCGCTCCAGCGCACATACGTTTATTGCCTTAATTGGAGGTGTTCACAGTGGCTTAGGCCCACTATCCAGCTGAAGAGTCTGGCAAGACAGTCTTTAAAGGACTTCCCCTGTGAAATGTCTTCTTGATCATCCTCAACAGATTGGTTTTGGGACACCTACAAAAGGTGTGTTGCATGTTATTTAAGATTCACTTCTTTACCTCAGCAAAGTACAAGTTTACTTTGTGTTCTGTGCTGTTACATTGTTGAACCACATGCTAAGTTTAAATATGGCACCTGTTCTGTTCTTTCAAGATGACTTGAATACAAGGAGATTTAGTATTCTAACAAGACGTGTCAACAATCTAGTAAAGTTCTCAAGAGAAATATAACATGAGATTCACACCCATAATGTCTTTTAATTCAATGATTCATGTCTTCCATGCTATTGGTGAGGATGCTTGGTGCTATGTTAGACACTGTAGTTAGGCGGCCTGAAACTCGACTGTTCAAAACTGTGATCTCTGTTCCAATAAGAAATTTTTGGTTCCTCCAGCCTGCTTGCCCGCCCAAGACAGGACTCGCTCACGGTCGGTTAGTCCTCCATCCCAGGTGAGTTACCCAGCCCCCAGGTAGCCCCCTGTCTCAGCTCCTCCCACCAGCCAGCCCGGACAACACCCAGGCTGCCTCCAGTTTTTCCCAGCCCATTTGTTCCTACCACCCGCCTGCCCAACCAACTAGGACAGGACTTGCTCTGGTTCCTCCATCCCTGGAGCCTGGGTGAGCCATTAAACCAAGTTCCAGGTCCCAGGTGAACAGTTCTGCCATCACCATCAGCCCCTCTCCCCCTCCGACCCACCGGGGACCCTCGCTCATGGTCCACAGAGGGCACACTGCTACTCAGAATTCAACAGAATCTAAAAACAAAGCTCTAACGGACAAAGGCCATACATCTGAAGTTCTCGGAAATCATCCTGTCACATGGGAGAGGCTCTTCACATCCAGCCCAAACATAAGTAAATCTCCTTCTTTTACCATACTGCTCCTTTTAAGTATTAATCACTGTAGATTAATTTTTCCATATAGCCACCCAAAAAATATATGCAACTCCAGGGATTATACCACTCACCCTCACATATCACCAAGATACTAAATCATAAAAGTACACTACCATACTAATATTCACCCCTATCTACTTAACCTGACTTAACTGATGTACTAACAGCATAATAGCCTCATCTAGGAAATAATACTAACAGCAGACAAACAAACACAACTATAAGCCAAGCACTAGTAATAACTGACCACGAATAGTAATACCAATTAAATCAGTTCAGTCAAAAACACACAGAAACTGAAAGGTTGTAAGAGACAAAATGATAATGCCCAAGTCAAAGTGCAGATCCATGAGAAACAAAACCCAGGAAGACAAATTAACCCCATAACGATGGATTCCAACCAGAACAAATTCACAGATAATAGCCAAGACAGCCAGACCCAAGATAACGACTTTCAAAGTATGATCATTACCATGACTAATACTGTGAAAGAGGAAACCTGGGAGGAGTTAAACAACTGCATTAACCATTTTGAACAGGATACTTGGAGGAGTTGAGAAAAACAGTTCAAGAAACAAAAATACACATAGAGCAGTTAAAACAGTCTCAGGCAGAGTTTAAAATCAAACTAAAAGACAAGATATCTTCAACCCAAAACTCAACAGAGAGTTTTATCAGCAGAACTAACGAAGCAGAAAATAGAATTTCAAATTTGAAGACAAAGTGGGAGAATTAATCAACTCAATGGAAGAGATTGTTAAAGCCAAAAAGTACTTGAGAGGAATATTCAAGAGATATGGGACACCCTGAAGAAGCATAACATGAGCATTCATGGAATACCAGAACAAGAATCCCAAAATATCATACCTGAGGAAATTTTTCAAACTATCCTAAATGAAAACTTCCCCCAACTAAAGAATGAGAGGCCCATCCTAATACAAGAGGCATTCCGCACCCCAAACAGATATGACCAAAATAGAAAATCGCCACAGCAAATAATAGTCAAAACACTCCACATTCAAGACAAAGAAAAGGTGCTGAGAGCTTCAAGAAAAAAAAAAAAAAAAAAACAAGTCACATTTAAGAGTAAACCTATTAAAATAACAAATGACTTCTCAATGGAAACAGTAAAAGCAAGAATTGCTTGGAGAAATATACTTCAAGTATTAAATGGCAAAAATGTCAACCCAGACTGATATACCTGGCAAAACTATCCATCATGATTGAGGGAGAAATAAAAGTTTTCCAGCACAAAGACAACTCGAAGGGATACATGACAAACCAGGCCTTCAAAAAATGCTAGAAAAGATACTCAATCTTGAAGAAAAAAACAAGTGTATCCAGGAGGACAAAATCTAATCACCAAAATCTAAATGTCAAACAATACACTTACAAAAGCTACTAAACATAAAAAATGTCCGGAATTAAAAATAATTTCTCCATTATAACATTAAATGCCAGTGGTATTAACTCACCAAGCAAGAGACACAGATTACAAACCTGGATTAAAAACCACAACCCATCAATCTGCTGCCTTCAGGAAACTCATCTCACCACAAAAGATAGGTACATACTAAAAAATAAAAGGCTGGTCAAAATTTCTGCATGTTAATGAAACCAGGAAACAGGCAGGGGTAGCCATTATGCTTTTGGACAAAGTGGACATCAAACCAAAAAAAAAATCATAAGAGACACATATGGATACTGCCTTTTAGTCACAGGTATAATTCACCAGGAAGACTTCACAATACTGAACATATATGCACCTAATACGGGCCCCTCCACATTCATTAAGAAAACCCTACAGCGTCTAAAGCAAGAAATCAAACCCCAAACAACAATTCTTGGGGATTTCAACACTGCCCTCTCAACATGGGATAGATCAACAGGCCAAAAGGTTAACAGAGACACTTTGGAACTCAACCAAACCCTTAAAGAAATGGACCTTACAGATCTCTATCTAACTTTTCACCCACGCACCAAAGAATACACATTTTTCTCAGCAGCACACGGAACTTTCTCCAAAATAGATCACATATTGGGCCACAAAACAAATCTACACATATATATAGGAAAGTTGAAATTCTAGCCTGTACCCTATCAGACCACCATGGTCTAAAGCTTGATATCCACAACACAATAAACAACAGAAAATACACTAACTCCTGGAAACTTAACACTATGATGCTGAATGAGAATTAGGATTCAGGAAGAAATTAAAAAGGAAATTCAAGATTTCCTGAAATTGAACGATAATGAAAACACAACTTATCAAAATCTCTGGGACACAATGAAAGCTGTCCTAAGAGGTAAGTTCATAGCTCTTAATGCCTACATCAAAAAAACGGAAACATCAGAAATAAATGACTTAACAATGCAGCTTAAAGCTTTAGAGACAGTAGAGCAATCTGATCCCAAAAGCAGTAGAAAAGAGGAGATTAGCAAAATAAGGGGAGAAATATCTGAAATTGAGATTAGGAAAACGATTCAGAGAATCAACCAGTCAAAAAGCTGGTTCTTTGAAAAAATCAATAAGATTGATACACCCCTAGCTAAATTAACCAAAAGCAAGAAGGAGAAAACTCAAATTAACAAAATTAGAAATGAAAATGGAATTATCACTATGGATACCCAAGAAATTCAGAGTATTATAACATCATATTTCAAAAACTTATACTCTGTGAAATTTGACAACACAAAAGAAATGGATGAATTCCTAAGTAAGCACAACTTACCGAAATTGAATCAGGAAGTTGTGAATTATTTAAACAGTCCTATAACATATTAGGAAATCGATGAAGTAATCTCTTATCTTCCCACCAAGAAATGTCCTGAGCTAGATGGATTCAGCACATAGTTCTACCAGACATTTAAGGAGTTAAAAACACCAATATGCCTTAAACTGTTCTATCAAATAGCAAAGGAAGGAACACTACCAGATTCTTTCTATGAAGCTAATATCTTTTAATCCCAAAACCTAATAAGATACACTTAAAAACGAAAACTATAGGCCAATCTCTTTGATGAACACAGATGCAAAGATTCTCAACAAAGTCTTAGCGAATCAGATTCAAAAACATATCAAAAAGGTCATTCACGGTGATCAAGTAGGCTTTATCCCAGGCACACAAGGTTGGTTCAACATAAGGAAATCAATAAATGTAATTCATCATGTAAACCAGTCCAAAGTTCAAGACCACATGTTACTCTCGATAGATGCAGAAAAAGCTTTTGACAAGATCCAACAGCCCTTTATGATCAAAACCCTAGAGACAGTTGGAATGGAAGGAATCTTTGTCAATATAATAAAATCTGTCTACAACAAGCCCACAGCAAGGAATATACTCAGTGGGGAAAAACTCGAAGCATTCCCACTTCAATCAAGAACTAGACAAGGCTGTCTACTTTCAACACTTCTCTTCAATATTGTACTTGAAGTCTTAGCTGAAGCCATAAGACAAGAAAGGGAGATAAAAGGGATTCGAATCGGCAAGGAAGAAGTCAAGTTATCTCTATTTACTGATGACATGATAAACATGATCATATACCTGAGTGATCCCAAAAACTCCACCAGGAAACTCCTGGAACTAATACAGAAGTTCAGCAGGGTGGCAGGATACAAAATAAATGTACAAAAATCAGTGGCCTTGCTATATGCACAGAATGAAAGACGTGAAAAAGACCTGAGAGAAACAATCCCATTTACTATAACCCCTAAAAAAATGAAATACCTTGGTATAAACCTAACCAAGGAAGGAAGTGATCTGTACAATGAAAACTTTAAAACCCTAAAGAAAGAAATTACAGAAGACACAAGAAAGTGGAAAGACCTGCTATGTTCCTTGATTGGCAGAATCAATATCATTAAAATGACCATCCTCCCAAAGGCAATATACAGATTCAATGCTATACCAATTAAAATCCCAAAGCAATTCTTTTAAAAAGTTGACCAAACAATCTCAACATTCACGTGGAGGCACAAAAGACCCACGATAGCAAAGACAGTCCTGAGTAACAAAAATAGTGCTGGAGGTATCTCCATACCAAACCTTAGTCTATACTACAAATGCATAGTTATAAAAACAGCCTGGTATTGGCTCCAAAATAGACACAGATCAATGGGTAAGGCTTGAAGACCCAGATATAAGCCCACACACTTACAGCCTTTGATCTTTGACAAAGGGGCCCAAAAATCCAATGGAAAAAGAACAGCATCTTCAACAAATGGTGCTGGCAAAACTGGATCTCCACATGCAGAAGATTAAAGCTGGACCCATACTTGTCACCATGTACAAGACTTAATTCCAAATGGATTAAAGACCTCAATATAAGGCCAGAGAATATAAATACCTTAGTTGAAAGGGTAGGGAACTCTCTGGAACTAATTGGAGTAGGCCAACAATTCCTAAGTAGAAATCCAATAGCACAGTCAATACAACCAACACTCAACAGATGGGATCTTATGAAATTAAAGAGCTTCTGTTCTGATAAAGAGATTGTAACTCCAGCACAAAGGCAACCCACAGAATGGGGAAAATCTTCACTAATCATACATCTGATAGAGCTTTATTACCCAGAGTGCACAAAGAACTTAGAAAACTAAACACCAAGGAAACAAATGGCCTGTTAAAAAATGGGCCTTGGAACTTAAAAGAAACTTTACCAGGGACGAAATTAAAATGCCTAACAAATATCTTAAAAAATGCTCCACATCTTTAGCCATCAGGGAAATGCAAATCAAAACCTCCCTGAGATATCATCTCACCCCTGTCAGGATGGCAAAAATCCACAATACAAACAAGACCAAATGCTGGAGAGAATGTGGAGATAGGGGAACTCTCCTACATTGCTGATGGGAATGCAGGCTCATACAACCACTCTGGCGAGCTGTCTGGTGATTCTTTAAGAAGTTAAAGATTGAAATGCCATATGACGCAGCTATTCCACTTTTGAGAATAATCCCCAAACAGCAAATATTCACCTCAATGGAACAAGCACGACCATGTTCATAGCAGCACTGTTTACAATAGCAAAGTCATGGAATTAACCCAAATGTTCAACAGTCGATGAGTGGATAGGAAAATATGGTACATTTATACAATGGAATACTACTCAGCCATCAAAAATGATGAATTAATGCAATTTGTCGGTAAATGGATGGAATTTAGAAACAAGTATATTGAGTGAAGTATCCCAGACACAGAAAATTAAGTGCCGTATGTACTCCCTAATAGGTGGATCCTAGTACCAAACCCACTTAGAGACAAACTCAAAGATAAATCTCTGTAATACCTACAGTAATTGTAAAGATTATAATCAGGGAGGGAAGGCGAAGGATAGAGGGGATCATGCTACATCAGAGAAAATAGGCCACCATCGAGGACTGCAAATAATGAGACATCTAGTTAAGCTCACAAACTTTCCTTCCTGGTCACTTGCAACTGATAGGGTGGGCACAGTCTGGCAGATAGAAGGTAACCATTTTGCAATGGGAGACTGACCCATCCCTCACCACAGTCTCCTACTCTTATTCCAGCAACCTTTGAATCTATCCTTATAATAGGACTATTTTAACAGCTTTTTATCTCTGGTTAGGGGGTGACATCTAATACCCATCAGGATGGAGCTAAGTGCATTGCAGGAACAGCAAAACTGAAAAAAAAAAATCAACAAACCATAAGGCACTAGGATCCTTAGAAGCAAGGGATTAACAGTCACAATAGTGTTCCTATACTTAAGTGGAACACAAGAAAGAGTTCTAGGAAATGCCACTGAGTCCTTACAACTTATCAGAGAGGAGGACCCAGAGGAAAGTTTTATATACATATTAAAGGATGCTTTAGAGATAGGGGAGGGGGCACTGAAAGGAAGGGAGGGGGGAAGGAAGGGAAAAAGGGGGGAAGGAACAGGGAGGTCCAGGGAGGGGTGGAGGGAAGGAGGGGACAGGGGTACCTATTACGTTTGTATGAGCAGAAAAAGAATAAATTTAAAAAAAAGAAATTTTCAAGCAATGTAATGTCTTAAGGAGTTTTCCCTTCTTTTAAAAAAAAGATATGATTACTCAAATGGATTTTTACTAAGATTAACTAAAACTATACATATAATATTTATTGTTCCTATTTCAACATATTCACTATCACTTCACAGATGACACAGACAGGCTAAAAGGTAGAAATAATTTCAAAGAAGAAAAGGTAAAACAAAGAAAGAGATCAAGAATTAAAAACAATTAGTTGGAAATTTATACATAAAATACGTCATTTGTTCTTTTCACAATGATCCTCACAGTTCTTCAAGTATACAGCTCTAATGTCCAAATGAATCTTGGAATTCAAATGTTTCTTACAAAACTGTTATAAAGTCCATAGCTGGCAGAAACGTAACTGGGGAAGGAAGGGAAGGAAGGTTATGTGAAAACTCTGGAGGAATATAAGATATTATGGATGGCAGGGTGAGGGAGGGAATAATGAGAGCAAATACTAAGAGGGAATGGGGTATAGGAGGGGCAGGAGGGAGTAATAGAAAACCCTAAGAATGTGGGCTGCAATCAGACAGAAATCTCCTATGATATTGATATATCAAAAATATTTCATTTTTTTAAAAAAGAACAAGAATGGATAGTCCCTGTACAGAGGAGCACAGAGAAAGGAAGATAGGGCGAAAACAATTAAACAATACTAGAAGTAACAAGAATTTGATACTTCAAAGAACTCCCAAAACAATATAGATTTTGCCATTGTTTTTGGTTGGCCTCCAGAAACTGATTGTAAGACCCTATTACTTAAAATGTAGCACATGTGGATCATAGGACATGGACACAAAACACCAGTTGGAAGCTCCCTCCTTTCTGGATAGCTTACACAGTCACAGAGAATGCTATGTAAGAGACTGGTAGAGAAAAGTAATCAAAGGTCACATTAATCTGTGAAATCTGCAAGTTGCAAAAGCAATCACCATGGCAACAGTGGCGTGAATATCAAGGTGGCAACTAACAGCTTTCTGATTGGCTTTAAGGCCCACTTGTCAGAAGGGAACACCTTCCTGTCACTGTAAACTAGATGAAGAACCCATGAAAGGGGAAGGGCATAGGTCCCAAGGGAAGAGCAGGCTATGAATGTTTAGTGATGAAGACACTACACAAAACTGCCTTTTAAATGTTATTATGTCCATAAATTGGAAGAACACTCAGCATTTGAGCTCAAAGTCTTCTTTTTTAGAAGAAGGAGTTTACTTCAGAAAATAAATGACTGCAGACTACTTGGCTGAAACAGGACATCTAAGCCACCTCCAACATCATCCCAAAGCTTAGGAAACATTGAGAAAGAGGGACTGGTAAGAGTGTAGGAGACTGAATTGAGACAATGGTGGCCAGACAGTATCTCCTAGACATGACTGGGCTGTGGTAAACATGATTTCATGACAGACAGGCATATTTTCACAAGAACTGTATGGGAACTGTTTTATCAACATCTCACCATGAAAGGGGAAAGATATCAAGAAGTTCCACATCTCTCTGGGAGACTGATGAGGACTGATGTTGACAGGAAAGAAAAGGAAGATGCTTTTCTTAATGGTATATTCACGGATCTATGATACTTACCGAAGCATGAAATTATGTCATCAGGCATATGTCATCAAAAACAAACTAGATAAAACACCTTGGGCCATAAAAGTGAAAAGATTTTAAAAATAGGAGGCAGTCTGGCAGGGAAGGAGGTTGGTAAAGGGAAAGTAGGGAAGATGGAATTGGAGATCAAGAGGTGGAAATATCATGACTTCACTAATTCGTGTGTGTAACACTAAAAGAAAAAGTGAAACAAAAACAACAAAATGCATTGGAGTTTTAAGGTATTATATGAACTATTATATTAACATTAAATATGTCTATTAGCATTTTATTCTTATGCATACATCTTAGTAGATTTTTTTCCTACATGTCGGTTTTGAAATATTACACATTAATGTATGGACATGTAACTGAATTTTGTACATTGACTTTATAATCTATTATCTAGAAGAAATGGTTTCCTAGTTCTAACAGCTTGACATTTTTAATGTTTACTTACACGTTTATGTAAGATTTTTCATGTGCAAATATATAAGATTTGACTTATTCTTTTCTTTAAAAAAAGCTAACTGGATGACATGAGGCAATTTGTGATTTCCATTATATGCTATATAAATAAAAACCTTTGCTCATAAAGTGACCCCCCATCTTCAGACTGTTTCTACGACAGAATACACCAATTCTTTTTTGTTGTTGTTGTTCTGCAAACCTTATCAGTGTTTTTTTATAACATTTTTTATTATTATTTCCGCTCATACAAACTTAATAGGTACACCGGTTCCCTCCCTCCCTCTTCCTGCCCCCTACCCCCCTGCTCTCCCTCCCCTCACCCCTCCCTCCCCATCCCCCAGTGCCTCCCCCCCAATCCCCGGAGAATCTTTTAGTGAGAATACACCAATTCTTAAATGAAATAGTTCACATTTTGAGAAGCCACTGGCACTATGGACTAATGAATCTCTAAGTAAATCAACCAGTGATTGTGGTGTTGTGTGGACACAAACCTGCACTTCCTCAATGTCCCTGTGCAATGTTTTTTGTTTCAGTGTAGGGTTTTACATTAATTCAGAGTTTTGTATCCACTCAGAAAATTCTCCTTTGGTACATTGAAAGAAAGGAGCTGAAAGCAACTTTCGGAGAGAATCCTTGCTCCCTAGAGGAAGAAGAAATGTCTTGGTGGCTTTCTCTGATGAGTTAATTAAACTAAAGACAGATCCAGCTTTTCCTGTAGTACTAGCTAAAGAGTATAGGAAGAATTTTCAACTCCAGAGAATCCAGAGAAGCCGCAGCTTCCTCATACCAGATTTTTAGGCGTATTTGTTCTCATCCTTAGCTTCACACTTAAGAGCTGTAAGAAAATACAGATGACACGCAGGGACTTGGATTTAATTGGTCTGAGGTTTGCCCAGGCCCTGCAATGCTAAAAGGCTCTCTGGCTGACTGTAGCGTGCAGCCAGTATTGAGAATTACTGCATTCGAAGTTCAGCCAGGCCATCTGGGCCCAGGGCAAGCCCTGGCTTCATATCCAAATCCTCTGAGGGGCCTGACATGTATCGCTCACATCCCAAGACCCACACCAGAGCCTCCTGGATCAGCCTTGCAGCCCAGAAATTGGCCTTTTTGAAAGAGCCATAAACGGTGGATTTCCTTTCACACTACCACCTAGACATATTAAAAAAAGAATCACTTGACTATCAAATGGACAATGACAGGCATGTGAAATCAGTTCTTTCTTTAAAAGGTTACCCTTTCACTGGTAAAAGGGTATTGCCTCCAAAATACAATTGTCTCCATGATTTTAAATTTTCTGTTCAAAACATTTGGGGCTAACGATGATACATTACCTCCTTTACTGAGACCTCCATCACTTAAAGAAAGGTACTGAGAAGCACTGCCAGGAAGACAAACCAATGTTTCCCCCAAGGGCTGATGTGATGTATCTTATCATGTAAATCTATTGATAGCCTCATGTTTATGGTACTCAGTGGATTTAAGTATCCATCTACCCTGTGTTCCGAGTTTTCTATGCTCCCTAAGTCCTGTGGGCACACTTTCCGGCATGTTCTCAGCTATGTTCTCAACAATTGATTCTTGTTTGGAATGTGACTTCCTAAATTATCTTCTGTCTTAACTCTCATTCTGTAGATTTTTTTTTCCATGTGAATGTTTCTAGGCTGCTAAACTATCCATTTAACCCAATCAACCTTGGTCCTTATGTTTGATCTTTTTTTTTGCTTCTCTGGATCCCACGGTTGATGATTTATACACTCTCTAACAGTGTCATCACTTCTTTTGCCCCTACCTTCGTGGTTCACATTCAGAATGTGAGCTGATTCCTTGTCTCAAACAGTCTTCACTCTCCTTCCCACCTGGCAAGTAAATGGTCCTTCCAATCTCTTAGGTGATGCTGTCAAGTTCAGACAGGTTCCTCCTTCTTGATCTCCTCTGTCATGGGCCCTATCGCTGTCTTCCCTATCAGTTTACAGAATGCTATAGCTCCCCACCAGATGGAAAGTTCAAGAGCCCAGGCAATGTACTACAGGGCTTTTTCCTCATAGGTGTTTGGGTTTCAGTTGTTACAAACCTGAAGAGAAATAACACAGACATTCAAAACAACTGGACAAGAAAGGCACTTCACCTATAAGTTTTACCCATGGGTTTGTTGTCTGATATTTTAGTTTCACTTAAGTAACTGGGACCTAATGTATTTCATTCCTCCTTAACTTTTCAAGATACCTTAGATATGCTAAGTGACTACAGTGTAACCCCTAACAAAGGACATGAGTATACAGATGAAAGATCTGATACAAGATACTCTCCTTTCTGAGCAGGAACTCATTAAAATACCTTAGCTAGAAGCTTTTGTCCATTTTCACAAAGGTGCTCCTGTGAGAAAAAAATCCAGATAAACTTAAGAACCATGAGGATGATTGGGCAGGATAATTTGGGAAAAAAATTTATATTAAAATAAATATACGTTTACCTTATAACATATGCTCTGCAGAAATTTTTATTTCTAGAGATGTCTGGTGTGTGTGTGGGTGTGTATGTGTGTGTGTGTGTGTGTGTGTGTGTGTGTGTGTGTGTGTGCACACATGTTGTGTGTTATCTTTCTTCTCTCTCTTTCACTCTGTAACTTATGAATGAAAGAAAAGAGCACATTGATACAAACCCTGAATATATTTTACTGGCTGTATGCACAATTTTGCAACCCAAATATCCTCCAGCTGGCTGACAGGAAGTCCAGCTCTGGTACATTCACACAATGGAGCACCAATCAGCAATGAAAAGGATGAAAGGAACGCCTCGTAATGCACATAATGAAAAAGGCAGCCTCAAAGGATGTATACTGTCAGTCAATACATAAGACATTCTGGGAAAAGTTGAAGACTAGAGGCAGAAAACATATTGGTTATTGTTGGAGCTGGAGTTAAGGTTGGCTGACTATGGGAATGAGGTATCATGTGGAAGTGAGAGAAATGGTCTGTGGCTTGAGAGCGGTGATGATAACTGTTGCAGTCTGCCTGCATGGTTGGTGATAAATGACCATCAAACAACTTAAGGGAACAAGGGGTTTATTCTCTTACAATTGTCTGGTTACAGTTCACAGTCCAGCTTGATGGGAGAACATGTACCATCACCAAAGGGTTGAGGAACTGGCCACACCATCACCACGAAACAGCTGGGAGACAGGACAATCCTTACTTGCCAGACCAGCATGTCTGGCCAAGTATACACAAAGATGCCAACTTTCTCAACCAGCTGTCTGTATTTTATTCCAGGGCCTAATCCCACCTACCATGAGCTGGGCCTTCCCCATCAACTAGACAATCCCCTAACTAAACCGCTAATTCTCCACAAATATGCCCAGAGCTCAAATCCTCAACTGTGAAGTTGACACCTGTGCCTAACTATGACAATAGCACAATAGCAAACTTTTGCCAGAACTCAGGAATGACAGACTTTTACAAAAGTTAATTTTAGTAGCTGGGGAGATAACTCAGTAAAGTGTTTGCATGAGCACCTGAATGGGTCCTTGGAGCTTCAATGAATGAAGTGAACTTCATTCCCCAGAATCCACCTGAAAAAGAGTCAGCCATGGCAGTACACGTGTTTAGTCCCAGCACTGAGGAAGCAGAGACAGGAGAATCACTGAGATTGACTGGCCATCCAATAAATCTTGCTGGGTTCCAAATTTGTATCAAAAACGAAATTGGATAGCATCCAAGGAAGACACCCAAGACTGACCCCTGATTTCCACATATACATATACATATGTGAATGTACTCAGATTTACACACACACACACAAACATGCACACAATACAAATATTGCATTTTACAGGATATAAATTGTGGTTTACAATAACTGAATTTAAAGATAATCTTAGGATTGCTAGCCATGGTCTGTCTAAAGGCCAAGTCGTCTAGAACTGGTTTGTCAGTTCCTGAATGATTCTTTCAATTTAGAGTGCTCTAATCACAAAAGAAAATTCAAAATAAATGTATTGGAAATATCTCAGCAGCAGATATTAAAATGCAATGCTTTATTTGCTTGTGGCCTAACAGAGTGATGAAATACAAGAAGAAGAGTGTTCTCCTTTGTTGGAAAGGGCGGGGATATAGGAATTAAGAAAAAATATTCATCCTTCCTTTTAGAATTTCCTTTTCATAAGCTTATCTTGTCCAGTAATTGATTTTTCAAGGACATGCGTGTTATGGATGTCGTCTCTAGCATTGTGCATAACAACAAAAAGTGGAAGGGTATTTAATGCCTAACAAAGGAGATGGTCACATAATTTATATGGATTATAACATTTCCTGTATACATTTATATTATTTTACAGCACATTGTTATGAATTTGAACCCTTAAGTTACAAATAAAGGACATATCCCCTGAAAATGGAAAATATCATTGTGTCTTGTGGCCAATTTTGTGACCTTAGGCATGTTACTTATCCTCTCTGAGTTTCTTTATCTATAAAACAGAGGTAAAATACACTCCAATGTTTTCTCTAGAAACTAAAACATCTTATATGCGAAGTTCTCTGCAGGTCTCAACACACTTGCTAATCTCTAATGGAAGCTTAGGTTTTGTAAGACAGAAGACTGAGTTTTCTGTTTACGGCCTAGTTTTGTACCTTTAAAAAAAAGTTTTCAAAGCATGTGTCACTCCTTCTTGATTCTGAAGGCTTCAGTAGCAGCTCTGAGACGCTCTCCTTAAGAAAGCAGATGTGGGAGAATGGGGGCTATCTGAGCAGTTCCCTGGGGGCACCTGCCTATGTGTACACTGGAAGGATGCTTCATCCATTGCTGCTCATCATTCTCTCCTTCACTAGTGGCTGAGTGCATTGCATATGTTAAAGATGCAGCCATTGACTCCTGGTCCTCCTGTCTCTGCCTGCTCAGCAAACCCTACTGGCGTGGACCACCACAACTGGCACACTCATCAGCTCTGTGTTAATTACATAGCAAGATGAAATTGCTGGTTATCTCCAGCCCAAAGTAATCAACTAAAAGATGCTCTGATGAAAGGTCGTGTAGACAACCTGAGCAAAAAGAAATTATCCCTCATGTATTACAGTATGATTCATACACAGTGTGAAAAAATAAATACTGGAGCATCTTAACAAGAAAAGCAACACATTAGGAATGCCACAATACACTATGCTAGAATTGTGAATGTTGGATGGAAATTTTACACTTCCGATTTTGATTTGTTTTTCAAGGCAAAATTAAATACAAGAGGGCAGAGTATAATATGTGGATATCAAATTAATTAAAAAGTTTTGTTCATAAATACTTAAAACAGATAGAGAGAAATGCCTGAAGAATGAACATACTTAGTGCCACTAACTGCCACTGTATGTGATCACTACTAACGCTGTTTTGATGCGGCCCTGTGTGACATTACATACAGTTCAGTAGCTCTGCAAAACAAAGATTTGCATAACATAAAGGCAGCAGAATCTAAAATAGAATTCCCAGTTACCCATGTGCAACTTTCTGAAGCCTCAAAGGGATATATTACCAGAACATGGTAAGGGGTGATCACATCCTCTTGGCAAGGGACCACTTGGTTGTTCCATCATTGTCATGGCACTAATCATGTATACGATGTCTTATGGGTGCTGTCAAAAGTACTATGTAAGGAACAGTCTGCATTAATTATTATAGGAATAGTCCAGTCTGAAGCCAAATAGAAATCTCATAAAGAATATTATTACTGTTTTAGGAAAGAACTTGTGTGAGCTCAGACAGTTCACTTATAGCCTGTCAATTCCAACAATTACCGTAGAGGGGAGAAGTGTTGTATCAATTTGTCAGGGAAGAAGAGGAGGATGAAGTGGGAAGATGGCTCCCCACCCAGCATGAGGATCTGATCTTGAATACCCAGCATTCCTTTGTTGACAAAACCTGATCTGGCCACATGCACGCTAAGACCACTGAGGACAGCAAAAGCAGGATTTCTCAGGTTTGCTGGTTGCTAGACTAGTTCCAAGCTCACTGAGAGACTGAGAGTCTTAAGGGAATAGGTGGAGAAAAATAGAGTGGATATCAGCCATTCTCCTGTGGCTTTGATATGCATACACACACACACACACACACACACACACACACGCACGCACGCACGCATACACACATGCACACGCACACGCACAGAGCAAACAAATATAAAAAAAGCTTGAAGTCCAGTTCCTCTTTATATTATGTAGCTGAAACCTGGTAAATTCTTCTTCTCTCTCTTCTCTCTCTCTCTCTCTCTCTCTCTCTCTCTCTCTCTCTCTCTCTCTCTCTCTCTCTCTGATGTGGAAGTCAGAGGATAATTTACAGAAGCTGATTTTCTTGTTCTATATGAAGCTCAGATTGTCAGGCTTGATAGCAAACATCTTTACCTGCCAAGCCAATTTACCAACCTGGAACTGGATTTCAAAGCCAGAATTCCCAGCTGTTGAGCCCTAGCTCTCTGTCCCTGTTCCCCTCCCCTGTGGCTGAATTTCGGTTTATACTTCATACTGTAGCTCTGTAATTTGCCACCAAGTTGAGAGAAAGGGCATTGCACAGGTTCCCTGGTCTCATGGATTCTCTTAGAATTTTCCTCTTCATATAGTTTGCTTTTGTAGTTGCCATGGGAATTAAACACGGCGATTTCCATCTGTGATAGCACATATTCATTATGACAATTTTAGACTCTTGGAATCATCTCCCCAGCTCACCAGTTTGATTCAACGAAGCTCCTATTAAGAGAGGTATGCTTTCACTTGGTGGGTGAACCTCATTGGCTAGCCCCTTACCCTAACTGTAACATGTCTGTAATCTCTTCTTGTCAGTACTTTCTTTGCTCTTTGGCAAGAGGGAGATCCTTCTACTGTAAGTGATGAATATCACAACAACCAGACAGAAATAACATCAAGTTTTAAACTGGAAAAATGGATAAAAGTATATTTTACCAAAAAAAATAGTGTGTGCTGTAGCTTTCCCTGCTTCTCCATCATATAGATGACCATTGCTGCCCCCCCAGGTCCAATGTAATAAATTTTTTTATAATATAATAAGTGGGGCTGGAGAGAAGTCTTAGGGGTTGAGACTCTACTTGCAAGCAGAAAGGCCTAAGTCTAGAACATAGATCCCATGTAAAAATGCCAGGCAGAAATGGCAGTGGCCTTTACTTTTGGCTCTGGAAGGTGGAGCCTGAGAAACCCCAGAGTGAAGCAAAAAGGAGGTAGAAGCTACACTGGTTACTCTTTTTTGTGAGAGAACACCAAAGTCAAGTAACTTAAAGGAAGACAGGGAGATTTATTCAGCTTACAGTTCCAGGGGAGAAACAGTCCTTCACAGTGGAAATAGCATGACTGGTGACAGAAGCTGGAGATGGCTAAGTCATGCCCTTCATGAAGGCTGAGAGCTGCAAAACTGCCAACTCATAAGAACTGACTTCTGGAGTAGGGCAGAGCTAATCAACATCAAGTCTTACTCTCTGTGACTTCCTTCCTCCAGCAAGGCTCCACCATGATTTTCCCAAACAATTAAAGATTCAAACACATGTGCCTGTGGGGGACAACTTGTATTTCAAACCATCTATGACAAAACAATCCAGGATGACTATTGGAGTTACACTTGGGTCTCCACAGACATACACAGTGTCCTATTAATTTCTCTCATCTCTCTCTCTCTCTCTCTCTCTCTCTCTCTCTCTCTCTCTCTCTCTCACACACACACACACACACACACACACACACAATGTGCAAAAGGAATAAAAGAAATATATAACATGCATACACAATTCTACTGCTTATGCTCCTCTAGAGAGCCCTGCTCAATACCACCAGTCACTTTTCCTGCTACTGTGATAAAACACCTGGACAAAACCACTTCAGGGAGAAAGGGTTTATTGCAGCTCAAATAGTCCAAGACTGAAGTAGTTGATCATGAGGCAGCCACCGCCAGCAAGCAGAGAAAGATGAATGTTTATGCTTAATTCATCGTCTCCACTTTTTACCATCCATCATGTCTACCTAGGGAGTAATCCTACCCACAGTTAAGATGGACCTTCCAACACCAATAAACCAATCAAGGGAATATTTTCAGATATTCCCAGAAGCTAAACACGGCCAAACATGATAGTGCCCAGAATCCTGTCTTCTAGGTGATTCTTGATCCTGTCAAGCTGACAACACTCACCGTCAAAGTAGGAAAGTTACATTTTCTATGTAGGTGTAAGTTTCTGCACAGGGAGTTATGAATTCATTGAGTATCAAAAGCTCAGTGGCTCTGAATACTTATTTTTCATGTAGCATACTGATGGCCTGATTCTGTGGATTGGAAGCAGGCGTGACGCTGGGCTTCTTCCTCAGCCTTCCTATGCTGGGGTCCAGGCTGAGTTTGGAACAGGACATTCTCTTTGGAGAAAGGATGGGGTCAAACATGGTGGGCAGAAACTCATGAAGCCTCTGTTTGTTTCTGAATAGTAAGACATCTGTCAGTTCTATTCATACACTATAAGCCAAGTACAAACTAAATGGAGCAGAAAGGATACTCCAGTTAAGAAAGTGGTCAACATTTGAGAATAACACTATCATTTACTACAAGATTCATAGGAATCTTTCTTCAGTACTGATACTGAAGAACTTCAATGGGAAATCAATTTTATCTTGTTTCTGGTTAATCCATCCAGATTAAAGATTCAAGACTATATTTGGAAAAAATGTTGCCTTAAAGTATACCTTAAGATACAAAGGTTAACTACTATGCCATTGCTCCGCTCACTGCTCCTATCTGTAGGATGTGCAAGGACTCATTTGGTTTTGTTGGAGTGTTTTCTATGTCTATTGTCTTTGCACAAGTCTGTTTCATTCTTCATTCTCTTGGTCTTGTACTCTTAAGCCTATCTGTAGCCTAAAGATTTTTGCTTGTTTCCAGTGTGATTTTCTTCTTTATGGTTTCTAAAACTGGCTTTAATGAATTACCTATGGTCCCGCCTTGGTTTCAACTATTTTCCCACTATAGTTTGTAATCATCCCAGGTGCATTCGCCTTTTATTCCCCATGTTCTCTTTAATTTCCTTAATTTTGAAAAAGGAGATGTCATGTGTGATAAATGGGACTAAATGTCTTGCAATCATGTATATGTGTTGTGTGTATGTTCATGTGAGTGCCCACACATGTGTACAACACAAAAGCCAGAGGATGTCTTTCTCAGTTGCTTTCCATTATATTTTTTGAGTCAGGTTCTCTCACTGAACCTTGAACTCCTAGTTGACTAGACTAGCTGGCCAATGAGCTGCAGGAATCTGCCTGTCTCTGCTTTCCTCAACTTGGGAATTATAAGCATCCACCATAATGTTTATATAAGATAACTTCTTTAAGGTGTTTAAAGTTTTTGTCTTGATTGTTCACACTTGAAGTGCTGAAGATTTAGCAGAGTTCATTTTCCTAAAATGAGTGAAGACAAATTCATAAACAATCTAAATGCTTCTATTAATAACTATGGGAAGTAGCACATGGACTCTAAGGAAAAAAGATGGAGGACATAGCTGTATATCTTCATTTTGGTGGAACATGTGAAGAACCTAGTGCCATAAATATTTCCAGAAGATCATTTCATCTCTACAGTTTCCTTCCTGAGTTTGCTGAACCGCCACTTTCTTGTTTTGTGCAGCTTGACTTGTACTCCAGAATGACAATGCCATCCTTGAATGCAAGTATTTTCTTGGTTTGCTTTCTGTTAAGCTGATGGTTTTCATTTATTACTAACAAATGGAGGCATCATCTAGTTTAGGGTTAACTATTCAGCTCAGAAAAGGGTTTCCTCTAATCTGGCATGAACTAAGAAAACATTCTTTGGGGGAATGTCTTAGTTTCATAACATCAGTACCACAATAAATAGCTGACCCAATCAATGTTGATTCCATCTCACAGTTGTAGGTTAAACAGTTTATCACATGTGCTTTCTAACATACTATAGCTCGTCAAATTCCACTCAGTTGTCTCCATTTCTATCCACCTCCTCAGGGAATGGTCCACTGTGAATGGGAATTCCTATAAATCTATAGGCTTGCTCAAAGGCCTGCCTTAACTAAATAATTCCTCGTAGATATTAAATTGACAAGTCAATGTAACCGACATGGAGAGGAGGGGAGGGGCCCCTCAGAATGGATTCATTAATACATTATCTGGTTAAAATTTCCAACGCTTTGCTCTGTCTAATTCTAGTCTTGGCTAAACAGCCATGAAGATATCAATTCTAACTTTTACTGATGTAGGAGATTAAAAACAATAGAAATGAAAATGACTCCATTTCCATTTCCTAGGAAAGTCAGACCTTTTTCCCTTGGACTCTCAAGGGAAATTACAAATGCCTTTGTGTTTCTGGAAACACTCTGAATTTAGCAACAGACTTTGTTGGAAACGAGCCCTTAAAGGAGGAAAGAAGGGGATCAGAACAGGATGAATTTGGGGACAAAGTGAACCGATGAACAGATCTGACTTCCTGGGTTCTGTGAAGTGTGAGAACTTGCAGTCCTGCAAACAAAGGGTACCCGCATATGCTCAGGGCATTAGAACTGCGAGAACTTAGGATAGGTGCAAATGGACCAAGGAAAGATGGACCTTCACATGAGAGTGTGGGAGCTATAACCAAGACATCGGTGCTTAAAGGTGGGAAGTTAAAAAAATTAAGTGCATTCAAAAAAGATCCTGTGAATCATGAGAAAGCAGCACAGAGATAGAAATTAACCTGAGGGGAGTTTAATGTAATTTTGGCCATTTTGAACTTATTAGTAGTAAATTAATGAGGAGGAACAATCAGGATCTCCTTAGAAAGGAGCTTTAAAAAACTGTGTCATGTTTTAAAACCATAATTATTTTAGTCACATAAATATTCATGAATGGCATAGTATTTAATTATAAAAAAATGGAGGGAGGGAGGCAAAGAGAAGATGCAAATAGATGAGAGATAGATAGATAGATGATAGAAAGATAAAATGGATAGGTGACAAAAAGGAAGGGAAAGGAAGAACTCTAAGAGAAAAGGAATAAAGGACATAAAGTCTTATTCTACTATCTCAGTTTTCTCCTTGGGTTCACACATTGCTGTGTTTAGTCCCCCAAGCTCCTATCATCAACATACTCCTATATTATTAAAGGTTAATGTATTCTTTGAATAACTATCATCATTATATTTATATTCATAACTACATTCACTATATTTATATTCATAAAAGTTTCATTTTACATAGTAAAATTTGCATGGTGATGCAAACTTGCAATCGCAGCACCTGGGAGGCAGAGAAAGGAAGATCAGGAGTTGAAGACAATTCCCAGCCATGTAGCAACTATGAAGCTCACCTGGGCTACATTAGACTCTGTATCAAAGAACAGTAACATGTTATTTTAAAAAATAACTTACAATATAACTTTCCACATCTTAGTGTAGTGGCTCCATTTTAATGGTTTTAATCACAAAAATTCACAATTATCAAAAGATTCACAGATATCAGACTCTCTATTCCTAGTGTTTCATGATTGACTCGCTTACTGAACTCTCATAATGATCAGTCTGCAAAAAAGAAAACTGTACTTTGTAATCTTTACTGCCAAGTTGCGGGGATTTTGAAATGGTTAGGGGAGTCTCCTCGCACAGTGAGCATGAGCGTTCATTTTTCTCTACTTCCTGGCCGCAGATGCTACGTGCCCAGCCATCCCTGTGTCTTGCTGCCATGCTTTCCCATCCATGAATGGAGTGTATCCTCAAACTGCAAGCCAAAGTAAACGCTTCCTCCCTTGCTTACCTCTTTGATTACAGCAATAAGAAAAAGAACAAAGATATCACAGTTCTTGAGTGTTGGTTAGGATTAGGATTGCATTACAATTCCCAGTTAGGCTGCAACTCAGGAGCAGAAGCCCGTGGCACAGGATCCTGGATGTTGTTATGGGGAGGAACCACCACGATTTCAATACTCCCTCCATGGTACCTTTAGACATTTCATGTTCTGTCTGGTATGATATGAATCCACTAGAATGACGTCCTGACTCTGTGAATATTTAGTGCATGGTGGGCTGTGATGGATGAGTTTCCCTGCATGACTGATTCTTTTCACACAAAATGCAATGAATGTGATTTACTTAGCTTTCAAAAAAAGTCATGACTTTTCCTCATAAACTGTGGTACACCATGTGACAGACTCTCTATGATTAAAGATCAAATCACTGACATAAAAACAAAATATGGTTGTGCACTATAATTACTCTGTAGCTGATGGTTTTTCAAACAAGTCCTTCAAACATATGAGGTTATATTAATACATAATTTCTAGAAGAAACACACAACGATGACATGAAAATGATAGCTCGCATAAGAAACTGTAACACAAAGCTCCCTTTCTCTCCCCAGAGGGCCAACATAAGGGACATATGTCACTTTCCAACTATCAGTTATTAAAATCAAAGTACTGGAGAGAATTGTGATACACTGCTTTCAGGACACAATGAAAACCAATATATTTGTGAACCATAATGAAAACCAGTATATTTGCTTCATATAATTACTTCTTATCAGAAAGATAAAAAAATCTCTTAATGTTTTCCTTCAGGAACAGTCTTCCCTAGCTCCAATTGTTAAGCATAAATATACAACCTCTTCCCTTTCAAAGGAAAGACTGAAACATATGCCTAGCATGTACTTAGTCTCCATCCACTGTCTTTCCCAAGGTTGGGGGGGCAAGCTATGACCAGTGAGGAAAGCATTTTGCTAGAAACAGAAATGAAAGGGAAAAAAAGCCAGAGAAGGTATAGTCCTCATCCATCCAGTGAGCACAGAGAGAAGTCATCTTGTTTCACACCATCTTCATTTCCTAGCAATAATAAAAGCATATGAAGTTGACATGAAAAACAAAACAAAAATTTACACTCATTAACTTACAGATGCCAATTCAATATTTTAGCTTCCATCACTTAATATTGTCAAGCTTTCCATAAGTTAAATGAATTGGCATCAAATAAGCAATAGGAATTTTTAAATCATTTAATATGGAGAATGATAGAATAGTGCATAGGAACACTTGGTAACAGTAGAAAGTTACCAAGAACTCTCGTACAGAGAGTAGACTCAAAAGCAGAAGCCCGTGATTATCTTTCATTAATTCAGAGGTAGAGGGGTTACAAGAATTTAATTGATATGCTATTCATTTTTTTCAAAGTGTTTAGGCTCTCATTCCATTATTCTCTACCATTGTTTATTAAGTAGTTGTTATCCACTGTATAAACATGCATTGTTCTCACATAGGTATCAGCTCAAAGTATAAATTTTCTCTGCTACATATCAATGATGTAGACTTTTGCGAGTACCTTAACGACTTAGAAGCTCGATCTTCTTCACTGAAAAATGGTCAATTTATCACAATAGGATCTCAAGTCCTTTCTCACAGAAAAGAATATAAAGTAATCCAATGGCTTGAAGTGTAAGTATCTCATTTTGATTGCAGAGCCAGCCATCCAGTGTGAGCATGTGGGCTCTGCTCATTGAGTTCATCAGAGACTTTTGACTGCAGGATAAAATGGTCATCTTGAAAAGCAACTTCCAAGATTATTCCTGACATTATCTTTTCCATTTGAGAGAAGGCACAGAGAATATTTCGGACAAGAGTTTCCAAAGGGACACCCTAAAGGTTGTGCCTATTTCTTCAACTTACATTCCATTGGTCTAAACTCGATCACATGGTTACCGTGGTAAGGGGAGACAGAACATGCCCTGTGCAGAAGGCATTTTTATAAGAGAACTGCCCTGAGTATCTGGGTTAGTGTAGCTATTTGGAAGACTGCCTTATTAAAACTACTAAGGCAAGCGGGAATATTGATAGTCTAACAGCGATCTTCGCCACCAGAATGAGAAAGAGCTTTACAAATTGTTTCCAGGAATGAAAACATGCTTGCAGAACATCAAAGAACAGTCAGTGCAGTACTTGGCACGTGATGATGGTTGTTAAAATGTAGGCATTGTTATTAGTACTATGTGCATTCTTATTTCATTCCTCCTCCTTCACCTAAGTGCATGAATTCCCACTAGAGTGTCATGAATGAGCAATTACTTAGCAATTCAGGAATCCCTATTATGAAACAGGCAAACTCTCCTAAGACAGTCCTTCCATGTTCACAAAGCATTTTATTTTAATTCTTTCAAGCCATGATTTATCCTCCTACGAGCACAGTGCTTTGTTTTATGGTACTTCTGACCTGTGAGGCCCTCAGCACAGACTCTTTCCTCTGCCCACCATGGCCCTTCAGGCATCGCAGGAAGTCTTCACTCTTCATCAGGTTTCTTTTCTCTAAATTTTTTCCCCTTCAAGAATGTCTCAAAAAACATGACTTTGAGTCCACTTCACCATCCCTCACACACTCATTCCCCTTGTTCAAAGTATATCGAGCCAGCTAAGATTATAGATACCTGTAATCTTAGCATCTGGACAACTGAGACAGAATTCCTGTGACTTCAAAGCCAGTCTGGACTATGCAGACAGCTCTAGGCCAGCCTGGAACACACACACACACACAGAGTTATGCCTTTTCTAAGAAAAATTCATATAGAGCATAGTTTTTGAGTAACTACTAGACTTTTTTTTTTAATCAGTCTCTATCTTGGAATAACCTTCAAATGCAGCACACAGCATATCCAAGTTATCTCCGTCACACATGAGTACAGCAAATCAACAGTCCCCCCTCACTCAGAAAAGCCACTTGCTCAGAACAAGACTGAAAAGCATACAAATTATCCTGGCAGCTGCGGCATGCTGCTGGTCATGCTGGACTGTGTCCTGTTAACTCCATATCCTGTTAACTCTATGGTTAACCCTAACATACCCTACACATGAACTTCTTGTTCAAACTGAATATAAAGCATTCCCTTTTTCTTTAGTAAACCAGTATTACCTTCCCACAGTCCTTTCAGAAGTTTTATAGCATATGTAATAAGAAAGCAGAATGGGAGATTGATTGGAACAAGGATGGAAACTATTTGAGCACTGTATGTGCTCCCTAATAAGTGGATCCTAGTTCCAAACCCACTTAATGATATATTCAAAGGTAAATCTCTGTAACACCCACTGTAACTGCAAAGGATTATAAACAGGAGGGAAGGGGAAGGAGGGCCTCAAAAGAAAGGAGATAGGGGATCACACTTCAGTAGAGAAAATAGGCCACGGTCAAGTATTGCATGTAAGCAGCCAGACATCTGGTACAGCTTATTCTCACTTCCCTTCCTGGTCACTTGTAACTGAACAGATTCTATTTCACAGATCAGGGAGGATATGGGGATTGGAAGATAGACGGTAACCATCTGACAAATGGGACACTGACCCCCTTCTCACAGCACTCCATCTACCTTTGAGTCTCCTCTTATATTAAGATCTTCATGTAAAGAGTCCTTTATCTTTGGTTAGGAGGTGACCTTCAATACCAATTGGGATGTAGCCAAGGGCAATGCAGGAAAAGCAAAACTGAAAACAACAACAAACCATAATTCAGAACACCAAAGACCCTACACATTAATCACCTGGAACCAGACCAGCCAAATCTCTCTCCATCCTAAAGTTCAGGAAACCTTGCAGAAAAGGGGGCGGCAAGATTGTAAGAGCCTAAAAATGAGGAGGACCAATTATATGAAAGATACTCCACACAAGTTAGGACTGCAGTATCCAGAAATGGACTTTGCCTGACCTTCACAACGGCTGATATGTCAATGACCCTTCCAAAGCCTAGCAGGGATCACAGGGGAGAAAGCTCCAGACAGTAGGATCCTTAGGGGCAAGGGATTCAACAGTCATAATAGAATTCCCATACTAACAGGGATCCCAAGAAGGGATTCTGGGCTATGCCACTGAGTCCTGAACCCTCACTAGGGTAGAGGACTCAGAGGGTGTTTGGTGTTCACACTAAAGGATGTTCCAGGGGATGGGAGAGTGGAAGATACCAGAAGAAGGGGAGGGAAGGAGGAGGTGAAAGGAAGGGGGGAAGGAAGTACAGTCCAGTGGGGGACAACTGGGGAGAGGGGAGGAAGAAGAAGATGGGGGTACCTATTGAGCTTGTATGATTATTAAAAAAATAAAACATGGGAGAAAAATAAAAAAAATTTGAGCAGGCATGATAACAGATAAATCACAGCACTGAGAAGTTTTCACCACTTTGATTTGTTATCTTCACAAATTTAGTGGGGAATGAAATATTACTTTGGAATTCTCCAAAGTAATTTAACAGTAGTTGTCAATATATTCTGGAATAGTCAAACCCTTTGACTTAGTATTTCCCATCCAAGGCTTTTTTTCCTATTAAAACAATGTAAATCAATGTTTGCCTAGAAAGAACTTCTTACTGTATTATTAAGAATATGAATAATTTGAGAATCACTTTGCCAGAAATAAGGGTATTTTTAAGTAAAGAATGGTATGATCTTGGTGTGGAAAATTATGTAGCCATTTAAAATTATAGGTTTTTCCAATATTATTTTTACATGGAGACAATGCAAAGGAAAATATGTTAGGTAAACATGGTATATATATCAGACAAAATGGGTGAAATAACAACATGGTTATACAGTATTATTTAAAGCATATGAATGCACGTGTTTGCATATTGTACATGGAAAATATATAAGAGAAAGGAGAGAAAGAGAGAGTATTGTGTATGTGCCTATGAGCATCATAGAAGGTAAAGAGCCATCAAATATGGTAGAACAACAGGTATCTTAGAAAATTCTTCTTCTGACTATATTTTATAAATTCAGAAGATTTCCTAAGGATGACTAAAAGATTCTGTTCTCAAAAAACAGTGCACACAGCTCCTCCCACCAGCCAGCCAGAGCCCGAGCCGCGCAGGGCCGGGGAGGAGGACCCCCTGCGCCTGGGCCCGCCCCAGACCCCCCAGGATAAATAGTGCCCCGCCGACACCCCCGTCCTCCCTTTCCCACTCCGCTGCCCCGATGCACCACGACTTAGGTAAGCTCCACCCCCACCCACTCCCAGAACCCCAGGCCAAATAATTCAGTTCAGTGAAAAACGCACGGAAATTGAAAGAAGATCTCAAGACTTAAAACGACAATGCCCAAGTCAAAGTGCAAATCCATGAGAAACAACACTCAAGTAAACAAATCTCCCACTGAAGGAATTAATCCCATAATGTTAGACTCCAAACAGAACAAACCCATGGAAAATGGCCAAGAACGCCTGACCCAGGATAATGACGTTCAAAATAGGATCATTACCATGTTCAATACTATGAAAGAGGAAATCCGGGAGGTATTGAATAACCGATCAATTGCTTTCAAGAGGAACACAACAGACACTTGGAGGAGGTGAGAAAAACAGTGCAAGAAACAAAAACTGGCATAGAGCAGTTAAAGCAGACTCAAGCAGAGTTTAAAACTGAGCTAAAAGACAAGTTATCTTCAACCCAGAACTCCACAGAGAGTCTTATCAGCAGAAATAATGAAGCAGAAAACAGAATTTCAGACTTTGAAGATAAAGTGGGAGTATTAACCAGCTCAATGGAAGAGGTTGTTAAAGGCAAAAAGATACTTGAGAGAAATATCCAGGAGATATGGGACGCCCTGAAGAAGCCCAACATGCGTATTCATGGAATACCAGAGCAAGAATCTCAAAATACCATCCCTGAGGAAATTTTTCAAACGATCATCAAGGAAAACTTTCCTCATCTAAAAAAAGAGAGGCCCATCCATATACAAGAGGCATTCCACACCCCAAAGAGATATGATCAAAACAGAAGCTCGCCACAGCAAATAATAGATAAAACACTCCACATTCAAGATAAAGAACTGGTGCTGAGAGCTTCAAGGGAGAAAAAACAAGTCACTTTTAAAGGTAAACCTATTAAAATAACAAATGACTTCTCAGTTGAAACAGTAAAAGCAAGAAGAGCTTGGAGAGACATACTTCAAGTATTGAATGAGCAAAAATGTCAACCCAGGCTCATTTACCCTGCAAAAATATCAGTCATGATCGAGGGAGAAAGAAAAATCTTCCAGCACAAAGACAACTTGAAGGGATACATGTCCACCAAACCATGCCTTCAAAAAATGCTAGAAATGATACTCAAGCTTGAAAAAAAGAAAACAGGCATATCCGGGAGAACAGAAGGGAAGTATAACACCATTAAAAGCGAAGCAATTTCTTAAAAAACTACTAAACCTAATAAATGTCTGGAATCAAAAATAGTTTCTCCATATAACACTAAATGTTAATGGAATTAACTCACCGATCAAGAGACACAGATTACAAACTTGGATTAAAAATCACAATCCAGCAATCTGCTGCCTGCAGGAAACCCATCTCACCACAAAAGATAGGCATGCCCGAAAAATAAAAGGCTGGTCAACAATTCTACAAGCTAATGGAAGCAGAAAACAGGCAGGGGTAGCCATTATGCTATCGGACAAAGTGGACTTCAAACCAAAGAAAATCATAAGAGACACGGATGGATACTACTTTTAGTCACAGGTACAATTCACCAGGAGGACTTCACAGTACTGAACATATATGCACCCAACACGGACCCTCCCACATTCATTAAGCAAACCCTACAACATCTAAATCGAGAAAATCAATCCCAAAACGATAATTCTTGGGGATTTCAATACTGCCCTCTCAACATGGGATAGATCTACAAGTAAAAAACTTAACTGAGACACTTTGGAGCTTAACCAAACACTTACTGAAATGGACCTTACAGATCTCTATTGTATTTTTCATCCATGCACCAAAGAATACACATTTTTTTCAGCAGCACATGGAACTTTCTCCAAAATAGATCACATATTGGGCCACAAAACGAATCTCCACATATACAGGAATGTTGAAATTCTAGCCTGCACCTTATCAGACCACCATGGCTTAAAGCTTGACATCCACAACACAACAAGCAACAGAAAATACACTAATCCTGGAAACTTAACACTATGACGCTGAATGAGAATTGGATTCAGGAAGAAATTAAAAAGGAAATTCAAGATTTCCTGAAATTGAATGATAATGAAAATACAACTTACCAAAATCTCTGGAACACAATGAAAGCTGTCCTAAGAGGTAAGTTCATAACTCTTAATGCCTACATCAAAAAAATGGAAACATCAGAAATAAATAAATTAATAATGCAGCTAAAAGCTTTAGAGACACTGATCCCAAAAGCAGTAGAAGGGAGGACATTAGCAAAATAAGGGGAGAAATATCTGAAATCGAGATTTGGAAAATGATAGAGAAAATCAACCAGTCAAAAAGCTAGTTTTCTTAATAAAGATTCACTTAAAAAAGAAAACTATAGGCCGATCTCTCTGATGAACACAGATGCAAAGATTCTCAACAAAGTCTTAGCGAATCAGATTCAAAAACATATTAAAAGATCATTCATGGGGACCAAGTAGGCTTCATCCCTGGCACACAAGGTTGGTTCAACATACGCAAATCAATAAATGTAATTCATCATGTAAACCAGTCCAAAGTCTAAGACCACATGATACTCTCAATAGATGCAGAAAAAGCTTTTGACAAGATCCAACAACTTTTTATGATCAAAACGCTGGAGACAGTAGGAATGGAAGGAACCTTTATCAATATAATAAAAGCTGTATACAACAAGCCCACAGCAAGGATTATGCTCAAAGGGGAACAATTGGAAGCATTCCCACTTCGATCAGGAACTAGACAAGGCTGTCCACTCTCACCACTTCTATTCAATATTGTACTTGAAGTCTTAGCTGAAGCCATAAGACAAGAAAGGGACATTAGAGGGATTCAAATCGGCAAGGAAGAAGTCAAACTATCCCTATTTGCAGATGACATGATCTTATACCTGAGTGATCCCAAAAACTCCACCAGGAAGCTTCTGGAACTAATACAGAAGTTCAGCAGGGTGGCAGGATACAAAATAAATGTGCAAAAATCAGAGGCCTTCCTATATGCCCAGAATGAAAGAAGTGAAAAAGCCTTGAGAGAAACAATCCCATTTACTATAACCCCTAAAAAAATGAAATACTTTGGTATAAACCTAACCAAGGAGGTAAAAGACCTTTACAACGAAAACTTCAAAACCCTAAAGAAAGAAATTGCAGAAGACACCAGAAGGTGGAAAGACCTCCCTTGTTCCTGGATTGCCAGAATCAACATCAGTAAAAATGACCATCCTACCAAAGGCAATATACAGATTCAATGCTATACCAATCAAAATCCCAAAGCAATTCTTCAAAGAAGTTGACCAAACAATCTCAAAGTTCATATGGAGGCACAAACGACCTAGGATAGCAAAGACAATCCTGAGTAACAAAAACACTGCTGGAGGTATTACCATACCAAATCTAAGTCTATACTACAAATCCATAGTTATAAAGACAGCCTGGTTCTGGCTCCAAAATAGACACAGATCAATGGATAAGGCTTGAAGACCCAGATATAAGCCCACAAAATTACAGCCATTTGATCTTTGACAAAGGGGCCCAAAGAATCCAATGGAAAAAGAACAGCATCTTCAACAAATGGTGCTGGCAAAACTGGATCTCCACATGCAGAAGATTAAAACTGGACCTGTACTTGTCACCATGTACAAGACTTAATTTCAAATGGATCAAGGACCTTGATATAAGGCCAGAGACTATAAAAACCATATTTGAAAGGATAGGGAACTCCCTCGAGCTGATTGGGCTAGGCCAACATTTCCTAAACAGACATCCAATGGCACAGTCACTGCTACCAACTCTCAACAGTTGGGATCTTGTGAAATTAAAGAGCTTCTGTTCAGATAAAGAGATTGTAACACGAGCTCAAAGGCAACCCACAGAATGGGAGAAAATCTTCACTAACCACACATCTGATAGAACTCTGCTGTCCAGAGTGCACAAAGAACTTAGAAAACTAAACACCAAGGAAACCAATGGCCCAATTAAAAAATGGACCCTGGAACTTAAAAGAAACTTTACCAGGGATGAAATTAAAATGTCTAACAAATATCTGATAAAATGCTCCACTTCTTTAGCCATCAGGGAAATGCAAATCAAAACTTCCCTGAGATACCATCTCACCCCAGTCAGGATGGCAAAAATCTACAATACAAACAACAACAAACGCTGGAGAGGATGTGGAGTGAGGGGAACTCTCCTACATTGCTGGTGGGAATGCAGGCTCATACAGCCACTCTGGCGAGCCGTCTGGAGATTCTTAAAGAAATTAAAGATTGAAATGCCATATTACCCTGCTATTCCACTTTTGGGAATAACCCCCCATACAGCAGAGATTCACTTCGATAGCACAGGCACGACCATGTTCATAGCAGCACTGTTTACAATAGCAAAGTCATGGAATCAACCCAAATGTCCAACAGTTGACGAGTGGATAAGGAAACTGTGGTACATCTATACAATGGAGTACTACTCAGCCATCAAAAATGATGAATTACTGGAATTTGCCAGGAAATGGCTGTCATTAGAAACAATTATATTAATTGAAGTATCCCAGACCCAGAAAATTAAGCGCCGTATGTACTCCCTAATAGGGGGCTCCTAATACCAAACCCACCCAGCCCACCTAGAGATAGTAATTGCAAGGATTATGAACAGGAGGGATGGGGTAGGAGGGCCACACCAGAAACAAGGAGAGAAGGGACCATGTTACAGCAGAGAAAATAGGCCTCCATCAAGGACTCAAATAAGTAATGAGACATATGATTAAGTTCACAGACTTTTGTTCCTGATCATTTACTACTGAGGGGGTATGATCTCACCAGAAGAGGAGGGCATATAGTCTGGCAGATAAAAAGTAACCGTTGTGCAAATTGGTGATAGACCCCTCCCTTACTGTGGTTTCCCACTTTTATTACATTTACCTTTGAATGTGCTTTTATCGCAAGACTCTAGTTTGACAGCTTTTTGTCTCTGGCTAGGGGGTAACATACAATGCCCACCAGGATGGAGTGAAGGGCATTGCAGGAGCAGCAAAACTGCAAAAGAAAACCAACAAACCACAATCCAGAACTTCAGAGACTCTATATCAACCACCTAGAACTAGGCCAGCTTAATCTCTCCCCATCCTGAAGCTCAGGGAAATTTGCAGAAGAGGGGGCGGTAAGAGTGTAAGAGCAAAAGGATAGGAGGAGCAATGATATGTAAGATACTCCATAATAAGTTAGGGCTGAAGCAATCATAATTGGACTTTACATGCCCTGCGCATTGTCCAACACACTATTGACCCCACAAAGTCCAGCATCTGCTAAATGCACCAAGATGTTTGGAGGCAAGGGATTGGCGGACACAGCAGTGTTCCTATACCTAAGGGGAACACGGGAAAGTGTTTACGGAAAGGCCACTGGGTCCTTGTACGTCATCGGAGAGGAGGGCCCAGAGGAAAATCAGTCATGCACAAGAAAGGACTCTCTGGGAATTGGGACGGGAGGCACTGGGGGATGGGAAGGGAGGGGGGTGGGGAAGAGGAGCAAGGGGTACGGGGGGAGGAGGAGGGAGGGAGGGAACTGGTGTACCCATTAAGTTTGTATGAGCTGAAATAATGATAAAAAATAGTATTAAAAAAAAGTCCCCAAATAAAATCGGAAGGTTTTAAAAAAAAAAAAAAAAAAAAAGGCTGGTTTTTGAAAAAATCAATAAGATTGATACACTCTTAGCTAAATTAACTAAAAGCAAGAGAGAGACAACCCAAATTAACAAAACTAGAAATGAAAATGGAGTTATCATTACTGATACCAAAGAAATCCAGATAATTATAACGTCATATTTCAAAAACTTATACATTGTGAAATATGACATCACAAAAGAGATGGATGAATTCCTAAGTAAACACAACTTACCTAAATTGAATCAGAAAGTTGTGAATTATTTAAATAGTCCTATAACATATGAGGAAATTGAGAAAGTAATTGCAAATCTTCCCACCAAAAAATGTCCTGGGCCAGATGGATTCATACATTTAAGGAGCTAATAACACCAATACTCCTTAAAATGTTCCACCAAATAGCAAAGGAAGGAAAACTGCCAAATTCCTTCTATGAAGCTAATATCGTCTTAATCCCAAAACCTAATAAAGATACACTTAAAAAAGAAAACTATAGGCCAATCTCTCTGATGAACAGAGATGCAAAGATTTGAAATAAAGTCTTAGCAAATCGGATTCAAAAACATATCAAAAAGATCATTCACAGGGTCAAGTAGGCTTTATTCCAGGCACACAAGGTTGGTTTAACATACGCAAATCAATAAATGTAATTCACCATATAAACCAGTCCAACGTTCAAGACCACATGATACTCTCAATAGATGGCAGAAAAAGCTTTTGACAAGATCCAACAGCCCTTTATGATCAAAACCCTAGAGACAGTTGGAATGGAAGGAACTTTATCAATATAATAAAAGCTGTACACAACAAGCCCACAGCAAGGATTATACTCAATGGGGAAAAACTTGAAGTATTTCCACTTCAATCAGGAACTAGACAAGGCTGTCCACTGTCACCACTTCTATTCAATATTGTACTTGAAGTCTTAGCTGAAGCCATAAGACAAGAAAGGGACATAAAAGGGATTCGAATTGGCAAGGAAGAAGTCAAGTTGTCTCTATTTGCAGATGATATGATCCTATACCTGAGTGATCCCAAAAACTCCACCAGGAAGCTCCTGGAACTAATACAGAAGTTCAGCAGGGTGGCAGGATACAAAATAAAGGTACAAAAATCAGTGGCCTTCCTATATGCCCAGAATGAAAGAAGTGAAAAAGCCCTGAGAGACTCAATCCCATCTACAATAGCCCCCCCAAAAATGAAATACCTTGATATAAACCTTACCAGGGAGGTAAAAGACCTTTACAATGAAAACTTTAAAACCCTAAAGAAAGAAATTGCAGAAGACACCAGAAGGTGGAAAGACCTCCCTTGTTCCTGGATTGGCAGAATCAACATCATAAAAATGACCATCCTACCAAAGGCAATATACAAATTCAACACTATACCAATTAAAATCCCAAAGCAATTCTTCAAAGAAGTTGATCAAACAATCTCAAAGTTCATATGAAGACACAAAAGACCCAGGATAGCAAAGACAATACTGAGTAACAAAAACACTGCTGGAGGTATCACCATACCAAACCTTAGTCTATACTACAAACCAACTCTCAACATTTGGGATCTTGTGAAATTAAAGAGCTTCTGTTCAGATAAAGAGATTGTAACACGAGCTCAAAGGCAACCCACAGAATGGGAGAAAATCTTCACTAACCACATATCTGATAGAGATCTACTATCCAGAGTGCACAAAGAACTTAGAAAACTAAACACCAAGGAAACTAATGGCCCAATTAAAAAATGGGCCCTGGAACTTAAAAGAAACAGCCTGGTACTGGCTCCAAAATAGACACACAGATCAATGGATAAGGGTTGAAGACTCAGATACAAGCCCACACAATTACAGCTATTTGATCTTTGACAAAGGGGCCCAAAAAATCCAATGGATAAAGAACAGTATCTTCAACAAATGGTGCTGGCAAAACTGGATCTCCACATGCAGAAGATTAAAGCTGGACCTGTACTTGTCACCATGTACAAGACTTAATTTCAAATGGATCAAGGACCTTGATATAAGGCCAGAGACTATAAAAACTATATTTGAAAGGATAGGGAACTCCCTCGAGCTGATTGGGCTAGGCCAACATTTCCTAAACAGACATCCAATGGCACAGTCACTGCTACCAACTCTCAACAGTTGGGATCTTGTGAAATTAAAGAGCTTCTGTTCAGATAAAGAGATTGTAACATGAGCTCAAAGGCAACCCACAGAATGGGAGAAAATCTTCACTAACCACATATCTGATAGAGCTCTACTGTCCAGATTGCACAAAGAACTTAGAAAACTAAACACCAAGGAAACTAATGGCCCAATTAAAAATTGCCCTGGAACTTAAAAGAAATTTTACCAGGGATGAAATTAAAATGTCTAACAAATATCTGAAAAAATGCTCCACTTCCTTAGCCATCAGGGAAATGCAAATCAAAACTTCCCTGAGATATCATCTCACCCAGGTCAGGATGGCAAAAATCCACAATACAAACAACAACAAATGTTGGAGAGGATGTGGAGAGAGGGGAACTCTCCTACATTGCTGGTGGGAATGCAAGCTCATACAACCACTCTGGCGAGCCGTCTGGAGATTCTTAAAGAAACTAAAGATTGAAATGCCATATGACCTGCTATCCCACTTTTGGGAATAACCCCCCATGCAGCAGAGGTTCATCTTGATAGCACAAGTGCGACCATGTTCATAGCAGCACTGTTTACAATATCAGAGTCGTGGAATCAACCCAAATGTCCAACAGTTGACGAGTGGATATGGAAACTGTGGAACATCTATACAATGGAGTACTACTCAGCCATCAAAAATGATGAATTACTGGAATTTGCCAGGAAATGGATGTCATTAGAAACAATTATATTAAGTGAAGTATCCCAGACCCAGAAAATTAAGCGCTGTATGTACTCCCTAATAGGGGGCTCCTAATACCAAACCCACCCAGCCCATCTTGAGACACTCAAAGATAAATCTATGTAATACCTATAGTAATTCTAAGGATTATGACCAGGAGGGATGGGGTTGGAGGGCCACACCAGACACAAGGAGAGAGGGGACCATGTTACAGCAGAGAAAATAGGCCTCCATCAAAGACTGCAAGTAAGTAATGAGACACCTGGTTAAGTTCAGAGACTTTTGTTCCTGATCATTTACAACTGAGGGGGTATGATCTCACCAGAAGGGGAGGGCATATAGTCTGGCAGATAAAAAGTAACCATTTTGCAAATAGGCGATTGACCCCTCCCTCACTGTGGTTTCCTACTTTTATTAAATCTACCTTTGAATGTGCTCTTATAACAAGACTCCAGTTTAACAGCTTTTTGTCTCTGGCGAGGGGGTGACATACAATGCCCACCAGGATGGAGTCAAGGGCATTGCAGGAGCAGCAAAACTGCAAAAGAAAATCAACAAACCACAATCCAGAACTTCAGAGACTCTATATCTTAGAGTCTTAGAACTAGGCCAGCCTAATCTCTCTCCATCCTGAAGCTCAGGGAAATTTGCGGAAGAGGGGCCGGTAAGATTGTAAGAGCAAAAGGATGGGAGGAGCAACGATTTGCAAGATACTCCACACAAGTTAGGGCTGAAGCAATCATAATTGGACTTTGTATGCCCTGCGTAATGTCCAACACACTATTGACCTCACAAAGTCTAGCATCTACTAAAAGCACCAAGATCCTTTGGAGGCAAGGGATTGACAGCCACAGTAGTGTTCCTATGCTTAAGGGGAGCACAGGAAAGGGTTCAGGGAAATGCCACTGGGTCCTTGTACGTCATCGGAGAGGAGGGCCCAGAGGAGAGTCTGGCATGCACATTAAAGGACTATGGGGATTGGGGGGGGAGTCACTGGAAGATGGGGAGGGAGGGGAGAGGGGAGGGGGAGCAGGGGGTTCAGGGAGAGGAGAAGGGAGGGACGGAAGTGGTGTACCTATTAAGTTTGTATGAGCAGAAATAATAATAAAAAATGTTTAAAAAAACAATGCACAATGAGCATGTTATATACCTATACAATGCAATAAAATATTAAATAAACTATAAAAAAGAAGTATGAGCAGGGGGAAGAAAGTCAAGGAGGAGAAAGAAAGAGAGCAGAGTGTGAACCCTCACATATGTGTCCAAATGCCATAATGAAACACCTTTGTTTTTTCATTAAAACCTGTCCTTTCATGGAAACATGAATGGTAGTCCCTGCCCCTCACTCCCTCTCTTCTCCTCTCTTGCCCCTTCTCCCACCCTCCCTTCCCTTTACCATGGAACACCATGCTTTACATGAGAACCAAACAAGATTTTTTGAAACAGTTTATTTACTTTGTGTGTGTGTGTGTGTGTGTGTGTGTGTGTGTGTGTTTGTGTGTGTGTGTGTGACAGTGCATGTGAGGAATCAGAGAACAATTCACAAGAGTCACTTCTCTCTACCATGTGGGTTCCAGAGATCTAACTCAAGTTTCTTGGCAAGTGCCTACACCTGAGGTACTTTCTTGCTGGCTCTGTTGAGTTTTTAAAGAATTCTTATTCATTCATAGAATTATTTCCCCCACATAATCGAAGCTGTCTGCAGACCTGCTCAGCATGCAACTAAACTCGTATGGGAGATATTGATCAACCAGGCAAGAGGACAAGGCTGAGTAATCTTCCATACAATCACTGAAGCAACTGTGAATGAACAGAACTACACCATCGTTTCGGAAGCATCACCCTGTCAGGTCTGCAGATGTCTCTGGAACAATTTCTGTTAGGTTCTTGGCTTCTATGCTTACTACCACACCCAGTGAGGATTGATCTGCCTGGGGACCAGCCTAGCCTGACAGAGCTTCCAATCTCATTGCTACCTCCAACAGGAAAGCGCCAGCTGCCGTTTCCCTGCTTCCTGTCCTTTGATCCTTCTTTGAGACCGAGCATGCCTACTGAGCCTGAACATGCCTACACTATGAGGCACTCTGTATTGACATGGAACATGGGAGAATTGGAATATACTGTATAAAAAATGCACATATCCTCAAGTAAAGGAATCCTCGCCTGTGTGTGAAGCAGGTGCACAGTATTCCTTAGCTGGAAGCTGTAGCGAAGTATTCGATGGAGTCCATGGATGAGTTCTCAGATTCTAGCATGAGGGAAACAGACAGGTGCTTGAAATGGGATATGTATTTTTCAAAGATGCTCTTTTCAGTGGCTAAAGTTTTATTAAAGTCCACATTCAGAATGCATGACAATTGTCTAACAGTCTAATAGACTAATTGTCATAGTTAGAGATACAGGTGTCAACTTGATGGTCGAGAGCGTTTGCAGAGAATTAGTAGAATAAGCCCAGAGCAAACCTGCAGGAGATTGTCTACCTAATGGGAAAGGCCCAGCCCAAGGTGGGCAGGACTAGTCCTTAGGCAGGTGAATAAGTTGGAGGGAACTGGTTGATAGAGTGGGCATTCTTCTGCATACTTGGCCAGACATGCTGGTCTTGCAAGTAAAGATCGTCTCTCTCTGGGCTCTTGATGTTGATGCTGCTCTCAAGCTGGACAAGGAAGTATAACCAGACTATTCTTAGAGAATAAAATCCCTTATTCTCTTAAACTGTTTTGTCATGATTTCATGCAGGCAAACTGTGACATCAATCAAAAGAAAGTATGCAGGCACCCTTTAGATTTCACATGGAAATAATTACAAAAATTTGCTTTGACTGACAATCTCATTTTGAGAATTTAGATTAGGAATCACCTGGATGGATGTTACCTTTTCCAAAGGGCTTTCTACTCGGGGAATGTTGACCATCGGCATCCGGGCCAGATTGTCCATGTGGATATGTTCATTGTCTGGTTGTCTTCCTTTGAAATTATTTACTACGCACACAACCTAAAATTGCAGAAAACAATCTTAGTTAGGTGAAGCCTGCATCCTGTAATAATCATCCCTTAGAAGTAAATAAAGCTACAAAAGTTTCAAAACACTGAAATGTCACATATATTAAATTTTACACCTGGATTTATCTTGAAATTTGAACAGCTATTCCAGTGTAGAAGACTCAAGGAAAGTCTTCAATTGATATGCAGCTCCATGAATAAAGACAATGTTATCATCCCAAAATGCTCATGACAGTGTAGACAATGCACCAATCAATCTGAAAATAGCACTGTAACCTTTTAAAAATTCATGGTAGGCTAACCTTTCCTTGATGTGGCTAGCTTATAACTTAATTGGAATGTGTGGTATTCACATCATTCCAAGATTGTTCCATTCATAGTAAAACTTTACAGTTGGCACTGTCTGATTCAGGAACACCCCTTTGATTAGTCTAGTTTATTGTCTATTACTATGTCTCATATATATGTGGCACTTGAACAATAGATTACTCTGAAAATAGAAGACCTTTTACACAAGGGAAATTGACCCTCATTTCAAGTGATTACATCCCAGAGGTAAAAAAATTTGAACTAACCCAGAGATTCTCTTTGTTTCCTATGCATAAAAGTTCCAGGACTGTAAAAAAATGCATATCTTCAGTACTCCTTAAGGTTTATCATTTAGTAGGTAATTAATAGGGCCTAAAAGATGATACTGCTAAATGCTTTCTAGAGTTTTTTAATGTAGGTGGACCATATCTAAGAAATAATGAATTAAGAAACTCAGAAAAATCAGTTTATATAGTGGGTAACCCAATGCTTTTTTCCTGAGTTTTATATTATATTAAAAAGATCTAAACACATAAATTGTTTGAACCAGCCTGATTTTCATTTAAAAAAAAACTGAATACTTAATCCATCCCTTGAATATTTTCACAAAGGCTCTATTGGATAGCCTTTCCTTTTTCCCCATTTTTTTTTTTTTGCACATGCGTATGTATGTACGGTTGTTTGTGAGTCGGTTTATTTATGTGTATCAGAGTATACTTGAGAGCGTGTGTGTTTGTGGAAGCCCAAGAGTGACTTCAGGGATCATCTTGGATTACTCTACTGTCTTACTGCTTTGCTCTGGGATTTCCCAGACTTCACCTTCCAGGGTCAGAAAAGATCTGGGGATCCAAACTCAGGTCCCTTTGCTTATGAAACCAATGTTTTAATCCCTGAGCCATCTCCCCAGCGAGGTCTTTTCTTTTGTAAGATTTATTACTGAACACTTCCAAAGGCCAAATAAATTTGGCTACTCTTCAACTTTTAAAACAAAAGTTATGAATCTGCCAAGTGACAACATATTTTCTCAAGTTTTTACAACAGAAAGTTATTTCCTTATAAGCTGTGATTTTATTTTTTTATCATCCCATGGCCTAGAAGAATTACAGGTTAGAAACAGATCTGATCTCGATGACCTGATACCCCATTTTCATAATTGCCACCAAGAATTTGAAAGTAAGATTTAAAGTAGGAAAAAGCTCAGCGATGACAACCTTCTGTCAAACAATGTTGTGGGCTTTGTGATCTCACAAAGAACTCACAGATATAGTTTGTTCGCGAAATAAAGTCAATATATAGTAGAAAGAAAGGATAGTCAACATGGTAAATATTTTTGACTTTTGTAAGATGAGAGTCTTTGGCAGCTACTGAAGCCTTCCCTCTTGAATGGACATGCAAATGCCCCAAGAAGCATGGCCGCTGTTCTAGAACACCCAGGGGACAGTCAAGAAGTGTAGCTAATAATGACAAGGAAACAACTAAAGCTTCAGGATGTGGAAGTGGCTTGATGAATAACATGCTTTAGCTGTTATGCACTATTCATTATGCACTATTCACATTTTTTTCATATTATAAAAATCTGGAAGACTCTTTGAAAGGATATATTTGTTTTCTCTCTTTGCCTTAATGAAAATCAGGTGAACACAGCTGAAGCAGCAGAGAATCACATGATAAATGATTGAACACCTAGGCCTCATTCAGAAGCCCCAGTATACGCTTACTAAATGGTATTAAAACGTGATTGATTATTCATCCTTATATTTTATCTTATTTATAAAGAAGAAAAGTACCAGATATTCTCTGGCTTCTTATTCAACTATTTTAAAGTTGCCTGCTAACTTCCACAAGTCTAGATTTGATGTACTGTTAGGAAAGAAAGAAATAAAAAGAAAGAGAGAGAGAAAGAAAAAGAAAGTGAAATAGAAAAAGAAACAGAAAAAAGGAAATAGAAAGAAAAAAAGAAAGAAAAAGAGATAGAGATAGAAAGAAAGAAAGAAAAAAGAAAGAAAAGAAAGAAAGAAAGAAAGAAAGAAAGAAAGAAGAAAGAAAGAAAGAAAGAAAGAAAGAAAGAAAGAAAGAAAGAAAGAAAGAAAGAAAGAAAGAAAAAAGAAAAAAGTTTAAAAAAACCCTTTGGATCCAGTATTTTGTGCTCAATTTTTAAAATTTCCTTAGAAACTGATGGGTTGTAACAGATCAGTAAGATAATCCCATTCCTTTGGTTGGCAAAGGCATGCCAAATTTGACAAATGTTCAAAACTATATACAAGATGCACCCATCTCCTGACCTTACGCGGGGGTGCTCTGAAGTGAATGTAATCCTCACAACTCATTCCTAAACCAATGCAATGTAAAAGGTTAAGACTTCCATTAATTTTTTATTTCTCCTATATGTAAACTCTGTTCAATTTAATTCCCTAAAACTTGATGTCTCTTTTTCTGACTCCAACACCGTCTCTGAGACACAATCGACCTCTTACTTGGATTCTTGCAAAGCTTTCTAAACTGGCTGCTAAACACAGTTGCACCTCTCTTCATTCTGTTTTATATGGTCAGGTGAGAATGATCTTTCCAAATAAAGGTTGGTAATATCACCCTGTATGTTCTTCTTTGCAGCTGTTTCGTAATTTAGCTTCTCTTTTTTCCCGAAGTATAAACAACGGTTCATCTTTGTTAGTTTCTTTCTCTAAGTTTCCCCCAAACCGTTTACTCTTTTCTCTTCTATTTATTTAGAATTCTCATCTTACCCATGTACACCTTCTCCAAGTCCCCAGCTAGGAACACTCATTTTGTTTTTTTTTTATTTATTTATTCAATTGTGCGTGTATGCGTGTGTATGTGTGTGTGTGTGTGTGTGTGTGTGTGTGTGTGTGTGTGTGTGTGTGTAGAACCACGGGCGAATTCGGTAACCACCATAGACGCCTCCACCTCCTCCTTGTTTATTCTGCCCCGGGATTCACAGGCTCCGCCCTACCAGGACCAGAAACGCAGCCCCCCCCCCCCCCCCCCCCGCTTCAGCCTGGCGTCTATATGTGGGCCTAGGATCAGAACTTGGGACCTTCCGCCTGCAAGGCAGAGGCTTAACCCCTGAGCCACCTCTCCAGCCCTCATTTTGCTTTTGTGTGCTTGTTTGACTTATGGTTTCATGATAATATGATTCTGTTTATTACAGCACCAGTCTCAGTAGGAGATATGTTTATGGTAACATTTTGATCCATGCATATGAGCCTTAGAGGATAAAGAAAGCTTGGATCTTAATTCTTGGGTCTTTCTCTTATCAACTGTCTAAAACTATTAAAAATCATGAGCAAGCTATTTAACAACCAGGTCTAAGGTGAGCAATACAACCAAGGGAAGCACTGGGAGGATTATGACTATTATGTATGATAACAAGACAAACTGTTTTTGGTCATTAGATTTGACATATTTTGCCTGGCAAGGGATCAATTTTGGAAGTGCTTTGAGCACTTCATTAAAATAATACTAATCAATTGACAACAATTGCTCAAAGACAGCTTGTTTTGTGTCTTGCTAAGCATGGGGAGTCTGCTCTTTCCTTTAGCAAAATGTACACAGGATGGGTGATGGATCTAGAGTGCACCCCAAATCCTTGTCAGATGGCAACAGGACAAACAGAGAACAAACTGTGGTAGAAATTAAAAGGAAAAAATGGAACATTTAGGTAATCAGGGGGCACTGCCTCTGGGAACAGGCGTTTCCTGACAAACCTCAATCCTTTGTGTAAAGGATTTGAACACAGATTGACAGGGAGGAATCAGGATAACCAGTGCTTTCTTTGTAACAAAAATGAAACAAAAAGGCCTGCACTTATTATGAAGACATTATTTAGCCTTAAAAAAATATCTGAGAAGCAAATGAAACAGCTGTCCATTCAACTATCAAAAAGTTCTTGATCATCTACTTGATTCTAGAATGTGTTCTAGATATTAGCAGGAAGCAGTGAGCAAAATAAACCAAAAGAGTTCTGCATGTCGAGCTTCACTCCAGTAGGACTGATGAAAAAACAAAACTATCTGCTGCTGTATGTGAAGAGCTCAAATGTGTCGTGGAGCAAAGTATAGAAGAGAATAAGGAAAATAGTCCGGGGGAGGAGGGGGCTGTTTTCACTTCCCCACTCTCCTACTTTCTCCTATCACAAACTTCCTTCTCGTGTTCTCATGACCTTCTGTGAGTGAACCTTACTGGCTCCCATCTGGGTTACTGCTAATGACAGGTGTCTTGGTGCTTACTGAAGCAAGGATGATACACAGGTGGGCATAACATTGTGTGTGTGTGTAGGTGGGGAGGGGTCACCTCTTTGCTCTCATCCAGCATTAAACCTCGTTTCCTTAGGAATAACGAAGATCAAGCAACTTGTGCATTGGGTCACATACTAGGCGAGGTAGGAATCACATACTGCTTTCTCTCACAAAGCTTCTGTTTTATTCCCTAGGCAAAGAAAGAGAATTCCACTGAAGCAAATGTAGGAAGCATAAAGTTTGTTTTTGACGGGGAAAGGGAGTTGACTGTACTCCAAGAGCAGGATGTCTCCATCCAAAGAAAAGAGGAAATAAATTTCACTAAGGAGAGCTCAGCCAGGTTTCCTCATCCCAGGTCTTGGAGACACAATGGAAGCATCTGTGTACGATGCAGTAGGAAAGGTTCTCGTTGGTTTCATTTTATTATGAGCAGTCACCTATGCCAATGCACACAGGAGCTCAGTGGTGGTGGTCTATGGAAGCACATGAATGGTCAGAAGGACCATTACACCACATGGGAGAACAGTGTTTGCAGTGGAGATGAACTTGAACTAGATGAATCACTGGTTGTGGGGGATGAAGCAGGAACATGAGTCAGAGGCAAATGCTAGTACGACTGCGGGTGATGGGAAGAGGTACCTTTTAACTAAGACAGAGGCTTAGAGCAGAAGAATGTTAATTTATTTTGGGATCATTTTAGAAACCTGCACACACTACTAGATAATTGGAAACACCCCAGGACATTGCAAGACAGAGCTAGAGTCATTGTTCAAAATAAATGCTCTACTGAGTTGCCCAAATGAGAAACCCAGGAATCTTTACAGATTGCTCCCTGTGCCTAACCTGCAGGATCTCCAGTTCCCTCCAGCTTTCTCCCCTGCTCTTTCCCTCTTGGAGATTCTCCTCTTTCTTTCACTGTGGTTTAATTTGCACCATCTTATTTCCCTGGCTCATCATAACATGTCTCCGCTATGCTCACAGGTAGCTTTATTTTACAGCAAGCACAGTTTCAAAGCACACATCTCATAGGGTAAAAGGCAATGAGAGGAAACATACTGTCCTTTATCGAAGTTATGTCGGTGGTTGTGTGGTGTGGTCTTTCAATGAGCATGCACTCTTTCGCTTAACCTTTTACAAATCCAAGCAGCAGCCTCATTTAAAGAGAGATACCCAGGCTCAGAAAGGCTCAGTGCAACACATGCTGAGTTCTTGAAATAGCTGAATTCAGTCTAAATGGTTGTTTCGACTCAGTCAAAGACTGGCAGTAGCTCTTATTCCTCCAACATTTTAAGCACAATATCAGATTATTCTCATGACACACAAAGTCATTCAGAATATACCCCGCGTTCTCGCTTGTACCTTCTGTTTGTCACTCATGCGAGAGGACCAATCATGCTGGTCCCACTGCAGGATGCCATGCACCCCGTGCAAAACTGAGTCCTGGGTCTGAAATGTGGGAGGAGCTTTGTGTAAGCTCATTCAGCCTTCCATACTGACGTCTATAGTCTGTGCCCCTCATTCTTTATGGCAAGTCCACACCTATCAACTTTACAGACTTCTGAGTTGATATGGCATTGACCACTTCTGATTTGACCTCATACCAACAGAGTAAATATCTTGAATATCAATTGGCAAATTATGTTTAATCCTTCGTAAACTTCATCTCTGTATCTTAAAGTATTCAAGTACATGAACTATATCTTTCTACATGTATTTTTTTTTTGGCTGTGCAAAGCACAGTATATGGATTAGTGGAGGAACTTGATAACATTCATTTGATTATAGAAGATAAGGAAGAGGAAGCTATGGAATAATTTCTTATTGTCAGGTCTCCAAACAACAAGAGCTTACATGAGCTTCTTTCAGTCTCCAGTTGTTACCTGCAGGCACTCACACAAATGGCTGTGAATAAACATATAATGCTTATTTAATCTCATGGTTTTGTGTGATCTTGTCATGAAGTCATTTCCCTCTTGTATCATAACGTTTAAAGGTAAATTCTTGCATATGCGGTGGAAGCTGAATCCAAGGGAAATCTATGGTTCAGTTATCGTTCACCATGTTCTCAGACAGGGATGTGCCTGGAACATGCTAGGGTTCTGTTTTAAGGGTTGAGGTTAAGCATTAAGATGTTTCTTAGAAGGACAGGAAAGTTGGTAGCAGCCACCTGAAGAGGTAGGAGAGCTGCCGAGATGCCACAGAAGATGTTCCTGACCCGGTGAGTGAAACACAGTAATGTTATCACTCTTCTGTGAAGCTTTACCTGTCAGTGTGTCTCTGTTTTGCCTATGGTCATTCCCATGAGATTTGGGTGAGTTTATGAGTTGTTTTTTTCTTTTAAGTGTTAACCAGTTTCAATTGTATTGAATGAAAGCACGGAAAGGTTTTTATCCAAGCTTGGAACCCAATTTCTTGACAGTAAAAGATATTTCTAAGGTGATAAAACAGCAATTGTTTTTGTTTTGGATCTTGATTTGGGTCAATAGTGTCAGCAATACTTTAAAGTAAACAAACAAATGCTACACTAACTCTGGAGTATACCTAGTGTCACGGTTTGAAATGTGAGTTGTCTCTCCATAGGCTCATGTGTTTGAATCTTAATTGTTTGGGAAGGTCATGGCACCTTTAAGAGGTGGAGCCTTTCTGGAGGAAGGTAGTCACAGAGGGTGGACCTTGAGGTTGATTAGCTCCACCCTGGATCCAAGAGAGGTCTGCTCTTGCAGTTGGCAGTTTTGCAGTTCACAGCCTTGTTGATGGAAGTGACTTAGGCCACCTCCAGCAGATTCTACAGCCAGCCACACCTTTTCTGCCATAGGGGACTATATCCCCCCTCTGGAATCATAAGCTGAATAAATCTCCCTTTCTTCCTTAAATTGCTTGACTGTGGGTGTTTTCTCACAGTAACAGGAAAGAGTAACCATTATATCTGGTAACCAAGTAACTGAAACCAAGACATTTATAGTAGTCAAATCTCCAGGCAATCAGAGGCTGTCTACTGCCAGACTACAAAAGGCAAATGCACTTCCTTTATTCTAGCCATACATATAACTCATACTGTGGTGAGTTGGGTATTTTAAACTAAATTTATTAAACTTATCACATTTTTTGCATGTATGCATGTGCACATGTATGTGTGTGTATGCGCGCATCACAGGGTACTGTATGTGCCTGTGGAGGCCCAAAGGTAACTTCAGGAATCATCCTGAATTGTACTACCTCCTTTTAGCTTTACTATGGGGTTTCTTATGCTCTGCTTTCCAAGACCAAAGGTGCAGGCTGATGCTATTTCTGCCCAGCATTTTTACATGCCATCCCAACTTAAATCTTTCTGGTTGCAAGGCAAACTTAAACCCTCAGCCATCTGCAATCCATCACATTTTTTAAATATTAGTGCCTAAGTTTCCCAATGGCCTTAAAAGTCATAGTGAATATTAGGGGCAAAAATGAAGCCTCGAATTCAGACATGATCTGAGGTCATATTCATGACCTTGCTACAAGAGATTCTAACAGAAACAACCTGCCTCAAATGGAAGGTCTATAAATTGTGCTCTAAGTTACAACTGTTATTGTTGCTTACTGGTTCCTAAGTAGGGAAAGGAGGCTGAGAAAGGAAGAGCTAGAGGGAAAAGAGTTCAAATGGAATGAAAATGAACAGATGGTGTTTCTTAAATTATAATGTGTCTATGTAAAACTTTTGATTTAAATCTAAAACTTCGTCATTTAGGGAAAATATTATTTTCCCATAAGTACAACTGGCTGATGAACTCTAAACTCTAAAGTTTCCCATTTGATGTACAGTTTGCACTAATGTACAGATGGCATGCTTCAGTTCTTTGGAAGTTACTGAACCTGCTCTTTGCTGTGTGGCAAATGTGCTGAGAGCTGGCACAGTCTTGGTGGCCACCTGTGGTTGGTTTAGTTACTGAGTGTCTCCGTCACAAGCCCATTCTTAGGAGCACATGCGACATGGAGCTGCAGGAGGATGCAGAGACAAAGCACTTCGGTCCTCTGGGATTCTTCAAATACTCCACATCAAACTACCCTGAAGAAATTTTAAAAATATTCTAACAATCCAGACTTCCAAATGATTCAGAGAGAAACTGCTTTTAGCTCTGTTCCATTTTGTATGAAAGTATTTTAAGTGTCAAATGTATTTATTTTTCATTCTCAAACTTGACTTCAGGCAGAATAAATGAGGAAGGAGGAAGACATGAATAATTTAAAATATACATATTATCATATGACATCATCCATTTAAACAAATTTAGTGATTCATTCTTGCATTTTCTCAAAGGTGGTTTTTTAAGTTCATTAAAAACTCCAAAACTATCTAAAAATACAATTGTACTTACCAGAAAAACTGCTATAGATATCCCAACCAGAAAGCCTGCTATCACATCTGACCAGTGGTTTCGATATTCCGCTACTCTGTTGAGTCCAGTAAGAAAGGCCAAACACATTAGTCCCAAGCATAGAACTGGCTTAGCAAGCCTGGTTCCTTTGGCTTTGATTGTGTTGGTAATATACATCTGCAACAGTAAATAAAAACATGCATGTTCAAGAAGACATTTCCTACATGTGCATACATGACATGAAGGATATCTACACAAATATATTTACAGGAGACAGGTACTTGCATAATTCCAATCATTAGCTCTGGTTTTCATGTTTGTGTGCAGATGACTACTTAGTAAAATTCCTATTTTTACTTTAATGTTTTTGCATATGTGTCTGTTTTGATCCAGGGTCTGGCTATGTAGCCCAGATTGACCTCAAAGTCCTTACATGGCCAAAGCTAGTCTCAAACTTAAATACTCCTATCTCTGTCTCCTAATTACTGAGATTACAGAAATGTACCACCACCACACCTAGTAACAAAGTGTTGACGGAGGTTTTCTAAATCAAATATAAAGTAGAAAATATTTAAATTTATTGATCTGACATGGTCATTTCTTACTAATGATCAATTCTTCTGCAATATTATTAATCATCTAGGAATTATAAGCACAGATTTTCCAAGTGCCTCCCCAAACATTCCCACCTTTAATTGATTTCTACTTGTTTCACCTGAAATTACATCTTTGATCAATCTCAACAACATTACTAGAAGTGAAAACTTGATAATGTTTTTAATATTTTCATGTTTGTGTGCAGATGACTACTTAGTAAAATCATAATTGTGAAATAACTAGAGAAATTTAAGTGCAGATGTCCCCCAAATAGATGCTTCTGTGAAGTTAGTCATGACTAAGTTAAAGCTTACTTCTATGTTATTATCTGAAATTGTGAACTAGCTTTATTATATTTGTTATCTATAATCAGAATGAGAAACAACTAAACTGTAAAGATATATATGTGTCAACTGAGAGCAAAACCATGAATAGACACACACATTTCTGGAACCTTCATAAATGCTAATATTTGGAGTCCATTAATACTACTGAATGAAATCTATCTTAGTTGTCAGCCAATGTGCTCAGGAATAATTCAGTCATTTTTCCCAATCCAATTTATTCTATAGCTCGATTGCTTATATTTTAATATAAATTATTATTATTATTACATGTGTGTGTGTAATGAGAGTGTGCTGGCATATGTGAACTGTGGCACATGTGCAGAGGTCAAAATGCAGTCAGTTCTCTCTGTTTACCTTTACACAGACTTTGGGACTGAACTCAGGTCACCAGGCTTGCACTTCAAGGGCCTCTCCTAGTGAAGCCATTCTACTAGCACTGATTGCCCATACATTAAATCATCTATTATTCAACAAGCAAATCTATTAAGTATAAGTAGGAAGCGTTTAGTATTCAAGTCAACAAAAAGGTAACCATAACAGAGGTGGTTTTGATATTTGAATCCAATTTTGTGGTTAATACCAACAAGTAGCTGCTACTGATAATATATTCAGAAAAATACTTGGAAATGAATAAAAACACTTGATTTGACTATTGTCCTGAGTTGAATACAAAGCACATTTTCCTGTTAGAACAGACTGAAATTCAGTGTTTACTCTTTTAGTTCCTAACAACTATTTTAAAATGCTGCAAAATTCAGTAATTATCTTCTTTGCTTTTTTTTTTTCAAGGCAACGTTTGCAGGCCTACTGGCTGCCAGGAGAAGCCTATGAATATTTAAACAGTCCAAATGATTCCAGTCTTTACCCTAGCCAACTTCTAGCCCTTTGAAATCACAGGAGCGAGGTCCATGTATTCTAAGCCTGTGCTCAGACGGTCGAGTAACTTCAGTTTGAGGGGATAAAAACAGGAGAGAAAGGAAACATGAAGAAATACAAGTGAAAGAAGCTCTTGCTATTTTAAGAGAATGTGTTCAAGAATCCTGGAAGAGTTAAGTCAGGCCATCTTAGGTTTGAATCTATGCCACTATGAGCTCATATTTCTCATATGAAGGACAGACAGACTTTAGACTGCCCAGGGCATTTTCTGCAGTTCAATCAGCAGATTGGCTGATGATTCCTTACCTTTGCATTCCTCACACCTGTCAAAACTCTAAAGATCACCTGTCCTCATTAGGACAAAATAATTGTGGGATAATTAAATATATGAATTCTGCTAATATTAATTATAGCTGTCATTTAATAAGTGGTTGCTGTTCAGAGCAGTGTTTTCACCACTTAATCTGATTAAATCTTCAAAATAACCTGGCAAATTAGATATCATTATTCATTTTATGGATTAAGTAAATGAATCAAAATAAAAAAAAAAACTTTAAACTCTAGGAGAATCTCAGTAACTCTGGTAAATGTTTGCCTTCCATCCTTGCCCAAGTCTGTCTCAGATATAGCTTGACCAAGTGGGAAAGTCTATAAACACCCGTTGACTGGGTCCACAACAGTTTGCAGTTGCATGCTGATTCATTTTTTTTAAACTATTAAGTGACTCAATCAGGCTTATATAAATCCGCACACACAATGTGGCCACTATGCATGCAAATGAAAAAGTGCTTACATTGGGAGAAGTCTGTTCCAGACTGTATGGTGCCCATACATTTGTGACCGAGTGGCTTAAGGGAACGAGGGGCTTTACTGGGCTTACGATTCTTGGTTACAGTTTCTCGTCCATCTTTGCGATAGAGCTTACACCAATACCAGGAACAAGAGCATTAGCCACATCATATCCACAGGACTGCTGAGAAAGGGACAGACCTCACTTGCGAGATGAACATGTCTGCTTATGTATACAGAAGAATGCCAACTTCTTTAACCAGCATCCTTCATCTTATTCACCTGCCCAGGAATTGGTCCCACCCACTATGGGCTGGGTCTTCCCCATCAATTATACAGTCTTTGCTCGAGGTTTTCTCAGGGCTAAACTCAGGGTACTAACTTTTACAAATGTGTACAGAGCTTGCATTTTTCAATTGTGAAGTTGACACGTGTATCTAACTATGACAGAGTCCAAGGTTTGGCTTTTCCTCCATCAGATCTCAGACCCAGGGTGGAGCCTGAGAGAACACAAAATTTCCAGAAACATTAGGACTTTACATTAAGGTGAGTCAGAGCAATACTTTATAAAATCATGCAAAGGTCCTTTCTGTGCACTACTTTAAGTAGCCCCACAGATTATAGAACTATCGACACTTGACCTGGAAACATCATTTTGCAATGCAAGGTGCTCAATACAGAGATCTACAACTGAACAAAGTGCATAAAATAAGTGACTGTGGATTGCTGAGCCCTAAACAAGACATTTGAGTCAATCCCCAACTCAAGGTGTTGAGAATGTAGATTCTAAAGGTGGGGAAAGTGCAGTAAGACAGTATCTTTTGGTCATGACAGGGTACAGCATCCATAAACTCGCTGCAGCTATGTCCACTTCTATGAGACCCAGGTAAGATTTGGCTTATGGGCATTTCACCATGGAAGGGGAAAAAGATCAGGAAGTTTCTGACAGACTAAAGAGGGTTAATGCTGTATGGCAGAGAAGGAGAGCTACTTTCCCCTACAGTGTATCTACTGATACATCATCCTTGCTCCAGCAAGAGCCAGAACACATGACATTAACAGAAGCCCCGATGAAACTCAGTGGGACAAACAATGAAACCCATGAAAGTAGGAGAGATGTGGTAAGAAGAAGAAGGTTTGTATTGGAGGAAAAGAGAGATCGGGATTAGGGTAATGAGGGTGAAAAGGAAATGAACTCATTGTATTCATGTATGAAACACTGAAAGAATATAAACGACTAAATTATTTTTAAAAACTACACATGGAGAGTAATCAGCATGGATGCAACCAAAGAAAAGTGAGATAATTTTATGTGGACTTGGCAACGCTTCAGGACTTTAGGAAGAGGAGAACTTTTTAGCCACCTAACTGAGTTATCCTTTCAGGAATGGCATCATTGCTAATTTGCTGAAAAGGAAATTATGGCATGATAATCTACTAAGCAAGCTGAAAATAGGACAGGAATTGATTATTGATGCTCTCTTGGGTTTCTAATTCATTTATGAAATCATCTAGGTAAACCAGATGTCAAAATGCAGCTAAAATAAACACAAATAGACAAAAAAATTTAATTTGAGTTGCATGTTGTTCGCTGGGTCCTCAAGGGTCTGTATAAGCCAGCCCATTTAGCACTTTCTTCACCCATTCTTAAGTATCTATCAGCAACTAAGAAGTAGAAACCTGGAGATAATCAGTTTATCTTGTTCACAGCCCTTTTGGCCTCTATTTTCTTTACTCACACAAGTGGTTATCTTTGCTCACACAAATATATACAGGGATGAACACACACACACACACACACACACACACACACACACACACAGAAACTTTGCTTTTACTGAACTACAGTCATGATGTTTGCATTATTGTATAATACGAATAATGTAACTTGTTAAACATTCCATTCTTTGGCAAATGAACAAAATAGGCTATTTATAAAAATAGTATAAAAATAAATTTCAGAAAACACACATTTATTTAGCATCTACCAAGCACCAGGGGGCTATGTTAAGTTTTTTCAAAGAGGAAGCATTCAAGGTTTGATCCTATAAGATGAGCACATGTGACCCAGGCAAGGAAAACCAGGGTTGCTACAGTAAGCCATCCCAGACACTGAGAACAAATGCTGTGGGGTTTCAGAGATTCATGCTTGTCTTCTTGGAACACTTGCCAGTCTGTGGTTATTATTCATCTTAGATGTTTCCCACCCTGTAGAGAGGATATAGAAATGAAGTCTGGTCCTTTATAGTCAGCCCTGTGTCTGGCACTTTGCATTACTCATAGGAAGTGGGAAATAAAGACGAGACTTGCTGAAGAAAAGATGAGTGAAGGACAAATGAAGGAGACAAGAAAGAGACAGCAGGGAGGATTTTCCTTACAGCATTTTTCATCCTTTGAAATAGCATTCTCCACTGTCCTCACCATGTGTTTATGTTGCCCTACTCTAGACTATTGCATCAGAATGGAAGTCTGCCCCTTCAATGTTGTATCTGAATACACAGAAAGCATTCAAAACTTACTGCATTAAGGTGGCTGGGGAGATGAGTCAGTGGCTTACAGCTCTTGCTTGCAAGCACAAGGACCTAAGTTTAAATCCATAACGCTCGTATAAAAAGTCAGACATGAGGCTGGGGAGATGGCTCAAGGATTAAAGCCTTTGTTTCATAAGCAGAGAGACCTGAGTTCAGATACTACATAAAAACATCAGGCAGAAATAGTAGTAACCTGAACTTCTGGCCCTGGAAGGCAGAGCCTGGAGAAACTCCAAAGCAAAGCAATAAGAAGATAGAGTAATCCAGAATCATTCCTGATATCACCTTCGAGTTTCCACAGCACATACTCAAGTTCCTTTTTATATTCACACACAAACACACACACATACACACACACACACACACACACACACACACACACACACACACACACACACACACACACACACCAGACATGATTTCACGTGTCTGTAACCTTAGCTGGGGGAAGAGACAGGTGGATCCTGAGAGCTCAGTACATGGGCAGTCTAAGTAGAAAGGTGAGCTCCCAGTGCAGTGAGAAACCCTATTTCAAGGGAATAAGGTGAGAATTGATAGAGGATAAGGAAGGCATCCAACATCCTCCTCTGACCTTTACATGAAACACACACACACACACACACACACACACACACACACACTTTTAAAAAGCTTAAAAAGCTACTTAATGAAGGAAGCAAATGAAGGTGGCATAGTTGGGGAAAGTAATCTTTAGAACTTGACTGGAAGTACACTGCTATTTTACATCACCTTACATATAGATCATATAGATTTGTTTGCTTTTTATCTTTCTTTGACATGTCTGTCTTGTATTTCCAGCAGCAACGTCTACAACAGATTAGGTGCTTGTGAGAGCAAGAATGCCAACACCCTAAAGATGTCTATTCAACAGTCTTCAGACAAATTTTTAGCTCCCGTCCTATGCTATTTCTTGTTAGAGCATTACCTAATTACATTAGTCCTTTAAAGAAGCTAATCTTTCATGTTTTCTGAGAGAGAGAGAGAGAGAGAGAGAGAGAAAGTGGAGAACTTGAACTTGGCCCACCGTCTTTAGACATCAACATCATCTAGATGAAAGTGGGAAAGACAAAGACTGAACCCCTCACTAGAACCTCAGAGATTAGCAACCAGATAACAACTTGGATTTGACCTAGTGAGACCCATAGTGGACCACTAATCTCTAAGATGGCACATTTGTTTTATGTCACTGAGTTGGCACTATTTCCCCTGGGGTCAAGAGAAAATGGTTAAGTCAGGCAACAGCTGTTTAATGCATGAATGAATTCGAACACTGGGATTTGTGGAAATGCTCCATCAGGGGAGATGAGTATGCCAAAGGGATCCACTTTGAAACTAGAAAGAACCAACTTGAAATCTCAGTTCTGCTACTTGCATAAGGCAAGTCTATGCCTGTCAAATACAAATGAAAATACAGAAATTACTCCACAATGTTGCAATAATTAAATAGTATCACACAGCTAAAGAATTCAGTGTAGAATGTGGCCTGTAGCAAATCCTCAGTAACAGTGTGAGCTAAGTCAGAGCCAGGTCAGGAAGCATCATAGAACCAACTTCTTGACACTGGGGTAACATCTGGTGAGCAGAGATTATTATTAGGTATAAATGACTGATCATTTAGAGAATGTGGTTTCTTCTCACTGCCTTCATGATTCTTTTTCATTTCAGTCATGTTATTCTGCTATTTATCCTTCCTTTTAAACCATAAAGATGTATACTATCATTAACTGGCAAGAGATTATCAAGCATGTGTACTGTTTATTGGTAAGTGATTATCATATGCATATAATACATATTCATTGACAGGTGATTGTCAAGTGTGTATACTACATGTTTATTGGCAGGTGATTATCATATGTGAACATTACCTGTTTATGTACAGATGATTATTATGTGTGTGTATGACCTGGTCATTGGCAAGTGATTATGGTATACTTTCTTTCATTGACCTCTTCTTTCCAGCCAGGTTTCTCCACCAAGACAAAAGTAACACATTGGGCAGACTCCCGAGTAACTTTGACATCTCAACACTTCTTCCCTGCTCCACGAGCACACGAGAAGGGACACTTGCCAAAGCAAGATCTTCAAAAACTTAGAACCAAGGATTAAGCTCAGCAGTGTACATGTAACCATAGACTGGCAAGAAAGAAGACAGTCTAAAGAGATACATCCCTTGGGCTATTCATACTATCGAAAAATCAGAACCCAAAGAATTAAAATTTTTCCCTGGGTATTCCATGCTGTGGGAAAAGAAAGCTAAAACCATAGACCCAGACAGAGGAGAAACTTGGATTTCAGGAAGAAATTCAGAGAGAGGTGGGATGGGGGTGGATTTCACATAGTCTAACGATTTGGTTATATCAGTACATGCATATCTCTTGTTTTTTTTGTTTCGCCTTTATGCTCTACCATAGAAAAAGCAAGGTGAAATTAGGAATCTTTCTTTCCCTGGTTTGGCCAAACTGTAAATAACTCCATTTACCTTCACCACATTCTCTTTTTTTAATTTCCTTTGCATGAATGCATTTGAATTCATTCATGCATTCCTGTTCCTTTGAAGAAACAGGAATATTAGGCATTAAAGTATTCATCTAAGCATCCAGTTAACACACACTCTCTCTAAGCAGCTCTGAGGTCACTGTAGCTGTTTCAAACAATGTTTTGTGGTCCAACGTATTGACCTGTGTCTTGTGATCTGGTTGGAATTGGATTATCTTTAAACCGATTCCTTAGTTTTGGCAATTTTGATCAACATCGTCTACTAAAACATTGCTTTCCTCAAAATAACCTCATAACACTTTTGGCCCTATGGTGTCTTTGTGTGTGGCTTGCAAAGTCTTCCATTACTTCCTCCCACAAAGCAAAGTCTGTTCAAGTTCCACCGATCCTGAACAACTAGGATAATTCTAAAAAAAAAAAAACTTTCTGATGTTTTAAAAGAATGTTCAGCCCTGCCAAAATCGCTTTGATCTTGATATTTATCATACTAGCTCCCTCTTGGTTCCTAGTGTACTCAAGACAGATCTCCCCAAAACAAAAAGCATCAAAGATGAAAGGCCAATATTCCACTGAAACTCTCTAAGAAAACTGGTGTAATAATATTAAATAAACTGTGGGGGTGTGAATTTGCAGAGTCTTGGAAGCTTTATTATTATATTCATGCTTGATACTTTTTAATGTTTATTTATTTATTTTGTGTGTGTGTGTGTGTGTGTGCGCGCGCGCGTGTGTACAAATGTGTCATATTGCTTATGTGTAGAGATCAAAGGACAATTTACAGCAACTGTTCTCTCTTTCTATCATGTGTGTTCTAGGGATCAAAATTAGGTGCTTGGAGACATGGTGCCTTTCCCTGCTGAGCCATCTCGTCCACCAGTGTACTTGATATTCTTATCCACATTCACAAGTTTGTCAAGTAACCATGCGATGGTATTTGCTCATGGGAAGACTAAAATGATAGACAGATCAAAGACACTGAGAGACAATGTCCATGTGAATCAGACCTCTCGGGGCTGTGATGGGGCTGGGGTGAGGGGTGATAGTATAATAAGTGTGCTATTCTGGAGAGTTGGACTTAGAAAATGATACATTAAACAGAGCACTTGGGCGATTTTGATTCTTTTAAAGGAAAGGAGGCAGAAGGCCTCCAAAGCAAGATCTCTCTCTCTCTCTGACTTTCTCCTGCCCTCCTGAATCTCACTGCTCATTCTATTTTGAAGCAAGTCAGCGAAACCAGAGCTCCCCAACAGGGTGGACCACAGGCCTTGCAAGAGGCTTCAGGCCCCACACTGGGGATGCCTGAGTCCTTCTGTCCCTGGCTATGTCACATGAACACTGTAGCTACCTGGTCCTCAGGCTCCCAAGAGGCCTGTCTTCTCAGCTATCACTTTGCCTGCTCCACGAGCACACGAGAAGGGACACTGCCAGGAACAAGGCAGAGACCAAGAACAAATCCTTCTACTTTCGGTTATCTAGCAACAGCTGACAACTTCTTTCTCAGGTCTCTAAACATACGAGTGCCTTGTAAGCTGCCTGTGCTTTGTCAGACAAATTTCAACTGTGTTTTATAAGTATTTTATATCTGTACAAAATATAATGTGCACACTTCATTATATATTTTATATATTGACATACACAAGCAATTCACACTATCAGTGCTATAATGACATGATACTATGAAATTATTTGAATTTCCCTAAACTTTCACAACCTGTTTTTTTTTAAATTTTAATAGTTACTAAACACTTTACATCATTAAAGTTAATGAACTATTTTGCATTTTATGAGTTTAATAATCTGAGTAAGGTCAATCTACCATCTATTAGCTCCTTGCTCTTAGACAAATGATTAAACATTTCTGAGTCTTAACTGCCATCGTTATAGTAAAAATTATAATAACCCCAAGTGTTACCATGGAAGGAATGATTTTATTATTATCCCAAGACACATGGAGACTTTTATATGTCTTGAAAGTAAAATAAATGATTATAATTGATTCATCCTAAATGGGGGTGGTGCCACTCCACCGGTTGAGTTTATAGATTGAACAAAAGGAGAAAGAGAACTGAGCGCCAGCCCTAATCCCTGTCTACTTCCTGCTTGCAGACCATGTGACCAGCTGCCATGTCTTTTCTGCCCTGCTGCACTGTATCCTCGATCTTAAGTTGCTTTTCATCAGGTATTCTGCCACAGAAATGAGGAAACAACTAAACATAATTTTTCAGTTGGTGGTCTCATAAGGGGTCCTTCTTTCCCTTTTCTCAAAGTTCCACCACTATCATGTCCCCAGCTGACTACAAACTCACTTCATCTTTCTCAAGGATGAGGGTGGTGAAGATGAACTCTTATTAACCACAGTTAAAAGCTTGCACCTCTCATAAGAAGCAGTGCTAGGTTTATTTAGAGCAGTCAGATTACCAAAAATATCAAGACACACTTCGTATTTCAAATCACATCTCATTCTAGTCCTAAGTATTTGTGGAAAAGGATGATCCTGTCTCCTTTTGCTATCCAAGATTTTGTTCCTAACCACTGTGACAAGGGTTTTCCTTTGTATATTGTAATCCTTTATCTTTTCCTATATTGCCAATTTATGAGGGATTGAAACCCTCCTTCCCTCTGGGCCCAGCATGGTGCTTGGCTCATGACCAATAACTAGTTAATCACTGTAAAGTTAAAGATGAACTGCATGTTGACTGTGGATCAGTGTTTTCATGTACTCAAGGGAGTAGTGCAAATAATCTCCTGATATGTATGTAAAAGAAGGCAAGTGGCTTATCCTGGTTGAGCCTCATTTTCCTTATGGGTCATGTGTGGAAAGTACCACACTGATTTGCTATAGCTCCACAATCTGTAATCTAAACCCTTGATGAAGAAATATGTCAGAGTTGTTATTGATGAGTGGGAAATGAAGGGTCTCAGGCCTTGTACAGAGGACACTTCCGGTGGGGTTGGATGCTCTGACTCCAAAATAAGTTGCTTCACGTTTCTACACAGAGTGTAGTTATTGGTTCCATGGTTGTGCAGAACCTAAAGTTTTACCTTTGATTTGTTTCTTTCCAGAATTCAGAAGTGAAGAGCTGAGAAGCAACTGCTTTGGGGACCAGATGAAGCAAAGTCACCAAAGAACCATGTAGAGTCACATGAATAAAACAGGTGCTGTGGTTTCTTGGCAGTGCTTCACAACGCAGGGCAGATTCCCCTCAGCTCTGGGAACTGAGTCAAAACCACAGACAGACGGGGTGATTCAGGGAAGCCTTTCCCTGTAAATGGTAAGAGTGGCCAAGTTGGGCTTGTAGTAAATGCATGTCGTGAGGTGAATAAAAGCAGAAAAGAGCAGGCAGCGACCATGGGGAGGGAACAGTGGGCAGATAGACCTGATTGAAGTCAGAAAAGCGTGCTGGGGAAATATGGAGGCCTTGAAAGCTATGAGATGGAGTGGGTTACTTATCCCAAAGGAGAGGGTCAGTCCCTTAGCGGTAAGGTGTCAGAGGAGCAGCAGAGCCACATGGTTCAAGGCAGAAGGCATAATCTGTGATGCTCACCATGTCGACAGGAACAGAGAGCATGAGAACTGGGTGTTGACCCTCTGGGAAGTCTGGCCTCTCTCAAGGGATTCACCTCAATGGGCATGCATGGGACCTGTCTCTTCTCCTCAAGCCTTTGCTTTCCTGTGCCCCAGAAGCTGGGTGGTAAAGGACACAGTTAAGGGAGCGGAAGATGGGTGTTTGCGTGACTAGGAATCTGTGGGTGTCAAGTCTCACACTTCCAGGGTAAAATATGGTAAGGAGGAGGAAATGTTGATTATGCTCCATGGTAGACAAGAGCATGCTTCTGAGGACACCATTGAAAAGTCTGATATATCTGAAAAAGCTGTAGATCAAAAGTTTAAAAGCAGGCTGAGATTTTATAAGAAGAAAAGATACATATAAAAGTCTTTCTCTTGATTTCCTCCCTTCCTTCCCTTCTTCCTCCATCCCTTTTCTCCTCTCTCCCTCCCTCCTGTATTCCTTCTTTCCCCTTCTCTTTCTCTTGACCCCTTGCCTTCCTTCCATCCCCAATGAAATTTTACTTGGATATATTATTTCTTGAATGTCTGGCTTAATACATCATTCCTGACCCAAAGGAGCACTTGGTCTAGAGAAAAGAGGAACAGGTAAGAGAATGAATTCTAGAAGGGCACAGTGGACCCCATCTAACATCCCAGTACTGAAATGGTTTAGACAGAGAGATGGAGACCAGGCAGTCTGGGCTGCACAGCAAGCCTATATCTCTAAACAAAATAAAACAAAACATGAAAAAAGCAAGAGAATTAATTAATAAGAATAACTGAAATACGTGTTCAAGGGCACAAATCATAGAATAAGGGCTGAAGAGATGGCTCAGGGAACAAGAGTGCTTGCGGTTCAAGCATGAGGATCCAGGTTGGAATGCCACTACCCATGTAAAAAGATAGCTGTGGATTGGCACAAGCCTGTCAAGCAGAAGGTCCTAAGTTCAGATCTCAGGTCCCATGTAAAAATGCCAGGCGGAAATGGCAACAGCCTGTAATATCAATGAGCCCAATAGTTCAAATGCAGATAAAGCCAAGAGCAAAAGAACTGTGATGTGTGGATGTGACTCTAGCATGTACTGAGGACACAACCAATGAAGGCTGAGGCTAAGGGGAGAGAGAGAGAGAGAGAGAGAAGGAGAGAGAGAGAGAGGTGAACATTCACCTTTCTCAGCAGGGGCAGCTGTCCACAGCTTCTCCATTTACCTGCACTTTCCACCATTAGTGAGCATCCATCCGGGGTTACCCTATGATGGCCTCTCAAGAATGAGTGGGCACACATTGAGTTCTGATACAATTTCTGTCCATTTTAAAAGCTTGCCAAATAAGTAGGGTTCAAAAATGTGCTAGATAAATAGTAAGATCTGCTGGCTGAATTAGGCACACACCGTTCTTCCCCTTCCTGTTGAGATAAGCAAGAACAAGAGAAGTCCCTACTACATTCGCCAAAGGGTCTAGGCAGGACACTGGACCATCCCTGATGTGACCTTTCATTTATTTCTTTAGCCTTGCCTTGTCCTCTGAACCCCAGAATATACACTCTGGCCATGTTGAATTGCTGGTAATTCACCGCAAGGGCCCCGCCCAGTACATCATCTCATCTTCCTCACACTTCCTGATTTGGAAAGACGAAAATCACATCACAATCTTGGAAACTGTGAAAACTCCCTTATTTAGAAAAAGCATTTTTGCAGATAGCGTTTAATTAAGGGTTTCAAGATGAGATTCCCTTACACTTGGGGTGGGCCCTAACTCCAATATGAAGCATCTTTGAAAGAAATGAAGATTGCTTTCAGCAAGAAGAAAAGGAAGCACACAGGAAAGGCCCCATGAGAACGGACATGATGGGGCAGAGCATGAGGTAGATTGCTCTGAACTGAGAGACACCCCTGGCCACTGGAAGCTCACAGCTGTAAGAAGGAGTCTCGGTCTCCCTAGAGTCTTCCCAGTAGGAGGGGTAGTGGCAAAGTCACCACCTCGGCTTCCAGATCTGTGATCTGCACAGTTGCTGGGAAGCAAGTCTCTGAGGTTTCAAGGCCCTGTGTCTGCAGTGACCTGTTATGGGGGCCCTAGGCGAACCAAGCCCTCTTACATAGTCCTTGTCCTGAGGAGTCATTCTGCCTCCTAGAGACCAGAAGGGATTAGACTCCATTTCTAGTCTCCCTAATAAAGAACCGTGTCCCCATTAACTACCTACCACCCTCACATGTTCCCATCCCCAGAAGCCACTTTGATTTCTTAGAGACCATCAGGCAACACATCATCCTCTGCTCATCCACAGAAGATGTGCATTTTATTGGCAGCGTTGGGTGGTTTCTGCTCTACTTCCATCTGCGCCTGGGTGCTGAGCTCTGTCGTAGTGCAGACTGCCTCAGAGCTCTTACATGTTCAATCGAGGTTAAATCGACCAATAAACAAATGAGTCAGTGGTCGTTTTTAACATTTGAAAGCTAATCAATTTAGAGCTGCATATCTTTATGACTTCTCACATTCTACCCTGTCATGGAAGAGCTGTAGATCAATATAAAAATGCAATAAAATAAAAATTCATATATTATAAGCCCTTCCAGAGATAGTCTTATCAGATTCTAAGATGATTAATGATGGTGAATGTCTAAAAACACTGATCTAGATTTATGTTTTTAAGGGAAAAGATAAAGATCGCTGCTGAAGAAAAGTCCAGGGAATTGTGAAAGACCACTAGACCAATACATGATAGCATGAAGAAGCTGATAAAGCAACCAGGAAAACTAACTACCACCAAAGAAGCAGGCAAACAACAAATGCCATGTTTAGTTCATTTTCACTAAGTTTTTGGATGTCTGTGTAAACATTAGGTATGTGACCTACCTTGCTAGCTACATTTGTAATCACTACAGAATTTGGAAAAGGAACTTTAGACAATCCACCGCTGCTAAGTCACACTCCATGAATTCTGAGAAACTTCACAGAGGGTTTTCAGGGGACCCTATGAGGATGTGTGGGTGGGAGATGTGGTGGATTATATATGATTGTATGCTACAGGACTGGTTGCATAAAATGGTCAAGTATAAAATGGCAGCCAGGGGCTGCCTGTCAAAATTCATTGAGAATGTCAAGACACTGGCAGTGGTAGAGCTACCCAGTCTGGGTGCCTCTCAGCACAGGCCTTGAGTGAATCTAAGTTACACACACATCAAGCCAACTCTGTGTATAATCATCTCCTGGTTTCACATCCCGAGTCAATCCTGTGTGCAGTCATCTCTGTTTTGGTTACATGAACAGTGACATTCACAATGAATGACTTACATCTGGCAAGAGCAGAGGCGATGAGAAAAATTTTATAAGTGATATAGTCTAGTAGTTAAGTCTGTGCAGAGAAAAGCCACAATTTATCAGACCAAAAAGACATTTCATGTAACAGTACACCTCCCACTATTTAATTTCTTCCAATTTTAATTATATCTGCAATAATACTAACACTCAGAGATTTATGAAATCATAGATGCCAGTAAGAAAACTTCACAGAATAATGAAAAGCAATTAATTATAAGGTTAAGTTAAAAGTCCCCACAATTCAGCTAAAAATAGACTAGCTGAATGAGTGAGTGAGTGCCATTAAACCTAATAGCAAGAAGTATCAATGCAGAAGCATCAAGAACATTTAACATAAGATGCATGCTGAGGATTTTTGTTTGTGTGCATGCTGTAGTGCATGCATGCGTATGTGTATGTGTGTGTACCTTTCATTTCATATCTTTGTTAGGTGGATTTACTGTGATTTCTGCTCAGTCCTGAGTATCACTAGAATTGTTTTATGCCATGACCACATGAATAATAAAGGAAAATCAAAATTCCACTCTTGGGCACCCAAAGAAGCACTGGTCACATGAATAAAATACTTGGGTCGAGAACCAGGAATTGTGCTATCTGCACCGCAGCTGAGCTCTTAGATACTACGTAGGGCAGCTCTGACAACACCTTGGAGGACATGCTGGATTTAGAGCCTGGTTCCAGCATATTCTAGACGCAGGACTCAGAGGAAGCCTCAGTTTTCTCATCAATAGGAATTAGAGTGACACATTTGATATATAAGGATTAAACTGGCAGTCTAGGTTTGTTGGTGTTCACATAGTAGGAGGAAGTTATTATTATCCAGCTGTTTGCACGCATACAGTAGACCCTTTCTAAGGAAAAATAGGAACCAAAATATTTTAAGCTTCAGACTTTTTAGAACATAGAAGGATTATTCTATAACCAGTTTCGGCCGAACCATAGCAGCCCACCACTCAGAATCTGACTCGCTGCCTCCATGTGCACAGGTGCTGTAAGAGAGCCTAGGTTTGTTGATGAATATGCATCCAGACCCCCTATCCTCAGGGCCTGCATGACTTTCCTTCAGGCAGCATCTCCAACCAGGAAACTGATTAAAGTGTTCTCAGATGAAGTTGGAATGATGGAGGTACTCAGCAGGAAGGTGTGCAGGTCTTACATAAATTTCAAGTTATACCCCCATTCCCTCTCAAGGAGAATTGGCAGAAAAATGCAAATGTGTGATTTATTTAAGATATAGACCTATTTATCCAGTGTTCGGTGCAGGGACAGATTCCTGAAGCTTGGGTCTTTTTCTGTACTGGTGTACTTTGAGACTATAGATTTATCACAGGACCAGGGAAGGATTTATTTAAAATGCGTTGTTACAAGTAATAAACACTTAATAGTTGGTTGCATTTGTTTGAACCATCCAACATACTCTTCTATGTCTGTTATATTCATGCCGTGATAAGCCCTGTGGTAGCACTCACTAAAACAAACAAAAATGTTCTCCAGCCTCAGTGGACTTGCAATTTGCATCAGGTAAGAATATATAAATAGTAATGAAACCAGGTTAATCTTTGACCTTTTTAAGTGCTGCATTGCCCAGCACTTTGGTGATCAGAATACACATGGCATCAGGTTAACAGAGAGATCTGTCTTCAGCAAGACAGGAAAGAAGCAAAAACAGAGCTTTCAGAATGTCTTCCTGGTCTTGATCACTATCATGATTTGGAAATTTTAGACATCAGCCAGGGCACATTCCTGCTTCCACTCCAAAGTCTTTCAGGGGAGCTCTGCAAAGGGGGCTGCAACACCCCCTGTTCTCTCACCTGTTACTTCCTCATCACTCCACCACCAAGAGGAAGTGTCAACTTCTACTTGTTTTCCATATGCACAATCCTCTGACTTGCTTACAGCAATAGGAAATAGCAGATGCATTATTACAGTAAAAACCAGGTGAAATGAACCTCTAAGTAGGAGGACAGTACACCTAACTGCTCTGTAAATAGCTACTATTAAACTCACAGATTTGAAGAGCACTTAGCACCCAACCTAGAAATCCTCTTATACAAAGAGGCAGAGAATCACAACACTGACTGGTTGCAATCTAGGGCAGTAGAGAAGCAGTAAAGTGGACAGCAGTGACCAGCCATAAAGCAGTGATAGAGACTCTGGAAGGCTCACCTCAAAATCAGACCAACTAATCTCCCCATCCTAAGACTTTAGGAACCTCACAGGAGGGGTTGTGAGAATATAAGAACCTAAAAATGGGAAGGTTCAGCTTTGGCAAGACACTCCGCTCAAGGCAGGACTTGCTGCATCTAGGAACTCACTGCAGTGAGACTTGTCCTTACCAGACCTGCATAATGACTGAGATATCAATATGCCCCCTTAGAAATCAAGGACCTCAAGAGAGATAAGAACATACAGTGGAAGTCTTGGGAACTGAAGCTGGATGAGTGAAGGGAAATGCCACTCTCAGTAGGATGGCCTGAGCAGAGGCAACCTGGTGTCCCACAGAGGCCTGAACCCCCATAGGAGTGGACAGGCCAGAGGCAACCCTAGGATCCATAGAAGCAGACAGGCAGGAGGGTGGGTGATGGAGGGATGGGAGGGAGAGACAATAGAGGGAAGTAGGGATGAATACTCAACATGCTTGTAACAGTAGGAAAATGGGCTTGCTAGCCAGTCAATCAAGCCTAATTAGCATGCTCCAGGTTCAGTGAGAGACTCTGTCTCCAAAAATAAGGTAAGGAGTAATAAAAGAAGCCACCTCACATTGCCCTCTGGCCACCATGCACACACACACACATACACACACACACACATACACACCCACACACATATATCCCACCAAAAGCTGATGAATGACTGGCTGTATTTCTCTCTGGCACATTTGTACTCAGAGTTTTGTAAGAAGCTGGACTCTCACCAATGAAAAGGGATGAAGTAGTAATAAAAAGTTTATACTCCAGAAAGCTTGTCTTAATCCCTCTCCCTTCCACTGGGAGTGAGACGAGACTGCCGTGAGAAAGCTCACAAAGGATGAAAGTCCAAGGCTTCTGCCCTGGACAAACATCAGTTCTGGCTTCTGATTCCCTCAGTATCCATTCCTGCTTCCCTTCCTTAGCAAACAGAGTAGACAGGCATCTAGGAGACTGTCACTGCCTTAGGTAGATCATTGCAAGACAGGGGTCCTCTCGTTAGAGTAATAAAAATAGGCTTTTTCATTGGTAACTGTGTCTGGAGCTTCTGTCGTGGCAGGCAGTCACCCCATGCACTATGGTACCATGACAGCCAATCATATGGGCAGATCACACAGTAGCCCCAGGAGTCGTCTCTGCCGGCCTAGCTGAATAGGACAAATAAATGGTCCTTCAGCTGGTTCCAAGTCCTGGCTATGGAATCAGGTCCCACTTTGATCTAACAGTAGAGTCACTTCAGTGGAAGACATAAAAATCAAAGATAAGATAGAGCCACTTTGTACCTTTTTCAATTATCCAGCTGCAGAATCCGTAAACATAAGAAAAGGTTGTTCTATGGCAGTTTTAGTTTGTAAGGACTCATAGTAAATGGATTATTGTTTTAGGTTGAAATCATTACTAGACTTATTGCTGCTGAGTGTTAATATGCGTACGTTTGAAATTAGCACATTGCACTGCATGATTGTGAACAAATATTATATTCTATGTGGAAGCTAATACAAAAGACTCCGAGCTATCCATTTTCCCCTGGCATGTGGAATCAGCTATGTATGTCTATCTAGAAAGCATATTAGTAAAAAGGGTGGAGATCCTTCAAATGATTTTAGTGACAGTTCCTATATCCAGTCCTGAGGTGTTTCATTTAAATAGATTTGAAGGAATATGCAGTCCAGTAAGGAAGCATGAACATTTCAATTCTTCCATTCTATATTACTACTTTGAGCTCTTCTTTGTATCTGAAATTTTAAACAATGAATGGCAAATATAGTATTTTATGTTGGACAAGTGCAAATTTTTGTGAGGATGTGAAATAAGTGTTTAATAGAATTTTTCACAGTAAAATATATTTGCATTTTTATAACTATAATATATATTTAATTATGATTTTATTTAATGTTTTTCATGTAAATCCTTCATGATTCTAAGAAAAGATACTGCATCTTTGGTGTGCATATGTGACTTCATGTGTGTATAGGTGCACATGTGTGTGCGTCTATGTGGAGGCCAGAGGTCAATCGATTCAGACATCTTCTTCAATATCTTTTCACATCCTTTGGAGAAAGAGTCTGTCATTGAATTTGGAGCATGTTGATTCAGTTACACAGGAGTATCAGAAAGCCCCCAGAGAGTCTTCTGTCTCTGCCTCCACAATCGTGGCATTTCAAGTGCACTGCCACACACTGCTATTTTCCAGTAGGTTCTGGGGAATGAACTCATATCCTCATGTTTGCACCATAGGCACTTTACCAATTGAACCACCTTCCTATCCCTATTATTAATTTTATGTATTCTTATTTTAAAGCTAAAATATTGATTGTGATTAGTAGCTACTGGTGTCAACCTGGCAATTGAAGACCAGCCCTCTGAGCACATTTGTAATAAATTAGTAGTTGCATTAAGACCTGAGCAAGCCTGAAGGTCTAACTGATGGTCCAGCTCATGGCTTGGAGCTAGTCCCTGGCAGGTGGCATAAATGGAGGGAGCTGGTTAAATAAGTTGGCATCCCTCAGCATACTTGGACTGACATGCTGTCTGGCTTGTTCCTCTCTCAGAGGTCTTGTGAACATGACATGACCAGTTCTCTTGGCTCCTGGCCTTAGTGTGAGCTCTACTGTCAACCTGAATGAAGAATCTGGACAATACTAAGTCAAGAATAAAACCCCTTGTTGACCACCTGACTATCATATAGAAGAACATATGTTACAAAGAACTTCCTGGGACTGGAGAGATGCCTCAGGGATTAAGGCTCTGCCTCTCAAGTAGAAGGTCCTGAGTTCAGATTCCAGATCCCACATAAAAACACCAAGTGGAAATGGCAGTGGTCTATATTTCTGACCCTGGTGGGTGGAGCCTGGGAAATACCAGAGTGAAACGAAAATGAGGTAGAAGAATCGAAGATGATTCCTGAAGTTATCCTTGGTCTTCCACAGGGACATACAGTGCCCTAACACACACACACACACACACACACACACACAACAAAATAAATAAATAAACAAAAATATTCCTTGATGTTAATTATACTAGGTTCACCATTGAGGACCGAAAGGTTAGTTTTAATTAAATAGATGAAACATAACTTCAAAGAGGGACTCCACCATGACACAAGTTAAGAGAAAGAGTTCAGTCACTGCAGCAACATAGTGCCATGATTAGGACACCCCCTTCCTACATAGCTCCTACACAGGTACACTTAGTCTACTACTGAGATCCAATGCATTTGGATGTGAATCCTCAAAGCCCTGCCAGAGAGGCTATTGGAACAGTCTGTATCCAGTGAATCAGATGTTAACAGAAGCAGAGCAGTTGCTGCATTGCCAGACCTGGGGGCAGCAAGGTGGGTCCAGGCCTAGACACAGGCATCCATGACTTCTGGTCCTCTGTCAACAGTGTGCCCTCCTGTGGTCTGATGCCCACTGAGTTCTGTCTATGCATGTTCTATTGGTCCCCATTCATTCCCTGAACTTCATTTGCAGGCCTGTCCAATCACCTCGTTTTGTTTACATCACCTTGCCTCATTTTTAATCATTTGCAATAGAGAACTTCGACCAGTTCCCAAAAAAGGTAGATGAAATTTGGACAGAGAATCGAAGCAATGTAGACCTTGCAGGCTGGATCCATCTGAAGGAAGAGTAATAGGAGGAGGAAAAAAAATTATGCCTAGAGAAGTGCTAGCCACGTCCCATAAGCAAATTTCATGTGACTGAAAACTGAGCTTCTGGAAAAGGGCATCATGAGGGAGGCAGCATAGTAAGAACCAGCTTTCAGAAAAACAACAATGAAACAAACCAAGTATGGAAAGCTTAAACAACAGAAACTAAACATCCCTAGAAGCTAGATCAAGATTCATAGTTAGTAAAAGATGCTGTAGGGATGGGAGGGGGGACAATGGGAGAAAGGGGGGAAGGCAGGAGAAAAGTGGGGAGGCAGCAAGGGGATCCAGGAGGGGTGGAAGGAGGGAGGGGAATGGGGTACCTATCAAGCTTGTATGAGTGGAAAAAATAAATATTTAAAAGAAAGATTCATAGTTAGGTCTTGGTAAGAATATTCCTCCTGATTCAGACTGGCCACCTTGCCGTTACCCTCCAGCTCTTCAATGCCTAGTCATATAAGGGCACTAATTCCATCATTTGAGCTCCGCCTTCGTCACATCATCTAAGCTTATCACATCCAAAGGTTCCATCTGCAAATACCATCACTTTGAGTTTAGAGTCTCCACACATGAATGAGGGGTAGAGCACACAATTCAGTCCACCCAAGCAGGGAAAGAGCTTTAAACCATGGCTGAGAAAGTCTTGGATGGCAACACATAGGGATGAGATGAGCTGGTGAGGGCCACCAATGCAGAGATTCTACATAAGGCAGGATGTGGCCAACACATGCTTCTGTGTGTAATGTAACGTTACACCTCTGACCTACTGTATAATGGACAGGTCAAGAAGTACTGTATAGGGAGGATTGTTTATCCAGTTCTTGCAGCTGTGAAGGCCAGCCATACAAAGGAGTTGGATTCAAGCATTAATAATACATAGGGGGGAGGAAAAGTTTGCATTCTAGAGATAGTTCAAAGGTGGAAGTAACAGAATTAGTCAGACACCTAAGGAGGAGCTGAGAATGACTCAGACATTTTACCGCTGGGTGACAAGCAGGAGAAGAGCACCAAGCATCAAGTCAGAAGATGCAGCACTAATTTGGAGCAGTAGCAAGGTCAATTTTGCTTCTTAAAATATGTCTAAGTAAGGGCTGATAGGATACTAATATGATTATTTTGTTAGAAATAAAGACCAGTTCTCAGGATCCAGAGATCTGAGAGAGACTTAAGACCAATGAAGGACTTTCAGGGTTTTTCAAATAAAGCATGAAGTGGGGGTGGGTAAGATCACCATTTGATAAGAAGGTAAAGTATTTATTCTTAGTACGCAGGTAGATGGTTTTATGACGTTGACTAGAGCATTTCAATGAAAAGGGAGGCACATTTGGAAAGCATATATGAGCCTAATGTCTACAAAAAAAGGAAGGCTAAGACAGAAGGGGATGATGAAGAGCATCAATACTACCTAGGGGAGAAGAAGCTCGGACAAGTAGTCCAGTGAATGGCTTCAAATAAGTGTACACATGCATGTGTGTGTGTGTGTGTGTGTGTGTGTGTGTGTGTGTGTGTGTATGTGTGTGTTGAGAGGAAGGGGAAAACTATATTGTAACTGAATCAAAAGGTAAAGAAAAGTGTCAATTGGTCTTTTTAGAAGTTTCTTTACAGATGGACGGTACCTCAAATTAATGGTTAGTTACTACATAGTTAACTGTCTATGTTACTCATTTCCTTTCATTCTGGTCTCATGAACACTAGGCATCCCAATTTTAAGATAACCAAGTGAAACCAATCCTCATTATTTTGTGTCTGAGATCTGTAACTCTCTTCCTGAAAGGGTCCTCTATTCATCCTTTCTGCCCATTTTAATTCCATCCTTCTCCGTCCAACCATACTTTTAAATTAATTAATTAATCAATCAATCAGTCAATTTTCTTTTCTTTAAGGGATTTAGCTATATATTCATGTCATTTCCTTTTCAGGTCCTTTTTTCCGTACCCATCACCCTTTCACTCTTTTTGTTCTGTAAGTTTATGGTTGTCACAATTATATATAGGTGTCAATTTGAAAGCTGACAGTTTATGCTCTGGGCACATTTATAAAAAGTTAGTAGTTGACTTAAGCCCAGAGTGAACGTGCAGGAGACTGTCTAGTTGATGGTGAAGGACCAGCCCAGGTTAGGTGGGACTAGGTCTTAGGCAGGTGAATAAAATTACATAGAGTTCATTGAGGAAGTTGGCATTCTTGTGTATATTTAGCCAGACATGCTCGTCTGGCAAATAAGGATTGTCTCTCTCAGTCATTATTTTTTTAAATTTTTTTATTATTATTTATTCAACTGTGTGCATATGCATGTGTATGTGCACGCGCGTGTCTGTGTGTGTGTGTATGTGTGTGTGTGTGTGTGTGTGTGTATGTATGTGTAGAACCACGGACGAATTCGCGAACCACCATGGACGCCTCCACCTCCTTCTGCCCTGGGCGGGATTCACAGGCTCCGCCCTACCAGGACCAGAAGCACAGGCCGCCCCCGCTTCCGCTTGGCGTCTATACGTGGGATCTGGGATCCGAACCCAGGACCTTCCGCCTGCAAGGCAGAGGCTTAACCCCTGAGCCACCTCTCCAGCCCCCGCTCTCAGTTATTATGTGGATATGGTATGGCCAGTTTGCTCAGCTCCTGGTGTTGATGTGAGCTCTTCTGCTGAGCTTGACAATGAACAGTAACCAGACTATCATAAGAGAGAATAAGACCCTTATTGCCTTAAGCTATTTTGTCACGGTTTTATTAGCAACGTGTCTGGCTTTGGTACCAGAATATGGTACCAGAGAAGTAGGCTGTTGCTGATAAATCTGGCAATGTGGACTTTTGAATTTTTTTGGAGGAATATGGCAATGCTTGAAGACACTAAGATTGCGTATTATAAAAACCATTCAGAAGTTCATAGGCCATTTGGAAGATAGTGGCGCTGAGAGGGATTTGAATTGTTTGGGCTCAGATTGTGATGAAGGCAACAAGGACTTTGGTGAAAAGGAAGTTAAATATGATGAATTGGTTTTCTTGGTAAATGACAGCCGTGTTGGCAATCTTGAAGATTTGGACAGACAACAGAGCAGAAGCCTCTCATTTTAGAAGGGAACTATGAAGACATAGTGGCTAAGACACACAAAGGTAATACCACCACACAATCTTCTATTGTCCCAAATGTAAAACCTCTCTTCTTAATAAGGATGCACAAAATGCTTTACTCCCACACCGTAGTAGTTTGCTAACACCTAAGAAAAAACCTAGACCTTTGACTGGAATTTGGTGACAGTTTTCAATATTGCAAAAAGCCAATGAACAGTGCATTTAGTGATGTACTAACTAAAATGTCAGAGCTCTTTGCTCCTATCCAGAACTAAGTCAGTTGGCAACATTAGTGCTTTCAGACAGCTCAGAGGTAGGAACTTCTGGGATACTACTGGAAAATAGGATGCCAATATTGAGCCACAGTCAGTCATGGAACACAACAATAGTTCTTATTTATGGATGCCAGGTGAAACTAAAGATGCAAAGTATCCACTTGTCTGTAATCATTTTCTTTATTATTACCATCCCAGTCATTTAATAGCTTTATGCTATAATTTTAAAACAGTCTCATGTATGTTTTTAACAAACCATTGCTTCATATTTGGGCCCAAATTGGGACAATAGACTTCATTTCAGATACCCGAGTTAAAGCATGTAGTTCATGGAAGAGTATGAAGAAGGAGACAGAGTGGATGGAAGATAGCCCATGAAAGCAAATGTACTGGGACACAGAGAATACTTTGCAGATGGTTTTTATACCCCCATTTACCCTATACAGTAACACTTAGTTGTAAGCTGACAAGCGAAGTGTCAGTCGAGTAATAATAGCAACTGCAAGCACCAGTAGTGTCAGTAATGGTCTAACAATTGCATTATCAGTGTGTGCTAAGAAACACGCTTGACATATTACCTAGCAGACACTTAATCACATTTTCTCCAGTGTAGGCTGAAGCACAGGGACCACATGTGTTCTGGAATTAAGTTATTCTGAGGCAGAGGAGCATTAAAGGGCAATGTGATGCAGCTGATTGGCAGCTGGATCTTATCAGACAGTGGGGCAAATACAGGGCTGGAGCCCAAAGTGTGTCCTTAACCTCTAAATGCCATTCCACATCAGTCTCGTAAAACCAACAGGATGTACTCATTGGATCCCTGTATCAGCAGTCTGAGTAGAGACTATTATACATGTATGTGCAAAACATGGCTACGTGTAAAGTGTTGGCAAGAGGAATCTCATGGGTAGCTACTGAGGCCAGAGGGGAGTGTTTCTTCAGCCTTCTACTGATGCTCTGGGAAAAGACTGGTAAGTTACATAATTCCTCCTGTGCTATTATTTCTGCCTTTTTCCAGTCCAGTAGCTATACCTCCCATCTAGAGGTATTCTGGGATTCTTTTACACAGATAGAATATTGTGATGGGCCCAAGTGTAAGATACCCAAAAGCTTGTGATCTCAACCTCTCGGAAGGCTGCTTGTTTCAGAATCAGCTCAGGGAGGAGGAGCTGCCAAAAAGATCTCCTGAGATATTCAGCTGCCCAAGCCGAGTCAGACCCCAATTGAGGGACTGGCTGAACTGAGCCCAGAAGACAAACAAGGTGTAGCAAGGAAACCACAAGTCAATACACCAAATCTTGAAGATAATAGATTGTCATTGCTTTGAGATTTAAGATGGCTTGAAATGAAGCAGTTATAATCAAGGTAGAATTCTATCAATGTCCCTGACTGCACGTAATTTGTTTTATTTCTTTTTAATTAAAAAACACCTAAGGTCAGAGTTAGAAGTGACCCAAAAAGCTGACCTTGTGTTTCTGTTATAATAATATATGGGTTAAATATGGTTGCTCATCCTCATCTGGGAAGCGTGTGCTTCTTTTTCCTGTGGATCTGGGAGCTGAACCAGGGTCCTGAGCACACTTAAATATGCACTCTACCACCAAGCTGTATCCTCTGTCCTGAAGCTCACTGACTTTTAATTGGAAAAGTTACTCCAAACCTAAATTTAAATGCCATTCTACCATAATTTGACAGTGAGATATACAATGGTTATTAAAAAAGTTAAATAACTTTTAGATCTCCCTATCTCTAAGAAACTATTGTAAAATTGGAAATAGGGATTTTTTCCCTTATACTTCTCAGTATTCAAAAGCAATATCTGTAATCAGATTATCCCCGCAACCTTAATTGAAGTCAGATGCTAAGGGAGAGCTCAAATTCCTTGGGCGTCCTGCTAATGTGATAGGGGAACATCAGACAGATATTGCTTGATTCTTATTCAAATACTTCATAATTGAGTTCTTTTGTTTTCATATGCTTACATATGTTTCTAAAACCACCTCTCAATAAATATGCTCTAAGTATGTTCATAACACTGTTTCCACAAAGGACACAGTCTTTGAGACTGTTGCCTCTGATTTACTTGCCCATTGAAATTCTGGCAAACATTTCATGAGATTGCATTAGTTTGAAATGCCCAGCCTTTCTATGATGAGGTTTTCCCAAGGTGTCACTAGTGAATCTGGGACGCAATATATTTGTACATGGGTTCAAATGCAATGGCAGAACATGACTAGAAAGTCTGAATTTGCAGCCGAGTTATATTCAGAGTTGCTTAGCAGCCACCCACGTTCACACACACACACACACACACACACACACACACACACCCCACAAAGGGGCGGAGAAGGAAAAGAAGAAAGCAGTTGCCCAGAACCGAATCTATTGTTAAAATGACAGAGGTACCCATCAGTGTAATTACAAGCAGGGATTTTAACTTTTAGCCTGAACTGCATTTAGTGGTAGGAGATTTCCTACTACTGGATTATTTGCTAAGTGATTATTCTAACACTCAATACCATCTACAGCTTGGGCTATAAATTCTACTGGATGCTAAATTCATGCAGAAGGAGCTGGGGATTCAGTTAACTTTAAGGGGATATATTACCTTCCCCCTATGTTCCTTAGAAATAATGACATCTCATCCACTAGCTAACAGACACCTTTAGACCTTGCCTGTGCAGAGACTCAAGGTGGGGGATGTCTATACACCTGCTCCTGGAATGCTGGGGGTAAGGTATGTAGCCCTCGTCTCTGTTTATGATTCTCAGGAGTCTGGTGGTTCTCAGCCTTGAAACAATCCCAACTGCCTGCTGCCTGCATTGATAAGGAATCCATGAATGTCCAGCTTTGTATTTGAAAGTGTATCCTGTGCGTGTGATGTTTGCACTTGGTAATGAAGGCAGTCACAGAGTGCAGGAAGACACCTCAGAATGGCAGTATCTGAAGCCCACTGGTTATACTGAGTTAAACTCATATCAGATTATGGTAATGATCACTGGTGCAAGAGGCAGTTACAGCTAATCAGGCACTGACCAGAGTTAACCCTTCCCTCTCTGGAACCCTGAGAATCACTGTGGCTGGAAAACTTTGCATGTCCACAGATCTGAGCAAATTACTTCATTTCCTGAGTATCTCCATCTGAAAAATGGGTATCATAAGCACATACAGCAACAGAATATTCTGTGCAATCAATAAATTATCACATAAACAAACTGATACATACATAATCATACATAATAACACTTAAGAACTTGTAAGAATTAGTTGGGTATTAAAGAACTGAGTGAAAGTATAATTCCTGCTTAAACCATAATAAAGGTTCAATAAATGGTTGCTACAACAATGATAATGAATTATTATTAATAATATGTCCATCAATTGATGAGATCTGCAAATTGCAACAAAAATCACCATGGCAACAGGTGACCACAAGTGTAATAGTGGCATGAGTATCAAGGAAACAACCAGCAAGCATAACAACTCAGCATGGTCTTGATTGGACTCAAAACCTGCTTGTCAGAAAGGAACATTCCTGTTAGGTTCAAGAACCTAAAAATGTGAAGGAAATAGATCAATGTGGAAAAGCAGCCAAAAAAACTGTAGATAGGACGACAGTACATTAAACTGCTCTGTAAATAGCTGCTATTATACCCATAGATTGGAAGGATACTTAACACTCAGCTTAAAAATCTTCTACAACAAAGAGATTGTAACACGAGCTCAAAGGCAACCCACAGAATTGGAAAAAATCTTCACTAACCACATATCTGATAGAGCTCTACTGTCCAGAATGCACAAAGAACTTAGGAAACTAAACACCAAGGAAACTAATGGCCCAATTAAAAAATGGGCTTTGGAGCTTAAAAGAAACTTTACCAGGGATGAAATTAAAATGTCTAACAAATATCTTCAAAAATGTTCCACTTCCTTAGCCATCAGGGAAATGCAAATCAGAACTTCCCTGAGATATCATCTCACCCCGGTCAGGTTGACAAAAATCCACAATACAAACAACAACAAATGCTGGAGAGGATTTGGAGAGAGGGGAACTCTCCTACATTGCTGGTGGGAATGCAGGCTCATACAACCACTCTGGCGAGCTGTCTGGAGATTCTTAAAGAAATTAAAGATTGAAATGCCATATTACCCTGCTATTCCACTTTTGGGAATAACCCCCCATACAGCAGAGGTTCACCTTGATAGCACAAGCACGACCATGTTCATAGCAGCAAAGTCATGGAATCAGCCCAAATGTCCAACAGTTGACGAGTGGATAAGAAAACTGTGGTACATCTGTACAATGGAGTACTACTCAGCCATCAAAAATGATGAATTACTGGAATTTTCTGGGAAATGGATGTCATTAGAAACAATTATATTAAGTGAAGTATCCCAGACCCAGAAAATTAAGCGCCATATGTACTCCCTAATAGGTGGCTCCTAGTACCAAACCCACCCAGCCCACCTAGAGACACTCAAAGATAAATCTCTGTAATACCTGCAGTAATTGCAAGGATTATGAATAGGAGGGATGGGATTGGAGGGCCACACCAGACACAAGGAGAGAGGGGACCATGTTACAGTAGAGAAAATAGGCCTCCATCAAGGACTGCAAGTAAGTAATGAGACATCTGGTTAAGTTCACAGACTTTCGTTCCTGATCATTTACAACTGAGGGGGTATGATCTCACCAGAAGGGGAGGGCATAGAGTCTGGCAGATAAGAAGTAACCATTTTGCAAATGGGTGATTGACCCCTCCCTCACTGTGGTTTCCTACTTGTATTACATCTACCTTTGAATATACTCTTATAACAAGACTTTAGTTTAACAGCTTTTTATCTCTGGCCAGGGGTGAAATACAATATCCATCAGGATGGAGAGAAGGGCATTGCAGGAGCAGCAAAACTGCAAAAGAAAATCAACGAACCATAATCCAGAACTTCAGAGACTCTATATCACTCACCTAGAACTAGGCCGGCCCAATCTCTCCCCATCCAGAAGCTCAGGGAAATTTGCGGAAGAGGGGGAGGTAAGATTGCAAGAGCACAAGGATGGGAGGAGCAATGATATGCAAGATACTCCACATAAGTTAGGGCCAAAGCAATCATAATTGGACCTTGCATGCCCTGCGCAATGTCCCACACACTATTGACCCCACAAAGTCTAGCATTTGCTAAAGGCACCAAGATCCTTGGAGGCAAGGGATTGGCAGCCACAGTAGTGTTCCTGTGCTTAAGGGGAACATGAGAAAGGGTTCAGGGAAATGCCACTGGGTCCTTGTAAGTCATCGGAGAGGAGGGCCTAGAGGAGAGTCTGGCATGCGCATCAAAGGATTCTCCAGGGATTGGGAGTGGGAGGCACTGGGGGATGGGGAGGGAGGAGTGAGGGGAGGGGAAGCAGGGGGTTGGGGGGAGGAGGAGGGAGGGAGGGAACCGGTGTACCTATTAAGTTTGTATGAGCAGAAATAATAATAAAAAATGTTAAAGGAAAAAAAATCTTCTACAACAGAGGTAGAGGATCTCAACACCCTAACAAAATGCAGCTTAGGACAATAGAAGAGCAATGAAGTGGACCACAATGACCAGTCATAATTCAATGTGCCAGAGTCATAGCAAGGGTCACCTAGAATCAGACCAACCTAATCTCTCCCCATCCCTCGAAGAAGAGGAGGAGGTGAGATTGTAAGAACCTAAAGATGGGAAGGTTCACTGTTGGACAAGACATTGCATTCCATACAGGACTGCTGCATCTAGTGAACTTGTCCTTAGCAGACCTGCATAATGACTAACATACCAACATGCCTCCATGGACTATAGAGGAACTAAAGAGAGATAAGAACATACAGTGGAAATCTTGGGAACTAAAGCTGGATGAATGAAGGAAAATGCTCCTATCAGTGGGGTAGCCCAAAGAGAGACAACTTTATATGCCACAAGAGGCCTGAATCCTCACAAGTGTAGACAAGTCAGAGAGAACCCTGGTGTCCATAGAAAACAGTCAGGAGGATAGGAGGGGGTGGGATGTACTGATGAAGGGATGGAAATGGGACTGGAGGTAGGCAGGGATGAGTACTCAATATGGTTGTAAATCTAGAAAAAAATATGTCCAGCTCTATAGCAATATATATTATAATGCAGAAGTTACTAAAATAAATGGATACAAGGACTAGGGGAATTGCTCAGGAGTGAAAGCCTTTCTCTGGTAAGCAAAAGAACTTAAGTTCAGATACCTACATAAAAAAATGCTGGGCAGATATGACAGTCATCTGTAATTCCAATCCTGACAGACAAAGCCTGGGAAGAACAATCCAGGATAGTTCCTAATGTACTATTGAGCTTTCACAAGTGTATACATTTAAATGTCCCCTTGTAGACATGCTCATATACACATGAACATCCACCCACATGCATCACACACATACACACACATACACACAAATACACATGCACACACACATATACTTGTAAAAAATTACAAACCATCAGTCAGCAGACCATAGGTAATATGTAAAGATTCTTCCAGAACATAAGTGGCTAATGCCTTGTCCCTTAATACTTTGAAAGACATTTATTACCACTGGCAAAGGCTGGATACACAGAAATATACACCATGTATTAGTACTAAGATGTTCAGGCCAACTTCTGTGATCCGAGAGCACTATGCAATGTGCCTTCCATAATTTACTTGATCATATATTTATAATAGATGTATTTATGAACCATGTACTACACATGCAAGGACAAACATATTTTTTAGAATGTAAATGCAATGAGCTAAAATGTTTTGTGCCTTCTTTCATAAATTTTATTTGTAACTTTTTTTTGGTGGATATATCTGCACCATGACACTTATATGGAGGTTAGAGGTCAACTTTGTGTAGTTATTTCCCTCTTCCGCCTCTGCATGGGTTTGGGGTTTGCCTTTATCAACTGAGCAATCTCACTGGCCCTGTTATGGTCTTCTGGTTGACTATTCACTATGAATCTTCATCGCAAGACTGAAGGAAAACACTCAATGTTGTCTTCTGATTTCCTCACATGTAACATGGTACATGTGTCCCTGCATTCACACAGAGGAATATACACAAGAATACATCATACACACACATACACACACACACAATCCCTGCACTTGAGAAGTTGAGGCAGGGGAGAACTGACACATGTTTGAGGCAAGCTGGACTATGTAACGAATTCAAGGCCAACTTGGCCTACAGAGGGACACTCTGTCTCAAAAAGCAAACAACGAAAACAAAACCCATTTAAAACAATTTTAAAATACAAATTCTGAGCCTCTATAATCATCATACCACTGTACATGTTATGTTCAGTGGTATATTTTCCCTTTCAAAACTGTTCTACTTATTAACCTTTGTCTCTCAGGAAGAAACATCACAAGTTCTTTTTTTTGTTTGTTTGTTTGACATCTTCTCTGCTTTCAGGGCTACTCTGACATGATTGCCTTTAGAAATGTTTCTGTCATCAAACAACTTCTTGTAGGTGAAAATAATATGGAGCTTTTCCAAGCCATTAGGAATAATCAAATTTGGTCTCAAACTGGGCATGGATTTTAACAACTCTTTTCTTAAGAGGCTGAAAGCAGAAGGAAGTAGATTTTGGTATTATGTGATAGATAGCCCCCAACAATGTCAAGGTTCTCTCAATTTCTTACTGCAGGTTATGGAGAAAACCTACAGAGAGCAATTTTGAAGAGAGAAACTCACAGAACAGAAGCGCTGGGGTCGGAAACTGCCCACCAACGCTGCCCTTCCTGCTCTTCCTGCCTGGCTATGCCACAGTCAGCTGCGATCACTCTTCCCACTTAAAGGTCTTACAGTGGCTGTACTTGGAGTCTGGCTCCTTCCATTAACAGGACAGTCCATACTTGAGAGCAAAGGAGAAACATGACCTCTAAAGATGTTTTGGTTAAGTTACATGAGCAAATATCAAAGCACTAACTGAGAAATGATGATGATATAAATATTAATAACAAAAGAGCTATCTTAAAAAAAAACTCTCTCCTCTGTCACCAGGGAATCTGAAAACTTGGATAGGCAGTCAAGAGCCCAGGTAGTGCCCTTAATTGTGCTAGTACGAGTTCATGGAGAGTAGTGCTACAGACCAAATTTGTCTCTATTCAGTCTCATTTAATATAAGGCCAGATATATTTACAAATGAATTCTACTGGCAAGATTTTATATAGTCAACTGCCTACACATGACCTCATGAGAGCTGGCCAAGTTATATTTTATTCACAGCACACACAGCGATCATTACAAATAAATGAACTGGCCAACAGAAAGCTGTTAATAAACCATCTGCGAGTCTCTTCATGGCAAGGAAAAGCGATTGCAGACGACACATCAGCAATCCTTACCGTCAGATACATGGCGGCATAGACACTGAGGGCCGCTTCTTTGGATGGGAATGTTTTCCGGGCTCTCATGATCAGATCTGGGTTGCCCGTGCAAGCTTCTTCCCCGCTGATGAACTGTGTATACTGCTGGCATCCAAGGGCTGTGTAGTTGGGCTTGCAGAGGGCCAAGAAGTGTGGTGCCAGGTTGCCTGTGACAACCTGCCCAGCATTTACAAAGATATCTGTTGCAAAGAGTCCGAATGTATAAATCCCTGAAGAAGAAAACGAACATCATTAGCTTTCTGCTGTGCTCTGTGGTGTGTGTGTGTGTGTGTGTGTGTGTGTGTGTGTGTGTGTGTGTGTGTTTCAACCCTTAACAAGACAAACTGGAAATATTTTAGAAACTCTAATATAGTTCTTTTCATTTCACTGCTTCCTAGTTTCTCCCTAGGTTTGTGGAATAGTTGAGAGTGTTAGCTTATTTAACATATTGACCTGTCTATCACAGGCCACACTTTTATTCATGGCAGTTTTATAAGACATAAGAAAAAAGAAGAAAATATATTCTGAGACTCTATTTGAGTAAGGCAACGTTTTAAATGGAGATCGATCCCTTGAGAAGGTGCAGTCTATCATGTTTGACTACAGTTAACAAACTGTTTTTCCCTATTTTATTTTTAATCTCACAGTTGCCTCTCTTTGATTAGGCCTCTTAAACCCATTCAGTCTGATATTAATTCTGCTAGAGCTGCCAGCTAGTAGCAGACCTCCATGTATGTCATCAGTTTACATGCACTATCGTGGAAAAGTCTTAAGTAAAGCAAATGTTTTCAGGTTAATCTCTGCATTGACTTCAGAAATGTATTTTTTTGCAAATATGTAAATGTACATGTGCATATATGTGTGTGTATCTCTCTCTCTCTCTCTCTGTACATACCACAGGTCCAAAGGTGAATCTTCCTGGATTGCTTCTACCTCATTTTTTGCTTTGCTCTGTGATTTCCCAGGTTCTACCTTCCACAGCATTTTTATGTGGGATCCAGGATCTGAACTAAGATCCTTCTGCTTGTGAGACAGTCTCAAAACATCCAATAATATAATTTTCAATTATCTTCTTCAGTACTAAAATTAGTTTGCTATGTGCAAAAGTAAGTGTATGGACGTTTTTCTTTTTTATAAGAGACTAGTATTTGTTAATATCGAAAACATAATTTTCTAAATTCAGAGTCATTGGTAGTTGGTCACCATGATTGCTGCAAAAGATCAAATAATTTGCCAATACCAGATGTTTGGGATTCCTACAATAATTTAAAAAAATATCCAAAGTATTGCGCAAGATTTGTTTATGCAAAAAAATCCTTATTTTTCTGCCTAGGTTTGCCAGTGGTGTCAATACATCTTGAAAATCTGACCTTAAAAAATGCAGATCTGATCATGTAAAGAAATTTATTTTTACATTCGCAAGATGGCTCAATGTGCAAAGGTACTTCCTATCATGTCTGGTGATCTGTGGTAGATTTCCAGAACCCATATGGTGGACAGAACCAACTTCTGAAAGTTACCCCGACTGCCACATATATTACACTGCACCCTCACCCTCATAACGCCCACAAAATATAACAAAGTAAAAGATAATTTATCATTTTTTAATTTGAGAAAATAAAATCCATCAAGACCTTGAAAATAATGTGAAAATAATGCTTGCCAAAACAAGTAGTTCATGTAAAAGACATAAAATTTTATAAACATTAGATATTTCTGAGAAGCAAATATTTCTAGATTGTTTTCTTAGCCTTTTTTGTGGAAAAATCACATACAGGCTGAAAGAATAGTACAAAATTTTCTAGGATTAGGAGTGTGGACCTCCTTTTAATTTTCAGATTATTATGTAAGACTACTTAATGCACAATACCATGCACGTAGCAAAATTGTATGTCCAAATGTCCATTAAACAAATACGTTAACGCTTTTACCTTAAGTTTTGAAAGAAGGTGACAAGCATCCCTTTCTTTATATCCAATCAGCACTCCAGGAACCATAAGAAGCAAAGGTTGTGTTTAAAATGCAGACATTTGAGAAGAACAGAAAAAGGAGAATGGAACAGACTCCTGAGATGTAAATGTGAACAGCGTCTCATTCCAAAATTTCAAGGCCTTCAATTACACCTCAATTACGAGCCTTCTTCAGCTGTGTCCTTTGGTAATGTAGGATGAGATGTACTCATTTTATCTAACTAAACTATCTTTTTATATCTAGTGTTATAGGTCTTCTTGTTTAAAATAGAAATTTTTGATAAGAGTATGGGAATGTTTCTTGATACTTGCAAACTTCTCAAAAATGCTTTAGAATTAAAACATCAGTGCATCAGACCCAAGACCAGTTCTGTAGATGACTGTAGATGACCTAAGAACAAAGTCAAATCATCACAAGGGAACAGAAACCAATGAAACTTTCCAGTGTTTTATAAAAACATACACTAAGTAAGAGACATGCAGACACTTCTGACACTTCTGGGCATACTCCATTTTGTGCCAAACATCCTTGCATAATCAGTTTTACTTAAGTAAGCTTAATCTAACTTGTTTGATAGTGTTTAGGAAAGTATCCATTTCATCGAGTCCTTTCAATTGTACATTATTGTTTATTTTGTTGCTCCATGGCTTTGTCATACAATGAGAAATAAATCAAGAACACACAACTGATATGAAATTTGGAAAAAAATAACATTTTTTCAGATTTCATATCAAAGCTATTCCAGAGCAGGTGAGACAACCCAGCAGGTAAAACGCCTGCTTGTAAACCTGGTGACTGAGTTCAATTCCCAGAAGCCCACTTGGTTCCTCTGAACCCCAACCTTGTGTCAGGGCATGCATGTGTGCTTTCTCTCTCCTTTTCTCTTTCACAAATAAATAAAATATTAAAAAACATATTGCTCCAAGAGGATGCCTGGAAGCTTTGAGATATCTAAGCTGATGTGATAAAAAGAATAATACTTAATATAAAAATGCTTAATCTTCAGAAAGAACAATATCCCTGATGGTATTTGGCTGATCTTTAATAAGTTTACATGCAGATTAGTTCATCTGTGCATGGCATCTCCAAACTTTTCATCTGGATTCTCTCAACATCAGAAATAACCTGGAGGTTATTTAACCTGGTGGTTTAATTTAACAGGCCAGGCAACAAATAATTTACATGAAATTTTATTTTGTAATACTAACTGATTTGGTTAAATTTCTACTGAACTACAATGATGCTTCATGACTTGTTAGTAACTACTTAGCATGACATTTGAGATTAGAAGTTAAGGGACCAGTGATTCTTATTATGTAATAAAACCACTGATGATTCTGTATAATGAGAAATGGCTTGGATGGTACAGTGCTGCTGCTTATCCAATGCAAATTCTTCCTGCTTGCCAAGCTATCACTCCAGTTATTCTAGAATTCTAGATGGTTATTGTTCCCTAAGCACTGTTTCTGAAATTCCATGTATACAATAAATCATTTATTTTGATTGCATAGATTTTCATTTCTTAAAAAGTAAGAAAATGTACAGGTATAATAGTCTTTTCTTTTTGATGTGGAAATTATTTCTTGGGCCATTCTGTAAGTGGCCTTATGTACAAACACAGTTATGAACAAAGATAAAAAACAATTTAATGAATACATACCAAGAAATCGGACAGTTCGACGTACCAGTGGGTTTATATAGCAACAGTCTCCGGTTAAAATGGTTTTTTCTTGATTTTCAAAATCCCTCGTGGCTAACTGTAGGCAAAACACAGCAGTTTCTCCAACTATAATCTTGTAAAGAAACAAAAAATAAAGAATATTAAAATTACGCAACTATAAAAGTGTTTGTATGAGTTACGGAGATGGCTCAGCGGTTAAAGCCATTGACTTCAGAAGGAAGGGACCAGAGTTCGAATCCCTAGATTCTACATAAAATGCCAGCAGATGTGATAGTCCACCTGCAATCTAGCCTTGGAAGGCAGAGCCTGTGAACTCCCTGAGTAAACTAGCCCTAATGAAGTGCTCTTGGTTTAATTAGAGACCCAGGCCCCCCAAAATAAGGATGATTGCTGATCTCACCCTTGGAACTAGCACAGGTAAAAACAGTGAAGTGCACTCACGTACATGTACTGATACATATACATACAGCTACCCAGATACAAACACATACATAGGAACACACATACATGTGTACACATGCACACACACACACACACACACACACACACACACACACGCATGCACTCATATACACATGCATGAAGCATGAAAGGGAAAAAAGTGTTTTATTCTTTAATAAAATGTAAAAAAATAACTCCTTTGAATGGTAAGGATCTCAAAGTAAAAATGAGCCACAATTGTCAACTACGCCCTTTTATTATAATTTGGTCATCATGCATAAACCATATTTCTGTCAATTCAAACGAATGAAAAAATGACAGATTCTGAATAAAAACTGAGTATAGCACTTGTTTTCTAAGAGGTTTCATTAAGAAACCTGGGCTCTGCCATTTTGGTGTACAATTTTCACCTTTTCAAATAAATGATTATATCTTGCTTGAATGGGACTTTTCTGTAAAATTCAGAAAAGATTTGTGATCAGTGCATGCTGTCTGCATGCATGGAAATGTCGCAATGAGACCTGTTAGCTCTGTATGAATAATACAATATTGAGAAAACAAGAATGAAGTGAATTTTCTGAAAATATTTTTTAGACTATCTGCAACAGAATACTGCTTTGAAGTAAGATTGGTCACATATAGAGGAGAAACTTGTCTCCAGAAAAGAGGTTTTCCTCTTGTCAGATCACCTTACTGGAAAGACTAGAGCTAGTTCAATGGTGAAGGACTAGAGCTAGTCCAACGGTGAAGGACTAGAGCTAGTCCAACGGTGAAGGACTAGAGCTAGTCCAACGGTGAAGGACTAGAGCTAGTCCAACGGTGAAGGACTAGAGCTAGTCTAATGGTGATGGGCTAGATGATATTTTCACCAGGACTCTGGTCCTCTACTTAAACCTACACCTTATGACATGACCTCAAACATGCACTTGGATGATCATAAACCTCTTTGTTTCTTCCTCTTTCCAAAGTGGCTATATTTTGCTTTTCCTGCTTTTCGCTGTTTAAGTGGCTTACTAAGAACAGGTGGCCAAGCTTAGGTTGTTGGGGTGTCCAGACCCGGGCTCTGACCCTAACAATTCCAGTCACAACACCGTCTCTGGTTAGCAACAGAAAACAAGATACCAGGGAAACATTGTGGAATCTCCATGAAAAGTAAAATATTTGATCATAAAGTATTAAGAATAGTACATGGAGAATAGAAAAGGGGTTCACAGGGGATTGAATGTTTGGCTGACTTTTTCCCTGAAGTGAGAAAGCTTAGACTTCTATTAAGTTGCATTCTTTTTTCTACTTCCTTTTCCTATTTTAATACTATGTCTGTTTTTCCCAAGAACAAAGTTCAAAGTAAAACCAGTACAAAATGAACTGAACTAAAATTAAGCTCATGTTGCTTATCTGCTGAGACTAGATTGAGTCAAGAAAGACGAGCGCTTCCAGCGTCCTCAGGGACTTTCACTGTGACTTTGGTGGAGCGCCACAGGTATGGAATGAGACAGCCCTCTGGCCAAAGGAGACACAAAAACTGTCTTCATGGGTAATTGCCTGTCCCAGGGCCTTAGGAGAAATTAACAAACAGGCAAATTGTGTGCCTGGCACATATTTCCCTCTCTTCCCAAATAACTCTTTTATATCTGACCTTCTCTGTTGACTCTCAATAGAAATTACCACTGCAGTGCTTTCAGAGAAGACGTTTCAACTGTTTTGCCACAGAACAATCCAGATTCTAACAATGTACCATCCACCCCATCCATAACTTCCTATTTCCCACATGGTTGCTGCTTTCTTTATCTTCCCCCTACATCAGCCACCACTAGGCCTTCAGTCCCAAGCTGACTTTACCTCAGTGTCCTGAATGAATGGATAGTCAGTGATGCTTACTGAATCCATGCATGAGTCTTTTCCTCAATTGATCACCTCTTTAAAAGATCAGAATGTCCCCGTGTCCTTTTGAGCTTTCATCTGAATTCAGACCCCAACTTCTTCCTGTTGCTGTGAGGAATGTCTATGCAATATCTTAGTTCCTGTAACAAGACCTTTTACTCTAGTCCCTGGCTTAATAACTCTCTTGGATACCATCCAGCTTCCAGACTAAGGACCACTTTGTTGGACCACTCTTCCAGAGACTACTCTTCCTAGGAACTTTCCAATGCTGCGCACTTATTTAACTGAATCCTGGCCTATTTTTGCATGTCTGAATTGTCTGCCTGTGCACTTAGCATCTCTGTAGAAACTGGGTCTCATTCGATGTCCTCTGGCTGCTTTGTACCATAACAAACCTAGCCAAAGTTGGATAAAACAAAATCAATGATCTATTCTAGGGGCTGTTGAGCTACTTCAAAAGCTCAGGAGTGGGAATTTGAGATTGGACCCATGGACGAAGTTCCTGTAGTCGAAGCACATCCGGCAGCTCATAGCATTGTTCTCTGTGTATGGTGTCTCATGCCTGCCTCCTCTGAGAATGCCTATCTTGTTCTTGTATTTCTTGAAGCCAGCATATAAGACTACATTCCAGCATATAAGGCTGCCCCCCCCAGCAGTTTCAAGAGCCTTATCATGAACCTGTAAGCAAAATTCAAGGAAACTGTTCAAAATGTCAAAGTCAAAGAAGTTCAGCTTTGGGTATATGTTTCCTTTGGTTCGATTAATCAAGATAAAGAAGTATCCATCTCTCTCTCTCTCTCTTTAACACACACATGTGTATATAATATATATATATGTGTGTGTATATATATATATATATATATATATATATATATATATATCAAGTATCTGGGAAGAAAGGGTGAGTGAGAGACAGGAGGTGAGAGGTGAGTTGGGGGCAAGTGAAAGAGAAGGGGGAGGAGAGGGAGAGAGAGAGAGAGAAAGAGAGAGAATTAGATTGAATTTGCTATGACCTGACACCCCCCCCCATCCATTACACTTCTCCCATCCAAGTACTAACCAGGCCCCACCCTACTTAGCTTCCAAGATCAGAACTTGGACACATTCAGGGTGGAATGACCACAGACCCAACTACATCTCTCTGGACTTCAGTTATGACTGTTCATGAGCCACACTAGTTTTTCTACCACATTCTCTGAATATTGTATCGTGCCTGCCTACATGGACTTCATCTCTTCAAATGTATATGCCAGATCACTCATCTGCTTTCTCCCAGAGGCATGTCTAATCCACATTCTCTAGTTATGTTTCTCTCTGGAACTCACTGGACCATGCCTTATTTAAATGCTGCTATGTAGCTATTTCCTCTGAATCAAATGGGTTCTCCTGGAGGTAACAGGGAAATTCTTAAACACACAAGAAGCAAACAAAACTTAAAAGTCTGGGGAAGCTCCTGAGAGTTATAAGATTTCCAAGATCCCCATTCCAAGGTTATACAAATTTAACAATTGCTGGGAGGGGCGACGTACAATCAGTCAAACTGGTTTACAAGATGACCAGAACAGTTACAGGGATGCAGTTTTTGTGAGCTGTCACTCATATTGAGTTTTCAGTGATGTAGCTGCCATTCAATCACATACCCTCCTGTAAGTAACTCCTCATCCACACTCTCTTAAGTAACTCTAATAAAATTACTGGTTCACTAAGCTAGATTTGAGCGTAGCCATTTCTGTGGTTTGTAGTTGGTTCCCCATCTGGAGTGAATGGGGATTTGTTCACATCTCTGTGGGAATAGTCAACAGTCATGCAATATCTACTAATTTCCCCCCACCTAACTTCCTGAATGAAAATTTCCATTGTTTGCAGTGGGCTGGTAAATTTCAGCCATGGAAATATAATAATTGTAAGCATTACTGATTCTGTTTGAATGATTTAGATGATATGTGCCAGTATGAAACTTACAAGGAAACTTCCTGAGTCTCCAAGGGCACAAAGGGCTTGTGGATGGATGGCCCCAGATGCTTCCATTTTGAGGCCACTCTGCCTAGGTTCCTCCTAGTCGATTATTAAGCACCTCTGAGATGTGGGGTGCCTCTAATTAGCGGTTTTATTTTCAAGACTCCCTGGCAGCTTGACCAGATCGTTATTGAAAATGTGATATAGTCTAAGGTCCTTGGTATCCAATCTTCCTTCTCCTCCTGAAGAGAGATCAGCTTCCCTCAGTCTGATGCTTCTGCCAACTTCCTCTGCCTTACCTCCCAAGGTGTCTGATTTGATAGATCTCTCTAATCTCATCTCACTTTTTCTCTCCTTCTAGAATAGCATATAGTAACATGACATCAAAGAAAAACAGAGTGTGATGCTGATCATACTCGAAGGAAAAGTTGTAAATTAGATGCATCTAGAGGATTCGGAAAGCAATCCCAGTCAGGACAATGGTGCTAGGTGTAGAGAGAAAAAAGACTTTTTCATAGTAGTGTTCAGTTTGGCCTCAGCAGAGACTAAGGTAGTGAGTTGGTCTTCAAAGTATACTCATAAATGATAATCATTTCAATCACTGAAAAAGTTCTTGTTAATAACAGTATCCCTAACAACTATTAATGTTATTAATGCCAGTAGGTACTTGCATACAATGAATGAAGCTTCCTTCCTAACCCTAGCACAACACCAGTACAAACATAATACAGACATTTCAGCTTTAACTTACTCCCCCCTTCTTATATTTCTGTTTCTTATATTTCTGTTTCTTTCGAGTTTCACTTAGAAGATCTGGTCAGTGAATGACTGACCTAAATTCTACATTCCTCTATATTTCATTTTTGGTTCTTTTTTCTTCTCCTGTCAGAAGCCCTCCCCAATGAACTTCATTTTTCCTAAGGGCTTAACAATCTCTGCTCTTTTAAGAATCCTAAGTATGAATCTCTCCTCTGAACTCCAGACTCAGGATGCCTATTAAAGGGAGCGACCCAAGGTGCTCTGGGGTGCTACTGTAATCCTCACAGCTCTCACATCCACAGTGGATTTGTGATTCTCACAGCTAATCTCCTGCTTATCTGTGCTCTCATTTCCGTGAGCCTCCCCACCCGCTATGGGCACACTCAGACTAAAGCTCCCACGTGCCAGCCAAACCCCTCTATTACTCACATCTGCTCCTCTCCACCAATGGCTATTATTAACATTCTTTTACTTGACAAGACTTCATATATTAGGGTGTATAGTATGTTTAAAATGCATGTGTTGTAAACTGTATATTATTTCATATGTTGTCTTTTGTGGTAAGAACTGCTAAAATGTACTTTGCTTAGCACTTCTTAAATATATAACCCATTGTTATTAGCTATAGTCACCATGTCATGTAAGAGGATTAAGAGCTTATCACTTCTATCTAATCGACTTCCATCAATGGCTAAATCCTTAATGGGCTTACTGCCTTAAGTTTCAGATATGACTACTTCAGTTATTTTTGTTTAAATTAGTCCCTCATCATTTTTTTTTCCTGCTTGGTGCTCACCTTTGCTTTTCCAACTGTCTACAATCAGACTGGTCTTTTGACAACAAGATTTGTGGTAGTGGAATGCCCTGAGTTTCCTAGTTAAAGTTTCTGTGTGTCCTCATAGCTTATGAATTAGCAGACATTGTTATCAGGGTCCAGGGAGGGGAGGAGGGAGGAAGGGGAATGGGCTACTTATCAACTTTGTATGAGTGGAAAAAATAAAATAAAAAAGAAGTCTACTGCTGAGCTTAAAACACATCTTTTCTGAGTTTCTGCACTTCATACATAACCTTTGGATATGGTCTGTCAGAGTCACAAGTAAACATCTTTACCCACCGTACATCCAGACATTACCATGAATTCAGGCTTTTATATTTAGTTCACACTTAATAAGGCTCGATAAGCAGAACATCATTCAGAGACATGTTTTAATTATTGCTAGCACAATTGCAAGTTTTATGTCTATTCCTGATGCAGTTCTGCCTTCCCTTCTCATTTTCCAACTGTACTTTGTACATTTATTATGGTAATTTCCACATGGTTGTATAAGTGTCAGTAACATCTGTCTTCTGCACTCAATTGAGAGTTTGTGAGGCAGCAATTGTATAATGTTTATACATTCAGTTTTAAAGCACAGAGGTTTCAATAAATGTGGCTGCCATATGGATGAATGAAATCTAGTTCAAGCTACTCCTTTAATAAGAAACCTACCCCGAGACAAATAGAGAAATTAAATGGAACTGAGTCACACAGCGACTGATGTAGCCAGACTCTAAATCCAAGTTCAAAGCTATTTTGATCTCAGCTTCTGCCTGGAAACTTGCAAGTTTTTAACTCTTCCATGCTAAGCACATCAGCCCCTGCTCTAGACTGAAGTTGCCCCTGGCAGCTTCATCCAAGGTTCACCATTGCAATTTCTTCAGTTTCATGAGGAATTTTTTGGGCACATCGCTCCTCATAAAGAACTTCACGCCTCTTCTGGTTTTCAGTTATATATACTGGCTGCAGAAGATATCCTTAAAAGTTAGTATACTATTCCATTCTTCTAAGAAAAACCCTCAAAATTTCAGGCCACCTTTCCTGAACCCATTACTCTTTCTTTAGTCTTCTTTTCCATGAAATTTCATCCTGTCTTCTCCATATAACTCTCAAGGGGAGCTGAGGACTTGGTATTTTGAGCACTGTCTCCCCCATATCAAGGAGTTCTTAATTCTAGTGTCACTAACTCCCATTCCCATTAGCTGGGCAAAGACAGCCATTGGATCAAGAGCACAGTTGTGTTCCTTGCCCTGGGACTGGAGATGGGGAAGCACAGCGGTGAACCGGCACAGAAGCCAGGAATGTTGGATGCTTCGTCACTACAGAATCTTCATTGAGAAAAGTTCCTTTTCTTTTGTGAACTAACAAACAAAAAGTATGTCCAGAGACAGCTGAGGTGATGAAGAGGACTAAACAGATCAACTCAAGAGTGTGCTCCCTCTTGTCTGCCACAAGCAACAGCAATTCAAGGACGAAAGAAAAGAGCAGAATCTCCAGATGGGTATCTGCGGCTCGGGGCAGTGAGGGGCATCAGTCTACCTACCATGGATCAGTCTCACAGCGCACCTCTTCCCTGCCTTGACACAGACTCTCTTTTCATTGGGACAAGAAGCAATGAGAGGAGATAAGGCTACGGTGAAAGCCGGTGTGTGTGTGGAGGCTGGCACAGTATACATAGCTGTCGACCATCTTGTTTCCAATTTCCTCTTGTGGCTCTTGCCTTACCTACCCGCTATCTCCTTATGCCAAGGGAAGCAAGTTTCAATGTGTTTCTCCACTCCCCCCCCCTCCGCTTTCAAAGAAGTTCTCAGAAAAAGTCCGTGGAAGATATGTAACTTGCATGGTCCTTGTGAAGCCAATGGGAAATGTGATGAGATGCTCACCAATGATAAAGAAGCTGGTCCTAAAGGACTGTCCTCACTAGACATATCCAGTCAACTGGTCTGAGCAAAGACATTGTTCCTTGAGACATGGTCCTCACCCCAATTACAATCTATCCCCCTAGGGGCACATGTTCTTCTTCCAAATTCAGACCGAGAGAAGACCTGCATTCATTTATGGACCTCGCCAAATTGTAGTACCGTATCCACATTACCCCAGTTTCCTACTCAGTCACTGTCTCACACTTTATTGAACTCTGTGTTGAACACCAAGGAGCCTCCAAATGATGCCTTGCCTACCAAGCCGGACCTGCACATTAGCCCTTCCTTATATCATCTCTGCCTCCTATCTTGTCTTCTGTGGTAAGAACAAGTAAACTATACTTTGAGAACAGATTTGCTCTCCCTCCTTCTCTTATCCATGACTTCATTTACCAGTGAGAAAAAAGTCCTATCTTGCTGATGAAGAGTAATTTACAGAGAAACAGGAATGAGTCATAAGCCATCAGATATACACGTATAAAAGTCTCCAAAATTAGCACAGAACTTTCTTTTATACATCAACTGCTATAAACTGACCCTTAGTTGCCTAAATTCCTTAATGACAATATAATGAAGTAACCTTTTCAAAAAGATGTAATCATGATAAGATTTTCTCCAAATGTCAAAGTCCAAAGAATTTCATGTTTTCATTTATGAGAATCCAATGAGAAACTCTTCTCAGAGATAGCTATGCATCACTGGCTTGAAATTGGAACCAGGAACCCATTTCTGATGTATTATAGCAGTTTGACTCATGCAGGCAGCATGATAGTATTTGGCACATTTATCACACATTTCAAATGTGCATGAAATAATATCTGAAAGGCAATGAAAATTTGTGAGAGTACAGGCATGTACAGACAAATAAATTTTATATGTTTATATTAACATTATTGAATTCAAGGTGATCTAGGGGGTTCTAAGGGTTTCTGGGTCAAAATATTTATCCAAGGATTCCTGCATACCTCCATCATGGTTAAGCTGAGTAGCTGCTAGCACCTCCGAATGTGACTTCTGGGAACAGTCAATTAAGGTCAGAAGAGAAGCCCTGTGACTAGGGGGTTTGATCTCACCAATCAGGGAGGGTATAGAGACTGGAAGATAGATGGTAACCATCCTGCAAATGGGAGACCGAGCCCTCCCCACCCTCACTGTGGTCTCCTACTCCTATTCCACCTATCTTTGAATCTCTTTTTATAGTAAGATCTTCATTTAAGCAGTTTTTTATCTTTGGTTAGAAGGCGACCTCCAATACCAATCAGGATGGACCCAAGGGCGGTGCAGGAACAGCAAAACTGAAAACAATAACAAACCATAATTCAGAACACCAAAGACCCTACATTAATCACCTGGAACCAGACCAGCCAAATATCTCTCCATCCTAAAGTTCAGGGAAACTTGCGGAAGAAGGGATTGGGAAGATTGTAAGAGCCTGAAGATGTGGAGGACCAATGATATGCAAGATACTCCATACAAGTTAAGGCCGCAGTAGCCATAATCAGACTTTGCGTGACCTGCACAATGACTGACATGTCAATGACTCCCCAAGGTCTAGCATGGATCACAGGCACTAGGATCTTTAGAGGCAAGGGACTAATAGTCAAAATAGTGTTCCCATACTAAAGGGGAACACAAAAAAGGGCTCTGGGCAATGCCATTGAGTCCTTACACCTCACTAGAGTGGAGAACTCAGAAGGAAGTTTGTCATTCACACAAAAGGATGTTTCAGGGACTAGGAGGGGGGAAGGGGAAGGCACTGGGAGAAGGGGAGGGAGGGAATGAAAGGAAGAGGAAAAGGGGGGATGCAAGGGAGACTGGGGAAGGGTGAAGGGAGGGAGGGGACGGGATACCTATTGAGCTTGTAATATTGGGGAAAAAAAATAAGTATAAATTAAAAAAAAAAGAGAAACCAGTTAACTGGAAAAAAGGCATAATAAGTGATCCAGAAGTTTCATAGTCCTTTCTGAACTTAAAAGTTATAGAAATAACTAATCACATGTGTCTACAATTCGAGCGCTGAAAACTTATGCCTCCACCTTCCTTTTTAGTTCACTTACTTATCTTTAGCTGGCAAAGCTGCATGCCTGTACATCATGCACACTTTGATGTTCTGAAATGAACAGACACTTACCATCAAGCCTGACAACCTGAGTTCAATCCAGAACCTACACGGTGAAATGGGAGGACTTTTCTAGAAAATTGTCCTCTAAGCTTCAGATGTACACCCCATAGCATGTGTACAACACACACACACACACACACACACACACACACACACACAGTGCAGATACTGTGGGAAAATTAACATACATCCCACGCATGTTTTGTTCCAGACTGTCAGAGTGACAATGGAAGTTGCTACTAGTCTGCATGACATTCTCTGCACATTTACACAAACTTGCACAAGTGGAATTTAGAATGTGGATCACTTTCAGAGAGGCGAAATAAAAAATTCGGAAGTGTTTTGTACATGTTCTGTTCCCCCTTGGGTTGGCTGGTAGCAGATATTAGGATATATCAGTTGGTGCCACAATCGGGTGAAGAGTGGAGGCCCCCAAGGAACAGCACATACAAGATAAACGTCTGTGTGAAACCAGTTACGTATAGATACTTGAAAATGGTGCTACAACTTGCTAATTCTTACATTTTGCATTAAAATGTGAATTAAGTTTAGGTACAGAGTCTTTACAGGGAAAATGTCAAGACTTGAAAATTTGGGAATTTTATTTCATTTTATGGACCTTTCTATTTGTCTCATGGTGTTCCCTTCACTTGTAGTAATGATATAAAAATGTCCTTTTATAAGTGGCAAAGCACTTGCTTGCTCAGCACGTATGAAGCCAGAGGTCTGGTTCCCAGCACCTCTGTTGTTTCTGCTTGATGGTAAAGTAGGTAAGAATTAAGGAAAATAAGTGATCACTAAGACAAAAGAGTCATGGCTGATATCCTGAAAGTGACCTCACATACAACAAAAGCTCAGCTGTGAAGCATTTATCAGGTCTGAATTTGCTGTAAATATGTGCCAGCCTGGTCTTCACAGGTAGGTACTGCTGTTATTCATATGCAGATACAGATCAAGAAAACAAAGGACAGACAAAGCAATCACTAAGTTGTTGTCAAAGCTGTGTGGCTGTGATCCCCAAGAGACCCCAGTCCCTGAGGGGAGAACATATTCAGTCAAGTGATGGGTTGAAAGGCAGCATGGGGCACTGGAGGTTAAGCCTTTGGATACATTCCTGTGAGTGGAGCTATTTACAACACTCCTATTTAAATGCAAGTTATTAGAAACATGAGGTTGTCACCCTGCCCACTGCATAAAGTTATCAACTCATCTCTCAGCTGAGGAGCCAGGAAGGAGCCTCATCAGGAAGGATGATACCTGATTACTTTCTGAGGTCGGTGGGTAGTGGTGCTCAGGGCAGTCTCCAGCTGTCAGCATCAACTGCGTCTGAGAGCAAGACAAAAGGAGCATTGCTATGACCCTCCCCGCCCTGAATCAGGAACGCTGGGGTGGAGAACCAGCCATCTATACTTCCCTAAGTCCCTGAGATATTCCGAGTGGTCTGTAACTCCCGGCTACCCATGTTTTCAAACTTGGTGGTCTTTGAAACAGGATTTTTTTTAGACCTTTCTTTGAACAAGTAATTATGTTGTCCTTGTATTGTGCTGAGTATTTCTAAGCATTGTAGTTAAGGGTGAGCTTGGAGAAAGAGATTTGTGTGAATCCTACAATAAAAAGAAATTCAGGATTCATACTTTCCAAATTTCTGGATGTTTTATGCTTGGGATGGGGGAGTATGTGGACACATGGAAGGCCAGATGACAATCTTGGGTATCTTTCCTCAAGACCGTCATTCTTCTTCCTTCAGGTAGAGTCTCTCACTACCCTAGAACTTGTTCAGAAGGATAGACTAGTTATCCAGAAAGCTTCAGGAAACTTTTCACCCCCATCGACACCGGTATGACAGGTGTGTATCATTACATTTGAGAATGGAGCTCAGGTCCTCTGGCTTCCACAACAAGCACTTTATCTACTGAGCTATGTCCCAGGCTGATTTTCCAGATATTCTTGTGAGAACTGGAACTAGTATTCAACTCAACTCATCCTCACTCCTATCTTATGCCTCAGCACTCACTGTTATACTTACTCAACCTCATGTAGAGGATGCCATGTGAGAAGCATGTAACTTACCTGTCGGTGCAGACACATGTGTGAATTATGCTAGTGAATGAGCAAAGAAGGGGTGAAGTCTGGGATAAGTGATGACCAAAAACTTGAATATGGGAGTGACAACTTGCAATTAAAGGAACTCGGTCTTCCATTCTGGAACATTCCTTGCAGAAAAACACCCAGACTTCCCCAACCTCATCTAAGTAGTATGGTCAGTCAGTAATAACCCCCAGAGACTGAGGTGCTGAGATTACAGAACAAAGAAACACACTTGCACCACACAGTAGGAGGAGCCACTTCTCTCCTCCACATGGTAGAGCGGCTATGAACTCTGGAGCCAGACTTCTGAGGGTGAAGGTCGGCTTTACCCGGCTGAATAAGTTAAATTAATCACATAACTTGTGACCCCTCAGTATCCTCATTGGTAAAATGTAGATAACAGGAATGTTCCCATTACAAGTCTATTCTGATGACTGTCATGGTTTGAAATGTGTCCCCCACAGTCTCGTGGGTTTGGGAAGGTCATGACACCTTTGAGAGGTGGAGCCTTGCTGGAGGAAGGCAGTCACAAAGGGTGGGCCTTGAGGTGGATGAGTCCCACCTTACCTTCAGGAGGAGTCTGCCTTTGCAGCAAGCAGTCTTGCATCTCTCAGCCTCGAAGATGGAAGTGACTTAGCCTGACTCCAGCTTTCAGCCACCAGCCATGCTGCCTCTGCCATGAAAGACTGTATCTCCCCTCTGGGACTGAAAGCTAAATAAATCTCCCTTGCTCCCTTAAACTGCTTGACATGGAATGTTCTCTCACAGCAACACACAAGAGTAACTGTTACAATGACTAAATGAAGTCATTATTATAAAATTGTTTGAGTAAGGGAAGGCACAAGAGTCAGCACTATGTAAATTTCAGCCACCACTAAATAATAACCACAAAAGTCCTTCTAATTCATTCCTGTGAGAGTGTATAAGTAATAGAATAGTGGAATAAGAAAATAACTGACATCAATAATATGGGATTATTGTAATCTTCATTCCCTGTGAGAGGCATTGTGATGATATAGAAAGAGAGGTGTGGTTTACATAAGAGAAATGGGCTAAAAAGTTAAGCACATTCTGATTTTCAAAATGATGAGAATTTCATGAAAATCATTTAGACATTCTTACAAAAATGAATGTTGCTGATCAGATTTCACATGACCTTTATACTTTGTTCAAACACTCAGATAATATGCTATCAAGAGAGATGAATTAAAAGGACAAGATAATACAAACTCTTACTCTTGTGGAGGTTTACACTGCTATTTATGTATACAAGCTCATGACAACAAATAGTCCCACAGAGGTGATTTGGATGTGGTTTGGAGCTCATTACAAGCTCATATGTTTGAATCCTTAGCTAGTGGCAGTATTTGGGAAGGTAATAAGATATATTAAGGAGGTAGAGCCTTGTGGGAAGAAAACACATCCCTAAGGCACAGACCTTGAGGTTTGGTAGCTGCCCTGCCTCCAGAGTCTTTCAGTCTCCTAATGGCAGCTGTGACGTAGACCTCCTGCTTCAACTGCTATGCCTTCTGATATGCATTTTCCACTATAACTGGATTCAATTCCTTCTGGAACCACAAGCTATATAGATAGCCTGTTTGGTCAGAATATTTTCCCACAGCAACAGAAAAGTAACTACAACAGAAATCCCATCTTTCTCTAAAAGAGTTAATTAAAATCAGGAAAAATTCGCATATAGGTTGTTACTAAGCTTTTCAGTTCTTCTGATATACACATTGGAACCCATATTTTCTTCCTCTTTATCAGCAATAACAAATCAACATGATACAATTGATTGTACTCTTTGGGACTTTGATATGATATAACTTTCAGAAATGAACATAACTTCTTAGCAAAAGTGCTAGAGCTACATTTATCAACATGTTAAGTGATGGTTTGTTAAGAGGAAGAAAATATACAAGAAAAAAAGCTAAAACCTATAACCTATAATTTCTCCTGAATATTCAAATGCACATTAATACACTGAGATTTATAATTTTCAAAAGCCTGCAAATGGCATTATTTTGTTTCCTTCACCTCATAGATAAAACACTAGACACAGAGGGACTATATGATATATGGCATTCATCTATTTTCTATTAGGATAACAAAATATTTCAAGTTGGGCAATTTACAAGGAAAGGATTTTGTTTAATTTGCAGTTTTAGAGTCTGAAAGTCCAAAAATTCATTGTGAGGTATCTGGTGGAGCCTGCCTGATCATATCTCACCCTGGGAGATGGTGGTATTGGGTGGTACATAAAACAGGAACAGATCACACAAGGCAAGAAATTATTTAGGGGTCTCATGAATTACCTGCATCCCTTCCAAAGTCAGTGGTTCCAACAAGACCTTCACTGGGTTCAAACTCATTGCTTTTTGTTTTGTTTTGCTTTTAAGACCAGCATCTCAAGCTAGTCTCAAACTCACTATGTAGCTGAAGATGATCTTGAACTTCAGAGTTGGTTACCCACACTTCTTGACTGCTAGGAACGCAGCCATGCACCATTTTAGGTGGTTTATGGCATGCTGGGGATCAGAGCCAGAATGTGATAAATGCAAGGCTTTGCCTGAGCTATATTCTCAGCTCCAGGTGCAGCGGCTTAAAGGAAAGTCCCAACACCCATTAACCTCAATACAGTAGGAGCCAAACTTCCAACACATGAACTATGGAAGTTATACACAATTATTGAAGCTATATACAATTATAGACAAACCACAGCACCGACCTAATGTCATTCACTTTATTGAACAGAAAACCAGAAATTAACTCCACGCAGGTCAACTCAACCTTACAACAATTGACTGTCTCCTATAAAATATTCTCTCATTCTTTCCCTTGTTAGCCCCCTCAACCCCCCGTTCCTTTTCCCACTGAGGATCCTTCTCTTCCCAATAATTTCCCATTTCTTTATGTCCTTCTAGTGTGTGTGTGTGTGTGTGTGTGTGTGTGTGTGTGTGTGTGTGTGAACCAGAGAGTGCACTACTGGCTGCTTTCTGAGGGAAGAAAAGACATCAGCGGTCTCACATAGATATGAATCCTGTGAGTTGTAATAAGAACCAACATGATAAGGTGCAAAAGTGGCATGGATATTTTGGTTGAATGAATATTTGACATTCTGATTGTATATAAGGCCCACTCAACAGGCGGGGACTCACATCTGATACTGTTAACTCAATTAAAGGCTACAGAAGGGGAAACTCTCTCTGGTGGAGAACCTTCCACTATTGTTTTGTTAATGCCCATGGCAACAAACTACTTCCAAACACTTAGCCAAAAATTCATAGATTGATAAGCTCTCAGCCTTCATCCATGAAGTCTCTTTCATCAATGGATGGTGTACAAAGCAAATGATCACAAGTAGCTAAAGTACAGAGAATAAGTGATCACCCTAGAAAAGACCATACAACATGATTTAAAACACTGTTTTGTTTTTGTAGTTAAAACTTTCTTCTCTAATTTTTTCTAGCTTGAGTACAAGGATCCCCTAATTAGTTTCCTGCATGGAAACCAAAGCACAACAGTCTCTTTTAAGTACTTTCAGCTTTATTATGTAAGTATTCTGCAAACTTATTTGATCTTAGAAATAGTGGTCATGAACTCATTCCCTAACTCTCAGGAAGAAAAGAAAGAGAAAGTTTAACACAAATATTTCTTTAAAAGTTGGCATGGATGAGGAAAAACAAAGCACTGAGTGTAGTTCTGAGGTGTAAGTGCAGCAGAGATCAGCCAAAGGAGAAACTTCCTCCCAATGGCTCACAAGGAATCACTCTGTGCTTACTGTTCGTGTAGCTTGCTTCACACCCAACTGCCTTGGGTTGTGTGCGGACTGTGTATCAGGAATCACAGCTGACGTGGCGGATCTTCATCACCACCTGGGATGTGGAGATGGACCCTTGTCAGGTCCGTGCCCTGACATGTCACAGGCATGTCATGGGGGGTTAGCCTTCAGTTGGCTAGACCCACCCTGACTCCACTTGTAGTTCGTAGCTAGCTCTCTCACCCTCCATAAGAGACGTGACCTGGGCTTCCTTCTGCTGCCTGCAATGTCTCTTCCACCACAATGAACCATGGCCATATCCTTTTCCCCCCCAAAGCTGTATGTGAATATTGTTCCTCAGCAGCAGAGAGTGTAACTGAGACATGCTGTATCAGCAGTCTTCAAGGGGCCTACTGTTGCATTACATGAGTACATATTCAGTAGATACCATGACTCTCTGAACAGATCACTCTTTTGCATGAAAACAAGCATTGGAGGTGATAACCCTGCCTGAGAAACAGGTTCAGTGTTCCCACAATTTCAAATTCATCATACAATGCACTCCCTGGAGACCATCTCCTTCCAGTTTTCTTGACTTTCATTTTTTTCTCATCCTTAAACAGACTGCCAGAACAAATGTTTTTAAGGTCACTCATTAAAAAAAAAAAACTATGACAGCACTAGACATTTGAAGAGCTTTATTTCCAAAATGCTTTCCCAGGAATACCAAATGATGATTACATAGGAAATCTTGATACTTTACCAAGCTATTAAAAAAAAGGTTTGACAAGAATGTACAAAAACCCAGAAATAACTGAGTGAAACAATCTTAAAATGTAAACTCATTCCCCAGGTTCATTGGTACTTGGGGTGAATGGAGAATTCCCGAATCCTTGCTCACCTCATAACAGGAAGGAGTATAATTATAATTTAAATGTGAAACTCTACCAGTTCTAAATCGATTGAATTTTTTAAGTAAGCTTGTTTAAGAGCTTTCAGTATAAAATGGTAAATATATTCAACAAATATTTAATATAACAAATTCCTTTCATTCCGTTATAAATTTATTCTGGAAATTCATAAATATATTCCCTTTATTATTGTTTTGAAAAATGACATGGTGCTTTGCTATGAGCAAAAAAAAAACAAACGCTATTTTTATATCTTATGTGTCTCACTGGAATTCTATCCCCATCACTGTCCAAGTAGGAATTATTACCTTATCTTACAGACAGGAGAACTGAGATCTGAAGAGAATTTTTTCCCAAAATCCCCAAGATAGGATATGACAGATTCGAAGGCAGGTAGTCTGGCTCTAATTTTAATAATATATTCTTCATGGGAGCTGTCTGCAGAAATGAAGTCAAAGCACTCTCTGACATACAAGCTCACCTCCTGTATCACTCACTGTCAAACTTGACACCGTGATATTTCATTATTTTGTTTTATCTTAGGAAAGAAAGTTAAAACTTTATATGAACTTCTGCACTTGTTAAGTGTAATTTCTCTCAGTTACCTATTTTGCATAAAGCATAAAGGATAGAAATCTGATCTTTTAAAAACAATTAGATAAATACAGCTGTAACATTCTGACAGTTTTACTTATTCAAGCAAAGAGTAGAAGATTACCTTGCAGGGTGAGGGAGAGCTGGCAATGCTAATTTCAGCAATCAATCCCCAGCCTTTTGCTTTAGATTCTGATATTCAAGCACCTATTCTGAAATGTCTTTGAAGTATTGGCAATGGATCAATTTGGGATCATTGAAGACAGTACAGTGATTCGAGACAATTTGGGCAGCAAATTCATTTTAGAAAAGGATAAAACTTGGCAGAAAAGTTATGAGTTAAATGAAATAAAATGATTTCATTTTTACTTAAGATGCTGGAAAAGTCAAAGCCTAGAAAACTGACAAGGAAAGACTTTCTTTTGATTCTACTGAGGGAAAAATGCATGTGTTTGAGGCCTACTGCTTCTTCCATATTTATGTGATTTCTATGCTGTTCTTCCACCACTTCCTGCAAGATTCAAATCACATTTTCACTGTTTGAACATGCACAGAAAAAAATACCCTGAGATGAGAATTTTTGACTTTGGAGAAGGAAATCAATCTTATCCAGTTCTTTCAATCCTTCAGGCTACTTAAGACTCATACATAATCTTAGTGCCTGCTTCTCTGGGGAATGCTATCATGGACTGTCAAAATATTTAGAGCCATGATATCTTAGCATTTACCAAGAGTATTGCTGAAAACATAAAACCCCAGCTTGGAGCTCTCTGACACCATAGTCCATAGCAAACAATGATATCTTAAGTTTGAGAAGCTGTCTTCATCTGCCCTTTTAATTTCATTCAGAAACAAGATGGGTTTCTGATCATTTTTTGCACATATTAATAATGCTGGCAAGTCAAGTGAGTGTGAGGTCCTTAAAGTTTTCCCATTGGGACCACTTGGGTTCCTGTCTAGTACAATACATTAAAAAGTTGGGCACATCCCCACCTGAAGATCATGGCATTATTGCACGCTAGAACCCAAGCACTGACCAGTGTTCTTTGCGTCTATCTTTGACTTGACCTTGGAGGGTCTTCCACAATATTAGGCCTGCAACATACACGTAGCACAAAGGAAATGTCCTCAGTGGGCATAAGAGAGCAATCTCATTTGCCAAGCTTTTCTGGATACTACAAGACATTTAAACAATTTTCTGACCTACTGCTTATCAAATTTTGTGTTGGCAGGAATTTGGAGAATTTTGGGGGTTCAAATACAAAAGGTAAAAATTCAGCAGATACTTGGACACTGGAATCTTGAGGGACAAAAATACTCAGGGAAACATTCCGTCAAAAAAACACCAGGAGACAACTCCACATCAAGAGCAATTCTGAGCATATTTTGCTGGCCAGCAATTTTAGATGGCTATTAAAAATCTCAATCAAGTTTTCTTTCAAAAATTCTAATTATAATTCCTCCAGAAGAATTTAAGCCAAATGGTATCAAAATGAACCTGTTATATACAATACTGAAATTTCTAAAGTCTATGGAAGATGAGTTTTAGAATTCATGGCACCATTGTGATATTAAGGTAAACTGCCATTCTTTACAACATGACATAAAATTAAAACACTATCATGAATTCAACCTGAGCTTAGCTAACACTACTGTATTACTAAACAATTTTACTCATCTCTCTTCTTCAAAGATCCTTGTGGCTTTTTAAAAACATTTATTTATTTATTTATTTATTTATTTATTTATTATTTTGTGCATGTGTGCATGCGTGCGTGTGTGTGTGTGTGTGTGTGTGTGTGTGTGTGTGTGTGCGTCTGTGTGAAAAGGCACTGTGTGTCTCTGTGGAGGACTATGGGTGACTTTTAAAACATGCTGGATTGCTTCTACCTCCTTCTTGCTTCACTCTGGGATTTCCCAGACTCTGGCCACCAAGACTGGAAGTTCAGGCCACTGCTGTTTCTGGCTGGTGTCATAGTTAGGCATTGGTGTCAACCTGACAGTTGTGGGTTTGAGCTCTGGGCACATTTGTGGAAAATCAGTGGTTGAGTTAGGCTCAGAGCAAACCTGAAGGAGATTGTCTAGCTGATGAGGAAGGCTCAGCCCATGGTGGGTGGGACTAGGCCCTAAAATAAAATACAGTCATCTGGTTGACAGAGTTGGCACCCTTGTGTATACTTGGCTAGACATGATGGTCTGGCAAGTAAGGATCATCCCTCTATCAGCCATTATGTAGAGATGGTGTGGCCAGTTCCCCAGGCCCTCGTGTTGGTGCGTGCTCTACTGTCAACTGTAATCAGTCATCATAAGAGACAATAAAACCCTTGATCCCTTAAGCAATTTTATGGTCATTTATCAGAAGCCATGCAGGTGAACCCTAACACCTGGTAGCCAAACTCAGTCTTAACTGAGCCATTGCCATCCTTCTCAAAAAAAAGAATCACCTTCAGGGACTTAGACACTGTCTCACAATTAAAAGGCAAATTTTATGTTTCAAGTCCTGATGGCTCTATCTACTCAACTTGAGAAACTTGAGGCCTGAAGGATGATACAATTTTGGTCAATGAAGCACAAAGAGATCGCTGCTAGGAGATGCTTCCTTAATAAGAGTTCTTGCTTTCCATAAGGGATGGAAATGAGAAATACTATTCCGCTGCATATCACCCGGTCTGGCTGTGAATTCTAGAACAAGGGTGCCCATCATAGTACATTCATGAAAAAAGCCCCCAAGTGTTCAGCAGACACATATTATGAGTTAGGATTCAGAGAACTGAACCTTGGTCACTGATCTGCTGGGCACGTATTGAGTTAGTCATCTTTGAGTCATCCTGGTTTAAAACACAACACAGTGAAGTGTCTTTATTAACCACATGGCTAAGACAGACTGATACAAAGATTAAGGGCATGAATTTGTGATGTACTACAAACATAAGTTAGAAATACAAAAAACCCTGTAAATATAGATAACTGCAATATCATATTGGTTGATACAGCGATTGAAAACAGGAAAAAAACACATTAAACTAGTCACAATAGGGCAAGAAAATTGTCATGAAAGTCCATTTGGATATGGCCTGGCATGAAGGGAAAAAGCCGTTTTTACCATAACATAGGTTAAAGAGTAGAGATTGGGATGCAAGATTGAGAAGAACAGAAGAAGGAGCTTTCTTGATGTAGTGACCATAAAATTTATCATCCAAAATACTGCACTGTCAATACAAAATGGGAAGCTTAGCAATGCTCATATCAACAACTGGAACAAGTAGAGACTGACTTAGTCAAACCAAGGTGTGTGGTCACATTTTGAGTTCAAAGGAGAACATAGTCTTAGCCAAGGAAACATAGGACGTCCTTGAAAGGCAAGTGGACCAATCTGGCTGGCATGTAGATGACATACGGGGCCTGATGGGAGATTAGCTTAGAAAACATTAGGATTCAGGCGAGAAGCTGGTACTTAATTTTTGTCACCGTAAAAGGTCATGTTGTTCCGTGGCAGGGGAGGATGGAGATCAGACCTACAGTTTCAGAAAAATCAATGCAGAAGGAAGCAGGAGACATAAAAGAGGGTGAAAACTTCAATTAATTGCTCTTGCAGTAATCCTCGACTAGCAGCAGACATAGCTTTAGAAAAGTAAAGGGCTACCTCTGAATAATGTGGCAAGAGAGCCAAGGGAAGCAGCAAAGCAAGGTTGACCATTGAGGGTGTCTTCATTTAGGGAGTGGGAAACGAAAATTGGAACAGAAGACCTCAAGCAGGATTGTCACAGAAATGGAACACAATGGTTATATCATGGGCATGACTGGCAGACTTCTAAGACGAGGGCACCTGACCAGCCACGAGCAGTATCGCAAAGAGGTGACAAAAGTAAGTGTTGGAGCATGTGGTCTGTAGCTGGTGACTTGCAAGAAAAGGTTTGACATGTGAAATCACAAAGCTTTTCACAATGCCATTGCCTCTTAGGAAACCCTGCTCCTGAGCCAGTAGAGTATCACCCAGAATGAAGCCACATATCCTTAAAGGACCTGACAATGCTCTTGGCTTGGATAACTGAATCATTAGGTGAGGAATGGTAAGGAAATGCTCTGAAACAGACTACAACTGTTCCATGTGACTTCATTCTGAGCTTTTCACCTCAACTCATGCTTATTCAGCATGGCTGGATTCATAGGAGCTGCATTCCTTTTGCCTCCAACACACTGCATTACTCCTCACAAGTCTCTTGCATGCAGACTTTTTCCTAGAACACAGGTCTTCTATAGCTATTCCTGCCAGAATCCATGTTTTGCTGCAAGGCAAAAAAAAAATCATCCCTAGAAAGGGTACATTCTTCCATTACTTTACTGTGTTCATTCATAAAATCTATCCACACCTAAGCTCATTATGACTTAATCAACTCTATCAAGTCACAGATGGGTCTAATGCCATGATGTGTTTCTTTTTTTAATACAATCCATCTTCATAGAGCAAAGCATCTAGCAGGAAAGTGGGGACACCTGCAAACTTGAACTAGAGGAAACCAGATTTTGCATTATTCCTTTCATTGACAAAAATATGACAGCATGTGACTCATGCTTTAGAGATGTGAAGGAAGCAGTAAGATGTGCTAACAGCAGAGCAAATGAGATTTTGCATCATCCCCTTCATTGATTAAAAAGTGTTTTTTAAAGCATATTTGAAATGGTTGTAGTAAACCAAGTATTTGTTGACTTGATCCTAGTATCCTAGTATCTTCCAAAATACAGATCAAAATAATGTATAGCACTTAAATAGTATTCCCTAACCCACTAAGAAGCATATAGTTAACCCACTATGTTTTTGTAAACCATGGGAGAAAAAATAATTAGATCTGCCCTTAGGAAAGACAATTGCCATTAAAGCTCTGAGGACTGACCACTCAATTACACCAGCAACTAGTCCAAAATGAAAAGTCTCAAAAAAGTATCAAACTCTAAGATGTTTTTAAGACTTAGCATGAAAAATGTAAAGGTAATATACTTTAATATTTATTACATATTGAAATTATGTTTTACATATATAACAATAATAAAATAAAGTATTAAATTTCTTCTATTACTTTTTGACATGGTTACTAGAAATTTTTAAATATAATTTGTATTATATTTTAATTAGGTCTCAGCCTGGATTTTTTTCATATGCCCTGATCTGTGAATACTGGCTATGAACAAAAGCTGTGAATAATGTCTCTGTAACCACAATAGTTAAAAGGGTCCTGGGTTTTAAAAGGAACAAAAGTTCAAGAGAAAGATGCAGGGATATCTGAATATCAATTTCTGAGGCTTTATTTAGCTTGCATATCTGATTGACTTTCTATGAAGACAAATATGCAAAATTAAATGTGCAGAGAGTGTTTAGGAACTATCTAACATCCCTCCTTATCATAACCTCTTGATCTTTAAGTGATAAAATGATCCCATGATGGACACTTCATGTACCAACTGGGTATATATTTGTGGACAGATTGCATAAAATATGCACTAACCTCTAGTGCGCAAGATAGGTACTTTAATCAACTATTTTGATACTAGTCTTGCTCCTGAATTATATCAGCTCCAACATGTCAATCACATCTGAAGTCTATCCTGTAACATCAAATTTATCCCTGCATATTCTAAAACCAACTCACAGAATTTATACCTTAATTTAGTTTTTATCTCATTCTCTTCTGAAAGCAAGGTTATCTCTGTTTCTATGCATGACTACTAACTAATGCTCCTAGAATTTCTAATCTTTTTTTTTGCTAATTTCTGTCTCAGTACCTAGGATTCATACATGATATTTAATGTATGCAAGGTATTTGAATATATCAAGTACTGTAAATTCTTCTCTGTGAGTCAGCGCCCTTGAAAAGTTCTTTACTGACATTATTTGAACAAATCTTTCCGGTATGCATTTTTGCCAGCTTGTTTCCCTATAAGGTGCTAATAGATCTCTGACACTTGCTTGTAAGGAAGACTCATCCTCTAGTGGGTTGCTAATCTCCTAGCATGCTTACAGTATGCTAATATCATGTATGGTACATATATATACTACAGTTGGTGGAGCTTTATAAAATTCTTGTAAGTCAGTCACATAAACCAGTAACCAAAGAAAATGAGCAACAAGTGTAGGGAAAAAGAATCCGTGAAAAATTCAAACTATTTCTACTGATATAGCCATGAAACACATCGTGATTGTGTTCTGGTGTGAATGTAAGTTATGTCCCTCACAGGCTCATGTGTTCGAATCTCAGTTGATATTAGGAGAGGCTGTGGCACTTTTAGGAGGTGGAGCCTTGCTGGAGGAAGACATGCCACAAGGGGTAGAGCTTGAGGTTGGTTAGTCCTGCCCTGCTTCCCCTAGTGGGTCTACGCTGTCTTGGCCTCCATGATGTCTACAGTGGCTTAAGCCGCCTCCAACTTCTTCCCCCTACCATGCCTTTTCTGCCAAAATAGAATGTTTGTCCCCTTTGGAACCATAAGCCAAATAAATCTCCCTTTCTCCCTTAAGTTGCTTGAGTTTCAGTGGTGTCTCACTGCAGTAGAAGAGTAACCAACCATACAGATAGAAACTTAGCATAAATGTTATAAAATCTTTTGAGACCTCCAGTTTTTTTTCTGTTGACAACAAAAGTAGAAACAAGTTGTAATATCTCTAATACTTACAGTGACTACAACTCAATGAAAATTTTTTGTTTGAAACTTTTGCTCTACTAGAACTATGCTTGGATCCCAGTACAAAAATGACAACCAATAAATAATTGCCAAAGGAAAAAGAGAGAGAGAGAAGAAAGGATGGAAGAAAGGAAGAAGGAAGGAAAAGAAGGAAGGAAGGAAGGAAGGAAGGAAGGAAGGAAGGAAGGAAGGAAGGAAGGAAGGAAGGAAAGAAAGGGAGAGAGGGATATAGGGAGGGAGGGAAAGGAAGGAAGGAAGGAGGGAGGAGGGAAGGAAGGAAGAAGAGGAGGGAGAGAAGGAGGGAGGAAGAAAGGAGAAGAAAGGGAGGGAGAGAGGGAAGAGAGGGAGGGAGGGGGAAAGGAAGGGAAGGAAGGAGGGAGGGAGGGAGGAAGAAGGAGGGAGGGAGGTAAGGAAGGAAGGAGAGAGGGAGGGAGGGAGAAGGAAAGAAAAGGAAGGAGAGGGAGAGGGAGGAGGGAGGAGGAAGGAAAGGAAGGAAGGAGGAGGATGGGATGGGAGGAAGGAAGGAAGGAGGAGGAGAGAGGGAAAGAGGGAGGGAGGAGGGAGGGAGGAAGGAAAGAAGGAAGGAGGGAGGGAACAAGGGAGGGAAGGAGGGAGGAGGAAAGAAGGAAGGAAGAAAGAAAGTAAGAAAGAAAGAAAGAAAGAAAGAAAGAAAGAAAGAAAGAAAGAAAGAAAGAAACAAAGAAAGAAACAAAGAAAGAAAGAAAGAAAGAGAGAGAGAGAGAGAGAGAGAGAGAGGGAGGAAGGGAGAGGGAGGGAGGGAGGCAGGGAGAGAGGGAGGGAGAGAGGGAGGGAGAGAGAGAGGGAGGGAGGAAAATAGACAAAAGAATGAAGGAAGAAGAGAGAGAGGGAAGGAAAATAAGAAAAATGCAAGACAACTTGACCTGATTAAATCACACTGAATGCTGTTGGGTACGGTGCATGGGACACTGGACCTGAACCTTTTTGTACAGTCATCCAACAGCTTGCAGTGAAGCATACATGACAGGATCCCATCACTGCTCCGTACACACATGTGTAGATAGACTGAGTGGCTCAGAATTCACAATTTCAGCAATACATTAAAAATCTGTATGTACCCCAGCTGCCCAGGACAGGGTGACCTCATAGTATTTTCAGCACCACAGTTCTGCTATCATGCACCAATTTTAAGCAAATTAGGGCAAAAAAGCCAGAATGAACAAGAAGACATGTGAAATGATTAAATACTAATTCACTCTGGGAAAAGAAAAACATTCAAGTATTCATCTCTACCCTGCCAGATGCTCTTAGTTTCAACTGTTTTTCTCCCCCTTCAAACACCCCTATGACATAAAGCACTCAGGTTATTTATTTTGGCTCATTATTATTCTGGATCATTTGTTCAATATGTTTACAACGTACTTTTACAGGTGGCACAGTTTTGGATAGCATCCCAACCAGTTGATTCAGATGTAGAATTTTTATGTCTTCTTGCAATCTTCTCCATTGTTGTGGATTTTATGCTGATTTGAGACTTGAGTCAATTACACATCAGTTATTGCTCTCTTCACTTGTTCAAGATTCTCTGTTTAGACAAACTTCTCAGGAAATTACAGTCAAATGGATTAAGTAGAAAAGCATGCTACTGGGAATGCATGCGCCATTGTCACTGGGTAATCATGGGAAAAGAACAGATCTTATAGCCTGGAAGACTATCTGGTTTCAAACTATTTAAGCTTTTTTGTTTTGTTTTGTTTTGTATTGCAAATGATAAGTTCCAGTTTCTTCTTCTGCAAATGATAATGATAAATCCATGATGGAAATTAAATCACTTCTCTCTTCATCATCAACATGTTCAAAAGCACCAGCTTTTATACAATGGGCACCTGTATATGAGGTCAAGAGACTGGCCCCAGGTTGTACTGATTAGTGGCAGAGACAGGTTCCAAATATGGGTACGTTTGATTTTTAAATGTGTCTCAGTTATGGAGATTCTGGTGTCTTCTCAACCAAATCCAAACACTCTCAACAGGATGGCCCTGGGATATTCTGTCACTAGTGGACCGTCTGTTTCCTGGGCTACCACAGAACTTCCTCATAAGAAACTTCTCAGAACTTCTCATAAGGAGACCTGAGGCTCCCTGGGCGCTCTCCTAGGTACTGAAGCAAGTTTTAGAAATATTAGGTCTTTGTGAAGCTTATCTTTCTGTCTGGACTCTCACATGATGGTAGAAGAGCCCTTGTAATGTGCCTTCGCACTTTTGGCTTTTTCTTTGCTCACTGGGAAATTAAATACCCATAAGGTTTAAAATGGCGAAGACAAATTCTCTTCTAAGCTCTATGATTGTCTTGATTGTATGACTCTGAGGAATGTGAATTTTTGTGAGTATCGATTTTATGATCTCCAAATGATTGCAATACCTATGGCATGGGGTGACTGAGTCATTCTCAGAATGACAGCACCATTAAAATGAAAATTGGAAAGTCCATGTTATTGTTATTGCCAACAACACATTATATTCAACATGAATGCCAGAATGAATGTTTGGCTGATAGCTTCTCACTAACAACTGTGAGGTCAGGAGGTTGGATCCATATAAAAGCGTCCTTAATTTGATTACCTCACATCTGCTATTTAGACTCTACCCAGATTCATTTCTAATCCCCTGAATGTGAACTGCGGCCTTCTGGAATGGTGTCTAGTCTCCATGGCTGGTGATCTTCATGTGGACTGCCAAACTCTGCAGCCCAGCCTGTGGCCTGGGGCCTCGACCCACTGTCCTGTGTGTTTCTTTGTTGTTCTGACTGACCTACCTTGCTTCTGCTTCCCATTTATTTCCCTCCTCCTCACTGCCCTATTCTCTCTCTCTCTCTCTCTCTCTCTCTCTCTTTCTCTCTCTCCCAGTTTTGGTTGCCCATTATTCACTAACTCTGGATCAGCACCACTCTGATGTCTCTGATATCTAACCGTGAGAACTGCTTGCCAGCATCCTGCCTGTCTACATCCAAGCAGCCACGTTTGTCTTGGCCTCTGAGATCCCTAGTATGCCGGGGGCGGGGGGGGAGGTCTCCATGTCTGTGACTAAATCCATTTCAGGCATCTGGCTGTCCTAGCCTCTTTTTATGCTAAGAGGCAAACCAAAAATTAAGTGATATCTGAGTCACCCATCACTTTTCTCTTTTGCCCAGCTTTTCTGGTACGGTCTGCCTATGCTACCCAGTCATTTGCTGCTTCGGCTCTTACATTGGATTCTTGTCATGACTAACCTCATTGCTTTTACACGTTCCTTTTGCAAACTTCAATGTGTCTCCCTTTTCCAAATTCTTTCAACTTTCTCTTCTAAATGAACGAAGCAAGACATTTGCACATTCCCATCATGAAGTTTATGCAAATTGAATTAGTCCAATCAAAGCCTGGTTGTGAAAATCCGGTCTTATGTGCTCCTTGAAGCCATATTCATGAATGGGAATCTTAATTAGGTAACTAAATTTAGAAGGATGGTAAATCTTGAGATAAAGCAAGTATATTTAATCCTTGATACTATAAACTAGAAAGTCTGAGTTTCACCTATAATAATAGTACTGCTGTATTTCATATAGTTTTCAATCATTTTTTTCTGAAAGAAATGCACTATTGGGCCTTCAAATTTCTAGAACAATGTATGAATACATTCACTTCACTTCAATTTTCAATTCATAATGAGAAGATCAAAGGAATTTGTTACATAGTGATCATACTTGTGCAATTTAGAAAAATTCAAGGGGAGATGGTTTTATTATAGAGTCAAAGAAACAATAGTAATAAAATAACTTTACCTATTAAGTATACGTTCTTAAAATAACCTTTCAATATTGAGTAAATATTTATCTTTTAGCATTGTCCATGTTAAAACACAGGCTTACAATAATGGAGAACACATTTCACAGAAGTTGACTTCTCAGTAACCAATTAAAGAAAGTTTTATTTCGCAGTGGCATTATAATTTGATAGGGACAACATTCACTTCAGAAACATCTTCAGCATCCAAGCCCCAGGTGCTAAATGATGCCATAGAGACCTTAAATCTTGATATATTTTAATTTTTCCCTTTTGTTCACTAAGTTAAAATTATCCACAGAAGTACAATTACTTCTGTTAAGAATGTAGATTTAGAAGACAGAGAAAGTAAGACTAAGAAGTTAGAATGTGCAACACAAGTTTACAGCTCTGATCTGGTAGTGGAGTCTGCATTTCAAGTTCCAAGTATCATTTGCATGTATTTTCCACTGAACAGCCCATGTTCTGAACCAAATTGTTTCAGTGTTGTAAACATCTTCTCATTGCGAAGTGACCATGTTACAGTAGAGGAAATAGGCCTCCATCAAGGACTGCAAGGGGTGACATACAGTGCCCAGCAGGATGGAGTGAAGGGCATTGCAGGAGCAGCAAAACTGCAAAAGAAAATCAACAAACCACAATCCAGAACTTCAGAGACTTTATATCAACCACCTAGAACTAGGCCAGACTAATTTCTCCCCATCCTGAAGCTCAGGGACATTTGCGGAAGAGGGGGCGGTAAGAGTGTAAGAGCAAAAGGATGGGAGGAGCAATGATTTGCAAGATACTCCACACAAGTTAGGGCCGAAGCAATCATAATTGGACTTTGCATGCCCTGCGCAATGTCCAACACACTATTGAGCTCACAAAGTCTAGCATCAGCTAAAGACACCAAGATCCTTGGAGGCAAGGGATCGACAGCCACAGTAGTGTTCCTATGCTTAAGGGGAACACAGGAAAGGTTCAGGGAAATGCCACTGGGTCCTTGTACATCATCATAGAGGAGGGCCCAGAGGACAGTCAGGCATGCACAAGAAAGGACTCTCTGGGTATTGGGGCGGGAGGCACTGGGGGATGGGGAGGGAGAGGTGAGGGGAGGGGGAGCAGGATGGTTCAGGGGGAGGAGGAGGGAGGGAGGGAACTGGTGTACCTATTAAGTTTATATGAGCTGAAATAATAATAAAAATTGTATAAAAAAACATCTTCTCGTTGCAGCCAACCATGCAGCTCCTCCAACACGTCAATCTTTGCACAGCCTCAATGACTCTAAACGCTACCTTCTTGGAGCATATTTCCTTCATTTCCCTGACTAGCTATGATCACATCTGCTTTCATGGTTCTTGTTCCATCACCTTCATCCTGTCCAGTCTCTGTTATATATAGTCCATCAGGATCATCTAATCCACATCCTCTGTGATGTATACTTCCCTCAAGGCACTCCCACCCACAGTCTCTATTATGAGCTGTTCCATCAAGATTAAGTGGAACATTTTAACCCAAAGTTCTTATCTTCCAGCAACTCAAATCCATCACACCTGCAAACCTTCACCTGAGGAAGTATCTGATACATGTTCCTTAATGAATACATGAAGGCATACATTTTTTGAGAGCCAGATCATTATTATAACAGTGTTAGCAGGCTGTTCCATTTTCACCCACTTGATAGGGTAAACAGTTCAATATCCCAGTCTAATTGAGAAGTCTGGAATTTCAATGAAAAGTATCCATAAACAATAAAATGCTAATTTCATTTTCCTAGCTCTGCCTGAAGTTAATTGAAATTGTGGTTCACTTGCCCAAGCAATATAAAATTTTTCTTGACTCATTAATGTCATTCTCTAAAGAAACGCTGATTTTTATCACTCTCTGAGGAAAGAAACTCTTCTCAAAATAGTTTCATGTATTGAAATTGTGCTTTATCTCTTAATCTATGACTACTGAAGAAGCTGCACAAAGCATGATTCAGAGATCCTGAGTGGCACTAAAGTCATGACTCATCTCATATAGAAACACTGCCAATTATCTAAATGCAACATCATCAGAACAACAACAAAAAAAATATTCTAGAGGCCAGGAGATGTCCTTAGTGGGTAAAATGCTTGTCAGGCAAACAAAATAATGAGGAGCAGAGTTTAGAACTCCAGAACTCATATTTAAAAAGCAACTAGGTATTGAGACAGTACCAAGGAAACAGAGGCAGGAACATCCCTGGAGACCGCTGGTCAACCAAGTCTACCCGAATCAGGGAGCATCATGTTCAGTGGAGAAATCTGTCTCAAAAACTAAGGTAGAGAGTAATAGAAGAAGATACCTCCACAATGATGCAAACACCTGCACATTCACACCACATTTTATAATTTTATTATGAAGAACTTAGTCAGACAAACTTGTGATTTAGTTACTGAAATTGAAAGATGACATGATCATAAGTAACCTTACTATTATTATCTTATTATTACTACTGCTATTTTTACTAGGAATCAAACCCAGGCTTCATACAGGCTAAGCAAGTACTCTATCACTGATACATGTCCCAAATTCCTGATTTCTACTTTCTTTCTTTCTTTCTTTCTTTCTTTCTTTCTTTCTTTCTTTCTTTCTTTCTTTCTTTCTTTCTTTCTTTCTTCCTTCCTTCCTTCCTTCCTTCCTTCCTTCTTTCCTTCCTTATTTATTTTAGTGTGTGTGTATATCAGAGGGCACTGTGTGTCCCTATGGAAGACTATGAGTGATTTCTGGACTCATCCTGGATTGCTTCTACATCCTTTGTTCTTCCCTCTGGGATTTCCCAGAGTCTGCCCACCAGGATAGTGGTTCAGGATCAAAAGTACAAGCTGCCTTTGTTCCACCTGGAGTTTTTATATGGGACCCGGGATCCAAACTCAGGACCTTCTGCTTGCAAGGCAAAGTCTTAACTGCTGAGCCATCTCTCCAGCCCCATAATTTATTTTGAAAAAAAAAAGGATGTTGAAATTTACTTTGTGAAGAAAGCATATAAGTCATTTTATACTGGAAACTGGAAGTTCTAAAAATATTAGCTGTGTACAGTTTAAAACATCAGAAATTGAAATTACAATTGCAAAGCAAGGCTTAATGATGCTGGAGATTTGCAAACTAAAAACTTAGTAGTAAGAGGGAAATATTTGTAAGAGATTTTAGCCTGCAGAAAATTAAAAATCCTTGGATAACCATCACAGTTCTACGTAAATATTTTTAAAATGTAACCATATAACTATATACTATATATTTTTTGTATGTGAGGGTGTATGTGAGTAAGGGCATGCATACAAGATGACACTTGAGTCTGTGTACTCATAGAGACCCAAAGGTGACATTGGTAATCATCCTGGATTGTTCTACTTCCTAAATGCATTGCTCTGGGTTTTCCTAGGCTCCATCTTCCAGGGCCAGAATTATAAGCTGCCACCATAGCTGTCTGACATTTTCACCTGGGATTTAGAGTTTAACCTCCCCAGTTTATTATATTGCATTGCTCTATACGACTCAAATTGCTCTAGTAGTCACCTGATTCCAAGATGGCAAATGTAAACTTAGAATAGTTTGTCTGAGTTTCAGACTTAAGATATAGGAAGCCCAGATCATTTTAAAATAGAAGATTACATGTTTCTTCATAATCCTTTTATGTCCATGGGATGGAGACAATGCGTCACCAGTTTGTGCTTATTATACTTGTGTGGCAAAATGTTAAATGAATGTCCTTTGACCAATGACATAACTGACCACACAATGTCATCTAAGATTGAGGTGTTAAAGAACATAAGTACTTCAGACTTTCATTCCTAATCATTTACTACTGAGGGGGTATGATCTCACCAGAAGGGGAGGGCCTATAGTCTGGCAGATATAAAGTAACCATTTTGCAAATGGGTGATTGACCCCTCCCTTACTGTGGTTTCCTACTTTTATTACATCTACCTTTGAATATATTCTTATAACAAGACTCTAGTTTAACAGCTTTTTATCTCTGGCCAGGGAGTGACATCCAATACCCATCAGGATGGAGTGAAGGGCATTGCAGAAGCAGCAAAACTGCAAAAGCATAATCCAGAACTTCAGAGACTCTATATCAACCACCTAGAACTAGGCCAGACTAATCTCTCCCATCCTGAAGCTCAGGGAAATTTGCGGAAGAGGGGGTGGTAAGATTGTAAGAGCACAAGGATGGGAGGAGCAATGATATGCACAATACTCCACACAAGTTAGGACCAAAGCAATCATAATAGGACTTTGCATGCCCTGCACAATGTCCAACACACTATTGACCTCACAAAGTCTGGCATTTGCTAAAGGCACCAAGATCCTTGGAGGCAAGGGATTGACAGCCACAGTAGTGTTCCTATGCTTAAGGGGAACACAGGAAAGGGTTCAGAGAAATGCCACTGGGTCCTTGTACGTCATCGGAGAGGAGGACCCAGAGGAGAGTCTGGCATGCGCATCAAAGGATTCTCCGGGGATTGGGAGTGGGAGGCACTGGGGGATGGGGAGGGAGGAGTGAGGGGCGGGGGAGCAGGGGGGTCGGGGGGAGGAGGAAGGAGGGAGGGAACCGGTGTACCTACTAAGTTTGTATGAGCGTAATAATAATAATAAAAATGTTAAAAAAAGAATATAAGTGCTTGAGAAAGTGGTAAAAGCTTCTTTCCTACTTCCATGAAGGTGAAATGACCCCAGAAATACATCAATCAGCATTAAACACAAGACATATGGAGCACAGTCAGAAGTGGACACAGCCAGAGTGGTGGAACAAATATAAATCCATGCCATGCAAGGATGATTCTCAGTTCCACAAATGGTAGTCAGAGCACTGAAAAAATAACTTCAAACATTGGAAGAGCTCTACATGTCCTCAAAAGGTTAAGGGAGGTAAGTGAGCAAAAGTGAGAGAGACAGACTACTTCAGCTCAAGATAGAATATTCTAGTAGTCTAATTCTTTTTATATACAGAAAAGGATACTTAGGTGTGAGGGGTGGGTAAGCAGTCTCTTGCCCAAAAATGGCTTTCAATTCATTTCAAACATGGTATCCAAGGGTGAAGAGACCACAATAATGTCCTGATTTTCTCAAAGTTGGTCAGCAGCAGATCAAGGAGAAAGCTCAGATAGTGGCCTGCTGGGTTGGTGAATCATTCTTCTTAATATGTCTTGTTTTATCTCCAGAAACCCTTTCCTCACCCACTCTTTGGTGAAGTGTATAACATGTAGGGAAAAAGACATTCTTCAAAATGGAGGTGATAGGAAAGATAGATTTGAATTGACTAGAAGATTCAAGGACAGAAGTAGCAAAGAGATGGACTTGAAACTGTCTTAATAAAAGGATGAGTATGGGATGCAGAAATGACTCAGGCATGAAACTTTTGCCTTGCAAGCAAAAGGACCTAAGTTCAGATCCCCAGATCCCAGGTAAAGATGTTAGGTGGATATGCTGGCAAACTATAATTCTGGTCCCAGAAGGCAGAGCCTGGGAGATCCCACAGCAAAGCAATAAGGAGATAGAGCAATCCGGGATGATTCTTGTTATCCTTGGACCTCCACAGACACATACACTTAGGTACCCTCTTGTGCGCACACGCACACACACATACACACACACACACACACATGCACACACACACAATAAATTTAAGAAGGATGAGGATATACAAAAAAAAAAATGGAAAAGGGAGGCAGGGGAGAATATCCTAAGCCCAATGCTGCAGAGAACTGTTCAAGTCTCAGCTGCTTCCCAGGCAAAGTGCCAGGACCAGAACAGAGTTTTGGGTATCTTTCTGACAGTAGTCCTAAGAATACTTTGTGCTCTTTGAAAATGAGCTCAAATGCACATGTGTAAATCTCTATGATTTTCCCCTAAATATATTCATTCCATTCAGTCACTTTCTCCTCTCCTGGGTTAAACTTTAAGGCAAAGGCCACTTCTCAGTTGTAGCAGATATTTTCTACCAGTTATGTATTAGAAGTATGTTAAAAGCCATAATATCAGAATTTAAAATATGTTCAGCAAAACCTAAGCTTCATTTAGCTTTGTAGGAAACTTTACCTTTTATCTAAAAAAAAATTGTGCCAACAATGATGGATGTTTAAAATATATAGAAAGTGGGCTGGAGAGGTGGCTCAGGGGCTAAGCCTCCGCCTTGCAGGCAGAAGGTCCTGAGTTCGGATCCCAGATCCCACGTATAGACGCCAGGCGGAAGCAGGGGCGGACTGTGCTTCTGGTCCTGGTAGGGTGAAGCCTGTGAATCCTGGGGCAGAAGGAGGTGGAGACGTCCATGGTGGTTCGCGAATTCGTCCGTGGTTCTACACACACACAGACACACACACACACACACACACACAGACAGACACACGCGCGCGCGCGCACATATACACGCACATGCGCACAGTTGAATAAATAATAATAAAAAAATAAAAAAATATATAGAAAGTATCACAGAGCCACTATACTATGCTAACTATGATTGATGTATAGAAAGTATCAGAGAGCCAAATGATTTGGGATTTAGAAGCTCTTCTTAATTTTTTTATTTATTTATATTTATCTCATATATGTGTGATATGTGTAACATATTTGTTTACCGATGTAAATGCATGTGGAGGCCACAGCGTCTTCCTCACTCATACCATATATTATTTTTTGTGGCAAGTCTACCCACTTACCCTGGAATTCACCACTTCAGCTTGGCTGACTGGCCAACAAGTCACCTAAGAGTCGCCTGTCTCTGCCTACCCGCTCCCAGTGCTGGGGTAACAGGTGCAAAGCAACACACTTTCTTTTGTTATGTGGCTTCTGCAGATGTAATGCTTATGCAATCCCACCATCCACCCTTTCAAGGCTTTTTTTTCCCTCATCTCCTGCTCCACCAAGTGCTAACTATGATACAATATTAGGTAAAATCCTTTTGGCCCAAAGTGTAAGTCTCAAGATAAATCCTATCACAAACATACACCATTTCCCTTGCCCAAATATCACTTGAAACATAGATGCACTACAGGTGACTTTAATCTCCCTGGGGAAGGCAAAACTAGACCAACTAGACATGGGAGCCCTGGGCTTAAACACAGGTGTGGAGTCATTCCCAGGGCCTTGGGGTCAAACACAAGTGGAACCAATCTCACAAGGTTGTGGAGAGGGCTAAATAAGAGCTGCATGAACTCAGACAAGTCACTTCAGCTTTCTTAGCAATAGTTTTGAAAAATCAAGAAACAAAGAATAAGAGGGTCCCTAAGGCTTCTTTCATGGGTACACAGTTCTAGCAATGAGGAAGTATGTTGTCTCTCACACTGGGTTCACAAATCTTTTTCTAAAAAAAAAAAATGGAATGGCAGAAAGAGCCTAATTATGCAGTTTGAATAAAGCATCTGCTAGATTCCCATATCTGTATGCTAGACTTAGCCTAGAAAATAAGGGGGGACCCTCAAGTGACCATGTGATGAGAAGCCAGGGAGAGGAAGAAACAAAGGTCTCTCTGTGGAGCACCAAGAGGGCTGTCACGTAGCCTACACTAAGTCTCCCCATTCATCTCAGGAGCTGAGCAAACTCTGCCCGGGCGCACGGGATTGAAGAGGTCATTGTCACCAACCGAGAGATACAGTGTTTCCCTTTCAATCGACAATGTCAAGAGTTCATTTTAAATTCCAAGACGAATCCCCAGGCGCAGCATCTCTCTTGGAGACTGCTCGGTTCGTATGTGTGTGATCACTGCATCCTCCTTTGATGGAGTCTCTGGAAAGACAAGACGCCCCTCGCTGTGAAAAGTGCTTCTATGCACTCCAGCGTGAGAAAGTGCTAGATCTGCAATGGAGATTTCAACAAAGCCCAGTTTCTGCTGTCACTGTTGGAAGTACAGGAAACACCAAGAGGTCTGGGTTTTTAATCAACAAAACATCTTAACTTCCCTTAGTGAGAAATGTCACAAGTCAATTCGGCAATGAGCAAACATGTCAGCGTCGCAGCCACACTTACTGCCTCATAATGTCAAAATTATTTTTCAATATTGTTTTGAAAGGTAAGAGAACTTTAGTCTTGGATTGGGTACTTTAGTTAAGCAGGTCACTCAGCTAATATAAACTGAATTTCAAAGTGTACTAGAAACAAAAGCTGTTCACCAAATATCTGTTCAAAGAAAGACAATCCAAAAGGAGGGGAATGAGAAGAAGGACAGAGCGGCAGAAAGAACACTTTCTATCTCCATCCATTGTGTCATTTCTAGACCACGCCAAACATAATGTACATTTTCAGGGAACAAATAGAAGTTTCAACAGACGAACAAAATATATATGCATTGATAAGACAAACACACTTCTTAATTAATTCACCTAACTAGCATCTTTTCAAAAATAAACTCCAGAAATAATGAGGTTAAAGAAGAAATGGCTCTGGAATTATGGCTTTGTTAAATTTGTGCGATGCACATGGTCCAGCTAGTTAGTGCTTTAATTTAGGAATGCCCAGCTAAAGTATTACTAACATGCAAAGTTCCGGGTAGTTCCTATCATTTTAATTTGGGTCCTAAGTGTTTCCTGAAGTGTTAAACACTTGGTCCCTGACGGAGTAGTGTTCAAAACTGGAGCCTTTGGGAAATGATTTGTTTACGGGGGCTCTGAGTGCACTGCAGGACTAGCCCATGAATGGAGTCCTTGCTGAATGGGTTTGGGGACCAGGTTTGCAAAGAAGCAAACCTTCTGCTGCCTTGCTGGCCAGTATGATGCGGGCAGTTTTTCTTCCTCATGTTCTTCCACCATGATGTGCTGTCTAACCACAGACATAAAAGGGAAGTGACCACAGACTGAAATCCTGGATCAAAATAAATCTTCCCTACAATTTTAAATTGTTCATCTCAGGTGTTTTTGTCGTATCACAGTGACAGAACTCCAAAGCAGCTCTCACTCCAAAGTGGCTGCCAAATGTCTCTTTGTTATCTGTATGCTAATTAGCAACTGATTTAATTAGCAGCAAAGATATCAAAACTGGATTCTACATATTGATACAAAGAGTAGCTTCCAATTAACATGCTGAATTGCTAAAAGATGTACTCTTAGTGGGAAAATGAAAAATATCAAACTAAGTGGATTGTCTAAAGCTCCCATATCAGACTGGAAAGGGTTTTTAAGATTGGTGAGACCTAAATTGTATTTCCCAGTGAGTCTGTAGCCAAATAATGCTTGGTGAGATTTCTACTTTGCACGTGTCAACCTATCTTGATAATGCTAAGGACATCACGAATCTGAAACACTTCTGAGGACAGAGAGCTTGGAGTTCACTGAACTTACAGGTTATTTGGAGTTTTCCTTCTGATTAACAAAGAGCTTCAAAAATTATGGTCTTAGCAAAATTCATCCCCACAACTTCAATGGGTGTCAAAAATCATCCTGAGGTTTCAGCAGGACAAAATTGCTTTCAGTCAGTTTTTGTGTTACCCTGATTTGAAATGATCAAATCCAATGAAGAAAATATAAATAAAAATGCATTATGATGTACAACTTAATGTTATTTAATGTCATCACCTGAATTCAACTGAAGGATTCCATAAGAGATAAACAGGGGAGTTGAGTCAAGGTTGGCAAATGCATGTCAGAATTTTACAAGAAGCTGCGTATGGAGAGTGGAGAATATTACAGATGTTATATGCACAGGAGATAAATATGAATTTATAGAAAATTTACTCATGTACTAAATACCAATACCAAATATATATGACATATATATGTATGGAAGCAGGTGACTACACATGATTTCATTAACACATTCTACCATAAAATACGTCTTTAAAGTTTTAAGGTACCTATCTTAGGAAAGCATGCTAGAATTCTGTTTTTCCCTCTACTCACAATGGTAATTTTTACTGACAGTGATTCTCAAACTACATCTGTCATAATAAAACTAAAAAAGTAACCAGCTTGCTGAAAGAAAACTGACATTCTCAGAAATAGTTTAAATAGTACTGAATATAGAGTTCCATTTCACATATTCTAAAATATCCCCCACTAAAATAATATTCCATGTGTGTTTCTAAAGTCTCTTCCTCTAACTACAGAGCGAGGTCATTGTTCTGACATTAAAATTTGCTCTCTTTACCTGATGCACGAGAATGTTGATACAGAAAAAATCAACCTCTGTTGGCTATTAAAATGGGTCTAGTTTTCAAAGGAGTTGTATCTTTGAATATTAAATTTATATTTCCTTTTCTTATCTTTTTCTTTGTATGTGTTCAAGAGTGCACATGAGTGTGTGTGCCTGTGGAGGCTCAAGGGTAGCACTGACAATCATCTCAGATTGTTCTACTTTCTTATTGTTTTGCTCTAGAGTTCCCAGTCTCCACCAGGGACAAAATTACAAGCCACCACCATTATCTGCCTAACATTTTTACATGGAATCTGGGGATCTGAACTCAGGTCCCTCTGCTTGCAAGGCAAAGCCTTTAAACCCTGAGCCACCCCTCCCAGCCCTTAAATTTCCCCTTTTCAGAATTGCTTTTGTAACTGAGCCTCCACACTAACAGACATATGGTAAAGAACACATTGATATTAAGTCAGCATGCTTTAACTCTCCTCTGTCTCCTAAGAGTGCTATGATTTATGCTGTGAATCAAAGCAGTGAACACCTATATGTAGCTAATAGAGCACTGAACTTAGCACTGTTAGGGTCTTCAATGTGTCATTTACCATCTAGAGCAAAATACTACCACTGCCTAGATGTGATACTGCATATACTTTGTGAAATAATTAACATGATCAATAAATGGCTTACCTCCTCCATTCAGAAAAAAATGATTAAAGATGCATGATGTCATTTCAGCACTATCAATTAATTTGTTGACATTTATGTTGAAAAAGCAGTTATCACTTATTGAACATTTAGCATGTGATGCCTTTAATTCTTGTAAGATCTCATCTGAAGTATTCTTAGATCAGTTTTATAGACAAGAGGACTGAAGGTGGAGATATAATTTTGGCATACTGCCTGAATTGTTGAAGGGTAAAGAATATGCCTTAGTCATTTTAGAAGTCCAAGCAGCAGTACAATCTTTGCTACCATTTAAAATATTCAACAGATATCTGGTTGGTAGGGTAAAGGAAATGAATAAATAATGTGATACATATTCAAAAAATTGCAACACCTGTACTCCATGAAAATCAAGTTATTTCAAAGGCAGAAATGAATAAGATAATTCTTTGTACTTAGAGACTACTGAAATACTTTGAAAAACAACCTAAGGTAACAGTAAATTAATGATCCAGTAATAGTCAGTGACAGTTCCTTAGGAGACTATTTTATACAGTTGACTTTTTACATATGCTGTTCTTTCTGCAAGAAAGCAGGAATACACCATTGTAATATTTGAGATGCCACAAAGAACTTGCTGGAAATGTATACACCCAGCAGTGCTACTCTAAAGCCAAGGGTGATGATTCCTGCCACCAACCCAACACCTAGGAGGTCCAAGTGAAAGAGATTCTGTGGAGTAAGGGTGGTCTTGGGACATGACTGTGAGGGATTGTCTGATTATACAGTCAATGTGGGAAAACCCAGCCCACTTCACAGGGGACTGTTCCCTGAGAGGTGGCCCAGGACCACGTAAAGATGGAAACACCTTGGGGAAAGCAGACAGACAAGAAGGTAACCATCTGTTGCCCTTGTACTTAACAGTGGGTAAGGTGTGGCCAGCCCGCTCAGCTCCTGCTCCCGTGACTCTCCCCCCAGCACAGACTCTGACCTGGAATTTGAACTGAAATTAACCCCCCTCCCCCACACACTAAATTTCTTGGGTTAGGTATTTTGTTGCAGCAACAGCAAAGGGACCTAACGTATCAAGTGACTACATGACCCACGTAACCTGCTTATATTATGTCTTCCTTCCACTTATGAAAAGATTTATTATTGTCAAAGTGCTTTCTTTCTTATCCATTTTGACATTCACAAAGCCCTCAAAGGTGGGAAGGAGTAAGTCAACAAAGAAAAATTTTTAAGAGAGAGGAGGAAAGAAAGGGGGAAGAATAAAGGAAAGAAGAATATGAATGAATAAATGAATGGGTGGATGGGCGGTGGGTGGATATGAATGAGATAACAAGAAAAAGAAGATACGAAGAGGAGAGATTCAAACAAACTCATAAACCCCCAAGAGTGATTCGTGTTGGAAATCTTGCATATATTCAGCAATCTGCTTAAGTCAGAAAGGCACTGGAACATGTATATCCATATATTTTACATCCAATTTGCATGCATTCATGGCAGGCTACAATCATGCTATGTCTCCCTCATCTTAAGAAACAAGGCTCAGAGAGGGAGTCTCACCTGTCCTCCGCACCATAGTTAGCACATCTAGAAGAAGTGTGGATCTATATAAACAGGGGTCCCTGTAACCCCACGCATTGTATGCAGCTGAGGTAAGAGGCGTGCTTCAAGTCAGAACAACAAAACCCCAAATCCCTTCTGCTGCCACCCACCTCTCCACAACATTTCCCAGCTTACCAGGAAACAAAACAAATTTGCTATACACATCTTGAGACCATTATCTACAGAGCAGCACACAGCTTCCCATCAAGCCAGGAAAATTGAAACCAAGGACAAAAGGTTTGAGAAAATTTTAGCACTAGTCTTGGAAGACTAGTGAACATGCTGGGATAAAAGGTACTTAACTAAAGAGCTAAGTGCACATTCATTCACCAATGGTGCTGCCACAGTCAGCCTCTGGGTTTATCACCTACCCTCTCTATATCCCGGTCGCCTTCATAACACTGTGGTGAAAATTCACTATATTAATGGATTTGAGCACATAAGTCTAAATCCCGCTAAACTTCTAACCAATTTACAAAGTGGAGGTAGTGAAAGTATGATGTAGCAAGCACTAAATGAAGCAAAGCCCGGAACATTCCCGACAGAGGGTCTGGTGCATAAGAAGCAGATAACACATTAGGCTGCATTAGTCTGAGTGAAGAAGCAGAGAACTCCTTCAAGGTAGGAATCATTAACTTGATTCTGAGAACAGAGTTAATTGTTTTCATTCTTCTTACTATTTGTGGCAGCAGGAAGGATGTAGGTAGCTTCAGGACTTCTCAGGCAGAGAACTCAACACGCAAAGGTACAACTTAAGAAAATAAGGGTTTAATCTGGTTTAAGATACAATGGGATACGTTCTATTGTGGCGGGGATGGCGTGGCAATAGGACTAGAAAAATGTCAGTGCTGGCACCTGGAGACTCACCTTCTCCCGAAGATCGGGAAACCTAATGGCACCATCAGCTGAGCACCAAGTGGTCGAATGCCTGAATCTATGGGGAACATTTCACATTCAAACCACTCAATGCTTTGGAAGTGTACACAAGTAGGTTGCCATTACTCTGATGCATAGTGTTAACTAATTTTTCACTCATGTTACCCTTATGACACCAATACTCGCATCACCTACATTTTATTATTGAAGAAATAGGGGTATAAAGAGATTAATTGGGTCAGTTTCCTATTACTAGAAAGTGGCAGATTTGGACTTAAACCCAAACTGGTGGAATCTAAAATCTGAATCTATGTACTAATTCTCCAATAGGCAGGAGTTTTTAATCTGCAATTTAATAGCAAGAAAAGTCAGCTAAGGTAGCTGGATAATGAGAGAACACAGGATAGAATCCGGTATTCAGAACTTCTTCTGGTCTGTGGAGATGGCTCAGTTATTATAGTTCTTCTTATACAAGCATGAGGAAAGTATGATCTACTGAGCACTAAATGAAGCCAAGCTTGGAACATTCCCAAAAGAGGGTCTGGTGGATAGGAAACAGATAACAGCATTACGTTTCCATATCAGAAAAACAAACAAATGACAACAACAGCAAAAAGACCAAGTGTGGTGCCGTGTGTGTGTGTGTGTGTGTGTGTGTGTGTGTGTGTGTGTGTGTGTGTGTGTGATCTCAGTACTGGGAAGATAAAGGCAAGAATATTCCTGAGGCTCACCAGCCAGTCAGTCTAGCAAAATGGTTAAGCACCAGGTTCTCGAAACATACTAAGAGAAATGCAACAGAGGAAGACACCCAAGATTGACCTCTGGCCCCCATGCATGTGCATATACACACATGCATCAAAAGAGTTCCGGACTTAGATCTGTGCTTTGTCTCTTACACTAGAGCAAAGTTTTGGAAGGTAGTTTATCAGAAAGATCCAGATTCGAGATGCTTTTCTGTCATCATCTGGCTCCATCTCAGTCATTGATGCTGGTACCCTTCAAAATGGCAGTTGCAATGACTGTCACAACCAGACATAAAGAGTTCCCAAGATGCATCGTAATCTCCAAACTGTGGTCAGAAGCCACTTTGGCTAGTGTTGGGAATTTTGAGTTTATTTTTATCTTGGTTATGACTTTCTGAAGATATAAGGTCTATCTTTATCTCCTTCGAATCATCTGTCTTACATAGAGTTCTAAAGAGGAAGTGGTCCCAGTGGCCACCAAATCAAAGTTGGGGAGGCCAACCCATTGCAGTCTCCTCTTTTTAGACAATGAAAAGCAAAGGTCACTAATTAAAGCTTTGCTTGCAGCACTGACAAATCCCTATACAGATGAAATTGAACAGCACCGTTTTCCAAGTTTATAAACCATATCATCTATGGACAAAAGTCCCAATTGAAAAGTACTATTGAAGCAATATTCTATAACACTAGAGATAGAATTTAAAATCATTTTGAGTTTCTGTCTTGATAATGGATTCTACCCCATCCACCACTATGTTCTGATACAACACCCATGAAATTATGTTCCTACTCAATTCCCAAGAAATTAAAAGAAACTCAGTCTGACCTTTGAGACCTCATAAATGTGACCGCAGTCACAATAAGTGCTGTTTCCCTTGAAATGGAGCTTTCTTTTTTTTAATACATTTTTATTATTTCTGCTCATACAAACTTAATAGGTAGACCAGTTCCCTCCCTCTCTCCTCCTCCCCCCAAACCCCCTGCTCCCTCTCCCCTCCCTCCCCATCCCCCAGTGCCTCCCCCCCCCATTTCCCAGAGAGTCCTTTATTGTGTATGCCTAACTCTCCTCTGGGTCCTCCTCTCCAATGACGTACAAGGACCCAGTGATATTTCCCTGAACCCTTTCTCGTGTTCCCCTTAAGCATAGGAACACTACTGTGGCTGTCAATCCCTTGCCTCCAAGGATCTTGGTGCCTTTAGCTGATGCTAGACTTTGTGAGGTCAATAGTGTGTTGGACATTGCGCAGGGCATGCAAAGTCCTATTATGATTGCTTCGACCCTAACTAGTGTGGAGTATCTTGCAAATCATTGCTCCTCCCATCCTTGTGCTCTTACAATCTTACCGCCCCCTCTTCCGCAAATGTCCCTGAGCTTCAGGATGGGGAGAGATTAGGCTGGCCTAGTTCTATGTGGTTGATATAGAGTCTCTGAAGTTCTGGATTGTGGTTTGATTTTCTTTTGCAGTTTTGCTGCTCCTACAATGCCCTTTACTCCATCCTGATGGGCACTGTATGTCACCCCCTGGTCAGAGACAAAAAACTGTTAAACTGGAGTCTTGTTATAATAGCACATGAAATGCAGTTTTCTGAATCTGTATTTGTTTGTCTTCATGAGCTTGCTCACACAGCCGCTCCTATGATGTTCTAACTCAAATATCATTTTAACATCTTTTTCAAGACATCTCAAGAGTTGGGAATGTGGCTCAGTAATATGATGTTCCCCTAGTGTGTACACAAGGATTTGGGTTTGATCCTTAGCACTGCTAGGAGAAAAAATGTGGTTTTCAATGGCAAGATGCCCATGAAGTCATCTCTCCAAGTCTAGTGACCTCACCCTTCTCTGAACCACCAGAGGTCTTGGTGATGATAGATGAATTTTAGATAGATTGACAGACAGATACATAAATACACAGACAGACAAATAAATGTTTCATTGATAGAGACAGATATATAGATAGATGATAGAGAAAACGATATGCACCAACATATAATTTTATTTTATTTTCTACTTTTACAGTGTTGAGAGCTAAGCCCATAACTTTGCATGTAATAGTAAATACCTTACAACTAAACTACAGCCCCAGATTTTTTAGACAGTTCATTGTATAATGAAGTTTGTTGTATAGCTGAGGTTAGCCTTGAATTGGCTATGTAGCCCAGGCTGTCCTAGAATCTGTGATTCTTCTGCCTCATTCTCTGAGTGCAGAAATACAGTGCTGGTTGAATGCATCACTGTACCCAGCAAAACATTCAAGTGTTTTCTCCATTGTGTCATGATCTCTGGTGTGTTGGCCTCATTTCTCAAGTTACACTGAAAACTCCTAAATTCAGCGAACATGGTTTACTTTTAAAATTATATTTATAATCTCTACTTTGTCGGACAAAGTGTTTAGGACTCAAGAAACCTTACCTAAACTGTTACTTTATTAATCATTATTGTGGGCTAGAAATAGGAATCAAAGGTAGAGTACTTGCAAAGCAACTCGATTCCTCAAACATTATAAAGTATATCAAAAGACTGGTACAAGTCTGATAACCTGAATTTGAGATCAGAATTCCATACAGAGGAAGAAGAGAATTGACTCCTGAAAAGTTGTGTGCACTGTGGCATGTGTGCACCCCCTACATACATATGAATAAATGAATGAATGAAAAACAAATAAATGATGAATAAGTAAACAAATGCATCCCCACTTGAGTTCCAAGTCAACCTTATATGATCAGATTCAACAAAGAAAAGTACTCTTAGCACAAAAGAAGTAAAGGCAAGAGAATCACATATCAAGACTGTATTTCATCCCACCACCAAACAAATATATTTCAAAATATTTTTTAACTTTTGAAAAAATAAGGAAACACACACACATACATTCATATATATAAACCTTTGCAGTCACAATATAGAAAATGTAGGTGATAATAGAAGAGTTTCTGTGTTTGAAGTTTTTACTTAGAAGCATAATTATGAGCAAGTTGCATTCATGTGCTAAAAAAAAAAACCACAGATGTGGAAGTTTGATAGACTAGGGTTAAAATGCTGACAGTGACATTTTAGCCTGGTCCTTGGGCGCATAGCCTTTTCAAATGTCATATGGTTATAAGAATGAGTGCTTCAGAGATGATGTTAAAATTAAGGGATAAGAAGCATGTGAAAGCATACTAAAGTAGCCGAAAATATAGAAATAACTCTTTCTGCTCTTTTTCTGCCAGATTATCAGATGGAGGAGAGGGAACAGAAGCATGAAATTGGTTTGAGAATTTCTGATATATTTTAGCAAATCCAACCTTAAAAAGACGGCTGGACAGTACTATCAGCATTAGTACTTTTCCGAGAGTAAGAGTGCTAAGATGAGGTTTTTGAGGAGGACACAGCACCTCTGGGGCTTCCACTCTTCCTGTGGGGGACAGGAGGTGCTAGGAGCAGAAGGGGAAGCGAAGGCCAGTATCAAGCCATCCCTCTCGCAAACCAACATTTCCATTTCCCCCAACTGATCCTCATATCCATTCACTTGTACCTAAGAGCCAAAGGTCAAAGCATGAAGGCCACACTGCAGCCTCCCTTTCTCAAGGTTGGTTCCCACCTCAGGCATCCAACTCCCATCTCTCAGACCACTTGCTCCTTGCAAGCAGGAGCATCGGTCCTCCCACGTGCACACCTCACGTATGGGCTGCTCAGTGTCACTGCTTTCTTATATCCCAATCTTATATTTCCAATCGATTGCCTGAACTGCAGCCGCCTCGAATGTTAATTGCAGGTTTTATCTCCTGGAAGGGTGACTCTGAAGCTTGACACAACTGGCCTGTGTCAAACCAAGAGCTCTCCCCAGCGACAGACTAAAATCTCTTCCTCCCTCCAGGGTTCTCCCTAGGTAATTATCAGAATCTGTGCCTGGCAGAGCCACCACCAGTAGATGGCTCAGAGTTGAGAAGAGCTATCTCAGTGAAGTAAGACACAGAGAGACAGCTGTCCGGGAAGGTTTACGGACATTATTGATTACACTTACAACATAATCGGTGACCCTAAAGTAATTGACTTTTTCTTTACAAAGGAAAATCCATGAAAAAAAATCTCTGAACTTGAGACCTCTAATAAAACACGAACCAGGAACCCAGAACCTACAAAAGACCCAAAAAGACCCAGAGAAACAGTTCTGCTCTTTTTCTGCCAGATTATCAGATGGAGGAGAGGGAATAGAAGCATGAAATTGGTTTGAGAATTTCTGATATATTTTAGCAAATCCAACCTTAAAAAGAAGTGAAGTAAGCGTGTTTTCTGGGCCAAGGTTTAGCACATTTCTAGCCATCATCTTGAGCTGAAGTTGGAGTCAACTATCAAAGCAAGCACACTAAACAAAGTTACTTTGAAGATATTTAGAACTTGCCTGGGTTTGTAAGATTCTGATTTTGTGTGTTAAGTTTTCATTACCTTGAAAATTGTGGTATCACTTCCCTAATAACAAAGAAGAGTATCAAAGTCTAAAGGACACAACAGATAGTCAGTCTTGAGGTTCCTAAATGCAAGTTATGCATTCAGCTATGAAGAAGAAAATGTCCCTTTCCCTTTCCTCTTGACTTCTCATTTCCTTTTTGCTATAAAAAGAGGGAGGAGGAAGGGAGGGAAGGGAAAGGAGCATCATAGGAACCTTGGATATTCTCTCAATATAAAGGAGACATAGGGTAGCAGGTTTTCTAAAGACATAGCACCTTATCTCCTACAATAACTCTACTCTGTATTCATGCAAATTATGATGTAATTATTTACCCAATAGTTACATCTATATGCATATATACGAGAAAGTATGCATTTGTATAATCAAGCTGTTCTCTATATCTCTATCACACACACACACACACACACACACACACACACACACTCCTAGTCCATACATCATCCGGGGGGTTCTCCTGTCGGAAGAGACAAATAGCACTAATCTGCCCCGGGAGGACCAGCCTTTAAATAAATCTGAAAGTGCTCTTGTGGTTCTGGCTCCTCGCTCCTGCTTCTCAGCAAAGCACTGTTGCTCAGGCCTCCTCGCTCCGAGCACAAACTCCCACATGCAATTTTAGGTATTTGTCCTCTGGTCACTAGCCTAGGACCCCTAGCCAGGTCTTCTGCAGGGGAGGCTGATGTGAAACAAGAACGCGTGCCCCTGCCCCAGTGGAGTGGGATGCAAGTGACATCCCCATCCACCCAGCCGCTGCTCCTCTTCCCGGCAAAATCCAAGAAGAGGCGACCAGTGGGGGAAGGCCACAGCATGGACCAAGTCCAGATTCACCCCCCCAGAAAAACCCTCACCCCCTTTGTCATCCCCGACACCCACCCATCACCCCCTGCAACTTCCTTCCCTTCGTCGCCTCCCGGGTCATCCAGTCCGGCGGGCTGAGCAGGGGGTGCGGGGGTGGCCCGGGGAACCGACAGGGGCTTCCTTCGCACCCACCCCCACGCTGGGAGGAAGAATGTCCTTGGGGAAGGGGCTGCCGCCAACTTGGAAGAACTTAGCTGGCCAAGGCGGCCGCTCCCGGGTCCTGGGGGTGGCTAGCCCCAGCCCCGAGGGCGAGGGCGAGGGCGAGGGCGCGGGCAGCTGGGGGATGCTTACCACGAGCACGGGGACCCCGGCAGCCAGCGAGTAGAGGAGCGCGGGGGGCACGGCGCTGCTGTCCTCCGGGCCCGGGTAGGGTTTGCGGTAGGCGCTGTCGTGGCAGAAGAAGCCCTGCACGTTCACGGTGAACGTGTCGGTGTATTCGAAGTAGTACGCCAGCATCACCGTCCCGGCCATGATCACCATCTGGAAATACAGCATGCTGCTCAGGAGCGCGGCGGGCAGCGGGGGCATGCACGCCTCCTGGCCGAGCCGAGCCGAGCGGGCGGCCGACGCGCGGGGGCCCCGTGCCGGCTCCGCCGAGAGCCTCCTCCGCCCGGGGCGCGAGCTCCGCCGGGGGCGCGGCGTTGGGGGCGGCGGGAGGCCGCTGCGCAGCGCGGGGGGCGGCGGAGGCGGACGAGTCGGGCTCGGGAGGCGCGGGCGGGCTGCGGAGGAGGCGGCTCCCCCCGGCCGAGTCCCGGCTCCCCTGGCCGCCGCAAGCGCCGCCCGCCCGGGCGCGGGGTCGCGCGGAAGGGCGGGGAGTCCCCGGCGACGACGGGCAGCGGCAGCGGCCGCGGCGCCGCGATGCCAGAGCCTTCGCCACCCCGCGCGGCTCCGCGGGTCGCGCCCCAGCCCGGGAGAAAGCGAGCGTCGGTGGCTCCCCGGGCGGGACGACGACGGCACCTGGACCCCTCGGAGGGCGGATGCGGTGCAGCTGCAGGAGCTCCGGGCGGGGGTACCAACCAAAATCGAAAAGGGAGGGGAGGCGGCAGGGATGGAGCTTCTAGAAACTCCCTTTCGAGGCACCAGCTGGGCTGTTTTTGACACACCGCAAGGCGCCTGAGAAGACGCTGCGGGGACGCGTCTGCAGAGCGCAAAGCCCACCGAGGCACACGGCTCCCCCCGGGTGGCCGCCACGCGCCACCCTGGATGCGTGATCCCCCGCGCAGAACATCAACCCCGCGTTGTGGCTTCCAGGCAGGATGACTTAGAGAGTCTAGATTCCCAATGTCTGTGCCTCCTGGGGCTTTGTATCCAAACCCCCCAAGTCAAAGCTGGTCTCTCCAGAGGCACCATCTCGGGGACACAGGCTCCTTCCGGGCCCCGCGTACTCCCTTGTTCATCTTCTCAGTCATCTTCAGCAGCTGCTTGGGAGATGATGTGTTGCAGATTCCTGGAACCCCAGGGATACCAGTCACCAGAGATAGAATAAAAGTTCCTCCTGTCGCTATTCCCCAGTTCAGGGAATTGCGGGGATTCCTGGGGGTGGGGGATGGGGTCCAGGAGAAAGGAGATGAAGCGTCACAGCACAAGCATACAAAAGTGCACATGTACTCCCTCATGTAGGTATCCGCACATGTGCATGGCTCTGTAGCTATGGAACTGTATGTATACACGGATGCAGTCCTGCGATACTTGTGGCTCTGCATGCCAGATTAGGCAACACTATCAAGAGACCCCCATCAGAGTCAGCTTACCCCAATCACTCTAACCACTCAAAGAGCAGGGGAGTAAGTGCGTGCACAAAGAGAGGAGAGGAAAACATTTTAAAGAACTCTGCCCCCCTTCTTCAATCATTTTAATGGGTAATAGCTTCATGACTTTTAAACAGGGTCTTTATCTTCAGGAAAAAGAGAAGTGTTTTCCTTTTTTTTTTTTTTTTAAGAAAGAAAGTTTTAATTTGGCAAATCACAAAGTCTGGCGACGGGATTATAATAACACTGTGAATTTCTTTAGTGTTGAATAGGTAGGTATGAGGTATACACCCACATTATCACAATTATCACTTGACAACTTGTAACTTAAGAGCATGCTTCATAGTTCACACCAAGCAATGTGTGTGTGTATCAGGCTATTTTGACCAGTGGGAATGACCTGTTCCTAAATGGACAGGTGTGCTTACCAATTTATGCAAATGTATCCGCTATAAAGACTATGTGAGGACACCTGCCCTTTGTGGTACTCCACGTCTGGAGTCCATGAGTTCCGTTCTTTCTCTCCTTAATAAACTCTGCCTTAATCCTCAAAAAGAGAAAAAAGAAAAACCATATAAGGCTTCCTTTGGAAAATCATCCTAAGGTTATAACAGTTTTAAAATGCTCTGCAGATTTCCAACACACTATTGACCCCACAAAGTCTAGCATTTGCTAAAGGCACTAGGATCCTTGGAGGCAAAGGATTGACAGCCACAGTAGTGTTCCTATGCTTAACGGGAACACAGGAAAGGGTTCTGGGAAATGCCACTGGGTCCTTGTATGTCATCAGAGAGGAGGACCCAGAGGAGAGTTTGGCATGCACATTAAAGGATGCTCCCGGATGGGAGGGGGAGGCACTGGGAGATGGGGCAGGAAGGGGGAAGGAAGGGGGGACAGGAAGATGGAGGGTTGGAGGGAGGGGGGACCGGTGTACCTGTTAAGTTTGTATGAGTGGAATAATAATAAATAAATAAATAAATAAATAAATAAATAAATAAATAAATAAATAAATAAAATAAAGTGCTCTGCAGGTTCTCAGTAGAATCCTATGAACCTCCCACTTTAGAATTTTTGGAAGAGTGATGTTCTTCAGGATAGTTCCTCTGTAACAGCTGGCAGAAATGTGTATTATTTTCTGAACTGAAATGTATCACAATACTCAGTATGTTTTGAATGCCTTGTAGGGAACATGTAAGGAAGCTCTTGTGCTGTCGGACACTCAGCCACAGCACGAGCAATGCATGACACATTGCAAGTTCTCAATCAGTGTCTCTGGGGTAAGTACTGAGCTTAGGCACTGAGCAACCAACCACGTGGCAGGGATTTCACATGCAAATTCTAGAAAGACTCACCAACCACAATCCTATGTCCCCATGGTGGGCACACAGCATGACCACAGTATGGGCACAGGCATAGTAAAGATAAGCAGACATCTGAGAAGCCAGCTCTGCACAGGCCAGCTCTGGAAACCTGGGCAAGACATGTGGCCTCTTTCGGCTTCAGTTTCATCCTTAGCAAAGTGAAGATGCTCCCTACATCCCACTCAACACGGTCTATACAAGCATTAATGCTCAGTTCATGATATCAGCCACATAGCGATCCCTTATGAAGCATTTAAATTAAGATTTTGCTTCTGAACACAAATATGCTAAACATTCATTAAGTAACAAGTAAGTCCAAAATTCATCACTAGTCACTTTTTCTTTTTGTGTGTGTGTGTGTGTGCATGCGCATGCACGTGTGTCTGTGTGCTGCATGTATATATACACCAGAAGGCATTTTGAGTATGAGTGCCTGTGGAAGCCCAAAGGTGACATCAGGAATCATCTTAAATCACTCTTTCACCTTATTGCTTTGCTTTGGGATTTCCTAGACTCCACCATTCAGGAATTATAGGCTGCCGCCATATTTCCCAGAATTCTTACCAGAATTCTGGGGATCTGAACTCAGTTCCTTTGGCTTTCGAGGCAAAGACTTTAACTTAACTTCTGAACCCGTCTCCTCAGCCAGTCACCTCCTTCTTTTCTCATTTGATGAATCTGAGTTTATCCCATATATCTGTAACCTGTGCACTTTTTTAAAAAAATAGATTTGCACACATTCCGTCTTCTCCTCTAGATGTTACCCTTTACGATAGTTAATCTTGGTTGTCAACTTGACCACACCTGGGATTAACTAATAGATCAGCTGCCAGACCACCTGAAGAGTTCACCTGATCAATATATTTGTATCTTAAATCTGGATGAAACCTTCCAGTAGCCCACCAGATAAAAGAAACTGTAAGACAGAAGAGCTCTGGAAGATTCTCTTGCCCTGTGCTGGCAAACTCTTCTTTCCTCCTGCCTCTTGTTTCTAATCCTCCAATCCTCCAACCTTTCAACGTGACTGAAGACCATCCAGTCCTCCAGTCTTCAGCTACCAATTGGACTTCTGGACTGAGCAGCTGTTGATGTTATTGTTGACTAACTAAGTTACATCTTGTAAACTATTCCAATAAATTCCCTTTTACATGGTTCCGTGGGTTTAGAGAACCATGACTAATACACCCTCCTTGGGAATAAGATCATCCTTCCCTTGAACAATTCTAGGTGGTCAAAGAGACATGTTGACTGACTCACAACAGGCTAATCACCCAAAGCTGAAATTCAAAGATACTTATTGAATCTTCACTTATAAACCATCACCATAAACCTCACCTTCAATGAGTATTTGAGCAAATTGGATGTCCACAGAATTGGTCCAGGTGGAAGAGGGAACATGCGTTAGATACCTCTGGTCTGTTTTCGTTGCCTTCCTACATCCAAGCTGCTTCTGAGCTATTTTTAACAATTTATTAAGAATATGCAAACTAATTGTTGCAAAAAGTTGCTTATTTAAGTTATTTGTTCAATTTATTTTTCTGTTTAAATCATTTTAAGCTCATTTTGGAAGATTTTTTTCTACTGTAAAAAAAAAAACCTTTGAAATCCTTCAATTTTTATTTAAGTTTCTGACTCTTTGAAAGTAGATTAAAAGCAGCATGCCTGGTATTTAATCTTTTGGAATCCAGACAAAATACTTAATTTAATTCTTAACCACATCCTTGTGCTTGCAAATGTACTGCTATGTCTTACAGTCTTAATGAAACATGGTCTTGTCCTTCAGCTATCCCCTGTCTCATTTGGATAGTATATGTAAAAGCTAAGGAATTTTTATCCAGCTGTTATTTTTCAGCTTCCAGTAATTAATGTTACATGTACATGTGCACAGATAACAACCACTCTCAATCCCTTTGTTTCTTCTTGATGAACTCCTGAGCATATTTCAAAGTAATCATTTAGCAATATCAGTGGGTTCCTTTTTGCAATTCCATCCTCTACCACTGCATGCAGTGCCTCTGATATTCTGGACCCCTGTTATGCTGAACTGTTACTTCTAAGATCAATATTCATCCTGAAGGAGAGGTTACACTCCCCTTCCAACAGACTGCACCCCTAATACATTCCACTGCTCTAAGAGAGACCTACGGCTTTCAGCGATTATCGGCATCACCATGGTCCCTGGGTAGCAGCCCTAGGTATAGGAGCCCGTAGCCGAGGTCACAGCCACCATCGATCATAACCACTTTCTATGCAGATTAAAAATTCAATGCAGGAATATTCGACTGCCCTTCAGCTTCTGCAGGCTCAACTCAATTCATTGACTTCAGTTCTACTGAAAAGATGAAGCTTAGACCCTCTCATGGCAATGGAAGAGGTCACACACCTATTCCTAAGGGAGGAATGTTGCTATTACATCAACCAAGTAGGAGAAGAGAAAGAGAAGATGGTAACCTCTGGAACTTGGCAGCGCAAATGTTATCGGCTCTTTGGAGGGCTCGCAATAACGGTCCCCGATGATGACTTGAACCCCCCCAATGTAGATCCTGCAGCCACTATTTACCTGTTGTTACTTAGTGTGCCTTCCTTTTTTAGATGCCTCCAGGGCAGGATTAGGGTACTCACCCAAAACACTGTTTCAACCAAATGCCCCTGACCATTTATCCACAGACCTCATACCAGAGGCTGGTCACCCAGGGGGATCCAGCTCAGTCATCACCCTCACCCCAAGGACTCAGGAACGGGCCTCCTTCACTCTACCCTGTAATCTTTCCCATGCCGACAACATCCAGCAGGAAGTAGTAAAGAATAAATGTGTCACCCCTTCTCACTAGAGAAAGCTGGAATGATGGAATTCCCTGTTCTCCATCCTACACACTCAGGGCAGAGCTTCTGTTTGGTGGTCACTTCTCCCTAATGGCTAGTTGGCCCTTGCAACAACCCACGTTTACCTGATCCTTAGTGGCATTGAGGAGTGGGGGCCAAAATCAGGGACTGACCACTTTCTGGTCTGGGCAAGAAACCAGGATATCACCTAACAGTGAGAGAGACTTCTTCCCTTGCCCCCCCAACAAGCCTATCTATCAACCTAAAGTTATAAAAAAAATACCTTGCTCTCCTCATCCACACCTTTTCCTTTTCCTGCAATTAGTTCCGTAATTCTGGAATATTATTAAATATCCATCTAATCTGTGGTGTGGTATCTTTTGGGGGAAAAATCCTTACGCTTGTGTCCAAGCCAATACTATGTGCTCTAGTGAGAAACAGCAAGGCTGTAGAGTGCTTTCATCTCTAGACTACTCATTCATAGATGTTCAGTGTTTGCCGACTCATTGAATGTTGAGAATCGAGGTACCTGCTAGAAGGATTCAGAAGCTCTATGGCCAACTCCTCAATACTTTCAATTGGGGCTGGAGAGGTGGCTCAGGGGTTAAGCCTCCGCCTTGCAGGCAGAAGGTCCCGAGTTCGAATCCCAGATCCCACGTATAGACGCCAGACAGAAGCGGGGGCGGCCTGCGCTTCTGGTCCTGGTAGGGCGGAGCCTGTGAATCCCAGGGCAGAAGGAGGTGGAGGCGTCCGTGGTGATTCGCGAATTCGTCTGTGGTTCTACACACACACACACACACACAGACACACACACACACACAGACACACACATGCACACATACACACAGTTGAATAAATAATAATAATAATAATAAAATTAAAAAAAGAATACTTTCAATTGGCTTCTTATACAAAAAAATCTGTGATTGTTTTCTGCTAAAGAGCAAGGTTTGGGATCTACTTGACTTGTTACAGATTTTTTTAAGACTAAGATGTGGTTATGACTATCTAACAAGCTAATGTTCAATAGGCTGAGGCAGGAAGATCATGAGTTCATGAGCAGTCCACGCTACATAGTGAGAGAATGTGAAGGTACAGAATGGTCAATGTTGATTTCCATGTATTTGTAGTAACTAAAATGTTCAGGTATTTTCCTGAAATTTTCTCATCTCATGAGCAAATAGAGGAAATAAGGTGAATTTCAACATGCAGCTGGGATGGTAGAAATATGAAGGACTCACAGGCTTCGCATGAGAAGCCTTTCCAGAAGAATACATTCCTATTTTATTTTTTAGTTAGCTTATTTATTTTGTGTGTGTGTGTGTGTGTGTGTGTGTGTGTGTGTGTGTGTGTATGAAAGCACAATGTGTGCCCCTGTGAAGGACCAAGAGTGACTTGGGGAATCATCCTGAGTTGCTTCTACTTCCTTTTGCTTCACTTTGGGATTTCCCAGGCTCTACCCACCAGGACTGAATGTTCAGGCCACTGCTGTTTCTGCCTGGTATTTTTACATGGGACCTGGCATCCTAACTCAGAATCTTCTGCTTGGGAGACAGAGCCTTAACCCATGAGCCATCTCTCCAGCCCCCTACATTCCTCTTATAAACAACAACAAAGTCCTATTCCTAACCCTAAGTCTGCAAAGTGTAAGGAGATTCAAGACAGAAGAGCTCCATGATATTGCACTGATAGGGATTTTTAAATATTAGCATATAGATTGGTAGAAACTCTCACGAGAATAGAGTAGAAATAGAGTTAAGAAAAAGAGTGCTTTCTATACTTGATCTTTGTCAAAAGGCTGAGAAACGATAGGAAAGGTGACTGCCTTTAGAAAAAGGACATCTGGTGGTCTGTTCTAAAATTATTGAATGTGCACAGCACGATGAGTGTCTAGTAGCTTGTTGTTGGGCTGGAGAAGAAGAAGGACTATGAAGAGGACTTTACTAAGTCTTGGTGTAAGGACTGAGACATGAATGGAAAATGAGACCATCAAGGAATGTCTTAAAAACCAAAGGACTTGGCCTGGGGAGATGGTTCAGGAGGTACGAATATTTGCTGTGTCAGCACAAGGACCTACGTTAAGGTCCCCAGCACCCCAGTAAAAGCCCTTCGTGACTACAGGGCCTAGAACCCCAGTGCTAGGGCGCAGACACAGGAAGGCCACTGGACTCACTGACCACTGAGCTAAAAACCAGCAAGGGGATAAGTCAGAGAGCAAAACAGTAGGACATCTAGGATCTTCCCCCGGACTCTGGGTACACGTGCACACACATGAACATGTACATGTACCACACATAAAAATAAAGGAAAAATACAAAAATATGGCATGATGAAAAACAAAGTGAAAAGAGCTAGGAACTTTTGTGTTACACACTTGTCCTGTCCTTTCTGACATTCCTGAGAATTTCCAGTGCTTGATTGGGAGGTAACTGTTTAACTGCAGGAATGGTAATTCTAACATAATCTTTGATGTTACTAATGAAATGGGATGTTTATCTCTAAGGTCGGGTACCTCTGACTTAGAAAAGAGGTATTTATTTCCAGCTGAGACCACTGAGGTGTCTTCGAAGTGTCTCACCCTGAGTTACTCTATTTTTCTACATTTCCAATATCTCAAATCTTCACTTCCAACACTGTTATCACCAGCAAAGTGTATATTACATCAGTGAAACAATTTTCCCCTGAAGGTACATATATAAAATTAATAGACTTGGTCAAAAGAGGTAAGATAGTTTATAAGCGTACTAAGGCCGAGAGAGAATAGAAGTAGTTAATGTATCATAAACTGCATACTTACCTGTTGAAGCAAGGAAATTTAAGATATTAAGTTAGCAAACGTTAATTGGGATATACTGCTCATATTTTCTGCATATCCCTGATAATCAATTCCCTTCTCTGAGTCTGTTTGCTCATCTGAAAATTTCAGCTTATGAATCTCAATGTACAAAGATGTTGAAAGGCATATATGTAAAAAGGCTTCATACATATTAAAGCTGTGGGAAAATGTGAATTAGAATACACAGTCATCTGTACAGAATGCCCTTCTAAATGGGTGCTCCTCATTATTGAATCCAACTCTCAAGAAGTTTGGATTAATCACTGCCTGGTCTGTTTCCAAGGCTGTAAATACTAGACTATTTGCCATGTGTTTTAATCATTACCATACACATTGGTTTCTTAGATATGAATTGATGGACTTATTATGCTAGGGACATTGCACAGTATTCTGGTTCCCTGAGAATAAATTGAAACAATTTTAAGAAAATGGACATGGAATTGTGACAATGAAGTGTGATGCTGATCTCAGAATCATGCTCTATAGAGTCATGATTATAGAGTCCTGTCCAAGTCCTTTGAATGTCTCCATTTCTGTATCTTCGGGAGCTGTTGTCTGCTTCACCAAAATATAACCCAATACTTTGGCCATTCATGACAGTGCCCACCACTATTGCCCGCATTTTTCCCCACACTAGTGTAATCCTGCTAGGTTGGATCTGCAGAACTCTCATTGGTCCATCTGGAAATCTGCCTGTATAAAGTCCCGCTGATCTGTCTTTGTAGCTCCATGTTGCTTGAAGATACACAAAAGTTGTTATTTGTACTATGATACATGATGACCATTCTAAACCAAATTAGAAATTTTGGGAACGACTTGAGCAACAGGGTTAGGAGCAGCAATGTGGGTCACATGAGGCAAATTGAGCCGGTGACAGCTGCAAGCAAGCCCGTTGCTGAAGTGAGCATGAGGATGCTAATGTGCACTTTTGGGCTTGTCCTTAGATGTACTGGTCAAATTATTGGTATATAAGCATATCAGAAATGAGGCACTCATTGTTCTTCCTTACCTCATAAGTGGACCATAATCAACTATTAATTTTCTATCTTCAAAAATTGGGGTCAAGAGCAAATGAACTAATCCAAGTTCCTTTCTATCCTTGATTACTGAAAACACTTAATTTGTTTACAACCAGACACTACAGTCTCACCTGGGAGAAGTACCTTTAGAAAAAGGGTTTTGCACACTGTTTTTCAGAAGACAGGCAAACCAAGATTTGTGCTTAATTAATATATCACGCCAGTAAAGTGAAGGTAGTTATGAAGGCATCAAATAGGTGAGTAAAACACCTTTCTATCACTAAATACTGTTGTTGCAGAAACAAACATATTTTATGCTTTTACAAAGGAGAATGTCCAGAATTTATTTGATTAGCATCTTTACAAAAATAATTCTCCTATATTTGTACCACCACAGTAACGTTATTTTGAAATTCAAAATAATGACTCTGTGTCATCAAAGAAAAGCACACACTTAGATTACAAACTTCAGAGTGGAGATTTTCTATTAATAAAAGGAGTGGTTCCCCCAGAATACCCAGTTTATGAGATTAATTAAGGTTTTATGATTCACGTTCTATTTTTATTAGAAATCTATATGAGCCAAAAGAAGTATGAAAGCCAAGTCCTCGGTGAGTGAGAAACAAATTAAAATAAGGTATTCTCATTCGTTACATTAGATTGAAGACGCCATTACGTACCAAGGCATTGACAGAATGATGGTGGACAATAATAAAGAAATAGGATTAGCAATACTGAATTAATAACAAAAAATGACCAGAAAACTGAACAAAAGTTTATGGCCTGGTATATTTCTCTTACATATATTTCCCCAACTTTTTTCAAAATGATTTTGTTTACAGTGATATAGTATAGAAGTTTCTATGGACTTCTAACTTACCAATAAGATATTTTCTTTCCTTGACCTTGCTGTTCATAGTTGTAAGCTCTTGGAAGAAGTTGAAAGAAGGCCAAGGAATTTGATATTCTGTTTAGGTTCAATAAATGCCCACAGTGACCAAGGAAATTAAGCCTGAACTTAACCCTCACTAAGACAGAATGCTAGAAAGTGACCTGAAATTTCATTGGACACATCTAACATAGGTCCAAGTGGCATAGTGCCTCACGTGAAGCTGATTTTGAGACAAGCAGGTGGAGCATGAAGGAAGCCTGCCTCCCCTTAACCCATCATCATCCCCAAAGACAAGAAGTGATCTTCTGTGTATATCCCATTTACGTGAGACTTATCTGCTGTCTGAATCCCATTCATCGTAGACAAAGAAACTCAAACTTAGTCACTAACTGTCTCGGGGCACATAGAAGAAAGAGAACCTTAGCTTTTGGATTTCAATCCACTTTATCTCTGTTTCTGCTCTTTTTTTCTCATTAAGATATTTTGTTCTATCACAACCAGCCTGCCTAATCCTTTGAACGAAGCACTGTCATTCCTAATCTTAACTCTATCAAACATATGTGTATGAGAAGACTCAAGGTGTGACCTGATTCTAGGCTGACTCAGCCGAGATTTTCTATTAAACATAGTGCATCTTCATGTGTTGATCTTGTTCCCATGGAGATAGATGTTAAGGATAATCACTTTAGGTGGAAAATTTTAATTTGCATGATGAGCCAAAAATCATGCAGTTTGGGGTTAAATGAAATAGAAGAGCTAGTCAATATGATCATGCTTCACAAGTGTATCTGAAGATTCACATGTAAAACTTGTTAACCTCAAAGAAACAATTGCATGGTAATAAAATTTCAGACAGTAGCAAAGTGAATTTGAGACAGAGTGGGCAGAATTCATGAGACCTGTATCAATTAGATACAAGGGTTAACTTGACATTTGAGAATTGAGTCTTTGGACACACTTGTGAACAGTTACTTAGTTAAGGCAAGCGCTGAGCAAGTTTGTGGGAGATTATCTAATTGATGTGGAAAGTCTCTGTCCATAGTGGCTGAGACCATTCCCCGAGAAGATGGGTCAGCTGGAGAGAGCTGGTTCAGTATGGTGGGCTATGAAATTTGCTCCTCTCTCAGCAATTCCTGTAGATATGGCGTGATCAGCTCTTGGCTCCTAATTGGTGTGAACTTAATGGCCATGCTGATGGCTGTAATCAGAACCCATCAAGAATAAATAAATCCCTTGTAACCATTACATCAATAAAGCTTCGGTTTGCAACTTGAGTCCAACGACCTTTAAGCTCTTTGGGATGCTAGAGGGGTATGAGAGGAAGTAGAAACAGAAGATGCTCTTGATTGACACTGAACTTTCACTTTGCTGTTGGTTGGACCTGGAGACAAGGGCAGAGATATTCCTTATGGCTCCAGTATTTGATAGTCTGACTTGGTCACTGAACCCAAAAAGTTAGGAAAGGATTGACAACTTGAACCTGTCTCAATCTACTCAAGCTTCCAATACAAAATAACAGAAAGACTGGCTGAAGCTTATTTTTTCACAGTGATGCACACAGGAAATCCAAATTCAAGGTACTCAAGAGTAGACTTCTGTGGAAGTCTCTCTTCCTGGCCCATAGATAACTGGCTGCCTTCTAAACATGTCCACCCATGACCCTTCCTCTGGGCCTACACACAGAGGGGAACTCTAGTGTCTCCTCCTGTCCTTCTTAAGACACCCATCCTATGTAATTAGGGCTTCACTTTTATCTTCTTATTTAACCTTAATTACCAAACCAAACACCCTGTCTTCAAACGTAATTATTTTGGGGTCAGAGCATTAACATGGATTTGAGGGGTGACGATTAGTTTGAACCATGGGATATTGCCACTTCCAAAGGCAAAAAAAAAAAAAAAAAAAAAACAGCTGATCTCTGGAAACTTGAACTAGATCAGCCCATTACAGGGCTGCTGCTGGCTTACCATGCTTGCTGAAATATCCAGTCAACAGTCAAATAAATGATCCCATTGGGGAATAATAAATTTTATTTACTCGTTTTTAATGATGTCTCTGCCTCCCGGTCTGATAGATCTCTAGCCAGTGCACTCATTCATGTTAAGTCTGAGAAGAAATTGATTTTTATGCCCTCATTATAAAAGTCAGAAAGTCTGATTTGCAAGCTAAATGAATGACAGTGCAGCCTCACCAAAACCCCTCCACCACATGATTCTCCGGCCACACACACCGATATTTACAGTGAGACTGGGAGTAACATGAATAAAATATGGGGTTCCGAGATAAGCACACAGAGATATTTTCAATCCTGGCATCAGAAATTTAATTGCCTCTTCTTGCTCGTGCTGTAAGGAAGCCATATTCTCTGCTCCAGGTATTGCAATAAATCAGTTACTGACAAGCAATGGAGCCCAGTGAGAAGCAAGAGAATGGTTAGAAGCTGGCTTCCTCAGAGGACTTTACCAGAGGCTGTGCTGCCAGAACTCTTGTTGGACACTTTGTCCCTTTTCTCTAGCTGTTGAGACTGTCTGACAAGGAGCAGGTAAGACGCACAATTCTGGAACTTTATCATCATGAGGCATAGAGCCGCCAGTTCTGCTTCGAGAGTTAAACCAAACTTACTAAACTCCTCGCCTCTGGGAATTCACAAGATAATCTTGCCCATGGAAAACATGCAGACTAGTGTCTTATATTGTTTTATTCTTTTAGATTTCCTTTATTTTCTTTTAATGTCTTTTTATTATATTTATTTTTTCCCACTCATACAAGCTTAATAGGTACCCCAGTCCCCTCCCTCCCCCTCTCCCCAGTCTCCCTTGCACCCTCTCTCTCTTTACCCTTCCTTTCACCCCTCCTCCCTCCCTTTCTCCCAGTGTCTCCCACTTCCCCCCCTCCCATTCCCTGGAGCATCCTTTAGTGTGAACATCAAACTTCCCTCTGAGTCTTCCACTCTAGTGAGGTGTAAGGACTCAGTGGCATTGCCCAGAGCCCTTTCTTGGGCTCCCCTTTAGTATGGGAACACTATTATGACTGTTGATCCCTTGCTTCTAAGGATCCTAGTGCCTGTGATCCATGCTAGACTTTAGGGGGTCATTGACATGTCAGTCATTGCGCAGGTCATACAAAGTCGATTATGACTACTGTGGTCATAACTTGTGTGGACTATCTTGCATATTGTTGCTCCTCCCTCTCTTACCGTCCCCTCTTCTGCAAACTTCCCTGAGCTTCAGGATGGGGAGAGATTTGGCTGGTCTGGTTGCAGGTGATTAATGTAGGTTCTCTGATGTTCTGAATTATGGTAATGGAATACTACTTAGCCATCAAAAAAGATGAATTAACGAAATTTGCCAGGAAATGGATGGAATTAGACAAAATCATATTGAGTGAAGTATCCCAGACACAGAAAATTAAGTGCCATATGTACTCCCTAGTAGGTGGATACTAGTACCAAACCCACTTAGTGACATATTCAAAGATAAGTCTCTGTAATACCTACAGTAATTGCAAAGATTCTTTTAGATTTTCATACATGAATAGAGCAAATGTGTGATATTTCCACACTTTAATTTGCAATTCTTTCTTCCCTATTTTCCCATCACAATCCTTCTTCCCTACCAATACCCTTCCTATTCTTATGTCTTTTCACATGTGTGGTCCACTGAGTTTTATCTGAGTGGCCTTTGACACAGGTACTTGAGCTGGTGGATGAGGCACATAGCAGCAGTGTACACCACTGAGGAAAGCACCTCCATCAGCGTTAACCCTCATCAGTCTCTCGAGGGACGTGGGGACTCCTGAGATCTTTCCCCTTCCACAGTGAAATGTTGATAGGCCATAGCATCATTTGAGAATTTATAACAATGTGCACAGATACATACTAGGCATTGTACAACAGATTTTCTTCCATCTGCTAACAAAACCCAGCTATTTAAAAAGCAATTATTATGAGTTTCCACACCTAAAACTCAGGAGGATGAATTTCCTAAAATTATACTATACTTACCAACAGATGGGAAGGAAGACAGACATATTTGACTCTTTACTATGTGTCAGACACTTAGTTTATATGTTTCAATGCTGTTACTTCTTTGTAAAATTCTGTGACATAGATATTATTTTTTGTTTTGCAGATTCTGAGACTCAGAGACATTTTCCCACAATTGATAGCAAGCAGAAAGTGATATTTGAAGCTTGATGTATCTAATTTCCAAAACATTCTCAAATAAATACCATTAGGCAGCTTAAAAGACATATGTGAATAGATAAACTGGGATGATTCTGTATAAGAGAACGCTAACACTACTCAATAAGAAAAGCAAGCAAACTTCATATATTATATTTTAAAAGCATTATCAGTAAAGGAAATCAGTCTCAAAATGTTATAAACTTATAAGATTCCATTTACATTTTATTCTTAAAAAGACAAAGCTATGGTATTAGCAAACAGATCAGAGAATGGCAGGGCCTGGACATCTAGGATGAATATAAAGGATTGTCACAAGGAAGATCTTTGGTTGATGGAACTGTTCTGAATGCTATGCTGATACATTCAAGTGTATGTTTCTTACCATTCATAGAACTGAGCACAAAGACATAAATAGAAAGCAAAGTATTAGAAAAAATATTAAAGAATGTATAATATATGCTAATGAGATGTCTAATAGCCCTGTAGTCTTATTCTTAGACCTAAGATGATATGCTTTGCAAATTTGTGGTCTTTTTCTAGACAAGTACCTATATTTTTTCATGTGTATACGTGTATATATGTATCTGTGTATATCAGAGGGCATTGTGTCTATCTGTGGAGGCCCAAGGGTGACTTTGGAAATCATCCTGGATTGCTTCTGTTTCTCTTTTGCTTAGCTTTGGGATTTCCCAGGCTCAATCTTCCAGAGCCAGGAAGTGCCCATATCTTCTCCTCCATGATGAACTATAGCTACTATGGAACTATATGCCACAATAAAACTTTTCTTCCTTAAGTGGCTTTTGTCTGAGTATCTTATCACAGCATTAGAAAAGAAACTAAGACACTGTCAGTTATAATGCTAGTCATACCCACTTATCAAACCTCAATCCAGTAACTTAGAATTGGCTTGAAAGCATTGATAGCTGGTGGCAGAACCTGGAAAGGAAGGAACTGGCTCTTTAAGTAGTCCACCAGCAGCTTTCAAAAGGTTATTGAGCTTTTTCAAGAACTTGGACATATTATTAAGTGAGTCAGTGTGTGTGAGAAGAGTACAACAAATGATAGGGTAGTGCGGAAGTGTTGGTGGCTGTAATCTTCAAAACTGGGAACTTGAGTTAATGGACTACAAAAACCAGAGGGTTAACCTCTGTAAGGTCACCAGAATTGCACATGCTCCATCTTTCAAATCGTGAAGTATGCATTTCAGGTCAATGGGTTCCATGCATGCTAGTATATCATGCAGATGTTCATGCTGCACATTAATAAAACACACACAAATGAGCTGAGTACAGCGAATGACAAACTGAAACAACTGCAGTCCATCTCCATGAGACGATTACCCTTTCAGAAAAACCCGTTAAAATGCAAATATGCTAAATAAATCAAATTTGGGAGGGGTCAAATTTTCCAGGGAAGTGCAATCTGCTCGTGATATTGCATCTCTGCAGAATTTCCATCTGAATTGTACTAATGATGCACGGGCTGTGGAGGAGTGTAATGGAAGGAAAATTTCTGTGACTCTGGGCTTCAGTTTCAGCAGATGTACATTCTGGTAACAGAATCCAAATGAGAGGGACAAACTTCTTTGCACACACTTTACATCTGTTTGCTAGGAAAAAAAAGATATTTTGTAGCAGGCAATTCACAGGGTAGATAGGGAAGTCAGTATGGTTTTGAGATGATATAATTCATGCACACCAAAATATTGAGTATGCTGACAACACTGCATTAATGTTCTCTGCCAGAAATGCTGGGTAGAAACTGGAGTTTGATCTTAACAGCAACTGTCTCTCCCAGCTGACTCCCTGTGATTTCAAGGCTAGTGGTTGTCAGGCTTCTGATAAAAACTTAGATGTAGACTGAGATAGTGGATCGTTACTTGGTTTCTCATCAGTGTGTCATTCTGCTAAAGTCTGAGCCTTGTGAAGTCAACCCAAGCAAAGTCACTGTCCAAAGCCACTGCCAGAGCTAAACCAGTGGATAGAATGTCTGTCAGACTCTCAAAATACACTGTTTATTACCAAGTGTGATCTTTTTACGCCCTTCACAAAATGGTCACCTCTCACAACATGCTGAGCCCTATTCTCCGTTATTCAATAGGGTTCCCAAACTCTGCTTGCTGCTGGAATTGTTGAGACACCCAATACTCTCGCTACAAAGGGGATTCCCAATATCCATTAAATCAGAATGTCTAGAGGCAAGAGTGTGGGGACTAAGAAGTCAGTGTGTGTGTGTGTGTGTGTGTGTGTGTGTGTGTGTGTGTGTGTGTGTGTGTTTGTGTGTGTGCACGCGTGTGTGTGTAGCTGTGGGTGTGGATGTGTGTTGCACATGTGTGTGGCTGTGCTAGTATGAAGTTAGACATGCATGTAGATGTCAGAGGTCAGAGGTCAGCTTTGGATTTGTTCCTTAGGAACTATTCACTGACAAGGTCACTCAGTAGGATTTGGGGCCCACTAATTCAACTAGACTGGGCTGTCCAATGAGCTTCAGGAATCTGCCCATCTCCTTCCACTTTGCCCATGATGGGATTATAAATGTGTACCAGACACCCAGCTTTTTAACTGGGTGCTGGGGATTGAACTCAGATCTGTGTGCTTGCCTGGCAAGCACCTTATCTATTGAACTTTACAGGAAATACTCTTTATGGCAAATTTGATACTAAGCATATTACCTGACACCCAGCTGGGATTTCACATGTATTTGTAACACACACAAAAGAATGTGGCTTCAGAAGCCAATCTTGGTAGTACACAACTGTAATCTCAACACTTGGGAGATGGAGACGGGTATCAGGATCATCAGTTTGAGACCAGCCTTGGCTATAGTATGAGTCCCAGCCTAGCATGAGCTACATAACAAACCCTGCCTCAAAACAACAACAAACGTTGAAACAAGATTCCAGCTTCAGATTACTGGCTATGACAGTATCCCTTGCACCCTTTCTCTAACAACTTCCCTAGCAATCAGATAACATAGAGAGAAATGCTAAACCATTTTAATTGCACATGTTCAAATGAAATCACTTCCTTCATTTGTTTTGGTACAAAAAAAATTACAAAATGTATATGTAATAGTGAAAACTTATACTCCTGGACACATGAAGAAATGAACATTTTTTTTTCTCTTGTGCTATCTGAATTTCAAGTTGGAAAGCTACTAGATGATAAGTAACAATAACTGGCCACTTGAAACCGGTGGTTGCATATTTCTAAATCTCTCCTAAGAAAATAATTGAGGCTTAACAAAAGAACTCATGGTTCAACCACATTATTTATACCCATGGTGAAGTGGGAAAAGATGCCCAGAAACAAGGTTGAATAAATTATGGAAAACAACTCAGCAGCCTATCATGTAGCAAATACAAGTATTACCAGAGAATTTTGAGAAATCTCTTATAATGATTATATGTTGATTCAAATTCTGTTCTTTTCCCTTGCCTTTATTTTATATCATAACTTTTTAGAAAACAATGTTATATTCATAATGACAAATCAAAACAAGAGTTCTTTTCAACAAGGTCATAACCTATGTCTAAACTGACCATCTAAGTCAACATGACAGTACCTAAAAATGGGAAATAAATTGCATCCCACAAGATATTCTGCCTCTGCAAGGATCAACTCTTGTTTATCTGTAACACAGTCACTTACATGCTAATAAGGTTCAGAGAAAATGAGCCAACACAGTGGTCTAGAGTCACTGGTGAGCATTCCCCCAGAAGAGAAGAATTTGAGTGGAAGCACAACTTTGCTTCATTTTAGAAAGAGAAACGCTGTAACAAGAGTTTCAAATTCTGAGAGTTCTAATCAAGCACATGGCAGACAGAAGTGAGATGGCTGTATGTGGGGGAATTGGTGGAAGACTGGCTTAGGCCAAGACAGTCAGCCTAGGGGAGAAGAAAGTAGCTGTTCCAAGCAAGCAACATGGCTTCAGATGGAGTGAGACAGCACAACAAATCAACTAGTTTAAGCTTCATCCTAAAAATAATGACAAGCTATATAAGCTACTGGAAGCACAGATAAGCTTCCAATAGCACATCGTGAGGATTATCTGAACACCTGTTAGTGTAATGCACACAGTACAAGGAGAGAGTACGTGCATAAAGCCCCATGGGGGGAGCCATCTCCAAACTCAAGATGATCTTTTCCAAATTCAATCTAATGGCATCTTCCCACTGTTTAAACAAGTCTGTCTTTGATCTCAAATACAGAAGATACTCCACAGCGGAGTCTGCAAATTCCCACTTGCACTCACCTCCCCAGCTCCCAAACAATACACCATATCCCCCTAATTGCATCCAGCTTCTTGCAGTCTTGCAGCAGTTGCTCAGCACTGCAAACCTCAATATTAGGCACTTGCACATGTGTTAGTGGTCCCTGGGATTCCCTCCTCACCTCTTTTGTCTAATTCCTACTCATACCTCACATTGCACACACTTCACAAACGTCACTTCCCTCGGAAGTCATCTCCTAACCCCTATCCTCTTATTTAGACTCACGCCACCAAAGCATAAGTGAGACACTGCAGGAACGGGTCACCAAGGAACACGTGCTTTATCTGTGTTTTATATCTTCACAACGCCTACTACGGATTTATTCAATAGCTTTTCAACAAATGCATGATACATAGGAGTGAAATAACGTAGAGCAGAAATTGAGGGAAAGGATAAACATAAAGCAATTTCAAAAAGAAAAACAAGGAGGAAGAAGAAGGATGAATCAAAGATTACCAAAGTGTGGCCAGTGTCGCGGACCACAACAGAGGGGAATGTATATCAGGGTGACAGGGAGGGGCAGGATATCTCAATATGGTAGAGCTCAGACATACACCTGGAGAGCAGATACATTTTATGGAATTGTTTGCCTCAAGGTGATAGCACAAGGGTGCAGACTACCCAGTTTTCTGACCCTTGCTTTCTCGTGGTGTGACTTCTATGAAAGCTATACATACAATGTCTCCTTCTCCTCTCTTCTCCAGAGCAGGCAGTGCTTTACCTGCCTGAATGACAGTGCTATTCACTGCTACACAGTTCCTACAGTGGAAATTTTATCCACTGAAATACTGGGAAAAAATTGGAGACTCACTTCCTCTTTCGAATGGGAGTGATGGACCAGTTAGTCCGAGTAACTATTCTATGGGCTTAGTTCTTTCAGTTTCAGAATCTACTGTCAGTAGGAGAGAGATAGAAAAATGTAGCATCCATTTTAGGTCATGGATCTATGCAAACAATATATATTTGCTGATCTTCTATGTCTTACATTTTTTCAAATAGTTTCACAGTGACACAGTAGAATTAAAAGATGTCATATGTGACACAGTAGAATTAAATGATGTCATATGCTGTCTTCCTAGATTCCCAAATTCTAGGAAGTTTCTAGAAAGTTTTGCAAACAAAATTATAAAACTAAGGAGAGAGAGAGACAGAGACAGAGAGAAATAGAGAGAGACAGAGAGAGAGAGACAGAGAGAGAGACAGAGAGAGAGACAGAAAGAGAGAATTCATATTGAATTGTGACAGGTTTACAGAGAAGATCTTCCAATCAAAGGAGAGAAGGACAGACTTCCAGGCCATGCATGGACACAGGGATGTGACACCACTCGCTTACAAAGCTGCATGCCCATGGAATGGTGAAAGCAGACACTTTATTTCAGTAGACAGTGAAGAAACAGAGACAGTGGCTCTAGTTATTTGTTCTTAAAGTTTGAAAAAAATCAATAACATCAGAGGAACAGAACACAGACTATAGCAAAGTAAAGACCTTTTGTTCTGCTTTATTCCCCCCCAAGAAAAGGAGGAGCTATGGATATATTCAATCATTGGGAATCCATAGACATCCAGAGAGTGAATGAAGAGACCAGAGGGTACCATTCATTGGGGGTCAGGTTTGAAAGAGACAGAGAAGGACAACATGAGCTAGCAGTAAGTTTAGTCTCTGTGGAGGGAGGCTTCTTGACTTTCTCTGAGTCTTGGGAAGGGCAGATGTAGCCACCCCTGGGACAGTTGAGAGAAAAGAGGAATAAAGTGGAAACAATCAAAGCAGAATGTTCTCAGGCAGGCTGGTGGCTTTCAGCTTATCTGAAAGCAATGTTTCTTCTTATATCTAGCTGTAGAATTGAACTCCCCCTTCTAGATCTAGCACAAGTGACAAGTTTATTAAAATAGAACACACTAGCTCCATTGAAAAGCTGAGTTTTAGAAAACGTGTGTGTGTGTGTGTGTGTGTGTGTGTGTGTGTGTGTATGTGTGTGTGTGAAGGGATCTAGGCATCCCAATTTGGAAACCTAAAACCCCATGAGAACAAAGTCCCATCCTAAAGATTCCACAGCTTTGCCTTCCACTCCTTTGATGCCATCTCCCTATACCCATCTTCCCTTTCTAAAACATAGCAAGGGCACAAGCATTTTTATTTTTTTCTCTTTTAGAAGTTAAACCTATGAATATCTCTTCTTTGTAAAGAATCCTACATCAGAGCCGCAAGAGCTGTGCCAAACCCAGCGACTGATCTAGTGCCACGTTTTGAGGCTGGTCTCAGTCTTGGGACACCACAAGTTGGTCAAGCGTGGGAGCTGGCAAAGTAGAAAATGATTCCCACAAGGTTTCTCATGTGAAACATTAGAACTGAAAAATCAGTTCTGTGCCATGACCTCAACCCCTTTCTTTAGATGAGACAGATGAAAGAATTTCAAATTCAGAGTGAAAAAGTTTCGTGCAAACGAAAGGCAGGAGGAACGCAATCATTGACCACAATGGTCATGGGTGAAAATCTGGAAGCACACTTTTAAATAATGACTTTCTACATGAAGCACATTAAAAATGATTTTTAAAAAAATTATCAATTTTCATTCTGCTTTCTGTTTAAAAGGTAGATAAATAAAGATAGAGAAGGAATAAGACAGTAGTTTCGTCCTAACTCAGTGTGCCAGTATCAGTTGAAAAGGGATTCCTTAAAACAAAAAAATGAAGAAACTGAGTTATAGAGAGATGCCAGCTACTTTAGGGGGGAAATGAACACAGCAGTTCTAACATATGTCTTTTGCATGATAGGTATCATCATGTTGCCCAACTTCTTGGCATTAATATTTAACATTTCAAACATTCAAAAAAGTAGAAATAACAGTTTTTAAAAATCTGTGGATCTATTGCTCTGTTTTATTCTAAAGTATGGAAAATTTCAATAGTACAATGAGAGAGAATAAATGCACAAAATAGAATAAATCGTTGGTCTTTATTGCCCACTCTTGCTTTGTGTCCCCCTAATCTCCTCTCTGTATTGCCTTCAGGAAGAATGCCTTAACATATGATAGGTTAGCCCCTTTCCTAAATAAGGATTGTTAATACTTTAATCATCTCTTGATCTAATGTCTATTATTTGATTGCATTTAACAATATCAAACTCCTGAATGCTCTCCAATGCTTTCTAGAATCTACTCCACCTGTCATTGCCCGCTATACTCATCCATGTGTTTAAGGAGACAGTTTCTCTAATAACGCTATGAATGTAAGGACCCTTCTGGGTACTCATGAGGATCCCTGCTTGCTTGTCTTATTCCAAGCATCTTGCGTTCTGTAGCATTTTGGTTTCAGTCCCCAACTGCACTATTTACTATTAGAAGGCAGAGACTGAGTAATTAAGAGCAAACCTTGGGATGTACATTTGCTTTCTGGGTCTGCCTTTGCCTCACTATGCTATTTGACACAACTTAATCTCTCTGAACATTTTCTCGATGTCATGTGGCCAGTTTTCCATGAAAAACTGCTGAATAGATTCAATAAGTCAATACCTGTGAGTAAGGCACTGAGAACTGCTGACTCGTGAGAGATTTCAATGAAGGTAAGTTGTTACTGTCATTCACGCTAATGGAGGATTAATGAGAGTAAAATAAGGACAAGGTCAGCCTCTAGGGGCCGCAGCCGTGTCACTAGAGGCTGATGCAAGAAGAAACAGAACTAGAACCTATTGGGGACTGAGGCAGCAGGTCACCAAATGCGTTCTCTAATTAGACCAGTGATGGCTACACTAGTCCCATGATGCAGCTGTCAATTGAGGCTGCCAGTACTGGCCAGGAAGAGACAGAAAGAAAAATAGGGCACCTGGCTGCAGCTCTCAGGTTTTTTAGTGGATTTAAAGTGGTGTGGGTCCTTTAAGAAGTGGGCATGTTCAGTAATGCAAATTGAATTACCTGCCCCCTCATGTTGAGAGCCTATACTCTACAGCTTCAGAATGTGCTCTAGAAACCAGATCATTTCAGAAGCAAGCAATTTAAGATAAGAATGTTAGGCTGGAGTCTGATCCAATATTATCAGTATCCTTATAAAAAAAGAGAGGGGTATTGGGACACAGAGATGGAGATAGTCACATAGTAGAGTGATCACAGTAGAGACCAGGAAAGCCAAAGTTGGCCTGCTATGGAAGCTTGAAGCCAAGGAAAATCAAAGAGGCTTCCACCAAAAGTTTACACAGGCAGAGAAGGATTCTTCTGAGAAAGCATAACTCTACCTATACTTTGATTTGTAACTTCCAGAAAAGTGAGATGATGAATTTGTATTGTTGTTTAAGTCACTTGACCTTTGCTTCATTATTATTACAGTTTTTAGAGCCTAATGCACATGGTTAGATAGAATACTAATCAAGTCTTTGCAACAGCATGATGTGCATTAAGCACTGTGCTTTTCTTTTTTCTTAGATTTAATTTCCATTTTAATTGACAAAATTGTGTACATTTATGACATATGTGATGTTTGCATGAATGTATATACATCTAACAATGATTAAACCAAATTAATTTTCTTATTTACTATCTCACATGCCATTTTTCTCCCTGTGGTGAGAAAATTGAAAATCTGTTCTTTGCAATCTTTATAAAATATGATGCATTAACTCCAATCACATTTTACAATAGCTCTCCTGAACTGATTTCTCTCATGTAATTTCCTATCCTTTGACTAACATGTGCCCAGTCCTGTGTGTATCTATCTGTTGGTGATCATTGCTCTACTCTATGGCTAAGTCATTCTTCTAGGTCTCTGTATTCGATCTCCAAAGTTCTCTCCATTGTGATTTGTCACTGAAATTTAAGAATGAGGTTCTAATAGTGAGATCAAGCAAGCATCCTGTGGTTGACTTCTAACATGGTAGAAGTCACTAGTAGTAAAGGACAGAGCCAAAACATGCCCACTTTGCTTGACTGGGGACCCACAATCACTACACATTGCTCCCGTGGGGTACACAGTGTCACTGAGGAGAGTCGAGCAAGCTGCCCAATATAGGAAGGCCTTTGCCCAATACATTGTATTTACTTGTAAACAGGCAATTCTTGCAATTGGTGTTCTCTTTGTTTCAAACTGAGTTACAGGGATTTTTTGATTTTGTCTTTATTTTTTTATTATTTATTATTTATTCAATTGTGTGTGTATGTGTGTGTGCACGTGTATATATGTATATGTGTGTATGTATGTGTGTGTGTAGAACCACAGACGAATTCGGGAACCACCATGGACCACCTCCATCTCCTCCTTGTTTACTCTACCCCGGGATTCACAGGCTCCACCCTACCAGGACCAGAAATGCAGGCCGCCCCCACTTCTGCCCAGCGTCTATACGTGGGGTCTAGGATCCAAACTCAGGACCTTCTGCCTGTAAGGCAGAGGGCTAACCCCTGAGCCACTCTCCAGCCCTGATTTTACCTTTAAATTTCTGCTTGCCTTCAACTTCCCCAGAGGTGCTGCTGATCATTCCTGCCTCCCGACAGTGCAGTGTTTTAGTTCACTCCCCCATAAAACTCATTATGGACATTCTCTGTTGCTTATACTAACATTAACTTGTACATTGAGAGCTCATTCTATGTACAATAAACAGATATTTTCTTGAATCAACTGTTTAGTTTAAAATTAGTTTGACACATTTTGACAGACTTAAATGAGCAGTATTAATAAAAACAAAATGGATATGGTTTGAAATAAGATTTGATATCTATCCTTCTTGACTTTTATCTGGACTATCTTTCAATATGTAAAATAAACCCACATATCAAAGAGTCAGACAAAATGATATCTTCTCTAGACAACTAACAATCTTCATAAACTATAGAGTAACCAAAATCTGATTTTCTTATTCTTCTCTTCAGAGATCACATTATGTTAATTGTCTTTTTTCTTCTATTAGAATCCAGACTTCTAGTAGGACAAATAATAATATATATGTATTTCTTTTCTGTGGAATTCCATGTATGGTTTTAATAAAATATATGTAAGTTAAATGATTGAATTAAAGAAAAAATGTCTCTTTCTACCCCAGATGCTCATGGTCCAGAGAGGACACATTGCTTCTCAGACCCCAGGTCACCCACTTGTCCCAGCTCCTCCCGAGTCCAAACAAAACCCAAGCAAAGTTCTAGGGGACAAAGGCCATACATCTGAAGTCTTATAAAATCATCCTATCACATGGGAGAGATTCTTCACATCCAGCCCAAAGATAAGTAAACCCCTTTTTACCATCCTGTTCCCTTCAATTATTTGTCACTGTAAATTAACTTTTCCATATAGCCACTCCCAAAATATATACAACTTCAGGGACTATATGACTCACCTCCACATATCACCAAGGTACTGAATTGTAAAAGTGTGCTACCATACTAATATTCACCCCCTGTCCACTAAACCTGACTCAATTGATGTACTAACAGTATAATAGTCTCATCTAGGAAATAACAATAATAACAGACAAGCATACCCAACTCCAAGGCAAACACTAATAATAACTACTTGAGAGTAGTAATGCCAACTAATTTAGTTCAGTGAAAAACAAGCAGAAACTGGAAGAGGTCTTAAGAGATAAAACAACAATGCCCAAGTCAAAGTGCAAATCCATGAGAAACTAAACCCAAGAAAACAAATCTCCTACCAAAAGAATTAGCCCCATAATGATAGATTCCAACTAGAACAAATTCACAGAAAATAGCCAAGAAAGCCATACCCAAGATAACAATTTTCAAAGCATGACCATTACTGTGATCAGTATACTATGAAAGAGGAAATCTGGGAGGAGTTAAATAATCGCATCAACCACTTTGAATAGGAACACAACCAGTTCAAGAAACAAAAATAGACAGAGCAGTTAAAACAGTCTCAAGCAGTGTTTAAAATTGAACTAAAAGACAAGTTATCTTCAACCCAGAACTCAACAGAAAGTCTTATTTGCAGAACTAATGAAGCAGAAAATAGAATTTCAAATCTTGAAGACATTAACCAGCTCAATGGAAGAGGTTGTTAAAGCCAAAAAGATTCTTGAGAGAAATATTCAAGTTATGGGACACCATGAAGAAGCTTAACATGTGCATCCATGGAATACCAGAACAAGAATCCCAAAATGCCACACCTAAGAAATTTTTCAAATTATCATAAAGGAAAACTTTCTTCATCTAAAGAATGAGAGGCCAATCCAAATACAATAGGCATTCCACACCCCAAACAGATATGACCAAAATAGAAACTTGCCATAGCAAATAATAGTCAAAACACCCCACGTTCAAGTTAAAGAAAAGGGGCTGATTGCTTCAAGGGAAAAAAAAAGTCACTTTAAAAAAATTTTTTTATTATTTATTCAATTGTGCATGCGTGTATATGTATGTGCATGTGTGTGTGTGTGTGTGTGTGTGTGTGTGTGTGTGCGCGCGCGCGCGCAAAACCATGGGCGAACTCAGGAACCACCCATGGACATCTCCACCTCCTCCTTGTTTACTCTGTCCCTGGATTCACAGGCTCCGCCCTACCAGGACCAGAAACGCAGGCTGCCCCCACTTCTGCCTGGCATCTATACGTGGGATCTGGGATTCCAACTCAGGACCTTCTGCCTGCAAGGCAGAGGCTTAACCCCTGAACCACTGCTCCAGCCCCAAAACAAGTCACTTTTAAAGGTAAACCTATTAAAATAACAAATGACTTCTCAACGGAAACAATAAAAGCAAGAAGAGCTTGGAGAGACATACTTCAAGTATTGAATAAACAAAAGTGTCAACCCAGGCTGATATACCTTGCAAAACTATCAGTCACAATCAAGGGGGAAAGAAAAGTTTTTCAGCCCAAAGACAACTTGAAGGCTTACATGTCTACCAAACCAGACCTTCAAAAAATGCTAGAAATGTTACTCAAGCTTGAAGAAAAGAACAAGTGTATCCAGGAGGACAGAAGGGAAGTATAATACTACCAAACCTAAGGCAAAATAATACACTTACGAAAGCCACTAAACATAAAAAATGTCCGGAAATAAAAAATTATCTCTCCATTATAACATTAAATGTCAATGGAATTAACTCACCAATCAAGAGACACAGATTACAAACTTGGATTAAAACTCACAACAATTAAAAATCACATCAATCTGCTGCCTTCACGAAACTCATCTTACCTCGAAGATAAGCAAATCCTAAAAATAAAAGGCTGGTCAAAAATTCTGCAAGGTAATGGAACCATGAAACAGGCAGGGGTAGCTATTATGCTATCGGACAAAGTGGACTTCAAACCAAAAAAAAAAATCATTAGAGACACAGATGAATACTACATTTTAGTCACAGGTACAATTTACCAAGAAGACTTCACAATACTGAACATATATGCACCAAATACGGGCCCCCCCACATTCATTAAGCAAAACCTACAGTGTCTAAAGGAAGAAATCAATTCCCAAACGATAATTCTTGGGGATTTCAACACTGCCCTCTCAGCACAGGATAGATCAACAGGTAAAAAACTTAACAGAGACACATTGGAACTTAGTCAAACTTTTACTGAAATGGATCTTACAGATCTCTATCTAACTTTTCATCCACGCACCAAAGAAGACACATTTTTCTCAGCAGCACATGGAACTTTCTCCAAAATAGACCACATATTGGGCTACAAACAAATCTCCACATATACAGGAAAGTTGAAATTCTAGCCTGTACCCTATCAGACCACCATGGTCTAAAACTTGACATCCACAACACAATAAACAACAGTAAATACACTAACTCCCAGACTCTAAACACTATGATGCTGAGTGATATTTGGATTCAAGAAGAAATTATAAAGGAAATTCTAGATTTCCTGGAAATGAACAACAATGAAAATACAATTTATCAAAATCTTTGGGATACAATAAAAGGTGTCCTAAGAGGTAAGTTCATAGCTCTTAATGCCTATATCAAAAAAAAATAGAAACATCACAAATAAATAACTTAACAATGAAGCTTGAAGGTTTGGAGACAAAAGAACAATACGATCCCAAAAGCAGTAGAAGAGAGGACGTTAGCAAAATAAGGGGAGAAATATCCGAAATTGAGATAAGGGAAATGATACAGAGAATCAACTAGTCAAAAAACTGGGTTCTTTGAAAAAGCCAATAAGATTGATACACCCCTAGCTAAATTAACCAAAAACAAGAGAGAGAAAACCCAAATTAACAAAATTAGAAATGAAAATGGAGTTATCATTATTGATACCCAAGAAATTCAGAGAATTATAAGGTCATATTTCAAAAACTCTGTGAAATTTGATAACACAAAAATGGAAGAATTCTTAAGAAAGCACAACTTACCTAAAATGAATCAGGAAGTTTTGAATTATTTAAATAGTCCTATAACATGTGAGGAAATCAATGAAGTAATCTCGAATCTTCCCACCGAAAAATGTCCTGGACCAGATGGATTCAGCACAGAGTTCTACCAGACACTTAAGGAACAAATAACACCAATACTCCTTAAACTGTTTCATCAAATAACAAAGGAAGGAACACTACTAAATTCTTTCTATGAAGCTAATATCGTCTTAATCCCAAAACTTAATAAAGATACACTTAAAAAAGAAAACTACAGGCCAATCTCGCTGATGAATACAGATGCAAAGATTCTCAACAAAGTCTTAGCAAATTGGATTCAAAAACATATAAAAAGATCATTCACGGGGATCAAATAGGCTTTATCCCAGGCACACAAGGTTGGTTCAACATACGCAAATCAATAAATGTAATTCATCGTAAAAACCAGTCCAAAATTCAAGACCACATGATACTCTCTATATATGCAGAAAAAATTTTTGACAAGATCCAACAGCCTTTTTTGATCAACACCCTAGAGACAGTTAGAATGGAAAGAACCTTTATCAATATAATAAAAGCTGTCTACAACAAGTCAACAGCAAGTATTATGCTCAATGGGGAAAAACTTGAAGCATTTCCGCTTTGATCAAGAACGAGACAAGGCTGTCCACTCTCACCACTTCTATTCAATATTATACTTGAAGTCTTATTTGAAGCCATAAAACAAGACAGAGAGATAAAAGGGATTCAAGTCGGCAAGGAAGAAGTCAAGTTATTTCTATTTACAGATGACATGATCATATACCTGAGTGATCCCAAAAACTCCACTAGGAAACTCAGGGAACTAATACAGAAGTTCAGCAGAGTGGCAGGATACAAAATAAATGTACAAATATCAATGGCCTTCCTCTATGCCCAGGATGAAAGAAGTAAAAACTTAAGAGAAAATTGTTTCTCTTAAGAGAAACAATCCCATTTACTATAGCCCCTAAAAAATGAAATACCTTGGTATAAACCTAACCAAGGAAGTAAGAGACCTTTACAATTAAAAACTTTAAAACCCTAAGGAAAGAAATTACAGAAGACACCAGAAGGTGAAAAGCCCTCCCATGTTCCTGGATTGGCAGAATCAATATCATAAAAATGACCATCCTCCCAAAGGCAATATACAGATTCAATGCTATACCAATCAAAATCCCAAAGCAATTCTTTTAAAAAGTTGACCAAACAATCTAAAATTCATATGGAAGCACGAAAGACGCAGGATAGCAAAAACAATCCTGAGTAACAAAAACACTGCTGGAGGTATCAACATACCAAACCTTAATCTATACTACAAATCCATAGTTATAAAAATAGCCTGGTACTGGCTTCAAAATAGACACACAGATCAATGGATAAGGATGGAAGACCAAGATATAAGCCCACACATCTACAGCCATTTGATCTTTGACAAAGGGGCCCAGTGGAAAAAGAACAGCATCTTCAACAAATGGTGCTGGCAAAACTGGATGTCCACATGCAGAAGATTAAAACTGGACCCGTACTTGTCATCATGTACAAGAATTAATTCCAAATGGATCGAGGACCTCTATATAAGGTCAGAGACTATAAAAACCTTAGTTGAAAGTGTAGGTAACTCCCTGGAGCTGATTGGACTAGACCAACAGTTCCTAAATGGAAATCCAATAACACAGTCACTGCAACCAACACTCAACAGGGGGATCTTATGAAATTAAAGAGCTTCTGTTCAGATAAAGAGATTGTAGCTGGAGCACAAAGGCAACCCACAGAATGGGAGAAAATCTTCACTAACCACATATCTGATAGAGCTCTATTATCCAGAGTGCACAAAGAACTTAGGAAACTAAACACCAAGGAAACAAATGGCCCAATTTAAAAAAATGGGCCTTGGAAGCTCAAAAGAAACTTTACCAGGGACAAAATGGAAATGTCTAACAAATTTCTTAAAAAATGCTCCACATCCTTAACCATCAGGGAAATGCAAATCAAAACTTCCCTGAGATATCATCTCACCCCGGTCAGGATGGAAAAAATCCACAATACAAACAACACCAAATGCTGGGGAGGATGTGGTGAGAAGGGAACTCTCCTACATTGCTGGTGAGAATGCAGGCTCATACAGCCACTCTGGTGACAGTCTGGTGATTCTTAAAAAAGTTAAAGATTGAAAGATGACTCTGCTATTCTACTTTTGGGAATATTCTCCCAAACAGCAAAAATTCACCTCAATGGCACAAGCACACATGTTCATAACAGCACTGTTTACAATAGCAAAGTCATGGAATCAACTCAAATGTCCAACAGTTGATGAGTGGATAAGGAAAATGTGGTACATTTATACAATGGAATACTACTCAGCCATCAAAAAAATGAATTAATGAGATTTACTGGGAAATGGATGGAATTAGAAAAAATTATATTGAGCGAAGTATCCCGACACAGAAAATTATGCACCGTATGTACTCCCTAAACAATGGATCCTAGTACCAAACCCACTTAGTGACACACTCAAAGATAAATCTCTGTAATACCTACGGTAATTGCAAAGATTATAAACATGAGGAAAAGGGAAGGAGGTACCCACCAGAAACAAGGAGAGAGGGGATCATGCTACAATAGAGAAAATAAGCCACCATCAAGTACTTCAAGTAAGTAGTGAGACATCTGGTTAAGCTCACAGACTTTTTTTCCTGGTCACTTGCAAACTGATGGGGTTTATCTCACCAGTCAGGAAGGGCATAGAGCCTGGCAGATATCTGGTAACCATACTGCAAATGGGAGACAGACCCCCCCACCGCAGTCTCCCACTCTTATTCCATCTACCTTTGAATCTACTCTTATAGTAAGACTCTATTTTAACAGCTTTTTATCTCTGGCTAGAAGGTGACATCCAAAACCTATTAGGATGGAGCCAAGAGCAGTGCAGGAGCAGCAAAACTGGAAAAAAACTAACAAACCATATCAGAACATCAGAGACCCTACATCAACCACCCGGAACCAGGCCAGCCTAATCTCTCCTCATCCTAAAGCTCAAGGAAATTTGCAGAAGAGAGGATGGTAAGATTGTAAGAGCCTAAAGATGGGGAGGAGCAATGATATGCAAGATACTCCACACAAATTAGGGCTGAAGTAATCACAAAAGGACTTTGCATGACGTGCACAATGACCAACATAGCATTGACCCCTGCAAAGTCTAGCATGTATCACAGGCACTAGGACACTTAGAGGCAAAGGATTAACAGCCACAATAATGTTCCTATACTAAAGGGGAACACAAGAAAGAGCTCTAGGCAATACTACTGAGTTCTTACACCTCATCAGAAGAGGAGGACCCAGAGGGAATTTGACGTGCACACTAATGGATGCTCCAGGGATGGGGAGGAGGCTGCTGGGAGAAAGGGAGGGAGGAGGGAAAGGAAGGGGAAAAGGGGTAAGGGAGCAAGGTGATCCAGGGAGGGGTGGAGGAGGGAGGGGGCCGGGGTACCTGTTAAGTTTGTATAAGTGGAAAAAATAAAAAAATTTAAAAAAGAAAAAAAAAAGAAAAATGTGCTGAATGAGTAAATGAATAAACAAATATTTCTGCATTTGTGAATCATTGTTTAGATACTTCAAGTTCCTTCTCTTGGAAAATTTAAATTCAGAACTCTTAATAGCTAATTAAATTCTCTCATTGGTTTAGACATTTTGTACCTTAACTTTACACATTAATAAAATAATGTTTCAGTATTTTTGTATTTAAAATTATTATCACATATTCAATGTTTTATTTATAGACATAATACTCATCTCTTAGAATATTTAGTGCTAAGGAGACTCTTGTCCCTGAGAGCATATAGTATAATTTATGTGTGATTGTCTCAAATAACTGAGATATCTATTACAGGAATCTTAAATAACAAGCTCCTGATGAATTTAAATGCTGACAGTTTATCAACTAATTGGCAGAGAGTTGCTAGAGGGCTGAGAAATGGTGAAGGTGTTATGAAGGACAGCCAATCCCAAATCAATCAGAACTGTAGAGAAATAGCTCTTTCAGTGTAAGTCAATATAATTAGATTTGTCCTTATTTGATTTACATATAATAACTTTTTAGAAATTTCCTTAACGTGGGCAGTGGAGATGACTAAGTGGTTAAAGTCTTGCTTTGGAAGCAAAAGGCTTTCAGTTGGGAGCCCTGAGTCCCATGTAGAAAGACTATGAGGTATGACTGTGGCCTGTAATTCTAGCCTTGAAGGAAGGAAGCTAGGGATCCCCAATACAAGTTGTCTAGCCAGACTAGCTCTCATGGGATGCTCTGGGTTTAGTTAGAGGCTAGAGACCCAGGCACACAACAATCAGGTTGGAAGAGCAATGAAGGATGATTCCCAGAGTCACCCTTGGGTGGACCTCCACAGCCACACACACTCGAGTATACTTGTATGCACACGCCAACCTATATTCACCCACCCACAAGCAAACACACACACACACACACACACACACACACACACACCATACTCACATGCACACATGAGAAGGAAAAAAAAGAAATCTGCTTAATAAATAGCAAACATATATGAATCAAGTTAATTCAAACCATTAGCATTCGTAGACTCTTCCTGTAGGTTGCGTGTTTCTTGGTTAATATCTAAATTTAATAAGAGACATTCCTAGCCAAATGACAACAGCCTTTCTTACCCCAAATTCATTGCGTGGGCCCAGTAAATTTTCCTGCATCTCCAGCCTCTGAATATGCCTGTGCTGAATCAGATCATCCCGCTCCAATCTGCTGTTCCTGGCTGGACCACTGCCTGCCTGGTGGTCCCACAGCTCCAGTTGCAAACAGAACACATTAACTAATCTTTAAACAAATAGAGGATATGTTCTTTTAAAAAATCTTTATGGAACACAGTTGTGCCAAGTTCCATGCCAAGTGACAGAATGCATTATCAGCCAAGAATTGCTTTCCAAGTATCATGCAGTCTCCAATCATGTTTCCAGGTATTGATTGAATTTTTACGAACATTTCTTCGTTGCACATACTAATGTGTCAATGTGGTATTTAACATAGGTAATAAATCCAGCCTTCCCTTATTCCCTGTCCACCTTCTGGATGTCATTATTCTACATGCAGGTCAATGTCAATGGCTTCTGCATAATAGTGAGAAGAGGCAGTATTGAGCCTTCTGTGATTTATTTAACACAAAGTCTTTTATCTGTATATATCGCATGGCTTCTTCATGTCTGAGCAATACTATGTGTATATGTTAGTGTTCTCTGCAGATAAATATTGCATTGTGTAGATGGATATTACACTGTGTACACATTTTATTTTTTCCCCTCCACTGATAGATACCTAGACTGATTTTGAAAATTAGTTATGGTGAATAGTATAACAACAAACATGAATGTGTTACTGTCTTTTTGATATGCTGATTAAGGCTCCAATCATAAGCCAACTCCAAACTTTGCATCATTAGATAGAAACTTCCAATATTTCCCCTTGTCTAAGAGGATTCTATTTTCAAGAATCATTATTTATAGTTTTTATTCTCCTTATTCTTTATATTGACTCTGGTACTAAGCATTACTTCCTTCAAAATTTCTGTAATTCTTATTTGTTAATCATCAACAACTTCTATTAAGTATTTGTGATGGTTAATCTTGTCAACTTAAGACAATGTAGAATTATCATGGAAAGACAGCTCTAGCCCTATGCATGAAGCAATTTTTAGATTTGGATTAATAGCAGTGGGAAGATCCATCCTAATTGGGGACTACACCATGTCATGATCTGGAGTGCTGGACTGAATAAACAGGAGAAAGCAAGTTGAACGCTAGTATTCCTCTCTCTCCTCACGCTCCTGCCACAATGATTTCCTGCCGTGGTGGGTTGCATACTTCACTTATAAACCCAACTAATTGGAAACTATTCTTCCTTCCACACTGTCATGGGTTGAATATAACCCTCCCCCACAGGCTCGGTATTTGAATTCTTAGTTATATTGGGAAGGTCATGGCAGCTTTAGGAGGTGAGATGAAGCCTTGTGGAGGAAAGCATGTTGCAGGGGTGGGCTTGAGGTTGGTTCGCCCCACCCTGCTTCTGCCAGCTTTCTGCTTTCGCATGTCTTCTTAGCCTCTGTGATGTCTACAAGTTTCTCTTTCCAGTATCTGTCGCATTCCATGTCTTCTCCATCCTAAGTGCCTGTCCCTTCCCTCTGGAACTGCAAGCCAAGGGAATCTCCCTTTCTGCACTAAGTTGCTTGAGTGTGGGTCTGTCTCACGGCAGCAGAAAGAGTAAGAGCCGCACAGAAGCTGCTTTTGTCAGATATTTTGCCACAGTGATGAGACCAGTGGCTAACACAGCCTCTCCCATGTGTGCTTCTTGGTCTATGATGTTGAAATACAACAAGGAAAATGAAGCAGAGAAACTGAGGCTTACACAGTACAAGGGTGGACACAAACAAGAGAAAATGAAGGGGCAAGGAAAGCATGGGAAGGTCTGGGGACCACCATTGTGAATAGGTTACTTTGGCTTTCAGGAGCCTGTCCTGGAGTCTTTATGTGACAGGCTATACTTGACCCCTTGTTCTCATGGGCTCGAATTACTACTATTTGCCATTGTCCTGACTTGATCACTATGTCCTGACATACTGATCTCTCATTCATCCTATATAGTCCCCCTAGTGTACTTTATAAGGCTTTATTGCATCATGATTGAACAAAATAAATTGCAGAGGATTCTATGTCAAACATATCAATTCTCCCCCCCCCCATCATTATCTAAACCTCTTGAAGGTACTGAGAATGACGTTGTTCTCCTGCCTGATGCCGACTCCCACATTCCTCTCCTCTGTACCTGCCTTGTTAATCTCTAACCCCCAAACCTTTCTTTTCCACATATTTTCCCTCCATTTAAACTTCAACTCAAATCTTACTTTTTTTCCCTGAAAAATTTTTGTGTCTAATTTCATATTGGCAGAGAATCTTTATCTCCAAACTTCTATGTGAACACTGAAAAGCAGCAATTTTGTTCTCCAGGCTACCCCAACCTACTGTGATTACTGCACGCTGGTCTCCAAACCTCCTTCAGAGCAGTGCCGATCACAGGGTCATTTAGTGGGCTGTGTCTGTCTCCTGAAAGCAGGCGCAGCTTTGGATTCCTTCCCCACTGCACACAGCAAGGCCTCCATGAAGCTGTCTGTGGACTGAGGGCAGGGAAGTACTCTCTTTTTCCCAAACTTTGGGTTTCTCACCTTCCTCTTCCAAAGAACAATGATCCCTAACTAAAACATAGTCTCCTGTACACTGTGTCCTCTGTCTTGGCAAATAATTCACTTTCCTGCGTCAGCTAGATAACAAAGTCGCAAACTTACAACGCCAGAGAACATGACTGCTATTCAGATTATTTTACTCAATTCGAAAAATTTCTTTCATCCAAGGCAGTATCTGAGATTACTGCGTTGGGTTTAAGTCATGAGAACACATTTTTATTCATACTAAAACACATGTGTTAACTTCCTAGGCCAAAAAATATTCTAAAATAAAGTCGTGATGATATTTTGCCATCTTCTTGCTACTCGGCCCGTCTGCCGCTGACAGCTCCCAGCAGGAGAAAACGAGGGTTAAAAATTTACCAACTGCTCAATCAATTAGCAAGAAAAATGAAGTCAACTTCCATTTAGCCCAGCATTCTAACACCAAGACATGAACAGGTAGAAGGGCCTTCCAACGAGGAGCATGTCCTGTTTTATGAAGCTAGTCTATCTTTGAATCATCTTCACCTATATTTGTCAAAGAATGAAGGTGCTGTTATTCCAATCATTTGAGATACATCAGGTATCTATCAGGAGCAAGACAAATACTCAGAAAGTAGAAGAATGAATGAATGAATGAATGATGAATGAATGAATGAACGAAATGACTGCAAATTAGTTACTGTCATATTAAGGTTCTTCTCATTATTGTTTCAAGTATATACTTCGTCTCTGATGACCAGACAGGAAATGAAAATAGTACTAAAGCACTTTCTAACTAACAGATTTTATATAAAACTCTGCTTTATGTAATCATTTAAGAACCCTATGCTGCATTAACATTAAAAATAAAAGAACAATTCAAAGTGATCAGATTCTGACACAGAGAAAGCCAGAGACCATTATGGTTAGGAAAATATGCCAAACGCAGAAAGACAAATGTGGAATTGTATGATATGTGAATTAGATCTCAACAAACCTATTTTTAGTAGGTAAACAAAGTTGGTGAAATTGTAAACTAATGAGTTGTCCTAATGTCCATGCTAATTTAGCATATGTCATATTGTTTGGAGAAATCAAATTAAAGTGATTTTTAAATTCACCTTTGCAGGATAATCTTAAGCTAAGCTAAATCATTATCTCGAGTTTTTAGACCACTATTTTCTACTTCCTATTTGCTATTCAGTTCTCCTTATAGCTAGGAATCTTTCCCTTTATCTCTCTGTACATAAATTTTGTCTATTCATCAATAAAATTTCATTGTCATTTTCTTCCATAAAGATTCAATGGAAGATACTTTCTTCACAGACATTAGCTACTTAATTATGACACTTGCTGCAATAACAAGTAATTCAAAGTGCACCTGTGCATTTCCTGTACTAGCTCAGTGGTCAAAAGTAGACCACCATTTTCTCAGAATTTCTTGCATACATCTGATAAAGGAAGATGCAAACACATACTAAAGACAGCACTTCATTTTTCATGCTGCTTCCCCGTTCTCAGACACCTATTTGCATGGGTGACTTTGATTAAAGGGTTAAGGTGTTGTGTTTACCCCCACTCCACCTCCTGCCCACTCAGCAGTACCCCAACATGGATGCACATTAGCCCTGCAGAAATGAGTGCAGGGACCAAACCAAAGGAGCCATTTGGCAAGAATGAATGCACCTGCAGTGCTGACTCAAACCTGCCTTCACTTTTAATTAGAGAGATGCAGTAGTCCCGTCTACTAATCAATGCTTATTGATAGAATGGATGCTTCTGCCAAACCTTAGTCATTTAATATATACAAAGGAAAACCTGCTGGCACAATTATATATCTATAAGTCAACTTATTTTATTGTAATTCTTTTATGAAGGAGTCTAAAACAAGTATTTTTAAAAAAAGAAAAGCATAGTATGTTTAAGTGAGTAGGGTGTTCAACTCCGTGTGTGGGTCAGTGGTGCTGGTGAAGTATGCGTGTGTGTGTGTGTGTGTGTGTGTGTGTGTGTACATATGCAGAAGACAGACAAGGATGACCATCTGGTGTTTGCTCTACATTCTCCATCTTATTCACTGAACCTGAAGTGCACCATTTCAATTAGACTGGCTGACCAGAGAGCAGGAATCCACCTGTCTCTATCCTTACCAGTGCCAAGGTTGCAGGCACACGTGGCTGTGCCCAGCCATGCCAGCTTTGAGTACTGGCGATCCAAACCAAGGTCCTCATGCTGGCGTAGTGAGCATTCTTACCCACCAAGCCAGCTTTTACAATCCTTGAATGTTCATCATTGGTCACATTTGGCAAGAAATGCACTGAATTCTTCATCCATTCGCTCATCTTCTTTTTTTTTTTAATTACTATATCCAGGGCAATGTGCTAGACTCTGGTGTCCACTAGAAAGCAGCACAGACATAGCTCTGTGTGTCACTGTGAAGCTCAGAATCTCATAAGAGAGACACATAAATAAGTAAATATAATTGAGAAGGCAGTAAGCACTGCAAAGAAAATGAACAAGACTGTTTGGCAGATAATACAAAGAGAATAATGACTTTAATTTGGGCAGTAAAAGAGAGAGCCTTGAGGAGGGAGAGCCATTTAAACAGATCATGCTTGAGAAGCAGCCGGCCCCACTGAGTATGGGAGCCAGAGTCTAGGCAGAGGCAACATCATCTGCAAAGGTCGAAGAAACCTCCACAAATGCCATGGTCAAGTTGTGTTAGATAGAGCCTCGGAGCTCATTGTGAGGAACTGGATTTCTTTCTAAACATTAGGAGAGACATTACTATTACACAGATCTGTATTGGTGTGGGCTGATGACAGATCAGACCATTGATTTATTAGAAAGGATTTTCAAGCTGCAATTCTGAAAGCAGGTGAAGGGTCACCAGATGTGTGGATGGAGTTTGTGCTGACAGACATCCAGAGAAGTTGATAGACTGAGGAGTTATCTATAAGGTAGTAGATGTGATGAAGGGATCACTCCAGGGTTCAGAACGAATCGTGAAGGAGGAGGCGAGCTGTGTCCAGGTGGAATTTGGCACCATGCCTGTGGGTGAGCAGTGTACGCATGTGCTGCGATTAAGAAGATAGGGAAAAGACACAGGGCTGGAGACGTACAGGAGAAATGGGCCTCCCTGGAGTGCCCAAGGCCCCTGTGTTCAATCCATGCACCAGCTTAAAGAAGAGCAAGTCAGCAATAAAGAAAGATTTAGGTTGGAGAGATGGCTCAGTGCATCAAGACGCCTTCTTGCAAATTTGGTGAGAAAACTGACTTGTAAATTTGTCTTACCTCCCCACCTGTGCTGTGACATGCAGATGTGTGTCCTCTCTCTCTCTCTCTCTCTCTCTCTCTCTCTCTCTCTCTCTCTCTTCTCTTTCTCTTTCTCTCTTTCTCTCTCTCTTTCTCAAATAAATAAATGAAATATTTAAAAAGAAAAACTGTATAAAGTCCAGCTTCCTCTACCTGTTTCAACCATCACTATGAATTATCTGAAAGAAGTGAACACAGGTAGACAATTACAGAAAAGTCCTGCTAGGGCAAATCTCTACACTTTTAAATCATGGAGTGTATCTGTAAGAATTAGAACTATAGAGGCCTTGAAGAAAAAAATATATAGGTGTGTGGTATAGAAAGGAATAGAAAACTATTGAAATCAATGGAAAACTGTAGTATGTAATAGAAAATTACTATTATGAAATAGTCCAATCTGAAGAAAAGTTAAAGGATGAATGATTGTACATATTTAGAATTTGGGCAGATGGCTCAGTATTTAAAGAACTTGTCTTGCAAGCAAAAAGACTTGAGTTCAGATCTCCAAATCCTAAGCACAAATGTCTTAGGACTTTTAATGCCTTGGAAGGCAGAAACTGGGAATCCACAAAGTGAACTGGCAAACCCTCTCTCAAAATCTCAATATTAGAATCCCTCTCTCGGGCTGGAGAGGTGGCTCAGGGGTTAAGCCTCTGACTTGCAAGCAGAAGGTCCTGAGTTCGGATCCCAGATCCCACGTATAGACGCCAGGCGGAAGTTTCTGATCCTGGTAGGGTGGAGCCTGTGAATCCCGGGGCAGAAGGAGGTGGAGGCATCCATGGTGGTTCCCAATTCGTCCGTGGTTCTACACACACACATACACACATGCGCGCACATACATACACACACACGCACAATTGAATAAATAATAATAAAAAATTTTTAAAAATGTTAAAAAAAAGAAACCCTCTCTCAAAGAACAAGGTATTAAAACAATTAAAGATGTTTCCCCAATATCAACCTCTGGTCTTTGCATATACACACATGTACACATACACATGAGCACACATGTTCCACACACATTCATATAAAAATGAGAAGAAATAAATAAAAATTACTATGGGTAAACAAAGTTTTCATGTTATTTATTAAATCTTATTCTCTCCAAAAATTATTTGTACAATAAGAAACTCAGTGCTTGCTCAGCTGAAATGGTATGTTTTCCTAGTTTTTCATATATAATAGGTTAGGCAAGTTTATTATCTCAAGGGACTTTAAGTGTGTTTTCATTAACAAATGTGTGTTTTCTTTAATGAGTGTAGAAGAAAATAAAGGCAAATAGGAAAATAGCTCTTGTCAAGTAGTTAACAGCAATTTCTATAAACCCCAGTTTTAAGAGTATGTGTATGATACTTACATTTAATTGATATACTTAATGTAATGAAATTTTCAACAGAAGCCACAAGGTGAATTGTTAGAAAATCTAACTCGAACAGAAAAAACAGTAAAGAGTTTAGTCTGGGAATGAGGAATAAGGTTTAGTGAATTGTGTCCAGAATCAATAGCTTTAATTTCCTTTGTCAGGGCTGGAGAGGTGGCTCAGGGGTTAAGCCTCTGCCTTGCAGGCGGAAGGTCCCGAGTTCGGATCCTAGACCCCACGTATAGACGCCGGGCGGAAGCGGGGGCGGCCTGCGTTTCTGGTTCTGGTAGGGCGGAGCCTGTGAATCCCGGGGCAGAGTAAACAAGGAGGAGGTGGAGGCGTCCATGGTGGTTCCCGAATTCGCCGGCGGTTCTACACACACATACACACACACATACACACACATACACATGCGCACACACGCATATACGCACAATTGAACAAATAATAAATTACAAAAATTTTTTTAATTTAAATTTCCTTTGTCTTATCTCTACATGTGTAAAATGATGATATGGTAACCCTATCTCAAGATGCTATAAGAGATTAAAACAGGTAAATATATGCAAATGTAGTACTGAGCATCAGTTATTCCTCTAAACAAAAAGCATTATATGTATATAGTATCAAAAAAAAAAACCCAACCTCATGACCTACATATGTAGTGCAAATAAGTTACAATAATTATGTAGTAAAGTATTAAACATGGAATATAAGTATTTTTGTCTACTTTTTTTTAGTGCAGTTACATGAAAGTATATTGTGGAAAAGAAAAAGTGAATAAAAGAATATCCTTCTTATGTAACATATTCTAGCAGAAGAAGACAAAAAGCATAAGTATATAATATTTAAGTGTTAGAAATGCTACCTAGAAAAATAGAGATATTGGGTAGCTGGAGAAGACATCTGATCAGAATTGATATTGGAGCAGAGATTGTAGAAAGAAAAGGCTTTTGACAGGGAAGAAAGAACTTAGGCATGTTACCTGTGAGGTAGAAGCAAGCCTGGTGTGTTCCATGAGCCTTAGATGGGCAATATAGATACTTCAGCAGGAAGATTCAGGTGAGATGAAGTCAAAAGAAATAGATCAGGAGGTGCCAATCTGGAGAGAGCCCAGGACACATCATGGAGCTTTGCAAATGATGTCACATCTTGGCATATTATTTATATAGAATGAATTTTAGTGAATTTGGGCAGAAGAACAACATTAACGGAGTTATATGCTAGAACTGTCGCTCAGAATGCAGGCTAGGAGTCATAAGAAGCTAAAGCACAAATTGCAGTAAGATATGTTTTCAAAAATAAGGTCAAGGATTTTTGAATATAAGATGAAGGGAAGGGAGTGATTAGAAGTTTGATTATCTTTTGAAGATAAATCAAACCTTTTTTGAAGAATCTCTTGGAATTAGGAAACAAGAAAGACAAGTGGAAAGTATGAAGATAGATCACATTTGGAGATTTTGCAAAAATGGCCAGAAATGAAATGGTAATTGTTATGAGGTGTGAGACAAAGAACAGAATTTTGTTAAGAAGAGAAATATTGTAGCATGTTCTTATGCCAATAAAATTATCCAGTAAGAAAGGAGGAAAAGTGATATAAGAAAGAACAGACAATTGCCAACAGAGAGACGAACACAACTCTAAAGGTATGATTCATCGAAAAGCCTCAGCTGAGGTAGGGGCACCTCACCATCACTTGGCATTATCATTGGAAAGTTTGGATATATGAAGTTTACACTGTATGAATGTAAAGAAGTATGTGAATAGATAGTAAGAGCACAGGGATCCATATTCTCATGGCCTATATTTCTTTATAACATAAAAATAAAGTACATCAAAGGAAAATAAGACGGATGCTAGAGTTTTGTGAGAGAGATGACAATAGCATATTTTTCCCAAGGAGAGTAAGGAAGTGAATTAGCCGAGGAAATTTGTAAAGGTTACATACAGCCTCAGGCAGGCACTGATGGTGAGAGGAGTTGTCTACTTCCTTTAACTTATTTCAGCTGCTTGAAAAAGAAGATGAGAGAGGGCACATGTTGAATTGAACCAGTGTCGATGCTTTGACAAGTGATTACAATGGAAAGATACTGAGTCCAAATAGAAAAATCAAAGCAGGTTTCTTGACAGCAGAGATGGATTTGTAATAGATTCTGGATTTGTATAGCATCTGAATGATCAAAGTATTTGTTTGGTTTTCCAAATAGACAATTTTTAAAAAAGGAAGTGAGGTGTTTGAGAGTCAGGAATATAGGGATCTTATCAGGTATGTGTTATATGGATACATTTTAATGGAATGGGCAGAAGTGGATGGTAATGTAAAGGAATAAAAGAGAAGAAAGCTCCACCTCATAGGAAGGACCATCTTTTAGTGGTTTCTGATCTTAGTTTTCTCTAACAAAACTTTGGTGACCTTGACCACTGTTTTAGATAATATATGAAAAAAATCATGAAGTTCTTATTGGATATAATACATTGCTGGTCTCAGCTCATGATCCCATGCTGTGGTACTGATTGACATGCTGGACTCTGGTTGCACACATACACATACAACTCAAAAATATGTCTGGATTTGAAAACCTGCAATGAACTTAAGATTAAACTAAGATAGAAAGAGAAAAACAAAACAAATGAACACAAATGAAATGTGTGTTCTTTTGGGCAAGATTCAGCTTTAATTGTACCATGAAAGTATCAAGATGAATTGAAAATAAAAATTGATTAGCCAGCAATGCAGCAGAAAGTAGACTTTCGAATAGGTGAGTTTTCCTTCTAATTCTTATTTTAAAATAAGTGCTTTTATGTCCACATGATATCAAGCAGAATATGATTAATACTAGTTCATGTCTTATAATAAATCAAATGTCATGTCCTTATTCAGCTTTTTGGTTCCACCCACCATCTTTAACACATTCTATTAATGGAGATAAGAACTACAGACAGAAAAAGTTTTCCTACAAATACTCAAAACTTCTGAATGATTCAACTACCAATGATTCATCGAAGAAAAATATTTGGTTTTAATATATTGGGATTTATATGCCTTTTAACAATATGAATAAGTTGGATTGGTGAGATGGCTAAATGAATAAGAGCATCTATGTGCAGACCTAGTAACCTGGGTTCCATTCACGAAACCCACATAGTGGAAGGAGAAAATCTAAGAGATGTCCTCTAACCTCCATATGTTTGACATAACATGCATGTACCTTCTCTCTCTCTTTCTCCATATCTCTCTCTCTCCTTCACTCAAATAAATAAATAAAATATGTTTTTAAAGAAATATGAGGAAGGATTAGGATTGCATTCAGTTTTAGTTTTTTTTTGCACTGTAAGCTCTAAAAACCAAACGTGGTGTCTTGGTACTCCACAAGCTGAAACAGCAAGCTGGTGAATTCATGGCAGCATGGGCTACATAAGCAGTGAGGTCTTTCCTCAAAAAAAAATTAAAAATAAAAAATAAAATACAATCTTAGGAAAAGTGTGTTATGTAAATCAGAATAATCAATATTCTAAGAATAACTTTCCTAATAACCTATGCTTTTATTTTTTGCATGATATTCTTTTACCAAATACACAGTACACAATTTATTTACCATTAAGATGAGAAAAAATCTAAACTGTATTTCCTTATTAATGACTTCTTTTTCTAAAACAATTCTAAATGGCAAGTGGAAATTGTATACTGAATAAGCAATCAAATTATCGCCCAATGCTACTATTGTCCAAATATTTTAAGAGAAATTTAAAGTCATAGAGAAGGTATGTCATGAGAAAAGAATAATTGAAAAAATGTGTTATTTAATGTGCACAGTATAAATATGAGGAATTACTATTTGGTGACATTAAGAAGAAATTCAATCTGAGAGGCCAAAGCACCTTCTAATATTGTTTAGAAATAAAGAATTGATGAGTCTGGTAACGTAGCTCAGCAGGGTAAGGTGGTGACCAGCCACAGACTGGGCCGCCTGAGTTCAATCCCTGGAAGCCTCATGGTGAAAGTAGAGAAGTGACTTCCTAAAGCTCTTCTTTAGCCTCTTCCCATACATCATGGAATGCATTTTGGCTTTTTTCTCTCTCTCAAACATATAATAAACAAAATTAAAAAGAAAGAATTTAAGCTACAATGAACATAGGTGAATAAGTGTCTTTGTAACAAAATGTAGGGACTTTGGGAATATTCCCAGGAGTGGTATAGCTGGGTCATGTGATAGCTCCATTTTTAGTTTTCTGAGGAACCTCCACGCCTATCTCCAGGCTATTCTAGTTTACACTCCCACCTGCAGTGAATAAGTGTTCCTTTTCCTCCACAATCTCGCCAGCATTCTCTGTTGTTTGTGTTCTTGGTCTTAGCTATTCTGACTGAGGTCAGGGAAGTTGAGCATTTTTTACAATATTTGCTTGATATTTCAATTTCTTTTTGAGTGAAGTCCCTGTTTCGTTCCAGAGCCCATTTTTAATTGGAATGTTTGCTGTCTTGGTGTTTAGTTTTTTAAATTCTTTATATACTCTGGAAATTAATCCTTTGTCAGATTCATAGCTAACAGTTCTATACACAATGGTGAGAAAATGGATCAGCCAACGTGCCCATCAACAGAGGAATGGATAATGAAAGTGTGGTATATCTATGCAATGGAATATTACTTAGCCATCAGAAAGGATGAGATTATGGAATTGGCTGGTAAATGGATGAAACATGAAAATTTAATATTGAGCAAGGTATCTCAGACACAGAAAGTTAAGCACCACATGTTCTCTCTTATATGTGGATGCTAGCACTGATATTCTTGTCAGTGTATTTGAATTGGAATTATTGTAAGAGCCAGAAAATTCAAAAAGGACCAATGAATGGTTAGAGTGAAACTTTTTAAAGGGGATATTTATGATACCATGACAAATAGGGTGAGGGAGGGAATAATTGGGGAAAATACATAGCAGAAAATGAGGAAATGGGAGATAGGAGGGACAGAGGGACTTAAAGAAAAACCCTAAGATTGTGAGAAGTAACCCCAAAGGAACCCAGTGACAAAATTATGCTAGAAGTAACAGGAATGTGACACTTCCTGGTAAATTGTTGGTCAGAGAGGTCTCAAAGGCCCCCAAACATGGCTTTTGCCATTGCTCTTGGTTGCTCTCCAAAAAACTGTCAGCTAGACCTTCTTATTGAAGATGTAACTCATATGGATCACAGAACATGGACAAAATAACATCAACTGAAACTAGTTTGAGAACTTCCTTCTTGCTGGAAAACTTACACAGTACCAAGCAATACTGTCGAAGCTTCTGAGGCAGAGAAATAATCACAGGCTTCATCAACTCCAGAGATCTGTAAGTTGCAATAAAAATCACCATGGCAACAGGTGACCATCAGTGTAATAGTGGAATAAATATCAAGGAGATAACCAACAGCTTTCTCATTGAATTTAAGACGCACTTGTCAGAATGAACACATTCCTATTAACTAGAACAGGAACACAAAAACAGGGAAGGAAATAGAACAATAGGGAAAAAAGGCAATAAACCTATAGACAGGAAGACAGTACACCAAACTGCTCTGCAATTAGTTGTTATTATTCCCATAGATTTGAAAAACACTTAACACTTAGCCTAGAGGTCTTCTTCTACAAAATAAATAGAGGATCTCAACACCCTGACAGTATACAGTCTAAGGTAACAGAAGAGCAGTGAAGTAGACAGCAATGGCCAGCCATAATGCAGAATACCAGCGACTCAGCAAGACTCACCCAGAATCAAGCCAACCTAATCTCTCTCCATGCTAAGGCTTTGGGAGGAAGAGGGGGATGTGAGGCTTTTGAGGAAGAGGGGGATGTGAGATTCTAAGAACCTAAAGATGGGAAGGTTTACTGTTGGACAAGACATTCCACTCAAGGCAGGACTGCTACATCCAGGAACTCACTGCAGTGAGACTTGTCCTTACCAGACCTACATAATGACTGACATACCAACATTGCAAGAGAGATAAGAACATACAATGGAAACCTTGGGGAATAGAGCTGTAAGAGTGAAGGAAAATGCCCCTATCAGTGGGGTGGCTGAAAAATAGGCAACCTGACATGCACAGAGGTCTGAACCATCACAAGAGTAGACTAGCCAGAGGGAACCCTGGGGTCCATAGAAGCGGTCAGGTAATAGGGTGGGAGGGAATGGGATGGATTGATGAAGGGAAGAGAAGGGGACAGGAGGAAAGGGAAGATTAAGGGGGATGGAGAAAAGCAGGGATAAATCCTCAATATGTTCGTAAAACTAGAAAAATAATCAAAAAAAGAAACAAGCAAACAATAAAAACTAAATATAAAAAAGAATTTGATAAGCAGATAAATGATGCCTGCATATATAAATAATGTCAATTCATATTCTTGGAAAATATTTTAAGAAAAATAAAAGATTCCACACATTGAAAAATATGCATTGTGTAAATTGTAGCTAGATATTTACTGAATATACTATAAATTGATGTTCAGAATAAAAGACTTAACTAGCTTGAACATCAACATCTTTTCTCAACAGAAGAGTCTTTTGTGTGTTTCATGATTTTATGAATTTAATTTTGGCTGAGTTAAAAGAATGGATCAAGGAAAGCCTCTCATTATAGATGTTCATGGTCTACAGAATAGTGAAAGAAAAGATCTGGAATGAAGTCTGACACCAGGCAGACACAGGGGAGTAGGGGGACAAAGCAATGTGTACTAAGGAAGGTAACACTCAGATAGGGCTGGGAAGACTGCTCAACTCCCTGGAGACTTCAGAATGCTCATGGTGATTTTTGTGGTCCTGCAATGTGTTGTGACTTGGATCACTGGCAAAAGTTTGAGTTAGAAGAATATTAATAATCTTCTGACTGAAGAGCGTGAGGTCACCAAACAAATCAGGATCCAAAAAGTATAGAAAGAAATTCTCATTTCCCTTGAGCCAATGACATCAATATCCATAAAAAGACCCACCTGTTGCTAGGAATAAGGAGTATAAGTAGAGAGGAAACTGTTCTGGTTGAATTCTAGAACATTCTTTTCTATAAAACTAATTTTTAAGACTGGTTGGTTTAATTGGACTTGTCTGGGTCACAGAGCAAACTAATAATCAATTCTACTGAAAACATAGAAATCCTCTTTCTTTGAAATGGTTAATATCTGCCTTAACATCTCCAACTGTCCCTGTGCTTGTTTTTATTATTCTTTTTCACTCTCTCATATTGAATGAATTGTTGGTATCTTATAATAATATCCATGAGTATCTATTCCCAGCCATCAATCTTCTTTTGTTTGTAGGTTTTTAGATGCATCTTCTACCATTATCTTATTCTGAAGATGATTTTAGGCACTCTATCTTTTTATTTCTCTAAAAGATTCCTATATAATTTCCTGTTGTTGCAGTACTTTCTCTCTATCCCCTCCTCTTCATCTTCTTCTCACTTTCCCCTGTCCTTTGATATTGCAGAAATCTAGTTTTTTAATCATATGATCCAATAGCATTTACTGTGGTCTAGATTGTGATGATTATTTTCCTTTGTTTTCATTTAGCAAGATTTCTCTGTCTTTGGTTTCTATATGCATAAATCTTGATAATGGAGAAGCTTGATAAAATTTAATTCTGTGTACTTATCTATGTAGTCCTATCAAAAGATAAAATGCTGAGTGATCCTCTGTCATCTTAGCATGCATGTACAATTGCTGCCTAGATTGTTTATGTTATGCTTACATTAGGAGTTATAGAATAGTGATTCATGCTCTGAGCATTTCATGTTCATCTATCAGCTTAAAAATTCCACTCCTATGTGGATATCCTGAAGCATAATTTTTATGGAAAAGATTGGATGAATAATTCTTATTTTTATATTGTTCCAAGATATTGAATTAATAATACTTTCATGAGTACCTAAAGATTTCTTTTCTTGTGGGTTGGTGGGGAACACAGAAGGTACTTAGTCTTATGAATTTGAAGATTTATATATACTTGATGTATTTTTCTGCAGAGCATCCATTGTTTTCATAGTTGTTCAAAACATCTCTTTTGGTCCACTGAACACCTCTTTGCATTCATTCCAGATTCATTCAGTGATGACCCCACACACCGTGAGTGTGTCTTTTTCTTTCTGCTTGATGAATGCTCCAATTTATATTTATATTTCCCATGACAGACTTGAAATCAGCTTCTTTCATTACTCCCAGTTATGAAAGTGGAAAATGACATTGAAGAAACATGATCACGGTGCTTGGATTCTATCTCTCAAGTTCTATCACAAACTTATTCTCTTTTTTCTAAATAGACTGTAATTATAATTTTAATTTCTTGTTTGCCTCAAGAGATATTTTAGTTTTCTCCAAGTAATCAAATGTGTTTATTTTAATTATTAACCTCCTTATTTGATTATTTTTTTTTGATCAAAGAAGACAGACTCTACAGATTTTTGCTTTTGTGGTACAGGGAATTTCTAGTAATTTAATATAATATTTAAAAGCATTTGATCACATCATGAAAAGAAGTATGATATCTATTATGGAATACCTAAGTTTGTTGTTTGTCAGCTAAATAAATTTACATGGATATAACTTTCATCTTGACATATTTGCAGTTTCTTTACCTGAATACTGATGTAGTCAGTTAGATTCTAAACTAAAAAGAAGTTGAACAAGTTAAAAGTCACTTCCTATCCTCTGTAATAGCCTCAATACAAGTCCACCCAGACTTGAGTCTTCTTATCTTGCTCCTCTGCCAAGTCAAGTGTGGAACCTTCATCTATATGGAAGATAGCTCCAAATGCGTTCATATCCCAGTCCTCTGGAAGGGGAAAGGGGCTGAGGAAGGACAAATATACTATTCCTAGATACATGTTCTGGACTTGAATTTAATTGTATGGTCATAGTAAGCTTCAAGAAGGATAGGGAAAGAGAAACTTCATTTCAAGTAGTTCTTCCAAAATATGCTTACTGTAAAAGAGCAAGAAGCATCAAGAGGTCTTGAGAGGAGAGAAGAGAAAGTATACAGTTAACCATATTTGAAATTACATTAAGGATACTTTTTTATTAAAACCGAAATTTCTTTTTGCTTGCAGTGTGTGTGTTGGGGGAGGGTCCTGTGTATATCAGAGGGAATGATGGGTGCTTGTGGAGGGCCAAAGGTGACTTTGAGAAGCCTCCTGGATTGTTCTACCTCCTTTTTACTTTACTCTGGGGTTTCTCAAGTTGTGACTTCCAGGGCCAGAAGTGTAGACACACTATTTCCACCTGGCATTTTTTAATTTTGTTTTGCTTTTTCATGGAATCTGAGATCTGAACTTGAGTCCTTCTGCTTGCCAGACAGAGACTTAACTCCTAAGCTATGTCTCCAGCCTAAAACTAAAATTTCTTGAACACTCTTGCACTGTTTTGATGTAAAAACGGATGCACAAGTGGAAACTTCTGGCACAGAGATGAATGGTTACAAATGAAATCCGGCTATCTGGGCACAAAATACAAAGATTTAATAGATACTTTTATTCGAAATGGAGGGAGGAGCTGGATTGTTCCAGAGCAGAGTGCACAGGCTTTCCTTGAGTTGCTCTGGTGGTCTTGGGCCAAGTATTTTCTTCCTTGTCTGAGTGCATTTTTTTTTAGAATATTTCTTGTTGTATAATACACAGATAGGTGGTCGGTGTGTCCCAGGAGATGCCTCTTGCCACCCTGGATGATGTGGTTCACCTATTTAGTAATTGATCTGCTCTTTGCAGTAAGAGTAGGAGAGCAGAGAAAGATACATGCCATACTATTCATGGGTAACAGGCTTGGATGAAGGCCCACAGCATCTCTACCTTTTGTCCCTGTGATGTCCCTGAGAATATTATGATCAATTCAGCAAATTTTATTTGTAACTTCTGATATCATATCTTCTGTCCCACAGGTCCAGTGTTTTTTCTTTAGGTCCATTAATTTTCCTGTATTCTATTTTGTTTTTTGTTTTTGTTTTTGTTTTTGTTTTTTTGCAAGTCATTTTTTTCAGATTTTTTTTATTTCTTCCACTCATTTCAATGTTGATAAGTATCCCATTCCCTTCCCTCCCTCCACCCCTCCCTGGATTCCCTTTGCTCCCTCACCCCTTTTCCCCTTCCTTTCCCCCCTCCCTACCTTTCTCCCAGTGCCCCCTCGCCCCCATTCCTGGAGCATCCTTTAGTGTGCATGACAAACTTCTCTCTGGGTCCTCCTCTCTGATGAGGTGTAAGGACTCAGTAGCATTGCCTAGAGCTCTTTTTTGTGTTCCCCTTTAGTATAGGAACACTACTGTGGCTGTTAATCCGTTGCCTCTAAGGGTCATAGTGTGTATGATCCATGCTAGACTTTGGGGGTTCAATGATATGTTGGTCATTGCGCAGGTCATGCAAAGTCCTATTATGATTACTTCAGCCCTAACTTGCATGGAGTATCTTGTATATCGTTGCTCCTCCCCATCTTTTCCTGTACTCTGAATCTATTTGTATCATTAACAAATAGATTATTACTGTTTGTGGATATGCTCAGACTGGGCGGCTTTCTTCTTTCATGTATGTATGTGTAGTGGTGGGGGGCGTATACACATATGTACACTTCAGTGTGTATGATTGTGAATCATCCTCTGTCTCTCTCCTAGCTCTTCAACCTGGGTCTCTACCTACACCAAGAGCATGCCATTAAGACAACCAGAACTGCAGGGAAGCCACCACTGCACATGCTGCTTTTTACCTAAGATCTGAGGATCCTAGTTCAGGTCCTTTTACCTCAGAGGCAAAGGCTTTACCACTGAACCACCTCTCTAACCCCAGCTGGATGATTTTTATGGGTAAAGATATTTTAGGTAGCAGCTTGGACCGATGATCTCTAAATTGAGATTTCTACAGTCTCCAGAATTTTCTGCTGCTGTATTTGCAAGATACCGAACTTCCTTTCTTTTCATATGCATGCTTCAAATGGACCTTGTAGACTTAGTGCATTTTATAAGAAATTAAAGTTTCAATGACCAGACCAAAAATATGGATATATTATTTGCAAGGAACTATTTTTCTACACAGGTATTTTCATGTCGAATGAGTTTCTTGTTGGCTTAAATACTTATGAATCTTCTATTTTTCTAGGTCACAGTCTCTGTTTTCCTGTCTTTTTCTTTTACACCAAGTGTCAGCTCATGAACATATGCCCATATATCTCCTGTTGCTAGGAAATGTCCAGCAGGTATCTATCTGTTCATCCATGTTTCATTGTCTCGTTAAGTCTTGACTAACTGTATTGAAAAACAAAAGTGAGAAAAGCCTTGTGTATCTTCATGAATATAAGTCAAAATGCCATGTTATAGACATATTTAGAAATTTCTCCTAAGAAAAATTTTAGTATATAGGTTTAATTCTGATGACTCTAAAAATTATCTAGAACCATCAAGATGACTCAATGAGTAAAAGTGTTTGCCACCATGCCTGATGACTTGAGTTTGATCCTGGCAACCCATATGGCAGAAGGAGAGACCCAAGTCTTGCAAGTTGTCCTCTGTTTTCCGTGTGTGCTATGGTATACCACCCATATACGTACACACCAATACATAAATATATCAATAAATAAATGTTAAAATTAAGAACTGTATATCTGTGAAGTACAAATAAACTCATGAGAAATGGATTTGAACCTTAGGGAAAAATCTAATATTTTAAAAAATATTTAAAAATATGCTTCTGTATATAAACATAGAATTAGAAAATCTTTTTGTGTTTATATGTGTGAATGTGAATGTGTTTTGTGTGGGTGGGCGTGTAAGAGAATACTTGAGTATATGTGCTTATGGAAGCTCATGAATGACTCCTCGAATCATCATGGATTGTTCTACCTTCTTACTGCTTTGCTCTGGAGTTTTCCCAAGCTCTGTCTTCCAGGCTGGAAGCATAGGCTGTTGACGTTTTTGTTAGACATTTTTATGTGGGATCAGGGATCTGAACTCAGGTCCTTTTGCTTGTTAGGCAAAAGTTTTAACCCCTGAGCTATGTCCCCAGTCTGAATTATAAGACTTGAAAGAATCTAATAGCTTATCATCTTTCTCACATGGACACTTGTCATGGGGTTTGTTTTCTTTGTTATTTTGGAAGAAGATATAACAATTCCAATGCTCTTCATAAAATTAAAAATGCCAGCTTGTTAACTGAGTGAAAGTATTAGGTTTGTGAATCATAGGCCATTTTTTAAAATACATGTATAAATGGTGGTTTCAGTGTTTTGTGAGAGTTAGTGCAAAAGACCTTTACTAGGATATAAAATGCACTGAGTTTTACAGGAACCCTTAGTAAAGCTGTAACAGTCTGTGCCTAGTGAGCATGCAGCCTAATTAGGTTGATAGACCTAATGGCGATGCTAGGAACTCACAAGACATTAACAAGCCAGTGAAACACTTTCAAAACTGGGCCGGCAATGTTACCATCTCATGGGGCTCCTTATACCTTTGTGCAAACTGGATATCTTTGAAATTGCAAATGACTTGAGAAAATACTGTGATGGCAGTAATTTCAACACTGTCCTGCAGATGCTGACACCACTGGAATAAGGAAGTATCTCTATTACACTTGTTCACATCCCCCTCTCAGTCGGCCTCCAGTTTGTTCCGCAGCCACTCACTGGAGTTGTTATGACTTATAGACTGTGACTTAACTGGCAAGATCCTACATGCAACTGAGCTAGGTCAATTCTTAATTGGAAAAGCACCCCAAGAAAGTCAGTTTCTAACATTATCTGAGGCTCTCATCTTACCTAAAGCCCACACACAGCAAACACATAGATGGTGAGGTTGCTCGGCTGCTGTTTGTCCTTCTGGTCTTTCCTCAGAATCACATGCAGAATAAGATCTCAGAAGGAAACTTTCAAATCACTCATAAGTCTCATATGCTACAGAAATATCTTGGAAGAAAGATATCACACGGACTCATGGTATGATGAATGTGTTTTTTTAAAAAAAAAAAACTATGTGTGTGTGTGTGTGTGTGTGTGTGTGTGTGTGTGTCAGAAGGTACTGTGTGTTCCTGTGGAGGACTAAGGGTGACTTCAGGAATCATCCTGGATTGCATCTACTCCTTCTTTCTTCGCTCTGGGACTTCCCAGGCTCCACCCACCAGGGCTGGAAGTGCAGGCCATCAGCAGTTTCTACCTGGCATTTTTATGTGGGACCTGGGCTCCAAACGCAGGACCTTCCATTTGAGAGACTGAGTCTTTCCCTCTGAGCCATCTCTCTAGCCCATGAATGTGTAGCTTTTTAAGATCCCATCTATCCGAGCAACTGCACCCAGGACCTTTTAGCAGTAATATCTTTCAGCACCAATAGATGAAGGTCAGGTTGAGTCATGAGGTGCAGATCTCTGGAATCTGACCAGACCAATCCGTCTGTGATGAATTTCCAGCCACACACAGCTACATAAAGAGTTCAAATTCAGCCTTGGCCTGCCTTTCAAAAATAAAAATCAAGCTATAAGATTTGAGAAGCTATCAAAAAACTAGATAACATTTGAAAATTGGAAAATCCAAGTTTTTTCTTTATTTTTTATTGTTTTAGTGTTTCATACATAAATACAGTGAATTTATGGTCTTTTTCTGACCTTAATCTTTAATCCCACCCCCCCAAGCCTTGCCTCATTACGGCTCTTCTTCCTGCCAGTCTCCCTCCTATTTCCATGTCTTTTCACATGTGCAGCTCATTGAGTTTCATCGGGTTGCCTTTGGTGACATTCTTGAGCACTTGCTGAAGCAGGAGTCACACATGACTTTACTGTGGAGGAAAGCCTCTTCCACTCCCTGTCCCCAGTAGAACGCTCCTGTAGAGTCCTCACCACCCTCTCAGGGAGGGCCTCTGAGATCTTTCCCTTTCCATGTTTAGAGGATGACAGGACAATTCCAGTTTGTGTCTTGTGGAAGCACATCTAGCTGCAGTGAATTCATGGATTCAACAGTCCCGCAATGTCCAGAAGAGAATGTCTGGCTGCAACCCTTTCCCTCTTCAAGCACTTACAATCTTACTGCTCCCTCTTCCATGGGGTCCCTGAGCCTTGAGGTTGGGGGTGTCTTAACTGTCTTTTTTGGGCTGAGAAGTCATAGTCACTTCTTTTCTACACTTTGACCACTTCTGATTTTCTATAATGAACATCTTGCATTGTAGAAGGAAGAAGATCTGAATTTTAAATGAAATATCAAGCTACCCAAAGAAAGTCATAACTACCTATTTCTTTCAGTTTTATTTACTACTATATCTTGAGATATTATAACCCAACATGTTGTATATCATAAAAAGCATACCATAAGTAGGACATCCAAAGCTCCCTCTACATTTAGAAGTCCAGGATATACCACAGAGGAGGAGACAGAAAGAAGATGGACAGCTATATTGGTGAAGTAGGATCCATAGCACTTCCTAGTCATAAAACCAATTCAGCCTCAAGCACAGTGCAATTTATTAATTTACTAATTTTCAACACATAATCATTGAGTGAATGAGTGGATGAATGAATGAATGAGGCATGGAATACAAATACTGAAGTTTAAAACAGAGATTGGAATGGAGACCTATGGGCAAGCTAGACTGATCGTCAATTTGATATAACATTATCAAAGGTTAAGTGTCTAGTTATTTATAGCTATTTTTCTCCCACTTATTTTTTCCCGGGGATCAATCCATGAGTTTTGTTGGTTGGGTTTCTTTTTGATCCTAGTTGGTAGTTAAAAAAACTTTCAAAGCAAAATAGTAACAAGATTGAAACAAGAACTAAATCAAGACTTTGGCAATCTGCCTGTACTGCCTCACAGATGTGCCCAGGGTAATTTCTTTCCCTTAAAAAGAAAACATACCAGGCTGGAGAGATGGCTCAGGGGTTAAGACTCTGCCTCACAAGCAGAAGGACCTGGGTCCCAGAAATGATGGTATCCAGTGAAACCTGGGAAATCCCAGAAAGAACCAAAATGGAGGTAGAGTAGTTCAGGATGATTCCCAAAGTCATCCTTGAGCCTCCATGAGCACATGTGGTGGCCTCTGATACACACACAAACATACACAATAAATAAGTTAATTAATTAAAAACTTAAAAAAGAAAGCACACCATAAACAGTACATCCAGAGTTCATCATATCACCACTCCAAAGTCCAGGGTACACCTCAGAGGAGGGACAGGAAGAAAGTGAGAGCTAGATTAGGGGACCAAGCTCCCACACGCAATACACAGCATTTGCTAGTCAGAGAAACAGTACAATCACGAACACGTGGTGACCAAGCCCACCTGCACACAACCTATACAAAATTGTGCCCAATACCATGACACAACAGAATGAGGGAGGAATTCAGGCAGTGCTGCCCTTCAAAGAGTGAACACTGATGGTCAAAGCTGGCCAGCGGAAGGGTTCCCCAGGCATCACTGGGCTGCCAGGCATCTGTGATCCCCCACCATCGGGGTCCGATGGGCATCTGTGATCCTACAGGCACTGGTGGTCCCATGGGCATCCATAGTCCCTCATTTGAAGCATTGCCTATGCTACAGCAGGTACCCAGACACATTCAAGAACAGACGTCACGATTGGACTCAGAGGGACACATGCAGGAGAAGGGACATTAGGAGGGAAGCCTGTCAGGAAGAACTCTCAGGGGGTGCAAGGATGATGAAATTGGATAATGGGGAGAGAAAAAAACAATACGAATCTATTGTAATTACATAAAAATAAAAAAATCCCAAATGTACTTCATTGTGACATCATCCAGGGAAGAATTTCTTTGCGATCTCTTTTGTTGTTGAACAAATTGAACAATCTCAGACAAAAATTTCTAAGGAAACAAAAGAATATTTTTAAAACAAAACTGACAATGTTCTCTTGAAAATAGAGATCGTGTTTCGAAATTGTTCTTCCATCTTATTTGCAATTCTCTATATTTAAGAATTCATACTTTTTGGAAAACTATCAATGGACTGCTTATGAAAACAAAGAGTAACAGAAAAATGTATACTGACAATAAATGCACAAACTACCTTCAGACTCTTCCAAGAATTCTTACTAATTACAAGGTCAGTAGAAAGGAAAGGAGGAACAGCTCTCGATCTTGACCTCCTTTGTTTTGACAATTAAATAGAGCAAGGACCACACCCTCCAGGGGCACTCTGCTTTGTAGCAGGTTCTCAATACAACTGTAAAATACTGAAAAGAAAGACAAACTTGTTGATTACTCAAATTATAATGGGGAAAACACACAAGTATATTTACATATATGTGCAAATATACATATATATTCATGATATTTTTACCTCAGTACATATCTTAAGAGTAAAATGGCAGATCTGACACAAATGCCCTTCCTAGGGAAATGTATATAAGTTAATATACGACAATGAAGTAGACTATTTCAAAGCATTAAAAGTGTTGATGTGTTTATATGACAATAAGGAAAACATATTATTAATATTAAAAACATTTCTAGAATCGATTTTTTCTATAAGTTCATGTGAACAGAAAAGAGACAACCAAATTATGAACAGTAAATCTCTTAGAAAAGGAAACAGCAGTGCTTCTCTCTTTTTTTTTAATTTTAATTTGTGTGTGTGTGCACGCATGAATGTGTGTGTGTGTGTGTGTATGCTACAGGGTACTTGAGTGCGTATGCCTGTAGAGGCACAAAGGTGACCTCAAGAATCATGCTGGCTTGTTCTACCTTATTGCTTTGCTCTGGGATTTCCCAGGCTCTGTTTTGCCTGCCATTTTTACAAGGATCTAGGAATATGAACTCAGGTCCTATTGCTTATAAGGCAAAGGGTTTAAACCCTGAGCCTTCTACACAGCCTGGATCTCTTTTATGACTCAATATTGTATAAATCATTTTCTATGATGTGTTTCACCCTTAGAGTTTTAAAACAAAGCTATTTTTAAAAAACTTACTGTTTAAATACAACCCTGGGATCAATTACCAGTATCATAAAACAGAAGCAAATAGTTCCAAGTTGAATGGTATAGAACATAACTCATTCACCTTCCATGCTCTTGGACAGAGAGATGATGTGAATTAATCTCCAGGTTCTCCTATTGTGAATGCTCACATCCTTGGCATCAATTTGACCATTTACAACACAAATGTTCTCTTAGCTTCACATATTGATGAAGGTGAAATGACTTTTGCAATGCTTTTCAAGCAACAATGGCAGCTGACTTATAGTCACACTTAGTATTCACGACAACTCCAACTCAGAGAATTTGGGCTCCTGACCAGATGGAAACCCTACTTTCTACAATGAAATGAGTATTTCTTGGAAAAACTTCTACCTCTCACTTCCTTCTCCAACAGAGGAAAAATCAACTGTTGAAATGGGGAACTTTGCATGCACTTAATAGAGTCAAAGATATTTTCACTGAAGTATAAACATGCTTCTCTCACTCTTTCTCTCTCTCAAATTTTAATTAAACTCTGAAAACTTCAGAGACTAGTTTAGCTGTTTGACTCCTCCTTTACATCTTTTGGTGTAGGATCTGGTATCCATTATGCATTCAGTAAATGTTAGTTGTTCCAATGAATAATAGTGTTTTGGAGAGAGACAAAAGACAACTTAGATAAGCCTGGAACTTTGAAAGCTCTGCTGGGTCATAGTGCTAAAGAGAAAAAGAACACCAGAGACACAAGGAGACAAACAAGAAAAGATAAGAAGAGGAGTTCTCAATGCCAGAGAAGGAAATCAGATTAAAGTGCCACCCGCCCTAATATTCCAGGATGGTAACATTGGACAAAGTGCCCATAGGAAACTTCTTTTAATGCACCAAGGGCATAATCTTTGGAAAAATAAAGAGCGTGGAATTGGATCAAGTTTTTATGGTGTGTGTGTGTGTGTGTGTGTGTGTGTGTGTGTGTGTGTGTGTACGTGTGTGTGTGCGCGCGTGTTTGCGCGCGAACGCCAGAGGGCATTTGAGTGTGCTGTTTATCTCTAGTAAATGTGGAGACCGGGGAAAATCCCCCCTGAGACACAGGAGTCATAGATTTTGGGACTTCTAAGAAGCCAAAGCAGCAGGCAATTGGCACACTTCATAGAAAGCCTTTAAAAGTTTTAAAGTTGCTGAAACCCAGAGAAAGAGCAGAAGACTGACATGTTGGGGAATGCGAGGCAATGATTCTGAGTGTGAACACCTTGAAATAAATGTAGGGCGCCAGGCTCTGCAGAGGAGGGGGGATATCACCCCTCCCCCACTCGCTGCATGCTCACTCCTTCCCATCCGCATGCCAGAATCATCAGGCTCAAAGAAGACGCAGAGTCTGAAATGATGTGAAATGAGCAGAAAATGAAACGAAGAGTTTCCAAGAATGCCCAGAGGCTGGCAAAACCATCATAATAAATTTGCAATGTTTACAAAATCGAACAACGTATCAAATGTGAAAGCGATGCCACCATTAATTTTTTAGAAGCATTTTCATTATAAACTTCAGTTCTGAGGTTAAGGACATGAAATAAACTGACGTAGATTAGCAGATATCTTGGTAATGCTGGAACCAAATCTAGCCTCTTGCTATTTCAATTATAGTTCAGTTGTGGTAATGGCTTGGTGCATGTTATGGGAAGGGATAGATCCTGGCGTGGGGGAAATGAAATAACTGAGTCTGTTCTAACTGGAATGGATGAGGGTTACAGCTGGTGATCTCATCGTATTGGCTCTTAGGATTCTATGATGACATTTCACACATGATGAGCCTCTGAAATTGACTGGCTCAAAATGGCAGTAATTAAAATTTGGAGTTGATATACCTATTTCCTTAGAAAATGTCCAATATGCTCCTGAAAGAACCTAGATAACACATGAGCAAATTTTTCTTTGCCAAAATTAGAAAAAGAAAACTGTAAGAAAGATATTTTTATTTTTCATGTCTTCAAAGTTCAGTGATCTATAACTACGTTTTGCTTTTGCTCTTTGATTTCTCTCTGAGAATGTAATTATAGGAGGAATTGCAAATGGGTCATTGCATCAGGTATATTACGAAGTCTTTATATTATTGGAGCTATTTTTGCTCAGTGTTAGATTTCAGTATACTCAAACACTGAAATACCGAATTCTGAGTTTGAGAAAAACTTCTGGAATAAGAATTTGGAGTATGGCCAGGCAGAATTTGAAGGTGGAAGTTGAACAAGGGATAGATTTTAACAAATAGTGCATTATAACCTGTGAATAGCATAACACTGGTGGTTTATTATGAGCTAGTCAGAACTTTGTGGATGTCCCATAGAAACAGTGGTAAGCTGTGGAAAGAGGTTTCCCAAACAGAGAGATGGTGTTCCATCTCTGCCTCTGCCTCTGAAGAACCACCAGCAAGGTCATGGCTGTTCGTAGGCTTTGTTTTTAAAAGATTTCATGAATGCAAGGTTCGTCTTTCTAGGGAAAAATGCTCAATATCTGACTTTATTTTGTCTTATTCCTTATAAAGAAGGAAACTTCAATACACTCACATATCATTGGAGGAAATAGTTGACTGCTAAGCTCTTGGACAGCTTTACAGTCTGTGTCAGGAAGGGTTAGTGTGTTCAAAACCTGCCCTGTCAAATGATTCCCTATACCTCTCCAAGAATCCACTTACCCTCAAGTACTGGTGATCTGACTAGCAGTCCCACCACTCTTGTGGTCATGAAACCATAAAGACACCATGGGAGTGCAGCTTGCCGACTGCCCACTCTGATTGACATCTGTCTATAAATGGAGAAACACCTTAGTGACAGCCAGGACTCTGCTCAGAGTCAGGCAGGATTCTCCACCCAACTTTGCCAGCATTAAAGTGACTTCTGAAATATATTCCCAACTTACTCCCTTGATTCCATTTCTCAGGTGATTAAAATGAAAAAGAAAAGATGGTGAGTGATAGTAACCAACAATTTTATTCAGCATGTGTTGCTGTTTTTGCTGATATATTGATATTTCAACAGTCAAAGAACTATTTTCAAATGTAATCAAAGAGAGATTTAAGAATTTACAAAGCAAATTTACCTTCTAGTAAGGTCAGTATCAACCATTTTTCAATGTTTTTAATAATACAGAGGTCATCAATGACCAAATGAATTCTATATATCTTTATTGACATGGAAGAGTTATTGCTAACTAGTTCCTAAATTCAGAGTTCATGGCCTTTATAAACTGTGTACAATCAAAGAGATTAATGCTTCTGGGACTTTGTTAATTAGAGCACCATGTCCAAAGGCCAACCAATTCAATGGAAAGCTGTGGTCACAGCAGTTCAGGATTGGATCTGCTTGTGGAAACACTAATGACCCAGAAAATAGGCAGCAGTAAAAGTGAACCAATGATCCTTTTCAATTCTTTCGTGTCTGTGTGTGACATTCCAGCTTGTGTTGTTATAACACAATCCCACTGAAACAAGTAGAACAAGTGCAACTGGATCCAAAGAAGTAAGAGGGCTCACAAACAAAAAAAAATGAAGAAAGAAAATGGCTCAGTAAATTTGGGAAGTTGAGTTTGTGGATAACCACAAAAACCAGTGTTCAGAACTCCATTTCTCATAGGAAAGTTGGGCTTAGACACTATCTGTACATGAAATTCCCACAGGATATTGTCAGAATAAAAAAATGGAAGATTTTTGAAAGTTAATTGGTTTTGTATTTCAATGATAGGAAATAATTCAAAGACAAAGACCATCAAATCAGGCTTCCTTCCATGTGACAGACTATTGGAGGAAGGAAAAGATCCTTAGATTTGGGAAGTATTATGACTGAAAACAAAGAACATACCAGTTAGCTCCAAATAGCAACTTGACAATTGTGAACTGAGCATTTAAAGATACTTTTGAATGATTATTTACTTAAAGAAAGAATGGAGCCAATTCTTGGAGATTATCTAGTTGATGTGGGAGGACCCAGCCCACACTGAGAGGCCCTGGGCAGGTGGACAAAACAAAGAACTTGTCAGAAGCTGGCAGACTGCAAATGAAAAGTTTGACACTTTCTCAGCAATTCCTGGGATATGGTGTGACCAGCTCCCACGGCATCTGATAGTATGTTCTCTTCCTGTCATGATGAGGAACTATAACCAGGAAGCATGGGTATGAATAAAACCCCTTTTCCTCTAATTGAATTTCATGAATTTATATCATCAACAGAGGAGCAGCTGGAACAAATATGAATATGCAAGAAAAACTGTCAAAGAAAAATAGAGATTGATGCCAGTCCTACCAGTTCCAGTGCTTTAATGAAAATGCCCAAAGTGCCAAGTAACTGGAATGGCATTAATTGCTTAAAAGAGTGGAAATCTGTGTAATTATTTTGGGAAATTCTTTTGCATTGTTTTGTAAGTCTCAGCATAACATGGTAACTGTAGTTTATTTCTCCAAAAGCCATATATAAGAATGACACAACTCTTGAAAGTAGCTTCAAACTGGAAATGTTCAGATATCTATCAACAGTCAATTGGGTAAAGAATTAGGAATTTCTGCATCTGTCTCTGAGTCTTTAGCTGAAATTTCTGCAATACAGAAAAACTAATAACAAAAAATCAGCATATGTGTGTGTGTGTGTGTGTGTGTGTGTGTGTGTGTGTGTGTTTATGTGTGAATGTATAAATATATACACTTACATATACCCAGGACATGAGTAATTCTTAGACAGGAGCTTCAGAAATATAGTTTATAAAGCACGTTCAATTAAAATGAAGGAGTTAGACTATGGGAAAACAATGTCAGATAAAAACAAATTTCTCAAATTTATTATGTAGAGCCCTTAGGTACAGGTAAAGTCCTGCAGTCATCTCTGGTAATTGACTCTCTCTTCCAAGAAAATTTTACATCTGTTTGAAATTGGGGGAGAATAACAGACTTTCCTGTATGCACTTCTCAATTGTTATCAGTTCAAAAATATCCTATACCAACGTGGCACATTTGGCAGACAGTCTACTCTTTCAAATCAACATATCAATTTTGACAGAGTCATATAATGGGAGTATATATGGTAATGATATTTACATGAAATGATATGGAAAAATTTCATGATATTTGTGCAAGTGAAGGGCACAAAGAAGTGCATACTCCGTGAATCCAATTTTATACAGTCAGTCCTCTGCCTCTGTCAAGCACGTTTCACATTCCTGGATGAGTCAATCAGCTATGACTGAAAAACATTCTGAAAAAAAAAGTCTTTATCAAATTTTTTTTCTTGTCACCATTCCATAATGAATATAATTTAAACAATGATTTGCTAGCTATTTATGTTGCATTGGATATTACACTGATATGTTGCTAATTTCCAGGTTTTCATAGAATGTGAAGTTCATGTACATAACACTGCATTTTTCTCTTGTATACTATTTTATATCCAATTTCAAATGCAATATCTACAGCAAAGAGGAACTAACAAAGGCTGGCAATGTCAGTTAGGACAGAGAGAGACACAGAAAGGGCAGTGGACAGTTAAACCTCCCAAAGCCAGAAATGGTGGAACTAACTCTACCACTACCATAGCAACCTCAAAATATTTGTAAGAAACATATATATATTTATAAGTACAGGACCTGTCCAAAATAGTATGGCCCAATTTTTCTTTGAATACCTGTCCTTAATTAATGTATAAACCAAAGAGAAACATTTGATTTTCTTTTTTGTGGTGATTTTTAGAATTTTCATTGTGTGTATTCATTGTATATGGTTCTGTGTAAGGTCTTAGTTTCCTTTCCAATTGCTATGATAAATACTTTGACAAAAAAAAAGAGAGAAAGGGTTTATTATTTGGCTCTCACTTCCAAGCAGATAGTCCATCACGGCAGGAACTTGTGGGAGATGGTCACATTAAGTTACCAGTCAAGAGCAGAGAACAATGACTCAATGTGGCTGCAGGTGCTTGGATGCCTTTCTCCATGTCCATGTAGTTCCGGATCCCCTATAAAAGGAATGATCCTACTCAACAATTATATGGGCCTTTCTGCATCAATTAATGTAATCAATCAAGAGACTCTTCTTCTGTATGATTCTAGATTGTGTCAAGGTACAATTGAAATTAACCATAGAGTTAGTTAAGGACACTTTTATACAAGTGCATATTGTGCATTAGGCATATTCAATATTTTAGGGAGACACTTGTACATGAATGTTTATTGCAAGACTATTCATAATAGTTAAGTTATGGGCCCAACCTAGGGATCCAACAACAGAGAAAAAGTGAAAATTTGATATCAATATGAATTGTTTTTAGCTGTCAAAAAGATAAAGTTAAATCATTTGCAGGAAAACAGATGAACTGAAGATAACTCCTTTAAACAAATTATGATCATCTCAAATAATGTCTTTTCTCTCATTTGTACTTCCTAGATTTTATAGAAATGCATAAAATTGTGTATGTCTATATGACAAGAAAATAGAAGCAAAACTATGCAGAGGCATATAAGACCAGGACTCTGCCTTTCAGTAAAAAAAATTTACTCGAACATCAATTTTATGTCAAACTCAATGATAAATCTGGGTCTGTAGGCACAAATAATGGAGCAAAAAACTTTGTCTTCACGATTCTTATGTTCCTGTTCCTGGTTGAAGAAATAGATACAGAGTAAAAATATAGAACGAATGAATAATTCTAAACAAATGAAAGATCTCTGAAGAAACTGAAACAGAGGATAACAGAGCTACACATGCAGACTGGGTACCAAGAGAGCTCTAGAAGGAAACTAAAATAGTATTTAGTATTCCGAGTTCAAGAAGAGCTCAAAATTCTATACAGGAATTTTCCGGGAGAAGGGTCTTGAAATGATTGCTCAGTCTATCTGGGCAATGTATTTCAGAGTAGGAAGGAGGTTGTTCAAACAACTGGGAGAAGTGAAAAATTCAGAGAATAGAGTAAGTGGTACAGGGTTGCTGGAAGCAAACTATTTTTTTAAATTATTTATTTATTTAATTATGCGTGTGTGTGTGTGTGTGTGTGTGTGTGTGTGTGTGTGTGTGTGTGAAACCATGGACGAATTTGGGAACCACCATGGATCGCCCCACCCCCCACCCCCCCACCCCCCCGCTTCCGACCGGCATTTATACATGGGGTCTAGGATCTGAACTCAGGACCTTCTGCCTGCAAGGCAGAGGCTTAACCCCTGAGCCACCTCTCCAGCTCCTGGAAGCAAACTCTTGAAGCCCATGAGGAATCATCTGAATTTCCTGTTTTGTTTTAGGAAAGAACACCAAGTCTTTGTAAAATCACATTGACATAATTCTTATGCACTTTTAAAGATCACTTAGAGTTTATTGCGCTGAAGCTTGCTGATATACCTAAAAGCTGGAACACATGGAATCTCAGATCAAAGGTCTACAATGCATGTGGGGAGAATTGAGTTGGTTTAAGAGCTCTGTGGTAGGAATATGCTTAAATTTGAGGATAAATTAGGTGTGGGAAAAACTAATGGGGGGGCAGCCAAGACTATCTCCACATTCTAAATCACACTATTTTTTTAATTTTTTAATGTTTATTTATTTATTTCCCAATCATACAAACTTAATAGGTACCCCAGCCCCCCTCCCTCCCTCCCCCTCTCCCCAGTCCCCCTTGCACCCTCCCCTTTTCCCCTTCTTTTCACCCCTTCCCTCCTTTTCTCTCAGTGGCTCCCCCTTCCCCCCTCCCATTCCCTGGAGCATCCTTTAGTGTGAATGTCATACTTCCCTCTGCGTCCTCCATTCTAATGAGGTGTAAGATCTCAATGGCATTGCCCAGAGCCCTTACTTGTGCTCCCCTTTAGTATGGGAACACTATTGCTAGATCACACTATTGAGTACAAGTACAAACCATCTCTTAAAGAGTAGGCAATGCTGGAGTCAAAACATCAGAATTTTCATATCCTTATAATTTGAGCTATCAACAAAAATGGACTGAATAAATTGATATTGCACAAACATCAATGAAAATTGAACTACAGATAGAAAGCAGAATGGGTACACTTTGATCAGTATTATATATAGTTTAAGAAAAGTACATAACCATTAATAGGCAGAGGGATATTTGGAAATACCAAGGTGAATATACTAGGAGAGCAGAAACTTTCCTGGATGTAAACTCCCTTATCTGGGGTTTAGGATGATTCTTAGTAATCAATACTGCTTTCTGATTCATAGCTGTTCCTTTTGGAATGTTCTTTTTTCCTGAATCTTTATATGGTTGGTTCCATATACCTTGTCCCAACTTCACATTTTAGCTCAACTCCAATTTTCCTCCAATTTTTCAGTTATGTTAAAACTGACTCTCTCTCTCCATGTTTATTTTCTAATATATATAATAGATGAATAATATATTTATCATGTTCAAAATTTTAAAGAAAGATGTCATTACCTTCCAATTTTAATAATTTTATTTATTCTTAATTAGCAGAATATAGTGTCACATAGTGATCAGAAACATGAACTCTGAAACTAGACTGAATTCAACCACAGCGCTGTATTTTGGCAACCTGTGTAACCTTGAGAAAATCACTTTACCTCTTGAAGCTCTGTTAAATTACATAGAAAATGTAGAACTGTTTTACAAATTTAATTACAGGATTTATGTGAGTTCCCAAGTACAATCAGTATCAAGAACAATGCACATTTTAATAAGTGGCAGAAGTGATAGATTCTATTTCGAGTTTTCGCATATCTGATGCCTATACAAATGCACATATACACACGCAATATTGTTGTATCAGAGCTGAGGCGATCAGTCAGTGGTAGACCATTTGCATGCCCAAGTGTGAGGACTCAAGTTTGGATTTCCAGAATTCACACAAGATCGGGCATGGTAGCTCACATCTGCAATCACAAAACTGTGGAGAGACAGTGGGTAGAGACAAAAACATCCCAGAAGCTTACAGCCCAGGCCAGTTAGCCTAACACATAGAATAGGGAATGAAAAAGGATCCTGCCTCAAAGTGGAAAGTGGAAGATAAGACAGGCACCCAAAGTTGTCCTGTGATCTCCACATATGCTTCAGAAACCTGCACACACACACACACACACACACACACACACACACACACACACATGCACACACATATGCACACATCACATACACACATACATACATGCATCACACATATATACATTTATGCATACATCATGCACATGCATGCACATATGCATGCACAAATCACACACACATGTATACACTCAGCACACACACACACATCATAAACACACAAAGATAAAAATGTTATACTTCTGGAGTTAAGCACATTTAATAGACCAAAGAGCGCATTTGAGGATTTTGGTTTCTCAAGACAGAGAGTAGTACCATTTACCATTTCTGCCAGATCCTTCTTGCAGCAACAGAATTTTGGATACAAATGATAAATAAGGACTGCAAGCTCTTCAAAAGTAGAAAGGTGTTCTGCCTCGGAACCTGAGAATTAGATGAAGGACTTCGCAGAGTCCACAGGGACATCACACCTTTCAAGCTACAGAAGCCTCCAATTCAGAACATCCATGGACACACACCAAATAAAGCTCTGAAGAAAGCTTCCCTTCATTGGATGAAGAAATTGTTACCTGATGACAAGAACATTTCCCTGCAATAGTTCCTTCCACAACCAAACTCTCCTAGAGAAATCTCACACCTCCCCCTCCCCCCCAAGGAGGCAAACAACCACTTTCCAGTCCCTACAGGGTGATGATGTGGGAGGGTTAAGAAGGGAGCCAAACTTCCGTCAAGTCCATACAGGGTTTCTCTTCCTGCTCTGGGAGTGTGGGGGCTGCACAGGAAGCTGCTTTTCTGTTCTGTCACCTGTGGAAGCTGGAAGAGACAGCCCTGTACTGTCCACAGAAAAAGTGTCAGCAGGTTCTACTGAGGCAGGGAACAGAGAAAAGAGGGAGATCTGTAACACCTTACAGAAGGGGCTACACAATATAAGCTGCCAAAGAGAAAGCTTGAATCCACCCCTCAACTAAATCTGCCCACTGATAAAGTACAAAAGCACTTCAGAGTGTCTGAAGTTAAATTATAGTTCACTGTGACGCTACAATGCACACCACAGGATGGGAATTTAAGGTTCTAAGGAGATATGCCATGCATACCGCTATAAGTAGAGCTGCATGTAACAAATAGAGCATGTCCAAGATGTGACATGAAAGTCCTGGGTCTCTGTACAGCCATTGCCATTTTTAGCTATTAAACTCTGACTCTGCTAGAGCATCTTCCTCCCTTGGAAATATATCCTTTCTTAATAACTATTCTCACTTTGCTCCTATATGCTTGTATCTGTTCAATTCAACATTTCAGGGCACAAGAAAGTAGAATCACAGAGGTGTCCACCGAATCCTTGTATCAGTTGCTATCACCCTCCATGTCTACTTCATATCAAGTGAACTGTGGTATGACATGGAACTAAGAGTGATTGACACTCACTGTCTCCTCCCAACTGCTGTCATAGTGCATTGGAAAGCTGAGCACCGCCGTACCAGCACTAATAGGAATGATCTTTATGGCACTGATGGGAATAACTAGCATTCTGCTCCTTCCCAAAATAACTCGATATCATTGAGTAGTTCAGTGGAAATAGACATGTGCACCCACACACTTATCTTTATGCTATTTAACTAATGAATGATGGGACTTCTGCTTAAAAACACAACTAAGACCAATAATATTCAATACATTCAAGCTGTAATCTTAAAGTACTTGTATTTATCATATCATAAAAGCAAAGCAAGTATGAGAAATGGTCATCAGCAGTTAGCACTGAGATGACTCAGGTGTTGGAAATAACACAGTAGCAAAGTAGCGATGAAGATTTTTTTAAAGCAACTATCATGAAAGTGCTTTGACAGCAATAACAGATTCGCTTGAACGAATGGACAAATAGAAATTTTCAGCAAGTAAAAGCCATCCAGAAGGCCCAGATGGAAGTACAGGACTGAAAATTGCAATTGCCACATTGATAGATTACTGTAAGATTGACTAGAACAATAGAAATCACAGAAGACATAGTCAGCGAATTTGAGATGAGAGTAACAGAACTTAAACAATATCAACATCACAAAGAAATAAACTGATAAATAAAAATCAATACTTTTAGAAGCCTCTAGAACAATAACACCGTGACTAATGTGTTCATATCATCAAATTATTGGAAGAAAACAGAAAATGAGGCTAAAGATGCATTCAAAGAAGTAATAATTTAAAAATTCCAAATTGGACCCAATAAATACATTCATTTAAGAAGGTGAGTTCACCACAGACAGCAAAAAAGTCCAAAAAATCTATATTATTTTCAAATGGAAATTTTTAATAATATATGAATCATATTTCAGTTAAAGTAAATAAGTTGTTTTTTATTTTTCACCATCATTTCATTTTATTGTTAATGTAAATTTTATAGAGTATATTTAAAGTACAGATGTGATGAGAAACATATGCATAAAGAGTTATGCCATGAAACCAGTTTATACATCTGTGGTTTCACATAGCCACCATTTGGTTTTGCTTATTTGTGCTCAGACTGACTCATTTCAGAACAGTCTCATAGACAGTACAATTTGTTACCTTAATTTCTATGTTCTACATCTACTTCTAGACTTGTTCATCTTAGTTATATGCTACTTTGATTCTCTGATCCAACATTTCTACCTTAAACCATTTATTTGTTTAGCTTATTTATTTGTTCTTCCTACATTGAGTGGCATGAGTAATCTTTTATCAGATATATGTCCTGTAAATATGTTTCTCAACCCATAGGATTCTTTAGATAGTATGAATATTTTAAGAATACTAAATTTATCTGATTTTATGATAAATAGGGGCTGTTTCCATTTACTTGCACTAATGCCAATGTTTTATGGTTTTCATGTACACATCTTACACCACTGATTCAATTATTGCTAGATATTTTATTTTTATGATTCACAAATGGGATTATTTTCATGACATATTTTCCACTTGGGTTACTTGTATATAAAATGGTACTATTTGTATCTTGATTTTTATACCCTATCATTTGCTGAATTTATCTGTTATATCTAACAAAGTGATAACAAAAACTTTAAAGGTTTTTTCATGTCCAAAATTGTGTCTTCTGTAATAAGGATAATTTTACTTCTTCCTTTCCAGTTTGGAAAACTTTCATATACTAGTATTAAATATGTGAATGCAGTGATGCAAGACCCAGCACTATTAGAATCCATCTAAAGAAACTGAATGAATCATTTCTAGGATCTCTATGCTGCAAACTTCTGAAATGCTGATGAAAAAAATTAGAGACAGACTAAGCTAATAATTGGAGAATTTGACATACTCGAGATGTCAGTTACCAACCACTAATCTATAGATTTATCATTATCTTTATTAAACTCATAGCAAGTTACTTGTTAGATATAACCAACACATTCTCAAATTTATATGAAAAAGTTCAGACTTTAGAATAGCTAAAGCAATCTTAGAAAATAAGTGAGCAGAAGGAATTATTCTACCAAATATGAAGCTTATTGCATGATGGTTTGGCATCTGGGAGGCGTAGATCTGCCTGTTTTTAAGCGATCAGCAGAATGTAATTGGACCCAGACGTAGATTCACTAAATAGGATCCATTTATTTCTTTCTAGGGCTTGAGAGATAGCTTTGGGCTTAAGATTCTTCCTTACAAGCAGAAGGACCCAATCCCAAATCTCACATAAAAACACCAAGCAGAAATGGTGGTGACCTGCATTTCTGGCTCTAGAAGGTAGAAATCCCATGGAGAAACAAAAAGGAGACAGAAGCAATCCAGGATGATTCCTGAAGTCACCCTTGGATTTCAACTCACAGTGCCCTTTCTTTCTCTGTGTCTCTCTCTATCTCTCTGTCTCTCTCTCTCTCTGTGTGTCTCTCTCTCTGTCCCTCTGTCTCTCTGTCTCTCTCTGTCTCTGTCTCTCTCTCTCACACACACACACACACACACACACACACACACACACACACATACACACACACACTACTTTTTACAAGGATGAAAACTTTTCCAGTGGCAGAAAAGTTGCCATTCCAATCAAAGATGCTGTAACTAGTCCACATCCTTCAAGAAATAAAAAACTGAGTCACTTGAATCTCAGACCTAAACTTCACACATTTTACAACAATTAACTCAGAGCAGACCTTATATTTAAATGTAAATATGAAACTAGGAAGTTCCTGAAAAAAATGCCAGGGAAAATATTTGGATGTGGTCTGATGAGGATGTGGAAAAAAGGGAACACGTATTCACTGCTGGTGGAAGTGTAAACTAGTGCAGGCTCTTTGGAGGTAAGTGTGGTGGTTCCTCAGAAAGTTAAAACTGGAGCTGCCATATGACACAATTATACCACCTCTAGGAATATTCACAAAAGTCTTGTCATAGTTCGTCTGCATGGCTGCTAATAAATGATTAACAAATGGCTTAAGGGAATAAGGGATTTATTTTCTCTTATGATTACTGGTTACAGCTCTTATTCTAGCTTGCCAAGGGAACTGGCTACACCATCTCTACATAATGGCTGAGAGAGGGACGATCCTTACTTCCAGACCAGCATGTCTGGCCAAGTGTACACAAGGATGCCAACTTCCTCAACCAATTCTCAGTGTTTTATTCATCTGTTTAGGGCCTAGTCTCACCACCCTAAACTGGGCCTTTCTCATCAACTAGACAGTCTCCTGCAGGTTTGTTCTGGGTTTAACCCAACCACTAATTCTCCACAAATGTGCCCAGAACTCAAAATCCTCAACTGTCAAGTTGACATCTGTGCCCAACCATGACAGGTCTCTATATTTTGTTTCAAAGACTTATTCATCTATGTTCATTTGCAGCTCTATTTACAATAGCAAGGAAAGGGAATTGGCCAACGTGCCCATCAACAGAGGAATGGGTAATGAAAATGTGGTACATATACACAATGGAATACTATTCAACCATCAGAAAGGATGGGCTTATGGAATTTGCACATGAGAAGACCACTTGGCACTCAGCCTAGAAGTCTTCTTCTACAACAGAGGTAGAGGATCTCAATACCCTAACAGAATGGAGCCTAGGCCAGTAGAAGAACAGTGAAGTGGACAACAGTAGCCAACATAATGCGGAATACCAGCAACCTAGCAATGTTCACTCAGAGTCATAACAACCTAATCTCTCTCCACCCTAAAGCTTAGGGAACCTCGAGGAATAGAGGGCAGTAACACTGTAAAAACCTAAAGATGGGAAGGTCCACTGTTGGACAAGACATTCCATTCAAAGCATGACTACTGCATCCGGGAACTCACTGAAATAATGTCTTTACCAGACCTTCATAATGATGACATACTAACATGCTCCCATAGACTATTGAGGAACTTAAGAGAGATAAGAACATACAGTACAAATCTTGGGGACTACACTTGGATGAGTGAAGAGAAATGACCCTATAAGTGGAATGATCTGAGCCACAGAGCCCTGAAACCCACAAGAGCAGACAAGTTAGAGGGAACTCTGGAGTCCACAGAAGCAGCCAGGCAGAAGGGTAGGAAGGAGTGGAATAGATTGATGAGGGGAAGGGAGAATGATGGGAGGGAAAGGAGATGGAGGGAAGCAAGGATAAGTACTCAATATGCTTGTAAAACTAAAAAATAATAATTTAATAATTTAAAAAGTATTTGGATGTGGGGATAGAGAAGGAATTATTAAGCTTTATGCCACAAATGTGACACTTTCCTTCTGTGTACAGTCCTAGTAAAAGTATGAAGACATTATTGAGATATGAAAGGAAACTTTCTCTAACTGCACAATGAAGGACAAGCATCTGTCACAAATTAATTACAACAAATAGGGACATATTAACATACTAATGAATACTAACAAATACATGTATATTAATGAATATTAATGCAAAGAATGTTCAATTGAAAACAATAAAGAGAAATCCAATTAGGAAATTGGCAAAACGCATGAGGAAGCATATTACCAGAGAGGATGCAGGACTGGCGACTGACACATGAAAGCTGTTAGAGACATGCAAATTGAGTCTACAGAGGGATATGGCTATGCACTCATTAAAATGCCTAAAATAAGAAATAGAATCAGCAGCAACTGCTAGTGACCTGTGGAGAAACTGGATTTCTTATGCGTTGCTGAAGAGAATGTAAATGTCCCCATCATTACAGGAAGCTGAATGTTTTACTTAAAGCTAAACTTGCATCTCCTATCCTCCTGAGTAATTATTACAGAAAAGATAAATACTTATGCTCACATGAAAAGTCTTTATGCATATATTCATCACAGGTTTATTTGTATACACAAAAACTGGAGCCTTCAATGAGTAAACATTTAAATAGGCTTTGGTATATCTATACCATGAAATATTATTCAGAAAAATCAAAGAATGAATATCAATACATGCAACAACTTGCAAGAAACACCACTGAATGAAAAAAAGCCATCTCTAGGAGGCCAAGTGCTGTTTGGTCCTATCTGTATGATATTCCTGAAATGAAAAAGAAAACCAAATGGAAATGAGAGGTCTAGGGAAATAGTTATAGCTCTTACAAGCACAGGACCCAAGTTTGATTCCCAGAAACCAATGCAAATAAATTTGTGCGTGGCGGAATGCACATCTAACCTCACCACTGGGGAAGGCAGACAGGTGGACCCTTGGGCTAGTGAACAGCATCCCACCCTGACCGGTGAATTCCAGGCCTGTGAGAGACTCTGTATGGAAAAACAAGGTGGGTGGTATGTGAGAAATGACCCCAGGGTTCATCTCTGATTTTCGCATGCATGTGCACACACTAGCCCATGCAGTCTCATGCACATGCATACACACACACACACACACACACACACACACACACACACACACTCATTAGAACAGGGTTGAAGAAGCAAGCATGGTTGTGGTATAAAAGACAGTACAGGGGAGTCTTGTGTCATAAAACTGCTTTGCATATTAACATAAAAATCCTGACTGGCATATGGCACTAGATTAAATGCTACCTTTGTGGAAAACTAGATTTAAAAAAAATATTATCACATTAATCATCTATTTCTCAAGATTGCATGTAAGTGTATAATTGTGCAAAACGAAAGTTAATACAATAATAGCTCTTTCAGGAACATTCAACATTCCAGAGCTAAAGAGAGAGTCTACTTTAGTGCACACCTGTGGAAATTAAGTGGGAGTCGAGAGTGCATAAGGGGCAGCACTGCTAACTGGGAGGGACTGAAGCTGAATGTCTGGGTGGACTGATGCGTGTGACTGTGGACCAACAGACTGACGCCCAGGCTAAGATGAGGCAGACAGTCCACCTACCCTGGAAGTAGCACAGAATGATGGGAGAATCACCCTCTTGGATGCTGACCATTGTTTCCTTTCTCCCACCTTCCCTCCCTCTCTCGTTCTTTCTTTCCTTCCTACCCCCTTCTTTCCCTTCCTCCTTTCTTCCCACTCTACCTCCCTTTTATTTCTGTACTAGTTACTTTTCTCTGTTGCTGATGTGAGACACTCAGGCTCAAATAGCTTAAAGGAAGAAATGGAGGTTTATTCAGCTTATGGTTGCAGAGGACAGATACAGTCTTTTAGGATGGAAATGGCACAGCTGGCTGGCAGAGGCTGGAGGAGGCCTAAGTCGCTGCAGACATCAAGGAGGCTGAAAGCTGGTGAAAGCAAAAGAAAAGACTCACTCACTCAAACGCATTGGGGCTAACCAATCTCAAGGTCCACTGTGACTACTTCCTTCAGCCAGGCTCCAACTCCTGTAGGTTCCCTGACTTTTCCAAACAATTAAAGATTCAAACACACAAGCCTGGAGTGGTGGGGACAAGTCACATTTCAAGCCATGACACTGTCTTTCCTCCTTCCATCCACCTTCCTTTTTCCTTCTTTCCTTCTTCTTCCTTCTCTTCTTCCTTCCTCCTTCCCCTCTTTCGCTCTTCCCTTTCTTTCTGCCCTCCCCCATCGTTCTCTCTTCTGCCTCTCTTCCTTTCTTCTTCTTTCCCTTTCCTTTTGCATTCATGGACTTCACATTCTTATAGACTTTTTAGCAAGGCACCACGAGGGCACAAAACAATGCATCTCATCTGCCCCACGTGCTCAGAAAAACACAAGCAACCCTTATGCAGTTAACTCATTTAGAATTTCTTCTTTGCTTACTTTTGTTGCCGTGAAAGGAAGTAGAAGTGAAAAGTACTAAACTCTGTAATGTTCAAGACTCTGTGCTCAACACCCTGGATGTGTTACCTCATCTCATTTTAATCTTCTCTACCACCATAGGAAGGAAGCTAGAAAACAATGTGAAAGCATGCTGATATAACATAGAGGTTTGCCGTATTAAAAACAGCTTAGACACCCACTGATTATCAGCACTACAGACTAACTCTAAGGGATGCTGCAGCCTTTGGCTCAATGAGGTCATCAGCATCTGTCGGTGTCAAAAATTCCGAAATGCTACCATCCAAACTCTTGCACTCTTCTCAACAATTTAAATGTGATAACATTTGAAAGTGAATCAATGTTTTACTATATATTCTTATTAAAAATGTTATATCATCCTCCTTGGGCTGATGTTGCCTGTTGCAACAGAATCATTTTAACTTGGCTTGTTATTTCTCCATGGATGTCAGAGGTATTGCGATTTCAGTATATGGCTGAAATCCATATTCACTTGAGCTTAAATGGAAGGAATCAGCCTTCACACATGAGCATACACACACACACACACACACACACACACACACACAGAGTCACATATGCACATGTACACACATAATGTGTGTGAAGGAATGCTTAATGCATATATTCACATATACTCACAGTCATGTATGTAAAATTAAATCATCTTATAGCCACACATTCATATCAAACAAAATGGCAGAATTTAAACCAAGCCAGGGCCCTATCCATGGCATGCTAGAACCCCGCACATGACATTCAGAAAGGACTGTGTTCACAAAGGATGCCTGGAACATACGCAGGACTTGGGAATGTTCCCAAGTGTAAAATGTGTTTTATCATCCTGCGTGCTTGCATCTCCAGTGAGAAAAGCTTTATTTCTCTTTCTCCATAATGTTTATTGTATCAAGAGTGCTATCTCTAGGCATAAAAACATGATTACACTTTTCTTTATTTGTCAACTTTGCTAGATCAAACTCAGTGTATCATAAGCAATGCAGAGCTGTGGAAATCAATACTCCAGATTCGGATTTCCTAGCGTAGCATTTTGCCTTCCTTCAGCTGTTTGTCCTGAAGCAAGGAGTGTCACCTCTGCAGGTGTGTGGTGACACTGGAACCTCTGGGTCAAGAAAGGGGCACTGTGGAAAATGGAACCGTTTTCTGAGTCCAGACCCCAAGGGCAATCAACTGCAAAAAAAAAAAAAAAAGTGTGACTGTAATCCAGCATTACAGTTGGACCTCAGTCTGTGCCAGGCAAAAGTCCTCATTCATAAGCAAGTTCCTGAAACACTGTTTCTGAAACTGAAATCAGCCTCCTGAAGCTCTTTTGATCCAAGAGCATTAGACATGACTAGTCGAGCACCTCCTGAGGTGATGGGCTTGCATCGTGATGATGAAGGGGAAACTGCTTTTCCTTTTCATGCTTGAACAGCGCCTTTCTGGATTCCTCCAATCGCTCTCCTTGGGTGGGAAAATGAGAAACCAGAGCTTTCACACGTGTGTGTGACCATCTGACCAGAAAACACATTTTACATGGGGCAGACTCATTCAGAAAGTTGAATGTCATGCAAACCAAGATCTTAGGGCTCAGAAAAATCTCAAAAGAGGTACCATGTGACCTAGTTTCTATAAACCCTAAGATAGAATATGAAAAGTTTAGTCAAATGTTTAGGGCACTGAAACCATAGTGCACATACATTATGTGTAGTACATGTGCATATGTGACTCTGTGTGTGTGTGTGTGTGTGTGTGTGTGTGTGTGTGTGTATGCTCATGTGTGAAGGTTGATGTCAGGTGTCTTTCCCTATCACACTCCATCTTAATTTTTAAATTTTTATTATTTACTCCGTATGTGTGTGTGTGTGTGTGTGTGTGTATTCTGTGATGAAAGGTGACTTAGGAAATCATCCTGTATTGCTTCTACCTCCTTCTTGCTTCACTCTGGGATTTCCCAGGTTCTGCCCAAGGTTGGAAGTACAGGCTGTCTCTGTTTCCTCCTAGATTTTTATGTGGGACATGGGATCCAAACTCAGGACCTTCTGCTTGCGAGGCCATCTTAATCCCTGAGCCATCTCTCCATCCCCCAGTCTTACTTTTTGAAACAGGGTCCTCATTGAACTCAGCACTCACTGACTTGCTAGACAGCTTGGTCAGCAAGCTCCAGGGATCTGCCTGTCTCGACCCACCAGAGGTAGGATTTCAGACACATCCAACGATGTAGGTTCTGGGGAGCTGAACTCAGGTCCTCATAATTGTTCAGCAGGCATCGTGCTGATTGAGCTATTTCCTCAGCCCTGCTTGAAACTTTAATGGAAAATACATGTCATTATGAACTTTACAAACCTCACAGAATGTAGACCATCAAGAGTAAGCCCAAGGTAAAATAAGGCAATGACAGGTAGGTGCAGGTTCATTGATGGTAGCAACCATCTCATCAGCTGAGATGCTGTGATTGGTGGAGTTATAAAGACATCTCCCCCACTTCTGTTACATTTTTTATAAGTCGGCACCTGCTCTAAAAGTAAAGTTTGCTTGATTTTCATTCCAGTCAAGTGTTAAGCACCCATCGGACTCTAAGTTCCATGAGTACAAGACCCAACTTTTTCCTCTTTTTTCTTGTCTTAGAACTGTGTCAGATACATTTAGTGAATAGCGAATAAATTGATGCATACACACACACATACACACGTACATGTAAACAAGGCTGTGTGAAAGGTGCTTGGGATTCAATAAGGAGCAGCCAGTCTATGAGAAGCTCATCCACAGCATCTTGGTTCAAATAAGGTCAAGTTCGGTTCCGGTGGGACCTAGCAGCACACTGTGTATGTGTGCGTTCATATGCATGTGTGTACATTGAGGTAGCAGAAAATATTTCCAGGTAAGTGTGCAGGACAGAAGGGTTCCTACCTTTTGGAAGCATCACAGATACAGAAATGATCTAGTCGAATTAAAGCTGGTCGGTGTTCAGAATGTTTTGCAAGCTTATCATGATGAAAAGCAGAATTATTTTTGTATTGAGTACACTTAGACTCCCTCCTCTTATCTAAATGTAATAGAACAACCTACACCTTGGCCTGGGATATGAGTAAAATCTGTCTCATGATACTAAGGAAAGAACAGTACCCAAATTAATGCAAGAGACCAAACAATGCCAGACATTCTTTGAAGTTTTTGAATCCCCAGGTGCTGGTTTTGAACTTTAAGCTACCTTATCATTCTTCTTTGAATGGGCTCATTAATTTTTGTCATTAATATTTTACTTTATGTGATTCCAACTTTCAAAATCTTGAAAACAACAGTGCACTGTAATAGGTTGTGCTTTAGTTGGAAAATGAAGAGACAAGAATTTCTTAATTTGCCATTTCACACAACTTGAACATTCCAGAACATATTGGTTTAACCTAGACCTTACAGTTCTCTATCTCTGAGCATTGCTACACTGTTCTCTGCTATTTTTTTCCCTGACAGTAATATTATTAGCTTGAATTTTTTTCAGTTGGGAAGCAACAATGAAAAGGATCAAATTATATCTGATTTGTATGAATGTTAGAGCCAACAGTCTCCTTAATAGCAGGAAATACGGCATTCTCTCTTGAAAATATCCACACCACTAGCCCTGTGCTCTGAGTTTAATTGACTTAATCATCCACACCAGATAAAACTACATTCTCAGAAGAGAGTAAATCACACTGCTCAGAACATTCATGATATATAGTGATGAATGGATTGCTGAAGTGAATCTCTGCAAGAGTCACAAATACCAAGAAAACAATACCCATGATTTAAAATAGCTTAAATTGCTCTTGCTGTTCTGACTTAATAGAAAGTTTTCAAAAAACCTGCCAAGTCAGTTGTGAAACACACTGTCTGCGGAGTCAAGCCTCCAATCTACATTTCCAATGTGTCTGAGGATTCTGAGTTCATGACCAGTTCTTAGCTGGTCTCTCAGTTAATCATTTCAGTTTTGCTAAGTGAATCAAGTTACACAGTCATGATCACTGCACGCAGTCAGCTGGGGAACATGTGTTTTAGCATGTTAGGTATAGATTACATGCAGATGTTGGTCTCAAAAGTTCCAATGAAGTAAATCTGTGCAGGAACAGGAAAGTCAGGCACTTTATCCAACATTTCTTCTCCTCCTCACCGCCCAGGGCTCTGAAGCACTTGCCACTTAGATTTCATTTCGATGATGCAGGATAGAGGAACACACACACACACACACACACACACACACGCACACACGCACACACACACCAACATGTTTAAGTCTCTACTACCCACCAAGGTTCCTGTTTCAAAGGGGAAAAAAAGAAAAGGAGCAAATAAAGACAAATGACCCAAAACAACAGCTGTGATAAGGATAATGAGAAGACTATCCACAAAGAAGCGGATTATTCGAATAAAGCGTGAAGTGGAAAGAATGATATGGACAATCCCACTGGGGTTCTACTTGAGTGACAGGCCAGATTTCTATCAAAGCCTGGGAAAGGACTGCAGGGGCAAAAGGCCTGAAATAAGTAAGATTCCCTCTTGTCATGGTGACAAACAGAAGAAAGGCCAGTGTGGCCACACGGGAAGTGAAAAGAAAGGACCTCAGAGGTGGCCAAGAGCAAGGGGAAGATTCTGAATTTTTCCCCTAAGTTAAAAAGATGTTTTTATGTTATTATCGTTATTATTATTAGAAATAACTGTGTGTGGTGAGCAACAAGAGAAACCAGGGACCTGCTGTGATGTTGGGTAGTGATGTCTGTGTGAAGGCAGAGGGCTATGGTGATGCTGTTGGAACGCGGATGTCAGAAGTAGTCAGAGTGGCAGTGTGCTGTTGCCCTACCACTAAAAGACAATGACAAAAATGAATTTTCTTCTTCTAGCTCAGGCTTTTAAAACAACACCCTTCTTCAAAAGGCATGAAATTGATGGACTCCATTACATTTGTATAGGGGAAACCAAAGCAAGTAATATCTGGAGAACATACATAAATTCACAAACTTCACCAAGGAGATAATTCAGAACACCAAAGATCCTACATTAATTACCTGGAACTAGATCACCTTGATCTCTCCCCATCCTAAAACTCAGGGAACCTGGCAGAAGAGGGGGCAACAAGATTGTAAGAGCTTAAAGATGAGGAGGACTGACTATATGCAAGATACTCCACATGAGTTAGGGCTGCAGCAGCCAGAATTGGACTTTGCCTTACCTGCACAATGGTTGACATGTCAACGACCCCCAAAGTCTAGCATGGATCACAGGGGAGAAGGCTCCTGGCAGTAGGATCCTTAGAGGAAAGGGATTAAGCAATCATTATAGAATTCCCATACTAATGGGGAGCCCAAGAAGGGGCTCTGGGCTATACCACTGAGTCCTGAACCCCCACTAGGGTGGAGGACTCAAAGGGAGGTTTGGTGTTTACACAAAAGGATGCTCCAAGGGATAGGAGGGAGAAAGGGAGAGGTACTGGGAGAGAGGGAGGGAAGGGGGAGGGAGGGAGTGAAAGGAGGGGGGAAAGGGAAAAAGGGGGGAGAGTGCAAGGGTGAACAACTGGGGAGGGGTAGAGGGAGGGAGAGGATGGGGCTACCTATTGAACTTGTATGATTAGGAAAAAAAATGTGGGAGGAAAAAAATGGATGTGTTTTATAGGTAAACAAGAAACATGGATTCAAGTAGAGAAAATTGCTAGTATTAGATCTGGAGAGAGGCCAATGATTACAGTGAAAAAAATATTCATATGTAGATCATAGCAAAAGTAGCTCCATTCCACTCAGGGCACACAAAATTTTCCAAAGGTGTTTTAATGTAAATGGCTATGCATTAGTCCACTTGAAATTTCAAAATGCTCCTGTTATTTAAATCAAGAAGGACTGACCACTGGCCTTTTATATCTTTCAAAAGACACTTTTAATTTTGTCACACAATTTTTGCCCCACAATATACTGCATATATTTAAACCATACAATTTGATTAAATTAGATAAGATTCACAGCTATAAAACCATCACATGATCAAGATAATGAAAAACTCCATCAGCCCCCAAACTCTCCCTTCACAGTTTATGGACCACCTTCCTCATTCTCACACTCAAGCAGAAACCAATCTCTTAATTTTTCTACACACTAATTTTCATCTTCTTATATATTAAATAATATAATATGTAGACTTTTGGTCTATTATTACCATACTTATTTGAAATCCGTCTGATATTCTTGCATTTACAAATTGACATTTTCCTTGTAAATACTGAGAAGCATTACAGTGTATGCATAGATAGTGGATGCTCAGCCGCTTGTTTGCATTCATTCACTTGCTGAGACATATTTTGGTTTCTCCTTCAGGGCGATCCCATCAGCTGGTTTGCTGCAATCTAAGCAACACTTAGATTTTTATCAGTTTTCTTTTCTTTTTATTTTCATACATTTATGGTGAAGTCTATGCATGTGTATATTCTATTCATACATGAGCATGTGTGTATATGTGTGTGTATGTAGGTATGCTTGTGGAAACCCACAATTATCAGGAATCATTTTCAATCACTCATTCTTCCATCTTATATTTTTGAAAGAGGGTCTTAAATGAAACCCAGAGCTCTCCCCAGGGCTAGTTTAGACAGCTGCTTGCTCTGGGGAGGTGTCTTCTGAGGCTGGAGTTACAAGTGAGCTACCATACCCACGCTGCCTTTTACTTGGGATGTGGGGATCTGAATTGCACTCCTTGTCCTCAGACAGCAAGCGCTGTAACCACTGGGCCATCTTCCCAGCTCTGTCCTTTTCAGTTATTTCAAGTGGGAGAATAAATGCAGATCCTGCTTCTCTGTGTGGGTCTAAAACAAAGCTCTCCATGTGTATTAAAAAAAAATACAGCGCTTTTGAAGTGAGTAAACATTTTGCCAATTATTTCTGAAAGAAGTTTTTTTTTTTTTTTTCTGGAAAGAAATTGTCAGGTGGTAAAGTATTTTAGATCTATTCCAGGAGGGAGGGACTTTCTTGATCTCATTCAACTTGACCTAGGGAAACAAATTTAGATCTCCATTCCCTTAGCTGTCAGTGCTCACATGTTTCAGAAATTAAATCTCTGGATGCAAAAATATGTATTTCTGGAAATGAACACAATGCAAAATAGTGAAAATAAAAGCTATATTTATATAAAATTGGTTTTACTTTTAAGAAGACTCCTCCCTGCTGCTTAAAATAATTTCTCTACTTTTAAGGCTCTAATTTTGTAATTAACTAAAATTAGAATGCCAAACAAGTGGTATTAACTAATAGCTGCAGAATTAACAGAAGATAATTTGCATATTTTATTTTAGTTAATTTGCACCTATCATTAGTGTGCAGTATTGCCTCAAACATTTTTCAGAAAGCTAGTATATATTAATTATCCAAAGCAGAGGTTTTAAGTAATTAATATGCATTCAGAACTCTGTTTCATGAAAAGACTACATGGAATATTATTGGATGTGTTGTTTAGGCACACAGTAGGTATGGATCTCAATCATCTTGTAAATAATCATATTTCCAAGTTATAGAATCAATGAACTTTGACATACACTCTTACAAGAAGTTCTACTCTGCCTTTCTTAAGGACAACCTATGCTCACATTTCCAGACGGAGTGATAAAAAACAAAGTTTTGCTCTGGAGACAATAGCTCATCGTACCCTGAGAAGGTGCAATATTTTCTACTGCTTTGAGTCAGTTTTCACTTCTCTCCTCCTGGAAATTTTCTTATTTCTATGAAACCAACAATAATTTTTTATCTGATTTTATTTCTATATCTGAATAGTAGCTTCACCTATTACACCTTTATCACATATTTGACTTTACCTTAATTAGTTTACTTTAATTATTTATGAAACAGGGTCCGACAGTAACACCGAAATAAGCCTGGAATTTCTAGCAATACCTTTGCCTCAGCCTCTCGAGTGCTAAGATCACAGGCATGAGCCACAACACCTGGCTTAGTGCTTTGTTTTTAAGTGACAGACATGAAACACTCCGGAGATAAACATGGAAAATTGGTTTCTAAGATATGCTTTTCAAATGAAACCCACCCACAGAAAGTACAGTTTGCTTTAACAGTGAAATGAATAATATGAGAAGTCCAGAGACTTGCAGAAAGCAAGGCATTGCCTCTGCTTTGGGTCAGTGTCTCCTAAGGCCCATATGTTGTTGCTATGAGTGACTTGCTTATATGAGTGAAGAAAAATGCAAACACCACAAAAACACAAGCTGATTTATTTTATTGGTTATATAGTAGTTAGTCATATGTTATTCTGTGTTTTCAATTGGCAAATCTGTTTAGCACTCAAGATTATCTCTTGGGAAATAATAGGATCGTTAGTATGTACAGCTCAGTGGACATCTCTGGGTCTGTGGGCTTGAGGGGAAACAGAATATCACACAGGAAGTGTGTGGAGAAGCAAAGTTACTGGACGTGTGGTAGCAGGCAGCAGAGCGAATGAGGGATCTAGAGCAAGCTCTGCACTGCTTGCCCCCAGCATTCTACTCCTTCCCATTAGACCCTGTCATAGTGAGGCACAGGTGTCAACTTGACAGTTGAGGGTTTGAGCTCTGGGCACATTTGTAGAGAATTAGTGGTTTGAGTTAAGCCTAGAACAAACCTGCGGAAGATTGTCTAGCTGATGGGGAAGGTCCAGCCCATGGTAGGTGGGATTAGGCCCTGAAATAAAATACACGCAACTGGTTGAGAGAGTTGGCATCCTTGTGTTCACTTGGCCAGACATGCTGGTCTGGCAAGTAAGGATCACCCTCTCTCAGCCATTATGTAGAGATGGTGTGGCCAGTTCCTTCAGCCCTGGTGTTGGTACATGCTCTCTCATCAAGCTGGACTGAGAATTGTAATGAGAGTATTGTAAGAAAATAAACCCCTTGTTCCCTTAAGCTGTTTGATGGTGATTTATCAGCAATCATGCAGGTGAGCTGCAGCAGGCCCCCTATTCTACAGTTCATGCCACCTCAGAGTAGTTTATTCAGTAGTTTATTCACTAGTTTATTCAGTAGTTTATTCAGTAGTTTATTCAGCTGGATCCATGGATCCAATTATCTCTGAACACCATTGCCTTGAAAGCCTTAAACACAGGAGTTTTCAGTGAGACCTGTCATAGCCAAACCATAATATCTCCTCTTCAAAAGAGTAAGACCACGGAGACTGGATATGGCTTCTTAAGGTTGTAAAGACGTGAGTGGCTTCGTTATACAAGTGAAGAAACTCACAAACACCATTGAAACCCCAGCTAAGGTAATTTTGAGGGCAAAACAGATTCACAAGTTGAAAACACAGATTAATATTACCAATTACTTGATAATCAATAAAATACATAAATATAACATTCATATAACCAATTATTATTATTTTAATATAATAAAGAGAGGTGAGTATGAGCAGCTTACCATTCTCTATAGGATACACAAGATTGCAGAAAGTCTGGTGTTAGAAACTGGTACAAACCGGGGTGGTCATAAAATTTTAAAATCATCAAAATGTTCTTTTCAGGAGCCAAATTGGCCGCTCTGCTTTTGTTCCAGTCTTGACAGAAACCGTGAGGCTCTGGGAAATTGTTCTTGCAACAGGCTCTCTATGAGGCAATCTACCACTGAGAGCTCATCACTAAGACTCAAAAAGGGATTTTTACTATTTTCACCACTCTGTAGTCATTTGGACTCTCATTTTATCATTACACAGTTATCCCTTGCATTAAAGTGCTGGCATGGCAGGAGTCATTCAGTTTGGGATACCCCAAATGGAGAACTGGGACATAGGAGCACCCCAATAGACATTTGTTGAATAATTGGAAAAACACTAACTAACGTTATAGAGAATGAAGTGTGTGGTAGAACCACTTGTTTTTATCCTACAACAATCTTAGGAGATGGCTATAATGATTTCCATTTGATGCATATAAATGCTGAGTGACAGAAAGACAGAGTAGCTTCCTCAGCTTTTTCTTCTCTTGAGAAGAATTTGAACTAGGTTCAACAAACAAAGCTCATTTGCACCAAGTGGCTCCAAGGTCCCGAGATTGTCTCGCATGGGTAGTTTGCTTCCTAATAGTAGCTTATTCATTTGAATTAGCAATCAGTAGGTTAGATAGCAACTTTTTTGTGTGTGTTGTTTTATTTTCTCCTTAAAAATGAACCAAGTGAGGGCTAGGGAGATGGTTCAGGGGTTAAGGTGTTTGTTGTACAAACAAGAAAACTACAGTTCAGATGCCCAGGACTCACATAATGCCAGGTGGACATGATACTCTTACAATTTCAGCTTCAGAAAATGAAGACTGTGGATTCTCAGAGCAAGATGACTAACCAGATGAGACCTACTGGCGAATTCTGGGCTTGATTGAGAGATCCAGCCTCAAGGAGTAAGTTTATCTTGGACCTCTACAGATGTGTATATATACACCAGCACATAATATGCACATTGCATATATGCACACATTTCACATACACATAAACATGAATGAAAGAACCAGGGGAGAAAAGATAAGCAGCTATCAAAATACATAAAACTATTGTCACTGAAAATGGGAAGTGGATATTCTTCACTAATATACATTTTGATGGAGGGCATTATTGCTTTTTATCAGTATCAGGAAAATTTTAAATTTTATAATCATTATAGTGTGTGTATGTGATGTTGGTGGGAGAGGGCCGCATGTCATGTACACTTAGGTGCACATATGGTGGTCAAAAGACAACCTTGTGGAGTAAGTTCTTACCTGCCAACTCTATGCAGGGAATCAAACTCAGTTCTCCACACTTGTGCATATAGCACCTTTTCTCCCTTAAGCTATCTTACCAGCCCATGAAGAAAATTTTCTGATTGGCATTTCTTTCTTATAGTTGTTCTTAATTAGTCAATTAATTAATTAATGATAGAAACTTTGAAGAACAAACCCTCCAAACATTCCTGCTCATTAGTATTGCTATAGAAAGTTAGCAGCAACGATAATCAAAGCCTCTTATAATGGATGAAAGAATTCATAGCAGGGTGTGTCTGACGGGATGAAAGGCTGTAGTCTGAAATTGTCTCAGCACAAGACTCTGTAGGATGCAGAGGCCATCTGCCTGCATGGAAAGCTCCTTTGTGGCATCTGAATGCTGCCTGAAGAGACTGAGTGCAAATTGCCAAGTTACTAAAGAGACTGAAATTGGCAATAGAAAGAGGTCTGTATACAGCAGCAATACTGCTCTTTGTTCCTTTGGAAGTAACTTACAAAACACGTGTTTCTCAGAAGATGAAAAGAGACATGAAAGGGACAAGTCAAGAGTAATCAGAGATCACAAATTATTTTTTAGGGCCAACTGAGTCGAAAATGTGTCAGATGGAGTGTGAATCGGATGGGCATACTATTGTTCTGGAGTGAAGCAGAAAGTACTCTCTCTCTCTTTGTGATGGATGTTTGAGGCACTGTGTACACTAGTTGTCAAGGAAGTGGAATAAATACAAGACAAATCTGAACACACGATAGTAGTCTATGGAAAATGTCACTCCACTTCTGTACTTAGCTTCCTTAGGGATTCCTCTATCCTAAACATTTTAAAGAACTAAGATATGTCGACCATAGTTAAAAAGAGAAAGTTGGATCTAATGTAAGTCATGATATGAAATGTGGACCTCAGCCTAATCTCAGTACTATTCTGCCACATTGGATGTTGCCGTTCGTCTGTATGTTGTCATAAATATACAAACACCTTAGGTGAACCACAGGTTTTACTCTTGTGACTTTTGGTTCTAGTTCATCGTCCAACTCACAGATGAGCTCAAACCAACATCAGGACCTGAGGGAACTGACCGCAACATATCCACAGGAATTGCTGGGAGAGGATCAAACCCACTCGGCAGTGCAAGTCAGTTAAAGTGTGATTAAATCTGCTTTACTACTGAGCCGGTCCCCTACCTACCCAGGGAATGTTCACGCCCCTCATGGGCTGGTCCTTCCATCATCCATCTCCCACATGCTTGTTCAGGATTATCTAGAGCACTAATTCTTCAAAGATGTGCCCAGAGTTCCACCCTCAATTGCCAAACTGTCACTCGTATCTAACTAGGGTGTAAGACTGCATGTTTTTCCTTCCGATGATTTACAAGCTTTTTAGTTGCCACATAAGATCTTGGTAGCTGACTGTTCCTCTAACGCCTGGTCATGCCTGGCCATATTCAACCTTGCTGTGCTTGACTGTAGAGCATAGTGATACATTAATTCACAGTCTCCAGAACACCTAGCATAGTCTTTTGGTCTACTCATAACTATTTATTACTGGAGCTAATGTTTCTTGATTATAACACTCAAAATTGACTTTACAAAGCAGTTTATTCCTCATTGATAACAATATGTAAAGTTAGATTTTAAAAGTTGCTAATTTTAAAATGTTTGTTTAATTTAGTATACATCTGTTAGTTTGAGGCTATTACGCATGAAGAAAGTATGCTGTAACATTCACAATGTCATAACATGTTGCAACCTCAAAGTCTGTGAACAGAGTTTATATGGGATTTATATAGACATAAGTATATTATATGAGCTTATACAGACATACAGAGCACTAAATAAAGTTATTTTAAGGTACAATTTGATACTTCTCTGGAAGGAGATAGAAAATTGATGAATAAATAAAGAGAAAATACTCTAAGTAGACAAAGAGTTAATATTTAAATATTTAGCCCCAAAACATTTTAGTATTAGGTATATCATTAGCTAATATTTTCAGTATTAAGATGTATTAGAAACTCAGTTAAATTAATATCAGAAACGCAATATTGAGAACATTTCTTAGCTGTTTCAAAGTTAATTTCCTGACATTGAATATTCAGTGTTATCTTTAATGTCACTTATATATTTAATCATCAACAAAAGTATCCCCAAGAGCTCATTCAATTTCCATGTTCTAGCAAGAGAAAAAAAGAAGGTCTCACATGCTATAAAGAAATACTCTGTTCAGCAGGTAATAATTCTGTCTCATGGTCTCCTTTGATTGTACTTCTTTCCTTTCATTGCTTCATATTCTAAGACATTGGCTAGCCTTTAAATAAGCCTACATGTTTATTTGTTCTCCCAAACATTGGTCTTTGAGCAGTAAGTAACCTGGATTTTTAATCTAATAACATCTCTGTCACCAGACTTCATTCAATGTATATAAAATATATCATCATAGTGTATTTTATACATAATATATATGCCTGAAATATCACCATCACATTAACTAGTAAAAAATCTCATTGAATCCAATGTAGATATTAAAAGTGATGAAATGATAAAAATGGGTCCCATTGTCTTGAGAACTAGATATTAATGTCTACAAATGCAGGAGCCACATAACCTATCAAACTTTAAGATCCACTCCTCTTCAAAGAACAGTTAATATGCTACTTGATTACTTACACAACTCATACAAATTCTTTCCCTTTGTCTCTTTCATATTTCTTACAATCTCCATGTTTATAAAAGTACACTGAAAATGTTATAATAGAGTTATAAACAACTTGCTTACTGGGTAAGCAAATCCTTACTTGTGGTAAGGATAAGACTTGTTGTTTGGAGGTCTCCAAATTTATAGTCATGCTCTGTTGTGTCATATATTTCAGTAATATGCATGGCCCCCCAAAAAATCAGAAAAGAAACTTCTTTTTCTGGATTGTTCTCAATAAAACATAGAGTTATGTAGTGATGTTACTAATAATGATTGCTAATGAATACAACAATACCTGAATAAGAACTTTGGGGTAAAATAGTTAAATATGAAAGAAAACTCATAAAAATAAAAGATTCATAAACTTTGAGACATAGTAGGACAATTTTTGTGCTATGAGAGAAAAAGATTGCTTTGATTATAAGTGTTATGACAGAGAAGATAAAAAAGCATGATTTATTTTGGTTCTGATGATTTTTTTTATCAGTTTCCCTTTTCAGATGTGTAAAACCAGATAGGAGCTAAGTCATGAAAGATAATGAAAGGTCGATCAAAGTAGAAGGCCAGAGCAGCTGCATGACTAGTGTCTCTTGAGCTGTTCTGTTGTTTCTTAACTCAAAATTACAAAAAGCATTTTTTGAAACATGTATGAGCAGTATTTGGAAACTCTACAATATAGTGCTGAAATGGGATGGATGATATATGACCTCTATCAATGAAGAGTATCATGTGTGTGAGTGGATACAGATTTAGATCAGCCATAAAGCCATTCACAATCAATTTCCAACTATCTGCCAATGTGTGCCATCACATAATTAGCAATGAATCTGAACCCTACTTTCAACTTCTCATCTCTTATTCTCATTGAGATGGATATAAAAATATCAGTAAATACTGTAAAGACATTAAAAGAGAATAATAATATATTTGAGGATAAAACTAAGTTTCTTGAAGGTTAATGTCAAACAGAAGAAGGAAGATACTTTCCTCAACAATTTACCCACTGAAATGCTATCTATGGCCCCAAGAAATATTTAGGCACTTCACAGTACAGCCATCCCAGAAGAAATCTAGTGGGTCACAGATGCAAAAATTAAAAAAAAAAAATAGGAGGGACACTGACTGGAAAGGAGAAAGCATGTGGTGAGAAAGGAGAGATTAGAAAGTAAGGGGTGAAAGCCCATAAATTCATTGTATTTGTATATTAAAGTGTTGGAAATATTTTAAAAGTAAAGATACTACAGAAGCGAACGTTTCATATAGATCTTTTACTAAAAGGAGAAAATACTGCATCTATAAATCAAGAAAATTAAGTAAAAGGACAATCAAAGGGTAGTTTTTGAATAATTTTGTGTCTTTTTTTATTCCTTCAGAACACCGAAAGATAAAGCTGAGTAACTCTTCAAAAAATAGGATAAAATGGTTGACAAAATGACAATAGCCAATAGAGTCTGTATATTTGTGTATGTTCATATCTGCATAGTGGGTTCATGTGTGGAGGGTTAAGGCATCTTTTTCTATCTCATTTTATGTATGATATACATAAATATCATAGAAAATGATATTAATAATTTGAATTATTACCCAGGTGGACCCACTGTAATCACAAGTTCCCTTAAAGGAGAGAGAGAGAGAGTGCTGGGGAGAGAGAGGTCAGCAGGTAAAGGTGTCTGCTCTCAAGCCAGATGAGCTGAGTTTGATTCCCAGAAGTCCACATGGTGGAAGGGAAGAACTGACTTTCAGAAGAGGAAGAGACAGACAGGAGTGGGGAGCAGAGTGGTGCAGCATGGAGAAGAATCCCCCCACAATTGCAGGTGTTACAGATGGAGTCTGGGACCAGGAATCTGACAGATTCCCTACTATAAAGCCAACTTGATCCAGCTTCAATTTCTATCTCTTACAATTTAAAGTAACCCATTCACAGATTTATGGGCAAGGGACATGCACGGATGCCTGTGGCAGGTTCACCCTAGGACATCTTGAAGTTTTTATTGTGCATGCACATCTAGGTAATAGAGTGATTAGTGGTCAGTTCTATTCATAATTTGTAAAGTATAACTTTATTCTCTCGCAAATGGCTCTTCAACTCAGATGACTTCTGAATCTCGGAGAAGTTTTAAAGAACTTGTTAGAACTGATACTCTTGAAGATGGGAGCAGGTAAGGAGAAGGTTTCTCTCTTAAAACCCCAGAAATGAAAGGAACTCTGCTCACCTGTGATTTTATGTTATAATATTAGCAAAACCACTGATGAGTGTCAGCGTTCTGGAGAATTCCAAGGCCAGCCTCCCTCCCCACTCTCTTCTCCATGGCTGCATCACAATCCATGTCCACATATGTCCAGTTACTTTTTAGCTACTATTTCTTAGCTCATTTGAATGTAATGTCTTCATGACCACTGCATCTTAAATACTAACACCATACCTGCTCCACAGGAGATGCTCAACAAATATAAGTGACTATATGAAAACTTTGAAGCTTTACTATGTAACATTTTTAAGAATAGTAGGCATTTATTATTTCAAATATAAAAATACATATACGATGTTATTTTCATCTTAAACAAAATGAAAAGGAGTTGACATAGGAAAAAGGAGAGCATTGGATGCAGAGATGTTTGAACCCAGAAGGTTGGTTGTGTCCTGTTTTTGGAAAATCAGAGAAATCGAGGCAAAGGGCACAAGTTACAGAATCTTTTCTGGGGTACGTTGAAGGCCAGGAGTTGAGGTAGAGAAAAGAAGTACAGGAACTAAGCCAAAGTACCATCTTATACTCTGACCTATCTAATTAATTGAACTCAGTTAAACCCTGGACATACATAGGTATATGATCTTTAAAAGAAAGCTTGTGTTTTTTCAGGAAAAGCTTCCAAAATCCACTTAAGGATAACTTGCAATTGGTATTTCAAGAATGAACATTCTTAGAGTTGTGGAGATGGAACAATGAGTAAAGATGCTTGTTACATAAGCATATGGACCTGAGTTCAAATTCCCCGAACCCATGTAAAAAGACGTGTGGCTACACTACTTCTAGAGGACCCAGTGCAGTGGTGGGGCAGAGACAAGAGCATTTTGGAGGCTTGTTGGCTGCCAGCCAGACTCCAAGTGCAATGAGAGATCCTGTCTGGAGGAGATAAGGCAGTGACTGATCACCTTCTTCTAGATTCCACATATGTACCTAAGTGCATATATCACACACTGGTGATACTTCTCTCTCTCTCTCTCTCTCTCTGTGTGTGTGTGTGTGTGTGTGTCTCTATGTGTGTGTGTATGTGTGAGAGAGAGAGAGAGAGAGTTCACAGAAACCAGCTCCTCCTGTCAACCACCTTTTATCAGCACAAACCCAAACTCCCCACTACAGAATCTAACTCCCCAGAAAAGAAACCTGTAACCAGCGAGGAAGCGTAATGACTATGAACTCTGAAATTGTCCTCCTGAGCATCCAGTCAGCACACAGCTTCTGCGCTCTCCTTTCCTGTAAATTATTCAGCTAATTAAACTTCAGGGAACAAGAGTCGAGCTTGGAGCTCCTGGCCTCCCTGTTGTAAAATAAACCTCTTTTTTTTTTGCAAAGTAAAGGTGCCATAGTACTTGCATGTGTACATGTTGGGCTGTGAGCCTTTGGTAGGTATCACGAAGAGATGATGGGGCAGTGAGATGCCATGGAAAGAAGGCTCTTCCTGAGCAAATTAAGTGAATTGAAGCTGCTACACAAAATGTTTTAAAATTCTGGACTCCTACAGCAACTAATATTACCTGAAGCAAACTCATTATATAACACCCTCCCTATATGCATTAACTTCAATCAAAATACCTTCTAAACAAAATTTAACAATCTGATCTCCATCATCATGTTGGCTGTCATTCTTCTCCAACTATCTTCTTCTCTCTGCTTGCCTGTTTAGATTCCTGGGTTTACTCCACACCAATTTAGCTACTCTCCTCAACTTTCCTTAATGCATTTTTCTGCCATTGCTAGAATCTTTCAACAGTATCCATTGTTCTGCTGGCACCAAGATAATGATTTCAGTCTAGAGAACAAGGAGATTTGATGTCACTGGTTGCCCTTGGTCCTGCCATGCCTCAATCTCTTGCTCCTCCTAATCTTGGGGACTTTAAACAGCAGTCTTCTCACCTCTGTGCTTCTCATTCTAGTCCTATTCCTACCTAGAAGGGCCTGCCTGGTCTACTTGTAGTCTGACTATGCTAAAATTCTTCCTGTTACTACGACCTTTATTTTCCACAGTATAGAAGTAAGATAGGGCTGCAGAGATAGCTCAGGGGTTACACCTCTGCCTCACAAGCAGAAGGTCCTGAATTCAGGTCCTGGATCCTACATAAAAATGCCAGACAGAAATGATGTTGCTGAAAGGCAAAACCTGGGAAACTCCAGAGCAAAGCAAGTGGAAGTATCTCATTCCAAGGTGACTCCCAAAGTCACCCATATGCCTCCACAGTCACACACAGTGCTCTCTCTCTCTCTCTCTCTCTCTCTCTCTCTCTCTCTCTCTCTCTCTCTCTTTCTCTCTCTCTCTCACTCACACACACACACACACACACACACACACACACACATACCCCACATACTCAATTTTTTAATTGGGTGGATTTTAGCGTAACAATATATTTTCATCCAACCAGAAGGAATTGCCTACCTTCTATTCTTTGCTACTTTCTTTTACTTTAGGTAAATGCTACTCATGCTAAGAGCTACTTTCTGAAAAGCTTTGTGCTTCCTTTTCCTAAACAATTCAATTTTACTTTAAATAATCTAAAAGCTTAAACCCAAAATGACTGTATCACTCTCCCTTCCCTAATACTCTGGCATCCTCTGCCTTTTACTTCAAAAGATGCCCTATGCCATTTTTTAGAATGATGCAATAATCAGGGAGGAGAAAGACTCCAGGAAAGCAATTGCGACGTCCACAATCATGTTAAAGATATCGTTAGAAGAAATTACTACTAGATTAGCATTTCTGCCTTAATTAAAATCTTAATATCATGCATTATTACATATGAATCACATACCACTATAAATTATGTCATGATATTCACAATAAAAGTATAGACACAAAAATATCCATGTACTTAAGATAAAGCAAACATGAGAAGGCAGTGTGACCATTGCTATTGTACTATTGGCATGTTGCTTATGCATATATGAGAGAAAGGCCAATTTAACCCATCACAGTATCTTTCCCAGGAGCTAATGGTTGTTATGTGTACCAAGAAGATCTGGTGATTTATTCTAACTGCCCATTATTTCAGTTCCTTCAGGCATGATGAAATCATGAAAATGACAGAAGAGCCAACTACAGCTCTGGTCCTGTCATGGTGGAGGGAGACGAAAGTGAGAAATGAGGTGAAGCAGAAGAAACAGAAGCAGACTAGGAACAGATGATTCTGGCATGGGTGACATTAACCCTAGCACTTGCCAGCTAGTTTAGGGTCAGTTGTAACTACATTAACCAATCAGGTGAAAACTACTGGGATATGGAAGAGTTGATAGAAAAAAAAAGACATTGTGAAAAGCATGTCGATAGAAGAAAACATATCAGTAAGGTAATCTAAGCATAACTCTGGAGCTGGAGAGGTGCCTCATCAGGTAAAAGCATTTGCTGTACAAGCAAGTGGACCTAAGTTCAAATCCCCAGAAGCCATGTAAGAAGTCTCTGCTCACTGTGAGGTGAGTAGATACAGGAGGATCACGACTGGCCAGCCAGTCTAGCTCTAGATTCAAGGAGAGACCTTCTCAAGGGAACAAATTGGTGACTGGTAGACTGGACACCTGATTGCCTACTCAGGTATCTCTGTGTGCAGCCTTACACAGGTGTCCATACCCAACACATACAAACACACATGAAAATAATAGATAAAATATTTTAAAGTTACATTGCAAAAGCATTTGTATATCTTGCAAAAACTGCATCAATGTTCACAGCCACCATAGCCGTAAAATATTTCTGATGAAGATGAGCAATATAAACATTTGAGATTTTCATAATTAAGCCTCTTATATGAAGAAAATGGAATGCATGGAGTGATTACTGATGAGAATGATGTTCTATTCTTAGTTTGAAAGGTATTTCTTTCCAGAGTTTTCTTACCTCTACAAAGATGAAGCAAGGAAAGATCGTGTTGCTCCTAAACTCTTGGCCTTGGTGGTGTGGAAACATATTTCCCTGTTGGTATAAAAGGAGAACACATAATGATTGAAAGCCAGTTTTTACAGAGCTACCTGCTCTATGAAAACTCAATAAATTCTCATTATAAAGCCATATTTACCAGTAACAGACAGTGTACTTTCTGAGTTATTGTTTGGAATGTCATAACATTAATAGTTTCCATTTTTATTGCATCAACACACCCACAAGGGCATTTCCTTTCTACATGGGACTCTTGGCTTAAGAAATCATCAGATATTCCCAATTCCATACTAATAGGTTATATAACTGACATCGACTATAGAGATGTCACTAGAGATGAGGACTAGACCCGGAGACGACCTCCAGTCCCGAGCCTGCCCTACCCATGCTACCACCATGTGAATCACTCTTTTGGATGGCCTCTCACCAGTAAACCTGTCAACACCCCCCTTCACAAGTACTTCTGTCTCCAAGAATGAGGTCAAGATGGTTGAAATTCTGAACCTCTAGCTCAACAGACGCTCACATTCTTAAGACTGCCCACGTTATCACCACTTTAGTGTTCAGAAATTTCAAAATGAAATGTTCTTAATATGAAGACCACCTGATCAGGCAAACGTGGGTCAAGACAATGAAACTCTTTTCTGAATGATCAAGTAATGTTGCAAGTATGTTCTTCATGACAAAGCACATGAGTGAATACTGTTATTTACTTGTAATAGAAAAATAAGTAAAAATCATAAAATCTTGGAGTCCAAATTAGAGTTTCTATGGAATTACAAGAATGGTGTTTCTAATAGTTAATCTTTACGGTCAACTTGATGGAACTTAGAATCACCTATGAGACAAACCTCTTGATATAACAAGAGGGCATTTCCAGAGAGATTTAACTAAGCTGAGAAGGACAACACTACTATCCCACGGACTAGAATCCTGGATAAAAAGGAGAAAGTGAGTAAAAGGACATCATTGATCTCTCTCTAATTCTTCCTTTTAAAATATCTGTGTGTGCATGTGTGTGTGCAATGTGTATGTATGCTTGTGTTCGTGTATATGACTGCGGGAGCATTCATACCACAACACACATGTACCATGGCACACATGTGAAAGTCAGAAAACAACCCTGGACAGTGATCGTCACCTTTCACTTTGATCAAGACAAGGTCTCTTGAGTGTATGGCAGGCTAACTGCCACATGACTTCCTAGTGTTTCTCTTGTCTCTACCTCCCATCTCATCATAGAAATATTGGGACTACAGATGCATATTTCCATGTCCTACTTTTCATAGGTTGTGGGGAATCTGAACTTAGGGTTTCACAAGTGTTTTAGCTACTTAACTATCTCCCCAGCACTCTCTCCTCTCTTTCTTGACTATGAACATAGTGTGGCCACTGGTCTCGCACTTTACTACCATGCTTTCTCATCATTATGAAATGTACCTCAAATTGTGATCCAAGGTAAACCTGTCCTTCCCTTAGGTACTTGTCTGCTATTTTGGCACAGCAATAAGGAAAGAAACTACAATGAGCAAAAGTAAACATAAACCTGCAACTCATCAAAACTGAAAAAGCTAAATTCCTCTGCAGAAGTGATAGTGTAATGTTCTCCTAAAAATATCATGGCTCTGATATTCCAAGTCCAATTTCTGTAAGCAATTGATGTCAGCCTCCTCACAAAAGGAGCAAATGGCCACTCTGTCCCCGAAGTTCAGTAATTTCAGCAGAATGCTACAATTAAGTAATATGTGCAAGTCATATTTGAAAGTCTGTTTGCCATAACAAGTTGGACCATTTGCTGGTCTTCACATTTGATGGCCAGGGATTGCACACCATCAGTAATATTCCAGACAGCTCCGCACGCATTGAAGATTTGTTCCTGCACCTGTTTCATATCCTAATGTGGCCCTGGTTTACACTTTTCCTAATATGTGAGCAATATTAATATTGCTCACTAATAACTGAAACTAATAAAAAGTATGAGGGAATATGTAAAAGGCCAAGGAACTTAAGAAAATGTTATTATGGATAAGGAAGCTTAAATTAAATAAAGACATTGCTCTATAATTACAGAACTTTCACTTACAAGGCATATTCTGCTCAGCAAAGATCATTTTCCTACCACATGTTCAATTTGACATTTTCATTGTGTGGTGCAGTAATATAATTACTGCAAAAGCAAAAACACTAACTTCAAATATGTAATATTTGACACTTTAAGAATTTATGTTTGGTTTTATATTAGTTACAATAAATGTGCAACTGTGTAGTTCATATTCTTTAACATATCAACTATCAGGTTTTCAGACTGTAAAAGAATTTGGAATCAAATAAAAGGTTATTAAATTAATGAAGACTCAACACACAACAGTCTTAAGTTGAATGAATAAAATTACTTTTGAACCATTTCACATTACTTCTATGTGTTTTTTAAATTTTGAACATGAAAGGTATGTACTGTTAAATAAATGATCTTTGATTCCTGACCAACCTAGACAGCTAGATCAACAGGGGAGCCATTTTGTCCACAAAGGAGGGTTTGCTTGCTCTGTGGCCAGCCTCAGCCAGAAAGCAATACCAGCCAGCTCTCTATGTTCCATACCCTCCTGATTTATTAACTAGAAACAGGCCCAAATGCTCCCAGAATTGTAGGTAAGGAATGTCTATCTTGAGTCTGGTGAATGATTGAAAACAGAGTTAATTATAACCAGCTAATTTCCTATTGTATATTTTTCTGTTATGCTTTACTTACTTCTTGTTTTTACAAGATTGTGCTATTCTTTGATGTTTTCTCTATAGTTAAAGACTTTTATGCTACTATTTGATGTTTTGTTATAGTTAAAGACTTTGGATAATTGCCCAACTTTCATGTGTATAAACTGAGTAGTTTAGAATATACTTATCTTGCTTTTGCTAAGATCCTTCCAACCTGGTCTGGTTTCAGTTCCCACTGATCCCAACCAGGAACCCAATAAAGAGCAGTAAGTGTGGGCACTTGCAGTATCACACTCAAGAAAGTCATCTGTCACTCTGATAAGCAGCACAGTCAAGGGGCATGTTCAGGGAAGGCTGAAGGGATCTGGAAGAGGTGGAAGGGTTGCTGAGCTTCCTTGCAAAGAGCTTTGCTCTTGGAGAAAAGTAGAGTTGATTGGGAATAAGTTCTGCTATAAAAGGAGAATCCTAATTGATGATAATGGAATGTGACAGGAGGAGGAATGGAAAGGAACAGAATGGGATGGAACCAAACAGATGGAATGAACAGAAGGGAATGGATGGAACAGGAATGGAAAGAAAGGGAATGGAACTGAATGGAAGAGAACAGAACAGAATGGAATGGAATGGATTGGAAGGAACAGAAGGAATGGGGGAAAAACAGGATTAGACGGGAACAAATGAAACGGAGTGGAATGGAATGGAATGGAATGGAATGGAATGGAATGGAATGGAATGGAATGGAATGGAATGGAATGGAATGGAATGGAATGGAATGGAATGATCACTCAAATGTGTGATGAGAAGGGGAAAGAGAACCTCCTGTCTGGACTCTTGCTGCAGTTGGGCATGATGTAACCCTCTCACACTGATGCAAGCAAACCAGCCACAAGAGTCAGAAGCAGTCTTCTCACACTAAGTTCCCTCTCTTCTTCAGATTTAATATATGCAAAATTTAAAATGTTCAATGTCTGAGTAAGAAAAGTGTGATCATTATTAAACTAGAGGGAAGATAAACCTTAATACTAAAATAACACTACAAACACCATTTATATACTTTCAGCTTTTGGCACACTAGAGTGTACTAGAGTCACCCTTTGAACATAAAGATGTTACTCTGACATTTGACATGTCTTAGATACCTGGAAGAAAATGAAGGAAGAGATTTTTATAAGTTTTGTGAATCAATTTGACATATTATACAGCAAAGGGATACATTTTCCTCTCTAAAAATAAATTCTGTTCAAGTTAACAATTGGAAACTTGAATAAAATCAAATACTAAATAGAAGTACAGCCTACTGGCAATGGGTGAGCTAACCATAGGTGAAAAGTCTGTGTTGTCTGATGAATGGAATGATTTAGCATGAAAAAATATGTTTACTCTTTTAAATAAGCCAAGACAAATTTCTGCTGGCATGTCTGATTTAGCTGAAGTACTTTTGAGTGGCTTCTATTTATTTAATTTATTTGATAGGTTAAGATCTAAATAACTTTGTTTGGACTTTTATTTTACAGAGTTAGAACTCAAGCCCAGGGCGTGAGACATTCTAGGCATGTACCTTACCACTGTCTTGTTTGAAGTACGATTGCTTCTGAGAGTCACTGAATCCGAACATGGGTATTTCTTAATACTATATACATCTAGATTTTAGACATGTCCAAAAATTCTTTGCAGCTCTTCCTATCCATAACTGAAGGCTAATTTCTCTCCCTTTAGGCAAGTTTCCTTTTGACTCATTTACAATGCACAGAATACAACAGAGTCAACGGCATGTGACTCTGGATACAAAGTCCGTGGCTTTCAGTTTGCTCATCTTTTGTTCTAAGATTTCTGGGTCTGGAACAAGTTAAATTCTATTCTGTCAGGAGAAATCTAGTGATTGGAAGCTTTGGGTTCTTCTGAAGGCCAGCGAGGAACTGAGGCATCTTATAAATACCCATGTGAATGAAAAGACCTTGGGAAGGGACTCTCCACCTGGCCAAACCTTCAGCTAAAGTCAGTCCCTGAGGACTCTGATAGTAACACATGAAAACCACTAAACTTAACCAATCTGGACTCACAGCCCACATATCTGTGTGATAATAGCCATCATCTTAAGCTATCGTTATCAGATTTGGAAGATAAATACATTAATAGACTGCTATTAAATATTGACTGTGATTCATCACCATGTTAGATAATAAGAGAGCACACACTTTTATTGGGTGCATGTTTATTTTGTTTTTTTGTTATTGTTGCTGTTATTATTGTTAAGATATATCCATTCTTGAGAGGAGGATACCTACAAGTAAATGTGAATTCATTGTTAATATTTCAGTGATGCAAAATCATAGACAATCTAACCTTAGAAGTGGTTCCTGTGGAGAGTGGTGGTATAAGCCCATAATGCCAGCACTTAGGAGGCAGAAGCAAGAGGAATAGGAGTTCAAGACCTATAGTAGCTATACAGTGAGTTCAAGACCAGCCTGGACTACACAAAACCCTGCAAAAATAAATAATTAAAAATTAATACTGTTGTGATAGTTAATCCTGGGTGACACACCTGGCATTAACTAAGATCAGCTGAGACCACCTGAAGAGATTATCTGAATAATACAAAGGTCAGCTCTAGATCCCATCGGAACCTATAGGAACCTCCCAGTAGTGGACCAGATAGAAGGAACCACAAAACAGAAGACAAGAAGAGAGACTTTCCAGCCTTCAGACAAAGATGGGAGTGATTTAGCCTGCCTCCAGCTTCTGCCGTGAAAGACCGTTTCTCCTCTCTGGAAGTGTAAGGTTAATAAATTTCCTTTTCTCCCTTAAGTTATTTGACTTTGAGTGCTCTTACAGTAGTAGTTAAAAGTAACCATTACAACTGTGTTTTATTTTTTATTCACAATCTACTGTCTAATTCACTCCCCAATATACCTATTGACATATTGGCCCTGTTCCTTATACTTTGCTTTCAAACAGTTTTCATGGAGGGCACTAATGTCAGATAAATGCCCAAATCTGGCATAGATCTAATGTCAGATGAAAAGTAGGATAAGAAGAAATCTCAACTTGAAGAATTCAAGGGAGACAGCAAGATGACAAAGGATGTGAATTGCTTCTTATTAATTGAAGCTTTGTATTCATGGTCAAATGTGATCGAATATTAGTAATTTCATCTGGTCTAATCCATGTATATTAAAGACAAGTCATTCTTCTTTGGCTTAATATCACTTTAAAAATTAAATAGATCCATACCCCAAATAGAAAGGAAAACATGAAAGATAATATAACAGAAGGAATGCATGTGGTTAAGTCTTTCGCTCATGAAGGTATCATCTGCTTGAGTCTTGACTTTGCCAATAGCCTGTGACTTTCTGCTCATTAAATTAGCCTAATGAAATCCAGGATTTTTCAACCTACTTTGCACATACAATAATAAAGCTGTACTGATTTATCTTGATCTTCAAGTTGACAGAATTTAGAACCATCTAGGAGAATTTTAAAAGAGATGAGGAGATTCACACTGAATGTGAGCAGTATCATTTCATGGGATAGGGTCTAAGACTGAAAAAGAAAATCAAAAAACAAAACGATACAATACAAGGAGGCTAGATAATCATCAGCATTCATGTCTCTCTGCTGCCCAGCTAGGGGTATGAAATGACTGTCTGCCTAAAGCTCCTGACTCCATGACTTCCCTGCTGCGATGAACTGTGGCCTCAGACTGTGAACCAAACTGAATTCTTCCTCCCCTAAGTTTCTTTCCCCAGATATTTTGTCTGAAGAGGACTTCTAAAGGTACTGTCCACCTGTCATAGTTAGGCACAGGTGCCAACTGTTGATGGTTTGAGCTCTAGGCACATTTGTAGAGAGTTGATGGTTGAGTTAAGCCCAGAGGAAACCTGCAAGAGACTGTCTAGCTGATGGGGAAGGTCCAGCTCATGGTAGGTGGGACTAGGCCCTGAACAGGTGAATAAAGTACTGAGAGCTGGTTGAGGAAGGCACTATCCTTCTATTCACTTGGCCAGACATGCTGGTCTGGCAAGTAAGGATTGTCCATCTCTCAGCTGATATGTGGTGATAGTGTGGCCAGTTCCCTTGGCCCTAATGTTGGTGCGTGCTCTCCCGTCAACCTGACTGAGAACTGTAACCAGGAATTGTAAGAGAGAATAAACCCTTGTTCCCTTAAGCTGTTTGATGGTCATTTATCAGGAACCATGCAGGCTGACCGCAACACTACCCCAAAAATGCTGTGGATGTGGGATATGGTCCTCCAGACTTCAGATCCCTATGAAATTGGACCCATATTTGTGATAGGTATCCTCAAATTCAAACCCATTATGTCAGATCATCTGTATATGGAGACATAATTTACTCTAAAGAGGAAATTGAAGCAAAATGAAGCAAAGCATCTGGTATGCTTATGAAAAGAGATTAGACTCTGGATCACATGAAGAAGATTTCAGAAGCAGGCCATCCACAACCAAGAATAGTCCTAAGAAACAAACCCCACTGATATTTTCTCAGACACCTGGCTTCAAGAGCTATTGGAAAAGAAATTCCTGCAATTTTACCATCTGGTAGTGGTACTTTGTTACATCAGTCTTAGCAAGCAAGCAAGCAAGGTAAAAGTGTATATACAAGGTGTTAGAATTGTGAATGGTATTTCAAATTTGATCGTCATTCATTTGTGTAGGTTTGGGACCAGCTGGCAAATGGGTAAAAGTGTTTGTAAGAAAAGTTTGTTGAGGACAGGTCTTATTAACTGTTAATGACTATATAATTTTGAAAAAGTTTGCTTGTATTATAATTGAAACTTTTCTCCCTTTACTCAGGAGAAATTTAAGCTTTTTTGCATCAAAAGTAATATGCACAGAAAAATCTAGTTAATTTGTCTGTGGTTTTATTGTGACAAATCTAAATCTAGCATCCTTATGAGCACAAATGGAATATTAATTAATGTTACTATTAGTCTTGAAAAAAACATAATTATGAGAGGAAATCTGGGGCTTTTTTCTGTCCTTCACCCAAATAATGCAACCCACTAGAAATGATTTAGGGAAGATCAAATATTTAGCTGAATGCTTCTACATCTATTCATCATTAGTGCCAAAATAGAAGGGACTGGATATCATTACTGTTTTTATAATATTATTGTGCTCTTAAATTATATTAACACCAGTAGAAAACATATTTTCAAGGAAAAATTCATATAATTGTAATGAACCAATGCTGTATTATAATTATTGCCAAAAATCCCTACAATAATATCAGCATTTTTATTGGTATTTATTAGCATTGTGCATTGTTTAGTACTCTATTTGGTATTAATTGATTCCCATTCATTGTTCCTCTGTGCCTCAAGTACAGCATAAACATGAAAAAACTGTGCATACAAAAATAGCTTCTTTGACTATATATTGCAATGTCTACTGGAATATTTTACAAACTAATTTCAATGGTCAATAGCTCCAGTAACCTTGTACACTCTGGAGTACCATCATTTTGGGTTACATCTCTTTTCAGATAGTATTGGGGATTGACTCTATTATCTTTTTAGCCCATAGTAATTTAGTTGGTAGTTTATATGCAGAGAGAGAGAGAGAGAGAGAGAGAGAGAGAGAGAGAGAGAGATTAAAGACATAAAATCTTTCAATTCATCGAGCTCTTATCTTTACTTAAAATCATATGGTTTCTCGGGGTTTCAAATGTGGATCGAATATACTACTTCTCCAAAATCTGAAGGAGCAGCATATAAAATTCTGTTGCTTTTGTAATGGATCCTGAAGTATGAAAGAAGTGTTCAAATGGACCTCCCCAGGAAAAGACAATACCATTGCACTCTATCAGACTGAAAGCAGAAGTGCATTATTAGGATATTTTTCAGCTGCAGTATTTGATGACTAAAAGTGCAGCAGCTTAAGCAAAAAAGAAAAAAAAAAGAATCATGTGTGTTACTTTACTAATAATAGTCTAACTGCAGAGGCCTGGGGTGCTGAGGAGCTAGCCTGGGCTGATGCAGGCTTTCTGTCATGGTTCTATGTCATCCCCAATGTCATTCTCATTGCTGTTCTAGTGCGTCCATTTTCCCCCTGTCTGCTCTTGGGTGAAGAGAAAGAAGGAAAAGGTTGGCTTTCCACATTAAAAAAGGGCCAAGCTAGCTATGTAGGAGGCTGGGATATGTATCCCACCAAAACTTCTATTTATAGATGAAGAAATAGAGGGAGTGGTGAGTAATCACTGGCACTGGAAAGAATGGATGGATTTATTTATCTCTCTCACAAATCTTAACTCAGAATAAGGGAATTCAGCAAACATCAGGCGGACATGGAAAACCTGGCTTCAGGGTTTGAGTGAAATGGTTCCCTGCTAAAAGTAGAGCAGAATGGCCGATTTCCTGCTGTGTACACTGTGGGCGCCTTGAGGTGACTGTGACATCTCCAAGTTCAGAGTCCAGGTCACCTAAGTGAAGACAGAACATTTTTTTCTCAGTAGCAACACAAATCATGATATAAATTTAGACAAAATTGCTTTGTGAAAAAAAAAAACGTGTAGGTTGTTACTGATCACTTTAGCTTTCTTTTGGTTTAAATCAAACCAGTGTCAATTTCTCTAGGAGTATATTCACTGTGGCTTCCTGAGTTGAAAACTATGACTTGAGTTCTAATTTCTGTCAACTGAAATGTTTTTATGACTTATATTTGTTTTGCTGAGCATTAAGAACTTAATTCCTTTTATGAACAAGTGTGAAGAATACAGTAAAAATTCCACATGACTTTATCTTTCAGTGACCATTCCTGTTGGCACTGTTATACAAATCCATTCTAAGTACACTTTTTTACATAACTCAGTTATCATTCAGCTCCTGGGGGCAAGTCAGGATGCAGTTAACAGAATCCTCTAAATCAGAGATAGATGTTTTCTATCTTTTGTGGTCTTCTATCACTTTCACTGAAAGCTTTATGAGTTTACTTATGTATATCTGATAAGCTTAATATCTAAATAGAAGCTTATGGAAAGATTCCATTTCTCCTAACATTTGGACTTATAATAACTGACAAACATCCTATAATGTCACAATTGCCCCTCCCTCAGATTCTGAATGCTTACTGCCCATCTGCTCACCTGTTGGTTGCTCAGTATATTGTCTGTTTCTCAAACATACTTGAGAAGAGCAGGGAATTTGATCCCCTGCCTTCCACTAGGAAAAATCAGTTCTTTATTAGAGACCTAGTTGAAAACATCTCCGCACAGCTGAAGCTAATTTAGTTAAAAAAAAAAAAAGTGCTGCTGAGAATTTTCTTCCAGTGAGGCACATCTCCTTGTCTTTTGTCTTCCTTGTTGTTTAGGAACACTTTGCCATTTTTTTTCTCAGTTCTCTGGAGATCGTCAACTGTATTCTAAAATGTGTACCTGGTCTGCTGAGATACTCTCTTCATTCCTAGTTTCAAAAGAACTAGGAATGATGTATGAACTTGAATGTTAACCTTTTAGAAATTACATTACTTACTGCTTTTCATGGCAAGACTTGTATTTTCCCTTATATAAATAATGGAAATAATAAAGTCTTATGTATTATTTCTGTGACTGATGTCACTTCTGTATTATCTCTGGTCTTTTCTTGAAATCCTTTTATTTAATATGTGTTTGGTTTTTTAATTTGATGTTCTATGTCTCGTAGTTCTCTTTTATAGTCTTCATGCTTTGGTTTTGGGGCTGTACATCCTGGAATATTTTCCTTTATCCTGCTGAGGATTTTTGTATTGTAGAAACACCACAATGAAACCCCTTCTTATCTGCATACACAGTGATCATTAGACTTAAATTTCCAAAGAAACAATTCATCACCTCCAGACCTTGAGTTATTATCTCCCATGACTAAGACTCTCCCAGGAGGACAAGCTAAGAGTCAGGGCTCACTGAAGTAAAATAAACAGGATTCTAATAAGTGATTGCTGTGTGGCTACTGGCAGTCTACAGAAATGTAAAATGCCAGAACATGATAGTAACAATTTAAAACTCTCAGTTGAGGTGATTTAGAGCAGAACTGGAAGCACAAAAAGACAACTCAGATGCTGAGAGGGAAATCTCAACACGCTCTTTAGGATTCAGAAATAAAGCAAGATCAAAAATGAAACAGACATGTGCAAATGAAAGTGGAGAACTATGACATTATTACAGATTTTTTTCAAAGATGAAATGGATTAAAGTCCAGGACCCAAATTTCTCATTTCGAATGGAACTTTTCCTAAAAGCTGATACAGAAAGGAAGCCAGTAGTGTTGGTTCCTAGAAGAAGAGGTGACCATTACTGTTTCTCTGGCTTTCCTCCCTTGTCTAGTTTAGAATTGCTGCTGTTTTTTCTAAACACACAATCGCTGTGATGTAGATTTAAGTCATTTCAGGTGCTCAAAGTAACAAGGGTCCAGGAGAGAAAACCAGAACAATTCCACCCCAAAGAGTGGAACTAAGGCTTTTCCCACTGGTATGTGTGTGTTACACATTCCATTATCCTTACACTTGGGGTCATAAGATGTAAGACTGGGGAGAGCAGAGAAGGCCACTGACCTGCCAGGAGTCTGTACTAATGGAAGCTTGTGGCTCCCCAGAGAATCTAAACTACACAGACACCAAACAATACAGGAATTGAAAACACTTCTTTAACCATGTTGTTACCTAAATAAATAGCCTATCTCTCTAGTCACTTGCAGGGAGGTGACTAATGTTGATGTTTAAATGTGTTCTCTAAGATCCTTGGCTTCTTTAAGGACTCTCTTATTCAATCTCCTTCATGTCCTCTTTGTATTTGAACTAGGGCCTCATGTAGCCCAGACTGGTCTTAAACTCAGGATGAAGGTGGGTAGCATGTAATTGAACATTTCATGTGCTAAGGTTACTGGAATATGTCATCACAGCTAAGTTATACAGTGCTGGGATGCAAGCTTTCTACCCACTGATCTATATAGCCACCACCTCCTTTTGTCTGAATTGCTGGCTAAGCACAGTGAATAAAGCAAATCACCTTGCCTTTATTTAATTGTGACTTCTTATTAAAGAGAGATTCTATTTAATCAGTTCTCTGGAAAAAGGGCAACTTCAGAGATAGTCCACTGAAATCGAAGACCAAATTCTCTAGCTGTAAAGTTTGGGGTGAGGAGAACATGCTTTTTATTAGTTCATTTGTTTGTATCTTTCCCAATCACTGTTCAAGAATAAAAAACATTCTTTCTGAAACAATTCTTCTTTATCTATTGATAAGGATATTGATTTATTTCCTCCATTTCTTCTCTCTGGGCCTCGAACATCTACAGTCCTCATTGGTAATTATTTAAACTCCCCCAGAGATATTTAATAGGAAAATAAAGCATCTCCTTAGAAGGCCCTCAGCAGAGCCCTACAAGTGACAAAACTGGGTTTTTTGACGGACTCAATTCCAGAGACCAGGGTTTTCACAGATACTTAGCCAAAACCAATCCCAGAATGCAAGAGGTTGTGTAGTAGAGAAACACTAGACGAGTCGCACTGTTCCAGAGATATCAGCACAAATATAACACTATGTTTAGCCCCAAATAGAAGCTCAGAAATAAGCGAACTGCTAAGGAAATCAAATTGACTTAAGGAAAAGAAGAAAAAGTTGTAAGGTTTCCCATCTACTTCTGCCTGGCATGAACTCTTTTTCCGTGAAGGCTGGTTAATTAGACAGAGGCCATATTATTAATGTCATTATAATGCTCATTTTATAGGGGGAAGAAGTGTGTCCACGAGCAATTTGCCCAAAGTCAGCTAGAGTTTTATCTGGTGTGAAGAATCTTATAGTCCATGCACTTTGCCTGCATGCAGATTGGTCCAGGGCGCTGTGATCTCAGAGAGTTCCAGAAGTGTAGGGCTTGAAAGCCACCAAAGTCAGTAACGTACATCAAGCTGTAGTTGTATTTCCACAGTTGGGGCCACCAGCAATTCTAGATTAGGGTTCTCCAGGGGCACAGAACTGATAGAAATTGAATAGAGGGCAATGGAAACCTGTTTGCTGCCTTCCAGAAGAGAGGAAGGATTCTGCCAGCAGATGGACATCAGTGCATAAATCCACCTCCCCTCACCCCACGGAATTTCATCTCATTGAGGTTTTAGCTTGTTGCTGAACCAAATAAATGTACAAGAGACTGTCTTCTTAATTTGTGTTTACTTGCTGTTTTTTCCTTTTATTGCCATGAATTATGTGTTCACAAGCAAATTGGATGATCTGAAAATTGAAATGCCCCCAAATGTTATTATTCCATTCTGCCTAGCTTTTTTTTTTAACATGGGACCTGGGATTTGAACTCAGGAACTTCTGCTTTTGAGGTGGAGTATTAACACCTGAGCCATCTCTCCAGCTCAATTATTCCATTCTATGAGACAATTCATACAAGTGTTCTATTGAATTACCCGAACACATTCCTAGTGAGAGAAAAGCAATTTTAATAAGAACATTGTGCGTGTATGTGGTAGTGGTGGGGGGTGTCTGAGTAGATACACATCATGAAAAGAAAACTGAAACCAGTTGGGTAAGTAGCCTCGTAGCTCCCCCTTCTGATCTCTCCTTGCCCACTCGGTAAACCCCATGTTTCTTCCAGGTATGACCACTGAAATGCTTCTCAGTACTTACCTCTACTTCTCTAGTGTATAAGGACAGGTTTATATATTCACTAAGCACCGTAACACTGACCATTATCAGCTGTTGTCTGGTGTCCTTGTCTTGGAAAGTCTTCTACCTTTAAATCTGTTTTTTAACTCATTGTGATTATTTGGTTTCATGCTTCAGATTCTCTTTTATCAGATGTGATTTTGTCTCCACGAATCTCTCGTTCTCATTGTTTGCTCCTATGAAACACAGTAACTATGTTGATAAGACTTCCTAAAGAAATCACAGGTAATTTTAGGAGCTCAGATTTAGCCATGTCTTTAAAGCATGACACCCATAAGGACCCTAGTCCTTGAGTAAGCATTGTGCAAACCTTAGTTGGAATAAATACATGGAACAGATGAAAACCTCATTTTCTCTTTGTTTTCCTTTTTGCTGCAGAAGATAACACCTCCCATTTGTTGTTCAGGCCATACTTGCAGAGCTGTTTGCTTTTCTATTTGACAACATTTGGTGTCCACATTATTGGAGAAATGGGCATAATATTTATCACCAAGGTAAACATGGCAGGCCCCAAGCAAAGTCATGTTCGCATGCTATATTTAATTCCATGTGAAATTTTTTTTAAAAAAATACACTGACTCTGAAGGTAAGATCTTCTCAGAGTATAGAAAGTTCAACGAGATAATTATTTTAAAAATGTCCAGAGTACAAAAAAGTTATCATTTTCTTACATTCATTAGAAAGGAGAGATGCACAAATAAAGCTTAAAGAACTCAGCTTCAGAGTTCTAGGAGATTTTCCTAGAAGACAGAGCACCTCTTGCCAAGCTCATCTCTAGAAAGAGAGGGGGTGAAGATGGAAGCCCAAATAGATAGTGAGATTTGCATAATTGGGAGAAACCAGCAAAACTTTTAAGGACACACAGATTGACATTAAAATCTGGGACACTTCAGAAGCAGAATCCATACCTACCTGCCAATTCTTTGCCAGAGAAAAATGCAAGAAAGTCACTTATATAACGTTAAAAATTAAAGAAAGAAGAAGAGAAGGAGCAAGAGGAAAAAACGGGGCTAGAATATAGCAGAAGCATTCCGGAGATGTAAATAGTGATATTAAAATTTCACTGGTGTCTAATCAACTATGTCTCACTTAGAAAAAGTACTAATCAGACCCTCAAATTTTTTGGAGCTAATAATGCCCTGAAATTAACCTAAACTAGAACCTTTCCAGATACAATTTAATTATTTTTGACAAGAAAGAACAAGCTCCTTAATGGAAGTAAATATTGTTTAGTTCAGTCTCTGCTGTTTTTTTATGTTTATTTATTTATTTTTCCCAATCATACAAACTTAATAGGAGAAAGGGAGGGAGGGGTGAAAGGAAGAGAAAAAGGGGGGAGGGTACAAGGGTGATTTGGGGAAGGGTGGAGGGAGGGAGGCGACCAGGGTACCTGTTAAGCTTGTATGATTGGGAAAAAATAAATAAATATAATAATAACAATGAAAAATGAAAAAACCTCAAAACCACTTCGACTATTATATATTTGTCAAAGTATTTAGAGGAAAAAGGGGGCAATAACCATAAATAGAACTTTAACAAAGATAATAATATAAAAAAATGAAACTAAAAAAGCTAATGTAAAAATGAAAAAGTATTCACATACTTAGCAGAAAGGATGAATCCAAAGAAAACATAAATAAACCATAAAGTTCCAAAATTTTAAAAGGCACTTTCACAAAGTACCAAAAAGTTAAATGAGTTAAATTTGAAAAACTTAAATTTAAAAGAAAAAAAGCTAAAACAATGACTAAAGTACAAAAGATATCATTTTCTTATATTCACTAGAAAGGAGAGATGAATAAGTAAAGTTAAAAGAATTAAATTTCTGAATTCTAGAAGCTTTTTCTGAATTCTAGATAGCTATTTGTATAGTACAAGGAATCCTACCAAATTTCAATAGTCAAAGGTAGTACGGAATAAATAGATTTTTTTTTCTTTTTTTCCCAAAGTGATCATTATTGGATAGAAATTCTGGGAGTTTCATTTAGCTTATCTTGACATCAAAACCTGTGTCCCTTCTATTTTAGAGTTCTGTGTTCCCATTCTCTCCATCCTTATTTTAACACCTTCAGTCAGTTGGTCCTAGACCACTAGAGGCCCATGACCAAAGGTCTTGTCCTCTATATCAGTTCTATTTCGTATTGTAGGAAATGAATCCTAATAGTCGGTTTTCAAAACAAAAAGTGTTGTAAGTAGACTCATAAAGTAGCAAGTAGACAGGGGCATGAGACTCTTGGTGTATGATGAGGACCACATCTTTAACTTACCTTAAAATGAAGGGAAAATGAAGAACAGGTAGCAAACAGTCTTACTATATAGCTAAGCACATGCAATAAAAACAAAAAATACTTAGGTACTGTTGCAGTTACTCTGCATGTTGCCAATAAATTCATGACCAAAAAACCTAAGGGAACAAGGAGTTTTATTTTGGCTTATGATTCTTAGTTACAGTTCCTTGTCCAGCGTGGCAGAAGAGCTCACACCAACACCGGGAGCTGAGGGAACTGGCCATACTATATCCACATAATGGCTGAAAGAGGGATAATCCTTACTTGCCAGACCAGCATATCTGGCCAAGTGTGCACAAGGATGCCAACTTCCTCAATCAGCTCTCTGTATTTTATTCACCTGTCCAGGCTCTAATCCCACCCACCATGAGCTGGGCCTTCCCCATCAACTAGACAACCTCCTGCAGGTTCGCTCTGGACTTAACTACTAATTCTCTACAAATGTGCTCAGAGCTCAAACCCTTAGCTGTCAAGAAGAAGCATGTATCTAACTATGACAGGCACTATCTAGAAAAGCTGTGCCTCCCTGAGTGCCCAGCCTATTGGAGAACAAAAGGTGAGAGATCTGAGTCTAAGACTTCATGTGCTTTGTCTCATTTTTAGCCCATGTGGACCCCAACCTTGCCAAATTGTAGTTAATCCCCTTGTTTTTGCCACTGTGAATCTCCAACTTGTCATTACCAGGTAAGAGTCTCATTCTCTTGTAGTGTGATTTCAGATTGAGGTATGTGCATAGAAAGATGGCTACATGCATAAATGAAGTTTACACAATGTAAATCTCTCAGATGGAAAGGTTGATAGATGCAGACTTATTGTATAGTCTCAATTTTCATCTTACTGATCCTAGGTTCTCTCATTTTTCCTCTGAGGCTCAGTATCTACTCTTTCATTGCACTTCTTTTTAAAATAGAAGTCTCAAAAACAACACGTTTTTCTGAGGTCAGGAGAGTGAGCTACTAGGTGTAGTTACACATTTCATAAGACTCCTGTATTATGATAGAACAGCGGCAATTCCAGAGCTGAGCATATTAGTAAAACAATAACTAACCTCAGAAGTAAGACAGTTTATTGCCTTGTGTTTTTACCTCCCTCACAAAATGAACTAGAAACGACTGAACACAGTCTTAAGGACATAAGAGTACAAACCAGGCCTGTCAGGCACCTGACGTTCTTGAATTCCACTTACCCTATCCTCCTTAGCTGCCCATAGCAACAGCCTTGGCAACCCCAACACTGGCCAATCACAGGCCCAACAGAGAGTCTCTTTCCCCCGTGCCTTTCTGTTGTCCAATCACCTCAAGTTGTAAGCAGGAAACGAGGCCCTGGTTCTGACATCAGAGTCTCCCCTCCGGTTTTTCTCCAGAATTAAGCTCGTGCTGTTGTAGAGTCTCCCATCTCTTGTTCCTATCAATTGGTCTCTCAGCCTTACAGTAGCTATCAAGCTATCCATCATCACCTGGGTAAGAGTACAACAGAATGTGATAGAATGCACAGATATGTAAAGATCTGCAAAGTGAGCAATGTCAAAATATGTTCAAATTCAAATGTGTTTTTGACAAACCCCCATCCAAGATTTCAGCAAAATCTGTTCCATTCACTGTTTCTGGAGTAAGTCTGGTCTGTCTGCCACTTAGCCACCAATGGTTAGGAGACCATGGCTGATGGAAAGGGATCAGGATATTTGATGTCTAGCCCTTAAGAAGGTGAAGGAGGGCTAGAGAGGTGGCTCAGGGGTTAAGCCTCCGCCTTGCAGGCGGAAGGTCCTGAGTTCGGATCCCAGATCCCACGTATAGACGCCAGGCGGAAGCGGGGGCGGCCTGCGCTTCTGGTCCTGGTAGGGTGGAGGCGTCCATGGTGGTTCGCGAATTCGTCCGTGGTTCTACACACACACACACACACACACACGCATATGCACACAATTGAATAAATAATAATAATAAAAAAAATTAAAAAAAAGAAGGTGAAGGAATCTTTGTTCCATGTTGAGTGAGAGGAGCCACAAGGACTTTGAGAAGAAGAGAGGAAGAACAGGAAGAAGGCTTTGTGCTGAGTAAGACCTTCATCAGACAGGGCATGAGCATCCTTTGACCTTCTCTAGAAACCTAAAAAGTGTCTTAACTGCCTATGACTCCTCCTGCAACTCTTTTGCAACAGACACAATAGCTTTCTGCAAGGTAAAGCAGGCATGACTTTCCATGCTTTGTGTTCCTTGGTGCTCAGAACTGAAATCTAAGGAGAGATGGCGCGAAGGTCACCAGGTGTTCTGTGGTTTGTAAGTCTGAAGAAAGGCCTAGCTGCTAACATCTTAAGTTTTTAGGTTGTGTTTCTATTTAGAATTAAAAATGCCAGGACAAATGGATCGTGGAAGTACAACAGCAGGACAGATGGGCAAAGGGACTACTTTGCTCTCGTTTCTCTACATCTCTGGGTAAGTCCTTAGAGTCAGCCTTCTGGACAACGTCTTTCCTGCTTCCAGTGAACAATGGAGCCTTAGGGTCTGAGTGTCAGGCTACTTCTTTGAGATTTACTTATTTGCTAGATAGCTCTCATATGTATGAGAAACATATATCTTTAACTTTTACTTGGGTTAATCTTGCTATATAATATAACCCAACTAAGAATTCAGAAATTATGTAGCAAGAAAAGCATCTTTCCACAATTACAATCACATATTAAGCACATATATATATATACACATATACTTATGTACATGTATATACATACATACACACACACACACACACACACACACACACACACACACATATATGAACCAAAGTGCAGGGCACCAATGTTTCCATCTAGCATTTTTACGTGAGACCTGGGATCTGAACTCAGGACCTCCTGCTTGCAAGGAAGAATCTTAACCCCTGAGCCATCTTTCCAGTTCTTCACCTCATATTTTAAGAAGGGGTCGCTCACTGAACCTGGACTAAGTTCACCAACTGGATAGACTGGCTGGTCAGAGAGATCAAGGATCCACCTTTCTCCACAACTCCAATGCTAAGGTTAAAAAGATGGGTGCTGGCACTCTCTGCTTGTATGTGGGCACAAGTGATCTGAACTCAGCTCTGAAGTAAGCACTTCACTCACTGAGATGTATTCGCAGCAGCTGATACATACTTTTTAATTAACTGTTGATTCACGCCTAGCCCATTACTCATTAATGTCACTTAGAAACTTACTTCCATATTGACAGAGAACTTGTAATTTCTTTATTTTCAGAATTATTTTCCTATAAAAATGTACTTTTCTGACTGTATGTTCTTGTAGAATGCTCATTTTAAAATTGTGATCATTTTTTTAAACCCTTCTAATCAATATTCAATCAGGAAGCATTTCAATACAATGATGACAAGATTCCTTTGAAAGACCATTGAAATGAAATGAAACAGGATTATGGCTAGCCTGTTATGTCATTTTATCTATTTGTCATGTTAATAAATCGCTGTTGACAGGATAAACCTGTTGGCTGATGTTTCTATCTCCAAAAGCCTATTTATATGTACCATATAAATGTTTTATGGATATATTTCCCATCATATTTTGACTTAAAGCAAAATAAAGACATTACTTTCCTGAAGGACATCTTTTCCTACAATTATGGAATTCTTATGACATGCAAAATGAGGAATATATATTCTCACATCATAGAACGATATTTCTTTTCTTGAACTATTTATTGATTGTTTATATAACCATTTTCATGCATTAACATGAATGTATTCTAAGATCTGACAATGTCATAATAAATAATTTACTCAATAAATTTTTATTGATAAACTACCCTATATTGGACCCAAAGGACACTGTGGCAAACAGGACTGGTAGAGTTCTTAATCTCATGCAGACTGTTGTCTGAGAAAGAAGATATTCTTCAGTAGAAAATTACACTGCTTCCTTCCTTCCCATCTGTTCCCTTCCCTTCCCTCCTCCTCTCTTCCTCCTTCCTTCCTTACCTCCTTCTTCCTTCTTTCCTTTCTTCTTTTTGGTGCTGGAGATTGTACATGAGGCCTAACACACTCTAAGTGCATGTTCTACCACTGAGCTACACTTCTGCTAGGCACTTTATAGTTTAAACAATTTAACATGAACATCCCATCATTTTTTAGCTGGGAAGCTTCAGACTGTAAGTCTTTGTACTCCAGTGGGAAAGACAAGAAAGGAAGCTTTTATGTTCCCAAATACATGACTTTCATAGTTAGGCACAGGTATCAACTTGACAATTGAGGGTTTGAGGTCTGGGCACATTTATAGAGAATTAATGGTTGAATTAAGCCCAGAGCAAACATGCAGGAGTCCGGGAGGGACTAGGCCCTGCAATAAAATATAGAGAGCTGTTTGATAAAGTTTGCATCCTTGGATACACTTGGCCAGACATGCTGGTCTGGCAAATAAGGACCATCCATCTCTCAGCCATTATGTGGTGATGGTATAGTCAGTTCCCTCAGCCCTGGTATTGGTGCGTGCTCTCCCATCAAGCTGGACTATGAACTATAACCAGACTATTGTAAGAAAATAAACCCTTTGTTTCCTTAAGCCATTTGATGGTGATTTATCAGCAGCCATGCTGGTGAACTATAACAATGACAAATATATCTAGACAATTCTCTAATCAGAGGTTTTTTACTAATCCCGTTCTGTTTGGTTGCTCACTTTATAATTCTCTTTGCTTAGGAAGATACTGGGAACTACAGCCATTCTGACCTAATGGATTCTTGATTAATTAAAAAAAAAAACACTGCTGTCAAATTAAGTACTTCCAGGGGCTGGAAAGATGGCTCAAGGATTAAACCTCTGCTCACAATTGGGGAGCCTGAATTCAGATCCCAGATCCAGCATTAAAAAAGACTGGTAGAAATGGCTTTGGCCTGGAAAACTCTAGAGCAAAGCAAAAATGAGATAGAACAATCCAGGATGATTCCCAAAGTCATCCTTGGGCCTCCACATGCAGAAGTAAACACGTGCGCGCGCACGCGCGCTCACACACACACAAATAGTAAATACGCACCTCCAAAGAAACTATACCATAGTATAACCTTTTAAGTAAGTATCAGGTGAACAACTTATCAGAAGTAAAATTATGATTAAAAACATCCCCATCCTTTTGAATTCTCCTAAACACCTCTTACTGTGTTTTCCCTAGAGTTTTGTTGGGTTGGAAGGACAGAGTTTAGTTCCACCAATTTCTTTCTCCTTTTTGCTTGATAATGGTTGTTTGTGGAGAGCATCCTGTTTATTTTAAGGCAGAAAGAGAGTGTGCAATGACCAAGTGTCTGGAAAATGCCAAGGCATCTATTGTATGGTGTCCCCCACAACCTTTCAGTAGTAGACAATACACTGTGGCCCAGAAATAGTGTTCTGATTCATGAAGTAAAATGTCTCAATGAGTGACAAATTTGGGCACTGGCTTTTCAAAAGAATCGGAGTTTTCTAATGTAGATTAGATGGTGCTGGATTTGATTAAATGTGGTCCATATTGACATTTTACTGCCATGGGGGTGTCACTGATGGGTTTGCACCAGGCCTTACTTCTTGCACTTCAACCCATGACTCTTAGAGATAATAGCTTCGACCAATAGCTTTCAACCTCATGCAAAGTAGAAAGGATTCTCACTGTGTTCCACCACCGTATATTCCAGGATTGCCCCAGAAGTGAGTGGTGGTTTTATTTTATCTATCTATCTATCTATCTATCTATCTATCTATCTATCTATCTATCATCTATTTATTTATTTACTTTTGCAGGATTGATTGCAGGCCTTCAACAAGCATCAGACAGAGAACTCAGATTGTTTTCTCAAGGGAAAACCTGGCCAGGCATGGCAGGGAAGAGTGACATGGGATTCAATTGTCTTCAGGCCTTGGTAGGTAGCAAAGTAGTTGCTACTTTCCACTACAAGCAACAAATGTCCCTGTGAACTAGTGAGTTCCTGGTTTTAAATAGTCAGTGCTAAGGCCAAGCACATAATTCATTGGCATTACACTTACTAAGCAATGCCTTGGGCTGTCAGTCCTGTTATAGGATATGATGTCCCTTGGAGGGACCAATACAAGATGCATGTGGTTGGTCCAAAGGCTCCCCAGGGATATGGTGCCATGTGGCCTCTAACTGATCTTAGTTAATTATATTGACTGTGGCCTTGGTTGTCAGTTTCCTGAATCAAGTGTCCTTACTTACTGCAATGTATGGTTGTGGTATCATCTTTCTTAGGTCCTGAGAAACGAAGCTTCAGAACACCTGAACTAACTCAGAGATGGACAGAAAACCTGCACAGGAGATTAATGCTACAAAGCAAATCAAGTCCTAGCAAAGACCAGCGACAATAGTCACAGTGGTCAAGAAGGATGCCCAACACCTGCTCAGAAGTAAATGTGGAGTTGAAGCCATTCCCGGTTCAGCACAAGGTGTCTGTGTGTTTAAAGACAAAGTTGAAATTAAGAGATTATATTAAAAAAGATATTAGATAGAGTAAAACTCTTTTCTTAGAGATGGGGATTTTATAATGCCACAATTAACCTCATATGAGGAGATTTCACCTAAGAGCCCAGTGACACTGGCAAGCCTGAGGTATAACGGGAAGGTCATGACTTGTTTTTATTCGCCTTCTTTACCCTTGTGCTATTAAAATGCTGCAGCCCTGGGAGCAAAGCTGAGCTCAGGCTGGGTCCAGGGCACAGCTCTGTAAGGGGCTCTGAAGTCTGTGGGAGATAGAAACCCAGCAATGAAACCGAGTGGGTCCCTGGAAATCCCTCAACTGCATAGCATCACATTAGCAGAGAAACAGAACCGGAAATAATCTTTTCTAAGAGACAGACCAGAATGGAGTAGCTTTAGAAGCTCCGTTTCTATCACATACAGAGCCTGAGGCTAAGCAGAATGAAGTATTTTAGAAGATGGGCTTGAGACTTATTTCTTTGAGCATTCCATTGAAATCCAAGGTTTTGATACCAGCTTTGAATTCCTTTTAGATTTTGCCTTCAGCCTTACAAAGCAATCCAATCTTTAGAAGCTACTTGGTAACATAATCAAGCATATGTTAGAAATTATTCAATATCTATAGGATGTTTACTTTTACTGTTAGAATATCTTAGTTTTATCGGATAGCCATAATTTGAAATAAGGCATGAATAAAGAATAAATGCTTCCAGGCATAATGCTATACACCTGTAACCCCAATACTTGAGAAGCTGAGACAGGAGTATTGAGGCTATATAATGAGGCTCTTAAGAGAAAGAAAGAAAAAGAACGGAAGAGAAAGAAAGAAAGAAAGAAAGAAAGAAAGAGAAAGAAAAGAAAGAAAGAAAGAAAGAAAGAAAGAAGAAGGAAAGAGAGGGAGAGACGAAGAAAGAAAAGAGAGGGAGAGAGGAAGGGAAGGAATGAAAGAGAGAAAAAGGAGAAAAGAAGGAAGGAATTAAAAAGAATAAGTGGACCCTCTTTTACTCTTCAGCAACTCTATGATTGATAGATACATAAAGACCATAAATCCACATATACTGAAGAATTAAAAAAAATGAAACTCAGAAAAGTTTTCTACAGTTTATTTTAATCTCACACCTTTCATAGCAATGGTCTCACACATTTTTCCTATTTGGAAACCTTTAGCACAGCTCAACAGAACACATAAATGTCGGCTCTGGACATGTAAAAAATGACTAACTTTATTATCCATAAAACCAAAAGTATATAGTTTGTTTTCAATTGTACTTTTCATCAAGTTTTTCAAACTTTATCTACTGGAAATGGGTTGATTTCATGGCATCTTTTTCTATAAGATATACAAATACAAATTTGCATATTTACTATTTTACTGATTTCTATTCTTATGTAAATTACCTACATCCTTTGTTAATATTCCCACTTTTCCCAAAGCCTATATGCATACCTCTAGAGCTTATGATCTTGGAGTTTATCATCAAATAGTTTATGAAAAACCTGGAGTGGTAACTGTCTGTTTAAATGATCATTGGGCTAAAAATGGAAATTTCACAGTCCTAAATTTCTTTGCATAAAAGAGTTTAGAGAAATAAGAGGAATTTGGTAACAAAGTCAGAAAACTCTGTGGCAGCTGAGTCATTTCAGTGAAAAATCATAGAATGACTATGTTTTGGGAATGTGGTTTCCTGTTGAGATAGGAGAAGTCTTAGTGGCAAATATGTTCAGATGGGATGTTAAGATGAATGTGAATCTGTGGAGAGGGAAAGTAGAGAGGAACCCCCAGTAGTCGGTCTTAAGATAAAGGGGAACTTTTTGTTCTCAGAAACAGAATGTTCCTCAGTCTTAAAAACTATGTTCAACATTTGCAGAAGAGGGGGCGGTAAGAGTGTAAGAGCAAAAGGATGGGAGGAGCAATGATTTGCAAGATACTCCACACAAGTTAGGGCTGAAGCAATCATGCCCTGCGCAATGTCCAATACACTATTGACCTCACAAAGTCTAGCATCTGCTAAAGGCACCAAGATCCTTGGAGGCAAGGGATTGACAGCCACAGTAGTGTTCCTATGCTTAAGGGGAACACGGGAAAGGGTTCAGGGAAATGCCACTGGGTACTTGTATATCATCGGAGAGGAGGGCCCAGAGGAGAGTCAGGCATGCACAAGAAAGGACTCTCTGGGAATTGGGGCAGGAGGCACTGGGGGATGGGGAGGGAAGGGTGAGGGGAAGGGGAGTAGGGGGATCAGGGGGGAGGAGGAGGGAGGGAGGGAACTGGTGTACCTATTAAGTTTGTATGAGCTGAAATAATAAAAAATGTATATTAAAAAAAAAAACTATGTCCAAAAGGATATTTTCAACATTTGGTTTTTTGGCTTTCAAACAACTATTAATCAAGTTTAGGCTAGGGATAACATAAACAAAGAAACATAAATAAACATTTTTTTCATTGCTAGCCCACACAAAGTATTAAAATATGGTATGGAAAATAAGTATTCACAGACAAGAGAAGGGAATGGCACTTCATAAAAGCTGTTATATTTGGTCTGGGGAGATGACTCAGGGATTAAAGACTTTGTCTCACAAGCAAAAGGGTCTGATTTTGTACCCCCAGTTCCTACTCCAGGCAGAAATAGTGGTAACCTACACTTCCTGCTCTGGAGGGCAAAGTGTGGGAAACTCCAGAACAAAGCAGGAAGGAGATTGAGCAATCTGGGATTATATCAGTTCCTCTTTTCTATTACTGTGAGAAAATGCCCAATGTCAAGCAACTTAAGAGAGAAAAGGAGATTTATTTAGCTTATAGGTCCAGAGGGGAGACACAGCATTATAACAAAAGGACATGGCTGGTGGCAGAAGCTGGAGGAGCTTTGGTCACGCCCACCGAGGAGGCTGAGAGCTGCAAAACTGCCAACTGCAACTTCTCCTAGAAGTGGGGTGTAGCTAATCAACCTCCAGATCCACCCCCTGTAACTGCTTTCCTCTAATAAGGCTCCACTCCTTAAAGGTATCATAACATTCCCAAACAACTCACATTTCAAACCATGACATTCCACCCCTGGCCCCCACAGGCTCACTGCCATCTCATTAGGCAAACAATACTCAGTCCAACTTTAAAAGTCCTTAGAGACTACAACAGCAGGCCCAACACAGTCCAAAAGTGAAAAGTTCAAAGCCTCGTGTAAAATAAAAGACAAGTGATATACTTCCACCATAAAATGGTACAGAATAAACATTCCCATTCCAAAAGGGAGGAATGGGAGCATGCGTATCCCGGGAAGATCGGTCCATGACAAGACTAAAAACCAGCAGGACAAACTCCAAATCCTGCAGTTCCATGTCCAGCAGGTGACCTTCTTGTTGAAATCATGTCAGTTCCAAACCCTCAGTTCTCCTCCTCCAGTGCAGCTGCCTGTGTAACACATTGTCGGGCTGGCTACTGCCACGATGCCTGGCTTTTTAGGAAACAAGCAGGTGAATTTCACAGTGGCTCCACGTGATTTCTGACGTCTCAGCGATTTCCAAAGAGGAACAACCTTGCCTCACTGTTAAAATAGGACAGGCCAGAGCTTGGCTATCAACACGTACCGCATCAGAAATGATACATTTCCCTGGTCTGACCAGACCTTTCTTTCTGGATTGAGCAAGAAATAGGAGGAAATACTCAGAGCTGGACTGGGCCTCTTGGATTGGAATGGAGGAAAAAGAGACTGTGTCATATTACTGTTTGCAACTAAAATTGGTAGAGCAGTGCTAAGCCTCACCTGGGTTGCTGTGATAGCTTCCAGCTCGTCTCCCTGCTTCTAGTTATGACCACTGCCCATCCGTTCTGGGGGACAGCTCGGTCTCGGCTTACCACATGTCATTTCTCCGCCTAAACTCTTCCCTCCACCGAAGCATTCCCGTCGCTCTCTGGTGGGAGTTGAAGTCCTTGCTACAACTGGCAGGACTCTACTCTGATGCACCACGCTCAGCCGCCTCTCTGGTACCAAGTTTAGTTCTGTCTTTCTGCTTCAGCTCCTGGCTTCCTGAGCGTACACCACGAGTCCTTCTGCTCTGGGTCGTGCTGTTCTCTTCTCTTTATCCACAGCATCCATTCCCCAGAGCACTGCATGGCTTAGTACACCTTGTCACTCAAGTTTGCTCCTCTCAGGGGTCCTGACTGACCTCTATTTGTTGCCAGACACATACCTGTGCACTGTCCACCTAGCTTACCTTCATGTTCATCTCATAGCTCTTATCACCAACCACACGGTTCACCTTTATTTTCTTATCCCATTCTCTTGCTGAAAGTAAGCTCTCAAATGGTAGCCAAGGTAACAAATCCATCAGTTGCTAAATGATCTCTTCTCTAAACTAAACGTGTTGGGCATACCAGGCAAGTAGCTTGTACTTATCATGCCTAAGCCATTTATTGCCACACGGAAGTCCTGATTTTCTCACTCTACTGGCTTTTCATCCTTTTAAGTCACCTGAATTTCTCTTGGAAAGGAAACATATCAATAAAATTCTAAGAGAGAATATGACTGAACCACTCTGCACCTCTACATCACCTTCCAGCTTTATTTTCATTGCACACGTTTAGTCTGAAGTTAAATTTCCCCTTGTGACTATCACTTGAAATGCTTTCTGTTTTTCAAGGCTTAGCTCCATGTCTTCTGCGCCTTCCTCATTTTTCTGACCTATTGATTATTGCTTTTAGCCACAAAGGCCTTTCTTTAGTCTGAGCCTGAAACAGAAGATAAGAAATAGAATCGAAACCGTCACTGAAGGAGCAGCCCCTCGGGGTGAGGTTCCCACCCTCTGAGCCGCACCGTGTCTTGGGGACTAGCTAGGAACAGCTCTTTCTCTTGAGCTAAGGGTGCTTGGAAGCTTTTATGCTCTCCTGCCCGACTCATCTGATCAAAGTGTCCAAACAAGAAGTGATGAATAGCTTTCACAAGAGATGAAAGACATAAGATCGGTATAGATCTAGAAATGCAACATCCACAACTTTGCATTAGTACCATTTCATTATTTTCCAAAGTCTGAAATACCCGTGTTAAAACTACAGAAATGGAATATTTTGAAAATACTGAAGAATTTTCTTGCAATTCTGTGTCTATCAAGACTGGCAGTTATGTAAGGCTGTTTTGAATCTATTTTATTTTGTTTTTCCTTATCTGACTTTCAAACTATTTAACTGTGAAATGTGGCTTTACTGACCTCCAAAGTCACATCCTTTAACATTATCTCCTGTTTGCATAAGAAAGAAATTCCAGTTGCTTCATAGTAATGCCATGAGCTTTTTATCATACTAATATTATTTACCCTTTACTAGAAAAGACTTTTGTACAAAATAGAATAACCATGGACACCATTATTGCTTTCTTTGCCACTCATACCTCTGACACAAATGATCACATCCCTTTGGCAGAGCCTTACCCAAGCTAAAGGAACCAAATTTCTCCTTCAGGAATGGAAAATTTGGACACTAGCGGTACAGAATCTAGACATCTTTAGATTTAAGTAATATAATTGTTCAGCTTTTTCAAAATTCCTATAATTACCATGTCAGTACATTTCACCTACCCTTTTCCTATTTTTTTGTTTTTTGAAAAGTGGCAGAATAATTGTTTGCAACTGAAAGGAATTTCCATAGCTACCTATCAAAAACAGATGTGTGCATGCATTGTTACTTATTCTGAAATACATTCTTTCCTTTCTAATATCAATATTTAAGTTTTAGTTACAATATACATTTTCTTCTTAAATAGTATCTTCTAAGTAGTCAAGTTTCCTTTTCCCCTGTATAGTAATTAGACCAAACAAACCATATTCAGAATCCTGTGCTGGTTCATTCACTGAACATCTTTCATTACATAGAGTACAGCAATAAAGCATCAATACCTAAACTTAGCAAAAAGACTCTTTCAAGAAAGACCAGACTTTGAGATGATTTCCTAGCATATGGATTCTGAAATTAAACTTCCTAGTGACTGAATTTAAATCAACGATTCAAAATCAATTTATTGAAACGTATTCCTTCCTTGCATGTAAGAACCATATATTCTTCTTGTTTTTTATCCTTACCATGAAGAAAGTTAATATATTTGAATGCAATAGTATTTAAAGCAATTTGAAGACAAATTGTATTTGGATTAGAATTTACAGATTAGATCTCCTAGTTGACTTGATGATGTAAGGTTTTCAAATTTTATGTAGAAAATTACTTTCTGCAGCATTGTTAAATAGAAATAAAATGCTTCCATACATACTTCAGAGTGTTGATTTTAAAAATGAAAACAAGTTGCAATGGAAAGAGACTTAGTCAATGGCAGAGGGGCTGATGGACAGGGAGTATGATGTGAGAGTAACTGGGTTCTCTTCTGAGGTGCTAAAACTACTTTGGGAATTGATGGAGCAAATAATTGCACAACAGAGTGAGTATATACAATGCCATTGCCATTAAATTCTATCCTTTAAATTGGTTAAGTTTGAAAGAAATGCTGCAGTACAATCGTGAGTAAAAGGAATTCCAGCTCCTAAATTTTCATTATGCAGAGATTAACAAAGCTGCAAATGTATGCCATTCACTAAATAAAATGTCTTCTTGACTCCAAAAGATGGCAGATAAGAGCAAAATAGCTCAGAAGAAACATATAGAATTAATAATTATTATTAATAAATAATTATTAGTAATAATTATTTGCTAAGAAGATTTGCACAGTTAGAATGTGTGGATAAGTGTTCATTGGTATGGAAATCTAAAAAATTTTTTTAATTTATTTAATTAGTTAATTTAGTGTGTTTGTATATCAGAAAGCATTGTGGAGGCCTCCCTGTGGAGGCCCAAGGGGAAATTCAGGAATTATCCTGGATTGCTGCTACCTCCTTTATGTTTTGGACTGGGATTTCCCAGGCTCCACCTTCCAAAGGGTTAAGTGCAGGGCCCTATTATTTCCACCTGGCATTTTTACGTGGGATTTGAGATTCAAACTCAGGTCCTTCTGTTTGCAAGGCAGAGTCTTAACTCTTGAGACATCTCTCCAGCCTCATAAAATATATCTAAAGTTTTTATCAAGTAGTTATGCACGTGCAACCAAATGCTTAACTATCTCTTTGTTGGTGATATTATCTATTTCCGACCAAAAATATATATCTAAAACAATATGTTGTATATTCTGATGTGCTATACTTCCTTTGACTGCAAAATGCCCCTTATATTCACCAGACAGCACGTTAGAAAGTAGTGTGGTGTTGCTGGCTAACTGCTCTGTCTTAGTGCAGGACACCAGCATCCTCTGATTGTAACACCCTGAGTTCTAGAATCATCTTTACTATCTCCCTCTTCCTCAACTTTGCACATAATCCAGCATGAAGTCAGCTTGACCTTCTCCTAGCTCCCCTTGGTGTGTGTAATCTCAGACTCGCTTGTTTCTATGCTGTATAGACTATGCTAGTGCAGACCATCATAAGCGCCCACTCTGTGAAGTACTTACATTTAAGACTTGATCACCTTTACGCCATGTTCCTTGTATAGTTAAATGCAAGATCTTTACACTATGTCATGGTGTTTCTGTTTTGAATCCTGTTTTCATTACTTCCAACAAGGTTTTTTGGATCTGTTTATTAATTTGGAGTCTTCCTGACTCTTCTCTAGCCAGGCAACATAGTTCTGCATGCAAGTGGTTTTCTTTGAGCTCCTCTAGTGCAGTACAGGGCTTCCCAAATAGCTCTCTACCCAGGGCCCAGCCACCTGCCTCTCTGCTCTTCATTTAGATTTAATTCAAATGACATCTGATTACAGAAATCTCTGACAATAGACTGGATCCAGATCCTCAAGTGATTTCACAGAACACAAAAGGTATTTACATATAAAGAACCACCAGATTTTAACTCACAGACTTGTGGATATACTTTTTCATCTTTTGCTAGACAATAAACTCTGTATGGAATGGGACTTTGTATATTTTGTTCACGGAATGTTCTAATTACAAAGAATGAAAGGACTTCTAGTGATAGTAACTAAATCCAAAGAGGAAAAAAGTGTCTTTGATAAAGATTACAAGGAAGAATCATTTTGTTGGCATCCTTCTAATATTCCAGCAATACCAAGTAGATTCTTAACAGGTGACAGATCACCACCCTTGAAGGAGACCCTTCTGAGTACTGTCTTTCCTACACACTTTTAATTTAGCATTCTGAATACTTTATTATTTTAATTCTGATTATCTTGTCCTTACCCTCTTCTCCTAGAAGACTAGCTTATAAAAAAGGTAAACAGTCTTGTCTTTCTCTCTGTGCTTGCTACCCACAGATGCAGGAAGGACATGAATAAGCACCAGTGTCCACGCTGGCTAACCTGGAGGACATGTGGTTCCCCATGAGAGCTGTGACATCACACTCTGCTCAGAGATGGGTCTGGTGCCATCCAGTGTATAGTGGTATAGACTTCTACTGCGTGAACTTCCTCGCCCCTTCAAAATTTCCTCCCCCACTTCCAGGCTCTCCTGAGGAGTTATTTAATCTGAAGTTCCACTGAGGGAGAAAAATGGTTCTTCTTCCCTCTTCCAAAGTCCAAGAAAACACACAGAGAAAACTCCCACTGGGTAGACAGGAACTCATGGCGCTGCTAAATGAATGCAGTTTGAGCAGCAGAAGCCCGGCATCCACACACCTATCTCTCCTCTAACGAACTCCTAAAACAACAGCAGCTTGGACAATTTTGAATCTTATTTTTTCTATTTACAATTTTTTTCAGGCTACCGACATATGGCCAAGATTTATCTCACTGAGAAGATCATCTGCTTTTAAATGAAATACATGATATCAATAAGCAATTTCCTACTGTGACAAAAGGAAGAAGATTAGAAAATGCTTATCCCTCGGAGGCACACCTGTAATTACTACGCAAAGTTCCTTTGACTGAAGGATAGCATGACATGGGGGGAAAATATCTGTCTTCCCTGGAGGGAGGAAAGATATAAAATAGACAAGTTTAGAGACATTTTCTCAGAATTTGAGACACATAATTCAAATCTGTTATCCAATCTTCCAAGGTTATTCATGAACTGTGAAACCGTGGCTGTCAACAGACATTATAGATTCCATCCCAAGCAACACATTAGCACTCCAACTGAAACAAATCGTTCTGACATGTTCATCTTTACACAATGCTTCAAATCATAGAACTTTTTTTTTAACTTGTCATTAGAAATACAAGAAAATAGGCAGGAGTTAGCAACAAAATAGAATTTGGATTGATCAAAAGCAAAATATAGTTTCTTCTAGAAGAAAAATATGATTCCTTGTGACTCTAACATTTGTTTAGGGTGATTACAGCAGATGATTGAGATTGTTTGACCTTATAGAAAAAGAGGACACAACTTTCTATGAATAATAACTTCTATATTTGGAAAAGGAATAGAGAAGGAAAGAAGGCGGCAGCTAGTAAGGCATACTAGGCTGAATATTTTCTGCCACTTTATATATTATGAAAATAGAACATCAAATCAAAGACTGATCTGGGGCTATTCTAGAAAACACTCTGATTCACTACATCTTACATATTAATGTTCTTGAGAATCGTGTGGAAATGCAAAGGTGGTCAGTAAATCTGGAATGTTTCTTGAGATTCCTTATTATTCCATACAAATCCTCAAGACAAAATGTAGCTGCCAGTCAGAGAATCGTGAGTTGCAAGTATCCGTATCTGTTCCCTCTCCCAGGAAATGGAATAAATTTATAAGTCAATTATTAAGAAGAAAACTCTACTTCTAAAAATAATATATAGGTTTTTTTCAAACTAAGATTAATATTTCTGTGTCAAAGTCTGCTGTGGTTTACCCCAAAGTATATTCTATACTCTGAAATAATCAAGGTGTGGTCATATTTGAACCTAACCTATATGATGATTCAAACGTGCATTCTAGGATTAAAATTATGAGATTCGTGAAATTGTTAAAGTATTGCCTTAACATGTCCAGCTGAACTTGCAACTGAATGACTTTTTTGTTTGTTTCTTGGGTTTTGATTCTTATAGTGCACTTTAAAAAAAAGTTCTTTTAAAAACTTAAAAATAAAGTATTTTCTTTATCATTTAAATATGGTCGATATTATGCAACAAGTAATATGATTCAGAAAAATTGTCTGAAAATTCCTAGTAAGACAAATCTCTTACTCTGAATTTCACCTTTCTAAATAATTGTGTTGTCTGCTTAAATATGTCTGCTAATGAGATACTGGTTGACGAGAGCTGTTCTCCTGTAGTACAGTAGGAAGGTGGTGGTGTTTTCTCCTGCATGCTCTGGCGAAGGAGGAGACACTCGATTGGAAAGTTTCCTAGATTCAAATCTGTTGGCTTTAGGCAGCTGCTGTTAGATGCTATTGATTCCTGGCAGGGAGCAAGCTGGTCATGTTGAATGATCACCTGTTGCCCATTCACTCAAAATTTATTTTTATTATACTCTTTATGGTAGAATTATCCCATCAGTATTTGATTTGCTTTTACGTCTGGTCCTTTCTACCAACTTGCCCATTCTGAGCCAGCATCACTCTGGTTCATCACCACTGATCATGTTACTGCTCTATGTTAGTGCTTGTACTTCATGGAAAACGTTGAACTCATTTATTGCCGCTCCCAACAACCTCGTTGGCATTTCATTGAATGCTTAATTTAGTGGAACCAGTGTCTTTTTAGTTTACTCCAATGAAGAATAGAAGATAAATCTATTATCATCCAAACCTTTTAAAATTTCTTAATAAAACATGAAATCTATGCATATATATTTAAAGTTTTTTTCCCTAGGAATTGATCATCCTATTATGTTGAAAGATAACATCATTTTATTCCTTTATTCTCTTCTGTCTGGTTATTGTTGACAAAAAGCAGACTCTCACATTGACCAATGATTTATTTGGATCTTTTGAAAACTTAATATATTAAGCTTACTGTTTCTATTTTTTGTTAATTTGTTGTCACATACGTGCATCAATAATATCATCTCTAGATATTTGTATATTGTTACTATCCATTATGCACATATTTAATTTCCTTAATTTCCAGCTTCTTTGACATGACAGTGATGATATCAGATATCAATTCCTGATGTTAATATGAAACTTTTATATTTTGCCCTAAAGCAGATCATTACATAATGACCTTCTGAAATGCAGCATAGTTTTAGTGCATAAAAAATAGAAATTCTGCTCACGACTTTTAAAAAAGAAAAGGTGTACTCTTTCAGTAAATATTTTTGCTTTTTAACAAGATTATCAGACTTCTCTAGCCACTTACATAACTGTGCTCTCATATTAAGGGCAATTTCATTTGGCCTACCACAGACACTAAAAATACAGAATTTTGTTAAAGTGTTAGAAGTTTGTCACATTTGCCAATATACATTTTTTTAAAAAAAATGTGTGTTATCTTAAGCAACATCTAGTGTTTACATAATTCTCATTGCAAAAAATAATGAATATGGTTTATTCCTTTCTCCAACATTAGGCATTGCTAGAATCTATTGATGTTTCATGGTAAAAGTCACCTGTAAGTGCCATGTCGCTCAAAGAAATCTGTCAACTTCCTCAATATAATTTCTCACCCGTTGCACTATAGATATACTTCACTTCCTTGGTCTCAAAATGCCTAATTTATTCTTTATCCATAATATACCTTTATCCTAGATTCTACACCTCAGTCAAACATCAACAGTGTGAGTTCTTAATACTTCTTAACTCTCCTGATATCTCTTATGACTGAGTCTTTGGTGGTTAATTCGAAGTGTCAGCTTTGTTTCCTCCTTCTGTCGATGACTAAATTCATTATGGCCTTTGTTTTTTGTCTCTAGCAGCTGCTGTTGCTGTTTTCCAAGAACCACACCTGGGAGCTTATGATTAATTCTACTTTTCCTGCCTTTCATCCAAACTCATTAATACCTTATTGAGTTATTCCTGCCTCTTGACTCACATATCTTTGGTGATCTTTCCTTTACTTGGCTTGGATGTTTAATTAGGTGAAGCGAGTTTTCAGAGAAGCCACTTAGGATGTGTGGACATCTCTGGTTTCCTCTTCTATTGTCTTTCTCGTCTGTATCTGACTCACGCAAAATGACTCATACCTTTAACTAGATTTAGCGTGACTCATCCACTCAGCAGATTCTGGATTGTGGTTTTCTTTCTTTAATGGAGCTGATATCATATTTTTTTTACATTTAATTCAGGCTTTACATTATTTCCTAAGCAACAACTTTTACAATTATGTTCCATTTTCCTAATCTGTTCAGTGTTTTTCACTTGCTTGCTTTTGTGCTTGCTTTGCGCTCTCGATAACTATCATTTATTATATTGTCTGTGTACATTTCTTAAGCAATTCAGAAGGGATAAATATAATATTTTTTAAATTATTTCAATTCTTAAGGTGATCTGAAATTAATATATGACCTGTCCCTAAAGGCGCTGCACATGTGGCTAATGTGTCACATATGTGCATCAGATGGTGGCAAAGAAACGAGAGTATTTCTACATTCAGTGTTCTGACTTGTAAGCAGGTGAATGATTAGTAGCCTGACAAATCACACTGCCTGCCAAAACCCTGAATTCCATATCTGTGTTCTCACAGCATGAGTGGCCTCTCATGGGCTAGGTTCCTTGTGCTCATGACATGAACAGTCTTCCATAGACCAGGGCTTGCCTCCCTGGCTACGCTCCATGTGCTCACAGTGAGGTTGGCTTCCAGTGGGCTTTGTGTGCTCACACTGTGAACTTACTCGGTTCTATAGAGGATGGTCAAAACTGCTGTTCTTCAGCTTTTTCAGGGGTTCTTAGCCACATGGAGCTAGAAGTTCAATCACAATAACTAGGTTATAGATAGATACCCTAATAATTGGATAATATTAGGGTATAGATAGATACCCTAATAATTGGATAATAATTAGGATATAGATAGATACCCTAAATGTGTTTTCTTTTATTGCTCACATATTATTTTATATTGTAGTCCAACTTAAAAATTGAAGATACAAAGGCAGGAAGTAGACATGCTAGGGGAATGCCCAGAGGGAGTGAAAAGGAGAAGGGTATAGGTAAGATCAAAATGCATTGTCTACATGTATACAATTGTAAAAGAACAAAAATATTAAGAAAATAACATATGACATTGCTAGTTGTGATAGGTGATCCTGAGTGTCAACTTGACCACACCTAACTAAGATCAGCTATCAGACTACCTGAAGAGATTATCCAAATCAACACAATTACAGTACAAAGACCAGCCCTAGATCTAATTGGAACTTCCCAGTAGCAGATAAAAGGAACCATAGAACAGAAGACTTGGAAGACAGACTCTTCACTTCTTCAACTCTCCAGGAATCCTCCAGTCTACAGCTGTTACCTACTGGCCTACGGAACTACCAGAATTTTGCAGTGACTTAGCCTGCTCCAACTCCAGCCACCAGCCATCTCACTCTGCCATGAAAGACTGTTTCTCCTTTCTGAAACCATGAGCTGAATAAATCTCTTTCTCCCTGAAATTGCTTTATTTTAAATGCTCTCTCACAGCAATAATTAAGAATAACTGTTACACTAGTGTTTACAAAACATAAATTCTCTTCTTTTGCTCTGTATAAAAAAAAAAAAAAGCTGTACCTCCTCAAAACCTTATGGGTATGTATGGCCGATGAGATGTGAGTAGAGATGACAGGTATGTTCCCTACCCATTCCTCACCACCAGAAAGTTTCCAGAATGGCAGAGGCTCAGCATCCTGAAGCCTTCGTGCCTGAGCTTCGACATGACTGCCCGCCACCAGCGGGACAGTGAGTAAGAAAAACATCTGAAAGGTTGTGGGCATTCTGGAGTTAATCTGGTAACACAGCAAGTCTGGTCTAGCCTATCTGATCCAAATAGAGAAGAGATGACACGCAAATGCAGCGTAACCTAAAATTAACCTAAAATAGTCTACTCTGGCTGAAAAATAAGCAGTTTGCTCCAGGAAAGACAGCTTGGGGGCAAAACCATAGAATTTGGAATCAATCTTGTGCTATTCACTTGTAAAATGGGACCAATCACTTCAGGGAATTTCTCCGAGGATTATTAAACAACAACAACAAAAAATTTTGTTAAGCTCATGAGGTTTAGTTGGGCCTAATGAATGTAGATGTAATAATTATTATTGGGGGGAATGCAAGATAGCTTGGTGAGGTAAGATATCTGCATGTAAACCTGGCGACCACAGTTCAGTCCCTGGAAGTCACATGGTAGAAGGAGACAGCTGACTTCTAGAGTTGTCTCTGATCTCAACCTGTGTGCCATGTCACCTCTCTCTCTGTCTCTGTCTCTCTCAAGCAAATAAAATAGTTTAAGCAATAATTATTATTGGATGCTTATTCATAGGCTATACCAAAACAGCATTACTACTAGCTATTTTTGCGATAAAGATCTTGCTAATATCAGTGAACTTTACCAGATAAAGTTATTAAAAGTACTAGATTGACTCTATTTGTTGACTCATTTCAAATATACCAAAAAAACCCCAACCTTTAAGATTTTTAAAAGAAGTAATACTCAATACACATGTCTAATTTATCAAACATTTTTGTGAATGTACTGAGAACTTTGTATTCTGAACTGCAATGTATATACCGAGACATCTTATTGCCAAATCAGCACATGTATGAAAAAATATTAAATGCAGAAACTGTTTTAAGCACAGAAACAAAAGTTTCCATTCTCTCTGCAGTCTAAAATATTGTAATGAATATATTATAATATTTTAAGTGGATTAGTATTTCTGGCTGTCTTTCCTATTCCTTAGTAGTAGTAGTTGTCTGTGTGCACGGTGTCGTGTATACTCACTGTGGGTGCTTGTACCTGTGCACACAGGTGCATCAGCACATCCTGAACATGTGTCTGGAGGTCTGCATCTGATATCTGATGTCGTTCTTCCATCATTCTTTTATTTTTGGAGGCAGGGGCTCTCACTGAATCTGAAGCTCATGTACCTAGGCTGACTGGCCAATGAATTTCAAAGATCCTCCTGCTCCAGTGGCACCTCCACCAGGCACAGGGATTCTGAGGCTGTGCCACTACTTTGGCTTTTTGCACTGGTTCTAGGGCCTAAGCTCCAGTTCTTGTGTTTGTGGGCAGGTGTTTTGTCAACTAAGTCCCTAACCCTCTTACTATTTTTAATACTGCTGATTTTAGGTTTGTTGACAGTGTTTAAGAAACAAGTGAGCTTATTTTTATTATCTGAAAGTTAGGAATATTTCTATGTATTTATATATGCAAATATTTGTGTGTATGCAAACGTGTCTACATAAACCAAGGTTACTCTTCCTACATCATTGACAAAGGATTTCTTAGACTATGATTATCTGCAGTTGTCCTTTATTTCTCCTTCAAACAGGATTATATTTTTCTTTTTAAGTATAGCAGTAGATTAATTCCAAAGACTATGTCTAAATTCATATAATCACATGGCATTGATTATTTGAAAAAATGACAATAAACAGTGCTTTAAAAGTTTCTGACACAAAATAATAAAACCAGCCTGGGGAGATGACTCTAGGGTTAAAGCCTTTATCTTGAAAGCAAAAGTTTGGATCTCAGACACCATGTAAGAATATGGGGTGGAAATGGTGACAGTCTGCAATTCTGGCCCCGGAAGGCAGAGCTTAGGAAACCCCAGAGCAAAGCAATAAAGAGGTAGAGCAAACCAGTATGATTCTTGATTTCACCCTTGGGCCTCCACCGGCACAAACAATCATATGCCTTCTTGTGCATGTGTCTCACATGCCTGCAGACACACACACACACACACACACACACACACACACACACACACACAAAATAATATAAAACTACAAAGACGAACTTTACAAAGTTTGTTTTTGCAAAATCTTTTGATAGAATGTATTCTACTAGGAATTATATTCAATTGGCTCAGTAGTGTGTTTGTCTATCATATGCAAGGCCATATACTCAATCACTAGCACTTCACAGAAAAAAAAGACAAACTCAGATATTTAAATACTATATTATACGCTTGTTTTTTATTTCAATATCAGGAGCAGAAGTATACTTAGCAACCCCAAAGGATAATTGGATTTATGACTAGTAATTTTGGCTTTAGAAATGTGATTTAAAAGTATATTAGCTTAGTTTCCAAAGTACAAATACATACTAAAGATGTACCATCCATAGAAATTAAATGGAAAAAGAAGAGAAAAGTATAAAGGTAGCAGTTAACCTATTTATCCTACAAAGTCAGATGCTATTATCACATCAATTTGAACTTCCTTTCCCTTTCTAAAGTATGTTCCAAGATTAGGTCAAGGGAAAAAAACACACACATGATCAAAAGGATGGAAATGCAATTATGACCATGGCAACAAGACAGAAATATTTTGCCAAGGGAATTTTTTTCAGATACACAAGTTTCAAAGAATGCACTCCAGATGGCAAATTCATGGTTTTTGCAGATAATCGTTTCTCCACTGGCCAAAAGAATCTCGCAGGTTTGCAGTTCTGAAATTTACATCTGCTGTGAATGAAAGTGATTAGGAGCTGAGCTAGTAGATTGTTGTCTGGCTAATACTGCCTACCTGTTGCCTGCTCTAGGCAATGTGGGAGTCAGTTACATTTCCTGATAGTGATTCACGGCCAACACAGGAGGTAATTATCTACCAGGAGTTAAAAGTAGCACTTGTCTTTCTGTTTCACATCCCATTTCCTATGGTTAGCTTTGGTAATGGACGTTGGTAAGGGATAGAGACAAAGAACATATACACACACACACACACACACACACACACACACGCACTTCCTTATAAGAATCTCCTAGAATAAAGGTATAATTTGCTTATCATCTTGATACAGTACACAAAAGCAAATTTTTGCTACTAATTTTGTGGAAAAAAACTTTGTTTTGTGGGAAAAAAATCTGTTTGCTCCAGAATAAAACAAGCAAGAGGACTAACTATCATCTGCACATTTGCTATCGTGGGAAAATGACTTGGGCTTTCCACTGCTTTGTATTCCTAGCTACATAAGGGAGATTAAGATACTAACTCACATAATTGTTCTAAAGACCGGACAGACAATATGCTTACTCAGGGACTCAGTAGAACTCAGTAATAAGAGTGGATCTCATGTTCATTTTATCATGTCAAAGTTTCCCAGAAGCACAAGAATCTCAGGCAGAATATGTCTCTTTTAGAAGTAGATATGTAAGTGGAGTTTCTCTTCCCGCTCTTCTTCCTTATCTGCATAACACACTACCCCTTTTCCTACTATTTCATATCTCCACTCACTGAATCCCTCTCAGCACAGTGTTTGGAGATCTGGTTCCACAGCTATGAGGTAATGACATTAAATGCTGAATTTCCCAAGCCGCCTTCGAAAAGATGTCTTCCTGCTTACTTCTCTCATTTCATTTCCTTTGACACAAACAGAAAGAGAAACTATAGCTATGAGATTTTTCAGAAACCATATCATTTATTTTACTCAGAGATTTATCCCTGGAACAAATTGAGCTTCCAAGCAATAAAACTGCTATGTGTAAGGTTTCTTTAAAAGAAACTCCACTTGAAGCTGTACTGGGATCTAAACTATTAAGGTAACAGGCAAAAGCAGCAATTTCCTTCAATATAGACAAATGATCAAATTCTGAAGCAGACCTCAATGTCATTGCATTTAGGGGGATATTGAACTGTGTCTCCATGGTGTTTCTCTGTAAGCATGATCAAGGACTTTCTCATGGAGTTTTGTTTTGTAAACTAGAACACTTGAATGGAATGTAGGGGAATCATGAGGTTTTCTCCAAAACAGGAGGGTTCAGTGAAGAACTTGGAGCAAGTTAGTCCCTTGCTGCTTCCATTTCTTTTTATCACTGGGACACTGAATAAGGAATTTTCTTTATTTTAAGACCAGAAATCTTTTTTTAATTCCATCAGAGATGAAAGTAACTGAGCACAAGGTGCTTAAAAGATATTTAGGATGGTTCCCAGATTCTTCTCCCTGCCCGCCAGGATGATGCCTCCACATTGGCCAGATGAAAGATGTCCACAGCCCCTGCCTGCCGCCAGCCCCAGTATTTTCTCACTAGTGATTTTTCTCACAGATTTGACCCTCTGTCTGAAACACTCTCTCTAACTGTAACCCAACTCTTCATTTATTTATTACATGGATGAATATTGGTTTTCCTGGCATGGCACAAGATGCTGGAGATGTATTTTACATTTTTATGAGAGGAGCCAAACAAAAGCCATTCCCCAAAAATAGAAGAGTAGAAATGATAGTAAGCTAAAAAAGAAAATGTCCAGGGGCTGGAGAGGTGGCTCAGGGGTTAAGCCTCTGCCTTGCAGGTGGAAGGTCTTGAGTTCGGATCCCAGACCCCAGCGGGGGCGACCTGCGTTTCCGGTCCTGGTAGGGCGGAGCCTGTGAATCCCAGGGGAGAGTAAACGAGGAGGAGGTGGAGGCGTCCATGGTGGTTCCTGATTTCGCCGTGGTTCTACACACATACACACACACACACACGCATACACATGCACGCACAATTGAATAAATAATAAAAAAAATTTAAAAAAAAGAAAATGTCCAATCCTCAGATTCCCTTGAAAACTTGGTATCCATTCCCTAATCAGGATATAGAAGGACATCTTTGCTTGTTATTCTTCTTTCTGCATTTTTGTATCCCCATACTCGATTGTGTTACTTAATGGTTAGCAGGCATCAAGAGTTATATTTGTTCAACAAGTTAATGCACTATGGTTTGCATATCTGGAGTAAATGAGAATTTGATCAATAGTCATGGCTTCATTTTTATGAGTTAAAAACATTACAATGTTAAGTGGTTAGTTTATTTGTTCTTTTAATTACAGTATTCTCATGCAGTAATAAATAAACGAACTTGAAAAATGAAAGGCAGTTCAGAGAAAAACATAAAGCATTATAAAGGAGAATCGGGTAGAGAAAATATATGTTTCTGAAATACACAGAAAACTGATCAAGAAATTCACTCCTGCATACTAGAGGATATGTCAGGGTCTAGTTTTCAGGTAAACTATTCAAATTTTGATTAAGTCACATTTGTTAGAGCAGACAAGTTAGTGATAAGCATGGCTTCTTTAAGCTCCCTTGGCAATTTCATTTTGTATAAGTTCATGTGTTAATTCATTTATTTTTCAAAATAGCATCATTTTTACCTTTTCACAGATAAGAAAGTTGGACTCTGTGACATAACTTACTGAAAATCAGTAGTACATCATTTTCCAACTGATTCTTGGTCTCAGGGGTGCTGAACCTACAATATGCTTTGAATACACAAAATTTCCAACCAGTTATATTTTATAATTTGATATAAATAATCCAAAATGGAACCAGAAAGATGGTTTATTATATAAAAGTTCTCTCTGTGACTTGAGTTAATCCTTGGAATCCACATAGAATTAATTAAATAATTAATTAAAATAAAGCCAGATGTAGTGGCTTACACTTGTAATACTGCATCATAGTATTTCCAAGATGAAAGGCAGAAACAGAACTGCCCAGAAGCTTGAAGGTCACTTAGTTTAGTGTTGCAGTTCACCTGCATTGTTGCTGACAAAAATCACCATTAAATGGCCTAAGTGAAAAAGGGGCTTTATTTTCTCTTAAGATTGTCTAATTACAGAATTGATTCTTAATCCATCTAAGAGAGCTCGCTGTGGCAGCAAGTGAACTGACCACACCATAGCCACATAGCAGCTGAGAGAGGGACAATTCATATTTGCCAGGCTAACATGTCTGGCCAAGTATGCAAGAGAATGTCAACTTCCTTAACCAATTCCCTCCATCTTATTTACCTGTCCGGGAACTAGTCCCACCCACCATGGGCTCGACCTTCCTCATCAACTAGACAGTCTCTTGCATGTTCGCTCTGGGCTTAACTCAGCCATTAATTCTCTACAAATGTGCCTAGAACCCAAACCTTCAACCATCAAGTTGACACCTGCGCCTAACTAGGACACTTGTATTACACAGAGTGGCAGAAGAAAGAGAGACCCTGCGTCCACAGAGTGAAAGGAAAGGACCAAAGTTGATTCTAGAAAGCTGTCTTCTGACTGATTGTAAGTAAATAAATAAATCTTGAAATATCCTGAATTATAATCCAACTGAGCATAGTGAACCCTGGTGGAGGCTTGAGGTGTAGGCTGAGAGGGAGCATTCTGTCTTAGATGTATCCATTGCTTCTCTGGAAGAGTTCTTACTCATCAGTAGGTTCAGTTGCAGCTTTTGATGGACAATCCTGACCAAAATTATGACATTGATACATGAGCTCAAGACTAGAGCAAAAGAAGCAGATTCAGGGAGACTGGAAGGTCTCAGAGGTGCCAGAGTGGAAGTTAGATCTCTCCAGTGCTTAAGTCAGCTTGTATCTCAAGGGTAGCTGGAACAGAAAGAATGGGTGCAACCAAAAGAGGTGTAACTAGATCAGTACCCAAAAAGGGACTACAGGGAAACTGAGGAGGGTGATAAAGGAGATGGGAATAACAGTATGTCTGAGGCATCCTTTCCTACTCAGAGGCAAAGTCAGAGGCTGTGTGCAGACACAGTGAAATTCAACTTGCTTTTCTTTTGCGAATATTTCAGAGGTGTCCAAAACAGGGACCATCTAAAAGATTCCCAGAATCGTACTGGAAACCCAAATCATATCTGCTTAGATAACTCTCAAATCCTACCCCAGACCTCACAGCGTCTGAGGCACCCCCTGTTTGTACCACAAAGGCAAGAAGGCCAGTGAACTAGAAAACATCAGTCTCCCCTTTCGGCTCTAGGTCTTAAAGCAGCTCAATTACCCTGATCAGTGATGTTTTCTATAGTAAACATCATAAGAAGTAATAGCCATAAAATATTAGCACATTACCTGAGTAACAACATAGAAACTCAATAAGCATCATTATTGGAAGGAAAATCATCTAGGAGTTAACACTGAGCTTTTCCTAATAAGCTAAATTGATAAGGTTTGGGAGTTACTTAAATAGTAAGCTAATATTTACAGAATCCTCTTACCACATGTATATTCATTCAGGAAGGATTATAACTTCTTCATATCATCTCTCTTTTCATGGTAGATATGGGTATAAAGCTAAGAGAACTATTTGTGATTCAGAAGCATGAGTTAAAAAGCACAGCTGTCCCCTGGCTTTGAGAGAAAATAATATCACCAGTTGTATAAATGAAAGTAGAGATAACATCACTATCAGATACATTTCTACAATTCCAAACCAGATAGTGTTAGAGACAAACAAACACTTGTTGCCATACATTAAACTCTCATGGTACAATCATCTAATAAATGATTCATCAACACTAATATTTAATCAGTTCCTACCTTTAATTGCTCTAGGAACCTTTCAACCACTGCAGCACATTTAAGTTTCTTCAAGAACATCCTTTGTTCAACTCTTTAGATAATCTTGTTTTACAGTGAATAAATGATACAAAATGAAAACATTTCATCACTTCACCTTTAATATTTTAACTGAGTTTTTCTGATCAGCTAAAGCTATTTGTGAAGCTATGAGTTTTGTTTCTTGTGACTTATATACATAGATTCACTCTTTTTGTGGAGGTTTTTTCTTTTTTCCCAAAACTTCTGTGTGCTATTTGATTTCATATCATGAACAAACAATACTTTGCTTTATTCAATGAAATAGTAAGTGATGGCTGATTAATATGAGCAGACTTTTTTTTTACACTGAGTGTTTCTTTCCATCGACAACCTAATTCTCAGAGAATAAAGTTGTCAACATGGACTTTCCCACAAAAGGACTCTTGAAAGGAACAAACATTGCCCAGGACCAGTGATTTGCCTGCATGTATTTAGCAAAAACTAAAGTTGCAAGAATCTGGAATGATGATCTGAGAATCTACTAAATTAAAAATAATACTTTAATTAAGTACAGTTAACTAAAAGTAATTAAAGCTAGATTTTTCTAGTGATTCTTTTGTAACAGCCTACAGGTGAGATGATAGGTATGCAGTTGTTATTATTACTATTCCTTCCTTGCCAGACAGTCATTTGGGATAATGCCTGTAACCTTCATTGATTGCCTGGGTTTGAATCCTAGATCTGTTGTTTCGTATTTCTGTGACTTTTAGCTACATAGCTGTTATTACTTTATCGGTCCTTTTCTGTAAAGTGAGGTTATTGTAAGAATTAAGAGAACTAAGATATGGGGCTAGAGAGGTGGCTCAGGGGTTAAGCCTCTACCTTGCAGGCGGAAGGTCCTGAGTTCGGATCCTAGACCCCACGTATAGACGCCGGGCGGAAGCGGGGGCAGCCTGCGTTTCTGGTCCTGGTAGAGCGGAGCCTGTGAATCCCGGGGCAGAGTAAACAAGGAGGAGGTGGAGGCGTCCATGGTGGTTCCAGAATTCGTCCGTGGTTCTACACACACACACACACACACACACACACACACACACACACACACACATACGTGTGCACGCACAATTGAATAAATAAAAAACTTTAAAAAGAAGAGAACTAAGATACATAAAGCATTGGGAAGAATGCCTGGGAACTATTCAGGACTTTGTTAAGTTTTAGCCTCTGCTATTACTACTGAGGCATAAAGATGTTAACAGACATGACTCAAATCACACACGGGTTAGAAGAGGTAAGATTTAGCCCCAGCAGTGTGCTGGGACATATGATAAGCAATGACTCTAAAAGAAAGTCAGTACAATATCATTGATCACCCTCATATGCCAGCACTAGGGGACCCACCCCAGGCTTACCCACACTGCCAACCCTATCTCTGCAGTGAATTGCATATACCTAATTGTTGACCTATGTCATGAACTCTATTTCACGTCTCTTTGAGGGTCATAACAGTACCTTATTTGTGTTTACATTCATATCACAGAGTAAGTACTTAGGTACTTTGAAAAATAACTTGATAATCTGTGTATATAATCTCATGCCACAAAAATTTGTTATTCATTTTATGAGTATGAAAACCATCTTCTAAAAGGTTATATTACAAGAACTTAGAGCTTGGGAAAATCCACAACCCCACCACCTTCAACTTACGCTCCTAAGTGTTTGGGAATTTGTTACCTGAAGTGAGAGTGCAAAACACATCAAGAAATGTATTTGAATGTGCTGGAAGGGGTGATAACAGCAAGGGGAGAGGAGGAGAGAAGAGATTTGGAGACTGTTTATCCTTCACATTCTTTCATTCTTTACAACGTAAGTGTTCAAGCGGGGATGATTCCATTCAAATAAATTTGATCAAATAGTGCTTTTTTTTCTATAAGAGCAGAGATTCTAAAATTGTTTTTGTAATTCCCTATTTACAACAATTGATTACAACTGTAATCAATAAGCAAATTGGATACAGCTTTTCAATAAGGAAGACACACCCAGGGAACAAGAACGGGAGTGGTCAGGGTCACCGAAACCCTTCCACCCTGTTGAAGGAGGCGGACACACACACGCCTTATTCAATTAATGCTGTCATTGCACACAACACAAAGTGTTGGAAGGAACAAAAGTAGAAGGAATACATTGTTCCTGGGAGCACAGAAAGGAAGGAATTGGCCAAGGTTGCAAAGACAAACCGGCATAGGAGCAGAACCTTAAAGGGTATGAAGCACAAAGTGTAAATTGTCACCCATAAACCCATTAGGTAATGATTCACTTGAGGAATCTAGTTATTTGGTGTGAATTTCAAAGGAATTTGTATTCTCTGTAGTAAGAATTAAGCTAAAAATAAAAAAGCAACAGAAATAGACAAGAAGAAATTTTTAGCATTTTCTATTAACTACATATTTATAAATAATGGATAGATAAAACAAATAGTCATGATGAAAATTAGAAAAAGCTTAGGAATAAGTAATAATGCAATTTTTATAGTAAAATACATAAGATTTATAAATTCATGTGCTATCAGAAACATACAGACTTATATGTATGTATTAGGAAATGAGGATAAAATAAACTAGAAAACTTCGAGTTAAATCTAAAGAGTAGAAAAATGTCACATGCAAAAGTCCAGTGAAGAGAAAATAAACATGCAATAAAGTAAGACTAAAAGTTAATTCTTCAGAAACAGCAAAATATGTAAATCCCTAGATCAAGGGAAAAAGATGAGAAGGAAAAGTTAATATCAAAAACCAAATCAGAATTTTCTAAAGCTAAATGGGAGTACTTGGAAATTAGTTCCATCCTAGCTCATAGAAATGAAGTGTTTTTATAGAGACAGTGATTCTCTACTTTCAAAGGCTAAACGTATTCTCCAAGATCAGTCAGCATTTCCCATGTCGACCACGAGGTGGCAAGCGTTTCCAAACTATGACAAAAGCCCAGGATGACCCAGCACCTGCTGGACACCATCTTTGCCTCCTACAGCAATCACAAATAGAGTGTGCAATCCAAAACATTTTCATGATTGTCACTTGAGTGCCTGCATTGTTTCCATGAAACAAAAGATAGCCACTGGAACAAAATTATATTTAAAAAAAACATAGTTTTCATTATCATACATTGAAATCCCTGTCTCACAATAGAAACTTCCATTTCAGATGCAGAACAAGGCCAGGGAAGTAGAGCAGCTCTATCAGAGATTTCCATCTCCATGACAACCTTTTCAGGTTCATGCACAATTAAAGCCACAGCATCTTTTTTTTTTTTCTCCAGACGGGAAGAATAGTTGAGTCCTGACAGGAGTCCACTTTTTAAAAGAAGACATTGAATTGATTCTAATTAGTGAGGCTCAGTTATTAGAGAATGAAAGGACATAGGTGTGAAGCCACATTTTGTGCAGTTCCATATACTGAAATCACCTCTATCCTTTTAATCTTCCTTTGATAATAACTCTTTTATGCCAGGCATTCTTAAAACTCCTGGCTTAATTCCCCCTTAAGGCTGTATTTGTGGATGAAAAGAAAAAAAATCTGCTTAGTCATTAGCAATTAGGTTTTAACCATCTGGTCTGCAATGCTTTGGGACTTTGTGGGAATCCTGGAATAACCTTGTCTTCAATGCGTGTGCTCCTCTTCCTCTCTGAAACTATTTCCAAGACTTTGAATTTTTTAGTGAGCAAGGTTGTGCGAGACCCAGATTCTCTCTACCAGAAAGGGGATGACTCAAAATTTTTGAGGGATTCAAAAATATTCAAAGAGTTAAAATAGGAAACATAAAAAGAAAGTCGGGTGGAATAAGAGGTTGGTATTTGAAGAACAAGTGATTTATGCAAGATTTAATAAGGTAATGTTATGTCCAAGTGCATATGCAGATATTTGAAACAGTGAGTGATAGGTTGGGGTGAGCTGTCAGTAATGCCCTTGCTTTGCATACATGAGCATCTGAGTTCAATCCTCCCAAACTCACGTTTAAATTAAAAAAAAGAAATCTGAACATGGTGAAGCACTGTCTTGTAGACCCAGGAATAGGAACTGGAAACAGGTAAATCCTTGTAGTCACAGGACAGCTAGACCTACCTACTTATTGAGTTCCACACCAATGAGAGACCCTGTCTCAGAAAAAAAAAATTGTTAGAATCTGAGGAAGAACAACTCATTGCTATAGTCATTTAGCATCTATTCACTGATTTGTTATCCAAATGCATTTTTATATCACCATATCTTACTAAAATATGTAAGAATCCTGCTAATAAAGTATCTTCTTAGAAATCTCATTACAATTAAGAGCTAGAGATGGTGCTCAAAGCAGATATTCTAACTTTAAGCCCAAGTCTAATGTTTTGAATCCATTTATCAAGAAGATATTCATTTTAACTTCCGTTCAAAGAAGGCACATCTCTTCCTGAAGTGAGAACATGGTACATTCAAATGATCAGTCTGTTGGTGATGAAAATCTGTTTGGGGCAAATGTGCTTCTTGATTACTAAATTTCATTCTTGTGAGAAAGGTGACTGCTTTGACATCCATGGGTTAGGACATAATTCACTCTTTTGTTACCTTCCAAATTAAAAGCCCAAAACTTCTTGCCTTAAAATCTCATCAGCAAACAACGTTTCTTAATCATCTGTCAAAAATATGCCATTATTTCCCCAAAAGCCACCCTCAAAATGTACACAGCAGATCAGAAGCAAACTTGTGTTCAAGAGACGGTGGCTTTTATTTTCATTTTCTAACACTTCTCCATATATATCAGGAATCACAACATGATACATTTGGCATATGGTCTGGCTAAAGTCAGTGTCTAACCGTGATGTGTGAAGCAAGATCACAATATGTTTTTCAGTGGTGAAATAGTTATTTGTACAACAGTACTTATCACAAAGGTGACTTCTTCCTCAATTATGTTGATGTTTGGTTTTAGGTCATCTGACTAGATAGATATGATTCTGTCACTAAAATTTCTATTTGATTCCACTGATCAATTTGTCTAGCCACATTCAGACACTGATATCTTATTAGCAGCATCATTAATTACCGCAGCTTCTTTCCAGTTTTTCCCTCTCTGAAGACTGTATGGTTCCCTTTGCCTTTTATGTAAATTTCAAAATCTCTCAGTTTTCAAATACTATTCTAGAATTTTCATGTAGATTGTATTTGCATAGATGTCAATCATGAGCAGGCACGTCTCTCCACCTCTCTGGTCTCTTCTGTAATATCTCTGAACCATGTCTTTCAGATTTCAGTGCACAGGTCTTGCCGACACTGCCCCCTACAGGTGGAAAGCACATAGATGAGCTAGAAAAGCACACAGGAAAAAAAACTCGGGTCAGAAAGGAGGCTGGAGACGGAAGGTAAGGGTGGACTCCAAGGAAACCAGCGTTGCCTAGGAATTCATTAGCATCTTTCTTTATAAGCTGCTGTTACATTAACAATATAATGTTCTAGCTGAAATAACATGATAGTGCCTAGTATAATAAGCTTTGCTTAAGGTCAACTAACTGTGGGTATTAACAATATCCCAGGATGTCTTCACAGTAACACCCCAATCAGTGTTACAGTAGTCTGAACAAGGTAATACAGAAATCATAACAAGAAATGTGAATGCTCACCGGAAGCTCAGAGTTCCAAAGACTGATCCCTTACTAACATTTGATCAATCTAGGAGTGCAAACAACATAAAGAGACTGGGGAGATGAAGAAGGAACAGCTAGATTCCAGACTTGAGGGGCTTTCTATTGTTTTGTTTTATATTTGTTTCCATCCTTTTCTCCATGTTAAAGGATGAGGAAGAATGCCAACAAAGGAAGAAAAACAATCATTAAGAGAAAAATGAATCCCCAAGACTGTGATAAATTTAAATGTTAACTGATTATCTATTTTTACCAGGATGAGATGGTATCTCCTGATAGTTTAATTTGCATTTCTCTGATGATTGTAGATGATAAGCATCTATTTTCATATACCTGTTGACTATGTCTTCCTTTGAGAAATATCTACTAAGGTCTATTGCCTATTTTTCAAATTGAGTTTGCTAACTCTTTTTGTCTTTGTCGTTATTGAGCTTTTGGTTCTCCTTTTCACTGTAGTTATAAAACCCTTCTTGCTAGATGGAGAGTTTGGGGGGGTATGAAAAAGAACAAGGTTGTAGATGTGAATATCAGTCACTAGAGCCATTATGAAATATATGGAAGGTCATCCAAAAGTTAAAATAAGGAGAATAGCATGTGATGTAGCCATCCCACTATTCAATGAATATCCCCCCAAAAATGGAAGCAAACTGTTAATGAGACTGTCTTTGCAGCTGTACCCAGAGTAGCCAGGAAATGGAATTAAACCAACTGTCTAACAGTAGATGAATGATTTTTAAAAGTATGATATGTGTGTGATGGTCATTAACAGAAATATAACCTATCATTAGCGACAAGGTCATCATGATAGATAAAACAAGCCAGGCATAAGAAGACAAATGCCACATGACATCACTAATATGTACAATCCGATAAAGTGGATTTCATAGAAGTCGAATGCTGTTACTCTACATTGTTGCGGATAAATTCCCAACCGAACAATTTACAAGGGTACAAGGGGTTTTTACTTTGGTTTACAATAGTCCAGCTATAGTTCCTTAGCCAGCTTGATAGGAGAGTCCACATCAATACCAAAGGCCAAGGGAACTGGTCACACCATATCCATACATTCACAAGAAAGAACAAGTCTACTTGGCAGACCAAGTATGGCCAAGAAAGCCAATTTCCTTACTCATGTACTTGCCCTGGGATCAGCCACACCCACCATGGGCTGGGTCCTCTCCATCAGTCAGACAATCACCTACAGGCTTGCCTGGGAGGCGTTATGGTTAGATTCATGTGTCAACTTGACAGATGCAGGCTATTTGGGGTACAGTTACAGAGAATCAACGGTTGGAGCAGACCCCCGAAAAAGTGGTGGGCCAGATAATAGGAAGCACAAAGAGGAAGGACTTGCTCTTCCCTTATCCTGCGTTGACTTGCTGTTGAGTTCACTCTCCGAGGCTGGTTGACTCTTTGAGCATTGGTGTCTTCTTCGTTGCTGCTGCTGCTTCCATCTTCGTTGCTGCCTCAGGGCTCCACCCTTTCCACCTTGCCACTGTTCCCGCTGCTTTTGGAGCTTGGTCCCCTAGGCCTTGCTGCTGTTCATCGTGACACTGGAGCCCAGTGTCTTCAACCCTCCAGGGAGAGACAGTGGCTCAAGACTTTCTCAGGGTCAAGAATGGCAGCAGCTATGGACATCTACTTTGAAGGACACTACTTTTATTGTGAGCTTCTTTAATAAAGTTATTTATATACATATACATTCTAACAATCCTGTTCTTCCAGAGAACCCTGACCAATACAGGAGGCTTAACTCTTCTCACCAATCCTTCTTACCAATGCTTCACAAATGCACCCAGAACTCTCAGCCCTCAACCATCCAGTTGACACCTGTATTAATTGTGTCACTAGAGATGTATAGTGCATTGGGAGAGGAGAAAAAGCAGAAGGCTCATTAGCAAGTATTATGTCAATGTGTAAGAGGGTGTGACATTTGTTACGATATAGGGTGATCATATAACAGTAATGCATTGTAAATATCAAGGTTCAAAGAAACATTCCTGAATGTTCTCACTATAAGTAAATTATGTTTGAGGAGACAATTTAAACATTACACAATGTTTGCATTTATCGAACCATCACATGATACCCCACTGAGATCCATGAAGGCTTTCTGTGGGCCGTCTGTAAAGATGTGTAAGGACAAGCAACGCTTAGCATCAGAAAGCACACCTAACAACAGATGTCAAATGCTTTCCTTCTCAGCTCACCAAATACAGCAGGTGGTGACCAGTTAAGGTAGAATTGGTCACATTTATCAAAGAAGTTGTTCCAAATATAGGAAGTGATATAGATAAACTTCAAAGCTCTCCATTACGCACCAGCAATTCAAACTGTCTTGAATTGCATTCACTGGATCTGTCCACCCTACCACCCTTCCAGTGCTTTCTTGTTAATTTCCCCAGAGAGACATTGCGCAAACATTACCACCGAGAGATGAAGGTGATTTTTTAAATGGTGCATTTACAAAGTCTGTTGCATGAAATTTCTTACAGTATTATTTAAATAATATTTGTGTTAGGAGAGAGACAGAAAGAGAGGGAGAGAGAGAGAGAGAGAGGAGAGAATTCTACTCTGAAGCTGCTTTCATTTATTTTCCTCCTAACAGGCATCATCCTGCACTGATAGTACACCCCAGAAATAAATCTAAAGCCTATTAAGGTTCATATCACTGGATTGAAACCATACTCATGTTATGACTGTTTCTTCTCATCCTGAAACTATCTAAATGAAATCTGGCTATGGGCAAGTCAGGAATGAGTGAGTACATTTTGCAGATTTCCTGAAACTGCAGGCAAGTCCAGTCTTAGAGAAAAGGTCAGACCTCAGGAAACGAAGACAAAGACAAAATGCCCAGTGAGGGCTCTCAAAATGACACTAAAAATGACATAATAGCAATTAATACCATTTAGAGTGCAGGCCTCATCTTCAGTACGGTATAAGTATTAATATCAGCACAGTAGTACGGATCAAATACTATTAACATTCACATTTTTACAAGGACGAAGCGCAGACATTACATAGATGGTCACTACTTTCAAAGGACAAAACAAGGATTACAAAGGCAAAAAATATGGTGCTTAGTTTAATTGTAAAGAAATTTCACAATTAGGTTTGTGCTTTGTGTATAAGAACTCACATGGAAAAAAGTCTAGAACATTAAAGTTTACATAGGAAATGTAGAAACACACACAAAGAAAGAGACACTTTATGTAAAAGAAAAATCTACACTACACAGGAATAAACATTATCCCAACAGCTGTCATTACCTCTGGGGAAATGACTGAAACTCAAAGCACCAAGACAGTGAGGTAAGAGTTTTAACTACAGTCAAACTAAACTACAGAGGTTTTGTTGTTTCACCAAATGTGTGTGTGTTTGATATATATATATTTGCTTTTTTGTATCTTCACTAAAATATTTTATTTCAGTCTCCAATGATGTGAAAATCACTTTAGAAGTTAATTTATTCCTTTAATTATCAATAAGCACTATATTTAATGCCACTGAATTACTTCATAACAATGGAGCAAGACAAAAGGAAGGACTTACAATGTGATTGGACCTTGCCTGACCTCCACAATGGCTGACATGTCAACAATTCCCCAAAGTGTAATAGGAATCACAGGGGAGAAGGCTTCAGGCAGTAGGATCCTTAAGGCAAGGGGTTAAACAGTCATAATAGAGTTCCCATGTTAATGGGCAGCCCAAGAAGGGTCCCCAAGCTATGCCACTGAGTCCTGAACCCTCACTAGCATAGACAACTCAGAAGAAAATTCAGTGCCCACGTAAACATGCTCTGGAGGATGGGAGGGAGAAATCAGGAAGCACCAAAAGAGGAGGAGAGAAGGAAAAGGGGTGAGAGGGAGTGGAAGTGGAAGGGGGAAATGCAACGAGGGACAACAGGGAAAGGGAGGGGAAGGGAGAAGAAGGGGGCACCAATTGAGCTTGTATGATTAGGCAAAAAAAATGTAATAAAAGAAAAGACAAAAAAAAAAAAAGGAAGGGCTTGTTTGGGATCATGGCTTCCCGGGATTCAGTACGTCATGGTGGGGAAGGTGTGGTTGTGGGAACTCAGAGGATGGTCACTCTGTCAGGAAGCAGAGCGAAGAGTGCTGATGCTCACGGAACTTCATTGCTCCTTTCTGTGCTGCTATTTCATCCTGGGCACCCAGCCCACATTTGAGGGGCAGCTTCTCCCCTCAGCCTCAGGAAATACCCTCACAGACACATCCAGGATGTGTAACCTGGATGGTTCTGAATCCTAGTCAGGTGAAGATTAACCAGAAAGTGTTTCAGCTTGATGAATAAGTTAGTTCTTACACATTTTATAGGCCAGCTTACATGAAAATTGGAAAAGTAACACACACCTATTCAAGGTTCCAACATTGTGGACTCCTAGAAGGTAAAAAGTGAAAGTCCTCCTTAGCTGTAGGCTGGGATGACACAGAGGAAGAGAAGTGTGAAAGAGGACTGAGCATCTAAGACCAGGTCTGTTGTATCTGCTATTTGAGTGTGGTGTGTGTGTGTGTGTGTGTGTGTGTGTGTGTGTCTGTGTGTGTCTGTGTGTGTCTGTGTCTGTGTGTGTGTCTGTGTGTGTATGTGTCTGTGTGTGTGTGTGTGTGTCTGTGTGTGTGTGTGTGTGTGTGTGTGTATGGTGGTTACACAAATTTGACTTGTGTGCTTGAAAAGGCCTTGCCAACATTTTCTGTAATGTGAATGAAAGTCTGTGGATACTTTTTCTTTTTCAAAAAGCAAATGTAAGGGCTGGAGAAATGGCTCAGGAGTTAAGACTCCACCCCACGAGCAGGTCCTGAGTTCAGATTCCAACTCCAGTGGGCAGAGCCTGGGAAATCCTAGAGCAAAGCAAGAAGGTAGAAGCAATCCAGGATGATTCCCAAAGTCCCCCTTGGTTCTCCACAAGGACACATGTGTCCTTTCACACACACACACACACACACACACACACACACACACATACATACAATGAATGAATAAAAAAAATCTTTAAAAAGCAAACATATTTTCTAAAGCCATTTGTCTTAAGAAACTGTTTCATGATCTTTTGAGTACTTTTTATGCACATTAAGCATTCCGTTTAGATATCTTTTCTCTTTTGCTCGATTGATTGCTGTAATCCTTTGAATCTGCAGAGAAAGGAGAGTAACTTTGAACTCATAATAAATCTCTACTTCCCAAATGTTCAACGTGCCTTTCTACATTTACTGTTTGTCTATTGCTACCTAATGAATTGCGTTCTCAAATTCCAAGTTTTAAAACATACATATGAGGGCTAGAGAGATGGCTAAGGGTTAAAGTCTTTGCCTTGCAAGCAAATGGATCTGAGTTCAGATCCCATATCCCAGGTTAAGATGCCTGGTGGACATGATACCTGCCTGCACTTCCAGAGCTTGGGAAACCCCAGAGCAAAGCAATAAGGAAGTGGAGCATCTAGGATGATTCCTGACATCATCCTTGTGTCCACAGGCATGCACACTCATGTATCCTCTTCTATAAACACACATACATGCATGCATGCACACACGCACGCACATGCACACAATTTTTCAAAAGTCATTATGGAATAATTTCTGAGTCATAAATCCACACAGCTAGCTAAATAGTCTGACCAGGAATCACACTAAAATAGCAGTCAAGGAGTCAGCTAAGCATGCTGCCGTCCGAAGGTTAATCTGGGATGGAACTTCCAAGCTCTTGGGGCTGTGAACAGGCCTTTCTCTTCAATGGGTGTTGGACACATCCTGCTTCACATGGGTCCCTTCAACACGATGACTTGTTTCTTCCAGAGCGAACTCTCCAGCAGAAAAGCATACGGCTAATAAGGAAGATGGAAGCTATTGGTTTTTTTCATAATGTAATGTCTGAAATGACAAAACTATCTCTTTTGTCCTATTCTCATTCCTTTAAAATGAATCGCTATACCTAACCCACATTCAATGGGAGATGACTTGAATTTAAGAGTTTGAATGTCAGAAGGCAGACATCACTGGGTAACTGGTCAAAGGCTTCCTAGTGCATGCTGGATAGTAAAACAAATATGAATATATAACCATTTTTACAGTCATTAAAATAGTAATAACCTGTATTTTAAAGTGACTTACATTTTCAAAGTGTTACAGAGAAGTCTTGCAATACCAAATCTCATTGATAAAAATCAATAATCAAAATATATGCACAGGTGAAATTTATCAAGTACAGTAGACAGGTTTGTGGATCTGACTAATACATAAGACCTGTGCTTAAGAGTGAGCAAGAAAGTAGTAATGAATGCATCTTAACACAGTGCCATGAAGTGCTGGAATTCTTACATAACCCTTTGCAGTACTGCTGGCTCGACCTAAAAATCAATTCTGAGATGCTGAGACTAGAAGGTTTTGAGGTCAATGGCCTTGGCCTCAATTACCCTAACTAACTGGTCCCCAATCCTAACACCATTAGTGCCTGAGTGCACAGTGGCTGCGTAGTCTCCACGTCCATGGCTTTTATAAAAAATAGAAAATGTGGACATGTGAAGACTATGGTTTATAGTTGCTTCCATTCAGGATAAATGTTTCTTAAATGTCTCTGCATTCAACTGAGTACCTGCATTCTAAGTGTCTGATAAGTGACATTCACCATTTGAATTTGCTTTTAAAAAAATCATTCTTTAAAGAAGCCACCATTTCCAGCTGATGGCATAAAGATACCACAAAAGAACCACACCCAGAGGGTTCTTGAAGCACTGGTGCTAGGAATCTGCCTACAGGGAAGGAGGTGACCTCTTATTAGGCTAGCATGTTACAAAGGACTGTATGCTAAGGTTTTTGATGCTGAATTCCATCTCTTCCACCGATGAACATTTCAGTTCATAGTGCTTAAATACAGCCTTTTCAACTGTAAAATGCTGCCACTCATTGGTGGTCACTAGGGGTTGTGTGTACATTGAGATCATGCTCTGCCGATACAAAATTACTACTAATGGGATAAGGAATATCACTCTCTGATATCCGAATATGCTGTTATTAATGTCTTTGCTCTTTCTATTCTTTTCTTTTTTTCACCTTTCTCATTCATAGACAGGATCTCCTGTAAGCCATGTTGGCCTTAAACTCATTACCTAGCTGAAAATGACTTTGAGATTTTGATCCTCTGCTTCTACCTGGGATTAGAGGGATGGGCCACTGGTGGATATGGGATTGGGGATTGAACCCAGGACTTCATGTAAGCTAGCCAAGCACTCTGGCACCTACATCCCTGTTCAACAGGGCTTAGAAAGTAGACATCTATAATACACATGCACCAAAAATAAAAAAACAGTTCATGAATGCTGTGACAAATAGTATTAATAGTCAAGTTCAAATAATTTCAGATGAAAATATCACATTCCTTGGAGATCACAGCTCACTTTACAGCTCAGGTTGAGATATAGTGATCATCCTTTCTCAGCCTCCCTAGTGCTGAGATTACAACATGGACCACCATACTGAGCTATCACATTTATTTAAGAGATTTAATCATGCTCAGTGTCATGGTTATGTACAGGTTGAGGTTTGAACTCTGGGCACATTTATAGAGAATTAGTAGTTGAGTTAAGCCCAGAGTGAACCTGAAGGAGATTGTCTGGTTGATGGGGCAAACCCAGCCCATGGTGGGTGGAACTAGGCCCTGAACAGTTGAATAAAATACAGAGAGTTGGTTGAGGAAGTTGGCATCCTTGTGTACACTTAGCCAGACGTGCTGATCTGGCAAGTAAGGATTGTCCTTCTCTCGACCATTATGTACAGACAGTGTGGCCGGTTCCCTTGGCCCTGGTGTCGGTGTGTGCTCTCTCATCAAGCTGGACAGACTGTAACCAGGCTATCATAAGATTATCAACAACAATGCAGGCAAACTGCAATACTCATATAAAATAGTCATGATTTTCTGCTAATAGAAATTTCAGAAATTTATTTCAGAAAATTAATATCTAGATCGTGAAACACAAAACAAAGATAATTGTCTGTAATTTTGGAAACAAAGATACTTGCCTATAATTTTGGAAATGTTTTGTGTCTTATTATTATTATTTGCATCCACTTTGGTTTGAGACAAATTTTTCTGTTGATTCAATCATTCATTAGATCATTGTTAAATAATAACTTCCCCAACTCTACATTTGAATTGTCGCAACAAACTAAAGGCAACCTGTGCCCTCTAATTCCTTCCACTTTGCTCAAAAGACAGATAATAGAAAAAGTGGTAAATGCCCATTTCAGATGGAAGCAAGGATGCTCTGGCACCTTAAAGGAGGCCTATAAACTTGTCCAGAAGGAGGAAGAGGAGTCAGGTAATTACTGTCATGGTTAGGCACAGGTGTCACCTTGACAGTTGAGGGTTTGAGCTCTGAGCACATTCGTAGAGGATTAGTTATTGAGTTAAACCCGAGCAAACATGCAGGAGATTGTCTAACTGATAGGGAAGGCCCAGCCCATGGTGAGTGGGACTAGGCCCTGCAATGAAATACAGAGAATTGATGGAGAAAGTTGACATCCTTGTGTACACTTGGCCAGATATGCTGGTCTGGCAAGTAAGGATCATCCTTCTCTCAGCCATTGTGTAGAGATGGTGTGGCCAGTACTCTCAGCCCTGGTGTTGGTGTGAATTCTCCTGCTAAGATGGACTGAGAACTGTAACTGCACTATCATAAGAAAATAAACCCCTTATTCCCTTAAGCTATTTGATGGTGATTTATCAGCAACAATACAGGTGAACTGCTACAATTACACATCAGCAAAAAAGGAGAGAGAGAGAGAGAGAGAGAAATTCCATACAGAAGAAAAAAAATCTAGCAAGTGAAAATAGTCTAAATTCTTCTGGAAAAGACTCCCCAGTCTGACTAGACATGAAACTTGGTGAAGTGTGAGAGGAACAGATAGAGGGGAGGAGGCAGAGCCCAGAGAGAGAGAAGGTGCCCCCCACTCAGAGCTGGCTTTGACCTTGCAAGGGGTTTCAGCAGCAGATTTGTCCCCAGAAAAAGCTTTCAGTTTGAAGGATGGAAAATAAATTCAAAACATCATTATTGCTCCATTTAGGATCCTTACTTCCACCTCTTCAGATGGATTTTCTGTAGCAATGTGATATTAAAATATGCTTTTATATATTTCATTTTACTAGGTCTGTTACCACCCACTCTCCCAAACTCAATCTCATTCCCTGCCAATATGGCAATTAACATTTAGATTCTCTGAGAAAAGCAAAGACCAGAGGAAAAGAGTACACACACACACACACACACACACACACACACACACACACAGTTTCATACACACACTGTACATGCACACACAGTAACACACACACAAATACATAAACATATACCCAGTCTTCTTTCTCTTTCAAATATACACACATACCTGCATACACATACATGTAGAAAATCTCTCTCACACACATATACACGCACACAGTCACATACACAAAGACACACCACATACACAAACAGCCTAAATCTCTCTCACACACTTTGATTCTGAATTAGTTATTTATTGCTTCATTTAACAACTTGTCAGGAGTATTTGCATTCTTGCCCTATCTGTGAGTCAGGGGTTCGGAAGCAGTTTGGATGAGGGGTTTGACTCAGTGGTCTCTCCAAACGTGGCAGCAGTGATGTTGGCAGGGGATGAAGTCACTGTTGGTCCTGATTGAGACAGCAGACCTGATTCACAGATGGCTCTCACGTGGCTGCTGCCCCAAGGCCTCGGATTTTTGCCAAGTGGACTCTTCTTAGGACTGCTCAGCTGCCCCAGGAAGCCTGTTGTTAAGACCACCCGCCACAGCTTTAGAATGTATTCGCAGAATGCATTGAGTTATGGAGTAGAGGAGGGGAAATATGTAGAGGGGCGAGAGAGAGAGAGAGAGAGAGAGAAAATGCCATGATAAAAACCTATTATGTAGCCTTCTAACTTTAAAAATCAATCTGTTAAGAAAAGAACATATTTAAAGAGAGCTGGAATATGCTCAAAGGTAGATATTTGAATGTCTAGAAATAGAATTAGTCATCTGAAGTTTGAGCAATAAATCCACTGTGTTTATCTAAACTGACATGGAATTATCTAGTTTTCTATTAGTGTCTGTGAATTCAGACTCAAAAGTCAAACTTTATTTTTAAAGTGAATTATTCTAACTGCCAAAAGTGATGGACTAGAATACGTGACACTAGAAAATTTATCCTAACTAATGGTAATGCTAAGTTCTAATGATTCATTGCAGGGATACTCCAACAGCACAATTTCTTGATCTACTGCTATGAAATTCACTCTAGTAATACCAATATGTCATTTACTTGAGGAACTAGATATGTTCTGAATATTATAGTAATACCAGCATGCATGGATTTCTAGATAGCCAAAGGGGATCTAAATAGCAATCCATCTTATAAACCAAAACAAGTAGTTCAATAGTGTTATAAAATATGTGTATAAGTGAACTCATAAACATGTTATGATTCCTTTTTTAAAAAACATAGTCATGATCACACAAGACAAAAATCACACAGTAATCCAGGATATAGCCACAATGTGATTGGACCTTGCCTGACCTGCACAATGGCTGACGTCAACAATTCCCCAAAGTATAGTAGAGATCACAGGGGAGAAGCTTCAGGCAGTAGGATCCTTAGAGGCAAGGGGTTAAACAGCCGTAAGAGAGTTGCCATACCAGCAGGCAGCCCAAGGAGGGGCTCCAAGCTATGCCACTGAGTCCTGAACCCTCACTAGTGTAGATGACTCAGAGGGAAATTCAGTGCCCACATAAACAGATGCTCTGGAGGGTGGGAGGGAGAAAGCAGGAAGCACCAAGAGAGAGAGGAGGGAAGGAAAAGGGGTGAGAGGAAGGGGGGAAGACTGGGAAGGGGTAGAGTGGAATGAGGGACAACAGGGGGGGAAGGGAGAGGGTAGGGAAAAGGGGAGTACCTATTGAGCTTATATAACTAGGCAAAAAAATGTAATAAAAAACTCACAACACTGAGCAAAACCAACCAACTCTACCTACTATAGTTTCTCTTCATGTTGCAGAGAAATCCACAACCAAAAAAACTAGGGGAACAAAGGTTTTATTTTTTTCTTAAGACTGGTTCATAGTAACATAGTTCTTGTAGTACAGCTTGACAAGTAAGGTCATGTTAACTCTCTAAGCAGAACAAACTGGCAACATCATATCCACACAGAGAGCTGAGTACAGGAGCACATTGTCTCTCTTGCCAGAATACCTGCATGCCAACATCTCAAAAGAAGGCTAAAGTACTGACCAGCTCTCTCCATTTATCTACCTGCCCAAAGAATAGTGGGCTTGGTTTTCTCTCATCAAATAGAAAATCTTCCACAGGCTTGCCCTGGGCCTTCCTCAGCTACCAGTTCTTCGGAGATGTGCACAATCTGTCTTCAGTTGTCAAGTTGACACCTAAATCTAATTAGCACACCACCTTAGTAAATTGCATGAAATATTGGTGATCAGTTTAGGTCACTGTATGAATGAGCTTAATGACCAGAACGATTCTGCTTCCCCCTTTAGTTTTATAACTCATGACTGCAACTTCAGAGAGAAAAGGATTTTTATTCAGCTGGAAATCCCAGGCTATAATCCACTGAGATAGGAGAGTCGCATCGCATCACAGCAAGTGAAGAAAGCAGGTACCAATGCATGCATGCTTGATTTCCTGCTCCACCCATCCAAGGAATACTCCTACCCACTGTGAACTGTCTCTTCCCACATACCTGACTTCAGTCATAATGCTCAAACAGCATGATACTGGCACAGAAGTAGACACACTGATCAATCAGAACCGAGGACCCAGATATAAATCCATGTACCTTTAAATACCTGATTATTTTTAAATAAAGATGAAAAATCCCACATTAGGGCAAAAACAGCATCTTCAATAAATGGTGCCAGTAAAACAGGATATCCACCTGTAGAAAAATGAAACTAGATACTTATCTTTACACAGCAGACCAAAAACTTTAAGACCAAAATTCTGAGACTGCTAGAGGGTACAGTAGGGTACTCTTCAAGAGACAGGTTTAGGGAAGAACTTGCATAGGAATTAAGAACATTTCATGGGATCTCATGAAATTAAAAAGCTAAGACTATATTTACAATATCTATCAAAGCAAAACTTCCAATGGGTGAAGTTAAGTAGGAAAAGAAAGCTTTATTCAAAGACACTGAAACAGAAGATACTACAACAGAAGAGAACTCAGTCTGAACTCCATTATAAAATAAGCATCTAGAGAGTTTTCAGGAGCAGAACGAAATGATTTTAGTTTCTATGTGCTTGATAAAAAGTAAAGCTTCAGCAAGAAGTTTTAAAACTGGAATCATATCTACCCATGGGAAGACCTTCCCCTCGCCCCTCACAAGAACTGAAATAGGGGCTGTTTCTTGTTAATTACATTTCAAAGGGATACCACCATCCTCCAGGATGTAGAAAAGAGCTGATTCTTAAAGGGCAAAGAAAGAATCTGCGATTAGCAAATTTTCCTGAATAGATGCTCTTAAGAAAGGGATGTGGGGGCCTCACCGCGCTCTAGGACCCCAGGTCAGCCCACAGGGACCCGGCTCAGACTCCCACCATCCAGCCGGAGCCGGGCGGGGGCCGAGGGACGAGGAGGACCTCCCCCTGCGCCCGGGCCCCGCCCCAGCTGCCCTCGGGTTAAATAGCTCCACGCCTACGCGCCCATCCTCCCTTTTCGCCCCACCCCGCTCAGCCTGTCGGGACACGCGCGCGGTCCACCCGGGCCTCACCCCGCGCCCTAGACTCCAACAAGAACAAACCCGCAGAAAAAGGCCAAGAAAGCCTGACCCAGGATAACGACTTTCAAAATATGATTATTACCATGTTCAATACTATGAAAGAGGAAATCCGGGAGGAATTACATAATCGAATCAATCGCTTTGAAGAGGAACACAACAGACATCTGGAGGAGTTGAGAAAAACAGTGCAAGAAACAAAAAGTGGCATAGAGCAGTTAAAACAAACTCAAGCAGAGTTTAAAACTGAGCTAAAAGACAAGTTATCTTCAACCCAGAACGCCACAGAGAGTCTTATCAACAGAACTAATGAAGCAGAAAACAGAATTTCAGACCTTGAAGATAAAGTGGGAGTACTAACCAGCTCAATGGAAGAGGTTGTTAAAGCCAAAAAGATACTTGAGAGAAATATCCAAGAGATATGGGACACCCTGAAGAAGCCTAACATGCGTATTCATGGAATACCAGAGCAAGAATCTCAAAATACCACCCCTGAGGAAATTTTTCAAACGATCATCAAGGAAAACTTTCCTCATCTAAAAAAAGAGAGGCCCATTCATATACAAGAGGCATTCCGCACCCCAAACAGATACGACCAAACTAGAAGCACACCGCGGCAAATAATAGTTAAAACACTCCACATTCAAGATAAAGAACTGGTGCTGAGAGCTTCAAGGGAGAAAAAACAAGTCACTTTTAAAGGCAAACCTATTAAAATAACAAATGACTTCTCAGTCGAAACAGTAAAAGCAAGAAGAGCTTGGAGAGACATACTTCAAGTATTGAATGAGCAAAAATGTCAACCCAGGCTGATTTACCCTGCAAAACTATCAGTCATGATCGAGGGAGAAAGAAAAATTTTCCAGCACAAAGACAACTTTAAGGGATACATGGCCACCAAACCAGGCCTTCAAAAACTGCTAGAAATGATACTCAAGCGTGAAGAAAAAAACAGGCATATCCAGGAGAACAGAAGGCAAATATAACACCATTAAAAGCGAAGCAATATACTTATAAAAGCTACTAAACATAATAAATGTCTGGAATTAACAATAGTTTCTCCATTATAACACTAAATGTTAATGGACTTAATTCACCGATCAAGAGACACAGATTACAAACTTGGATTAAAAATCACAATCCATCAATCTGTTGCCTGCAGGAAACCCATCTCACCACAAAAGATAGGCACGCTCTAAAAATAAAAGGCTGGTCAACAATTCTATAAGCAAATGGAAGCAGAAAACAGGCAGGGGTAGCCATTATGCTATCAGACAAAGTGGATTTCAAACCAAAAAAAATTATAAGAGACACGGATGGATACTACATTTTAGTCACAGGTACAATTCACCAGGAAGATTTCACAATACTGAACATATATGCACCCAATACAGGCTCCTCCACATTCATTAAGAAAACCCTACAGCGTCTAAAGCAAGAAATCAACCCCCAAACGATAATTCTTGGGGACTTCAACACCGCCCTCTCTACATGGGATAGATCAACAGGTCAAAAGCTTAACAGAGACACTTTGGAACTTAATCAAACCCTGAAAGAAATGGACCTCACAGATCTCTATCGAACTTTTCACCCACGCACCAAAGAATACACATTTTTCTCAGCAGCACACGGAACTTTCTCCAAAATAGATCACATATTGGGCCACAAAATGAATCTACACATATACAAGAAAGTTGAAATTCTAACCTGTGCCCTATCAGACCACCACGGCCTAAAGCTGGACATCCACAACACATCAAACAAGAGAAAATACACTAACTCCTGGAAACTTAACACTATGATGCTGAATGAGAACTGGATTCAGGAAGAAATTAAAAAGGAAATTCAAGATTTCCTGAAAGTGAATGATAACGAAAATACAACTTACCAAAATCTCTGGGAAACAATGAAAGCTGTTCTAAGAGGTAAGTTCATAGCTCTTAATGCCCACGTCAAAAAAATGGAAACATCAGAAATAAACAACTTAACAATGCAGCTTAAAGCTTTAGAGAAACTAGAGCAATCTGATCCCAAAAGCAGTAGAAGAGAAGAGATTAGCAAAATAAGGGGAGAAATATCTGAAATCGAGACTAAGAAAACAATAGAAAAAATCAACCAATCAAAAAGCTGGTTCTTTGAAAAAATCAACAAGATTGATACACCCCTAGCTAAACTAACCAAAAGCAAGAGAGAGAAAACCCAAATTAACAAAATTAGAAATGAACATGGAGTTATCACTACTGATACCCAAGAAATCCAGAGAATTATAACATCATATTTCAAAAACTTATACTCTGTGAAGTTTGACAACACAAAAGAGATGGATGAATTTCTAAGTAAACACAACTTACCTAAATTGAATCAGGAAGTTGTGAATTATTTAAATAGTCCTATAACATATAAGGAAATTGAGGAAGTAATCTCGAATCTTCCCACCAAAAAATGTCCTGGACCAGAAGGATTCAGCACAGAGTTCTACCAGACATTTAAGGAGTCAATAACACCAATACTCCTTAAACTATTCCATCAAATAGCAAAGGAAGGAACACTACCAAATTCCTTCTATGAAGCTAATATCGTTTTAATCCCAAAACCTAATAAAGATTCACTTAAAAAAGAAAACTATAGGCCGATCTCCCTGATGAACACAGACGCAAAGATTCTCAACAAAGTCTTAGCAAATCGGATTCAAAACATATTAAAAAGATCATTCATGGGGACCAAGTAGGCTTCATCCCCGTCACACAAGGTTGGTTCAACATACGCAAATCAATAAATGTAATTCATCATGTAAACCAGTCCAAAGTCTAAGACCACATGATACTCTCGATAGATGCAGAAAAAGCTTTTGACAAGATCCAACAGCCTTTTATGATCAAAACGCTAGAGACAGTAGGAATGGAAGGAACCTTTATCAATATAATAAAAGCTGTATACAACAAGCCCACAGCAAGGATTATGCTCAATGGGGAACAATTGGAAGCATTCCCACTTCGATCAGGAACTAGACAAGGCTGTCCACTCTCACCACTTCTATTCAATATTGTACTTGAAGTCTTAGCTGAAGCCATAAGACAAGAAAGGGACATAAGAGGGATTCAAATCGGCAAGGAAGAAATCAAGCTATCCCTATTTGCAGATGACATGATCTTATACCTGAGGGATCCCAAAAACTCCACCAGGAAGCTCCTGGAACTAATTGAGAAGTTCAGCAGGGTGGCAGGATACAAAATAAATGTGCAAAAATCAGAGACCTTCCTATATGCCCAGAATGAAAGAAGTGAAAAAGCCTTGAGAGAAACCATGCCATTTACTATAACCCCTAAAAAAATGAAATACCTTGGTATAAACCTAACTAAGGAGGTAAAAGACCTCTACAATGAAAACTTTAAAACCCTAAAGAAAGAAATTGCAGTAGACACCAGAAGGTGGAAAGACCTCCCTTGTTCCTGGATTGGCAGAATCAACATTGTAAAAATGACCATCCTACCAAAGGCAATATACAGATTCAATGCTATACCAATCAAAATCCCAAAGCAATTCTTCAAAGAAGTTGACCAAACAATCTCAAAGTTCCTATGGAGGCACAAAAGACTCAGGATAGCAAAGACAATCCTGAGTAACAAAAACACAGCTGGAGGTATTACCATACCAAACCTAAGTCTATACTACAAATCCATAGTTATAAAGACAGCCTGGTTCTGGCTCCAAAATAGACACACAGATCAATGGATAAGGATTGAAGACCCAGATATAAGCCCACAAAGTTACTGCCATTTGGTCTTTGACAAAGGGGCCCAAAGAATCCAATGGAAAAAGAACAGCATCTTCAACAAATGGTGCTGGCAAAACTGGATCTCCACATGCAGAAGATTAAAGCTGGACCCGTACTTGTCACCATGTACAAGACTTAATTCCAAATGGATCAAGGACCTTGATATCAGGCCAGAGACTTTAAAAACCATAGTTGAAAGGATAGGGAACTCCCTCGAGCTGATTGGGCTAGGCCAACACTTCCTAAACAGACATCCAATGGCACAGTCACTGCTACCAACTCTCAAAAGTTGGGATCTTGTGAAATTAAAGAGCTTCTGTTCAGATAAAGAGATTGTCACACGAGCTCAAAGGCAACCCACAGAATGGGAGAAAATCTTCACTAACCACATATCTGACAGAGCTCTACTGTCCAGAGTGCACAAAGAACTTAGAAAATTAAACTCCAAGGAAAACACTGGCCCAATTAAAAAATGGGCCCTGGAACTTCAAAGAAACTTTACCAGGGATGAAATTAAAATGTCTAACAATTATCTTAAAAAATGCTCCACTTCCTTAGCCATCAGGGAAATGCAAATCAAAACTTCCCTGAGATATCATCTCACCCCGGTCAGGATGGCAAAAATCCACAATACAAACAACGACAAATGCTGGAGAGGATGTGGAGAGAGGGGAACTCTCCTACATTGTTGGTGGGAATGCAGGCTCATACAGCCACTCTGGCGAGCCGTCTGGAGATTCTTAAAGAAATTAAAGATTGAAATGCCGTATGACCCTGCTATCCCACTTTTGGGAATAACCCCCCATGCAGCAGAGGTTCGCCTCGATAGCACAAGCTCGACCATGTTCATAGCAGCACTGTTTACAATAGCAAAGTCATGGAATCAACCTAAATGTCCAACAGTTGACGAGTGGATAAGGAAAAAGTGGTACATCTATACAATGGAGTACTACTCAGCCATCAAAAATGATGAATTACTGGAATTTGCTGGGAAATGGATGTTATTAGAAACAATTATATTAAGTGAAGTATCCCAAACCCAGAAAATTAAGCGCCGTATGTACTCCCTAATAGGTGGCTCCTAGTACCAAACTCACCCAGCCCACATTGAGACACTCAAAAGCAAACCTATGTAACACAGTAATTGCAAGGATTATGAACAAGAGAGATGGGTTAGGAGGGCCACACCAGAAACAAGGAGAGAGGGGACCATGTTACAGCAGAGAAAATAGGCCTCCATCAAGGTCTGCAAGTAAGTAATGAGAAACCTGGTTAAGTTCACAGACGTTCTTTCCTGATCTCACCAGAAGGGGAGGGCATATAGTCTAGCAGATAAAAAGTAATCATTTTGCAAATGGGTGATGGACCCCTCCCTCAGGGAGGTTTCCTACTCTTATTACATCTACCCTTGAATGTGCTATTACAACAAGACTCCAGTTTAACAGCTTTTTGTCTCTGTCCAGGGGGTGACATACAGTGCCCAGCAGAATGGAGTGAAGGGAATTGCAGGAGCAGCAAAACTGCAAAAGAAAATCAACAAACCACAATGCAGAACTTCAGAGACTCTATATCAATCACATAGAACTAGGCCAGCCTAATCTCTCCCCATCCTGGAGCTCAGGGACATTTGCAGAAGAGGGGGCGGTAAGATTGTAAGAGCAAAAGGATGGGAGGAGCAACGATTTGCAAGATTCTCAACAATAGTTGGGGCCAAAGCAATCATAATGGGACTTTGCATGCCCTGCGCAATGTCCAGCGCACTATTGCCCTCATAAAGTCTAGCATCTGTTAAGGGCACCGAGACCCCTGGAGGCAAGGGATTGACAGCCATAGTAGTGATCTTATGCTTAAGGGGAACAAGAGAAAGGGCTTATGGAAATGCCACTGGGTCCTTATATGTCATCGGAGAGGAGGACCCAGAGGAGAGTTAGGCGTACACAATAAAGGACTCTCTGGGAATTGGGGGGGAGGCACTGGGGGAAGGGGAGGGGGAGGAGGGGGGAGGGAGGGAACTGGTAAAAAATTTTAAAATGTATAATTAAATTTTTAATAAAAAAAAAAGAAAAAAAAAAGAAAGGGATGTGGCGGGGGAGGAGAAGGGGGGAGGGAACTGGTCTACCTATTAAGTTTGTATGAGCGGAAATAATAATAAAAAATGTTAAAAAAAAAAAAAAAAAGAAAGGGATGTGGGTGTGAGAATTAAGAAGCTGCCCAAAGTTCAGTCATAAAACCTGCTTGTGACATGCCTGGTTTCTGTTCTTTAACGTACATTGGAGCAAATATGATGACCTTTCTCTCCTGGCTGGTTTTACTTGGGGTCCACCTTCAGGTCCCTTATTCCAGTTTGCAAGTCAAAGAGACAGTTGCAGGGGACAGGATAAGAAGCGTCACCTGGGGGACTCCAGGCCCTGAAGGAACTTGACCCACTGGCCTAGTACTCTTTTCTCTACCACAGCTTTGCAGGTAGGTAGGCATCTTTTCTGGCCTGAGAGCTTCCTAAGGGCAGCTCCTCCCTTCCATAATCTCCCACAGTACACTGCACTTCTCACAAGCAAAAAAAAAAAAAAAAAAATCTGGCTAAATTCCCTGGCTTTGCCCTCTACACTCACCATCTGGGCCATGATTCTTCTCCCAGTCAAAACTCTGCCTTCCATTTTGCAGTCCACATATTCCAAGTCCTGTAGGTGAGCCATCTTTGTGTGGGGAGAGTGTAATAGAAGGATTAGGAGCCACTTAGAGAGGCTACAGGAGTAAAATAGCCTAGTCTTTTGAGAGTTTGTTTGCTAAACTGGGGGGCTTTCATCACCAACATTTCCAGAGAGTTAAATAATAAATGTGTTTAGCAAATGTATCTATAACAGAACACATGAACGAATACTCTAATAAGTTTATTGGATCTATATTAACAAATTATCCTAAAAATTACCCTTATAATTTTCTTAATATTTAGAGTAGCTTCATCTTTATCAGGGTTAGGCTGGGGATCTTTCTTCGATGTATTTTTCCTTCCAGTCTGCACAGCAGAACAAAGGCATGGGAATTGTGTTGATCACTGTGAGAGAAATAGACAAGACGCAAACATCCTTTCTTAAGAAATTTAAAATCTACTTAGGGATAAAAAAAAATATGGAGAAAGAACTACAGTGCCAAGAGCCTTGCTCATTTTATTTTCCATCTGAGAATTACCAGGTTAATAATCCATTGATTAAAAATTAATTTTGACCACCTTCAGTCAGTGAGGCATTCAAATCAAGGGGAAAAAGGGGCTGGAGAGGTGGCTAGGAGTTAAGCCTCTGCCTTGCAGGCGGAAGGTCCTGAGTTCAGATCCTAGATCCCACATATAGACGCCGGGCGGAAGCGGGGGCGGCCTGCGTTTCTGGTCCTGGTAGGGCGGAGCCTGTGAATCCCTGGGCAGAGAAAACAAGGAAGAGGTGGAGGCGTCCATGGTGGTTCCCGAATTCGTCCGTGGTTCTACACACACACACACGCACGCACGCACACGCACGCACAATTGAATAAATAATAATAAAAATTTTTTTTAAAAAAATCTCTGCCCATCCTGAAGCTCAGGGACATTTGCGGAAGAGGGGGCGGTAAGAGTGTAAGAGCAAAAGGATGGGAGGAGCAATGATTTGCAAGATACTCCACACAAGTTAGGGCCAAAGCAATCATAATTGGACTTTGCATGCCCTGCGCAATGTCCAACACACTATTGACCTCACAAAGTCTAGCATCTGCTAAAGGCACCAAGATTCTTGGAAGCAAGGGATTGGCAGCCACAGTAGTGTTCCTCTGCTTAAGGGGAACACAGGAAAGGGTTCAGGGAAATGCCACTGGGTCCTTGTACGTCATCAGAGAGGAGGGCCCAGAGGAGAGTCAGGAATGCACAAGAAAGGACTCTCTGGGAATTAGGGCGGAAGGCACTGGGGGATGGGGAGGGAGGGGTGAGGGGAGGGGGAGCAAGGGGTTTGGGGGGAGGAGGAGGGAGGGAGGGAACTGGTGTACCTATTAAGTTTGTATGAGCTGAAATAATAATAAAAAAATGTATTAAATTAAAAAAATATTTCTAAATCTTTAACTTTTGTTTGGGGGAAGGAAGTTTTGGTGTTGAGTAATCAAGAGAGTAGACTGCATAACCTACCCTGAACTCAAGAGCAAGGAAAGCGATCATAATGGTCTGAGAAAATGATTTATGGCAATTTTAAGCTACATTTTAATAAAAAATGACTAATTAAAACCTAAAAAAAAAAATCAAGAGGAAGAAGAGACTGAGTAAAGGTTACAACTTGCTTATATTTCCTTTTTTTTTTTTATTTCCACTCATACAAACTTAACAGGTACACCGGTCCCCCCCTCTCTCCAATCCCCTATCCCCCTGTGCCCTCCTTCCTTCCTCCTTTCCTTCCCATCCCTCAGTGCCTCCCCCTCCCATCCCCGGAGCATCCTTTAATGTGCATGCCAAACTCTTCTCTGGGTCCTCTCTCCAATGAGGTGCAAGGACCCAGAGGCATTTCCCAGAACCCTTTCCTGTGTTCCCGTTATTGCTTATACTTCCTTGAAGTGCATTTGAAGCAAAGAATACCTCAGTGAAAAAAGCAATTGGTATGGAAGACAGAGAGGAAACACAATTATAAACTCTTTGGCAGTTTATATGCATGAATTGAAGTGAAAGAGAGTCACAGAAATAATATATAGAAAATAACTATAATTTTCTGATGCCCAAGATATACCAATTTAGAAAAGTCACAGAAAGGTCTTTGAGATTGTAACTAGACACCTGCTCACAGCTTGAAACCTGTTCCTGAAACTTCATCTACCATAGCATGCAGCCGTCAAGGCTATTTTTATACTTACCTATAGCTATTGCTTAGAAGGAAATTCAAGTCAGTCGGAAAGTATAACTGTGTAATGGCCATTCCTTTACCAGAAGCTTCTCCTGGTCCCTCAGAGCTTTGCCCATGGCAATTGACATGGTCATTCTGACACAGCTGTCATTCACCCTCATTCGATCCATGGAAAATCAAGACCCAAGAGTTTCGACAGGCCAAGTCAAGCAGAGTGTGTAATGGGGCAGTGTAACCGGATCCTGTCTTATGATACCAACACCTGCTATTATCACTTGGTCTGGGTTAAATGCTGCAGCTGAGAACAATTGATCTGACGGTGCAGTGTTAGGTAACAAAAAGAGCATACACACACAGTTGAATAAATAATAAAAAAATTTTTTTAAAAAAGAGGAAGGATAGGAGAGCTTGTTATATGCCCTTATTTTCAATGATAGCCTGGCTCGTTCTCACACACTGACTAGATAAACTGAAAAAAAAAAAAAAAAAAAAAAAAAACCTTCTCTAACTAGGGGGTGGTTTTAACGCCTACTGGCTAGTACTCGGCCATTTGATTGCATTGAATGTCAAAAGAACCTGAGATTTCAAAGTCTACTCGCAGGGAGCTAGAACACCTGCTGAGGTGAAGAACTGCCCCCCAGCCTGACCCCGAAACCCAGTTTGGTCCATGGTGATTAGGATAATCCCATTCCAGCTGGCTCGCTGACCCAGGGACAGGTGCCGACCGGCTCTGCCAGGAACGGGAACCCTCCCAAAACCTGAGGCTGGGCAGGTCACCCCACGCAGCCCCTCGCCCCTTTTTTGCTTTGGGCAGTCTGTCGGAGTGAAGGGCATCTTGCCGGATGCTAGATCACGTGCTTTAGGAACTGCGGCAGTCCGAGTACTTCCTCTTCGCTTTGGAATTCATAGAAATTCATTTTGAAAACCAGAACGCGTGTTGTCACGCTGAGGGGCGTCTTTCTCAAGAACTCCAGATCCATCTTTCCACCTGAAGGGTGCGGCACCGTCTAAATCCCAGGGCCTGTGGAAGGGCAGGAACCTAATTCCTGGGTACCGTGCTTTGCACAAGGCATAAAACCACCTGTCATAAAAACAGGAAAAGTTCATTTTCCTTCAGAATAAAGCCCATTAGCTAACACTGGTGACCACTCCAATGATCAGATAAACCTGCAATGACTTGCGTGTAACAAATGGAATCCTGTCTGCTCATCTGAACACAAGTCATTGCTGATTTTGACACCGTTGAGGATGGGTCGCATCTCCTTAGCTCTACAGAAAAGTGACCTTTCTTTGTCTCTGCTCTCTCTTTCATGATCATGAAATAATGGAAGTGTTGTTCTCGTCCCTCTGCTACCTTTATGGAGAGTAGAGAGGCTGAAATTGTTATTAAACTTCCCTGACATGGGCAGAGTTTCACTGAGTTCTTAGGGAGTCCTTGGTTTCTGGCCAGAACCCACCGACCACGAAGACAGAGCTACACAGCTCCTCATGCATCTGACTCAGAGCTCCCGGCCTTTGCCCTGAGCATAGGAGGTTCTGAGCAGCTCGTCTTATCTCAGAGACTCACAAATATTGAGTTCTGCAAAGTTGTTCCTGACCAGTTATGTCCGCCTCTTGCCTATCTGATTTTTCATTCCTTTGTGAACAAAAAATGTGAAGAAGAGCCTCTTAATTTCTTTTATTTTTTTGATCGTGTCTTTTATGTATACGTTTGTCCATGTGCAAGTGCAGGTGCCTATGTGCCATCGGGCCCCATGTGCAGAGATCACAGGACCACCTTGGTTTTTGGTCCTCAACTTGTGGGAAACAGGGGCGCTTGTTTTTTGCGCGCACCATACTAGCTACCCTCCGAGCGCCTGGGTCGCCGCCTCCCATCTCCCTGTAGTGGTAGCAGCATGTAAATCGGTGTCAGGATTGCAGACATGCACTATGCCAAGACTTCCTGGGTCTTCGCATTTGCACGGCATATGCACTGAGCGTATGAATGAGCTCTCTCCCCCTCTCAAGCTTGGCTAAGGTTAAATTTTTATTTTATTTTTAACTAAAATGCAGTTTTTTTTGTCCTCAGTAATCATGGTGCCTCAGGTTTTAGACAAATAATAATTGTAAAAATTACCGACATGACTTCCTGTGCACCACCAGCAAGCCAGTCTCAAGTCCTTTACCCCAGTGCAATAGGGTGGCACATTCTCTCTCTCTCTCTCTCTCTCTCTCTCTCTCTCTCTCTCTCTCTCTCTCTCTTTCTCTCTCTCACTCTCAACTGTGGTGGAACTGTACACTCACACAGCCGGAGTCGCCCTCCACCAAATGGTTTTGCGAGTAGTTCACGATAGTACCAATATGCAAATTGCTATATTAACAGCTCTCTAGCACCTTATCATCTTGTAAGACAAATGCTACACAATGAACAGCGACTCCGACCTTGCCTGTCCTTCCAGTCTCTGCTAAAACCATCCACGTTCTGCTTTCTGTCGAATGGCTTTAAATAATTTACGTAAGTGCAGCAATGTGCTAGATGCCCTTCCATGGCTGGATTATGTCATTTAACTTGCTATCTTCAAGTTCAGATTTATGGCAATGTGTCATAAGACTTCCTTCTTTAACACAAAATCATATTACGTTGTCTTATCTTTCAATGAAAACTGAAGTTTTTTCTACCTCTTGTGAGCAAGGCCACCATGAACTCAATGGGTGAAAATGTCTTTGAGATCATTTCTTCAGTGCTTTGAATACATGCCCAGATGTGCGGCTGGGGGAACTAAGTTATGGTGCCAATTAGTATTGGCTGTCAACTTGACACTTACGATATTGTCCTCTAGGCAAGCCTGTGAGGAACTGTTCAGCTAAGGCTAGCTTCCAGCAGACCTTAGGAGGATGTTTTAAGTGCGTGGCTAGTGTAAGATCCAGCCCATGGTGGGTAGGACTGTTCTTGGGCAGGAGAACGGAGGGAGCTATTTGAGATTCACAGGCTGGAAAGTGGCGTTAGTCCTTGTCTTCTGCTCTTGTTGGGGACACGAATCAGTTCCCTCGGCTTCTGATGCTGGTGAACTGTCACCTGAAATCATAAGCTAGAAGAACAATCCCCCGTGTTCCCCTAAATTGGCTGAGTCTGTAATTATTACAGTGATGAGACTGTGAAACAAGGCAGTTTTTATGTATTTCAGGGCTACTGAATTGTAAGAGAGCCCTAAATATTTTTAAAGGTAAGTTCCTATTAGATGCTCGGTTTATGAATATTTTCTCTAATTCTTTCTGTTGCCTCTTCATTCTGTCATCTATTTTCCTGTGCCGAAACCCGTTTTCTGTGTGTTTCCTGCACAGTTTGATACGGTCCCACTTTATCCTTACTATGGCTGCATGTGGTCTTGGTGCTCCATCAAGAAATCGCTCCCATGAACACGGTACTAAGGCTTTCACTCCTATTTGCTTCCACCTAGGAGTTTTGTGCTCTGAGTCTTGAAAGTAAGTTTTTAACCATTTGGAGATTTTTTTTAATTTATGGGGGGTAAAATGAGAATCTGTTGAGCCTGGAAGATTCCATGTTCTCCAGCTGCTTTGCTGAAGATGCTACCTTTCCCACCAGATTATTTTAGCGCTTTCGTTAAACATTAACTGACCTCAGGCCTGGCTTTATTTCTGTCCCTTCTGTCCTATCTATCATAATCCCAGTACTGTTTTGAGTAGTGAAAGTCATAATTTTTTTTTTAAGTTCAGAAAGTATGAGGCCTCCTGCTTTGTTCTTATGCCTTAAGACCGGTTCATCTGTTTGTGGCTTTTTCTAGCTCTAGATGAATTTTTGGTTCATTTTTCTATTTTTTAAAGAAAAACCTGCTTTTGGCTCTTGATTGCTCTCCAAAAACTGTCAGCAAAATCCTATTACTGAAGATGCAACACAAATGGATCATAGAACATGGACAAAATATAGTAACTAGAACTGGTTTGAGGACTTTCTCCTTGCTGGATAGCTTACACAGTACCAAGGAATACTGTAGAAGCTGTTGGGGGAGAGAAATAATCACAGGCCCCATCACAGCATGAGATCTGTAAGTTGTAATATAAATCACCATGCCAAGAGGTGACCACCAGTTTAATAGTGTCATGAGCACCAAGGAAACAACCAGCAACTTTGTGATTGGACTCAAGATCCACTTATCAGACTAGTACCCATCCCTGTTACTGTAAACTAGAACAAGAACCTAAAAAAGCAGAAGAAAGATGAGTAGGGAAGACAGCCAATAAACCTATAGGTAGGAAGACAGTACAGCAAAGTGCTCTGTAGGCAGCTGTTATGATGCACCTAGAATGGGAACTCACAATGAAAACCTTTGGGTCTAAAGCTAGATGAGTACAGGGAAATGCACATATCAGTGGGATGGTCTGAAGATAGGTAACTTGATATATACCACGGAGGTCTGAGCCCCCAAAGGAGTAGACAGGTTAGAGTGAATAGAAGTACGCAGGCAGAAGGGTAGGAGGGAGTGGGAGAAGATGGGGGGAGGGGAAGCTGGGATGAATACTCAATATGCTTGTAAAAGAAAAAATAGATAAAAATGGGAAGAAAAACTGCTATTTAAATTTTGACGAGATTACATTGGAATCTGAAGGTTGTTTTGGGTAGTATAGGCATTTTAATAATCATCTCAATCCCTTCTTTAAAAATCTGCAATGAGGGCTGGAGAGGTGGCTCAGGAGTTAAGCCTCCGCCTTGCAGGCGGAAGGTCCTGAGTTCGGATCCCAGATCCCATGTATAGACGCCAGGTGGAAGTGGAGGCAGCCTGCGCTTCTGGTCCTAGTTGGGCGGAGCCTGTGATCCCGAGGACAGAAGGAGGTGGAGGCGGTCCGTGGTGGTTCGCGAATTCCTCCGTGGTTCTACACATACACAGACACACAGACACACAGACACACACGCGCGCACACATACACACGCACATGCGTACAGTTGAATAAAAAAAAAAAAGAAAAGAAAATTTTCACCTTTGATCCTCTTCAGGGACATACAGTGCCCTCTGATACACACACTCACACACACACACACATATTAAATAAATAAATAAATCAATAAATAAATAAATAAATAAATAAATAAAATATTAAAAAAGAAAAATTTAAAAAAAAATCTGCAATGAGTCAATAAATGCTATCAAATCCTTTAGTGAAGACAGAATTACTGATTCTAGTGCCACACAATGACACTAAAGAGGAAAAAACTCTAGAGAGAAAGAAGAAAAACTTCTTAGCAGGTATAGTGCAGACACACCAACTCTTGAGGGACTGGGGTGATGGATGGTGAATTTGAGGCTAACCTAGATCACATACCAAGTTCTTAGCTAATGTAGGCTGTGGGATAAGATCCTGATTATATCTCCAAGAAAAAGAAAGAAAGAAAGAAGAAAGAAAAAAAGAAAGAGAGAGAGAGAGAGAAAGAAAGAAAGAAAGAAAGAAGAAAGAAAAAGAAAGAAGTAAAATTAAACCAATCCTACCAATGCAATATACAATTCAATTGCATACCAATCAAAATCCCAAAGCAATTCTTCAAGAAGTTGACCAAACATCTCAAATTTCCTATGGAGCACAAAGACAGGATAGCAAAACAATCCTGAGTACAAAAACACAGCTGGAGGTATTACCATACCAAACCTAAGTCATACTACAAATCCATAGTTTTATAAAGACAGCCTGTTCTGGCTCCAAAATAGACACACATTCAATGGAAATAGGATTGAAAGACCCAGATATAAGCCCACAAAGTTACTGCCATTTGGGTCTTTGACAAAGGGGCCCAAAGAATCCTGGAAAAAGAACACATCTTCAACAAATGGTGCTGGCGAAAACGGATTCCACATGCAGAAGATTAAAGCTGGACCCGTACTTGTCACCAGTTACAAGACTTAATTCCAAATGGATCAAGGACCTTGATACAGGCCAGAGACTTAAAAACCATAGTTGAAAGGATAGGGACTCCTCGAGCTGATTGGGCTAGGCCAACACTTCCTAAACAGACATCCAATGGCACAGTCAACGCTACACCAACTCTCAAAAGTTGGGATCTTGTGAAATTAAAGAGCTTCTTTCTTCAGATAAAGAGATTGTCACACGAGCTCAAAGGCAACCCACAGAAGGGAGAAAATCTTCACTAACCACATATCTTGACAGAGCTCTACTGTCCAGAGTGCACAAGAACTTTAGAAAATTAAACTCCAAGGAAAACACTGGCCCAATTAAAAAATGGGCCCTGGAACTTCAGAAAACTTACCAGGGATGAAAATTAAAATGTCTAAAATTCTTAAAAAATTGCTCCACTTCCTTAGCCATCAGGAAATGCAAATCAAACTTCCCTGAGATATCATCTCACCCCGGTCAGGATGGCAAAAATCCACAATACAAAAACGACAAAGCTGGAGAGTTGGGAGAGAGGGAACTCTCCTACATTGTTGGTGGAATGCAGCGCATACAGCCACTCTGATGGCGAGCCTCGTGGAGATTCTTAAAGAAATTAAAGATTGAAAATGCCGTATGACCCTGCTATCCCACTTTTGGGAATAACCCCCCATGCAGCAGAGGTTCGCCTCGATAGCACAAGCTCGACCATGTTCATAGTGCAGCACTGTTTACAATAGCAAGTCATGGAATCAACCTAAATTTCCAACAGTTGACGAGTGGATAAGGAAAGTGGTACATCGATACAATGGAGTACTACTCAGCCATCAAAATGATGAATTACTGGAATTTGCTGGGAAATGGATGTGATTAGAACAATTATCTTAAGTGAAGTATCCAAAACCCAGAAAATTAAGCGCCGTATGTACTCCTAAAGTGTGGCTCCTAGTACAAACTCACCCAGCCCACATGGATGACACTCAAAAGCAAACCTATGTCAACAGTAATTGCAAGGATTATGAACAAGAGAGATGGGTTAGGAGGCCACACCAGAAACAAGAGAAGGGGGACCAGTTAACGCAGAAGAAATAGGCCTCCATCAAGGTCTGCAAGTAAGTAATGAGAAACCTGGTTAAGTTCACAGACTTTTTCTTTCCTGATCTCACCAAGAAGGGGAGGGCATATAGTCAGCAGATAAAAAGTAATCATTTTGCAAATGGGTGATGGACCCCTCCCTCGGGGTTTCCTACTCTTATTACATCTACCCTTGAAGTTGCTATTACAACAAGACTCCAGTTTAACAGCTTTTGTCTCTGTCCAGGGGGTGACATACAGTGCCCAGCAGAATGGAGTGAGATGGCAGAGCAGCAAAACTGCAAAAGAAAATCAACAAACCACAATGCAGACTTCAGAGACTCTAAATCAATCACTAGAACTAGGCCAGCCTAATCTCCCCCATCCTGGAGCTCAGGACATTTGCAGAAGAGGGGGCGGTAAATTTAAGAGCAAAAGGATGGAGGAGCAACGATTGCAAGATTCTCAACAATGGTTGGGGACAAAGCAATCATAATGGAACTTTGCATGCCCTCGCAATGTCCAGCGCACTATTGCCCTCATAAAGTCTAGCATCTGTTAGGGCACCGAGACCCTGGAGGCAGGGATGACAGCCATAGTAGTGATCTATGCTTAAGGGGAACAAGAGAGGGCTTGTGGAAATGCCACTGGGTCCTTATATGTCATCGAGAGGAGGACCCAGAGGAGAGTTAGGCGTACACAATAAAGGACTCTCTGGAATTGGGGGGGAGGCACTGGGGGAAGGGGAGGGAGGAGGGGGGGGAGGAACTGGTAAAAAATTTTAAAATGTATAATTAAATTTTTAATAAAAAAAAAGAAAAAAAAAAAAGGGATGTGGCGGGGGAGGAGAAGGGGGGAGGGAACTGGTCTACCTATTAAGTTTGTATGAGCGGAAATAAATAATAAAATTTAAAAAAAAAAAAAAAGAAAGGGAGTGGGTGTGAGAATTAGAAGCTCCCAAGTTCAGTCATAAAAAACCTGCTTGTGACATGCCTGGTTTCTGTTCTTTAAACGTCAATTGGAGCAATATGATGACCTTCTCTCCCTGGCTGTTTTTACTTGGGTCCACCTTCAGGTCCCTTATTCCGTTTGCAAGTCAAAGACAGTTTCAGGGGACAGGATAAGAAGCGTCACCTGGGGGACTCCAGGCCCTGAAGGAACTTGACCCACTGGCCTAGTACTCTTTTTCTCTACCACAGCTTTGCAGTAGGTAGGCATCTTTTCTGGCCTGAGAGCTTCCTAAGGGCAGCTCCTCCCTTCCATAATCTCCCACAGTACACTGCACTTCTCACAAGCAAAAAAAAAAAAAAAAAATCTGGCGTAAATTCCCTGGCTTTGCCTCTACACTCACCATCTGGGCCATGATTCTTCTTCCCAGTCAAAACTCGCTTCCATTTTGCAGTCCACATTTCCAAGTCCTGTAGGTGAGCCATCTTTGTGTGGGGAGAGTGTAATAAGAGGATTAGGGCCACTTAGAGAGGCTACAGGAGTAAAATAGCCTAGTCTTTTGAGAGTGTTGTTTTGCTAAACTGGGGGGCTTTCAGCACCAACATTTCCAGAGAGTTAAAATAATAAATGTGTTTAGGCAAATGTATCTATAACAGAACACATGAACGAATACTCTAATAAGTTTATTGGATCTATATTAACAAATTATCCTAAAATTACCCTTATAATTTTCTTAATTTTAGAGTAGCTTCTCTTTTATCAGGGTTAGGCTGGGGATCTTTCTTCGATGTATTTTTCCTTCCAGTCTGCACACAGAACAAAGGCATGGGAATTGTGTTGATCACTGTGAGAGAAATAGACAAGACGCAAACATCCTTTCTTAAGAAATTTAAAATCTACTTAGGGATAAAAAAAAAATGGAGAAAGACTACAGTGCCAAGAGCCTTGCTCATTTTATTTTCCATCTGAGAATTACCAGGTTAATAATCCATTGATTAAAAATTAATTTTGACACCCTTCAGTCAGTGAGGCATTCAAATCAAGGGAAAAAGGGGCTGGAGGGTGGCTAGGAGTTAAGCCTCTGCCTTGCAGGCGGAAGGGTCCTGAGTTCAGATCCTAGATCCCACATATAGACGCCGGGCGGAAGCGGGGGCGGCCTGCGTTTTCTGGTCCTGGTAGGGCGGAGCCTGTGAATCCCTGGGCAGAGAAAACAAGGAAGAGGTGGAGGCGTCCATGTGGTTCCCGAATTCGTCCGTGGTTTCTACACACACACACAGCGCACCACGCACGCACACCGCACGCACAATTGAATAAATAATATAAAAATTTTTTTTAAAAAAATCTCTGCCCATCCTGAACTCAGGGACATTTGCGAAAGGGGGCGTAAGTGTAAGAGCAAAAGAGGGGAGGAGCAATGATTTGCAAGATACTCCACACAAGTTAGGGCCCAAAGCAATCATAATTGGACTTTGCATGCCCTGCGCAATGTCCAACACACTATTGACCTCACAAAGTCTAGCATCTGCTAAAGGCACCAAGATTCTTGGAAGCAAGGGATTGGCAGCCACAGTAGTGTTCCTCTGCTTAAGGGGAACACAGGAAGGGTTCAGGGAAATGCCACTGGGTCCTTGTACGTCATCAGAGAGGAGGCCCAGAGGAGAGGTCAGGAATGCACAAGAAAGGACTCTCTGGGATTAGGGGGGCGGAGGCCTGGGGATGGGAGGGAGGTGTAGGGAGGGGAGCAGGTTTGTGGGGGAGGAGGAGGAGGGGGAACTGGTGTACCTATTAAGTTTTGTATAGCTGAAATAATAAAAAAAAATGTATTAAATTAAAAAATATTTCTAAATCTTTAACTTTTTTGTTGGGGGAAGGAAGTTTTGGTGTTGAGTACAAGAGAGTAGACTGCATAACCTACCCTGAACTCAAGAGCAAGGAAAGCGATCATAATGGTCTGAGAAAATGATTTATTGGCAATTTTAGCTACATTTTATAAAAAATGACTTTAAAACCTAAAAAAAAAATCAAGAGAAGAAGAGACTGAGTAAAGGTTACAACTTGCTTATATTCCTTTTTTTTTTTTATTTCCGCACTCATACAAACTTAACAGGTACCCGGTCCCCCCCCCTCTCCTCAATCTCCCTATCCCCCTGTGCCCTCCTTCCTTTCCTCCTTTCCTTCCCATCCCTCATTGCCTCCCCCTCCCATCCCCGAGCATCCTTTAATGTGCATGCCAAACTCCTTCTCTGGTCCTCTCTTCCAATGAGGTGCAAGGACACCAGAGGCATTTCCCAGAACCCTTTCCTGTGTTCCCGTTATTGCTTATACTTCCTTGAAGTGCATTGAAGCAAAGAATACCTCAGTGAAAAAAGCATTGGTATGGAAGACAAGAGGAACACAATTATAAACTCTTTGGCAGTTTATATGCATGAATTGAAGTGAAAGAGAGGTCCAGAAAATAATATAATAGAAATATAATAATTTTCTGATGCCCAAGATATACCAATTTAGAAAAGTCACAGAAAGGTCTTTGAGATTGTAACTAGACACCTGCTCCAGCGTTGAAACCTGTTCCTGAAACTTCATCTACCATAGCACATGCAGCCGTCAAGGCTATTTTTATACTTACCTATAGCTATTGCTTAGAAGGAAATTCAAGTCAGTCGGAAAGTATAACTGTGTAATGGCCATTCCTTAACCAGAAGCTTCTCCTGGTCCCTCAGAGCTTTGCCCATGGCATTGACATGGTCATTCTGACACAGCTGTCATTCACCCTCATTCGATCCATGGAAAATCAAGACCCAGAGTTTCGACAGGCCAAGTCAAGCAGAGTGTAATGGGCAGTGTAACCGGATCCTGTCTTGATAACCAACACCTGCTTTATCACTTGGTCTGTGTTAAATGCTGCAGCTGAGAACATTGATCTGACGGTGCAGTGTTAGGTAACAAAAAGAGCATACACACACAGTGAATAATAATAAAAAATTTTTTTAAAAAAGAGGAAGGATAGGAGAGCTTGTTTATATGCCCTTATTTTCAATGATAGCCTGGCTCGTTCTCACACACTGCTATAACTGAAAAAAAAAAAAAAAAAAAAAAAAAAAAAAAACCTTCTCTAACTAGGGTGGTTTTATACGCCTACTGGCTAGTACGATACTCTCGGCCATTTGATTGCATTGAATGTCAAAAGAACCTGAGATTTCAAAGTCACTCGCAGGGAGCTAGAACACCTGCTGAGGTGAAGAACTGCCCCCCAGCCTGACCCCGAACCCAGTTTGGTCCATGGTGATTAGGATAATCCCCATTCCAGCTGCTCGCTGACCCAGGGACAGGTGCCGACCGGCTCTGCCAGGAACGGGAACCCCCCAAAACCTGAGGCTGGGCAGGTCACCCCACCGCCCCTCGCCTTTTTTGCTTTGGGCAGTCTGTCGGAGTGAAGGGCATCTTGCCGGTGCTAGATCCACGTGCTTTAGGAACTGCGGCAGTCCGAGTACTTCCTCTTCGTCTTTGGAATTCATAGAAATTCATTTTGAAAACCAGAACGCGTGTTGTCACGCTGAGGGGCGTCTTCTCAGAACTCCAGATCCATCTTTCCACCTGAAGGGGGCTGGCACCTCTAAATCCCAGGGCCTGTGAAGGGCAGGAACCTAATTCCTGGGTACCGTGCTTTGCACAAGGCATAAACCACCTGTCATAAAACAGGAAAAGTTCATTTTCCTTCAGAATAAAGCCCATTAGCTAACACTGGTGACCACTCCAATGATCAGATAAACTTGCAATGACTTGCGTGTACAAATGGATCCTGTCTGCTCATCTGACACAGCAATCTTGCTGATGTTTGACACCGTTGAGGATGGGTCGCATCCCTTAGCTCTACAGAAAAGTGACCTTTCTTTTGTCTCTCTGCTCTCTTTTCATGATCATGAATAATGGAAGTGTTTGTTCTCGTCCCTCTGCTACCTTATGAGAGAGGAGAGGCTGAAATTGTTATTAAACACTTCCCTGACATGGGCAGAGTTTCACTGAGTTCTTAGGGTCCCTTGGTTTTCTGCTGCCAGAACCCACCGACCACGAAGACAGAGCTACACAGCTCCTCATGCATCTGACTCAGAGCTCCCGGCCTTTGCCCTGAGCATAGGAGGTTCTGAGCAGCTCGTCTTATCTCAGAGACTCACAAATATTGAGTTCTGCAAAGTTGTTTCCTGACCAGTTTATGTCCGCCTCTTGCCTATCTGATTTTTCATTCCTTGGTGAACAAAAATGTGAAGAAGAGCCATCTTTAAGTTTCGTTTTATTTTTTTGATCGTGTGTCTTTTATGTATACGTTTGTCCATGTGCAAGTGCAGGTGCCTATGTGCCACTCGGGCCCCATGTCGCAGAATCACAGGACCACCTTGGTTTTTTGGTCCTCAACTTGTGGGAAACAGGGGCGCTTGTTTTTTTTGCGCGCACCATACTAGCTACCCTCCGAGCGCCTGGGTCGCCGCCATCCCATCTCCCCTGTAGTGTTAAGCAATTAATCGGTTCAGGATTGCAGACATGCACTATGCCAAGACTTCCTGGGCTTCGCATTTTGCACGGCATATGCACTGAGCGTATGAATGAGCTCTCTCCTCCCTCCTCAAGCTTGGCTAAGGTTAAATTTTTATTTTATTTTAACTAAAATGCAGTTTTTTTTGTCTCCTCAGTAATCATGGTGCCTCAGGTTTTAGACAAATAATAATTGTAAAATTACCGACATGACTTCCTGTGCACCACCAGCAAGCCAGTCTCAAGTCCTTACCCCAGTGCAATAGGGTGGGCACATTCTCTCCTCCTCTCTCCTCTCTCTCTTCTCTCTGCTCTCTCGCTCTCTCTCTCTCTCTCATCTCGCTCTCTCTCCTGCGCTCTCTCTCTATCTCTCTCCATCCATCTACTCTCTACTCTCACTGTACGGCTCAACGTAACTGTACACTCACACAGCCGGAGTCGCCCTCCACCAAATGGTTTTGCGAGTTAGTTCACGATAGTACCAATATGCAAATTGCTATATTACAGCTCTCTAGCACCTTATCATCTTGTAAGACAAATGCTACACACAATGAACAGCGACTCCGACCTTGCCGTCCTTCCAGTCTCTGCTAAAACCATCCACGTTCTGGCTTTCTGTCGAATGGCTTTAAATAATTTACGTAAGTGCAGCAATGTGCTAGATGCCCTTCCATGGCTGGATTATGTCATTTAACTGCTATCTTCAAGTTCATGATTTATGGCAATGTGTCATAAGACTTCCTTCTTTAACACAAAATCATATTACGTTGTCTATCTTTCAATGAAAACTGAAGTTTGTTTCTACCTCTTGTGAGCAAGGCCACCATGAATCAATGGTGAAATGTCTTTGAGATCATTTCTTCAGTGCTTTGAATACATGCCCAGATGTGCGGCTGGGGGAACTAAGTTATGGTGCCAATTAGTATTGGCTGTCAACTTGACACTTACGATATTGTCCTCTAGGCAAGCCTGTGAGAACGTTTCACCTAAGGCTAGCTTCCAGCAGACCTAGGAGGATGTTTTAAGTGCGTGGCTAGTGTAAGATCAGCCCATGGTGGGTAGGACTGTTCTTGGGCGGAGAACGAAGGGAGCTTTTGAGATTCACAGAGCTGGAAATGGCGTTAGTCCTTGTCTTCTGCGCTCTTGTTGGGGCCACGATCGTTGCTGGTTCTTTGAAAAATCAATAAGATTGATACACCCGTAGCTAAATTATCCAAAGGCAGGAGAGAGAAAACCCAAGTTAACAAAATTAGAAATGAAAATGGAGTTACTATTACTGATACCCAAGAAATTCAGAGGATTATAGCATCACATTTCAAAAACCTATACTCCATGAAGTTTGACAACATGAATGAAATGGATGAATTTCTAAGTAAACACAACTTACCTAAATTGAATCAGGAAGTTGTGAATTATTTAAATAGTCCTATAACATATAAGGAAATTGAGGAAGTAATCTTGAATCTTCCCACCAAAAATGTCCTGGACCAGATGGACAGCACAGAGTTCAACCAGACATTTAAGGAGTTAATAACACCAATACTCCTTAAATTGCTCCATCAAATAGCAAAGGAAGGAACACTACCAAATTCGTTCTATAAAGCTAATATCATCTTAATCCCCAAACCTAATAAAGATATCCTTAAAAAAGAAAACTACAGGCCAATCTCTTTGATGAACACAGATGCAAAGATTCTCAACAAAGTCTTAGCAAATCAGATTCAAAACATATCAAAAAGATTATCCACAGGGATCAAGTAGGCTTTATCCCAGGCACACAAGGTTGGTTCAACATATGCAAATCAATAAATTTAATTCACCATATAAACCAGTCCAAAATCCAAGACCACATGATACTCTCGATAGATGCAGAAAAGCTTTTGACAAGATCCAACAGCCCTTTATGATCAAAATCCTAGAGACAGTTGGAATGGAAGGAACCTTTATCAATATAATAAAGCTGTATACAACAAACCAACAGCAAGGATTATACTCAATGGGGAACAATTGGAAGCATTCCCACTTTGATCAGGAAGTAGACCAGGCTGTCCACTCTCACCACTTCTATTCAATATTGTACTTGAAGTCTTAGCTGAAGCCATAAAGACAAGAAAGGGACATAAAAGGAATTCAAATCGGCAAGGAAGAAGTCAAGTTATCCCTATTGCAGATGACATGATCTTATACCTGAGTGATCCCAAAAACTCCACCAGGAAGCTCCTGGAACTAATACAGAAGTTCAGCAGGTGGCAGGATACAAAATAAATGTACAAAATCAGTGGCCTCCTATATGCCCAGAATGAAGAAGTGAAAAAGCCCTGAGAAAAACAATCCCATTACTATAGCCCCTAAAAAGATGAAATACCTTGGTATAAACCTAACCAAGGAAGTAGAGACCTTTACAATGAAAACTTAAAACTCTAAGAAAAAGAAATTGCAGAAGACACCAGAAGGTGGAAATACCTCCCATGTTCCTGGATTGGGCAGAATCAACATCATAAAAATGACTCACTTTTTGACTGGTTGATTCTCTGTATCGTTTTCCCAATCTCAATTTCAGATATTTCTCCCCTTATTTTGCTAATCTCCTCTCTTCTACTGCTTTTGGGATTGGATTGCTCTACTGTCTCTAAAGCTTTAAGCTGCATTGTTATTTATTTCTGATGTTTCCATTTTTTTATAACATTTTTATTATTATTTCCGCTCATACAAACTTAATAGGTAGACCAGTTCCCTCCCCCCTCCTCCTCCCCCCGAACCCCCTGCTCCCCCTCCCTCCCTCCCCATCTCCCAGTACCCCCCCAATTCCCAAAGAGTCCTTTATTGCGTATGCCTAACTCTCTTCTTGGTCCTCCTTTCTGATGACGTAAAAGGACCCAGTGGCATTTCCCTGAACCCTTTCTCGTGTTCCCCTTAAGCATAGGAACACTACTGTGACCATCAATCCCTTGCCTCCAAGGATCTTGGTGCTTTTAGCCGATGTTAGACTTTGTGAGGTCAATAGTGTGACGGACATGGCGCAGGGCATGCAAAGTCCTATTATGATTGCTTCAGTCCTATCTAGTGTGGAGACTCTTCAAATCATTGCTCCCCCCATCCTTTTGCTTTCACAATCTTACCGCCCCCTCTTCCGCAGATATCCCTGAGCTTCAGGATGGGGGGAGATTAGCCTGGCTTAGTTCTATGTGGATGATATAGAGTCTCTGAAGTTCTGGATTGTGGTTTGTTGACTTTCTTTTGCAGTTTTGCTGCTCCTGCAATGTCCTTCCCTCCATCCTGATGAGCAGAAAAGCTTTTGACAAGATCCAACAGCCCTTTATGATCAAAATCCTATAGCATAATGGCTACCCCTGCCTGTTTCTTGGTTCCATTAGCTTGCAGAATTTTGGACCAGCCTTTATTTTTAGGATGTGCCTATCTTTTGTGGTGAAATGAGTTTCCTGAAGACAGCAGATTGGTGGGTTGTGATTTTTAATCCAAGTTTGTAGTCTGTGTCTCTTGATTGGTGAATTAATTCCATTGACATTTAATGTTATAATGGAGAAATTATTTTTAATTCTAGACGTTTTTATGTTTAGTAGCTTTTGTTAATGCGTTATTTGGCTTTTAGGTTTTGGTGGTACTATACTTCCCTTCTGTCCTCCTGGATGTGCTTGTTTTTTCCTTCAAGCTTGAGTATCATTTCTAGCATTTTTTGAACGCCTGATTTGGTAAACATGTAAGCCTTCAAGTTGTCTTTGTTCTGGAAAACTTTTCTTTCTCCCTCGATCATGATGGATAGTTTTGCCAGGTATATCAGCCTCGGTTGACATTTTTGCTCATTTAATACTTGAAGTACATCTCTACAAGCTCTTCTTGCTTTTACTGTTTCCATTGAGAAGTCATTTGTTATTTTAATAGGTTTACCTTTTAAAGTGATTTTTTTCCCATTTCTTTATCTTGAATGTGGAGTGTTTTGTCTATTATTTGCATGATGAGTTTCTATTTTGGTCATATCTGTTTGGGGTGCGGAATGCCTCTTGTATTTGGATGGATCTCTCATTCTTTAGATAAGGGAAATTTTCATTTATGATAATTTGAAAATTTTCCTCAAGTGTGGTATTATGGGATTCTTGCTCTGGTATTTCATGAATGTGCATGTTAGGTTTCTTCAGGGTGTCCCATATCTCTTGAATGTTCCTCTCAAGTATCTTTTTGGCTTTAACAACCTCTTCTATTGAGCTGGTTAATACTCCCACTTTGTCTTCAAGATCTGAAATTCTATTTTCTGCTTCATTGGTTCTGCTGATAAGACTCTCTGTTGAGTTCTGGGTTGAAGATAACTTGTCTTTTAGTTCAATTTTAAACTCTGACTAAGACTGTTTTAACTGCTCTATGCTTATTTTTGTTTCTTGAACTGTTTTACTCAACTCTTCCAACTGTCTGTTGTGTTCCTGTTCAAAGTGGTAGATGCAGTTGTTTAACTCCTCTGGGATTTCCTTTCATAGTGATCATATTGTGATCTTTCATATTGATCATGGTAATGATCATGCTTTGAAAGTCATTATCTTGGGCCTGGCTTTCTTGGGTATTTTCTGTGAATTCGTTCTGGTTAGAATCTATCATTATGGGGTGAATTCTTTCAGTAGATTTGTCTTCTTGGATTTTGTTTCCCATTGATCTGTGCTTTGACTTGGGCATTGTCGTTTTGTCTCTTAAGCCCTTTCAGTTTCTGTGTGTTTTTGACTGAACTGATTGAATTGGTATTACTACTCTCTACTAGTGTTTGCCTTGGAGTTGTTATTGTTATTTCCTAGATGATGCTACTAGATTGTTAGTACATCAGTTAAGTCAGGTTTAGTAGATGGGGTGAATATTAGTATGGTAGTGCACTTTTACAATTTAGTATCTTGGTGATATGTGAGGGTGAGTGGTATAATCCCTGAAGTTGTATATGTGTATATGTTTTGGGGGTGGCTACATGTAAAAGTTAATCTACAGTGATTAATAATTGAAAGGAGCAGAATCGTAAAAAGGGGGGTTTACTTGTCTTTGGGCCGGATATGAAGAATCTCTCCTATGTGATGGGATGATTTTAGAGGACTTCAGATGTATGACCTTTGTTCCCTAGAGCTTTGCCTGAGTTTCCTTTGGACTCTGTTGAATTGTCTTGGATGCTCACTTGTGGAGCAGTGTGTGCTCCCTGCACCACAAGCCAGCGTCTGGGACAGACCCGAGGGGCAGAGAGACTGAAAACGATGGCAGAGCTCTTCACCTGGGATCTGGGGTGTGGCTCGCCCAAGCTCGGGGCAGCCTGGGTGTTGCTCAGGCTGGCTGTTGGGGGGAGCTGGGACGAGTGGGTGCACCTGGGGGCTGGTGGAACTTACCTGGGAAAAAGGTCCGCCAGCGAGCATCCTGTCCCGGGCAGACCCAAGGGGCAGAGGGCCCTCTCTATTTCTTGACAGTGAACTTATTTTTGCAAAAAGTATTGACATTTTGATTTAGAAATTGTCCGGGAGTGCTGTGCCAAACGTGTAAATAATTTTATGGTTTCTAACAAATGACAAAGGAAAACAATATCTGATATCATTCGACCTGTTAGCAAACTTGAGGTGGACAATATGGCATGAGAGAGCTCTTCCTGGAAGACACATTCTCAGAACAAACAGAGCGTCTTAAAGAAATCCCCCCATAGCCAAATGACCCATTTCTAAAACATGAAGAACTCACTTCCTCATTCAGGAGCAACGCTGGCTGAGATACGCTGCCCGAGGTCTGTTATGCCATACCAAGACCAGTGGTAAGAGAAAGAGATGCCCTGTCTTTCTGTTTCTGTGTTAGGTAATGACAGACGCTCAATATCTGGTTGGGGGCATTGTTTGGAAAACGTTACTTTTAAAAGACTAATGGAGCCTGGGAGAAGGCTCAGTGGTAAAAGTGCTTGCCTCACAGGCAAAACACTGGGGTTTGAATCCCCAGATCCCACATAAAAATATCAGGTGAATGTTCTGCCTGTAATTCCAGCCTTGCAAGGTAGAGCCTGGGAGTCTAAACTAGCCCTACTGAACAAGTTCTAGTTTTGACTGGAGACCTGTCTCAAGAAGAATGAGGTAGAAGAACAATCAAGGAGGGTTCTTGAAAGCCTCAAGCTTCCACATGTATGTGCACATACCTTTAACATGTACACCCTCGCAAACATGCTTACATATGCTCTCTGTCCATCCATACATATGAGAATGGAAAATAAATGAACTCACCTGCAGCACCATACTGGTAGTTTACCAAGACTGTTTTCAAAACTAGTTCTGCCGCCCCAAGATACACATCAAATTCCTCCAGTGCCAACCTCAGAGTGCTATAAGTTTTCATTACCTTAAATTTGTTCAGTGTTAATAGGCCTTCTTGAAGGAAAGTTAGATTTTTTCAGAGGCTATTATATGGAGCCTATTTAATTATTTCAAAGACAGAAGATAAATCATGCTTTTGCATCTATGTCTGCATGTATGTGCCCAGACTTTTAATTTCTACATAACACACATTCAGAAAAGTGCATGATGTACAAAACAAACTAATTTTCACAAACTACATATAACCAGCATTCAAGAATATCACCAGAATATTTCCTGTACCCCAGAAGTCTACTTTTACTTTACTGATTTCTAACAGGATAGATAAATTTTGCTTATTTTGGGCCTTACTATAGGGAAAATTGAATATTATGTGTTCTTTACATATGATCTGACTTCTTCAACTCAGCATTTATTTTGCAAGATTTATCTCAACTGTAGTGTGTAACTGTAGTTTGTTCATGCTCATTGATATATTAGCATGTTATTGTACAATTAGGCCACACTTACCTATTCAACAACTGTCCTGCATTTGGGAAATTTTGGATTATGGTCCTCTATGAACATTCTTATGTGTCTTTTGATACATGTGAGCACAAGTTTCCACACCCAGGACTGGAATGAGTGTGCTCTGTGTATGCATATACTCACCTTTGGTAAAGTCATGTAATTTGCCTAAGTGATTACCCTATTTGATGCCCTTACCAAGCAATATGTGAGAGTTCTAATTGCTTTATAGTTTTCAATCTTTTTTGACAGTTTCATACATGTATACAATAAATTTAACCTGTTTTCATCCCATATCACCAGATCCCCTCCCTGCTGCTTCTCCCATTGAAAAACTTTGTGCCTTCCAACCATCTCCTTTCTAGTGCCACATGTTTTGTGTGTGACCCAGTGAGCTCATCACGGCTGCCTGCATTAGTGTGTGCCCACACCTTTGGTGGCAATGGAAGATGTATGAGTGGGTAGCTCCCCCTTTCCACAGCCAGCACTCACCCTCATAAGTGAGCAATTCCTGTAGGCCCATGGGAGTGTCTAGATTCCATTTCCCTTACAGTAAATGAAGTCAAGAAACTTAAGGCAGGGTGTTGGTGGAGTTTTACCATTACAGACCATCTTTATGAAATTTTGACTTAAAATTCTTATCCTAGAAATTATTATTTTTTATTATTTTAAGTTTTTTTAATTTTTAAAATTTAGTATGTGTGAGTGTGTGTATGCGTGTGTGTGTGTGTGTGTGTGTGTGTGTGTGTGTGTGTGTGTGTACCAGAGGTGAAGTGTGTCCCTGTGGAGAACCAAGGGTGACTTTGTGAATCATCCTGGAATGCTTCTACCTCCTTTTTGCTTAACCCTGGGATTGTTCAGTCTCCATTCACCAGAATGGGAAATACAGGCCACCACCATTTTCGCCTGGCATTTTTTATGTGGGAACTGGGATCTGAACTCAGGCTCTTCTGCTTGCAAAGCAAACTCTTAACCCCTGAGCCATCTCTCCAGCCCAAAAATAATTTTTAAAGTTAAAGTTTTTATCTGTATGATTGACATTTAGAAAGAGCACATTTATTTCCTAAACTGACCTTCTAACAATGAAACCATAGGGGAGAAGATTAAAACATCCACTTTACAGATGGAGGAAGCTGAGCTGCAAATGTAGACACCCATTCAGGTCTTTCTTTTGAACAATGAACCCAGGTTTTCTGGCCTTCTTTCAGCTGACTTCATTCTATAACATTGCTCATGGTCCATGCATCTGTGCAAGGGTAAAACCAGCCTCCTTTGCCAGGGTTTGGGGTGGATACAGCACATTCAATGATAAGGAAGACAAGCTTTGATCCTCTGGGGAGGATCGGTACATACTAGTCACTATTAGTATATATTGACTAAATTCACAGTTGTGCCGTGTGACAGGGTAAACACAGAATCTATACCACAATTTGTTATATTGCAGAAAAATTAGGACATTGCTGAAAACCAAATAGTAGGGCTGTCTAATTTCTGGCTTTCCTGGTTAGTTTCAGGTTTCAGATGTGCCCCAGAGGGGTCTGTGGTCTTACACCGCTTGTCTAAATTTTCTGTGCATTCATTTCCCCTTCCCTCCCTTTCTTGCTCCTTCCTCCCTCTTTCCGTTTTATGAAATGGGATCATTGTATTTCCTACTTCATGGTGTTGTCAAGATGACTCCATGAATTAGTACATTAAATGCTCAATAGAGTGCCTGGCATATGGTTAAGTACTCTATTTTATGTGCACCAAAAATAATTACATAAAAATATTTGGTTGTCACATGCTGTATGGGCTATCAGTATTCACTTGATTCTTGTGTGAAATGTTCAGAGAGTATGAGTACCACCAGCACTAATCTTCTATCTGTTCAGCTGTTTTTTCAAGTTCTTCCCATTGTCTTATATCTTTTCTTTTTTTAGGTCAAATCTTTGCCCTGCCCGTGACCATCTAGGAAAGCAGGGGTTTGGTGCAGCTTAACAAAATACCCCATGGATATTATAATCTACCTCTGAATTTCCAAAGCTGTTATTACCATTGGTTTAATAAAGATGACTCGCAGTGAATAACCTTGTAAAACAGATGCTCCTTGTGTAGTCATTCGGAATCTCCTAAAGTCTACAAGAATATCTCAGCAGAGTATCAGCCAGGTTTCAAATATCTCTAAAATTTTCTAATTCCCTTTTCCTTTTAAGTAAATGAAGCAGTGGCTCAGCCTCTGAGCCTGTATCATATTTCAGTGATCTCTGTTTCAGTCCAGTTGTAGTCATACAAAATACCACAGATCAGGTAATTTTTAAATGATAGAGGCGTCTTTAGATCATTTCTGGAAGATGGAAGTCCTAAAGCATGTTTCTCGTGGAGATCCCGTGCTCATCACAACATGGAGAAAACCAAAAGGACAGGGGGCAAATAAGGGAGAGGCAAAAAATGAGGCCCAGCCTCCTTTCAAAATGAGCTGCTCTCTCAGTAGCTACTTCAGACCAGAGAGAATCAATGTAGTCCCCCAAGAGGAATTAGTCTCTCTCAATAACCTAGACCTGAATACCCCACATTCCAATACTGCCACAGAGTCTATCAGATTTCAATAAGAGTTTCAGAGGAAACAAACCACACAGAAGTCATATTGATCTCTAATAACAGTCCCTTGATCGTGTATGACTATTTTTTATTTAAAGTACTGGTTTAACTTAAGAAAATAAAGGCTGAAAAAATAAAGGCTGTGTGTTTTTATTTTAACCTAGCATATGAGCTAATTAAAGTAAATGAGCTAATTAAAGTAAAACTATAAAATATATTGTCTGGTCAAAAATGATGGAGGAGGAAGAAGGGTGAAAAGTCACTGTACTAACTTGTGTCTTTCACCTTGACACATCTGCCTCCAAGGTCAACCAGTTGCTTCCTTACTCATAGAAGGAGCGCCACACTTTTAGAGAAGAAAAGACTTGGTTTTAAGAATTAAACAGACTTGATCTTCAGTGGTTTCTCTAATTACTTGCGACTTCACCTTGAATAAATTATTAACCTCTTCAAGGTGTTTTTACTGTTTGGGAGGGTAAAGGCACAGTGTGAGTTTCTATATCCAAACCATCATTGCTGACTCGACTGAGCTGGGGGGGGGGGCGTTGCTGGATAGAAAGCTGGATCTGTCAACTATTGCCTCATGTGAATTCCTTCCAGAGACAAGAAAACCAGAGGGCATGGTGAGCTATGGGGGAGACTGTCATATGAATCAGAATCTCCATGTACAAATCCGGGCTTCTCTCCCAAGAAACACAAACAGGTCTAAACCAGGCTTGAGTCAGTATTAATGATCTATCCTCACCCTACAATTGCTGCCATCTTGGAAAGCCAACCAGATGAGGTGACAGAGTCTACTCATGCACTTAACTAGGAAGAGATCAGTGACCTGTGGCCAATAGGGAGCTTCTGGCAAGCAGCAGACTGCAGAAAATAGCTGGAGCCATTTCAGGCTCGTTATACCATCTGCTGCCCCGTCTAGACTTGGTCAGCTGGAGAGGACTCCTAGGTTATTGGCACCAAGGGGACCTTTTAGGGAGTTATTTTCCTGCTATTACACCATCCCTGTTCTGTGGGAAGGACCTCCACGATGTGATGCTTGTTTGGTACTTGAGTCAGACGTGGGCTTGTTTCTGTATTACAAATTGGGGCCCATCGCAATGATTCCCCTCAAATTTCTCAGTTTGTCACAATACCATACCACCCAGCTACTGGATCTGTTTTGACCTGTTCTGATAGTCCTATCACTACTTTGAGTGACAGAAGAGAAACAGAGGTATTGTTCTCAGTCACCTTGAAGCAAACTGTCTCTGTCCTGACCCAGAGTAGGCTTGCCTCTCATCTTTATGCACACTTTATTTCTTCCCAACTTTTCTCACTCACTCACTCACTCATTTACTCATTTATTCATTCATTCATTCATTCAACATCCTAGTTATCTCCTGTTTACTAGGCTCTGCTAAGTGCTAAGGATAGAGTTGTAAAGAGGACAGACAAGATGCCTGCAGTCATGAAAAGCCCATTTTAGTATAAAGTGTCGGAAGCACGTAAACGTTAATATCACTTCTGGCAGTGATAGAAGAGGTGTAGGAACAGAGAATACACTGGGCCTGTCGGCCTAGACCACCTCAGTGATCCTTAGCAGTGATCCTTAGCAATGTTCTTGCCAAGTTGTAAGTCCTTGGATAAGTCATAATGGTGGTAGAATGGGTCTTGACTTGAAAAGTAAGAATTATAATATCACTCTTCTGATATGCATTTGAGATGAGCCTTTTTTTCAGCTTATTTGTAGATGGTTGTATGTAAGTGTGTGTGTGTGTGTGTGTGTGTGCCAGAGGGCTCTGTGTGAGCCGGCGGAGGTCCAAGGGTGACTTTGAGAATCATCCTAGTTTGTTCTACTTCCTTATAGCTTTGCTTTGAGGATTTTCCAGATTCTGCCTTCCAGGGCCAGGAGTATAGGCTGCCACCATTTCCATCTGGCATTTTTACATGAGATCTGGGATCTGAACTCAGATTCTTCTGTTTGGGAGGCAAAGGCTTAACCCCTGAGCCATCTCTCCAGCCCTTTGAAATAAGTCTTAAACAATGAGAGTCACACGAAAAACTTGAAGCTGAATTTCTTTAATCAGAGGTGAAATAAGCACGGATGTCTTCCAGTGGAAGTAAGTCAAAAGCTGGTAAAACAAGGTGATAAAGATAGGACCAAGTTCATTCAGAGGCCTCAACTCATGGTGAACTTAGAGACCAGGCTGAGAATTTGGAATTCTTTCTAAGTTTAGGTTTCAACTTCTGAGAGTTAAAACTAATCCCTGACTTGTTACTTCCTGAAATCTTGACCATGTTTCAAATGTAGCTTTCTTTATCTGTTCTGACTGTGAGATCAGGGATTGCACTCCATCATCTGTAGAATAACCTAGCAGCATCCATGGCACAAAAAACAATATATGTCCTTTGAAGAGTGCATAGATGCGTGGATGGACAGATGGACATTTGGACTGGAGGGTGATTGGATAATGGATAGATAAGTGGATCACAGATGAGATGGGTGAGTGGCGGGTGAAATCGAATCACTTTGAGACTTGAAGTTGGATTTGCTCATTGGAAAAGGGAATCATGGGTAATTTTCCATTTGGAACTAAAAGTTCTCCAGAAAGTGCCAGTGAAGATGGGAAGACAGCAAGGGAAAAGGTTGGGAAAGAATGTCATGTTTTTGACAGATGTCAGACTTCTCTTTCTTAGTTCTAACGCTAGTGATTATTATGTGAACTTGGGAAAATTATTCAAGAAAAATCACAGTGTTTCACTTAGCCAGATGTTTGACTTCTAGCAACTCTGATTTCTATAACTTTGTAAAAACAACAACAAACCCAGTAAAAAAAGGATCCATTCTGAAAAAAAAAACAAAAAAACAAAAACAGAAGTCAGGGAAAAACTGCCTTAACTAGAAGTAGTGATGACAAAATCCTCAGACCATTTATCTCCTCTTCCTCTCATCCTTCTTCACATATTCACCAGGCATCAAGCACAGAGCTGATGTCAGAGATTATGATGGTTAGTTCGGCTGTCATCTTGACACTTGAGATCTGCATCTCTGGCCATGCTTATGAAAAATTACTTAGTTAATACAGACTTATGAGCAAACCTGAAGGACATTGTCTTAGTTGTATAGTTGATATGGGAAAACCCAGCCATAGTGGATGGGGCTCTTTCTTGGGCAGATGAATAAAGACAGAAAATTAGATTATATTTGGCAAGTCAGAGAGCCAGAAAAGCAGTATGTAGCATTAGTCTCCCTTTTACACCTTTGCTTTTGACTTTTTTAAATACATTTTTTATTATTTCCGCTCATACAAACTTAATAGGTAGACCAGTTTCCTCCCTCCCTCCTCCTCCCCCCAAACCCTCTGCTCCTCCTCCCTCCCCTCCCCATCCCCCAGTGCCTCCCCCCCAATTCCCAGAGAGTCCTTTATTGTGTATGCCTAACTCTCCTCTGGGTCCTCTTCTCCCATGACGTACAAGGACCCAGTGGCATTTCCCTGAACCCTTTCTCATGTTCCCCTTAAGCATAGGAACACTATTGTGGCTGTCAATCCCTTGCCTCCAAGGATCTTGGTGCCTTTAGCTGATGCTAGACTTTGTGAAGTCAATAGTGTGTTGGACATTGTGCAGAGCATGCAAAGTCCTATTATGATTGCTTTGGCCCTAACTAGTGTGGAGAATCTTGCAAATCATTGCTCCTCCCATCCTTTTGCTCTTACAATCTTACTGCCCCCTCTTCCACAAATTTCGCTGAGCTTCAGGATGGGGAGAGATTAGTCTGGCCTAGTTCTATGTGGTTGATATAGAGTCTCTGAAGTTCTGGATTGTGGTTTGTTGATTTTCTTTTGCAGTTTTGCTGCTCCTGCAATGCCCTTCACTCCATCCTGCTGGGCACTGTATGTCACCCCCTGGTCAGAGACAAAAAGCTGTTAAACTGGAGTCTTGTTATAATAGCACATTCAAGGGTAGATGTAATAAAAGTAGGAAACCTCAGTAAGGGAGGGGTCAATCACCCATTTGCAAAATGATTACTTTTTATCTGCCAGACTATATGCCCTCCCCTTCTGGCTTTTGACTTTGGACGTGGTATGGTTAGTGCCCTGGCTCCTGCTGGTAACTCTCCTTTCATGATGGATTGTAACCTGAAATTGTAAGTTGGCCTCAAAATCCCCTCGTGGCCCTAAACTGTTTGGGTCAGGTATTTATTCCAACAATGGTGAGGACTAGATGTTTCCATCTTCCTAGGAGTTCACATTCTCTTTCATTCCTGCCTTCCCACCCTTCTCTTGCTCCATCCCCTTTGCTTGTTGCAGTAGAAGCCATTAGCCAAAGTTTCAGAATTCAAATTCCACTTATATCAATGAATCATCTCTCTCTTCTTCAAACTGTTCAAGCTCTCAGTCAAAATCTCACCCTGGCATCAAAAGCCATTATGAAAGCACAAAAGCCAACACCGGAAGCCCGGGATGGAGTTGTGGCTCTGAAATCTGACCCATGTGCCCTTGGGAAGGTCTCAGGCTTTCTCTGGGCCTCTGTCTTTTCATTGGTAAGGACAGTACTGTCTGCACTACCCTGGCAGCATTTTTCACTGCTCTAACCCAGCTCCTGTCCCCTGCCCCCATGCTGGGGCCTTTGATATACTCAGCAGAAGCCACACCTGCTGGGAAAAAGCTTTAGAGATTTTAAAACAACAACAAAATAAACAAAAAACAGGCCTTTTTCATTTCTCTGATGAAGACACCAGCTTTCAAGCTGGGAAGAAGGATGGCGTGCAATTTGATGGGATTGTGAGCATTAAAGGCAGATGAGCCAGGCTGGAAACAATCTATCAGGTCAAATCTAAGTTTATCTGAGCTGATGTTTCCAAACTCTGGTAATTGCTCCCAGCACAACCACCGGCTCCTCAGTCTAAGTCTGCAAAACGCAGCCACTGCAGGGGCCTCCAGCAGAGGGTCCAGCAGATGGCTTTGTCTTTATTGCTGTTGGGGCCAGGGCAGGGTGCTGAGCCCGCTTTAAATCTTACAGCTGGATCTGACCTTGCAGAAAGTACACTTACTCCAGACTTGGGACCTCCTTGTGCAAGGCCTGGCTCTACCCTAGGCGTTTAGGGCTAGCCCAGTTGGACATGATGGTTTGGGGTATAGGCTTTCAGAAGACCTCAGTCATAAAGAGGGGCAGATAAAGGGTTGGGGTGTGCACAGCGAGGTGCAATCTAGAGTCGTTAAAATAAAATGAAAATTGACAGGCAAAGGACATAAAAACATCTTTTCTAAAAAGGCAGGAGGCTGTCAGGAGAGAAAGACATGCACAATTTGAACCACTGCCCAGAGGATGAAACTTGGTCATCTCTGTACTCGGCAAACAGGTAACGACAGGAGTGGGTCATCTGACTGTCCCACTGTGCCCAGGCTCAAGGTGCACATCAAGAGGTCATCAGACTCTACTGTAAAACCAGCTTCATTTTGGTTGTCTATTTTGTGACCATTTCCTATCAGTCATATAGCCCCGGTTGTTTTTCCACATCCAGTATGGTTAAAACCACCATTTCCTCAGCTAAACTGGTATCTTGCAAATTGCATTTCCTAAGACTCCTGAATAAGTTCCTGTGTTACTTTTGCCTTTCTTCATTTGGATTGATTGACAGACCGAGGGTACAGAATCTAGAGATGGAAACACATGATGGCATAGAGACCCTGACCACAGTTACTTCTCTGACCTGGAAAAAGTACCAAGTTAATGCAATTGCAGAAGGATAATATGACTCGCTGTCTGCATCAGGATTTTATGCTTTTTACAAGGGAATTTGGGTAGAGAAATGTATCCTAAATAAACACACAGCCAGATTCTTGGTAATCCCTTTGGCAGAGGCCATCTCGAGCCCCTTAGTACGCAAAGGAAAAGTATACTCTTCACCAAGCACAGCAGAAGGGCTTCTGTTTGAGAAGTGTTTCTCGTCCTGGGTCATGATGGTTTTTGTACTCCTGTGGATGTTCCAAGCCTACTCCCTTGGCTGAGAGACAAATGTGACGGGCATCCCTCCTTCCATCTTTTCCACTTATACTTGCTCTAGATTTTACTGAGGGACTTTGTGACACTCATCTGTCTCTTCCGATGTAGGAATAGGAAAAAGGGTATTTTGTGCATAGTGACCTAAACTGTCCCTGGGCTCCAGGCAGCAACTATGTGTAAAAATAATTGTGTTTGCACTAAGGTTTAGACGCGATGTAATTTTATATCTTTCTCTTTACAATTAAAAGAAAGGCTTTTCATATGCACCGCCCATAGTGTACAGGTGGCATGAAATGGAAGGAATCTAATTTAAGTCTTCACGGCAAAGCAACAAGAGAGACTATAGTCTTGAAAACCATGGACCTTCATTCAAAGACACAAACAACTCGAAAAGGCAAAAATAAAATAAATGGGTTGAAAAAAACAGAAAATCTGTTTGGAATATCAAGAGGCAATGCCAGGGGAAAGAGGACACATTTTCTGTATAAATAATATATTGCATAGAGGAATTTGGAAGAAAAACTAAATCCTGACCCACAGACAGCGATACCAGATACCTCTGAGGACAGAAAGCAAATTTCTCCAAACTGAAGAAGGTTGAATGGGCAGACCAGTGATGACAAGTCAGAGGACGTGGCAGGAGATTGTGCAGAATTGGGACGACCTCCAGGACTTGGGGATACCAGTCAGACCCTGCCGTGGTTACCCTAACACTTGTCTCTACTTCTGACAGTCAAGGACACTACATCTGTTGTGTGAATGCTTTTTCCTGGGGAAAAACACACAACTGTTTTTCCAACCCATATGAGAGTCTGTTAACAAGTCCAATTTAATGAATCAGTGAGTTTGTTGGGGTGACTTATAGGAGTAGGGGTGAGGGTTACTTATAGGATCAGAGATGATTGGAAGGTAACCACATCACCAAAAAGCTCACCCCAGCATGACTGAAGGCTTCCTCAAGGCTGCGTAAATGGAATTAATTTCCATTCAACTAACCTTCCCCAGTCTATGTACTGTAGTGCCCCCAGACCTCAAGACCCCGAGGCACATGTCATTAGGGCAGAATCGCATACTAATGGTTGTGAGGTGCCCTAGGCAAGGCCGGAATCCTAGGTGAGATTCCAATAACCCTGTCCACCTGCTCTGTCTCTGAAGGAGCATCATTGAACAGTAGGTTCCATCTTGATGGTCTCAGACCAAGATGGCGACTGTTCAGAGGAAAACTTCATAATACATCATCACCTCCCACAAGCTAATATCACCCACAAACTTGGAAGCCTAGTGAAAGATGAGGGGGAAGTTCTGAAATTAATGGAGAAGTTCACCTAAATGAGATTAAAATTATAAAAGGAGCAGGTAAACCCTATAGAATCAGTGAGATTCCATTTTCTGGGCCAGGGAGAAGTTAGGATTTAAATACCTAAGCCAAGTTATTGATGGAATTTTACCTTTCTGTCTCGAATTTTTTTTGGCTGTGATCTTTTTTCCCATCTTGATGCCACTGCTAGAAAAGCCAGGCTCCACTAGGCTATAGGGATGTATATGGATCATAACTCTGGGATGCTATGACCATCTTCAGGAGAAATTGATTAAGGAGATTAGACAGAACTGAGGATGTTTTTGCAATCAAAGTTGTGCTTTCATTATTTCCTTTTAATGCCTGCTTTTTCTTCATGATCAGATGAATATTACTATCAGTTTCTGGCATTTATGGGGAATTTATGGTCTTCTAGTCTTTGTGTTAAGAACTGTCTCAGGTTTTATTTAGGCTTCATGATACCTGATTAAAGTGGATGTTATCTATGATTTTATAAGTGGGTGAACAGGGATCCTAGAAATCAAGTTTTTTTTTTTTAATTATTCCACTGGTGTGTGACCAATGTAGCTTTTAAGCTCTTTCTAGCACTGCATCCCTTGCAAACATGAAATAGTGTTACAAATTAAACTGAAGATCATGAACACTGAGCAGAATTGCCTGTAGGACCTTCTCTGATTCCTTTCAGTGTTTATAAATTTAATAAAATATTGCCATTTACTTTGGCAACCATCTTGTTTGTTCTCATGCTTAAGGGTTTCTACTTTAGGGTTTGAATGGGAAAACTATCAATCAAGGACAAAAGTTCATCAGGTTCCCAGATGATCTGTTCATTCAGAACCTCACACAGCAGTAGCACCAAGATCTGCTCCCATCCCAGAAGGCTGTGCCCCAGGAAAGGCACCTCACCTCTTACTTAGGTTCAATTTTTGCAGTGGAAATATGTGTGAGAGAGATTTTGCAAGCAGCAAATAAATATTATAGATCTGGGAACCCATTCTAGATTTAGTGGAGCCAAAGCCTACAGGGAGGTGCCGTGAAATACCAGCTGGGTGGCACCTGGAGTCTTGGGGGCAAGTTGGAAGCATGTTCAAATTCTCCCTTGAGGAGAGAGATGAGACCCAGTCTTGGCTAACTTATTGTAAAACAGCAGAGTTGCACAGGTCATTCATAGATAATGCGGCCCATCTCTTCAAAGTCCACAGGCTCTGCAGGTGTTGGTTCAGATGCAACACGGAGAAAGAAAGGATTATTCAGCCTCCACTTCTATCCATCTCCTGGTATTAGAAAAGTTGATGTGCAGCCTTAGGCAACATCTCCAACCCAGTCCTTGCTCACTAAAGTGATTTCAGTTCAAGTCAGAAGACCCATTCATTTTCATCTCTGGAACAGCGCCTGCTCCAAATCCAGCCATTTGTCCATGTGCTCCTAGCTTCTAAACTCAACACAGGCATGCAGATGCAGTTATTGGTGAATGAAAGAGGCCTGGTAGAGAGTAAGACAATCAGGAAGGAAGTCATGTCCCCTTCTCTCTCCTCCCCGATAACCCTGATGTGGTGGTTTGAATATAAAGCATCCCCCATTGACTCCTGTGTTTGAAAAATGGTTTTCCAGCTGCTCGTGTTGCCTAGAAGGGTAGAGCCTCTCTTAGGAGGTGGGGCATCACTGAAAGAGGTGGGCTATTGGAAATCTTGCTTCCTGTCTTCTGCTGACTTTTTGACTTCAGGCACAATGTAACTAGCTGCTTCATGAGCTCCTGCTGCCATACTTCCCTGCCATGATGATCCGGGTCCCTTCCTAAACTGCAAGCCAAAACAAACCCTTCCATCCTTACTTACCAGGGATAATTAACTATCCCCTGGTGGGCATCTTAGCCCCTCAGTCCACACTTCATGCTGCCTTGTTTCAGTAAGGACACAAAAGACAGAAGCTGATTCTGGGATTCCAGGACACTGCTGAATTCCCACTGCTACCTCAAGCCATTGATGTACCACACCACAGTCCCCTTAGTGGCAAGGAGCTGTTGGAACAGACAACCATGCTTTCCCACAGGGAGCCCCCTTCTTGTCACTAGGGATCATTGATTGATGTGTTGGAACATTTTTCCTAATGCAGTTGTGACTCTATGTGATTTTTAGTTCCAAGCACACTGAATTAGGTGTGGGGTCTACTGCTAAGCAGAGCACATGGCAGCAGCCTTTCCATTACTCTGGCTTTGCTTTATGTATTCTTAGGCTCATTGACATTTGTCTGTTTTCACTCAACATAATGTTTTTGAGATATATAGAGTGTGGTATTTTTGTCACATTCAGTTGTATGAACACACTGTAAACCATTCACCCATTTTCATGCTAATAAATGTATTTTTCTGCTTCGGGGCTATTCTGAACAAGATGGATGTGAATACTCTTGTATATTATAGAGATATGCTTTTCTTTCACATGGGTTTATAATTAGGAATAGAATTACTGGGTGGTGTGATAAAAAATAAGAGAAAGAGAGTTTATTTTTTGGCTCATGGCTCTAAAGCAGATAGAGGCCTTCATGGAGGGAAACACAAACAGTAGGCAGAAAAGGCAGGGCAGCAGAAGCAGGAGACTGGGGGTAGCCTTGTAGCCATGCACAGGGGAGAGACAGAAAGAGAGAGAGAGAGAGAGAGCAAAAGACATGGAAACAGGCCCAGGTTACCCAACCTCAAGGCCCCCCCCCCGTGATTTCCCCTAGGAAGGCTCTATTCTCTAGAGGTTCCTTAGCCTTCCCAAACAACACCACCAGCTGACGGTCATGTGTTCAAATGCATGAGCCTGCGGGAGACATGTTTTATTTACACCACTATACTGAGACATAAGTTGGTTGTATGCTTAATGTTAATAAGCACGTTTTATGCTAAACTTACCTTCAGTACTGTTGTTTCTGTGGCTTCTATAGGAAAGAACTTATTCTTTCTAGCCCCCTGGAGGTATGATAATTCGAGTCTGTAAAGCATCTAACAATGGTCAGATTAGTAAGCGAAGGCGATTATAAATTTAGTGACATGCACACATGTGAGAGGCACACAAAAATATGAGATTCAAAAGAGGGTCAGATCATTGAACCTTAAGTGCCAGCTACATTGGAAGAAGAGAGGAGGGAACTATAGTCAATTTTAGAGAAGAGTAAATGATTTTTAAGATGGATGGATCTGAAGGAGAGAGAAACAATGGTCTATTTGGGGATATTCACCTGGGACCTGGGCATGACAACAGCTCTTAGACTTTCTCTCTGCAACTCAGGTCCCCCAGACACTGTGAACTTCAGGTAGGTCGAAGAACTTCAAGTGCTTCAGGAGGGAAGGAGAGAGGAGGCAGAGCAGGAGACAGGAAAGTGTTCTCCTTTAGTTCAAAGCATTAAATATTGTCAATGTCACACTTTGTGAGTATTGTTTTTAACCCCCAATACCTAGAAGGAAGAGCTCTCAAGATACTAACATCATTTTGCGAAGTTTTTCATCTTTTAAAAATGAGTACTGTTCACAGTTTGCATGTTGCCAATAAGTTTATGAGCAAGCAGCTTAGGGAACAAGGGTTTTATTCTGGTTTATGATTATCTGGTTAATTCTTGATCCAGCTTGGCAGGAGAGTCCACACCAACATGAAGTGCCAAGGGAGCCGGTCACACCACATTCATTACTAAAAGAGAGGCAAATCTCATTTGCCAGACTGTAAATCTGGCCAAAGTATAAAGAATTCCAGCTCATTGAACCAGCCTCCTCCATCTTATCCTCGTGCCCAGGGAATGGTCCCGCACACTATGGGCTGGATCTTCCCATATTAACTAGACAATCTCCTTCAGGCTTACTCTGGACTTCCCTCGACTACTGATTCTTCACAGCTGTGCCTAAAGTCTAGCCCTAATTGTCAAGTGGACACCTGTATCTAACTATCGCAAGTACCATAAATGTCAGGTGCTCTCTTAATTTTAGAAAATATTTTGCTGAAGATACTTAGTTGTGTTTTGGAGGCTATCACTACTTAAAGAGATATGATATATATATATATATATCTTCACCAACAGCTCCCTTGGTTTTTCTGCCCGCTCCCCCTTCCCCCGAGCGCTGCTCCGGCTGCACCGCGCTCGCTCCGAGCTCCCAGGCCAGCGCCGCCGTCGCCTCTCTCCTGCCGTCATCATGATCATCTACCAGGACCTCATCAGCCATGATGAGCTGTCCGACATCTACAAGATCCGGGAGATCGCGGACGGACTGTGCCTCGAGGCGGAGGGCAAGATGGATCAGTAGGACAGAGGGTAACAATCGATGACTCGCTCATCGGTGGAAATGCTTCCGCTGAAGGCCCAGGGGATGAAGGGACTGGAGGCACAGAAGTCACCGGTGTTTTGTCATGAACCATTGCCTGCAGGAAACCAGCATCAAGAAAGAGGCCTTACAAGAAGTACATTAAGGATTCCATGAAGTCACTCAAAGGCAAACTGGAAGAACAGAAACCAGAAAGGGAAAGCCTTGTATGAGCGGGCTGCAGAACAAATCAAGCACATCCTTGCTAATTTCAATAACTACCAATTTTTTATTGGCAAAACATGAATCCAGATGGCATGGTTGCTCTCCTGGACTACCATGAGGACGGCGTGACATCATTTATGATTTTCTTTAGAAATGGAAAAATGTTAACAATTGGGAAATACTTGATTGGTCACCTGTCACCACCACTGGCTGCTGCTTGTCGTCCGTAGCAACACCAGGACTTGAGACAACTGGGACTGATGTCATCTTGAGCTTTTATTTTGAACGTGATTTATCAAGAGTGGAGGCATTGTTTTTAAGAAAAAATGTCATGTAGGTTGTCTAAAAATAGTGACACATGTTTACCATCTCAGCATTCCTATGGTCAGATGGGAGGTGGAGACTGGATGTTCATGGACCAGTGAACCTGGACAAAGCAGCAGAGTCTCAGAATAAAGAGAGACTCTGCTTCAAAACAAGGTAGAAAGCAAGAACCAGCTCCTGAAAGTTGTCTTCTCATCTCCACTTGCGCGCCATGGTACATGCGCCCGCACTCATTCCCTCCTTCCACACACTCATAAACACAAAAAAGCAGATCGCTCTCATTAAGGGCGTGTGCAGTTGGTGTGCTGAACATGAACTTCACAGACGACTACATGCTCACTAAAATTATAATTAGAAAGTTGTAATAACTTGGAAAATGGCATATACTGCTAAGCATCAAGACTGCTTAATTATCCCCATGTAAACGATGCTTATGAATATGGAGAAAGCAGTAAAGTAGAAACGAGTGATGTGCTCTCGTGCTGCAATCTTAGTGACTTTAATTGTCCATTTCCTTATGCATTTTTCAGGGGTCAGGAGCAGATCTCCAGTAGTTTTTTTTCTGTGTACATAAGTGTGTGTGTGTGGGGGGGTGTATGTATGTGCTCATGTGTGTGCGTGTACAAGAGGGTACTTGAGCACGTGTGCCTATGGAGGCCCAAGGGTGACATCGGGAATTATCCTGGATTACTCTACCTCCTTATCACTTTGCTATGGGGTTTCCCATGTTTTCCTGGCATTTTTTATGTGGGATCTGGAGATCTGAACCTTGGTCCGTCTCCTGCTTGTGAGGCAAAGGCTTTAACTCCTTAGCTATCTCGCCAATCCTTCAATAGCTTTGTAAAGTAACAAAGTTTGGAAAGGTGATTAGTGCCCCTGTTGATCTTGTCATAGACTTTGCAATGTGGGAGATGGGATGGTTTGCTTGTGTGCTACTTTCTGCCCTAAAATCGGTTGAATAGTGTGCTCAAGCCAGGGATATTTGGATTCAATATGCTACACAGGTTAAAAAAGATGCCAGCTCTTGGCATCTTCAAGCCCTTTCTGCCGGAATAAGGTAGAAGAAGAAGGACTTGTGGAAGAGGGTTGCGAACGCTGGAGGAAATGCAATTCAAAAGCAAGCAACTTGCTCTTCCGGTTTTAGTAGCAACAGCAACAGCTTTGTCAATTCAAGACTACTCAGTATGGCTTCCCTACATCACTGAAGCACAGGAAGCTGCCTATCCAGCTGCCAAGGAAACTGCTGTCGTTTCTCCTTTAATTGGCCCCAACCTGGCTAACACAGATGTGGAGTGCCTCCATCTAGCATCCCTTGGCGCAGAGACCAGGCACAGCCAGTACAACCCAGCAGGGTCCCCAGCATGGGAGCAGTTCAAACAGGGGCGCCCAGCTGCCATGCAGATCAAAGAGATAAGCAACTCAGTTCTGAATGAATTATGGGCCCCAGCAGGTTGCGAGGCACTCTCATTTTTCTTACAGAAAGCAACCTTGGCAAGGTCTCCAGAGGGGCTGGAGGGTATGGAAAATTCAAGACCTCTAAGCACTGAGTTTCTTTGGCTAACTTACCTGAGAGGAGTTGGAGAGAACACCCAGGCGTTTTCAATAGGTTGTTCAGTCCTTAGGCCCAGCCTGTGCTTTAAAAAGAGAGTCCATTAAGATGACTGGATGGCTCCCGTGACTGGTTTCTGCTTCCTGCTTGTTTCCTGGAGCTTTCTCCAGGTGGTGCTCCTCAGGCTCAGCTCTCCAGAGTGTTTGTGGACCACCTCTGAAGTCCTGCTGCCCTGAGCTTCTCACTATTGTGTTTCTTGTGTTGTGGCAGCTTGGGAGTTCCACGCAGAAAGCTGCTGCTTTGCCTGGGGCTGTCTCCTGGTTCAGTCCTTGCTGTATAGCCCAAAGGCCATCAGTCACCTCACCGTGTCCTTGGTCCGCACTGCATGCGTTCTAAGCCTGCCAGCAAAGCTGGCCTTGGTAATGGCTCTTCAGACACAGGGAGCATGCATCCTGCCTTCCAACCCTGTGCTTCCCTTTGTCATTTATTTATTTATTTATTTATTTATTTATTTATTTATTTATTTATTTATAGTAATGCTATCTTAAGTTTTTTTAATTTTTTATTATTATTTACTCAATTGTGCGTGTATGCGCATGTGTATGTATGTGTGTGTGTGTGTGTGTGTGTGTGTGTGTGTGTATAGAACCACGGGCAAATTCGGGAACAACCATGGACACCTCCACTCAAATCACCTCCACTGTGTCTTGGATGAGATTTCTGTGGTTTTTACATCCGGTTCTCCTTTCTTGTAGACAGGACAGGTCCTAGACACCTAGACTGGTCCGCAGCCTGAATTCTGTCAAGGACTGACTTTCACGAAGGCCATTCTGACTCCTAGACTCTGCTGTGGTTTAAATATGGTTTGTCCCTTCTGAAACTCATGCTGGAATTTAGTCTTTATTTTAGTTACTTTTCCTCTTGCTGTCTCAAGACCTGTCCCCTATAACGTCCCTTCACTAGCAAAGCTCCGTCTCTCAAAGGTGCCATGACCTTCCCAAACAAACATTAGCATCAGCTAAGGATGCAAACCCACAAGCCCATGAGGGGCAACTCACATTCAAACCATGATAGACCCCACTGTGAAACATTAGCTAGGTAGAACCTTTAATGCCACAGTGGTGTTTAGAAATGGAGTGGTTTGGAGTAGACAAGGTCATCAGTATGGGAACCCTCCAAGGACTGAATTCTATTAGCTTTATTAGAAAATAGAGAAAGACCAGGGGACACACATGCATGTTCCTTACCTCTCACCATGTAGCACCATGTTGTCCCCTTTCTTAAGACCTTGCCAGTAAGAAAACCACAACCAGATGTAGACCTTGACCTTGGTCAGATCTAGGAGTCAAAATATACTTTTCTATAGTATGAGAACCAGCATGTGGACCAAGACAGATTATCCCAAGCAACCACAATGCTTGGCGGTTCAGCCACAACTCTCTCTCTGTGTTCTTGAGTTTCCTCCAAGAGTAGATACTGAACAAGAGAGGGAGTGAGATACACTGTACCATCAAACCAACCACTCTCTGTTCTCATTGGTGCTCCACTGGACATCACCAAGTACAACATCTCTGAGTGTGCCCTGGACTTAGCATCAACTTTCAGCTTGTTTTTGCCTGAGGCCAGGGACAGTCCATGTTCATTTCCTCAGCCTGCGATGAGACATCATCTGTATTAGATGGTGTCCTTGTATGTATAACATATACCCAAGGGCCCTTTTAAACAAATATTGTAAGACATATAGACCCTGAAATAATGTCCATGAATCCAGCCTGGTCTTCATAGTGAATTTGAGGCTAGTCTTGCCTAGAAGATGAGCTGTTATCTTGAAAGAAAAACACATGAAAATAACACCAATAACAAAGTTCTAAAAAGGCAGAGGTCCAGAGAGCAAAGGACAGCCACAGCCATGAAAGAACATCAATGCATTGGTGATAAGGAATCTGGATGGAGGGAGGCAGCCCGGGCAGTGAGACAAGTAGGCTTGAGGCAGTTCAGGCCCCAGTGAGGACTGAAGGTCAGAAGCTGCACCCCTTGCTCTTTTCATCTGAACTGTGGATTACTAAGCAGAAGTGAATATCACCAATGCTCCAGGCCATGAATCATCATGTGGCAGTTCACCTGCATGGTTGCTGATAAATAACCATCACACAGCTTAAGGGAACAAGGAGTTTACTTTCTTACTTCAGTCCAGTTGCAGTTGTCAGTCCAACTTGACAGGAGAGTATGCACCAACACTAGGGCCGAGGGAACTGGCCCCACCATGACCATATAACGGCTGAGAGATGGACAATCCTTACTTGCCAGACCAGCATGTCTGGCCAAGTGAACAGAATGATGCCGACTCTCTCAACCAGCTCTCTATGATTTATTCCAGGGCCTAATGCCACCCACCATGGGCTGGACCTTCCCCATGAGTTAAACAATCTCCTGTAGGTCTGCTTTGGGCCTAACTCAACCAAATGTGCCTAAAGCTCAAACTCTCAAATTGACACCTGTGCCTAACTATGAAAGGCCCTTATTGCATTTCTTTTGCAGGCAAGAAAATAAAAACACTGTGGATTTTCTTTGTGTCTGCCAACACTTGTCTTTCTAAGGAGCATCTGGGCTTCTGGAAAGGACTGCATTAGCCTTCTACATTCTCATCATCCTGTCTTCAAATGCCTCATTTCTCTTGGTCATCTTCTGTTTGCTTCATGGGAAAGGTGCAACACTTGGACATTTTTCTCGTGAGGATCTCTGCACACAAAATTCTAAAGGTCACAGAAATCTCGTGTAATATAATTTCCAATGTATTGGTGAGATTTTACAAAGATTTTATTTTTGAAAATATAGAAAAAATGTCTTTGATCTCCTAAGCTGGAAGGCCATTTCAAATATTTATTTACATGTGTGCATGTATTCATAGGTGTTGGCCTACTCGATGTTCAGGTTTTTATGTTGAGCTACAGACATCCAATCAGGTTTGTCCATGTGTAGAAATAGATGGGCTGGTGAGATGGTTCAGGGGTTAAAGCCTTTGCCTCACAAGCCAAAGGACCTGAGTCTAGATCCCCAGATCCCACATAAAAATGCAGGGAAGATATGGCAACAAACTGCAGTTTAGAGCTTTAGAAACCCCTGAGCAAAGCAAGAAGGAGATAGTGCAATCCAATGATTTTTTATGTCTCCCTTGGGCCTTCACAGTATTTGCATTCACACACACACACACACACACACACACACACACACACATACACACACACACCTATCTGTGCACAAAAATAAATTAAAAAATAAATATATGTGGGTTATAGACTATTATCACAAAGCTTTTGGTGGCATGACTATTGCTATTGGTGGCATGAATGTTAGCTTAAAACAGCAGACATTAGGGCAGCAAATCTCAACTGGCTATACCTATCTGATGTTTGAAGATGTTTTTGATTGTCACTCTGGATTTGAAGTACTGCTGAACATCTAGTAAATAGAGACCAGGTAAACTGTCAAACATGTCACAAATGCACAAGATGACCCCCTACCTAAAGATTCCAGTGCAGGCTGGAGAGATGGCTCAGTGGTTAAAGCAACTGCCCAGTTCACATCCCCAGATCTTATGTGTTGAGGTCATCTGTAATTCGTAGCCCGGGAAGATAGAGCCTGAGAAGCCTCAGAGCAAGTAGCTAGTCACATTAGTCCTTACTGTATACTCTGGGTTTAATTAGAAACTCAGCTTCCAAAGAATAAGGAAAAGTCATCGAGGGTGATTTTCAATATCAACCTTGGACCTCCATGAATTCTCCCTCATATGCATATCCAACACACCCCAAATGTGCTTCTAGCCACATGCAAACATATACATACACATGCATTTATTCATTCACAATAAACAAACAAACAAACAAACAAACAAATAAATAAATAAATAGCTCAAGGTGTCAATAGTATGAGTATTGGAAACCTTTGATTCAGAGCTAGGGAGACTGGCATATGATTAATTGAGTAAAGCTTATTGGGTACATGCAATGTATAAGACCCTAATTTGCTGATGGTTCAGAGATTAACATAATACAGATACCTACTGTTCATATTTGATTTGCTTATAATAGAGTAAGGGACTGTATCAGGCCAAGTCCCAAGAGCAAACATGCTGTGTATGTGAAGCATGATGAGCTGAAAAGCTATATAAGAAGGAATGATTTTAGGGATGCCTATCAAATACTTTGGGCTACCACCTTATGAAACTAAGGCCTAGGGGCTGTGGAGATGGCTTAGTGAGTAAAAGCACCTCGGCACAAACCTGGTGACCTGAATGTGATTCCTGACTAGAGAACTGGTTTCTGAGAGTTGTTCTTTGACCTCTCCATGTGTGTGCTGTGGTATGCTCTCTCTCTCTCTCTCTCTCTCTCTCTCTCTCTCTCTCTCTCTCTCTTTCTCTCTCTCCCTCTCTCTCTCTCCTAAGTAATGAAATGCTTTAAAGAAAGAAATAAGGTGGGCTAGGTAGATGGCTCAGGGGTTGAGGTCTAAGCCTCTTGAGCAAAATGACCTGAGTTCAGATCCCACGTAAAAGTGTCTGGTGGGCTGGCTTCACTATGGGTCCTAGAAGGCAGAGCTTGGGCAATCCCAGAACAAAGCAATAACGAAGCAGAGAAAACCAGAATGATTCCTAATGTCACCACTGGGCCTTCACAGGCACACATACTCGGTGTCACTTATAAATATGCATATACACACATATACACACATACTCATACCCACACACAAACAACAACATCGGAAAAAACAAACTGAGGTTTACAAGTTGTAAGTAGCTACCTGGGCTTGGAAGCTGGCAGTCTCGGTGCCAGCCACCTGGCACCTGGTCTTTAGCTGAGAGTCAGAGTCACTTGGAGGTGACCTTTCAGAAAAAGAGCTGGGGACTAAACATCCTAACTTTTCACAACCCAAAAGCACCTCATTGGCCAAGGTCAGCAGAAGTCACGAGCCTAAGAGCTGCCAGTGTTTTGCACACACTTCGGCATCTTCCTGACTGAGGATGGGGAAGACAGGACGGGAGTTGATAGGGAAGAGTGAAAGTTACCTGGGCTGGGGAGACGTGCAGGCTGATGGGGCCATGTGTGGAAAGTAACTATCTCAAGCAGAAATTGGTGAGGACTAAGAAAGAGGCCAGATTGGGGCATGAGGAAGTCTTGCTGGTGTGGGTGAGTTCAGGGAGAGTTCTGTAAAGGATGCGACATTTCAGGAGATGGCTGTGGTGAGTGAGTGGAGTAACCTACACATCAGCCTCTTTCCACTTGGAAATGTCACCTTGTTTTCACATCTACAAAGCCAGGGGCTCACACACCTCCCAGGACTCCCCATTCCACTCTCCTTCTCACACCACTCCATCTCCATTTTTGGGCTCTGACTAGCTTCATGGGAGACAGTGTCTATCTTGGATCTGTTAACTCCCAGGCCCTCCAGCTGCTCCACCCCCTGCAGTGTCTTTCCTTGTTCCTGGCAGATCCCTTCTTCATACCTGCACCTGTAAGCAAGCCCAACCTCCCTCTGTCTGCCCAAGACTAAGACTGCCTGCAAGTCTTCATCAGTGCCTCCCTGACTTTGAACAGGTAGGTCAGGCCAAAGTATGTCACACGATGTGAAACTTCCTGCCCATCTGGAAAAGCTATGGAAATCAACCCCCCCCCAACAAAGGGATTATCTGTGGATTCTGAGGCATTGGAGCAATTTCTCCAAGGCTTCTGATCCATTCTTCCACACTGGTCAGGACAGCTATCTTTCAGTTCTCCTTCTTTTAGCTGATTTTCATGACCTAATGTTCTCCCAGCTTAAGGCTCCTGAGGCTGTATGACCCTATTCCAATAAAAATCTTATTTACAAAAGGCAAACCCATCATGTTAGTTTCCTTTCTCACCAACCAACCAACCAACCAACCTTTACCAAGTCACTTCCTCCTCTGCATGGACACACCCACACAAGGGTAAATCGTCCAGATCTCATCACTTCATTACACGCATTCTCATTGCCCCTTTTGCTCTTCGGAGCACCACTGGGATTATCTGCATCTATGTTTCTGTCCATATATCTGTAACTGGACTGTCATAAGAGAGAACAAACCCCTTGTTCCCTTAGGTTGTTTGTCATGATTTTATCAGCAACATGCAGGTGAACTGCAATACCATCCATCAGACAATCTCTCCAGGCTTGCTGGAGGTTTAACTCAACTACTAATTTCTCATCACGGTGCCCAGAGATGAAAGTTTTCATTTGCCAAGTTGACAGTAGTATCTTACTATGACATGGTTTAAATTCCCTTCATCTTAAACTAGATGAAGAGTACTGCCTTAGCATACATGCGTATCTATCTGACTTTTTCTAACATGAGCATTTTCTGGAGGAAGGCAATTTTACATATCCACCAAATATGTTTATGCAAGTTCAAATAAAGTGGTGGTATCCAGTATCATCTTTCATTCATTCATTATTCTATACACTTATTCTATATATTTATTCATTTTATACATTATTTATATGTATCTATTATTATCTGTATTATGTATCTATTATTTATCATCTTTCTCTCTTCATGTATGTATCATCTGCATTTATCTATGCATCATCTATTAAATACTATGTTTATCTCTTTATTTAATTATTTATCTATCTGTGTCATCTTTTATCTATATGTATATCCATTTGTCCAAGGGTTGGCAAGACAGCTCATAGGATTGAGGTTGATGCATGCAAACTTGGTGACCTAAGTTTATTCATCAGATATGGTGGGAGTAGATAACTGATTTCTGAAAGTTGCCCTCTGACCTCCACCCATGCACCATGGCCATATGTTTGTGTTCTCTCTCCTCTCTCTCTCTCTCTCTCTCTGTCAAATAAATAACTAATATACATCCACCTGCTAATTTTAACAATCAATGCTTCCCCAGTATTGTGACACAAAAGGAAGCTATAACACAGAAGCACAAATATTTAAGACTCTGTATCCTATATGACCTTGTTCTAGTCCCTGGGGAGAGTGTGCAGTGTGGTTGTCACCATGGTCTCTCTCTGTCCTCAGTCCTCTCCTAGTCTGGAACTGCTCTTCAGGGGGACGCCTTTCCTTCTACTCCCTGTGTGCCTCTTTTGCGCTCTTTCCAGCAGGCTTTCTTACAGAGAGGGATCTCACCCAGGTAGTACCTCCTTCCCTTTTGGCTCCAAGTTATTTAATATTCCAGGGAGAGTTGATGACAGGTTTGGTGCCCCAAGTCCTGCTGAACCATTTGGGATTGAGGCGGATGCTCCTCATCCCCTCCTTTGCCAGTCTTCCCACTGCTGGGTGTTGCACAATCCTCCGTATTAGGTCAGTGGGAAGAAAAGGAATTGAGATGACTCTCTGACAGAACATGTTTCATTGAAGAAATCCCATAGAGGGAGGTCTGGTGGTCAGAAAGAGACCAGTTCCAATAGCCCATTGACTGGATAAGGAGATTATAGAGTGGGGAAAAGAAGAGGATAGGTTGGGAGTGATTGTAATTCATTAGGCTGTGAGGGTCATGAGTCTAAAATTAGAAACAGATTAGAGTAGGGGACATTAGGGGTCTATAGGAATAAGTGGGAAATGGCTAGTGTGGTCAGTTTCCAGAATCGCCACCATGTTCCAGCCCAGGCCAATACTTATTTTCTATTGGTTGCTCACTAGAGTGCTTACAGGCATTTCTTGTAACTCCTCACCAATATATGTGCATCTCTTCTTCCTTACACACACACACACACACACACACACACACACACACACACACACACTCCTCTCCCAAGGAGCAATATTAATGGTAATGGTCCAGATATTACAGTCTAAATCCATAAAATAAAAGAGAAGTATTTCCTTAATGTTCCCATAGTTTTCAATGCCTCCCATCCACATGTAATTAATGCTTCACACAATGCATCTTAGAACAAAGGAAGTACCCTTACCCTTTCTAACTGGGACCCTCAGGACTGCTGGAAAAGAGAAATGGGCCCATTTTCCAGCTTTACGCCTCTTCAGAACTGCTCTCACGAGTATGCAAAGACCTAACAGAAGCTTGGTAATTACTTCTTGAAGAAACTAGATTAAATTCTTAGCCAAGGGCCATTCTCTTCCCCAGAGTCTGAAGGAAAGGATAGCTTTGTTTTCCTAGTCATGTGAGATTTCAAGTTGAGAGACATGAGATGGAACAGGAGGACTGTTACTCCAGGTGGAGAGAAGAATGAAAACAGAGCAGGGGGTAGAAAACACCGACATCCTTTAAATAAGCTTTGTACAAAACCAGGAAAGCAAGTAGATCTGTGTGGACATGAGAGTGCTTAACTGATTCTTTCAGAAAACGCTTTTGCATTTTAAAAACTATGCAGGTGATTTAAAAGATATCAACTCACAAGAATAGAAACACGAAAGTCATTTTGCTTTTGAGTTTCTGCTATCATTACCACATCACAGGAGCCAGGTTTGTATCTCTAGTTTGGCCAACTGTCTTCGAATTGATGATTTAAAGCAGGAAAAAAAAAAGAAAAGTATTCAATATGGCCACATTAGGAAGAGGCTTATTTTATTCCAGTCGCTCCCTCTTCAAAGTCTCGGCAGAAGAGGTAGAGTTTCAATAGCAGGGGAAGGCAGGAGAGATGCATGACTAAACATTTCTGCTCCAGGTGTGGTTCTGCCCACTGTTTGCAAAATGGTCAGTCTCCAGAGATAAGTGAATCTCAGGAGACAAACTTCTCCTCTGTCTGGAACTGGTTCTTTCTGCTCACAGAATGAAGTTCATGAGGGGAGGGGGAAGAAAGGTACAACTCTCTTGGTCTATTCTTTTGATAGTCCTAACATCCAGAATGGTGGGGGAAGGTCAGGTGACATTTCCCTATTTTCTGTTTAATTGTCATACACTATTACTTTGTTAGAGTTGAGGGTTTCTGGCCAATACCTAAGAGTAGATTTCCTCTGTGTTGCCAGAGATGAATCCCATAACTCTCTGCTCACTTGCGTCTATTAAATCCAGGTTACATCCTTCCTTTTGGATGTAGTGCTGTCAGCTTCATAATCATTTAAATCATTTTAACTTCTTAATTCCTTTTCAGTTCCCTCTCTTCCCTTCCCCTGATACAAAGGACAGACTGGACCAGTGCTTTAGGATGGAAAGGTGGCACAAAGGACGAAGAGCGGACCGTGTGTGTCTCACAGATTTTTTTTTTTTCTGTCAGTCTTTGTTTCTTCTCTAACATGTGTAGCCAGGAGACCCTGATTTTCTCCATGTGTCAAGTTTCCAAGAAACTGCTGTTAGTATTCTAAGAACATCTGGTTGGGGTGATTCTCCCTCTATCTTGCACCTAACTGAATTCTTTTCCCAGTTCCAGTGCACTTCTTTCTTCCAGGACCCACAAAGGCTGTCTTCCCTTCACATCTTGCCTCTTGGTTCTTCTTCTTGATGGTAAGACTAGCTTCCTTATGGGCTGAAGTAACCTCAAAATACTCAAAATTGCCCCTCACTGGCATATGAAATAGCAATGGCTTCTGGCTCCCCACTGAGATGCAACTGTACCTCCTGGTTAGATGTTTTGCCTTCCCTGGTTTGAGTTATCTGCAGTCAACCAATGCCTCCAAATAAAAATAAAAGTCCCAAAATTAAGCAACAGCACACAAGTTTTCAATTGTTCACCATCTTTTTTTCAGTCAAACTGGCAATTTGAGCTTTATTAGATATGTATTACCTAACACCATAGCCAGTCCTACCAAGTGGAAAATGAAAGTGGAAAGTGGAGATGGTGATGAGCTAAATCGCTTGGCAGCATGAAGGAAGAATCCAAATTAATTCTCTGCACAGGTCTGATACATAGGATAATTGTGTTTGGGCCAAGAAAGCCTGATCTGAGCCGTCTGTCTCTATAACAACCTTTCTTTCAAACTTTCAATAAATATTTGCCAAGTGTCTCTTCTATGCCAGCCATGACCCTAGACTCTGAAAACAGAAACACAATTCACAGTCCAGCCCTTCATAGCTCCTGTCTTGGAGAAGAAAAAAAAAAACAAACAAAGATTACAGCACAATGGATTATGAACACAAAGAGAGGCATAATGACTTTTGTCCTGACAAGAATTTTCGTTGTAAATGCTGCAATAGATGACATGCATTGTGGAGCTCTAGCTGCTGGGTACTGGTCAGGATTATATCTAGCTATGTTATGTGCCATTTCAAAATTCTGTGCAGTTCTGCCCATCCCGACAGGGATGCATGCCTTTACTTTGCTTGTGGTCCACAAAGACACAATAGTTAAGATGTTGGCAGCTGAGATACATCAAAGACAAGGCATGGAGCACTTCCTGTACATAAAAAGTGAAAGTTTTCAACTTGACAAGGAATAAGAATAAAAATAAGAATAAAATTTCCACCTATAAAATTATGAACTAGGAAAAAGCCCATGCTAATTTTGCTGTCACACCTCAAACAGCAGTAGTTTTCCCAAACATTCAGGACTAGTGCTTAGCTAAGGCTGGCAAGATTCGAATGATAACATTTAGCAGTATCCACAGTTTTAGACATCTACTGAAAAATCTTGGAATTTGTCCATGAAGATAAGAAGAGGAATATACCTATTTCAATCAGACCTTTGCTTGCCTTACTTTTGACATGCCCTAGCAGTAATTGGATTTACTTACTCATTAACTTGTTAACTTTCAGACATGGTCCAAGTCCCCATGTTGGTGGATCAGGACGCAGTTCATGGACTCCTAGTTTTAAGAGTTAAACATTTTTTAGTGACTCTCAACCTCCTTACCGGGGAGGAAAGAAAAGATGCACTTTTTAAGAGCATGACATTCCTCCAAAATGCCACCTCCTCTCCCTCTCAGCTTTTCTTCCGCATTATAGCAGCATGTGGGGAGTAAGTAGGCAGTGCCAGGCCTGCTTATGACATCATTTTACACATTCCAATGGAAGCGAGCTGACAGCAGAGTGAGGAACCATCTCAAGTGGGAAGGTCTGATTCTGAGATGGTGACATTTGATTGTCAGCTTGGGAAGCACACTTCTGGGTGGTCCATGAGAAAGTTTACAGAGATTAGATCATGAGGGTTTTGACCTAACTAGTGGGAGTTAGTGAGGACTTAACTGATGGAGCAAACGTTTGACTAGATAGCCAGGACAGAATAGAACTTCTTGCCTTGTGGGAGGAAGTAGATCGCAGGGACACCTCTTCAGGGCCCATGTCTTGCTCTGACACCAGCTTGTGGTTGCTGTCCAACTCCTGGACACCATGGGTGAACTACTCTGCTTTTGGTGCCTTCTTGTGATGGACTGGCACATGTGAAACCATGAACAACACAAAGGTCTTTTCTACATTCTTCTTTTTATGTTGCTGATAAGTATGTGACCAAGCTCCCTCCATCTTATTGACCTGTCCATGGAACATTCTCACCCATCATTGCCTGCATCTTCTGGCATCAATTAGATAATCTTGGATGCGCTTGCTCAGGGCTTCCTTAACTACTAATTCTTCACATACATGCTTAAAGGTTTAAGTCTCAACAATCAATATGATACCTATACCTAACATGCACCTCCTTTTAAATCCTTTGCTTTCACATATGTTGCTATAGCAAGGAGAGGGGTAGCTAACAGAGGAATGCCTGTTCTTAATTATGGGCATAAGTAGTCATCACAGATAGAAACTTTGAGTACTTCCCAATCCCAAGTTCAAATCACTCTGAATGTCATGATTTGAGGAGAAGACTAGATTTAGATGAGAATATGCTAGTAAGGAATCTCCCTGGTGTGGTCAGGTCGGTGATTCTCCACAGCATCTTCTTTGGGGTAGTCGTGCTAGTGGTGCTCCCCAGGAAGCTCCCTGGGGTAGAGAAGGCTGCATCACGGAAGATGGCACTGCACCCAACATCTCCCTTATGTCCTTTCAAGGAGAGCAGAGGAGACTGGAGTGTATGTACTCCTTGCTCTTTCCCTGCCCTTCTATTTCCTTTCCTTCTTTCCTCTTCTCAGACCTGAGAGAAGTCATATGAACTTATGGCCAGCTGAGCTCTTGGGGACATCTGTGAAGAATTAATGTTAAGGCAAGCTCTAAGCAAACCTGTGGGAGACTGTCTACTTGATGAAAGAAGACCCAGCACATAGTGAATGACTAATAGACTAGTTGTATTGGTCGGCTCTGTGTTTGATAGAGACCCTGTCTCAAAAGAACAAGGTGGAAGAATGATCTAGGAAAATTCCTGGCATCAATCTTGGGCTTCCACATTCGTGTGGGCATGTATATATATGAGTATACATGTACACATGAAAAGAAGAAAACAATTTAAAAATTAAAAACCAAGTTTGCCCTTGGTACCACGTGCTTTTGGACTTCCAGAAATGTGAGAAAGAATGCTGATTGCTGAAACAGTCCAGTTTCTAGTATTTTTGTCATAACAACTGTAATTGATTCCAATATTTATTAATCAACAGTGTCTAAAACTGTTGTAGCTACTACCTTTTAAAGCACCATATGTACTCCCTAATAGGTGGTTCCTAGTACCAAATACACCCAGCCCACCTTGAGATACTCATAGGTAAATCTATGTATTACCTACAGTAATTGCAAGGATTATGAACAGGAGGGATGGGGTTGGAGGGCCACACCAGAAACAAGGAGAGAAGTGACCATGTTACAGTAGGGACAATAGGCCTGCAAGGACTGCAAGGGGCAACATACAGTGCCCAGCAGGATGGAGTGAAGGGCATTACAGGAGCAGCAAAACTGCAAAAGAAAATCAACAAACCACAATCCAGAACTTCAGAGACTCTATATCAACCACCTAGAACTAGGCCAGACTAATCTCTTCCCATCCTGAAGCTCAGGGACATTTGCGGAAGAGGGGACGGTAAGGTTGTAAGAGCAAAAGGATGGGAGGACAGTGATTTGCAAGATTCTCCACACAAGTTAGGGCCGAAGCAATCATAACAGGACTTTGCATGCCCTGCGCAATGTCCAACACACTATTGACCTCACAAAGTCTAGCATCTGCTAAAGGCACCAAGATCCTTGGAGGCAAGGGACTGGTAGCCACAGTAGTGTTCCTATGCTTAAGGGGAACACGGGAAAGGGTTCAGAGAAATGCCACTGGGTCCTTGTACGTCATTGAAGAGGAGGACCCAGAGGAGAGTCAGAGATGCACATTAAGGGAGTCTCTGGGAATTGGGGCGGGAGGCACTGGGGGATGGGGAGGGAGGGATGAGGGGAGAGGTGAGGGGAGGGGGAGCAGGAGGTTCGGGGGGAGGAGGAGGGAGGGAGGGAACCGGTCTACCTATTAAGTTTGTATGAGCAGAAATAATAAAAAAAACTAGAAAACATAAAATTTAAAAAATAAAGAAAAAAAAAAAGATAAATGGATCCCTTTTCAAATTTTGGCTCAGACTTTCAACTTAAGATAACACATGTTCAATGAGTATGTAAATGTTCATTACCAGTTGAAGTGTTTACAACAAGTCCAAAATGACTCCAGAGATTGAGAAATGAAGCTGGGCCTGGGCTGCAATGGCAGTTCAGGAATACAAGGGAGTTCATAGAGAGGAGTCTGAATTCCAACAGTGAAACAGGGTTAGGACTAAGAGAGCTTACAGACAGGAGTAGGTGCATTTGAGTTTGAATTTCCTGGAGGTGCCAAGGAAAAAGCACCCATGATTGTTTTCTGTTTTCCTAGATGTGGGACAAAAGAAGAGGGAGAGATGAGACCAAAATCCCACCCATAAAGAAATAAGAAACATGAAGAAATGGGTATCAGACTCATTATAATCACAGTGATATTGGAACAAAAAGAAGTCGTGCTATTCTTCAAAGTTGGACATGTGGAGAGCTGAACCAGATTGTTCAAGAAGTAAAATCCAAGATAACATGAAATGTATATGATCCGTTTAGGAAAAATACCTAATGAGAAAAAAACATAGAGAGAGGCAAGTTGGGAAAAGCAGAAGATATACATGTGATCTTGAATAGAGGAGGGAGGAAGCAAAGGTTTGATGGAAGTATCTTGGGCTCCTTTGTAGTGTGAAATTGGCTGAGCAAAGCATTGGAATGTTTTCCAGCTGAGACTGGTGTCTCATGGAGTCCCTGTGAGGAACAAGTCTTGTCCGGTGTCCCTGTTGTACTCGCTCCTGGTTTGGGAATAGTTGTGGAGGCCTGACCTTTATGTCCTTGGGTTAATGGACCTCACAGCTCAGCAACTAGCCCCTGATCAGTTATCCTTCATGCAGCTGGAGCACTATAAGGCATGACCCATAGACCCTCACATATACCTAATCTAAATTATTTCTTTTTCATCACTAGAAATATTCTTGGAGTTCCTTTTCGGGGGGGGAACTTCTTCACAGATAGTATAGAAGCAACAAAGGGGCTGAAGAAAAGCTTGGTGGCTTTGAAAGTAATTCTTTCTTCCCAAATAGCCTATCTGGCCCTACCACCTATCACAACACTTATCAGCAGTCACCCAGTATGGGCTTGGATGTTGAAAAAAAAAATGAATCTGCAATTGAATGATAAAAGTTGCCACTATTAACGATATTTCAAGGAATGTACTGCAGGATCTGAAGGGAACCAAGAAGTCAAGTCCACAAATATTCAAAAAAGTAACAACATCATCAGACCAAATGTGCGGATTTCCAAGGTGACTTCATTCTGCTTGACTACAAAATTCTAGGAAGTTGCAGCTTCTCCCTCCTCTGCACATGCTCACAAGCATGTGGGTGTGGGTATGAAGACTGTTTTAAGTTTTGCAGCCTGCAGAAGAGGTCCCTTCCAAGACTCTGCACCTTAAATCATACTCATACCTCTGCATAATTTTATCAAGGGAGATCCCCAAATTTCGCACCCATTAAGAATTTCCAAACCTCTCTCCTCAGAAGTTGCAAAATGGTGAGTGTTTTACTGTGTTTTCTGTGGCTTCCCTTTTCCAGATGCGTGTGGTTCTCCGTGTGGGCAATGCCTTCCCGCACTCGTGATTTTAAATGTCTTTGGACTGACAGATGAAAAGAAGTTAAAAGGGCATAGAAAAAGCCAGATTGCACAAGTCTCTGAGCCATAGCAAAGGATGGACGATTTCCTGCCCTCCCTCCTGGGGACTAATGCTTGAAGTTTCCACTGTAGCTGGTTAAAGGAAAAATGAGCATCCTTTGAACCACTAGAGGGCATTGGTGTGCAGACAATGGCTGGATATGGACAGGGTGCTGAACTAACTCCAGGGAGTAGGAAGGAAGGTGAATCTTGGTACCTCAACCTCCCAGTCCCTTTTTCTCATCAAAGCACATCTTCCTGAAGTCAGGAAGCTTCTTCCTAACCCTCAACCACCATGACATTACCTCCCAGCATCACTCATCCCAAGGTGCGCTGTCCATATCCCTTCTCTGCAGTATTTGTTGTTGACACCATTGCTTTCCTAAACAAAAGATAAGTATCTCATTAACTTTAGGAACAAACGGGGGCACCGGAGAGGCTTTGGAAAGGATGCTGTACTGATCCAGGATACTTGGATTCAGGCACTGCATCTGCATGGACTGTGTGATCTTGAGGAATTGCTTTACCTTTCTGAATTTACACATCTTTGTCTGTAAACTGGGAGGCTTCTCTCAGTTCTATGTGTCTACAAGAAAAAGAAATGTCTCTCAAGAAATATTCTCATTTGGAGAAAAGTTGAGCTCCCTCTTGTCATTATTATAAGTAATCATTTAAAATAAAAAGAAAGAAAACAGTGGCTGCAAGCTTCCACTCTAAAATTCTAAAGCCCAAATAATGTTTTTAAACCCCTGGAATAAAACACTTCTTATAAAGACTTCTTTGGGTTTCCAGTTTAGCACAATAGAGAAGTTGGTAGTCATCTCCTCCAGTCACACAAAGAACAAACTGACTGAAGTAAAAGTCAATGGCTCTCCTTAGACTGAAGATGGAAGAGACAGACACGATGATAAAGAGAATTCACCTTCATGGAGCAAAGCCCACAAGCAGAACACTGAAAGGGAATCAGTACCAGAGTCCTCCTACCCAATCCAGCACATCTGACTTTCTACAGATGATGATGAGATTGTGGACCACGGGGGCAACTTGGTGGTAGAGTCCTTACCTAACTCATGCAGTCCCTCAGAGGACCAAAAACAAGGAAAGAAAATGTTCAAGCTTGCTGGATAAAAATAATTTTTAAAGAGACAGAGCAAGCTTGGAATCAAACGCAACAGAGCTAGAATGAGAATTTAAACAACTGTGATTAACACACAGAAGCTTAAGTGGAAAAAGGAAACAGCATACAGAGCAGGTAGGTAAAAGTAAAGAGATGGAAACTTCAGGAGAGAGCAAAAAATGTGGAATGAAAAACATCATAGTAGAAATGAAGAATTTGAAAGAGGGCTGGAGAGATAACTCAGAAATTAACTCTGCCTTCAAAGCAGAAGGACCTAAGCTCAAATCCTGGATCACATATAAAAATGCTAGCGGGAAATGGTGACAGCCTGAACTTCTGGCCTTAGAAGGAGGAGCCTGGGAATCCCCAAAGCAAAGCAAAAAGGAAGTAGAAGCAATCCAGGATGATTCCCACAGGCATACATACCTAAGTGTCCTCTGATACACACACACACACACACACACACACACACACACACACACACACAAAATTTAGGAGGGGAAAAAAGAATTTTCTTAAAAAAAAGAACTTGAAAGAGAAAACAATGAAGGAGCTTGAAGAAGCACCACTGGAAACTTCCAGAACTTCAATTTGAATAGGCAAAACAATGAAAAGAATTCAATACCCAAGTGCAATACTCACGGACAACGATTAGCATGTCACCCATGCACCATGGGAAAGTTAATTCAAACTAAGGACGTCCACTTCTAGCTGTTCATAGACCACTTACCTGTGAGTCACGCCACACATTTCCACTGTGGCACCCTAGCCTGCAAAGCTCTGAGATGAGTTAGGAAACCATAGTTTGATTTATATGTCATCAAACCATTATAAAAGTATTTCTGTTTTAAAAGTAAAGACTTTGCAAGGACTAGGTGAGATTGTGAGGTGGGAGACAGTGGTCCCTCCTTCCAGACTTCCTTCACTCCGGTTGGAATCCACCTCTGCCCACTCATGTGGAGACTTCTGCTAGCCAAGGAGCTTACTCAAGCATGAAGCCGGTCAGTGAGGCCCTGGAGCTGGGGTTTCTTTGTGACATCTTTTGTTTCATCTCTACTGGAACCTTAGGTAAGAACGTCATGGGTTAGAGAGAAATGGAGTATGCAGCAGCGTATGAAGAATCTCTTTCTGTCTCTCCAAAGACACAGTCTTGGGGGTTGCGAGCTTGTACCCCTCTCCCCTGTTAGTCTTTATGGTTAACTATAATTACTTTGATTAAAAATGTTCTGATGATTATCTAGTCCATTCTCATTCTTAAATCAATGACCCCTTTCTTCTTACATCCTGTTTGTAAATCTTCCTTAAGGAGCCTTTTTCAGAATGACTTTCAAAGACTGGTGGGCTGATGCACTACACCCTGCCGATCCTATGCTTTCATATCAAGCCCCAAGTTCCTGTGACATGGAGTTTTAGTTATTGTTTTGTCTTTACTACTAGGAAGTCCTTCCCATGCCTTGGACTGAATGATCCACACAGTGCTTGAAGATGCAGCTCAGGCATCAGCACCAAGAAGCCTTCCTGAAAAATCGGTTCTGGTTGCCACATCTCCAGGATCTTCCCCATCACACATACTGTGGCCACCTTCTGCCTGCCTCCTGCCCTGGATCACAGTGGCTTCTCTGATAGGCTTCAAATGCCCTGAGAGATAAGGATGTGCTCCTGTTCTACCAGCTAAAATGTGTGTGTCTTTGTGTGTGTAGGGGGTTTAGGCAGCCCAGTTCCATGAATCAAAGTGCAGTCTTCAGTGCTGTTAGCCACAGACTCAGCATCTGTGAACTCAAACAAATGCAGGTTGAAAATACTTGTGAAATATTGCATTTGTTTTGAGCTTCAGAAGATATTTAATCTTGTCATTATTCTCTAAACAATACAATAGAAACTCTTTACCTAGCAACTACACTGGATTATTTGTTATAAGTATTCTAGATATGATTTAAACCATATACAAGTGGATGAGCACAGTGTACATGAAATAAGTAATGCTTGATATAAGAGATTTGAGTAATGTGGATTTTGGTATCTGTGGGGTACCAATCCCTCATGGAAACCAAGATATGGATCTGTAAATGAGTTGATAAAATGTAAACCTCACCTAAAAATAAAATGTGAGAAGAAATTCCATGTAGATCACAAAGGAAAGGAAAAGCAAGGAAAAGATGAGAAAAGCAGAAAAGACAAAAAGAATCAGTTCACATATTGTTTTTGAGAGAGAGAGAGAGAATCAGAATGAGTACGTGAATTTCAGAGGACAAATTTTTAGAAATCAGCTCTCTCCTTCTACCTTGCTTGTGAGGCAGGGTCTCTCTTATGAATTCTGCTTCTTTGCTTGATATGTGAGCTTTCAGCCAATTCTCCCATATCTGGGCTCTGTCTTCCCCCAGGAGTGTTAGGATTACAGATGTGAGCCAGTGCATCCATATATGTGTGTGTGTGTGTGTATATATATATATATATATATATATATATATATATATATATATATATTTCTTACACACATCCAGGAGACCCAATGCAGGTCATCAGGATTTCATGACAGGCACTTTTACCTGCTGAATCATTTCCAGTCCCCTGGGTTGGTTTAAACACTAAAATTGGATTAATGTGTCAACTCCAAACCATAGCTTAAGAAGTTTTTTAAGGCATTTTTTGGAGAAACTTAGAGATAAGCATCAATAGGACTAAAGCAGAGTGTGTCTCTTAAAATGATAAGCACATTCACCAAAAGTCAAAAAGCAAATAAAATATGGAAAGATGCTGAGCGTGCTATGATTTTTCTGACTGCCATGATGGGAAGGGTCTGTGCTGCTGTGGACAGAGTTGCTCTGTAGTACTGCCTAGGGGACAGACTAGAAACTTCTAGAGCCTGGGAAAGAAATCTTTCCCCAAGTTGTTTCTGCCAGAACCCTGAGGATGACGACAAGAAGGTTCAAAAAAAAAACAAAAAATAAAAGGTGTTAAGTTTAGAAAACAGTAACAGAGGACAGATTAAACATAGCAGTCAAATCAATGAAAACAAACAGATCAAGGTTGCCTATGAAAAGACACAATTACAGATTAAATTAAACCCTAAACCTGTGTGTGTTGTATCTACAATTTGCATACCTAAGATGAAAAGAGCTGAGCAGATTAAGATGAAAGTATAAGCAAAGCCTTAGCCGAACTATCTATGAAGGAATGATACAGAAAATGCAGCTTATAGGAAACAAAGGACTATTTTGTTCTAATTAATTCTAATAAGCAAAAACACATAGTTTAATTTAAAATATTCTATGAAGACCATTTTGTGCAGTAAGTGCTGTGTCTCACCCATATATATATACATGTACATATTCCTGCTGAAATTACATGATTGTATTCAGACATGGAACCTCTAAAAGGTCATTCCGTTTAGGTAGAGTGATGAGTGTGGGACTCCTGAATTGTGGACTTCTTGATCCTAAACAGGACATCCAAATCATCCCGTGCATGGCTCAGGGAGCATCATGAAAGATGGGGAGGTGAAAATGTTAGAGTATTAAGGTGGAAAGGGGTGCGACCAAACCTCTAGATGTGACAGGATTATTGCATTCATGAATTCGCTGCAGTATTTGTACTTCCACAAGACTTACAGGAGATATGGCCTATCAACATCTCATTATGGATGGAGAAAGATCTCAAGAGGCACCATAGCTTCCTGAGAGAATAGTAAGGGTTAATACTGGATGAAGGGAACAGGATCTATTTTCCCAGTGTTTTATATCCACTGATATATCTATCATGCTTTTTCCTACAAGTGCCCAGGCATATGCTATTAATGGCAACCCTGATGAAACTTAGTGAGCCACACACACACAAAAGGACATGAAAGTAGGAAAAGACTGGTAGACAAGAAGGTTTGTACTGGGAAAAAGAAGAGGGTTGGGATTGGTTAATAAGAGGCAAAAAAGTACTTGTGTATAAAATTCTAAAATAATATAAATAAATTTTCAGAATAAATGTCCTTAACTCAATCAGACAAAGACTTAATAAAATATATTTCCCTGACTTTCACTATTATCCAATATTCTGTAGGCAACCCTTTCTAACTCTATTAGCTATTCCTTTACATACATAAACTGATACTCTTGATTGTAACATTGATTTTTCATAGCATAGGACAATGTTTGTTGCTATGCCTATCTAGTTATACTCACATTTTTTGCATGAGTTGTGTCACAACTTGGGATTGTCTTATAACATTATCAGTTAGCAATATGCTTGGCTGCAGATAACAAGAAGTCTCAGAAGAACTGACACTTGGTGGCAGCCAAAGGACCACGAGATGCTTTACATTGTCAGAAACATAAGCTCTTTTTCGTTTTTCTGTTCCCCCAATTTTGGCTTGTGGGTTTTGTTCTTGAGATCACAAGCAGGCATTGGGGGAGCACAAACGCAGAAGCGATGTGTGGGAGAGAAAGGAAAAACTGTCCTAGAAACCCTCAGCGTGCGTCTCATTAGCAGGCGCTGTGTCACAGGCTCACCTCTAACTGCCAGGCCACTGAACATCATGGCGTTTTTAGACAGATACATGCTGCTTGACAGCATTGAGGATTTGATAGTCACCAAGAAATAGGAAAAGTAGCCAATAGTGTCTGTCATTGTTGTGAATGTCCCCAGCAGCAATATGCCGTCCAGCTCTCCCCTGGTTCTCTTCTCGGCCTGCAGTCAGTGCTTGCCTCCTTCCTTTTCATTCATCTAGGTTGACTTGTTTTCTTTCTTGAACTAATGTCTAGCTGTTCCTATAACATGCCACTAAATCTCATAGATCTCATGCCAGGAGATCCATGAGATCTCTATCTAAATGTGAGATCTCCGTGCACTTAAATGTGTCCTATATTCTGTCACTTCACATCTGCTGTTTGTTTGTTTTTAAGGAGGATCACAGTTAAAGAACTCTTACCTTCAGCTCCAGTGTAAACTAGCTACTCCCTGGGCTTGCTGCCAGCCTGTCAGCTGGGATTTTACTTTGCCACTATCCTGGGAATTTCCTTCATTTCTCTACTTACCTTCCTAAGTTCTGTTTTTTCCTCCCCAATAACAACCTAAATTGTTTTGGCGTATATCCTCTAGTTTCTTTCAAGAAAAAAAGGAAGGAAGGAAGGGAGGGAGGGAAGGAGGGAGGGAGGGAGGGAGGGAGGGAGGGAGGGAGGAAGGAAGGAAGGAAGGAAGGAAGGAAGGAAGGAAGGGCTCTTTCCCCACTCCACCACCCCTGGGACGCGTGCAGTCCAGCTGGGACTCACCACGACCTAGGTAAGCTCTGCCCCCACCCACCCCCAGAACCCCAGGCAGCCCAAGGGACCCAGCTCCTCCCACCAGCCAGCTGGAGCCCAAGCTGCGCCAGACCTGGGAGGACCCCCTGGGCCACGTTCCAGCTCCCCAGGTTAAATAGTGCCCCAACGCCGCCACATCCTCCCTTTGCACAGTCCAGCCGGGACTCACCACGACCTAGGTAAGCACCATCCCCATCCAACCCCAAAACCCCAGGCCAAATAATTCAGTTCAGTGAAAAACGCACAGAAATTGAAAGAAGGTCTTAAGAGTTAAAACGATGATGCCCAAATCAAAGTGCAAATCCATGAGAAACAACACCCAAGTAAACAAATCTCCCACTGAAGGAATTAACCCTATAATGATAGACTCCAACCAGAACAAACCCATGGAAAATAGCCAAGAAAGCCTGACCCAGGATAATGACTTTTAAAACATGATCATTACCATGTTCAATACTATGAAAGAGGAAATTCGGGAGCAATTAAATAACTGCATCAATCACTTTGAAGAGGAAAACAACAGACACTTGGAGGAGTTGAGAAAAACGGTTCAAGAAACAAAAACAGGCATAGAACAGTTAAAATAGACTCAAGCAGAGTTCAAAACTGAACTAAAAGACAAGTTGTCTTCAACCCAGAACTCAATAGAGAGTCTTATCAGCAGAACTAACAAAGCAGAAAACAGAATATCAGACCTTGAAGACAAAGTGGGAGTATTAACCAGCTCAATGGAAGAGGTTGCTAAAGCCAAAAAGATATTCGAGAGAAACATTCAAGAGTTATGGAACACCCTGAAGAAGCCTAACATGCGTATTCATGGAATACCAGAGCAAGAATCTCAAAATACCACACCTGAGGAAATTTTTCAAACGATCATCATGGAAAACTTTCCTCATCTAAAAAAAAGAGAGGCCCATCCATATACAAGAGGCATTCCGCACCCCAAACAGATATGACCAAAATACAAACTCGCCACAGCAAATAATAGTTAAAACACTCCACATTCAAGATAAAGAAATGGTGCTCAGGGCTTCAAGGGGAAAAAAACAAGTCACTTTTAAAGATAAACCTATTAAAATAACAAATGACTTCTCAGTCGAAACAGTAAAAGCAAGAAGAGCTTGGAGGGACATACTTCAAGTATTGAATGAGCAAAAATGTCAACCCAGGCTGATATACCCTACAAAACTATCCGTCGTGATCGAGGGAGAAAGAAAAATCTTCCGGCACAAAGATAACTTGAAGGGATGCATGTCCACAAAACTAGGCCTTCAAAAAATGCTAGAAATGATACTCAAGCGTGAAGAAAAAAAAACAGGCATATCCAGGAGAACAGAAGGGAAGTATAACACCATTAAAAGTGAAGCAATATACTTACAAAAACCACTAAATATAATAAATGTCCGGAATTAAAAACAGTTTCTCCATTATAACACTAAATGTTAATGGAATTAACTCACCGATCAAGAGACACAGATTACTAACTTGGATTAAAAATCACAATTCATCAATCTGCTGCCTGCAGGAAACCCATCTCACCACAAAAGATATGCACATCCTAAAAATAAAAGGCTGGCCAACAATTCTACAAGCTAATGGAAGCAGAAAACAGGCAGGGGTAGCCATTATGCTATCAGATGAAGTGGACTTCAAACCAAAAAAAATCATAAGAGACACAGATGAATACTACATTTTAGTCACAGGTACAATTCACCAGGAAGACTTCACAATACTGAACATATATGCACCCAATATGGCCCACCCACATTCATTACGCAAACCCTACAACATCTAAAGTGAGCAATCAATCCCAAAATAATAATTCTTGGGGATTTCAACACCGCCCTCTCAACATGGGATAGATCTACAGGTAAAAAACTTAACAGAGACACTTTGGAGCTTAATCAAACCCTTACTGAAATGGACCTTACAGATCTCTATCGAACTTTTCATCCACGCACCAAAGAATACACACTTTTCTCAGCAGCACACGGAACTTTCTCCAAAATAGACCACATATTGGGCCACAAAATGAATCTCAACATATATAGGAAAGTTGAAATTCTAGCCTGCACTTTATCAGACCACCACAGCCTAAATCTTGACATCCACAACACAACAAGCAACAGAAAATACACTAACTCCTGGAAGCCTAACACTATGATGCTGAATGAGAATTGGATTCAGGAAGAAATTACAAAGGAAATTCAAGATTTCCTGAAAGTGAACATAATGAAAATACAACTTACCAAAATCTCTGGGACACAATGAAAGCTGTACTAAGAGGTGAGTTCAGAGCTCTTAATGCCTACATCAAAAAAATGGAAACATCAGAAATAAATAACTTAACAATGCACCTAAAAGCTTTAGAGACACTAGAGCAATCTGATCCCAAAAGTAGTAAAAGAGAAGAGATTAGCAAAATAAGAGGAGAAATATCTGAAATTGAGATTAGGAAAACGAAAGAGAAAATCAACCAGTCAAAAAGCTGGTCCTTTGAAAAAGTCAATAAGATTGATACACCCATAGCTAAATTAACCAAAAGCAAGAGAGAGAAAACCCAAATTAACAAAATTAGAAATGAACATGGAGTTATCACTACTGATACCCAAGAAATTCAGAGGATTATAACATCATATTTCAAAACCTATACTCCATGAAGTTTGACAACACAAATGAAATGGATGAATTCTTAAGTAAGCACAACTTACCTAAATTGAATCAGGAAGTTGTGAATTATTTAAATAGTCCTATAACATATGAGGAAATTGAGGAAGTAATCTCAAGTCTTCCCATCAAAAAATGTCCTGAACTGATGGATTCAGCACAGAGTTCTACCAGACATATAAGGATCTAATAACACCGATATTCCTTAAACTGTTCCATCAAATAGCAAAGGAAGGAACACTACCAAATTCCTTCTATGAAGCTAATATCGTCTTAACTATAGGCCAATCTCTCTGATGAACACAGATGCAAAGATTCTCAATAAAGTCTTAGCAAATCGGATTCAAAAACATATCAAAAAGATCATCCATGGGGATCAAGTAGGCTTTATCCCAGGCACACAAGGTTTGTACAACATATGCAAATCAATAACTGTAATTCACCATATAAACCAGTCCAAAGTTCAAGACCACATGGTACTCTCAATAGATGCAGAAAAAGCTTTTGACACGATCCAACAGCCCTTTATGATCAAAACCCTAGAGAAGGTTGGAATGGAAGGAACCTTTATCAATATAATAAAAGCTGTATACAATAAGCCAACAGCAAGGATTATACTCAATGGGGAAAAGCTTGAAGCATTCCCACTTTGATCAGGAACTAGACAAGGCTGTCCACTCTCACCACTTCTATTCAATATTGTACTTGCAGTCTTAGCTGAAGCCATAAGACAAGAAAGGCACATAAAAGGGATTCAAGTCGGCAAGGAAGAAGTCAAGCTATCTCTATTTGCAGATGACATGATCCTATACCTGAGTGATCCCAAAAACTCCACCAGGAAGCTCCTGGAACTAATACAGAAGTTCAGCAGGGTGGCAGAATACAAAATGAATGTACAAAAATCAGTGGCCTTCCTATATGTCCAGAATGAAAGAAGTGAAAAAGCCCTGAGAGAAACAATCCCATTTACTATAGACCCTAAAAATGAAATGCCTTGGTATAAACCTAACCAAGGAGGTAAAAGACCTTTACAATGAAAACTTTAAAACCCTAAGGAAAGAAATTGCAGAAGACACCAGAAGGTGGAAATACCTCCCATGTTCCTGGATTGGCAGAATCAACATCATAAAAATGACCATCCTACCAAAGACAATATACAAATTCAACGCTATAAAAATTAAAATCCCAAAGCAATTCTTTAAAGAATTTGACCAAACAATCTCAAAATTCATATAGAGGCACAAAAGACCCAGGATAGCAAAGACAATCCTGAGCAAGAAAAACACCGCTGGAGGTATCACCATACCAAACCTTAGTCTGTACTACAAATCCATAGTTATAAAAACAGCCTGGTACTGGCTCCAAAATAGACATACAGATCAATGGATAAGGGTTGAAGACTGAGATATAAGCTCACGCAATTATAGCCATTTGATCTTTGGCAAAGGGGCCCAAAAAATGGAAAAAGAACAGTATTTTCAACAAATGGTGCTGGCAAAACTGGATCTCCACATGCTGAAGATTAAAACTGGACCCATGTACAAGACTTAATTCCAAATGGATCAAGGAACTTGATATAAGGCCAGAGACTATAAAAACCATAGGCGAAAGGGTAGGGAACTCCCTTGAGCTGATTGGGCTAGGCCAACAGTTCCTAAACAGGCATCCAATAGCCCAGTCACTGCTACCAACTCTCAACAATTGGGATCTGGTGAAATTAAAGAGCTTCTGTTCAGATAAAGAGATTGTAACAGGAGCTCAAAGGCAATCCACAGAATGGGAGAAAATCTTCACTAACCACATATCTGATAGAGCTCTATTATCCAGAATGCACAAAGAACTTAGAAAACTAAACACCAAGGAAACTAGTGGCCCAATTAAAAAATGGGCCCTGGAACTTAAAAGAAACTTTACCAGGGACAAAATTAAAATGTCTAACAAATATGTTAAAAAGTGCTCCACATCCTTAGCCATCAGGGAAATGCAAATCAAAACTTCCCTGAGATATCATCTTACCCCAGTCAGGATGGCAAATATCCACAATACAAACAACAACAAATGCTGGAGAGGATGTGGAGAGAGGGGAACTCTCCTACATTGCTGGTGGGAGTGCAGGCTCATACAGCCACTCTGGCAAGCCGTCTGGAGATTCTTAAAGAAATTAAAGATTGAAATGCCATATGACCCTGTGATTCAACTTCTGGGTATAATCCCCCATGCAGCAGAGGTTCGCCTCGATAGCACAAGCATGACCATGTTCATAGCAGCATTGTTTACAATAGCAAAGTTATGGAATCAACCCAAATGTCCAACAGTTGACAAGTGGATAAGGAAAAGGTGGTACATCTATACAATGGAGTACTACTCAGCCATCAAAAATGATGAATTACTGGAATTTCCCGGGAAATTGGTGGAATTAGAAACAAATATATTGAGTGAAGTATCCCAGACACAGAAAATTAAGTGCCATCTGTACTCCCTAATAGGTGGCTCCTAGTACGAAACCCACTTAGAGACACTCAAAGATAAATTTCTGTAATAACTACAGTAATTGCAAAGATTATGAACAGGAGGGATGGGGAAGGAGAGCCACACTAGTAACAAGGACAGAGGGGACCATGTTATAGCAGAGAAAATAGGCCACCATCAAGGACTGCAAGTAAGTAATGAGACATCTGGTTAAGTTCACAGACTTTCCTTCCTGATCATTTACAACTGATGCGGTATATCTTACCAGAAGGGGAGGGTGTATAGTCTGGCAGATAGAAAGTAACATTTTGCAGATGGGTGATTGACCCCTCCCTCACTGCGGTTTCCTACTTTTATTACCTCTGCCTTTAAATATACTCTTATAACAAGACTCTAATTTAACAGCTTTTTATCTCTGGCCAGGGGGTGACATCCCATACCCATCAGGTTGGAGCCAAGGGCATTGCAGGAGCAGCAAAACTGAAAAAAATAATCAACAAGCCATAATCTAGAACTTCAGAGACTCTATATCAATCACCTAGAACTAGGCCAGCCTAATCTCTCCCCATCCTGAAGCTCAGGGAAATTTTCGGAAGAGGAGGCGGTATGATTGTAAGAGCACAAGGATGGGAGGAGCAATGACATGCAAGGTACTCCACACAATTTAGGGCCGAAGCAATCATATTTGGACTTTACATGCCCTGTGCAATATCCAACACACTATTGACCTCACAAAGTCTAGCATTTGCTAAAGGCACTAGGATCCTGGGAGGCAAGGGATTAACAACAACAGTAGTGTTCCTATGCTTAAGGGGAACACAGGACAGGGTTCTGGGAAATGCCACTGGGTCCTTGCACCTCATCGGAGAGGAGGACCCAGAGGAGAGTTTGGCATGCACAGTAAAGGATGCTCTGGGGATAGGAGGGGGAGGCACTGGAGGATGGGGAGGGAAGAGGGAGGGGAGGGGGGCACAGGGGGATAGGGAGTTGGAGAGAGGGGGGACCAGTGTACCTGTTAAGTTTGTATGAGTGGAAATAAAAAAAAAATTAAAAATCAAAATACCAAAAAAGAAAGAAAGAAAGAAAGAAACAAACAAACAAAGTGAAAGAAAGAAAGAAAGAAAGAGAAAGAAAGGAAGGAAGGAAGGAAGGAAGGAAGGAAGGAAGGAAGGAAGGAAGGAAGGAAGGAAGGAAGGAAGGAAGGAAGGAAGGAAAAGGAAGAGAAAGAAAGAAAGAAAGAAAGAAAGAAAGAAAGAAAGAAAGAAAGAAAGAAAGAAAGAAAGAAAGAAAGAAAGAAAGAAAGTGAAAGAAAGAAGAAAAGTAAGCAGTTATGGGTAAGTAGGTCTCTCATGCCCTAGCTTTGAATTCCTTATGCTTATTTGAAGAGTAGGTCAGGCTTGGACTTCAGTGAACATGAGATTTCCTCTGAATTTCTGAATCACTGGTCCATTACTTTCTTCCTCTGCTCTTTCTGATGCTGTTCTGTTTCTAGATCCTATGCAATCTGCTTCTCATCCTGCCTTGTATGTTTTCAGGACAGGGGTCTCCAGAGAACTAAATCCAGTGGGGTATTCAGACAGACATGCGCATTGCATTTATCATTGACTTTTAACTGACTGACTTGATTATAAAGACCACAGAATCCCACCACATGCTATATGAGTTGGAGAACTATTACTGTGATCAGTGTATGGCTAGAGGTGTGGCAGGAATCCCCAGAGATAAGAAAAAACAGTTGCAGTTGTGACCTTCCAAGATAAGGTAGGGGACATGTACAGCACATACACAGTATTGACAATTATCAAGTAATTATAAGCCTAGAAGCATGATGCCAATATGGGAGACAAAAACAGAAACCTGACTATGAAAGAAAGTAACAAAAGGCCAGAGAAGGCCATACTTTACTTGATTTGTTCATCTGTCTTTTCAGTATGAACCATAGAGCTAAGTGATAGCAGGAATGAAACTGTTTTTGGGGAGAAAGTTTCAATGTGTGTACTTCTTTGCACGAGTCCCTACAACAGAGACTCAAGGGCAGGAGAGGGCAGACATCTCAGTCTCAGGAGAAAGAAAACACACTTCCCATTACTCACCCTTGTTGGTCTACTGCATGTCAGTGTCCAGTAGATGCCCACACATCGGGCTTTTCTTTTTAAATACTAGTCCAGGGCTAATTGTCAATTTTCTAACACTGAAAATCAACTTATGAACAGAAAAGGTTGGTTTGGGCTCATAGTTTCACAGGATACAGCCTGTGGTCAGTTGGTCCGTTTGCCTTTGGGTCTGCATGAGGCAACATATCATGGCTGGGAGTGTGTGGTGGGACAGAACACTGTTTTCCTCAGAGCTAGAGCACAATAAAAGAGGAGAGGAGAGATGAGGTTCCACAATCTCCACTGAGACCATTCCCCTAGGCTCTCTTACTTTCCAATTTTGGCAAACTGGGATTGAGCATTTAGCACTTGGGTCACGCTGGAATGACAGTCTTACAGATCTTTACAGAAGCATACTTACAGATTTGCTCAGAAATCTTGCTCCTTACAGGGCTAGAAAAATGGCTCATGGTTTAAAGTCTTTGCTTCACAAGCAAAAAGATGAGTTCAGATCTCCAGATCCCACATAAACATACTGAGCAGATATGGTTGTGGCCTGTAATTCCAACCCTGGAAGTCAGAGCCTGGGAATCCCTACAGCAAAGCAATGAGGAGGTAGAAAAATTCAGAATGACTTTTAATGTCAGCTTGGGTATCCACAGACTCACACACACACACACACACACACACACACACACACACACACACACCCTCAAAACAAAACAAAAAAAAACCTACTCATTTCGGAGCCCTGACTCTTGAACTCAAGTCCCTGAAAACTGTGCTGTTGTGTGTATTGACATAAACACATAAACATCTGATGCATAGTACTGAGAATTGGGCTAAATACCTTAATTGAAGTTTTTTTTTTTTTTTAGCATTCCACTAAGTTAATCTCTGTTATTCCTTTGATATGTGCTCTCCCCCATTCCCTTTAATTTGTGTTCTCTATAACTGGGGTGAACTTAAGAGACGGATTCCTCACCTGACACCTAGGGAGTGGGTCTCTGGACACACCTATGAAGAATTACTTAGTCAAGACAGGCCTCTAGACAAGGCTATGGGAGGTTGCCTTGAATGCATAATTTATGAGGGAAGACCTAGCCCACTGTGGGTGGGGACAACCCCGGGCAGACAGATAAGGACGAAGAGAGCCAGCTGAGCATTAGCAAGCAGACAAGCAAGCGGGCATGTAGTTTGACCTTTGTCCCCAGCTTTCACATGGGATGTGCTCCTGATGCTGTGATTCTCCTGATGTTGGTATGACTTCTTTTGTCATGAAGCACTGTAACTGAAACTGTGAGGTGAATAAGATCCCCTTTGCCCTTAAATTGATAGAGTCAGATATTTATCACAGTGAATTATGAAGCTGAAACAACACTGAAACTCTTTGTTGAACTTTATGTTATGGTTATTCAATTTTTATTTTCAAATATTCATGTATTTTCTTCTCCTCTGATTGTCCCTGATTTTATTAACAACATTCTAATGCATTTCTAGATGCTCCCCCTTTTTAATCTCTGAAGATATTAATTATAATTTCTTTAAAGCTTATCTTCTGCATCATTCTTGCCTTTGCTGGTTTTCTTTGTTTGCTTTTACTATTTTCTTTTATATCTAATGCTTTCTTGTAAGCACATGTGATTCCATATATATATTGAGAAAGAGAGAGAGAGAAAAAGAAAAAGAAAAAGAGAGATTTGTGGGGGTGGGGCACTGGATGTCCTGTGACTGTGTCCTATGATGTCCAAGGGTGACTTTAGGAATCATCCTGGATTACTTCTGTCTCCTTTTTGCCTTGTTCTTGGATTTCCCAGGCTCTGCCCACCAGGCCAGGAAGTGCAGGCTGCTGCCATTTCCACCTTGTGTTTTTACACGGGACCTGGGCTCTGAACACAGAACCTCATGCTTGTGAGGCAGAGTCTTAACCCTTGAGCTATCTTTCCAGCCTAATTCCATGTACTTTAAAGAATCAAGCACTAAACATGGAATTGAAAGCTTTGTAAACAAGATGTAGTAGATTGTATTACAACTTTTGGGGGCTGGAAACTCAAAAATCCATAAGGGCTCCTTCCTTAGGTTATGTATGGAGAGCTTATTTTCTGTGATTTGGTCTCCAAAGCTGCCAAGTGGGTAGGAGATTTTTCTTGTCACACAGTACATAAACTTTTAGCCGGTTCCTCTGTTCTGTATCCCATGCTGACCCTACTCCGTCTTCAGTGTTGATATAATGGTGCTTTGGTTCATTATTTTAAAATGTTCAAATCTTGTTATACAGTAGCAGTAGTAGCCTGGTTGTCTTAGGCAGTGGTGGGGACAGCTGAGAACACTGGGTCTGACTGTTTCCTGCTTGGCTTTTGAATAACTGCTGGACCCACCCTTCCTCTTTGATTTGCATTGTCTCACATATGGCACTTTCCAGAGCTCAGATGGGCACAAGGCCACATCTCATCATTGTGAATGAGTTGAGCTGTCGCCTGCCACAAAGTCATTTGTCAGGTTTGTTCACCTCATTCACCACTCACCAGTGTTCAGGGCAGTGGAAGCCTTTTCATTGCAACAAAGATAGAATTCAGGTTCTACTTTCCTTCCATTGTTCAGACATGATCTGGAGAAGAGACAGAAACCAAAACATATCTTTTCTCTATGATTTTTAAAGCCAGAAGACTCATTTTGTTGGGCTAAAAGTTACAATTTTCAGTATATTAGCCAACACAATTTTTTTTTAAAATCTGGAGAGTGATGTTGCATCAAAACATTTAAAAGCGAAATATTCGATATTCATGGAAAAATTGACAGAATTAGAACGGTACTGGGAAACCTATTATGCCACTAAAAATCTTTGACAGATGAATAGAGGAAAAAATAAGGAGGTTGAAGATCTGAATAGTGTAATTAATTAGTTGGATTTAAAAGATATGTTTCAAACTGTACTTCACAGGAAATAAAAAGGAACAAAGTACAAAGCCCAGTAATAGATCCAGGAACATATGAGGCTGTGTGTCAGGAGGAGGTTGGCATTTTAAATCAGTAGTTGAAAGATAGATTATTCAAAAAATCGTGTTGGGGAAACGGTCAAATGATCTGGAAATAAAGAGAAAGAAGCTAATGATTTCCATTTTACTTATTGCTGCCAGCTCTTGGCAGAGTTTGCCTACTGGGGCTCTTCCCAAAGAATCCCTGTTTCCAGGTCTTTTAGTGCCACATGCTACTTTCTAGGAATTCCAAACAGTAACTGGCAATACACTACTTGGTTTCATGTGAAGATGTTCATGTTATGCACCGTCTTTTTCTTTTCCCATTTTCTTATGTACATGTGTATGTTTGGTAACATGTGTATAGACAAATATGTGTGGTTGTGTTGTAGTGGCCTGAGGATGATGTAGAAAATTGTAGCAGTTACTCTTTTTGCTGCTGTGAGACAACACTCAAAGACAACTTAAGGGGGAGAAAGGGGGGGATTATTTGGTTTACATTTCCAGAAAGGAGATACATTCCATTATGACAGGAAAGGCAAAGCAGGCTGTAGAAGCTTAAATAACATCCATTATGGAAACTGAGAGAACTAGCTGCAAACTTGAGAGCTGACCCGTGTGGAAGCAGGGCAGGACTTACAACCTTAAGACCCACCCTTGTTACCTGCTTTCCTCCAGCAAGGCTCCACCTCCCAAAGGTGTCATGACTTCTCTAAACAGCAACTAACGATTCAAACACATGAGCCTGCAGGAAACAACCTACAGAAATCATCCTTGATTGCTCTTCCTCATTCCTATCTAATTTTTTTTTTCAGTGTAGAGAGAAAAAAAGAAGTAACCTATGTACTACAGCCCACATGTAGAGTTCAGAGGATAACTTTTTAGAATTCAGTTCTCTTCTTCTACCTCCAGGGATCTAACTCCACTCTCCATGTTGCATGTAGGCCCTTTTGCCTCTGAGCCATCCTTCCGGTCCCTATCTTATTTTTTGAGACAGGATTTCTGATCAAACCAAGAATTCACAGATAGAGCTAGTCTAGTTAATCAGCTAATCCTGGCCTAGATTTACAGATATGCTACCATCCTCACCGGCATTTCCAAGGGATAGTGAGGATTCAATACAGTCACTTTGCTTGTATGACAAGAGCTTTCATTGTTGATCCATTTCCGCAGAGTGGATGAATTGTCTGGAAATCCAAGGAGCCGTTGAGCTGCAGCCTTCTAAGTTTATTGGATGGGTGTGAAAACTGGATCCCAGATTCTTTCTCCTTACAGGTTGTCTGGACAACCACATTCATGGACGAGGCGCTTGTCAATCATCACACATTGAAGTCCTCTGATACTGTGTGGGTGTTTTCATGGGGTTCTTCTTCCAGGTTTCACATAATTTTGGAATGTTCCCAACTCTGCAAAGACCTCCGGAATTCTCTGAATTCTTTCTGCATAGCATGTCCTCTGCAACCAAGATATCTAACTGCCATGCCAGCATGCCACTGGCACTCTTGATGCCAACCAATCAGAAAGAATGAAGTGTTGTCAGAAATGTGGAGAAATGAGAAACATGGCAATCTGTGCTCAGCAGGTGGATGTCTCCCCCGAAGAGACTGTCCCCGATCTCTCCCCCAAACTCCTTTCATTTGAGGTGTTGGATTCCCTCACAATTTTCTTTTCTTTCTTTTTTGGAGTATGTGTGTGTGTGTGTGTGTGTGTGTGTGTGTGTGTGTGTGTGTGTGTGTGTGTGTGTTGTGTATCAGAGAACATGTGATTGTATGTGCCTGTGAAGCCCAAAGTTGACATCTGGAATTACCCTGGATATTTCTTCATTCCTATTATTTTTGCCTGGGGTTTCCCAGGCTCTTCCACGTTTACAAGCCACCACCATATTCACTAGGTATTTTTATGTGGGATCTGGAGTTCCAAACTCAGGTACTTTTGCTTGAAAGCTAAGACTTTAACGCCTGAGTCATCTTTCCAGCTCTACTTTCTTTTTAATTAAAAAAATATTTTTTCCATTCTTTATGAAAAAAAGAAAAAAACACCATTGAGTTCTTTGACTAATCTGTGAGAGGACTTCATTGAAAATTTTCCTCGAAGGACAAAGACCTATTCCTTCCTTCTCAAATATATTTTGTAATAAATAATTTCCCTGATTTAATTATCACAATGGTCTCTTGAGCAAGTTCATTTCCTAAATGAGATGTAAACGAAGACAGATGTAACGACTGGCATAGCCAAGTGTTGTGATATGAATGTCTGTGTCCCTCTAAAAGTCATTCACTGAAATACAATCCCTGGTGTGATGGTTATCAGGACTCAGGGCCCTTGGGAGGTAAATATTATGTGAGGAGAACTCTCCTGGGTGGAATTAGTGCCCCTTTGAAAGAAGACTGAAAGAACACACATACCTTGTGAGAACCCATGAAATGTACCATCAGTAGAGACTAGTTCCCCACCAAACACAAAATCTACTGGTAGCTGACCTAGAAGAGACCAGTCTTCTGAGTTTTAAGCAGTACATTTCTTTTGTTTCAAAGGATCCAGTCTAAAATATTTTGTTATAGCATCTCACAGAGTTTAAGACTTGATGGCTCATCCATATTGGAGTATCTTCCCTTTGCCTTTCATGCAGTTGGGGCTTTGTCTCAGCTACTCAAAATTCCCTGTGTTTGCTCTTCTCTCATACTACACAGTAAGATGCAGCCAAATCTTTTGCTCTGAGAGCCGAGGGGCAGCTTTTTAAAAGGAAACTTTCTCCCCTGCAATGTTCACACAGGGGGTGACCTCCACACTGAGATGCAGGCCCAGCTTTTGTAAGGAAGGTTCCTAAAGACAATTTGGGGGCCAAGCCCACAAGCAATCCACATTTCTCCAGTCAGAACTCAGTATCATGTCCTCCCACCAATGCCAAAAGTTGAAAGATGCCATTCAGCATGTTTCCAGAAGGAAAAAGAGAGTGCGTAGCTAGCCTCTAGCCACACTTTATTTATTGTCTTTGCCCAGCACAAAAGCCCATGAAACCAACTGGTGAGCACTCTGCATTTATTTTTTCTTTCCTCCTTTATTTCCTTCTCTCTCTCTCTTTTTTCTCTCTCTCTCTTTCTTTAACAGTTGCCATAATTTTTTCTTAAGGAAGTTGTTCTCAAGCCTTGGTTTACTCTGAAATTATCTGGGGGCTTGCTCAGATGCAGACTCCTGGCTCCACCTCCAAGAATTCTGATCCAGTTGCTCTAAGTGCAGACAGGGCACTTGGTTTTTAACGAACACCCAAATTGAATCTGACACAAGAGGACCTACAACTCATAAGTTGAGAAACACTGACTTTGAAGTTCAAAGTTATTAAAGTGAACCAGATGAAATTTCTTCAGAGAGTAATTCCTTTAGCAATGTGAAAAGTGGGAACAAGAGGCTGAATTTGGCTTGAAGGGCTGAAGGTCAGATGGAAAGCAGACCTTATCTTCCTTGGTGGGGGAAATGATTTTGAAAGCATGTCTGGACACAACTCAATATGGAGGCTACTTGATCCACAGCCATGTTTCAAATTTCTTCTAAGTATATACTTTATTTGAAGACATGAAATGTTGTTTCACATTTTAATATTTCAGATGCCCAGATGTTCATATACAAAATCAGTAGTGCTGTGACATTTTATCTCACAATGTTCCCCCCCCCCGCACATGTACTAAATAACAGCGACTCTTTAAACCTTTGCTTTTGTGATAGTTAGGTAGGTATCAACCTGACATCTTTGAGACAGATCTCAAGGCCAACCTGGGAGGTGTTCTGTAGGTTAAGATGGACATCTGGGCATGCCTACAGGGGCATTATCTTGATTGAATAATTGATATGGGAAGACCCAGTCCATTGTTGGCAGGCCCATTCTCTAGGCAGGTGGAGGCAGTGAGCTAAGCAAGGGCGACAAGTCAGAATGAAGCGCTGATCCTTGCCCTCTGCTACTGCATGTGAGATGTGTCACCAAATTCCCTCAGCTTCTGATGCTGTGATTTTTCCATCCTGACAGACTGGAACTTTGAATGTGATCTGACATTATTTGGGTCAGAGCATTTATTTTATCACAGGTATCAGATATTTATTATAAGCACAGGAAATTAAAATAAAATAGCACCTTAGATTCTAGCAGTAAGGTACTCTAGCATAGTGGTTGTTAGCTATGTATGCGCTTACTCTTGTGCTCCTCTGCCTTCGTCAAGAATTCACACTGCCTAAAAACAAGCTGGCATTATAATGAGAAAGCCCACCTTCCAGAAAGGACTATTAGAAGGTCTTCGGTTATCTTGATCTTTGATCAAATACAAGTTGCCATCACAAATGTTAGAAATAGGTTTAGTGCTGAAGCAGTGGGCCTGCCTGGTTACATTGCTCTATAGTAGAGTTCTGGCTTGGAATGCACAAAATCTCAGTCTCAAATTTAAAAAAAGTCAAAAACCTAAAACAGAAGATGTGTTGCATAAATGATGCAGTGTAAACATCCAGCAAGCACTTTAATTTGTGCTTTTTCAATGCATACATCTGAAACAGTCCATAAAGGATCATAATGTGAAGTCTTTGGTTCTCTGATACTAGGTATAAGGTTAATTGAATTCTACTGGGTTGTTCTATTGACTTCAAGTGAAACTATTGCACTGAGTAGACAGAAGTGGGGTTTCCCTGGGCTTACCTGACAAGTTGCATGCATTGTGTTTGTGCCTTCCTGTTAGTAGATTTTTTTCTTGTCTATCATCTAATGGTAGATTTTAATTGGAAACTTTCTTTCATTGGACCCTAATGGTAGAATCTACCTCCAACTGCTAAAGTCCACCTGACAGCTACCTAAGATAATGTAGTGCTTACATGTGACCACCTTGTTTTAGGAGAGTTCACATCTGAGCAGACAATCTAGTTCATCAGGACTAGCAGGTATTAGAGGCTTTGCTTGGGCCCTTTCCCTTAAGCTCTCAAGTCAATGAAACTTCTGACTTTGTGACAGCAATATGAGTAGAGCCCTTGAAGAATTCAATGTGTGTACTGGTGGGGGTAGTTAAGGGAGAAAGAGAGAAAGAAAACACACCACGCTAGTCTCCACTCCTTTTTCTATACAGAAGTTTGGAAATCTATTAGCCCAAATGTTAATAGTAACTGTCTTTGTATTATGTGCAATTTTTATTTTATTTATTTATTTGTGGATTATCTGTGTCTTCTGAACTGTCCAATGTGAGCATGTGTTAATTAGGAAGGAGAGTTAATTTATTCAAATTAAAAGAACCACAAACACTCTATTCCTCTTTCTCAACCCCCTTCCCATTCTGACACTCAGTGGGATTTAATATGCAATGTTCCTTTGTGAAAAATGTTTTAAAAACATCTGAACAGTTTTGCTGAGGTGTGATTTACATTGCATAGATACACTAATTGTAAGTGTGAACATCCATGATTTTCAGTGAATTCATGAAAACTGTACAGACAACATCACAATTTTGAGGATCATTTCCATCACCCAAAAGATTTCCCCAGGACTGTGTGCAGTTTGTCTCCATTCCTACTTGATCCAAATAGCTCTGATTTCACTCTTCATAAGTTGTCTTCTTTGAATATTCACATACAAAGAGTCATACAAGTTGTTTTTTTGTTTATTATTATTATTATTATTATTATTATTATTATTATTTCCGCTCATACAAACTTAACAGGTACACTGGTCCCCTCCCTCCCTCCACCTCCCCCCGACCTTCCTGCTCCCCCTCCCCTCTCCCCTCCCTCCCCATTCCCCAGTGCCTCCCCCCCCCAATCCCCAGAGCATCCTTTACTGTGCATGCCAAACTCTCCTCTGGGTCCTCCTCTCCGATAAGGTGCAAGGACCCAGGGGCATTTCCTAGAACCCTTTCCTGTGTTCCCATTAAGCTTAGGAACACTACTGTGACTGTCAGTCCCTAGCCTCCAGGATCCTAGTGCCTTTAGTCCATGCTAGACTTTATGGGATCAATAATGTGTTGGACATAGCACAGGTCATGCAAAGTCCTATTATGATTGCTTCGGCCCTAACTTGTGTGGAGTATCTTGCATATCATTACTCTTCCCATCCTTGTGCACTTACAATCTTACCACCCCCTCTTCCACAAATTTCCTTGAGCTTCAGGATGGGGAGAGATTAGGCTGGCCCAATTCCAGGTGGTTGATATAGAGCCTCTGATGTTCTGAATTATGGTTTGTTGATTTTTTTCCTTTTTTTTCGGTTTTGTTGCTCCTACAATGCCCTTGGCTCCATCCTGAGAGGTATTGGATGTCACCCCTTGCAGTCCTTGATGGTGGCCAATTTTCTCTGCTGTAACATGGTCCCCTCTCTCCTTGTTTCTGGTGGGGCCCTCCTTCTCTATCCCTCCTGTTTATAATCTTTACAATTACTGTAGGTATTACAGAGATTTGTTTTTGAGTGTCTCTAAGTGGGTTTGGTACTAGGATCCACTTATTAGGGAGTACATACGGTGCTTAATTTTCCATGTCTGGGATACTTCACTCAATATAATTGTTTCTAATCCCATCCATTTCCTGGAAAATTGCATTAATTCATCATTTTTGATGGCTGAGTAGTACTCCATTGTATAAATGTACCACATTTTCCTTATCCACTTATCAACTGTTGGACATTTGGTTAATTCCATGACTTTGCTATTGTAAACAGTGCTGCTACGAACATGGTTGTGCTTGTGCTATCGAGGTGAATTTTTGCTGTATGGGGTTTATTCCCAAAAGTGGAATAGCAGGGTCATATGGCATTTCAATTTTAACTTCTTTAAGAATCTCCAGACGGCTCACCAGAGTGGTTGTATGAGCCTGCACTCCCACCAGCAATGTAGGAGAGTTCCCCTCTCTCCACATTCTCTCCAGTACTTGGTGTTGTTTGTATTGTGGATTTTTGCCATCCTGCGGAGTCACACAAGTTGTGGTATTTTGTGGTTGAATTCTTAGATCACTTTGTGTTGCTATATGTGACAAAATATCTCAGTCTAGAAAAACCCATTTAGTTTAGTTCATAGTTCTTGGTGATTAGAAAGGACAAACAGCAAGGTCCTAGAGTATGCTGATGGGAGTGTCTTGACTGCATTACAACATGGAGGACAGCATCACATGGCAGGAATACCTATAACAGCCCAAAGTGCTCCTGTTCCTGGAATTCCCTGGATTTTCCCTGCTTTAAATCATTAATAATTCTCCCACCATTAAAGTTTTCCCATAAGATGCTTTCCAATACCCCAAACTCTCTTGAGAATCCCATACTAACCCACAGAGTATGTATGTATTTTTTCATTTGAAGGGAGAGAGAACAAATGAGGGGGAAAGGGAGAGAAAGAGAGAGAGAAGAGAGGAGATAGATGCATTCCATGGAACATTGACACAACTTTGAGAAGTCAGTCCTCTCCTCCCACCATGTGGACTTCTAGAGATTAAACTCAGGTTGCCAGATTTTGCAAGCAGGTGTCTTCCTTGCTGAGCTATCTTGCCAGGCTTCAGAATATGATTATGTCCTGTCACAAAACTTCCTCCCAATTCCTTACTTTGTCTTGTCTACAGATTTTTTTCCTCAGTGGTGACAGGAGCCTGGAAGCACTATTATGTTAGCTACTTTTCCCACTGATGTGATCAAATACTTGACAAAAGCAAATTAAGGAATGAAGGATTTATTTTTTTGTTTACAGTTAAAGAGTTCAGTGCATCATGGTGGGAGGACATGGTGCTAGGAGCAGGAAGAGTTGGTCTGGGGATCTGAACTCTGTTTCTTTTGCTTGTATGTTAAGTGCTACAGCTGCTGAGGCATCTCCTCAGCCCTCCTCTAGCTTCATTTAAAAAATGGTTGCCTTTTTTAAAAAGATAGTTTTATTCCCTGGTTACCTATTCGGTAATATAAAATGTCAGCATAAATCCATTGTCATGATGTTCTAGCCTCCTTTTCTGTCAATACTTTCACACCACTGTAGCTTTCCCCAATCTGGCTTCCAGGTCCTTCCCTTGATACCTGATCTCAGGGACCTTCATCAGTACCCTGAAGTGGTATTTTGTGGTTGAATTCTTAGATCACACAGACTTCTTACAGACTTCTTTTAGGATGATTAAAAGAAAGAAACTAATGAGAAGATCACATGTGTCATTTGTAACAAATATTTTAGGCAGTTGTCTTCTAAGATGTTTGCCAAGAAACCCCAAATGGGATGAAATGAGTTTCTACTAGAGTCAGAAGAGGTCATGTCTTAAAGAAGAGTAGGGTCTGTCCATTGGAGCAAATCCTACAGATGGATCATGTATGGTACTTGAAATTCAGTGTGTGTGTGTGTGTGTGTGTGTGTGTGTGTGTGTGTGTGTATGCATATGTGTATGCATGTGCATAAATAAGTATGCATGCCCGTGTATGTGTGAGTGTTGGGTCAGCAGCTAAGTATACAGAAGATTGTGACCAAGGTAGACTAGTCAGATTGTGAGGCATCTTTTAAGAAAGCTCCATCTTATTCAAAGGTTCACCTAGTGAGGGGTCACCTATAGGCCAACTTGGGCAATTACCAGGACAGACATCCCAGATGAAACCCAGAGGATCACACTTGAAAAAAGACACAAAAGTAGGAGGAAGATTGGCTGGAAAGGAGAAGGTAGGATATAGAACAGGAGTGGGAAGGGGACTAGGAAATAAGGGGTGAAAACACATATATTCATTACATCCATGTAGGAAAATGTCAAATAACAAGCAAAGGGTCTTTTCTTCAGGACAATGGAACATTGGGGGTTTTAAACCAGGACCTCATTTGATGTAACTTACATTTTGAAGGGATTTTTCCTGCCACAGTGTAAGCAGGATATGGGTGTCATGTCAGAGCTGTTGACACCAAGATGAGGCCTACTACAGCACTTCATCAAACCCAGCTCTACAGAGAAAATGAACTTTGCCTTCTCAGATTCTGTCCATATGGTAAGGACAGCATGGGACATGATCTACTAAGAGAGCCTTCCAGCTTGATAAGTTAACTTTTATGAGCCTCTTCTCATTAGCTTTCTTTAATCATGTACACAAGGACAGTGAATCAGCAACAGAAGTGAGTTCAGAAAACCTACTGCGGGTGCTAAGCAGGGCTGTGGAAGAACCTGAAGACAGCTGGCTGCAGGCAGGTCACCTGCGATGTCAGGGGCCTGGTGTACTTTACCTCACATTCACTCACTGGAGACTCCTGAGCCTTGCCCTGCCTCCCCTCCCCTCCCCTCCATTCTCCTCCTCCTCTCCTCCCCTTGCCCTTTCCCTTTTGCCTTTGTTTTCCTTCCTCTACCTTTATCTTCCTCTTTCTTCCTTTTCCTTCTTTTCCCTTCCTTCCTTTCCTCCTTTCCCTTCTCTTTCTTTTCTGTTTTCTCTCCCTTTCTTTCCTTTCTCTTCCTTTTTTTCTCCTTTCCCTTTCCCTTTTTTTTTTCTTCTAAAAGTAGTTGTACCTACCAAGCAGGATCCCCGTGTGATGATTTTCCATCTGCCAACTCGCTTGCCTCCTGTAACATGCACCATCTCCACCTTCCTCTCCAGCCCTTTTGTACCCAGCTGCCTTTTCAGGAGGTTTCAAGTTGGGCTCAGCCAGGAAGAATGAGAGCCATTAGGACACATCTTTCGTCACCTGAGCTTTGGGACTCAGCCTGGGACTGCTACTGTATGGCTCTCCTGCCACTGTTCCTAGCCCCATAAATACTCTTCCTTTCTTGTATGGATTTAACTCTGGGGAAGGTGATTGCTTCCCGCTGTGACTAGTCTCATCTCAGAGTGACTCCCATCCCTGATTTGTTCCCTGAAGCAACACAAACTGTGGCAGCCATCTGTTCACATCCTTCTCTCTTTTAAGCCAACTGCGATGAATTCTGCTAGGCCTTTGGTGACAAGATGTACAAGTCCTGTCCATAGTTCCTGCCACTCTGTATAACTTGTGATGCCTCCCATCATATCAGATGTTGGTGACTTAATGATGAGAGAAAAATGCTCTCCCTTATGTTGGGATGACATGCTTTCTCATTGTCTTAAAAACACATGTACAAAGGCCTTTGGTTCACTAACAAAAGGACCTGAGTTTCACTCCCCAGATCCCACATAAAAATGCCGGACGGAAATGACTGAAATTCCAGCTTTGGAAGGTGGAGGCTGAGAAGCCCCATAGTAAAACAATAAGGAAGTAAAGCAATCCAGGATGATTCCAGATGTCATTCTGGGTCTCCACAGGTACCACACTCCAGTGTCTTCTTGTACACACACACACATACAAAAAAAAAGTAAATAAAATAAAATACATGTATACATGGCAGACCTCAGCAGCTTGCACCTTTTCCAAGGCTTGCAGAGCTGGTTCCGGTGCCATCTTCATAACTTCCCTTTCAAATTTCAAGTAAAAAACTTTGGTGTCATCTCAGCTCATGTTTTTCTTTACTTCTTGCCTGTGTCCAAAAATGTAACAACCATAGCCAAGACGCAATCCTGACATATTCTGCAGCAGACACAGCTTAACCTGCAGTATTCAGATGGGTGGCCCAAATGTAACCCAAATCGCAAATGAACAACCCAACCTCTGCCTGAGTGAACAAACAAGCTGCCTGTTTGAGACGTTTGTGAACTGGAAACAGACCATGAGCATTTTACTGTTCATCAACAACATTCCAGGAATTTCATGGACTTTGAGAAGTCACTAGAAGGAACGACATCTCATGAGGTGTGGTTTCCTACTTGAGGGGAGACAAGCAGACACACTGTTCCTGATATTCACGAGACCTCCCAAAATTTGCCCCTAGCCACATATGAGAGAAGTTGTAAAGACACATACCATAGATTCCCCACTTCTATAACCCCTTTCCCAGAAACTACTTTCTTAGGTGGATGTCAGTCATGTCATAACTGAGAAGCCCACAGATAGGGGTGACAGTGGCAGGAGTAGTAACAGGAGCTACACTTCTTCCAGGGGGAATAATGTCCTTAACCAGTGAGTGGTGGAGCAGGTTAGTGACAATTGAATTTCCCTTCACTTTTTTATGCAGTAAGTGTCCACTGCCCTGTCTGGATGTTCCCCAAACTGCCTTAAAGAGCATGGCAGTTAGTTTCAGCTTCGACTTGACACATGACCGGACCTCTGGGCATATGTATGAAGTATCAGTTACTTAAAGCAGATCTCTGGGTAAACCTATAGAAGACTGTTCTCATTGTGTGATTGATGTGAGAAGATCCAACTCATAGTGGGGAGAACTATTCCTTTGGCGCGTAAATAAGATAGAGAGATCTGGCCGGCATTCCAGCAAGCTGGCTTGTGAGTGAATAAGTATGCACGTACTTCCTTGTCTCCTCTTCTCTTGCTTTCAATATGGTGCAACCAATTCCCTCGGCTCCTGATACCAGTGTGACCTTCTGCTATGGTGATCTGCAACCTGGACTCGTGAGTTAATCAGATCCTCATTCCACTAAAGTGTTTGGGTGAGATGTTTATTAAAGAAATGGAACTATGAAATAAAGACACACAGGCTGGTCAAGATTTACTTGGCACGAGGGGTCTCTACTAGCATGTTCATAGTATCATTATGTATAGTATTACAGCATTCTGTAACTTCACTATCATAGCATCTTACTTGGCTGGAACCTCTATCCTTAATGCCCCTCAGAGGCTCATGGCTTCAATCCCCTGTGTTTGCTCCTGAGACGGTGGTCCTATTTTGGCTGGTTCTGGGACTCTAGGAGCTGGGACTTAGCTGGAGTAAGTTGACTATTGGAGGCATTGGAAGGCTGTGCCTGGTCTCTTTCTCTTCTTCTCCATCCCTGTCCATCATGGGGTGAGCAGCCATCTTCCCTACATGTTCCTACTACCAGGATATTCTTCCCAAAGGCATGAGATCAAACAGTCGTAAACTGAACCCTTTCAAACCATAAGACAAACTAAATTTTCCTGTGGCATTCTACCACAGTAATTCAAAGCAGGTATAATGTATTTATAATGTATTTTCCCTTTCTTCCTACCTATTTTTAATCCCCAACCATAAAGTGTATTTGGGGCATATACATTTTGGAATTCAAGCCATGAATTCCACTTGACTTCCAATTGAATCAGGAGATCCAAACCATGAGCCTGTGAGAGGCATTTGAGGTTTTTGCTTACAGCAGATGCTGAAGAGTTAACCTTGTGAGTGAAGAACAGAGGCCTCATCCAAGGCAGATGGTAGTGAAGTTGCAGAATGTTGTGGTACCATATGCAATGATACTATGAACATGCTAGTACAGACCCTTTTTGTCAAGTAAGTCTTGACCAGTCTGTCTTCATTTCATAGTGTCATTTCTTTAAGTATTTCTAAAGTATATCAGGAATAAAATAAAGTGCTATGTGGCAAAGTCTATGTTCCTCAACTATTACAAGGATGGATATTAGATAGCTTAATTCATTATTAATTCCTATAATTTACAGGAGAATAAAATATGTTTTTAGAAATGAAACATAGTGCTTTCAATTATCTGACATAATATTGGTTAGGATGACAAGCTGCATTTAACATTCTGAAGTTAGTTGAAAATCACATTAAAATATCTTGATAAATGTATGCAATGACAATTTTTTTAAATTAATAATTTATTTTAATTTATTATTGCAATTTATGTATTCTCTGCTACATTTTAATTTAGTGATATAAATTGATGCCTTGTTTTTATATTTATCATAAACTCCAGTGTAATGACTTGCAAAGAATGCTCCTGAGACCCGCGTTCAATTAATGAATAAATAAGTCACTATGGGATCCAGTGTCCCACCATATATTGATTTGTTTCTTAGTTTCATTAGCATGGGGTTTCTTTCTCTCTGTTCAACATCTCTCATTGCCTGTGAAAGTTTCTCAAAAACTAGGTTTTCTTCTGTGATCCCATCAATAGTTATCTGTGATGAGCTGTGCTTTAACTCATGCAGTCAAGAAATTAATGTGGTATAAGCGCTTATATTAGATAAGCCACTAGTCATTGGAGGATAAACACAGGAAGTTTTTTTTTCCTATCTTACCATGACCTCAAGTTCAATTTGGGTAATTTTAACAGGCTGGCAGCTCTTTGTGATGTATTAACAACCAAGTTTCCATTATATGGTGACACCTATCTTCATCAACATGTAACCCCCAAGTTCCTGTGCCTGGATGGCACAGGGACCATGAAACTGACTTACTAGATATTTAAGAATGGTGTTTGAGTGTGATCCTCATCTCTTTGGCTCAACACCATTGGCAGATATGACCATATGATTGCGTGGCAGTCTTCAAAATATAATCTAGTTCTGTGCATTGGAAAGAGAAACAAAAATGGCAAAAATGTGTCCTGTTTGCCAATTATGGTTTTAAAAGCAAAGGCAAGGCATAGAAGAATGTGTACAGGTTCCTAATATCATGTTTGTAACAATGATTTTTGAGTCTAAGTCACCAGTGTAGATTACTCTGGTACACTTTAGCTCTCAGAAACAGCTATATATACCAAAGCTTTCAGATCTGGTCTACGCAGATCTTCAAATCTCCCATGTCCCACCATCATCCTCTTTGGAGTTTCTTTGTAACTGTTATTAATGTGGGTGCCTTCTGAAGACAGCTTTATGTATTGGAGGTTCCTATGTATATGTGAGCATCATAAAAGGTTGCTTGCTCCAGAAATTCACATGTTGAGACTGCAGCTCCCAGTAAAATAGGATTGGAAAGTGGTAGGATCTTCAAGAGCAGACGAGGTCATTAAAACACTGGATGTCTTTCTATCAACACTGAGTCACAAGTCAGCATTGCTAGTTGTTATTGCAAGCAAGGGCTGCTGTATAAAGAGTACAAGCAAAGAAAATAAGGAACTGAGGAGCTTGAAGACTTTGCCTCACAAGCAAAAGGTCTTGAGTTTAGATCCCCAGATCCCATGTCAAAATGCCAGGTGAGTATGGCAGCAGCTTGTAATTCCAGCTCTGGAAGGCAAGTCTGGGAAAACCCAGAATAAAGCAAAAGGTAGAGCAATCCAGGGTGATTCCTTGGACCTCCACAGGCACACACACTCAAGTGCACTGTAGTATACACATGTAAAATAAAATATGTAATACCATAACAGTTCCCATACGTGTGTGAGATGTGTACCAAGAAATATTTATTGAATGAATGAATGAACTCACAATTCTTTGTTTAACCTATCGCACCAGAATACCTAATGTTCCTAACTTCTTCACACCTTCTTTTGCCTGTCCCCACCTCTTCTGCCTTAACACAGACTTAGCGATATCCCTCACTAGAAGTTTCTCCTAGAACTCCACCCTCTCCTGTGAATTGAATTAAATTCCTAAGTTCATCAAAACTATCCGTTCCCTAAAATACCTTACCTCTCACAGACCTCGTTGTCTAACGCTGTTGGCCACATTCAGCATAACCCACTACTAATCACACCACATAACTTGCTACTCAACTGCCCTGTATTGTTCTTGCCCATTGGACTCAAACATGCCCTGATCTCTCTTGCCTCAGGTCAAGACTCATGGAGCATCCTTTCTTCCTCTCCCCTTTCCTTAAGGAACATTCTACATGCAGGTCCCAGCTGGATGCTCCTCGAATAGAAAAGACAAAGATAGTCTGTCTGTGATGGCAGTGAATGTTGAAGCAGGAATCAATTGTCACATCCGTGTTTGAGGAATGAATACAGGAAGTAGTGAGAGACACCGGAATCCCAAAACTTGCAGAAGTAATCCTGCCAAGCTGGAACTCAGTTCATCTGAGGCTTGTGCCCCTGTGGTGCAGAAGGGGGCGCCGGAGAGAACACAGGGGTGGGGTTGGAGAGCTGACTGTTGCCTTTTAGCTGAAGGAGGGAGGGAGAGAGAAGCATGATGAGGCTGGTAACAGGAACATGGGCAAAAACGGGAACTCATCACTGCTGGATAAAGACCATTGCTATGGCTCTGTGGACAGGTGCCGCAGCAAGCAGGACAAAGTAAGTTTCATCTCCTTACAGGTTCCCCAGAATCCTTCCAAGATACAAGGTGAGGTTGAAGCTGAGAGATGATAACTCAGTGTCAACATAGCTCAGTTCTCTGATTGGGAACAGATAAACATTTAAAAATTTAAAAATTTTTGCCTGCATTTGAAAGTGGATGTGCACGTGCATATGCATGGTCATGTCGCAGGGGTGGGGGGTGGGTACACCTGCAGTTTTCCCTGGGGATTCTCTTTGTCTCTTAAACTGGGATTACAGATGGTCTCCATGCTTCCCCAACTTTTACAGAGGTTCTGGAGATTTGAATCTTGGTTCTCACCCTTGTAGGACAAGTGCCTTTTCCATGACGCCATCTCCCCAGCCCTCAAGCATTATTTTCTGAAATGAACAACATTACTGAATGAGTGTCTATACTTCTGTCCTAGAAACTGAAAATAAACCAGTAAGATGTATAACAAAAGGTAAGGAAAGGTAAGATTCCATACATTTGGTAACAACCAACCTCTGCCCACTGTTACATACACATGAGAACAAGCCTCGCCAGACTAGGGGAAGACACAAGGCACCAGAGGGTAGGACCTATGCCTGAGAAGTCTATGCAGCCTTGTGAGAAACAGATAACTGACTGACAGCCCAATTTCAATGTCCTGGAGAAGTCGTGGAGAATTAATCTGCCCTACTGTGCTAACAGCACCCTAAGAGCGTGCTGCTAGGCTAGAAAGAAGTTCATGGTATAGATTCTCCTCTGGGCTGTGGATGAAAAGCAAGAGAAGAAATAGGCCAATCCTTCTTACTGTGCTGACAAGGTCTGAAGAAAGAACAAACTATAAGATCTTTAGGGATTATTCTGTTGATAGCTATTTCTTCACCTTGAATAAGTGAGAAATAGAAAACAGATTTTTTCAGCTAAAATGTTTTCAAATCAGAATTACAATAGCAGCCTCTAGGAGACAGAAGAAAAGCTGCCCTGTTCGTGCATATGGAGCTTATCCAATAGAAAAGCTTAGAAGGAAGCTTGGACTTGGTAGTGCAGTTTCAGTGACTGCAAAGAAAATAAAATATGTGAAACAGTATGCAGGACAGTTTCCCACCAGGCCTCAGCTCCTTTCCCCACCCCTCTTAGGACAAGGAATAACTAAGCTGCTCATCTAGACTGATAGAAGCCAGGTGAACACAAAGTAGTCCTAAAAGCACCCAACACTGACTTTCTCTAAGTGATTTGCTTACATTGATTTGGGGGAAGGGGGGAAACCTAAAGGAAAAGTAAAGAAAAGAGAAAGTAAGATGAAATTTGTGTTAATATTAAAGAACAAAGTTAATTGAAATGGCAAATGTGCAATCAGGGATATCTCACAAGCAAGTTAAAATATTTACTCTTTTTTTCGGCACAGTCTTATTTTAAAAAGGAGACCAGTAAAGATAAAATGACAAGATAATAAAGTGGAGTTTCTTTAGGGATCCTTGTGTTTGGAGTCGAAGATTGAAGCCAGAACAGATTAAGAGGTTAAAGACCAAATTTTATTGAAAGCAAGAGAAAAGGGAAGAAACTCTTGGATATTTGACTGGCTAGAAGGGAGTCATAGCTTAGCCTTAAAGGGAGAGAATATTAGAGCAGAGGTAACTGCTTAAAGTCAGAGAGAACAGGGAAAGAGACTCATAAGCACATGGCAGGAAGACGGAGAGAGCCTGACATGCCTCTGTGTGGTGGGAGAAGGGAGTAGGGGGTGTGTCTGATCCTGCAGAAATCACACCTACCTCCAGTCTCCACCTCACTTCCCTAAGAACTCCTGGACCACTCCTTAGTGACACTCAAGACACTCAAGACTTCCCTAGTAACTCCTGGACATACCTTAGCAACACCTAGGACTATAGAGGATTGTAGTGCCACCCATCCTAACTGTCCAATAGAAATTAAATTATTCCACTAATAATATATTTAGAAAATATGTGTTGAGAGATATTTAAGGAAAAAAGTTGGAGAGGAGCCTCTTGAGAGTTTATGGCAGGAGTTAGAAGCAAGAAGGAGACTAACTATGTATTTATTTATTTCATCATAAAAGGGGAGGAGCCTGGGAGACCCCTCTCCTCCCTGGACTTCTACTGATGGTTAATACTACTGTACTGGTTAATGGATTCTACTGATGGAGAGAGAAAGAAGCACCACTTTCTTCAGTGGTGTAATCACTGATATGTTGTCCATGCTCCAGCATCCATCAAGTGCCCAAACATAGGCTAATGTTGGCAACATTTATGAAACACATGTGCATTTGTGTATATGTGCACGCATGCGCCTGCTCACACACACACACACACACACACACACACACACACACACACACACACACATACACACACACATCGAGAAAGAGACAGAGAGACAGTAGGCAGGATCCTGTTGGAAAAGGAAAGTTTTCAGTGAAAGAAAGAATAGGCAAAATACAGTGGGCTGAAAATGGCTGTATGAAACTGCCCAAGAATAAAAATAAATGAAAACTGAGAAAAAACTGAACTATATAATAATGTAAATATATATGTCACTCATATATGGAGAAAGTGAGAGAGAGAGATGGAGATGGACATTAGCAGACATGGACTGGGAGATGAAAAGTGAGAGTAGGAAGATAGTCATACAGTCAGTGCACAGAAAGGGGCAAGATAAAAGAAACAAAATAGTTTCAAAGATATGTGGGAAGAAAAATACCTAGACTTCGGAGAAGATCTGAATTCATGCAACAAAATAATTCACTGATTTTTAAGCGGATGTTGTTACTCTTCTGTTGCTATAATAAATCCTCTGACCCAAGCAACTTAATGAAGAAGTTCAGAGGGGATACAATCTGTTATGGTTGGGAATGAATGGTGGCAGGCAGACCAAAGCAACCCGGGGAGAGAGAGAGGGAGAAAGGGAGGAGAGGTGGGAGGGAGGAAGGAAGAGGTGGGAGTAGAAAAAGGGAAATGGAGAGAAGTAGAGGGAAGGGGCCATGTTATTAACCTCAAGGCCCGCCCCCAGTGACATGCTTCCTTCAGCAAGGTTCTACCTCCTAAAGGTTCCATCATGTTCACAAATAAACTAGTAGCTGGGGACCAAGTATTCAAGCATATGAGAGCAAAGACTTTTAATTTGGGAAACAGCAACTTTTGTATATTTGCCCTTAAAAATCTTCCCTGGGGAACTAGAGAGAGGATGATGGTTTAAGGGTTAAGATTGTGCAAGCACAAGGACCTGAGTTTGCATACTGGATCCCAGGTAAAAATGCCAGGCTGAAATAGTGTCAACCTGCACTTCTGGCTCTGGAAGGCAGAGCCTGGGAAACCCTAGAGCAAAGCAAAAAAGGAAGTAGAAGCAATCCAGGATGATTCCTGATGGTGCTCTTGTGCCTTCACAGACACATATAATGACCTCTTATACATCCTCACACCCCCAAAAAACATCTTCTCCAGAAAGTCCTAAACCAGAAAGCAAGAATTAAAAACACCGAATTGGACAAATGTGGCAGTGATGGGTAAAGAACTTGTCCCTGGGAACTTCTCTTAAATCAATTCAAGCTGTTGTAACTATCACCTTATCCCAGTGACTTAAAAACTGATATTTCACGGTTTCCAAAATTGAGATCAAGTCAAAAGGACAGAACATCCCGTGACCGGGTTGTAGATGGCGCCTTCCTTGCTTAGTCCTCACATGGCCAGAGAAGAGAACTCTGGAGCGTTCAGCTCCGTAAGACACTAATCTCATCACAAGGACTCCATTCTTGTGACTCAGTCATCTCCAGTGTCTCACTGGGAATCACAATAGTACTAAAGTTTAAATATTTAGGTTTCGCAAGCACATAGCTGGAATAAAAATAATTGAAAGAAAAAATAGAGAATATGCACATAATGATGACAGAACAAGCCAGAGATTCCTCAGAGTTTGGAAAGTAGAGGGGAGATGGGTAAGTTGGAAAAAAGCAAAGATGCTGGATTCTTCTGGAAAGGGGTCAGGAGTAACCACTGAATTTATTGAAGTTTAAACCTCAGAAAATCCAGATTTTAGGTATATTTTTAAAGGACTTAGAAGTGGCTCACGCCAGAGCTAAAATAGTGTGTTTTCCACATGGGTTAAGAGGTACTGTATTAGAGGAGGTGCATGCGAATCAATAGGGGACTTCTTGAAAGAAAGGTTCAGGTGTGCCTAAGATGGCACTTCAAAATAGCAGCTGCTACTGGTTTGTAGAGACACTTGTAGAAGTGTCTATTGACAGTACTGAGCAAGCACATCCCTAAGTTTGTTCATAAAAAATTCAAACATGCTAGAAGGTTGTTAGAATGGATGAAAGAGTAAAAGGTACCTATTGAAAGTCTGACATGCAGGGTTCAATCCCCAGAAACCCACACAGTGGAAGGAGAGAACTGACTTCTGAAGTTGTCTTTGGACCTTCACCAATGTGCATGTTCTCTCTCTCTCTCTCTTTTCTTCCAACACACTAGACGTCTTACTTCACTTAAACACTCTATAGCTTTCCGCCTCTAAACCTTTAGCTTCTTCTAAGAATGTCCCCCCCTCTTCCTAGTCTCTGTCAACATTCTTTCCAACAATCTAAATTAGTATCACTCCCATCCTGTAGGTTCCATGAGGCTCCCTGATTCCCTTGGCCAATTTATCAGTCCTTTCAGTTGACTCTGATCTTTTGGAAGTACCACAATTCTGCCATAAGCTATCTGCCTGTGTCCCAGTTCCCTTACAGGAATGTTAGGATTTCAGGGCAGGCGGCCTATTATAGTCAATAACATCTCCTCATTGTATCAAGCACATGCCTTCATGTATACCATCAGTGCCCATCACCTCCAGGTGACCTAAGTTGGTGGAGAAATGGGCACTGCCTCCCGCTGGCCAGGTGAGAACTCTATGGAAAGGAGGAAAACACTATTGTGCTTCTGCAGCAAGACCTTTCCAGCAGTTTGATCTGTTGCTGTTTCTGGGGTGTCTAAGCAGCAGTGAGGAATGTTGACTAATTGAGGTGGTAAATCTATAGTCAAGTAATAAGCCAGGAAGTTTGCCCTATGCACTAACTGAAATCATTCAACCTGACAACAAGGCAGAATGTAGGAGGGAGGCAGACTTTTCATTAAATGAATTCTTCATCTTTAAATCATTTGTTTGGACTCAATATATATATATATATATATATATATATATAAAATAAATATCAGTCCACAAAAATGATTTTTCTTAAAAATCGTGAGTAATCTTTTTCATTCTTTTAATAGCACATTTTTATTTGTCTCCAAATAAAAAGGACAAATGTAAGCCTACATTTATAGAGAAAACATATAGCCCAAAATATAAAAGTCATTCAAATGAATTCAAAGTTTGTTTTAATTACATTTAATCAGACTATATATGTAGCGATGCTATTACATTAACAGATGATGGGAAAATGCTATTCCACTTCTATTTTGTTTGGTCTGCATTAGGAAGAATATCTTCCAACAGGAAGAGCTAGGTTTGTCATGGCTCCACAGCATCTAAATCCCAGAGAGGGAGCATTCCACTGGGGAATTCCTTGTCACACTTGAGGGTTTTTATAAATTGTAGCCTCCAAAATTACAGGGATGCTTTTATGATTTGAATATGAAATATCCCCCATAGATTCATGTTTTGAATTCTTGGTCCCCAGCTGGTGGTACTATTTTGGGAGGTTGTGGAAATTTCAGGAGGAGAGCCTAACAGAAGGAAGTAGGTGATTAGGGTGGGTCCCTGAGACTGTATCAGTCTTGATAACTCTCTCTCTCTCTCTCTCTCTCCTTCCTAGTAAGTCACAAACAACTCTCCTTCATCACACACTCCAGATGTCATGATGTAAGGGAAGTGCTAAAAAATCCGGCATCCTCTGCTCAATCCCCAGAAGCCCACAGGTAGAAAAAGAGAATTGACTTCTGAAAGTTGTCTTTGGACCTTCATCAATGTGCCATATTCTTTCTCTCTCTCTCTCTCTCTCTCTCTCTCTCTCTCTCTCTCTCTCTCTCTTTCTCTCTCTCTCTCTCTCTCTCTCTCTCTCTCTCTCTCTCGCTCTCCCCAATGCTCTAGATTTCTCATTTCACTCAAACACACTACAGCTTTTTCCTTTGAACCTTTAGCCACACAGGGTCACTTGGCCATCTCCAGGTGTGCAAGTGAATGAGACTGGAAGGCCACAGGTTGATCCCATTGAAACTGCGAGCCAAAATAAGTCTTTCCTTCCTTAAACCATTCCTATATGGTACGTGGATCACAGCATTGCGAAAGTGAATAATGTGGATGTGTAGATGACAGCCCAAACAATGATTTCCCTGAAAGGATTCCAGGAATCTTGCTGGGGAGACCTGGAAATGGACAAAATGAGCTGATTTTTTTGAATGATGCAGATTTTTCAAAATATTCATTTCCTATTTATTATACAAAATTCTTTCCAAACATTTTTGAGGAACCTAGAGGTCATTTGTAACCAGCAAAGGATTGGAGAGATGGCTCAGGGACTGTTTTGTAAACAAAGGACCTAATGTGGATCCCAGATCCCAAATAAAAATGCTGGGTGGGTGGGTATAAGCTGAGCCCTGCAATTCTAGGCTGGAAAGTACAGACCGAGAAACCCCAGAATGAGCAAATCAAAAAGGAGGTAGAGCAATCTAGGGGGATTCCTGATGTCATCCTGACTCTCCACAGTCGTGGCACATACTCACATGCCCTACTGTGCGCGCGCGTGCATGCGCACACATACACACACACACACACACACACACACACACACACACACACACACACACACACACACACAAATGGGTTATACACAAAAAGTTTCTCTCTGTTTTGGTTAGAATCACTGGTGTGGGAAGTCAATAAATTAAGGGATAAAATGCCTGTTGCCTCAATGGCAGATGTAACAAAGATCTGACTGTGTTCTTGTGTCCTATGCAATAGCACACAATGGTCCAGGAGCCAGCCTGGCACAGAGATCTGGTCTCAGCCTCTTCTGCTGACCACACGTCACAAGTTGATTTAGGAGAATGCTGCATGATATTTTCCTCTTTACTTTTGGCCTGGACCTGTGTAATTCCATCTTATTTGTCAACTTTAATCCTCTGGCTGTGCCATTTCCCATAGCTCTCATCCTGCGGAGACTCACATCCACATGCTTTCATTAGATTACACAGCATGTGGAGGACGTGACTTTGGAACACTTTTCTAATTTTAAAACACCTTTTCTTTCTCAAATGCTTTTCAAATTAGATTTTAGAATCTGCTACATGTGAAGTAGGTGACCCAAGGTTTTGATCGGCTCAAAATTAGCTGAGTTCCCAAGATGTAAGATACGTAATGAGGGAAAAGGCAAAGTTCTGGGCAATTTTATCACTCTCATGTGAAGTCTCTTCATCTCCTTACTCAATGACGTTGGCCATAGTCACATCACTTTGCCTGGAATGTGGCAATTCTTAGAATCATCCACAGGACCTACATCTCTGACCTTCCCACCCACTGGCCTTGAGAGAGGGATATATTTTTCAGGACATTCTTTAACTCCCTTCCCCCACTGCCCTACTTCCCCTAGCAACTCCTTAGCAGCATGTGAAAGCCAAAAAGATTTGTACAGGGGATCTGCAGATCTCTACTGGGCCTGGTGGTCTTTTCACACTCCCTCTCACCACGCTGTCCTCTCCCTCTTCTCTCTGGCTTTAAATTCTCTCTTCTGTTGTAAGGCTCTGCACCTTAAGCAGTGTGGCTCCCTTGGTTACCAAGCCCTCGGCTCTAATAATTTGCATTCCTTAACTCTCTCCCTTGTATTAGCTACTCTATAATGGACCTTCCCATGGACCTTACACAGGTTGTAGAGCTAGCTGCTCTCCATTCTTTCTCCTGCCAGCATAGCAATTGTCCCCCAAGAACTTTGCTTCTACCTTTGTTCTTAGGACTGAGCAGGGCTAAGGACCAAGATTGCAGGATAAGGCTCTTCTTAAATGCCTTGGGCTCTAGGACTTTGTTTAAAGCATCCTTAAGCTGGCATCCCTGCCTTTCATAAGTGTAAGTATGTGACTTTGAATTGCACTAAAGTGAAAGGCACTTTTAAAAAAAGAAACAGAAAATGTTTATGGTGGGTTCAGAGTAGATCTTCCTTCCTTTGTGTTTCACTTTATTGGAAGGAAAATTTATAGATGGTCAGTTTAATTTGTAGATTGTCTCCAGATCTCTCACTCTCTGTCTCTCTGTCTATCTCTCTTTCTTTCTAGAGACAAGAGTCTTACTGTATTCTCCCAGACTGTTTTTGAACTCCTGGACTCCCAAGTGCTGGGATTACAGGTGTGTACACCATGCCCAGCCCTATACCACCACACCTGGATTAGCTTTCAGGTTTCTAAGTGTAACTCCGTTTTCCCGAGATTCGTTATACTATGATCCCACAAAGGCAATGGAAGAACATTCTAACTACTCATCTCATGGGCAAGCTGAAGTCTCTAGCCCCTGGTAAGCCTGGAGAAGTTCAAGTTCTCTTTTTGGGAAAGAGTTTTATTCCAGGACCATTGCCTGAACAGAATTTTGAGAGCTGGAATTGGGGGAGCAAGATGAGAAGGTAAAACTCAATTTTAGAATCAAAGGGAGTCCACTGTAGGCACAAACCAGGAAGGACACAGAGGCTAGTCTGGAGACATCAACCCAGAGAACTTATGCCAGAGACCGAGTGTGGAAAGCCTTCATAGAAGGGAGGGGCATGAGATGAAGTAGGATATGTATGCCTACACCTTCAAAACTATGGGCAGACATTTGTTAGACTTGTGACAGAAGAGAATTGAGGTGCTAAGACACCATGGAAGGTCCTTGTGGAAGTCCACTATAAAGAGAAGCTAGCACAAGAGAGACACTTAAGAAATAGGAATTTGATTAGAGCTGAGGATCTGACAGCCAAGGGAACCATATCTTAGCCTTAAGGTGGGATGGTATTAGAATAGAAGAGATGGTTTAAAATCAATGCGTGTGGGAGATAGTTACCAGGTGCAGCATGGTAGAGAGAAATCTTCAGAGCTCCCACACAAAGGGGGATATCTGTCTCTTATAGCCTTCAGATGTTAAGGGGTTGCTAGGAGAAGATAGGGAGTGAAAGAATGTAGGCAAAAGAAAATTATTTCCCAGACCTTTAGGATAGGAAGATAAGGGGTTTAGGGGGACAAGTCAGAAGTGAGTTAGGTTGATTTTTGTGGTCAATTCTAGGAATCACCACATTCCAGCCAGGGTAGAGAAGAAGCCTTATAAAATCGTCTGGCGATAGCTAGCCATCCTCACATCAACTCCCAGAAGGTTTCTTTCTCTGAGTAAAGTCATAAGGAGAGCTAGGTGGAAGCACAGGGTTGAAGCAATCTGAGGAAGCATGCTGAGGTTATATCAATTGAGACTGTCAAGGTAAAGTTCATCAGAAAATGTGATGTAAAGAAGAAAGATGTGGTCTTACTGCTGTGGATGCTTGTGTAAAATCACAATAGCTGTTAGAAGAGAGCTGAGAGGGACATATGGACCAAGAAGTACCACTGCTCAATTCCACCACTCAAAGTATATCTATGCAGTGGATGCCTTCCTTCCTAAAGACAATAAGGTTTCGGATGCACAGGTGGATTGATTTTGAAGTCATACCCCAGGAGATGCAAAGGAAAACAATAAGGAGACAGGATGATGTGGAGCCTTGGGGTGCCTGTAAGGCTTATTTTTATAACATCTAAAACCCATGGCATAATGTTAACATCTGTTGAATATCAGCAACACATATATAGATGTGTGCTATATTATTTTCTCCAATCTTCCATGTATTCTAAATACCCTCTAGCAGACTATTTTTAAAATATCGAAAATAAAAAGTACACACCCCAGGGAGTTCTCCCTGTCAGTTGCAATCTGAGGGATCAGGTCCTGGCCACAGATGGTAACCACCTCCTTCTTCCTGTTCTGAGTTGGAAATCTTTGTTGTGCCAGCTGTCAAAAAAAATGAACTGTGCAACTCTTGCAAAGATTCGGCTAAATTGTCAAGTCTTATCTTTGACAGCCCTGGAGGTGGCTCCATTCAGAGGGTACATTCTTCTTTCTCTTGTTTTGGCTATTTTTCTTGGATTCCTGGAAAACTGAACGAAACTGCTTGTGGACTTGTGGATCTGGTGTGCCTTTGTGGATGTGTCTCAGGATCACACAAACTTTACGTACTCGAGTTATTCTACAGAAGAACCTGGTATTTGTTGGGGACTGATGCTTAGCTTAAGCAGCAAGTCTAATGATACTTTCCTGGATGTTGTTAAAGGGTGGTGTGGCTGTATCCCTTCATAAGAATTAGAAGTCATATATTGAATATAAGACTCAGCATAACTTTGATATTGAAACAGTAAAACAAATTAAATAACTGCTAGAAAGATTTGAGTCCCACTATCAGAACTGTTGACCTTAAACCTTATAATGAGTTTGCCCCAGGCATAAGTTTAGAAAGTAATGAAAGCTACCTATCCACAGAGGTTAGCTTTAGTGGCAGGTGACAGTTGTTTTGCGGAGAATTAGGCTTCTCAGAAAGCACAAAAAAGGGCAGCTTAGGGCCGGCTCAACCCTTCGGCCCTCTCTTCTAGTCCCTCATTCTTAATATCCTTCTTCTCCTCCAACACTAGGACAAGTTGATAGTTCCTGTTTAATATGCCTGACAGCAACTATGAGCCAAGATGGCTTTCAAATACAGGAGAAATGAGCTCAGAGAGATGGTAAGGGGTGGGGCAAGAAGAAACCAAACAAAAAGCCAGAATGTTGTCTTCTTTCATAGCTTTATAGCTGTCTTCCAAAGAAGTAACATTTCTAGAACATTCAAGATTCCATTCAACATTTACAGGCCAATACCAAGAAAATATATGTTCTTTTAGGAGAAAAAAAAAGAATTGTGTGAAATAACACCTGCTTAGCATTAAAAAGATGGCTCAGGGCTTTAAGAATTTGCCTCACATGCAAGAGGACCTGAGTTTGGATCTCTGGACATTAAAATATCAGGTGGATATGATGGTAGTCTTCAATTCCACCCTTAGAAGGCAGAGCTTGGAAAATCTCAGATCAAAGCAATAAAGAGGTACAAGCAATCCAGGATGATTTCTGATGTTACCCGTGAGCTTCCACAAGCACACACACTCATGCGTACTCTTGTGCACACAGAAAGAAAGAAAAACAAAGAAAGAAAGACAGGAAGAAAAGAATCTTTCATAAACAGCCCTAGAGTTGGTTTACAAATCTAGCCCATCTGACTGAAGTCATAGTGCATTTCATTCCATTTTCAAAATATGAAAACTTCCATTCTCCTTATATCATATAGCTACCTTACAATTAGTTTGTCTTGAAGCTCATTAATATCAGATTCTGGTGACTCACTTAGCAAATTACAAATATGCATTTTCAGTCAATTTTACTAAACTGCAGACTGGTTTAACCTATGGATGAACTCTCATGAGCAATTATAATCTAGCAGTTACTGGAATGAGTAACCAGGAAAGCGACGGATGGTTTGCAATGTCTGGTTATCTTGGGTGTAATGTTTGTCTCTAGAGGGGAGCTGGTTAGGTCCTTGGTGCAAGCTGAACTGTATTTCCCAGCACTGACTCCCCTCCTATTCCTGATTAGCATGGCCATGGTGAGAGTCTTCTACATAGCCTCCATGAATGATCTGAATCATGTATTCTCCATTCCATTAAATTGACAAGAGAAAAATCATGTGTGTATTTGTGGTAAACACTGCCATGTTTTGATATATGCGTGTACTGCTGGATGATTAAATTGAGACAATTAACTTATCTTTTACCTCATATGCTCATCATTGTTTGTTATAAGAACATTTAAAATCCATTCTCTTAGCAATTGGCGAGACCACAACACATTTATTATAAGTCACAACTGCTGTGCTGTATTTCTCTGCAGCTTCTTTTTGAAAGAGCAGCTTGACCGTCGGTGGCTAACCTCTTCCTGTCCCAATCTTTTCCTCCCACTCTTGCCAGCTTCCTTCTGATTTTCACTTTTGTCATTTCACTTCTATCATCTATACATTTCTTGTATAAGAAACATCATGCAGTCAGATGTGGTGGTTCATGCTTGCAATTTCAGCATTTGGGAGACTAAAACAGAAGGATTGCCTAGAAAGCTAAGGCAGGAGGATTGCCATGAGTTTATTCAAAACATCTGGACTACAGAGTGACACTTTTTCCTTCTCTCAAAAAAAAGTGAAATCATGGAAATCTGTATCTGGATTATCACACTTGGTATAATATTCTTCTGGCTCACCCATGAGTGGCAGGTGACCAGGCTTTCTTCCTTCCTAAAGGCTATGCCATTTTCCACAGTGTATCTAAGCCAAGTTTTCTATATCCTGTGCTGTGCATTAATTTTTTTCCAAGAATATTTATACAATGTCTGCTGTGTGCCTGGCACTATAGTATTTGGGGGAAATATATTCAGTCTCATTTCTTTTCAGTTTGTTTCTGCATGCTCTTATATCATTTTGATGTATCAGTCATGATCAATTGGAGAAACAGGATCACTTACAGGTTGGTTGATAGGTAGGTAATTTATAGGTAGGTAAAAATGATAGAGATAGTTATTGATAATTGGTAACTAGGCAGATGATGTATACATGATGGATAGGTAGATGATAGAAGATAGATGGTAAGAGAGAAATATACATAGATAGATGATAAATATTATACATAGATGATGGATGGTATATAGATAGATAGATGATACATTGATAGATGATTGATTGCTAGACGGATGATGAATGATGCATAGATAAATATATAAGTAGAAAAGTGATATATAGATACACAGTAATGTAAATGGATAAATAACAAGTGGCAGCAGATCCATGATATAGAGATAGATAAGCAATAGACAAATTATAAAAAAGTTAGAGATTGTGCATAGATAGGTGATACACTGATGATAAATAGATGACAGATATCTGCATTTGTAGATGATAAATGGATAGATAAGTAGATGATGTATAGATATAGTATACATAGAAAGGTAGATGCTAGATAGATATAGAAAGATTGATAGATGATAGATAGATAGATAGATAGATAGATAGATAGATAGATAGATAGATAGATATAATAGGTAAGAGAAGATAGATGGTAGATAATTGATACAGAATAGATAGATAGACAGACAGGCAGGCAGACAGACAGACAGACAGACAGACAGACAGACAGACAGACAGACAGACAGACAGACAGACAGATAGATAGATAGATAGATAGATAGATAGATAGATAGATAGATAGATAGATAGATGACTACAGATAAATAGATGACTACAGATAGATAGAAGACAAAGTATATTCATATACGCATTTCAGATTTGGCTCTGTGGAGGCTAAGCAGTCTTGACAAGACTGTCATCTTCACATTTCATGTATGAAGTTCAAATACAGACAGTGGAAGAGAAATAATTGGCGTGAAAGAGAAGCAAGCAAGAATGTGCTGGAATCCATGCCTGGGTGGGTCCACAAGGGCAACAGTGACCTGGTCTCAGCATCTTGAGGAAACCAGGACTCCTCATTGTATTGCTGAGCACACCTGGCTGTCCCCGGACTGCAGGGAGTCAGAAGAGGACCCAAGGAAGCTGAAGCTGTTGCAGGTCCAGCTGCGCCCACAGTAGGGAGGCTGTCAGCAGTGAAGGTGTGTGTGAGGACAGAATCTCGAGGCCCGCCCCTGGATGCCTGACGAGACCTGTCCATGTTCTCACACTGACTGCTGGAAAGAGGAGAGAGAAGAAACTGACTCTACATATGCCTTGCTGCGGGCCCTGTGTCTGCTCTCTCCTGTGAATGAGGAGATGTAGGAAAGAATCTTGCTATGATCCTTCTGTTCTCCAGATCTCCCTCAGAAAGCTCCCTGTGACATGCCCTAGGAGGAAAACACCAGGAAAAGAAACCCAAAGATGCCATGGGTCCAGACAGCCCTAAATACCACAGACCTAGCACTTGGGAGCTCAAAGAAACCATTTCCTACAGGGAAGAGAAAGGCCTAATTTTCTCAAATGTAGGATGCTCTAAAATTCCAAATCCATCCTTGCCCTCACATACTACTCCCTATTGCAAAGAGAAAGACTACAGATGTGTAGCCCAAACTGATTAGCTCATGAGTGCTTGTGGTTTGCCAGCCATTGATTGTACTGAGCATTGACCACATACTAACTTTCTTGCAAGTCTCTCTGTCCACTGATTTGTCTTCTACTATTCACCTCCACACATTGGTTTAAAGCTCCATCCTGTCATGAAACTTCACAGCCTGAAACCGTGTGGTGGTGGGGGGGAACCCAAGTCCCAGAGCTAAGCACCGTGAGTCCAGCATGCCTCTTGCCTTCTATTCACACCCACCCTCAGGGTTCCAATAGCACTGCCCTTCTGGTCACTTCTCAGCCAGGAGGTTCTTTCTCTTGGTGTTTCACCAATAGCTTTCTCTCCATTTCTCACACTCCCTTTTCCAAGATGCATCCCCTGACCAATACATCTTAGTTTTCTATCAACTCATAATAAGTATGCAAATGTAAGAGGCACAGCATGAGATTTTGATACATATATCCATTGTGCGATGATCAAATGAGCTAATTAACATATCCATCACTTCAAATATTCATCACATCTTTGGAATAAGAACATTCAAGGTTCTGTCATCTCTTGTGAAACCTGCAGTGCAATATTGTTAACTCAGCCACCTCACTGTACAGCGGGACACCCGAACTTACTGTCGGAACCTACAACTGGCTCTTGGTCCATCTTCTCCCCATCTCCTTCTCCAGACTGACTTCTCACAGCTCCTAGTAGTCATCACTCATTCACTCTCTACTTCTGTGAAGTCAACATCGTTAGATTCCAAAATGAGTGAGAGCTTATGGTATCTGTCTTTGTGTGACTGGTTTATTCAAGCAGCAGTGAATGTTTTCAATTCTGTCATTCATTTTGTTATTAATAGGATTTTGTTTGTTTTTATGTTTTTTATATTTGTTAATATTTATTTATATATATGTATAGTGTGTGTGTGTGTGTGTGTGTGTGTGTGTGTGTGTGTGTGTGTGTATCAGAGGGTGCTATGTGTCCCTGTGGAGGACCAAGGGTGATGTGAAGAATCATCCTGGATTGCTTCTACCTCCTTTTATTTTGGTTCTTGGAGTTCCCAGGCTCTGCCCACTAGGGCTAGAAGGGCAGGCTGCTGCCATTTCTGCCTGGCGTTTTTGTATAGAATCTGGGATCTGGGGGCTGGAGAGGTGGCTCAGGGGTTAAGCCTCCGCCTTGCAGGTGGAAGGTCCTGAGTTCGGATCCCAGATCCCACGTATAGACGCCAGGCGGAAGCGGGGGCGGCCTGCGCTTCTGGTCCTGGTAGGGCGGAGCCTGTGAATCCCGGGGCCGAAGGAGGTGGAGGTATCCATGGTGGTTCGCGAATTCGTCCGTGGTTCTACACACACACACACACACACACACACACACACACACACAGACACACACACGCGCGCGCACATACGCACATGCGCACAGTTGAATAAATAATAATAATAAAAAAAATTAAAAAAAAAAAAAGAATCTGGGATCTGAACTCAGGACCTTCTGTTTGCAAGACAGTGTCTTAACCCCTGAGCTATTTCTCTAGCCCTCTTTTATATTTTTGACAGTTTCATACATGTGTGAAATGAATTTAAGTCATTTTTACCCCATATTCCCCAGTTCTGTCCCTCTTCCTTCTTCCACTGAAAGCTTTCTTCACAGTTTCCCTTCCACCTTCATGTATTTTTATGTCAATGTAAATAACTTATTTTTACATGCATATGTATGTATGTGGTATTGAGTGCATGCATATGTACATATGTAATTGTATGTGTGTGGGTGCACGTGTGCACGTGGATGCATGTGCCTACTACATGCATGTGTCAAAATCAAAGTTGACCCCACGTGTCTTTCTAGATGACTCTTCACGTTGTAGTGAAACCAGGCAGACTCTCTCACTCGGCCTGGAGCTTGCCCTTGTCTACAGGAGGACCACCACACCCACTTGACTCCTACATGCATGCTGAGGATCGACCTCTGGACCTCACGCTTGCGCGGCAAGCACTTGACTTACTGTGCCTCCTCCCCAACTCCAACGGTGTATCTTTTTAAAAGCTTACACACACATCATTTATGTGAGTCCACAGAGCATTCACATACACACATGCGCGCGCGTGCACACACAAACACACACACACACACACACACACACACACACACACACACACACACCCCACACATTATTTTCTTGAAATACATTGTGATAGTTAATCCTAGGTGTCAACTTGACCCGCCTGGCATTAACGAAGATCAGCTAAAGACCACCCGAAGAAATTATCTGGATCAATACATTTACAATACAAAGACCAGCCCTAGATCTGATTGGAACCTCTGGATAGCAGACCAGATAAAAGGAACCATGGAACAGAAGACTTTGAAGAGAGGACTCTCTGAAGCTGTGCTACAAAACTCTCATCTCTCTAGCTGCTTCTTCAACCCCCCAGGAATCTTCCAGCCTTCAGCCATCACCCACTGGCTTACTGGACTGAGCAGCTCTGAGACTCCAGGATGTTTGCAGTGACTTCGCTGCCTCCAGCTTCAGCCACCAGCCATGTCACTCCTCCAGGAAAGACTGTTTCTCCCCTTTGGAACCGTAAGCTGAATAAGTCACCCTTAAGTTGCTGGATTTTGAAAGCTTTCTTACAGCAACAGTTAAATGTTACTATTATATACATTGGCTCTTCCTGAAATGATGCTGCTTGCTTGTTCCCTTTCTCTTTGCACTACAAGATAGCCTTATAAGGATAGAAGCCTCAGTGTCACACCCCATGCCTACTACTTTCAATAAGTTAAATGAATCTCCTTTGTTAAATGCACCAATCTGTCATAAAGATTGCACACTCACAGCAGTACAATCAGACATAAGTGTTCTGCCCTCAATTTTAGAATGTAGGAAATAGAGGATCAGAAAGATGAGATGATTTTCTCATGATCATGGGCTGGGGGGGTGAGTCCCTTCCATGCTGTATGTACCTAAATCAGGAGCTTTCTTATAATGAAATGTCAATTTTATAGGCATTCCATAAACTGGTTTTAGTGTCAAAATAATAACTATTTCTTTTAAAGTTTGTGTTGCTCTCTCTGCTATCTGCCCTCTGCTTATCACTTGAGGTTATCTCACCCCATCCCAGCCAAATACCCACCAAGTACCACTGCTAAAAGTTAAATGTTTTAGATGCGTGTTTATTAAGCTTCCCTCTGGCAAAGCAGGGTCTATGACTTTTTTCTGCCTTCTATATCCTTAATTCAACCCTATCTTTAACCTCATTCATCTTCCCTTTTTATTTTTTGGTTTCAAATGTCCTCTGTCTTGTATTTCATGCTCTTTTCTTGCTACATGAGTCTTCTTAGGAAGGATACCTGAGGCACGCTGTGGCTTCTGTTCTTCTGAGTAGCACCATCATCGAATGCAGGTAAAATGGTGAGACAACGCTTAAGTTTCAGCTCTGAGAAGCCAGAGTGGCAGTCATTCAGAGTGATGAGCACAGAGACTTTAAAATGCAAAGTTACTTACAGGATCATGGCAGTAGGAAGGTGAGTGTGAAATCACACGTTGGTGCTGCCTTCCGAAAATATAGAAAAATAAGACTAGAAGGATATTCGAATGTACTCTGACTTGTGCAAATGGGAAACAATGTAATATGCAAATACAGTATCCCACATTGGAAATCAAACCTCATGAATATTCCACCTATTAGCTTTTCATTCTGGGGAATTTCAAGCCCACATGACAAAGAGCAAAGTGACAAATATTCTCACACTCAACAAACCACTTGGGTCACAGATCATGGACATGCTGATCCCCTGGTGGCCTTTCAACCACCCCCTGTTTCACCATGTTCTTTGAATGTTTGTTAAACTTCCCTATGAAATGCAAAAGCCACAGACTCGCTCATTTATGGTATAGCAAAAGATACCTTAGGATCTCTCCCTGATCAGTTCCCCTCCCATCACAGGTGACCACTGCTGTGAAGCTTTTAACAGGGAATTGCTTTTTTCCTTATTCTAGAATTTCATTTAAATGGGATTATGAAGTATGTACTTTGTGTGTCAGACATCTTTTGTTCAACAGAAAATCTATAAAGTTAAAGCCAGCTTGCCTACTTCATCTCTACTTTTGGAAATAGGTGGGGTTGACTTGATTGTTTTCCTATCTGTAAATTTCTGTAAGTTTGCCTCTCTCTCTCTCTCTCTCTCTCTCTCTGTGTGTGTGTGTGTTGTGTGTGTGTGTGTGTGTGTTTGTAAGAGAGAGAAATAAATTTAATTATGGTATAAATATAAGGCTATTCGTACAACAGTTTGGACACATTTGAGGTTTATTAAAAAAAAAAAAAAAAAGCAATCTGCCCATTCTATCTGCATGGTTTAATTTGTTGACATGAGATTAATCCTAGCAGTGCCTTTCAACTGTTTTTTATTTTACCTTACATTTTAGGTCACAATCCACTATGGAAGAAGAGTGACTAGCAGAAGTCAAGGGATCTATCCACCCATATGCACAGGAAGAGCTAAGAGAGAAGTGCACTGCTGCAAGTCTGCCACATGTAGGACTAGCCTCTCTATCTTATCTACGTGCCAGAGGAATGTTCCTCTCACCATGGGCTGGGCTTTCTCACATCAGTTAGATAACCTTCCACAGGCTTGCTCAGGGATTTACTTCAAGCAAATACTTCAGCTCTCCATTGTCATCTGTCTTATAGCTCTGGAGGTCAGAAGTTGAAAGCAGAGCTAAAATCAAATGGTCAGCTGTCAGGAGTTCCTCTGGAGTTTGTGTGAGAGTCTAGTTTCTCATCCTTGCAGAAATGCGCATTCTTTGACTGTGTCTCTTCCTTCCATCTTTAATTTCTGATACTTCTCCTTTTCTCCCTCTTCTTCATGTGAAGACCCTTTTTAATTACATTGAATCCACCCAGAAAATCCAGGCTATTCTGTTTTAAGGTCAACTGATTCACAACCTTAATCTTGCCTCGTTGTGATGCATAATATTCACAGGTTTTGGAGATGACCATATGGATGTTCTTGGGCAGACATCACTGTACCCACCAAGGAATGTTTTTGTTTAAGGTAGGAGTCACATTGAGCTGTGTGAAGGAGCCACCCTAGATAGAATAGCAGATGATGAAATTGAGGGAAGTGGGAATAGCAAAATAAGCTACTGCTTGGTTTCCAGGAGGACAAACACAGTGGCCTCAAGTCATCCCAGTACCTCACTGTCCAAGGATGGAGCTTATTCTAAGCAGTGGGCCCAAACTAACCAAATGACCAATGTGAAGGGTGGATTGAAAAACTGAACATTTTTCTCACTTCTTCAGTCTCCATTTAGATTTAGTAGGTCAGGGATGGAGTCTAAGATTTAAATGTCTTACCAGTTTTCAGGGAACACTAACTGCGCCAGGTCAGGATGCAAACTCTGGAACCATTATCCTAATGTGTTCTTATTCCTAAAGTCCTGTGAATCAAAACCATGTGTGTGCGGGTGTGCGGGTGTGTGTGTGTATGTGTGTGTGCACACGCGTGTGTTTGTTGACTTTGGTTTGGAGTCAAAGTATGGACTCTGGCACCCATCAAGAACTGGATCTATATCCCTGACAGACTCTGGGACCATCTGGAGCTGAACGTATATCACCCACAGACCCTGTGACCTCCTGGTTGCCAAGTCTTCCACCTCTGTAAAGTAGATATTTTCCACTCCATGGAAAAAAGTCATGGCGATTAAACGAGTTAATGATAAAAAGAGCTCTTAATGGTATAAAATGCTCTGCTCTTATTTGAGAATGTTATTATCAGCCAAGAAAGAGGAAGAACAAGCTGTCTTTGAAACAGGGGGGTTTCACACACAGCCTTGGTTGCACAGATGGCAGAGCTGAGAAGCCACATGAACCGCAGTAAAGGGTCACAGCCATCTGAAGGCGGGGGCCACAGAAGACATTTCCTGGGTTTAACGTGGACCCCAGTGAGGACAAGCCAGGAGAAGCACTGTAGGAAAAAGGAGAGAGAGGCCTCTCGGGAACTAGTAGTCAACTGTCAAAAACAAACCCACAGCTCTTCAGGATAAAAAGAACACAAGAAAAAAAAGTTCTGGCAGAATCGTTGATCTGGTTAATGGATTTGTTTCAGCTTAAGGGTGGTTTGGGCAATCCCCATTCATTCCCCTCTCTCGGAACGCTGAACTCAGAAACATTTGGAGCAGACGGAGAGAGAACATCTCCTCCCACAGACAGTCTGTGCTGGTACTCAGATCTGGGCAAGGAGTTTCGTTAGTGACTGAACGCTACTGGGATCCTCACGTGGCTCTGAATCTGTGTGGTGGGGCTTCCCGGGAGGGTCCCTTTCTGCACTTGGAGGACGGCCACGCAGTGCTCAATAAGATGAGTCCAATGGAACAAAAAGAAAATGGAAAGAGGCAACCCACTGAATGTATTTGGTGCTTGGGGGATTGCAGAGTCTGTTTCGTGGGTTTTCTTAAATATGTTTCAGAAAGATCAACTCTCCCCAAATGGCTTGGGCATATTGCAGGAGTATCATATTTCCTTATGATACACAGCAGTCAGAGATTGTGTGGGGTCTTCTGTGCAGGCTGTAAATTCCTTGGAGGGAGAGGCTTAGAAGCAGAGCCACTCAATGGGGTTTGGAGAAAACAAGACCATTTGCCATGGTGTTCTCATCTGGGGCTTGCTAGTAGGAGCTGCCAGACAGACCTGAACAAGCTAGACCTGGAATCAATCTAGGACTGAATAATAGGCCAGTGAGAGGCCAATGAGAGATCAAAAGAGGGAAGATGTGAAACCCAGGCCACTTCTGCACCTAAGTGAACACATCTGAGCACAGGCTGGGCGTGTTTTCCCATGCATGGATGGCTTTCCAAAGTGAAACAAGAAATGAATTCAGGGAACCACTATGAAGAACAACAGTGTTTGATTTTCAGTGTTGGAGATGGAACCCTGGTTTTGCTCATGCTGGCAAATGTTCAAGTTACATGCCCATTCTGAAGCCCCAGTGCCTTAAGATCAGGGGGTAGCCCATGGAGTATTTTCTGGGGCTTGCTTTGGAGTTCTCTGAACTCTGATTAAATCTCCTGTAAAAGTGAAAATCCTTTCCACTTTGTTAATTCTAGAATTGGTGCTGTGGACTGGTGAGATAGCTCCATGGATAAGGCTCCCTCTCCAAAATCTGAGTTCAAACATGCCAACTTGAGTTCAGTCCCCAGGAGCCCACATGGTGAAACAAGAAAGCTTACCACATATGCACCATGACATGCATACTTCTCTCTTCTCTGTCTCTGACTCTCTGTCTCTGTTTCATAAATAAGAAAAAATTATTTAAAGAATAAAATCAATGTTGTCCCTGAAAAGCAGGACCTGCAAACGATTGTTTTTTTTTTTTTTTTTGAACTCCCTCATTTCTTCATTGTTGCTTGGCCCCTGTCCTCTGTTCATGTAATGGGTTCTGATTGTTCTCCTAATCCTCCAGGAGGATCTGGAATTGTCACACCTGAGTCCCAATTCACTGGGCTTTTGGGCACTGCAGATAGGTGATCCCAGAGTAGTAAGCTGTTGGATGGTCGTATGTCCTGTCTACTTCAGAGACTACATTTCAGCTTGGAAAGGATGGAAGCTATATCTTGTCCCTATTTTCCACTGATCAACTTTGACATGGACACAAGTAGAAACCTGTCTCTTCTCTCGTGCCACTGTGGTTCACGCTTGGCCTCTAGACTTCTATTCTTCCATGTTCCATCATCACACCATGTCTGTCTCACTTAAGCATCTAACTCTTGATATTAATCCAAGAGATTTATGATGATCAATCTATGATTTGAAGAGAGCATGTGATTTTTGTAATCCAGTCATGAAAATCCTTTCTGGACATAAAAAGCATGTGACAGTCCCATTACAAGTCTCAATGTGAAATATCCCTCAGAAGCTCATGTATTTGAACACTTGGTCCCCAGCTGGTGGTGCCATTTTGGAAGGTTGTTGAATTTTTAGGAGATGGAGCCTTGTGGATAGAGAAGCTGTGCTCCTGAGGGGTGGCCTTGAAAGTTAGTAGCCTGCCTACTTCACATTCTCTCTCTCTTACTGACTACCATGCAACGTGAGGAATGGGCTTCATGCTCCTGCCACCTTGTTTTCCCTGCCACGATGGACTCTATCCCTCTGGAATTATAAACCCAAACAAACCATTTCTCCATTAATTGGCTTTTGTTTTATCAAAACAACAGATAGTAACTGACAAAGGCCATGCCTCCATTACAGTGATGGGCTGATAAAGAGACAGAAAGCCCCGCACTGCCAATCCTTGCAGGGAGGCAAAGACTTTAGCCCCTAGATTATCTCCCCAGTCTATTTTATACTTATGGATTCATCACACAGACATGTAAAGTCCATTGCAGGAGCCTATGAGGTTACAACTTTGAGGTTGCTTGATCCCCTTTGAAGCTGATATAAAGGGCATAGACTCTAATGCCAGTAGCCTGGTTCCTACTTGCCTGCTTTAAGGCCTGTATGCTGGGTTGGAGAGTGGGCTAAGGGGTTAACTCTCTGTCTCACAAGCAGAAGGTCCTGAGATCTCAGATCCCATGTAAAAATTTCATGTGGAAATGGCAGCAGTTTGTATTTCTGGCCCTGGAAGGTGGATCCTGGGAAACTCCACAGCAAAAGAAAAGAGGAAGGTAGCACAATCTAGGGTGATTCCTGAAGTCAATATTGGGCCTCCACAGGCACACACAGTGCCCTTTGATACACACACACACAGACGTACACACACACACACACACACACACACACTGCACAGAGGTGTGCATGCACAAAAAATACTTAAAAACAATTAGTCATGGCGGCTTCCTCTCTGTACCTTGGCTGCCTTACATGCAAGGTATGAAATGGAGATAATGGCAAACCACACTTCCTAGGATTTTGAAAGTTAGTAATTAATGCAAAGCCCTAGGAAAAGGTCTGCACCTAATATCATTATCACTCTATTATTCACCATTTGGCAGATACTAGCAGAAATCAGGTATGCAAATGTGGTTTGCTCTTACAAGTCCTGTGCCAGATTGCTATTACAGACACAATTCATTTTTTCTAGCATTTTCCTAGACATTTCAGACAGGATAAAGTCCCTGAACTTCATAAAGCAGGGAAGTATAATGGCAATTAGGGGAGATGAGATCAAACAGGAACCCACCTACATACCTGTCTTTTTTGCACCTAAACTTCAGTTTCTTCCTTAGCCTCCCAGAACTGCCTCTCCAGTCAAGTCTGGAGCTGGCTTCAGTGTGGCTCAAGCATGAAGAGAGGCATTCACTTGGTGTGTAAATGAGGAGTGTGGGGGGGTAACCTGCTAAATGTGTGATTTGAGCATCTCAAGAGCTACGGCTCTTGGGAGATCAGGGGATCTGCAATATTTATAAACCCTGATGTGTGTGTGTGTGTGTGTGTGTGTGTGTGTGTGTGTGTGTGTGTGTACTTGGTGTGTTCTCGAAACTAGCAATTTATCGAGTTGGATAGTTTAGTGGTTAAAGATTCTGTGTCACAAGCAAAAGGACCTGAGTTCACATTCCCATAATCCATGTAAAAATGTCAGGCATAAATGGTGGTGACTTTCAATCCCAGCCCTGGAAGGCAGAACTAGGAAAACCCCACAATAAAGTTATAAGGAGATAGAGCAATCCAGGATGATTCCTGATACCATCCATGGGCCACCACAGGCACGAGTGGGCGCACACACACATGCACACGCCAGCAATTTGTTAAAAAGACATAATGAATAGGTACTTTAGAGTTGGAAACCCTGTAATTTGACAATCCACACAGAGGTTTTTTAAATGTATTTTTATTCTTTTAGTGTTTTATATATGATAGTGAATTTATTATGTTTTCATACCTTAATCCCCAGTCCTATTCCTACTCTTTTTACTATTACAACCCTTCTTCTTTTCTACCAGTCTCCGTCCTATTCTCTCTCTCTCTCTCTCTCTTATCTGTGTCCCACTGGATTTCATCTAGTTTGCCTTGATGACACATGTCTGAGAACTTGGCGGAGCAGGAATCAAATACCAGTGGGTACATCACTGAGGAAAGCAACTTCCCTCCCCTCCCATCAGGACTGAACCTCATCATTCCCTCAGGAAGGTGTGAGGCCTCTTGATTTCTTTTCCCTTTCATGGTGAAATTTTGATAAGACAAATGCCATGCAGGTCTTAGAAATAAACATAACCCCAGTGAATTCATGGATGGAACAGCCCTATCATTTCCAAAAGATAATGTCTGGTTGCACTTCTTCCAGCCTTCAGGCTCTTGCAATCTTACTGCTCCCTCTTGCACAATGGTTCCTGAGCCTTGGAGTAGGTGGGTGGTTTACATATCCTGTTTAGGACAATAGTCTCAGTAGTCTGCCATCCCTTTGTGTGTGTGTGGTGTGTTTAAATAAACACATTCTAATACTGGCGAAGTTGTGGAGAAAAGGGGACATTTATCCACTGTTGTTGTGGGAGTGTAAACTGGTATAGCCTCTTTAGAGGTCAGTGTGGAGATTCCCCAGAAAGCCATAACACTCCTAAGAACATTCCCCCAAAGTTTCTACATTTTACTACGAAGATACTTGTTCATCTATGTTCACTGCAGCTCTATTCATAATAGTGAGAAAATGGAATCAGCCAACATGCCTGTCGACAGAGGAATGGATAATAAAAATGTGGTACATATACACAGTGGAATATTACTCAGCCATCAGAAAGGATGGGATCTTGGAATTTGCTGGTAAATGGATGCAACTAGAAAATTTAATATTGAGCAAGGTATCTCAGACACAGAAAGTCAAGCATCACATTTCTCTTATATGTGGATGTTAGTACTGGTATCCTTGTCAATGTATTTGGATTGGAATTACTATAAAAACTAGAAAATTTGAAAGGGACCAATGAGTGGGAACGTGGAAAGGGATGGTTAAGGTGAAATCTTTCAAAGGGGAGATTTAAGATATCATGACAAGTAGGGTGAGAGAGGGAATAATTGGAAAAAATAAATAACAGGGAATAGGGGTGTGGGAGATTGGAGGGACAGAAGAACTTATAAAAAAACTTTTAAGATTGTGGGATGTAACCCCAAAGGAACCTTCTATTATAGTAATATGTCAAAATGTGTCTTTGAAAGAAAGGAACAAGAATGAACAGTCCTTATTCAGAGGAGCATAGAGTAAGAAAAATAGGAGGGTAAAAAAGTTCTGAGCTGATCCACTTGGAACCCAGTGACAAAAATGTACTTGAAGTAACAGGAATGTGACACTTCCTAACAAAATGTTGCTCATAGAGGTCTCAAAGACCCTCAAACATTATAGGCATCTGTCATTGCTCTTGGTTGCTCTCCAAAAAACTGTCAGTGAGACCCTATTACTGAAAGATGCAAGACAAATGGATCACAGAATATGGGCAAAATACATGAACTGGAACTGGTCTTAGAACCAGTGTAATAGTGGCATGAGTATCAAGGAGACAGCCAACAGCTATCTGCTTGGACTCAAGACCCACTTGTCAGAGTGGAATACATTCCTGTTACTATTAACTAGAACAAGAACCTTAAAAAAGGGAAGGAAATAAATCAACAGGGAAAAGTAACCAATGAACCTCTAGACAGGAAGACAGTACAACAAACTGCTCTGTAAATAGCTACATAGATTTGAAGAGCACTTAATATTCAGCCTAGAAATCTTCTACAATGGAGACAGAGGATCTTCACACCCTGACAGGATGCAGCCTAGGGCAGTAGAAGAGCAGAGAAATGGACAGCAGCAGCCAACCATAATGCAGTGTAACAGGGACCTAGCAAGATTCATCCAGAACCAGGCCAATCTAGTCTCTTCCTATCCTAAGGTTTAGGGAACCTCATGGAAGAAGGGGCAGTGAGATTTAAGAACCTAAATATGGGAAGGTTCACCTTTGGACAAGGCATTCCATTCAAGGCAAGACTGTTGCATCTAGCAACTCACTGCAGTGAGACTTGTCCTTTCCAGACATACCATAATGACTGACATACCAACATGCCCCATAGACTACAGAGGAACTCAAGAGAGATAAGAATATACAGAGGAAATCTTGGTGACTAAAATTGGAAGAGTGAAAGGAAATGCCCCATCAGTGGGGTGGCCACAAGAAAGGCAACTTTGTATTCCACAAAAGGCATGAACCCCCATAAGAATAGATAAGTCAGAGGGAACCCTGGGGTCCAAAGAAGCAGGCAGGCAGATGGATAGAAAGGAGTGGGATGGATTGATGAAGGGAAGCAAGGATGAGTATTCAATATGCTTATAAACTAGAAAAATAAAATAATTTTAAAAAGAAAACCATAAAAATAAATAAATAAATACATTCTATGGCAGAAGCATCCTTATAGGTTGGGGGAATCTCTTCAGGCACAGCAGCTGGCCTGGATAGAGCCCAAGAAGAACAGAAGAAATCAAGAGAAGAAGCAGACAAGAGGCTGCTCCAGAACCAGGTGAAGTATCTACACTTTCCTGCAATGAGTCCCTTATGTGAAATTTGGCTTCTCGGGAAGGGTAAGTGAGGAGTTAAACTGCCAAAGGCAGATAGAGAATCCCAGAGCCTGAAAAGCACTGCAGCCTGAAAGGAAGACCTAGCATTGCTCCAGATGATTCTGTAGAAGATGTTGCTGAGACCTGCAGGGTCAAGATGCACACTCAGATGTGGATGCTTCTGACAATGGAGGATTCTAATCAAGGCTCTAAGAACCATTCCCAGGTCTTATCTCCATCCAGGAATTTGAGAATAATAAAGCAAGTGGAGAGGCCCTTATCTGAAATGCAAGTGTTTCCCATTGCAAAGCTTTCTACGCATCCAATGTTCTTTTTGAGCATCTCTCTACCTGACCCCATGATGATTCTTGAAAATTTGAAATCCAAAATATTCCAAAATCTAAGGCTTTTTGAGTTATGTTGGGTGCTCAATAAGTTTCAGATTTTGAAATATTTCAGATTTAGTGTGTTCTAGTTAGGAATGTCCAATAAGTATAGCCAACATGCATCAAATATATGCAAACACAATGTATCAATAGGAATTATAAAGATAAGGGACAGAGAGATAACTGAGCTTGTAAAGTACTTGCTTCACAAGGACAAAAACTTGAGCTCCATACCCAACATCATTTAAAGTATCAAGCATGGTGACACATGCTTGTAATCACAGCAAGGTGCAGCAGAGGGAAGAGGAACCCTGGGACTCTCCTGGTCAGTAACTCTAGACTAATCGACCTTTGGGTCATTGAGAGATCCTCTCTCAAAGGAGTTGGATAGCATTGTTGAGGATGATACCCAAGGATGTCCTTGACCTCCACATACATTGTTCACATGAATGCATGTATACTTATATGTTCATATGTATACACATGAGCATACATGTAGACACACATAAAAATGCAACAAAAGGCTGAAGTATGTGCCCACATTTCTCCACCTCATTACTAACAACTTATTGAGCTGCATCAGTCTTTGTGATAGTGACTATTTCATGCATTGTGGGATCTGTGATGCTTTCCTAGTCTCTATCTACTAGGTACAATAACACATCTCTTAGTTGTGACAACCAAAAAACACCTTCAAGTATCACTAGATGTCGTTTTGGTGCACAGAAATGGCCAAGCATATCCTCAAGTGAGAACCAGTGTCTAGTTAGGGCCTCTTCCTATTGGAGACTACTGCTTTATTTGAACCTTTGCATTAACATCTGGTGGATGTGTGAAGTCACCTTCTGTCATGGTTATGTACAGGTGTCAACTTGACAGTTGAAGGTTTGAGCTCTGGGCATATTTGTGGAGAATTAGTAGTTGAGTTAAGCCCAGAGTGAACCTGAAGGAGATTGTCTAGCTGATGGGGAAGGTCCAGCCTATGGTGGGTGGATTTTAGGCCCTGGAATAAATTATGGAAACCTGGTTGATAGAGTTGGCATCCTTGTGTACACTTGGCCAGACATGCTAGTCTGGAAAGTAAGGATTGTCCCTCTCTCAGCTGTTATGTGATGATGGTGTGGCCAGTTCCCTCAGCCCTGGTGTTGGTGCATGCTATTCTGTCAAACTGGACTAGAGACTGTAACTGGACTATCAATAAGAACATAAGCCCCTTTTTCTCTTAAGCCATTTGATGGTCATTTATCAGCAACCATGCAGACAAACTTCAACACCTTCCTCCAGAAAATGATCGTCTTAGGCACAGCCAGATATGCACACATACAAATGCAGTGCACCTCATGTAGTTTTAAAGCAAAGGGCCTTTAAAATACATATCCTGCCTAAAGTCACAATCTGCCTTGAAAACCTTCACAATGATGCTTAGATAATCCCTTAATAGCTCACAAGGAGTTTCTTCTGTGTGATTTGTTCCTGGTCTTTGAACCCTGGGCTGGTTAAGTGAATAAAGGCTCATGGGAGCTAAGCCTGGGACTTCTGAGTCATGGAGCTCAGGGGAATGCCTTCTGGTCCTTCACTTTTCTAAATCCTCAGAACTCTGTGTTGTGTATCTGTTCTATCTCGTCGTTCCTTTTTAGATCCAACCTATATCTTAGGCACTAGATGCTATGTCTTCCCTGCTTTTTTCCCTGATCATTTCCTTTTGAGATTAAATTATCTTAAAACACAAGAAAAGTCCTTTGTAGCTAAAGTGCCCTGTGAGATCTCTGGCATATACAGGCACTGGCTGAGGGAAGTACCTCCCAAATACCATCTGGAAGGTCCCTCCTGAATTCAGCACTCCTTTCTGAAAATGTGTAATAAGACATGTTCTTCTCATCACCTTATTTATCTGCAAAGATAAAACTTTTATTATGAATATGAATGGCACTAATCTTTTAAATCCTAGAGAAGGGGCTGAAGAGGTGGTTCAGGAGTTAAGCCCTTGCTTCACAAGCAGAAGGTCTTGAGTTCATAGTCCAGATCCCATATAAAAATGCCAGGCAGAAATGGCTGTGGCTTGCACTTCTAGCCCTGGAAGACAGAATGTGTGAGAAGACTCAGAACGCAGCACAAAGGAGGTAGAGTAATCCAGGATGATTCCTGAAGTTACCCTTGAATCTTCACAGGCACACAGGTACGTGTGTGTGTTTGTATGTGTGTGAAAGATAAATAAAGTGATTAAAATAATAATAATAATAATAATAATTGATTAAATCTTGGGAGAGCCTCGCACCATACCTGAAGTCACACTGAAGGTGGATTTTTGTAGATTTTGGTATTATTCACTCTATCCCTAACTTCATTCACACTGGTTTTATTGAAAGTAGTCTTTTAGAGAACAACCAGAACCAGGTGTAGAGAACCAGGTGAGCCTTCATTTAGACTGTGAGCGCCTATCTCCTAGATATCCAGTGTTCGGTAACCATTTCCTGAATCAGCGAGTCTCTCCCATGTCCTGTCTCCCTCCGACATCTCTTTCTTCCTTCGTGACACCCCCAGATCTCCACAGACTCTCCACCTGCCAGAGGAAAGCAGCTGACACTGCACGGAGCCCAAACCCAGTCATTTCACAGAGGTTTGCTTTGCTTTGTGGGCTAGCCAGCACCAATTATTAAAAATCATTTTTCAGCAAAATTGGGAGCAATGAGGTTGGCAGCCCACTGGCAGGGATCCTTCACCACGCAGCATTCCTATTAGCAAGGGAGACAAAATGAGAAACATGGAAATTTAATATCTTCACGTTATGCAGATCTGATTTAATCAGGGATGAGGGTGCACTGCAATAAAGGCTATAGTTTCATTAAGTTTATGACTTTCAGACTGTGTGTCAATTATCCGGTTGCCATGACCACCTCCATAGTAACAGCCCCTGAACAATGGTTTCCCCACAGAAACCTGAACAGGAATTCAGACAGGACTGAATTTCCCTTCTTCCACTCTTTATGGGGTTGCGGGATTTTGGAAAGGATAAATCAAGTGCAAGATCCTTGATGATTCGTTCTTAGAGAGATGTTAGCTAAAAAAGTAGAACAGTCTGTCCTTGGATTTTGCCAATTCCAAGACTATACATGGATTATGCACTCCTTCTACCCTCAGGAGGCTACAATTCAGTCCAAGACTAGGCCCACAGATTAGGCAGCCAGTCCTCAAAGTGAGTGCCAAGAGTTTGACAGTTGCCCTGTCCTGTCTCGCTGTTTGTCGCCATGACAGTTAGTCCCTCATGTTGTGGTTCTCTCCGGGTTTGCCAAGTAAAACTAGACATATAAAGGTTCTCAATATCAGTGGTTCAAATGGTGGGTTTTCCAGCTTCCATCTATCCTGCACACTCCATGCACCACTCTGAAGTACGAGGTTGATGAGTTAATTTGTCATCATTGGTTTGGTTGGTGACGCTAATGTAATTCCCTGTCCACACTGGGTGGTTTGTGGATTTGGTGTAGAAGGACACACCACCCCTTAGAAGAGGAGAAAATGGTCAAGGCTGTTAGAAATAGTATTCCCTAGACCCTCCCAGAAGCCACCTAATGCCCAGTCCTAATATTTCTTACAGACTGCTCTCTGTATTTCTATTCAATATTACTCTTACTGTTGTGATTTGAATGGGAATGCTCCCCACGGGAGATGTTTAAATACCTGGCCTCCAGCCGGTTGTACTGTTTTGGAATGTCATGGAACCATTGGTTCTTGGGGCCCAGTTGGTAAATACAGGCCACCTCAGATGGGCTTTGACAGTGACAGCCAGGTCCTGCTTCTGGCCTTGCTGTTTCCTGATCCACTAAGATGTAAGAATTGACTCTGCAAATTCCTGCCCCATGAGCTGAACCACTCTGCTATGAAAATCTGAAATGATGAGCCAAAATAAAATTTTCCTTCCTTAAGCTTTTTCTGTCAGGTCCATGGTCACAGGGACAGAACAAGTAACTAATCTGCTTGCAATCTGCTATCTTTCTTGTCACCTGTCCCACTTCTATGGGCCCTGGGAGACATTTCTGGTCAATGACAAACCGAGACTGTTAGAGGACATCATGTCTACTTCTCATATTGCACAACATGAGTTTCATGTGTGTCTTTGACCACATCTCCTCCACCTGCCTTTGATTTCAGTCATCACTGGGATGTGCAGTTCTGCACTCATAGTTAGTGTTCCTGTCTTTATGATGAGAAAAAAGAAAACATTTTCTTTTTATTTTTATGCCTCCTGGCTTTCTCATAAGCCACAAATGTCCATTCCGTTCACATTCTGGCATTGGCAGGAAGTAGAGGTACATTAATGCCCAAGAGACTAACCTTCAACCAGTGGCATGTGACATCTGAAGGTCAGTAGATGGATGATACCGCACTGTAGTGATGGATCCTTTGTTAGCTCCACCATCCCTCACTCTACTCTTCCTTATCCCATGGTATCTTGGGTTTTTGTCCTCAATGATCTGTTCATGTAAAAAAAAAATCATCTTAGGATTTGCTTTTGCAAAAATCCAAATGACACACACAAAAAATAATCTGACCATCATCAAAGAACCGACACCTCTTTCCTTTTACTATTTCATTCTTTCCTAACTCTTGGCTTTCATGGACACCATTCTAAGGTTATCTGCCTAACCTTAGTGTCTGCAAACACTAATTGGCTTCTTGGTTGCTGTCACTGTGTGGCCTGCAGAAGGTTCCCTGCATGGACTTTTTCTCTATACATAAACGTAAGCTTCTCTAGCAAGTGACGATGGCTGTACACTGGCATCCGAATAACTTCTGCCACCTGACATACTGCTGAGCAAATGTCCACTCATCTTCTGTCACTTGTGTGTTAGCTAAATCAGGGGTAACCATGGCGAAATAGAAATAGAGTCCACTTAAATTCATTTGACTTTAAGGAATTTCCTACCTATTCAAACAGATGTTCCTGGTTTTAAAAGATGTTTTCTCTCTTTTGTCTGTGCTTTTAAGACATCAAGAAACACACCATTCTCCTTTACAATCTCCCCCTCCTCCAGAGTCTCCTACCTCTCTTCTCTCCATCATTGATAGTGCTCCCTGATCTTCGGTCTCCTTCATGTAAGCAGTCTCTGCTTGCTCTTATTTACTCATTGCACAGGGATGCAGTGCATTCAAAACAATCAGGGTTGATTTCACTTCTGAGACTATGAGCCAATCATTTAACTACTCTGAACCTCATCATGGGTAAGATAAGAGATTAATGGTGATAGCTTAGTGTAATGCTGGGACTTGAGAAACATCAAGGATACCGATCTTTATCTTGATCTCTATTGTTGTTTGCTCTTTTGTGAGTATCCAAATACCATGAACTAAACAGTTTAGGGATGATCTCTTAATCTCACTGCAACCCTCCACTCTTCTGGTACCAAATTCTGTTCCAGTTACTTGTCTGTTGTGATAAAATGCTGTAACCTAAGCAACTTAGGGAAGAAAGGGTTTGCTATTTGACTTATGGTTTCAGAGAATATAAAGTCCACACTTGTGGGGAACACATAGCAGAGGTATGGTGGCAGAAGCAGGAGGCTGATTCATGTTGCAGCAGCCTTCAGGAAGTAGAGAAAGACAGAAAGTTATCAAAGTGAGCTGTTATCAAAGGTCAAGCCTGTCCTAAGGGACATACTTCCTTCTTCAGGGGTCCACCCCTTAACTTCCCAAACAGTGCCATTAGTTGGGAATGAACTGTGCAAAGGCTTAAACCCATGGGAACAATTCCATTAAAATCTGATAGATGGTTTTTATTAAGGAGGCCATATCTTAAGAATGGTCAAGCATTCAGTTTAACAGAGAACAAACCCAAGTCAAGTTTCAAATTCTGTCAACCTCCAAGATGTAGCTCAGCATCTGCAACAGCATCTCCCAGTGAATTGTGGCAGTATCCTGGGGGTGAGGGGATGACCAAGTGTGTGATGTCTGGTTCTAACAAGAAAATTCAGGTTCCCATCTTGCTCTCTCCCTTGAGTACTCTCCCTGGAGGAAAACAGCAGCAATGTTGCACAAACACTACAGCATCCCCTAGGGAGTCCAGTGTAGTGAGAAACCAAGACTTCCTTCCAAGGTCGTTATCAGCATGACAGCCACACAGATTTTCAAGCCCTGATTGAACTTCCAGGTGACTCTTTGTCCAAGTTCCGGATGACACTTTGTTGCCTATGACCCAGAAGTATCCAAGGAAGCAATTCCTGCCTTGGATATTGTGTGAAACAATCAATGCTTGTTTTTATCTATACCTCCAAATTTGAGGGTAATTAGCTTGGGAACAATCCTATAGTCTTTACCTATGTTGACAATATGTGTGAGATGTTTCTAAAATGATTTCCTTGTCTGCACAGTGAGAAGGTGTATTCCAAAGTGTTGAGAGGATGCAAGGGATGGGCACGGCTATGCTTGCCTGCAATCCCACCACTCAGGAAGTTGGGGAGGGGAACAGGAGGACCCTTAGTTTGAGTTCAGTCTGGGTTACAGGGCAAGATCCTTTCTCAAAAGACAAAAATGTGGGCTGGGACGATAGCTCAGGGGTACTTGCCACACAAGCAGCAAGTAAAAACAATGGAGTTCAGATCCCCCAGATCCTCAACAGGTGGGCATGGCAACCTGCCTCTAATTTCAGCTCCACAGAAGGCAGAGCTTGAGAATTTCCAAATCAAGCTGGCTAGGCACACCAGCCACAGTGGCCCGTTAAGTCATGGCTTGCTCCCAGACTCAAAAGAATAAGGTGGAAGAGTGATTACATGTATGCGGTCCCAACCACTTGCAAATATACATGCACACATGCATGCATCTCACATACCCATACACATAAAGAAAGGGAATGAGCAAGCTAGTGTTGGCATAACAATTCTCAAAGTCCCTGCATATAGCAAATGTCAGTTGGCAGTGGCACTGATGGTCACAGTAGCTATTTCCTGACCTAACTCTTCCTCTTGATGGGCATTAGGACTTTTAATTCATACCAAACCATGTCCTGTAGCAGGAGGGACATGCCTCCTACCGGGCATGCTGCTGCCTGAACGAACAATCATCTGGGCTCCAAAGGACAAAGAGACCTCGTGGATCAAAGGACACTGGAGAGATGTAAGTTAGAAGGCAATATACTTGACTTTTTGTAGCTTTATAAAAATCTGTTAAGTGCTCCTGTAGGAAAAGGTAGGCTTCAATTTTAGCTGTGCCCATGATTCGACAAAAAGATCGTTATTTTTTTAATTGAAAAGAGTAGATTATGGAGTCTTTCTGCCCTCCACAGTTCTGGAAGTCAGAGCCTTGCAGCAGTGGATTAATTCCCCCAGGGACTCTACTGGAGGTAGCCCAGGCCAGGAACTGACACTTTTTTCAGGTCTAAAGAACAGTCGATGATAGAAAGAACCCCCCACATACCACGGTCTTCATTTTGTTTTTATTAAAAGAGGATGTTTTTGTTTCATTCTGAGCACAGCTTACATGTAACCCAAGCTTTTCACGCAGAGCAAAAGCCAAGTGGCGCCAGCATTGTTGGGAACCCGTCTCTACAGGCTACTACTCCATGCAGCTGATTTGCGAACAGTGTGCGAGGAACCTCTTTTGTCAACTTAACTCAGATAGATGCCTGCTGGCTCCTAGGATACAGTCTGTGAGACAGACCTTCAGGGAAACAGAGCGGATAGTTCCTTTAGCTCTCACCTGCAGGATGCCCTGAGAACTTAAGGAGTGTCCAATTAGCTCCTGCCTCTGGAACTTGGTGTGGACAAGTTCTGTGATATGGAAAAATGGTCTTTCACTTTCATGTCTATCACTGGAGTGCAGACCCCCATGCTCAAGAAGACCCACACAGTATTTGGACACACTTGGTGCTTAGAACAGACCCTGAGATATGATACATCTCTGTTCAATAGCTCCCATGGAATAGAACAGCATCTCTGCTTCCTATGGACTGGTTCTTTTGTTGAGGAAAGAGGGCAAGTGAAAGAAGCAGGTCAGACCATTTCTTTCCTCTGTCATGATAGTGGACAGTCCTAAAGGCCTTAAGACCCAGTGCCTTGAACTGAGGAAATCATCCAGGGATGAAAGTTTTTTTTTTTCCCCTTCAAGTAAAAGGACCTGAATTTGGATCCCAGATCCCATGTAAAAATGCCAGAAGGATGTGGCAGTAGCTTGCACTTCCTGCCCTGGAAGTCAGAGCCCTGGAAACCCCAGAGCAAAGCAAGAAGGAGGTAGAGCCGTCCAGGATGATTCCTGATGTCACTCTTTGGCCTTCACAGGCACACACACTCAGGTGCCCTCTTGCACACGTGCATACACACTCACATACACATACACGCATGTGTGCAAAAAAAGTTGGAACCTGGTGTTTCTTCAAAAAATATGCCTTAGAGTAGACCCTCTGCTTACATGCCTTCCATATCCATCTTAGTGGTCCGTCACAACACTGAGAAACTGGAACGTGACTGGAAGAGTACCACTTCCCTTGTGGGCACCATGTATCATAAGGCTTCAGAATTGTTCCCTCTCAATTCTGCCTGTCACAAGCCATTTACCTCTGGGGATGTTGTTGTTTTTCTAATCTGGAAAAAATGGAAACACCCACCTGATGCCATTTCCAGGCTGCTGGCATGAGTCAGAGGAAGGAGAAAAGCACTCATACTTGAATGCTGCTGAGTGCTGGGCTTTTTATAGACACCACTTCCTTTCATCTCTATGCAACCTGCGAGGTAAGCGTTTAGTCACTTGTTCATAAATGAGAAAACAAAGTTCAGAGTTCACTTGATGCACCTTTCCCTCTGCAGGGCTCACACCTCCATCTGCCGTCATCGGAACCCCTGCAGCTTGAGCACTTTCCGTGGCTGAGGTGCACAGGGAATCTGCGCAGTCTGGTACCTTGGTGTTTCATGTCACGCAGAGCTGATTTCCGTTGTTGCACCGGGGTGCTTTGTAACCTCCTGTGTGAGTCCATGTGTCTCCCTCCTGGTTGGATTTCCATCAGAGTGGAAGCCGCCCGTGTATCTTTCCATGACCAGCTTTGGCATTCTGCCTCGTACAATAGTGGGTGTTCAATAAATGTATTTTAAGCCATATTTGTAGCAGCATGTATTGTAGTTTATTTGAATCTGGAAAATATGAAGAAAATTTAAATGGCTCCCATCCCACCAGATAACACTGTTAACCTTAAAATAATAATAAATGTATGCACACTGCAAAAAAATAATTCAAATGGAAGCAAAACGAATGAATGAGAAATTAATTTTTATTCCTCCCATTAGTCTTTGTCTCTCAGTTCCTTTCCACAAAGGTGTCAAGCTATATATGGTAGCAGACAACCCTGTGCTTCTGAAAGCAATCTTACATAACCCCTCCAACACATTTGTTTGTCATGTCTATTTATCTGTTGCAAGGAAATTTCACATGGTGATTGCTAGATTCCAGGGTATAAACTCCCTTATATTCACCTGGTTCTTCCCATTTACTTTGAAAAATTAACTGTTGCATTTACACCAGCTAAGTTCAAAGATTCCCCCATATCCACATCCTTAACCATACTTAGCATCATCTGAATGCACAATAGGAACAAAAAATAAACAAAAATGCTTTCCTTCCCTCTTACTCCAACGCCTCAAGACTATTTTTTTGCCACCAAAATGCATATATGTGTAGGGGGTTGCTTTACCCCACACAAGCAATCCTCACCGTCACCTGAGCGTCCCACAGTCCAACTCAGTTCTGATGGTAGCCAGAGTTAGAACTGGATGGATTCATAAGTCTCCCATCTCAGATGTCAATCAAAGGCAAGGCTGTTAGCTTCTGTCATGGTTTGAGTGTGAGTTGTTCCCACAGGCTCATATGTTTGTATTGTTACTCATTGCTAACGATTGGGAAGGTCATGGCAACTTTAGGAGGTGGAGTTTGCTGGAGGAAGTCATGTCATGGGGACTGGACCTTGAGGTTGGATAGTCCCATCCTGCTTTCTCTGGCAGCTCTTCTTGCTATCTGTTGCTTGTTTCCTCTGCCTCCATGATGGCTCCAATGACCTGAGCTCCAATAACTTCAGCTTCTGGCACAAGCCATGCTTTTCCTGCCCTAATGGACTAAATCCTCTCTAAAACCATAAGCTGAACAAATCTCTTTTTGTCCTTTAAGTGAGCTGTGTTTGAGTGTCTCATAACAGCAGAAAGAAAGGTAACCACAATAGCTTCTAATGGAATCTGCACAGGTAGTTCCATGACCCTCTCCAAGAGTTAGAATGTCTGTTAAGAAGACAACAGGATTCAGGGAAGCATCTCATTTAATTAGTTGCCTGTATGTCATCAAGGACAGTGTATAAGACCAGCCATGTTGAAGAGATAGCACAGATCCCAGGGTCAGGTGTGTGTGGAGAAGCTGCTGTGTCTTTTCTGTAATCAGTCTTCAGGGATCCCAAAGTGTTCATGGCCAGCAAACTTTCAGAACTCCATTTTTCATGCTTTTTAATAGGAATTCCATTTAGACGCATCTCTGTTCATGAGCTAAGTCTAATTCTTCCATGTGCAACAATAATGTCAATCCATATTTCATTATGCACTTAAACTATGACTATTTCTCATCATCTCTGTGGCTACTGCTTTGGTCCTCATTATTATAATGTACTTCATGGTTTCCTCATTGCTACCAGAAGCCTCACAACAGAAGCAATGCTGCTAAGGTTGAGCCGTGGTCAGGTGTAGTGGTGTACCTCTGTACTTTGAGCACTTGGAAGAAGGAGGCAGGAGGATTGCAAGCTTGAGACCCCTCTGCTATGCACCTGCTACATAGCTAGATCCTATATTGAGCTGTAATTGAGCTGTATTGAACCATAACTATGCATAGGGCACCCTGTGATTGATGTGCTGATCTATGTACATATTGTAGAGAATCAGTCATATTAATTAGCACACTCACCACTTTATGAAGCTTATATTTTGTGTGTGTGTGTGTGTGTGTGTACATGAGTGCATATGCACACATGCACAATGAGTAATTCAAAGTAAATGAAAAGTCTGCCTTCACTCTGCTGATCTGCCTGTGTCTCATCGCCCACACAAGACCACCTCTCTTTGCTTTCCCTTCATCTTGCCAGTGTCAGCCTCCAGGGCATTTCTAGAACACACCAGGAAGCCTCCTTGGATCTTCTCCACACCTGCTCTGTCCCCTTATACAAACATTGCACACTTTGTTGCCTATTTTCTCCCATTTTCATTTGCATGTGTATATGGGGTATGTGTGTTTGCATGTGGTTGTGCACATTTGTGTATCCTCATGGATTTGTATGTGTGTGTGTGTGTGTGTGTGTGTGTGTGTGTGTGTGTGTATACTTGTGTGAAGCCCAAGAGTAATATTGTGAATCATCCTTGATTGCTCTTCTACTTTATTGATTGGAGCCTGTGTCTCTAATTAAACCCAGAGTGTGTCATTAGGTCTAGTCTGGATAGCCAATTTGCTCTAGGGATTCCCAGGCTCTGTCTTGATGGGACTAAAATATAGGTAAACTGTCATGCTCACCCTTACATAGGAGCTAGGGATCTGAACTCTGGTCCCTTTGCTTATGTGGCAAGAGCTTTAACCTCTGAGCCTTCTCCCAAGAGCACACTCTCTTACTTCTACTAGGTCTTCATTCAAAATTTACTTTCATTTAGAGGAGTTTCTTAAAGAATGTTGAGAGTCTTGGGTACCTCCAGTCTAGTTTTTCCTTTAAAAAGAAAGTTGAGCTTTCATTTATGTAAAAGATTCATTTCAAATATATCTTACCTTGTTAAATTTTCCTGGTTTCCTGTGTCACCCCTGCTTTATTTGTTTTGATGTTTCTGCACATGTGTATGTGGAGTCCTTCTGGTGGACTGGCAACTGGCCACTGGTCCATCTAGAGCCTCAGCTTTTGTCTTTTCTTCTTTTTCAGAGGATCTTGCCTGTCTGTTCCTCTTTGTCTTCTGTTTTTCTGAATCCTCGTTTCTTCCTGGGGATAATTACCTCCCCCTGATTACAATCATTCCACTTCTCCAGTCGACACTTCCTGTCTGTAGCAGGACCAAGCTAATAGACAGCTTTGTCCCCATCGTTAGGCACCTATACAGTGCAGGTTGCAGAGCTGTCAATCTGCTTCTCTCTAAATTGTGGGCAATTAGCAGGACTTTGCAGGGCTCTTTCTCTGGTCTTTTCAACCCCCATTCAACCTGAGATAGACTTCCAGGAGCAAGAGTAGATGAGGGCTCCACTGTGAAATAGCACAGCAGATTCTAGAGCGCTCCTGTCTTTGTCTTTCTCTGACTGGCACTTTTCAAAGTTTTGTCTTAAGGTTGTCCTATTTCCCTTTATTACTGAAAGAGTTATTTTAACTTTAATTTCTCATCCATTATAAGCTCCATGGAGGCAGAGTTTATGAGTATCCTTCCCCCCCACACACACACAAGCTCTTTCACTGGAAGAAAATGGTATTCCTCTTGATTTAGTTTCTTTTCTTATTACTGAAATAAATTTTTGGATGCAAGCAACTTAAGGATGAAAGGATTTATTTTAATTCACAGTTCAAGATACAGCCTAGTATGATAGGGAAGTCAAGAAAGTAGTTGCTTGGAGCAAGAAATAGAGAGCAAGAGATGCATACTGCTGCTCAGTTGCCTTTCTCTATGCCCAGGGAGGATAGTCCTTCCCACAGTTAAGATTGGTCTTCCTATATTATCATATTGATTAATATGACAGACAATCTCAGAGGCCAACCTGGATGATCCTTCCAAGATTATCCTAGGTGTTGAATTAACAATTGACACTAAAGATCACAAACTCCACCCTCTTGTCAAAGTGACTCTCAAACACGTCACTTTAATCTATAACCTTCTCTCCTTTGTCTCCATAGGCATATGACTTGTAATATAAAATACATTCAGGGCAACATCAAAAATCCTCATAGTCATTAACAGTGCTGTAACGGTTATTCTGAACTACTGCTGTGAGAGAGTACCCAAAATCAAGCAACTTGAGGGAGAAAGGATTTATTTAGCTTAAGGTTCAGAGGGGAGACAAAGTATCTCATGGTGGAGGCTGCACGGCTGGCTGGCCAGCTGAAGCTGGAGGATGCTATGTCACAGCAGACATCTTGGAGGCTGAGAGCTGCAAGACTGCTTGCTGCAAAGGCAGACTTCTCCTAGAGGTAGGGTGGGACTAATCCACCTCAAGACCCTCCGCTTGTGACCACCTTCCTCCAGTAAGTCTCCACCTCTCAAAGATGCCATGACCTTCCTAAACACATGAGGTTATAGGGGACACATTTCAAACCATGACATTCCACCCCTAGCCACCACACTTACTGCCATCTCATTATGCTCAGTTCAACTTTAAAAGTCTTCATAGGCTACACTAGTAGTCCCAACACAATCCAAAAGTCCAAAGTCCAGAGACTTTGTCAAAAGACAAGGTACATACTTCCCACATACAATGGCACAGAATAAACATTCCCATTCCAAAAGGAAGGAATGGGGCATATCCAGGAAAGATTGGTCCATAACAAGACCAAAAACCAGCAGGATAAACTCCAAATCCTGCAGCTCCAACAGGTGAGCTCTCCTTGAAATCACCTCTAAAAGGCTTCCTTTCCATACCTCCAACACAGGTGCCCGTAGAACATATCACTCTCTTGGGCTGACTCCTTCCAGGATATACAGATTTCCTTGGCAGATGTCCTAGTTGTCTCCAGCATCTCTAACATCTCTAATACTTACTTCTCAATGGCAAACCAGGCTTTAACTCCACAGCCTTCTTGGGCCTCTAAATTGCAGGCTTTCTGCCATATGCTGCCTGGCTTCTATCATTTTTTTGAAATCTTGGAGGAGGAATCCATGATCATCTCCTCCCTCTGGCATCACTGATGCCTCTAAAACCAGAACCATGTGGATAACTTTGCCAAAACTGGCCCCCTTAAATCAAAGCTGATTAAGCTTCTCTGTGCTGGCAGTTGGGGAGGGGGCGAGGAATCTCTTTTACTCCTGGACTTTAAGGAAAAAACAGACTCCTGCTTTGGAACGCCACCTTTTAGCTCATTTCTTCCAAAAGGATTTGCATTCTTATGGGTGGGAGCCTTCTCTGAGGATCTTATCCTCAATTTCAGGCCTTTCCTATTATTCAAATTGAGAGCAGGCTTTGATTTACTAATGGAGCCAATCTCTTTAATAGCCATTTTGTTTTCTGCTTCTTCCTGGTTCAACTCTTTAAGTTTACCATTGCGTTTTTTTCATCATTTTGAGGCAGGATTAGAGCAGCCATGCCGGAATGGGATTCCAGAAGGCTAGAATCCCCCAATGTTGGAATTACTCTGAAAGAACGCTCCTCCTGAGGAACTGACTCCTCCCAGAGATAAGATGGCCAAGTTCCCTATGAAAGGATCATGGAAATGAGCTCTCCATATCAAACAATTTGACCTCTGGCCCACATGGGCCCAAGAGCTAGTTTCCCAGTCTTGTCTGATCCTGGCAGCCATCTTTGGCTCTCTAGCCCCATGAGCTCTGTTTTATGTCTGCTTCTCATGGGGGCGCTCTAGCCCTCATGGTACTCAAGGTGCCATGAGTTCCTTTTCCAGCTGCCTGCTTCTCTTGGAGGTGCCCTAGCTCCTCATGTCACCCCACATCTGGAGTCCATGAGTTCCAACCTTTCTCTCCTCTAATAAACTCTACCTTAATCCTCTACACCATGTTCTGGTTTCAATCTTTGACTCCAGAACACAAGAACCCTACAACATTGGGATGGTTGAGACCGTTTCCCTGCAACAATTAGATCTTACAGTGTTTGCTTCTTCCTGCCTGATTCCTTGCTCTTTTTCATAACTCTGAACACAACTAAAAAGTGGCCATATCACATTATCAAGACTACATTGCCTTGAAATTTTTTCTGCTAAGCACTCCAGATTAATCTCAGGCAAGCTTTCAGGATGAGGGTAAAACTTCACTAAACTCTCTGCCAACACATGGCTCCACTTGTCACTTGTCCAGTTGCACACACAGTCTCTGTTCCCCTCTGGATCATGACAAGCTGGGCTTCCACTGCCTGCATCTCTCACAGCATTGCTCTTTTTGAAGCTCTCACAAGAAAAACCCATTTGGCTCCATCGCCAAAATGCAAAGACTTTCCCAGCACAAAGTCCCAAAGTTCTCCATATTTCTCCCAACAAATAATTCCACATCACAGCATTGGCCATACTGCTGGGTACCAACTTCTCTCTCAGCTTTATAAACAGCTTCACATTGTGGTACCAGATGCTCTTAATCTCACACCAATACCCCACTACCTGGTGCCAATTTCTGTAAGGCTTACTCTTAACTATTGCTGTGAGAGAGAGCACCCAAAGTCAATCCATCAAGGGAAAAAAGGAGATTTATTCAGCTTATAGTTCCAGAGGGGAAAAATAGTCTTTCATGACAGAGACAGCATGGCTGGCTGGCTGGATGAAGCTGGAGCAATCTATATCACTCCCATTTGTGAGGCTGAGAGCTACCAGACTGCTTGGTGCAAAGGCAGACTTCTAGAGGTAAGATGGGACTAATCCACTTCAAGGCCCACCCCTTGTGACTACCTTCCTCCCAACCACATGAGACTATAGGGGACACATTTCAAACATGACAAATACCAATACTTTTAAAGTTTAAAGTCTCTTAACTGCGACCTTATACAAAACAAAACAAAACAAAACAAAACAAACAAACAAAAAAACAAAGTAAATATTCCTGTTCTAAATGGAAAGAATCAGGGCATAGCAAAGAATAGTCAAGTCAAAATAAAACTAAAATCCATCAAGGCATTCATCACAAAATCCAGCGGCTCCATCTCTGGCATCTGTGGCTTGTAATGTAATCAGCTGGATCCAGAGGCTCACGCAACACCATTCTCCAGCTCTGCTCCTGCGGGACATAAAAGTTCTCTCCTGAGCTGACTATGCTTTCAGCTACCTTAGGCAAATTGGTCCTGGTTTCTCCAACATCCTGACATATCTACCACAACTCGGACTTCACATCACAGTTGCACATGTTGCCTCTTAGGGCTTCCTCTCAGGAACTCTGACCTGCCACACATTGCCTGACACCAGCTGAAATTGTGAGCCAAGAACTCCGTGATCTGCTCAACCTGGAAAACCTGTGCCACGTGGATTTTGCAGTCAGGTTCTGCTTCCAGGTGGTACTCCATCCAACTTGGGGTGGAGCCGGCCTCTCCTTAGACCACAGCTGCTCAGTTTCTGCATGCTGGCTTTGGAGATGCAAATTCCTAGGCAGTGATTTCTGAGGAACAGAGAGCATCTTCAGTTTCATTCTAAGTTGAGGCTTTCTCCTTTGATATACATTCATATCTTTGCAAGTTAGAGCCTTTGGTTTTGACGGAGTCTTGACCTCAAGTCACCTTTTCCATTGCTTTTGTGCAGAACTCTAGGTTTCTCTTCAATGGTACTAATCTCTGAATAACGGCTGCTTCCTTGTCTGCATTCTCCTTGTCTTCATAAGTTTGCCCATTCATCCCCCCCCCCCCAACAAGTCAGTCCATTATCTTAAAATTCAACTTCATTTGGTTGCTCAGGACAGGGGCAGAATGAAGCTAGATTCTTGATTAAAATAGCATTTTGAGCCAGTTCCTGGTGGATTCCTTACCCCTTCTGAAACCTTGTGAGCTGAGCCCCAGTGTCCATGTTTCCATTAGCATTCTTGCTTTCCAAGCTTCCACCAGAACAGCTTATTAAGCTCTGATTCTAGCATGCTAGGGCTTTTATAGCCCAAAGTACCAGATTCTTCCATATTCCAGCCACAGAACAGTTCCAGAGACTTAAGAAATACATGGTCAATTTTATCAATTAAATAGCCACATTTCTTAGTACACTCCAAAAAAAAAAAAAAAAAAAAGGAATGGTATGAATTTGATGAGTATATTTATTAGTTCTCTTTGGTTCTAGATTTGGAATAGTTGGACTTCCACAAAGTTCATGGTGTTTACTTGATTAGTCAACCACATTTTCTTATGCAAAGAAAACTTCTCTTTTTGATTATAATTAATTATTAATTGTGAAAAACATCCACATGGTTCCCCTTTTTATTTACAAAAGTTAGAAGAGTCAAGATGAAGGCTAAAATAAATACAAATAGAACCTGAATCAATTCAAGATGACAATGGCCTTCTTATTCAAGACTGAAAATCCATTGCTTACTGGGACTTGGTATTCAATCCAGCTGGGTCATCTCAACTGTGCTTGAGTTGTCCCCAGGTTGTAGGCTCAGCCTGCTGAAGACACCTGCAATGCAAGTTCTACTACTGCTATACTGTACAGAAAATTCCCACAATAATTTTTCCCAGAGTCTGTGCTTACAAATATCAAGTGCTGCTCAGCTCTCAGAGTTTAACTGCTGTTTCTTCATAGGCCTTTAATTAGTAGGTACCCTTTTGGGTGATAAAGCTTGAACTTTTCCTTAGATATACAATTTTAATTCATAGTTTTTGCTCTTCAAGAGATGACTTTTTTACTTAAAACTTTTTTTTATTATTATTTATTCAATTGTGGGTGTATGCATGTGTGCACTTGTGTGTATGTATGTGTGCGTAGAGCCACAGACGAATTCGGGAACCACCATGGACGCTTCCACCTCCTCCTTGTTTACTCTGCCCCGGGATTCACAGGCTCCACCCTACCAGGACAAGAAACACAGGCTGCCCCCACTTCCTCCCTGCGTCTGTACATGGAGTCTAGGATCTGAACTCAGGACCTTCCGCCTGCAAGGCAGAGGCTTAACCCCTGAGCCACCTCTCCAGCCCCTCACATAAAACATTTTATAGTCACGTAACCATGGTTTGGGGGACCAGTGTGCTTTTCACAAATATTTCAACAAGGGTCCCATCAATTGAGGGAGAGTTTCTCTCTAGCTAGATACTGACCCATGGTTAGTGTAACTTATTGCCTCCTACCTAATTTCCCAACCTAACAAAAGTGCTGCATTTGACCTTTTAAAATGTTCCTTTACCTGGCTATGCGGAATGCAACACACTGAATGTTGAATCTTCCTTGATTCATGTTAAAGCCTTAACCTGTAAGGAGAAGTTGGAGTTGAAAATGAGGTCTTCAGGAAGTAATTAGTTTTACATCTGGTCAGATAGATTCATTGGAAAGAGAGAGAGAGAGAGAGAGAGAAAGAGAGAGAGAGAGAGAGAGAGAGAGAGAGAGAGAGAGAGAGAGAGAGAGAGAGAAACTCTATGCACCCCTGCTAAGGAAAAACCGTCTACTTACACAATGAGAAGTTCTGTGAGCCAGAAGCAGAGGCCTCTCCAGAATAGACCATGCTGTCTCCCTGGTCTATGGAATGGTCAAGAATTGTTTAAGCTACTTAGTCTAGGATATTTTGTTACAGCATCTAGAGCAGACTTGACTCATATTGCCAAAACTTCCAAATAACTAGCCATGTAGCTTCCCTTCATATATGTGCACTGATTTTTTTTTAAAAAGGAGCTTATATTTAGATTTATTACATTTCATCTGCTTATTAAATTTTATCTTTATGTAACTTATATGTGTCTTTGTTGTAAAATGTTTTCATTATTCCTTAGGTGAGTTTTGTCAGTTGGAGAACTAAGGGAGGGGGACCAGGCTCCTAAGCAACCAATGGTTACATCCTGAAAGAAGTTCAGCCCCAGATTGAACATGGGCTCACCTGCCTCCTTAGTCATGGGAGATAAACTGTAGAGTGCAGAGAACAGATGCAGTGGATGCTAAGTTTACCCCATGATGTATGCACTGCAAATTCCTGGTTCTGTCTAGACTTCATTCTCTGAAATTCCATCACAAAGTGCTTAAGTGGTTTACATCCTTAAAAACATGTGGATTCAACTATATGATCTCCTCTGTAAGGAAGGAAACTGTAAGATGCAATCCAGACTGCAGAAAAGGTAAAAAAGAACAGCATACCTAATCTGCCCAGACTTTTAGCCTACTCCTGCAATCTCGTGTAAGGTAAAAGGCATTTCTATGCAGAAATTATGATGATTCATAACATTAACATTTCTGTCCTGAATTTCCCTCCAGTTGTCTCCTCTTAAGGGTAAGGGGGTACAAGGATAAAAAGGGGATGGAGTAGAAGGTGCCAGGTGTCCCACAGATCTACCCAAGGGAAGTCAGACAGCTAAGGGAAATTACACAGGTGAACAGAGGAATTTGCTCCGCACATACCCTTCTCAGCTCAACAAACTCTCAGCGGAAGGAGACAGTGATTGATGGGGAACCCCCTGCCTGCACTCTTCCCTGAGCTACCTGAATCAGTTCCTGTCTCTGCCAATACATTCCAGTGAGTCCCCTGTATTTCTGGGGGATGTAAAAGAGACATGCACGCATTCCAGCCCCTTTCTGCTGACTCTGGGATTGCACAGCAAGCTGCAGCCTTTATTTTTATTGCTGATGCCGCTTCCTATTGAAACAATTTGGTGCTAATAAGCCCCTATAATAGTAAGCAATGGTTTGGCTGAATAATTGTCACTAAATACCATTCAAGGCTTTGTTGCTTCTTGGGCATATTGCTAATTATTCTGCATCAGAAATAACACCCAAAGGCCCACTGAATGCTGGTAAATGGGGTTTCTTCATATGCTCCTAGAACCGGGGGCTGGGTGCGACTAGGAATGCCGGAGCTTTAATCCAGGAAACAATGGCTGTTCACAGTCTCGACTCCCACAAAATCATAGCCTTTTGCAAACTGTACCAGAGCTCAGACAAATCAAGGAGGCCGTCTGGGGCTGGAATTGGCAGAGGACATAGATGTAAGTGAGGGTCTCCTCGGGGCTGCCCAGGAGGGCTTCTGGGGTGAGTGGAAAGTTGGCACTATAAGAGGGGAGCTCTAAGGTCTGGGTGGCTCACTGCACAACTTCATCTGTGCAGTAGTCACTATGGGGGAAGTCAAAGGCTGGTAATATAAAAGGGGGGGCAGTGCTGGGAGTGGGTGGAGATAGGATAGATAGAATATCCCTCTCAAGTTCTTTTCTACAGAACCATTCAGCATTTTCTTTTTCTCTAGGAAAACACACACACATACATGGCCGCACGCACACACACACACATGCACACACGCACACACGCACGCGCAAACAGGCAAGAGGTAATTCTGCTTCCATCTTCTGCAAAGGACCTTAAGCTCCTCTCAAGCACTGGGTACTGGCTAAATATATAGGTGCCAACTTGACAACTGAATGCTGAGCTCTGGGCATCTTTGCGAAAGACCAATAGCTAAGGCAAATCTGCAGGAGATTGCTTGATTGATGGGGGACCATGGTAGGTGGGACCATTCCCGGGAGAGGTGGATAAGATGGAGAGAGTTAGTTCAGTAAGTTACCATTCTTCAGCAGTCTTGCTGTTAGGCAAGTGAAGTTTGTCCCTCTTGGTAATCTTGTGGATATTCTGTGGCCAATTCCCTTAGTTCCTAGTGCTGATGTGAGATTTCCTATAGAGCTGAACTAAAAACTGTAGCCAAGAATTGTTAACTAAAAACAAAGCCCCTTGTTATCTTAAGCTCTTTGGTAATGAATTTATCTGCAACATGCAGACACACTGCACCCTACTAAGTGTGGCAATCTCAGGTTGCTTGTGTACCCCAAAGCCAGGCTGCAGTCACAGGATCTGAAGCAGAATCTTGCAGAAGGGCAAAGGACTAGATAATAAACACAGGCTTGCAACAGTAGCTTGGGAAGAGATCAGATGGAAGGAGTTAGTAATGGCTCTATTACAGGAAGGAACTCAGGGGAGCTGGTGATAGGAACCGAGAGAGGCAGTCTACACATGGCACACCCTTCGGTGCCATTTCAAATGGATAAAGCATGGTTGGGGAGGTGGTTTAGTGGATCAAACTGTTGCTCCATGGGTGTGAAGACCCGAGTTTGGATCTCCAGTACCCACATAAGGCTAAATGTGGAACTGTATGCCTGTGATCCTGGTTCCCCTATAGTGAGTGAGTTGGGAGGCAGAAATAGAAGAATCCCCAGAAACTCATAGGGGAAACTAGTCTGGCCTGCACAACCGCAAACAAGAAGAGATTTTTTTTTCCAATATAATAAAATTTGAATTATATTTGTATTTTATTCATTTATATGAGTCAGGAAGGGGTATTAGGGCACACATACACTCCCGGGTGCACAGGTGGAGGGCAGATGACAACTTCAAGAGATCATTCCTCTCTTTCTACCATGTGGCTTTAGCAGATGCTTTATCTGCTGAGGTAGCTGTCACTCCTAAACTTGAATTATGAAACAAAATTGAAACTGATAGAAAAAAATGATTTTCATTTGTTTTTTTCTTGGAAGTTTTCTTTCTTTAACAAGAAGAAATTTTGTCTCAAGCAAAGTTGAAGGACAAGAACTGGCGCTTAAGGTTGTTCTCTGACTACCACACATACGTGCTGGTACAGGCAGGCTTGTACCAAAACATGAATGCACATATATGCATGTATGTGTACACTATGGTGGCTAGTACTGCTCGCTGACATGGCCCCTTGGAGGCAGGCTTCCTTCACACCTGAGAGGGAATCTCTAGATTAAAGCCATCTTCTGGGCACGCTGTGAGGGATGGTGTTGGCTGCATTCATTAACATGGGAAGATTCAGCCTTACTCATGCAAGAATAAGCTGAGCACTGACAAGCATGCATACATTCACTCATTGTTCTTCCTTCTTGCTGTGGTTGTGGGATGACCAGCAGCTTCAAGCTCCTAGTGCTACAACTTCCTTGCAGTGGTGAACTATAACCAGGAATTAGGAGCCAATTAAACTGCTTCTTAGATCAAGCATTTTGTTACAAGTGAATGAAGCAAGTAACAAACTGGTGAATGTATACATACATATAATAGATTGAAAAACAAAGCTGCATAAATGTTGCAAAAATCTTGTGGCACAGGCATTATCCTGGCTGAGTTTTATTTCCTGAGATAGCTGTGGACACAATCAGGGGAAGTACCCACAGGACACCAAGACTTTTCATTTCTCCACCCACTTCTCCATCTATGCAGGAAAATTCCAGGCTCAAAATTTGCTAATTATTCCTATGAGAAAGCATCTAATTTTCAAGAATTAAAATCTCAGTGGAAGAAAGATGAAAAAGTTTGTAAATAATTATAACACAATTTGATGAGCTACCCATTCAGATATGCACAAAGGATCCTGGAAGGGGAGGGAGGAGCTGAGGAAGACTTCCTGGTAGAGGGATGAGTTGGATAGACTGTTGAGTGACTATGCAGTTTAGGACTTGGAGTTTTTGGGAATGCAAAAACCTCCCATGGCTAGAAAAGACATCACTCAATTTCCAAATGTGTTCTGGGAAGAACTGGGGAGGATTTAAGAGAATGGCTTACTGTATTCCTTCCTTTAATTTGCTGTTGGGATGAGAAAGAGGGCACTTCCTTGAAGTCTGATTAGATCTGAGGTCCTAGTGATGACATTAAAGTCAAACATTGCTCAAGTACAGTGAGAAATCCTGCCAAGCAGAGTGGTTGGGGCTAGTAGTCTGAAGCACAGACCAGTGGTGGCGGGGTCAGGTACTTCCTCGATTGATATACAATGAAGATCATCCAGCTAGGAGGGAGGGAAGGATTGGGAAAGGAATCCAGGGAAGGGAAAAGGTTGGATACAAGAAAAAAGAGTAAGGGAAGTGGAGGAGCGGACTACACAAGGTAAAGGCAGGTTACCCAGATTAACCATTGTGATAGTTAAGCCTGGGTGTTAACACACCCGGTATTAACTAAGCTGGGCTGAGACCACATCTAGAAAGGATCAACTGAGACTACTTGAAAGGATTATACCCACCCCAGATCCTATCAGAACCTCCAAAGCTCTCATAGGATCCTCCCAGTACTGCATCATATAAAAAGGAGCCACCAAGGAGAACAGATGCCTTCTTGCAGCTGTGCTAGGAATTGCTCTTCCTTCTGGCTGCCCAGTTTCTTCGCCCTTCTGACCTTTGACTAGACTAAGACTCTAGGAGTTCTCCAGCCTTCAGCCATCACCCACTTGACTACCAAACTGAGCAGCTAGCTATTGGCAGCCATCGTTAGAACTACCTCAGCTACTGGCAGTCATCGTTGGACTACCTCAGACTGGCAGCCTTCACTGGACTACCTTGGCCATATCTGTAAGCCAACTCAATAAATTTCCTATATTCATTCTGTGAATCCCGTGACTCTAGAGAACCCTAACTAATATGGTCATCAAATGAGGGCAGTGATGAGCACCATTCAGGCAGAGCCCCCCACAACCTGCCATTTGACAGGGAACTATTGCCCAGGTTCTCTGACATTAATATGATAACCTCATCACAAGAACCAACAGTAACTTGAGAAGACATGGGGATAGGAAGAATGCCTTATGCAAGATGACTCCCTTGTCCAAAACAGAACGAAGCTCAGTTGTGCAAGATCTGGATGTCTACCCATTTTCTTGAGTCCACGAATCAGCACAGACCCACTCTATGTGGGAAACAGAAGTGGGAGTGGTAAGAATTGAAAAACCAGACTGAGTCAGAGGGAGCTAGGATGTCCTTCATCTAAATCATCCAAGCTGACTTCATTTGCAGAAACAGAGAAAAACCAGAGACCAGCAAACCAAATTCTCTACAGGACCATGTTAAACATATGCATTGTAAAACTTATCTAGGCTAGCAAAAAAAAAGCAGATGTGACACCTACTTGCTATGTGGGACAGACATGGTGTCTCCAGGTAGAGTAAAAAGCAGATGTGACACCTAGTTGCTATGACTATGTACATAATTTTGTGATTCATAGATTAACATATTTATGTAGAAGTGACACCTACTTGCTATGTGGGACAGACATGGTGTCTCTGGATAGAGTAAAAAAACAGATGTGATACCTAGTTGCTATGACTATATACATAATCTTGTGATTCATAGGTTAACATATTTAATGGTGTCAAATGCACAGGGAAGAATCTGCAGGTAGAACATCTTGCCGTCACTATCCTGAGAACAAAAGGCAGATCTGATTTGAAGAGGCAATTCAACCTCTCAATCAAAGAAAGGAATCTGCCTGCAACTGGCTATGTCAGAATACACCAATGTAACTCCAGGAAGTAGGTTTAGGCCTTGGCACCTCCCACACCATTTATGCATTTGGAGGCAGATGGGCGGCCAGTGTGAACGTGCCTTTCTGTCTAAATGAGGATATGAGATCTGATTTCAAGCTGTATTTGCTTTATTGTTGAAGCAGGGCATCTTTCTCTTTCTGAGAAGACTAGATAAGCTTGAACTTCGACTTACTCTCTTTAAGGTTGAAAGTCACTGAAGTATCAGAAAGCTTCAAAGACAGAACAGATTATTCTATGCTGCCCTCAGAATGTAGTAACAGCCACAGGTAGCATAGGACCCTTGTGTGCGTGACCACACATAGCAAAAGATTTGACTAATGATAGACTGCACAGGAAGGTGGATGCTGACAATCTACAAAATCTGGTACCTGGATACAGTAGACTTAATGTTAGACCTTCTTCTGGGTCCAGTAATCTTGACCACATGACAAACTCAGAGAATGGTCATACAAAAAGGAAGTATTCAAATGAATGAAAAAATGAATGTGAGAATGAATGAGTGAATGAGTAAATAAATGAAAAAGAGTGGAGTTTTGAGAACCTAACTTTGGAGGCAGAACATACAGATGTTTTGGGGCTGGCCTTTCTGCGGGGCTGATCTTTCCTGAAGCTTCGATGCCAGGCCAGGCCAACAATTTGTGTCAGTGAAGCCTGGCCTCCTGTTGACCTGGGTTGTGACAGCATTGTCAGTACCATGAGCAGAAATCTCTGTAACAAAACCAAAATAACCCAAAGAAGAAACCCTGCCTGCCTGCAGAAAGATCTGGAGATGAGTGTGTTTCCATTGAAGTGCATAACCCCAAGTTGACACCAAGAAGTGTCTTGAGGTTGACTGAGTTTGGTACCTTCATGATGGAGGAACAAGCAATCCCCTTCTGGATATAGGACACAGCCAGAGGTACTACCTTAGAAGCACGAAGGAGACTGTCACCAGGCATCAAATTTACTGGTTCCTTAGTCTGGACTTTCAGGTCTCTGAAAGTGTGAACTGCAGTTCATAAACCACTGGAACTGAAGACAGGAGAAATACTCAGAAAAATGGGTGGATTTACTCATACTTTCAGCAGAAATTGGAGTCAGGATGGAGTAGGAAAGGGTTATTCTGATTTAAATATTACACGAAATGTTTTCCTATTGTATAGATGAAGAGTAACATGTAGATTTATGGAAACTCTCCTACCCACTTATTCCACAAAAAAGTGACCAAACCTAAGCAGTTCCTCCAGTTATCACCTGATTTTCTCCTTCACTTGACTCCCAAGCATTTAGGGGAGTCTGGAGGTAGAACCCCTCCTTTCTTATCTACATCCATTCACTGATGTATCACTTGCTTTAACACACCCTCCACCACCAGCAGTGTGGCTTCCACTAGGATCGCCAGTTCTGACTGTGGATGAGTCCCCTGGGAATTCCTCTGGTTCTACATGCCATGACCATCTTGTAACATGTGCCCTGAAGCTCTTTCATCCTCCATTCCTCATTTTCTTTGCTTTTCTTCAACAACTTGGTATTGGTATTAGGTATATCCCTAAATGGTATTTCTTTCTTTAAATTTTTTTTATTATTTATTATTTATTCAATTGTGCATGTATGTGTGTGCACATGTGTGTACGAATTCGGGAACCACCATGGACGCCTCCACCTCCTCTTTGTTTACTCTGCCCCGGGATTCACAGGCTCCGCCCTACCAGGACCAGAAACGCAGGCTGCCCCCGCTTCCACCTGGCGTCTATATGTGGGGTCTAGGATCTGAACTCAGGACCTTCCGCCTGCAAGGCAGAGGCTTAACCCCTGAGCCACCTCTCCAGCCCCCCTAAATGGTATTTCTTAAGTTCAATGTGCATTTCATTCTTCAGTGTATACCATTATTTTTCTATGATTTCACATATACTTCCGTGACTTAATTGTGATTTGTCTGCTGATGGCTTTCAAGTGTTTGCTTCCTGCATGTTTTTTCCTCCTGAAGTCTCCATGTTCATCCTGTGAACAAAGCATTGTGCTCTGTATTGCTGATAGGACCCTCATGCACAGGAAATACAAAAATAAAAATGTAGCTCGAGAGGTTAATTTGACTGAATCACCATATTATCTATATTCCTTATCACCATGACAAAATATCTGGAAGGAAGGAGAGGTTTGTTTTGGTCCAAGGGGATGCAGTCCATAGTGGGGCAGAAGGCGTGGCAGTTCATGTTTATGGAAGAGGGGAGTGTGAGGCCACTGGTTACAACATAGCCACAGTCAGGAAACGAGGGGTGGGGGTGGGGGGGTTTGGCTAGAAGTAGGGTCTGATTATAACCCATAAGGCCTGTCTGCCAGTAACCACTTTCTCCAGTGATGTCCCAACTTCTAAAAGTTCCACAATTTCCTTATTCCTGCTTCTCTTCACATTGTTCATAAGTACACAACCCAACAACTTAAGGGAACAAGAGATTTTGGTCTTGCTTACTATTCTGTTTACAGTTTATAGTCCAGTGTAATAGTTTCAGAGTTACAAAGGGGGCTGATAGGTGGACAAAAAGAAAAAGCTGAATAGGTTACAAAGTTCTTGTTATTGGGAACAGTGAACCAGCAGATTCCTCTGAACTCTAGAAGTCGATAGAGGCAGCCTTATCTCCTTAAAGAGGTCAGTAATGTCTTCACAATGGGCAAAGAAGATTCCTAAGGATCAGGCCTTGGAGAGCAAGTTTACCATTCTCAAGTTCTGCCTTATTGTTTCAGTAATAATCAAGGTACAGATTCAGTAGGTCCAAGCAAAAGCATGTTCTTTATGCTTGGAGAATTACTGCAGAGCATGGCTAACATGCACTGGCAACATTTAAGATGATGCAACTTTGGGTGTGTGTGTGTTTGGTGAAATAAGCTGAAGGGCGAGGGAGATGGTACAGGGGTTAAGCCTTTGCCTCACAAGCAAGGTTCTAAGTTTGAATACCAGATCTGAATGCTGGGCAGAAATGACAGTGGCCTGAACTTCCACCTCTGGAAGGCAGAAGCTGGGAAACCCCAGAACAAAACAATAAGGAGGTAAAGCAATTCAGGACACGCACAATGTCCTTTTACACACACTTACACATACCACATGCATGTACATACTCACTCTTACACATGCAAAGAAAAAAAACAAGTTGAAATATGAGATGAAGAAATGGAAAGTTTATTGATACAAGCATACTCTCTGATGACTGTGTATTTAAAAACTTGGCAAGAATAATAAGAGCTGTGAATGATGCTACTGTAAAGGCTTCTTTTTAATTTGAAAAATATTCTTGTTTAATACACAATGATATTGGTAATAATACTTATTTAAAATTTGTGGGCACCAACCAAAGCAAACATAGAGTTAACATCTATCTTGGTTGTTCTTGGCAGTGGTATTCCTTTCACATGTTAAGATCTTTCAATACTATGACAAAGTCAAGAATTTGCTAGCTAGCAGTCCTGTGAATATTTTACCTAACTGGCTCACCTTCCAAATACCAGAAATCCCTTGTTCCTGTTGATAAAGGCTTCTTCTCAAAAACAATGTTTCCAGAAATAAAGCAGAGATTTTGGAGCTGCCTTGACAGAAATTTGAGGAAGACACCAAAAGACTTAGAACTGTGCAAGTTTGCATGGATTTTAATGTAAGACCAGACAACTCATTAGTTATGCACCTTGTGAGATTTCAGAGGAAAGTTTCTTCATCAAAAACAAATGAAGACCAGTCTACTGAAACCCTCATCAAATAGCTCAATGTCTGCTTCCTCTATAGTTTAAAATTAAAGGTAGATTGCCATGAACATACAGCATGCTCTAGTATCCACTATATAACAGAATTCTAGGGAATTCTAGAATGGCAGAGGCAAGACTTAGATTCTTCATTGTTGGAGGCAAGGTGGATTGAAAGAGCAGAAGCACAACAATGGTTGTGAACAATCAGGGGTCCTAGAACTACAGAGTTCTGTGGCAAAGACTACTAGCCAATGTCATGATTCACTGGAGGGGAGGTCAACAGGGGTACTATTTGGATTATATAACAAAAACAGACTGAAAGCAAGAGAATAGACTGTTGTCACTAGCTGTTCTTGGAGATGAAATAATCCCTCTTCAATTTCCATATCTGAACTAGCTCTCAGATCCAGAATCCTATCATCAAGAGAGACACTAGATAGCTCTAAAAGAGAGTTCAGCAATTCCTCTGCAAGAACATAAGGCATGAAATCCCCCATCCCTCTCCAAAGAGACACACATTACACAAAGAACTTCCTCTCATGGTGCACACTGCACACTGTATGCTGCATGAATGGAGCCATGCAGATGTGTACAGGTGTTTGAATCTGGATTCTGAGCCAACATAGACATCAGAGAAACCACAGCACTTGTCAGAGCAGGGTGGTGAAAGGCAGGTGACAAATGGACTATTGGCCCAGGTTCGTTTCATAAATGTACAATGAGTCTGCCAACCCACACTGTGAAAATTTTCATGGTTTCTGAGTGTTTAATTGGGTTGGATATACTTAGCAGCTGGAAGACCCTTCACACTGGTTCCTGACCTGCAGGGAGAGAGCCATTATAGTCTAAAAGGCCAAGTGGAAATTCCTGAAATTGCTCACTATCTCAGCCAAGAGAGTAAATTAGAAGTAATAACTCATCCCAGCTGAAATGGCAGGCTCTGGCATTGATCTCGAAACCTAGACTGCAGTAGCAGTTGATCTCACAATCTCACTCTCTTCTGTGACACAGCACTTGCCAACACCAAGTGGATCACAGGGAACCACTGTAAATCCAAAAAGACACTAGACCCAAGAACAGGTGCTGTGCTTGGCATCTCAGTGTCTTTCTTTGCTGGTACAGCTCATTACAGATACAAGCTATCACTGTGTAGCTATTGACCTGAAGAGTGCATTGTTTTCAATACCCATCAAATAGAAGAGTAAGGGGCAATTTTCATTCACCTTGGATAGATGGAAATACTCATTCCTGGTTTCATCTGAAAACTGAATGTTAGCTTTTATTTCCTGTGCCTTGATGTAGCCCAACAAATCTCTGATGGAATTCAGACCCTGGAACACTGAAGTGGACTCCTATATTGATGCTATCACCATGACCTGCCATGCTCATCAGATAACAGTTACTACTTGTCACTACCCTAAGTGATGTCATGCCACGTAGTGCCATGGCTTGAATATACAATGTCTCCCACAGGATCATGTGTTTGAACACTTGGCCCCCAGGTGGTGGAACTATTTGGAAACGTTATGAAACCTTTAAGGAGTGAAGTCTAACTGGAGGAAACAGGCCATTGGAAGTGGGCCTTAAAGTTTAACAATCCTCTCTCTCTCTCTCTCTCTCTCCCTCCCTCCCTCCCTTTCTCTCCCCCCTCTTTCTTTCTCACTCTTGCTCTACTCCTGAAGGCTGCTGTAACATAAGCCAGCCTCCTGCTTCTGCGCCATGTCTGATATTATTCATTTCTCTATCTGCTTTGAAACCATAAGGCAAAAATAATAAACCTTTACTCCCTTAAGTTGCTTGGGCCACAGTGTTTTATCACAGCAACAGAAAAGTAATTGGAACATCTGGTAGTATGGCACAGGCATATAAACATTGGAATCTGTTATCTACCATCCATTCATCTATCTCTATGGATGTGTATATGTGTGTATATATATATATATATATACACACACACATATATGTATATATATATCATCTAATCTACAATCTATATGTCAACACACACACACATATACACACACACACACACATACACACACACACACATACATACACACGCACGCAGAACAATGAGTGGAAGATAACCACTACAAAGGCTCATGGTCTTGCCACAGTGGTCCATTGTCCTCAGCAGGTGTGGTCTGCAGAGTACAAGTACTGATACCAACTTTGAGATGTTTAGAAATACAAATTTCACACTTCACTTGTAGGTAAAGTTTATAAAGCACCACTCTAGAACAAAGCTGAAAGCATACCTTCCAAAGAAAATGCCATTATATCTGCTGCCCTTCTTGCCATTTAGCAGCACAACACTTAACAGGATGCTTTTGGCTCCCAAGATAGCACCCACACTACACAGGGAAGCTTATACAGAGCTGTTTGTCAAGTGATGCTCCAAAGTTTTGATTGGGTCCAAAAGAAAGAAGGTCCCTGCAGAAGGGTCCAGACAATTGCAATCAGCCTTACCACTCTGGGCATTCACAGAACAGATTTCATGATGCCAGAGCCATCCATGGTTGATAAGGGATCACATGGAATCCCAGTACACTCCATTAGGACAGTTTCAGTATAATTTCCAAATCTTGGAATCAGATCCCATCATCTACAGAAGATAGGCATTCATCATCCAAGAATCATTCTGGATCTGGATTGGGGGTGAGGAGAAACTGAACACCTGCCAAGTTTCTGGCCAAAGTAATATCACGTGATCATGTGATGAGATATGATGATTACGCAACTTTAAGTGTAGGATAACACAAGCTTTGGCAGTCCATCAGAACCTGGGTGCTGCCTGTGACTCATAAATATAAGGGTAAGTCATAACTACTTCACACGGGAGACAGATATGGGCCCATTCATTGTTCTAAATCATGTGGGATTATTTTCTCATAGTATATAAAAGAGAGCATTAGACAAGGCAGTCCTGGTCTGGAAGGTATGGGTAGGTGCTAAGAAGAGCTACTTAGTGGCTTTTCTCCAGCTGAATTACTTACCTATCTGTTTGCTCCTTTTGATCTCTCTAGCACTGTTTCCTGCTACAGTAAATAGCTTTGACCCACAGTAGCTAAAAAAGCCATGTGAGAAATCAGGCTACAAAGGTGCCAGAAAGAACAGCATAGCATAGGTTTTAACAAAATATCAAGGTGTCTCCAGCAGCTTTGATGGAAATTCAGGAGGAATCAGAGTAGAAGAAGGTTTAGCAGAAAATTAGAGGCTGTTGGACATGGTTTGACATTATGATGGTATAATAAATGTAATTGAGGAACCGGCAGCCAGAGTCATGCCTTGACTTTGGGGAATGAAAAGAGCTTGGAAATGGACTGAGTATTACAAATGCATTGCTGTGGCTCTGGGCTATAGTGATCACTAGTAATGAGCACTAAATCAGAGCTTCCATTTCTAGGAATATGTTGAGAAAGAGAGAGAGAAAGAGAGAGAGACATTAATTATCTCCTACAGAATGTTCTGGGTATGCTGACATGCAATGAGATACATGAGCTTTAATATATGTATGTGGTTGTCAAAAGCAAAATAAGGGCTGGAGATATAGCTCAGGGGTTAAGACTTTGCCTCAAAAGCAGAGGTCCTGAGTTCTGATCCCAGATCCCACGTAAAAACACCAGGCAGAAAGGGCGGTGACCTATATTTACAGTCCTGGTGGGTGGAGGTAGAAGCAATCCAGGATGATTCCTGAAGTCACCCTTGGTCTTCCACAGGGACCCTCTCACGTGTGCGTGCACACACACACACACACACACACACACACACACACACTCTAAAGTTTTTAAAAAATAAAAGCAAAATAATCTTCAATATGTTATTTCCATACTCAAGGAAGTGGTATGCTGTGGACATAGGTTGGCTGTGAATTTTTAATGTTTTTTTCTCTCTAAATTTATTTTGATAGACACTTTTCTTTAAATTGGAGAAAAAAGAACTCCTGTTCCTTTTCTTCCTTGAACCCCCAGGGAAAGCGTGGTGAGAAAGCAAAGCCAGATCATCTCGTATTAAAGGAGTTAATAAAACACACTTGTAGCTTCAAAGCACAGCGAATGGCATAGGGTTACGTGGATCACTCCAGCTGGCCAAGGTGAGGAAGATGCTATGAAGAGAGAACTCTCTCCCCAAAGGCACAGAATTCTCATGAAATTTGGATCTAGGAGTCTTCAAACCTAGAAAGGTACGTTTGAGGTTTGGAGCAGCTGAGGGAGTTTTTCTGAAAGAGGGCACCATGGAAAAATAGGGAATCAGTGTTGGCACAGTTCACCATAGGGGTGGGAAAGAAGCCATTGTGGGGGAGAAACCTACAGGTAGGCAGGGCTCTGATATGGTGAGCATTGAAAGCCAAATTGCCCCTGCGAAACAAAACAAAACAAACCAGCAAATGAACAAAGCAACAACTATGGTGGTAGAGCATTTCCTCGTACCTTCACCTTGTTGCAGCCACACTACTCACAGGAAATTGAGTTGGAGGAAGGTAGGCCAGAGGGAGCATGCCTTGAGCTTTTAACCTGGTGCACTTCCCTTTCCTCTCTTGCTCTTTCTACTGTGGCGACCTGAACCAACATCCTGCTTCTGCCTCTGGCTATGCCTTCTGCTATGTCGCTTCCACCATAATGGACTATATCCCCTCTGTGACTGAAAGCCAGATAAATATCCCTTTCTCTACCAAGCTGCTTGAGTCTGAGCACTTTCTCCCAGCAACAAAAGAAAGTCTCTACAATAGTGGCTATACTCAGAGGAAGGAAGGAAACAGATGGATATAAATAAGAAGGAAATCACACAGTCTTTGTAAACCCAATACCAGAACATTTGCTTCAAGCTATTTGTTGGAAGCAAGTCAGTAAGTCTAGTCTACACCAAGTTGGGAGGATTTCACAAGGGGCAGAGACACCAGGAGGTAGTATGCCTGTCTAACTCTACTCCTACCAGGAAGTCATATATGAGGCCAAGAGCAGTTAGTCTGGAACTAAGAGTCCAGTTGTATTCCAGCTACATAATGGTGGCTGAAATATTATCTGCAGAATCCTCCAGGAAAAACAGGGGAGGGATGGAGTAACCAAATTTCATACATAAAATCCACAGGAATATTTGTAAATTTTCCAGCTTTCATGATGCAAAGGCTCCTAGTGCATCTCCTAAAGTAAAACAATAGACCCAAAAAGCCAAATCCAACTCATCATACCACGAATGCAATATGGTCACCAGGCAAGGAGCTTGGCTTCTGTGTCTTAACACATAGAGTAAAACCAAGTTTAAAAATCTGAGGAAAGAGGGGCTGGAGAGGTGGCTCAGGGGTTAAGCCTCTGCCTTGCAGGTGGAAGGTCCTGACTTCAGATCCTAGACCCCACGTATAGACGCCGGGCTGAAGCGGGGGAGGCAGCAGGGGCGGCCTGTCTAATTTGTCTGTGGTTCTACACACACATACACACACATATATACACGCACACACGCACAATTGAATAAGTAATACAATAATTTTTAAAAAGCTTTTAAAAATCTGAGGAAAGAGTTCAGCTTTGCAAGTGCATAATGATAGGTTTGGCCTGTCAATGCACGCACAACCACTTGTCTCACTGCAAAGGCAATGAGAGGTGTTTTGTTCCAGAGGCAAATATAAATGACCTGGGAAACCGGATTCAGTTTATCTCCACATTCCATGTCCCAGAGTAACAGTTTGGCAAAGTTTTATAGTTACAAAACAAAGAAAATCATAAATCAAGATGCTTTTCAAATTCACTGGTAGAAATATCAGGTAGAAGGCAGATTACAGAAAAATGGGTAGATCTCAGCCAAAAGTGTCAGATGAGAACTGACCATATCCTTAACCTTTAGGTTGGTAGAAGCTAGTGGTGTGGTATATGTTAATACATTCCATAAGATTTCGTCTAATGGTCACATGGATGTCAAGTCAGCCACAGGAGAGGAAAGCAAGGAATGGTAATTAATGTGGCTAAAGACAGTTCAAGAGGGGCTGGGAAGATGGCTCAAGGGTTAAAGCTTCACAAGCAAAAGGACCTGAGTTCCAATCCCAGATCCCATGTAAAGATATCAGGTGGATAAGGCAGTAGTCAAGAGTTCCAGCCCTGGAAGGTGGAGCCTGGGAAATTCCAGAGCATATCAATAAGGAAGTAGAGCAATTTAGAATGGTTCCCAATGTCACCCTTAAGTCTTCATAGGTGCACACACTCATGTGACCTCTTGTACACACACACACACACACATACACACACACACACATGCATGCATGTGATAAAAGAAGAAAATAGTCTTCTACACATTGTAATTAAGCTCTGGAGCAGTAACTTAGAACTTCTCCACAGTCATTAAAGTGCATCTTTTCAGGAACTTTTATTCACAGACCCAACTCATGGTTTGGGGCATAGAAAGATGTTCTATATGGTCTGAAGAATGATCTATAATAGGCATGCCTTTTGATTTTCAATGAGTGGGTTTTTTTTTAGGTATATAGCAAGCAAGAGCAGTAGTAGAGTTCAAGGTGTTTCAAAGAAGATGGGGGGAGTGTAGGGGTAGGGGGTCAGAAGCTGGGCTATGGATGCAAAGAGAGTGTGTGAGAAGAGGATGGAGAGAATAGGAATGTGATGAGCCCAGACTGCAGGTGCTGCCCCTGCCAGGTCAGTCTGAGTGTTAGAGCTGAGCTGCAGATACAGCTGGTTGGAGATGCAAAGGGAAAGATGGATCCAGGCAGACAAATGGCAGAATGGAGGGTGGGCAGGTTGCGATGGATGAATAATGGACAGGCGGACAGGTGAGTTATTTAAGTAGCAGCATCAACGTGGAGACTCAGCTAGCTGATGTTTCTGGGATAGTTGGGAGTTCTTGGTCCCCCAGTCCCTTCTTGGTCAGATGACAGTTGGAGGGACATCACCATTGTAGTACGGGGAGTTCTCTCTAACGCCCACTCTTTCCTCAGTGTGTGTAATGAGTTCTCATGCTTGGTTTTCCTTATATGATTTCAAATACCTTTACTCCTATAATCCCTTACCATTCTAATAAAGTTGTAGAGTGGCATTGTGTGTGTGTGTGTATGTGTGTGTTGTATACAAGAGGGCACTTGAGTGCATGCATGCCTGTAGAGACCCAAGGATGACTTTGGGAATAATCCTGGATTGCTCTATTTCCTTATTGCTTTGCTCTGAGGTTTCCCAGGCTCCATCTACGAGGGCTATAATTGCAGGCCATGACCACAGCCATCTGACATATTTACATGAGATCTGGGAATCCTTGCCAGACAAAGGCTTTAACCCCTGAGCCGTCTATCCAGTCCAGGGTGGCATGCTTTCTACTTTTAGGAGTAAATTATTGTCAGTCTGTGTCTTGGGGGTGGTGTCAGATGGGCGGTGCTGTTTACATGTCCACCACAGTGCAGAGTCATCCTTCATCCTTGAAATGGTGTCAAATGCTACTTGCAAAAAGAGTCTCTCATGTATTGCATGTAAGTACCAAGTCATCTAGTGCAGCTCACTCTCACTTTCATTCCTGGGCACTTAGGACTGAAAAGGTTTGATCTCACCAATCAGGAGGGTATAGGGACTGGCAGATAGATGGCAACTATCAGGCAAATGGGACACTGACCTCCCCCTCCCCCACTGCTATGTCCTACTCCTATTCTTCTATCTACCTTTGAGTCTCCTCTTAGATTAAGATCTTCATTTAAACAGATGATCTTCAATACCAATTGGGATACAGCCAAGGGCAGTGCACGAATAGCAAAACTGAAAACAATAACAAACTATAATTCAGAACACCAAAGACCCTACATTATTCACCTGGAACCAGATCAGCCAAATCTCTCCCCATCCGAAAGCTCAGGGAACCTTGGGGAAGAGGGGACAGCAAGACTGTAAGAACCTAAAGACGGGGAGGACCATTTAAGGCTGCAGCAGCCAGAATTGGACTTTGCCTGACCTGTACAATGGCTGACATGTCAATGACCCTCCAAAGTCTATCATGGATCACAGGGAGAAGGCTTCAGGCAGTAGGATCTTTAGAGTCATAATAGAGTTCCCATGCTAATGGGAACTATGCCACTGAGTCCTGAACCCTCACTAGGGTAGAAGACTCAGAGGGAGGATTGGTGTTGACATATAAAGGTGCTCCAGGGGATGGGAGGGAGGAAGGGGGAAGCATCTGAAGAGGGGGAGAGAAGGAGAGGGTAAAAGGAAGGAAGAAAAGAGGGAGAGGGGGATGATGAGGGAGGAGAGGAAGAGGGAGAGAATGGGGGCACCTACTGAGCTCGTACAATTAGAAAAAAAATAAAATGAGAGATAAAATTTTTTTTAAAAATTAAAAAAAAAAGAAAAATAAAATCTCTCAGAGAAAGGAGAAATCTGGGGGGAAAAAAACCATACAATACACAGTAACTTAGGACAGGGAACAACCTGATTTCTACACTCTTTAAAGGTTAAAAACTCAGACTGTAAGGATGGCTCGAAGGTTAATTAAGCTTTTGCTCCATGAACAGAAGGTCCCGAGTTCAGATCCTGAATCCCCTATGGAAAAAAGAAAGAAAGAAAGAAAGACGGAAATAGTAGAAACCTGTACTTCCAGTCCTGGAAGGTAGAGCCTGGGAAACTCCATAGCAAAGCAAAGAGGAGATAGAACAATGTAGGATGATTTCTGAAGTCACTCTTCGGCCTCCATAGTCACAACACAGTGCTTGCTGATACAGAAAGTCATACAGTGTCACATATGCAAAATAAAAAATAAAGGTTTAAAAACTCAAGATAACATTGTGAAATATTCAGTGCAAAAGCAGAGTCAATACTGAGATGCTCACAAGGAGGCAGAGAAAGAATGAATGACAAAGTTTTATTTGTTTTTGCATTCTTTTTAAAGGAAGCATTGAAAAGGAAAAGAACAGAAAAATCAGGTAGAATACTTTTGCACAGCTTCAAACTGAAATCAGATAAAGTCACCTTTTTGAAAATCATGTTTGACTGAATATTAGCAGATCATACCAAAAAGCAAAACCCAAGAGAAGTGAGTCAAGCAAGACATATGAAGAACTGAAAAGGAAGAGGCAATCACTGAAGCAATAAGAAAGAAAGAACAAACTGGAAAAATCATGACATGGGACAAAGATGTCCTTTAAAGGAATGTTAGCTCCCAGCATAAGGAAAAGCCTCATGAATTGCCAGAAGTCAAGAAGGAAATTCTGTTATTTGGATGATGAGCTTGTGACTACTGGGAAAATAGAAACCTTACTCTTGACTCGAGATTTTCATAAAGCTTTCTGAAAGGCTTGATAGAAGAAAGAACACAACCCCCTGCTCTGAACAGCATAATACAAGTTTGCCTCACATAACATATAAAAATTTGCCAAATTAGGGGTATTGAGATGGCTCAGCAGGTAAGACATAAACCCGGCAACCCAACTTTGAATCCTGGAAGCCCATATGAATGGAAGGAGATGGAAGGAGAGAACTGATTTCTTTTTTTTTAACATCTTTTTTTTATTATTTATTCAATTGTGTGTGTGTGTGTGTGTGTGTGTGTGTGTGTGTGTGTGTGTGTGCGCGCGCGTGTGTGTGTGTGTGTAGAACCACGGGCAAATTCGAGAACCACCAAGGACCACCTCCACCTCCTCCTTGTTTACTCTGCCCCAGGATTCACAGGCTCCGCCCTACCAGGACCAGAAAGGCAGGCCACCTCCACTTCTGCGTGGCGTCTATACGTGGGGTCTAGGATCTGAACTCAGGACCTTCCGCCTGCAAGGCAGAGGCTTAACCCCTGAGCCACCTCTCCAACCCTGAGAGAACTGATTTCTGAATTTTGTCCTCTAACTCTTCTATTCCTGTATCATGACATGCATGATATGCACATGATCCCTCCCTCCCTCCCTCCCTTTCTTCCTTCTGTTATCCTCTTCTTTCCTCTCCTATCCTGACTCTAATGTGAAATAGGGAAGAGGGTCCATAAGAAATCATATCTGATTTCAAGTTGGCACAGTAGCAGTCCTGACACATTTGTAGTCCCCAGTGGACTGTCAGGCTAATGGGATCTTAATATGAATAAAAAGTTCAGCATCCAATGTGGCCTCCCAGAAATACTCCCTCATCACATCACTCTTTGACTGGGTTGCTTTTTCTCATTTTAAAAATAGAATTTATTGATTATGAAATATTGAAAATACTTATAAAGGCAATATTGTTCATTTGTGTGCTTTGGAAATTATATAGAGTGACAAACTTGTGTGTTTAGAGAGGATGGGGAATATATATATATATATAGAGAGAGAGAGAGAGAAAGAGAGAGACAGAGACTATCCTTGGACAAGCTACCACTACTGGATATAAACATCTTAAAAGCTGAGAAAAAAAAGTATGTAATTGTTTTTTAGCACATGATTTTATACCAAGAAAATTCATATATTTAAGTTGAAAAGATAATTAGGTAGTTGAATCTAATTTACATCTATATATATGGTTTAAAACACTAGCAAAAAAACACTTAGAAAGATTTTTTAAAGCCCATTAACTATGAAATAAGTAGAAATAAATTCAGTAAGAGAAGCAATGAATCTGTATCTTATCACTTTCAAGATCTTAGCAAAGTGCAAATAATACCTGAGCATGTAAAAATGTCAACACTATTCCTCCCAGCTCTGATGAGCACAGACATCGCTTCCATGTTTTACAACTGTGTTTTCAAAAGGAGGTTCTTAATATCATCAGTCATTCATTTTCAATAAATGAATGTCTAAACTTATTGCCATCCTACCAGAGTCCCTATAGGCATTTTTTTTTAAATTACATAAAGTACTTTGCAATTCCCTTTGGCAGAATAAACACATTTGGTGGAGAGTAACTAACAAGAAAAAGCACAAGAAGGCTCATGTAGAAAGTTGTCCTCTTGCCACCAGAACACTGTGAGGTCAAAGTGGCCAAATCACTGTAGAGTTTTGTAGGAACATTTGATGAGAAACACCTCACATAGGGGCAGCTTTGATGTTATAAATGTGATTATTTTAGAATGGTTCTGACTCAACAGATCTGCCCTGTGGGCTTGGTGCATGTGAGAAGTGTAGTAGTGGACAGGTCAGTTCCAGTGAGCAGATCTCTCAGTGGCCTGTTGGTCCAGCAGACAGAGGAAACGTGGTGACCACTGTCAATGCTATCTGTGACTTTGAAGTAGCTTGGGGTTCTGGCCATCCAGATTAGAGTCTTCTTTCTCTTTGTCTGGAGAGGATAGGACAGTCACAAAGGGGACTGTGAGAAGTCCTTGCCCACAGGGCGTGTCAAAGTCTCAGCACTCTTATGAAAAGAGGAGGAAGGCTGGGTGGGAAAAGTATTACTTAAGTATTGCTTCCAAGGCAATCCATGCACTTTCATATTTAAAGCCACTAGTTCAACAAGCAAGTCCAGGGGCAGCAGGAATACAGTGGTTGCCACTTGTCACCAAGTCCTGAGCACAGGCCCATGACACCCCTCCTAGACTCCCTGGCTCAGTCTCTATGTTTCCATGCAAGTCTATGAGACAGATGGCATGATACTTTAATCAGATCTATTCTAAAGCCAGAGGGTACAGCACATCAACATACCTAATATTCACACTCTCATCTCCTTTTGTGGCAAGGTAGCTTATAATGATACATGCATATTAAGATATTACATGCAACAGATATTTATGTATATTTATACTTATATGTATTCTGCTTATTCTTCTAAAACTTTTGAAGCCTCCAAAGAGATGAATGTCCTTTGAATACTAATGAAATGACTGCTGACAGGGGTCACTAATTTAATTTTGAGTGACACTTCCATCACCAGAAAGACCCCCAGGCATGATCAAGTTAGCAACTTGAACTCCACCCTCAAGTGAGGAGAGAGGAACCAGTGGTCGACAAGGACCAAATATTTAACAATACTTGCTTAGATCATGCCTCCATATTAACCTAAAAGAAGATTGGTTTCTAAACACTTACGGATGGCTGAGCACATGGGGTCCCTGGCTGGGGCCCTTTGAGAGAGAATATGAGCTCTGTGTCTTTTTCCTATGCTATCCTTGCCCTCTCTTGACCTGCATGTTTTCTGATTTCCTATGTAATATGTCAGGAAGTATATCTCCCTGATAGTATGATCTGCTCTAGAAAATGGACTCAAGGAGGGTATGGACAACTCTGTTTAATTAGTCAGAAATTCAGATGACAATCTGTTGGTGGCCCCTAGAGCATGAAGTGGATATCAGTTCTGTGGGATCTATACTACCTCCAGGTAGACAGTGTCAGAGTTGAATAAAATTAGAAGATGCTCAGATAGCATCTGCTAGAGAATTGTTTGGTAGAGACCAAATCTGCACATCTCTGAGGCCAGAAATTCTTATGTTTTGAATAAGAAATGTCTCCCACTGACTCATGCATTTAAATACTTGGTTCCCAATTGGTGGTGCTTTTTGGGGAGGTTGTAGAATCTTTGGGACTATTGGGCTGTTATGGTTGCATTTTGGTGTCAACTTGAGAGTTGCAGACTGTTTGAGGTGCATCTGTGTAAGGTTAATGGTTGGAATGGCCCCTGAAAAAGTCTGTAGGTACTTGACTGATTGCTGTAGAGAACCCAACCCATAATGGTACTTTCCAGTGGTGAACCAAATAATAAGAGGTGCAAGGAAGAGGGGCTTGCTCTTCCCTTATCCGGTTGTTGACTTGCTGTGCAGTCTACTCTGCATGCATGTTCTTCGCCTTTAGAGCATCTTGGCCTTCTTTGCTGCTGCTGCTGCTGCTGCTGCTGCCTCTGTCCTTGGCTGACTTGGAGCTTCACCTTTTCCATCACGTTGTTGCTGTTCCAACTGCCTTTGGAGTTGGTCTCTAGGTCTTGTTGCTGTTCGCTGTTCATCACCGACATCAGAGCCCAACTGTTCTTCAACCCTTCAGAAAAGCAAAGGCTTGAGATCTTCTCGGGATCTTCTGGCTTTGTGGAACATTCTAACCAGGAAAGAGGCTGCTGCGGGCAGCTACCTTAAAGGACACTATTTTTATTGAGTTATTTTTAATAAACATATATATTATATTATATTATATTATATTTATTATATTTATTATATTATATTATATAGATTCTGTCTCTTCAGAGAACCCTAATTAATACAGGGGCCTAGACTTGAGGATTATAGCTTGGCCCTGCTTTTGGTCCCATTTGAACAAGTGACATTCAAGCTCCTACTGTCAGGGAAAGAGCTTCCTGTCACCATGTCTTTCCTACCACAGTAGACTGATATCCCCTGAAACTGTGAGCTATTATGAATCTTTCCTCCTTTAAGTTACTTCTGTGAGGGATGGGATAGGTGGCTAATATAGATGTGTGATAAGTAAGAGGATGACATTCTGAGAAACATTGTTTTTTTTTTATTTTCTCCCTGATTATTTTCCTTCACTATATGTACATGATCCGCTTCAGCAACGAGTCCCTTGGGAAGTACACAGTAAGCTCAAATAACACAATAAGGAAGACTACATTTTAATAGCAGCAAACTAGAAAAGAAATGTAGTTCAATAAAAGGAAGCCACATTTTCCTCTAGAAATATAAATTTCTTGAAATTCTAATGGGAAATTCTCCCTTCCCTAATTTCTCACAAATGTTTTTAGTAGATATAAAGTTACCAGTCTAACATGGCACTACACACTGGGTTTTACTGGTACCTCTACAGCAGAATCAGTCCATTCTCAAAATCCCATGTCTCAAGTTTCAAATGCATGACAGGTCAGCATGAAAGCTCTGCTTCTTTGTGTGCCTCCATCCCTCCTTCCATTAGACAACCTGATTTCTTCAGCGAGATTCTGACCAGGCTGTCAACCCAATGGTTTTGCCACTTTCCCATAATGTGATGGCTAATACTAATTGTCAGTCTGACAAGATGTAGAAGCACTTAGAGACAAACTTTTGGGCACACCTGTGAGGGATTATCTGTATTAGGTTAATTGAGTCAGGAAGACCAATCCTGAATACGGGAAGTACTATTCCACAGGCCAGAGTATTGGAATGAATAAAAAGGAGAAAGTAAGCTAAGTATCAGAATTTGTCTCTGTTTGATTCCTGACTATGAGTACAATGTGACCAACTGCCTCAAGCTCCTACCACCATGCCTTCTCCTCCATGATAGACTATATCCTGGAGCTAAAGTAAATCTTTCTTTAAATTGCTGTTGTTAAGATTTTATCACAGCAACAGAGAAGTAATAATACCTAAATGTAGAGGGGCATCTCCAAACTGGGCCAATAGTAGCCTCATTCCTGTAACCTGGATACAATCCGAATTGAAACCTGGCTTCAATCTGAACATAAGATAGAAAGTTTTGGAGGGATTTACACAAATGCCAGCATGAAAACAATATTTTTTCTTCTGACAGCAAGAATTCTACAGACAAGTTATACTTAGGGTGCAGAGTTGGCATCAGCGTATGGACAAAGTAAGATAAAGGCAAAAGGAGTGAAATACATGAGCAATGGGGTCATGGTCACCAATAGAATTCTTTTTTTTTTTTTCAGCTCATACAAACTTATTAGGTACACCAGTTCCCTCCCTCCCTCCTCCTCCCCCCGTACCCCCTGCTCCCTCTCCCCACCCCTCTCCCTCCCCATCCCCCAGTGCCTCCCACCCCAATTCCCAGAGAGTCCTTTCTTGTGCATGACTGATTTTCCTCTGGGCCCTCTTCTCCGATGACGTACAAGGACCCAGTGGCCTTTGCCGAACCCTTTCCCGTGTTCCCCTTAGGTATAGGAACACTGCTGTGGCTGCCAATTCTTTGCCTCCAAGGATCTTGGTGCCTTTGGCAGATGCTAGACTTTGTGAGGTCAACAGTGTGTTGGACAATGCGCAGGGCATGCAAAGTCCAATTATGATTGCTTCAGCCCTAACTAGTATAGAGTATCTTACATATCATTGCTCCTCCCATCCTTATGCTCTTACACTCTTACCGCCCCCTCTTCTGCAAATTTCCCTGAGCTTCAAGATGGGGAGAGACTAAGCTGGCCTAGTTCTAGGTGGTTGATATAGAGTCTCTGAAGTTCTGGATTGTGGTTTGTTGATTTTCTTTTGCAGTTTTGCTGCTCCTGCAATGCCCTTCACTCCATCCTGGTGGGCATTGTATGTTACCCCCTGGCCAGAGACAAAAAGCTGTTAGAGTCTTGTGATAAAAGCACATTCAAAGGTAGATGTAATAAAAGTGGGAAACCACAGTGAGGGAGGGGTCTATCACCCATTTGCAAAATTGTTACTTTTTATCTGCCAGACTATATGCCCTCCTCTTCTGGTGAGATCACTCCCCCTCAGTAGTAAATGATCAGGAACAAAAGTCTGTGAACTTAATCAGATGTCTCATTACTTATTTGGGTCCTTGGTGGAGGCCTATTTTCCCTGCTGTAACATGGTCCCTTCTCTCCTTCTTTCTGGTGTGGCCCTCCTACCCCATCCCTCCTGTTCATAATCCTTGGAATTCCTGTCTCTAGGTGGGCTGGGTGGGTTTGGTACTAGGAGCCACCTATTATGGAGTACATACGGCGCTTAATTTTCTGGGTCTGGGATACTTCACTTAATACAATTGTTTCTAATGACATCCATTTCCCGGCAAATTCCAGTAATTCATCATTTTTGATGGCTGAGTAGTACTCCATTGTATAGATGTACCACAGTTTCCTTATCCACTCATCAACTGTTGGACCTTTGGGCTGATTCCATGTCTTTGCTATTGTAAACAGTGCTGCTATGAGCATGGTCGTGCTTGTGCTATCGAGGCGAACCTCTGCTGTATGGGGGGTTATTCCCAAAAGTGGAATAGCAGGGTCATATGGCATTTCAATCTTTAATTTCTTTAAGAATCTCCAGACGGCTCGCCAGAGTGGCTGTATGAGCCTGCATTCCCACCAGCAATGTAGGAGAGTTCCCCTCTCTCCACATCCTCTCCAGCATTTGTCGTTGTTAGTATTGTGGATTTTTGCCATCCTGACCGGGGTGAGATGATATCTCAGGGAAGTTTTGATTTGCATTTCCCTGATGGCTAAAGAAGTGGAGCATTTTTTCAGATATTTGTTAGACATTTTAATTTCATCCCTGGTAAAGTTTCCTTTAAGTTCCAGGGCCCATTTTTTAATTGGGCCATTAGTTTCCTTGGTGTTTAGTTTTCTAAGTTCTTTGTGCACTCTGGACAATAGAGCTCTATCAGATATGTGGTTAGTGAAGATTTTCTCCCATTCTGTGGGTTGCCTTTGAGCTCGCGTTACAATCTCTTTATCTGAACAGAAGCTCTTTAATTTCACAAGATCCCAACTGTTGAGAGTTGGTAGCAGTGACTGTGCCATTGGATGTCTGTTTAGGAACTGTTGGCCTAGCCCAATTAGCTCGAGGGAGTTCCCTATCCTTTCAACTATGGTTTTTATAGTCTCTGGCCTGATATCAAGGTCCTTGATCCATTTGGAATTAAGTCTTGTACATGGTGACAAGTACGGGTCCAGCTTTAATCTTCTGCATGTGGAGATCCAGTTTTGCCAGCACCATTTGTTGAAGATGCTGTTCTTTTTCCATTGGATTCTTTGGGCCCCTTTGTCAAAGACCAAATGGCTGTAACTTTGTGGGCTTATATCTGGGTCTTCAATCCTTATCCATTGATCTGTGTGCCTATTTTGGAGCCAATACCAGGCTGTCTTTACAACTATGGATTTGTAGTATAGACTAAGGTTTGGTATGGTTATACCTCCAGCTGTGTTTTTGTTACTCAGGATTGTTTTTGCTATCCTGGGTCTTTTGTGCCTCCATATGAACTTTGAGATTGTTTGGTCAACTTCTTTGAAGAATTGCTTTGGGATTTTGATTGGTATAACATTGAATCTGTATATTGCCTTTGGTAGGATGGTCATTTTCACGATGTTGATTCTGCCAATCCAGGAACAAGGGAGGTCTTTCCACCTTCTGGTGTCTTCGGCTATTTCTTTCTTTAGGGTTTTAAAGTTTTCATTGTAAAGGTCTTTTACCTCCTTAGTTAGGTTTATACCAAGGTATTTCATTTTTTTAGGGGCTATAATAAATGGTATTGTTTCTCTCAAGGCTTTTTCACTTCTTTCATTCTGGGCATATAGGAAGGCCTCTGATTTTTGCACATTTATTTTGTATCCTGCCACCCTGCTGAACTTCTCAATTAGTTCCAGGAGCTTCCTGGTGGAGTTTTTGGGATCACTCAGGTATAAGATCATATCATCTGCAAATAGGGATAGCTTCACTTCTTCCTTGCCGATTTGAATCCCTCTTATGTCCCTTTCTTGTCTTATGGCTTCAGCTAAGACTTCAAGTACAATATTGAATAGAAGTGGTGAGAGTGGACAGCCTTGTCTAGTTCCTGATCGAAGTGGGAATGCTTCCAATTGTTCCCCATTGAGCATAATCCTTGCTGTGGGCTTGTTGTATATAGCTTTTATTATATTGATAAAGGTTCCTTCCATTCCTACTGTCTCTAGCGTTTTGATCATAAAAGGCTGTTGGATCTTGTCAAAAGCTTTTTCTGCATCTATCGAGAGTATCATGTGGTCTTGGACTTTGGACTGGTTTACATGATGAATTACATTTATTGATTTGCGTATGTTGAACCAACCTTGTGTGCCGGGGATGAAGCCTACTTGGTCCCCATGAATGATCTTTTTAATATGTTTTTGAATCCGATTTGCTAAGACTTTGTTGAGAATCTTTGCGTCTGTGTTCATCAGGGAGATCGGCCTATAGTTTTCTTTTTTAAGTGAATCTTTATTAGGTTTTGGGATTAAAACGATATTAGCTTCATAGAAGGAATTTGGTAGTGTTCCTTCCTTTGCTATTTGATGGAACAGTTTAAGGAGTATTGGTGTTATTAACTCCTTAAATGTCTGGTAGAACTCTGTGCTGAATCCATCTGGTCCAGGACATTTTTTGGTGGGAAGATTCGAGATTACTTCTTCAATTTCCTTATATATTATAGGACTATTTAAATAATTCACAACTTCCTGATTCAATTTAGGTAAGTTGTGTTTACTTAGAAATTCATCCATCTCTTTTGTGTTGTCAAACTTCACAGAGTATAAGTTTTTGAAATATGATGTTATAATTCTCTGGATTTCTTGGGTATCAGTAGTGATAACTCCATGTTCATTTCTAATTTTGTTAATTTGGGTTTTCTCTCTCTTGCTTTTGGTTAGTTTCGCTAGGGGTGTATCAATCTTATTGATTTTTTCAAAGAACCAGCTTTTTGACTGGTTGATTTTTTCTATCGTTTTCTTAATCTCGATTTCAGATATTTCTCCCCTTATTTTGCTAATCTCCTCTCTTCTACTACTTTTGGGATCAGATTGCTCTAGCTTCTCTAAAGCTTTAAGCTGCATTGTTAAGTTGTTTATTTCTGACGTTTCCATTTTTTTGACGTAGGCATTAAGAGCTATGAACTTACCTCTTAGAACAGCTTTCATTGTGTCCCAGAGATTTTGGTAAGTTGTATTTTCGTTATCATTCACTTTCAGGAAATCTTGAATTTCCTTTTTAATTTCTTCCTGAATCCATGTCTCATTCAGCATCATAGTGTTAAGTTTCCAGGAGTTAGTGTATTTTCTCTTGTTTGATGTGTTGTGGATGTCCAGCTTTAGGCCGTGATGGTCTGATAGGGCACAGGTTAGAATTTCAACTTTCTTGTATATGTGTAGATTCATTTTGTGGCCCAATATGTGATCTATTTTGGAGAAAGTTCCGTGTGCTGCTGAGAAAAATGTGTATTCTTTGGTGTGTGGGTGAAAAGTTCGATAGAGATCTGTAAGGTCCATTTCTTTCAGGGTTTGATTAAGTTCCAAAGTGTCTCTGTTAAGCTTTTGACCTGTTGATCTATCCCATGTTGACAGGGCGGTGTTGAAGTCCCCAAGAATTATCGTTTGGGGATTGATTTATTGCTTTAGACGCTGTAGGGTTTTCTTAATGAATGTGGAGGGGCCCGTATTGGGTGCATATATGTTCAGGATTGTGAGATCTTCCTGGTGAATTGTGCCTGTGACTAAAATGTAGTATCCATCCGTGTCTCTTATAATTTTCTTTGGTTTGAAATCCACTTTGTCTGATAGCATAATGGCTACCCCTGCCTGTTTTCTGCTTCCATTAGCTTGTAGAATTGTTGACCAGCCTTTTATTTTTAGAGCGTGCCTATCTTTTGTGGTGAGATGGGTTTCCTGCAGGCAGCAGATTGATGGATTGTGATTTTTAATCCATGTTTGTAATCTCTGTCTCTTGATCGGTGAATTAATTCCATTAACATTTAGTGTTATAATGGAGAAACTATTGTTAATTCCAGACATTTATTATGTTTAGTAGCTTTTATAAGTATATTGCTTCTTTTTTAATGATGTTATACTTGCCTTCTGTTCTCCTGGATATGCCTGTTTTTTTCTTCACGCTTGAGTATCATTTCTAGCATTTTTTGAAGGCCTGGTTTGGTGGCCATGTATCCCTTAAAGTTGTCTTTGTGCTGGAAAGTTTTTCTTTCTCCCTCGATCATGACTGATAGTTTTGCAGGGTAAATCAGCCTGGGTTGACATTTTTGCTCATTCAATACTTGAAGTATGTCTCTCCAAGCTCTTCTTGCTTTTACTGTTTCGACTGAGAAGTCATTTGTTATTTTAATAGGTTTACCTTTAAAAGTGACTTGTTTTTTTCTCCCTTGAAGCTCTCAGCACCAGTTCTTTATCTTGAATGTGGAGTGTTTTAACTATTATTTGCCGCGGCGTGCTTCTATTTTGGTCGTATCTGTTTGGGGTGCGGAATGCCTCTTGTATATGGATGGGCCTCTCTTTTTTTAGATGAGGAAAGTTTTCCTTGATGATCGTTTGAAAAATTTCCTCAGGGGTGGTATTTTGAGATTCTTGCTCTGGTATTCCATGAATACGCATGTTAGGCTTCTTCAGGGTGTCCCATATCTCTTGGATATTTCTCTCAAGTATCTTTTTGGCTTTAACAACCTCTTCCATTGATCTGGTTAGTGCTCCCACTTTATCTTCAAGGTCTGAAATTCTGTTTTCTGCTTCATTAGTTCTGTTGGTAAGACTCTCTGTGGCGTTCTGGGTTGAAGATAACTTGTCTTTTAGCTCAGTTTTAAACTCTGCTTGAGTTTGTTTTAACTGCTCTATGCCACTTTTTGTTTCTTGCACTGTTTTTCTCAACTCCTCCAGATGTCTGTTTTGTTCCTCTTCAAAGCGATTGATTCGATTATTTAATTCCTCCCTGATTTCCTCTTTCACAGTATTGAACATGGTAATGATCATATTTTGAAAGTCTTTATCCTGGGTGGGGCTTTCTTGGCCTTTTTCCGTGGGTTTGTTCTTGTTGGAGTCTAACATTATGGGATTAATTTCTTCAGTGGGAAATTTGTTTACTTGATTGTTGCTTCTCATGGATTTGCACTTTGACTTTGGCATTGTCATTTTAACTCTTAAGATCTCTCAATTTCACTAAACTGAATTATTTGGCCTGTGGTCCTGGTGGGCGGGGCGGGCGGAGACTTACCTAGGTCGTGGGGTGAGGCCCGGCTGGACCACGCCCGTGTCCCCACCGGTGGAGCGGGGCGGGGTGCAAAGGGGGGATGGGGGCGACGGCCTGGAGCTATTTAACCCGAGGGCAGCTGGGGCGGGGCCCGGGCGCAGGGGGAGGTCCTCCTGATCCCTGGGTCCCGCGCGCGGCTCCGGCTGGATGGTGGGAGGCGGAGCCGGGTCCCTGTGGGCCGACCTGGGGGGTCCTGGTGGGCGGTACGCGGGGGGGCGGGGGTACTCACCAGCTAGGGCGCGGCGTGGACGCCCGGCTGGACCGCGCGCGCATGTCCCGACCGGCGGAGCGGGTTTAGGGTACAAAAGCTAGAATTCTGAATATAGTAGATGTGTAGGTTTCTCTTGATTGGCAACTTGATGAGCCCTAGGTCACCTAGGAGATGTCTGTGGGGAATTACTTTGATCAGATTAACACAGACTAGATGACATTCCCACTGTGGATGGCACCATTCCCTGAACTGAGATCCTGGATGGTACCCAAAAAAGTGAGCTAAGCACAAGCCTGAACCACTCTCTGTTTCCTGACTTCAGACACAAGTCTTCAAATCAAGCTGCCTCAAGCTCTTGACACCATGATTGTCCCACCATGATAGACTATAATATCAAACTGTGAGTCAAAATAGCAAACTGTGAGTCAAAAGAGTTGATTTTTTTTATCATAGTAGCAAGAAAAGTGTTGTGCCCAGATTTCTGAATCCCAAGAGACCACCATGGAGCTGACACCAATGTAATCACATGAGGGCCTTTATTTAAGCTCAAACCCGGGCTCTCGCCATCATTGATGCAGCAGATCAGGAACAAGAACCCCAGTCTTTGTTTTACAGGGTCTTTTATAGGCTATTTCTATAGGAGGAGGGGGTTTATAACATGATTACATGATTGGGTAAATTGAAGCAAAAGTAGTGTTGGCATGTGGAGACTGGTCAGCCCAGCAGTTTCGAGTACCCCATAAACAGTTTCTAGTACCCTTATATTACTCATGGCCCTTGGAATTCCTTGAGTAGTTAGTGACTGGCTTCTGATTGGATAATTCCACCTGCTCTGACCACAATCCTTACAAACTATCATATTATTTCTGTCCTTTAGGGAAAGCTTGGTGAGGTGGTTGATTATGCAAGAACCAAATGTTACTGTAAAGGCTGCTCTTCCAGTTTAGGGGGCTCCCGGAACATTAAGTATTTCCTAATTTGGAGCTGACTGGTTATAGTTATAGCCATGTACACAAAATTGGGTCAAACAGTCTATGTCTAGCAAGTCCGGTGTTTCATAGGGAGGACAAGTGAACAAGTACAAAATGGAGACAAATATGTTCAAGTCCCACAAAAGTAACTAAGATGTTACACACACACACACACACACACACACACACACACACACACACACAGTAGATGTTCCAGTTAAACATAGTCAACTCTAATGTCCTCAGTTATTTCAGTCAGTCTCTTTCCTTTACGTGTTAAATTGATTTGGTTTCTGACTTTTTTCAAGAACCTTGAGTACAGGCCTGGCTCGGATGTATTTCCTCTGCTTCAAGACTGGTACAGGCTTCCCCCACTGGTACATACACAAATACTTTCCAGGTATCATCAGCTTTCCCTACAGGAAGTTTTTGGTGCCATGTAGCTAGCTTGAAGCCTGCTTGCCTTATTTGAGATTGGTGTGAAGACAAAGAAAACAAGGGGAAAAGAGAAAGTTTGGCTTCAGCTAGATCAGGAGTCAAACTATGAACTTAAAAGTGCCTGATAGAAGAATACCAAGAAGATACAAATTGTGTAAATTCCCAAAGTCTTGTCATTAGAGATTAGGGATTGCTACCAACTTCTGATGAGACTATTGTCCCCTGCGTGCATCTGTGTTGAGGGGCAATGAAGCCACTGCCTGTCATCCCATGAAACATCTCTCCATCATGGATGTAAACTATGTGTCTGCTTTTCTGCAGTGAGGTCCATGGTATGTTCCCAACTCCACAGTTCTGTGCATTTTCCTGTGATTTATGTGGCACTTTGTGATCATGAACTGTTATATCCATAGCACAAAAGGTGCTATATCTACCCCAGGGACAATAGCAGAATCACATCTGAAGTGTCACTCATTATCTGACAGATAGCAAGGTTCTGGCATGTCCTCAGTAGGACTTCTAAGTAGGACTGAGCAGTAGGGAGATTTTGCCTTCCCATTTGTTCCTTCTCCCAATTTAGCATGATCAACATCAGCACAGGACCCAAACTATCTATCCAATTTTTGGTGTAGAGATGAGAGAGACTGATCAGACCCTGCCCTGTCTTCTTGCCACATACACTGGAAAAGTCAAATGTCTGGCCTTCAGCTTATAATGATTTCATTGTTGCTCATAGTATAAACATGAACATTGAGGTTTCAAGAATTTAATTTTATTCTCAAGTCTAACCCAGTTAGTGAGTTGTGCATATTTTAGACTACTTTATCGAGCTATAATTGATCTAAGAAAAATAGCTCAGATCTATGGCAGCCCATGGCTCCATCATCCCAATCAAGAGACTGGAAACATCCAATATGGTGTGTCATGCTTCCTCCACCTTACAGCTGCAAGCTCAGACACCTGTACTCTACCCAGGCCCAAGACAGCCTTGAATTTTAACATTACTTTCATCTGGTACCTTCTTGCCTGATGACTCCTGCCATGTAATTAGGTCACATGATGTGGAATATCTTCCACCTCCCCTGAGACCTAGAAAAACAAGGAATCCCCTTAGTTGCTCTGGAGCTGGAGGAACATTCTCTCCCTTCAGGGCCTCATCATGCAGCCTACGATGGTGACAGAACTCTCTTAAGACCCGGAGCTGGAGGCTGGGGAGATGCCTCAGGGGTTAAAGCCTCTGAAACAAAAGGACCTGAGTTCAAATCTTCAGATTCCATGTAAAAATGTTAGGCAGAAATGGGAGGAGCCTTTATGGGTACCAGAAGTCAGAGCCTGGGTAACACCAGAGCAAGAGTAAAAAGGAGATAGAACGATCCATGATGATTTTTATGTCACCCTTGGGCCTCTGCATACACACCAGAGGACCAGAGAATAGTTCTAGGGAAAAATTGAAATGAGCTCTGAGGAGACAGCCAACTGAGTATGTGTGAAATAAGGACCCTTTGGCTTTGCTTTTATGGATTTAGATTCAAGCAAAGGCTGCCCACAGATATACCATGCTTGCCCTCATGCAACATACTCAAGTTTGTACTGTGTCCTTACCACCACCTCAGAACCGATCAAGGCCAGGTTCACAATGCTGGACCAGTTTGCAGCTGAGGAAAACATGGGTTCCTGCCTACCTCTTCGTATCCTGTTTTCGTCTTTTGTATATTTCCTTCTGACATGTGTTCTCACCTTCTGTCGATGCCTCCTCTTTTTCCCTTCTCCCATTTGCTCATCGACTCATTCTTTCTTTAGAGACAGGTCTTGAAACGCAATACTGCTTTTTACTCAGTGCCCTAAAGTTTGAATTCATTGGTGATCTACATTGTGCCCTGTGATGCTGAGGGCAGAAGGTGTGTTGTTCATGATTCCACTGTGAGTGGGATTTTGATAAGTGAGTCGTTTTTTTCTTAGCAAAACCACTGGGTGTACATGTGCATGGTGTGCACATCTCTTTTCTCACACACACGTCACATTTTTTTCATCCTCAAACACAGATATTCTACCAAATCCTGATGAGAATGACATTCTCCTTTGAAATTAATCAAAGTAAGTTGTAATTAAAGAAATCAGATTTATAGCAATATATTTATTCACCTTGGAGCTTGGCTCCTTTTCCTTTCCTTTCTTTTTATGTTAGTATTATGCTCTGTGAGGAGGCTCTAGGTTGACAGAGAAGCCAAACAGTAACTTTTATTAAGAAGTGCTTTTTTTTTCTTGGCCCCGTCATCTGACCTTCAAAAGAACACTGAGATAGACACTGGTACTGCAGTGCTGGGGGGAAACACTGAGGTACAGACAGTGGGATTCATTCAAGGTCATGTGACTAGTAATTTTGTTCAGGTGGGATTCAAACCCACACTATCTGGCCCCTGAAACTGTCACTTGATGATTATTCTGCAAGGCACTGCAAGGGAGAACTAAAGGTGGCCAAGGGAGGGACTGAAGGGGAGAGCAGTCTCCAGACAGGTAGATCAGGAAGAATTCCCTCTAATTGAAGTAGAAAACTGCAATTAGAATAATTTAATCACTAGAACTGAAGCCTAGTGAGATGTTATCTTTGCTATAAAAAACAGATATTTGCTCTTATGTAAGTATGCTGACTATCATTACACACTAAACCAGACTGTGGATAATTCCACGTAGTAGATTTTTCCAAAAAAAAAAAATTAGACATTTATCATGGTTTAAAATGTAGGATGTCCCCACAGGCTCACAGTTTGAATCTTCAGTTATTTGGGAAGATCATGGCACCTTCGAGAGGTAGAGATTTTCTGGAGGAAGGTTGTCACAGGGGGGTGGGGCCTTGAGGTCGATTGGCTCCACCCTACTTCCAGGAGAGGTCTGCACTAGCAGAGGCAGCCTTGCAGCTCTTCTCAATCTCCTCAATAGACATGACCCAGATCTACTCCAGTTTCTGCCAACTATTACTTCTCCTTTTCCACCATGAAAGACTGTATCTCTTCTCTAGAACCACAAACTGAACAAATCTCTCCTTCTCTGTTAAGTTGCTTGACTTTGGGTGTTCTCTCACAGCAACATTAGCCAGTATGATATTTTATTTACTTATGACATAGAGAGAGAGAGAACACACATTCATGCCATGATGCATAGGTAAAAGTCAGAGGACAATTCTTTCTTTCCACCATCTACCATGTAGGCTTCCAGGGATCAAACTAAGATTGTAAGTACACTATTTGGTGTCTTACTTGCTGAGCTATCTCACCTGCCCTTATTGTACATCTTTCATAGTAATAAAATTTAGAATCATAAAGTATGAAATTCATAAACTCAAATCATCCACAGGCTCCATGAACTAAGTAGCATCTCATTGGAATTTAGCTGCTCTACCCAGGGGGATGATGATCCCCATTGCCACAAGAGGGAAGCCCCTTTGAACCCACTGGCCTCTGCCACCTATTGCCAACATGACCCATCCATCTTGCCACCAATTCTCACCATTATAACTACCAGGAATGCTTTGTCTGCACACAGAAGCGAAGCACTAGGCGCCACACGATTTTTCTTGCTGGGAATGGTCCATTCTGCTAGAAGCACACCACAGTCCTTACTAACCCACACAATGGAAGAAATATTCCTCATGGGGCCCTGAGATTGCTTTGCGCTTAGGAAATGGGAAATTGCAACAAAATGAGTTTGGCTCGGGTCTCACCGGGGGCTTATTTTATTGTGCATGGAGCACAGTTCTAACAAGCTTAGTGATCTGGTCTTTCAAGCTATGGCAGATGGAAGCGGCCAATTAGACATGAAAGTGCCAGGGGCAAGAAGAGTGGCGGTGGAAAGAAATGCCAACTGAGAGAGGACAGAAACAGTATCAATCACAGGTCCACTTAGCGTCAGCTCAAATTACCCCCAATACAGCCGGCCCCATTATGGAATAACACCATGACAGACACTCCCAGGGACAACTCTGGGTCACAAAGGAGAGCTTCAGTGGCTGCTGTTGAGCTGTCTAAGATGTCAGAACATGTAAAATGCTTGTAAGACAAGTGACTAAAATAAGAAAGCGTTTAGATGCTTCCAGGGCAAGAACTCCAAACTGGACCATATGAACAAACCAGTGGCTGAGACGCCGTCATCATTGACGTTTGTTAAAAGCATAGTGTCTTGTTTGTATATGTTCTTACATTGAACACGTTCTTACATTGAAACGTGAAGAACTTAAGAACATGGTTTAGGGTTCTGACCTCTACTTCAGCATGTATCTTCAGCATCATAATCACAGTACATGATCACTGCATTTTCAATATTTAATTCTTATAACAAACATACATAGTAGTAGTCATGGCAAGAGAGAGTCCCATGAAGCTACTTGGCTGTGATGAACTACATGACCAAGAATCCCCTGGGAAGCATAGCACTGGTTAGTGTGGGGCGCAGGGAGAGATTTCCTCACCAGATTTGGAAGGTGGGAGTGAAGCACAGGCATCTTGCTTTTGTGCACCAACCCCCGTCATTGCTGGTCTACTTGTTACCCTCACTGCTCCCCCTTGCATGGATCCTCCTTTGCTTTTGCTATCTATTAGCTATGCATGCACTTCTCTCTGTGAGCAGGGTACTAGCTTCTGCAAACTTCATGGAAATCAGAGGCCACAAAGAGCCAACTCAGATTCTAGCGAATCCTCACCCACTCTCAGTCATGACTTCCTCTCAGTCCCACCTGTCTTTGTCCTTCTTCCATACTTATCTTTCCTTTTTGCCTGCATCAAATATTTCAGGTGCCAGCATCAGCCACGGAGACAGGAGTGGCAGGTTTGCTAATGACAGGACGATACTCCACATCCGTTTATGAGCTATCACCACGGGCACTTTAAACCCATCCATATTGAACAGCCACCAGTCAGAGCTAGCTAGAAATGTGAGCATAGCTTTCTCTTCCTGTGAAAACTCTTCTAGAAGCATGCGCACAGTCACAAACTGTTTGGTAGAATGTGAAAGCCAAGATAAATACGCATACATTAGTGTCAGAAAGGGCTCTAGGGCAGTGATTTTATTTTCCTTTCATTGTGCTTCAGTTAGCGAAATACATGACTAGTCATTTCTACTTAAAGTAACAATAAGGAAGATTAATCCAGACATGCTACATCTTCGGAATGGAAGTTTGTCATTTGCATACGCCAATGTTTCTAAACTATAAAAACCATCTTGACATTTACTTTTCTTTAGGACTTTTAAATGGAGATGCACCTCATTCATCATGCTTTGGGAATTTCTAACGTCAAGGTAAATGCTCCAATATAAAAGGCAGAAGATTTGAGTGGAATCCTGGATTAATTTCTTTGCAACCCCAGGCAAACTTCTCTCTCTCTCTTTCTCCCTCCCTCTTTCTCCTTCTTCCCTCCCTCTCTCTCTTCCTTCCCTCCTTCTCCTCCCCCTGTTTCCTCTCCCTCTCTTCCTTCCCTCCCTCTCTCTTCTTTCCATCCCTCTTTCTTCCTTCTCTCTCCCTCTCTCAAATTCTTAGACCTGGATGATTCTTAGCATCTCTTAGTTTTGGTAATCTTGAGCATATGCTTCTGGATATGTGATAATGAAGCAGTCTCCTAAGTCACACAGTAGGCATTCCTTACAGGAAGAATATAGAACCAAATATAGCAGTTGGTGCTATAGCTCAGTGGTAAGAGGCCTGACTAGCACTCAAGAGGACCTAGGTTCAATCTCTAGGGCTCAGTGCTGCCAGAAAAAAGCAAAGCCCAAAACAAATAATGTATGTGGTCATATATAAATCTAGCCCCGAAGTTTTAAGGATGTAGTTTTAAAGCTTCACAAGGATAAATTTCCTTTTTAATTATTATTATTTAAATTTTTATTTTTTATTGTGTGTGTTTGTGTGTGTGTGTGTATGAGAGAGAGAGAGAGAGAGAGAGACAGAGAGAGACAGAGAGAGAGAGAGAGGGCACTGTGTGTCCTTGTGGAGGACCAAGGATGACTTCAGGAATCATCCTGAATTACTTTTACCTCTTTTTTTCCTTCACTCTGGGATTTCCCAGGGCTGAAAGTCCAGGCTGCTGCTGTTTCTGCTTGGCGTTTTTACATGGAATCTGGGATCCGAAGTCAGGACCATTTGCTCGCAAGGCAGAGTTTTTACTCCTGAGCCATCTCTCCAGCCCCTTTAATTATTATTGTACATAGGAGCATGCCTGTGTATGTGTGAACATGATGCATGTGTATGTACATGCACGTGTGCACGCATATGTCACAGTATGGATGTGGAAGGCAGAGGACAACTGTGGAGCTGGTTTTCTCCATCCACCTTTCATACATCCTGGGCTGTGGAAGTCGGGTCATCAGAATTGTGCAGCAAGTGCTTTTACCCACTGAGCCTTCTTGCTGGCCTTAGCTTAAATCTTTTAAGACAGCATCTCTATCAGTCTTATCTGATTCCTTTGGAACACCTCAGAAAGACAGGAAATGGAGAGAACATTGGTTTCTATAATCTGAATATAGAAGTTCAAATCTGTTAAGTAACCTCAGAATTACACTAGTGATTTTCTTCTTGTAATACTAATATGTATCCACCCTGTAATCCCTGCAAGTGAAAAGAGAAATATGCAGTGCAATCTCTGGACTTCGTAGAATCTGCACTGATTGAAGTGAGACTTTGGTGGTTTTCCACTTCAATATGTATCATATATCTGAGTCCTCCTCCTGGGTTTGTGGCTCAGTAGTGAAGCTTGAGAATTTCCATGTCTAGCACTTTCCCCGTAATGTTGATACTGTGGACCCAGATGCTTAAGAGGAAGTGTTCTTGGAAGCTGCCCACCAGTGCTCACAAGCCTCGAGTGGGCACTGTGGACATCCCAGTCCTAGTCCTCATGCCTTCCCAAGTTCACTCGGGCTGTAAACTCTCAGAAACTTTACAAGAAACCAACAATAAGAATGACAAAAACAAAGAGTAAGTTTTGTTAACACAGTTTCCCATGTAGGCTTTATTTTCTATAGCTTGGATCCTCAAATTTCCCATTAAGTTTAGCCAAAATCGATACAGCTTCTAAATTGCTTCAAATACTGACTTGTTCACTTTAAACACCGCTTAAGATTCGGATTGCACCACATTGCAATCTTTTCCATATTGCGAATGTTTTGAGTCTGATACAGACCGCACATTTCAATCACGTTCAGAGAAGCAAAGTTCATAGTCCATCCTTGGCATTAGATAACTTTTCCAAAGTTCACCCAAAATCACCTTATACTGGTGGTTTACCTTCTTGCAGCAACCTAGATAAAGTCTTTATTCTCTACTACTTGGAAATTGCTTCAGGGGGGAATGACGAGAAAGTTCAGCAGGTAAATAAGGTGCCTGATCACACACCTGGAGACCTGAGTTCAATCCCCAGAAGCCCACAAGGTAGAGGGAGAGAACTGACATCTGCCAATTGTCTTCTGACCTCTACCTACGTACCACGACATTGATGGGTTCTCTTCTCTCTTCTCTCCCTCTCTTGTTCTCACTCCCCCTCCCCACTCTCTGAGAAAAAGAAAGTCAATTAAGTATCTAAAGGTATTAGCATAATCTTCTGTAGACACATCAATCTCTCTTTGCCAGGTTTGCTACCCAAAGTTGTCTTCATCCTTTTTCTTGAACTCATAGGAGCTTGATGATCAATTCAGACAAAGTATAATATTGTCTATCTATATTAAAGCATTAACTAAATCCATCCTACATGCCAAGAATTATGCAAGCATAAAATTAGGCAACATAAAAAGCAGACTGTCTCAACTTCCATGGGATTCATATTTTTATGGAAAAGTTCTGCTGTATGTTGCTCTTGGCCTTTTATGTTCTTTTCCTTAACATACTGCATTTAAGTGTTGACATTGTCATGTTAAAAATCAGTTTCTTCCAACACATTAGCATATTTCCTAGAAAATTCAGTGGATCTTTTGTGACTAGTCACATACATGTATTCAGCATCTACTTCATGAGATTTGCTTAGGAGTGACACGAATATAAATGGCCAAATAAATGAAGTGATGCAGTTGCCTGCATGGTTGCTGATAAATGACCATCGAACGGCAGATTGGGAGAACAAGGGGTTTATTTCCTTATGACAGTCCAGTTACAGTTCTCAGTCCAGCTTGATGGAAGAGCATCCACCAACACCAGGGCCGAGGGAACTAGCCATACCATCTCTATGTAATGACTGAGAAAGGGACGATCCTTATTTACCAGACCAGCATATTTGGCCAAGGGTTCAGGTTCATTCACTCAACTACTAATCTACAAATGTGCCCAGAGTTCAAACCTTTAACCATCAAGTTGACCCCTGTACATGACATGAAGGAATCCTTCAAGATCTTAAGTAGGGCAGGTGAAGTAAACTGTAAAACTGTGATGGTTTGACAGTGAGACACCAAATTCGGTGATACGTCTCTCATCAAGATATGGACTTTCTCCTATTATGAATGGAGCTGCAATGAACATGGATGTTCAAGTAACTCCATGTAAGATATAGTGTTCTTTGGGAATATTCCCAAGAGTGGCATAGTTGTGTTGTATGGCATTCTAATTTTTAATTTTAGAAAATTTTTATTAATTTTTATTTTTTTATTTTTTATTAAATTTATTAACATACAACCGGGGTTTATGCCTTTGCCCCGACTCCCTGCCCACCCACTTCCTTCCTCTCCTCCCCTCCCTATTCACACACTCTTCTCCTACCCTTTGCTCCCTTCATCTATCTTGTTCTGTCATCACCACTTCTCTGCTTGTGTATACACAAGATTCCCTTTGGGGTGCCTGTGTTTGTGGGAGTCAGACTTCTGTTGAACTTTTTATAGCTTTTCAGTGGGCAAAGTCGTAAGTGGGGAGTTTCCTCTTCCCATGTCCAGAAACTTCCCCTGAGACACTATCTGACAGCAGTTGTTTCTTCTAAGATCCTAGTTAGTGCCTGGGGAAATGTTGGTAAGTCACCCACAGTGTAGATCTGGTGGTAGAAGTTCTCGTGGCAGTGATCTTCTGGGTATAGCAACCCTGTCATGGCTGGAGTGTGCTGGTCAGGAGTACCTCATCCTGCCTTTAGGCTGTTACAACCTTACCGCCCCTTCTTCAATCCTCTTCCATTAGGTTCCCTGGGCCTAGGAATGGGTTAAGATTTTGATGGGCTGATTAGGAAGGACTGAGTATTCCAGGTTCATGGGTATTCTGTACCCTGGCCCATGTGGTTTTCTGCCTCACTAGTTTTCCATTGTAATAGAATGCAACTTGTTTGTGCTCTGAGAGCTTTTCTTATTCAAGGATTAAACAAAGATGGTGTTTTAGCATCAATCTTTTATAGTTAACATTAGGATACCTGTTCCTGTCCATCTACTTCCCTTCTAGTGTTATTTGTATAGGTTTACAGTATCAGGAATAATTTCCCTACCATTAAGGGGATAAGAACCCTTTTAGAGAGTAATTGCTTTCCCATGGGTCTTATATATCTCTGTTGCTCCCATAGATCCTTCTTATAAGAGTTGGAGTGGATTACAGAGTTCACTGCTGGGTTAGGCCCTTAGTCTCTCTTTTTCTCTTGAGCCACCTTCTTCTTTTTTTTTCTCCCTTACCTCTTACTAAGACATCACTTTACTTCCCTTCCCTTTCCGACTTTTCTTCTATAATTGCCTTATTTATCTATTTGCCAGTGTTCCTTTGTCTCAAATCTCTTGGGGTCTTTAATTTTTAACTGTTTTAGAAACCTCCAAACAGATCTCCAGAGTGGTTGTACGAGCTTGCATCCCACCAGCAATGTATGAGAGTTCCCTTCTCCCCACAGCCACATCAGCATTTGTTATTGTTTGTGTTTTGGATTTTAGCAATACCGATTGTGGTGAGATAATATCTCAAAATGGTTTAATTTGTATTTCTCTGATAGTTATGGAAATGGAAACATTTTAAAGATATTCATTAGACATTTGAATTTTGTCCTGAGGAAGGTTTCTTTTTAGTTCCTGGGTCCATTTTTTTAAATTGGGTTGGTTACTTCTTTGATATTTAATTTTTTGAGTTCTTCATATGTTCTGGGTATTAGTTCTCTGTCAGGTATGTGGTTGCTGAATAGTTTCTTCCATTTTGTCACTTTGTTTAATTGACATTATCTTTTGCCAGATAGAAGCTTTTTAATTCCCAAAACCCCACTTGTTGAGTATTGGTCCCACTTGCTATGAATTTGGGGTCCTATTTGACCTAGGTCAAACAACTCAAGTGTACTCCCTGTTCCTTCTTCTAGGAGTTTTATAGTCTTCAGTCATTAGACAGAAATATAAGTTGGGGAGGGGGGATCCCAAAAGAGTAGAGACAAACGGACATGGGCAAATAGTGGAAGGGGATAAAATAGACACTAGACAGGAACCCATGTCTTACTATTAAATATAATTACTTGTTAATGAACCACCACCGTCTAAACATCTTTTATTATATCCTTAGATAAGAAAAGATTTTAGCACTCAACCAAGATGCATCCTGTTGCAATGTGAGGCAGAAAAATCACAACTGACCAAAATGTAGATCGACAACGCTAGAATGCTCAGTCCTAATCAGGCAATCCCAATCTCTCTTCGTCCCAAGGCTCAGAAGAGAAGGTGGTAAGATTGTAGGAAGTGGGGCATACAGCTGTCCAGGACACTCTAATCATGATAGGACTGCCACATACAGGAACACACTGCCGTGAGACCTACAACCACAAGATCTACATAATAAGCAAGATATTTCAACATCAGGCAGCAAAGATATCTCAGGAGAAACAACTGTACTCAGTGGGAATCCTAGGGGCAGGTGCTGGACAAATGAAGGGGAGCTTCCTCACCTGTGGGTTTTCCCATTGAAAAGCCATTTATACTACCACAGAAGCCTGTGGTCCACACATGCAGAGAGACACGAGGGTAGGAGGAATATGAATGGATGAAAGGAAGGGAGGGTAGAAGAAGCCGGGGCAGCAGGGAACAAGAAAGAAAATGGATAGTTAAAAAAAATTAATAAAAAAAGAAAAAAAAAAGAAATGGACTTACCAAGAGAGGAACAAACTGCTATTGTTTAGCTTTAAGGACTTGATATCCAAGTGCCTTCTAAATACTTCTCATTATATACATAGATCAGTATAGCTCTCAGCTCCCTTGACTGAGAAGCATCCTTTTGCAAGGGAAGGTGTTCAGTAAAGAGAACCACCACTGGCCAAAGCACAGAGAGTAACTGGCTGCTGAATGCTCAGGTCTAAATAGGACATATAATCACCCACCACCAAGGTTCAAGGAACGTTAAGGTAGAGAAGATGGTAAGAATACATGAGCCAAAGGGTAGAGATGAAATCAGTCAGATATTATCTTCTGAATATATGACGGGGCTGCTACATGCACAAACTCAATGTAGCTGTGTTTACTTCCACAAAATCTGCAGAAGAGATACCTATCAATGTTTCACCCTGGGAGGAAAAGACCTTATGAGGCACCAACCCTTCCTGAGGGATTAATGATGGTTAATGCTGTTTGTAGAGTGACGACTACCTCCTTCTTCAGGATGTGCCCAGTGGTATACTGTCCATGTTCTAACAAGCACATGAAAGAAGGAAGGGGATGGGATTGGGTAATATGAAGTGAAATGACTTAAAATTCATTGTACATTTATGCCTATGAAACTGTCAAAGACTTAAAATAAAAAGCTGAAAATGGATTTATCCCTGAACCCTACAAAGTGAAAGGAAAGAAACAACTTTTGAAAGTTGTCCTCTGACCTCTATATACGCCATGGCACTTAAGCACATATACACACACATGCTCTCTGTCTCTTTCTCTGTGTCTCTCTGTCTCTCTCTTTTGCTCTCATACACACACATACACATACACCCTCTAAAACATTTAAGTAAATATGCTTGCTTCCTACTTGAAACTCTAAAGGCATATGACAACCTCGATGAAACATACAGAATATTTGTTCTGTGATTTCCAAAGTGAAGTCAAAATCATCGCAGCTTCTACCTCTTTCATGCTTGAAACTGTAAGTCCCAAATAAAAAGTTACCACCCTGAGACTGCTGTATTTTGAGCAAGGTTATGCCCCCAGTGTGCCACCAGCGCAGGTGTTCCAGCTGAGTTGGTTCCACCTGAGTCCTAGTTCATTGACTCCACCAAGTGTGAGACCTGAGTGAAGACAGGACCAAATGACTCCAATTCCTGGCTGTTCATTCTTCCAAGCTGAGTCCTCAGATTTCCAGAACAAACACACATTGTCCCTATTGGGGCTGAGTCCCCAGAATCTGTGAGCATCTATAGTGCCACTTTATGTCACTGAGTTTAGGTTGATTATTTTGTAACAGTAAGAGCTAAAATAAAATGTTTTAAAAAAAGGTAACCATGTCTGATCATTCTGTATCCCTGCAAACTAAACTCACAGGGTTTTATCTCTATCCCCATCCCTTTTCAACTACTCCACAATTACCCCTCTCCCCTGTATGAGTTACAACACCTGGCAGACACAGTTTAAGGAAAGAAAGATTCATTTTGACTCATGGTTCCAGAGAGTTTAGTCCATCACATGAGGAAGGCACACAAGTCAACTCAACTCTTGACAGTGAAAGCAAGCATTAGACTATATCTACAACATAGTGAACCAGGAAAAGAACATGAGACAGGAAGTGAGTGTGGATAACTTTACCCCAAGGACCTGCTTCTGGTTCTACATCCTCCGGCTAGAATCTACCTCCCAATTTCTATAACCTCCGCAAATCTTGTCCCCAGCTAAAAGCCAAAGATTCAAATCATGAATCCACGGGGTACATTGTTCCCAATGGCTGGGGTCTGAACTAGGTATTTCCAAGTTCTTGCTCTTTTATCAGGGAAGAAATAAAAGCCCACGCAGATTTGTAAAAGTAGCAAAGATGATTTTATTCAGAACTAAGCAGAAGGAAAGCCAGGATATGTTACAAAAGAGCAGCCACCAAATGAGAGGAGAAACTCAAACTTTTGGTGGGGTCAAAAGGAAGAAGTAGACGGTTACTATATTCTGAGTGGTTCTATATTCTGACAGATAGACTGGGTTATCTAGTCATTTTCTTATTGCACATGGACATTCCCATAATATATCTAATTTTAGTCATATGTGCATCCATTATGCATAGGCACAAAATGGCAAATAGGGGATGCTCCCTAAAAGGTAACTTTGAGGACAGTCTGCCTTATTCTATATGTTCCTAAAAACAGTTTAGATTGAATTGGTCCCTCTATTCTTGCTCAGATATATTTGATGGTTATTAGGGGAGGTGAAACATTCATCATTTAGAAAAGTGTGTATGTGTAGCTTGGTGAAGGAGTGGGTCCAGACTTTCTGGTAAATTGTCCAAGGAGGGGTATGTATGCCTAGTACATGCAGTAAGGACTTAAGTTTCCAACTGCATCTCAGAAGAGGAGGGGGTAGTGTTTAACCCAAGCCACATGTGAGGGTTAAGTTATTCCCATGTTTTCTGACTTTATCGTTACACAGTCAGACCTGAATACTAACCATCCACTTTTCCCTGATCTTGAAAGATCTTAGTGCTTCTTCCAACCCTCAGCAAGCAGAGTGGTAAGCTATGCCATGGGAGCCAGAGTAAATGACACCCCTGAGAGTCTCTCATGGCGAAAAGATTACCAAGCTGCAGTGAATGGCATGCTTATTTCAAGCAGTGTTTGTGAAGCAGTTTTCACAAACTATCCTATTTCTATCCTATTTCTAACCTGATTCTATCCTATTTCTCAAACTCATGATCACGATGCAATTGAGAAACTGCGATTGTTGCCTAATTTCCAATATGCTATCTCAAAAATTAAAATAAATCATCCTTTATGTGTGTGTGGTTTTTTTGGGGGGTGGGGAGATGATATCAGTGACATCTTCCCATTCTACACTGAGATGTTTTAAATTTTACATTTGATGTATGCCTGATATCCCTGTGTTGTCTAGGCATAGACTCTTTCTTAATGTATAGCTAAAGATGAGAAATCCTATGTTAAAACAAGATCACTTCTAAACACCTGCCAGCAAGTTAGGGAAATTCAAGAACCCTCAAGTTGCAACTGGCTAGTTAATAAAGAAACTTAGAGGAAAACAGAGCTCTGTGTCAATATGAATCAAAGGTTACAAATCTATGAGAAAATTTCAGCAGAAAAGGGGTAGTATGAGCCGTTGAAGCTTGAATAGAAATTATTAATACATAAGTACACACAGTTTTTCTTATGATAAGTATATCTTAGTAGAAAAAAGGAATGACAAAAACTGTTGATTGGACAAAATAAGTTACTGGGCTTACTTTTTTGCATCTGAAAATATAACAGTACACAGCCCTCATCAAGAAGAAATACTCAAACATAATTATCACCTGGCTTCATCTCAACCATTTCTCTGAAACCATCAGACAAGATTTCCTTCAAGATAAGACATCCTCTTGTCTCACTGACATTTGGTTGAAATACTGAAAATAAAGTATGCCTCACAGAAAGGAGTTGACATATTCAGTTTTGAGTTTCTGTCAGGAAAGAAGGATAGGCACCTTGCATGGAGGCGATTTATATCAAGAAGAACACGAGAAAGTGAGCTGTCTCCTTTTAAGTTAAAGACTCCTTCCAGTTAGCAGCTGCATTGTTTGTTTTAGAAGGTTGGGCCAATTACAAATACCTATACCCATTGGGAGAAGAAAACAGTGTGTTGGGTCACGGGTTGTTCTGTGGTTTTTCGAAGATACAAAACCCAGAGATTCTCACCTCTAACACAAGTCTCAACTGAGCCCGCATCTGGACCATGCAGTTCTTTCTCAAACCAAAGACAAAGGAAGTGGCTTAAAGTTGAAGCTGCTGTTTGCTGGTATTCAAGCCTCGTCATTCAATTAATTTATAAACATTTGCTGAGCTGTCAATTGGATGCCAAGAACAAAGAGGGATAATATAGATGATTAAAACACAACCTTGACAACTTAGAGATCATATGCAAACTAAGGAGACAGAAGAATAAGCAATTAAGACACAACTTATCAAAGGCTAAAAGTAGAGCTGTGGATAAGGTACAAGAGAGATGTAACTCTGACTAGAGAGTCCCAAAGTGCCTTTAGTGACAGAGGATCACTGGTAGATAAGAAGGAGCAGAGGTTGGAGGGGTAACAATACATAATGATATATATATATGTGTGCATATATGTACACACACACACATATGTATGTACACACACGTACACACACTCCAGATATTGGGAAGAATATGAAAGCTAATGTGGGAAGTGTGTTAGGTAGGTTCACATATCACAAACTGAGATCCTGTGAACACTAAGAAATCTTGTGTGTTGAGTATAAAACTATTGGTGGCAGCTGTGAAAAGCAGGGAGATTCTTCACATGGATTGTTACAATGCCAGAAGGGGCAACGGGAAGCTTTAAGGGTAACCATACTGATTGAGCAGTGCTGGGGAGGAATAGCATTGAACCTTCAAGATAAAACATCCCCTTGTCTCATTGACATTTGGTTGCAATACTGAAAATAAAGTATGCCTCACAGAAAGCAGTACCTATCTCCACCATCCCAGAAAACAATGTGATTGTGTTAGTTAACTTTCCTCTTTGCTACAACAGAGTGCCTGGTAAAACAACTTAACAAAGGAAGGTTGCTTTGGACTCACAATCTGAGGGTACAGTCCTTTGTGGAGAGGAGGGTCTGACAGCCAGAGCTCCAGGGAGCTGGTCACATTGCTGTCAGTCAAAGGGAAGGAGAAAGTGATGAATGCTGGTACTTATCTCATGGTCTCCCTTCTGTTCAGATCAGAAGTCCGGCTCCAGCACTGGTTTCACCCATTCAGGGTAGGACTGCTCTCCCCAATTAATCTAATCTAGAAAAATCCCCTATAGGCATGCCCAAAAGTTTGTTTCCATAGAGATTCTAAATCCCATCTGGTTGACAAACAAGGTTACTTATCACAGTGTCCTATTCCAAAGATAAGTGGCCAGATGGGCAGTTCTGCCATGGAAAATGTTCTACCTATGAGTGAAGTTGTCTGCTGCTCCCCATCTTTCTGTTCTCAAGTCACCCCTACATCGAGAGCCTCATCCAGATGATCTCAGTAGAATCCATTGATTCAGCTTAGGGAGAAAATTCTACATATAAAGAGGAGGCACTTTATTTTCAGACATGAAAAAGAGAAACAAAATGATATGGAACTTTTGCAGAGATTCTAAACTCAGATGGAAAGTGCAATGTGTACATGGTGACAGAAGAGAATTAGTTCTCAAAAGGTCTACTGCAGGAAACAGGCATATTCCAGGCATTTGTCATTTACTGTCAACAATATTAAAACAAAAGACAGCATGGTGAAATGGCAGCTGCTGAGAGTGAGTTCTGAAAAGGGGCAGATGAAATGAGCTGAGAATGCTTCAAATGCACAGGAAGAGGAAGAAACAAGTCAGGGGTACACAGAAATCCCATCAGCACTCTGGGGGACTATTTTGATGAACTCGCTTAAACCAAAAGGAAAAGGAGAAACAAATTCATGAAAAAGGTGGTGTTACAATTGGGCAAGACAAAAAAAAAAGATGAAAATGCATATTGATGGTGTATTTGATGAGAAGAATATTAAAAATATATTAAAATGAATTCAATAGAGAAATATCATTAGCTAAAGGCCTAAGCCTGTGGATCAAAAGGCTTAGGTGACTATTAAATCAAATTCCCATTAGATTCACATCTGTCTTGAAGTTAAAATAATAAACATTTTCCCATACCATTTTTAATAGAAACAGATTCATTTCAATATTATCTTCCATTATATTAAGTGGTAAAAATAATTAGCAAAGTTTGTATGAAGGAAGGGAAGATGAAACCAGACTACTTTTTAAGAACCTGTTTTAATTCAGATATGCGAGAGGCAGGAAGGCAAATTACTCTGATGGACAAGCCTCACAACCATCTTCCTTGGAAGACTAGGTGTAAAGGGCATGGGAAGTCATGCCAGGAAGACCATACTGGTCATTGCCACCTTCCACTGCATTCTGTTCCATGACCTTACTCTCCAATGTCCTTCTTCCTTTATATTCATTTCCGCAAAATCTTCCCAACAACTAGGATGCTACCATCTCTAATGGAGTCATAACACCCACACACCTTTTTTTTTCTCAAAAGGAAGACAACTCATCTGCACTGACTGTCATATTCATGGATTCTAGATAACATGGATCCTTCTCATTCTAGCTCATACACCAGTCCCTAAATTCATGCAACTAGATAAATTCAGTCATTCCTGACTAGCCCTTTGTTGCACTGATAGACAGAAAGTAGAGTGTTGGGCAGATCTGCAAAGAACTGATAATTAAAACAGATCCTAGATAAACCTGGAGGTCGAGGCTGTGTAATTGATGAGGGGAGATCCAGTCCATGATAGGTAGGACCATGCCCTGGGAAGGTAGATAAAATGGAGGGAGCTGGTTCATGTGTTGGCATCCTTTGGTATACTTGGACAGACAGGCTGTTTAGCAAATGAGGTCAGCCCTTCTCTCAGAAGTCCTGTAGATAGGGTGTGGCCAGTTCCTTTGGCTTCTGGTGTTGGAATGTGCTGTCCCACTGAGCTGGACTAAGAGTTGTGAACCTTAAGAAAGAATAAAACCTTATGCTCCCTTTAGCTGTTTGGTTGCAAATTTATCAGAAACTTCAATACAGGGTTAGCACAGAAGGAAGTGACTTTAGTGGTCACTTGGTTCCTGTAAGAAACCAAAGAATCTCCTGCCTGCTGATGAAACAAGTTTTAATCCACCTGGCTTCCTATTTTCTGGTCCCCAATCCATCATCTTCTATATGGGAGGGAACAAAGAAAGCTCAGACACCGCATCTCTGTGGGTTAGGTGACATGGGCATTAATGCTGTAGAGGGATTGAAAAAGCATCACCCTTATTAACCAGGCTTGGGTTTCTTGCTAGGTGCAGTTTCCTAAAAACTTAGTTACTGTGAGTCAGTCTAGCTTCTGACAACCAGACAGGCAATACTCATTGTAGTAATTGTTGTGGTCTGTGTGTTAGACCTCAACACACACACACACACACACACACACACACACACACACACACACACACACCATTCCAGGCTTCCCAACAAGCCAACACCCTCTTCCCATGCTAGCTGGAAACCAAACCTCACTGTTTCATTGTCAGATGCTGCCTCTCATTAACAATTAATGAGAAAGCATGAAAATGCTTTTGGTGCCCATGTGTTGAGAGTTTTTACCCTGATCAAGAATGTGTAGCAGAAGGCATTTGGGAGGTGATGTCCTTTGAATGAGAAATGTACCCCATGAGGGCTTATGTCCTTTGAGAAATGTGCCCCATGAGGGTTCATGTGTTTAAATGCAGAGTTGCGAGCATTAACACTGTTTCAGAAGGTTGTGGAACCTTTAGGAAGTAGAAGTGCTGGAGGAAGTAAGCCATGGGAGAGGGTATTATTTTTGATAGTCCAGGACCCACTTCCTGTCTACTCCCAGTTCCCTGGCTGCTGATGTAATGTGACCAGTTGGTTTCAGGCTCCTGATACTATGCTTTCCCTGCCATGATGGACTTTCTACCCCTGGAACTGCAAACTAGATTAAACCTTTCACTCCTCAAGTTGCTTTTGTCAGGATGCTTTTATCACAACAACAGGAAAGGAAATTCAGACCAGAGGGATTTGTGGACATTCATATGTGACAGCAGTTGTACTTCTCAGCAAGCTTTTGTGTTAAGCAGCTCTTAAGACAGCAATCATCACCTGCTGCTTTTCACACCCACCCTTTGAGCATGGCCTGAACATTTAGCTGGGTGTCTAAGATGCTGGGCTATAAAAAGATGATGTTCTGTCTTGGACATGTCCTCTTTTCACACCAGTGACTCCAGAAGGAAGCCAGTTGTCCCACTGTGAGACACTCCAGTAAAGAGGCCCAGGTGGCAATTTCCCATCTGTCAATCAACTTGAGAGAGTTTGGAAGCAAATACTCATTGTACCTAAATTGAGATTTTGGATAGCTCTGTAACATATCTTGATTGTAGGCTATCTTGATTTTCTAAATCAGAGACATGCATTGATGCTGTATTGAAATTCCCTCCCCACCACTGAATATTTTAGTCTTAGCTGCAAAGCTTTAGATTTTTGCGTGTGTGTGGTACTGGAGATTGATCATAGGACATAGGTTAAGCAAGTGATTTACCATTGAGCTATATATTCAACTCTTGCCAGGTAATTCTTATACATTAACAGATGATTGCTGCAATTACTCAGACTCTATCTTGCTCTTCATTAACATGAGCTGAAATTTGTAGGGTGTATGATGATCTGACTCATTCTATTAGATGGCCTGACCACAACCAATCACAGATATATAACATTACTCTCCTGCTTCCAGGCAGATAGCTGGGATTAAAAATGGATCCTTTATCAGTATTTGTCAGCCTAGCCACTAAAAGAAAGATAAAGAAGAAGCAAATGAAAACCCAACCTCCTCCAACATTCTGACATCTCTCTTAAGGTCCAATTTTTTTCTCCCACATTTTATTTTTTTTCCTAATCCTATAAGATCAATAGGTACCTCTGTCCTCTCCTTCCCTCCTCCACTCCCCAGTGGTCCCCTCTTGCACTCTCCCCCTTACCCAGGTCCTTTCACCCTGCTCTCTCCCTCCTCCTCTCCTAGAATATCCCTTTTCCTCCTTCCCATGCCCTGGAACATCCTTTTGTATGAAAGCCAAACCTCCCTCTGAGTCTTCCACCTAGTGAGGGTTCAGGACTCAGTGGCATAGCCAGGAGCTCCTTCTTGAACTCCCTGTTAGTATGGAAACTCTATTTATGTCTGTTAATCCCTTGCCTCTAAGAATCCTACTGCCTAAAGCCTTCTTCCCTGTAATCCTGCTAGACTTTGGGGCATTGTTGACATGTCAGCCATTGTGCAAGTCCAATTCTGGCTGCTGCAGCCCTAACTTGTTGGAGTATCTTGCATATTGCTGGTCCTCCCCATCTTTCAGCTCTTACAGTCTTGTTGCCCACTCTTCTGAAAGGTTCCCTAAGCTTTAGAATGGGGAGAGATTTGGCTCGTCTGGTTCCAAGTAAATAATGTAGGGTCTTTGGTGTTCTAAATTATGATTTGTTGTTTTCAGTTTTGCTTTTCCTGCACTGCCTTTGGCTGCATCCTAACTGTGTAAATGAGGATCTTTAATATAAGAAGAGACTCAAAGGTAGATGGAAGAATAGGAGTAAGACACAGCAGTATATGTGGGGGAGGTCAGTGTCCTATTTGTGGGATGGTTACCATCTATCTGCCACTTAAGGTTCAATTTTAATGAATACTTGCACCAAGTTCTAACATAGAAGGAGCCTCCACCCAAACTGTCTGAAGACGCTCCTCCTCCAAACTGAAAACATGTCTATCATTGATGCAACTATCTCATTTCTGGGCCTATGTTCAAAGGACATGAAGACAACTCACCAAGGCACAGCTGATATTCTGAGGATACTGAAGCAATGTTTACAAAAGTCAAGACAAGAGCCAACCAAGGTGTTCATCAATGAGAGAATGTGTTATACTTACAATGGAATCCTCAGCTTCACAAAGAATGAAATAATGTCATTTTTGTGGCAAAATGGATGGAACTGGAGGACATTAAGTGAAAGAAGCCAGGCACAGGCAAACAAATGCTTCATGTTCTTCCTCAAAAAGTTTCAAAAGTTGATATCAGAGTTGGAGAGATAACTCAGGAGTTTACCTTGCAAGCAAAAGGACCTGAGTTCAAATCTCCAGATCACATGTAAAAAAGCCATGTGGAAAATGGTAGTGGCCTGTAATTCTTTTCCTGGAAGGTGGAGCCTGGAAAGTCCCAGGACAAAATAGTAAGGAGGTAGAGAAATCCAGGATGATTTCTGATGTCACCCTTATGTTCTCACAGTTGCATGCATACACATGCACAAACACACGCACACACACACACACACACACACACACACACACACACACACACACACACAGAAGTGCCCTCTTGTATACACATATACACATGCACACAAAGAAAAGTTGATCCTCAGACTACAGGGAGATGATTAGAGGCTACAAAGAGTAAGAAGGCAGGATGGAAGAAGGCTAAATAATGGATATTTAGATAGAAGGGATACATTCTGATGTTTCTCAGCACACAAACTTTTGATGTATGGATATATTTCAGGAAGGGATAGAAGAGATGAACTCAAACCATACATAAATCAATGATAACAAAAAGAAAATGCCAGTTATGTTGATTTGAACAGTACACATTCTAAGCAGGCATTGAAATATAACACAATGCCCCTCAAAATATGTCTAGCTATTAATACTAACTGGAAGAAAAAAGTGAAAGACAAAATTCTGGCTTTATAGGCAGCAACTTAGTTACTGACTTCATTATGACTTAAGAGATATTGCAAATTTCCAACTGGGGTTGAAGGCATCCACCCCACCTTTAAAACCACATCAACTCAAGCATTTTCTTGTTAGGGTTTTATAACATAGTGAATCAGCCTGCAGGAGAATTAGACTCATCGACTGAGAAATTCTGTGTTGAAATCCTTTAGGTATAGTTAAATCCAGAGGCTGAAGTGATGGCATTGGATGGACCATAACTTCCTGTTTGTCTGTTGCTCAACCTAAGGCTGCTTAGCTGTAGCAGATATCACCGGGCAGCAGGCACGAGGTCTCCTGCTGGTATCACCACCACATTTGTCAGCATTGAAAATAGAATGCTTACAATGACTTCATAGAAAACCTGGAGATCAAGGACTCTTGGGGTCGGCTAGCAAGACTAATTCCTGAAAGACTTTGACAAAATGAGGAAAGTCTGATGGGAAAAGAGAGACTGTGATGCTCTGTTTCACTCTCACTGTTCATGGACCATCGGCAGCGTGAGCATCTCCCTGAGGGCCTGTTAGAGACAACCTCCTTCACTCAGAACTCCTCAGTCAGAAAGTTAACAAGCGCCCCAGGAGAATCCCATGCTCAGTACCATCAAGATATGCCACATTTATACCACACAAGTGGTATCCAAGAAGAGTAGAGTGGAAGTACATTCTGATGCTGGAACTTAAAAAGTACGAACCTCTCTCCTCCCAAAATGAAGTTCAAAGGCGTCTTGATGTTATGGTTTGAAATGTGTCCCCCACAGTCTCATGTGTTTGGTAAGATCATGGGACCTTTGAGAGGTGGAGCCTTGCTGGAAGAAGACAGTCACAAGGGGTGGGCCTTGAGGTGGGTTAGTCACACCCTACCTCCAAAAGAAATCTGCCTTTGTAGAAAAGCAGTCGGGTAGCTCTCAGCCTCTCAAATGAGTAAGACATAGCCTGTCTCCAGCTTCAGCCAGCCAGCCATGCCCCCTCTGCCATGAAAGACTGTTTCTCCCCTTTGGAACCATAAGCTGAATAAATCTTCCTTTCTCCTTTAAGTTGATTGACTTTGGGTGCTCTCTCACAGCAATAGTTAAGTTACACTTGATATTCTGGGGATAAATAAACAATGTATACCCAGAGACACTTAGTTTTAAAGGGAAAAACTGTGGGCTGTCAGCCCATTTAAAGACAGACTTGTAAGTACAAAATGTCTGCTGAAGCTCAGTTTTCTTGTTTCTAATGGGAAGGGGGTATTCTGTCAGAGCTGCATAGTCCTGGCTGTATGATGATCACTCAGGTAGACTTACAGATACCTCTGGGGACCTCTCCAGTCTCCAGTGATGACAGAGACATGGGCCTTAAAAAACACGTGGTTCTGGTAAGAGTCATCAATGTTTTCCTTAAACTTTATCATCAGAATGCTGACTCAGAGAAGGCAAAGAGCTGGCTCTCATATAGTTTCTTTTTAAAAATTTCACTTAATTTATTTATTTGAGAGAGGGGAGAGAGAAGAGGAAAGAGAAAGAGACAAAACAGACAGAAGGTGTGTTTATACATGTGGAAGTCAGAGGATAACTTTGAGAAGTCAGCTCTCTCCTTCCACCATGTAGGCTGTGGGGATAGAACCAGATCACTAGGTTTGTAAGCAGGAGCTTTATCTGCTTAGCCAACTCACCAGGTTTCTTGTGGTTTTTTTAATTAAAGTATCTTAATAGGGCCATCTCTACTGTGCCTTGCCTTTACAATCAAGCATGTGTAGGTAGTGGATGACAGCTTCACTCTTTAGAATTCTTCAATGACCATGAACCCACAGAAGCTGTGTCTACTTCCATGACACACACACAAGATTTGGCATATAAATATCACATCCTGGAAAGGGAAACAAATCTCAAAACTTCACATGTCCCCTGAAGACTAATAAAGTTTGATGCTGGGTGAGAGAAAAGAGGTGCTCCTCTCCCCACTGGACTATTGTCCTTGTTTCAGCAAGCATCCAGACACAGTAACGGAGATGGGACTTGGAAGCTACATACATAGAAGGACACGGGGGGCAGGAGGGAGACTGATGGGGAAGAAGAAAGTTTGTAATGTGAGAAAATAGAGGATTGGTATTGGATAATAAGGGATAAAGATGACACAAATTCATGTGTAAAGCCTTAGAAAGAAAATAAAGGGAAAAAAAAAGAATTCTGAGCATTCTTTAAGTAATTCATAGCACCAAGGGCAAAACTTTCTTTCTTAGGTTCTCCTTTGGTTTCTGCAAGTTTGTGGATGGATGCTGAGATTTCCCACTAGCTGTGAATGGCAGGTGGTATCATATCAAGGCTGGCGCATGGGCAATGTGCTTTGCAGAAAAGAGAGAGGGATTTTGAATTCTTTGGAGGTGTGGAACAGTGAAACCAGCCTTCCCAGGAACAGGAAGAAAAACAAAGCCAGAAGAAAGTGGGGGCTCATAGGGATGTTGGTGAGGTGACTCCTCAACATGATTTCCACTTTGATTGAAGTACACAATGTGACTGGTGGGAGTAGTTCCCTCCTGTATACCTATCATGGGATTGGGCTGAAACTCCTAATAGAGAAGTGGAACAAACAGAAAGAACACCTACCTGTACATGAAGCCATTGGAATGAGAAGGACTCAGCCAGAACTGCAGAAGCCTGTGGAAGCTCAGCAGGCTCACGGTGCCACAGCAACCGCACCCAGGTCTCTAAGGTTTCCCACGTGACATGGCTCCCCTAGCACCATCATCTTTCCTTTCAGATGGCAGCTGCCATGACAAGGTTGCAGATACCATGGGAAAAAGTGGAAAGATAGGGCACTGGCCTCATGTCCAGTGGTGAGAAAAGTTATGAAGCAAATCATTGCAGGATCAAGTTGACAGTTATGAATGGAATAAATACTATGAAGGGAAGGACTGTGTACTGGGGCTCTGTCAGAGAAGAGAATAAGGCGGCAGATGACAAGCAAGGTGAGAAAATGGCTTGTTCATGGAACAATGTTTTGTATATAGCAGAAAGAAGGTAGATGCTTTAGTTTTAGATGTCAACTTAGTTGAGAAGTGAATCTTTAGGGATACCAATGAACTAGTTAATTCAGACTGTATTATATAGTAGGTACAGTCATTCCCTGAGAAAGTGGGTAAGATAGAGAAAGAACTAAATGGTTTTGACAGACTACTGAGTTAAAGAGTATGCCCCTGTCTCAGCTCTTCCTGTGGATATTGTATAATCAGTTCTTTTGGTCTCTGATGGTAACTCTCTGCCATGATGATCAACTATGGCTGAAAACGTGAGCATGAATAAAACTCTCATTCCCCTAAATGGCTTGAGTGATCTTGCTACAGTGGTAGGATTGTGAGACTAAGACAGGACCCATGCTGTGAAGCATGGTCCTTATCTTGAGATCATTGGAAAGCTTCTGAAGGTTCCTAAATAGCAAATTTAATAGAATATTGAATGAGTGAGTTGGAGGACTCAAAGCACAGGTGGGAAGACTTCCAGTGATCCAGACAGGGCTGGTGACAGCTTAAATCCAGTAGCATCAGGGATGGAAAGACATGATTGAGTTTGGGAGGAACTTGGAAAGTAGAACCTGCAAGACTTGATACTCTGATGGAAGGATAAGGGAAATCAAGTTTTTATAGGTTTCTGGATAGCGCTTTGGGATGGATGGTGACTCAGTTTATCACAAGGCAAATATGAACCCAAATGGCAATTGGCTCACCTCCTCCATTACCCTGTCTACAGTTACAGGTTCTTATTGATAAGTCATCTACAGACAGAATGACGTGAAATTCCTTCATGAGGCAGAGTGGAGTCTTTTCTCTGCTCATCCTGGTGTATAGAGAGACCTTGAATGGCATCTCTCAATGCTTGCTATCCATTAAAGAGAATGGTTATATTTTTAATTTTTATTCTTATGATACTTTCATAGAAAAATACAATGAATTTATTGGTTTTTCACCCCTTATTTCTTTATAACCTTTGTGCCTGCTAGCTTCACTAGAAAGACAGAACAGTTGGCCTCCTTCATCATGTCCTTCTTGAAATAGTGCCTTTGCTTGGCTCCTGGGAGCTGTAACTCTGTCAAATCACCAACTACTGCTTCTAAATCTTTCCTTCTGAGTCTCATATTTCTTCTTAACCTTTAAAATTCAGACTATGCCTAAGACCAAATCCCTGGGTCACTTTTTTTCTCCCTTCTCATTTATTTCCTGGTGAACCCTTTGGGTCTCATGACTTGCAACAAACTTTATAACCTAGTCCGTTTCTGCAGTCTCAATAATCCAGTCAGTAATCCAGTCAGTGGCTTTGCACTCTTCATCCCTAGCTATATCCTAACCCTTATGTGTCTAAACTTGAGGGGCTGGTTTCCTGCCATCCATTATTCCTCCTTTGTACTCCTACCTTGCTCACAGTTTTGACATTTGGCTCAGATTCATTAACACCAAAATGAGATGATAGATAGTCTTTTTCTTCCTTATTTGCTAAGAGTGGTCTGCAGCTCTGCCTTCTAGACAATTCTTGTATGGGTTCTCCTCTGACCTCCACGAGGACCATATTGTCTAACGGATGATATCACTTCCTTGGGTTTCTGCTGTGGCATCCCCGATGACCTTCCCTAATCCCATTCCTACCTTTTCTATCCCCTTCACATAGAAGTCAGAGTTTTCATAATATGAAGCAGATAATGTCACTCTCTGGTGTGTCTCATTTCTACTTAGATCAGTTCCCACGTCTTGACTGTCTTCTTGACAGTTCTGGGAACACATCTTCAGTTGCTCTCCCATATTCACGTGTCTACTTACTCCATCAAGCTCAGCCACGCTGCCCCTCTTGCTGTCCTTTGAAAGTGACCATCCTCCTCTCCTTGAGCATTCCCGCATGGCCCATCTTCCTCCTTGAGGGCACACAGTTTCCTCTCCACTTTATCACCTGCTCAGAAGATGGGCTCTATTTCTTTTGTCTCCTTGCTCAACTTTGTTTTGCTTCAGAGCATGAATCACCACCCAACATGGTGATTCTTAATCACTTCAATCCTGATTACACTCCCTGTACAAATATAAAGTCAGGAGAGCAGGATCTATCCCTATCTCATTTGCCGCTCACCCATGCCTAGGATAGTGTCTGGCTTATGAATAGATGCTTAATGATCATGGGTTGAATGGCTAAATGAAGAAGTAAGTAGAGAAATGCCTAGTTCTATTTTAAGGACATCAAAGAAAGAAATAGGTGCAGGACCTGAAGAGAGGACACAGGAAAGCATTGGATACTGAAAAATGGTTTTAAAAATGAGTTTTAAAAGAAGCGGAGAACAATTTGGGGAGGAGAGAAGATGGGGAATAGGAAGCTTCAATTAGAATAAACAAACAAACAAACAAAAGCACACCACATACAAACAAAAAGACTTCCAGAGGCTCACATCACAGAAAGAAAAGAATAAAGAACCAGAATAAAGAGTAGGGATCTTGGACTTTTTGAATATTTCCTGAGACCACAGAAATCCTAAAGCAGGAATGTGTAGAATATAAACAAAGGAAAGGCATTCTAAAAGACTAAAACGGCAGAAAGCAGAGATGGAAGTGAATGAAAATGTTGGTTCTATTGTGTTGACAGAAAGCAAGGGTGTCCTTAACTGAATGTTAGTGTGGGTAGCTTTGGCTCTCCTGGTGGCAGAAAGGGACCTGCAGTAGCATATGTGAGATGTGGATATTTTTTCTGCAGGTTTTGAAAAGCCTGTAAGGCATGAATACAACAGTGGATGCAGAAGTATGAAGAATCCCAAAAAGGAAAGTATTGCAGTAAACACAGAGTAACCCTGCTAGAAAAGGTGACTGTTAACTTTTGGGATACTGCCTGGGATGCTGCTTAACCCAGAGCTGGCATGGTCAAAGAAGTGAAGCAGCTAGTGGCAACTTACTGATGAAGTTGCTACTGGCAGGAAGCAAACCTTATAGTTAGATACAGGTGTCCACTTGGCAATTGAAGGCTTGAGCTCTGGGCATAGTTGGGAAGAATTAGTCATTGAGTTGAACTCTGGGCAAGCCTGCAAGAGACTGTCTGATGGAAAGGTTCAGGCCGTGGTTAGTCCCTGGGCAGGCAAATAAGATGGAGAAATGTAGTTAAGGAATTTGGATCCTTTGATATACTTGAGCAAACATACTGATCTAGCAAATAAGGATTGCCCCTGTTTCAGCAGTCCTTTGTATATATAGATATGGTATGGTCAGTTCCCTCGACCTTTGGTGTTGGTGTGGATTTTCTCATAAGGAATATAAAACTCCTTGTTCTCTTAAGCTGTTTGGTCATGAATTTATTAGCAATTATGCAAGCTAACTGTGACACAAGGCAAAGGAGAGAGAGACCTCACCCTAAGTAACTCAGGCCTTCGATATACACACAGCTAAGTTAGTTTTAATAGGGAATTTTTTTTCTGTGCCATCCCACCTATCCAGAAGACATATCTGGACATTTAAAAATATTTGCACATATTTATTGTACAACATGGAGTGTTTCATTCAAATATTTTGTGTTTGGACCACATTCACCTTCTCTGTTGATTGTAGTGAAGAGCAGGTCAGCAGACCCAGAGGTAAACAAGAGTGTGACTTGGGATGCACCTGAACTGATAAGTGCTCCTGATATCCCACCAAGGATCCCATGCCTTGTCTGCACACTACAAACCACAACCACTTCTGCTAGAAAGAGCTTTTTGCCCTTGACCCGCAAGGCTCTACATAGATGCTGTTGCAGTTACTCTGCATGTTGTTGATAAATATACAACAAAATGGGTTAAGGGAACAAGGAATTTTACATTTCTTAGTCCAGTTTGGCAGGAGAGTTCACATCAACTACAGGGGTTGAGGGAACTGACCACACCATATTTACAAGACTGCTGAGAGAGGAACAAATCTCACTTGCCAGACAACTTGTCTATCTAAGTATATCAAAGAATAAAAAATACTTAGACAATTTCCCTCCATCTTATTCACCTGCTTCAGGGAAAAATCCCACTCACCATGGACTGGGTCTTCCCTCATCAATTAGACAAACTCCTACCGGCTTGCTCAGGACTCTCCTCAACTATCAATTCTTTGCAGATGTGTCCAGAGTTCCAGCCTTTAATTGTCAAGATGTCACCTATAGCTACATACTACAAATGTCAGGGGGGTAAAGCTATATATTTCCTACTTTCTCTGAAAAATTCAGGCACCAAACTCTGAAAGACACAACCTTTAGCCTGCAGGGAGTGAATCTTGAGCACTCTACCATGGTGACAAAGGCACTTTGAAGAAGGGTTCGTCAAGGCTGACTCTGGAATCCTGCAATGAGGAAGTCAGAGATGGTCAGAGATGGGCGTCTTTGTCCACTCTGTGTGTCTTTAGAGGTTGGAAGTCATGCCTGGACAGCTTATCCTTCACTCAGAAATGAAGTCTCTCCTCCTATCCCCTGACACACAGGCTCATGTCCCTCCCACTTCCCTCCAGGCTTGGCCTCTTGCATGCCAGCAGAGGCTAGAGCAACTCAGGAGGCCAACACAACTCTCCAGAGGACCAAGGGGCAATCTGTGTCCCGATGCCACAGACTTGAGTTAGCCCCACCACATGGTACTTGCCTAAGCCTGACATCTTATCCAGACATGTTTTCCAAGATAACAGATGAAGCTCCACTTGTTCCTGAAACCACATTCCTGGCATGTTCTGTGCTTTTTGCCAAGAAAGCAGGTGATTCTTGAATATATTCTGCTTAGAAAGGCAATACAAATGGTTCCAGGAAGATACTTCCTATCTCCGTGTCCTGGAGCCTTACTAGAAATATCCATAGTACTTCAAACACAGTCATTCTTAGCCAGAATGAGGAGCTTGTGTTATGACTTTATATAGTAATAATGAGCCGTATGAGTTTATATAGTAGTAATTTTGCTGATTTATTATTAATTTATGGACATTGAGACAGATCTTTGATAGCCCGGGCTGGCTTTGAACTCGCAACCTCCTGTCTCAGCCTTCTGGGACTTGGCAGTGAGGGCCTTCGCCTTTACATTGGGCTCACACAGTTCCTTTAGGCACTTAGGACAGGTGAAAGGAAGGATCTAGGTCAGCTTCTGCCCACTTATCTCAAGTCTCAGCATTCTGGAGGCTGCATCTGTCAGAGTCCACGAGCAGGTGGCTCTTTGAATTTCAGTAGGTTCAGATCATCAAAGGATATTTCTTATTCACGCTGTCTGTTTGTGGAGGATTGTAGAATATCAATTCTGTGGAGTCACTCAGGGTTTTGGGCTGATGGAAAAGAATGATGAACATTCCAGTTTACCAAATCACAAGTAAGACAGGGTTATCAAGAAGGCCTCAGGTCAGTGAACAAACACTGTAGTCTAAAACATATGTCTCTGTGTTCCTAACACATAGGACATGGAAGAGAACTAGACGTTTGTATGCATCCAATCACAAAGAACCAGGGACTAAATGTGACTCCAGCTTCAGAAGTGAAAAGAATCTCGAGCATTTGGCAAGCTGTGCTGATGACAGTCACCAGGTACCAGAGTTAGGAGGCCACTTGTGAGGGCCCAGCACTCCACGAAAGAAGACTCAATATTGTACATCCAAATTCAAAGCAGTCCCAGGCCTCTTCCTATACAATATAAAGACAGGAGAGGCACTTGCATGACTCCTAGGAAAGCAGCAATCAGTGTTCTCTGCAGGAGCGATCTTGCTGCTCTTTGATGTCATTTATTGAGCAACAGCATGTGCTATTGCAAAGGCAACTGGAGCAGGACACTGAAATACCTGTGGATTCCAGAGAGTGTCAAACAGGACTTGGGAGATGCTCTCAGTAAGCTAAACCTAGATAGACAGCTGGCTGCAGCACTGCATACAATTTGGGGTTGACAGACACCTCAGGGCCTAGCCAAATAAAGGCCAGCTTCATGAACCCTAGCACTAGCTCTCCTGTGTGTGTACATAATGTGTGTTTATGTATGTATGGTGTAAGTGTATATGCATATATGCATGACATGTGTGTGGTGTCTTCATGTATGTATATATTGTGTGTAAATGTGATGTGTATACAGTATGCATTTATTGTATGTGTAGTATATTTGTGTGTCTGTCTACGCATGGGTGGCATATGTGTATGTGCTCAGGTATATATATGTGTTTATGGGGGGTATATGTGTAGGTATATGTATGTGTGTGCTACGTGTATGTGTGCAAGTGTGTGCATGCGTATGTGTGTGTGTGTAGTGCATGCTTGTGTATATAAATAGTATACATGTGTGGTATGTGTTTATGTGTGTGCAGGTGTGTGTCTGTATATATGTGTATATGTGTATGTGTATATGTGTGTATGTATAGTATATATATGTGTCAGGTGTATTATGTGTACATGAGTATATATATGTGTATATGTGGTACATGCATGTACATCTATGTGGTGTATGTCCGTGTGTTGTGTACATGTGTGTGCTGGCGCACTTTACCACACACATACGTGTGGAGGTCAGAGTTTGAAGCTGAGAATCTTTCTCTTCTCTCTGTCCACCTTATCTTTTGAAACAGGGGCTCTCGCTGAATCTGAGATTCTCCATTTGGGTTAGACTAGTTGACCAGGGAGCCTTTGTAATCAACCTATCTGCCCTGCAAGTACAAAGGTCTCAGATGTACCCCACTAAGTCCAGTTTTTACAGTGCTGAGGAGTTGAACTCAGGTTCTAGGTGTGTACAAGCACATTACACATCGAGTATCTTCCCAGGTCACTTCTCTTGTTTTTGTTCAAATTTACACCAAGGTTTCTTTCTTGCTTACTCTGCAGATATATGATGAATGTTTGTGGACAGGAGCAAAGACATGTCCAGTTCCTCTCCATCACACTGCGTGATCCCAGCGACACCTACTGATTCTACCCTCCCTCCAGGCACCATTTCACTGAGGCCCTCCAAAGAGCTTCTTCCAAACTGGGGCCACAATCCCAAACACCCTCTGTGTGGAAGTTTATTTTCTTTATGATCCAGTGCCAGAGACTGTGGGAAACAAAATAGGGTGAGTGGGATGTGGTGTTATTCCAAAGTTATACTTCTTGAGGGGGAAAACAGGGCATCCAGGCTGTGGCAAGGAGTAACCTGGGTCAGGGGGTGTCATAATTAAGCACAAGTGTCAACTTGACTGTTGAGGGTTTGAGCTCTGGGCACAGTTGTAGAGAGTTGATGGTTGAGTTAAGCCCAGAGCAAACCTGAAGGAGATTGTCTAGCTGCTGGGGAAGACCCAGCCCATGGTGGGTGGGATTAGGCCCTGGATAAATCACAGAGAGCTGGTTGAGAGAGTTGACATCCTTCTGTTCATTTGGCCAGACATGCTGGTCTGGCAAGTAAGGATCGTCCACCTCTCAGCTGTTATGTAGTGATGGTGTGGCCAGTTCCCTTGGCCCTGGTGTTGGTGCATGCTCTCCCGTCAAGCTGGACTAAGAACTGTAACCAGAAATCATAAGAGAATAAACCCCTTGTTCCCTTAAGCTGTGTGATGGTCATTTATCAGCAATGTTGCAGACTGACTGCAACAGGGGGTATGAGATAGTAGGTGGACCCCAGACTGGTGGGGCTGACAGGTGCACAAACATGCATATAGATATCACACACACACACACACACACACACATCACATATACCCCACATACATGCCACATATACATATATACACTGAGCAGGAGAGATACACAACTTAAAGTGCCTGGCTGGTACTCACACAGAAAAAGCTTGGCACCACAACCAGAGAACCATGCCTGGCACTACCCTGAGAACCATGCCCAAATGAACTGGGCTATCTTTCTGTGGGGGAACTAAGGCAGAGGGTAGCAGTGTGCTTTGGCTGAATTACACAACCCGTCGGTCCAAAAAGAACAATCTTGGCCCAATGACCTCTGTACCACATACTGAGTGACAACCGTGATTGGCTGTGGAGGTCAGGAGTCAATATACAGGCAAGTCATCTCCAGACATTAAAGAAATGTCCTAAGGCAAAACAGCTGAAAGGCCATGAATCAAATTCTCAAGGATTGTGAAGAAAAAGCCTGCTGGTATGCAGGGCTGTCACTGAGCAAAGGTGAAATGGAGGCTCTTCCTTCATTGGGTTAATTGGATCTTGATTAATCTTCACACTCTCCAGAGAGCTTGAATTGAAATTCAAGCTTCACCATTTTTTTGCATATGGTTGACAATAAACATTTATATCATCATGTTTAATACTGAAAACCTTCTCCTCTGACTGTCCATTTGTAAAGATTCTCGAGTTATAAGTGACAAACCAAATGTGGATTCAGGGAAAGAAAGTGAATTATTGACTCTATTAGTCCTTTTTCCATTTCTGTGAAAAAGTACCCAGCCATAAGTTTTAAATTTAAGTTTTAGAATTTGCTTCAGTTTGAAATACTGAAAGTTTAATACCACAGTGTCAGTCTGGGTGAGGCGTGTTCTCACAGTGATACATCAGGATTGATATGTTGTCATATCATGAAGGCATTAACGCAAGAGCACATGTAAGGTGTTGGGGGGGAGGGGCAGATCATAGAATGAATCAGCAAGTCAAAGAGCACAGAGGAGTGGGCTCATTCTTTTTAAATTGTGTGTGTGTGTGTGTGTGTGTGTGTGTGTGTGTGTGTGTGTGTGTGTGTGTTTCTGCATGTCAGAGTATGCATGTAGAGATCAGAGTTCAACCTCGGGAGCCAGTTTCTCTTCTTGCACCTTGCGGACTCCAGAGTTTGAACTTAGATCTTCAGGCTTTCACAGCAAGTACTTTTACTCATTGAGCTATTTCACTGGCCAAGACTGGCTCTTTTGTAAGAACTTTTTTTTTTTTGAGGTCTAACTATTCTCACAAAAATTGTATTAATTCCTTCCAAGGACAAAACTTTCAATGACCTTATTACTGATCACTAGACTCCGACTCTTAAAAGTTCCACACACCCACTACCTCCAAATTTGGGATCAAGTTGTTAACATATGGACCTTCATAGCCTTGGTCAACAGCTAAAAGACAAAGGGCATAGCTTGACCTAAGTATCAATCATTGGCATCAAAATTCTCCCTCCCTCTCCTCTGTCTTCCTTTATTTTTTCCTTTATTTTTATGAAGCTGACTCTCCTTCTATAGTGGTGATAAAATTACTGACAGAATCAGATACTAATTTTCATAGTCTGGCACCATCAACAGGAAGAGAGCAGTTCAAAAAAAAATCCTATGATTCAGATTGGTCTGACCTGCTGCAACCAGACAATACAGTATAGTTGGCCAGGTATCGGAATTTGCCCTCTCATGAATGGTAAGAACTGAGAAGGCAGTGGAATGATTCCTAAAGAAAAGAAAGGTGCTATTCCCAGGAGAGGAAAAAGAGTAAGCAAGAAGAAATGGCCACCACTCTCCTATGTATCTAGTTTCCAGAATGTCCTGTTCTGCTTTGTTCTTGCCTTAAGCAGTCATTAGTTCCTGCTGTTAAGTGGCTCTTTAGTTTAATTCCAGGAGCCTATTGTTGGGCCTGAAGAGGCTGAATCCAGAAAAATCACAGGCTGCCTCTTTTCTTCCCGGCTGTCCAAGCATGCACTCCCTAGAGTATGAGTCTAGCAAGACCAGGAAGCCATGCAGACCCCATTCTTAATGCGGACTCAGCTGAGTGCTCAGAGTCCTTTGTAAAGAGCAGTTGTTTACCCAAGTTTGCATCATTCAAATTAAAACTCTCTGCTTACCTAATTGTTTACAGAAATCCACACAAATAAGATTAGCATTTAAAAAAAAAAAGACGAGATAATTAAATCTGATTGCTTCGGAGCAGGTCAATGACAGCCCTTGGAAATGTGCCAACACTAATTGGCTGGAGATATTCTCCCGTATGGTTAATTGCACATGGTCATTGAAAGCCCTTGAAATTAACTCAGGTTCCCCCTCAGCTGAAGTGTGGAAAAGGGATTTAGAAGTGTGAAGGAGATGGGGCTTGGGAAAAGACATGTGGGCCTTCCTGTCCCAGAGCATTCAACTCGGCTCAACTGGAATTGTCGAATCCCATTTCTTCTCTGAGATATGTCTTCCGGCTGATCATAGTGTGGGAAAGAGGGGTGAGGAGGAGATGTGAGGAAGGGGTTTGGAACGTGAGTTGGAGCAGAAATGTCCTGATCTGGGTTTCTTCCAGTACTGACAACACTTTGACTTTGAGCAAAGCCTGTTCTAGGAATGGCAGAAACAAAAATATGTCTGAGTCTTCAAGAAGTTGGTCCGACCTATGCAACTCTTCCAAAGGTAGAGTGAAATTCAGAGGGCTACTAGCCACAGGGTGCAAGGTTGGAGAGAAAGAGGAATAAGTCGATCCAGAAGATCAGAGGAAATTAGCTGGTACTGCAGTCCTCATGATGTTGCTCTGTTGGGCAAGACAAGATGGAGGAAAAGATAAGACACATACAGAAAAGCTGGGATCAGGTAGGCTACTAGCTCAGATGGAGACCTGGTACTACCAAAAGCAAACTACATCATAATGCTGCATCAGCAGGTAACAAGGATATGAGAATGAGGAGGCTATGGATTTCTATGTGGCCTGCAATATATTTTAAAGGGAAGTCAAAACCAAGCATAAACAATTCTTATCTGGAGAAATGAGGCAGACAGGGTTTTGCCCACAGTCATGTCCTCGTTATGACTTTGTGGCAGGCAGGCTTTGCCCATGGCCACATCCTTACTGCAGTATTGCTGATCCAGAAGCTGTTTACAACGTGGTTTGATCTTGAACACTACAGCCCGCTCCTCAGGTTGGCAAGAACCTCTTGAAGAATATGATTTTGGTGTCTGGAAGAGAAGGGGAAGTGCAGGATCTTTAAAAACATCTGTTGGGTATGGCATGTAGGGTGGCAGTGACCCCAGCGATCTGATGAGGCTGCACTGGGCCTGTCATTGAGAGATGACCTAGTCTTGGTAGCAAGGAATGGGCATTCACACCCTTGACTGGCACTTTCAGAAAATCTGGGCTTGCCTGTGACTCAGGAAGCTGGTATTCGTTCTAGGGTACAGAACAGCACAGTGGCCGGGTTGACAGCTATCCCCACAGTGCGGCAGTGTTCTATTGCTTGTCTGGTGCTCGGATCTACTCTCCTCCGTTTTGGTTCTACACCTGTGTAAAGGACAACTATTGGAAGATTGCCCTCCGCCCAAGTGACTTTAGCACCCGCCTTCTGACTCTGGACTTCAGTCTGAAGTATTTACTTTTTAATATGATTCTTGCAACAATGAACAGGGCCCTATCCACATATTTCTAATTTAGGGAATCCATTTGACCTTGATGACAGATAGCTTACTTTTGATCAGATAATTAGTATTAGTTGAGTCAGCCACATGGAGGGCAGGACATAGACACTGGCTCACTCAGCAACCTGGGAAGTCTGTCCTACAGGATTGGGTTTTGAGGAAACAACCTGTCTCATTCCCAGAGGAGGACTCGCCGGTGCAGGAAGTGACTAGTGGGAAAGTCAGCAAAACTGATAGGTCCTTGAATCTCAGCTGTTCTCCTATTAACTAACTAAATCAATCAGTATCGACTCACTGCATATGGCAATCAGTGGAACTGTGGTCTTCCCTCCCCATCCAGGATATACAAGTGGTAGGGATGTTTGTGGACCAACTGACTCTGATTTCCCAGAGTGAACATCTTAGAACCTTCTAACTTTTATGCTATAGCAGCCTCTGACCCATGAACTGAAGAAGTAGATAGAGGAACAGGCCTTCTCTCCCTTCCCAAACACTTCACCACACTGAGTTCCCATTCCTGCTTTTCCTCCTCTTCCTTCTCTTCCTCTGAACTTGTTAAGTGAAGCTTGGTAGTAAAAACTCACCGTTGGAGAATATGTGCATTCTCCGCCTTGTCCATTGCCTTGTGTATGCTATTATAACACGCCTGAGACTGGGGAACATAAAGACTGTAAGTTTCTTTTGCATGTAATTCCAGATCCTGAGAAATTGAAGAGCATAGCATGAGCAACTGTTTGGCACCTAGTAAAGGTCCTCTTGGCCCATGGTAACATGGCAAAGGTTATCAGTGGTAGAACAGCATGAGTGGCCCATAGAGGAGCTCATTCTTTATAACAAAGCCACTCCCCCAACAACTCATCAACCCCTTGACCTACTGATGAGGAACAAGCAAAAAGAACATGAGAACCAAAGAACAGGAGCACCAACAAACTGTAGTCCCAGTCAATACAATACAACCACAGAACAACACAACCACACAGCCACTGCAACCAAACACAGCTGCACATAATCCAGGTAACATTGGGTCCAACACCATGGCACAATGAAGGCAGGGGGATTCAGATGGCCTCAATCATCAAAGAGTGGATACTGATGGTCAAAGTTGCCCAGAGGAAGCAGTCCCCAAATACCAAGGATCTCACCCCTGAAATATTGCTGTGCTGTAGCAGAGACACACAGGTGTACACAAGAACAGGCTCCCGGTTGCACTCAGTGCAGCGCGCACACAAGAAGGCACACTGGGCTAGGAGGAGAGCTTATATCAGGAAAACAAAATCTCCCAGGGGAAGGAAGGAAAGAAGATGGAAGATAGGTCAGTAATGGGGGAGGTGGGTAGGTAGGGGGAGAAAAGCAATTAAAAATGAATGATTTCATTGTAATTACAAATAATTTAAATTAAAATAAAGAAACAGAGGCATACAAAGCCAAACAATCGTCTTCCAAAAAGCTGATCATAGGTAGACTCAAAAGGATTATAGATCCCTTAGCAGGCTGCTCTCACTCTCAACATCCCATCTCAGCAGGAAGCAGTTAAAGAACAGTTGTCGACCCTTATCCCCTAAGCAGTCTGGATCCTCAAATAGGTTAGGGAGTAAAATAGGCAGATTTAGAACAGTCATGCTGGGATGGGTCTCTCAAGGTCTTTGAAAGTTTTTAAAATTCCAAAAATGATATCCCCCTCTGCTAGATAACCCCATACCCAACCAAATTATAGGTCCATTTCTAAAAACAAAAAGGGGGAGTAAGCCCGCACCAACAGCTGGGGTTGGCATTATTACCATCAACGTTTTAAATTTTAAATATTTAAAAAGGACAACTTAAATTGAGATTTCAGAGACACTGGAAAGCCTATCCACCTAACTTTCTGTCAGTGTGCTCTAGAAAAATTTTAACTGTAATTGTTATAGGCCTGACTTAACTCAAGATGGCTTGATTGATACCTTGCCTAGACCAAGGTAGAGTCGATCCGGGTTTGACCTAACATCTAGTAAAAATTGTTCTTTTAATAACTATATTGCTTAAGTGTTTCCTCAGCACATCTCTCAGCAGCGCTCCATCTACGAGACCAGGCTACAGACATCCATGCCACGGCCCCCCCAGAGACTCGATTCAAGCTTGGAGGCTTGTGAGGCCTTGGTCCAATGACAGACCAGTCAGGCCTGTATTGCCCGTGTGAGCCACATGCAACTTCCCCAAGCTACCTGCTGCCATGCCTGGTGCTGATGCCAACCTGCCTGACTGAGAAGACCAACCGGGACAGGACAACAGTGAAAGCTCATGCTGAGACTGATGGGACATTGGACATACGTATAATTAATTATAAAATATAGTCTGCTAAAACAAAAAGGGGGAGATGTTGGGCCCACCCAGGATTTGCCCCAGGGCATGGCCGAGCACATGGGACGAAGATGGCCCTGAGAGCTAGGGTCCTGGGTGTAACCTGATCATGTTACAGAGAGCTTTTAGATATCTACCTGCCTCCTGTGCTGAGTGGCATTGAACTTGACCATTAGCACCTGAAAGTTGCCTTGACCTTGTGACACAATTGGATGCCCATTTTGCACCTTGGGGTCCTTTGTCTATATAAGTCTTTTGTTACCTCCCAATAAATGAGATCTGCTTGAAAAAAAAAAAAGGATTATAGATCCTTGTAATGTTAAAGCCTCTCAGCAATGCTGCCTATTCATAGGTTTGGGAAGGACATATCTCCAAAAGATAAAAGAAAAGAAAATTCTTCAGATTTCTGTTTGAAATATGGGAGGTAAAACTTAATAAAGCCTTCCAATGAAAGCTTCTCTTTGACCTTGGGGTAGTATGAGAATAAGCTAATCAAAACAAGCAGAAAGAATAAATTAGCTAATATTAAAATTGAGAAATTCTGATCCTACTTTTTTAACAGATAAAAGGGCTGGGCATTTTAGTAACAGAAGAGGCAATCCACTTTTGACATGCTCAACTTTATTAGTCATCATAAATGCAAATCAAAACAGCAAAGTGATATTGTATGCCATCACAGAATAAAAACAAAATTATTTTGTTTTTCAGTAAACATTTGCAAGGATGTGGAGCAACAGTGCTTTCATGTCCTGATGAGATGCATACAAATCTACTGGAGATCCAATATCGACAGGCTTTGTAAATGCTCTCCAAGTGGAAATTAGCTAAATGAACATGAGCAGTTGTATGGATAACAGTGGCATATTATGTAGTGGTCACATATCATGACGCAACTATGCACCATATGGATGAATGACTCTTACAAGGAATGTTGAGCAAAGAAAAGCAGACACAGTGCACAGTGCATGCATGATGCAGTGGTCCCATATGGCTATAGTGGAGCTGAAAAACACCCGTTGCCTAATGATAGCGTATTTGATCAATGTCATAACGAAACACACTACTTATGTTCCTGGCATTGCTGGTGGAAGCAACTCTTCTGTGCAGCCAATCATGGAGTAATCTCACGTGTCATCGGAGAGAGTACAGAATACTGATCACAACAGTATTCTGGTTTATACATTTTCTATATTATTCTGTTTGGGGAGACTGGAACCTTTAGGAGGTGGTGTCTAGTTAGGGGAAGTGGGTAACTAGGAGAATGTCTTTAAAGGTTATACTCCAAGTCCAGGTTTGGGCCACTCTGCTTTCTGTTTCTACCAAAATGTGAACAGTTATCCCCTGACCCAGGCAACAATCACCATGTTGTGCCTCCAGCACACAAGATCAAGTGACCATGAATTAAAATCTATCTGAAACCACAAGCAAAACAATACCACTTTCCCTTACGCTGCTTTTATCAGATATTTTGGTCATGGTAACACAAAGTAACTCATATACCTGGGTATATTCAGCTCATGAAAATTCACTGGGAGACATTCTTATGGTACTTTTCTGTGCACACATGTATCATTTACTTTTTCAGAGCTGTGTCCAAAAGGCCCAACAGAAATGACCTAAAAGGAAGAAGGACTTATTTTAGCTCATGGTTTCAGAAGGTTCAGTCTATTCTTTAGGAGAGCAGAGCTGTTCACATCACGGCAGCCAGAGGACAGCTGCACTCATGAACTCACTCAAGACTTGACCTATCAGCATTTCACTATGGAAGAGGGAGCACCTCACTAGGTAGCACCCATCCTTATGGTCTACTGAGGGTTACTGCTGGCTGTGGGCAAAAGAGGCACCTTCTTCAGTCACATACCCATTGATCTATCATCTGTGTTCCAGCAAGTGCACAGGCTCATGTCAATGCAGGCAACACTGAATAAACCCAATGGAACACACACACACACACACACACACACACACACACACACACACACACACCAGTGATCTGCTGCTTCTGACTGGACCCTACCTGCTACCATTCACCACTTCCCAATATTCCATGACTCTCCTCCATTAATCCCTCCATCATCAACCCAAGGAGGGATTAATCCAATCATTAAGTCAGAGCTCTCATGATCTAATCATCTATGGAAAAGCTCTTATAGACACATGCACAGATGAACTTCACTAGGCACCCTCCCAATTCAGTTAAGACCACAAAGAAGATTATGCCTCAAAAAAGTATGTGGATAATATCTCTACTTAGACAGTTTGCACCTGATCCAATAGTTCTGAAGTCATGGCATACTTGGATTTTTCTCACCAAATCTGTATGTTGTCATTGGAGGTCTTTTGTAGACTTCTTATTCAGTTTCATTTGAGTTCAGAGAAATCCCCAGTTGCAACAAAGATATTCGCACTGAAGGCAATTTCCAAGCACGTTCTGAGCTGATTTCAGTATTTCAAGCATCCTCTCCAATTCTGGGTGTACAGAGAGAGAATTCTGCATCTTGATTCACTGCTCACATCCTGCCTGTCAGCAAGTTTTCTTCCATTATTTAGAGGAGAAACTCTCTAGATAGAGAAAGTCAGAACCAGGAGAACTGACTAGGAATCTTCTCTGGGCTTTGGGTCTGTATTGTGGCATCTACTCTCCTTCCCCTGATACCATGATGATCTAAGACTGGAAACAAGTAACTAACTATATCTCTCTAGGAAATGTGTCCTGGATAGGATGTATCCTGTTTTAAATCCTAACTACTCACTAAAAATTGCATCTCATATTGAAACTGTAGATAGCTGCTTTCTCTGAAAAACTTAAGCTCCACCCAGCTCTCTACAACTCAATGACTCCACCCGGACCTCTGCAGACATGGACTGCAACTCTCAATGGAGAAGATTTGAGAAAGAAATAACAAAAGGTTCCTTATTCTGATAGCCTTTGTAAGTAAGGTCTGATACTGACACTTCACTAATTAAGCAGACCAAAATTGATGAACCATGCCCATTTTAGATGCTAAGCCTGTTATTTAAACCTTTGAGCCATAACTTCATTTTAATTGATTTATTGATTGATTGACTGATTGATGCAATCTTCAGAATAGAACTCGTACTAAGTAAGCTCTCTTTCACTGAACTACACCTTCCGATGTCTTCATTAAATAATAGACTTGAACTAGAAATCTATAGTCCAGATTTCATCTCTCTGTGATTTCATTTAATTCAGTTAATTTCAGTTATATAATAACTCCAAAATAATTTGTGAATGGCCCACTCCTGCCAGAGTAATTGAGCTCTTCCCCCACCTTTTCTGTCAGAGAAATTGGGTTTAGGAGGAAGCCTGGCACTGTGACAAGATCCTCAAGAGATGTATATGTCATCCATGGTCAAGACACACTGCTTCCAAGGACTGTCCGTCAGTTGCTGGACTCTAGATCTTTAAGAGGGTCTTTGATGCTCTTCCATCCTTTCTCAGCCCACAGCAGAGGCAGGAAAATCACTGGCAGGTTTCTCCCCAAACTTCTTTCATGGGTAACACAAGTTATGTAAGATTGTCACACATGTGTCCCTAGGGATAAATCTCACAGGGTGCTGACCCAGTCATTCATGGCACCGCCCATTCTTTTCTATCCCCCCCCCAAAAAAAGCACACTGGAACACGTCATTAGACGTTATCGTAAATTACCAGAAAAAAATGATTAGTGTGCTTTTCAACCTCATACTGCTATCTAGCAAGGGAGTATTTGACTCTCTTTCACAAGGACCATGACACATCAGTGGCGGGAGCCTCAGAGCTGAAAACCTGGGAAGGAGAGAGGGCAGGGCTGTCTGTTCCCCTTACAACCAGATGCTAATAAGCCTCTCCAACTGCCAACCTCCCTGTCTCATAGCAAGGCGGGAAAGTGATGAGCTGTCACTGTTCATTACAGGGATGGCCGAAGAACCCAGTGATGTCCACAGGCACCAACAAGTCTATGGAGGCAGATGCAGAGGAAGGCAGACAGGGGGCAGCCCACCCCAAGGTCACCTCTGTCTCATGTATCTGCAAGGCAGCTTCTCCTCCATAAGACTTAAGGAACTTACCTCCTGCATATGCCGGAACCTGCATACTCCTGCATACTAACCAACAAGAATAACAAATTTGGAGGTCTCCAATAGCATAACCAGCTTTGAGACAGCTGTTACTACAGAATGGAGGGGAGCGGACTAAAGGTTTCTCTAAGTCCTCATGTGAATTCTACTTCCCCACTAAATCAGAGCTCCCACCTCCCACTCCCAGCTTCACATGAACCTTGGATCAGAGAGGTGGAATCACAAAATGTCTATCTTTCTAGATCTATAGGATCAGGAACAGAACCAAGAAAGAACCCATTGTTACAAACTCACTTCCCTGTCAAATGAGTCTCACAGTGTCATTGGACGAAGACAAGAGAAAAGAAAAATTTGAAGTCTTCACTTTTCTGTCTTTTGTTCTAAGGTATTTCCAAGAGGAGACAGAAGTGACAGTTTTGAGCCAGAAGAAGGGTGAGTTGTCTGCTGTATATCTCTGGGATTGTACCCTACATTTTTGCCCAGGTCAAATTTCTTCCCAGGGAGCCATCTACCTGCATTTTATCTCTGTCTGCCCTATAAACAGGACTTAAGAGTTCTGCCCATTAATGTGTCCAAATAAGATTTTGCTCATGATGTAGTATACATAGGTGTGCCATCATTAGACTGTATGTTCCAAGAAGTAAGACTGTATAATATGCTATCCTCCTTTCTCTGCTCCAAGCAGAATCCAGTATAAGTTATAGAGTCTTATGCACATCCACAAACTAAATGAATCATCTCAGAGGTGGTCCTAAAGTGTGTGTGTGTGTGTGTGTGTGTGTGTGTGTGTGTGTGTGTGTGTGTGTAAGAGGGTGCTTAAATGTGTGTTTGTGGAGGCTATTATTGTTTGCTCTGAGGTTCCCTAGGCCTTCTAAGACTAGAATTGCAGCCCCCTGCTCTCTTATCTGCCTGGTATTTTTATGTGAGATCTGGGGATCCAAACCCAGATCCTTTTGCTCTCAAGGCAAGAGTTTCAATCCCTGAGTCAACTCCCCAGACCTGTCCTAAGGTATTTATTTGTTTGTTTGTTTGTTTGTTAACATTTTTGCTGACTGAACCATCTCATCAGCCTGCATGGTTTTTTAAGAAACTTTTTAATGTATTTTTCATTTTTTTAAGTATCAAAAGTCTATTATTCCAAAGGATTTAAATGACCCACAGTCTTTAAACATAAGTAACTCAAGAAAGAGAAAGGCAGCAAGAGCTTGGGAGGACCCACTTCCAGAGTGACCCTTGGTCTTCTGCCCGTCCCCCAAAACTGAAAAGACTGTTTTTCATGAGTTTGCACATGAGGACAGGTCACCATGAGGACAGGTTGCTGTCTTTCTGCTTCTGAATTGGCTCCTTGTGCCTCCCTATTCCAGCATCATTCCTGGGGCAGGGAAGATGTTCGCTGAATGCTTGTCAACTGAATGCAGGAAGGTCAGGAGAAGAGAAAAACTGAAGCATTGGGAGAGGGTAGGATCAAAAGACAGAATGTTCAGGTCTACACCAGCCATTGCTTCCTTTGCCTTTATATCACTTTGCTGTCTCACACTCTGCTCTGTCCCAACAAGGGTTGTAGTGGGTGATGGCCAGAAGAACCAATACCTGGATATCAAGATGTTCTGGATTGAACAGTTGGCGATAGTCACTGGCCACTAAAATCTCTAGTGACCTCTTGCTTTTTTGCAATGCATCATTCACTTTCAGTAATCCCCACCCAGTCTCATATACCACAGAGCTTCTGGGCCCTGGAAAGTTTTGCTTGGGTTTCTACAGCCCTAGAGGCTGTGGTAGCTCCCTGTTGCTCCTAAACTCCAGAGCAGCTCATTTTCTTTTTGGAGCTTCTCTCAGCCCCTCCAGTTTTTTTGTGACATATCCCAGTGGTTTTTTTTTTTTTTTGTTTGTTTGTTTGTTTGCAATACATACCATGGTTTTTGTCTCTTCAGTAGACTTAAAGTCACGCAGGAAAAGAGGCAGAAAAGAGCACCAGATAAGGGAAAAGGCCAAAGTACAAAGAGATACGAGGCAGGGCCAGAAGCAAAGGTCAGTTCTTATAGAAAATGGAAAGGAATTCAGAAGCACGTGCCTTGGGTCCCAGCACACTCTGCCCTTGGGATGTTATTTAAAGCAAATGAGGCCATGCTTCCTTCAGTGAGGACCTAGGATCTGGACTTTCCATCTCCCCCAACTCCATTCCTAGGCCTCCTACAGTCTCATGCACGGTCAGGCAAATTATTCTTTCTGGTACCACCTCCAATCCTTGAATCTGATCCCCCATTGAAGCCAGACCTTGAATTCTTGACTGTATAATGGGAAGTACTGGGAGCTCCTCACAGGCTTCCCTGGCCTAGTAGGCTGAGATCATTTGTTCTTCAGGTACATAAAGTCTAAAGAAGCAGAGGGCATGAATGTGCAAATGTCAGCTTTGTAGCAGGTGTCTTCTTCATTTACAATTAAACCAGGGAAGTTCTGAGTTTACAGGAGGAGATAGAGTGTTCCAGGGACCTTCTGACCCTATGAGTCCTCAGGACCGTCTCCCTCCTCCTGCTGGAGACAAGGAAGAAGTGTCTCTGTGCTCCCAGAGCTCACCCACTTCCTCACTAGGTTCTCCTTCCATTCCTCTCTGCTCACTTATACTCACGCTCCTTTCTTCCTTGAGTAGGTGGGTTTCAAGGCATGTACAGTTGGAGATGTGAAAGAAAAAATGGGGCTGAGAAGATGGCTCAGTGGTTAAATCCACTCACAAGCAAAAGGACCTGAGTTCAGATCCTCAAATCTTCCATGAAATGCCAGGCAGATATGGCAGTGGTCTATAATTCCAGCTCTGGAATGCAGAGCCTGAGAAACCCCAGAGCAAAGTATTAAGGAGGTAGAGCAATCCAGAATGATTCCCAATGTTACCTTTGGTCCTTCTTACACACACATACACACACACACACACACACACACACACACACACACATGCATGCACACACACACCTCATCTGGTAGTGAGAAGAGCCTTAATGGTGCCAGTGAAGCCCCTGTTTACATCCAATAGATTTGAAGATGATCAGCTAGAACAGCTTAATAACTAACAGAAATCTCTCAAAAGATTCAGCTAAAGCCTGCAGAAAAAAATGCCAGCACTCCTGACTCAGAGCAAGGGCTCAGCAGAGCCAGATGAACATGCCAATCAGAGTTTTATGGTCAGTGCTGAAAAAGCTAATTGTGAAGCTAGACTCTCTGAGGGAACAACTGGACCACAGCCTACTTCTCTGGACTCTCCTCCATCTCCCCCCGCCCCACAAATATACATATGCCAAGTGACAGCCAATTCTTCTCCGTGATTGCTACAGTTTGGAAAGTTACATAGAAATAAGGGAAGTTGTCATGTTAGGTTTTATCCTGTAGAATGAAGAACTAAAACTTAAAATCATGCTTCTTTTGGGCCTGCAGTTCTTGGCTTTGCATTACTATTAAATGTTGTGCAGATTCCTAAGTCTTCGACTGAGCTGTTATGGAAGATAGAACATCCCTAATTTTCTCCTCACATTCTGATTCTTGATCTCAAATGAGTTTACTGTTTTACCAGATGAGTGTCTTGAGGAACTTACTAGATAGTTAGGAATGAGCCTCCCCCCCCCCCTTTTTTAACACTGATTTCATGTCCCTTTACTCCATTTGTCTCCACTTGCCGAGACTCAAAAGGGGCTAATCAGAGTCTAGAGTAAATTCAACTAGATGCATACTCATGTCTAGATTTGATGGGTCTCTGGGTCCTACCAGGTCCTGAAGCAAGGCGAGTCGATAAATCCTGGAAGCACAAAGATGGAGCTTCAAATTGGTTTTAAAAGGGGAGAGGCCAACAAATACCAAAACAGTTGTTTCAATGAAGGAGGTGAGTTTCCAGTATGGTGGTTTTCAGGAGCACAGAAGCCCAGGGGTAAAGGCAGACAGGATTCCAGATACCTGTGCCAGACCATGTCCCATAAAGATCTATGCAAGCAAGTCCCACAGCCCAGAAACCAAGGAGACAGGAACAACACTGGGCAGGGTCACCAAGGACAGAGTCAAGGCTGCAGGTCTTCCCTCTTGTACATGAGGAAGGAGGGGAGAAGATACTATCACTGGATAAGTGACATGGCTGGGGTCTCCTGGAATCTAAGCATGGAATCTGGGGAGGTATATGGAAGAGTGAGACTGGGTAGGGTAGGCAGATGACTCCAGGCAATAGGCAAATGACAATGTATGGCTAGTATGCACATCAAATTTCCCACTTTGGGCTGCTGGGGGTGGGATGGGCATGGGGAAAGAGAGCAGCTTGAAGGAAACATGTTCTGTTTGGAATGCAACAGAATACAACTTTCCATATGGAAAATACGTGATCACAATGAGGGACAAGGATGTAGAATAGAATCTAGACCTTAGTGGGTTCTGAACCCCTTCTGGAGCTTTGCACTGGACTTAAGTGAGCACCATACCCAGCAATACGTTTAGGGACAAATGTTCTCAAAGCACTCTGGGTGATAGAATAGAAGAAAAAGAGTTTGGTTAGATGAAGACAAAGATAAATGAGTATAAATTATGTGTCGGGTAGTCTATCAGTTTGAGTGGGAGAATTAATCTGCAGTATATGTGCCTCTGTGTCAGGGGATGGATAACGCAGAAATGGCAGCAAGGCAGCATTAGGGGTGAGAAATGGCGCAATTAAAGGAGTCAAGCATCACCTCGGTGAAGGCTCCTGTATTATCATTAATTCAGCCACATTACCTTCCACAAACATTGCGCAAGGTGCTGTTTGCATCCTGCAACAACTCACAGAGGAGGGCCAGCTGCCAGCTGCCTTGCCCAGGCTCCTTGGGGAAATTAGTGATTTTCCTACTTGACCAGCTCCTAATTTAACCAAGTCCTGCCCAGAGCAGCTGTAACTGTTCATGTTATATAATCCTGGAGGAGCTGATATGAAAGAAAAACAGAGGAAAGAAATTAGCTACCTTAGTTGGTACCAAGGTTTCTGTCTTCTTAGATCTGGAAGGAAGGCCCAAGAATCTGAAGTTCTAAAGCTTCCAGCCAAGGTCAGTACTGACAGTTCCTAGACCACCTTTCAATGGCACGGGTCTAGACTCTTCAGGTCTGAAACACAGGCATCACTGGGAAGCTTGTTAGAAATGCAGACCCCAGACGTCCGGGAAGAAGATTGTTCTTTTACAGGCTTTCCTGATGTTTGCAGGCTTGTCCATAGTTGAGAAGTGCTCCTCCACTCTAGCTTCTGAATGGTTCCTTGGGGACATCTGTGGTCATCCCAAAACTATCTGGATATGCTACAAATGTTTAGGGTGTAAAGAACAGCCAGGTACCTAAATACTGACATGGATTTCTCCTTCAGTCTTGGACTTCATTTGAAAGAGAGAGTGTCAAAGAATAGTAGTCAGGTACAGAATGCAATGTCAAAATGAAAGAAGAAAGAGGGGAGAAAAAAAGAATATGTAAGCCAGGATGTTAGTACTGAAGCTTTCCAAAGCATCTTCTAATACTATAGACTGATGAACCAGAAGGACTTCCTGACCTCGCAGAATGTGTAGCACTCTCCCCAACCCATAAACGGTTGAGCACAAGCAACAATGACCATTCTTCCTCACTTTTCCAGATATAGCTGGCAGCACCAGAAGAAACCAGCTGCCAGACCACCAGCCCAGACAGCCATGCTGTAACTTCGGTGCACTTCATTCGTGGGACAAGAGTAAAAACCAACCAACCATGGTACGTCCCGGAAGGAAACATAAAACCATTACATCAGTTATCCCTCTTGTTCTTGTGTGAGGCAGGAATGTGGAGTTGACACAGAAACAGAGAATGTCTCCTCACCTAGACCTACCCAAGATGGGTAAAGAGAACAGAAACCCCCTGTTTCTACCCATAGATAGAAGCAGAAATGCTGACAGAAGCATGCATGGTAAAAATGAGTCTCTATTTTCAAAGGGATTCATGTGCAATACAAAGGAGGTTCTGATCTGGAGCCTTCAATGGCTCCCACCTGATGTCTGCTGGGAAGAAGAGTTACCAGTGACTTCGATGAGGGTCTTGGCTGGCTCAGGCTATTTGGTGAGTCAGTCAATAAATTCTGAGTAGAAGTAACAAACTTCTGAATATACAGTTATGGGGTAGCAGCTCCCACCCAAGCTTCTTCCCTAACTATTCAAAATGTGCACACACATGCATGCATACAGAGAGAGAGAGAGACAGAGATAGAGAGATTCTGACACGCTGTTTGGGTTGTGCTTTTTCTCACATGGATATTTCTCCTTTAACCAGCCAAACTGTGTTGTATGTGGATTTACTGAAAGAAGACTGATGACATGATCAAGTTTGGGTTTTGAGACTTGAAACATTAGATTTCAGGAGAAAGGCTGGAAGGGAGATGGGGGGGTCTCCATTCCTATTCATGGCTGTCTCTGTATGTTGTCTCCACACCTGGCCAAGTGCTAAGCACTTGACATCCTATTTCTCATTTAACAGTCATGACAATGGCTTGAGGTATATGTATCACATCCATTTTACAGATTTCCCAACATCAAAGTGACCATCAATACTAGAGACTAGTACAGGTTTTAGTGTGGCCTTAAGATTTGCCCAGACCTGGTTTTGCTTCCTGCTGCTGCTACAGATTGACATAGTTCTTTATCTATCAGGATCTGTTTCCTTACTGTAAATGATCCAATTAGGTTAAGAGATCTGACAAGGTTAAGAAATCACCACCATCATCTTCAACACCATATCCTAGGATGGTAGATTTTGGTCTTCCAGAGCACAGTGCAGGAGAAGGGGCATCTGAAGACTTCATATAGGACACTTAGGTGAAACCTAAGGGTTGTCCTGGTAATCACCAAGTTGCCTTCGTGAAGTCACTCACAGACAGTTGAGCTGCTGCTACAGCCTCAGTCCTGGGACAATGAGACTAAGTGAAGGATGGTGGGTTATTCCACACTCAATAGGTATCAAGTAATTCATCAGCCAATACAATGCTGAAAGCAAGCATTGCTTCTCAGCTGGCCTGATGCTGGCTTATCAGGGAGGGTGGCTGAACATATATAGTCAATTTTCTTTTAGACAAAGAAACCCAAGTGTACTAGCTTGTTAAGAATGGCAAGGCTGGCTCGTTATACATCTTCAAGGAACGCAGAGATTCTTGGTCTGGAGTTGGATGAGAACAAATGAGGCAGAGGACTGTCCTCTGAGCATCATTTCTTACGATACCCCACGGAGCTTCTAGCTCACTGAAGGATGCCATCTGTACTCTTCCAAGGCAAATGTCTGTGAAATTGAAAAAGATTTCTTCCGCATGGCTTTAAAGAATGAATGAGGGCCTATAAAAGCTACAGTGAAAGTTGGTTGCAGTATAGCATTAGATGCAGAGAGCAGAACGGCTTACATACATAAGGTTTGAAACTAACCAACTGGATTTCTTAGGAGTGTGAGCTGACTTTCCTATACCTAGTTTCCTCATCCATATAAAAGAGACTATGTTATTTGAAGTAGCTAACATTTTACCCAGACTACACATTTTAATAGAGCCTTCTGACAGGAGGTTTGGCTTTGAGGTCAGGGGCTAGCTTCATGCTGGCAAAGTTTGCAGAATGGACCAATCCAATAAAGAAGTCAGTTCTCAGGATGAAGATAGACTCTGTCCCCTCTAAGACCTGAAGGTCAGGCAGTGCCACCCATGTTCCTCATCACCTTCAGGATTCCCCTCACTCACACTCCGCAAACAAAGGTCTAGATTGGCTTAACTCTGTTCTGTTTCCCGGAAAGGAAAAATATACAAAGCACTCAAAGTTCTTTTACATGGATCCTCAATGGCAGTTCCTGAAGTTTCTGGTGTGAAGGGTTACCAATAGGCTGCACAGCCTTCAGCAAGATTCTTGCTTTATCCAGGCAAGGCAGGGCCTCGTGGTCCCTTTGCCAACACTGGTGAGTATTTCATCATGGCCTCTATAGCAATCCTTGACCGAGAGAACACAACTAATCTCTCCTTTCCTCATCCCCAAAGATCCTGCCACCCCAAGGGATTCAAAGCCTCATCATCTATCCAAACTCAAGGAGATACAACCTCAGGAGTTACCACTGTTTCTTAGAATAATTTTCATTATAGTACTCACAACTAAAGTCTGTTCTTTTCCATGACAGAGCACACTGAATACAATGTGTTGTCTTAGTCCTTCTAGTAAGGCCAGGATAAGAGACCGTACATTCTCTCTTTGTGTTGTGATGGGTCATGAGACACAGGGATCATCAGAAAGCTGTAGGTCTAGACTCAGCGCTATCTGTATTAGTCAGAAGAAGGAGACTAAATCCTTGAGGACTTAAGGAAGACTTTCTGGAAGTAACCGATTCGAGCGAATCCTTGAATGGTGAGAGCAGGTGCCATATAGAAGTGCGGTCAATGGTAAAAGGGATAAAACTGTAAGAAGAGTTTGAAGAGGGGCAGGGGTACAATCACACATTGTCTTCTGGACACTACAGAGCTTATCCATGAATTCACTGCAAGTATTTTCATAAGACCTGCATGGGATTTGGCCTATCAACACTTCACCATGGAAGGTGAAAGGTATCAAGAAGCCCCACCTCCCTGAGAGACTGATGCTGTTGGATGGTGGCCGAGAGAAGATATATGAGTCATGCTCCAGCAAATGCGCAAGGACACACCATCAAAGGCAGCCCAGAGAAAGCCCAGTGGGCCACTTATATGAAAAGACACAAACAAAATAGGAGGGAGACTAGCAGGGAAGAAGGGTTGTGATGGGAAAAGGAGGGGATGGGATTATGGATTAAGGTGCAAAAAGATATACATTCACTGAATTCATGTATGAAACTCTAAAGGGATTTAAAAAATTAAAGAAGGGATGAAGCCACATTTTAAAAGAAAAGGGCTCTTTTTCTTGTTGAATGGTCTATATAACTGGTTAAAGCCCCAACCATTTAGTAAAATAAGTGGGAACACTTCATTTATAAAGAATCTCCTATAACTCATCAATCCAACAGTGTCTTTTTTTCTCTGGCCCACCTGTTATTGAATGATGATGGTCCCTCTGAATCTAACCTTGAACTCTGATCACTACTGTAACACAGCCCGAAGCGGAACCTTTAAGAGGTGATTAGACCATGAGGCTCCATCCTGGAAAGTAGGATTGTGTTTTAAGTTCATCATTTGTTGCTGCAACAACATAGCAAACTCAAACAACTTTGAATAAGAAAGGACTTGTGGGCCCACAATTCCAAGTTGTCAGCCCATCCACGCAGGGAAGTCATAGTAATGGGAGCCTGACAGTGCTGGCCACATCATATCCACAGTCAAGAGCTGATGGCAAGGACCAATACACACATGCTTGCTTGCTTGCTTGTCAATCATTGCTTGAATCATTATTCAGTCTCAGACTATCTACCTAGGAAATGGTCCCATCCAGAATGAACTGGACCTTCCCACATCAATTATGAAGTTAAAAGAGGTCAGTCTTAATCCCTATTAGTTGGGCCCAGAGGCCTGCCTCCTGGGCACCAATTTGACAATGCTATCACAGATTGATGACATTATCAAAGGTTGAGTGTGGCCTCCTCTTTCTCTTTGCCACATAAAGACAATGTTCCCTCTTGCTACACCCCCCCAAAGCATGTAACAATATGGTGTCATCTTGTAGGCAGAGACCAGGCCTTGCCAGACACCAACACTGCCTTGATCTTGGAATTCCTCACTTCCAGAACCATGAGCAATAAATTTCTATTATGTATAAATTATCCAATTGGTTTTTGTTACAGAATTAAAGCCAAAGACAACACCCGTCTCTTGAAACAAGATTACTGAATTTAACACTCCCTCCTCAGGCCAGGTGTGGCAATCTCTGTCCACATACCTAGCCTACCTGAATGCACATACTATTGTGGTGAGAATGATTCAGGCTTCAAAACTTGGATTCTTACTTTAGGAGACAGAAAGCTCTACTTGGATCTCAAGTTTAACTTCATAATCCCATTCTGTTTGTCCAGAGAGAGCTGTATTAGAGTGATGGGTACAAGGGGAGTGGTCAGATAGTTTCCCCTCCTGTGTATCTGTTTGGGAGGGGTGTGATTGTTAGGGAAAGTTAAAGACTTTATCCATAACTACGTAAAAACCTGCTCTTGACCTAACCATGGTGCTGTTCAGAGATGAGTGAAGGCATGCAGAGATGGAATTGGCAAGATCTCAAAGGATGGATAGAAATGTGACAGGTAGACACAGGTGTTCATTCCTCAAGCTCACTGGGATGTAAGATGGGGGTGGCATTAAGGAAAGGTTGCCCAAGAAATCAGGAAGCATGCTATATCCACAAAGGCTGACTCTGCTTCCTTGATGCACTCACCACCTAATTTGAGTTGTCTCCTTGATGGATGGGCTGGGAGGACTGTTTCTCGGTGGGTAAGGGATTCAGAGTCTGCTGGGTCGGCATGTTTTTGGCAGGCTGTCTGTCTTGATTTGTTGCTTTGAAGGGCCATTGCTCAGAAAGCCTTTGTTGTCAGCAGAGCCTGGGGCTGCTGGGTCGTGAGTGTTTCTGTGCTCTGCAGGCACACCTCTCCAGGCTCACAGTTCTGTTATCTTAATCATCCCAGCCTGTGGGAAGACTGGGTCCATTTGATGGCTAGACAAACCTATCCATCCATTGTTTATCAAACAGGGGTTTCTAATGGGTTGATTCTTGGCATTTGCTGCGAAGGACTTGTTGAGCTGCCTATGAGCTTGTGGGGAAGTACGGGCTGATCTCCATGTTGGCTATCATGGCCTGCACTTAATTGCTCATGGAGCAACATTCATTGTCTTCAGTGCTGGGAAGAATTATGTGATACCCGTTTTCCCCAAGCATAAGCCAAGAAGTATAGCAGAATATCAACAAGCCACATCAGTAAAAAGAGAAGAGAGATTTGGTAGCACACCTCCTACAGAAAGATTCTCCCCTCGCATAGCGTGGGGCATGACAGGATGAGGTCAAGAGACAACTCAGCCTCTAATAATAGACACTGAATCTACCAAATAGTATTGTTATGGGAACCAGATTATTATTTTAAGGATACATAAAGATTGTGTACACAGAAACTCAAAAGAGAACTGGACTGCTTTACCTGTTGCTATCTGATTATGCAGCACAATAGGGCTAAAGATTGGATTCTCAAGAGCATGCTTCTGAACCAGTAGCCTAGCATTTCTCTGCACCATCTCGCCTTCCTACAATGCCTTTTGCCCAGCTTTCTTCTTTGTCAAGCCGCAAACTGCCTTTTTTTATTGGTAGACGAAGCTCATCTCATACAGAAACCTTTCCAAAGGAGCCTGAGTAGAATGCCTCCCTCTGCCTCTCTCATGGTATTTCAAGTGGCCCCTCCTTCCAAAAGGGATGAGGGAATATAAGAGAAGGGATCTGCTCCCATTTCTTCAGTCCATAAACCCAAAGTTCAAGGCCACAACTACCATGGTATTCAAATGCTATGTATCCATTGACACATTGTCTGTGCTCAGGCAACGAAATGAAACTCTCAACAGGATGGACACACACACATACAGAAAGACATGAAAATAGGAAGGAGACTGGTTGGGAAGAAGGAAGGAGAATAAAATTAGGTAATGTGGGTGAAAAATGACAAATTCATTGCGTTCCTATATGAAACATATTAAAAATAAAACTTCTGGACTGGAGAGGGACTAAGCCTCGACATTACAAGCAGAAGGTCCTGAGTTTAGATCCTGGTTCCCACATAAGCATGCCAAGAGGAAATGGAGGTGGCCTGTACTTCCAGTCCTGGAAGATGGAGCCTGGGAAATTCCAGAGCAAAGCAAAGAGGAGGTAGAACAATTCAGGATGATTCCTTAAGTCACCTTTGGACCTCCACAGGCACATGTAGTGCCCTCTGATACATGCAAACACACCAATAAAGACATACAGACACACATACAATAAATAAATTTAAAAAACAAAAATAAAAAATAAACTTCCTTAATTGTGTCCTCATTCTGTCTTGTGAATGGAATCCTTATCTTTCCAACTACACTATAAGCCCCTCAAGGGCAGCACCATGTCCTTGGATACTTTTCTTCACTGGGTATTGGATGGCATTGTGTGGAGCACTGTATTTGTCATCACTTTACCAGCAAGGCCGACAGAAACGAGGCTGTTAATTTCATCTGTGGGGTTTCATTTGCAATTAAATGGATGGTGATGCCTCGGTTATGGCTTAATTAATAAATTCAATAAACATGAATTAAGGATCTATGATGAGCCAGACACTGTGTTAAGCACTGACTCTCCAGAGATGAATGACAGCTCTCTGCTCTCGTGAAGTTCATAGTCGAGTAAGAGACAAACAAACAAGTGCAAATACATATTTATAATGTTGAGGGTAATTGCTGGAGGATAGATTTGTTTAAAGGTCTGTGAAAACCCCAAGGAAGGAGGGAGCAAGACGCCGTGCTAGCTGATGTGATGAAACATCTTGGTTTTGAAGCATGCAAGCAGAATTTTTCAAAGTTCAAGAGAAAAGTACTGCAGACAGAAGGGTTAGGGCACACTGACCTGACTGTGTGAAGAGGCAGGAAGCCATATTTGAAGGATTTTGAGCATCTCAGTGTGCCTGGGACCTGGTCCATATGTTGGTTAATGATGAATGGAGATGAGTTTTCATGCCAGCTTAGGAATTTGGATTTTAGCAGTTTTTACAGAAAGCCAAAGATGGGCAGTGCATGGGGCACCATGATCCCACTAATGAATATTCTTTGGTCTAGTTCTTCCTAAATTACCAGGAAAGGTTACACAGAGACAAAGAAAAGTTTAACTCTCAAAGAGCGTATTAAAGAGCTGCTGATGTAAAGGGCCAATTTAAAGATGTGTCAAGCCACGTGCAGTAAACCAAACACTTGGGAGATAGAGACAGAGGGATCAGGAGCTAAAGACCATCTTCGGCTTAGTAGTGAGTTAGTTAGATACTAGCTTGGGCTTTGTGCAATCCCGTCTCAAGATAACAATAATAACAAGATGTGATAATGTTATGTAAGATTGTACAAGTGCAAGGAGAAGCCTTTAGCTGTAAGAGGAGAGATTGAAGCAATGGGAATGGTTTTCAGAGCAGCACACTTTTGCTGAGGACTAAGACCTTATACATGAGCACAGTAAAATATGTTTAAAACAGCTATACATGCATATTAACTAGTCAGTTTCAGAATGCAAACAAAATATGAATTAGAGAGTAGGAATGGAAGAAACACAAATGACTAAATACAACCAAGAACCTAAACCTGTGCTGTGCAAAGCTATGTAGTTGTGCTCTTCATCCAATATGAGCTCCCCTTTTGTTCAGGACACCTTCCTTGCAGCAATCCCAATAAGGAATCCTCTGAATGGTGGAAAGGGGTCATGGGTCACATAGTATAAAGCATGCCGAGAAACCTCAAAAGGTGACAGTTCCTCATCTGGGCCACTGAAGTCTGACATTTCAGCCTCAGCTTTGCATAGCCCCACATACGATTCCTTCAGTATTCTGAAGTTAATTGAGTTCTGAAAGGCTGAGCAGACAAAACTCTGCCGATTCATTACTGTGAGAGACATAGCTGCTAGATGATCAGTCACTCAAATGCTCAAGTTCTCATCTAGCAAATTTACTCTGTTGACACTTCTAGGAGAAGCCAAATTGCAAAGTGAGCAAGGAATCCCAGCACCAGCAGACAGAAGAACATACAAATAATTGATGCCACTAGATGTGGCTATCTGGCATCATTACTGCCTTTAAAAGAAATTTCCAGTCCAAACTCCTAGGGAACACCTGGTGGCAATTTCCTTCAGGTGTGTAGACAAAGTGTTTAAAAGAAATATGGTCTGAGATACCCACATTGCTTACCTTAGCAATTTAAAAACAGCAGAAAATATCAAGCTTCAAAAATGACAGTTCCAAAAGAAATTCTTTTGATTGATTTGTGTTTGGTTTATTCACAGTGTCAGGCATCTTGGTTGGGACACAGCAGCAAACAAAAAAAGGGATGCTGGGTCATTGACACACTTAATTCAGTAGAGTGTGCCCATAGCAACTACAGTGCAGGATTGTTCTAGATATGGAGGGATTCAAATGAAGATCCCTGCTCCTGCTGAGAAAACAGGGAAGTTTGAGAAATTAAGCAACTTACATGGATCCTACTCTATTACCTGATTTCCAATTAAAGAAACTGCAAAAAAGAAGAGGGAAGGAGATGAGAGAGAGGGAAGGAGAAAGAGAGAGAGGGAAGAGGGAGGGAGGGAGGGAGGGAAAGAGGGAGGGAGGGAGGGAGGGAAGGAGGAAGGGAGGGAAATGAAAAGCTAGTGTATTTTCTGACTATACATTACCAATGCTACAATCATGCAGTTTTGAGGTATGTTTCCTTTGCAATTTATATAGAAACATGAATTTGAAATCTTAGGATGTTGTTTACCTTAGCATCATATCATGAGTTCTAGTAAATTGTACTAACATAACATTTTAAATGAATTAATGTTTGATATAGCATTATCTAGATATAGCAGTGCTTTTACCCAATATCCTACTGTTGAACCTTTGTGTTTTCAGTTATTCATTATTACTAAGTTCAAAATGAGAATACTTATTGATGATAGTTATCTCTTCTAGAATCCCCTGAAGATACCAAATACTGTAGATGTACAAATCCCTTACAAAAATGTAATATCAGTTTTTGACAAGATCCAACAGCCTTTTATGATCAAAACGCTAGAGACAGTAGGAATGGAAGGAACCTTTATCAATGTAATAAAAGCTGTATACAACGAGCCCACAGCAAGGATTATGCTCAATGGGGAACAATTGGAAGCATTCCCACTTTGATCAGGAACTAGACAAGGCTGTCCACTCTCACCACTTCTATTCAATATTGTACTTGAAGTCTTAGCTGAAGCCATAAGACAAGAAAGGGACATAAGAGGGATTCAAATCGGCAAGGAAGAAGTCAAGCTATCCCTATGTGCAGATGACATGATCTTATACCTGGGTGATCCCAAAAACTCCAGGAAGCTCCTGGAACTAATTGAGAAGTTCAGCAGGGTGGCAGGATACAAAATAAATGTGCAAAAATCAGAGGCCTTCCTATATGCCCAGAATGAAAGAAGTGAAAAAGCCTTGAGAGAAACAATCCCATTTACTATAGCCCCTAAAAAAATGAAATACCTTGGTATAAACCTAACTAAGGAGGTAAAAGACCTTTACAATGAAAACTTTAAAACCCTAAAGAAAGAAATTGCAGAAGACACCAGAAGGTGGAAAGACCTCCCTTGTTCCTGGATTGGCAGAATCAACATCGTAAAAATGACCATCCTACCAAAGGCAATATACAGATTCAATGCTATACCAATCAAAATCCCAAAGCAATTCTTCAAAGAAGTTGACCAAACAATCTCAAAGTTCATATGGAGGCACAAAAGACCCAGGATAGCAAAGACAATCCTGAGTAACAAAAACACTGCTGGAGGTATTACCATACCAAACCTAAGTCTATACTACAAATCCATAGTTATAAAAACAGCCTGGTACTGTCCAAAACAGACACACAGATCAATGGATAAGGATTGAAGACCCAGATATAAGCCCACAAAGTTACAGCCATTTGGTCTTTGACAAAGGGGCCCAAAGAATCCAATGGAAAAAGAACAGTATCTTCAACAAATGGTGCTGGCAAAACTGGATCTCCACATGCAGAAGATTAAAGCTAGACCCGTACTTGTCACCATGTACAAGACTTAATTCCAAATGGATCAGGGACCTTGATATCAGGCCAGAGACTATAAAAACCATAGTTGAAAGGATAGGGAACTCCCTCGAGCTGATTGGGCTAGGCCAACATTTCCTAAACAGACATCCAATGGCACAGTCACTGCTACCAACTCTTAACAGTTGGGATCTTATGAAATTAAAGAGCTTCTGTTCAGATAAAGAGATTGTAACGTGAGCTCAAAGGCAACCCACAGAATGGGAGAAAATCTTCACTAACCACACATCTGATAGAACTCTGCTGTCCAGAGTGCACAAAGAACTTAGAAAACTAAACACCAAGGGAACCAATGGCCCGATTAAAAAATGGGCCCTGGAACTTAAAAGAAACTTTACCAGGGATGAAATTAAACTATCTAACAAATATCTGAAAAAATGCTCCACTTCCTTAGCCATCAGGGAAATGCAAATCAAAACTTCCCTGAGATATCATCTCACCCCGGTCAGGATGGCAAAAATCCACAATACAAACAACAACAAATGCTGGAGAGGATGTGGAGAGAGGGGAACTCTCCTACATTGCTGGTGGGAATGCAGGCTCATACAGCCACTCTGGCGAGCCGTCTGGAGATTCTTAAAGAAATTAAAGATTGAAATGCCATATGACCCTGCTATTCCACTTGTGGGAATAACCCCCCATACAGCAGAGGTTCACCTCGATAGCACAAGCACGACCATGTTCATAGCAGCACTGTTTACAATAGCAAAGTCATGGAATCAGCCCAAATGTCCAACAGTTGACGAGTGGATAAGGAAAAGGTGGTACATCTATACAATGGAGTACTACTCAGCCATCAAAAATGATGAATTACTGGAATTTGCCAGGAAATGGATGTCATCAGAAACAATTATATTAAGTGAAGTATCCCAGACCCAGAAAATTAAGTGCCGTATGTACTCCCTAATAGGTGCTCCTAGTACCAAACCCACCCAGCCCACCTAGAGACAGTAATTGCAATGATTATGAACAGGAGGGATGGGGTAGGAGGGCCACACCAGAAACAAGGAGAGAAGTGACCATGTTACAGCAGAGAAAATAGGCCTCCAAATAAGTAATGAGACATCTGATTAAGTTCACAGACTTTTGTTCCTGATCATTTACTACTGAGGGGGTATGATCTCACCAGAAGAGGAGGGCATATAGTCTGGCAGATAAAAAGTAACCATTTTGCAAATGGGTGATTGACCCCTCCCTCACTGTGGTTTCCCACTTTTATTACATCTATCTTTGAATGTGCTTTTATCACAAGACTCTAGTTTAACAGCTTTTTGTCTCTGGCCAGGGGGTAACATACAATGCCCACCAGGATGGAGTGAAGGGCATTGCAGGAGCAGCAAAACTGCAAAAGAAAATCAACAAACCACAATCCAGAACTTCAGAGACTCTATATCAACCACCTAGAACTAGGCCAGCTTAATCTCTCCCCATCCTGAAGCCCAGGGAAATTTGTGGAAGAGTGGGCGGTAAGAGTGTAAGAGCAAAAGGATGGGAGGAGCAATGATATGTAAGATACTCCATACTAGTTAGGGCTGAAGCAATCATAATTGGACTTTGCATGCCCTGCGCATTATCCAACACACTGTTGACCTCACAAAGTCTAGCATCTGCTAAAGGCACCAAGATCCTTGGAGGCAAGGGATTGGCAGCCACAGCAGTGTTCCTATACCTAAAGGAAACACGGGAAATGGTTCAGGGAAAGGCCACTGGGTCCTTGTACGTCATCGGAGAGGAGGGCCCAGAGGAAAATCAGGCATGCGCAAGAAAGGACTCTCTGGGAATTGGGGCGGGAGGCACTGGGGGATGGAGAGGGAGGGGCGTGGGGAGGGGGAGCAGGGGGTACAGGGGGAGGAGGAGGAAGGGAGGGAACTGGTGTACCTATTAAGTTTGTATGAGTTGAAATAATAATAAAAATGTATTAATAATAAAAAATGTAATATCTGCATATGACCTTCAAGCATTCTCCTATTTACCTTATCATCTCTACAATATTTTCTACTTAATAAAACATAAAAGCTATGTAAATACATATTGAACATATTGTTTAAGGAAAAATGACAATGGAAAAAGCCTGTATATATTCAATACAGACAGGCTTTAACAATATTTTGCATGCACATGTGTTTGACTATACAGACGTGGAACCTAGGAAGTGGAACTCTGATGGTACATGATAAGTCTCTCCCCTTGCTTTGCAAGTGAGGAAAGGGAGTCCCAGTGGGTTTAAGCAATTTTCCCAAAAGCATATGACTAGCTAAATGAAAAGCTTAGTTAGGACTCCTGGGAAAACTCATTAGATCAGAAAGAAAGAGAGTTGGCTCATCAAGAGTGAACTACAATGCAAAGCTCTGGTAAAAGACAATGGATGGGAGGAAGTGAGCAATCCAGAGTATAAAGGACAGAAGAGCAATAGGATCAAATGATGCTGGTCATGTATGTGAGAACTGCCCATCCCATTTAGCCTATGGGAGAGAGAGCTGGGGTGACTTGCCTGAAAAAAATCACCTGTCAATCAGGAGTCTTTAAAAATCCCTCAACAAGAAGGGACCATGTTACAGCAGGGAAAATAGGCCTCCACCAAGGACCCAAATAAGTAATGAGACATCTGATTAAGTTCACAGACTTTTGTTCCTGATCATTTACTACTGAGGGGGTGTGATCTCACCAGAAGAGGAGGGCATATAGTCTGGCAGATAAAAAGTAACCATTTTGCAAATGGGTGATTGACCCCTCCCTCACTGTGGTTTCCCACTTTTATTACATCTACCTTTGAATGTGCTTTTATCACAAGACTCTAACAGCTTTTTGTCTCTGGCCAGGGGGTAACATACAATACCCACCAGGATGGAGTGAAGGGCATTGCAGGAGCAGCAAAACTGCAAAAGAAAATCAACAAACCACAATCCAGAACTTCAGAGACTCTATATCAACCACCTAGAACTAGGCCAGCTTAGTCTCTCCCCATCTTGAAGCTCAGGGAAATTTGCGGAAGAGGGGGCGGTAAGAGTGTAAGAGCAAAAGGATGGGAGGAGCAATGATATATAAGATACTCTATACTAGTTAGGGCTGAAGCAATCATAATTGGACTTTGCATGCCCTGCGCATTGTCCAATACACTGTTGACCTCACAAAGTCTAGCATCTGCTAAAGGCACCAAGATCCTTGGAGGCAAAGGATTGGCAGCCACAGCAGTGTTCCTATACCTAAGGGGAACACGGGAAAGGGTTCAGGGAAAGGCCACTGAGTCCTTGTACGTCATCGGAGAGGAGGGCCCAGAGGAAAATCAGACATGCACAAGAAAGGACTCTCTGGGAATTGGGGCGGGAGGCACTGGGGGATGAGGAGGGAGGGGGGTGGGGAGGGGGAGCAGGGGGTACGGGGGGAGGAGGAGGAAGGGAGGGAATTGGTGTACCTAATAAGTTTGTATGAGCTGAAATAAAAAAAAAAATCCCTCAACAAGACTGACCCAGGAAGTCCACTGCCAGGAATCTGACCTAGGAAGTTGGTACTCAGAAAAGAAAAATACAATCTTTTCTCATCAATAGGAAGATTCACTGCTGAAGCCCAGTATTAGTTGCTCATCTTATTGCTGTGATGAAATGTCCAAGAGAAATAACTTAAGGAAGGAATAGTTTATTTTGCACCACAGTTTGAGGAGCTACAATCTATCACCGTAGAAAAGGTGTGACAGCAGGAGCAGGAAGTGGTTGATCACAATACAAACATAATTTTGAAGCAAAGTGATGATTGATCATGCTCAGCTTGCTTTTCCTTTTCATAATTCAATCCAGCACCCTAGGCCACTGAAGAGTATCACCCATATTTAGAGAGGGTCTTCCCTCAAGCAACATAGTCAAGAAACCTATCACACACATGCACAGAGATTCATTTTCATGGCCTGTCTGTATTTCCTCAAGTCGACTGGTTCTCATCAGTTCACAATCAATGACCACCACAGGCCTTTAACAGATTAGCAAAATGAAATAAAAAGAATGTGTTTAATGTGTCTTTTACTAAGCCATCAGCAACAAGGACAAGACAAACATTGCAGCTGTGACTGGTTTAATGCTAAGTTTGATAAAGTGGACTGTTGTGCAGATAGATGAATGCACAAAGGGGGGAATCACACAGCCTGTTTGTTCTGTTCTCTCAGAGTCCCTGTGTTTTCACAGAGCAAAGTGTGTGTGGTGCTGGTGAGGGCTGATGACTTGCCTTGGCAGAAGTCAGTTAGGCTTCCGACCTCTCCAAGGCTGGAGAATGAGATGAACTAAGAAGGGTCTTTCTGCTTCCACAGTTTTCTCAGATGTCCCAGAGCCATATTTTGGAGTGTTACCCTGGTCCCCAGGAACATGTGCATGGTTAACTGTTAAAACATTACTTATAATATAAAAAAGTAAGACTTCAATGTCAGAGAAAGGTTAGGTACATTTAAAAGGGGCCAGCTATGTTCTGAGAAGGCCTTTCCTCTTGTGAATATGCTGTCTTTCCTGACATCCGTAACCATGACCTCGCTCCTTTTGTGGGGTCCTTTTGTCACAACTCTTTTTCCTTTCTGTTCCAGTGATCTATTGCTATATAGCAAAGTTGATTGTCATAAAAAAACCTGTCTTATTATGGATGGCTCTTGATTTATGATGGTTTCACTTTATGATGATACGAAAGCAAAACACATTCAGTAGAAATTACGCCCTCAAAATTGATTTTTTTTGTCTTGGATTCTCTTTCTTGTGCTGGATAGTGACAGAAAGTGGCAGCTCAAAATTGGCCACAGGATCATCAGAGAAAATTGCCCATATGCTACTGTGTTTTGTGCTGCCAAGCAGTAACAGTTGGTACACAGGATCAGATGCATTTTCGTCTTGGGATAGGTATATCAAGAAGCAGCTAACCCCACTATAACTCTAAGTGCATAAGCAGAATCATGAGTAGGTCAGAAATTCTGGGCTTATAGGGGTACTTCCTGCTGTATGTGATATTGACTGGGAGAACTACTGTTGTTCATTGATCTTAGATTGGGCTGAAGATTCAAAAGACTTTTTCAGGTGCTTGGAGCCATGCCTACATAGCCTTTTCCAGAAAACTGCAGGTTTCCTCACTTCCTACAGTCTACCTCAGGCCCCAGAACATGTTCTAGGCTTTTGAGGCTAGATCTCAGAAGGAAGAAGATATGAACATATGTGGTCAATCTTCTACATTTAGTTGTAAAAAAATTGTCTCCTATTCAGGTTAAAAAATACAAGCTGAAGCCAGACTGGAGGGATGGTTTTGCAATCCTCATACTCAGGAAGCTAAGGCAGGAAGATTGCAAGTGCAAAGCCCACCAAGGGGCATACAGTGAGCTGTTGTCTCAGAAAAACAAGCAAGACAAAAAAAAAGCAGGTTTCATCATAAAAGCATCTATATACTCTTTAGTTCATATGCTTACTTAAAGCAAGAATGTTAAAAAATAAGAATGAGAAAGAGCTAAAACTATCAAAAGTATCACGATGCAAACCTGGTAACTAGTTAAATGTACAAAAATAAATATTAATTTAAAATGCAGTGAGTACCCAAATGGTACCACTGAATAGCATTTTTAAAATACCTTAAATAATAGGGGCTGGAGAGATAGTTCAGGGATTTAGACTCTGCCTAGAAAGCAGACTTCAGATCCCAGGTCCCACATAAAAAACACCAGCCAGAAATGATGGCAGCTTGCACTTGCGGCTCAGGCGGAAGGAGCCTGGGAAATCCCAAAGCAAAGTTGAAAGGAAGTAGAAGCAATCCAGGATAATTCCCAAAGTCATCCTCCACAGGGACACAGAGTGCCTCTGACACACACACAACATACACACAAACACATACAGCCACGCTAAATAAATTAAAAACAAACCTTAACTAATAAAACTAAGTTTTACAAAGACGCGTTCTTATTTTAGTGTTAAGTAAAAAGACAGGCTGGAACTATGTAAAATGTATAAACAAAAGGGGGACATTAAGAACAAAAATAAATAATAAATTATGCAAACTGTGTATGAGTATTTCACATATGCATGCTGCTTCTTGTGTTTTAAAGTTGTTCTAGGATGTTATCTACATGTGTGTGTGTGGTGTGTGTGTGTATTCTTAACCCTCTCCTCACGTTGTAGCACCGTTATCATGTCAGCGAGCATTTAAACATGAGTGCTGTGAAGTGCAAAGCTTTGTGTTGGAGGCAAAGTGGGAGGCCCCTGGGAACATCTCCCCATCTGCTGGCAGCTGTGGTGTGTGAGAGACTGAGCAGACAGTGTGGGTTTGTGCCTGTGAGCCTGTTATTTCAAAATACATTGTACTTTGCACCTTGGCGCCTCTTGGCACCAAGAGACACATACTTCCTTCCTGTGCAGTTTGCACAGAGGTTTTGTTTTTGTTGTTCTAAGTATGGATTTTCAGCTGCTACTGTGGTGCTTCTCATAACTCAAAGGACAACAGTGAGTTCTACTCACAGCATGCACTAAAAGGAGAAAAATGCCACCATGATTGTTCAATCATGTTCAGATATGTGAATGCCTAGCATGGATGCTGTTCACGTTATAGACCACATTCCAATATAGAATTAGCATATCAAGGAACCAGAGCTCACCTTAGCTATACCAGTGAGAACCAACACCTGGGGACCGGGACAAGTAGTCTTCAACACAGAGAAGACAAACCAGTTTGAAACTACAAGACCCACTCCTGAACCCTGCAGATGAACGTGGAGAAGCCACACCTGCTATATGCTTTGCAAATCCATTTCCATTGTGCTGGTTAGGTACACAGGTATCAATTTGACAGTTGAAGACTGAGCTCTCGACACATCTGTGAAGAATTTGTAGTTGAAGCGAGTCTTGAGCAAGTCTGATTGTTGTGAAAAGACCCGACATGTCATGGGTGGGACCATTCCCTGGGCAAAGGGGTGAGACCCAGGGAGTTGGTTCAGTGCTTTGGCATGCTTCTGCATACTCAGGCAGACTTGCAGTGTCGCAAGGATTTTCCACCTCTCAGCAATCATGTGGATATGGCGAGGATAGTTCCCTGAGCTCCAGGTGTTGTTATGAGCTCTCCTGCCAAGCTGCACTAAGTGTAACCGAGAATCATAAGAAAGAATAAAACCCCCTTGTTCCCATAAACTCTTTGGCCATGAGTTTATCGGCAACATGAAGGCTCCCTGCAGCACCCAGTCATTTGCCTTCTGTGATCCTGGACAATGACAAGCTTTTCTCCATCTTGTAGCTCTTACATTCTTTTCTCTCCCTCTTCAGAAATGATCCCTGAGCCCTTACAGGCAGCACACATGCCATATTGAAGACTGAATCCTCAGCCTTCACTTAGTCTCAACATCTCACACAGCCACGAATTGTTTGTTGTATACTTCACAGACAGGCATCTCTGCAGTAAACCCACAGATTCATAAACAAATGCCTCCTGTATATTCAGCACTCCATGTTAACTAATCTCATCCTTAGAATAATTCTGTGCAGTAGAAACTGATATTGCCCCAAGTCATAAATTAAATAACTTGTGGGAGGTCAAAGTGGCACAGGTAGGAAAAACAGCAATGGGAATAGATCCCAGATCTGGTGACTTTAGAGTGGAGCCCCAGGCTACCTTGCTGCCCGTAAGTACAGACCCACCTAGGAAATCTGTATTTGTCTTCTGGAGCCAGACTGAACAGGGGAGCATGACTTCATACATTTGCATGCTGGCAGACTTTCTGAGACTTCTTTGGCCCCTCCTTCCTCTCAGCATCCCTGCACCATCTCATCCTATCTTCCAGAATACTTCCTTTCAGCCCTTAGGTCACTCAGCCCTGGCTCCACCCAGCCCTACAGATGCTTAGTCTCAATTCTTTGCAACCCAGGTAAACAGAAACTCCTTTGCTTTCAGACATAAAGTTCTTCCCCAGTCAGGTGTCCTGAGTGAGCCCCTCCCCCACCTCCATCTGAAACCCCAAAACAGTATGCCAGAGCCAGAAATCATGAAGTAAAGAAAGCAGAGTCGCTGTATACTGAAATACATTTGCTCAGCCTCGTTTTCAAAGACTGGCTTTTCATTTCCCCAGATATTTGATGTAACTACCAAGTGAGAAAAAAAAAAAGCAGTAAGAATTTGTGACGTTCCAGATCAGAGAAAAGGCCATTGCCATTCTTTTTTTCCACCATACCATGGTGAAACTTGGCATTGTACAAAAATGATATTGGGAAAGAGGGGGGATTTCAATTACATAAATTTCACTGACCTTTTAGAGGGTTAGAATGGGTTAGAATGAAAGTTCGGTTCATCATGGAGAAAGAAGGGATGTGAAAGAAAATGAAAGATGGTTAGCCCACAGTCAATAAGAACAGGCATTTGGCCCATATGAAAACATATTAGCTGATGGGAGTCAGTGTTCCCAGTAAATCAACACTTGCTAACATAGATATCTGAAGTGGCAAGTCTGGTCTAACTTTTGCCCTAATACTGTCCTGTTTTCAATTAATTTTTCAAGTAAATCAGAAAGGATGAATTTTTGTACTGTATAATGACTTATACATTAAGTCATTAATATATGTATGTTTACAATATGTTTTTGTGCTATATGACTTTTAGTAATTAACATATATATAAATGTATATGTGCATGTATATATGCGTTGAACATTTTCAACTAGTGATGTTGTAGCTACCATAAGTGCATGAAATGGTTTGGATGTGAGTTGTCCCCAAAAGGCTTATGTATTTGAATCCTTAATTGATGTTTGGGAAGGTTGTTGCAACTTTAGAAGGTGGCGTCTTGTTGAAGGAACGAATGTCACAGGGGGTGGGCCTTAAGGTTGGTTAGCCTTGCCCAGCTTCTGCTAGTCTTGCAATCTAGTTTGCACCTAGCTCTCTTCAGCCTCTATGATGAATGTGGCCCAAGCCACTTCCAGCTTCTGCCAGTCAGTCATGCCTTTTCCACCATAACAGACTGCATCTCCCCTCCAGAACTATAATAAATAAATCTCCTTCCTCCTTAAGTTGCTGGAGTTTAAATGTTGTCTCACAGCAGCAGAAAGAATAACTGTGGCTGATTACTCACACACGCACATTGATGATGATATAAGGAACCTACAGCATTGCTAGTCATGTAAGTGGACTGCACATGCATTTATACTCTGTGCATATTACTTGGCAATGAAAATAAACAACTCTGCTACTGCTTTGTATACTTAACAAACTACCCTTTGCATTGTTATTTTAGAGTGTGCTCCTTCTGTTATAAAGGAAACAAGCTTAGCTGTGTCTCATTATCCCGCAACTTCATGTACCTCACATTTATTGTGCTTCTTAGTGGCATTAAGGTTGTGTCCAGTGATTGACATGCACCATCTAAGTGTGCAATATGCTCTGTGATGTGCTCACAATAACAGAGTCCCTAGCAATGTGTTTCCCAGAACATATCCCCATTGTTAATCATTAATCCTCATGTGTAAATCAATATTAGCCTTTCATCTCATGGTAAAGCACATTGACTGCAATCTTGTGCTTAGTTGGTGATGCCCAGCTCAACAGAAGTTCAGAGAAGTCCTTCATCTTGTCAGTTTTTAAGCATCTGATTTCCTCTAAGTCAGAAAGCATTAACCTCAGTGGCAGGCCATCGGAAGGGCAGTGACAAATGTTAAGAATGTGAAGAATATTCAGATCAAAGGTGGATTCAGAAATGGAAAGTTGCCTCATCAGAAACTACTTGGCCCGTTCCAGCAGGCACCAAGACAACAAAGTACAAACCAGCGGTGAACATCTCAACTCAATAGACAATGTCAACATGCTCTCCTCTCTTTTATTCCACTGTGCTCTCTGTGTTTATGCTCACTGCAGCCTCTGTATATGAGTCTAGATAATGTCTCACTGAGTTGCCTTCAGACAAGAAAAGTGTAAAGGAAGCCGGCAATTAATGGAAAACAATCTGAACACATGAGCCATTTGGCCTGAGTCAAATCGGTTTAGAAAGTTCTTGTATCTGATTTCTCAGTCTTAAAATTATGATATTTTATGGCTAAGCTTGATAGTTTATGGCACATAAGATTTAGTCATTGAAAAGTATCTCTTCAAGGCAAACTTCTGAAAGATACCAAAATACACCATTTTTTTCACTAGTCAAAGTCTCTTGTTTTATTCATTTATTCCTTGCTTATTCACTTATGGATTTTTAAAAAAACATTATACATGACTTAACACAACATTCAATAAAAACAAAGAACTATTCTCTGTCCTATAATCCAGAACTCCCCATTCCAGTTTCTTACAGGTAAGTTTTTAATTCGTTTCATCACATTTTCATCTGACCAGGAGTTAGGTTCTATCCTTCTGATGAAAATGCTTAAAGCCTTTGGCTTTTTATCAGATACTCAGATACTGTTTCTTGGTGCTACTGTGGTTGATGAGAATTCTACTCTCCTGTAGTAACTCTCCCTGTTCCTTCAGCAATAGACAAAACCCTCCACTGTCCTTCCAAATGTAGAATATTATGTTTTGTTTAGATGCATGTTTATTAGTTACTATATTTTATTATTTGTTTAGATGCATGTTTATTAGTTACTATATTTTATTATACACTACTACTCATGCTTGATCCATGTAGTCCTTTATTGGATGTGGGCTTTTTAAAAACTCTCTACTGAATTTGTTTTCTGGATATCTGTTACTAATTCATCCCTAAGTTCTCTTAGCAATGTGAACATCTTCCCATAGGGAATTTAAATCCATCACAGTCTATTTTCTGTTGCTGTAACAAAACATCTGAGGTTAGAAAATTTGCACAAAATACAGAAATTTACTTAGTTCAAGGTTCTGTAAGCCAGAAGTCTGAGAGTATGGCCCTCATATCTACTTGTTTGGCATCTGGCTAGGGCGTCCTGAATCATAACATGATGGAGGACAACACATGGCAAGGCAGAGCAAGTCTGCTGACTTGGATCTCTCTTCCTTGTTTAGAACTCATGATGTCATCATGGGGACCAGCCCTGATCTGAAAGTCCCCACCTCCAAGTATATGAAAATATAAATTTGACTTCAACATGTGATGTTGTCAGGAATCATTCAGGTCATAAGTAAACACATTAGAGAAGTCACATGGTTTATCTCCTCCAATCACCTCCCTTCTGCTACCATAACCTGAATTGTTTGCTTTGCTAGCTCCCTCCCTGTCTCTGTGGCCCCGATTCATCACCATCCTACAGGTCTTCCTTCGTCTTTTGACTGTTGGGTGCCCTGCTTTCATTTATCCGATATTTGCTTGCTTGATTTTTCTCTCTGTTGATTTTTTTGCTTCATCAGAACTCATCCTCCAATGGTTTCCTAAAACAATGGATAAGTGGACTCCAAGGATAAAATTCGTAAGCCTTCTGTGCTCTGAAACAAGTTAATTTTACCTTCCCCTTACATTAATTAAAAATTAATAATTTGGCTTCACAAAGTGGGAAGTTTACTTTAGAACTCTGAAGGTGTCTGACTCTCTTGTCATCTAACTTCCAGAGTTATTCAATAAACATGTCAATCTGATCTTTCAAAATTCTCTTTCTCTTTCTCTTTTTCTCTCTCTCTACCATTTTTCTTGAGTATGATAAATATTCAAAAATTATATGATATTACAGTTAGTCTTCATGGTGCTGATATGACAGCATAACCAAAACAACTTAGGGAAACAAAGTTTATTCTTGCTTACGTTTCTTGGTGACATTCATCAGCATGGTAGGAGAATACATTCCAACATCAGGAATCAAGGGAACTGCCCAGACCACATCCACACAACACCTGAAAGAGGGACATACTTCCTTGCTTGCCAAAATTCCCATATGCCTGTATGCCAAGTACTGAATCAACTCTCTACATCTTATCCACCTGCCAGGGAATGGTCCACCCACCATGTGCTGAATCTTCCCACATTAATTGGATAAGCTTCCAAAGGGATTGACATAACTATTGACTCTTCACAGATGTGGCCACAGACCCAGCCTTCAATTGTCAGGTTACCTGTAACTAACTGGCACACACAAAATAGTCTTTAATTTTATTGAGTCAACATTCAGTTGATCTTTTTGATCTGATCTGGGTATTCATATGTCATAGATAAATAAATCTGATTAAAATGTTTCTTCAAAACTTTCTTCTTCCTACTTCCCTGTCCTCTCCCTTCTTTATCATCAAATTCTACCAAATATATCCCTAAGGTTTCTTCCTTTATCTTTTATTCCACCTGTGAAAAAGTTGCTCAGCATCATCTTCCAGAAATTTATATTATAAATATTTCATCTTAGAGTCACATTCTTAACTCCCAATTGTTTTCCAATCTCATCCACTATTCCTTCTTATAATGTCTTTTTTTCTGTTTCTTCTCTGCATCTGTGGGATTATATTTATGCTACGTGAAAGGCTTCCTTTCTGCTTTATCTTGTCTGTCATGGCACAAAAGCTCAGTGGTGCTCAGTGATACTCAAAGGTGCCAGCACTAAAGGGCCCAGAAGAATCTTGATGTATATGAGCACAGCTTTAAAAAAATCAAGGGGCCAGAGAACTGGTTCAGTTAAACCCCTGCTTCTCAAGAGCTAGCTCAGTTAAAACCCTGCTTCTCAAGCAGAAGGGTCTAAGTGCAGATTCCAGACTCCACGTAAAAACACTGGGTAGAAAGAGAGACAGCCTGTGCTTCTAGCCCTGGAGCCTGGGAAGCCCCACAGCAAACCAAAAAGGAGGCAGAACAAAACAGGATGATTCCAGAAGGCACCCTTGAACCTTCAGAGTCACACATAATATCCTTTAATATTCACAGACACATGCATATACGCATACACAGACTTACACACATGAGTAAAAAAATTAAGTTATAGTTTATGTACACATTAATTGTACAGAACAATGAGTTTTATTATAGCATTTTATATATGTATTTAGCAAATTTTGGTCATTTACCCCATTACCCCTTTTTGTGCCCCTGATTCTCCTGTTGATGCCTTCGACTTTATGTATTGTGTGTGCATGCATGTCCCATAAGTTGCATTGTTTATAGGAGCATTGGTAAGAGATTATTTACAGTTTCATTAGGGTTTTTGGCTCACAGAAGCAAAGGTGTGAGGTTACTTACCATAGTCTGCTCACCACAACAGTGGCTACACCACTAAAGAAAATATTTCTTCATCCTTCATACTTATTAATTGCTCTATAATTTATACTTATTAATTATAGCTCTTCAAGAAGGGGTAGAGTCTTATGCATCCCTTACTCCTTAATGACAGGATGTAGAAAAGTCTAGGGACCACAAGCTGATGTGAGTTTGTAAGTGTCATATTTGAATATCTTTTTCTCCCTGTGGTCCAATGTTCCTGACATAAAAAGATAGATCACCTCCCTAGATGTGTAGCTTGATACCCATCTGGAAGCAAAGGAGAGAAAGGATTTATGTTTTTTCCTCAGCTTCGCACAACATGCCTGCAATGGTCAACCTTGTCACCTTATTGAATTAAGAAATGTCTTGGAGATTTATAAATCAAATCCCTGGGAATGTCTGTGATGGTCTTTCTGGAGACCATTAGATCGTGAGGGCTCTGTGGATGAATTGAACACTTGATGGAGTCACAATACAAAGACATTTTTGTGAGCAGTGAAATGAAGGAGGTGGGCTTAGTTGGAATAAAAAGGTCACTGGCTGTGTCCTCTGGAGCCCTCTCTTGCCCTGGACACTTCCTTATGTCCATTTCTCTGTTGCCTGGCTCCTATGATGTGTATCACACTGTCCCCACCAATGATGTACCAACACCTCTGGAACCATGAACTAAAACACTTATATCATTGATGTCAGGTTATTTGGTCAGAGCAAGATGCCTCTGAGCTGACACTCTCTGATGGTTTCTTCCTATATGAGATGCAGAAGCCTTTCAGGGTGAACAGTCTTGCCTTAGGTTTCCTCCACTGCCAACTCAAATTTCAGACTTCTCTGTTCTGACCAATTGCTAGCACCTAATTTGTCTAGCTTTCCGATATTTGTCAGTGCCATTTCCTAAGTCTCTTTGGTTTTTGGAATCCATGACTTTTTTGTCTTGTATTTTCATATCTGGGATGTTTCAGGATGATGGTGTGATAAAAGCAGGTGTTCTACCCAATATATTTAATAAAAGTCATACACACTGTGATTTTTACTTCATTCTCATGTCAACAACTTGCAGGAAGAAACTGGTAGTAGCAGTTGCCCCCAGAGGAGAGATCAGAGTAAGAAGAATCTATACTTTTCGTTATAAACTGGTTCTGGCTTCACTCCCAACAGTTCCAATAATCTGCCGTCAATCATGGTCTTGAAACTATTAAGTGGAAAAACTCTAAAAATAAATAATGCATAAGTTTTCTATTGTGTGTCATTCTCAGTTGTGTGATAAAAATCTCACTTCATCTTGCCTTATTCCGCCTGAAATGGAATCACCCCTTTGTCTAGCATATCCATCCTGTTGGTGCCCCCTACTCACATGTCACTTAGCAGCCCTCTCAGTTATCAGACTGACTGTCATGATATCATATTGTGCTATGTAACCCTTATTTCACTTAATAATGTCCCAAAGCACAAGAGTGGTGGGATTCAGATACATCAAGAGAAACCACATAGTATTTCTTTTAAGTGAAAAGATGGAAGTTCTCAATTAAAGGAAAGGAAAAATATCATTCATATGCCACAGCTGCTAAAACATACAGGAAAAATGAGTGTTCTGCATATGAAATTGTGAGGAAAGAGAAAAAAAATTGTGTTTCTTTTGTTGTTTTACCTCATGCTGGAAAAGCAACGGCCACAGTGAGTAAGTATTTAACTAAAATGGAAAAGGATATTGAACTTGTTCATGCTTGCATAATGAGGCCAATATATAGAAGCCACACACTAGTACAGTTATAGATTCCTACTGGCCATCTTGGACTGTATGTCCCATAGATAAGAGAACTTTGTCCTTTGGGGCTTTTTAATTGTACATCAAATGAAAAGATAACCTTTTCAAAATTAATTCAATGTATGAAAATAAAAACAAGAAAAAATTTGGCCTAGTAGGTACCATACACTAAATTCTGGGTTAGATCCACTACAAAAAAGGAGGAGTGGCAGGGGGAGCATGACAAAACATGCTGCATTTTCTGCACTAAAGAGTTATTAGTAGGAAGACTGGAAGTTTCAGATCATTTTCAGCTACATGGTGAGTTTCAGGCCAGCCTAATCTACACAGAACACTGTTCTATGTTCTCTGAGTGGTACAGGTAAAGAAAAAGAAAGTGTATTGTCTCCATTCCATTACACACTGTGTTGGTTTTATTACATTTGCTACCAATATACCAATATCTGAGAGAAAAAATTCTTTAGGGAAGGGTTTAATTTAGCTCATTGTTTCATTCCATAAATTTCTTTTATATCCATTGATTCTAGACCCTTGAAGAGGTAATGAACACATGTGAAGCTACTAATCTCATGGTAAACAGGGTCTAGAGAGAGTCAAAGAGAGCCCTGGGAGAAGATGGAATGATTCACTTCCTTCAGGTAGGCCCACCTCCAGATATTTCCAGTACTTCTCCAAAAGGCACCCACCATCTGAGGGCCGCAGCATTCAACATGAGCCCATGGGAAATATTTCAAATTCAAATCATAACACAAATCTCTGCTGCAAAAATGTATGAACCCAAGGTGAGCATGATTTCAGTACATGCCAACTTTTCATGATTTTCTTCATTCTTAAATCAAAGCTAGGGAGAATGTCAATGGTCACTGATGGCTACTGGTGACCAAAAATGGATTCACTCCCAGGCATGAACATCCAGGTAGTTTAGGATTATGTCAGATATTCTTCCATTGCAGATATGAATATACAAAAAATATGACGTACAAAGGGATTTTATTCCATCTTAAAATTCTCTGGTCAAAGTTCATTATGATTTCATACCAATGGTAACAATGGGTGGCAAGAGGGAACTGACAATACCACAGGAGATGCTTAAAGAGGGGCGTACTTTCTAACTTGCCAGTCCTTCCCATTTCCAACCAGATTTCTCTCTATCTACTTTCTGGTAGATAGCTTCAGATCAGTCCAGACAGGCATTCCAAAGGCTTATTCCAGGATTGCCTTAAACAATACTTCATAGGTATGCATAAAAGCTCAGCCTTCAGTTGTCAAGTGGGCATCTATAACTAACTGACACATGAACAAATGTCACTTGACCACAGTCAGTAGTCTCCCTACCCCCAGCTTTGTGGTTGATTTGAAGATATTCTACAGTCTTAAACACACCTTGCAAATAAATATTCCTTCCAATCACCCACACACCCCAAGACTCAGAGAACCTTGTGGAAGAGGAGTGGGAAGGTTGTAAGAGCTTATAGATGGGGGAGTAGTACTACCAGTCATTATAGCCTGGTCATGACAGGGCTGCTACACTCAAGAACTCACTGCAGCAAGGTCTATTTCTACAGGATTTGCACAATGGTGACCTATTGGCACTTTACCATGGATGAGGGAGGATCTTGGGAAATAGTACATCTCCCTGAGAGACTACTGAAGTTGATGCTAAACAAGAGATTGGGAACTTCTTTGTGCTCAGAATTTGCCCACTGATGAGTCATCCGTGACCCAGCAGGTGCTTAGGCAATTGCCAGTTCAGACATCCCAGATGAGGCCCACTGGGTCACACATGCAAAGGGATGGGAAAGTAGGAATGAGACTGGATGAAGAGGAGGGGAGGACAGAAATGGGTGGCAAGGGGGAAAACATGGATTCACTCTATCTATGTATGAAAGTGTCAAAGAATAAAAGAAAAAATATGTCCCATGGCATGTATTTTCAGTAATTAACAGAAAAAGATGATTTTCATGTTGAACATGTCTTCTTCATAAATAGATAGATAGATAATTAAATATAGATACAGTTATATAGATGTAGATGGATAGAAATAGATAAGCAAATGGATAATAGATACAGATATAAATTAGATATAGATATATAGGTGCTGGTAGACAGACAGACAGATAGATAGATAGATAGATAGATAGATAGATAGATAGATAGATAGATAGATAGATAGATAGATAGATAGATAATACCAAAAGCAAATTAATAGCTTATGGTCTTATATAACTGCAACTTAAATGCAGGCAGCTTACAAGTGATACAACCCCTGAGATTTCATATGGTATTGATTGAGAACTTTATCAGCCAGGAGTCTCTTCTTCTAATAGACTCTTGCCAGCAGTTTGTTCTCCTTTCTCTCTATGCACCTAGGATTTGTCATTATTTTCTATCTGAAGTTAGAAGATTCTCAGCAACGGTGTGACTTGTACCTGTTTTTGCTAACAGAGCTGTAACCTTGAATGATGTCTCTACAACTTTAGCCTTTTTTCTGTTGTTTTGCCTCTAGAAACAAGCTCTGCATATCCAGAATGAAAATCATCAGTTTGTCCTTGTTCTTTAGAAATTCCATTAATTCAATGACAGGTCATGGGCTTTGCCACAAATGACGTTGAAGTGTGGATGGCTCTGTGACTGCCTTGCAGCACACAGGTGACAGTACAGGAGTTGGAACAAAGAGTTGCTGATCCAATAGAATCCTATTGTGGAGAGCAGCTGAAATGAAGTATGCTTATAAGAGAAACACTTAGCAATAGCCATGTTGGGAAACAGACATAGGAAAGGTCGTACATAACAGATCTGAACCAGCAAGGCAGAAATCAGAATCTGGATTTGGGCAAAACCTTCTGCCTTGTCCCTCAGAAAAGAGTTGTTTATATAGAGTTGGCCTTGCACAGAGTACCTGACATGCTGCTTAAAAGCTACAGCATCTTTACTCTTCATGTCTCATGACACCTGCTGATGTGGAGCTACTATTGACTTATCTATATAATAAATGCTTGGGTTGATCTAGGTCACAACTATGACTCCATACAAGTCAGTTTGCCCACCTGATCCCATCCCTTCTGTACATATCTTGTTTTTTTCTTAATTCTTGTATCGTCCCAACAGAACAATGCTGCATGGGTCATGACATCCAATATTCACGTGGTCACCACCATGTTTCCTATTTAACCTTTCCAGTTTTAATTGCCTGTTTTAAATTATTAGACTCAGGAAGTCTCATTTGTTATTTTTACTATATTCTTTGGACTTCAATTATTTTCGTTATTATTTTAACAACCTTCCTATAGAACAAAAGTTGTGCAACCAGTACAAAGTTTCCACACCTTAGTTTCATATGGATAGTATCTTATTCCAATACAAACACATACATGATCACTAGTCACAACTGAAGAAATGATACTGGATCACCATTATGGGCTGGGAGGAAGCATGGGTACAAGAAAACACTTGAGTGTGTGTGACTGTGGAGGCCCAAGGGTGATATTGGAAATCATCCTGGTTTCCTAAACCACCTTATTGCTTTGCTTTTAGGTTTACCAGGCTCTGTCTTCCAGGGAAAAATTGCAGACCACCACCATGTGGGATTTAGGGATGAACTCATGTCATTTTGCTTGCAAGGCAAAGGATTTAATCACTGAGCCATCTTTCCAGCTCTAGCAAAATCTGCCAGCCCACTTGACAAAATCTAAGAGTAAATGGTTCTGATGCAAACCCAGACTGTCTCATGGAACTTGTGCTCCCTGGGTCTAAACACAGACTTTTCTTCTTTCCAGAATAAGCTCTTTAAGAAATGTTGTGTGCCAATTTCCTCAGAATTGAAACATTCCCTCCTGGAGGGAAGAAGGAAGTTCATTCTCGGGAAGTAAACAAACCTCACAAGGCCAGAAAAGCTGAAGCATACCATTATAAGTTTCTTTCCTAAGGTTACAGACTCAATAAATTACTACTATAGAGGAGAGACTGAGGGACCAGAGAAGCTTCCTGGAAGAGACTGACTGACTTGTCGGAGAGCTCCAGGGATGCAGCTTTCATGGGGTGGGCTTTCTGTTGCTGCAGCCACCTTAAAGTCCATCACACTCCTGTAAGTAACTCCAATGAAATCATTCGTTCTCCAAGTTGGACTTCAGTGGAATCTTCGCTTTGAACTGTCATTTGGTGACTTACTGGTGAATAGTTTGTGTCTCTCAGGAAAAGCAAAGACAAGAAAGAAGTCACTATGCACAGCCCATCCTTGAGATGGGATCACTTGAGCTTCCTCATGGAAGGAATAATATCTACATAAGTTACTTTGAATTCTTTTGGATTGGAGAATTTTCTTTGAAACAGTGTCCCAGTGTATCTCAGGATATCATATATACACACACACATATATATGTATATACACACACATTTTTATCACATTAAACTAAATTTGAGTTCCTACAGATGTCTATAACTACAATCTGATACCAGATGAATTACTATAGCATTTTCCTTTGGCTTGCTTCATTGTTTCATTCCAAAACTGAAAAGCATGACTATGATACATTTACTTAATTTAGATAGACAGAGATAGACAAACAGACAGACAGACAGACAGACAGATAGGCAGGGGCTTTGGAATTGTTAATTCATGACATGTTGGAGGAAACTACCAACTAGAGTGAATGTAGTTTCTTTTGCCTTTACCTGTAATCTGATTTCACTAATTTTCATTACCGAACACCATTCCCTCTATTCTCTTTATTAAAGTAGCTCGACACATTTACTATACACCTACTTTATTTTGTCGATTTTTATTAGTGATGGTTAGTGTTTTCATCAACTTGACAAAATCTAGACTTATCTGGGACATCAGATTCTTAACGTGCCTATGGAAGATTCTCTTGACTGAATTCATTGAAGTGGAAAGATCTGCCCATTGTGGGTGGCACTATTGGAATCATAGGCTGTGTACACGGTGAAAGAGAGTTGAACAGTAGCATGCACACTCACTTTGCTTCCCACCAGGGGATGCAATGCCACGAGCAGCTTCAGGTTTCTGCCATCTCGAATTCCTCATCGTGATGGGTTGTACCTTGAACTGTGAGACAGAATAATTTCATTCTTTCTTGTTACTTTTGCCAGGGTATTTTATCACGGTGTCAACAAAAGATGTGTGTGTGTGTGTATTAGAGGGCATTATTCATGCCCACAGAAGACAAGAATGACTTCTATAGTCATCCTGGATTGCTCTTCTTCTATATTATTTTGCTTTCAGGTTTCCCAGACTCTGCCTTCCAGGGCCAGAAGTACAGGTCGCCACCATTTCCACCCAGAGTAAAAAATGCTGGGATCAGAGTTCCCAACTCATGTCCTTCTGTTTGCAAGGCAGAGGCTTAACTGATAAATCATCACTCTGATCCTAAATTTTCATTTTGAAGTTCATCTTTCTATGTACTGTAAATTAAGACAAATGCATGTGGTCATATACTTATTGCTGAAGAATCATACAAAATATAGCACCATGTCCAAAATACTCTATCAAGAGTATTTTCCCAAATTTCTCACAGCTGTTTTATTAACTGTTTCATAGATATGTTTATTCTGTAGTCACCGAACCTTTTAAACTAACATCTTTCCCTTCACTCTTTGCATGTAAGATATAACCACATTTTCACAGGTCCTAATAGCTCATTTCCTTGTGATAGTATCACAATGTATGTATGCATGTGTGTATGTATGTATTTTGTTCATTCAACAGACAGTTAAACACATTTAACTTCTGGTCTTTGTTAACTATGAATAAAACTACTATACGTAACCAAGAGCACTCATCATATGGACATAGATTTGCATGGTAGTTTGGTGAATTTCTAGGAATGCAATTGTTACCATCATGTGATATCAGGTATGAGTTTGTTAGTTTTATATTACTCAACTTTTGAAATAACTGTATTTGGCATTTCTACCAGCAATTTAGAATTCCCACTTCTCTGCAGCTTTCCAGAAATTAATATTTCCAATCTCCTGAATTGAAGCCTTCCTAACTGTGTGACGATATCCTGCTGTGATTTTAATTTGTAATTTCATAATGACTGATGATGTCGAGCATCTTTTCACTTGTATATTTGCCATCTGCTGTTCTCTTTGGCTAGGCATTTGCTCAGATCTTTTTTACATTTTTTAACTGGGCTATTTTCATATATGTCTTTATAGAGTTTATATTTAGATCCTTTCAGACAAATGCTTTTAAATTTCTTCTCTCAGCAAGTAACTAATATTTTCATTTCTTTAACAGTCTCTTTAGCAAAGACAAAGTTTTCTGTTTCAGGCTAGAGATATGGCTCAGTGTCTTTGCCTACCAGGCACGAACCTGGCAACCTGAGTTTTATCTCAGAGTCCACATGCTAGAAGGGAGAAAAACAGCTTCTGAGAGATATCCTCTGAACCCCCCAATACATGCTATAGCACATACATCCCTGTTCTCTCTCTCTCTCTTTCTCTCTTTCTTTCTCTCTGTCTCTTTCTATGCACGCGCACGTGCACACACACACACACACACACACACACACACACACCACGCTCACACTAAATAAAACAAGGCTGAAGAGACAGCTCAGCACATAAGGTGGCTGCTTACAAACATGACAACCTGAATTCTATTCTCTCTTTCTCTCTCACCCCCTTCCTCTCTTCTTCTTTCTATCCCTCCTTTCCTCTATCAAATAATAAAATAGACAAATAAGACATTGAAAGGTAAAAAAATTGGTTTCACTGCATCAAAGTTTAATATAATATGATAGATTGTGGGTTTTAGTGTACTATCTGAAAACCACCAAACAAAAATCACTTAGACCTATGTTTCTTCCTAAATATCTTATAATTTTCATTGTGCATTTAGATTTATACCTATATGAGTTAATTTGCAAGATGTTGTTGTGCACATATATAAAAGAGTCAATTGTTTCAGCACTATTTTCTAAAAAAGATTATCCAATCTCAGTGAACTGACTACACCTTTGTCAAAATTCACTCAACTGTCTCTGTGTATTTCTATGTCTGAGTAATTACACTTCTGTGTAGTTTCTGTGTTTCCACTGAAAGAGGAGCATGTACTTTAAGTAATATATGATAACCTTATATTAGGTCTTGATAATAGACTATGTGAGTCCTCTAATTTGTTCTTCAGTATTGTTTTTGCTTTTAGAAGTTCTTTGTTTTGTTATGTTTGCCCACCAGGCACGAACCTGTTTGTTATGCTTCGGAGACAGATTCTCTGTCTGCAGCTTAAGCTGGTCTGAAATTCACCATGTAACCAAAGTTTATCCAAAAACTTAGGAGAACAAGGAGAGATTTTCCTCTGTTACAATTCTTGGCTAAAGTACCTTGTCCAGCTTGGCACAAGAGCTTATACCAATACCAGGGGGCAAGGAAACTGGTCACACAATATCCATTGCTGAAAGAGGGACAATCCTCACTTGCCAGACTACTGCATCTGGCAACTATACTGAAGAATGCCAACCTCCTCAGCTGGCTCCCTCCATCCTATTCACCTGTCTAGGGACTAATCCCACCCACTATGAGCTGGGCCTTCCCCATCAATTAGACAATCTTTTACAGGCTTGCTCCGCTACCAATTATTCACACCTGTACCTACAGCTCAAGCCTCCAATCAACAAATTGAAACCTGATATGACCCCAAACTTATACTGATCTTCCTGCCTCAGCCTCCAAGTGCTAGGATTGCAGCCATGAACCACCTCATGAATGGGAATGTGAAAGGCCTTTACTTTTCAGCATGTACTTTAGATTACTTCTGTCAAAATATCCAGAATTTGATTGGTAACTAGCCTTGAATTACAAAGTTAGGAAAATCCACATTCTGACAATGTTTTTTCAGCCATTAACTTGGAGTATCTTCCCATTTTTTGTAATCTGCCTGGATTTCTTTGACCAGTGTTTTGTACTTTTCTGCATATAATTCTATTATTTCATTAGATGCCTATTCAAGTACTTCATGCTCTCATTGTTTTTAAATGTATAATTCCATTGTTCATCCCCAATGTATATGGAAGCAATATACTCTCACATGTTTACTGTGGATGTGGTGACCTTACTATCTTCACTATTAACTCTAACCGTCCTTTCTTTAAATCTTTGAAATGTTCTATATAGATAATCATGGCAGTTTGATTGGTTTATTAAAAATCTGTTTACCTGTCATCTCCTTTTATCTTCTTATTGTACTAAATAGGACTTCCAAATAAATGTTTGATAGGAATATCAAAAATAGCACTTTTTTTCCTTATTCCTGACTTAAAGAGGAAGCATCTTGTCTGCCCAAATTAATATTCATGTTGGCTATAAACTTATTCCATTCATTCTTTATTAACTTTATTTGTTCAACAAAATTCTCCTTTATTTTTATAGCCTTTCAAAAATGTTATCATGAATTGTTATTCAGCTTATGAAAATTTCTTTCTGAATTTTCTTAAGCCATCATATAGTTTTCTTTTATCTGGTTACTGATGAGATGAAGTATCTCTTTCACTTATTTATAAATGCTGAACCAACCTTGCATTCTTGTAGCAAACCCAATGCATGGTAATCACTTATATTTTTTATATATTGCTAAATTACATCTGCTATATTTCTAGTATTTGTGCTCAATATGGATAATATGGCTAGTATTTGTGCTCAATGTGTATAATATGGCTCATGTTTGTCCCAGAGAATGAGTTAGGAAGTACTTATTTCTCTAGAAGAAATTTTGGGAAATTGGTATATAATTCCTCTTGCTTAATATAATTCAGTGGCAAAATTATCTGGTACTGGTGGGTTTTTCAATGGAAGGTTTTTAATTATTGGTTTTATTCTTTTAGTAAATATAGTACTGTTTAGATTATTTGTTTCTTTTGGATGTTCTAAAAAATTCTTATTTCCTTTGAGCATTAAATTTCTGTTCATACAGTTGTTTTAACTATTCCTTTGTTATCTTTCTTTTTGTGTTTTTATTTATTTTTTTGTTTGTTTTAAACAAGATGTCTCCTGGAACACACTATGTACCTCAATTGACCTTGAACTTACAGAAATCATCCTGTTCTGACCTTCCAAATAGTTGGGATTACTCATGACCCACTATGTAACTCTTTAGTTTTTCTTAGCATCTGTGAGGTTTGTGCTATCATGCTGTCATTAACAGAAATCTGATATCATCTTTGCTCTCATACTGCAATTTATTGTTGTTTGTTTGGGAGGCAGTTGTGGGGGAAAAGATGAGTCAGGTCTTACTGTGTTGTTCTAGCTGCCCTAGAACACCTGGGCTGAAGCGATTCTACTGCTTCAGACTCCCAAGAAGACACTCTACAGTCCAAGTCATGGTGCCTTTGTCTTCCTGGAAAGTTATGTCTTCTATATCACAGAATAGTATGAAAAATACAATAAAAATAATAAATAATAATTTAAAAAAGGGTCAGTGGATCTTTAGTGTAAAATTCTGTGTTAATATCACTAGAGGTTTGGGGCTGTATGTGGAAATTCATATCCTTTCAGGTCCTTATTACTGACTCCCTTCTTTGCTTTCAGTTTTTTTTAAAAAAGAAACAGGTTTTGCAGCTGCAATTTGTTTTTCTGGAGTCCTATTTGTATAGCTCAGAGAACAGGAAAATGGCATTTTATGATCTTCCAGGCTAAGTCTTACCTTGAACGGGCCTGTCTTCATGGATGCTTATATTTTGCATCCCCTGGCTCAGTATTTCCTTCTCCAATTGCTTATCTGATCTCTTCTAGCTTCTGCTTCTACCTCTTTCCCTGGGTGTGACATTTTAGAGCCATTTATTTGGAATCCTGTCTCCTGCTGACTACTTTTCTCCTTAAGAGGCTAGAATAGGGAGGAAATATTTTCTCAAAGCTAAGAAACGTTTTCACAACTGTGCTGAGACAAAGTCCTGTCTCCATACACAGAAAGAGATCTTTGTCATTAAAAAGATTCCCAGTATGTTTTTAAGTGACTGATCTGCCCATCCCTCAATCAAAAGGTGGAGAGGTGAGCATCGAGTTTTCATCTTGGTGGACTCAGAAAGGAAAGGTCCCTGAAAGTTCAGAGGCCACTAAATCTGTTACTTGTGGGCTAGTCTACATTTAGACTGCACTAATTCCTGAAACAATGTATCTACCACTCAGCTGTTCAAGTGACCAATGACTAATGGTAAAGATACACTGATATCAGATACTTGACCTCTCAAGATGTATCTGATTCTAGAATACCCATGTTTGGCATTTTGCTGCATGACTTCAGCTTTTGACGTAGCCAAAAAAGTAGTTGATTTTTGCCATGTGTCCAGATCTTTCTTATTTCAAAGATGACAGTGACATTTTCAGACTCTGCACTATAAGCCTCTTCATACTATTTTTATACCTTAGTGAATCACTGTGAATCAACTGGTCTATTTTTGTGTGTCAGAGATGCAATACAACCCAAAATTGCCACAGAAAGGTAAACCTAATAAGCACTGATAATTGCCAAATATCATGAATCACTGGTGGCAAGATAACTTTATCCCATGAATAGTGTCTTAGCTAAGATTGACCACTAAGAAGCTTCTAGCACTCCCATGCATTCTTCATGGAGCCTTGATTTTTGAAAAAAAAAATTCTATGAAAAAGCACAGTTTGCACATTTTCTTCTCATAAAATATGATATATTTCTTATAAATAAAGAAGCTTTGGGCTTATCTTTTCTTCCTTTTAAACTACCAAGATGTCTGGGGACTATTCGATTAAAAACCCAGGAAATGACATTTGGAGAAAACCCTTACTAAGTGGGTCTTGCAGTTTTCCCTTAAGATATGGCATTTTGAAAGAAAAGGCAACATAAATTGTGGTCCCAGGAAGAAGAAGGTTCCACCTATTTTTATTTATTTACTTATTATATTCTCATTAAATATAATATATCTCAACAACTCCAATGCCAGACATATGTTCCCATTTGAGGGATGCCTTGGTCCTTTTAAGATTTTATAACAAAGATACCACAGAAGGATATAGCTTCTATACAACAGAAAGGTATTTCTCACAACTTCTCTAGGGTACAAAGTTCAAAGATAAAGTGCAGTAAGATTCAGCATCTGGTGAGATTTATAATTCAAAGGTGGCCCTTTCTTGCCACATGGAGGAGGTGCTGGGTAGCTCTTGGGGACCTCCTTTGTAGATGACATTGACTGGATATTTAGTACTACCATATTATAGATTAGGTATCAATATACAGATTTTGGAAGAATTCATTCAGGCCATAGCAGAGGCTCTGTGTTTGTGACAGTCTCCATATGCTTCAAACTTACTAGAGTGGGAAGTCATGTGTGCTTCAGTGAGTATCCCGTTTGCCTTCAAATAGGATGGCTTCTCAATAGCTATGATAACTGTGCCTGCTTTAGCAAGTTAATTGCCATTCATGTCCCAGCAAGTGCTAATAGTCAACATCTCTCAGTACCTCTGCTTATCAAGATCCATTTGTAGGGACTAGGAAGATGCCTTGGGATTTAAAGCCTTTCTTTCACCTGAGTTCAGCTCCTCAGACATGTGGATATGGTGCTGCCTTGGAAGGCAGAGCCTGGGAAACCTCAGAGCAAAGCAATAAGGAGGTAGAGCAATCCAGGATGGTTCTCAATACCACCCTGGGCCACCACAGACACATATACTTAAGTGTCCTTTTGTACACATACACACACACACACACACACACACACATACACACAATCATTTGTAATACAAAAGACTTGAAACCATCTCCATTCCCTACTTGACTTCATAGATAGAAAGGTGTATTAGTTAATATTGCATTGGCTGTGTCTGTCACTTGGTGAAAGGAACAATGAAGAGAATTAGACTTATGAAAAAAACATTATTTACCTTATTTTTCAATTATAGATATTTCCAGGTTAGTTGTGACATCAAACATCTGTAATTCCAGCACTTGGGAGGGTGGGGCAGGAGGTTCATGAGTATGAGACTAGCCTGATATCATAGTTAGGCACAGGCGTCAACTTGACAGTTGAGGGTTTGAGCTCTGGGCACATTTGTGGAGAATGAGTGGTTGGGTTAAGCCCAGAGCAAACCTGCAGGAGATTGTCTAGTTAATGGGAAGGCCTAGCCCATGTTGGGTAGGATCAGGCCCTGAACAGGTGAATAAAATGCAGAGAGCTGGTTGAGGAAGTTGGCATCCTTGTGGATACTTGGCTAGACATGCTGGTCTGGTAAGTAAGGATTGTCCCTCTCTCAGCCATTATATAAAGATGGCATGGCCAGTTCCCTTGGCCTGGTGTTGGTCCATGCTCTCCCAGCAAGCTGGACTACAGACTGTAACCAGACCATCAGTAAGAAAATAAACCCCTTGTTCCTTTAAGATATTTGATGGTCATTTACCAGCAACCATGCAGGTGAACTGCAACACCTAGGTTACACAGCAAGTTTTAGGCCAGTTTAGCTGCCTAGAAAAACCTTGCCTCAGAGAAAGAGAGAAGATATATATTTGTGCAAGTATACATACAGAGATGAGAAAGAAAAAGGGAAAGAGGGTGAGAGAGAGATCTCTAAGTCGTAAAAGTATGTTATCAAACTGTACATTTTTTATATATTCATGTTTAGATGTTCATGGATATAGGTGTAGATATGAATATGCATGCACGTGTGTATATGGAGGCCCAAAGTCAATGTCAGGTGTTCTCCTCGGTAGCTCTCCACTACATTTTTTTGGAGACTTGGTCCCTCACTAAATCTGGAGTTCAATGTTCAGCTGAACTACCTGGCCAGTAAGTCCCAGGAAGCCGCCTGTCTCTTCCATCCCAGTGCTAGAATTATGCCATTGTGCTCAGAATGTTTTTATATGGAATTCAGACCTCATGCTTGAGCAGCAGGCCCACTGCCAACTATGCCATCTCCTTAGCCACGAACTGTTTTGAAAAGACAGAGATTAGAATAAAATGTTTCTACATGCATTTGGTCTTTTTTTTTAAGAAAATATATTTTATGATAAAATGTGCTGTTTCAATCATTCTTAAATGTTCATTTCAGTTACATTAATGTCATATTTTTCTACATTCCTTCATAGCTGCTCTCCATCACTAAGCTTCTTTTCATCTTTCCAAATAAAACTCTGAACTTATCACATAACAACTTCCACGCCCTTCTCTCCTCAGCTCCTGCAACTGCTATCTGACCCTTGACTCTGGAAGCTCTCCTGTAGCTGAAATTATATATATCCGTTTGAGTTTTCTTTCACCTATAGCTGTCTTCAAAATTTATCCATGTTGTAGTACATGCCAGAATTTATTTCTAAGACTGCAGAATATTCATTGTATGTGAAACCTAAATTTCAGCTTCCAACAATGAATCACTTTCATGTTTGGGGCTGCTGCGAAAAAACCTTAAACATGCTTTTGTAAATATCTGTCTAAACCCAAGTCCCTTACTTCAAAATTTGGGATAAAAAATCTAAAGTAGAATTGCTAAATCATATGGAAGCTCTGTGTTTCAATTTTGAGGAACCAGCATACAATTTTCAACAGTAGATACAACATTGTATATTCCTATCAGCAATTTCCCGGGGTAGTTTCTTTACATCCTCAACAATTCCAAAAATATTCTGCTTCTTAACTATTTTTTGCATTCATGCGTGTGTGTGTGTGTGTGTGTGTGTGTGTGTGTGTGTGTGGTATGTGTCTGCATGAATCAGAGGGCAGTATGTGTGACTGTGAAGGCATGAGGATAGCTTCAAGAATCATACTGGATTGCTCTATCTCCCTTTTGCTTTGTTCTGGGTTTTCCCAGGCTCTGCCTCCAGAGTTGGAAGTACAGTCTTTTCTCCCTGGCATTTTTACCTAGGATCTTGGATCCAAATTTAGGTCATTCTGCTTGCAAGGCAGAGTCTTAACCTCTGAGACATCTCTCCAACTGCCTTTTAATTTGTTTTACAATATTTGTTGCCATATGTGTGTATACACATGTGTGTGTATACATGCATATATGCATGTGTCAATTACTGAACAACTTATAGGCATCAGTTCTCTCCTTCCACCCTGTGTTCCAGGGATCAAACTCAGGTTATAAGGGCTTACAGCAAGCACCTTTAAGTGCTGAATCATCTCACAGTTCCCTTTCTTTATGAAGGGGAAAAAACCAGCTATCTCTGTAGGCATAAAGTGACAGAAGTGACCAGATTCTTCATCTGTATTTTAAAATAAGGTTATTTGGAGACTTTTTCCCTTTGCCGTTGTTGAATAATAGGAATTCTTTACATATTCTGGACATTAATTAGTCCTTTATCTAATGAATGTTCAAAAAGTATTTTCCCTACTTCTCTACAAATATGTGGCTTATCAAGAACACACCTTTGTACAAAATGCCGTAGCCATCAGTTATTAAGTCAGATGTGTCAAATGAACACCTCAAGTACCACTAATGGAACTACGGTTGGTCAAAGTAATTTCCAAAATGGTAAATACTTGGTAAAATTCCAAACTAAACAAAGCACTTTAAGAAATTATGGCAGCTATATTGTTAAAAAAACTCACACAGATTAAAATAATGTTTCATACTTATAGGTTTAACTTAACATAGGTATTTTATAGATGCAGATAATTGTAAACTGATAGTTTATCCAAATGCCAGGAAGCTTATTCTTAAGTCTCGCGAGTTTTCAGAATATGTCTTTGAGGATGAAGTGTCATTCCTTGGGTTGCCCCTGATGCTCTTGACCTTACTTCAACCAGCAGTGTGCCCCATCACTGCATCAAATAAAAATTGCAGTTTTCTAAAGTATCTTGGCCTTTTAGAGGAAATCTACAGTAAGACTTTTCAGAGCAGCACTGCTGTAATAGCAAAAGATTGAAAATGACCAAAATAGCCATCTCAACAATGAATTCAAGTCTCATAAAGAAATACTAACCAGCAGTGTGAATGAATGGATATGAATTTTTATCAATATGTGATCTCCAAAGTATACACAACTGAACCACTAAAAACAAAGCATGAGAAATGTACTTCTAATATCAAATTATTCATTGTTTTGAAACATGCAAGTCAATGTTATATAATATTTAGTGTTTTCACCAAACAGACATGTAAACATAAAAGCATGCACAGGAATTGCTGAAGAGTAGATTTGGAATGTCTCCCAAAGATCCTTGTGATAAAGACTTTATCTCCAGGGTGGATTCATGAGAGGTGTGGCTTCATGGGGAGTCTTTAGGTCCTTAGGGGTATGTCCTTGAAGGGACTGGAGGATCCCAGACCATTCCTTGTTCTATTTTACATCCTGGCTAATGCTCCATTGCGTACTCCCACCATGGTGTGAGGCCTCACCAATCAGCCATGCGCTGGAGCCTTCAAAACCATGAGCCAAAATAAACCTGCTTCTCTTCATAAGCAAGTTGTGACAGGTACTTTGTTATAGTAACATAAAACTGACAACATTGAAATGATAGCAGTTTCAAGAATAATGGCTCTCCCCAAAGGGAGAAGAGTGAGAAGGTACTGAAACCAGGAAAGTGGGAGGGTTATAAATATCATTCTCCACACTTTATGACGTAAGTCAGACAATGGGAACAGGTGCAATATGATATGAGAGTATGTGTGTGTGGGGTGTCTATTTTATGGTAACCCATGCTTCAACAAACAAAAACAAAGATTTATGTGGTTTCTGATTCCAGAGGTACTTGATCTGATTTAGGAACATAGCTCTATTCCCTTGCAAGGTGAGCACCTCTAAATGTTAGTTTGCTTCCTGTAAATGAGTGAAGATTAAAAATAGAAGCTACAATACAGGCATTCTGTAGGAGGCAGGAATGACAGGATATATTTAAAGGTCTTCACACATTCCCTTTGTGCCAAGGAAAAACAACCTCTGTTCAAGAACACCTTATAAAGTCTGCATGCTTTTTTAACAAACAGACTCATCCTACAGTCTGTCTGATTAGCCGTCAAGGAGGATGGATAAATTTTAAGTACTTGTCAGATTACTGTGTTGTGCCCGCATCCTAGAAAAATCCACTCATTGGCTGTGGAAGTGGTTCATGGGTTAAAGCTCTTGCAAAAAAAAAAACTGAAATTCAATCCTTAGAGCACATAATGGGTAGATATGGCAGTGGCCTGAAATTACAGCCATAGAAGGCAGAGCCTGGAAAACCACAAAACAAAGAAATAAGGAGGTAGATAGAACATCTCAGGATAATTCACAAAGTCATCATTTGGCCTTCATAGGCACACACACACACTCAAGTGAATGCTATTACACACACACATACACACACACACACACACACACACACACACACACACACACACACACACACAGACACCTATCCATATGCAACACACATGCACACAAAACAATAGATAAATAATATCCAATAGAGAGAATAGGTACTTAAAGAGGGGTGATGCAAAAACCCGCTGGTCATCTCTAGAAATAATCAGTTTTAGCCTTGGATTGAGTCTTACTGTCAGGCTGCTGAGTATCTGCATATCATGGTTCTGATTGTTGTCAAATTCACTTGACGGAATTGAACTTTGCTGTTCCAATATTGGCTTGCATTAAAAGATGCTATAGAAGCAACTGAGCAAGCTTCACTCTTGAATTTATTACTGGGATGGAATCCAAGATGTTAGTCTCTGAATCAAAAAGTGTTTTCTTTACAAAGACACAAGAGAGGCGTTTTTCTCAGCTTGGCAAGATGAAAACCTTAAACAAGTGGGCTGTCTTTACTTTATGGGTAGCATAGATCTCCTGAGTACATTTCCCCTACTTACCATAGAGTCCAAAAGACACCAGTCTGTGACCCATGTCTGTTGCACACATTCCTGAGCAGGAAAATGGGCTTCTGAAAGGGTATCTTGACCATGTTACATCTTCACCCCAAGGTTTCCAATGATTTATTTCCCCTATGACTTTGGAAGCAAACTCAAATCTTTTAGGAAACAAAACAGGAAGGACAAAATGGGGAAAGGTGAGAATCAGATGAAGAAAAAGTGGGATTTAAAGTAATAGGTCAGCAAGATGGCTGTAAGCATTAAAGGCACCTACCCTCAAACCTGGAGATCCAATTTCTATCTCTGGAGCCCACATGATAGAAGAGAAATGAATTCTAAAAGCTGTCTTCTGACCTCCATAAATCTATTATAGCATGTGTGTACATGTGCCTTCACATATTTTTCTCTCTCTCCCTATCTCTCTCTCTCTCTCTCTTTCTCTCTCAAATAAATAAACTACTAAAATAATAAAATACTCACATTTCAGTGGAGCCTGTTTCTTTGTATCAGTGATAAGATAATACCTCATAGCAAGAGCATGTGTAGCTGCAAATCTCAGGAAGCAAAAGAAAGGATGAGAGAACAATTTTCTTCAAGGACATGTCTCCAGGGACCTGAAGCCCTCCCAACTGAACCCCATCTCCTAAAAGTTTTGCCACCTACAAAGAGTCACTCTTAAAAATAAACCTCCAACGCATCCGATCCCAACTATGGCCAGTAGGAAATAAAAATCTTTTATATTGATTCACTTCTCATTACACTTTGTGTTATGTTCACATGTAACGACACTGGTGATTCAAATATCTGGTGTTCAGTGAAAGAAGGGAGACTCAAAAAGTTCCATTTCTATAATGTTCATGCAAAGGGAAAACTGTAAAGGTATATAAAAAGTTAGTAGTCTTTTAAACAGCCGTTACTGTATCACATAGATTGGAGGAGCACTCAGAATTCAGTATAGAGGCTTCCTTTTGCATTGGAAGGTATTTTTTACAGACAATCACAATTGGAGAAAATGTAGAAAATAAGTGACTGCTGACTGAACAGGACATTTAAGTCACCCCTCAAATCTACCATAAGGCTCAGAAGCAGAAGGAGAAATGGTAAGATTATCAAAGAGGCACTTAGCACCCAACCAAGAAAGACACATGTACAATGGATATGCATAATGTAGAGAACCACAAATGGCCATAATACAAAGTGATGCTAGCCCTATAAGGCAGAGTCTGGGAAACCCCAGAGCAAAGCTTTAATGTGGAAGAGCAATTCAGGATGATTCTCCATGGCATTCTCGGGCCTCCACATGCATACATACTCAAGTACTCTCAGAGAGAAAGAGAGAGAGAGAGAGAGAGAACAGGAAAAAAGAGAAGAAAAAAGCTTAAAGGTACTCTCTACCACGAAACCAAGTCCAGAACTTAACATATCAAATACTCCTAGGCATTTTTCTGTCCATCTTTTGAACATCACCTGTTACATTCTGTACATACCTTCCCACTAGAACCCCTGGAGATCACCAGTCATGTTGTGAGAATTTTATGCCCAGAGTTAGAGGCAAAAGAGGTACTCAGGCTGTATGCAATGAATTGAAATGAATTGCGCACCATATCTTCAGTGCGCAAACACAGAGCATCCCGAAGCTGATTTCATTCATGCATTCCATGTTATGTCCCAAGGTGGCTTCATCTCTGAAGTTGGCGGCCAACAACCCTAAGACCAGCAACATTACAGATACATCTGCCTGAGGAGATAATAACCTTTACGAAGTTGTCACGAATATGGGCTGATTGGACATAGTGCTGAGAATCTTCTGTCATGGTTCCAACAATGTGGAATGCAACAAAAGACTATGTGGACATAAAATTACAGGTTTCAGAGATTATTTTTGGAATCTGTTCAAAAGCCAAGACAACCACAGCAAGAACAGGAGAACAGCCAACTCATAGCACCATTTCCCTCTTAATGGATCACGGAAGAGCAGGAAAGACAATGACAGCCCCAGAGCATGAGCTAAATCAAGTGTTGCGTCCAGAATAGAGAAAGATGTTTGGAGCAGGTGACTGAGTCATATAGAGAGCTAAGGAGCGCAGACAGAGAGACCGGTTCTCAAGCATTAGCAGGGAGGAGAGATTGACAAGCTAATTGTGGCAGGATGAATCGTGCCCCATCCTAGGAAAAGTCCCAATGCAAGTCCCAATGCTGCAAATGTCAGAAGGGGGACCTTATTGGGTACCTTACTAAGATATCAAAGTTAAAACAAGGTTGTTTGGGTGGATTTAAATCCAGTGTCACTCATATCCTTTTAAAGGGGGAATACGAGACTGGGGAGAAAACTCAGCACATTGTCCTGCAAGCAAAAGAATCTGAGTTCAGATCCCCAGAGCCCATGTAAAAATGCCAGGCAGATATGGCAGCAGTCTGCAATTATGACTGGAAGGAGGAGCCTAGGAAACCCCAGAGAAAAGCTAGAAGGAGGTAGAGCAACCCAAGATGATTCCAGATGTCACCACTGGATCTCAGCAGGCACACACACTCAGGAGCCCTCTTATACACATCCCTGCACACACATATACACCCATCCACATGAAAATAGTTCAACAGGGAATGTTTGATGCAAAGATCTCCACAGAAGAACAATACCAGGTGAAGATACATAGGAGCCCAGAGGAGAAGCCTGGAGCAGAGACGGTTGCACAACTTTCAGAAGGAAACTGCCTATAGACAGGTTTAATCTCGAACTTAATCTCAAACTGCTTGTTTCCAGAACAACAGAAAAATAAATTGAAATTGTTAAAAACCACCCAATTTGTTATACTTTGTTATGGCAGACATAGCAAGTTAATATCAGTCACAAAACTGAAAAATTGTCATTTACTGAAAGATTAAAAAATAATAAAGGGCAGGAGCGAGGGAAGTAGTTTAGCATTTAGAGTGCTTACGGTGGAAGCAGAGGACTCAGTTCAGATTCCCAGATAAAATGGTGAGTGAGTGTGTTGGAATACTTGCAATTCCAGTTTTGGGAGGTAGAAACTGGTAATCTCCAGGACTATTGGTGAGTTCAAGGTTTGATTAGAAAATCTGTCTCAAAAAGAGTAAGATGAAAAATGATCAAGAGTGAAGTGTGATACCAACCTCAAGCCTTAACATGCATATTCATGCGTAGGTGCACTGCTGTACCACTCATATATAGATGTCGACTTGTCAACTGAAGATTGAGCTCAGTGCTATGAAGAATTAGTAGTTGAGTCAAGCATTGAGCAAGTTTGCAGAAGATTCACTAATTGATAAGAGAAGAGCTAATCTGTGGTAGGTGGGACCATTCCATAGACACTTGGACAAAATGCAGAGCGCTGGTTCAGTAGTTTGGCATGCTTTGACAGACATTCTGGCAAGTGAGCAAGTTTACCCCTTCCTCAGCAATCACTGCGAATATGGCACGTCCAGTTACCTCAGCTCCCGGTACTGGACTATCTTGTCAAGCTGGACTATGATCACAAGCAAGAAGTAAATCCCTTGTTCTCCTCAGTCATTTGGTTGCTATCAGTAGCATGAAGTCAAACTGAAACAACCACACTCACACACATGTAATCACACATGCATGTGCATGCACGTGTACACACATATATACATGAAGATAGAGAAAGAAAAAATTAAAGGGAAGTGCCAGGTATGGGATACCTTGCTTTGAGCTGGTAGTCAAGAAGGCCTCAGAGGCCCTCAAAACAATACACACTATTTCCATGGCTCTTGGCTGTCCATCAGAACTAGGTAGCAAGACTCTACTACTAAAGACTCCACCCACTTTCTTTGCAGGACATGGAGAAATCAAGATGGAACTGAGCTGGAAATTTCTTCCCAGCTAGCTAGCTTTCATGGTGCCAGAAAGTGTCATGCAGGTTTCTGGCAGAGAATAATTATCAATAGTCTTACCCAGCAGTGGACCCTGCGTGCTATGGTACTAACCTGTCAGGCAAGATGTGGCCACTGGTGCATGGCTATTGTGAGGGTAATCAACTGCTTTCTGATTGTGTCTGAGGCCCACTCCACAGGAAGTAATTGATCAAAACCAGAGGCTGTGGAGGTCCTAGGGAAGAGTCTACTGCTGCTTTGATAAATGGACATGGCTTCAAGCTGTCTTCTAAATACTGATGTTTATACTCAACGATTCGTGCTGCTCTTAGCCTTGGTCAAAGAAGCTTCTCTTTGCAGTAGGCAAAGATTAATGCAGAGATGTAAAATGTGTCAAAGTGCAAAGGATAAGTGATTCTTGTGTGTTCTCAGCCATGAAGAAAATATCTTTATAACCCCCTCCAAGGCTCAGGGAACATGGTAGAAGAAAGACCAGAAAGAATCTAAGAGCCAGAGAATCGAAGGAGCACCATAAGATACTGGCTTCTAGATATGACATGTTCATTGCACTCATGAAACTACAGCAGATGTGACTACCACCTGCACAAGAGCTACCCATGGTGGGGCCTGCCAACATTCCATCATGAGGTCCCAGACCCCCTGAGGAGCTGTGGGCAGGCAATAGCTGCTGAAGACCAGGAAGTTGTTTTCTTCAGTAGTGTAGCTATTGTTAAATTGCCAGTATGGATTAAACTCGGTGGGTCACAGATGAAACAAAATGACACGAAAGTAAGAGGTGGGGACATGTTGGAAAGAAATGCACAGACAGAATGGGAGAGGATAGAGAGGGTAATGGGGGAGAGAAAGCTATCAAAATGTACTGTACTCATGCATGGAATTATCAAAGAGTATATAAATATTTAAAACATTAAAGGTGAAAAGAGTAATTGAGTTTGTAGATAAAGGGAAAGGAGATATCCCTGGGCTCACATATACATGAAGTACTTTACTCTGGCAAAAGCCTATTTCTCAATGACTGTCCAATGTTAAGCCAGGAACAATAATGCTGGCTAATAAAAAATAATAATAGTTCTTAACAGGTGTCATACACAACATGTGTTTCCATAAAACATCACGCTTTCTTGACTCTTACACAGGTATTTTGAATTATTTTGGTGTTAAGAATATGAATCTCAGAGATAGTGTCTTAGGTGCCCAAGATCAGATCTAGCTAATAAGAATGGAATAAAGAGAAGAGAGGAAGAAGGAACGGGAGGAAAGAGGGAGAGGAAGAGAAGGGAGAAAAAGAGAGAAAAGGCAGAAGAAAAGGAGCGAAGAAGATGCTAATTTAAGATAAAGAAAATCTCAGGACAGAAAAGATTATAAAAGCTCAAGAGGGAGGTTACCTAATGATAACAGAATCAAGCCAGGTGGCACATGACTATAATCTCAGCACTGGGGGCAGGGAATGGAGGCTGCACAATGGTAAGCTTGAGGTCAGCCTGGGATACATAGCAAATTCCAGATCAGTTTGTGTTATATTGTGAAACCTTGCCCCTGCCTCAAAAGTAATAAATAAATAAATAAATAAATAAATAATAATGATAATTGTACTAAAGTTGTAAGAAAACTTAACAACTCTAAATGCATATAAACCTAATACCAGAGCATCCAAATATATATGACCAAAGCCAACAGATGCTCTGGGAGCAGCTGGGTTAAAAGCAAAGCCACCTCTTCCCCTGGCACACATATGCTTGCCCCTCATATTGGTACATTCTAAGAAATGGAAGTCATCTGGCAAAAGTGTCACTTCACCAGCTGCACTCAAGAATCCTTTGGACCCGATATTGTGAACTTTATTCACATCAACTTGTGAACACATAACAGGCAGCCTTATGCTCTTGGTGAAATGGCAAGTCATCAGACCAGAGCTGAGTACTAGGGTACTGGCAGACCTGTGGCCCCAATTCCCAGAATTTCAGGTGGTGGCACCCACTGCTCTGGTCAGGGTGCTTTTGGAAATACGTATTGAGGAGGCTGTATATCTACATCTGCTAAAAGCTGGAGGTGTTGGCACTGCTGAATGACCACCACTCAAAAGCCATGTGCCATCTGGTTGCGTCGGCCTCTCCGGAGTTGATCTTGTTATTGAGCTTTTTGGTCTTTTTGGTGCTTGAAGAAGAGGTCAAAGGCTACAAGGAAGCCAAGGAAGTTCTTCTGATGCTTAAGAAACTTAATGCCCGGAGTGACATCCAAGAGTTCTATGCCTCTCAGAGAATGAGAGCTGGCAAAGGTGAGTTGAGAAATTGCTGTGTATCCAGCACCGAGGACCATGTGCCATCTACAATGAAAATGATGGCATGCATCATAAAAGTTTTAAAGAACATTCTGGGTATTACTCTGGTTGTAGTTTCTCTTCTCTATTGCTGTGAGACATTACCCAGACACACTATAATACCCAGACACAAAAGACGAGATTTTTTTGGCTTACAGCTCCAGAAGGAGATGTGGTCCACTATGACAAGAATCTCATAGCAGAATGTGCAGCTTGGAAGCGGAAGCTAGAAGGCTAACTCAGGTCACCGTAGCCACTACAGGGACAGAGCCAACAAGAGCAAAACTGTTGAGACAGGGCTGGGCCACCAAACCCCAAGGGCCATCACCTGTGACATCCCTTCCTCCAGGAAAACTCTACCTCCTAAAAGTGCCACATCCTTCCTAAATATTAATATCAGCTAAAGATTCAAGATGTGAGCCTGTGGAGGATAACTCACCATGGCAACCATGATTAATATAACCAAACTGAACCTTTTTTTAGTTTGTAAGTTTCTTTGTTATTACTTTTATGAAATAGCTCTTCTTTATTTCTAATGGGGATAAACAAGTTCTAACTGAACAACAATATCAAGTTAATTCCCACAAGGAAAAACATAAATGTGTGTGTGTGTGTGTACACATTTATGTTTTTCCTTCAGTTGTTGCTGGTCCAGAGTTCTCTCCTGGTATGCATGATAACTTCTTATTGTCTCTACTTATCATACCTTATATTCTTTATTCTTAAACACTTTCACACACAAACATGATGAATTTATGTTTTTATATCCCTCACTACTCGTTCCCACCTCTCCTGCTGTCCACATCATAGTTTCTCCTTTCCAGCCAGTCTCACTTCTACTTTAACGCCATTTTGCATGTGTGACCCACTGGTTTGTCTACACTAGCAGGTGCCTGAGTACTTGCTGGAGCACCAATAACTTGTCAAATGGGTAAATAATAGAGTAGATAAGCTCCCCTTCTTCTGTCTGGCATTAGCCTTAAACAGAGTCCAGGAAAATGTAACAACAAACATTTTGAAACTCGCTCCTGATGGGCATGTGAGATAGTTTTGCATTTGGACTGAGGGTGCTTTGTAGATGTTATGGGTTGCATGGCATTGGCCTTGGTGTAAGGCTGCTTCCCTCAAGGGAAACTCTAAGCTTTCCCTGTGCAGGATGATGAATACAGACCTAGTAGAATCTTGAAAGGCTCAGGGATCCAGGAAGACCTGACAGCTCCACACAAGGATTTTCATTGCAGCGTCTTGAAGAAGAATCTCATGAAGAATCTGAGGGATCTTGTTGAAGCCAAATCTGTCTGCAAAGGCGATACGCAGGAACATTATGGCCTGCCAGGCCAGGCAGCACAAAATCTGGGTGAAGAAAGCAGAGGCAGCAGCGGAAATGGCAGCCAAATCAAACAAAGAGGAATCTGAGGAGAAAGGAGCGCCGAGCTGGAAGCCTGTGGTGAGTGAGAAAGGAAAGAAAGCTGTAGATGTGAAGAAACTGGAGAAACCGTTAGGGGGAAAAGGCTGCACCAAGAAAACAGAAGCTGAAAGAAGCCAATACACAAGACACCTACCACAGAAGGAAAACCGCCTGCTGTGCAAGTCTTTAAATCTTTTACTCTAAAGATCAAATGCAGCCTATTTGAATAAAGATGGAATCAGGACTGGATAGATGGCTTAGGGGTTAAGATTCTGCCTTAAGCAGAAGGTCCTGAGTTCAGATCCCAGGTCCCACTTAAACTGCCAGGCAGAAATGGCAGTGGCCGCACTTCTGGCCCTGGTGGGCAGAGCCTGGGAAATCCCAGAGTGAAGCAAAAAGGAGACAGAAGCAATCCAGGACGATTCCCAAAGTGACCCTTGGCCCTCTACATGTGGCACTCATTGCTTTCTGATACACACACACACACACACACACTGATACACACACACACACACACACACACACACACACACACACAAATAAAGTTTAAATAGTATTTTTTTAAAAAAAATGGAATCAACAATGCAGTAAGAAAAAAGCTGACAAAACTAAAATAAATAAATCCCAGCTGTGATGGAAAAGCCTCCACACTATTCGGTCAGTACTTACATAGCACTATTTGTCAACTTGATCTAGTTGACATTCACCCACTATCTGATCTGCACTCTTAACCATCCAGTGCAATATTCACCAAGATAGACTACGCTTTGACCCATGAGACATGCTTTCACACTTAGCATCTGCAACGAGGGAACGGTTCACATTAGAATGGAGGTGTGAAAGATGTGAAAGCAATCTTGGCAAGGTTACTGCTCTGGATGCACTGAAAGTTGGCACAAGGAACACCACAGAGAAAACTGGATGAAAATAAAGTTTGGGTTCAAAAAGAACAAGATTTGATCCATAAGAAAGATGAGTCCTCAACTTACAGAGCTTGTAAAAGTTCTGCATGATAGAAATGTTCCAGAACCAACCTGTCTGAAAACAGGCGATTTTGTTCAAACCAGAGAAATTGATCAGTACTTATTCCATTGCCCTCAGTATGCTCTGAACAACAGTACTGCAACTAGTCTTCAAGTGGCTATTTTCCTGTTGAGCATTTTGTCGAATTAGAGTAAGTTAAGTAGCAAGGTAAGTGAAAAAAGTATTCCTGAGTTCTGTAGGCACTTTCTAGCTAACATTATTCAGATACTTCCTATCCCATTCATGTATTTTTTCATAGATGTTGCAAAACTGAATTGATACTGTGCTCTGGACTTGACATCTAGACTTAAAACTCCTCCCCTGTCCTTTCCTGATGTCAGATGTCACACATCTTGGAATCAGCAGTCACTTACTTAATAGCCACCTCATTAGCTATTTAAATGCTGGTGGTCATTGTTGCTGAATGGTTCTTGCAGTCATTAGTCCAGAACCAAATCAAAGGAAGTGGTGTTGCTGAGGTTTTGAAAATTTTCGTTCTAAGCCAAAGTGCTAGTTCCTTTTATATGAGAACGTGAACACAAGGAATACTCACGAGTCCAAATGAATGTCCTGGATTTCAGAAAAATATGCACTGTATATCTTGTGTTCAAATTGTCATAAAAGCCAGGGCAATGGCATTTATTCATGCTCCTTTGTCTGTAAAATGAATTTCCACTTCTGGAGAAAAAAAATCTTTGAAGCAGGAAGCATACTTTTGTTTAACCTCCTTGTCCTCAAAGAAATAAGTAGTACTAAGTAGACATTGGGGCAGTCGCCCCTCTCCCTTTTCTTCTCCCTCTCCCACACACCTACATACACCTATAAACACATACATACCCACACCTACACACTAATAAAGTTAAAAAAATTATTTGCAACCTATTAGGAGGCAAAGAAATATTCCTTATTTCCAACTGCAATACATATCTAATACATATCATTTTAAATAGCTTGTATAAAGACTACTACAGAAAATGTGAAATAGACATTACCTTTTTATTGTTTTAAACTTACTGTGAAATGGGCTGGGGTGGTTGCTCAAGACTTAAAAGTCTTTGTCTCACAAGCAAAAAGACCTGGGTTTGGATCCCCACATCTGATATAAAAATGTTTGGTGAAAATAGCAATAACCTTCAATTATGGCCCTTCAAGGGTGATTGTAATAATCGCAATTGTCACACAAGGATTTTTATAATAGGACTCAATAGGTCCCAGATCCTTTAAAATTGTTGAGCTGATTAACACTGAGAAAAGTACATTTCTCAGGATCAGTCTGGGACCTTCACTAGTACAGCTCACCTTTTATATTTACACTTGAAGCAATTGTCTTCCAGAGATGGGCCCTGTGGCCAAATGAGGATTCTCCTACAGAGGATTTGTTAGACATATGATTCATGCTCCTCAAAACAGAGGAGCATGAATCGTGCTATTTTAAATAATAGCACGATCCGTAAACCAAGGAGAAGGCATTAAATAAGAAAGTCCCCAAACAGAGCATAAATGTAAAATATTTTTTAAAAGAAAAGCATTTCAAAAACTGTTTCAGCAGGGCTGGAGAGATGGCTCAGGGGTTAATACTATGGATTACAAGCAGAAGGACCTGAGTTTGGATCCCAGGTCCCACATAAAAATTTCAGTCAGAAATGGTGGAGGCCTGAACTTCTGGCCCTGTTGGGTGGAGCCTAAGAAATCCCAGAGCAAAGAAAAAATGAAGTAGAAACAATTCAGGATGATTCCCAAAGTCACCCTTGGTCCTCCACAGGAACATACAGTGTTCTCTCTCTCTCTTAGTCTCTCTCTCTCTCTCTCTCTCTCTCTCTCTCTCTCTCTCTCTCTCTCTCTTTCTCTCTTAGTCTCTCTCTCTTTCTCTCTCTCTCTCACATACACACACACCAAATAAATAAATAGAATATTTTTAAATGCCTCAGCAAAAGAAGAGATCAAAATTAATGCCCCAAATAACTTTTATCAAAGTAAATGCAAAAATGATGAAAACCTAAAGACCATATTGACAACAAAATAATGGAATTACATGTATATGTGAAAAATTCATATATGCATATGGAAAGCTCTAGTACTTCTTTTTCTGGGAGAGACTAAACCCTTTTTGTTCTTGTGCCAACTTCCTATTGTTTCATGTTCCATTCCCTAACCTTAAAGGAACATAGACAGTACTAAAAATTTTAGAATCCTGGAAGTATACATTTACATACATACATGTTCATTTGAAGATATAAAAGACCACAGGCGGCAAAATAGAAATGAAATAATAGGGAGGAGGAATGCCCAAGAGGTGAGGGATATGAGGGGCTAGGAAACAGGAAGAACTGTGGGAATAACAAATAGCACTAAAGTTGTAAGGTACAACCAGACAAAGCCTCCAATATTATAAGGACATATCCTACCTAAGAGAACACAGAGAGGGAAAGAGAGAGCATAAAGGAAAATACCCTATGATACTCCTATCAGAAACCATAGGCAGAATGAGAGGCCCATCCAAATACAAGAGGCATTTCGCACTCCAAACAGATATGACCAAAATAAAAAATCGCCACGGCAAATAATAGTCAAAACACTCCACATTCAAGACAAAGAAAAGGTGCAGAGAGCTTCAAGAGAAAAAAAGCAAGTCACTTTTAAAGGCAAACCTATTAAAATAACAAATGACTTCTCAATGGAAACAGTAAAAGCAAGAAGAGCTTGGAGAGATGTTCTTTAAGTATTAAATGAGCAAAAATACCAACCCAGACTGATATACCCGGAAAACTATCTGTCATGATCGAGGGAGAAAGAAAAATTTTCCAGCACAAAGACAACGTGAAGGGATACATGTCTACCAAACCAGGCTTTCAAAAAATGCTAGAAATGATGCGCAAACTTGAAGAAAAGAACAAGCGTATCCAGGAGGACAGAAGGAAAGTATAATACCACAAAAATATAAATGTAAACCAATAAGCTTACAAAATCCACTAAACATAAAAATGTCCAGAATTAAAAAGAATTTCTCCATTATAACATTAAATGTCAATGGGCTTAAATCACCGATTAAGAGACAAAGATTACAAACTTGGATTAAAAATCACAACCCATCAATCTGCTACCTTCAGGAAACTCATCTCATCACAAAAGATAGGCATGTCCTAAAAATGAAAGGCTGGTCCAAAATTCTGCAAGCTAATGGAACCAGGAAACAGGCAGCGGTAGCCATTATGCTGTTGGACAAAGTGGACTTCAAACCAAAGAAAACCATAAGAGACACAGACGGATACTACATTTTAGTCACAGGTACAATTCACCAGGAAGACTCCAGAATACTGAACATATATGCACCCAATACGGGCCCCTCCACATTCATTAAGAAAATCCTACAGCATCTAAAGTGAGAAATCAACCTCCAAACGATAATTCATGGGGATTTCAACACCGCCCTCTCAACATGGGATAGATCAACAGGTCAAAAGCTTAACAGAGACACTTTGGAACTTAATCAAACCCTTAAAGAAATGGACCTTACAGATCTCTATCAAACTTTTCACCCACGCACAAAAGAATACACATTTTTCTCAACAGCACACGGAACTTTCTCCAAAATAGATCACATACTAGGCCACAAAACGAATCTACACATGTACAAAAAAGTTGAAATTCTAACCTGTGCTCTGTCAGACCAACATGGCCTAAAGCTGGACATCCAAAACACAACAAACAAGAGAAAATACACTAACTCCTGGAAACTTAACACTATGATGCTGAATGAGAACTGGATTCAGGAAGAAATTAAAAAGGAAATTCAAGATTTCCTGAAAGTGAACGATAATGAAAATACAACTTACCAGAATCTCTGGGACACAATGAAAGCTATCCTGAGAGGTAAGTTCATAGCTCTTAATGCCTACATCAAAAAAATGGAAACATCAGAAATAAACAACTTAACAATGCAGCTTAAAGCTTTAGAAAAACTATAGCAATCTGATCCAAAAAGCAGTAGAAGAGAGGAGATTAGCAAAATAAGGGGAGAAATATCTGAAATCGAGATTAGGAAAACGATAGAAAAAATCAACCAGTCAAAAAGCTGGTTCTTTCAAAAAAATCAATAAGATTGATACACCCCTAGCTAAATTAACCAAAAGCAAGAAAGAGAAAACCTAAATTAACAAAATTAGAAATGAACATGGAGTTATCACTACTGATACCCAAGAAATCCAGAGAATTATAACATCATATTTCAAAAAATTATACTCTGTGAAATATAACAATACAAAAGAGATGGATGAATTTCTAAGTAAACACAACTTACCTAAATTGAATCAGGAAGTTGTGAATTATTTAAATAGTCCTATAACATATAAGGAAATTGAGGAAGTAATCTCAAATCTTCCCACCAAAAAATGTCCTGGACCAGATAGATTCAGCATAGAGTTCTACCAGACATTTAAGGAGTTAATAACACCAATACTCCTTAAACTGTTCCATCAAATAGCAAAGGAAGGAACACTACCAAATTCCTTCTATGAAGCTAATATTGTTTTAATCCCAAAACTAATAAAGATACACTTAAAAAAGAAAACTACAGGCCAATCTCTCTGATGAACACAGATGCAAAGATTCTCAACAAAGTCTTAGCAAATCAGATTCAAAAACATATCAAAAAGATCATCCACGGGAACCAAGTAGGCTTTATCCCCAGCACACAAGGTTGGTTCAACATACGCAAATCAATAAATGTAATTCATAATATAAACCAGTCCAAAGCCCAAGACCACATGATACTCTCGATAGATGCAGAAAAAGCTTTTGACAAGATCCAACAGCCTTTTATGATCAAAACGCTAGAGATAGTAGGAATGGAAGGAACCTTTATCAATATAATAAAAGCAGTATACAACAAGCCCACAGCAAGGATTATATTCAATGGGGAAAAACTGAAAGCATTCCCACTTCAATCAGGAACTAGACAAGGCTGTCCACTCTCACCACTTCTATTCAATATTGTACTTGAAGTGTTAGCTGAAGCCATAAGACAAGAAAGGGACATAAAAGGGATTCAAATCGGCAAGGAAGAAGTCAAGCTATCCTTATTTGCAGATGACATGCTCTTATACCTGAGGGATCGCAAAAACTCCACCAGGAAGCTTCTGGAACTAATTGAGAAGTTCAGCAGGGTGGCAGGATACAAAATAAACATACAAAAATCAGTGGCTTTCCTATATGCCCAGAATGAAAGAAGTGAAAAAGCCTTGAGAGAAACAATCCCATTTACTATAGCCCCTAAAAAAATGAAATACCTTGGTATAAACCTAACCAAAGAGGTAAAAGACCTTTACAATGAAAACTTTAAAACCCTCAAGAAAGAAATTGCAGAAGACATCAAAAGGTGGAAAGACCTTCCATGTTCCTGGATTGGCAGAATCAACATCATAAAAATGACCATCCTACCAAAGGCAATATACAAATTCAATGCTATACCAATTAAAATCCCAAAGCAATTCTTTAAAGAAGTTGACCAAACAATCTCAAAATTCATATGGAGGCACAAAAGACCCAGGATAGCAAACACAATCATGAGTAACAAAAACATTGCTGGAGGTATCACCATACCAAATCTTAGTCTATACTACAAATCCATAGTTGTAAAAACAGCCTGGTACTGGCTCCAAAATAGACACACAGATCAATGGATAAGGATTGAAGACCCAGATATAAGCCCACAAAATTACAGCCATTTGATCTTTGACAAAGGGGCCCAAAGAATCCAATGGAAAAAGAACAGTATCTTCAACAAATGGTGCTTGCAAAACTGGATCTCCACATGCTGAATAAAACTGGACCCGTACTTGTCACCTTGTACAAGACTTAATTCCAAATGGATCAAGGACCTTGATTTAAGGCCAGAGACTATAAAAGCCATACTTGAAAGGGTAGGGAATTCCCTCCAGCTAATTGGGCTAGGCCAACAGTTCCTAAACAGACATCCAAAGGCAGTCACTGCTACCAACTCTCAACAGTTGGGATCTTGTGAAATTAAAGAGCTTCTGTTCAGATAAAGAGATTGTAACACGAGCTCAAAGGCAACCCACAGAATGGGAGAAAATCTTCACTAACCACACATCTGATAGAACTCTGCTGCCCAGAGTGCACAAAGAACTTAGAAAACTAAACACCAAGGAAACTAATGGCCCAATTAAAAAATGGGCCCTGGAACTTAAAAGAAATTTTACTAGGGAAGAAATTAAAATGTCTAAAAAATCTTAAAAAATGCTCCACTTCCTTAGACATTAGGGAAATGCAAATCAAAACTTCCCTGAAATATCATCTCACCCCGGTCAGGATGGCAAAAATCCACAATACAAACAACAACAAATGCTGGAGAGGATGTGGAGAGAGGGGAACTCTCTGACATTGCTGGTGGGAATGCAGGCTCATACAACCACTCTGGCAAGCCGTCTGGAGATTCTTAAAGAAATTAAAGATTGAAATGCCATATGACCTTGTGATTCCACTTTTGGGAATAAACCCCCATGCAGCAGAGGTTCACCTCGATAGCACAAGTGTGACCATGTTCATAGCAGCACTGTTTACAATAGAAAAGTCATGGAATCAACCCAAATGTCCAACAGTTGACAAGTGGATAAGGAAAAGGTGGTACATCTATACAATGGAGTACTACTCAGCCATCAAAAATGATGAATTACTGGAATTTGCCAGGAAATGGATGTCATTAGAAACAATTATATTGAGTGAAGTATCCCAGATCCAGAAAATTAAGTGCTGTATGTACTCCCTAATAAGTGGCTTCTAGTACCAAACCCACCCAGTCCACCTAGAGACACTCGAGGATAAATCTCTGTAATACAATAATTGTAAGGAGTATGAACAGGAGGGATGGGGTAGGAGGGCCACACCAGAAACAAGGAGAGAGGGGACCATGTTACAGCATAGAAAAGAGGCCTCCATCAAGGACTGCAAGTAAGTAATGAGACATCTAGTTAAGTTCACAGACGTTTCATTCCTGATCATTTACAACTGAGGGGGTGTGATCTCACCAGAAGGGGAGGGCATATAGTCTGGCAGATAATAAGTAAACATTTGGCAAATGGGTGATTGACCCCTCCCTCACTGTGGTTTCCTACTTTTATTATATCTACCTTTAAATATACTCTTATTACAAGACTCTAGTTTAACAGCTTTTTATCTCTGGCCAGGGGGTGACATACAATACCCACCAGGATAGAGTGGAGGGCATTGCAGGAGCAGCAAAACCGCAAAAGAAAATCAACAAACCATAATCCAGAACTTCAGAGACTCTATATCAACCACTTAGAACTAGGCCAGCCTAATCTCTCCCCATCCTGAAGCTCAGGGAAATTTGTGGAAGAGGGGGCGGTGAGATTGTAAGAGCACAAGGATGGGAGGAGCAATGATATGCAAGATACTCCACACAAGTTAGGGCCGAAGCAATCATAATTGGACTTTGTATGCCCTGCGCAATGTCCAACACACTATTGACTCCACAAAGTCTAGCATTTGCTAAAAGCACCAAGATCCTTGGAGGCAAGGGATTGACAGCCACAGTAGTGTTCCTATGCTTAAGGGGAACACAGGAAAGTGTTCAGGGAAATGCCACTGGGTCCTTGTACATCATCGGAGAGAAGAATCCGGAGGAGAGTTTGGCATGCACATTAAAGGATTCTCTGGGGATTTGGGGAGGGGAGGCACTGGGGAATGGGGAGGGAGGGATGAGGGGAGGGTGAGCAGAGGGGTCGGGGGAAGGGGGAGGAGGAGGGAGGGAGGGAACCTGTGTACCTATTAAGTTTGTATGAGCGGAGATAATAAAAAATGTTAAAAAAAAGAAACCATAGGCAATTCAATATAATACCCAGTACTAGATATGTGATAACCTCTTAATAAGGTATTGGTCAGAAAGGCCTCAAAGCTCCTCCAAATAGTGCAGACTTTTGCCATTGCACTTGGTCAACCTTCAGAACCCAAGAGTAAGATTCTATTGTTGTAGATACTTCCTCCTTGCTGGCCTGTTTTCATAGTAACAAAAGTAATACAAGTTGTTGGGAGAAAAAAAAAGCGATTACCAGTTTTATAATCTGTGAAAGCTGTAAGCTGCAGTAACAGCCTCTGGCAAAAAAGCTCGATTGGTGCAGTAGTGGCATGAATGTTAAGGGGGCAATCAAATGCTTTCTGATTAGCTCTAAGGCCTGCTTTTCAACAAGGAACATATTCTTGACACTGTAAGCCAAGCCAGGAATCTGTGAAAGGGGAAGACATAGGCCCTTGGGGTATACACACTGTTAACATCAAGCACTAGAAACTTTATATCAAACTGCTTTGTAAACATTTATCATTGTACCCATACTTTTTTAGAGGCACTCAGAACTCAACCTAGAAGCTTCTTTTTGTAATGGAAGATGTTCATTGAAGAAAATCACAATTGGCCAAAATAGAGAAAATAAGTGACTGTGAACTGATTAGCCCTAATCAGTACATCTAAATCACACACACCCCCACCTCAAGGCTCAAGGAACATCATGAAAGAGAAGGCAGTAAAGACATAAGAGCCTAAAGGCAGGGGGGAGTGTAGGGATGAAGTCAGAGAGTATCTTCTGCACATACCAGAGCTGTTGCATCCATGAATTTATTACACCTGTGCATACTTCCATAAGACCTGCATAAGATTTGGCCTATCAACATCTCACTTTGTGTTACAGTTCGCCTGCACGGTTGCTGATAAATGACCATCAAATGGCTTAAGGGAACAAGGAGTTTATTTTCTCTTATGATTCCTGGTTACAGTTCTCAGTCCAGCTTGACAGAAGAGCATGCACCAACACCAGGGCTGAGAGAACTGGCCACATCATTACCACATAATGGCTGAGAGAGGGACGATCCTTACTTGCCAGACCAGCATGTCTGGCCAAGTATACACAAGGATGCCAACTCTCTCAACCAACTTTATTTTATTCTAGGCCCTAATCCCACCCACCATGGGCTGGGTCTGCCCCATCAACTAGACAAACTCCTTCAGGTTTGCTCTAAGCCTAACTCAACCACTAAGTCTATACAAATGTGCCCAGAGCTCAAACCCTCAACTGTCAAGTTGACACCTATGTCTAACTATACACCACGGAAGGGGAACAATCCCAAGAGGTTCCATGCCTCCCTGACAGACTGTGGAGGATTCATGCTGATGAGGGGCAGGGGAAAATGCTTTCCTCAAGGGCATACCCACCGATGTGTGATTCAGACTCTACCAAATCCTCTGACATAATCATAGAAGGCAACTCAGATAAAACTCAATGGGTCACACAGGTGAAAAGACATGAAAATAGGAGGGAGACTGATAGGGAAGAGTAAGGGTTGTAATGGGAAAAGGCTGGGAGATGGGATTAGGGATTACGATGTAAGAATGTCATAAATTCACTGTATTCATGTATTAAGCTCTAAATGAGTAAAAATTAAATGACAAAATAAAATATATCCTAAAAACAGACTGTTCTAGAAATGGAACTCGGCATGGCACCATTTAAGAGCATGATGCACTATAATTTGGTAATTGACTGGGGATTCATGAGGGAGAGGAGTTGATAGCTGTGAACTGATTTAGGAAATAATAGCATGTCAGCATTAAAATGAAATGAAAATTGAGTTGCTATAAAATGGTCATGCAGATCGTCATTTACACTATTCTGACAAAGAGGTCAGTTTGGACAAGAGGTGATACCATTTTATTCTAATGCAAGTTTATAAATTATTTTTTAAAAAAGAAAAATCTTTTGTTATGCATTTGCTCTAGGGTTTAGTGCAGACATCATTTTCTTCATTCTACAACACTACACATGTCCTTCCTAATATAAGTATAAAATCTCACCTAAGTCCAATTAGAAAATTCAGGATCTGACATCCTAACATCTTCCTCTAACAGGCAGTCTATTTTCCAATTGCATGTGCTTCGTTGGTTATTTCTCATCTGCTACAAGACCCAGTCCAGGATCGCATGCTTATGTTATGACTCTTCTCTGGAACAATTCCTCCTCCTTTTTGTATCTTTTCTTGTAATATTGATACATTTTAGAAGTAGATAAGAAGTAAAGTTTTCTGTTTGTGCAGTGTGGACAAGAATACCATTAAGTAGTGTATCCGTAGGTCTCTTATTTTTGCATGTGGAAAGTGCCCTTCCCTTAATGGTGGTGCTGTGTGTGTGTGTGTGTGTGTGTGTGTGTGTGTGTATTAGAGGGCACTTGAGTGTATGTGACTGTGGAGGACCAAGGGTGACTTTGGGAATCATCCTGGATCCCTCTACCTCTTCTTGCTCTAGGGTTTCCTGATCTCTGCCTTTCAAGGATCAGAAGTGCAGTGTGTTCTTATAAAGGATTATATAGGATTTGGGGACTCAAACTCAGGTCCTTTTGATTATAAGCCAAAGGTTTTGGCCTCTTCAGTCCAAATAGTTTTTATTAGAATTTTTGCAAAATTGTAACTTTTTAAACCCCATTATTTCTTCTGTACTTATTATCATTCTCCAGAGAAGAAGTTTCCCTTTACCTGTTATAAGTGTGGAATAAATATTCTGTGGCTGCATCATTTAAAAAGTAATAAGAGTAAATTATTTATCATGTACTTTCACATGACAATGGTCAATCTGAATAAACCAGCCAACAATGCAATAGCTGGAAAATTCTCAAATATTTATAAATCAAACAGACTTTGTAATAAAAATTGGAATAAGAAGTCAATATAAACTAATATCAACATATCATTAACTTAAAAAAATACATAATTATATCATATACATTGACAAATTCCAATGTTGACTTATAACTTAAACAAAAGCAAAATAAAAAAATAAAGAGACACTTCCTCCTGGCAAGTAATGATATCTCCTTTCACCATTCTTATTTAACATATACAAAAGTCATAGTGCAAAAGGACAAGAAGATGAGACAAAAAGGTATTTATACTGTGATAGAAAAACATAAAAATATTCTTATTCACAAACGATACAGCTGACTGCAGCAGTGCTTACCTATAATCCCAGTCCTTGGGAGGTAGAGGCAGGAGACAGAATTCAAGGTCATCCTTGGCTATATAATGAGTTCAAAGGCAAGTTGAGCCATGGCAAGATCCTGTCTTGAAAACAAAATGATGTAATCATAAATACATGATTTTCTATGGGAAAAAATCCCAACTAGTGGACAAAGAACTAGAACATTCAGGAGTACAAGCAGGATCACTAAGTAAAATGTTGCTATGCAAAAGTCCATTTCTATTCTGCAGAACAGCAATGAACAATTAAAATTTAAGATGTGTGCAACCTAATTCTTGAAACAATAGATACAATAGATGATAGAAACACATAGCAGAAAGCCATATTCTCTTACACCAAGCTTTCAACCTACCACTCTCCCAAAGCTTCTTTGGTCAAGACTACAACTACTACCTCATCTTCAATGGTCTACTCTCAGCCCCCTTCTTAATTTCCCATTGACAGGGTCTGACACCACAATTTCCTCTTAGAAACACTGTACTTCACATGCTGAATACTTCACTACTTACTCTTTGTTGATGCTTTCTTTCCTCTATGATTTTGTTACATTGGAAAGAGATAAAATTCAATTTGACTCTTCTCTCTTTTTTGCCTATAGTCACTTAGAGTGATTCACAAAGTCCAAATATGATTCTGTATAGAACCCAAATTCTTATCACTAAGTAAGACTTCTCTTCCAAACTGCAAGCTCATATGTTAAATACATACAGACCATCTCTACTTAGATATTCAATAGATAACTCAAATTGACCACTTCCTGAGCTGAACTTCTCATCTCTTTCTCCACATCATCCACAAACCAGATTCTGGTCCAGGTATATCCTTTCAATGTTTAAAGTAAAAAGATAAATTTCTGATTCCATGCTCCAGAATCCAGTGTCTGTTCCTCCTCTAGAAATGTTCAGATAAGGATGGCAAAGTCCTTTTCTTTCCTTGTGTTCAAAGTCTTAAGTGATAAGACAAGAAAAAGATATAGAAGGGGTAGAAATAAGAAAGAAAGATGTCAAACTATCTCTGTTCCCAGATGACATAATTCAATACTTAAAAGACCTTATATAATCTATGAGAAAAGTCTTAAAGTTGATAAATGCTTTCACTAAAGTTACTGGATATGAAAGCAATATGCTCTCTCAAAAATTAATAATCAGGACCAAGGAAATGGTTCCACAATTAAAGTTGTTGCCACACAAGTCAGAACAAGAGTTCAGATCACCAGAACCCACACAAAATGCCAGCTAGATGTGACAGCCTACCTGCAAATCACACGTTGGAAGACAGAAACCAGGAATCCCCTGAGCAAGCTGACTAGGTTGGCCAGCCTCACCAGTGAACTTCAGTTTTGATTAGAAACTTAGTCTCAAAAGGATAAGGTAAATTGCAATTGAGGACGATTCCCAATATCAATCTTGGCCATCCACATGCATATATATACAGATGCATGCCTCTTCACTAATGTAAACATGCATGAACATACACACATACACGCACATGAAAATGGAAAAAGAAAATAGATCTACTGTATGACTGTACTGGTTACTCTTCTCTGTTGCTGTGAGACAACACTTAAAGTCAAGCAACTTAAGGAAGAAAGGGAGATTTATTCTGGTTATTTCCAGAAGAAAGATACAGTCCTTTATGGTGTAAATGGCATGATGGCTAGCAGAAGTTGGAGGTGATCAAGGATGTTCGAGAGCAGACTCACTCAAGCAGGGCAGGGCTAACCAACCTCAAGGCCCACCCCCTGTGACTGCCTCTTCTAGCAAGGCTTCACCTCCTAAAGGCGCCTTGAGCTTCCCAAATACTGGCAGCAGCTAAGGGTTCAAAGACATGCGCCTGTGAGGGACAATTCACATTTCAAACCACGACAATGACTTAGCTTTGCTACTCCTGGGCATATACCCAAAGGACCCTGTCGTACAACAGAAATACCTGAATATCTATGTCTTTTTCCGCTTATTCACAATAGCCAAAATATGAAACCCAGATGTCCACTAACAGATAAAAGGATAATAAAAATGTGAGACATATACATATACATGAATTTTATTCAGCTGTAAAAAAAAGAAGTGATATTTTTAGGAAAACTGATGTATCTGGAAAGAATTCTATGAATTGAGGTAATTCAGATCTGGATAGACCAAAAAAAAAAATCATGTATTTTCTCTCATATGCTGATCCTAACTTATAATGCTTAAATATTTACATGTAACTGGGGCAAGTGTGGGTTAGGGTGTGAGAGTAGAGATGGGAAGAGGAAAGTACTGAGGAAGGGGGAGGGCATAGAACATATGCAATAGGAAAACAAAAAGAAAGTTAGGGATCATGAGTGGAAGGGCACAGGGAGGGGGAGAAGGGTGAAAAAGAAAGGGAAGAGAATCCATGAAAACAAATTTTGTCTAGAAATTCCACAATGAAACCCAATATTTTGTATTTTATTTAAAACATTTTGAACAAATCTATTTTGGGCAAAAAGGAAGAAAGAATCAGTTAGTAACTGATTCTTCTTGGAACATTCTGGCACCTTTCAGTTTAAGGGCTCATAGAGCATGTCCAAAAGCCTGGCTTGCTGCAATGCAATTCCACTCGCACACCTTTGTTCTGGTCTCAGACTCTTCCCAAAGTGGTATAGAGGATGAGCCATTATCCCTAGATTCTTACCTGACTCTCACAGGATTGGCGGAAGGAGAAAAATTCTTGAATCCCAGCAGTCCTAGCCAAAAAAAAATCCAGGGAACTTTCTGAGACTAACAGGGGTTATGTCCCCAACTCATCCCCCACCCAAGAAAAAAAAAATTGGAACCAATCATTGTGGCTAGAAAACAATACACTGATGGCCAGGTCTGGCTCACTTGCTTAGTTCTTGAGCTGGCTGTGGGACTGGTCCCTCCTTCCAAATACCTGTTGAAACAAAATGTGCGGGGAGGGCTCTTAAGAGGAGAAACAACCCAAAGTTATACAAATAAGGAGGAAGGGATGATGTGCTATCTTGGTGCCCTGAGAGCAAAAGCTCTATCTGCCTGTTCTATGAATCTCCATCTCTTGACAGATAACAGTGTATATCTTAACAGAGCTACAGTCTCAAAAATGCCTTGATAGGTAATTTTGGTTCCATTTACTCATTTATTGTGGGGGGGGGAGTATATGTGAAGGATAGGGCATGTATAAGGAGGTCAGAGAACAACTTGCAGGAATCAGTTCTCTCTCCTCCACCATGTGGTCCTGAAGATCAAACTTAGGTTATCAGTCATGGTGTAAAATTCCTTTACCTGCTAAGGCATCTCGCTGATCCCTAAGTAAGTTATTTTATCATTGTGTGAACATCACAGAGCATGCTGACTCAAACCTACATGGTATAAGACAATCACTCAGCTTGGCCTCTCGACATTGTTGAGAGATGTGGGTAAACAGGAGACACAAAGGCCACTGCCAGGACAACACACCATAGCATTTCTTTTTCATCATTGGAAGCAGTCCACTCTAAAATAATCACAAAACATGTAGTCTAGTAAATGCAGAAACAGGTGACATGATTGCTTCTTAACAAATACTAGCTTTTCTGCCCAGGACCCAGACCAGAGTGGACTCCCTGCTCCTTAGGAGATTACCTTCAATACCAAGTAGAATGGAGCTAATAAGGGCAGTGCAAGAAAAGCAAAACTGAAAACAACAACAAACCATAATTCATAACACCAAAGACTCTACATTAATCACCTGGAACCAGACCAAACAAATCTCTCCCCATCCTAAAGCTCAGGGAACTTGAGGAAGAGAGGGCGGCAAGATTGTAAGAGCCTAAAGATGGAGAGAAACAACGATATGCAAAATACTCCACACAGGTTAAGGCTGCAGTAGCCATAATCAGACTTTGCAAGATCTGCACAATGACTGACATGTCAACGACCCCCCACCAAAGTCTAGCATGGATCACACTGTGATCCTTAGAGCCAAGGGATTAACAGTCACAATAGAGTTCCCATACTAATGGGGACCCCAAGAAAGGGTTCCGGGGTATGCTATAATCCTTATATCTCACTAGGGTGGAGGACTCAGAGGGAGGTTTGGCATTCACACAAAAGGATGCTCCAGGGGATGGGAGGGGGAAAGGGGAGGTACTGGGAGAAGAGGAGGGAGGCGGTGTAAGGAAGGGGAAAAGGAGGAGAGTACCAGGAGGAACTGGAGAGGGGTGGAGGGAGGGAGAGGACAGGAGTACCTATTGAGCTTGTATGACTGGGAAAAAAATAAAATGTGGGAGAAAAAAAAATACTAGTTTCTATGCATACTTACATGTGCTATTCTTTTCTACAGTGTGGTAGAGGTTGTTTCCACCAACATCACCACAAACTCATGGACTATCACTACAATGTTACACTAGGGGACAGGAATTTTCAGCTACATTATAACTGTATGGTATCACTACTGTTTGCATGACCTAGTATCAGTTGGTGTGGCAGTTACATACAGGTTTCAACTTGACAAGTGAAGACTGAGCCATGGGCACATTCATGAAGAATTAAGTTAAGACAAGCCCTAAGCAAGCCTACAAGAGAGTATCTAATTGATATGGGAAGACCTAGCCATTGATGGCAAAACTTGGGCAGACGGAGCTGGTTCCATAGTGCGGCATACTTCAGCATACACAAACAGACTTGCAGTCTGGTAAGTGAATATTGCCCCTCTCTCAGCAATACCTATGAATATGAGGTTGCCAGTTCTCTTGGCCCCTGGTGTTGGTATGAATGCTCCTTCCAATGTGGAACCGTAGTAGAGAATCCTAAGGAAGAATAAAATCCCCTTCTTCCCATAAGCTGTTTGGTCATGAATGCATGGGCAACATGAAGGTTAATTGCAACATTTGGCATATATAATGATCTTACCAAAAATGTAGAAAGCAACTCAGTTTAATGAGTTAATCATCTGAATAAATCTATGTGGTCAGGGTTATTATTGACAGCACCCATTGACACTCTGTGCTCTAATTAATGTATGATGTCCTCAGATAATAGATGAAGCACTCCTCAATAATGTGCAGTGTCTACCATAGAGAACAGAGACCTCTGGGATAAATCCAATGACCATTGGTACAGCACCTCCATCCTTTTAATTAGGTGTCCCAGGAGATCAGACTTAGGATGCTACAGGAAGATAAAACCCACAGGAGGGAAGCAAAAAGATCACCCTCGTTAGCACAGCCTCTAACAAGAAGAAGGGCCCATCCTGGGGTTCTGATGCATGTCAGAGAGCAGGTTCCTGTCAAGAGCCTGAAATGGCTGTTGGAGAGAAAAACTGCAGAGCCTCCAAGTGGGGCCAGAGTGCTTGGACTGATAAACAAGGCAGAGGGAGAAAAGGGCATCTGGGGTAGATTCCAGCTCTGCCTTACTCTGCAGCCCCCCACTCTGAGGGATACTGAGGGACTTTCTTTCAAGGTGACTCTGCAATGTGCATGCGGTAGTTATTGCTTATTTATTTCCCATTTGTATTAATGTGCCTTCATCATGTGCAGCTTCCAACCATTGCAAACAGAGGTCACCTAACAAGGCACGGGGCAAATGAAGGTGCTTCCTGAAATGTACTTCTCTTATTTCCTTTAAGATCTACCATCTCTCTCTCTCTCTCTGTCTCTCTGTCTCTCTCTCTCTCTCTCTCTCTCTGTCTCTCTCTCTATCTCTCTGTCTCTCTGTCTCTCTCTCTCTCTGTCTCTCTCTCTTTCACACACACACACACACACACACACACACACACACACACACACACACACACACAGAGTCCAGCCCACAATCCAGAAAATGTCACCATAGACTGTATAACTGCTCTTTCACACTGGCCAGAAAGCTGACCAGATGTCCAAGCGGAGAAAGCTGTGGGTCACACAGGAAGAGCAGCAGACTCGGCTGAAGTTCAAGTTCTGTGCTTAAGTCAAGTGCTGGGAACCTGAACACATTGGCCCGCCTACCCCTGTCTTTTCCCCGGGTGTGTTAAAAATGAAAACAGAAGCATGACAGGTTGTGTGGTTGCTGATGACTCTGCCCTAGAACCAACAACAACAACAAAACCATAGGCAACAAAGTCCCTGATTAACAGGGACGAATCTCCTGGAGGTAGAGCTCTAAGGGTACAATTCCAACTTCGTGAAAGGTGAAGGATGTTGAGGTCATATAAGTTTGAAGAGCATTTGGAAAGTCAAGCTCGGGAATAGAGCCAAAACAGATCCAGAAAGCTTTCCACAGACCACAAGCCCTAGAGGGTACATATGAGACTCCCAGTAGTTATATGACCAAGTAGGAGCTCTGTCTTTCTCTGCTGCAAACCCCTTTCGTGTTCCCCCTATCCTGAACCTTAGTTTTCCATGAGCACATCTTCATGTGTGGCGGGTGTCCCACAGCAATGCCATCATGCCAGGACCTGCCACTGATATGCTTTGGGCCTTTAACCACAGCCAAGTCTGCTGGGGCCTTGCCTCTAACAAGGAGGAACCTGTGATTTATCTCAAACTGGGTCACACATAGTTGGCTGGCTCTGATGTTTCCATAGGTCTGGGCCTAACGAGGAAGAAGCAATGCCTGGGAGGGAATGGTGGGGTTCTCTGGGAGGAACCAGATGCCAGGCATCCAAAGAAGGATCACTGAGAGAACAGAGACAAATGTCTGGTAGCTTTCACCTCAGGCCTGGAATCCCACATGGGCACCCACAGATGGGGCCGAGGTCACAGTGGTTGGCTCAGCCTCCTAAAGGTTCTCATTCCAGCTGCTTCTTCACTGTCCTCTGCAATCTGACATGAAGATCAAGAGCTGGTCAGTAACATTTACCACCACCACCACCACCAAGAACTGGAGTGGAAATCTACTGTGAATTTAATGAACTTAGCCTGCATACCTTTCAGACCCTAGGGTGGCAGGGAATGGCCTACCAAAATGTATTTATGAACGATAGATAAAGATAGTGATCTCAGGGTTAGGGACAACCTTTGGGGAATTTGCAGAAGGGGCCCCAGATGTATACATTCAGGCAGTCATTGCTGCATTCCACCCAAGCTGGCTAGTTCTTTCCTGTCCCCTGTCCCAACCTGTCCCACCCTGCCACAGAATTCCCAGTCCCCTGCTATCACATTTTTACTGTCCTACACACCTCTGTTTAAATGCAGAAACGTCCCTGAGACTTGATTCAGGGCCAGCATCTCGGACCGAGGCAAGCAGGCTCTTCCCTCCTCCCTCTCTCTGCGCTCCTGGTCTCAGAAGCTTCCTGTGGCTTCTGCAGGTGAAGCAGAACAGAGATTAGAAATTATCTAAATCACAACAATTCCCTGGCGGCTTTTGTGTGATTGCAAGCTCTAGTGAACCAAACCGTCCAGCTGGGTAATTGAAGGAAACATATTTATTGAAATTCACATGCTTACAGTTACGCTTAGCTCCTGGATATCAGCAAAGCTGACCTGAAAGAGAATAAAAAGCCCCTTGTAGCATTCCATGTAATCATTCTGTGCAGACCCTTGGGCGCTGAACTCTCTGGTGACAAGTGAGGGCTTTGATTTTTTTTCCACCTCTCAATTGTTGCTGGCTGCCAGCAGGGCTGCCAGGACTTTGGGCAGGATATGAAGTGGGACCTACCAGCCTGACATTTCACCCTCATCAAAAGCTTTGCCCAAAAGGTATCAGCCACATGCCTTACTATCCATCTTTCATTTTATGTTCAGAAAGAGAGGGACTTTGATCAGCTGCTGAATTGGCTTTGAGTGACAATCCTGGTACGTAGCAGGTGGGGTCCTACACAGTGCAGCCTTTACTACAGAAGAGCCTACCTGGGCAAGGTCACCCTGGGCCCAGCATTGCTTCACATGACAGCTGGAAATGGTATGAGGTACAGCAAAGAACAGTGTGTATTATATTCATGGGGGAAGGGGGCTAGCGCTGATGTTTCTGCCCAGCCAGAAAGGGAATCACAAGTCCATAGCGTTCAAAATGTCCACTATCATCAGAGCCCATCTCCTCCCTCCTTAAGCTCCTGTGACCTAAACAAGGGTTGACTATTTGTTTAGGTGTGTGTGTGGGTATGTGTGTGTGTGTGTATACAAGAGGGCACTTGAATGTGTACCTGTGGAAGCCAAAAGATGACACTGGAAATCATCCTGGATTGTTCTACCTCCTTTTTGCTTTGCTCTGGGGTTTCCCAGTATCCACCTTCCAGGACTAGTATTTTTACGTGAGATCTAGGGATCTGAATTCAGGTCCTTTTGCTTAAGAAGCAAAGGCTTTAACCCCTGAGCCATCAACCCAGCCCTCAACCAGGGTTTTAAAAGGTTTCCATTCATAGGCCTCTCTATAATGAGCAGGGGAATTCCTGCAGCTGGAGTTTGGGAAATCACACTGTGTTCGTGGATAAGGATGCCACATTGTCGTTCAGCCAGGACTCTGCAGGGAGTCCTAGCAACATCTTGACAGGTACTTGCTGCGTCAGAGTTCAGCTGTCAGCAATGCTGCTGATAATGAGATATCTTTCTGCTAACCAGGCCTGGTCTCTGCCACCCCTAAGATAACAGGCGGATAGGCAAAAACCAGGATGAATAGAGACTCTTTGAGGCTTTGCTGGCTCCGTGACCAACAACCTATAAGTAGGTAATGGGGCACCCTAAATCTAATCACCAGAAATAATTTTTGACAAAGGTTTATGCTAGATCTGTGCCCCAGATAAGAAGAATTTTCCTTGGAATTGGCCTCCAATATTCTCATTTCTTGTGTCATTTTTGTTCTTTTGTGTATGTGAAGGTGGTGTATGTGTGGGTGGCTCATGGTGTAGTGCCAGAAGAGGGCATCAGTTATCCTCTTCTGTCGCTCTCGTTCTCTCTACTTTATTCCCCTGAGACAGGGCATCTCACTGGACCCGGAGATAGGCTGTTAGATAGCAAGCTGGAGAGATCCTTCTGTCTCTGCCTCCAACAGATACGTGTACGGACACACCTGGATTTGTGTGTGTATGTGTGTGTGTGTGTTTTGCACATGGGTGATTCTACACGTGTATGCAGGCATAGTGCAAGAATGCACTTCAGTGAGTGTGCCTGTAGAGGCCCAAGGACGACACTAAGAATCTTCCAGGTTTACAATCCAGAACTTCAGAGACTCTATATCAACCATCTAGAACTAGGCCAGACTAATCTCTCCCCATCCTGAAGCTCAGGGACATTTGCGGAAGAGGGGGTGGTAAGAGTGTAAGAGCAAAAGGATGGGAGGAGCAATGATTTGCAAGATACTCCACACAAGTTAGGGCCAAAGCAATCATAATTGGACATTGTATGCCCGGCGCAATGTCCAACACACTATTGACCTCACAAAGTCTAGCATCTGCTAAAGGCACCAAGATCCTTGGAGGCAAGGGGTTGACAGCCACAGTAGTGTTCCTATGCTTAATGGGAACACAGGAAGGGGTTCAGGGAAATGCCACTGGGTCCTTGTACGTCATCAGAGAGTAGGGCCCAGAGGAGAGTCAGGCATTACAAGAAAGGACTCTGGGAATCGGGGCGGGAGGCACGGGGGGATGGGGCAGGAGGGGTAAAGGGAGGGGGAGCAGGGGGTTCGGGGGGGGAGGGAGGGAGGGAACTGGTGTACCTATTAAGTTTGTATGAGCTGAAATAATAATAAAAAATGTATTAAAAAAAAAAGAATCTTCCGGATTTGCTTTTCCACATTATTGCTTTGCTCTAGGGTTTCCCAGACTCTGCCTTTCAGGGCTGGAATTTCAGGTCACAGCCTTATCTGACTGGCATGTTTATGTGTGATCTGGGGATCAGAACTGAGATCCTTTTGCTTGCATGATAAAGGCTTTAAGCACTGAGTCATCTCCCCAGCCCCATACTTGGCTTTTTTTAAGTGAGTGCTGGCCCTCGTGCTTGTGCATGAAAGTTTCCAACCATAATCTCTAGAAATGTTAAGTGGAGTTTAACTTCTATTTGCTAGTTTGCTAGTTTGTTTTGTGGTTTACTGTCTTTTGCTTGTTTGCTTTTGAGACAAGGTCTCATAGAGCCCAGTATGACATCAAACTTCATAGCTGAGGATGATCTTGAACTCCTCATCCTCCTACCTCTCACTTCCAAATACTAGAGTCACAGATATGTGCCCCAGTAGATCTTGGACTGTTTCCTGGATCTCTGCATAGTCCCAAGAAGAAGTTGCAAAAGACAGGAGGAATGTCAAAATGACACCAAACCAACTTATTGGGGACCCTGAAAATAAATGCTGTGGCATCAGAAGGAGTTAATGCTAGGATTTCCCCCACTCCAGAGGTCATAGATACACAGGAAATGCAAAATTGTCTAGAGAGCAAGAGGGGAAAATAAAAAGACAGAAGCAACAGCTCTGGAAGATGGCCTTTTGAGCCCAACTCCTTCAGGGACACCCAGAAAAGCTTATCCAGTTTGAAACGGGGAGTCCACAGCCTGTGACGAAGGCATGAAAAGCTCTAGTAGATTACTATCTGAGAAGACCCCTGAACCTTGCTTATCAGTTCTCTGCACTAAAGTGTAGACATTCCGGCCTAAATTTCCTAACACAGATCGGCTTTGTGAAGTACAATAGACTGCGTACATCACAGTTAAGGGGATTAGAAGAGCAGGCTGACTTTAAGGGCTTCAGCACATCCGTTGTTGAAATGAAGATGGATGCAACCAATTACCAGTCGGTTTCAGAGAGGATCCAAAGTGGTCCTCCAGGGCCTCTCTGCAGGAATACTCTGTCAGCAATTAGTGGTAGTATGTGCTTCTGAAATCCCATGTAAGAAGGTAAAGGCTTTTTTAAAAGTAACTCCAGTGGGTCTGCCCTCCCTCTGAAAAGAGAATTTATTCTGCTTTGAACAAGTGGCATCTATAATGTAAACCTTGATTTACAAAATAAATTATAAACAATCAAGAAATTGGCTGGAAGAGTCCTATAAGCAGAATGTTTGCTTGCTGAATCTAAAATTGATCTTTTTTTCAAGAAATAGGCTTAAACACAATTCTTGGGAAGATTTCATTTCTGTAAGTGACCCACATCTATGCGGCATGTTTATGTTGGCAAGTTGGGGACATTCTAGACATCTCCTCACAGAATCAGCTCCAGGTGAAGACAAAGACCATAGCGTTACATGGACCGCATTGCTGCTGGTGGGTATGGCAATAAAAGCTCTTCTGTTGAATGGAATCTCTTCCACTGCCTGGAGTGCTTGCCCGTCAGAGTCTTGATCCATTTGCAAATCTATCAAGATGATGCCAGTCATGCACAAACTATCTTGACATATACTCCCACACATAAGCATGTGCATGAGGCATGTGAAGTAAGTACCAGTCTTCAGGGATTGATAGAGGAACTTCATTGATATCCGCGAATATTATCTATTTCCACTTTCTCATATGCCTCTGTTTCCTCTCTAGAAGTCACCTTTGTATCCCATGACTCATCACGATGTCATGTAATTTGAGTGTCCTGAACTCTCCTGAAAACATATTGGACTAGCCTAGTTCTCTCTCCTTTCACTGAATTTAGCTGAAAGTGCTGGTAATTCCACATCTTCCCTGTGTAATATTGACCGGGGTATCCTTGCTACATCATGGTAGGCTTCCTTCTGTTCCCAACTCAGTAGTGGGAGACCAGCATTCCAGCTTGGTCCTCTACTGTAGTTTTTTAACAGCTTTACAATATTTTGATTCTTGCCAAAATGATCTGAATTCATTTTCTGTTGCTTATATGTCAATTTAGCATAGAACTTTAGTCTGGAATTTGAGACCCTCCACTGGGTTTAAAAAAACAGTTTAGCAAAGAAGCAAACTAAGCTACACCTCTGAAGAAAAGGTCAAGCCTTCCCTGATAGGCTGCCCTTCTTAAAAGCTCTACAACTTACCAAGCTCCACCTAGAGACCAAATGTTTAAACATAAGAGTTAGAGGGACTATTCCACACTCATACTACAAAAGTGTATAGAGAAAGTTAGTGAAAACATATATTGAAATAACATGTTTACATTAAGAGGAATTATTGGGAAGTGATCAGTAATGGTCAATGTTTTCTTTAGCATCATATTTACAAATATGACTTGAACCACAAAAATGTATTTGAAGACTATGATCCTCCCATTCCGTCCCCACATCTGTTAACACTGCCAATCTATTTTCATCATTCAACTTAAATCCATAGTATTAGTCTCTGACACCTCCTTCCCTGTTCTTGCTCATCTAATCAATGTGTTTTCAAGCACTATCAAATCCTTCTTGAGATTGATGTTTGGATCAATGTCCTGGAAATTGCCATTAATAGGCAGATGCTACCTGGAAGACGTATCAGATTGGATGTGCAAGCATGCAAGTCAATAACAGTAGCTGAGTTTGAATTAGTGTGAGCCCTCTGCCCCGATGGACACAGTAGAGGCATTCAAGAAGTTAGCAGGTGGGAGAGGGGAAGAGCAGTGGTCCACAGGAAACTGATGAGGTGAGAGAGAGGGCAGCAGAAAGTGGAAGAATGGGGGATTAGGGCAAAATGGCCTGCATGTGGAGTTCAGAAGTTAGTTCTCTCCTGCCCTATGTGGGCTCCAGAGATTGAACTCAGGTCTCCAAGTTTGCCCACAGGTGCCTCAGCCACTGAGCCATCTTAGATCCTCTGGAGGGTTTGTATTCTCAGGATAAAGCAAATGAGGGTTTTGAGGTTAGGTCTTCAGACCTATCAGACAATATGTACCTCATCTTTTTTGAATGTGTATGTGAGGAGGGACGCATGCAAATGTTTGTGCATTGTTACATATGTGTGCAGATGCACAAATACATCTGTACACATGCCTGAGGAAGCCCAAGGTTGGCATGTTCTCTACCTCTTTCACTTAGGCAGGGATCCCTGTCAAACCAGATCTAGCCAACTGTGGCTAGTCTGGCTAGCCCACTGGCTCTGGGAATCCCCTATCTCCACCTTCCAACACTGGGATTACAGGTGGGCTTCTACATCCACCTGCATTTTCTAGAGTTCTGGTATCCTAACTTCTGGCCTCATACTTATGGCAAGGGCTTTAACCACTGAACCTTCTGCCGGTGTGTAAATCCTACAAAGAAGAGTCAGTCCTAACACAGTGGGACTCCAGAAATATTGGTTGCATGGATGAAACTGTGAGTCTTCTCTTCCCTTGTCAGTGCCCAAATGCCAAGGTTTCAGCTGCTTCACACTGATCCCAACTGAAGAGGACTGCCTGCCTCCATCCTACTTTATCATGATACTTCCAAAAGTCACAGGACTTCCTACAGAATTTTATAGTGTTCCCAGAAGTACCAATACAGACAGACAGACAGACAGACAGACAGACAGACAGACAGACAGACGGACGGACGGACGGACAGACATAAACACATACAATAAGAATCCCTCCCACCTTTCATTGGATTCTGATCTCAAACAACAAACTGTTTCTGGACCAGAGGCTCTAGCTATGAAGCAAGGATCACCTAGACTCCCCCAGCAAAACAATGCATCTGATCATTCCGGTTTCTGAACCTGCATGGGGAGACCCAGAGGCCATAGCCATTCTGCCTTCAATACTTTTCTTTCCCAAGAGAAGTCCTCCTTGCTTCCATTCAGTACTCAATGCACACAGGGTAACTAAGCACATGCAGAAAAAAAAAAGTCTGGCTTTCAAGGTGTAGAACCTTAATCCCTTTCCTACTGAGGGCTCTTTGAGTTACCCACTTGCATTTTTCATGAGATGCAAGTGGACAGCTTTGAAGCGTTCCTGTGAAAACAGAGCGGAAAAGCCTTGTTTTATCCTACGTGAGGAAAACATGAATCAGAGAGTAAATGGCTCATTTCCTTTTCGGAAATGATAACGGGCCCAAGTCTTCCCTTTGATCTCAAAAAGGCAGCACCCACTCCCAAGGGCAGAGCAAGAGCCCCAGGCCCTCCCAGATCAAGAGCCTACCCCACCCCAAGTTTACATCAAGGTTGGTCTGGGGGTGGATCTTGAAAGGAAAAAGGATCTTCCCTGGGCACAGCTGGGCACTAGGTAAGCCTTCACACCAGTGCTTACAGGTCCTCTGTTACTGGGTTGCAAGAGTGGCATCTAATGAAGAGCTCACATCTGTTCTCCTTGAGATAATGACCACCACTCCCCAGAGCTGCAATGTCACCGCCCGTCTCTCACCCCTCAGGAGAATCTGAAAGAGGGCCAGTCTGAAACTGCCAAGTAAGAGCTTTTCCTTTTTTTCAACTTTCTGTTAGCATTTAACATTTCCATACATTCATAGGAGTCAAATAACCATGATATATATACTCTAGCAGGTAGTCCTTAAGTAGGTAATAACATAAAAGATTTTTGATGTGTGTTGGTATCTCTGATGCTGACAATAACTATCACTGCTATTTCAAGAATCTCAGTCTTCAATATGTAAGAACAAGTAAACAAAGTCTCTTTTCTCAATTGTTCAGGAATAGATGCCTAATTTCTGGCTCTGAGTCTGCAATTTTCCCAGCAGCTTGTAAAATAATATGATCCATTCTGAGCGTTGACATTCTAAGGTGACATCCTTTGGCTATGGCGCTAGGGATCATACCCAGGACCCCCATACATGCAAGGCAAGCACACTTTCACTAAGCTCCATTCCCAGATCCCAATTTGCTTTTTTAAAGTACACGTAAGATCCTCAACTCTTTCAAGTTTAATTTTTAAATTATACTATGCTGTTCCTCTCTTCACTCATCTTCCTTTTTCTCATCCAACTCCAGCTTCCCAGGGCACTGAGTGGCCTTGTTAGTACACCTAGAGGCATGGGAGAGAGGATACCATTGTGTTTAGCTCAGCTTTGGTGGAGATGTCATACCTTGGTCTTCCATAAGCTGGCCCCCTGCTGGCATGTGACCTGTGTCCTCTGTGTGTTCTCAGTTCTGGCCAGGACTCTAACTCTGAGCCATGAAAACCAGCCAGTTCTCAGGCAGGAGGGTGGTGGGGGGGAGACTCTTCTTATGGTCTTCCTCACACCAGACCTTCTTCTTACCCTCACCCAGTGGATTCTGGATACTTTTGATTCACTGCAACTGACTCTGACTATATCCACCATCATGCAGTCAATAGGGACTGAATTGTTCTGAGGCCATTCAGTAACAATGTCTGACAGACTCTATCCTCACATACCCTTCATGTTCTTTGATTCAAAGCCGGGGAAAATTCTTGTACTACGGACCACTTTCAACAAGCATGAAAGTTTAAAAGGGGCCTAGGTTTAAACTGCCTACATGTACCACATTGCCCAGGTTTCTGGTTTCAAATCCAAGCAGCAAATTGCCAGCATCCTTGATTCACAATTACTCTCTTTTTGTATTAACTTTATTTTTAAATTATATTGACAATGAGTTTATGTGTTTTGTTGCCCATTATCTACCCCCACTCCATATCACTTCCCAACCCTCCCATTCTCCCCTTCAGACTGTTTTCCTCCCTCTCCCACATCTCTCCATGTGTGGGAACCATATTCTTCAATGTTATACACTATCCTGAAGGGCAGAGAATGAACATTCTTCACTTACTGTAAATAACAAAGTTTAAACTTCAGCACTCTTCCCTGGACAAGTCTCTCTTATGCTCCCAGAGGAAGTGAGAATTTTTCATAAGGTTTTAAAATGAAGTATTTCCATCCCATGGCTAAGGATTAGATTTCCTTCTAATCTGACTTCCCCTCCATCATACTTCTTCTCATATCTTATGACACAGGGATGACCAGGAACGTTGGGGGAATAGAGTTAAAATTAAGTTGGCAAAACAATTTGTGCTTATGGAATATATCTGGGATGTGCATGTGCATAATGAAGACATTGCTGATTGTCTTAACATGGGAATGATGTCCAAGAAGGTTCAGAGCATCCACTGTGTCCATCAGTCTATGTACTGACTTTGTGAAACAAAATGCAGGGACAGAAATGTATCATCCTATGAATGTGCCCTAGTAATTTCAGCAGAAGAATGTGAATGTACGAGTAGAAAGAAAGCAAGGTCTGAGATACTTAAAGCAAAATACTACATTCTTCCCATCCAACTAGATACAGCAACTTTAGAGGGAAAAGTCTGTTTTATTTCCAAACAAAACATACAATATGATCTGTATAAAGAAAAATATATGGTGAGGCATACATTTTCCTGTTCAAGTTGTCTTCCTATTCCAGGTTCCTGGGTCGGAGTTGACTTCTTGCTTCCTATTGTGTCTTTTTCTCATCTGCCTTTTCCATCACTTTTATCCTGACCTTCCTTCTTTCCATCCTCGTCTTCCCTGCCACCTCTCTTCTGATATGGGTTTGTGAACCTTGGCACTATTGATTTTTGGGTCAGATAATTCGTCACAATGGGGATCATGAGAAGATAGTTGCCAGAATCACTGGCTTCTGTTTAGTTGCTCCCACCACACCCTTCCCTAGCTGTCAAAACCAAAACCTTAGAGCCACAACCTGGACCACTGGAGTAAAAAGCAACTCCACCCAAACACATCCAGTTTCTAATCTTCCTGAGCTTGGAATGTGCGGCCCAGTCTTTGACTACCAGTGGTGGTGTTGCCAGGGGTTTTAGACTCAAAGTCTGAGCTCCAGCAACCCCCAAATGCTGGGCTCCCACTCAGCCATCCCCAATAAGCCAATTTAAGATTCATGTTATGGTGAAAGCAGTTTAGTCAATATGGTCATGTTAGGAAGAAGTACTAATAAAAAGATTCCAGTGATCCTTTAGAGGGGAATGCTAGGAATGAAAAATAAAAGAAGAGTTTTTAGCTAATTGCGAGCCAGCTAAGTTGACCAGAGAAGAGGAGAGACAGAACTCTGGAAAAAAAATAACAAAGCCTATCTTGATTTGCCTTAACTGGCACCCACAAACATTCCCTGAGGAACATATGCAAGGCACTATGGCTCAGTCAGATATGGTTGCATCTTATTGCACCTAATTGCAATAGACAGAAAAAAACAATTAAAAAAAAACTGGTTCTAAGCAAGCTTCCATCTATACCAGAAAAGAGACCATCCCGGATAAGGAGTTAGATAACCAAGGAAAACTTCAGCAACATCTTGGTAGCTGTATCTCCTCGCTGGTCTGAATGTCCCTGCATGGCTAAACATCCTTGAAGCAGTAGTTCAGTTGTTCCAACTTGATCAGAACTGGGGCACCCAAACATTTGCTCACATATATATTAGTGTGTTGATGAAGGATCCTCAAAAGATCCAGCATTATTATAATATCATTTATGGCATGCTTTTGATGTCACTCCCCTTTTGTGGAGAGCATGGAGGATGTGCCCTCAAGGATCCACTGTGATTTGGAACAGAAAAGGGGTTATCTTACCCCATGACTACGCTACTCACCTCACACATCCTCATTCAAAAAATCATTTTAAAAGTTCTTTAAAAGCCATAATGCAGCACCCTCTTGGAGCAGCCCACCCAACTCTCTCTCTCTCTCTCTCTCTCTCTCTCTCTCTCTCTCTCTCTTTCTCTCTCTCTCTCTGTCTGGCTCTCATCTGCTCAGCTTAGTTAAATCAACTACTCTAAATGTCTGTCTCTTGATAGAATTCATTCCTTCACAAAAACAAGAACCAAGGAACCACGCAACAGCCGCCATAATACACATTCTTCTGTCACTGAGCTCTGCTTCTGTTGCTTTAGTCTGACATCTGTTCAAGAACCAAGACCGTACTGGTTTAACAGCTAATCCTTTATAATATAAATGTTAACACCTTTGCTTTACTTTCTGATGACTTCTGTGCAACAATTACAGATTCACAGCAAAACTGAAAGGGAAGTACAACATACTGCACAGACCCCCTCCCCCAGAGCCTCGTCCAGACATCAGAAACCTCCCACACGATTCCTTACAACTGACGAACCTGTACTGATACAGGCTGCGTGAAGTGATTTTTCTTGGCCATCTGCCAGCATGAAACACAGGCAGCATCATGGCCAACAGAATACCTTGGCCTGACCACCATGGACGCAAAATAGGTAGATAGATACAATGTCAACATTCCCCTAGGAAAGAGAGAAGGGGGTGGCAGACCTTTGCCGATATGCCACTCACTACTCTGTCTTGCACTCCCCTTAGTTCTACATGGTCTTGGGGGGTTAAAAGTTGACTAATGATGAAGACTCTGGTAATGAAGCCATCAGGTCACCACTCATTAGATGGGTATTTTCAGTAATGCAGCTGCCTTTGAGCCCAAATAAACATACACACACACGTGTGTGTGAATCCAAACACAAAATGCACACTCATATATGTACACATGTAGAAATGCAAAACAAGCACTCATAAACACACGTCTACACAAAAAAATGTATATACATGAAAAGTCATGAACATGGAGTTCTTGCACACAAACCACTACAAACATACACATGAACATGCACACAGAGATGCACACAAAGACAAACACATGCCAGCAGACAATTATATGCATGTGTATCTGTATACATATACACGGAGAGACATTCAGGCATGAACAGACATGAACACTAATTATACACACATATATAAGAGCACATACTCAAGCATACATAAACATGCACATTCTCACACATGCACAAAAAATTTATTTACAAATATTCACATATCATACAAATGTTTAAATGAACACCTAAATCATAAGCTAGCTGACACTTTCTATTTACATATACAGTGACACACACATACACACATTTATACATATATACCCACATGAACAGGTGCACATGAAACACAAATACACATTCAAATACATGTGGACTTGTACCTACTCACATGCATACAAACACATATATATATACAATCATACTTGACACACACAAAAAATATGCAAAAACAACACACATTTATTCCAATATATACATGAAGCCATTCACACACATATGCATAAAGAGACATATATACATACAATCATGTGTAGATTCACCCACATGTGCCTACACATATATGGCAACACTAAATCACTTGCATATACACATTATCATTTAGGCAAGTACCCACATGTACACAGCACACATGCGAACACCTGCTCATATGTAAGCAAAGGCACATACACATATATTCACATACAGGAACATAGTAACATGCAAATTCATAAATATATATTCAACATGGATACAGGCATATGCATGAATACAAATGCACATAAACACTGGAATACAAACACACATGTATACAGTATATCGTGTATACATGCATATATATGCGTAAACTGCCTGAAAATGGATGCACACCCAAATATACGCATGAACATATACAAACATTGTATAAAAACATGCATGTATACACTCTTCACACACAGATGCATAGACCACTGCACATATTTATACACCCACATGTAGAAACTCATATGCATAAGCACACACAAATGTACAGATACAGACACACATTCTTGGGCAATTACACACAAAGGACCTGCAGAGATACATGACATGGGCACACACAAATGCCTACCGAAACATGAACACAGACATGCACAACTCATCTAAAGAAGCACACACAAAAATGTATGAACTCACTTTCACACATGAGAGCATGAATGCTTATGTGTATATATACGTGTACTTATACATATACATGTACATTCATGCATGTGTATGCACACATATATACATTTATGCACACTTGCATATGCATATACCCAGGGAAAGATTAACGCACACATGCTTACAAACACAGACATACATAGATATATGCATGTATGTTCAAAGACATGTATATATGCATGCACCCTACATGTACAAATGTACGTAGTCATTGTAGCACACATACTAGCATAATCACATGAATGCAAAAACACAAATAATTCATATGTGTGCATATTCATAGGTATGCATGCTCAGTCAATAAGCAAGCAATAAGATCAGAGCTCGGCTCTCCAGAACCCATGTGAAAACCAGGCAAGCATGGCAGCTACCTGTTGCAGTTACTCTACATTGTTGCTGATAAAATCATGACAAAACAGCTTAAGGGAACAAGAGTTTGTTTTCTCTTATGATAGTTTGGTTACAGTTGCTTATCCAGCTTTCCAGGAGAGTCCACTGCAACTCTAAGAGTCAAGGGAACTGGACCAGCATGTCTAGCTGTCATGGTTTGAAATGTGTCCCCCACAGTCTCATGTGTTTGGCAAGGTCATGGCACTTTGAGAGGTGGAGCCTCACTGGAGGTAGGCAGTCACAAGGGATGGGCCTTCAGGTGGATTAGTCCCACCCTACCTCCAGGAGAAGTCTGCCTTTGCTGCAAGCAGTCTGCAGCTCTCAGCTTCCAAGATGTCTGCGGTGACTTAGTCTCCTCCAGCTCTGGCCATCCACCCATGCCACCTCTGCTTTGAGAGACTGTACCTTCCCTCTGGAACCATAAGCTGAATAAACCTCTCTTTCTCCCTTAAGTTGATTGATTTTGGATGCTCTCTCACAGCAATAGTTAAGAGTAACTGTTACACTGGCTAAATATACACAAGGATGCCAACTTCTTCAATCAAATCTCTGTATTTTATTCACCTCTCCAAGGACTAGTTCCACCCACCATAGGTTGGGTTTTTCTCATCAACCAGACAATCTCCTGCAGGTTTGCTCTGGGCCTAACTCAACCACTAATTATTTACCAATGTGTGCAGAGCTAGAACCCTCAACTATCAAGTTGACACCTATACCTATGACACTGCCCATAATCCCAGTATCCAGAATACAAAGACATAGAATCTCCAGAGCTAGATGATTAGTCTAGCCAGTTGGTGAGCTCTGGATTTGGTTGAGAGACCCTGCCTAAGTAATAAAAGTAGAGAGTGAGCCAAGAAGAAACCCATTGCCAACTCTGAGCCTTACACACATGTGCACAGGCAGCCACAAACACGTGTGCCCACGTATGTGAACATGAATACACAGATCCACACACATGCGTGCAAAAAATCCACATACCCAACTATGCATACACATACTCAGAAATGTTGATACATTCATACACAACATTTGTACATGAACTCACATGCAAAATATATACTCAACATGCATACACGTGCATATTCATATGCAAACATATATATATATATAGCCATGCACTCACACACAAAAGTGGAGCCCATTTTCACTTGTATGTCAGTAACTTGTAAGCCACAATTTCCAAGTGTACACTGTATCTAAAGTGAGGCTGTTACAGCATGAAATGTGGATAAATATGATGAATGAATAGAAGTACTGAATGGCGGGGGAGAGCTGCTGGAGAAACTTCTAGGGTTGAAATTCCAGGCACAGGAGGAATGGCAGAAAATTGTCCATACATTTCCTCTTATTCAGAAAAATGTGAGTTAAAGCAGGAAGTCTCACTCCTATTGTCAGGAGCAGCAGGGAATATTAGGGGCTGCGCGTGCTGAACATATTTCTTGTGTATTATCTTGTAAAGAGCAGCAAATTTGGCTTCACAGCAGTGAGATCAAGCATAGCAAATTTACTTAAATTCTTGGAGTGCATTACTGCCTCACACAGCTCTTCTGTGTATTTCGCCCCTAGAAAAGGACTTAATAACCTCTCTGCTGCGTTCTTTGTCTGGGGAAAAAGCAAGGGGGAAAGAGTATGGGCGGATTTGACGAATTACAACCCAGGTTGGGCATACGGCAAAGCTCATTTGGTCGCTACAAAAGCAGAAAATTGGCAGTTCCTATGGGTGAGAAAAACTGGAACAGCCTAAGAAAATGGCAAGCTTGTTCTCTTGCCTGTGAAGCCATAAGGACTCTGCCTGGAGGTTCAGTGCTCTCCTGGAGAGGTGCCCACAGCACTGGAGAGTCATGTGTGAGCAGAGAAAATGAAGGTATGTATCCACTTCTCCAGTTCAAGTGACTGTAAAGCACAAGTGGGATCCATCCCATTTGCAGAGCATAACAATTCGGAATTGATTAGACTGTACTGGATAGTGTTGAATCTCGGAAATAATTTCTCAGCATAACATACTTTACCACAATCACAGTAGACTCCAAGCTCTAACCACATGGCCTTTGACATCTGTCCAGACAAAGACGTAAGATCCAGAGCCCGACTGGTCTGGAACACGGCTAGTGGGCTCTTCAGATTGCTGTGTACATAACATGACAGTATCAAGCCCCTGGGTCTTAGCTGTCAAACTTTTTCTGAAATCTCCACCCTGGCTCCTTGGTCAGAAGTCCTGCCCTCTTTATGGAGAGCAAATTGCCCATGTAGCCAGAGGCTGAAAGGAGCCCAACAGATAAGTCCGGACATTTTCTTGATCCTCCCTGGGTTTGTTCAACCCCACATAGAATGCTTAAGCTCGTCTCACAGCACTCCACGGTAGAAAAAAAAAATCACTTTATGTAACAGTATTGACAAGCTCTCCAAATTAGCAGGATTTTCCCTTTGTGGAAGATTGGTTATTTAACTCGGCAAAGGTTAATGACTCCTGGGGTCTAAGTCTGCCTAGATCCGTAATTCACAGTTCTGACCACCCATTAGAAACTCCTGGGAGCTTTTAAAAAATGTCGATGTCTGGACTCCCATCACAGAGCTTCTCAGATTGAGGCACTAGAGTGGGGAAGAGTCTCTGTGGTATTTGAAAGTTCCCCAGGAGCTGCTGATGAGCAATTGAAAGCTAGAGAAAGTGTGAAGGGAAATGGACCTCCTGCTGGGAAAGAGGAAGGACACATTGCTCAGCATATGTGTAAACAAAGGCCAGCAGCCCTTAGATGCAAAGACTGTGCAATCCATCTGAGTGTGACATTTCAAGGATCAATAAATTTTTCTCTGAAAAGGTTTCTTTAGAGATCCTAAAGGTTTCCATCCACCCAGAACCAATGAGAACTGTAAGAACAAAGGCCGAGATGGAGAAGGGGATATCAGAAAGGAGTGTCGTAGACTTGGAACTGAGGTGACCACGTCCAGGTGAACCCCACACTTCCAGCTGCCTCAAAATACAAAGAGCTCCTCCGTACTTACCAAGAGCTCTTCGGTGTGTCCCTATGATCTTTGTAGACCAAAGTTCCTCTCCAGGCTTTTTTTTTTTTTTTTTTTTTTTTTGCTCACTGCCCCATACAACCTGTGATTCTGTTGCTTCCTTTTGTCTTGCTGGAAGTTTAAACACTGATTCTTGTGTTCCTTGTGATCCATCTCTCTTCCCATTCTGTGCTTCCTCTCTGGAACCTGCCCTGTTTAGACTAACAACTTCACATCCACTACCTCCAGCCCACATCTGTCCCTAGCAGCACATTCTGCTCTCATTTGGACAAACTCACTACATCTGTACCCAAGAGTATAAAGTGAGGTGCACTATCTTCTACTCTGACTTGTATTTTTCTTCCAGGTTCCCTATTTTCCTTTCAAGTTGCACCCATTCCCCAATATGCCAGTCAGTAACCTGAGAGTAAGTCAAAATCCCTTTCTCTGATTCTACCTACTAGTTTACCCAGTAGCTCTTTGGACCCTTTGCTAAATGTCTCTTAAATGCAACTGCTTTTTCTAATAACAATACCCTAATACATTTCAGCCTAGTGTGAGCTCATCTGGAATAATTTCAGTAGTCTCCCAAAACGTTTTCATTTTGCAAACCTGTCTCCCTCTCACTTATTCTCTAACCAGAAGTCGGAGCCATCAATGCACTTGTTCACACAAGTGGAAACAAAAAGTCGCCACTTTCTTCCTATGCAAATAAGAAGCAAATCCCATTCTATAGCCATCTTTTTGTTCCCTATAGCATGGCTAAAGGTCTGCTCTGTAGCAACACGGAGGATGGCTCCAATGGCTTGCTGGATGCTCAGAAGAACCAATGCTGCACTTTGCAAAGCAAGAAGAAAAACTTTAGGACTTGCCTTCTTGTGTTCTCCAGATGGCAACTTGCTGGTAACTCATGCAAACTATTTTTTTAGCAAGCTCAAAATGCATGGTTTATGCTACTAGTTTTTGCTACTGGGTGACTACCACAATGGCTTTTATTCCATTTGACCCAGTCACTCAAATTTGGGGAGCTGAGGTAACTCTCAACGGCAACATCTCATGCAATAAAGCCAGAGTGGAATGCTCAGCACACACTGGTTCAGCGGAACCGTGTGTCCATGGCTCTGCCTCTTTCCCGTTTCAAAGCAGGCACGGTATTAACTAAAATCTTAATGTAGTCATTTGGGACTTTAAATTATATGGTCGTTCTTAAAGAAATGTTCTGTGTTTCTCTTGAATGACTTCTCTGGCTCAAAATTGAAACAGCCACATTGCAGAAACTGCTTCTTTCCTGATAGGAGGGAATGCTTTGAATGTGAACAAAAAAGAACCTGTCTAATTGTCTGGCACTAAAAAAATAATAATAATTCTATGCAAGCTTCTTTTTCCTTCTTTCCCCTTTATGTGGGCTGCAAAAAGCCTGACCTAGTTTCCAACACCCCACCCCCAAATGAAAAGGATTTTATCAGAAACCACACAAAGGTTCACATATAGAATCAGCTCTGACAAACACTCTCCCCGGTCTCCTTAGCAATTTCTCTCCATCTCACCTTTTTGCTCTTTTTCCTTCTTTCCTCTTTTTTGTCCATACGACAGTGTTTTGTGAAGCCCTGTGATGTGCCCAGAGCTGAGCAAAAGACCATGAAATCACACACGCACAATACACACACATTTCACACATACATCCACACAGTACACACACAAGACATGCACATATACATAGAAACGTGATGCACACATATGTATACACACACATACAAGAACGACAGCTTTTGACTGCCTGAGAGTTCTGTCTAGACTTCAGAAACTCATCATCTCAACAAAGTCATCAGCATCTTCAGCTTGCCCTCACTCTACCCATTGCGAGAAACTCCTAGACTCACAACATTCATGGAGCACATTTCTCATGAGCTCGGGTCTCAGTACGTGGAGATGACGCTGTCAATCTTCTGTTTCACTCTTCATTAGGTAAGTGACCGCAGGGTACATTTGTGGGGTTTTTCCCTCCTCCTCCTCTTCCTTCTTGTTTAATTTATAAAAATTCATTTAAATTTTTATGTTAATTTTAAACAATCTTCTATTTCCAGAACTGCTTTCCTGCTGCTGCCATGACCCTTCCATTTCCCAGGAAAACAAAGTGTGACATCAGGGTATTAATTATGAAAAGCAGCAAACTCTGCTCTCTCTTCTCTTTTCTCTCTCTCTCTCTGTCTCTGTCTCTCTCTCCCTTTCTCTTTCTCTCTGTATGTGTGTCTCTCTCCTCTCTTTCTCTATATCTGTCTCTGCCTATTTCTCTCTGCCTCCTGACGGCTGATGCAATGGGAGCTAGCCTTCTGCTTCGCTGCCATGCCTTCCCAGCTGGCCACCATACATCTCACCATGATGGAAGCTGTCACCACTGAAAAGCTAAAATAACAAACTTTCTCTCTTGAATTGTTTAAGTCTGTGTATTTTATCACAGCAATGGAAGAGTAACTGGAACACTATTATTAGTCACAAGATTAAATGGCCAAATTAAAGTGGAATAGAAGCTTGCAGAGGAAAGGAATTCAAGGACTGAAAAAATTCCCTGAGGTTATTTGGAAATAACCAAGAATCAGGTGGAAATGGTGTTGGGAAGAATGAGAGAGCCTTGGAGGATGCCCAAGTGTGAAGAGAGGAGGCACCTGGTGGCTGTAAAGGAAAACAGCCCTGAAAGGTGGGGACAGAAACAGTCTGATAACCTGAGAGCAGAACTGGGGGCAGCGAAGGTGGGTGGTAGGCAGGTCTGGACACAGAAGGGCTGAGGGGAAGAAGAAAGGCTGGGAGAAACCATGACATCATTTGGAAAGCTGGGAACCAGAAAACTGTTAGCAGAAGCTAGGTTCCCCCATCAGAGCAGGAAGAAAAGGAGGTGTCCAGAGAGGAGGATGTAAGCAGAGAAGATGTTGCAAGTCAAGAACCAGGAATCCCAGAGGTCATCATGATGCATGATTTCTCTGGTTTGGGAGAGGAGCAATGAGTTTACAAAGAGCCTTATGAGATCCAGTGGCTAGAAAATGCAGTCATTTGGGAATCTTGGGTTTTGTAAGCAGTACCCATGAGATATGGCAAATGTCAGGCAAACTTTCATTGTGGTTACTCTGCACTGTTGCTGATAAAGTCATGACAACATGGCTTAAGGGAACAAGGGGCTTCGTTTTCTCTTATGATAGTCTGGTTACAGTTCCTCATCCACATAATGACAGAGAGGGACAATTCTTACTTGCTTGATGAACATGTCTGGCTAAATATATAGAAAGATGCCACCTTTCTCAACCAGTTCCCTCCATCTTATTCACCTGCCCAGGGACTAGTCCTGCCCACCATGGACTGTGCCTTTCCCATCAACTACACAATCTTTTGAAGATTCACTCTGGGCTTAACTCAACTACCAATTCTCTCTATAAATGTGTCCAGAGCTCTGAACCTTCAACCCTCAAGTTGACATCTAACTATGACAGATGGGAAGGATTTAAGGCAGACACCGTGGGGGAACTACAGCTGATTCTAGCTCCCCCTAACAGGTGGATTGGCAGAAGCCCCACCCACAAGCTCCTGCTTCAGCCTGGCCCCTGCAGATGGTTTCCTCCTCAGAAGTGAGATCTCTCTGAAGCCACTGACCAATGCTCACTCCTGACTTCACTTGAGGCAAAGTCAGTCCTGCCACGGTTTCCTCCTCTGAAAAATGAAGTGCAATTATTGACTACTTAGGAAATAAAAAATGGTCATGGGCCTCACCTAAGATTAAGGTGAATGGAATGAATAGCATAAGCTTAGCACATCTATTTGGACTTGACAGTTCTCCTTCTCTTGACTACAGCTTCATTTAAAAAGAATAGACTACTAATTAACAAAAGAATTATGTTGGGTAAGAAGAATGTAGACACAAATATGCTCACCACCTGTCTGTCCTAGGCACACATTTGGAAGGTCTAACAGCTGGGTCTCTGTCAATAGGTTCCTGCTCTCCAAATAGAAGCTAATCAAAGTGCCCAGGAGGAATTAATCAGTCTCTGTAGGACTAGTCTTGGAACCCACACTTTTTAAGTGACATAGATTCCAACGGGTGGCTTACTAAATCTTGTGGATTGATTGGGGAAGCAGCAAGGGGTTGGAGCCTGGCTGATGGCTCTGTATCGATTGTGGCTTTTAGCCAAGTTATTAAGTGGTTGGAGATAGGGGGCGATATGGCATGAGTCCCACAGTCTTTCTCCACCCTCCCCTTCCCCGACATCTTGGCTTAAATCACTGCATTTCCCAAAAGGATATTAGCTTCTGCAGACAAAAAGGCTGAATGCATTAAGCAGGGCGGGCTGGACTGCAGGCATCATGAATCGAATGGGGTAACTGGGCTGTACTCACGCCTGCCCAGCCTCTCGGAGAAATCTGAGAGCTTGGGCATTTGCAAAAGAGCAAAGAAGTCACCTTGAGGAAGGACTTTGTGGATATCTAACCTTCTGGAGTATGGAAAGGAGGCTGAGTGAGATCTTTCGCCCAGTTCCAGAAACTCTCTTTCCCTGGATCTAGAGGAAAAACATTAATTCATGATTTATGATTTTTTTTGTTTTGAGCTGTTCTAGCCTCTGTCTGCTTACACTGGAAAAGTCAGCCAATCTATTGAGGAATAAATAAATGAAGTGACAGTGAGATTGAATGTAAATTAAAGACTAGTGCTGGCAGAGTGCATGAGATTTGGTCACTAAGCTCTTTATCTTGTCTTATCCAATCAGTCTGCTTGATCAAAGAACATACCTCAGACCATCTCCCATAATCACAGCTGTTCTGATACCTATACTAGAATTCTGCCTGCATCTTCATCTTCCTACATGTCTCCTCTGGGAAGTAAGAAGTATACAGTCCCTCTTTTTCAGATATCAATGTGTAGGCTCTCTCTCTCTCTCTCTCTCTCTCTCTCTCTCTCTCTCTCTCTCTCTCTCTCTCTCTTTCTCTCTCTTTCTCTTCAGGACAGAACATGCCCTGCATGCACTGCACAGGGCAAGGAGCAAAGAAAGCAAGCACAAAGGAGACCCATTCTGCAGACTTGCCTCTTCATGGTCACTTGCAGATACCCACCAACTCATCCCTAATTAGACTAAGTCCTGCCCTGGGGAGACTCCTTCACAGGTCAGGGGTAAAGCCAATACACACCCTATAAAACCACAGATTCAATCAGAAAGACACTGCACTACAGTGAAACTGAAGAAGAGAAGCAAAGATAACATCTTTGATAGTTGTGCTAAACTGGTCTATCAGTCAGGGAAGGATTCCCAGTTATTTAGCATCTCACATGGCCTCAGCAGTTACGAGTGTTAAGGACAAAACTCTAGAGAAACTAAGGAATAGCTAGCAAAAGTTTTGAGGTGAAGATTGTGAGAAAAAGCTTTCATTAGTGCAGACTGGTTTGTAGTCGATGTCATTGTTGGGTGAATATCTACCCAGTTGTTTTCATGGCAGGTGCACAAATTCAGAAGAAAGCAAGGATTATTGGAAATGAACCTTCTACCAGGCTTATACGCAGTCTTCTGAAAGACAGCCCCCAGGCACTGAGGAAGGATGCTCACTTGGAGAGAAGGTCAGAGCTGTGTCTAAGCAAGAAAGCTGGGCCAAAGCTCTGAACAACCTGAGTCTGTGTTCAGCACGGAGTTGCCTAGCTGCAGCTTGTCAACAAGGTAAATAGGGGCAATGGTGGCCTAGACTTGCTGAGCTCACTGGACAACTGTTGGTCCAGCCCAAGCAGAGACCAACACCAGGAGAGCCCGGGAAGGAGGCTCTTGACTGGAGGAGAATGAAAGGGAAGGATGCCCTTCACTTCAGTATCCTCAATGCACAGCATCCTGTTGTCTTAGAGCTCAGTCAGTGCTGTGCTAAGTTGATCTAAGTCATCTCCAGCTCTGACTCTATCTGTGTAGCCTTGGCCAGGTCTTTACTTGAAATGCTTCAGTTTTTCCATCTCTAAAATAGGTGAGCATGCTTTTTCCATGAAATTCATTTTATCCATCCTAAAGTGTGTAATTTAGTAGCACGTAACACATTCATAATGCCACACGTTTGTCACTGCCCCTGGGCTCCCTCCATCCTCTCACAGCCACTAAGCTACTTCCTGACCATGAAATGGTCTGATTCAAGACCTTGTAGTGGGAAAGAATCAAATGATATGTGGCTATTGTGTCTGGCTTCTTTATTTAATTTTTCAGAATTCTATGATAGGGCTGTAGAGATGGATTGATGGCTAATGCACTTGCTATGCAAGCAAAAGGACTGGAGGTTGGATCCTGGGATCCCATGGGTCACAGTTACTCTCCTCTGTTGCTGTGAGACTCCACTCAAACTGAAGCAACTTAAGGGAGAAAAGGAGCTTTATTCAACTTACAGTTTCAGAGGGGAGACCCATTATGGAAGAAAAGGCATGGCTGCTGGCAGAAGCTAGAGGTGGCTTAAGTCACGCCCATCAAGGAAGCTGAGAGCTGCAAAACTCCAATTGCAAGAACAGATTCACTAACTGAAAGAGGGCAGGGCTAAACCAACCTTAAAGACCATCCATTGCCACATACCTTCCTCCAGCAAGGCTCCAACTTCTATAGGGGCCATGATTTTCCCAAACAACTAAAGGTCAAACACATGAGCCTGTAGTTTACAGCTCACATTTCAAACCATGACATTATGTAAACTGTTAATCAAGCATGGTTGCCTACCTATAATTCCAGCCTGTGAAGGCACAGACTGGGAAATCTTAGAGCAACCTCACTAGCCAGACTAGCCCTATTGGCAAGCTCTGGGTTTGATTAGATGTTCTGTCTCAAAAGAATAAGGTAGAAGAGTAACTGAGAATGATTGTCAACTATTGACTTTGGGATTTCATATGCACACACACATACATGCATACACACACATGCACACTCACACACATTTGTTTACACACACATTCAAACACTTATTTACACAGATATATACTCCACACATACATACATACATACATGCATGCATGCATGATAAAATGTAAAAAAAATCTGTATTGTTCATTTTTATGGTAGAAAAATATTCTACTATGTATCACATTTTGTTTTATCACTCATCCACTGGTGAGCATTTGCTTTTCTACCTTATAATCAAAACAAACATCATTAAGTAACATCATTTTCAGTTCTTGGGGTTACCCAGGTAACTATAACTGGGCTTTAACTAGGGTGATGTATTTAATACTACCTCACTTATGATTTCGGTGATCACATGAGCAATGCATATGCAACCCACTTTGAATACTACAGAAATCTATGAGATGCATGGTTCTGTGCAATGTCTTTCATTTCTCAAAGAGGCCCCGGAAGTTAAGATTCCAGTTGCAGGCAATAGAGCTACTTCTCCTCAGAAATTTCCTTCTTTTGAAGAATGTCATCCACAGGATAAGAATAGATATTTTCCATATTACGCAACAGAAATAACTCCATTTTCAATTGCTTTCCAAATTAAAAAAAAAAATCCTTAGCTGCTTGCCACTAGAAAGTGATGAAAAAGGCTGGGACCTGAAAGGCTCCACCCTCATTGCCCTGCTAGTCATTTCTGAAGGAGTTTACACACGGCATATGCACAGAGGCAGGTGCTGCTGTTTTTGATGTGGTTGGTTGGTTGGTTGGTTGGTTGGTTGGTTGGTTGGTTGGTTGGATGCTGCAGTGGGTGAGACACATGCTCTGCTGCTGAGCTATGTCCTCGGCTCTTGAAAGAATGTTTAAATAATGAAAAAAAATTTCCTTTTGGATGGCCTGTTTTAGATGACAAAGCATTTTCTCGTTTTTTTTGTGGCTGCAACTATCTCCCACATCTGCATTATTTACAAATCTTATCATTTTTTTTCAAGACAGATCTTGACAAATGACTGTTTAGTTCCCTCAAATAATTTAATAAAGGTTTCCAGGCATCGAGTGACTTGTGTTGAAATAGATAAAAGGAAGTAGATATGTACCTCAAGGTATCACAACCCCATAGAAAAAGCAAAGGAGAAGTGGAGAAATAGTTTGATAAATGAATACTTCTCCCAAGCGGCCATGGAGCTGTGCCCCATGATTTAGAAAGCTCTCCAGTGGAGGAAGGCCAGTTTAGATATGAGCTCAGTCTCAAAAAATAAGAATGAATGAATGAATGATTCAAAAATATTTTACCTTCAGAGTAATGTCCCATCTCCTTAACAAGAGCTGAAAGCAATTCTCTTCATGACATGAATATTTTCAGTGCTTAAAGCACTATGGAGTGAGCACTTATGCCAGGAGTGTACAGGCCCCCCTCCATATTTGGGAACACAATAATGAATTAGTTCAAGAAGCAGACAACTTCTTCTAGAAGGAGAAAGACAGTCAATGTTTTTGCCTTTGTTTATAATTGCTTTTGTGGCAGCTACTCAGCTTTAAAAATTCAGTGGGAGCAAGTGTAATGAAATGATCAACACTATGTCTCCTTGTGCTCTACTGTGTTATGTTGATTTGCTGTTTGGTTTGGATTGTCTTGATTTGATTTTGTTTGAAACAGAGGCTTACTTTGTAGCTCTAGCTGGTCCACTACTAGCTATGTAGTCTAGGCTAGCTAAAACTTACGGCAATCCTCTTGCCCCCACTTCCTAAATGATAGAATTGTAAGTATGCACTATGTTACCTGGTGTCATGGTTTGAAATATGTCCCCCACAGTCTCATGTGTTTGGCAAGGTCATGTCATCTTGAAAGGTGGAGCCTTGCTAGAGAAGGCAGTCACAAGGGGTGGGCCTTGAGTTGGGTTAGTCCCACCCTACCTCCAGGAGAAGTCTGCCTTTGCTGCAAGCACTCTGCAGCTCTCAGCTTCCAAGATGTCTGCGGTGACTTAGCCTCCTCCAGCTTTGGCCAGCCAGCCATGCTGCCTCTCTTTGAGAGACTATACCTCCCCTCTGGAACTGTAAGCTGAATAAACCTCCCTTTCTCCCTTAAGTTGATTGACTTTGGGTGTTCTCTCACAGCAATAGTTAAGAGTAACTGTTACGCCTGGTGTTTCCAATGATTCATTCAAATAAAACTTTATTTACAAAAAATTTGGTGGTCTGGGGAGATGGGTCAGGGTTAAAACCTTTGCCTCATTAACAAAAGGACCCAAGTTCAGATTCTCAGATTCCACATAAAAATACAAATATAGCAGTGGCCTGCAGTTATGGCCCTGGAAAATGGAGCCTGGGAAACCTCAGAGCAAAACAATAAAGAGGTAGAGCAACACAGGATGAAGTGCCTTCTCACACACACCCAAGTGCCTTCTCACACACACAGACACACACACACACACACACACACACACACACACACACACACACACACACACAATCATACATACACATATACATGCAAAAAAAAATGGTTCCTTAGGCCAGGGCTTCTTAAACTTTTTCCATCCAAGCATCCCTTTTCTTTAGAGTAATTTTACATAACATAGGTTATATAAACATAAAATAAGTATACAAATCCAACATTTATTGACAATAAACCATTAAGAAATTTATTTTAAAACATTTCTTTGGTGACTAAAGTATTTGGCTTAGAATTTCTATTGAAAGAGTAATTGGCACTTAACCTGAAAAATGTTTACTACTGAAAAACACAAGTCACCAAAATACAGAAAATAAGTGATTTAAGACTGCTTGACCCTAAACAGGACATCTAAGCCACACCCACACCCACTCCAAGATTCAGGGAACATTGAGAAAGAGAGGGCGGTAAGATTGCAAGTGAGACAGTAGTGGGCCATACATTATCTCCTTAACATGACATGGCTGTGGTATGCATGATTTCATGGCAGATATGTATACTTTTACAAGAACAGCACAGGAATTGTCCTATCAACATCTCACCATGAAAGCAGAAAGATCTCAAGAAGCTCCATGCCTTCCTGAGAGACTGATGAGGACTAATGCTGACATGGAAGAAAAGGAAGATTCTTTCCTCAATGATCTATGACACTTGCTGAAGCATGAATCATGTCAAGCATATGTCATTAAAGCAAACTAGATGAAACACAGTGGGGCATGCAAGTGAAAAGATTTGAAAGTAGGAGGGAGTCTGGCAAAAGAGATGAAGGGTTGTAGGGGGAAAAAGAAGGGGATGGGATAAACTAACTATGTTCATATATACAACATTTAAAAAATTAATTTAAAACACATCAATAAGAAATAAAATGATTTGGTACACCTGTAATGTTCCCATGTATTAATGATCAAATTTACATAGTAATGAGATAGGGGTGAGCTTCACCTCCATACTTCAGCTCCTGCTTCCCCATCTGTTTGGAGAGACATCCCTACCCACTACCTTTCTCTCATTCCCCAGTGTTTCCCCAGCCCCAACACTTCCAGGTAATTTCCTCTGGTAAGCTCCTGTTGAATACCTGAAGGCATGGCCAAACCTGCCTTTAGATGTATTTTGTCAAGTTGCTGAGTCTAAAAAATAACTTGCCATGCCCTTTATTTGTTTGTTTATTTTTTTTTTCTTTTGGTGCATGTGTGGGCCTGGGCGTGTATATGTGTAAGTACAAGAAGCTCTTGCTCATGAAAGCCCAAGGTTGACTTCTGGAGTCATCCTGAATTGTTCTGTTTCCATATTACCTCGCTCTGTGGTTTTCCAGGCTCTGTCTAGCAGGCCCAGAAGGACAGTCCATTTCTGCCCAGCATTTTCACATAGAATCTGGGATCTGAACTCAGATGCTTTGTCTGTGAGTCAAAGGCTTAACTACTGAACCATCTCTCCAGCCTCCACGTGCTCTACATTTTACGAATGGTTTATTTTGCTGAATGTATAGGGATTTGTATTTCTCAAAAGTAGACATCGTAGAAATATGTATTAGTAGCTATTTGTGGATTGTTGTATGTTTCTTTCTTTGTAGGTCTAGCAGAAGCTGGATCTAAGACAGGGTCTTGTTTTTCCTTAATTGATAGAAGTCTTGTATAACTAAGACCTTTTTAAGTTACTACCCCTCGACTTTTTCCTTTAAAGAGTTTTTATTTCTGTGAAGGTATTAGTTTGGGCAGGGCAAATTATAGTTTCCTCCCTGTCCACAGATGGATCCCATGGGGTGCTGTGTCACTGATTCCAGCTTTTCCTACCTAGCTCATGGCTTTTCTGGAATTTAGTACATAGACCACAGTGAACTAATAGCTATCACCCTGGCTTGACCTCCTGAGTGCTAAGACTCCAAGTGTGCACTACCATGTCCCGTTCATGTTCTTTCTGAATGCATAGTGTCTGCATTTAAGGCTTCAGAGCAAATTTTTCACAGCTCTACTCCATGGCTTAGAAACTAGGAGCATGAACTATTCGTTCACATATTGCTCAGCTCCTGTTTTTTGTTTTTGGAGAATAAAATGACTTTAAGGTAGAGATGATAAAGCAACTTATTCTAGACAATGCTGGGGTGTGCATTTGTGTTTGCTGCCCCCTGAGCCAAACAGCTGCCATCTTTGATCAGATGTGCCAACTTTCAAGAAGAGACCATCAAAATCAGACTTGTTGATTATTGCTGTTCCCCTAGAGACAGAGGTGGGTAAGAAAGATCATAAACCCTCCTCTGGGATTCCCTGCTCCCTCACTTCCCTCCCAGCCATCCGTATGCAATCCTACTCTAATTGCACATGACCACAAGATCTCCAGGTCTCAAAAGGCGCCGGAGTGTGTGAGCTGGGGCAGGATATTGGACTTCACCTAGGCAGCTGTGGAGAAGCCATTATCCTGGCTGGGAATGAGATTTCCCACTGTAACTAAATTGGGGTTCCCAGGCTCCCGTAAGTAGCCCTTGCCCACACTCTGGTGAGTAACTCCAGTGAACTCATCGGTTCATCAAGTTAGACTTCAATTTATCCGTTACTTTGGTTTGTCATTAAAACCTTATTTGAGACAGACAAACATTTGCGTGGAATCTCCCCAGGAAACACAACATCAGTGTGTGTCAGTGAAATAAGCTTGTATCCTGATGTACTTTGTCTTAACCTGCTCTGCTTCTACAAAATAACATACTAAGTCCAAATTGTGCTGTACTTAATTAGTAAGACAAGATATCTGGGTAATAAACGTTTGTCAGGGAAAGTATTGTGAAAGGGAGTGCTACTCCACACAACAAACACCCAAGTGTTGTTTAAACTGGTATCTTGGTGGTACGTACCTGTAATCCCAGCACTCAGGAGGCTGAGGGGAAAGAGCAGAGAATTCAAGTCCATCCTAAGCTTCAAAGCCACCTGAGAATCTGTCTTCCTTGCTCATTGCCATCTACATAGTAACTAGCACAAATTCAATGACTTGGGAGAAACCCAGGAAAGGTGACGTATGTGACTGAAGAACCCACCAGAGAAAATTGAAGTCGGATGTTGGTTTCATAGCTTTGGCAAAAATATATTTCAAACACATTGTTAAGTTAAAGATAGTATGAACAAAAATGCTTACATCTACAACTTTGAATTCAGAAAGAACATCTTAGAACAAGATCAAAAATCAGCCCAGCATAACAAAAAAAATTAAATTAAATTCTCTCAGCCAGGCATGGTTGCAGTTATCTATAATCCCAATACTCAGAAGACTGCGGCAAGAGGATGGCAGCAAATACCAGGTACTATACAGCAACACCATATCTCAAAAATAACAAATAAATTCTCCTCACCAAAAAGTTACAAACAACAGGCAGAAAGCTATTTAAAGCCCAGTAGATTTCACATTGAGTGTCCATAAATCCACAGGAAAAGTAGAAGATAGTACAGAGACATTCAAGAAGATAAAATATAATGGCATAAAAACAGAGGACAAATTCTCATTCTCGTTATGTATGTGTAACATAAAATTAAAATTGGAATGTGATGATGTTTAATTAGAAGTCTAAAAGATAATATTCTAGTCAATGCTCTGATTCTATGAAATGGATGGAGATGGACACTTTTCTACATTGCTGATGGAAATATACCTTTGCAAAGCTCACTTGAGTCATAAGTGATCATAACTAAACAGTCTTGAATATATTTACCTTTAAATTCAAAAATTCTATTTTTTTAGAAGCTGAATGTGGTGTCCTATAGTCCCTGCATGTGGAAGGCTAAGGAAAGAGGATTTCCAGGAATCCAAGAGCAGCCTGGGAAGAAATGCTTATTTAAACTGACCAGTTAGCTCAACTGGTTAGAACAGAATACTAAGAAATGTATATGTATACAAATATGCACATTCAAGAATGTTTAAAACTGTAAATATGAAAATAATCAAAATAAATTTTTGATTCATGATATTATGAAACATTATGAAGGAATTATGAAAAACAAGCTGCTAGTGGATTGGCAGAATTCATATTGTAAAAATGGCTAGACTTCCTAAAGTAATGCACAGAGTCAGTATAATCCTCATCAAATATTCGGTGATAATCTTCACAGAAACAGAAAAAAACTGAAACTTCATATGGAAACATAAAAGAAAACAGATATTGAAGCAATGATCTAAAGCAAAAAGAAGACTACTGGATATCTCATGGTATTTGCTCAAACTATGCCATAGAGTCATCGTGAGAAAGGCAGAACAGTAATGACATGCAAAACACAAGCTTGTATACTTACAACACAGAACAGAGGACCCAGAAATAAACCCACACAATCATAGCAACCCGATAGCTGATAAAAGGTATCAGAAACATATGGTGGGAAAAAAAGTTTATTCAACAAATTATACTGACAAAATGAGATATCCACCTTCTAAAGAATAAAGTTAGATTCAAATATCTTTTCCTGCACACACACAAAAAAAAAATCAAAATTGAACAAAGATTTTGATTAAAAGCCAAACCTGCAAGAGGAAAATATAAGGAATACACTTCAAGGTGTTAAATATCAGCAAGAATTTTCTGAACAGGACTCCACTAGTGCAGGGAAATTTCCTAAGAATTAATAAATGGAACTATAACAAAAATTTTAAAGTTTCTTCACAGCAGAAGAAACTATCAGCAGACTGAACAAACAGCTACAGAATGAAAGGAAAATATTTGCCAGCTATTCTTTAGATAGGAGTTAATGTCTAGAATACAAAAAGAACTGCAAATTTTAAACACCAACAACAAATGGGCCAATCAACAAATAACTTAATGAGATGAAGATTGTTCTCAAAAGAAGCACAAGTGACTAATAAGTAAGTAATTTTAAAAAGAGTTCAGCGTCCTTAGTCATCTGGAAAACTGATAATAATAAATGCCAGACAAGTTATGGAGAAAGAAGTACCCTATCCACTACTTGTGAAATCTGTTTGAAAGACTCTCAAGAAATAAAAATAGGACTACCATATAACCCAGTTGTATTTCTTCTGACCATGTGCCCAAAGGACCCTTTCCTGTCACAGAGATACATGAATATCCATGTTCTTGCTGCTCTGTTCAGAAGAGCAAGAAAATGGATTCAATCTACATGTCCATCAGCAGATGGATGAATAATGGAAATGTGCAAGATACAACGATGCATTTTTATTCAGCTAAAAGGAAATCACAAAATTTGCAGAAAAAATAGACGCATCTAGAAAATTTTTATTCTAAAAAAGACAATTTAAACTTGGGAAGACAAATATTGCATGTTCTCTCTCACATGTGAATTCTATATTTTACACTCATATATGTATATATGTGGATACTAGTGTAGGTATAGGCCATAAAATTAGAGAGGAGACCACAGATAGGGGAGTCTCAGAAGATACTCCTCCTCAAGAAAGCTGACTTCTAAATTTTCACAAAAATCATGATATTCTATTGTTAGAACTAAATAATTTCCTGCCTCGTGTCTAGACACTTTCATGGTAAGTCTACATACCAACAATGTCTCGAGGTTGCTAAGGCCTACATTGAAATGCTTAGAAAGAGATCTGAAAAAGACTCATCAGACTTCCAGGATTCATTATGACCAGAGGAGATAGTGGCAAAGATAGAGGAATAATAAGTGGCATTTGCATGTTATTTTATATCATCTTTTCAATACTTGAATCATTTATAATGGGACTATGTATTGGATAAAATAAAAGGGAATAAAAAGGGCACTCTTAAAAGTGACTAATAAAGGCTCTAATTGCCAAATAAATATTCTTGCCCTGAGTGTGTATTATAAATTGGAAATAAACATTTCAAAAGGTAGAACAAGAAGGATCCAGCATCCCATTTATGATGGCAATGACTGAGTTAAAAACAGATACAACTGTGCCCTCTGACATAGATATCCTGTTCTTCAATATCTACCCAAGAGAAGTAAAGAACTATGTCCATAGAAGCTTCATTCATGATGACTCCTGCCCAGAAACAACTTGAGTGTCTACCAATGGGGGAACATATTAAAAAATATTATATAATTGAAAATGCCATAACTCTGTGGCCATAAAACACAAACTGCAATTAGGTGGATGAATCACAGAAGCCAGGCATCACGGAACAAATGGAGTGTGGTGAAGTGAAAGTCTCAAAGTCTAAAGCCTGCAACCAACATCTCCATGGTGAACGAAACCAGAGCACCGGCTGTAACACATAGGAGTGATGCCAGTTAGATAAGGTGTCAACTTGACAGTCCAATGCTGAGGCTTGGGGCACATCCTAGTAGTTAAGACTAGTAGCTAAGAACTAATAGTTAAGACAAGCCTGTAGGAGATTATCTAATAGACGTGGAAAGCCCCAACCCATGGTAAGTGAGACCTTTCCCTCATTAGGCAGATTAAATGGACAGAGCAGATTTAGTGGATTGGTGCTCTTCTGATATACTTTGGCATGTTGGCATGCAGGCATTCTGGCAAGAGACAAAGTGTGTCCCTCTCTTGGCTCTTTCTGCAGATATGGTGTGACCAGTTCCCTCTGTTCCTAATGTTGGCATGAACTCTCCTGCCAAGTTGTTGGACTATGAACTGTAACCAAAACCCTTTTTATCTCAAATTGTTTGGTTGTGCATTTGTTAGCAACATGAAGAGAAACTACAAGGATAGGAGTTATTGGAACGAAGCATATGGAAAATTCTAGGTCTCGTTGGTTGTTGGTCGACAACATAAGTGAATACATTTGCCAGAGGTCGTCACGTGGCAAGGTGGAGCTCTGAGTTGGTAAATTTCATCTCAGTGAAAAACTAAAATTGAACAGAATAACCAAAGTTAGTCGATGAGGAAGGATGAAGGGCGCAGGAACAAAGTCACAAGTTTTTCTGCCCTCTGCATCCTTTGCTTTCGAATGGCTATTCATTAGACTTCCACAGATTTAATAATCACTCTGCATGACAGGAGCCCAACTTACACTCATTAGCAGAGCCTGCAAAGTCTTATGCAAATCTGATGCACGGAACATCAACCAATTCCTCAGCCTCCTTCACAGCCACCCCTCTAATGATGGCAGATGGTGTCGTGCAGATAAAAGTGCAAGACTTCAAGAACAAAACTGTCAAATCTTGCATAATCCAGCCAGGATCTTGTGAAGTCAATAAATGAATAGCAACAACATCGTCAGGAACGGAACTTAAGTAGACTTGCAGAGATTTTACATAAATTCTCTAGCAACAGAAAAGGGAGATTAGAAGGAAGGAGGTGATTTTGACGCCAGAGCAAATGGCCCCATATCCACACCCCGCACATGGCAGCCAGAGCTTGCAGGGGACTGTGCTGGGAATGGTGATGGCTCATTCTGATTCCCCTGTGGTTGCCAGGCAGTTCAGCAAAAAGCTGAAGCACCCAGCAGCTGCCTGGGCTGGCTCTCCTCCCCTACTCCAATGCTTGTGCCTAGTGCAAAGGCTAGCAGACACTGCAGTGTTACAATACTGTCTGCAAGGAAGTCTGAACGGAAGCTACCCTCACTTTTTAAAGAGAAAAAAACTCCATTTACATCTTTTTTTAAAAAGTACAAATGTGAACCATAGGAAGTCTGCAGGGCCAGGAAACTCAGCCCAATGGAAGTCCAGGGCAGAGCATCTGCAAATGGCAGACCCAAGTGTGTGCTTCAGGCCCCGGCTTCCAGGCTCACCTTATGTCCCCGCAGCATCCTTGGAGGAAGCTATTGTTTGGGATGAAGTCATTGTTTCCTTATTTCTGCTGTAGCTATATTTTTGTGTGTGTATGGGAGGGTGCATGTGTGGATGAATATGTGTGTGGGTGTGTGTAAGCAAGCACTTGAGTGTATGTATCTATAGAAGACTAAGGATGACTTCTAGAATCATCCTGGATTACTCTGCTTCCTTATTGCTTGTTCTGGAGTTTCTTAGGCTCCACCTTCCAGGGCTGGAAGTGAAGGCTGCTTCTATCACCCACCCTACCCCACCCAATTTCAGATCTGGGGATCTGAACTCAGGTCCTTTTGCTTGAGAGGCAATACTTTAATCCCTGAACCACCTCTCCAGCCCAGCTATATAGTTTTATTAAAATGTTGGTACTTATAAAATACAGTGTCTATTCTCAGAAGAAAAGAGATATGTTTCAGAAAAATGTCCATGTTTCGGGGTATTTTGAGCACAAATGTGTCTGTTTCCTCTCTCCATCTCATTCCTGACTTCCCACATTGCAACCATGATTGCCAGTGGAATACCTCAATGTGGGGAAATTGCATCAGAAATCTGCTCTCTCTAAAATCTGACTGAAGAACTGATTTTCAAACTGTGGCCAAAGGACTTTTTCTCCAAAGTCCCACCCACCCCCCAAAAATTCACACAGCTGAATGTACACACACATTTTAGAGACAAAGACTTGAAAATCTTCAGACAGCTTATAACAGGATAATAAATCAAAGTCAAAAGGCTAGAAACAGTAATCAACACTGTATTAGAAGAAAGAAATTTTAACCTGTAGGAATGCCAGAAGCCAGCACTGAAACTATCTCTTTTCATATAGCTAGATAAAGGAATAATCAGAGACCAAGGTCAAGAGCTATCTTGGTTAAATTGTGAGATACAAAGAAGAAAAAAGTAAGTAGTGGTTTCTCTCACCATGTAAATGTTGCTTATAGTTAAAGAACCACTCACCAAACCAGCAAGCCTCATGCTTCTACAGAGAAAAATTTCAGAACAGTCCTCGAGAACTCTCTTCCTACAGTAGTTTCTTTGCATCAGAAGAAAGACATCCTGGGATTAGGGAGATAATTCAGAGCTTAAAGCCTTCGCCTCCCCAGCAAAAGACCTGAGTTCAGGTCCCCAGATCCCATGTAAATGCTAGGCAGAAATGGAAGTTGCTTTCAATTCTGGTCTGAAAGGCAGAGCCTGGGAAACCCCCAAGCAAAGAAATGAGGTAGAGCAATCGAGGATGATTCCAGATGTTACCTTTAGGCCTCCACAGGCACACACCCTCAAGTGCTCTCTTGTGAAAACACACACGTGCATGTGCACACACACACACATACACACACACACATACACACACACACACACACACACACATGAAATGAAAGAAAAAGGAAGAGATGGAAGAAAAGGAGGAGGAGGAAGACATAGTGTCTGATATTTGCAGGAGAGACAAGGCTACATTGTAGCTCTCCAGCTGTATGATGTAGCCCCCACCCTCCCTGCCCCTATCACTAAAGTGCAGCCCTCAGGGGGTAACATATAACATTATACAAGCCTCTAACTCTGCTCTTGTCAAATTTGGGAGGCAGGGATGAGGAAAATTCCTTTAGCCACAGGTTGAAAATTAGCTCTCCTGTCAGCATTCAGGAAATGCAGCTGGTATTCTAATCTTCCTTGTTCTGCCCTGTGTTCTCCAGTAGATTATGAAACCTGCAATGTAAGTCAGTCCTGAACTTGGGAGGAAGAAAAGGAAGCAACTTAAAGTATCAATGGCTATCCACAGAAGATAATTCCATAGCATCCAATATGAGAAAACAACAAATAGTTTGTCTGCAGAAGATAGCTCGCGTATGCTTTGTTGGATGATTTGATATTTGGCACAAGCACTTTGCCACATTCTTGGGAAGAAAATGGTAGTTCTTGCCCCTCCCCTTATTTGTGGTCTTTCATAATTTCAACCACCCACAGTTAAGTGCAATCTGAAAACGCCAATGGAAAATTCCAAAAGTAAGTTTTAAATTATTGTTCTGAACAGTGCAAGAAAATCTTATAGCCCTTCTACCAGGGGGAGTGTGACTCTTTCCCCTTTCCAAAATGCACAACCTTAACCAAGGCAGGTGAATGAAAGGGAGAAAAACCACACCCGTCTAATTCTTATGACAGCATAGTTTCAATGGTTCCATCTCAGTATTAGTTACTGGTGTGAATCTCCTGCTAGGCCTACTTTCTAAATTAAACTTTATCATAAGTGCGTATGCACAGAAAGAAAAAAAGCAGTACTTTAAGGTTTGGTACATTCTGTGGCTTCAGGCATCCACAAGGGAGAGGAAGGGGGTGTTGGACATGTCCCCTTTGGATAATAGGAAGCTTGTGTAACTGATTGTCACACATCTTCATTTAGGTTTTCTGCATGCCGCATGTGGAAAATCTGAGGAGAGGATATTTAGGGACTTTTTTCACAGATCCTGCTTTACCCTGTTGAAGCAAATTAGCAAATACAGTGTCATTAATAAACAATCATTTGTTTTCAACTTCCTATTTTCCCCCAGCTAAGTAAATATTGAATAAATCTGCAAAAGCTATTGGTTTGGAAGAGGGCTTATTAGGCCTGGGGTACCCACTTGTCACATCTGTCCAGGCTGCTGGGGCATGTAAGGGCATGCCACATAAAAATATCATGTGGGCACAGCTGTCCTCCTGCCCAGGACTCTCTAGAGCAAGTTGGCTAGACAGACTAGTCCTAATAGTATGCTCTGAGTTTAATTAGGAATCTGCTTTCAAAACGATAGTGTAGATCAATTGCTCCCACATACATATGTAGGCCCAGCAATATACAAAACACATAAACGCATGTACCTACTCCATAATATACATATGGGATAAAAGAAACAAAATGCCCCAGCCTGGTGGGAGGCCAGGCATTCCCGTTCACAACTGCAGAAGACCTTCCTTCTGAGCAAGCATGCAAAATATTACCAAGTTCCTATTTATGACTGCTTCAGGCCCCTCCCTCTTTCTGCCAGCATAGACAGTGGACTTCCTTTCAGAATTTTTTTTTAAAAAAACAAAATATGTTTTTCACAATTCTTGAGGATGACTGGACACCGCAGCAGAAAACCTCACAATGATACAAGTCCACTGTTGCCCACTGCTCCTGGTACCAGCCGTTCACTGGTACCTTGCCACCCCATGGCCCATCCTTCCCACTTCGCATGGCCAGCAACTTCCTGTTGTTGAAAGTCTTCTTTCTTATTTCTTTTAATTTGGTAAATCTGTATGTAAACACATTTTCCCACCTTTGATCCAAGTGTACAAAGGACACTGACATTGGCCATCTCCTCTCAAAGCTTTACATTACCTTGAGTAGAAGCCATGACCGTTCTCTTCCCCCCTGCACCGGGCACTCTCTAACCTACTTCCCATTCCTAGAATATCCTACAGCACACACAAACAGATTCTCACCGTGGCTGACCTTTCACCTTTGCTTCTTTCACTCAGCCTCTTTTTCAGTTCACCAGAAACTCTTTTTCATGGCTGAGCAAAGGCCAGTTGGGGGACTATAATGCATCTGATTTTTTCTTTCACCTTCATATGGATTCTACTTTCTAGCTGTTATGGAAACTGTTACAGCTATGTAGATGTCCCTTGGACACACACCAACCTTCCACTTTCCATTAAACAGCATTGACTGACTGTCTTCGCAGAACATACCACCACATACAATTCATTTAGTTACCTGTTATCAACAGCATCTCCTCCAAAAGCAGTGTATAGTACCTGCCATTAATCATGATCTCTCTAATCTGTAGTCTTAGAATACAGGATGACATACAGCTACTCAAAAAACTGCTTAGAGATGAGTGGATAAAATGATAATGAGTTTCAAGGAGTGACAGTCGATCCAGCATACAGATTTGCTGACCAGCTTCTGCCTTCCTGCCGCAGAGCCATTCACTTAGACTCACTCATTAAGAAGAGGACCGTTTCCCATCTATTAGAAGTCTGTGAGATGTGGTGCATCAATACAGCTTGAAAATGTTAAATCTGGGCTTGGTGAGATAGGTTAATTGGTAAGGTGCCTGCTGGAAAGTCTGGCAACCTCAGTTCCATCCCCAGGGCCCATGTGGTAGAAGGGGAAGGAGAGAACTGACCTCTGAGTGTTGTCCTCTGACCCTCACACATGCACTGTGGCAAGCATGTGCATGCCTCTCTCTCTCTCTCTCTCTCTCTCTCTCTCACACACACACACACACACACACACACACACGCTCGCTCTTGTGCTCTCTCTTCCTCCCTCCCTTCTCTCTCTCCATCTCTCTATCTTCCTCCCTCCCTTCTCTCTCTCCATCTCTCTATCTTCCACCCTCCCTTCTCTCTTTTCCTCCTCTCTTTCTCCCTCTCTCCGCCTCTCTCAAATAAATAAATCCTCAGTACAAGGACTTGCTATGCTACATGATCAAAGGTCACTTAAAGGTTGATGTGGGCAAAGGATTCAGATGCAGAATAAACGAGTAAAAAGAAGCTGTGGGATAACGGAAGAGGTTTTGCAAGGCTTGGTTTCCTCAAGAAAATACTTTACTGCCCTTTGGATGCAAGAAATCTCATTTGTCGCACTGCCTGAGAGCGCCACGCCACCAACAGCCCTGGAAGCCCCTGGAACCACTGCCTCCCTTGACAATGGTCTCTTAATACCCGAGGATGTCAACCATGCATCTCTGCAAAAGACATTTCCTGGGACTTCCATCCTGAGGAACATAGGGGGTTCATCACTACACATTGATCCTGGCAGGATGACTATGTCCTAGGGCCAGGAGATGAGTCCCTGTGCAGCACCAAGTCCTAATACAGAACACATGATGTCAAGTGCAGCTCCCAGTACCAAAGTAAGAGATATCTTGTGAACAATTCTAGTACCTGTTCCATGTGTGACATAGGTATCAAATAGCTCTCTCTGCACTAAGCTCCATTCTGTCCCTGGGTCCTCATTTGGACCACATACACAGCATCTCTATAGGTTTACACTGTGTGGACTCACCAACTCCTACAGTGTTCCAGGATCCACATTAGAAACTAGAGAGAAAAGTGTGAACCACGTCCTCTGACCTCAAGGAATTCACCATGAAGTGGGAGAAGAAAATGAATCCGTGACCATAACACACTTTGTTAAGGACTTAATTAGAGTGTGTTATTAAATTCTACAAGAGTATAATTGAAAAATGAGTATCAGGGAGACCTAATACTGAAGGAGAGTGGAAGGTCACAATCATAAGGTAGGGAAGAGGTACAAAGGTAGCTCAAGAAAGAACGCAGAGAGTTCCAGAAATCAGAAGGCTGAGGCAGGAGGACAGAGAGAGTTTGAGGCCAGTCTAGGCTACAAGACTATGCAAAAAAAAAAAAAAAAAAAAAAAGACAAAAGAGAAGGGAGAGGGGTACATCCAGATATTATCTTCTGGACATGACAGGACTGTCATATCCATGAATTCCATGCAGCTATGTATATTTCTATGAATCTGTACAGGATTTATCCTATTGACACTTCACTATGGAGTGGGAAAGATCTCAAGAGGCCCCACCCATCCCTAAGAGACTGATAAAGCTTAATGGGGTGGGGGGATGCTTTCCTCAATGGTACACCCACTGATATATGATTCACATTCCAGCAAGTACTTAGGCACATGCCATCAGAGGCAACCCAGATGAAACTCAGGGAGTCAGACATGTGAAAAGACATGAAAATAGAAGGGAGACTGGCAAGGAAGAAGAAGGATGATAATGGGAAAAGAAAGGGGGATGGAATTAGGAATTAAGCTATGAAAATATCATAGATTCACTATATTCATGCATTAAACATTAAAAGAATAAAAAAGGCAAAAGACGGATGAAAGGACATACACAGAAAAATGAATGTGTTCCATGAACAGTGTGTTTTGCTGTGAAAGGACTAGGGGTGAGGAGTAACACGTAGTGGGGTTCAAAAGTAGACTGCAAAGCCAGGAATAGTGGTGAACGCATCTACAACCCAGAACTGGGGAAGTTAGAAGCAAGAGAATCAGGAGCTCAGGATATCTTTGGCTCCATGAAAAGTTCAAGATCGGTCTAAGACACATGTCTCTAAAAAACCCCAATCAGAATGTGATTGTGAGGGGATCTTCTATTGCAGGCAGAAGGATTAGGTCTTTGTATTGTTTTGCAAACAGACTTAGCAGAATCTTTCAAACAGAAGCAAGACTGATAACCTGCTTTTCTTTGGAAAAATCATGGATAAATACAGGATGGAACGGAAACTGCTGCTACCACCTTTGTCTCTTACCACTGATGTCTCCACATTTCTGAGCTTTCAGGAGGGGGAGGGGGAGATGGCAAGCAACCACTTCTCAGACCTCACACTCAAGTTTGCCGTCTGTCCACAACAGAATTTGATTTCTCCCTCCCACTCTGTTACTGAACTGAGAGTGGAATATTCACCTCAACTGCTTCAGGGGACTTGACTGGCTCAAGCTTCTTGGTTATGGACCTCCTTTTTCATCCTTCATGTCATCTCATTTCCATGAGTCTTAGGCACTAGCATCTATTGGGGGTGGAGTCTGGTTCTGGGTCATCACATCTCTTCTGTATCTGTTGTTACAGCCTCCCTCCCACTGGCCCATGTGCTGCCACCCATCCTCTGTAGCCTTCTTAGGGATGTTTGGACACCTACTCTCCTCCATAGAGGTCACTCTGCACTACCCATGGTGGCTGGGAGACTTCAGGGCTCCTTATCTCTAAAGATAAATGGACACATTTGGCCTTTTACCTTACAAATGAGGGACAAGAGGTCAATTTCCTTGAACTGGTCAAAGTTATCTTTAGCATCTTTAGCTAATTAGATAAAAGCGTGAGGGAGTTGTGTCAACCATATCTTCAAGTTTCTATAGCTTCAATTTAGTGGGAGGAGACACGGTGAGCATATCAGCAAAAAAAAGAAGAGAAGGAAAGAGAAGAAAGATGAATGCTGCCCCTGAAGGGCGTGAAGAGCTGTGACATGGACAAGGGCAGAGGCACTGGACACCATCAGAGGAAAAGAAAGCAAACGGGGAGATGAAAGGGAAACCCCAGGGGGGAACAGCAGTACAGGGAAGTTCCAACAGAAAATGGTCATTAAGAGTGACAGGATCTCTAAGCATGGAGAAGCTAAGGACCTGAAGGTAGTGATGAAACTGGGCGATGAAGTCTTTGATGACCGTGGGAAGTTTGACTTTGCTGGAGATGCCACAAGGAGAACGTAGATGGTCAGATGCTGAGATCTTAAATGGAAGTGAGGTTAGAATACAGCAGGGCTCCATTACACCTTGGAAGTCTTTGAAGATGGCAAAGCCTGGATCCCACACCCCCAGATTTTGGTTCAGTTGTTCTGGGATAAGGAGTAAGCATGGGGATGTTTTATTCAAGGCTCCATCAATGATTTCACTGGGCAGTGAAGGTCAAAGTCCAGTTGATATGAGCAGGTATGAAATAACTGGGCTGGGACTCAGTCAGGGAGACCTTAAAAGAGAAGCAAAGTAGAAAGGAAAGGAACTTGCACAGTCATTCACACCTCAGAGATCCCGCAGGTTGATTCAAGACCACTGTAGTAAAGTGAACACTTCAGTAAAGTGACTCCCCTGATTTTCAGCTTTCTGGCACACACAAAAGTTAAGTTTATACTATGAGTTTATACTATGTAATGGTCTGTTAAATATTCAATGGCATTACGCATGTACAAAAGCAATGTGTGAGGCTGGGGAAATATGTCCAGTGAACAAAGCATTTGTCATGCAAATGTATGAGGACAAGAATTCAGTTCTCAGAATCCACATAAATACTGGGCAGGGTGGTGACTCACCTGCATTCCCAGCACTTGGTAAGAAGAGACAGAGGTTCTGGCTATCTACGCTAGCCAAATGAGCAAGCTCTGAAATCAAGGGAAAGACAATGTCTTAATATATAAGTCAGAGAGCAATAGAAATGGAAAAAGACATACAATATCCATCTTATCCCTATACACACACACGCATGCACGCACACACACACACACACACACGTTGTACATGCAAACTGCATGCCCATATGTGTCCACATATGTGCAGACATGTAGCAGATATCATAAAAATGCACACACACATAATATAAAAATTATTTGAAATGTATGTATATGCAAAATTTAAACTGATGTATTGCTAAAAGTGCTAGCAATCATTTTAGATGTTGGAGAAAAAAATGGTCCCAATAGACTTGCTCCAAGTAGGACGGCTCCCAGCTTTACTTTGGAAACAGTCTAGCATATAAGGTACAAGAGGAAAGAAAGCAGAAAGACTCTGCTGTGTAGTGGACAGGATGATTTTGGGGAGAAGAAGAACTTCTCTTCAGGGAGAAAGTACAGATAGGAAACAACATCATCAAATTAAGAAGTATGCAATTAGTAGTATGCACTTGAAAAACACCACCTCTGGTTTTCATCTGAGCATGTGCTGGAATAGGAAGGGTGATGAGGTGAATGTGGAGAGACGGGTCAGGGACATCCACCAAGTAAACAAGAGGAAGCAATGAGAAATAGGCAGAGATGACTGAGTTGTGCCCACAGCCAGGCCGAGGCTGGAAGCTCATAAATTGGTAATGGAACCAATCCAGTGTGGTTATGTGATTTCTCTCCTCTATCATCTAGAAGTCCCAGGGCAAGCAGGAAGAAATTAGGAAGTGGATCTACCAGTAGTGTGGCTGGAAGGAGGCACAGCTGTGGAAGGAGGACAAGGAAATGAGGTGGCTGGGGGCATGGATAAGCATGTCCTCAGAGGGATGGCTGATTAGAGCCAGCCTAGAAATGAGGACGGGCAAGGTCAAACGAGGCTTGGCATCCTTCAGTGCCAGGGGACAATTAGATCAGAGAGCACATTTAGGTATAAAGTTGGGGTTTTCCTGGGAAACAATCAATTAGCTGGGTGCATATGGTTTATTCTATGCTTTATTATACAGTCATGGACGCTGAGAAGTCTCACAGCCTAGTGACTTTAAGCGGGAGGTGTGGCAAAGTCAATAGTATCAATCCCAGTGCAAGTATCAGTTTAAGTCCTGGTCAAGAGCAGTAAAACCATCTCAGCCCAAAGGCGAGGAGTAGGTAGAATGGGGAGAGAAGGGAAAGGAAGAGATTCATTTTAATGCCCCATCTGGGAAAAAAAAAGTTCAGAAGACATTACAAGCACAGTACAATGAGGGTCATTTCTTTCTCAACCCTATGGGCTTAGAACACATTCTTGGCTATAGCTAGAAATCACCAGTTCCCAGTACAAAGCCAAGGAAGTAACCAGGAGCGTTCCAGTAAGCTGTCCCTTGTGAGCTATCTGGGTAGAAGTGTAACCATCTTTTTGAAGGCTCAGTAAGCAACAGGCATTACATTTTCTTAGATACATAGACTTTAAAAGATGTGAACCAGAGATGGAGAAAGACAGGATAGAGATCAACAGATAAAGAGAAACAATAATGGATACTTTTTTGAAAAAAAAAAAATCCCTGCCACTTCCTGGCACTCTGACATGCTTGTGGAGCAAAAAGAAAGCAGATGGATCCTTTGCTCACTCCGTTTCTTCTGTGGTCCACTAAGATTTCTAACGCCTCCTGCTTTATACATCACAACAGGCACCACTGCTGTGAAAGGACTCTTGTTGACCTATAAACCTTGACGGTTCTTCTCCCTTATCATAGTACCCCAGGCATCAGGGATATCATCCTCTCCTGCCTGCCTTGGGGACGACCCTTCTAGCAGTAAAGAAAGAAATCCAAGCTCAGCTTCTCCGTTTCTGAATGAACACGTGAAGCCAAGCAGAGACTAAGCTGTTGGAAGAAGGGCAGTGGGGTCCCAATGCAAAATTCACCAAGACTCAGCACATAAAGCTGAGTTCAGGAAAGAATCTGTAACAAATTAGAACCTGTTTTTAACTAAACCCCTAAGGTATAAAAGGAAGGAAACCAAAGTAGTCTCTAGAGAGTATAAGTGTCCTGTCCCTCTAAGATCAAGTCCACTGAAGAGTCTTGGAAGAGTAGAAAGAACAGAAGCTTGCTAAACAGGACTTTGGACAGTAAAGAAGGTCTTAGGGGCTTCTCTGCCTCAGCCCACTGAAGATCCACATGTGTGAAGAAATCAGTTTGATGAGTTCAAGGAAATTCACTTAACCTCTTGTTCCCTATTTGTAAAGTAAAAGGCCAAGGGTTTCCATTTAATCTTTAGAAATAATGAGCCCTGAAGTCTCTTAGCCACCATGGGTAGTGCAGTGACCTTTATGAGGAGAGTAGGTGTCCAAACATCCCTAAGAAGGCTACAGAGGATGCAGCACATGGGCCAGTGGGGGGGGGGCTGTGACAACAGATACAGAAGAGACGTGATGACCCAGAACCAGACCCCACCCCCAAAAGATGCTAGTGCCTAACACTCATGGAAATGAGACGACATGAAGGACGAAAAAGGAGGTCCATAACCAAGAAGCTTGAGCGAGTCAAGTCCCCTGAAACAGTCAAGGTGAACATTCCACTCTCAGTTCAGTAACGTAGAGCAGGAGGGAGAAATCAAATTCCGTTGTGGACAGAGGGCGAGCTTGAGTGTGAGGTCTGAGAAATGATTACTTGCCATAGTCCCCCCTTCCTGAACGCTCAGAGACGAGGAGACAGCAGTGGTCAGAGACAAAGGTCAGAGACAAAGCAGTTTCTGGGGGCTGTTCCATCCTGTACTTATCCATGATGATTTTCCAAAACAAAAGCAGAAACACCTTGTTCTGACCATGGAGCGGGTATAAATGAGAGTCCCCCCAATCCTCTACCCCACCTCCAATAACTATTTTCTCTGTAATTTGATCTTTCATCATGGAAGGAGGATCAGGAATCAACATCAGAAAGTTGATGGACCTAATATAAGGTCCAGAAATCTCAGAAAGTTAAAGATGTCATAAGGCCCTTCCCCAAGGTTATGTGCATCAAGCAATGGCTGGGGGTGAGCAGACTAGCTCCATGGATATAGATTGTGTGACGTAGACTTCCCAGGGATTCAAGTGCCATGCTTCTGTTAGTTTCCACAATTAAGCACATTGGTTCATCAAGCTAGACTTAGGTGGAATTGCTTTTTTGACCTATTGCAGGTGCCCTCTCTGAGATGAATTTCTGTTCAGGTCTCCCCAGGAAAAGACACACAACAGACACGCATGCATCAGCCTAGGACAATTTCTTCCAGAGTCAAGAGCACAGCTGTAACCAGGCAACAAATAGAGTGATCAAAACGTTTCCAAAGCAGGGAGAAATGTACACCTTCTGGTGTATGGAGTTGTTTCAGAGACACAGACTTGGCTCCATGTTGGTACGTCCGGAGCAACTCATGGATCAAGTTTAAACTCCTAGTATGTGTCACAAAGCTGTTAAGGTAGAGGCCCTCTTCCACAGCCGGAACCTTGAGATCTTGCAGCCGCACTCTCGTCCTGGTAAGAATTGGCAAATCTCTGCAGTGCTGTGATGGCTTGCCCTGGGCCTTTCATGTGACTTTCAGTTTTGTTTGAGTTTTGTTTTGTATCTTGCTGAGGATGGAATTTGTGCATGCTAGGCAAGGGCTCTGCCACTGGGTCACATCCAGCCCACTGCATGAGCTGTTATCTTTCCATCTTTGTCAGTCTGACTATTCCTCCTCATCCTTCCATTTGAACTTTCACTCTGTCTTATTCGGTTTGTGCGTCTATGACAAGGACTGTGCAACAGATGACCTATAAAAGCTGTTTTCTTTTTTTTTTTTAGTGTTGCTATGACCAAAAATCATAGTCCTTTAGTCTCTGTTTCCAAAAGTTTTGAGTTTTGGGTGACAAAACATGCTCACACACACACACACACACACACACACACACACACACACACACACACACACATCATTAAGAATCCAGCAGGTGATAATTGGTGTTGCCACAGCATGAAAGATTACAAGGAACCATGAAATTTTACCACTATCCTAGAAAAGAATCAGGCATTTTCTATTTTGATAATTACAGTATTTTCAATTATAAGGTAAGAATAAGACATTAAGTCAGAGTTTCCCCACTCCTCTGATTTAAAATTCTCAATAAGAACAGAATGTGTCAATTAGTTAGGTTCTTGCATTTCTTCTTTTTTTTTTTTCTGGGATTTCCCCCCCCCCAACCTTCAAGATTATATGTTGTTTACTATGAAAAATAGCCAGGAAGTGTTTAGGTGTGCTTGATGGCCTGCACATCAATATTCCATGTAGTCATTAATCATTCTCAGGTTGCTTTTCACTCTGCGCATGTTCTCAAATATTCCTTTATTTTGGTTCAGTGACCCAAGTTACAAATTCCAACACTCACAGAAAGCAGACCCATAATGTAAGAGACAGGGTCCTAAGGAGCAGAGGGTAGGTACTGTCTACAGGGGACACAACAGCTCAGCTCTGGTCCTCAGTGACCTCTAAGCACCACAGAGTCATTATAGAAGAATCTTATGATTTTCTTGGGAGGGTGGGGTTAATGAATTCATTAATCTTGAAATTTGTTTCAACTTTCCCAGCTGAGAAAGTTCTATAAGTCAGTAGAAGCAATTCAGGACATACAGTGCTCTCTGATACACACACACACACACACACACACACACAATAAATAAATAAATTTAATAAAAAAAAGAAAATACCATGAGCCAACCACTGTCCTTGGTGGTGGGTGTGGAGAAGGGGAAATAGATGAGGTAATCATAAATCAGAAGGTAATTCAACTATTAATTAACTTTTGGTAAAATGCACATATCAGAATTTAATAAGCCTTAGGTGTGAAGTTCAGTGGTATTAAAATACACCCACATTTTTGTTGCAAGCACTGTGACCATTACTTACATCCACAAATTCTTTCACTCCACCATTAGACACCAGTTCAGTCCGTGCCTTCATCCCTAACCCCCAGCAAACAACTCCCTGCCTTCTGCTTTTCATTAAACTCTTCTGAATAACTCATATAAGTGCATTTACTGATTCGTGGAGCAATTTTTCTTTTCTGTGGCTGCTTTAGCAGGCCACTTAGCATATTTAGGCTCACTGGTTAACACAGACACCTGCTCGGAAGATATCTCAAGCTAAACCCTGAGACACTGCATAGTCACATGAGCAAAAGTGGTACCAGGCCTGCCTTCTGCCATCAGGACATTTAAGGAGGCCTGTCCACAGGGTCATAGGTGGCATGAACAGGGTGGTAAGACAGAATAAACATCCACTAAACTATGCTCTGATTGTTTGTAACTTGCTTTTAACATGGCGAATTCAGAAGTCTTGTTGGTTTAGCTGTAAAATATTTTGCATTGAGAAATTGTATCACTCCCTGCACTCCCTGTAAACTATTGGCCGTATATTTGGTGTAAGGTAGGAATGGCCTGAAACTATTAAGCAACCAGTGTAAGTCCTTCTGTATAAGCAGAAGTTTCAGTACAGATGTTTGTAGAACACAAGCAGCCATCCAAATGGAATGGCCTTTGTAAAGGAGAAGTGTAAAGTGGGGCCAGAGGGGTGATGGGATTGAGTAGTAAGAGGGTAAAAATGACAGAAATTTATTGCACTTACGTATGAAAGTGCCCAAGAACAAAAATATAATTAAAAAATGAGGCGTGTGACCTTGGGCAAGTGACTTAAACCTGTCTAAGTCTCACATTTCTACTTCTTTTCAAAAAATTTTTGAAATATTTTTGAAATAAAATAAAAATAGGTGTGAAGGATGACATGGGTAGAGATCAGATGACAACTTTGGGTGAGAAGTCAGTTCTTTCCTTCCCCCACGTGAGTGAACTGCATTTGCCTATGGGTAATTTTCTACCACCTTGACTCTTGCATTACCATCTGAACCAGACTTCAGGATTCAGGTTCTCAATGAGCTTACCGGACAGCTAAGCAGCCAGGTCAGCCACCTATGAATAGGCAACCCTCTCCCCCCGCCCCCTCCCGACCCCTTCCCCCTCCTCATTCCCCCTAAGCAGACAAGAATGGCCAGCTCAGCAGGAGAGTGATGGAGTGGAGGGGCGGGAACAATAGAAGGGCCTTGTGTCTGATAATTTGAACAGTGAACCCAAAAATGGGGGTTGGGGAATCTATCTTTAAGAAAACTGCTGGAAAAATCCTAATCCTGATCATGGCCCACCTCCCCCCCTCAACCCCCACCATGTCCTGGCTGTAGCAGCTATGCAGGTAACCAGAGACAGTTGTAGAATATGTAGCACCTTTTATCTCAACTCTGGGTGAAGTGAACTACAAACTACACCATTTACAAGCAAAACAATCCCAAGGACAGAGATGTGCCTAGACACTTGGTATCACTCCCAAAATATCTGCCCAAGACTATTAATAAATAGATTTTCGAGAGTGTAGTATGGGAGTTAGCTTCAGCTGTCAACTTGACATTTTTGGAGGTATGTCTGTGGGCAAACCTATGAGGAATTATTATCATAATATATTATTATTGTTGCAAATCTCTAGCAAACCTGTAGGAGGTTGTTCGAATTGCATGACTGATATGGGAAGACCCATCCCATAGTAGGTGGGACCATTCCCCACACAGGTAGATGAGATGGAGAGAGCTGGCTCTGTATGTGGCAGGGAACATATTATAAAGCAAGCATTCAGCTTTGGTTCTGCCCCTCTCTCAACTCTTGGCTGTGGATATGGTGTGGTCAGTTTCCTCAGCCTCTGGTGGTAATTCTGCCATCATGATCAACCATAATCTGTCACTTAGAGTGCAGAGAAATCCCCTTGTCCCTAAATTGCTGGGGTCAGGCATAACTACAGCAATGGAATATGAGACTCAGTTAGGTCATGTGAGGCGTTAGGAGCAGCAGGGCTGCTAGGTAAACTCATGACAATGCACTTGCCTCGTGTTTATTCAGAAAGCTGTAGCTGAGCATGGACACACAGAGGAAGCTTCCTTACAACGTCCATCAGCAGGAGGGAGAGGCAGCCTTGAGTTCTGCACGGTCCACACGAGATCATCCTTCATCCAGCCATACCTTTCAGAAGAACTCATTTCTCCTTTCCTCCGACCTCATCCTTCTAATATCACTCACCCTCTAATCTGACTACCCCCAACCTCTCAAACATTCCTACTGAGTCTTGCAGAACTCCAAGGTGACTGCCTACAAAAGCCCTGGATCTTCAGCTGAATTTTGACTTACCTGTTTTCTTCTAACTTAACACAAAAGGATCATGCTAACTTAAAAAAAGAACTGTCTTAATAACAAAAACGTTTAAGCACCCTGATATTCAAGGCCTGTTCCAGGTATGATACCGACATTGAAGCCCTCCCATCTTCCCAGCTGCATGATTTGCACATTTTCTTTTGATTATTTTAGTTTGGGATGCTGACGATTAAACCCAGGGCCTTGGGCTTTCTCCACCACTGAACCATACCATTCCTGACCCCTCTTCCCCTCAGCCCTATTATCCTACATTTCAGTTAGAAAACTAAAGGACAGGAAAGTTAGCCAATTAGCTCAAGATCACAGAATTCAGAACCCATAGGTCTAGAATATGGTACTTCAACCAAAACAGTACTCCGGTACTCACTGGCGTAGGGTTCAGTGACTTACTGCACTGTCCACAGTGAAATCTTTGCAAGGCCCTGAATTCTGGGTTCCAAGAGCTTCTCTCCTCCCCTGATTATTTTTCTCTCCATCCTCACGCAACGGCTGCACCACATCACTATATTCTAGGTCTTCCCACATGAGCAATTTCACCCCTCCATCATCTTAATTCTAAGAGAACACTCAATTCTGTGTTCCACCCATTGCCTCTCATCTTCAACTTGCCAGTTCGGACAGCTGCGACCCCTCCATGATCCAGTGCCATGACTGTCTGCCTTCCTACCCACCCTCAGCCTCTGCACAGCCTCACTTGTTTTCTTTTTTTTTTAATTTTTTTATTATTATTTATTCAATTGTGTGTGTGTGCGTATGTATGTGCGCGCGCATGTGTGTCTGTGTGTATGTAGAACCACGGACGAATCGCGAACCACCATGGACGCCTCCACCTCCTTCTGCCCCGGGATTCACAGGCTCCGCCCTACCAGGACCAGAAACGCAGGCCACCTCCGCTTCCGCCTGGCGTCTATACGTGGGATCTGGGATCCGAACTCAGGATCTTCTGCCTGCAAGGCAGAAGCTTAACCCCTGAGCCACCTCTCCAGCCCCCTCACTTGTTTTCTTATCCACTTTAAGTAGCTGTTGCCCTCCTTCCTTTCAGCGTGCATTCCACTTCCTCTCTTCTCTAGATTCCCACTGGGGAGACAGAACCAGCCCTTAGTCAGTCCCACTATTCCGAACCTTCATCCAAGCAACTGAACTTGTTCAGGGAGAAATTATGCAAGCATATGGCCCAGCATATTTCAAATGCATGATGACCTGCCGTAAGGAATGCCAAATGCTGCCTTGAGACTTTTTGTGTTTCTCATTCATTCACTCACTTTTTTGGGTATCGTAATTCAGTATGAAACCTCTAGCAACTGATCTATCATTGCATAATGTGTTCTCTTTCCCTCCATTCTCTTGGTCGAAAGTAAAAACCATCAGAGGAAAATCCTCAGGCTTTTATAACACATTTACTCACCTCAGGTTATTTACCCATAAACTCTATCTTCTTACCAACCCTTAGAAGAACTGACAATTCCTACACTAAGGCTATTCCCTGCACTGGAGAACTCAGAACCCAGTGCTGTATTGATGCCTAGATCACTAATCAGTCGATACTTCTTTTCCTACTCTCTCTCTCTCTCCTTCTCTTTCTCTCTCTCTCTGTCTGTCTGTCTTTTTGTCTCTCTGTCTCCCTCTCCTTCCCCCTGTTTTCAGAGTTCTCTCTACTTTCTTGAATTTCTTTTTCTCTTCAATTCTACCCTTTTGCATTTCTATGTTTCTACCAAAACATGGACCTTACACAGCGTGCATTACATAATGCAGCTCATAGTGACCATTTGGTGTGGATGGATGGTGGGTGGGAAGAAAGTAAAATGCATAGAAGGACAAGTTACAAAGAAATTAGGTGATTGTCTCTTTTCTTGCTCTGGTCTCTTGGGTTGCTGACTATGTCCTGTAATACAAGAAGAAAGATTCAAAGAGAGTTTATGTTACCCTGGTCATCACATTCCTTCTGCAACTCAGAAGCACCTCATTAAGGCTGAGATCATTATCACCGCCCTGAGATGCAGTATCTCCTCTGGGTACTCTCCTGCACCAGACGGGTTGCTATGTGCGTTCTCTGGATCATCACATTCAATCTCACCCTCTTAGCACCTTACAAGGTAAATACTGATTATCTCTTTTTACAGACTAGGAGTCAGAATAGTAGATAAGTAACTCAATAGGTAAGTAGATAAGGTCACAGCTCAAACCTGATACTGCCCCTTGCTCAATTCAGACCTCCCTGCTATTTTCCCGACAAGCACAATGGTTGTGTCTGGTATTGCGTATTAGGCACTAGAGGTAAGATCATCATAGGAACTCTCAGCCACTTTTCCTGATAAGAAAACTGGGTCTCAGAGAGATCATATCATCAGTCCAAGGTCACAGGACAAGCAAATGGCATGGGAACATTTGACACGAAGTCTGTAATGTTCAACTTACTCATTTTATAGAAGAACCAGGGAGAAAGTAAAATAACCCGAGTTGCCATCTTGCAGGGCAGCGCTCTCAGAGGTGTGGCCTGTGTCCAGATCCCAACCTGATGTGTCAAAATCAATCAAGGAAGACTTCCGGTTTTGACCCTACCAAGGGATGAGCTAATTCCCAACCAAACCTCAATCAGAGCTTCCCCAAGACCCAGACCCCAAGGAGCAGACCCAAAGTTGTGAAGGGATGGAAGGAAAGAATTCTGCTTGGCATTAGGAGCATGATTGTCCTGAACAAGCTTATGAAAAGAAAGCAACCTAGAGCCAGCATCTGTCCAGCTCTACACCACGAAGCTGAGAGTGTGCAGGGGCTGGGAGTGGAGGACTGTGAAGTCCCTGCCGCCTGAACTTTGCATGTATCTTCTCTGTGCCTCTGTGTGTGTTTCTGGCTTCCTCACTGGAGAAGCAACTATTGAACAAGGTGCCAAAGCCTGGGGAAGCTTGCACATTTTAATCAAAGGTCCAAATGAGCAAGTTGTCCAGAGCTGTGTTTGCGGGGAATTCTGCACAGCAACATCTGGATAAAGGTAATTAAGTGAAAAGGGGAAAAAAGGTTCCCAGGGATCTAAACAAACACATGGAGTCCGTGTTACTGAATAGGTCTTGCTGAGTGGGGAGCAAATGGATCGGTGAGTTGACTACAAACTGCCAGCAAGAGCTGTTTCCTCCAACATTGAGACAACAGGCTTCATGAGACCAGGAACTGTGAGGCTTTCTTACAGACTGGGAAGCACAAACACAACACCTTGCCCAATTCCCTGTAGTTAAAGATGGTGGAGCATACAGACTTGAAGGACAAAGTGACTTTCTCAAGGTCACATGTCAGTGTCTCAAGGAGGAACTAAGTTTATTTTTTTCTTGTTTCCTTCCTTTTTTATTTATTTTTATTTTTTCTTTTTATTATTTATTTATTTATTTATGCTCATACAAACTTAATAAGTACACCGGTCCCCTCCCTCCCTCCACCCTTCCCTGGACCCCCTTTACTCCCTCTTCCTTTTTTCCCTTCCTTTCCCCCTCCCTCCCTATATCCCAGTGCCTCTTTCCCCCCCCCATCCCTGGAGCATCCTTTAATGTGTATGTCAAACTTTCCTCTGGGACCTCCTCCCTGATGAGGTGTAAGGACTCAGTGGCATTTCCTAGAACACTTACTTGTATTCCCCTTAAGCATAGGAACACTATTGTGGCTGTTAATCCCTAGCTTCTAAGGATCCTTGTGCGTTTTATCCATGCTAGACTTTGAGGGGTCAATAATGTGTTGGACATAGCACAGGTCATGCAAAATCCTATTATGATTGCTTCGGCCCTAACTTGTGTGGAGTATCTTGCATATCATTACTCCTCCCCATCCTTGTGCTCTTACAATCTCACCGCCCCCTCTTCCGCAAATTTCCCTGAGCTTCAGGATGGGGAGAGATTAGGCTGGCCTGGTTCCAGGTGGTTGATATAGAGTCTCTGATGTTCTGAATTATGGTTTGTTGATTTTGTTTTTCAGTTTTGCTGCTCCTGCAATGCCCTTGGCTCCATCCTGATGGGTACTGGATGTCACCCCCTGGCCAGAGATAAAAAGCTGTTAAACTAGAGTCTTGTTATAAGAGTATATTCAAAGGTAGATGGAATAAAAGTAGGAGACCAAGGTGAGGGAGGGGTCAATCACTCTTTTGCAAAATGGTTACTATCTGCCAGACTATATGCCCTCCCCTTCTGGTAAGATCATACCCCATCAGTTGCAAATAATCAGGAAGGAAAGTCTGTGAATGTAACCAGATGGAGGAACTAAGTTTAGCCTGGCTTTCTGGTTCCCAGTCCTGTTGCTTCTCATCCACCTGACCAGTGCTATTTGATTGATCAGTCATGAATAAAATAACGGCGTGATCTTGAACACAATGAGAGGTGACAGAGATCCATGTCCTGGACTTTATTCACATTTAATAACCCACAGTACATTCTCCCAAGCATCCCAATAGAGATGCTGTTACGATTCTCACTTAGACAGGAGAAAACAGCCAGTTTGTAAGAAACCAGACAAGCAACCCCCATGTACAGAATGTCATAGAGCACATGTCAGGTGCAGACCCCTAACACACCCCAGTTCCCCAGCTTCTAGCACCCAAAGCTGGCACCTGTTTGCAAACACTTCAGGTGCTCCAGACTAGAACACTCTGTTCCCAGGTATTGCTGCCGTAATTGCTTGGAACACATTCATCCTGAGACAGGGTTTGTTTTTTTTTTTCTTCTTGTTTTTCATGAAAGCAAAACTAAAGCAAATGCGAAGAGCACGTAATAGCAAACTTTGGGGTCATAAAGAAGGGTCTCACACAGCACTTCCCAACAGTCTACTGAAAAACACCTACAAGATTGCCTCTTCCAAGGCCCAGGCACTTCCTGTGGGTTTTCTCATAGGGACATCTTGCTCTTTCCTGCTGCATAGATCTCAGCTGTGCATCGGCTCCGGGGTTTTATCGCTTCCTGACTCCACCCTCTTCCATCTCCCTTCTCCTGCCTGCTCTGTGAGGAGAGAACAAACAATTTCACTTCGCTGGACACCCACCCCTTCAAGGTCTCACCTCCTGCCCTGAGCGTCTTATGAAGTTATTTCCCCGGACAGAGGCAATTTCCTTCTCAGAAAGGGATTTGGGAGCTAACTGCTAAGAAAATTCATTATTCACTTTGTGACATCAATAACTATGAGCTCTCGCCTTGCATTTTTTTCTCTCTTCTTTCCTTGACTTTTGGCCCCCAAGATACCACAATGATACAAACTTTGTCTGGGCTGAAGCTGCACAATATCTACCCACCTCCTAACTCCCAACCCCTGAGCAACGGCTTTCAGAAAGCACACTTAATAAAATGTCCTTGAGGAGAGACTCTATATTTGGTGTAACTACGTATTCCCAGAACATCATATGGAAACTGCATGTGGAAGATGTTCATTCACTCAACATGTTTGCTGAGCACCTGCTATGTTCAAAGGCTCTGTATTCTAGTTTTTAAAGATACATGAATTTAAAAAAAAAAAAAGAGTAAGTTCTTCAACTCAAGAATGAGTCTACATTGGAAATTTGTGTGTGTGTGAGTGTGTGTATGTGTGTGTGTGTGTGTGTGTTTTCAAGGGGTCACTTAAGTGTGTATATTCATAGGGCCCCAAGAGTGATATACAGAATCACCTTGGGTCAATCTTCCACATTATCACTTTGCTCTGGGGCTTCCTAGGCTGTCTTCCAGGGCTAGAATTGTGGGACACCACCATTTCTGTTCCGCATCTTTACTTGGGATCTAGAGATCTGAACTCAGGTCCTTTTATTTACAAGACAAAGGTTTTAACCCCTGAGTTGTCTCTCTATCCCATATATTGAACTTCTGTGGATATGAGTTCCAGTGAGAAACTGGAAAAGTTTTAGAGTTCCTCTTTGGACCTTAAGCAGTATGTTTGCATACAACAAATGCAGGTAGCAGCAATGGTGTCTATACTTGGCTCTTCTCTGTAGCATAACTTGCCCATGTAGACTGGCTGGACTTCCTCATGGTGGTAGGGTAACCTAGGAGTACACAATACAAGCCCCCAGATAAGAAATCAATGATAGATCAAAGTAACTATGAATAAAAATTAGAGAACCAGTGATTTTATTGGGGTTACATACAAGAGCAGGGACCATTCAAAAGCAACTATATTATCAAAAAGTCCCGTGTGCTAATTAACTACAAGTGTCAACTTGACAATTGACAACTCCAGTTCTGGGCACATCTGTAAAGGATTAGTTAAGCCCTGCACGGATCCGTAGGTGATTGTCTAATTGATGTCTAAGACCAGCCCATAGTGAGTGGTACTTCACAGTGATAGACCTATAAAAGGAAATGTAATGGGGGGACCAGTTATCATAGATATCTCTTTCTTATCTCTTTTTTTCTTTCTCTCCCTTTCTCTCTCCTTCTATGCTGGTGAGCTCATCTTTAGCTGCCTCCACTATCCTCACTGATATCAGAGTCCAGTCTCTTTCCTCCAGGGTGATTGAGGTACTGGGATCCTTCAAGAATCCATCAGTCTTCAGCATCAGACTGATACCACTGAGATATTTAGTTCCTGAACTAAGCAGATACAGTAGCTACCGTTAGAGTATTCAGATTTTATCTTGTAAATCAATTCAATGACTAGATAGATAGATAGATAGATAGATAGATAGATAGATAGATAGAAATGGAGAGAGATAGATGATAGATAGATACGCATCCTAACAGTTCTGTTCCTCTAGAGAACCTAATATACACTCCAACATGAGTAACACCTCTAAAAGTTACATCTTTGGAGCTCTCTGCCTGACTTGTAGCCAGTTCTCATCATAAAGTCTCCCCTCAGCAGCTTACCTGGATGGGCCACAGAATCTCTCCACCTCTCCCAGCACTTTACTTTCTTCATCTTGGGGAGAGGCTCTGTGAAATCTTGCAAGTTTCTAAAATGTCTTAAGATTTAATGAGATTTGCTCCAGGATGGAATATTTCCAGTTGGAGTAAAGTGCTATATATACAACACAGATAAAGCCCAACTTCTCTTGGGGTAGAAATAAAGGCCTGGTTTCCCATTACATTGTTCTGTTCTAGTTTCTATAGCTACAAGGAAGGTGGCCAAATCCAAGATGGCGTCAGGTCATATCAGAGGAAAAATGTCATGCAACACCCACCACTTGACTTTGAGCTTACGCATGTAACTGGCCTGGGTCAATGACATGACAGCAAGCAAGAACTGCCCAAGTGGGAGCTTGTGACATGAACTTGTGCACCAGGGCTTAACATCTTTGCTCCTGCCATCACCCTGAGGACAACCTAGGCTCATCCTCTGATACAGAAGAGACGCAGAAATACACAGTATCCAGCCAAGAGATCTCAGCAAAGGCTGAACTAGATCAGCCATCAGCCCGGGTAGCCCCACAGCTGCAACAACTCCATCCAAGAGTAGCAAAACCCATGGCTTAGCCTCATCTGATTCCAGATGCAGAAGCAAAATTTCTTCACTGAGACACATCTGAGGTTTTATTGGAATGTTTCAAACCAGAGAAATGGTCCACACAACAGAGACAGAATCCAACTTCTCTTAGGTCAGCAATCAAGGCCTGCTTTTCTCCAGTGTTGTTCTGTTTGAGTTACCATGGGGGCTACCACGGGGGGTTAGGGCAGAGTCCAAGAAGGCAATGCAGTAGCAGAGCAACAATACAGAATTTTAAGGGCACCTGGGGAAACCTGAGGCTACAGAAATAAGCAGAGAATCCCTAAGAGGAGAAAAACCCTGGTCAGCTCATCCCTTTGCCGAGAAGGCGAGCATTTCAGGTGACTTGGAACCACAGAATTGTTCAAAAGGAGAAAGAAACATCTTGGATGCTTCCATTTTTTGGAAGATGTTGATATATTAAAGTTAACTATGCGAGGCTGGAGAAGTGGCTCAGGGGTTAAGCCTCTTCCCTGCAGGCAAAAGGTCCTGAGTTCAGATCCCAGATCCCACGTATAGACGCCGGGCAGAAGCGGGGGCAGCCTGCGCTTCCCGTCCTGGTAGGGCGGAGCCTGTGAATCCCGGGACAGAATAAACAAGGAGGTGGTTCCCGAATTCATCCGTGATTCTACACACACATACACGCATGCACACACACACATACACGCGCACAATTGAATAAATAATAATTTTAAAAAATTAAAGTTAACTATGCAAAAATGAAGATATACTCAAAAAAAAAAGGAGAAAAAATTAGTGATACAATATAAGCATTTCTTACAGAACCAATGGGAGAAAAAGAACAACCCCATGTTCAGCCTCATTTGGATGTGGCATCGAATGCCTAAACATGTCCTGCGTCGATGTGAGAATTGAGACTAATGGCCTTTGTGTCACCCCCCCCCCCAATCTGGACTAAAATAGAGGGTGTGAAGACAGAGGAGGTGTGGTGAGATGAGACTTCGGAATGCCTTGTGGAACTGAATTAAAATGAAGAAAGTCATTGTCAGCATGTCAATAAACAGAAAATGGACCCTGGTTTCTTCAGCATCCTCTCCAAAGGCTCTCCACAGGCATAAAAGAAAAGTCCCCAGCCCCAATTACAGGACTGGATGTGTGGGCCCCCATCTTGACCATCTTGGTCACCAGGAGACCTCCAGTTAACCAGCCAGTGCTGGTGCAAACATTTAAGCCACCACAGCAAACAAGCAACAGAGGCAATATTGGTGTCCTACCGCCACCTAGTGGGCAGTCCTGATACTCGGGAGAAACAGGATTTTTCCTCAACTGAGAAGCCCACCTGAGATGGCAGAACCTGGAGTTTTTTCTCTCTGAATCTCTCTCTCTCTCTGTCTTTTTCTCTATTTCTCTCCCTTTATCCATATATATAATATTCACTCTATATATATTCTATATTTTCATACTATATAGTATATTCATTGTCTCCATTTATATTCAGTATGTATTCAATATAATTCATATATATGTTCAATACATGCATACATATTAATCCTACACAAAGCTCTTGCCACAAAAATCCTGGCATGTAATTGCATAGTAACTGCAATTATCAGCCTCATTGTTATCAGCATGCTACTGTAGAAATGCCTGAGTTTTTTGAAATTAATTGAGCTGAGGGAAAATGAGATTTTTGGAAGATACTAGGAATCCATTTCCTCCTTAATTTCATTCAGTCCACAAGCGCTAAATATTTAATGTATAGCGTGTACAGCAACCCTGTGCCCTGGAACTGGGACCAACTGAGAAAGACAATAAAATGGCTAAGATGTGGTCCTTGCTCTGGGACTATAGAAGGCGAGATGACCACTGTAGGCAGCTAGCACTGAAGTGCTCCGTAAAGATGCACCCCTGCGCTGGGAAGATGGCTCAGGAATTAAAGCTTTTGCCTTACAAGCAGAAGGTCTGAGCTCAGATCCCAGATCCTACGTAAATATGACCCCGGAAAGCAGAGCTATGGAATCCCCAGAACGAAGCAATAGGAATGTAGAGCAATCCAGGATGATTCTCAAAGTCACCTTTGGGCCTACACACACACACACACACACACACACACAACACACACACACACACACACACACGCACACGCACAAAGACTTAGCCTTACCCCCAGAAGTCATAAGTCTTTAGACAAAAATCTCAATACCAAACGTGGAATTCTCCCTGTGTGTCATTAACCAGAAGGCCACCAGAGCCTCCCAAAACAATACAAGCTATTACTAAGGCTCTAGGTTGCCCACTAAAACCAGATGGTAAAACTGTTGCTGAAGACACCACGCACTTCAGATAAAGAGCTGGAACTGAGCTGGAAGCTTCCTCTCTGCCGGCTAGCATTCACAGTGGACTCTGTGTGCTATAATACTAAACTTCTATGCAAGATATACCACTGATGTATTAGTGGCATGCATTATTGCTTGTGGGTAATCAATCACTTCCTGAGAAGTGGCCAAGTCCACAGGAAGGATTATATACACAGCACAGACCTGGCCAAAAGTCTATGCGTAGGGCAGTCACAGACCTTATTAGGAAATCTGCTATTGATGTTCCGCTAAATGGACACATATTTAAACTACCTTCTAAATATTTATGTTCCTATCCACAGACTCATGCAGCTCTCAGCCTGGGTCAGAAAAGCCTCTTGACAGTAAGCAGTGGTCAAAGCAAGGACTTATAACTGGTCAAGAACTTATAACTGAGAATGAGTAACTGTTGAGTGCCCAGATCTAAACCAAACATCTGTACTGCCCTTTCTGAGATCCAGGGAACACCATGGAAGAGCAAGGATACTGAGTGTGCTAAAGGACAGTATTGAATATAAAGTAGCCGTTGCAGTTATAGACACACATAGCAGCCGTGGCTGTGAAAGACCTGGGAAATAAAGAAAACGAGAGAGAGAAAAGAGGGATAAAGGAAACAAAATGAAGGAAGGAAAGAGTGAAAGAAAGAAGAAAAGAAAAGAAAGAAGAAAGAAAGGAAGGGGAGACATGGAAGGAGAAGCTATTTGGAAAGAAGAAAGGAGTGAGCTAGCAGGAATGGGAAAGAGATGAGAAATGAGTAAGTTAGTGGGAGGTAAATGTGATCACACTGCACTATATACAACTATGAAATTGTCAAAATAATAATTTTTTAAAAAGGTAACCAGGAAACATCATGAGGCTGTTAGGATAGGGCTATGGTGATATGTAAACAGTGGTTGTGGAGTGTGCATGACCCAGAAGAACATTGATGATGGATGATTGTGGACAAGTCATTTAACCTCTGCCTTACTAATCTCATTAGCACATGTGCTGGGGGTTGTTATATATTATTTATCTATTTATTTGTTTGTTTGTTTGTTTGTTTATTCATCTATATATTTGTATTTTGTGTACGTGTGTGTGCATATACTATAGTGCACATGTGGAAGTCAGAGGACAAGCTCATGAAGTAGGTCCTGAGGATGAAGCTCAGGTTGGGGGCACTGTGTCTTTGCCCACTGTGCCATCTTGCTGGCGCATCATCCATCTGTCGGTGCTGTGGACTGAACAAGCTCATATAAGGCGCACAGCCAGCTTCTGCCAAGTCATGTGCCTGCTGTATTTTTATTATCAGTTATGTTCTGTAGTCCCTCTGGACTCCTCAGAAGATTCAGATCTTGTTCTGCAGGCTGTTAAGCCTCTTCTGCTATTGAAATTGTCTTGTGCTGTTCCAACCCTCACCCTCCTGTATTCTTTGGCACTCTCCACCTACCCCTTAGTCCACTGGGATCTGGATTGTAAAAAATGGGTGGCGCCTGTCCTCCTTTCTTCTCTCCTGCAGATTTCTTCTCCTTCACCCTGTGTAGTCCAGCAGTAAGGACTATGTGGCCCACATTGCACACTGATGGACAGATGCGGACAATCTCCAATTCATGGTCATGAGGGGAAGATCTGGACATGGACGGCAGCAGATCTGCCCCACCTGTCCATCCCTAAGGCCTTCCAGAAGGGTCTCTTCAGGAAGCACTTTCCCGTCTGTCATTAGACTTCAGGTGGTCCTCCTATCGACCGATCTGCAGACCACAGGGTGCACAAAAGCGGGAGACATCATGGTCACCCTGCAGCATCAGGTCTGGGTACCCTGCCTGGCACATGTGGGACCGCAACAAATGTCGGCCATACTTATAACATTTTCCTTTCCCAGGGATGGGAAACAGATAGGATTCATATGGTGAACACTTGCCTGATGCTCTGTATAAACTGAAGAGCAGGACCTAAAGGTGTTCTGGATATGTTCTAGAAGGAGGGACACATACTCAGTGTCTCTAAGTCCTGCTGAGGGCCTTGATACTCAAAGAGTCTGCTCAAAGAGCTTCACACTCAAAGAGTCTGACTCCAAAAGATAGACTGGAGAGAAATTCATCTTCTTCTATCTCAGTGACGTGAAAAGAAGAGAAACCTGAGACTCTGTTCCAGAGTTTCAGCCGTGGCCTCTGAGGTGCAAACAATGGTGCCGTGCAAACCTCCACGGAGCTGCAGTCCGGAAAACAGCCAAGACTCATGGATCATAAAATAACTGAAAGTGAAAAGGACTTCAGAATGGATTGATGATCAGTGCGGGTGACTCTCCACACATGGGTGCAATGCAGGAGGAAGGTACTGTGTGGCCACATCTCAGCATTTAAAAATAAAAAGCAAGGGCTTCCAGAGAACCACTGGAGGCTCTGGGCATAAGTTCTCTGGTGCTGGGCAGAAGCCAGACTCATTGTGAACGTGTCTGCACACGAAGTCAACAGAGCTGTCTGTCTGGCAACTTGGACTTCCACTGGGGGTGAGGCAAGGAACTGCGCCAGAGGAATCCTGGAGGACAGAGTCAGCCTTGGACTTTCCAGCAAAAGATTCTATCTGAAGAGCTGCTTTCCTTTGGGCTTTAGTTTTTTTTTGACCTAAGAAGATCACTGTGCATCCCAGAGTTGGTCTTGAACTTGCCATGCAGCCCAGACTGGCCTCAAACTCATGAACCTCTTTGCCTGAACCTCTCCAGGACTATGATCATGGGTGGAAACTACGAGGTCTAGGAGCATATTTGACCCTTTAATTGTTTCATTGAGATAGAATTGATATAGTCATTGGGGTGACTAAAATACCTGACAAAAGTAAACTGAAAAAGAAAGGGTTCCTTATGACTCACAATCTGAGGGTACAGTGCATCATGGTGAGGAAGACACAGGATCTTTTAATGCAGCCTGGGATTCCAGTCCCTGAGATGGCATCACCCACATTTAGGCTGGGTTTTAGCTCCTCAGTTAAGCCTGTCTGGAAGTGCTCTCAAAGACACCCTCAGAGGTCTCCTCAGTGGTGCTAAACCCAACCAAACTGACAATGAAGATGAGGCATCTTTCATATAATTAATTCTGCTTAATTAAAGTACACAGTACAGTGGTACAGCCATTTCCATAGTCAAGATATAGAGTGCATTGTGGGAAACTGGTTAGCAAGCAGGCATTGCATAGTAGACTGACCATATACATTAGAATGAAAGATCCAAACTCAATCATCAGACCCCATCAGTGAGTGTCCCCCCCCCCACCATACACACAGTACAGTACAGCTAGGTGCATTTCTTGAGCCTTTCCACATGCATCCTTGAAGCAGCCCATGAGATATATTCTACAGGTGAGAATTTAACAGGGTATTTAACAATGCTGGATTACAGGCCCAATATCATGCAGCAATGACAGAGTCAGACCCAGTTCTGTCCAACTCCAAAGCTGGGATCATCCCACCATGTAACACTACTGCTGCGGGTGGTTACACATAAGATGGGGCAGTTTACATTTAGTGTGGTGACAACTTAAATGTGTCTAAAATACCAGGATGTCACAATATCTCATAAGCTGATACCTCTTTCCTTGGGGAAGTTTCCAACCTTGGAAAGTCCTTGAGTCTGATACTTAGATGTTACATTGTCTGAAGAGGGGTCCATCTCTCCATAAAGACACTCACTAAACACAGCACTGCTGCTTGAAGTTGGATCTAATCCCTTCATTCACAGTGAGAAAAGGCTGAGACTGAGGCCTAAAACCTTCAATTCAGCTCATTTCTTTTTTTTTTTATTAAAATTTTAATTATACATTTTAAAATTTTTTACCAGTTCCCTCCCTCCCCTCTCTTCCCCCTCCCCTTCCCCCAGTGCCTCCCCCCCAATTCCCAGACAGTCCTTTATTGTGTACGCCTAACTCTCCACTGGGTCCTCCTCTCCGATGACATACAAGGACCCAGTGGCATTTCCATAAGCCCTTTCTCTTGTTCCCCTTAAGCATAAGATCACTACTATGGCTGTCAATCCCTTGCCTCCAGGGGTCTCGGTGCCCTTAACAGATGCTAGACTTAATGAGGGCAACAGTGCGCTGGACATTGCGCAGGGCATGCAAAGTTCCATTATGATTGCTTTGGCCCCAACTATTGTTGAGAATCTTGCAAATCGTTGCTCCTCCCATCCTTTTGCTCTTACAATCTTACCCCCCCCTCTTCCGCAAATGTCCCTGAGCTCCAGGATAGGGAGAGATTAGGCTGTCCTAGTTCTATGTGATTGATATAGAGTCTCTGAAGTTCTGGATTGTGGTTTGTTGATTTTCTTTTGCAGTTTTGCTGCTCCTGCAATTCCCTTCACTCCATTCTGCTGGGCACTGTATGTCACCCCCTGGCCAGAGACAAAAAGCTGTTAAACTGGAGTCTTGTTGTAATAGCACATTCAAGGGTAGATGTAATAAGAGTAGGAAACCTCACTGAGGGAGGGGTCCATCACCCATTTGCAAAATGATTACTTTTTATCTGCTAGACTATATGCCCTCCCCTTCTGGTGAGATCAGGAAAGAACGTCTGTGAACTTAACCAGGTTTCTCATTACTTACTTGCAGACCTTGATGGAGGCCTATTTTCTCTGCTGTAATATGGTCTCCTCTCTCCTTGTTTCTGGTGTGGCCCTCCTAACCCAGAGGAAACAGGGAAATACAAATCACAATCAAAGTTTTTAGTAAGAGATGGGGAAGTGCCTCAGTTAGTCAAATGCTTACTGAGCAAGATTGAGGACCTCAATTCAGATCCCCAGTACCCATGATAAGAGTAGGCATGGCAGTGGAAACCTTGAGGGGGTAGTGCTAGATGAGTAAAGGGGAGTGCCCCTGTCAGTGGGAAAGCCTGAGGAGGGGTCACTTGGTCTGCCACAGAGGCCTGAACTGCCACTAGAATAGACAATCTAAAGGGAACCCTATTTCAATAAGTAAGGTGGAGAACAATTGTTGACCTCTGTCATTTGCATGCACACAGGAAAAAACAGAGAGAGAGAGGGAGGAGGGGAGAAGTTTATCAAGTCCATAAGATTCTGCTCACAAGCAAAAGATCAGAGTTTTCATCCCAGGTAAAAATGCCAGGCAGAAATGGCAGCAGCCTGTACTTTTGGCTCTGGGAAATCCCAAAGCAAAGAAAAAAGGATGTAGAAGCAATCCAGGATAATTCCCAAAGTCATCCTTGGGCCTCCATAGGGACACAATGCCCTTTGATACACACACACACACACACACACACACACACACACACACACACACACAAAGTAAATAAATTTTTTAAAGAAGCAAAAACAAAAAAACCAAATCAAAATAAACCCATGATTAAGGCATCATAGTGAGATAGTCTGGTATTTTCTTTCCATGAGGAAGGCAACCTTGCCAATGAGTCTAAAGGTAAGTAAACTGTGTAATCCCATGGGACCACAACTCTGAGTAAAGGATTCCTCTTCTCTGAAATGTGCTGGGGTGAATCCCATTGGTTTGTGTGTCTGATGCTCTTCTGCATCCAGAGTTGAGTTGCCCTTTCTTGGATGCATACATTCTTAAATGATGGTATCCAGTGTGGTCACAGAGGAAGCCTGTCCAGTTAAGAATAATGTCTTCCCCTTCAACTCAATTTGACTATCTCTACCATGAACCATTGTGCAATCCCACAGCCACACTCTTGAGAAAAGCTCTGCTACTGCCACATTTAAATCTCAAAGGCAAGCATGGATTGGGTACAAGGAAAGATAACTGAAGGCAAAATCAATGCATTCTTTGTGAGTACTCTTGTACACAGGAGTATGAGAATTTTTTTCCTAAGGGCAGCATTTTAATAAAGGAATGTATTAGCCATTGCCTGCAGAAACCCTCAAAAGAAGGAATGGGCAAGTGTTTAAGAAAGCCTAGTGTTCTGCTATAGGCTATGATCAGCACATCAATCCTACAGGAGTATTACTAATGCCTCACTCTATGGTCAAGAGATCTGGAAGTCAAAGGTCGGGCAGCTGCTGGTTTCAACCCAGCTGGGAGCTCTCCTTGGAGATCACTCTCTGACTCAGAGCCCACTGGACACTCAGGAGCCAAGACCAGCACTGATAGAGCTTTCTGAGCTGCCAATAGGAATGAGTTACCACATCCAAAACTAAGAGGAAAGCATGCGGTGGGGGGAGCCTTACTTCCCAATTAGCAGATCGTTTTTTCAGATGAAAGACCAGTCCCTTTCTAGAATGTTTCACAAAGAATCTTTGATATCCAAAGGGGACTCATTTTATAATGTTACCATTGCAATCCAGCCAGACTGTTTTCCTGCTGCAAACTCACTTAGGGCTGGAGAAAGGACTCAGGAGTTAAGACACGACTCTTACAAGCAGAGTGATTTGAGTTTAGGTCCCGAGTCCCACATGGAAACACCAGGCAGAAATGACTCTGGAAAGTGGAGCCTGGGAAATCCCAGAGTAAAGCAAAATGGGAGTAGAAGCAATCCAGGATGATTCCCAAGCCAAAGTCACCATGGGCCTCCACAGACACACAAATAAAAAAATAATAAAGAAATAACATTTTTTTAAAAACTAGCTTCACTGCCCCTTCTATCCAACTCTATCCTGGATCCCACATGGCCACCCCAAGGGGCACCACGCTCTTGGCTTCATGATCTCTGTCATTTTATGCTGCAAAGGGAAAGGGGGGGAGAGAGAGAGAGAAATAAGCCTGGGTTGGAGGAGGGCATTTTATTCCCACAGATTAAAAAATTAAAAACAAGTATGCAGGTATGCAACAGAAGCAGCAGCAGCTAGTGGCCTGTCATAGAACTAGAAAGCTGGTTTCCTATACTCAGCACCATGTGACTCCTGAAGCCCAGGCACGGTTCCTTCTTGCTGAAATGCATTCTGGGTATCTTTAGCTCTCAAGATCTAGAAAGCTTAAGAAAACAAGAATGTATATTTATCAAAATTTTAAGGAGGTATTTATATTTAGTTTAACCACCCAAAAATATGACTAATTGTCTGCATTTGATAGAGGAAGAAACTGAAATATAGGCCAGCAGGATGAAATACATTCTCTTTTCTCTAACATCCAATCAGACAGAGAAATTTGCAAGTTTATTAACTGAGTGCCAAGCATCCAAAAGCCATAAAATCCTTTTAAAAGAAGGCTGTGTGTCAATATTTATTCTCTTCTCTCCTTTTGTCAAACTCATGAGGTTTGTAGAACAATAATGCCCACCCCCAAGGTTGTCCATGCTTTAATCTATGGGACCATTAAATTGGTAGGATATATAAAAAGGGAAAACTAAGGATTCAGGTTAAGTTGAAGTAGCTAATTAGCTTACCAGAGATACTACATTCCTCTCTTGGAAGATGGAGGAGTGGGATGTCTCTAGGATCAGGAAAAGAACAAAGAAATGGATTCTACTCTAAAGCTAACACTGATTTTATTCTGGTGAAGCCAATGTCAAACTTTCAATGTCCAGAACTGCAAGATAACTTAATAACAATGTCCTCTGCCATTAAATGGATGGCCATCTGTTACCATGGCAATAGAAAGCTAAAATGCCCAACAGAAACCAAAATCTGCTACGTGACTAGTTGCTAGCTTTTACTATTATGTTAGCAGGTCATGAATCTTAGATGAAAATCTAGACTTAAATTTCAGCCTACATCTCTCTGGGACAGTCTGATCTGTCCATCCCATCCATAGTGGATGACTCTGCTAAAGAAAGAGTTGACTCTATCAACTAAAACCCCATCACAGTTGGGGATGCTTTGATTGTATGGAATATATCCCATGTATTGAACTCAAATGAAAGAGGAAGGCTATTCAGAAGCAGAACAAGACTTATGGAAGCAAAACTCACTCTCTCTCTCTCTCCCTTTTGTCCTTCCTTTACTTTTCAATGCATATTTCATTTATTCTTCTCTTGTCACAAGCAATTCTTTGGTTATTCCGTGGTTGGTTCAAGACTTCAACACGACCACCCTGAGATCCTGAGAAGGCCTCTTCTATCTAGTGATAACCCAGCCGTCCAGCCTGCTTCTTCTTATGTCTAGCTGGCTTAGTCTCCCAACTTCTGATTCAAAAAGTTGGACCACAGAGGCAGTGATAGGCCCAAGTTCTGTTGTGTTCACTTCCAATTCTATCAGTCATGGTCAATATGGATGTGCTAGGAGTCTGTGCGTTTGCTGCAAAGACTCACTTCATATAGGGCTTCAGATTAGGCCAGGACTTTAAGAAGACATCGGGGAGAAAATGATTGGCATCTTCAGTACATCTCTGCACCCCAGCGACAGCCTTATCGTGGAAAACAGAACTATATCTCTTCTGAGGGCCGAGTTCCCTCCTTCTTGCACAGGCCAGGCTGAGCTCTAGGTTCAGCCTGTTCGCCTCTGTGACTACTTTTTCAGCTGTTCCATCCCCTGATTGACATTCTCACTTTAAACATGCTAATGTATTCAACCAAGTTGCATTCAAATGGTGCTGGTCTGAGAGCCAGTCTGTATATTTCTGGTGACTTTGCATATTTTACAGTTTAACTCTTAGGAGGAAAGAATGCTTGTCCAATTCTTTAAGGAATAACTCAGACCCACTGTGGATCCCATGTTAAAATGATTATATTAATTAGTAACAAAGTTATGATGAACAGCATGGAATATGCACATTTTAAAAATTATCGTGGTAGGGAGAACAAAAAAGTAGCATGGATCACAGCAATGAGACTCAGAGGGGAAATGATAATTGTGAAATTCCATAGCATTACATAATTCTCAGAGCTAAAGAAGATTAAAATAGTTTTCCATTTATTAAAACATGGTGCCAGACAGCCACACCCAGGAACTTACTGCAGTGATGTCCACTTCCACAAGACCTGCACAATGTCAACATTTCACCACAGATGAGAGAAGATTTTTTTTAAAAGGCCTCTCTGAGAGACTATTGAAGGTTAATGTCAGGCAAGAGAAGAGGAGCTTCTTCACTCAATAATTCACCTACTAAGGGTCATGCATGCTCTAGTAGGTGCTCAGGCAATTGCCAATGCAGGCAGCCTGAATGAAACCCGGGAGGGCCACATAATCATAAAGAAGTGACAGTGAGAGGGAGACTGGTTGGCTGGAGAAGAGAAGGGTTGTGAATGGGTAGTAAGGGCAGGTGAAACACACGGATTTATCGTATTCATTCAAGAGTCAAAGAAAAAAATAAAAATTAACAAAACAGTAGTGGTGAGTACGCATGTGCTATGTCTGATCCTCACAGTCTTCCTTTTGGGTCCTACCTACCCAGCTCACATAGTTAGAAGAAGCATCTAACTTGAAATCTCAAGTTCCTCCCCACATGTCCTATCTATGACCTTGAGTTCTCAGGAACCTTTAGGTCTGCTCTTCTTGTTTCCCCTTCAGGTCTCCCTCAAGGTTGTTTACTCAACACTTTCCCTCTCTGTCTCTGCAAACTTAGCTGCTCCTTCTCCAGCCACCACCACCACTCTCCTTCCTGGCTCCGACACACACACACACACACACACACACCAGTACATCCGGAAACCTGCCAAGAGCCATCTGTGCACCAGACATAAACTAAGGACTAAACACATAGCTGGGAATGAACCATACCAGCTTCCATCTCCAAGCAACTGAAGTGTGGGAAAAGATATGTGTAGGGAAAAATGCAGAATTCTGAAGAAGCCTCCTTCATAGGGCTGTGGCCTCCCCTGGGAAGTCAATCAGCAGGCTTCCTGATGAGCTGGCATGTAGACTTCCATGAAAGGGGATCCTAGAAAGGTTATCAGTGGAAATTCTAAGCAGGAGCATGGCAGGGATAGGAGACAGACTGGAAACTGGAAGTTCCCCAGGATAGCCAGAATTCAGAGGGACGAGAGATTAGCAGCTACAGGAAGTCTGGAAAGGCAACAATTTGGGTCTGGCTGGAGAATCTGGGGGTAGATGCTAAAGTCAAGGAATAGTGGTAAGATAATTCCAAAGTACAAACTAAAATTATTGGGGTGCAAGAAATAGAAATCAGCATATTGTGGCTAAAATCCTATGGAGGGATTTGTTATGAAGACAATCCACATGATAAATCCTAAGAATACAAGTGCTTCCTGGGAGGAGCCTGGAGTCTCCCTTTGGAAAGCACAGTTGTTCCCACTCCATCCATGGCTTTTACCACTCTGGAGAACTTTGAATAGGTCGTAGGAAATCCCAATTTTTAATTGTCCTGGTAAGTACATGAAGTCCACAATGGAGCTGGGGAAGAAGTAGTCTGAGCCATGGGTGGAAACCAGAAGAGCGTAGTGCTAAGTGAGCGTCTCAGAAAGAATGGTAATGTCTTTGATAAACACTCTCATGAGGCAGGGGGAAGCGACTGAACATAACCATTATGACAGCTCATCTACGCTATTCTGTTTCTTTTGTGAGCGTGTCTATTTCTCTGCTACCATGGAAGCTCATCAGTAAAGATGTTTTCATGCATTTCTTTCCATCAATTATCCCTGATGTCTGATACAGAATGGTCTCAACAATTGTTAGCTGAGTAAATAAACAAGACGCAGATATTCTGTAGAAGTTATTCTTTCAGTTGCTGTGAGACAGAACTCAAACAACCATCTTAAAGGAGAAAGGGGATTTTATTTTATTTTTTATTGATTTGATTTTATTCGGTTTACAGTTTCAAAGGGGAGATAAGTCCATGATGGCGGAAAGGCATGGCTGGCTGGCTGACAGAAGCTAGGGGTAGCTTGTCATGTCCATCCAGATTAAGTGAGCCATCTGCAGACTGGAGGAGACTACTAGTGGAAGCAGGGCAGGGCTAACCAACCTCAAGGCCCACCCACTGTGATTTGCCTTCCTCCAGCAAGGCTCCATTTCCCACAGATCGTGTGACCTTCCCAAACACCATCAGCTAAGGATTTAAACACATAAGCTTGTGGGGGACAAATCACATTTAATCCATGATACATTTAAAGACATTAAAAACCACATCTGGATAGGATACAAAACATGGAACACAAAGTTTCAGGGATTTGCAATTCATGAACAGAGAATCCATTAGGACCTTTGAAAGGAAATGCTGGATCATTGGTGTCCTTTACGTACATGACACAAGCGAGCCCCATGGTCTGCCCCAGCTCTCTTCACAATTACTTTAGTGGCCACTGTCTCTAGGGTGATGCGATCACTTTGAAAACAATTTTACTTGATTTTAGTATTTCAATTACACTTGTACAATCAAATTTCATTATCTCCAAAGTCAAGTTCAATTTGATCCTTCCCAGCCTGAATCATCCAATAACTCTATCATCAGTGGGTTTTTTTTTTCCATCTGTGAAGTGCAGTTACAGTGTGTATGCCAATAGATACAGCTGGAAACCCATACTTGACCCCATAGCTAAACACAAAGACACAGATAGGATACTCCAAAATCTCACCTTCCTTTTATTTTCTGAATATGCAGTGATCACTCACAATGTGGGTGGTGCTTTTCACTGAGCACACAGCTCTCAGCTTATCTGGGAGCAAAGTCACGTACTCATGATGCAGAAAGGACTCTGAGAAATGGGCAAGAGTGTTGTATTGGGAGGCTCCTTCCAGAGCAGATGTTTCATTGATCATTTGCTGATACAGATGAGGAGGTTCAGGTGAGGGAAACTGCCACCACAGAAGAGGCACTGACTAAAGGATATGGCCATAGAAGCTTTAAGTAGCAGGTATTTGCCTGTGAGGACAGAAATGGAATTGTCCCTCCATGTTCACAAAAGATTGGTTCTAGATCTCCTCACGGATCCCAAACTCCATAGGTGCCTCAAATCTTCATATAAAATGGAGTAGTATGAAACTGGAGAGATGGCTCAGCAGTTACAGTACTTGCAGTGCCAACAAAAAGACCTAAGTTCAAATCCATAGACCTGACTTAAAACGCTGGGTAGCTGTAATAACCTGCCTTTAATCCCAGCCCCAGAAGTTAGAACTTAGAAATCTTCAGAGCAAACTGACTAAACAGATTAGCTCTATGGGTGAGCTCTGGCTTTAGAGACCCAGCCTGAGAACAGTAAAGTGGAAGAGGGATCAAGGGTAATTCCTGATAACACATGGTACAGTTACTTTCCTGCTGTGAGGCAACACTTAGACCCAGGCAGAAGGAAAAAGGGAGATTTATTTGACTTATAGCTCCAGAAGGGGTATACTCCTTATGTCAGGAATTAAATCACAGAAGGTTTGCCTGGAGGCAAAAACATGAAGCCAGTTCAGGTCAGCTATGGAGAAACAGAGAGAGCAAGAGCAAGCAAGGAGAAGCAGGGTCATATTACCAAACGGTAAGGCCCACCCTCCTGTGACCTTCCTTCCTCCAGCAAGCTTCTACCTTTGAAAAGTTTCATAGCCTTCCCAAACAGTAACAGCAAGTAAGGATTCAAACACAAGAGCCTGTGAGAGGCAACTCACATCCAAGCCATGACAATATCCTTGTGTTTCCACATGCATATATACTCATATGCATGCTCATCTGTACACACACTCATGTGCAAACATTCATATATACATGCATATGATCCCCAGATATGTGTATATGTACATAATATATGTAATAAAATGGTATGGTACCATGTGCTATCTGGGGCTGGGATTAAACACCTGTATGTACTTATCCTCTTGTGGACTTTAAATCATCTCTACATTATTTATAACATGGGGTACAATGAAAATGGTTTGTGAATATTCTTTCTGCTTTATGTTCAGTGAAAAATGATTAGAAATAGTCTGCCTGTGAGCTGCAATTAGTTTTCTGAATATTTCTGATCCACAGTTGGTGGCAGGCAATCCCAGATGTGGAAGGCATAGACACAGAGAATTCACTCTTGGTTCACAGTGACTGCTTCTTTTGTACTTCATGATTACCAGCTGTAGGCAGCAGGCCAGGGTGTACCAGCTCAAACCACTGATGGCAGGAACACACTGATGTTTAGTGAGGCAGCACTTGCAGAAAGGTTCGTAACCAGGGCAGAACCTTTGAATTCTACAGCATCACCCATAGGTTTTTCCTAACACTGAATTCTACAGCATCACCCATAGGTTTTTCTTAACACTGAAATAAGAACTCAATGCCTGGACACGAACAGCAATTGCACTATAATAACAATCACTGTAAGGACAGAGAAAGGTATTTTCTTCCATGGAAAAATCTGAAATTTTTTGTTGCGAAATTGTACATTTTTAAAAATAATAAAGCAGCTGGCTCAAGAGAGAAACAGGCAAATTCTGGAAGATTCTCATAGCAGGTGATTTGTCTGATGGTTTCACAACAGGGAGAATCAAGCTCCATGAATTTTTCACATACCTAAGATTCTAGGCATGCAACATGATAATTATCTGTGTGTTCTGATAAACTGGTGACAATTAAAGCTGAGGTTGCTAAGCAGTTCTGGGGACAGTCATCTTATAAGATACAGTTTTCACGTCTTGTGACATGAGGTCTAAAGAGGTGACTAATAACTTCTGGCCAAGGCTCCTGTTTGTCCTGTTTTAATTATTAGCCCAATTATATGAGTGGAGTAGTCAGTAGCAATCCTCCCCTGACACATCTGATTCTTGTCCCTTCGGCTACCAGGTTGGAACTCCACAACAGCAATTTGAGAAATTTGTTCCAAAATATATTCCTCTTTGGGGTCTCTGTCTTCATTTCTCTTTCCATTGCTGATGTAAACACACAACCCCAAACAATTTAGGGGGACCAAGGAACATTTTCATGCTCATGGTGTCCAGCTACAATTCATTATGACAGAAGAGTTTATATCAACATCAGATCTGTGAGAACTGGTCACACCATATCCATAGGAAGAGCTGAAGACAGGTATAGTTTCCAGTTTTCTAGTCCACAGAATTCTCTCTTATCTGCCTGCCTGTGGAATGGTCCCACCCACTATGGGCTATGTCTTCCTGCATCAATTAAATAATTCTTCATAGACATACCTAAAGGTTGAACAGTCAATGGTCAAGCTGACATCTGTATCTAATTATTACTCTGCCTAGTTTTATTGCCCTAAAACTGTGTAACAGGAAAAGACCATTAGGGTGAGGGTAGGCAGCTGGAGAGCAGTGTCCCAATCCACAGTTAAATAGCAGCTTTGGGGAGACTGGCTCTGAGTGTTGGGTGCCAAGCGTGGTGTTCAGAATTGCACATCCCTCATTCTGATGTCCAGAAATTCGGGATGCTCATGAACAAGGTAAATAAAGAGCAATGGGTTGGGATGCTTTGTCTGAATCCCCCATTTGAGTTAAAGATGTGGACTTACTCTTTCTGGAATGAACATTTCTCCCGTCCATTACCTTTTTGGTGTTTTGCATGTTCTGCCTTTCTGGAAAGGCAGCAGCGTCTGTTGGAGCATTGTCCTCTGCCCTGTGAGCACTGGACCTAAGGAAAAGAATGCAGCGCCATGGAGAGGGAAGGAAGGAAGGAAGGTGATGAAGGAAGATCCAAGAGCGGAGCAGATACACACTCAGCCTTTCCACAGAAACTCAATTGTGAGGAATGTGGTCGCTATCAAAGGCGACTTGAGCAGCAACAAGGAAGCCCAGACATCAAGGTCAGGCCACTTTGTGCAGGCGAGGGCACTTGATTCGGTGCTAATCCCACTGCTATGTCTGACTGCATGAGTAGTACTTTATATAAAACTGCTTCAAATGATGAGTCAGGTTAGACATGCTCACTTATGACTTGTTCAGGAAAGTTTGTACTTATGAAATATTAGCAAATGTGGAGTGAATCTTGTTTACTGGAAGAACAACTATCACACACTACTTTCCATACATAAATGATTGTGTTCTACATCAGGTTCTGTTCCATTTGTCCTTCAAGGTACTTGAACATCTAGCCCATATTGCTTTGTTTGTTACAGGTTATGTGTGTTACAGGAAACCCCAGATCAAAAAAACAAGAAGGTAGAGCAATCCAGAATGTTGTTACCTCCAGATTCCACTTTTTTTTCATTTGAAAATTTCCATTAAAATTTCCAAGGATTCTTATTGGAATCACTCTGGTATAAGTCAATTTCAGAACAATCTGCCTATAACGACATCCTACTGGAAAGTCAGCAATTCTCCACTAATTATTATTTGTTATTTAATCTTATTTATTAATCATTATTGTTAACATATCTTCCTCCATGCCCTTTTGGACTGTTTCATTGCTTTTTTTAGTGAAGAAAGCCATGTTTTTTTATTTGTTTATTTGTAGCGTTATAAGGATTTGTTCATTCATTGTGTGTCTTTTTGTGTGTGAATATGGGCATGTGCCCATGTGGAGGTCAAAGGACAACTTTCATAATCATTTTTTTCCTTTAACCACGTTGGTTCCATGCATATGCAAAACTTTCTCAGGCTCCTAAATAGCAGGCTGCTTCTGGCAATGTGTAAGAGCGGTAAAAATCACAGGAATAGCCAAAGAACTGGTTTTACTAAAGAAAATAAATTACTAGATAATTAAAAATTCAAGGTGATGCCAACGAGCTAGTTAGATAGGCTTCCATCAGCTGTGGGCTGCTCCATCCAGCAGTTGTCTCTATGATATTCTCGGGTTCCACAAGAGTGCTTCTGCCTCTGGCATTTGCTATATCAAACTCTCATTCCTCTAAGACTGCTTCTTTTAGTCACCTTCCCATTTCTGACTAGTAAGTTTCTGTGTTTTCTGGCCAAGCTCTTACAAAGAAAGATATAGCAGTTCCTTAAACCAGTTAAGTCTTTTTTTGGAGACTTTGGAGATAATCCTGAATTCAGCTTGCTAAGGGATGACCCCAAAGCAATCAGCTGTGACGAGAGTACAGGGTTCATGATACGGAACAACTATGTTTGGGCATGGTTCATGCCCCTGAGGATTGTGTGCCAGAAGTTTAGTCCATAGTGTGGCAGGACCTTTAAAAGATGGAACTTAGAAGGAGGTAACTAGTCATGGGGGGGCACTTTCACGAATGGGTAAATGCTGTCCTGTGAAACTGGAGGGAGTGAATCAAGTCCTCCAGAGAACAGGTTGTCACACAGCCAGGCCACCCATCACTTGGCCCCTTTCCACATGTAGTTGTCTCCCTTTCTGTGTCTCTGTCAAACTCTGGTTCTAGTTGCCCAAACTCCCAGGTGAGTCACCCACGGAACTTCATTTATAGCAGTCTAAGGCTTCCCTTTTTCATAATTCCAAACCTTTCCTCCTCCTTTTCACAAACAAGTCCTGAAGGCCTATGAACCACATGATCAAGCTATCACAGTAGCAGCTCCCCTCCATTGGAACTAATTTTCCATATTAGTTATTTTCTCTTTACTATAGCCAAAATGCCTGCAAATAACTTAAGGGAGAAAAGGTTTAGTTGAAATCATAGTTTCAGAAGATTCTTTGTCCATCATGGTGGAGAAGGCAAGGAAGGCAGAGCACGTGTGTCCTTGGATTCCAGGGCATAAGGCAGAGATCCTCACATTCCAACCAGGTCAGGAAACAGAGAAAGCTAGGGTGGGACCAGAGGTGGGTATGATCTTCAAACCCTGCCCTTAGTGGCCCAATTCTTCAGGTTGACCCCATATTCCTAAGGTTCTACCACCTTCCCAAACACCATCACCTCCATCTTGGGACCAGGTTCCAGCATGTTCCTTGTGGGAGACAATTCACATCCAGCCCCACAGTATTTCTCAATGTCAGCTGCTTGCTATATCATCAGCACAAATGGGACTAAGACACAATGATTTTTCAAGTTATGGAGCACATATGCATCATCAGTGTGTCTTATTAAAATGCAGGTTCTGATCCAGTCAGTCTGAAATGGGCCCTGTGAACCCATGTCTCTCATCATTCCTGGGATAGGGGCTGGTATACAACTCCACGAACCACCTACCTTTTGAATAGCAAATGGATTTCCCAGCCTCAACTGGGTTGGCATTTTGAGCCACATAATTCCTTATGTGAGGAGTCGACCTCTTTGGTGAAGGATACTTAACAGCTGCTCTTCCAATCAGATTCTGCTACCACAACTCTCCCAAGCTCTAACAGCTAACATGTGTCCAGAACTTTCCAAATGGTGTCAAGGGAACAAGAGCACTCCTAGTTGAAACTCATTGGCTTTAACTCATAATCTCGAAGTGAAATCCACCTTCCATGTTTAAATGTTTGCATATGACCAACACTCTCAAATAATGGAATTCCATTATTTGAATCTAGGATGTTAGATCCTTGGCCTGTCCTGAGGAATTTATGAGTCTTAAAAGTGGACTATTTTAACTCTTTTCTTAACATGTTTATAACAACTTCACATTTAAATGTTCTGCCTTGCATTTAAATCATGCATTCATCAAAAGGTTGATTTTTTACTTCCAAGGGAAATAATGAAATATTTTTGATAATATTTCCTCATGCATTTTAAATTTTGTCTTGTGGAGCTACAGGCCAATTTGGAATATAGCATATAATCAGAGCCTTCTACTAAAATAAAAGTAAATTCTCGCAAAGGTCTTCTAAAAACTTACATTGTCTACATAGTACAATTGGATAATAGACAGGGTGGGTTGAAAATGAGTACCTTTCTGTCTCCAATGCAGGTATGGACTTACAGGTATCACTGCTCCATGATCTTGGACCAGTTTCATCACTTTTTTATCCTGCAGTTTCCTTGGTAAAATCAAGCATTCTTCCCTTCCTCTTTAAGAAAGTAAACATCAAATAAGCCCATACCTTCTTATCCCACAGTAGCCAAGAAAATACCCATACATGTTGAGCGATTGTTTAGATTAACTGAATTTACACGAACTTAAAAATACAATTCTTCACTCACATTAGCCACCTTCTGAGCATTTGAAAGCAAATCTGACAGTGGCTGTCCACTAGACAACAGAAATAAAGGGCATCGCCATGATTGTAGAATGCTCCACTAAGCTGTCCTGGCTTCAGTGGTAAAGTCTGGTGCAGACACAAGTTATGTTTTATTGTGCTTCTAGAGGTTGGAATGAGTACAGACAGAATGACACTCAATCATGCAGGCCCACACAGTGCCGTGCATCCACGTGGGACTGTGCAAACACTCATATTTTATCACTCACTGCTTCTAGTGCAGTCATGAATGCAGTGAAAATATAAATTAGAACCCTGAAAAACAAGATCAGGGGGTCAAATAATTATGGGCACACTGTTTTCTATAAATATCATTGTCTAGACTCCAAATAGCTTTATGAACATTCTAATTACAGACAAAAAAAAAAGAAGTACTGAGCTATTTTCCCATAAAATTTCTAATTTAGGTTAGTATTTATAAGAAGACGCATTTATCTTCTGGATTCGAATATCCTTTGCTCTTGTTCAGTAAGAGAAGGATAAACGGTTGAGGAGGTTGTTACAGGGAGGAGCTACAGCAACCAAATCCCGTTCACATGGGACCTGGGTGTCTTGGACATGATGCAAGAAGATGACAGTCAGGAACAACATGTGGCCCTCCAGGGACCTGATAAAGCAGTGACAGAGAATACACAAAAAAAAAAGAACATTATTACCCAACAGTGGTTGTACTTCAGGGTTTATGCCAAATGCATGCTTTTTAATGTCTTTACCCTTTCCAAAACAGCAATGGAAGGGGATCTGACATTACAGAGCGCTGTTCTGCACTGCAGTATCTCTGAGAGTCCGCACATGCAGCCTGAACACACAACAACTATCAACTCCCCTCCCACCCCATGAATGCCTTCCACCCAGACTCTGCGAGCGCACACCAGACCGTTCACACAAGAATCCCAAGAACCCAGAGTGCAGTCCACAGGAGAGAGGCCGACTCTCTGCCTCGTGGCTCATAGACACCCTTCTGGGAGGGGCGCAGCTGGAAGAGAAGCAAGGGAGACCCTCTGAAGGATGCTTACTTGGCATAGCAGGATCCCTTGGGAACTTGTCAGAAACATTAACTTGGATCTTCCTCACCCAGGTTTCCAGAATCTGAAACCCTGGAGATGGCCGTTATCTTTTTTTTAACTTTTACTTCACTTTTAGATTTAACATGTAAATTATCTGGTTTCATGTGCATTCCTTCATGCATGTGTGTCATTGCATTTGTTCTCCATTGTTCCTCTACACTACTACTGAGGCAGCATAGGAATGACTTTCCAACCTGGAACACTATTTGGCTTGGTCACACACACACACACACACACACACACACACACACACACACACACATACCCCTCTACCAGCAATAAGCCTAGGACCTTAGAACCCTCACCTGCATGGAGTCTTGTGTACACTCCTCTTCAATAGTGGTATAAGTCTTCCCTTATGACTATACAAAGACTCCTCATAGGGCATATAGTCTGGCAGATAAAAAGTAACCATTTTGCAAATGGGTAATAGACCCCTCCCTTACTGTGGTTTCCCACTTTTATTACATCTACCTTTGAATGTGCTTTTATCACAAGACTCTAACAGCTTTTTGTCTCTGGCCAGGGGGTAACATACAATGCCCACCAGGATGGAGTGAAGGGCATTGCAGGAGCAGCAAAACTGCAAAAGAAAATCAACAAACCACAATCCAGAACATCAGAGACTCTATATAAACCACCTAGAACTAGGCCAGCTTAGTCTCTCCCCATCTTGAAGCTCAGGGAAATTTGCGGAAGAGGGGGCGGTAAGAGTGTAAGAGCAAAAGGATGAGAGGAGCAATGATATGTAAGATACTCTATACTAGTTAGGGCTGAAGCAATCATAATTGGACTTTGCATGCCCTGCGCATTGTCCAACCCACTTTGGACCTCACAAAGTCTAGCATCTGCTAAAGGCACCAAGAGCCTTGGAGGTAAAGGACTGGCAGCCACAGCAGTGTTCCTATACCTAAGGGGAACACGGGAAAGGGTTCGGGAAAGGCCACTGGGTCCTTTACGTCATCGGAGAGGAGGGCCCAGAGGAAAATCAGACATGCACAAGAAAGGACTCTCTGGGAATTGGGGTGGGAGGCACTGGGGGATGGGAAGGGAGGGGGGTGGGGAGGGGGAGCAGGGAGTACGGGGGGAGGAGGAGGGAGGGAGGGAACTGGTGTACCTAATAAGTTTGTATGAGCTGAAATAAAATTGATTTTTTAATAAAAAAAAACAAAGACTCCTCATTATTGGGTACTTTCCATTTAAATATGTCCCATAACATATGTAAGAACTAGTTTAACAGCTTTTTATCTCTGGCCAGGGGGTGACATCCAATACCTATCAGATGGAGTGAAGGGCATTGCAGGAACAGCAAAACTGAAAAATAAAATCAACAAACCATAATCCAGAACTTCAGAGACTCTATATCAACCACCTTGAACTAGGCCAGCCTAATCTCTCCCCATCCTGAAGCTCAGGGAAATTTGCAGAAGAGGGGGCGGTAAGATTGTAAGAGCAAAAGGATGGGAGGAGCAATGATATGCAAGATACTCCACACAAGTTAGGGCCGAAGCAATCATAATTGGACTTTGCATGCCTTGCGCAATGTCCAACACACTATTGACCCCACAAAGTCTAGTATGGACTAAAGGCACTAGGATCCTTGGAGTCAAGGGATTGACAGCAACAGTAGTGTTCCTATGCTTAAGTGGGACACAGAAAGGGTTCTGGGAAATGCCACTGGGTCCTTGCACCTCATCGGAAAGTAGGACCCAGAGGAGAGTTGGGCATGCACATTTAAGGATGCTCCGGGGATGGGAGGGGGAGGCACTGGGGGGTGGGGAGAGAGGGGGAAGGGAGAGGTGCACAGAGCGGTGGGAGGTCGGAAGGAGGGAGGGGATGGGTGTACCTGTTAAGTCTGTATAAGTGGAAATAAAAAAAATGATTATAAAAAAGAACTAGAAACTTGGCATTCATGTACAGTAAGGCAAACTGTGTCCTCTGAGTGAACTTTTAGGGGAAATCTGTTTACCATTATATGCTCATGCATAATTAGACATACATAAAATCCTGGGAAAGGCCATGTACAGTAAAGAAAGACTTCCCAACCCAAGTCTGTCAATCAAGATAGAATCACCAGTACTACACTTTAGAAACCAACTTCTCTGCTTCCCAGACACCATAAAAGAAAGCACCTGCTTCAGGGCACTCTAATGGGGCATCCTATACTGTCTCTTTAAATAAAGCTTCTTGGTGCTTTGTTTTGGTATGATCGTTCAATCCTTTGAATAAGATACCAAGAACCTGGAAGCAATGATCCAGACATAGACAGAAATTTCCCATAGCATTACTATCCCTGTCTCCCCATCTAGCTGGTTCCCTTTCATTCCCCAGTGAATCCCCCCTTCTGTTTGCCATTCACATGACTCCAATATCAGCTCTATTTCTCACTTCCCCTAAGATCCTGTCTTCTCCTTTCATGATCCCCTGTTGTTGCAGTTCGCCTGCATAGTTGTTGAGAAGTCAGCATCAAATGGCTTAAGAGAACAAAGGGTTTATTTCCTTATGACAATCCAGTTATAGTTAAGTCCAGCTTGACAGGAGAGCACGCACCAACACCAGGGCTGAGGGAACCAGCCACACCATCACCACATAACAGCTGAGAGAAGGACAATCCTTACTTGCCCGACCAGCATGTCTGGCCAAATGTACACAAGGATGCGACTCTCTCAACCAGCTCTCTGTGTTTTATTCCAGGGCCTAATACCATCCACCTGGGCCTTCCCCATCAACCAGACAATCTCCTGCAGGTTTGCTCTGGGTTTAACCCAACCACCACTTTTCCACAAATGTGCCCAGAGCTCAAAACCCTCAACTGTCAAGTTGCCTGTGTCTAACTATGACATCTGTCCTCTTTGGTGATCTGCAAATATGTATTTAGATGTACACATGTGTATACACACATATTTTAAGGTTGGGTTTCACATTTGAAAAAATTCTACATTTGACTTCCTACGTCTGACTTATTTCACTGAACACAATGATTTCCAGTTGGACCCATTTTCCTGCAAATGGCATGAATTCATATGGCCACATGAAATTCTAGAGTGCATACACAACGCATTTTCTTTTAATGTTGATAGATATTTAGGATGTTTCCAGGCTATTGTGAATAGTGTGGCAATAGATGTGGATGTATTTCTGTGATGTTTTGATTTAGAATACTTCAGGTACATATGCAAGAGATTTTACTTGGTCATTTGTCGTTCTATTTTCAGCTTTTTAAAAGTAAGTTCCATACCAATTTTGATAGTGAGTACATGTGTGAAGGTCAGAGGATGGATTGCAAGAATTGGTTCTCTCTCTCAATATGTGGATTCCAGGGATAGAACTCAGGACGTGAGCCTTGGTGGCAAGCACTGTTACCCACCGAGTGTTTTGCTAGCCCTGTGTGTATGTGTGTGTGTATTCTACATAAGCTTATATATATATATATATATATATATATATATATATTCTACATAAATTATATATATATTCCAAATAAGTTTACAAGTAGATTTCTGTAAATCTTATGTTTTGTAAAGCTTTTTCATTCTTAGTTTTTGTTAACCCACTTCTTCACACCTTTCTCTCTCCCGAACCCTCTTCCCTCAATCCTCTAATCCACAGTGTCTCTTCCCTGTGTCTTCATATCACATGTATTCTACTTGTCCCTCCCTATAATACTTTTCTGATTTTTTAATTTTTATTCTCTTAGAATTTCATACATGAATACAGTGAAATTATGTACTTTCAACCATTATTACTCAAACCCATATCCCTCCTTTTTCCATGCAACCTTTCTTTTTCCTTACCAGAATCCATCCTAGGTTTTTTTCTTAATTTGCTTATTTAAATTCTTTTAGTGTTTCACATGTGAACACAGTGAATTCCTATCATATTCCCTCCCTTATTACTCGATCACAATCCTCTTTTTTTCCCTCACTACAAACCTCCTTTTTCCCTACTTGCTTTCATGCCCTTTTTATGTGTATAGACCTCTAAGTTTCACCTGGGTTGCCATTGATAGCACATGCCTGGACATTTGCTAGAACAAGAATGATATAAAAGTAGATATACATTGGGGAAAGTAGCTCCCCTATCTCACCATCCAAAATTAACCCTCAGTAGTCACTTAGGGAGTTGTGAAGCCCCTTGAGACATTATCCCCTCCGTGGTGAAATGTTGGCAGGCCAAATCTTGTGCAAGACTTGTGAAAGTATATATTGCTGCAGTGAGTTTATGGATGTGGCTGCCCTGTCATGTCCATAAAATACCGTCTGATTGCACTGCTCCCTATTGCCTCTTCTACAGTGCTTCCTGAGCCCTGGGTTGGGGATGATTTAGATGTCTTGTAAGGGCTGAGTAGTCCATAATCACTTATTCTCTGCACTTTGTTCAGTTGTGATTCTCTGTACCAAATACCTTCCATGGCAAAAGAAAACTTTTAGGTTGAATATAATATAATTTACTACAATGACTTGATATCTAATTGCCTTCTGAACATTTGTCATTATATTCATAGATGACTACTCCACCACTACTCCACCTATGGTCATCTCTTTGTAGGATGGTTGCCACTATAGCTTGTAACTTTTGTAGCTGGATGAGACTGCCAGTTGCTCTTCTTCCCCAGCAGCTTGCATAGTATTTCAGATACTAGAGAAGCTGGCCAGTGATAAGAAAGCTTCCAGATTCGTCCAGCTTGTTTTCTCCACTTCCTGTGAACCTCGTCAAGATGATCTTATTGTCAGTGCAACCAAGAACAATGGCAAAAACCCATATTGTTCTTTCTGATCAACAGCTCATTTGTCAGTATCTAGAATTGGAGACTTTGTCGATGGTTTCTAGTAGTAGCATCTCAGGTCAGTTTCCAGTGTACCTTATCTTTGTTTCTCTGCGATCTCCTTGAGTAAGGTGTATCTGTTCATAGTTTTTATATAAAAAAAATTAATTTTAACCTATTTGTGTCAATGAATTCAGAAGTTACAACCCTTTAGAGAAACCACATCACATTGTTTTTTCATGTTCCCTATGTTTATGTGTTGCTATTTGTGCATCTGCAGGTTTGGATATCTGTTTTATATTTGAGGAAGGAGATCTTATTATTGAGAAGACTACCGTTGAAGACTCAATCCTAGATATCTCACAGTGGAAAGGAAATAAGTAAGAAGGAGGAAGAGGTAGGACAGACTCCAACATGTTTCTGTGCCACTGATAAAAATGTCCCTATATCCAAATTTTCTCCCCTTGAGGACAGCTCACTTGAGGACACACGCACTTTACTGTAAAAGCTACAAATCAGATCCCAGTTCTGATTATTTATCCCATGGATAAATCTGTTTCGGCACATATACTTGACAGTAAGTTAAAATTTTATGAGGAATGAAATTGAATACAACCTGTCTTATCATAACATGGAGATGATTATGTGTTTTAAACTTTTAAAACATCAGAAGGTAGTCCTTAAAAAATAAGTCTCTTCTCTGGTAGCCTTTCTTTATCTCTGGATTAAGGGGATAGTTATAAGGGTGAGGGGGACGACTGTTTTCTGTCTTGTTAAAATGACCATTATCAATACACATGCACTTCATCTGAACAAATCTATGCTTGTTATGAGGAGAACAAATGTTTTGGATCCAGTCCGCCTTCACCGGACTCCGCAGCAAGTCTCCTGCCAACCTACACCAGTGGATTCTTTCTCTTCCCTTCCTCCAGAACAAAGTAACCATTTGCAATCTACTTCAGTTTTTCAGAGAAACATTCATGTCTAAAACTACAGTTACAGGCTTATAAATAAAGCTGTTCTTTTTTTCTTGCTCCCAAAATAGTTCATTGTCCACAGTCCTTAAAAGCTTTGTTTTCTTGGTGGAGTTTTGCTGGAATGTTGACATTCTCTGTCTCTCATACTTTTGTGAGAAAAAAAAATAAGTAAACAGAGCCTTTAAAAGTACAACAGAAAGAAGCCTTACTAATAGTTTATGTGGGTAGGTAATCATAATTGGTTATTACATTATGAAATTAAAGTAATTTGTATTCAACTCTTTTAATAAGATAGTAAATTTGTTTATGTTACTATGCTTCATGATTAAGGAAAGAAAGTGAAAAGTAGCTAATGAGTATATTCCTGGTAATAAAGGGTTTCTTTAGGGTAAGATGTTGTCCTAAAATAAAATGCCTGGGATTTTTCAAAATGAAAAAAAAAAGATGAGAGCAAAATTAGAAAGCTTAAGCATGTTACAAAAGGTTGGAATAAATCGCACAAGGTTGTTGGAAGATATAACTTTGTCAATGCATAGTGATTAAAGGTTATTACAATATCTGAAATCAAAATCTAACACAATGATACAAAGATTTACTTTAAATCAATGAAATTCCCCTAAGACATTGATTACTAATGGCAGCATTTACTAAAACAAGATAAAAGAATTTAGATTTAATCCCAATTACTGTTTTCTACCATGTCTGTTGACTCTAACTACTTGGGGAAACTAAATCTTAACAAAATCAGTATTTATTTTAACCCATTGGCCTTTTAACTCAAATTTATCTAATGTTAACATAAATTTTAAAACTACAAGACTGGTAAAACTGTTCTTGTGAGTATATGACAAAGTTTTGGAGGCCTACATCAATGAGAATAAGGACAGAAAGGGCAGCCAATATCTTGGCACTGTCTCTCCAAGGTCAGCCAAGATCCAGAAGACACAGGACTCTTCGCCAAGATCCCTGCTACTCTGACAAGTCACCTGTTCTCTTGATCAGAGAAGTCGTGGGATGTCTAGAGATCAAACTCTAGCCAGCATCCTGCAGTGGGACAAGTCAACAAGGAAGAACATGCTCCTTGTGCGTTCAAAAGAAGCCATGTCATCACCCACATCCTGACCTATCCCTGAAGATACCATAACTGGTTAGAAAAAAAGGCTGACAGAACCAGGGGTTCCAAGTTCCTGAGAGTAACCCCTAAAGAGTCTTAGATGGCTTTAAAAATAAAAAGATTAAATCTGTGGTTACCTACAATGCCTTAAAACACCCATCAGGAGAGCGTGAGCAAAAAATATGAAATAATTCTACCAGCTTCAGCCAATTGAGAAGAGACAACGCTCAATCTGGAAATTAATAATTGGATTTACCTGTCCAATATCAAATCTTACTTTCTAAAAATACTTGAGAGAGAGAGAGAGACAGAGAGAAAGAGAGACAGAGACAGAGACAGAGAGACAGAGAGAGAGAGATCACTACCAATAAACCAATTTAGAACTTACACTGTCTTCAGAAGGGTCTCCAAAGGTAGCTTCACACAAGTAAATCCGTGAACCCATCACTCCTGCGATTAAACTTATCCTCTTGGGAGGTATCTTAATAACATGTGACCACTCTCACCTGAGCCACATCACTCAAAGCCTTGAGTGTCTTATCCTGCTAATAACATTTTCCATTTTGTTCTACATTTCACTCTCTGTTTCCTTCAATGGCTCACCCTGGAATGTTTTTTCTTCAAGAACTCAACAAAATTGTTATGTAACAATGGGATTAGCCCATCTCTCCTAGCCTGGATCCTGGGAAAAGCACACTCTGCACTGTAGGACCCTCCAGTCAACATAATTAACTATTACTTAACCAACAAAATTTCTACAGTCCCTTTCTTAGTGTTTTAATTTTGCTTTGTGTCTGGTCCTTGTTCCCCTCACCTCCTGGTATGACTGGTGGTTTCCAGAATCCAAGCCCCATGTCTCTAAATGATTTTGACCAGAGATACCAACCCTTAATCACTGCGACCAGCTCCTTCTATCGAGAGTCCTTGGGTCAGGGTGGGTCTGTACTATGCAGTCCACCCACTTGGACTGAACAAAAATCCTTATCCTAAGTACCATCTATCCCACTTCTCCCTGACATTAAACCCATCCATCTATGTCTCCACTCCACTAGAAGCAGCTAGAGTGTTCATTGCCCCATGCCCCCAGGGAGTTGGATCTCACTTCTTTGAGGAGTGAAGGTTATGGTAAAAATAAGGGTGTGGGTTAATTGTTTATTTTATTTACTTATTTGAGAGAAGGAAAAAAGGAGAGAGAGAGATGTACACATGCACGTCATGGGACAATGGCAGAGATCAGAAGTCATTATTTAGAGTGACTTATATCTTCCACTTAGATAGATCCATGAAGAAGAGGGATCTAACTCGGGTCTTCCCTACTAAGCTATCTTGCTGGCCCCAAATAGTTAAGTTAAAATATTAGGATTAAAACAAGGTTGGAAATGCCAAAGAAAGTTGAAAGGGGGGGTTCTCTATGTACTATATAGTAAAGCATTAATTTATAGCAGGAAATTGTACTTTGTAAAATGTATATAAGACTCTGTTTCATGGTGCAATCATTTGTCAAACTCCTGACTGCTCCATCGTTTCAAAAGTGTACATTCTTCTCATGCCTAAGAATATCACTTTAAAATCTGCTGAAGACTCAACATTTTATTTGCACAAGACTGAATTACTTTGAATTTTTTGGAAGCTGCTATTGAACATACCTAAACACTTATAAACATAAAAATCTTCAACTCACTAAAAGTATCATTTCAGTACAAATCTTTCCAAAGGTAATCCATGTTCCACGTTGCTAATTTGTGAATATAATTTTTCTCACTCTACCATTCTTTACAAACCTGTCTTTGGTGTCTCCTACTTTGTTTTTGAAATCTTCTTCTCCTTCTCCTTCTCCTTCTCCTTCTCCTTCTCATCCTTCTCCTTCTCCTTCTCCTCCTTCTTCTTGTTTCTTCTTCTTCTTCTTCTTCTTCTTCTTCTTCTTGTTTTCTTCTTCTTCTTCTTCTTCTTCTTCTTCTTCTTCTTCTTCTTCTTCTTCTTCTCTTCTCTTCTTCTTTCCTTCTTCTCTTCTTCTCTCTTCTCTCTCTCTTCTCTCTCTTCTCTCTTCGCTCTCCTTCTCCTTCTCTCCTTCTCCTTCTCTCCTTCTCCTTCTCCTTCCTCCTGCTCTCTCCTTCTCCTTCTCTCCTTCTCTCCTCTTCTCCTTCTCTCTCTCCTTCTCCTTCTCCTTCTCCTCTCTTCTTCTTCTTCTTCTTCTTCTTCTCTTCTCCTTCTCCTCCTTCTCCTTCTCTTTCTTCTCTTCTCCTTCTCCTTCTCCTTCTCCTTCTTCTTCTTCTTCTCTTCTCCTTCTCCTCCTTCTTCCTCTTCCTCTTCCTCTTCTTCATGTTCCATATAACCAAAACGCTTTATTGATTTTTACTCTTTTACCTATAGCTTTGATATCTCCATTTATGTTACATGAACTCAATATTTAATCTTTCTTCAGTAAAATAATAAATAATCCTGATGACAATCTACTGATTAAAGAGACATCTCTAAAGAAATATTGAAAACTAACTAGATATATTCTTAGCTATTACATGGTTATGCTGTATTATGAACTTCATGGAAAGAACATGTTGCATTTACTTTTGTCTTTATTAGTTACTCCGGATATAGTTAGTATCTTTTATCAACTTACTTTGGTTTTCTTTTTTAAAAAACTAGATTTATATTCACAATTCAAAACAGTAAGTTGTCTTTTGGAAAATTTTGGAAGGAAAAAGTACATAAGGGAACAAAGTGACCTGTATTGGTAGAATTCCATACATAGGACTTTTAGTTGTATCACCTCAAGAGGTCTTCAAGTTTGTGGTTGAGGTGTGTGTATTATCTCAAACTTTATTAAGAATTTTTCATTGGTTATAATATTTTTTCAATTAATAGTTTCACAGCAAATTGTCAATACAACTCTATAAAGTAAACATAATTTTCTTCTCTTGTATTTTTGTTATTGAGCAAGTTTATCAAAATTGTCTAAAGCAAAAAGGAGGAGTTGCTCTTGGCCAGAAGATAATCATTCTCACCAGATAAGAAGGATGTGGCAAGTAATGTGACTTAATGTGACTATAACTCAAGCTGTCTCCAGCCCTAAACAGTAGGGAGTTGTGATTGTTACTGCTCACAGTGACAAAGATGGAGGCAGAGTTTCCTTGCAACATTCTCTGTTTTAACATCTAACTCATAAATATCCATAAAGCTTCTTTAAAAATACAAACACTTAACCCATGAGGCTGCTTCTAATCTTGGGGCAGTCCACACCAGTCTCTCCTTTACCTACTAAACCTCTTTCTCCACTAAGTAGTTTCTGCTGTTTTGTTGAATAAATGCCTGCTTAAACTGTCTCTATCTCCTGACAAATTCATTCCTTCAAGAAGGCAAGAACTGAGTGACACCCACATCCCTGCCTCATTAAGAAAGTTAGGGCATTTGTTGCACTATAGCATAGGGGTCCTGCATGGAGAGAAAGATCCTTCAGTTCCATAAGACAAACAAGTGTTTGACGCTTACAGGTTTTTCAGGCAGAAGAGAGTAGTTCTATACCACAGGGCTTACCTATGTGCTAGAAGCTATGAGGCACTGATGAAAGCAAAGTTATAATTTAAGGAGCCTTGCATATAAGGAGGATGTGTAGGAGAGACTACAAGACTGAGATACACTTTATCAACTCTGTCCATGGAGGACAACTGCAGAGGTGCATGATCTGATTTCTGGGAGTGAAGGAAAGGCAATTAGAAGATCTGTATCTAACACTTTCATGCTCAATTAATGAATTTCCTACAGTTATATGGAAGTATTTGAACCACTTTCTATAAGATCCCCTTACAGATTCCCTGTATTCTGTTTATATATGGTTATTTTATATATAATAGATTCCATATATTCTCATTTGTAGATGTATATGACATGATAAGAAGTGCATATTAGGCCTTTGTCCCTTGTTCCTGGTACCACTCTACAGAGTGGCAAGGTGACTTTGGCTTGCTAAGGACATTGCTGGGTAGTTGAGGATCCCTAAAGAGCTTCAGTGATAGGACTGATTAAATGGTCAGAAATTTCAACCCAACGCAGTGATTTTGTGAGAAAGGACTAGAGATTGAGTCAGTTCCTAGTGATTAGTGATTCAATATCCCAAGTTTGTGCAATGAAGCCTCAATTTAAAAAAAAAAAAAAAAAGGCCTAGACAATACAGTAGAGAAAGTTTCCGTGTTGAGGGCTCTTGGAGATCTATCCCACAGGGCTATTCCTAAATTGAGTCTTTTCTAATAAATAAGTAAATGTAAATAAGGGCTTCCCCGAGTTATTTGACCCATTCTAGCAAATTATCCAACCTGAGGAAGGAGTTGTAAGGACTCCCAATTTAGAGCTAAGGGCCAGACTTGTGACTGACATTAAAAGTGGGACCAGTCTTTAGGACCTAGTCTGTCACATATTTAGGTAATTAGCACCAGGACTGAAATGAAGCTAGACTGTCAGTAGTGTCTGCACTGTACGAGATGTTGTTGGTGTAGAGAAACGCCTCAGAGCACGCATTGACCTTTAAACCGTAGTCTTCTTATTTCAGGAATATTCACAAACATATCTACATCACACAATTAATTTAGAAGTACTTTATGAAAAATTATAGATTATACTCATAGTTAAAAGACTTGTGAGAATAACCCGAAGCTGCTTGCTGTTGAGATTCCTGGGAGGTCGTTGAAGCCCAAGTGCGCCCCTACAGGAAAGCCATAAGCGCTACTGAGGTCGCATGGAGTCCTTGCCAAGGCTACTGTGTGAAATCTTTCCTATTTCTTCCAAAGGATTCTTTAGCATGGGGATGAGTAGGGACAGAGGACATGGTGAGTTTCACCTCTGCTCTACTTAGGGAGGATCAGAAAGAACGCCTACAGGATAGGAGCGAAGGTGTCCAGTCCCATTCAGAGGTCCCCGGAGCCCAGGAATTATCCTTCAGGAAGGTAGAAACTTGGAACGCTGCAGAGACCAGAGATGGCTTTGAACTGCCGCAGGCACTAGAACAACTGTGTTTCAAGAAGCAGGTATACTCAAGGACACTTCAGGCTTGCAAAAATACTGTCTTCAAGTTTGGAGTCTTCTAATCTTATGTCCTAGTAAACAAGCCCAATTACACCCAAATGTGCAATAAGGATACAGGCATTGAAAGGTTTATCTTTATAGATTCAATGACTTAATGTTACCTTGGAAAGATTTAGCAGATTTTTCTTAACATTTTGAAAAACCTCAATTACCTTTTCTAGGATCTGGCAAGACTTAGTGAGTCCAAGACTTAGCGAGTCCAAGTTTCAGTATGAGTCTGTATTACTCATTTCACCCATTTGAACAGAAATAAAGTGTGTAATGATTGCTGGCTTAGCAAGCATAGCCGTCAAGGGCCACTACTGTGTCCTATGTCAGGGGAGGGGGGATATCTCTGTTTAATTTTGTTGTTGCTCTTAAAACAGGAGCTAAGAACACTCTAGCCACTGGCTGAAATTATCTGATGCATTTTGAGATCCCAACCAGGCCTTGCAGCTTAAGTCAAACAGGTCCACAGAGAAATTAATGTGAAAGGACACCGAGCTGTCAGTTAAAACTGGCTAATGGCCCTGCAGGCTGGAATGCAGGCTTTATGGGCAAAGCCCAAAGTGTCCATCCTTTGGGTTGCAATCTGCAGCCACGAGTCCTCCCCCAAGTCTTTGTGAGATCCTCGGCAAAACAAATGACCTCCTTATTAAGTGGGTTAGTACTCCCACCACGTTGTCCTTAATTGCGCTTCTGCCTTTCAGGGAAGGCATTTTTGAGCCAAATTGAATACCCAGAGGCTCTAGCAATCAGTGCTCCCATAAGCCCTGTCTATTTTGAAAGCCATTGTAAAGAGAACCACACAGGCCTGGTGTGGTGGGTCATGCCTGTAATTCCTTCACTGAGGAAGTGGAGGCAGGAGGGAGACAAGTAGAAGGTCAGCCTGTCTCAAATAAATAAGTGAGTAAGTAAGTAAATAAATAAATATTAAAGAAAATTGTACGGGGTTGTTAGGCTTACTTCTGATCTGCTCAGTGTTTCCACATCATCTAGAAATTGGAGAAGATGATGCTATAGTACTCCTTGGATTTGAAGCATATTTTTTTCTCACTTGAAGACATGCTACATTCCCATCAAGTGCATATTATTCGAATGCTTTCAATTCTATTATAAGTACACACGGAATGAAGTAAATGCAATAGATCTCAAGCATGATTCCATCAGGCTTGCCTTCCACCCACTGAGCTCCTCACACAGGATTGTATTCTTACTTGTCTCTCGTGTTTTCATCTCTCTTGTGTGTGGGAACTGTGACCCTTCCTTATTCAAACCTCTTTCTCCCATAGTCTAGAGTCCTCCTATTTGGCACATAGTAACTCCATCAGTTTGGTTGTAAATACTACAAATCTCTCTCCAAAAAAATTCACTGCTTTGATTCAGATATGCATTCATTTTTTCTCCATCATTGATTATAAAAGCAGAAAGCCCAGGAGGAATGTCATTGGGGCTGTGAAATGGCATCCATATCCCAGGTTCAATTTATTTTCTAGTTCACTTTGTTTACTGATTAATTCTGCCCTTAAGACTTCCTCATAGGCACCAATGACTGCATAGAAATAATAGACACACTCACAACTCAGTCATTTAATTCCTTCTAGAATGTAAATTTCCATTTACTGCTCCAAACTGGACTCTGCTGTAATAACAAGAACAGACCAATAGAACAGTCCACAAAGAAGACTTACAATAATTTAGACACAAAGACCAATCTTTTCAATAATTAGAAGCTAGTCACTCATAAGATTCCAACTATGAGTTGAAATCAAACTGTTGAAGAAAATTTAAATGCAAAGCAACACATTCTCTGGAATCTTCTAGATATTAAATACATTGTTTCATATTGTGTAAATACTATAGATAGCAAAAATCTTACCAGCTACTTAGAATGTGGTTTTTGTCTGATTGAAATACTCGCTTCTCTCCACTACTACCTTTATTACTTTAAGTCATACTGTATTCTTATTTTAACTTTAGGAATGATATTCATTGTGTCACGTGTAAATGTTATGTCAGAAGCAGTGATCATGATATAGAATCAGATTTGGATCATGATGGCTAGTAGGTTTAGGGGTGGGGATTTCTTCCTTAATGGTTTTAGTAACATCTGAACACTGCTCTCCTGCCTACTCAGGTTTATCTCTATCCGATAGATCCCAAGAATGACATCAAATGATATTTGGCCTCTGGGTGCCCAAAATGTGATACTTGGCCAGAAGGGGGAGCCTGAAGTTCTGAGGGAGAGAGAGAAAAAGAGGGCGAGAGAGAATCCCCCGTGTTAAAGATTCTACAAGGCCAAGTGCCTAAACTTCTAGATTATGGAGAGTTTAAATATTGCAGGCCAAAGCCAATTTATCCTAGGGAAAGTCATCCGCTGAATGAGTCATGTCAGGCATATGCCATCAAAGGCAAACTAGATGAAACACAGTGGGTCACACCAGTGAAAAGTCTTGAAAATAGGAGGGAGTCTGGTGGGTGAGAGGAAGGGTGGTAAAGGGAAAAGGAGGGGGGATTGAATTGGGGACTAAGGATGAAAATTCACTTATGCAACATAAAAAATAAAAAGAGAAAGTCATTCACTGCCCATCCTTGTGTCCAACCTAACATTCTTTTCACTATCAAAATTTCAAATGTAGTCTTGGTAAACTACTAGCTTCCACCAACCCAAATGTCTTCAGATAACATTTAAGCCTACAACAAAGTGTTGTGAGTTGTCTCCACTGTCTCATGTGTTTGAATTCTTAACCGGTGTTAATCCTTGGGAAGGTTATGATACCTTTAAGAGATAAAGCCCTGCTGAAGGAAGGCACATCACAGAGAGTGGAGCTTGAGATTTAGTTGCCTGGCCCTGCTTCTTCTCACTCTCTTGCTCTCTCTACCTCCTGATGGCTGCAGTGACCTAAACCTGCCTCTTGTTTCTCCATATAGCCATAAATTCTGCTATGGGATTCCCATCATAACGGACTATATTCCCCTCTGCAACAATAAGCCAAATAATAAACATTCCTCCCTTAAATTTGCTATGCATGAGTATTTTCTTTCAGCAAAAGAGAGAGAGAGAGAGAGTAATTGCAACACTGCCGGAGGATGATCTTCTTTGAATTCCCAGTGGCATACCATGGATGTATCTTATATTAAAAGGTTTTTCCTCCTGGATTTGAGTTGTTGATTTAGCTCCTTCTTTCTCCATATAAATGATCTACTTCATTGAGACCATCTGTCTTTATTCCCAGAGCCCATCCTGAAAGAGAACTTGGCACAGAATATATTCATAATTAAAATTTGATAGAGCAACAAATACATGAATCCTTTAAATGGTTCAAATCCACAAAGCTTACTATTATGAAATACTGAGATGGGGGTACTCCTTCGAGATTTTTTTTTTTTTTTTGTATCATCAAACACTGTGAAATCAGCTTTTCTCATTTAAAATTCCAGTGTGGATTCCTGGACCAGAGTGACCAAAGAATAGCCAAAGTAGACGTCAAGCAGCAGCGAGCGCTACCTAAAAGTGACCACGAGGTGGCAGCCTCGCACAGGGAGCAGACCACCTCCACCTTCTGTTCTGACCTAACCCTGACATTAAGCCCCACCCAACCCAGGCCAGTCCTGGAACTAAGAGGAGAGCAGGTCCTGGCAGATCATATTAACCTGGGAAACACATTCCTCCTCAAAAAGTCTGGCCCTGCGCCCTTCCACCATCTTTATCATAAGTTTTCCCAGCGGCATCTTTCTTCCCATCTCTAGCAGAATTGTCCCCATGATGCAATTCCCTTGGCTTACCTCATGCTCCTTTTTCTCTCAAGGTAGGGCCTCACTGACCGTGGTATCTTGCTTCCCTAATGGGACTGAGAAAGAAAAAGGGCCTTATCCATCCCTGGAGAGCAACTCTGGTACTTGAGAGATCTTGAGAGCTGTTTAGTATGTGTGGCAGAAGCAAGCAAGGAGGGAGAGGAAAGATCAGAGACAAGGAAGAAGAACTTAAAGAAAGGCTGGAGTGAGATCTAGGACTCCCTTGGATACATTCTCCAAAGGTTGGGTGGGGGTGTGTATTTTTTTTTAATTTTTTATTATTATTTATTCAATTGTGCGTGTGTGTGTATGTATGTGCACGCGCATGTGTGTTTGTGTGTGTGTAGAACCACGGACGAATCGGGAACCACCATGGACGCCTCCACCTCCTTCTGCCCCGGGATTCACAGGCTCCGCCCTACCAGGACCAGAAAACAACTCAGTGCTCAGAGAGTACCTGTTTGTCAAACCCCTGAAATGATCTCTGCACTCCCAGTCTTGGTGACCTGGTGCTGTGCCAGAGACAATGAAGCCCTTACCTGTGGCAAGGACCAAGGGCACACAGGCAAGAGCCCACTAAGCATTGTGAGCTCCCTTATTGATGTCACTCACTCGGCATCAGTTATGTACCTCTTCAGCCAATTATCCAAGCCGTAGTAGAACGAGAGAGTGTTTTAACTTCCTTGCTTCAACAGCTTGCCTCACTCAAGCCACTTAAGAAACAAAAGGCTAAAGCGGCTCTGAGTTGTAGAAACAGCCCACCACTGTAGAGAAGTCTCACAGTGGTGGGAGCTTGAGGCTGCTGCTCACATCACATGCGTGCCTGCTTGCTAGCGCTCAGCCAGCTTTCTCCATTTTAAACAGGCCGGGACTTCAAACCTAAGGAATGGTGCCACCCACTTTTAGAACGGGTCCCCCACATCTATTAATGTAATCAAGGCAATCCCTCATAGGCATGTCTGGAAGTCAGCCTTAATCTACAGATCTCTCCGGTGGTCCCGCAGACCTGTCTCCTAGGCGTCTGCTGTGTGCTCTTCTCTCAGTCCCTGCGTCTGCTGGACAGGAAGCGCTTCTGGCACCTCAAGGGTCTCTCGTACAAGTGACTGTTAGGAGTGGTGGCTTCGTGGGGCTGGTACGCGAGCTACACAGGGGATCCTGTCTGCAGTGCTGTCTAAGCAAAGATTCTTGTTTGACACCATGCTTACAATTCAGATCGCTCTGTTACTGCAGTACTGTATACTGCTGAATGTTGTAAAGTGGAAACCGTGTGCGCCAGACAGTGGCAGAGAGGAGGTGAGACTATCTCTACAGTCAGCGTCTGACCAGTGGACAGCTGAATGATCAATAGCCTGACATGCCACACTGCCTGCCAGAACCCTGAATTCTATGTGTGTGCCCACAATGTGGATGGTCTCCCACGGCCAGGGTTCCGCATGCCCACAATGCAGATGGCCTCTCGTGGGTAAGGGCTCCGTGTGTTCACAAGTGGGATGGTCTCCTGTGGGCCAGGGCTCCCTGTGCTCACACCATGAACTCAGTCTCACAGAAGATGGACAAAACTGCTTTTCCTCAGCTTTATCATGTATTCTTAACCATGTGGAACTAGGAGCTCATTCAATCATAACTATCTACATCCTGAATGTATTTTCTTTTATTGCTTACATATTATTTTATATTGTTCAATTTAAAAAAATAGGACATAAAGACAGGAGGTGGACATGCTAGGGAAATGTCCAGGGGAAGTGGGAGGGAGATAAGTGTAGCTATGATCAAATGCATTGTCTGCATGTATGAAATTGTAAAAGAGTGAAAATAAATTAAAAAAAAAGAGGCAAAAAAATACATAGCATGTGAAGTTCTCTAAGTCAAAATGCCTGGTCTCTTCAAATGGCAGAGGCAAAGAAGACATAATTCTTGCTTAGGAAACAGATTTGGAGACTGAGCTTCCAAGAGCTACAGCTGATCTTACTTGGAAGAGACCTATCAATCAAAAGGCAGTTTGGAGACAACTAAGCAACATGAGCAAGGAGTGGGTGCTAATGTTAAAGAATACTTCATTTTCATGCATAATTATGACAGAATCATGGTTCAGATTTTACAAAGCAGATGAAAGAAAGGAAGCTCTATCCAGTATGAGATGAATGTCTCCCAAGGATCCTCTGAAGGTGTCTGAGATTTTCTTTTAAATCTTTTTTTACTATTATTATTTTAAGTATAAGAAAGAGACAAAGGGCTGCAAAGATACTTCAGTGCTTAAGGCATCTGCTTGCAAACCTGGTGATCTGAGTTCAATCCCCAGGAGCCCACATGGTACCTGTATGTGCTTTCTCTCTCTCTCTCTCTCTCTCTCTCTCTCTCTCTCTCATAAAAATAAATCTATAATTTAAAAAAAAGAAAGGCAAATTAAAAAGTTTGTAACAGTTACTCTTAACTATTGCTGTGAGAGAACACCTAAAGTCAATCAACTTAAGGGAGAAAGGGAGGTTTATTCAGCTTACGGTTCCAGAGAGAAGGTACAGTCTCTCAAAGCAGAAGCAGCATGGCTGGCTGGCCAAAGCTGGGAGAGATGTCAGCGCACACATCTTGGAAGCTGAGAGCTGCAGACTGCTTGTAGCAAAGGCAAACTTCTCCTGGAGGTAGGGTGGGACTAATCCACCTCAAGGCCCACCCCTTGTGACTGCCTTCCTCCAGCAAGGCTCCACCTCTCAAGGTGCCATGACCTTGCCAAACACATGAGACTGTGGGGGATACATTTCAAACCATGACATTCCACCCCTGGCCCCCACAGCCTCACCGCCATCTCATTATACAAACCATACTCAGTCCAACTTCAAAAGTCTTCATAGACTACAATGGTAGTCCCAACAGTCCAAAAGTCCAAAGTCCAAAGCCTTCTATAAAATCAAAATACAAGTTACATACTTCCAACATACAATGGCACAGAATAAACATTCCCATTCCAAAAGGAAGAAATGGGGGCATATCCAGGAAAGATTGGTCCATAACAAGACCGAAAACTAGCAGGACAAACTCCAAATCTTGTAGCTCCAAGTCCAACAGGTGAGCCTTTTGTTGGAATCATCTCAGTTCCAAAGGGCTTTGGCTCCACCCCTCCGATGCAGCTGCCCATAGAATACGTTGCTCTCTTGAGCTGACTCCTCCGAGTATACAGCTCTCCTTGGCAGGTGTTCCACGTTGTCTCTGGCATCTCTAACATTTTTACTTCTCAATGGCAAACCAGGATTTAACTCCACAGCACAAACTGCCCTTCTTGGGCCTCTAAACTGCAGGTTTCTTGCCTCATGATGCCTGGATTCTGCCAATTTTTGAAATCTTGGAGGAGGATTCCATGATCTCCTCCTTCTTGCATCACTGATGCCTCTAAAACCAGAACCATGTGGACAACTTTGCCAAGACTGGCCCCTTTGAACCACAGCTGATTCTACTTCTCTATGTTGACTATCTCTTTCACTCCTGGACAATTGCTTGGTAAGAGAAACCAACTCTTGCTTTGGAACTCCACCCTTTAGCTCCAGTCTTCTGAAAGGATTTGCATTCCTGAGTGGGAGCCTTCCCTGAGGATCTTGCCCTCAAGCTAGGGCCTCTCCTATTATTCAAATTGAGAGCAGACTTTTTTTTTTTTTTTACAAATGGAGCTTATCTCTTTAACAGCCATTTTGTTCTCTGCTTCTTCCAGCCTGGTTCTTTGCTCTTTTTCATAATTTTGAAGACAACTAAAAAGTAGCTATATCACATTGTCAAGACTACACTGCTTTGAAATTCCTTCAGCCAAGCACTCCAGCTTAATTTCAAGCAAGCTTTCAGGACGAGGGCAAAACTTCACTAAACTCTTGGCCAACACATGGCTCCATGTGTCACTCATCCAGCTGCAAACACAGTCTCTGTTCCTCTCTGGACCATCACAAGCTGGACTTCCACTGCCTGAGTCTCTCACAGCTTTGCTCTCTGAGTTCTCACGAGAAAGGCCCATTTGGCCCCCTCGCCAAAAGGCAAAGACTTTCCAAGCACAAAGTCCCAAAGTTCTCCATATTTCTCCCAACAAACAGTTCCAAAGGCACACTAGCCACATCACAGCATTGGCCATACTACTGGGTACCAACTTCTCTCAGCTTCACAAACAACTTCACATTGTGGTACCAGCTGTTCTTAATCTCACAGCAATACCTCACTCCTGGTATCAATTTCTGTAACAGTTACTCTTAACTATTGCTGTGAGAGAACACCCAAAGTCAATCAACTTAAGGGAGAAAGGGAAGTTTATTCAGCTTACAGTTCCAGAGGGAAGGTACAGTCTCTAAAAGCAGAGGTGGCATGGCTGGCTGGCCAAAGCTGGAGGAGGCTAAGTCACCGCAGACATCTTGGAAGCTGAGAGCTGTAGACTGTTTGTAGCAAAGGCAGACTTCTCCTGGAGGTGGGTGGGACTAATCCACCTCCAGGTCCACCCCTTGTGACTGCCTTCCTCCAGCAAGGCTCCACCTCTCAAGGTGCCATGACTTTGCCAAACACATGAGACTGTGGGGGATACATTTCAAACCATGACACAGTTTGAGTGGCAGTGGTTGTTGCCTCTGGATCATGGGTATTTATGGGGTTCATTAGATATTTTTTGTTTAAGTGTTTTATAATTAAAAAAAAACTTTTTATTGGGAAGAAGACTCCAAGATGTTGAGAGGTTTCAAGGCAGAGACAATTATCAAGAAGTATGATAAGGGGTGGCAAGATGCTTAGGGGTTAAAAGTGATCTATGTGCAAATCTGTCAACTTGAATTTGATCCCCAGAGCCCATGTAATGGAAGGAGAGAGCCAACCTAATAAAATTGTCCTGACCTCCACATACGCACCATGACATGCATGTGCCAACGCACACATATGCACATGCACGCATACACACACACCCACGCATGTGCACACAATAAAACAGTTTTTTAAAAAAATATGATATATCTAAAGAGCAAACTAAATACCCAAAGGAGGAAGATTACAAGAACATGGACCAGACAGACTGGGTTATATCAGTGGAAATAGACAGAAAGAACATTCCGGAGGAAGCAAAACAATGAGACTCCAAATGGCATTCCAACTGTTCAAAAGTTTGTTTTTTTTTTTTTTAAAAAGTTCATCCTACTTTATTTGGAACTTTGCTGTTTCCAGTCTGATAATATCACGTCAGGAAACCCATCTGGTTTCCAAGCAAACACTGGATTGTTTACCCTACCTTCTCCTCATTACCTGGAAAATTTCATTGGCCAGATAAAGGGGAGCAGAACTGAGCCAGAGGAGTTGTTTGGCAATAAATCAAGAGAGAGCCCCGACAATGCCCAAATTCAGCAGGAACCCGTCTCGGGACATCCAAAGCCAATCCAAGCCGGATTATCATCTTCATTCTGTTCTGCTAGGAAGAGCCTGCAGGCCACAGCTTCTATTTGGAGCTGACCCCTAATTCACCTGACTTAAACATGCACATGTTCATGCATATTACATAAATATATTTTTTATGCATGTATTCACAGAACATTCAGATACTCTCAGTGAGTGCTTTTTATTCGCTCCATGAAGAGACCTCTATGAAGCAAGGATGATAGTACCCAGTTATTAAATGAACTAATTAATAAATAAAAGCTTAGGGAACTCATTTGTGCATGGTCAGCAGAAATAACTGCATACATTACTCACTACATATCACATAGAGCTTCGTAGTGAATTATGACATAGATGAAATGGTTCAAATGGTGCTTGGCATAGAGGAAGCCATCGATTAGAGATTAACTCGTATTGATGGCTAGCACACTAGGCCACATGGCCACACCCTGCAGTGGGAGCAGGAAATACAGAAGTCTGAAGGCAAGACAAAATAAGTTCTCATCTGCATTGCAGACCAATTCATCCCACGGCTCCTTTGCATCTGAGACCTTTGGTTTAATACAACGATCTGCACAGAACATCAGAGGCTGAATTAGATCACAGCCTTGGAGCCAGGCGTGGGGAGCGTAACACATCATCATCACTGAGTGCCTCCTCAACTGGGAACCCCTGAGCCCTCTTGACTGGGGAGCCGCCCTCTCCAGTCACTGCCAGCCAACTCCACATTACCACCGAAACTCTCTCCCAAAGGCACACTGCAGAAGAGTTTCGTGAATTCTTCACATGATGCATCTAATAGCAAGGAAGCAGAGCTGAGAGTCCCATCCAGATGCCTGTGCCGGCAGCTTGCAAAGAGTTAACTCACATCCTGGTGAGCTCATCTCTGACGGAGCCGAGTGGCTGGGATTCACAAGTACACTGATTCGGGATGTGGCCAGGGTGGCTTACTCCTGGGATGGGGGACTTGAGCAGAAATCTCCAGCTTCCTCCCTGTGTGAGCAACCGCTGAGTCCCAAGTCCCCCGTCCTCCTCTGGGACAGCCTGCACAGTAAGTAAGGAAAGGAAGCGCCCCTTGACCCTTCCTTCGGTCTTCTGGGAGGAAAGAGCTGGTTTGAAGTTTGCCGTGGAGCATGTTGAGTGTCTGAGCTGGAGCCGGGAGGGCGGCGTGGCTGCCTGGGAGGGGGTGAAGCCAGCAGCAAGCAGGCTGGAGGAACTGTGCCTGAAAGTCCTGGCACGGAGCAGAGATGGGATGGGGGGATGACCCTTTCGTGTGCCTGGAAGAAGGGACTGTGTGTGGCTCACACCCATTTTGCCCTGTGTGTGCAGTTCCCAGCCTTCCACCTGGGAAGGCATCAGAAGAAAGGAGCGGCCAGTGGCCCAATGCTAGGGAGACACAGGAGCAAGAGGATCAGATGCGACATGCACAGACACTCATAGACCCTTCGGTTTCCGCCTGTTCCCTGTGTACCCCACATCTTTACTTCAGCAGCTGCAAATCTGTCCATCTTTCCAGCAGGTGTGGCCACACCCCAGGCAGGTGCCAGGGAAACAAGGTGGAGCCTGCTGACTGGGGCGGCCTCCATCCCACAAAGCAGGCACAAGACAGGCAGAGACAAAGGGAAGGCTTGGTCAGACAGGTATAGCCTCAGGGACCTGCCTTTCAGTCAAGCCAGATGTAATCACTAAGAGTATGTCCCCTCTCCCCAAGGGCCCATGCATTGACCGTGAAACCTGGAAAGGAAAGTGAGTGGTACCCTCCAGGTGACCTCAGAAAAGAAAGTTCCCTTCCTAGGAGTGATGTGAGTTGGGGACAGATGGCGGCCACAGCCCTGGTGACGGCAGCGCATATTCTGCGACTCTCTAGTTTCTACTTTATCAGCTCAGGCACAGGGCACTGCTCACCTTATCAGAAGAGTGGAGGGCCACTAAAGAAGCATCCTGGGATTGGGCAGCGGGGGCAGAATAGCAAGAGAAGATAAAGATCTGGGATGGACATCTACCAACTGGAAATGGGCAGAGAAAGAGTAGGGGGGAGAGAGAGAGAGAAGAGAGAGAGAGGTGTTTGCTCCCCACCCTGCAGGGTCCTCCTCAGGAATAAGAAAGCTATGCAAAGCAAAGGACCCGCCTCCCCCTCCCTCATCTCCCACCGCTCTGCTGGCTGGGCCAGCTCCCCACCATGAGGTCATCTGTGCCCTCTCCCCTCCTCTGTGTCACCAGGTCCTTTCAATTCCCAGAATAGCCTAGTTCCTATCAGAGATCTCTAGGTGGAGGGGCCCAGGGGAAAAGGGACAGGAAGAGGCGGATCATTCCGGGCCTGAGCATATCGGCACAGAAGGGCTTCATGATATTAAGGCATCTGAGCCGGTCACCCGCACAGCGCCAATTCAATCTGAATTTCTGATACACAATGGAGATGTGTTCTTGGAATACAATGCCACATACAATGTTGGATCGTTCTTATATTTAAAAATACCTGCAGTTGATTTGAAATCAAATTTAACTAAACACTCTGTTGTGGTCTGTCCTTACCCTGACCACCTGGTTCATATTGACCTGCATCTTCAGCACATTCAAAGGAAGGTGGCAGCAGGAAAGGAATGGGGAAACCATCCTATGAAACCGTTAAAGATGTGGAGCATGCTAGGGGGAAGGTGGTGAAGAGCAAAGAGTCAAGTTCCCTCCCTGGGAAAGCTCAGGATCTGTGGTCAGGTGTGGGAGAGAGAGCTGACAATGTGTGGTTCACAGAGCCCTGACAATTCAGAGATGTTCCTTCTGACAAACGAATAAAAAAGGCATCAGGCAACTAGGCACTGCATATTCCATGGGATGTGACAGGTGGTGACTTAGTGGCCGCTGCACTGTGGGTCTCTTGTCTCAGGACCTCCTCAGCCTCCACTGCCTCAACTCCCCAGGACCCCAGACCCGCCCATCACTCTCAAATTCCTGTCCTAGCAGTTCTGTCCACTGTCTGTCTCCCAATTCCAGCGACCTCCCGGCTCATCCATCCATCTGTTAGAAAAGAAAACCCGAAACTGCCCACAGGGAAGGGGCGTCACCTTAAACCGGGACTCTGAAACCGGCGAGGGCTCCAAATTCTCATCTCAACCTCGTTTCTCCACCTCTTGGAGCCTCAGTTTCTCATTTGGAAAATTAAGAAATAGTTGCACTTTCTTCACTTCAAAGCCCGTCTTGCCCGGCACATCAAGAAAGGGGATAAATGGTTGTTACTAATGGTAACATTGCCTGTGTATGAACTGGCAGCGTCTGAATTTAGGGGTTTGGGGGACTAGTAAAAACTTCGGCCACCAGGGGGCAACCTCTTGATGAGATGAACAGGGACTGAAGACCAGAGAAGGTCCGCAGGGAAGTGGGTAGATCAGAACATCCCACCTCCCTTTCCCAGCCAATCCTGGGACCTCACACTCGTCCCACCTTTTTTCCACCGGCCCTGCTGGTTGACTACCTGCTCTGAGCTCGGAAGGGATGACCCATCTGCAACTGTCAAGTAAGAAGGAACAGGACCAGCGACCTAGAAAATGCAAAGCTAGCCAGTTTCCGAGGCTCAATGGCCCCAACCAAAACTGGAAAGAAAACAAAACTCTGAGCGTGAACCCTCCTTTGCAAGCCACCTGCGAAGCTCTTTCTGTCCTCTGCCCACTGAGGCTATTCCACTTATTTAACGAATGTTCCCCTGTGCCCCTACTTCAGCAGTGCTGAGTCAATTGCTGGAGGGCATAGGAAGTTGAGGGAGATCTAACTACAGCCCCGGAGGACAGGAGAGAGAAAGAGAAGCTTCCAGAACCATGAGCACAGTCCTATCTTCTCATCAGAAACATAATTCACTTATTTCGCTTCCAACCACTGTGCCATTAAGTGTGCCATTTCCCACCGCAGGGAAAAGAATTCAGTGCTCATTATCCTGAGCAAGACATTATCTCTGCATAGCCTGCAGATGCTCAGTACCAAGTTATAGGATAAAGGGTAAATGTATGAATTGTGAGAAAAGGCCAGAACTTTCCCCAGCCAGTCCTCTCTGCCCTGTCACTGAGACGTCTGTGGCTGTCCTTCATGTACCCTTACCCCTCATGCCATGTCAAGGATGGGTAAGATCTGACTGGAAGGCTCACATCTCAGAAAGTTACAACCCACCCCACCCCCAGGATCTTCCAGTTGTTTCCTGTCCGTCCTCATCTCTCTGTTCTGAACTCTTTCATCTTAATGAACTCTTAGCCGGAGCTGGAATATTGTAGAAACAGAAACATACAATGTATGTTTTATATCTGCTTTCTTTTATCAATGTGCCTGGGAGGTTTATCCATGCTGTTGAGTACTGGGAGCTGTGACATTGGTTATGTAAATTTACATACCTATTTATCCCTCTCCTGTTGACATCCCCCCCGCCCACCCCATTTCTTTCTCTCCCTTCCTCCACTTCTTTCCCCCACCTCCAGTGTAGATAAAACTCCTACAAATATACTTAAGTCTTTTTTTACATAGTATATGCTTTGATCTCTTTTGGACAAATAGCTATTCAGAAACAAAAGAGCCAGGTGGAAGGACAGGTGTGTTTACATGCCCACAGTAGTGAAGACAAACTCTCACTGGCCCACATCCTCAACAATGTGTGACACTGGAAGATTTTGATTGTAGTCATTCTGCTGAATGGAAGGCTGTTAGCTCATCTCAGACTTATTTAATATCAATCACTCTGTTAAGTGCCAACGTCAAGTGCTTCTTCAGGGGCTTCTGTTTTCATTTGCTATCTTGTAGTACCTCTGAGTCATATTTTGTGCAATTTTTAATTGGACATTTTGGGTTTTATTAGTCACCTGTAGCACTTACAGGTATATAGCTTGCAAGTATTTCTCCCTTACCACCATTCCCATTCATACCAGAACTTGTCTATTCACTTCCTTAACAAGGTCTTTTAATGATCATTTGAATCTTTGATGGTGTCTCACTGGTTGACATTATTCTTTCTCTGCCCATCTAAGGAACTCTTGCCTTTCTCTGGGGACAAAGGCTGTGTGGTTTAGCATGTATGTGTCAGTTAGGCCCTTGACTGGTTTCCCACTCGTTTTGTTGCTGGCACTGTGTTTTTTGATGTATTTGGCGTCAATCAAATCAAAGCTCTGCTCCATGTTTTTCCTACCCCCTTCTCCCTTCCCTTTCTTCTTTCTTCTCTGTCGCAATCACAGATCTACTTTTAAGCCATCAGTAACTTTTCCCCCAAAAGGAGTGGTGAGCTCCCTTCCCCCAGATGCTTTTTGTTGGAGTAAATCTTATTGCTGTGTGGTAGGACTCGCATCCCTGGGGAATTTGGTTTATCCAAAGATGAAAGATGGATCCTTGCAGATGGGTCTGAGATTCCTCCCCCCACATCTCCTGGGGGATTGCTAGGATCCATCGCTTCAGAGTTCTTCATTTCCTGCTCATCCTCACGATTCCAGCAATCCTTGAACAGTGCCCAAGACAGGAACACGTCTGGCTGTGCTTTCTGTCAGACCACGTGTTTCTTCATCATTCTGGATGTTTCTCTTGGCAGAATGAGACTAAATGTAAGATTTCTCGTTTAGCCAGAAATGTTGAAACGTTGGAGCTCCACAAAGCAGGGGCTAATGAAAAAGCATGTGACTGCCTCTTTCTTCCTCACAAACTTCTGCCTGATATTCCACATCTGGGAGGAGACAACTCCTTCTGTTGATTCCTTTAGGAAATAAACAGAAAGTGGTGAAATCCAATGACCCTCTTAATTCCTTGTCCCTCTTAATTCCTTGTCTAAGAGACACTGGGAAAGGTAACTGATTTCTGACCTTAGAGGCTATTGTTAACACTAGTTCTCATCTCTGATGGATGTTGATCTAAGGAGTGAACTTGTAATTGCTTATGGAATTTTCTTAAGAGCAACAGCCCTAAAGAACTCAAGAGGCCCCAAGCCTCCCTGAGACACTGAGGGGTGTTGGGTAGATGCTTTCCTCAATGCTATATCCTTTGATATGTGATTCATACTCAAGCAAACACTCAGGTATATGCTGTCAAAGGTAACCCAGATGAAACTCAGTGGGCCACACATGAGAAAAGAGGAAAATAGAAGGGAGACTAGGTTGAATAGGTTGAAATGAGGACAGGAGAAGGAATGGGATTTGGGGATTAAGGTTGTGAAAATGTCATAAATTACTATAATCATGTATAAAGCACTAAAAAAAAAATAAGAGCAGTGGCCCAGCTGTGGATCATATCAGTTTCCAAAGCAGAAGAAGTAATCACTTTTCAGTGATGTCAGAGGCTTTTGGGATTCTCCCAAGATGCTCCTATACCACCAGACCCTCCATGTCTTCCGGACCTCCCAGTCCTACACAAATTCTCCTGCTCTTTTAGTGTCCCTTCTGCAATATCGATTCCTTCCTTTGACCTGCTTTAAATGAGGGACTCTTGAAACAGCACAGGTCTCTACTATCTATGCCTGTTTCTCCAGAACCCACCAAGAACGGATGCCTCCTTCTCTTCACTCATGAACTCTGAGAAGCATCATCCCACCTCCCTGGTGTGCCCCCAGTCTCTGCTCTTCGACGTACAAATAAAAATCATCTCCCCTTTGAGAACCCTAGTACATCTGTCTATAAGGCCTCCAAATTTAACAAATGGAGGCCACTTACTTAGAGCTGGGTTTCAGAAATATGAAACACTCTGCCATAGTATAAATGCCCCCCATGAAACACCATGGCTTATTTTGACTTTAATATTATTTGTTGTTTATTTCAAGTTCAAATTCAGGAAAAGATCTACTATCAATATTCTATCTCTCTTAGTTATGATCATCCCGGTAGATGACTCTCTTATCCTGAAACTTTGTACTTGGGCTCATAGTCTTCCTTCCATCTCGCCCATCCATCTCCACTCCCTGATTAATAAGCCTCCGATCTGTATATCTTCCCATCTCCATGGCCACAATCAAACATCAGGCTACTCCATCTCCCACTTGGTCTGTTTCAACAAGTCTCTATATTGTGCTTCAGACTCCGTGACTTCCTTATGACTTTCTATCCTGTAGCCAGAGTGATCTGCTTTACTGAGTAAAGGAGATCTCGACCTTTGTCTTAATGAGCCCCTCCACTGTTTCTGTTGCCACTCAGATGGAATGTCTTCTATCTGAGTATGACAAACGGTTTGGGTAAAGGACTCCATAGTAAATAGGTTTTATAGACCCTTGTACAACTTCTTTAAGCCCACTGGAGTTAACATGCAAACACAACAGTAGGTATGACATACATAAATGAGGTCGGCTATGTCCTTTAAACACTTATTGGAACACAGACATTTAGATTTTATGCAATTTGTACTATATTACAGAATTCTGTTGTTGTTGTCATTATTTCTTCAACCATAGAATAAGTTCTTGGTTGGGCTGATGGAGCACACTTGGAACACTAGCTTTTCTAGGGACTGAGGCAGGAGGTTGTAAGCTTAACTCTAGCCTTGGCAATTGTTTGAAAGCCTGTCTTAAGAAAAGAGGAAGGGAAGTTGGGGAGATCTCTTAGGGGTTATAGTAGATCACACATAAAAAATGTGGGACAGGGGCCAAAGAGATGGCTCAGGAGTTAAGACCCTGCCTTGCAAGCAGAAGGTCCTGAGTTCGGATCCCAGGTCCCACGTAAAAACGCCAGGAGGAAATGGTGAAGGCCTGTACTTCTGGCCCTGGTGGGCAGAGCCTGAGAAATCCCAGAACAAAGCAAGAAAGAGGTTGAAGCAATCCAAGATGATTCCCAAAGTCACCTTTGATCCTCCACAGGGACACACATCCCGTCTAATACACACACACACACACACACACACACACACACACACACACAATGAATAAATAAATAAAATTTTTAAAAAGTAGGACAGATGTAACAGGGGCCTATAATTTTGGCCCTGGAAGACAGGACTTGGAAAATCTTAAAGCAAAGCAATAAGGATGTAGAGCAATCTAGGATGATTCCTGATGTCATCCTTGGGCCTTCACAAGGCGCACATATACTCAAGTGCCCTTTTGTACCAAAATAGGATAAAGTACACACAGACACACACAAACACACACACACACAGACATACAAATGCACACCAGCACATGAGCGTACACCTACATTTAAGGACAGAGAGATAGAGAGGGAGAACAAAAGGTAAAGCACTTTTCTAGCATGTGTAGTCAATGCTCAACACCACAAAAATAAAATTTCTACTGATTAATTTAATTAAGTATAGAACATTCCTAGCTTGCAGAATCTATATGACCCAACCTGGTCAACCACTCGCATCACATCCTGCCACCTGAGCCTCTAATCTGCACATTCTCCCATTTCTATGGCTACATTCAAACACTTGTAGATCCTGCTTTCATTCCTGGGCTCATCTTCCAGCCTGCCCCTCATTGTACATAGTTGAATTTTGTCTTCTACACAGTTGAATTTCATAGTGTCCTTGACAAATCCTGCCTTCCCCAGCCTTTACCTAATCCCTCATGGTCCTTTCCTCCCATAGTCTATTCTTACCGGAGCTTTGCTGAGGATTCTCAAGACAAGGGCCCTGCTCTCCTGATGTTCTAGAGTATTCCATGCTTAGCCTTCTTGTGGTGTATGTCATTGACATGGGAAATGGTTTTTTTTCCTCTACAGACTTCTAATTTTCCCCAGACATAAATTCCAAACAACCGCTGTTGTGTCTTCCTCACTTTGCTTTAGTCCAGTGTCTGGGCTCTGTGCTTGGCACATTGAAAGCCGGAATAAATGTGCTCAGTTGTTTTGTGACAATCAGATACAGGTGTCAACTTGACAATCGAAGGCTTGAGCTCTGGGCATATTTGTAAAGAATTAGTTAAGCCTTGAGCAATCCTGAGGAGATTTTCCAATCGATAGGGAAGGTCCAATCCAGTGGTAGGTGGACTTTTCCTGGGCAGGTGGATAAAATGGAGGGAGGTGACTCATGGAGTTGGTTGGCATTGTTTGGTCTACTTGGCCAGACATGCTAATCTGGAAGGTGAGGACGGTCTCTCTCTCAGCAGTGGATAGGGTCTGGCCAGTTCTCTTGGCTCTTGGTGCTGATATGACTTTCCTGCCAAGCTGAATAAGGAACCGTAATCAAGAATCAAAAGAAAGAATCAGACTCTTTACTCCCTCTTAAGCTGTCTGATCATGAATGTACAGGCAGCAGGCAGGCAAAATGCAATAGTTGTCAAAGTAACTAGACAGGCCAGGTGCAGTGGTGCATGCCTGCAACCTCAGCACTCAGGAAATGGAGGCAGGAGGACCACAAATTCAAGGTCATCTTTGGGGCTGCCCAAGCCAGTCTGGGCTGCATAAGATCCTGTCTCCAAAACAACCAACCAAAAAAAAAAAAATCAAACAAATAGAAAAGACAGAATAAGTGATTTTAAATGTCCTGATCACAAGGAAGCGCTACATTTTAAGAGCATGAATATCTAATTACACCGATTTAATTTGGTGCCCACGGGGAATCCAAAACCTAAGGAAACTCAACACATGTATATATTGTGTAGTATCTGCTGAAAACCAGTGCAAATCCTCTTGCATACTTTAGATAACATCTAGACTACTTGTATAACTAATAATTATGTTGGCCAGCTGCTAACAAAGACTTCACATACCCCTGCCATGACAGGAAAAAAAACCCAGCCCCCTCTCCCTTCTGCTGTCCAGGACAAAGGAGACTTACCCTGCCTCCTCCCCTGAGACCCTGATCTCTAAGTCTTGCCGACAGAGGTAGCAGAGACAGGGAGACAGCACAGACTCCCTATCTCAGTGCAGTCAAGTCCCTGCAGTAAAACCATATGTTCCTTTCTTGGAAAGGTTATAAAAATAAGGTGTTCCCTTTGCTTAATGGACAAGTGTACTTTCCCTGGACTTGTGTACTTTCTGGAAACTCTTAAGTTTCCAACCTACATTTTCTGGGACCCCTCAAGTTCAATTAGCTGGTGTCAAGTCCCTGGTCCTAGTGCAAATTAAGAACATGCTTTTATTTCCAAACTTAGAGTAATAGCCAGACTTGGCTACCAGATTTCCCTTAGTCCCCTGACAATGTGTGAGTCAATGGGGTGGTCACTGACAAGGGAAAGACTTAAAAAAACAAACAAGCAAATATATATGCATGAGTTTTGTTAGAGCTGAGGGCTTGGTGGCCAAGGGAACCAAAGTTTAGCTTTAAGGTAGGAGAGCATCAGAACAGAAGAGATAGCTTAAGGTCAGAAAGATGTGGAGAGAGTTGCCATGGGCAGCATGGTGGGAGGAATCTGCAGAAAAGACCCCAGACAAATGGGGTCATCCATCCTGCACGGTCTTCAGATCAAGGAGTTGCTGGGGAAGTCCGCAATGCAGGAAGGAGAGAGTGAATGTTATGCAAAAGATGGTCTGTTTCAAACCCATTAGGATGCACAGGTCAGGAATTTAGGGTGTGTGGTCCAGGAATTGCCACGTTCCAACCTGTGTGGAGGGGCACTTGATGGAGATTTTTGAAATTTCCAACTTCCTTTTGTATTCCCTGGGATTCCTGATGGCCATTCATCTGGTGCCGATTCTCTGGTCCTGAGTCATGGTTATGGCTAACCAAAAGCAGAAACAGATTTTTCCAACGTGGCCACACTGGGAAGCTGAACATAGATACTGGGCCTGATCCAGTTGCCTTCCACATCTGTCTTCAGTGTCCAAACATGCGGGTAAGGTTTAAGTAGACAAAAGGCGAACGATATGGGTGGTTAAACAGGCCTGGTCAAGGTGTACTCCTGACCATCACTGACCAACATTGTCTTGGCTACAGACTTTCCTGTCAGGTGGTCTGGGGAGGTTTTTTCAGAACTCTGGTTAATTCCCAGATTTTTTCTTCTCCTAGTATGAAATTCCTGGGGGTGAGAAATTCCAATTCCCCAGGATGCCTTGTTTCAGCAGTTCACATAGCCAGAGTGAGGGAGACAAATGTTTCTTTCAACTGCTTTCATCCTTGCCAGCCCTGCTACATTCTCATCTGAAGCATGCCTGTCTGCTCTTATTTTAAATTTTTTTATTATTATTTATTATTTATTCAATTGTTCATGTATGCGCGTGTGTGTATGTATGTGTGTGTGTATGTGCGTGTGTGTGGAACCATAGACGAATTTGGGAACCACCATGGACCGCCTCCACTTCCTCCTTCTTTACTCTGCCCTGGGATTCACAGGTTTTGCCCTACCAGGACCAGAAACACAGACTGCCCCTGCTTCTGCCTGGTGTCTATATGTGGGGTCTAGGATCCGAACTCAGGACCTTCCGCCTGCAAGGCAGAGGCTTAACCCCTGAGCCACCTCTCCAGCCCGCCTGTCTGTTCTTTTAAACCGGCATTCTCTAGCCTCCAGCAGTCCCTCCCACCACTTGGTCTTTGCTTAACAGCTACGACTGTGTCCTAATGGAAATGCCTGTTTCCTAGCTGTCTTTCCTTACTTGCATGGAAACTGCAGATACCTGCTTAAAATACTTACACCTAACACAGTCCTGAAGGAAAATGCCAATTCCTACAGTGCTCCGTGCTTAGTCTTACGGCATAGGTCGCCATTATAAATGTTATGCAAATAATCGTTATGTGATGCTGTTTAGGAAATATGATAAGAGAGAAGTGTCTGCACATGTTCAGTGCACATAAAATTTTTCTCAAATATTTTTTCCAAACATGATTGAACCTGTGGACTCAGTGGGCCAACGGTATGGTCAATGCAAAATCACAATCCTTATCTCAAAGGGGGAGACGCGGGGAGGAGCCAACACAAGTGACCATGGCACAGGGACACAGATTCGGTTGCTCCATAATGAAAGTGACCACATGAGAATCTGTTAGTTGTAGAACAAAGTCATAAATCAAAGTATTTTTAAAGTATATTGGTGGGGGGGCAATGTAGATGGGTTATAGCAAAGTGGGGGAAAGAAACTCTGTTTTGCTGCAAGACAGTACTCAGACCCAGGCACAAAAGGGAAGACGTGTTATTTATTTGGCTTATAGTTCCAGAGAAGATACAGCCCATTTACGGTGAGAATCTCTTGGCTAAAGGCAGAAGCAGGAAGTTGGTTTAAGTCACCTCAGCTAGAAGGCAGGAACAAGAGGATGAGAGGAAGCAGGGCTGAGCTATCAATCTCAGGGCCTGCCCTCTGTGACATGCCTTCCTGCAGCAAAAGTTGTTTTCTCGATGGACCAGCTGCCCAAGTGTCGCTCCTTCCCATTCAAAGCTGTGACACCACAGTCAGTTCCTCTGGATATCTGCTAAAGGCCAGGCTGTGTGCCACGTGCTGTGGGACGGAGGAGAAAACCCATGTCAGCAGTGTGAGAGCATAGGAGAAGAAAGGCTGGGTGCTTTTGCCCCATCAGGGACCACGTAGACATGAAATCATTCTTAAATTACCATGAGTGGAAAGTTTAGGAATGCTACTTACATGTCAGCCAGGGATGTCCCTAAACAACTCCCAACCTTACAAAACCTTGTGTGTAATAATGTAATCAAACCCAAATGTCCACAGAGCTTCTGTTCAGAAACTCTTGTATGGGCCTTTGGGGAGATAACCCTGGAGTTAAAGCCTTTGCCTTGTAAGTAAAAGCACCTGAGTTTGGATCCCCAGATACCACATAAAAATGCCAGGCAGAAATGGTGGCAGCCTGTACTTCTGTCCCTGAAAAGCGGAGCCTGGCAAAGCAATAAGGGTGTAAAGTAATCCAGGATGATTCCTGATACCACCCATGGATGTCCACGGGCATACATACTCAAGTGCCCTCTTGTAAGCACACACACATCTACAGTGGAATCTTATTGAAACTTTAACAAAATGATATAAAACCCATACAACATCCTAAATTGATGATTTTATCAAAACCTGAATTTTCAAGTTTAAGTTGATTCTCTATGGGGGCTGGAGAGGTGGCTCAGGGGTTAAGCCTCTGCCTTGCAGGCAGAAGGTCCTGAGTTCAGATTCTAGACCCCACGTATAGACACTGGGTGGAAGCGGGGGTGGCCTGTGTTTCTGGTCCTGGTAGGGCAGAGCCTGTGAATCCCGGGGACAGAGTAAACAAGGAGGAGGTGGAGGCGGTCCATGGTGGTTCCTGAATTCGTCCGTGGTTCTACACACACACACACACACACACACACACACACACACACACACACACACACAATTGAATTTAAAAAATTAAGATGATTCTCTATGTACAGGCCAATCTAAAATAGTTTTAGACATCATTTAATCTAACTCCTTCAATTCCAAGATGAGGAAGCAGGTATCCAGAAGGAAACTGATCATGACAGACTGGCTTTACTTGAATGCTGGGCCATGCAAAACTTACAGTATTGTTTTGTTTTGTTTGTGAAATTCAACAGTCACAACAACATTATGATAATGGTGCTTTATTATCCCCTGTCATATTATCCCCTTGACAGTTGAAGGTTTGGGCTCTGGGCACATTTGTAGAGAATTAATATTTAAGTTAAGCCCACAATAACCCTGCAGGAGATTGTCTAATTGAGAGGGAAACCCAGCACAGAGTGGTTGTGACTAGACTAAACCTCAGACAGGTGAATAAATTTCCAGAGAACTGGTCGAGGAAGTTGGCATTCTCCTGTACACTTGGCCAGACATTCTGGTCTGGCAAGTGGGAATTTTCACTCTCAGTTGTGTGGATATGATACATCCAGTTCCCTTGGGCCCTTTGATACATGCTGTCCTGTCATCTGGACTAAGAACTATAACTGGACTACTGTAAGAGAATAAACCCCATGTTCCTTAAGCTGTTTGATGGTGACTTTTATCAGCAACAATGAAGGCCAACTGCAACAGAATTTGGTACCAGAGAAGTGGGAAGTTGCTGGCTAAATCTGGTTTTGGTGGATTTTGAACATTTTTATTGGACAAAGTTTGAAATGTTTGAATACTTTGGGACTATGGATTACAAATAACATTCTACAGAGTTTACTGGCCATTTGGAAAATAGTAATGCTGAGTTTTGGATTGTTTGGACCCAGCTTAAGGACTTTGGTAAAGTTGAATGTAAAGACAATGGACTGGTTTGCTTGATAGAGGAGAGCTGGACTGATAGCTGTGAAGCTTTGGATGTGGAAAGGGCAAGTATGAACATCATTGAAGGAAGACCTAATGCTTTGCACTGGGTTGGTAGAAGAAATGAATATCATCATATGGTTTGAAAACTTGGATTCTTTCAAAGGCCGACAATTCAAGCTGAAGCCACTTCTTGCTCTTCAAAAGTTTTGGCTGCCTATAAAAAGGGCTTTTCTAGAGTTAGCACACAAAAGTTGGTACAACTGTGATTTGAGTGGACCAAGTTATATTTCAACCTTGCTGCAGAATTTTTACCAGGTTGTATTAGTTTTTGGTGCAAAATTAAGGGATTCACAGCAAGCAACTGAACCTTGTCACCAAATGGCAGAGGTCAACTCAGGTTATCCCCGATCTTGTATTGGGGGTTTAAAAAGCTCAGGAGATTTAAGTACCTGCCCAGGTCTCACAACTTGTAAGTGACAAGCCAAGTTCAAACAGTGCCCTTTGTATACTGAGAGACTATATGTAAAGACCTTTGTATACTGAGAGACTTATGGAATTGAAAGTGACAGGCCTCTCTGTTCCCAGCACCACATATCATTCACAGCTACTCTGCCTGCGCCTCTTAATAGTTTTCTTTGTCTCCAGACTGATCAGGCACTGAAAGGAGATGTGATCTACGGCTATAGCACCCCTAAGGTGCCAATCTTGTCTGACTTGGGAAGCTAGGCAGGGTTAGATCAAGTTAGCAATTAAATGGGAGAAATAAGATTGATGGGTAGAGGGAGACATATAAAGGAAAGAAAACATCATCTTTACCTGTGCTGGGGGAGAACCCTTCAGTGTCCATCCTTCTGGACTACTATAGGATGTCTTCCTTCCGCCACTTCACCCAAGGATCCATTCTTCCTCTATGTAAGTCGACTCAATAGTGTTCCCAGTCCATGAATCATTGCAATCTAAATGATCAGATTAAATGGGTGATAGATAGATAGATAGATAGATAGATAGATAGATAGATAGATAGACAGACAGACAGACAGACAGACAGACAGACAGGGAGGCAGGCAGGCAGGCAGGTAGGCAGGCAGACAGACAGACAGACAGACAGATAGATAGAGATGCAGATAAAGATAGATAGATAGACAGACAGACAGACAGACAGACAGATAGATAGAGATGCAGATAAAGATAGAGATAGATAGATAGACAGACAGACAGACAGGCAGGCAGGCAGGCAGGCAGGTAGTCAGACAGACAGACAGACAGACAGATAGATAGAGATGCAGATAAAGATAGAGATAGATAGATAGATAGACAGACAGACAGATAGATAGAGATACAGATAGAGATAGAGACAGATCAAAATAGAGATAGAGATAGATAAAGATGGATGGATGGATAGATAGATAGATAGATAGATAGATAGATAGATAGATAGATAGATAATAGATAGATAGATAGAGGTAAAAAGTAACTAGATAGAGATAGACAGCTAATAGATAATAGATAGTGTCATAGTTTGAAATGTAAGTTGTCCTGCATAGGTTCATGTGTTTGAATTTTTATTTGGTTGGGAAATTCATGACACCTTTAGGAGGCAGAACCTTGCTAGAGGAAGGCAGTCACAGGGGATGGGACTTGAGGTTGGTTAGCCCTGTCCTGTTTCAGTTAATTAGTCTGCTCTTGAGCTTGCAGCTTTGCAGTTCTCTTAGTCTCCATGATGGATGTGACTTAGGCTGCCTCCAGCTTCTGCCGGCCAGCCACTCCTTGCCCATCATAATGGACTGTATCTCCCCTTTGGAACCATAAGTCAAATAAATCTCTTTTTCTACCTTTAAGTTACTTCAGTTTGAGTGGTATCTCACAGCAACAGAGAAGAGTAACTGCTACAGATGGTTAAAAAGAAATAGATGATAGAGAGAGAGAAAGATATTGATAGACATACTGATAGATAATAGGTAGAGAAATGATAAGTTGTGATGGAAAGATAGATAATAGAAGACAGATAGTAGACAGATAAAAGAAAGATGATAGAGAGATAGATAATAGAGATAACAGATACCTAGAGACAAATAATAAATAAAAGATAGATATATAAATAAGTAGATAATAGATGATGGATAGATAATAAGGGACAGACAGGTAATGGTAGATAAATAGAAATCTATAGATAATGATGTAGATTATAGATAGAGAAATGACACATACATAGATGACAGATTAATGAAAGTTGATGAACAGACAGACAGTTGACAACTCAAATATAGGTTAATCAATAAATGGACAATAAATTAATTGATTGATAGATAATAGGAGAGAGAAAGAGACATCTACATAGAAAGACCAAACTCTTCAAGAACAACTATCAATGTAGTTAACAGTCATCTTCCATTGCAGGCATTCATAAAGCAAAAATTCTAATGTCAAAAAGAGAAGGAAATGTCTAATCTCAACAATTAAATAAATATGAATGAAATTTAAAAATCAACAACAGTGCTCCTATTCCCCAGATATATAGTGGCTTATTGTTAAGAAATTATGAATCTAAGTCCTCCTATATACAATGAAAGGTTGCTTCAAGACAAGATAAAATTTCAAAGTGGAAAACTTCAAGATTGTGGTAATTTCCCCCCCCCAGGTGTACTTAGGTGTAGGACAATTAGCTGAGCCTGAGTATCAACATGGTAATCTGTGGGCACAGAAAGGTGGGGGGTTGGCTGAGCCTCTCAGCCACACCTAGTTTGTCTCTGTCCTTACAAAATAAAGCTAAGCAAAAACTTTCTGTTGGGTTAAAGAAGGTGTGAGATGCTTCTAATAAACCCAGTGATACTGCTGCCTTACTTCTCAGATGTTAAGAGTCACCCTCCCACGCCACCACCACCATTCAATTATGGCTCTGCCTCCGGCTGGCACTTTCTATGCAGGAGGCCCTGCCACGCCCAGAAGGCAGCTTAGGGAAGCAGGTCCTTTCCTGTCCAGCCACAACTCTCTTCTCAGGCATGACTAGGAATCAAGGCTTTTCTACCTCCCAACAGCCTTTCCACCATCAGAATGTTTGCCCTGGGTCATCCACCTGTGACCCCTGGTTGTCTTAAGCCTCCTCCAAGGTTTCTCAAACAAGCTCTACATCCCTGCACTGCCTCTGGCCTCCAGGAGAGAAAGTCACTTTCTAGACTGTGACTGAGCATATGCAAATACACCACAGTTCCCAAAGGAAGCAGACATCTGCGTGTCTATGGTTACAGAAGGGCCCTAGGGTAATTTTTTTTTTTTTTTTTGAAAGCAGAATCCAAACATCCTGTCTCCACCAAAGAGTGCGTCTGATTGTGAATATCTAAATTCTGCAGGCCCTGGTAACTTTATTATTTCTATTTCCTCCTGGCAGTGGGGCGGGATCTGTAATGGCCTATCTAGGAAGAAGGAGTTGTGGGGATTGTGCCTTGAAGTGGTAGGGAAAGGGATCAATGGATCCGGTGGTGTTGAGTGGAGTCAGGACAGTGGAAGGATTTGATTGAAATTACCATTGCAGAAAGTGACTGAAAAGGAGAATGCTCAATGAGGAAGTACCCTGGGGAAGAAGGGATTTCAGAGTCAGCAACTCCACAGACAGCTCTTCCTTATCCCAACCTGTCTTTTGCACCTGGGCTGTAGTATGTTTCCATCCTTCAGGTATCCACTTTTCATATCTGGGTCTGCCATCAGTTCTCTAACCACCCCTCTATTTGAGTTGGGGATGGAGTTTCATTGTGTCTGTGAATGAATAGTCCACCTTCCTCCAGAAACATTTTGCTGGAGGAAGAAGTATCTCAAATTCCATTCTTAGGTGGATGCCTTTGTGAATACTGATGTGACCAGATCTTGGATGTGCTACAGAAAAGGCCCAAGGCCCCTCCTGCTAGGAAGACCTCAGTCTGCACAAGTGGGTGGACCCTGGGTTTATCACAGTAACAAGTGGAAAGGGGAGGCGGGAGATAAGATGGCTTTCTCATTCATAAAGAGATTCAGTCTTATGGGTGTGAATCACTGTGTTAGACACAGCCCAGTGCTCAGTGATGTGGAAAAAAGAAAAAAACAAAAACAAAAAAAAAACACTGGGCCTTAACCTCCCTAACAAAACCTGCCCATCATTCATCTCTCATAGCCTTTCTGCAAATACACAGACACTTGCTCTTTGTCCAGTTTGAAAGGCTTTAATCCCACATTAACGGTATTTGAGAAAACACTGCTCCAATTAAGTTTTTTTGCCAGACAGGTAGTGCTCCATGGTGACTCCTAGCTGCTTCACTTACATGAGCATCTCTGTCTTCTGGGTAGAGACCAGGAGATGAGAGAGCCCCAGACTGCTGAGAGCTGTTTACAAAGCTCAGTGAGAGACATTGGTAAAGTTAGCTCAGCTAGACTCGGAGCCTTTACTGGCCCAACAATGAGTGCATTTTGTTACCACAATGAAATAACTGAGGCAGACTACTTTATACAAAAGCAAAGCAGTTTATTTAGTTGAGTTTGGGAGGTGAAAATGCACTGCATCTGTTCATGGCCTTCTCGCTGGCAGTGCCTCAAGGTGGCACATGACACAGAACATGAGACACAGGAAGTTCTCAGGCGTGCCTGTCTGGCCTCTCTTTTTCTGATAAAGGGATCCAATCACAAGGACCCCACGCTGGTGACCTTGTCTAATCTCAGGCATCTCCCAAAGCCCCCACAGTAGCTAGATTAGGTTGCCCTCTTCTCTGTATCTCACACTAAACCAAAAGAAGGGGGGCTGGAGAGGTGGCTCAAGGATTAAGCTTCTGCCTTGAAGGCAGAAGGTTCTGAGTTCGGATCCTAGACCCCACGTATAGATGCCCGGCAGAAGCGGGGGCGGCCTGCGTTTCTGGTCCTGGTAGAGCGGAGCCTGTGAATCCCGGGACAGAGTAAACAAGGAGGATGTGGAGGCGTCCATGGTGGTTCCTGAATTCCTCCGTGGTTCTACACACACACACACATACATACACACAGGCACACACACATGCACAATTGAATAAATAATATATATATATATATATATCACAAGAAGGACCTCTAGACTGAAGCAAACAGGAAGGCGAGGTTCTGTCCTGAGGTCATCAACATGGGGGGGAGGGGAGGTAGCTTTAAATAATGGAGGATCACACAGGGAACCTGAGACTGTCGCTGTCCTGAACTGACAAAGCACAGGAAATCCTAGGCTGCATGAAGCAGAGCTCCCCAGTCTCCGTTTGGAATCTGGTGTTGTAACCAAGAGAAAAAACGCTGAGCAATTTTTAACCTGTGGCTGAAACAAGTTGCTCTGCATCTATGGGCCTCGAGGGAGGATCAATGCACAGGGTCACTGTGTGGCCCTCCATTTGTTGTGTCTGGCATGATCACACACACTCGGAAAGACTAGAAGACAGACAACACTTCGTGCAGTACTTGCAGTGTGTTTGGCATCAGCCGTGGCCACATCATCCTTTGCACCTTTAAAAATCCTGCAAGATGACTCAGGGTTAAAGCTTGTACTTCACAAACAAAAGAACCTCGGCTCCAATTCCCACAGCCCAAGTAAAAATGCCAGGTAGATATGGCTTGTGATTCCAGCCCTGGAAGGTGGAGCCTGAGAAACTCTAGCAAAGCATTAGGAGATAGAACAACCCAGGATGATCCTTGATGTCACCCTTGGGCCTCCATGGGCACACACACTCAAGTGTCCTTTGATATACAATGCACGCACACTTACACACACACACACGCGCACAATAATAATTAAAATTTTAAAAGGCATTAAAAGTTAATTTTACAGTATTGCAAGCATGATGTATTTCCTTGAACTATAGGTGGCTGGGTTCAGTCATTCTGACTTGACAGGAAGTAGTTAACAAGGGGGGTTTTGTCTGGGGACAGAGCAAAACGGAGTTGAAACAAAATGTCATTTCAATCCCATCAATCTTACCCTGCTTTCTAACTTTCACCAGTACTAGGTGCCCAGTCCTGAACAACCGTGACGATGGAAGTAGTCCCCAAGGTCGTGGAGGTGGATGAGAGATCTCCAGAGTCTAAGGACCTGCTGCCTAGCCAGACAGCCAGCTCCTTATGCATTAGCTCCAGAAGTGAGTCTGTTTGGACCACCACCCCCAGGAGCAACTGGGAAATCTACCACAAGCCCATCGTCATCATGTCAGTGGGCACTGCCATCCTGCTCTTTGGGGTAGCCCTCACCTGCATGGCCTATATCTTGAAAGAAGAAAATATTGTCCCTGTCCTTAAGATGGTAGGGCCTGCTTTCCTGTCCTTGGGACTGATGATGCTGGTGTGTGGGCTCGTGTGGGTACCCATCATCAAGAAGAAGCAGAAACACAGGCAGAAGTCAAGCTGCTTCCAGAGCCTCAAGTTCTTCCTCTTGAACCGTTGATGTCCGTCTGACCACAAGGAGAAAATCTGCAGACCAACATCTAACATCCCCACCTCCTTCTTGGGGTACCACAGAACTGATCCCAGGTAAACCCTCCCCTTGGCTGCCGGAAGGACAGAAAGCAGAGCTCCACCCACACACGGCTTGGAGTGTTGCTCGCTTAGTCTCACCTGGTCTCTCCAACACTGCTGATGCTTTCTTGAGCCCTCTGGTTATGCTCATCCATGAACCATCATCCATCTCGTTCTGTCTGCCAAGGGCAGTGCATGTTGGGAAATGCCTAAAGAGTGGATTCTGCCTTCAAGAAGAACCTCACAATTATATATCTCTTTGCCTGAGCTGGAAATGTACATTTGCATCCTGCTGCAAACAAAACTGTGCAAGGAAGGGCCTCTACAGGGAAGGTTGATATAATGGGTTTGGCAGTCAGGTTCCCTCAGAGAATAAAGAGGCATTGACTTGCATTTGAAGAGACTGGACAATTCACAAGAATCAAACATTCCAAAAACAGAACAGTGAAGAAGGCAAGAGAAAAACACTGTACAGGGTGGTGGAATATTCTCCTGGGCATGACTTAGAATTAGTTAGACCAGGAAGATCATTCCTAGTTGTATAATATTTACAGCAGAGGCAATGGGGATGGTCAAAGGGGTGTCATGGTTTCCCCTTGATCAGCCAATGCACTTGTCATGGACTGCCTTCATCTTGGCAATTAGCCAAAGATAAATGCATGTTATCTCAAACTCCCTCTTTTCCTCTACTTCTGCCTCTACTGCTCTTCCCCAAACAGAAAGACCTTTCATCTCAATCAAGAACCCCAATTAAAGATCAAAGGCCACATTTGAGTGTTCTGTGGGTTTCTAGGAATGGGCTCCTTTAAGAAAATCCCAGCCTCTGCTTTCCTTGCCAAACAAAGAAGTATTTTGTGAGCTTCCTGCTCCAGACCTAGATGGGGAATAGCCAGACCAGTCTCTGCTCTCATTTTAATTCACAAAGGGCAGGTAGGGTATGTGCTAACCCAACTGGTGATTAGAATATTCCTTGCTGGATTTTTTGAGTGGTTGTTAGAACATAGTGGTCCCGGAGACCACTGTCATCCCGGCTGACAACAAAGGGCAAGCTGGAGTCAACAAAGAAGGGAAAGGAAGAGTGTGGGCGACAGGGCAGGAACTGTCTAGAACATGTGGACAGAGTCTTGGTAGAAGCAGGATCCTGCATGGCTCCCAGGGTGCTCCGTCTTATCCCCTCTTTGTCTGCTGCCCACCTGCTTCTCCAAGTGCCTCTAATGCAACTTTTCCTGGGTATACTGTGAGCTTCCTGGAGGGGGTCTACCGAGACCTAGAGAGGATTCCAGAGCTCATGTAAGTGCCCCCCAAAACTTCCTGTAATAACCAAAAGGCCTTTAGGTGAAAGACCAGCAGAGGTACCCATAACGGAGCTCCCAGACTGTCCCAAGCAAGACCAGAGACCAGAGGAGAGCGCTTGATAACTGGGTGTCAAAATTTGCCTGTATATTGCTGAAAAATTCATGACCAAAGGACTTAGGGGAATAACAAGTGGCGATCAGATAATCTTTCTTACACTTCTTAGTTCAACTTGGCAAGAGAGTTCATACCAATACCAGGAGCCAAAGGAACGAGTCACGCTGTATCCACAGGAATTGCTGAGAGAGATAGGCAAATCTCATTTGCCAGACAGCAAGACTGCCACAGTATACTACAGAACGCCATCTTACTGAAATTGCTTCCACCATGTTATCCACCTGCCCAGAAGATGTTCCCATCCACTATGGGTTGAATCTTCCTACAGCAATCAGACAATCTCCTGCAGGCTTGCTCAAGGACTCGCCTTAACTACTAACTCTTCACAGATGTGCCCAGAGCTCAGTCTTCAATTGTCTGACTTCCCCCTCTCTCAGCCTTCAGGATGCTATAACTAACCTTCTTCCAACGAGCCTTCAAGTATGTCAGTCCTTGACAATGATTCTGTATATAGACTTGCAATCTTTGTTCCTGTTGCACTGTGGGAAATTCCATGGAGACAGTATTGATTTCACAGATACTCCCTGTCTCATTACAGAGGAGTCAGAATCTGGAGAGCCTGTGGCTTAGCTCCCAAGGCCAAGTCCTTCATTCGGACCCCTGATGGGGGAACCAGGTCCTCTGGTCCACTTAACCCCTGAGTGTAGGCAGGTCAGGACCAGTCCAGACTTGCTTCACATGCTACATCACTAATTAGAGTTCCGGTGCCTTTCAGACAAGGCTGAGAGCTCACTTCCCTTTCTTCTGACATGGAAGGGTAATCCTGCCATATGCACCCCACCCATTCTTCAGTGCTTTGTTGAGTGCAAACATGCAGACGAGATTGGAATCCACACCTCACATACTGTCTCTCATTATCTTTAGAGTTTGTAATCTAGGCAGAGCCATAGAAGGAAGAAATTCACCTGTTGCGATTAGAGATGTCTTAATGAAAGGAGATTTGGGACAACAGGCCTCCAGACAATGTCCAAGTTCTGGATTCCTTTCGCAACCTCCAGCAGTACCTGACCCCCATCTGAGGCTCTTGAAGTTAAATTCTCAGCAGAGAAGGATGAGGATGAGGTTGTGGGGAAGAGTAATAATCTATTATTACACCCTCAGATGTCTGAGATTCTGTATGTCAACTTGTGTCAGGGAATGGGCTGGGCCACCCTGAGGCAGTCAATCTTGCCAAAGGCCAGGGAAGCCTATGGTGACTGGGTCTGTGAGCGGCACCAGGTTGCATGCCTGAACAAGAACACTTCTTCATTCCACAGTAAGAGGGCAGGACCAGCTGCTGTAGCGACCTCTCACCAGACTGGATTACCTGCCCCGCCCCATAGCCATTCTGCTTGGGAGAGAATTTCGTGTAATCCAATGCCTAAAGGAATCAATACTGTGCTCAGCTTTAGACTGTCTGCTATTTTCTGTTCAACAGTGTCTGTGTGTTTCCATCCTGTTTCACCAGGAATTCCAAAACGGTGTCCACTAATTCTCTTCTCCTAACTGTGCTTCTCGTCTCCCCCACCCCCCATTGTCAGATTTCTTACCCCCAGGTAGAACAGGGACAGTAGCTCATTGCAGCTGGTGGTCTTACTCTGAGTTGGTGACGGTGCAGAGGATCAGGCCCCGGCCTGCATTCCACAATCCTAGTATTGAGACCTAAAGTGTGGCAAGGAGAATGACCCTTCCAGAAGGAATTCGTGGTCTAGGTGAAGCAGGAAACTCCCAGGCCCTGGAGAGATGCTGCCAACACAAATCAAAGAAGAAAATTGCTCTTTCGGGCCTGACTTCCATCTTTCATCACAGAGACCTGTCTGTGCTCAGCCCCTGTGAGGGCGTCTGAGATTCTCCCCATACAAACTCGCACACAGCTCCAGAGATTCCACCACTGTATAGTCAAGTAACCACCAGGAGAGGTGTGAGGGATCATGTTCAGTTCTCTTGTGACCTGCAGGTGCAGGTAGGAGAGATGCCAGACCACCCCACAGATCAGGTCTCCTCTCCAAGAAGAAGAAAAGATCACCGAAGGTCACCCCAGAAGAAGGTCACCCCAGAATGGGAGTGTCTACGGCTGCCGTGCAGGGTCTGGCAAAGCCACTAAAGTGACTGCAAAGAGGAGGAAGAGTCATTTCCAATTGGTCCCTCAGACAACGGTGTGCACTGAGTTGGGCTCATCTCCAATAAATGATAAAATGCAACTGGAAGCAGAGGTCTTTTCTTGGGCTTTTTGGGGAGGAAACTGAAGAAGAGGGGAGGCATGGTTCTGGAGTTGGCTGTCTCTCTCATCCCCCAGGTCCTGGGCATGCCCTTTCTCCCCTCCCTTCCTCACACATTCCTCTAGCTGACATCTCAGTTCCCCCAAGGACACACCAGACAGCAGAACTGAGATGCAGTGGTATTATACATACATGTCTGATATCAGAAGCAATCAGGCCAGCTCCCAAGCAGGAGGTAAGGAAATCTTCAGTGGTAACTGAATTGTTGTAATCTGCACAGAGGGAAACGGGATACTCAGAGGATGGTACCCAAGGCATTCTGACCCCAGCCTTCATCTCTAGCCTTCTGGACAGGTTTTCTCATCAGGGTTAAGAGACAGAAGCTTAGAGCAAGAGGAATGAGGACTGTCTACTGGCTAGTGGAGAGAGAAGCCCATTCAAAAGCACCCTCCAACCTCAGCTGTCAATATTGCTTAACCAGCAAAGTGCTTCCCTAATATGCACAAATTCCTGAGTTCGTGCTTCAATGTTATATAAAACCAAACATGGTGGTACATACCTGTGATCCTAGCTCTTAGAAGATAGAGGCAGGAGGATCAGAAGTTCAAGTTCAGGGTTAGGGAAATGCCTCAAAGATTAAAACTTTTACCTCACAAGCCAAAAAGACCTGAGTTCTGACCCCAAGTCCCTCATAAAAATGCAGAAATGGTAAGGTCTACATTTCTAGTCTGGAAGGCAGAGCCTGGAAAACCTCAGAGCAAAGCACTAAGGAAGTAGAATGATCCAGGATGATTCCTGATGTCATCATTGGGCCTCCATAGGCACACACACTCAAATGCACGCTGGTATACACTCATGTGAGCGCATGCTCAAAATACACACATGTGCGCGCACCCACACACACACACATGCACACATGCACGTGCACATGCATGCATACACGTGCAAGTCAAAAAAAAAGTTCAAGGTCATGCTTGGTTACATTGGTCTGAAGCCAGCCTGGGATACATGAGATGTTGTTACAAAAATTTAAATAATAATGAGACCGATGAAAAGATTTAGCTGACAAAGGCCTTTGCCACTAAGCTTGATGATTTGAGTTCAATCCCCTAAAACCTATATGATTGAGAATAGACTCTTGCAATTTGATCTCCAGATGTACACTGTACACACATACATGCTGTCTCTCACACACAAACACACTTGTAAATAAATGTACCAAAAAAGAGGAGCTACCAAGACCCAAGAGAATTAATCTGTTAGCACAACACAAATAAAAATATAACAAAATTAAATTTCAATAAAAAGCAATTCCCCGCCCTAACACTGATCCTACTTCATTTTTCAGACTTGCTGCTCACTACAACCTCATTTGAAACCTGTCCACCCTAGCCTTCAATATTTCAATGTGTGGGAAAGACACCATCTTTGATGAATATGGGGTTGGGGGTGGGGGGGCAGGTCCCTCCCTATCCTCACCATTTTTCTCCCATCTGTTTGCCGCGTTCTGAGATCCAGCTGTCAGAGCAACCCTATGGCACAGTTGTTCTTTCCTGGAATGTTGACCTTTCTTTTTTTTTTAACTTTATTTGTTTGTTTGTTTTTTTGTTTGTTTGTTTGTTTGTTTGTTTGTTTTGTGTGTGAGTGTATCTGTGTATCCTGTGGCAGACCAAGTGAGTTCAGGAATCATTCTGGATTGCTTCTACCTCCTTTTTGCTTGGCTTTGGGATTTCCCAGGCTCTGCCCACCAGGGCTGGAAGTGCAGGCTGCTGACACTTCCACCTGGCATTTTTACATGAGACCTGAGATCCAAACTCAGGACCTTCTGCTTGCAAGGCAGCGTCTTAACCCCTGAACCATCTTTCCAGACCGAATGTTGGTTTTTCTGAAGATCCTTCCCCTCTTTCCTTCTCTAAATGATTTCTTCCATGGCAATGGCTTGGTCTCCTCTGAGGGAGGCTGGCTCCCCAAAACTATCCCTCTATACTAAAATGCCTAGTGAACACTGTTAGTTTGCTCCTGAGACTTCAAAAGAAATGCCAAAACATTTAGTAGCTTGAAATGAAACCATATGATCTTATAGTACTAAAGGTCAGAGATTCAAAATGGATTTCAGAGAGCTAAAAACAAGGCATAGTCAGGGCTGTTTTCTTCAAGAGGATCTGGGAAACGATATATCCCCAGATGCTTGCAGCTTATAGCAGCTATCCATGTTCTAGTGTGTGGCCTCCTTCTATCTCCAAAGAGAAATTTCATGGGTCTGGAGGCCTCTATGTCTGTCACTGACTGTCCTGTCTTATGATTATAAAAACCTTGGTAATATTGGCCTTGCTTGAGTTTCATCCATTAAGTCCTTATAGGGATAATCCAGGATAAATTCCCAGTCTCAGGCCCCTTGTCCTAGTTTGCCAAAGCTGCTGTGATACAGGCCATGTAGTTCAGACAATAGGCTTATTCTTATCTCTGTGGAGGCAGGAAGATGGAAATAAAGGCCTCATACTGAGGCCAGTGTCCTTGGTTTACAGGCACCATCTGCTTTCCCTGTCCTCAAGGGATCCCTTCATTCATGACTGGGTTGTAATCACATCTCCTTAATGACACCATCCAGGTTTGATTAGCAGTCAACCTGATGAACTCCTTCTAACTTGATTGTCCCTGTAAAAACCTGGTTAAAAATTTGCCCACATTTGGGGGGGGAAAGAGCAGCTCGGAGTTAAGACTTGAACACATGAATTGGGTAGAGGTGCAATACAGCCTCTAAGGCCTTTAGCAGTTCCAAATAGACCTACGTTCCATGGTTCCTGAGTTCCTGAGTCAGGGAACGTTACCACCTTATGCCACCATTCAGCCAGTTGCCCCCAGATAGAAACCTGATGTCTTGGAAGAAGGGTCTATTTAGTATCCTTTGCTCCTTGTCAAAAAGAGAAAAAAAAACTCTCTATTTTATCAGAGATAGCAATATGCCTAACAAAAACATGATCTTTCCTAGTAGATATGCCCCAGTTTCCTTTTAAGAGTTGACCAATGATACACATGTAGACCGTCCACTGACAAGAAAGAGCACCTTTCAGGGCTAGATAGATGGCTGAGCAATTAAGGCAGCCTTGCAAGCAGAAGGTTCTGAGTTCAGATCCCAGATCCCAGATCCCACATAAAAATTCCAGGGAAGAAAAAAAACAAAACAAAAAAAACCTGTGGTGGCCTTACCTTGTGAGCAGAGCCTGGGGAATCTCAGAGTGAAGCAAAAGGAGGTAGAGACAATCCAGGATGATTCCCAAAGTCATCCTTGTCCTCCACAGAGACACACAGTGCCCTCTGACACTCTCTCTCTCTCTCTCTCTCTCTCTCTCACACACACACACACACACACACACACACACACACACACACACACATGCACTCTCTCTCTCTCTTTCTCTCTCTCACACACACACACCAAATAAATAAATAAAAAAAGGTTTTTGGGTTTTGTTTTGTTTTGTTTTTTAAGAGAGCATCTTCCAGAAACCTTGTGCTCACTTTGGATTTAGAGCTGATGGTTTGGGCTGAGTCTGAACCCCATCTTTGGGACTTTGAGAGTGTAAGTAATTCCCAAAGGTAGCACAACAGAGTTAGAAGATGCCTGTGACCTTGATGATACCCAGAAAGCTACTGAGTAGCCTAGTCCCAGGCTTCTCTTACAAAAAAGAAAGATGAAGCAGTGCCTTAGCTAAGCCACTATTACTTTGGTTTGTAACTTGCAGCCAAATGTCATTCCCAGTTACACATGTCTGGTATTTTCTTCTGATGAACTCCAAATACCACTTGATGGGTTGAGAGCTACTAGATACTTCATAGCCATTGTGTATGGTTCAAAATCTATGAATTTGGACAAAAGAAGAAAACATTCATGATTTGTGCTCATACTGAATATGTACAGAGCTGCTTCTTGTCATTACTCTCTTAGGCTGTAAAGTATAGCCATGATTTACATAATGTTTACATTGCATGCGGTATCATAGGTCATCTAAAAATGATTTAAACAGTAGAATGTACGTATGGTATTTGCAAATACAATAACATTTTATATGAAGGACATGAACATCTGTGGTTTTTGATATGAATAGAGGAGTCCTACAACCAATAACACTTACTGAGGGATAAATATAAATATACTCAGTAGAAAGGACTTCAAAGAATTAAGTTCCAAGTTGATATAATTTTGCATTTGTTTATTAAATGCCCCAAAGCATTCTCTGAATCTCTCAAGAAAATGGAAAGGAATATAGAAGGGAAAAAATCACAACTCACCTTAACAGGATAAGAGGTATTTTATTATGGAATCAAATATGAGTTACCATGGCCCCAAAACACATATTCAAGTTGCCCTAGATATCATATGTTCCACTGTAATAACAGTTTTGGGAGGTTTCATAATCACAGACCAAAGAAAAGACTCAAAAAAGATAGGCCAGTTATAGCAAAGCAGGGTGGTTTGTGGTGCTGTTGGAGGATATTCTTAACTTTTTGGTTGGTGGGAGCTACTGACTCCCTAAGTTTAATACATTTCAAAAGGTCACAGGATGTTAGGACAGACACATAGGAATTTCAAGGAATAGCTATCAAGGGAATTTAAGATCACCCAAGAGAACTTGCAATAGGCCTCTGAACCTACAATACTCCAGTCATCCCCACAACCATTGAAATTCAATCAATTGATCAGCCTAGTTAGTGCAGCTTCTTTCTAGAAACCTCTGTTCAAAGGAGGAGAAACATCAGTGTCCCATGTGATGCCAGTGCCCATCTGCGATGTCACAGACCTTTGCCCTTTTCTCTCAAAAGCAGCAAGACCTTTCTAACAATGAACATCAGGTGGAGGGCGGGGAGCAGTGGAATCACATGAGACCCCAGATTTGCCTGTGGTCTCTTAGGTTGCCCCACCTGTTTTGATGAGGCAGAGGTGGGTAAGCAAGGATGGATGGAGGTTGACTGGATACAACTAGCTTTGAATGGAGGAGACAGAGTCTGCACTTGTCAGAATTAAGGTAACCTCGTCTTGTTCAATATGCACTACCATGTATAGGCTAGAAGTGCATACCCTACAGCAGGGATGGTGATTCAGCAGGTAAAAGTCTTCCCAGGGCCACATGCCACAGTATGCAAGTGGGGGTCAGAGGTTAATTGTGTAGCATCGATTTTCTCCTTTCACTTTTACGTATGTTTTAGGGATAGAACACAGGTCACCAAGTTTAAACGGCAAGCACCCTTACCTGCTGAACTATCTCTCATGTTTGAATGTAAGTTGCTCCCCTTCCTCCAGGCTCATGTGTTTGAATCCTTAGCTGGTGTCAATGTTTAGGAAAGCTACGGTACCTTTAGAAAATATCTTGCTACTGTCTCAATCTTTGTCACAGGGAACCGACCTTGTGGTTTATGCCCTGGTCTTGCTTCCTCTTATGCTCTTGTTCTCTCTGCCTCCTTCATGGCTGCAGTGACCTGACCCAGCCTCCTGCTCCTGCCTTCAACCACGCCTTCTACTGTGTGATTCCACCACGATGGACTATATCCCCTCTGGAACCATAAGCCAAATGAATCTTCCCTTCTCCCTCGAGTTGTGTATCAGAATTGTCTCACAAAAACACATGCAAAAAAGTAACTGCCACACAATCTCATCAGCCCCATTTTTTTTTTTTTTAGATAGAATCTCCATAGATAGCCTAGACTGTCCCTGAGATACGATTCTTTTGCCTCAACCTCCTAAATGCTGGGCTTACGTAAGAAATGTAAGAGAAATACTGTCTTTTCTGTCAACAGATTAAAGTAAAAATGGGAGGCTCCATTGGAAAAAAACACACATTTGATGAGATATCCCTCATGAGTCAACAGTTCTTGAAATCCAAATATAATGTTATATTAGAAATTACTTGGTCTCATACATTTATCAAGCTTCCTAGGTGAAACCATAACTCCTCTTCTTTCCCCACCATTGATTCATAAAAACTAGTAAATTAAGTAAAAGTGAGAAGCAGAATTCTGGCCACTTAAGAGGCACAAGGCCCTGGCTTTAAGAACAAAAGCCCAGCGGGCTTCCCACTGGGTATGCTTGCTAGCCTGAGCTCTTTGTGGTTTTTACACTGCTCTGCAGAAGTATAACTTTGCCGTGCCAATTCGATTGTGTGGTCACTCCTGAGACCCCAGACTCATTTCTAATAGCTTATGATAACACCTGACATCAAAGGCAAACTTTTCCATTGTTCTCATTTTTTATCAGCATATAAATTTCATAAGCGTGTATCATTGGACTTTTTCTTTTCATATCCACCCTGCTCCCATCACTCCATAACTGCAAACCTTCCACAGGCACACACACTCAAGTGCCTTCTGGTACATACACACGTATACACACACACACACACACACACACACACACACACACACACGCACACACACATGCCCTCTTGTACATACACTGAAAAATAAAACCCTGATTCTGCCAGCCTATATTATATGACTTCCTCTGTCAGACTTTAAGTTGCGAGTGAGAACAGCAATTACCCCACTAGGTCCTCATAAGGATTAACAAGACAAGAGAAATGCCAGAATAGATTCTGTGTCCTCCTCCTGAACTCATGTTGAAATCTAAATGCCAGGGTGCTAGCAATAGCAGGTAGTGACTTGGGGAGGTTATGGCATTTGAAGGTGGGGCTTTGGTCAGCTTATGAAGGTAAGACTCTCATGAAGGGCATTAGTTCCCTCAGAGACCCCAGAAGCATCCCCCTCCTACTTTCTGTCATGAGAAATTATAGAAGCTCAGTCAGTTCACCCACACCTCCATAATGTCCGCCATCCTAGACTTCCACGTTTTGGAGCCATGAGCAATGAGTTTCTGTTGTTTGTAAGTCACTCCCTGCACAGCATTTGGTTATCACGACTGAACCAACTGTGACAATATAAGTTCAGCGAAATGCAGACAACCTCACTATCTTTATCCCAGGGAAAGGGATGTCTACATAAGGCAGGGAGTTTTAATTCTTGGGTATATAGGTTAAATACAGGTATAGGTATAGGTAAGTTCTAGGTGCAAAGTAGATTGCTGATAGTTAGCAAGGAAGTTCAGCATTTCAGCTTCCCACCTATAGGTTTCTGCAGGTGTCAGGGAGCCCCTTAAGTTCCAGGCTTCATGCGCCATTGGAAGCCGGGCTCAGAATCCAAGTAAGAACCTTGAGTTTAATCATTGATGGAAGAGTAGGCAAGGGCTCCACTCACCCTCTTTCACTGGAAAGGAAGAAGAAAGGCCCCATTGAAGGTGCCTGCAGTGGCCACCCAGTCGCCTGGGGAGAGGGTGTGGCTGGTTTTTAGGACTGCACTTGGGAACCAGACTGAGGACGTGGCACCAGGCAAAAGCCACATTCCGGGCCATAGCAGTGGCTGTCAGGTTGACTGGGCCCTGAGGACAGGATAAGGTGGGGTTGGGTGAGTGTGGCCCCACATGGCCAGACAGGCTGCTGGAGAATGAGGTATGCCTCATCCCTTGGGAAGAAGGAGGAGACAGTCAGGGAAGGATGTCTGATGTGGGAAGGGCATGGGGTAACTTGCTGAGCCTTTTCCCTTAGTCATTGCATGGAAATATTCTTCCATTCGCTCTCTATACAACTAGACGTTGGGCACTTCCTGGATGTTGCTCTGGATGTGGGGAAGAATTTTCTGGAGCTTTCTCTCTGTAAGGAGGAGACAGGCCATAAATAAGAATATCCTCCAGAGAGGATGGTGCTAGAGTGTATCAGGGGTTAAGAAGTCAAGATGCAGGCCGAAGGACAGAAAGAGAGACCTGCTACCTGAGAGCGTGGCTTTGGGAGTCCTGTCCAAGGAAGGGACATTTGCATAGAGACCAAAACGCAGAGAAGGAGGCGACTATATGAAGGTCTAGGGCAGAACATTGCATGAGAAGGAAAGGGAAAGCAAGGGCTGAGGAGACTTGAGTGAGCTGGAGAACTGAAGTAGCTGTTAGTTTGCTCCCCCCCCCCCATCGTATGTATTAGAGCCTTGGCCCCCAACATGACAACTCTGGGGTTTTTAAGAGGTAGGGCTTAGGTAGGACATGGATGGGTCCTTGAAAGAGATACTGAGGAGACCCTAGTTCCTTTCCTTTCCTCTCTTTTCTTCCCAGCTACTGTGACATGAACAGCTTGTCCATCCACACACTTCTGCCACAATATACTACCTCCAGTGGCAACAAGACCAAACCACCAAAGATAGAAATTCTCAGAAAAGGTGAGCCAAAAAATTACAAGCTAGGGGTTGGGGAGATGATTCAGGGGTTAAAACTTTTGCTTCATAAGCAAAAGGACTTGAGTTCAGATTCCCCAGATCCCAGGTAAAAATGCCAAAGTGAAATCACAGAAGCCTGCAATTTCGGGCCTGGAAAGCAGAGCCTGGGAAAACCTCAGAGCAAAACAATAAGATAGAACAATCCCAGATGATTCCTGACATCGCCCTGGGGCCTCCATAGGCACGCATACTCAAGTGCCCTTTTGTACACACAACTGTACACAGATGTTCATACACACACACACACACACACACACACACACACACACACACTACAAGCTGATTATCTAGGTATTTGTGACAGCCGTGGAAAGCAAGCTATCATACTGTCTTTCCTCAGCTTCACATCTTTTTTCTCCTTCCCTTTGAGACGTGCCATCTCCTCCATCCCTGGCCTGAAGTAGGACTTGTCAGGCACCATGCTGTCTGACCCTAATTTTATTGGGTGGTACTTGCCATTTGGGTTATTCTCCCTAATTTCTTTCCTATATATAATTGAGAAATTCTATAGAAGTTCTTATGATATATATGTTATGACATGTACAATGTATGCAAAGTAAGATGTCATGAAGTTCCACTTATGTAAGATGAGCACATTCTAGACATCTTCCGTGTGACACTGTGCCTGTAGTGAACAACAGGGTTTGTGCATCAAAAAATGATGACTCCAAGGTTGAAGAGTGCTTGCTGCCCATCACAAAGGTCTTAGTTTGGATCCCGAGCTCCCACATAAAATGTCAGGTATGACAACTTACAGCCCCATCACAGGTGGGGAGCAGAGGCAGGAGAATTATTGGGGGATTACTGAGCTGCCAACTTAGTTGGAAAAGAGTTCCAGGTTCATCAAGAGACCCTACTTGAGAGAATACCACAGAGAAGGATAGAAGATACCTACTGCCTTTGTCTGGCCTCCATGCACACATGCATTGGTATACAGAGCACATCCATACACACATATGTGTACACACACACACACACACACACACACACACACACACACACACACGGGTTGTTCTTCCTGAGAGATATCTCACTCACACCATTAATACTCAACATTACAAACCAGAAAGTAAGGTCTGAAATGACCCCCCTTTATGACATTCTCATAGTGAATCTGATGCCCTGTTCTACTAATGTCACCTTTTCCCATCCCCACTGTCACCAAACCCTCAGCTGACCTGCTTTTCCTCTCCTGCTTGCTGTCCTCGCTCTTGGGCCTCCATAGGCCTGACTCCTTCTATCTGTCCTCCGCACAGCAGCTGGGTGCAGCTGGGTGTCTCTGTAGAAACACGGATCTCAACTCTAGTGCTGAAAGCTCTCCAACAGCCTCCTGGTGCTCCAAGAGAAAGATGTCGATATGGCTGGTGTGCCCCCACTTCTCCTCCCAAATCCAGTCACCCAGCAGAGCCACCTTCCCCCCTTAGCTTCTACATACACACTTGCCTGTATAGGGAACACCTGTCTTGTGTTGTGTATGTGCCTCCCATCTCTCAGCCCGGGTCCTTTATTGGAATTCTTAGAGGGATAAGTGGATGTCTGCTCTTAAAAGTAAACAGTAATTTAGTTGCTTAGCCCGTGACTTGTGTGATGTTTATCTGCCCACCCACCTCACTCTCCCTCCCCTCACGTCATGCTGCCAGGTGTTGCTCATTCTACAGACAGTCCCCAACTTAAAACATTTCAGCATTACCAAAGAGAGAAAGCAATACAGATTCAACAGAAACTCCTAAAAGCCAAAGCATGTGTGTGTGTGTGTGCATGTGTGTATGTGTGTGCATGTGTGTGTGTGTGCATGTGTGTATGTGTGTGCATGTGTATGTGTGTGCATGTGTGTGTGTGCATGTGTGTGTATGTGTGTGCATGTGTGTGTATGTGTGTGCGTGTGGGGGGAGGGCAAGAGGGCACTTAAGTGTGTGTGTGCCTATGGAGGTCCAAAGGTGACATTAGGAATCATACTGGATTGCTTTTCTACATTATTGTAGTCTGGGGTTTCCCAAGCTCTGATTTCCAGAATAAGAATTAGAGGCCACTGCCATATCCATCTAGCATTTTTCACATGGGGTCTATGGATCTGAGCTCAGGTTCTTTTGCTTATGATGCAAAGACTCTAATCCCTGAACTATCTTCCCAGCTCTAGAGTTCTAATTTTGAGTTTTTATCTATTCCTGGACTGGCCTGGCAAATGCTGTAGAGTTCCTTATTAATGCTGCAGCCTGCCAACCATCAGGAGAAATAAATGATATTATAATGCACTATGTGGACAGGATGTGTGTATGTGTGTGGGGTGTGTGTGTAGCTCTTCAGCAATCTACAGGTTTTGTGCTACAATCTTGCCCAACTTCAGGTTAATGTAATGCTGTGAACATATTTAACTTGATGTTTGGCACGTTAGGCATATTTTTAACTTACATTATCTTTGACTTTCAATGGATTTTGGGGGTTGCATAATCCCATTTTAAATACAGAAGCATGCACTCCTAGCTTTGTATCCCAAAGTGTCTCAGTAGTTCAAGAGAGCTGAGTCCTGGCTTCTGAAGGAATCAGGGGTGGAAAGATATGAAGCTCAGTCTTGGAGCTGTGGGAGGAGGTTACTGCTTTGCATTGACCTGACCTGGAGAGAACAGAGTCACATACAGCCTTCTGTGTTCCTTGACTCTTGAACCCTACTAGGTCTCTGCACCTGACTGACCCTGACACAGTGAAGGCAGAGATAGGAAAACACTGTGGTAGGAAAATAAACTCTGACCCGGTCATAGTTAGATACAGGTGTCAACTTGACAGATGAGGGTCAAGTTCTGGACATATTTGTAAAGAATTAGTGGTTGAGTTACGGAAGGCCCAGCCCACAGTGGGTGGGATTAGAGCATGAGCAGCTGAATAAAATAGAGGGAGCTGGTCAGGGAAGTTGACATCCTTTGATATACTTGGCTAGACAGGCTGGTCTGGCAAGTAGGGATTATCTGACTCTCAGCAGTCCTATAAATATATAGCTACGGAATGGCCAGAACCTCAGCCCCTGGTATTAATTATCTCTCCTGCAAAATTGGACAAGGAACTATAACCATATATCATATCATAAGACAGAATAAAACCCTTTGTTTTCTTAAACTGTTTGGTCATGAATTTATCGGCAACATGAAGATAACTGCAACAAGCCCAAACCCAGCATATATCCTGGTGGTGGGTGTTAGAATTTGTATGTTTCTCACCTGCTGCTATGTGCCCAGCAAGAAATTTAGAGCAGAGTGCCAGCAAACAGTCCAGAAAATTAAATTCACATGAAGAAACCCTAGAATTACAGAAGAAAACAAGAGGGCTGAGTCCCCTTGTGAGAGACCTCTAGGGACTACATGGGAGTGTTTTGTTTTGGAGGGACGAGTAGGAGGAAGGGCCTCACTTCTAACTAGTAGAGGGGCTCTGGGTGTTATAAAAGAAATCTACTTCATACCACCAGCCGCTGAGTTGCCAAGGAGAAGGTAAAGCTGCCTCTAACTGACAGGAAGGGTGGTCCAGTGAAGGCAGCAGACCATCAAACAAATGGCTCCAATAAATGTGGCAGCTGCTGCTATAAAAGTAACGGTTGGATTAAACAACAATCCATTTTCCCCTTGCGACAGGGAAAAAGGAAGAAAGCAAGTTTGCTGGTGATAATGTTTAGAGATTGAAAGCTTCTGACAGAGCTGGTGGGAAAGCAAAAGGATGCAGCCACCATAGAACACACAAAGGGGTCTTCAGAAGCTAAACACAGGATTGCCACATGATCCAGAAATTCCACTTTAGTGTGTCTACATAAAAGAGCTGGAGGGAGGGCTCTAAACAGATTTATGTATCTTGTTTGTAGCAACATCATTGACAGCAGCCAAAGTTAGAAGCAACTCAAGTGTCTATCAAATAATGTGAATGGGAGAACGAGGTGCAAGGCATCCAACACGAAATACTATTTAGCCTTTAAATGGAAAGATATTGTGACACATATACCACATGGGATGAACCTTTGAACACTTTGGCAGATACAGATGTCAACTTGACAGTTGAAGGCCAAGCCCGTGGACTTCACTTAACTGTCACTTAAGTGGAGTCCTGAGCAAGCCATTGGGAGGCTGTCTAATTGCTGTGTGAAGACACGGCACATAATGGATGGGACTATTCCTCTGCTAGCTAGGGAAGATGGAGAGCGCTGGCTTAGTATTTGGCAGACTGGTAAGTTAGGAAGTACGTCCCTCTCTCGGCTCTTCCTGTGGACGTGGCGTACTCACTTCCCTTGGCTCCTGGTGCTGGTATGAACCTCTTACCATACTGATGAGCTACAGAAAAAAAAAAAAAAAAAAAAAAAAAAAACAAGAATAAACCCTTTGATCCCCTAAGTCGCCTGGGTTATGTGTTCATTCAGGCACGGGAAAATGAAACTCACACAAGAACATTCTGCTAAAGTGAAATAAGCCTGTCCTAGAAAGATAAATATTGAATGATTTCATGTATGTCTTAGAGTAATGAAATTCATAGAGATAGAAAGCGAAGGGGCAGTTCTCAGGGGCTGAGGAGAAGGAGAAGGAGAAGCATTTGATGGGTCCAAAAGCTGCAAAAGTTCTGGAGAAGGAGAGTGGTGATGACCACATTTGTTCTGGTTTAGGCGATGAGTTTCATGGGAGGTAGATTTTACCACAATGCAATGATTTTTAATGCAAATTTTTCAGTCGTTTGGGACTAAGAAGGAAAGTGACAATCATCCTCTAAGGATGTTGGAGGACGTAAGGCCAAAGAAGAGGACAAAAAGCAGCGTTGCACATAAGGAAATCAGTGACATGGGCCAGGGTTCCCTTGCAGCCTGGGACTTGCCCACTAGATAAACCTAGCCAAGCCTCTTTATGGATCTTGGCTCCAGAGAGGAGCAAGGCTGCTGGGAAGATAGGGAGATCCTGAACCTGAACATAGATGATATCCATTACACGCCGAAGCACAACCCAAGTCCACGGGACTAGTCCCTACAAGACAGTAGATAGGAGGTGGGGTGCTTCTGAAACTTTACATCAACCCCCTGGGGAAAGAGAGGGGAAGGTGAGGGGAAGGCTTTGGAGGTTGCTAAGCAACAGGGGAATGGGTTCTAGAACTCAGGCAGCTTTAGTGAATTTTCTCAAGTCCTTCAGTAGCCTAATGGGAAGCATAAACTCCAAGGGTTTGGGGGCTCCTTACATGTGGGACAAAACATTTCTTTGAATGCTGGGAAAGGAGGGAGTGAAGACTGGTCGCAGATCATTGAGATGGTGCTCGAGGTGTCCCTGAGGCACATGCTGCTCCCTAGAAGGTTTGTGCTGCTGCTCAGGGTCACATTAAAGGTACTGGCCACTTCAGCTTTCATATCACTTCTAGGACCGTCTTAGATTAAAGACTATTTTATATACGCTTCAAAATTTGTGAATCTTTCCACGTGCTCAAACTGTGGATGACCGTCCACAGGCCAGACTCTATGCATTGATACATAGTGGATCATCTTCTGTGGGCCTGGCTATATGCATCCACATCATGAATGGCATTCCATGGGCTGGCTCCATGTGTTCACCATACAGATGGCTCTCCATGGGCCAGACTCTGCATTCACACCATAGGCAGGGCTTCATGCGCTCACATCGTGCAAGGCCTTCCATGGGTGGGCTCCATGTGCTCACAACGCTAACATGGATGGCCTTCCAAGGGTGGGCTCTGTGCACTCACACCATGGGTGACACTATGCCGGTCAGGTTCCATGTGCTGATACCACAGGTGACCTTCCTCAAGTCAGGCTCTGTGCGCTCACATCATGACAGCCTTCTGTGGGACAGACTCCATGTGCTCACGTTGTAGGTGGTCTTACATCAGCCAAGCTCCATGTGCTATGCTTAGGACAGGGGCCACGTGTTCATACTGCAGGCAGCCTTCTGTGGGTTGCACTTTGTATACCCACACCGTTTCATGGGAGACTGACAAACTGCTGTGCTTTAGCTTCATCGTGGGTTCTCGACAATGTGGAGCCAACTGGAAACTCAATCATAAAAGCTAACTATTTCCTTAAAGCATCTTCTCTTATTGTTCATGTTATTTTATTGTCCTGGTTTTTCTTTTTTCTAAAGATCACCTGAAAGTAGAAAGAGGGTATTTGTAGAGGACATCTGGGGGGAAATTAGAGGTAGGTATGATCAAAATGCATTGTTCACCTGTATGGAACTTTCAAAGAATAAATAAAATATTATTAATTTTTTTAAATTATAACTCTCAGGCCTTTATTTGAGAGAACAAGCCTATCAGGTTCAGCAACTACAGTTAGCAGTCATGTTTCATTCGAGTCAACAAATCTGCCCCATAGCCTGACTTTGGAACACAGACACACCAATTCACTTACGTATAATCTCTAGCTACAAAGGCGGAGTTGAGTGATTGTTACAGTGACCACAGTATGTAGCATGGTTAGCTGACGAAACCTATTATGATCTAGTCTATTACAAAAAACTTTGAAGGACTCTAGTCTAGTTTACATTGTTTTGTTACAGAGACAGATATATATTCTTAAATGAGCTCTATTATATGACATACACGTTTTTTCACGGTGACGATATTGAACTATTAAAAAGCTAATTTGATGGAAAGATCAACAAAATAAGATGACATTGACAAAAGGATTTGCTAGTGTTATTTGCTCATGGAAGCAGGCATAGTCATGGGACATATAGGTTTGATGAATCCCAGATTATGGGAATGCAGAAATTGGGGTACTTTGGGGTACTTGAGGATGGTGGCAAGGAAAAGGAAAGGTGAGAAGGGATCTGCTAGGGGATTTTATGAGAATGAGGCATCTGTGACCCTCCACACATGGACAGAGGGCTCAGACTATCCTAATGAACCTAGTAGGATGGAGCAGGGTGGTTGGTACAAGGCTCATAGGGGAGAGCATGCCATTGCAAGAGCGTTAAGAAGGAAGCCAGGCATGCCACGCACACTCGTCATCTCAGTACTCAGAGGCCGGGATGGGTGGGTCACCACAACTTAGAGCTGATCTGAATGTCAGGCCAGTCACAGCCACAAAGACTCTGTTTCAGAAAGGAAAAGAAAGGGAAATAGGAGGGAGAAGGGGAAGGGTAGAGGAAGAAAGAAAAAAAAGGGAAAGTAAAGAAAGAAGAAAGGAAAGGAGAGGAGAGGGAAGGAAAACAGAAGGAAAGGAGAGGGGAAGGAAAAGGAGAGAGGAAAGGGAAGGAAAAAGAGAGACAGGAGAGGACAGAGAAGGGGAAGGGGAAAGAAGGGAAGAAAGGAGAAAATAGGGTCAAAGGTGGGTGTTTCCTTGAGAAATAAAGGCTGAAAGACTGAAGATTTATTTCTCACTATGACAATGGTCACCACTGTCAGTGTCAACAGTGAACAAGTTCTACGCATTTACAACTACGAACTAAATTAATCTTCATTATAACCCTGTGAATTAAGGTTCCTTCCAGATTTGTTCATTAAAAGCTCCCTTGTCTCCCTGCTTCTGAGTTTCTGGAGGCCACCCCTGTGATCCAGAGAGGATTGCCTTCCCTCTCTTGCCTAATAACTCTTCCTCTTCTTGGCACTTGGACTTTGCCTGGGGATAGTAGCCCTCATTGCCAAGAAGAGGAAGAGTTATTAGGCAAGAGAGGGAAGGCAATCCTCTCTGGATCACAGGGGTGGCCTCCAGAAACTCAGAAGCAGGGAGACAAGGGAACTTTAAATGACCAAATCTGGAAGACTGAGGCTGGGGTTGGGTGTCTAGCTGCGCCTGACATTCAGGTTCAGGAAACAAAACAAGACCAAAAGAAGACCCGTGACTACCCCATGGTCACAGGGCAGAGGGTGGTACAGTCAGGCACTGCCAAGCTCTGCTCCCTGATCTCTATGACAGATCATGCCACGCCTGGCAATATCCATTTGACATAACTTCAGGCAGGAAGGTTTGAGAGACAAATGGGCATTGGCCAGCTCCCCTCAGGAGATGACTGGACCTTGGCCATCCCAGAGTCAGATACGACGCCAGGGTCAGCTGAGCACGTGGTTGGCCCATCCCTTTAGGATGCAGGGTGGTGGAGAAGCAATCATCCTGTGACATCACAGGGATATGTCACATGACAGTGACTTTGCCTGGGGACAGTAGCCCTCATTGCCAAGAAGAGGAAGAGTTATTAGGCAAGAGAGGGAAGGCAATCCTCTCTGGATCACAGGGGTGGCCTCCAGAAACTCAGAAGCAGGGAGACAAGGGAGCTTTAAATGACCAAATCTGGAAGACTGAGGCTGGGGTTGGGTGTCTAGCTGTGCCTGCCATTCAGGGTCAGGAAACAAAACTCCAGTGCAATGTGGCAGACACCTACACGCTATACCCTGTTTTAGTATATAGAACTCATTTGAAATTACCATTCATGTCACTTAAATATCTCTAGCTCTCATAAGTTCTGTATACGAAATCTAAGCTCTTTGCTGCCTGACACAGCAGTTGTTCAATCATATGTTGAATTTTCACTTGATGGGTTAGCTTTTGTTTCTTGAGGTAGGGGCTCCCTAATGCAGCCCAGACTGACCCTGAACCTCCAAGTTTCCTGAGAGCTGGGATGACAGGTGTGCTCCACCACATCTGCCAATATCCATTTGATGTAAGGTAAAGGTTCTGTGTGCATGCGAGGGTCACTCAGGATCTCTGCTCATGAGCACGTTGTCTTGGCAATCGAGCTCCCACAGCCAGCCAGAACACAGGTAAAGTGAGATCTGCCTTCTCAACCGACAACCAATCAAATCCTGGCATTCTGAGGGCTGAAATAGGCATCCTAGTGCTTGGCGATGTGGTGGCTACTGTCGTTTGGGATATTGACACTTTGCATTTGTGTGTATCTCTGAAGAATCAGTCTGAGCCTCCTTACATGTTCTTTGATACCTCAGCCACAAGCCAAAGACTGTCCAAATAATCAAGCAAATAAGTCTTCTGACTACTTTCATAAGTTCTGATAGATTTCCCAACTTCATGCATTAGAAGACAACCCTCAGAGTCTCCAAAGGCAACCAGATTTGAAGATGCAGCTTTCGTACATGCAATTAGTAAATATGAGATGGATCTCAAATGGGATACAGTTAATCCAAAGTGGGGAAAATCTGAATGGTCATCAAGACACTCCAGGGACAGTCCCTAGAGAGAAGATGAAGGTAAACCTCCCTGGAGAGACGGGGATGGCTTCTCCCGGAATCCTTCAGAGGAACCAGCTCTGACAGTCAGCACCTCGGTCTTGGATTTTCAGCCTCCTGGCCTGAGACACAATGCGGGCCCGTCATTTTAGTCACTGAGTTTGGGGCTCTTTGTCACAGCAGCTGTGGGAAAGCTGTGGATCATAGTGCTGGCACGTGAGCAAGTCGCAGGGGGTTTCGCTAGGCAGAGGAGATAGTGTCCGTGTTGAAAGAAGCTCCACAGGCTGTTCCAGATGAGTTCAGGCGAATGTCTCTTTCCAATCAGCTGTCCTGGGTCCAGGCCAACCCTCAGCCCAAACGTTTTTCTTTCCTGCACTTCAGGCATACTACTCTCCCTGCGTGCTCTCAAGATGTCTGCCTTGCCACTCCGGCCCAGGCCTCTGCTGCTTAGACTCACTCTCCTGACTTTTCATCCAGTGTCCTAGTTGGTCCCTCCCAGCTGTGCAAATACCTACACTGCCCAATACACAGGGGAGGACACTTCAGGGCATAGGAAGGAATGAGAGATAGTGCCACACGTGGCAGGGTGGAAGGGTCTCCTGGGATCTGAGTGAGTTAGTCACGTACAAGGTAGCCATGGGGCTATGTGTCACAAGACAGAAATGATTGCAGGATCCAGGGGACAGTCCAGCCTGTTCCTGAGAGCAAGAGAGGAGATAGTTAGCACAGTGCATACCAAAGAATTGTGCTTAATAAGCTCTGGGTTTCCACATGGTGAGAACTTTCTATTCTGTTCCTTTCACTTGTGGATTTGTTTTAGGTTTCCCACTGTGTGGGGAGATATGTGGTATGTGTGCATGTATGCATGTATGTATGATGAGTAGAGTGTGCATCTGTATGTTCATGTATGTGTGTGTGTGTGGTGTGTACATCTGTGTGTGTACATGAAAGAGAGACAGAGAGACACAGACAGAGACAAAGAGACAGAATAACTGTCAAGCCCTCTGTAGTTTTTAATTCTTCATCTATAAATACAGTCAACCTCAGAATGAACATATTTTGAAAAGAGAATTTAGGATATACAAACCTTCATTCTCGTGATTATTCTTTTTGACAATATAACATAACAACTGTTTACATGGCATTGGTATCATATTAAGTACTCATATCATGAATGGTGTGGGAGGATTTGTGTAAGTTCTACAAGGGATTTGAACATTCCAGGTTTCAATACCTTCCAGGGTCCTAGACTTCATCACTATGTATAATGAGCAGTACCACAAACGCTAAGAAAAGGAAAAACCTAAGGAGCCGACATGACCTGGGATGCTCAGGGTCTACATTAAGCAAAAATGCCAGAAATAAGAAATGGAGCTTTCCTATTACTAGTTTCCTTTCTAAAAAATTTTTTTAACTTTATTTAGTATAGTGGTGTGTATGTGTGTGTGTGTGTGTGTGTGTGTGTGTGTGTGTGTGTGTGTGTACAGGCGAAGGTTCTATATGCCCCTGTGGAGGACCAAAGGTAACTTCTGGAATCATCCTGGATTGCTTCTACCTCTTTTTTTCTTCACTCTGGCTGCCTCTATTTCTACCTGGTATTTTTACAGGGCATCCGGGATCAGAACTCAGGATCTTCAACGTGCAAGGCAGGGTCTTAACCCCTGAGCGTTCGCTCCAGCCTCATCAGCTTCCTTTTGACATAGCATGCCAGATGATGGTTCATTGGCCAACTGTCCTGAATGATCAAGAACAAGGGATTTCCCAGCACGCATGCAGAAATTTTGGCACTGAAATAAACTGTTGTTTCCTCTATGTAGATCACACACACACACACACACACACACACACACACACACACACCCCTCTGAAGAAAAGACACTTGGGAAACTGTTTGCAGCCAGGCCAGGGGAAGGAACCAAACACTCCACACCCAGTCACAGCAAGGGATGCTGCCTGTCTTCAATGCTTACCTCCTTCTTCACAAAAGCTCTCTCTTAGTCAGAGTTGGGTAGCAACTTAAAAGAGCCATGTTAGGCTGGAGAGATGGCTCAGAGGCTAAGACTATGCTTCTCAGGTAGAAGATCCTGAGTTCAGATCCTAGCCAGATGGAAATGACATGCACTTCTGGCCCTGGTGATCAGAACCTGGGAAATCCCAGAATCCTCCACAGGGACACATACAGTGCTCTCTCTCTCTCTCTCTCTCTCTCTCTCTCTCTCTCTCTCTCTCTCTCTCACACACACACACACACACACACACGGATGCAAAATAAATAGTTTTAAAAAAAAGAGCTGTGGCTCCCGGCAAGGGAGACATTCCATACAGGTGACCGGCCCCTTGTGAGGATGTGCTGGAACGGACATGACACTGAGCCACAGGTGTGACACAGCTATTTCTCATTTTGAGATGCTCTAGAATTGGCTATCTGATTTGACGTTCATGGTGTTTCAGATCCTAAAAAAAGAAAAATCCAGATTATGTTACCACCTCCTCCATCTTCACAATACCTTTTCTAAAAGTTTCTCTTTTGTCAAAGCTCATTTTGCAGGTAGAAAACCAAATTTGAGTCATCTGCTTGTTCTCACCCTTTGGTGAAAAGAAGAACAGAGAGTGGAAATTATTTCTGTCGTTAATCTGGGAAAAGTGAGGCCCAGAAGGACTAGTGGCTTGTCTGAGACTCCACAATGGAACAGTGTGCCCGTGTGTGTAGCTCTGCTTAAGGAGATTAACGTTGTCACTGCGTTTTTCTCATGTGATATTCACTGAAACCACCATGTAGATGGCCACCACTCCAACCATCATGTAAGCTCCCCTTCCCTCCGTGGCATCCATAACTCCTCAGGAATGTGCACAACCTTTGGAAGGTCACACTGCTGTTACTTATCACAAAAAAGAAAGTAAGCGTAAAGTGAATCAATGCGTGACGTCCATGTAGACCTCTCTAGACTTTTGCTTAGCTGTTGCCTTTGGTTCACACTGCTTCCAGGACAGAAAGAAGGCAGATTGCCTTCTCCCTTATCTTCAGTTCCTTCACCTCCCTGATCTGCCCTTATACTTTCTGTCCATCATCATAGGACACTGAGTACTTCATTCCCTAAAGGAGAGACTCAACTAGGCAAACAGACCTCCAGCTGACATTGCTTCCAGTCTTCTAACAGCTTTTGGAAAGCCACTGGTTTCCATCAACTCCCATCTATGCCCTTTATACAATATCTTTTTTCCTCACCAGGAAGAGTAAAGGCCCAACCTGCCACATTAGATGAAGATGCCATGTTTCGGATATAGAGGACCCCCAGGATGTCTGGCTCCCTGGCATTACGAATCTATCCAAGGCACCCTGGCTCCTCTGCCACGTGGCTGGGTTGATCCCGCAAGGCACAGTGATGTCACACTGTTTTGGTCGGAATCACTGCTGAGCCATGAAACAGTTAAGAAATATCCTGCCCCACTGGCTGCCAGACTCATAAAGGTGGACCCACGTGTACTTCCTTGTGGTTCCTAGACGCACCAGCTCACGCATTTACTCACACCCAGAAGAAGAGAAGGCAGAACCAGGCAGGACCGGCCGCCTCCCATGCAAATCACTCCCAGGAGTGCGGCAGGGCTCCTCCCGCTGCTCCTGGGCAATGCTCCTGGGCAGGCCCTGTGCAAGATGCCATTTCGGGCGCTGCGTGTTCTTCCTCGTAGTGGCCCTTCTGGTCGATGCCGTAGGTCTGATACTCTTGCTGCTGGGAATCTTTGCTACCCTGAACTACTGGGACTTCTTTGTCTATACAGGGGCCCTGATCCTAGCCCTGAGCCTGCTGTTCTGGCTTGCCTGGTATTCCTTCAACATCGAAGTGCCTCTTGAGACACTGGATTTTTAGTGTGACCCAGGACAGGAAGGATGCAGATGGCATGTGCAGCTGGGAACCTGGGATGCCCGGCAGAAACATGTGGAAGCTTGTACCCAGACGCCCCACCCAGACCAGGTGAGTGACTGCAAGCTTTGTCTAGAAAGGTGGCGAGGGAGGCTTGGACCGGCATGGACAGGCCAAGACCCTGTGGGCAGGTAGCAACTCAAGATTCTGTGAACCTAGACTCGATTCAGTGTTATGCCAGACCAGTTAGGATAGCATGAAACAAGTATTTTCTCTCTGGAGACTCTTTTCTCCAGCCCTCTTCTACCCCTGGCAAGTCACAAACAATACCACCTACCTTGTTAAAGAAGAAACCCCCCTTCAGCTTAGCGCATGGGGGAGAAGAATCCATCTCCATTCTCTGCTGGAAGAGATAGTCTCTAGCACAGGGAAAGGATGGAAAGTTCCCCAGTGGCTGCTGTTAATAGCCTTACATGCCTGGAGGGGTGAGAACAAGCAGAGCAGAACCATCCAGAACAGACCTTCTTACCGGCTTCCTCTCTGCACCTGCCCAGATAGGACAAGCCAGAAGGAGGTGGGGGCTTGCTTCTATAGACACTCAGTGTACCTGTTCACTTCCCAGCAATGCCCTTGCCCTGCTCCCACTCAGACAATTGTGCCCACCACATGATCCCAGGCCAATCTCTGAGATCCTAAAGTCTAGAGACTGGCGTTGGAATTTTTATCCACTGAGCTGTGTGTCAAAGCTGGACTTGTGGTTTGTTTAACTACATAGAACCACAGCGAGATTTTTGGCATAGAAGTAAAACCCAAAGGGTAGAACAGGCTCAGTCCTCACCATTCTGAATTAGAGATGACAACTCTCCCCCACTACTGGGGGCACTGAAATGAGAACCCTAATGTCAGTTTGATCTTCATACCCACTACCTCAGATAGGTTGGGAGCAGGTGCAGCCTGGCACTCCCTTTTGATTAGGGGGTGAGGGAGCAAAGTTCATTGCTGAGTTGAAGAAGGAAGTAATGATAGTATCTTTTATGGGAAATTCCACCTGACCCTCAGAGCCGAGGGAAAGGGACAGAAGACTGAGGTCTTCATGGACTCCCAGTGAATGATGCAGAAAGTCATGAGGGACGGGCACCCCCAGGGCCCACTCCAAGCTCTTCCGCTCCTGTCAGCTGGGCGTCCTCACACAGTGTCGCATGCTGAAGTGAAGACGCTGTTCTCTCTTTTCACTGTGTGGGCTCAAAAACGTAGCAAGACAGGGAAGACTCTTTGTAAATGATGTGGTTCTCACAAAGGCCCGGCTAAAGATGCAGTCTGGATGAGAAAGCAGAAGCAGGGACCAAATTTGGAATCCACACTTGTCCCTCGGGTTGATCATGGTATAGATCAATTTGTATTTTTACACTGTGAAATTTCAATCAAGGAGGGCCCCAACTGACCAGATGGTTCTTTGGAACGAGTTGGGCACTGGGTAAAGTACCGGAGAGACTGGGAAGAACAGGATTCCCTGGGGATCTGCAATCAGGATGGTCACCGTCAGGTGAGAGAGAGAGAGAGACACTAATCACGCTGAGTCACACTAGCAGCGTGCAATAACAAAGTAAGGTGAGGACTAGGAAGGATGGGAGCATCCAGTGGAAAAGAGGACGTGGAAGATAAACAAGGAAGGCTTCCGGGAGGAGGTGATGTCAGACTGAACGCCAGGGGGCGGGGGACCCGTGATGGATCAGGCAAGGAGGGCTCAGGAGTGCAGGAAACAAAGGCAGCAGGGAGACACAAGGCCACAAGCAAGGCCTTCTTAAGGATGCTGCTCCCTCCTGTAAGGACAAGTAGCTTATAAGCAGGATGTGGTTTGATAAAGCTGAGTCTATCCCCAAAACCCACTCTGACCATAGATAACAAGGAGGTTAGTATCATCATATGACAAGCTAAGACGTGCATCCAGCATGACGAGGCTTTCACCTCCTCTCTTCAGCGAGTTGAAGTTCAAGCGCCCAGTGAGAGGATGGAGGCCAAATTCTACACCATCAGATTTGAATTCAGTTTTGTTCCTTCTTGTCCAAGTGACCTGGGGCAAATTGCTTCCCTTCTCCATGTACCAGCTTCCAAATCCGTAAAGGCAAAGATGGTGTGATTGAAAATAACCTCAACCTCACAGGAAGTTGCTCTGATCAAGCAGGTTAATATCTAGTCAACGTTGTGAAAGTGATGGCCAAGTAAAAAGAAAGGGATGTTCTGTTAAACCTGTCGTAATGCAGGCAGCTGGCAGAGGACAGAGGGTAAAACTTTCCTTCAAGATAGACACCCTTGAAGCAATGATCAGTTCTGTTTTCACAGCACTGAGGATTCATCCAGGGCCTTACTATGTGTACAAGTCAAGTGATCTACCACGGTACAGCATTATCAGTTCCTAACGCAGTAGAGGGTATTGAGATTTTTTTTTTCAGTAGCCACTAGAATAGATACTACCCCAAATGGCAGGTTTTCACTTAGACTCAAATAGATTTTCAGAGTTTGGAAGATCCATTGTGTTCTGTATACAATACAGTCACACAAATAGCACTTTTCACCTTTCCAGTTCTTAGGGTCCGTGTCTGAGAGATTTTCAAAGTCAGTGACCTTTCCATCAACCTCCTTGTGCCCCTCTATTTCTTGCCATATCTGGGACTGGCCCAGAGTGACAGGTCAGTGTGTGCTGGGACCAGAAGCTCAGGAGGATACTCACGCATTCCTGGGACTGTAGCTCCTTCAGTAAACCTTGAGCAAGTCATTTTCCTTCCCTTTGCAATAAGAGATTTCATCAAGCCAATCAAATCTCTCATTGTAAAGAGAACATTTGATCGTCAACTGCCCCTAGAAGGGGCAGGCGTGTGGGATGCAGAGCAGAGCGAGGGGACAGGAACCCACCATCCCATGCCACTCATATTCTATTCACTCACAGCACTAAGTATCCACATTTTTACCATTGAACTTGTAGATAAGGAAGGCCTCCCATGAACAGAAGCCTCCAGAGTGCCAAAAACCATCTCTCAGACATGGCTCTCATCCTTTCCCTTGTGTTCTGTAACCTTTGGCCTCAGTGTAATTGGCAGCCTTATTCATGGGTTGTGGCAGGCTGGAGCTGGCTTGGTTTATTCTCAGTTCCTTGAGTGGGGTCAAGGAAAGAAGACTGACTCTTACGTTCAGAGTCCAGTGTTACCTCTCCTCTCAGAACCCTCAGAGTCTGGGCAAGATGAGGCTGCTAGGACCTGCCCTGCCTTGCTCCAGAGTTAAAAATATCACATCCTTGATTCACTGTGGAGCAGAGTGGGAGACTTGGCTGCCCTGCCAGCCCTGGGTCTGTGCCTGCTAAGATGAGAAGGCAGCTTGTGCTGAACCTCAAGGCTGTGTCAAGAACTTCAGGGTGAGTGGCTCATTTCTTTAACCTAACTGTGTGCCAAGTAAGACCTCTTGCCCTTCGATTTTGTCACCGTGTCTCCAAAAGTGTCGGCTGCTTGTTGGGCATTTCCCACGAAGATAAGGCCCCAGGCAAAGTCAGATGAGAGCTCTTGCCCTACAGTGGGATGTTAGACAACCCTTTCCCACAGGCACATTGCACTTTACATACTCACTCCTTTCCTCTCTTTCCTTACACATGTTAACACACTGAAATGCATGCATGTAGACTGTCTCCTTCACCCTATACACACACATGAACACACTAAGCACATGTATGCACATACCTTCTCCGTGGCATGCACATGTTCATAGCACACTAGCATGACCTCCTCATAGACACCCACATCCAGCCACAAGTCCACTGCACCCACATCTGTACACATACAGCAAGCACACCCACAAACCCACAACCTAGTCCAAAAGGCATGGAAGGCTCGCTCATAGACCTGAGCCTAGAAAGTAAAACTTGTTCCTCCACATTTGCCTTTTCCAACAGACAACTTCTCACAGAGCCGCCAAGTCTGCTTAAAGGTGAACTGGGTAAAAGGGACCTTGCATTTGTTTGGTAAGCCCATGCCAAGGGCAGACACAACGCTGGGGCCGTGCAAACAGCCAAACATCTCTCAGGTCTCTCCAGGGATTTTTAATCTAAGGAGAGAGATCATGCAAGCACTCGATGCTTCACAAAAGTACACAGGAAAATGCATTCCAGGAGATAAGCCCGGTCTTGCAGGAATCTGAAAGCTGGAGTGAACACAGAGCCCCTGGCTGGAAGCAAGGGCCATGGGTCTGGCTGTTGTGGATACAGTTGTCTGGCCTGGCTCTCAGGGACAGATAAGAGTTTGACAGCCAGCACAACATAGGCAGGGTTGTCCAGGCCAGGGAAAGACTGCAGAGACACATGAATAGAGAGTAGGAGAGAAGCTAAATGGGCCCATTGAACCGTGCCAGACTCTTACAGCCGACAAGGATCCTGATACTGGATGAGGATGAGTAGCTTTTGATGGCATTACATGTGAGGATGGCCCACGTTAGCTTTGCTTGAGGAAAAGTAACTTGCACTAACTGGCTTGAAGATAAGAAGAGCATTCAAGAAGTCCCTGTGCTGCAGAATAAAGGCCTGAAGAGAAATGACGGCTGTGAAAGGAGAGGAGGAAGGTGGAGATGGCCTGAGGGAGCATGTCCATCCTGCTCTTCTGCAGTGGGAAGAGGTATAATGACTTCAGAAAGTGTACTGTCTTCGGAAGGACAGGAGTGAAGAGAAGCCATGTTTGACTAAAATGAGACAGTTCTTTCAAACATGGAGAGTCCTAGATGCAAATGGTGCATGTGAGAAAAACTGCCCAACTTGTAATAAGTGTGTGTGTGTGTGTGTGTGTGTGTGTGTGTGTGTGTGTGTATAATGTGTATGCATCACGGTGTGCATGCATATTTGTATTTATGTTCACATGTGTATGGGTATCTGTGTGAATCTGAGTGCACAATTCTGTGGAGACCCTAGGTTGATATGGGATGGTTTGATGAAGAGAAAGAAGAGGGTTGAGAGGGAAGCAGGGATAAGTACTCAATATGGTTGTAAATCTAGGAAAAATAAATTAATAAAAAAAGAATCTTCCTCAGTCGCTCTCCACTATATTCATTGAGACAGAGTTGCTTGATTTAACTCAGAACTTACCAAGTGTAGCTCATCTGGCTAGCCAACTTGCTCCAGATTTCCCCTGCTTCCACTTTCCAAGGGCTGGAATGGCAAGTGGGCCATCACGCCCATCCAGGCTTTACGTGGGCTCTGGAGATCTCAACTCTGGTCCCCATGCTTGCACAGGAAGCACTTTAATCACTGAGCCAATTCTCTAGCCTGAACATACATATTTTCTTTTAACTCAAAAGAGAGATCAGGCATAGAGCTGGACATAAGGTTGAAGAATTGACCGTAGATGAAATTGTAGAGGTAGTGGGGATTGAGGGAAGAGGCAAGATTACAAAGGTTAGGAGCGGAAAGAGGAAAGAAAGGCGAAAGGCAGGGAAGGGAGGGATCTCTGAGATTCTAGGCCATTTCCATATCAACAACTCCTTGAAGGAAGTATCATAGTCCCCTGCAAGGAGTGGGAATAAGGCAGCTTGGGGAGCCCAAGTGGAAGCTCCCAGGCATAATAAGGCGGCAATACTACGAGGACTAAAAAGGATGTGCTAACAAGAGTGGTGGACTGGGCATCAAATGCTTTAGAACTACTGAGGAGGTTGAAATCTGAGGAAGGGTGATAGCAGACTTCATTGGCAAGTGGTTGGGAAAGATAAGATGGTGCTACTGATGGAGTGTCTGTTGAGATACACAAGGCCTGGGTGAAGAGTGGTCTTCAGAGTGTTTGGTGATGAAAGAAGGCACAGCAGTGGCCTGATGGCATGATGATTGGGGGGTTGGGGACAGGATTTTCTTTTTAGAGGACGGATACAGAAAATGGAGTGTATGGTGAGTGAAAGAAGAGGTTGTTGAAGTGACAAGCAAAGATGGATCCCTGTCTTCATCCAGGGTGGAAACAGGAGAACAGAATCAAAAGTCTACGAAGAGGGACTGGGGAGTGGTTAAAGCTTCTGCTGTACAAGCAAAAAGGCCAGAATTTGAATTCCTAGATACCAAGTAAAAAAAAAAAAAATGTCGCATGAATGCATCAGATTGCAGGTAACCCTAATCTTAGAAGGTAGAATCTTCAGAAAAGCCAGTAAGAAACTTTAGTTTGCCTGCAAGGCATTAAGATTTGATACGTAAACAATTGGGTCCACAACTTATTTCCATATCTGATTCATTGCCTACAACGACATAAGCATAAATAAAGGATTCAAATCTCCGTGGCAGAGGTGGAAGAAAAACTTGATTCTCACAGAGTATTTCAGTGCTTATTCAAGGGAAAGGTGTTGCTGGCAGGTGGCACTCGAACTCAGTCCTACAAGTGGTCAATTTCAAGACCTGTTTTTGCATCACTGTGCACAGGCCTGTAAAGATGCAACTGATCCATTTTGTCTTCCTTCATCCAGCACAGGTCATGATCGATGGAGATGTTTTGGATCAAGATGCTCTGTCATTGCAGCTCATCCTCTGATGGTGTCCCGAAGGCACCGGCTGCTACTGTGACAAAGCTTTCAGAATACCTACGAGGATGCCTGTGAACAACTGTGAATGTCAGAGTGCCATCTGGAGCCCGGACTCCTACCTGACACTGACATTGCTGCTGCCTCTCAACTCTTTGAGGAGTGGGGGATAAAAAGTATGATGCTCTCCCTATCAACCCAGCTGTGGACTTAAAAACCTAAGAGAACGCCCTCCTCTGCTGCTCCTCTGGTCAAAGTTGTTTCATTGAACTGTCACCTGGAATCATGTTCGAAAACCTAAGTGGGGTCTCCTGTGAGCACACGTCACACAACACTGCTTCCATTTCCCTCTGACATTGGCTAGACTCTGAGTCGCTGGGGGTGGCTCCCCTCCCCCTGCCATCCAGTGGGCACATGGGAGCAGAGAGCAGTGTAGGTGGAAGCAAGGTGTGCATACACAGACAGTGCTTCACACAGGAGGAAGTTCCCCCAAAGGGGACCATGCTGGCACTGTGTAGCTATACCCATGTGCCCAGTTAGGCCCCGCGTGTTGCTTGCACTCTTCTGACAAGCACACTAGGCCTCTGTTGTGCTTTGTGTACTGTCCATGACTTCAAGGGGAAGACTGTATTTTTAGCCTAGAGAACATGTGTTCCAGTACAGTCCAAGCCCAGCAATTCAGGATCACCTTCCCTAGGCGGATCAAGTAAATGAGCTCTGCTTTGTCACCCAGGCTGACCTGCCCCACTAATTTATATTCCCTGGTCTGATTTTGTACTTATTTATGTTATGTCTTAAATGTGTGTTTCCTGGAAGCTGCTTCATATCCTCCATGGTATGAGGCAGCTACCTAAATAAAGAAGTGTAATTGACGTGACATGATTCTGAGTCTACATGATGTCGTCGTGATTCTCAAGCCTTGGGTTTCGGGGCATTGTCTTCCCATGGAGTCACCCTCCCTTTGCACAAACCCTGGAATTCTACACTGGATATAGTGCCTCCAGAAGGGAACTCAGAGAGTACAGGTGTTATGTCTACACTGTGGAGTCTTCTTAGCATCTCTGTGCTTAGTTACTCGCTTGGCTTCTGGGAATTGGGATGGAGGGGCTGTGGAGATGACTCAGGATTTAAAGCCTTTGTCTCACAATCAAAAGGACCTGAGTTTAGATCCCCAGATCCCACATAAATAAAAGCCAAGTAGAAATGGTAAGACCTGGAAGGCAGAGCATGGGAAATCCCAGAGCAAAGCAATAAGGAGGTAGAATGAGCAAGGGTGATTGCCGATGTCACCCTTGGACCTCCACAGTCACACACACTCAAGTTCATTTTTGCACACACAGTCACACTCACTCAAATGCATTTTTGGAGAGAGAGAGAGAAAGAGAAGACATTATGAAAGAGCATCTTAGCTAAAAGAAAGGTTGTCTTCCCATTCAGAGCCTTTCTCAGCTATCTTCACTGGTGATCCAGTTGATCTTCCCAGTTGGAAATGTGCGCATCCGAGCTGGCGTCACACCCACCTCTTCTGACTGGGGTCCTGACGTTAGCACAGAAGGAAAAGCTGCAACAATTAGCATCCTTAGCAAGACACTGAGTTGGAGCCCTTTTAACTTCTGTTCACGAGGACAAAACACAGTTGGGTGCCATGCTTTGCTTTTTAATTGTAGAAATGGAACTATTCCCTGTTTCTTTGGCTAGATACCAAAGACAATCGCTGACTTTCACTTAGCAGCAGCCTCCTTGTTCAGAATATGCAAATCATGAAAAACTAGGATCACACTCAGCACAGAGCATATGTTCACATGTAAGAAAGACTGAAAAGGCTGAGATGGGCTGAGCAGCTGCCGATTCCCACCTCATACCATGTGCTCACTGAAGGGGACTTCCAATCCCATCTCTACCCTACTTTCTCTGAGTCTGTTTGATTAAAGTACACACTGAAGACAGTTCTGTGTATATCCATGCAGTTCTGCATATCAGCTTTGTCATGACTCCTTTACTGTCTCCGTAAGCTTGAAGCATCTGAACACTGCTTTGAACAATAATCTTTGCTAGCTGGTGACTTATTGGCCCTGAGATTAATCCCATGGGAAAAAAAATATCAGTTCACAAAGAAAGGGCTCCTGGAACTTATCATCAACTAACCTGGAACTGCTTTGAGAACTACATCAGAGAAGGCACACATAGGCAGGGTGTGTGAGTATTGCAGAGAACAATTCCTATAGAACAAGATTTTAGTCTACAACTGTACATCTGCAGGGACAGTGCTCAGAGACTTGTCAGAGGGCAGAATCAGCATAGAAGAGCCAGTTGTGGAATCTGGTTCCCTCAACTTCATACAAGTTTCTGGAGGATCTTCTTGAATACAGGTCCAAGTCTAGAAAGTTTGGAGACGGTCTAAGACTTCGCTTTGCTCACAAGATTTCAGATGTTTCCATGCTGCTCATGATGGTTCATGTTGAATGTTAACTTGACAAGATCTCTAAAGGAATATCCCTTGATATTCCTTTGGGGTATCATCTTGAGATGGGAAAACTTGCCTGCTGTGGGTGGTTACCCAAGTTGGGATCCTGGCCCGTATAAATGGTAAAAGAGAATTGAGCAGCATCATGCATTCTTTACTCTCTATCTGTTTGACTATGGATGTGATGTGACCAGTTCTTTCACACTCCTGCTCTCTGACTTCCTTGAACTGTGAGTCAGTTGCTTTTGTCAGGATATTTTATCATAGCACTAGACAAAGAACCTAAGACGGTGCTAGGGCCCATGACACGGAGCAACAATCTCCAGTGACTCAGTTGTTTTAGAGATGGGAAAAGCCACCAGTGAGGTGGCTCTCCCAAGTTCAAGCAGCTGAAAGTTGCAGGTCCAGTTCTGGAGCCCAGCGCTCCAGACTGTCAATCAAATATTCTTTCCCCTCCATAAATGGCTGACTGACTTTTCCCCAGGCGTGCAGAGCCTCGGGCAGAATCGAGCAAGCAGAGCCGCAGTCAGGGGGAAGGAAGGCATGCTTCGTGCTGCAAGTGAGTCATGCACCTGCACATGCCAGGCACTGACTGGGCTCTGTTGCGTGCCAGAGAATGAGAAGGAATCCACGCTGCTGTGACTCTACCTCAGATGCCAGAGCACTGAATGTTCCAGCATCCAGGGTACAGGCAGGGCTTGAAGAAGGAGAAGGAAGTGGGAGGGGTCCCCATGATGCTGGGTTAGGTCTGAAAGTTTTCTCAAGGGGCTGGTCATGCAGAGACTTCTACTGCTGTCCTACCCCTTCTCCTCCATCACCCTTCTTCCTACTGGTTCCCCAGCTGGACTTCCTCTTGCATGTGAACTTAGCATCTTATAGGTTTCACAGGTTATCCCACCCAGGAGGAGATGACAGTACATCACAATCACGGGCATCAAATGTAGCCTGACACTGTCCTTCTGAAACTTGTGCAACCCCCAGACCGGTGAATACCTTACAACGTCCCCCTGCTCCTTTGTACAAACCAAATCGTGGAACTGTAATCTTGGGTCTTCTCATCAGACTGAACATGATTCTAGAATTTTAAGATGGGTCATTTTAAAAAGTTATTTAAAGAAGCCTGCTGTCAATCATCAGGTCTGTGTATAACCACATGTCAGCGACTTATTACAGAAATGACCAAATGACTAACAGAAGCCACAAGGCCTGGAGGAGGTAAACAAGCCATCTCTTTGTAAAATCGAGTAAGGGGGAGGAAGGGCAACATACCATAGCAAGAGCAGAAGTTGACCCCACTACAGTTGAGTTAAGCTCATAAATGTTATTTGCACAAAGAACTCTCTGTGTAAAAACCAACCCTAAAGGCAAAGACAAGTGTGATCCAATAAAAGAGACTCTCTTCACATTGGCTGGGCCTCTTTCTTCTGTCAAGGATCAGTATATATTCTTGGAGAAGGAGTACTCTAGCAAGCATTAGACTTCTTTTTTAGGAGGAAAGTGCTGGGTCTAAATCTTAGCACTTGGGCACATCCAGCATGCATTTAAGTTGTATTAGTTCCTGGTAGACATGGTGATCATCTGTCAGAGAAACGGAAAAGTAGATGCCACCTAATAGCTGGCTGAATTTGTTTATGAGTAGAATAGTCTATTCTAAGACTCCCAAAGTTTGTTGGCAGGATAGGTACATAAATGGGTTAGAGGTCAGCCAAGAAAATAAGGGTAACATCCAATTATCCTTGTCAGAGACATGGAAATGACAAACTAAGAATGTCAGAAGCTGTGTATGTGTCTGGGGATGCTAAAGTTTGTTGTGTAGGAAAGTGCTGTGTATACATCCACTCTGGACAAAGGGAGATCTAGGCTGGCTGGCTCTGACTTCACGGTCACCTACTCTCTGATGCGATCAATGGTCATCTCTGGACACATCTGCTCAGGTTCCAGACACTGCCTCTTCCATGAGCCAGGTTTCAACTTTTGAAGCTGTGGTCAGGGAAAAGTAGAACCCAGAGTCCTACTGTGCTTTCCCCTCAGTGCCTCAGCAACTCGCCAAATCAGTACATGGGAAAATAACTTCAGATGGACTGCATGCTGTTTTACAATTCGACGAGTTAGATGCTGGATTTGCCATGACCCTGCTTTCCAAATATAGGCACCCAGTGTACAATGGCTATACTGTTTTCTTTCCTAATGGGCTGCTCTTGTACTAGCCTCAGCCTTGGAGAACACTTTTTCCTCTTCATCTAGCTTCACTTGCTCCAAAGCTAGGGAAGCTGTCCCCAATCCTGTGGCTCCTCCTTTCCTAAGGCCACACCTGCCTTCTCAGCCATAGTTACTTGAGAGTTGACCCTGGACCCAGCCCAGGCCTTGTTGCTCTGGGAGAAAGTCCAAGGCCACAGCACCCAGCTGTCTCTGTAGCTGCCTGAAAGCAATAAAACAGTGAATTTCCAAGTGTAGTGTGGAGAGTCGGCAGCTGCTGCCTCACCTTAGAATCTGAGTTCCAGCCCCACAGAGTGACCTTGGGACTTTTTGTGGCTTCCTGTGAACAATCTAGTGTCCCAGGAATGCCTCAGTCCTAGGCAATTCAGGTTGGCCACACTACCCTTTCCCACATCGATAAACAACCAGATCTGCATGTGGGGCAGCGATGGATGGCAAATATGCCCTCATTTCTACCATAAAGGATCTGGAGTGCCAAACATGTGCCTGCCCAAAAGCTGACCTCTGTGTGACCCTGTGATCTTCATGGGCATAGGAACACAAACCTTGTCCTGCCATCTGTCACGTAGAGTCCAAGTCAAGCTGCACTAGCCCCCGGCAGCTCTTTCAGCCGTGGGGAACCTCGTGTCTTGGCATGACCTAAATGTTCCAGATTGTCTGCAGCTGGCATCCCGGCCAGTGAGGAAGCAGAGTGGACCCGTGCTTCCCACCTTCTCCTTTGGTTCTTAACTGTCAAAAAGAGCAACTTTCCCATCATTTGGAAAGGATGCCAAATGGGGTGAGGGGTTGTGTGGACCTGCCATAGGAGAAAAAGCAGGTGGGAAAAGGGAGAGAGGAATCGAGGGATAAAATGGTTCAGGAGAAAATTCACATTAGTATGGATGGGGAATGGTAACAGGAAAGTCGTGTAAGAGAGAAAGAGAGGAGTAAATGTGGGAACAGAAAACAGAAAGAATGTTCTCAGAGTATGATCTCCTTGTTGCAGCAGGAACATCAGCAACTGAGACCTTGCATATGCAAATTCTTGATCTCCCTTCAAACCTCCTGCATTTGAAGCTCTGAGAGTTGCATGTTAAGAAGTCCCTCCCTTGACTCTCACCTGCATTGAGGACTACTGGACTGAACAGTTCTGTTACTTTAAGTCGGTGCACTGATCAAAGTGTGATGCTTTTATGACAGTTTTCAATGTGTGATGCTTTTTTGACAGTTTTCAGTGTGGTCTTTGAGTCTAGTGACCCTGATGAGAGAGAGGGAATCATAGACCACACTTGCTCTCACCTTATGACTTTAACCTGCTGAGATGGGGGCAAATAACTACAGCACTTCTTCTACCTTCCATATATCTATCATACTGGACACACTGAAGCCCAGCAGCTCTAGATGATGAAGCCCTCCTTCTGGGAGTTGTCCTGAGCTAGAGAGAACCCTGCAGGTCTACGGGTGTGGTGTCAGCTCTCAACTCGTAGGCATCAAAATCCTCTCTTCTTTTTCTTCTTACTATCCCTCTTGTCTTGAAATATGTTGTCTGCCAGAAAGACTGTAATCATCATGGAATAATTAATTTATTCCCCCATGATTTATTAATCAAACCCATCCATAACCGGGTAGACAAAAAGCAGAAAACAGATGGATTACAATTTCCATTAGCGTTTTTGAAACATTTTAGGCAATCCATTACCAACCCTATGTAAACCCCCAGGGATGTGTGAAGAACAAATGAAACCAAAGATTTCAGACCTCAGCCGCCTAAGTGAATAAAGGCAGTGAGCTAAATGCTGTTCGGCTCTTCTTGCACTCTTCCACCCCAGCTAGCCAGCTCAAGACTGACCCATTCCCTAGGAACTCCTCCCCATCTCTGCCCTCCCTTCCACATCTAAGAATCCCCAAGGGGCATCTCATAAGCTAGGTCAGTGTTGATAAGGTCAAACATACCCTTTTCCAATGCAGGCCCCACCTCCACCTCCTACAGAGTGGTCCTTGGATTTCACCATTAAATCCATCCAAGGATGGCAGGGTGCCTGGTGGTCAGACCAAGATTCAAGGTCCTGCTTGTTTCCAGGGTCTCCTCTGCTCAGCTACAGTGCCACGCAAATTGCTAGAGATGTGTTTTTCCACTTCCACCTGCAGAGTCCTACTCAGACAGGAAGTTGAAGTTGAGGGCAGTCTGTGCTTTGAAGAGAAGTTGGGGGCAGTCTGGGGACACTGGAGTGCTTTGCTCCTGCTTGTCCCTGAGTACCTTGGGTTATGCAGCCTAAGGTGACATAGAACATGGAACACACCATCTTCCTGCCTCATTTTCCTGAGCGATGGAATCACCAGGATTCCATCCAGATGTTGAATCAACACTTCTCAAAGACAGAAGAGAGAAGCAGCATCTGGAGACAGAGCTGGGTGAAGCCTGACTCTTGCCAAAAATCTCTTTTGATTTTGAATCTACGAATGAATGTTGCCTTTCATTCCATAAGATGTTTTTCTTTGGTAAATTTTCCAATGTCCCCGACTGTTCAAGTAAAATTTCTATTGTTTTACCTGTGATTTACTTCCCGTGGCCCAATGACATGGGACAGAGTGCACAGTCTGGAAGGAATTCTCACCATATACAAGGCTGGTATTTATCAGTCTACTCTAGTGGTTTGGCAAGCTATATCTACCCACCCCAATGGCCACTGCCAAGATCTGATGATATGAGTTTAACTCAATAAGCAGAGGACTTCAAATATCTTCATTCTGAAGTACCTTTCCAGAACTCCATGGCTGCTTTTATTAGGAGGCCCAGACATCGCAAACACAGGATACAGTGTCAGATACAAAGCAGGGCACATAAGGATTCCTTATCAATATGGACAGGAAGCAGTTGGGTTTGCTTCAAAGTTGAAAAACACCAGGCTCCTTAGAATCATAGGGAGGAAGCTTAAAACATTCTGCCCCCCACCCCCACCGCCCAGCATTCTGGGAGCAGGTGTGCAGGACGCATTCCATTCTTCAAACCTCCAGCCAGTCAAGGTCTAGGGAAGTCTGTTAATTAATGGACAAGATGTCTTTGTTTCTAAAGAGCATGGTGGGGGGAGGTATGTCCTCCCACATAATGCTCTTTGGCAACACACAAGAAGCACCCCTCTTATCCCAGCTCCACATTTTCCACGCAAGGCAAATGAGATATACAATGAGCCACATGGCCAGTTACTGATTCACCTGGAACCCACCTTTCCTGGCTCCTAACCTGTAGCTCTTCCTGTCACCCCATCCTTGCTCTCTGGCTGAAGGTCGTCGTCTGGAGATAGAAGAGGAATCTCTTCCAGGACTGACTCAGAACACCTGGGCAGCCACCCACATGAATAAGGTTGCACACTCAAGGACCTTGCTCTTCCTGAGTAACTAGGGTTATCAGTACTAGCAGCACTTTCTCCAGAGCCCATTCATGGCAGTATGCCAGGTGACACAGGTAAGGGACTTTGGCAACAGGTACCTATGTAACAAAATGGGATGTGACCCTTGATCCTGCTGTAAGAAGGCTTGGGTGGACCTTTCCTGCTTACTATATTTCAATATATACACACATAAGGTGGGCTCAGTAGGAAGCCAGCCTCCCGTATCCTTATCCAACCATGCTGTTTAGACAAGGTCACAGCTTGGAGCATATTGTTCCAAAGAAACAATTTCTGGAAAAAGGACATGGCATTATTTGATATAAATAAGAGAAATAAGGAAAATATGGGAATTGTCAGGTCTCCGTGTTTCTGCCCCATTCTGGCCTAAAGCCTGCTCTCTGGGAATGTCACAGTAACACCCATGAGCAGGTGCTAGGGATTCCTCCCTATGTAATTTAAGTTTTGCCTCTGGCAGGAAGAATTCTTCTAGGAATTGGGCGTGCCTCCTCTCTGTTCCTAGGTTTTTTGGGTCTAGCTTCCTGCTCCCTGATCTAGAAACAAAGCCTGCTTTTAACTTTAAATCAAAGTTCTATTTCATGTCTAGTCACACACAGTAAGTAGACTTCTTAGCCAGAATGTATAAGCTGATTTTAAAGAAATTAGAGAGCAACTTCATGAGTCTCAAAACATAGGTGGATAAAATTACCTCAAAAAATAGGACTCTTGCTGAACTAATTCAGAAATTCTATAAATATGAGACTATGCCATCTGTTCACTAGAATCAGTACACAACTATTTCTTATAGAGCACATAAGTTAATAGAAAATAGTAATAAGATAAATCCTAGTATAGTTTCTACCGTAGTGATCTTATATGAGCCAGCTTATATGACAGCAGCCAGAAACTGGTATTCTTCAAAAGGAAAAATTAATGTATAGCATGTGCCTCCTCCAACAGATTCACCTTTACCATTTACAGAAATATATAATAAATAGGGCACATATATAGTTAATTGAAATTTAAAAAAAAGTTTTTTACTGAAATCAAAAGGAGCTCAAATCTCCTTTGTGTATTTTAACTAGTCTTAAATGCAGTCTCCAGTAAAACAATGACAACTATGTGGACTCAGCCCCATGGCTATTTTGGTAGAGCATTATAGATCAGCTAGATTTAGAAATACTGGGAGAATGCTTCTGTAAATGCTTTTACCCTCAAGCAATGGGTTAAGTTCTTGAAAAATGTTTATCCTGAAGGTGATTTCTGCTGACTAGGAGAATATGTGTTGGTTTGCAGGTGCAGGATTCTTTGCCCCCAAATTTTCTGGTATAAAAGCTGTCAAAAAGTTTCAGTTAAGTGGGTTCACATTCACTCAGCCAAGGGAGCTGCTGTGTGTGTTTGTTCTCCGGCTGCTGACTCCTTCCCCTCACTTGGGGGGAGCCCTGATTTTGAGGTCGTAGCCTCGGACTGCGGCACCAAACCTCTGTAATAGGCAGCAAACTTCTGGTCCATGAACTATGGCCTCTGGTGCCAAGGGAAGACATTTGCCAAGCTCAAATAACTGCTGTTGGGCAGCAGTGTGGGCTATCCCCAGGACACCAGGACAGCAATAACCACTACAAGTCATTGACACTGGGCTTCTGAGATGAAATCCTCTTAGCTTTGCTATCATACACCATCACTATAAGCCAATTTCAGGGGTTCACAAAGCAGATGAGCCTAGACCAGCTGCCATAATGACAAACCCCTAAAAATCACCTTCCCTGTGTCCTGAATCACAAGTGATTAAACTAGGAAGAGTCCTGATTAATTATAAACTTATCATTTATTGCAGTTCCATGAAATCAATAAGGCTGTTCTTCCTTCCCAACTCCTCTTGGTGTATTTGATAAGGTGAAAGTCTTCAGTTGTTTTCTGTTTATACTATCAAAATAGATGGGCCCTGTTCTACACATTAAAAAAAAAATCTTACTTCCCCATAAACCATAGATACATCCTAGAGAACTCAGAGAAACCCTGGAAATGGAATTCAAATGTTCCAAGAAAAGGAAATCAAGAGGTAGATTACCTGCAATGGGCAATTCAGACCTTCAAGCATGAACTAAACAAGCAGGTTGAGTGACAAGGTTTTAAATTTTCAAGTTATTTTGTCCATGAGCACATTATCATCCACATTATAAATAGCTTTACATTTGAAGAGTCTCCAAATGTGCTGTACCAGGACAGACAGGAGTAGGGGTGGAACGAAAGGACCTAGCAAAGGAACCAGATCATAAAACCAGAGTCCTACTCACACCATGCCCATTCACACATGCTTGTAGTTCCCTGAAAGTTGGAGACTGTAAGAGGCCTACAACAGGCATCAATGAAATTTGCAGAAATTAATTTGCACTGGAGTCTAGGACTTAGTATAATATTAAACCTTGTAGTATGAAAAGACCCCTTGAAGTTGAATGTTAATAGCTGCTAGCTTCTCATGCAATGTGTATGGCAAAGCTTCCTCTCACCAGTGCAAATGTGCATGTACACACACACACACACACACACACACACACACACACACACACACACCTGTGGGCCTCTCTTCTTGCTGGCAACCACATAGATATCAGAGCCAACTAAGGCAGAATAAATTTTGAACTAGAAGCTGAATCTAGGTTCTACATTTAGTTCTTCAACCTGCTTAAGTAATGTACATCATTAATTCATGAACATCATTACATTCTCCTCTCTCATTTCATCAATAAAATGGGCTCTGATAACTATCAAGTGAGATAATGCATGCAATAATAACTAGTGCCTATTAAAGGCTTATCACATGTCAGTTTTTACTATGGTTTATCTCCTTTAATACTTATCATAGCCTTGAGAAGTTATGATTGATGATTCAGAGAAATTAAGAAAACTTCCCAGAATTATAGCTGGTGACCTGTAGAGATAGTACTGGAACCAATCGATTTGACTCAAGAAGGCTCTGAGATCCATAATGTACACTTCACTATATGGAAAAGGTGGAAGATCTGAAGTCAGTGGCTTGTAGACCTCATGAGATGCAGATACTTTGCTTCCTCCCAGGCCCCACATCAATGGGAAGACATCTTAATAGGCTCCATCAAGTAATTCTGACTACAGTAAAATTGAGAGGCTTCAGCTGAGATCCAATAACAAGTACTGGATTCATTTTCTTATATGATACAACCCAAATCAAGCACACAAAGGAAGTAATAGTCAGTGAGGAAGAAAGTTGAAGTGAGGTAACAAATATTGGGTCTTTGATTAAAAAAAAAGTAAGGTTCAGAAGCTGATAGTCTGATACATTAAAAATGAGAATAAAATGATCAATAGCAAGAATGAGAGGGTGATACTCTGAAGGTTCTATAGATGCTAATGGGATAAAAGGAATGATAACATGATCTATTAGCTGCTTGTCTTGCTGCTATGATAAAATACTTAAATCAAGCAACTTAAGGAAGAAAGGGTTTATTCTGGCTCATAGTTTGAGAATACAGACTGTCACGGTAGGGAGGTCATGGCAGCAGGAAATTGAGGCTGCTGGTCACATTGCATCTACAGTCAGGAAGTAGAAAGTAATGGAAACTAATGTTCAGCTTGCTTTCTCCTTTTTTTTTTTAATCCAAGGTCCCAGCCTGTGAAATGCTGCTGCCCACAGTTAAAATGGAAATACCCATCTTAACTCAATCTAGATAATTCCCAGAGGCTAACATACTTTAGATATTTTCTCATAGGCACCCCCTAGAGGTTTATTTCCTAGGTGATGCTAAATCAATCAATATTAACCATTGCACATGCCAATAAACACAATACATGAAATGAAATGTGCAAGTCGCTGGAAAGACAAACTGCAAATACTCAGGGAGAAATAGACCACCAAACATCCTCACATCTACTGAAGAGATTTAATTTGTGTTTAAACATCTGAAGAATAAAGTTCTTTTACACTGAAAGTTGAGATATTGTTGAGGGAAATTAAAGAAAAACTAAGAAAATGAAGATTTGATAGATTTATTCAGGATGCTGGCTCCCCCCACCACCACCAGGTTGATTTGTAAATTCCAAGTTGCTTATCCTCCTTGAATTCATCTCCCAGACTCTCTCTCGTCCTGTTCCCACAACATTCTAACTGCATTGCAGCTGAACCAACTCCTTTTCCTGCTTCTTCAAGTTTTACACCATTTTTGCTAACAAGAGTTCAAAGTCAGTTACAAAATGGCAGTCAGTATCTTATGGCAACACTGACTTCAGCAATATCTATAACAATTTGTTGTGGAAATAAATGTCTTCTCTTAATAAAAAAAAAAAACTTTGCCACGTTCATGTGTCATGTTGATTGTCATGTGCTTGTTTGTTTCTCAGTGTTACTGAACAATGAAAGAACCAAGCTGGGCAGCCAAAATTGTTCCCAAATGACTCAAGCCCTTGGCAGCATGTTCAGTGCCCACATGTGTAAGATAGAAGACAAATCCAACAAATAGGGAGAGGGTGGAAAGAGCCCTACATGAAGGGAAGTTTACCTTTCACTTGAAGTGCAAAATAGCCTCAATTCTAAATTAATAAAGAAAAGGAGGCATGGATATTTACACTGTAACTCCTGAGGCAAATACTAAAAAAAAAAAAAAAAAAAATTCTATACTTAAACAAAATTTTTTTAAAGGCCAAGAAACAGGGAGATGGTTTGGCAATTAAACCACTTACCATGCAAGCTTAAAAGACCAGATTTTGGAATCCAGATTCTGTATAAAATGACAGACCTTGGTGTCCTATCTGTAATTTCATGCCTGGAAGGCAGAGTCTGAGAATTCCTAGAGCAAGATGACTAGTAGGATTAGCCTTATCACCAAGATCTGGGTTTGATTAGAGATCTAACCTAAAAAGAATAAGGTGGAAGGTAGACGGAAGATGATTCCCAATATTACTGTCAAACTGCCACATACATGCACATGTGAACTTTCATACATACGTGTACATACACACACACACACACAAACACACATGCACATACCTTGTGTTAATTAGGTGTCAACTTGGAAATTGAAATGTAAGCTTTGGGCACATCTGTGAGGAACTAACAGTTAAGACAAGTCCTAACAAGCTTACAGGGAATATCTAATTGTTGTGGGGAGACCTAACCCTTGGTGTGTAGAGCCGTTCCCTGCGCAAACGGAAGATGGAGGGAGCTGGTTCAGTGAACTGACATTCTGCAGCATACTTTTGTAGACTTGCAGTCTGACAAGTGGGGTTTGCCCCTCTCTTAGCAAACCCTGTGGATATGGTGTGGCCAATTCACTCAGCTTGTGGTGATAAACCTGTCCAGCAGGTTTATGAACTACAGTGGAGAATCATAAACAAGAATAAAATCACTTGTTCACCTAAGCTATTTGGTCATGACACCCCATACACACATACTTGCAAAAATGGAAAAAAAGACAATGAAAAAGACAAAAGTTAAAAATGAGATACTGAAAAACTTCTTCAGTTAAAAAAAAAGTCAGGAAAAAGCAAATGAGGGAACAAAGAATAAACAGTTAAATGATAGGCCTGAATCCAATACAAATTCAGAGGCTGTCCAAGTGGACTTTTTTTAATTTGACCAAGATATACCAACTATAAGAAACTCACTTCAAATATAATACTATCAATACATTAAAAGCACAGGGATGGAAAAAGATATGGTATGCAAATATAACCAAAAGAAAGCTAGAGGAACTATTCTAATAACAAGTACAGGCTGCATCCCCCACACCCCTGCTACACACACACACACACACACACACACACACACACACACACACACACACACCACTGTTCATGGAGTAAAAATCACAGGGTGACTTGACTGCTCTGTTTTGTAAGTCTGCCAGAGCTACACATTTTCCCCAGAAGTCTTGAGCCAATGCTGGGGCTTTTAGTGTTCACAGGAATTGATTAAAGGTGGTGAGATGGTTGGGTGGTTACACAAAACTCCAGGAATGACCTCATCCTAGACCCAATACTCCTTAAATTCTCATCACATTCACATCCTGACCCTACACTGAGGACATGTTTAAATAGAACATCCTTCTTCTCCCTTTACCCATCAGGAGGATAAGTTGCAGTTCCAATCTTTTGCCTAAATCTCCTGGTATGTAGTGCTTTTTGCTCCCTCCCCATACTGGGGGTGGTTAAACCAGATCCTCATTCAAACAAGGCAAATGTTCTACCACTAAGTAAATCTCCAGTCTTTAATTTTTTTTTCATTTTATTTGAGACAAAATCTTACTAAGTTGCCAAAACTGGCCTCCAGCTGTTGGTTTTCTTGCACCAGCCTCCTCAGGAGTAGCTTGGATTACCCTGTGTGTCTTGCTCAACTTGGGAACCCTTTTCTTTGGACTCTAGTCAAATCTGTCTCAGGAGGGTTTGGGACACCTGCTTGGGAAACCCCCTGCCACAATTTTAGTGGCAATTACAGCTGAAGGCTTGTGAGAACAAAGCAAAAGACAAACCCAGTGTAAGCCAAAGAATAAATTAGGTACAGGGGCCTGTGCCTACAATCCCAGAACTCAGAATGCCAAGGTGGGAAGCAGAGGGAGTAAGAAGAGCTCAGGCCGGAACTACGTAGAGACTCAATCTCAACATATTGAAAATAAACAAATAGATAAATAAAGCCATGGAGAGAAATGATCTTATGTTGAAGGGGTCAAATCAATAACAGGACAATCATAAAACCATTTGCACTAAATAGAGCTTCAGAAACCAGTAAGCACAAACAAATTGGCAGATTGGGAGGAGAAACAGAAATCAAAACATTCATAGTTTGCTTGTAGATTCAAACTCCTTTGTCATAATTGATAGAACTAGTAAAGAGAAAGTCATTAAGAAAAAGAAAGACTGCTTGTAAAACCATAGCCCAACGTAATGCAGTTGACACTAGTAAGTACTCTCCCAAGAGTAACACTTTTGAGGTGCACATGCCACATTCATCAAGATAGATGGTGTGCATGCTGTGTCATAAGATAGCCAATATTTAGGCTAGATCATGAGTAAGCAAATAAAAATGAACTAAAGTTAGCTAAGACGTGTTCTTTGTTCACAAATAATGCAGTTAAACTTTAATTCAATAATAACATAATACCAAAAGAATATTAACACCTTTGAAAGTCAAATAACACTCTTTTAAAAAAAATCCATGGGCTAAACAAGAAGTCTCAAGGTAAATAAGAAAAAACAAGTTTGTTCTTGAGACAAGTTCTCATTGTTTAGCTCTGACTGACCTGGAAGACACAATGAAGAAAAGAATGGTATTGAACCTCTGGCAATTTTCTTCATCTACCTCCTGAGTGCTAGGATTATAGGCATGTGCCACTATAGCTGACTAGAAAATATTTTTTGAAGCAAAGGGACACTCATCAAAGTTGGAGGACTGTGGTCAAAGCAGCACTTCAAAGAAAATATGTACCTCCAAACGCTAATAGTAGAAAGGTCTCAAATCAGTAATGTATGACTTAGCTCTTTTAAAAAGCAACGAAGTACTAAATAAACATTAAGTAGAAGGAAGGACTAAAGATAAGAGCAGAATTCAATGGTGTACTAAAAAGAGGGAGAAAACCAAAACATCTAAAATCTAACTCTTTTGAAAAACATCAACAAATTGGCAAATCTATTGGAAAGACTGAAACAGAAAGCAGAAATAAGCATCAGTTGTGAAGCAAAGGGTATCACTACAGACCTGGGGCCTTAAGAAGACTGTTAGATAATGTATAAACATGAGCAAGTCGACGACACAAACTAATTCCTTGCAAACCAGAAGCAACTACAGCACATCCAACATGAGTCAGATGAAGTGAGGAGCCCTGTTTTATCGAAGTTGAATTTTTCCTTAGAAATCATTTGGAAAAATGAAAAAAAAAAAGAATATCAGAAATCACTAGACTCGGGCGTTTGCATAGCAAATCCTACTATTGAAGAAGAACTGTCAATTTTGTGCTTGTTTCAGAAAATACCAGAGGCAAAAATATGTTCCAACTCTCTTTATGAGACTATTACTACCCGAATACCAAGTCCAGACAAAAGCAGTATTAAAAATAATAAACTGACCAGATCTATTACCTTTTAAATTACTATATGATATCATCTTTCCTTTGGCCAGGGAAGAATCCATGGAGGCTTCATGCTGTGTCCAGAGTAACAATGCCATGCAGCAGATGTCTCGGTCAAGTGCCCCCCATACATGCATGAAGACATGAGTTCAGATCTCCAGCACCCATGCTGAAAAGACAACTGTGGTTGTACATGTCTGTAGCAATAGAGTTGGTGGGACAGAGACTGGTGGATTCCAGGGCCTTGCTGGCCACCCAGACTAGCAAATTGGTAAATACAGGATTAAAATGATAGTTTATGCCTCAATAAGGTAGGGAACAGTCAAGGAAGATACCTGACATTGACTTCTGGTCTCCAGGTACATGTGTACAAACATACAAGAGCACCCATATACACAAGTGGACACATGAGTGCACACACACACACACACACACACACACTCACACACTAAACCTGCATAATTAATACATGATTTATTATTAATTGCCATTTATATTTCTTGAACTCTGCAAGAGCATCCCTCAGAAAAATCACTTCTAAATTTCCTTTTTCTGCCATCTGTTCACACTTTCAGATTATTTCTATATCTCTCTCAGTCTTAGTTCCCCCTCAAGCTGTAAGGGGAATGAAGTTCCCTTGGTCCTCATCTACGACTTCTTTCTTCAGCACTGACAATAAATATGTCCCCTGCCAAGGTCCCCACTTCCATTCATTGCAGCAACCATCTTTCTCAGATGGATATCCTGGGGCAGACAAGATCCAGTCCCATGTTCTCCCTTGCTTTGCTCTCCAACCTGACTTACAAGCCTGTAAGAACCCTGCTGGCAAGGCAGGATCTGCCCTGAGTTACAAGCATGCAACTTCAAAGCCTAGAACATTTCAGCTTGTGTGTGTGTGTGTGTGTGTGTGTGTGTGTGTGTGTGTGCACAAGCATGTGTATACGTGTATGTAGTAAGATTGTACTACATAGATCTGGCAGGCCTGATACTTGCGGCCAGCAATCTTCCTGCCTCAGCCCCCTAAATGCTGAGATCAAGGACATGTCACACCATGCCTGGTTTAGAATAGTTTAATAGCCTCCAGGATAGTGTGTACTATACAAGAATTGAGTACTGAATGGTAACAATGAATCTAGCTGTAAGTATATGTATGCATATATATATATATATAAGTTTATATATATATGAACGTCATAAAGTTAGCACTTGAATGAGTCCTATTTTATATGTTAAAAAAAAAGAACAAGATTACTTGTACATTGTGTTGGAGAGATGGCTTGGTAGTTAAAGCAAGAGTTAAAGTTAAAGTTACAGAGTACCAATCCATAGTCAAATCAAATTCTAAAAAATTCTTCCCTGCTCAGACTTGAGGGATGCACAATTTCTCCCTACCTAATATAACTCCCACCCGGTAGAAGTGCTTCTGTTCCAAGCACTGGGCATGGGAGTGACAAGGGTGAGCTTAGTTACCAAGCTATCTCATTTATTTTCAGATGAAACAATGACTCATATTCAAGGCATCCCTTAAGAAACTCTCACAGGAGACTCAAAGATGACTGGGACTGGGCTGAAATGGTACTAGATGCAGAAAAGGGTAAAAAGAAACCGGTGAGTTACAGGTGTCAGCTATACAACTGAAGGCTGAGTTTCGGGCACATTTTTGAAGAACTGGTGATTAAGGCAAGTCTTGAGCAAGCCCGCATGAGATTGTCTAACTAACGACAGAAGACACAGCCATGGTTGGTGACACCATCCTTGGGCAGGTGGGTAAGGAAAGGGCTGATTCAGTGGTTTGGGAAACTTCAGCAGACTTTGTCAGGCTCACGGTCTGGCAAACGATGAGGTTTGCCCCCTCTTGCGGCATTCGCTGTGGATATGGTGTGGCCAGTTCCAAGGATATGAACTTTCCTGTCATGTTGGACCAGGAAGTATAAATGAAGAATTATAAGAAAAAATTAACCCCTTTATTCCCCTAAATGGTTTGATAGTGAATTTATCAGTAGTATGCAGACAAACTGCAACAGGATGTGAGGCAGGAGACCTGGGCCCTCAGAGAGAAGAGTGTGAGATCCTACAGTCACGCATCTCCAAGGTGATTGTCATAGTTAGGTACAGGTGTCAACTTGACAGTTGAGGGTTTGAGCTCTGGGCACATTTGTAGAGAATTAGTGGTTGAGTTAAGCCCAGAGCAAAGCTTCAGGAGATTGTCTAGCTGATGCAAAAGGCCCAGCCCATGGTGGGTGGGATTAGTCCCTGGAATAAAATAGGGAGAGCTGGTTGAGAGAGCTGGCATTCTTGCATACACTTGGCCAGACACGCTGGTCTGGCAAGTAAGGATTGTCTTCAACCATTATGTAGAGATGGTTGGCCAGTTCCCTCGGCCCTAATGTTGGTGCATGCTCTCCTGTCAAGCTGAATTGAGAACTATAACCAGTGATTAATCATAAGAGAAAATAAATCCTTTGTTCCCTTAAGCTGTTTGATGGTGATTTGTCAGCAACCATGCAGGCTGACTGCAACAGTGATCTTAATGGGTAGCCAAAGTTAAGAAGGGTTCCCAGGCTAGGGATCAACGTAAAGGATAGATATTGAACAGTTTAAGCATTCCATCATTTCTTCTCCTGGCCACCTTTCTCTCTCTCTCTCTCTCTTTTTTTTTTTTTTGTTCCCGCATCCCCTCTTTTTACTCTTCTTGGCTTTCTTCTTTCTCTTTATCTTCTTCCTCCTCCTCCTCCAATAAAGGAAACACTTTTAGTTAGCTCATTGGGGACACAGGCTAGATTTGGTTCTTAAGTCATGATTTGCTGACCTCACCCTTAATCAACAATTCTCAAACATTACCCTTTGAATCATAAACAGTAAAATTGGTGGTGTGCTGAAAAACAAGATTTGCACCAAATATTAAATAACTAAATAAAAAATTTTAAATCATGATTTTTGGCTTATTTTTAAAATTTTTATTATCATTTTACATTTCCATCCATACAATAAAAGTTAAATAATTTTGATGAAAATGAAAAATCCTAGCACGTATTCTTAAAATAATAAAAGGAGTAAAGCAGCATCCTATTATTTACTGGAGAGATACTCAGCACATATTGTTAAATTTTACCAAGTTGCAAAGAACTGATATTTTAACTTTGACTCGTATGTAAAAGATACACACACACACACACACACACACACACACATATGAAGAGAGAGAGAGAGAGAGAGAATGACTTTTTGCATGTCTGCATATACATACGTGTGCAGGTGTGTTTACAAGAAAACACTTGAGTGTGTTTGTCTGCGGAGTCCCCAGGGTGACAACAGGAACCATCCCAGATTGCTCTTCTACCTAATTGCTTTGCTCTGGAGTCAGAATTGCAGGCTACCTCCATTTCTGCCCAGCATTTTTATGTGGGATCTGGGGATCCAAACTCACGTCATTTTTACTTGTGAGGTAGAGGCTTTACACTGAGCTATCTCCCCAGCCTATATTTTAAGAAACATGATTTCCTAAAAACATATTTCAGGAAGAATTACTCATGAGTTTCTCAAATAGAGCTTTTGCCCATGTTCATGATATAAATACTCACCTCCATCCATACTGTGTTGTTCTTGGGCGTGTAACCAGCGTGTGATCAGCTCTCACTGTTTGCTGAGTTCTCTAGTAGCTGCTTCACAACACCTCAGAAACTCTGCTATAGAGTAGGGTAAACCCTGACCTTGGTTATGTGAGAAAACATGTACTGATACATTCATTCAACAAATGTTTATACTGTGCTGAAGTTAGAACAGCCAATGGTGAGTAACACTCATCCCCAGATCTCAAACAGATCACAATGCAGAGGAGGAGAGTCACAGACAGGCATTTACAGCCTAAGAATGGGCTGGAACGAGAAGGTTTAAGAGCACTTGGCAGCAAGGAGGGGTTGGCCTTCCCCAGCTGTGTGCCATAGACGTGCTGGGGAAAAGCACTTCCAAAGTAGCAACAACAGCAAAAGGAGCTTGTATAGCCACACGGGGCACTTTCTAACAGTCCAAGGACCTCAAGGTCCTTACTCTCTTGGGGACTGTACCCTGGTTTGAATAGTTCAAGGCTTTAACTAAGTTTTATTTTTATGACCAGATCTCTTCATCCGGTTCTAGTCCCCCCATACCATAAAACTTTGGCTACTTGCCATAGCCTGAACTCCTTAACCTTCCTTTTGTTCGTTTATTTGTTTGGCCATTTGTTTGTTTGTTTTTTTTTGGCTGGTTGTTTGCTTGCTTGTTGTGGTCTTATGGACTGGTTTGATTTAGTTTGGTTGGGTGTTCGGTTTTTTTGAAACAGGGTCATGCTAGGCAAGCCAGGTTAGCCTGGGACTCACCTGAAGTCCTGGCTGCATTCAGACTGAATTTCAATCCTCCCGCCTGAGCCTCCCAAGGACTGAGGTTGCAGGCATAGCCCTCAACTCCCAGCTTTTGAACTTCATTTTATCCTTGGGTTGTTTTTTTTTTTCTGTGATGATATCTTCTCATGACCTTTGTGATTACGACGCTGTGATTAAAATGATACTTACCATTGTTAAGGATTAATGCGTACTGGATAAGTGGGAACTGTTCAGCAATTTCCTCTTTGTTTGCCTTTACATGCTTATTGGGTTTCGCATTTGGCAAGCCAACAATTCTGAAGCCTGCCTTCATGATACCTTGTTCTTTCGTTTCCTAAACTTTCTTCTTCCCAACAAGTCCTCTTGCCCCTCCCCATCATGTGTGTGTGTATGTGTTTGTGTGTGTGTGTGTGTGTGTGTGTGTGTGCTTGTGTGTGTGTGTGTGTCTGAGCTTATAAGAATTGCCTGTATTGACATGTGCTCAGGCATATAACCAAAACATGATCAACATATCAGTGGCTATGTCACTAAATAAAGTAGTTCCCCTTCCCCTAGTCAGCAGTGGTGTTCTAGGGAGGGGGGGCCTCATAAGCTCTTCCCCCTTCCCTGGTGAAATGTTGATGGACCCAGTCTTGGGCAGATCTTCCGGTGCAGTGAGACAGGGTGTCACCATGTGGCCCCAGCTGACCCGGAACTCGCTGTGTAGACCAGGCTGATAGATCCTTTTTATTGCCCTGTTGAACATTAACTTCAATCTTATTTCAGCCTCCTTTTTCCCACTTATTGTACAAATCCCCAATTCCTGACGCCTCTGGGAATTAGTTATTTTCCTTTCTGGTGATTCCTTCCTGGATCCATTACCTTCGCTACAAACCACTCAAAGACTAAACCTTTTCCTCAGCCCATTATTCTGCACCTTGGGAAGTTCTGGTATGGGCTGACCAGACCTAGTCTTCTGAACTCACTTGTACCTCAAATTAACTATCAGGACAGCTTGGGGTCAGCTCTGTGCTCTTGCCCTGGCTACCTGTCTGGTGATTGGCTGACTCAGGAGAATAATAAGAATAACTGGGTCATGTGTGGGGTTGTTTGTTTGTTTTTGTTTTTTATTTTTTGTGTTTTTTTTTATTATCCAACTGACTAGTCAGGTGCTTGACTCAGTCATTGTGAGGTTCCAAGATCAGCAAGTGAGAACAGGCAACACACACAAGTACACATCCATTCTCCCCTTACATTTTGTTTATTGCTGTTTCATTGGTCAACACATGGCAGAGGCCAAGCAGAAATAGACACAGAGAGGTGTAGATAAATTGGGGATCATTAATGCAACCATCAACCACATATTATTTATGACTTAAAGCAGTCTGGCAAATGTTAGCAACAACACCAAAAAAAAAAAAAAAACTTTGAAAATTCTGCTTTGCCAAGTTTAAGAGCTGGACTGTAGAGTCTGTAAAAGGAAAGTGTCAGAGCAGGGAAGAGTGCTCCTAGCAGAGGGAGAGAATGTGCAAAGTCCTAGAAGTGTGATAGCCAAGCCTGCTCCAGAAAGAAGCACATTGTGGCTGGCACAGAAAGGGAGAGAATCTTGGCTTTAAAATTCAGTTGTTGTTAGTGGGGAGGGGGCTGGAGAAATGGCTCAGTGGTTAAAGCCTTTGCCTCACAAGCAAAAATACCTGAGCTTGGATCTCCAGATCCCATGTGAAAATGCCAAACAGAAAAGGCTGCAGCCTACAATTCCTGTCCTGGAAGGTGGAGCCTCGGAAATCCTAGAGCAAAGCAATAAGGAAGAAGAGCAATTCAGAATGACTCCTGATGTCATCCCTGGGTTTCCTCAGGCACACACACACTCAAGTTCACTCTTGTACACATACCTACACACACATGTACAACCATACACACACACACACACACACACACACACACACACACACACACACACACAGACATAGACACAGACATATGCTTCAACAAAAATTAAATTAAAATAAAATTCTGTTGTTTTCAGGTGTGTTTTCCTTTAAATACCCCGTGCAGGCTTTGTAGTGTGAAAGCACAGACTAAGTACTGTTGCCATATATCTTTGCCTCCCTGAAAAGGTTGGGCTAAAGACCTGCAGGCAGGAAGGAGAGTATTTGATTTAAGATCTGGTCATGTAGGCCATTGAATTCTACAGAGAAATAAAGTGAGATAGATGCCTTTGGAGAAGGAGGACTCCTCAGAGCTGGAAAAGGAACTTCTAGAAGAAGGGAAGAGGGGTGTTGTGAGACAGGACTGGCAGAGAGATGAATAAACATCTGAGGGATTTGCCCAAGAACAGCAGGATATGAAGATGGGAAGAACCAAACACAAATCGGAAGGCCAGGCAAAAGGCCACCGTGAGGGTCTCACTCTGGAAGACATCACTGTGTAGCCCACCTTCACGCCAATCAGACACCTCTCTCTCCCCCAACTGGTCACAATCATAGCTCTTTTTTCTAGAGGTGCAGGGGTAAACTTGCTTCCCCAATGAACATTTTGCCGAATAGCTTCTTCCCTGTCTTCTTGTCTCAGCAGCCCATCTGGAAAGCATGCCTTCCAAGACCCACAAGCCTAACAAGCCGATAGCCTAATGGGACCCAAGTGCCTGTGGGCTGGTAAGGTGAGCGGAGCCCCTGCCACTCTGCTGTGCTCTTCAACCAACCAGAAAGTCCCACCCCTGCCCTGCCATCAGTGTACATGACACAGGTCACTTCAGACCCTCATCTTCTCACAGGGCACACTCATTTTGTCTCGTTTCATGTGTAGTTTCTGAAATATTTGCATGTACATATTCTAATTGACCCACAGTATCCACATCTATGTATTAGACATGTTTTCAAGCAACAAGAGAGAGAAGAGACTTAAAAAAATCTAGATCCCTTTTCATTTCTTTGTACATATATAATTATTAGTGCGTGTGCAGTGTAATGTCATGACGTGTGTAGTGGTCAGAGAACAACTTTTGGTAGTCAGTTCTCTCTTTCTACCCTGTGGCTCTGAGGATGGAACTCGGGTTGTCAGGCTTGCAGCAAGCACCTTTACTTTCTGAGCCATCTTGCTGTCCCTAATCTAGGTTCTTTTTTTTTTAATTTTTTAAATTTTTTATTTATTTAATTGTGCGTGCATGTGTGTGTGTGTGTGTGTGTGTGTGTGTGTGTGTATGTGTGTGCAGAACTATGGGTGAATTCCGGAACCACCATGGACCGCTTCCACCACCTCCTTGTTTACTCTGCCCTGGGATTCACAGGCTCCGCCCTACAGGGACCAGAAATGCAGGCCGCCCCCATTTCCATCTGGCGTCTATATGTGGGGTCTAGGATCCAAACTCAGGACTTTCTGCCTGCAAGGCAGAGGCTTAATCCCTGAGCCACCTCTCCTGCCCCCTAATCTAGGTTCTTATTAGGAAAGAAAGAAAGAAAGAAAGAAAGAAAGAAAGAAAGAAAGAAAGAAAGAAAGAAAGAAAGAAAGAAAGAAAGAAAGAGAGAGAGAGAGAGAGAGAGAGAGAGAGAGAGAGAAAGAAAGAGAGAAAGAGAGAAAGAGAGAGAGAGAGAGGAAGGGAGGAAGGGAGGAAGACAGAGAGAGAGGGAGGAAGGGAGGAAGGAAGGAAGGAAGGAACGAAGGAAGGAAGGAAAAAGGGAGGGAGGGAGGAATGGAGGGAGGGAGGGAAGGAGGGAGGGAAGGAGGAAGAAAAGCCTAAGACAAGATGTCATGTTAGCTCCATGAAGGAAATGGAGTTTTATTTTATACAAAGCAACTTGTACACAAGAATGAGCTTCAAAGACAGGGGTGGCCTGGCTTAGTTTAGTTCCCATAGCCTCAGCTTCCTTAATTGCAGCAAGTTGTCAGTCAGCTTTTACAATTACCCCCCATGACATCTACATCACGCTTTCCCGATCACAGATATGGAAGAAAGCTGAAGTGACTTGCAGAGAATGGACCCCTGGGAACAGAAAATGAGATGCCCCCTCCTTACATCCCCTCCTTCAAAGCCCCAGGGAGGCAGGCAGAGACAGGATTGACAGAGACAACAGCACCAGAGCTAATTAAGTCTGCAGAGAAGCCCGATGGGCCTGGTCCACTGCCAGCCACACAGCCTTTTGATTCTGCTTTGCGATCTGAGCTGGCAGGGCCAGTTTAGGACCAAGGAAAGGGGGCCTCATTACAATGGCCACAGGAATCAAGAGACAAGGAATGTTGGAATGGGTTTAGAAAGCATGGGATCTGATATCTGTCTGGGCAGTAATACTGCAAGAAGGGTATTTAAACAGTAATCTTGATATTTAGATGATTCTTTCAGGAACTAATTGTGCAATTTTAACCAAAGAGGTTAGAAAATTATCAAACCACGATGTTTTAGCTGTCCATGCCATGAGCCAGGCGCCACCTACTGTTCTGTTCTGGAAGCACAAGCATGCGTGTTCTGACGCCTGAGCTTGGCTTTGCTCCAGTGCAGCCTGTCCTGTGAGTGTGCGTCCACCTCTGGCCTCACGTTCTGCGTCTACAAAAGATGAACACAAATAATTCTGATACTATTCTCTGGCATTTGCATGGATGTTTTGAATTATAAAGCCCTTTTCACAAAGGACCTTAGAACCATGAGTTAGAAGTCGAGACATGTGACTAAAAAGTAGAACTAGGAACAAAAAGCCATAGTGATCTGCTCAAGGTTAAAGACAGCTTAATGATGACACTACTACTAAAACCCGGACTCCAAGTTCAGAGAGCTTCCCTTAATCCTCACTAAGTCCTGCTCTGCACACTCCCAGGGGCCAGGAAGCAAAACCCTCACAGCAACTGTCACGTGTGGAGCTTCCAAGGCACGCATCCTCCAGACTCCCAGGCAGCAGATGTGGTGAATTACCTGCACGCCTGCATCTTGTAAAGTTCCCACTGAGGCCAACATGGAGGCAGGGTTGAAAATCAAGGTCAGAGATAGAAAATGACACTTAGGTTTCAAAGAGCCAAATACTTGCATGCCAGGGACTGTCTTATACCATAAAGGAACTGTTCAGTGGGGTCTATCCTGGTGATCTGTGTTTCCTCAGCATACACAAAAACACACACACACACACACACACACACACACACCCCTGAGAACTTCTTGTTATCTTGTTTTATAGGAATGGTCACTGCATTTCTAGACTGAATGCTCCCTCCTTTCTCTCTCTCTCTCTCTCTTCTCTCTCTCTCTCTCTCTCTCTCTCTCTCTCTCTCTCTCTCTCTCTCTCTCTCTCCTCTCTCTCTCTCTCTGTGTGTGTGTGTGTGTGTAAGTGGGCACTTGGGTATGTATGCCTATGGAGGTGAATCATCCTATATTGCTCTCCCTCCTTCTTGCTTTGTTTTAGGGTTTCCCAGATTCCACCTCGGTGCAGAATTACAGGTTGCTGCCATATCCACCTGGCATTTGTATGTGGGATCTGCTTATAAGGCAAAGACTTTAACTCCTGAGCCATCTTCCTAGTCCTCACTTCCTCTTTTCTAAATAATCTATATCCAAGTCTAAGCAGGACACAGCCAGGAGAGTGCCTTACAGGATTACAGATCTCCTTTCAACATTGGTCATTAGCCTTGTCAGCTGTCAGAACGCATTGAGGACTAAGCCAGCCAGAATGATCTTGGCCACTCCCAGGCTGCCCAGAGATAGTGGTCCACACACAGAAAACTGGAGCCATGACCTATCCTCAGCTGCAAGTTTCCCCTGCCCAAGTCATGCTACATTATCTAAGCAGAGACTGGGTTGAAGTCAAGTCTACACTGAGATACCTGCCGCCCTCCTCAGACCTGTCTGGCCAGAGCACTAGCCCAGATACAGCCTGCCCTGGGGTCACTGATGCTGTAGTTAATGGAGGCAGCTGTGCTTTCAAGTTCAGACTCATGGTCTCACTCCATGCCCAGGGCTAGAGACAGCCTCCTAGCAGGGCTTCGTGCCCCATGGGCAGCAGTTTATGGCATTCATTCATTCAACTAACATTCATGAGCACTTTTTCTGTGCCAGGTACACAGCAGAAGATCACACAGACAAAAACACAAAGATTCCACTCTAGTTTAATGAAGAGATGAAGAGGAAACTTGATAATTCACACATGAATACACACACACACACACGCATGCGCACCAGCAGTTGTTGCAGTTAATCTACATTTTTGCTGATAAATGCATGACCAAATGCTTTAAGAAAACAATGGAGTTTATTTTCTCTTCAATTGCCCAGTCAGTTCCTTGTCCAGCCTTACAAAATAGCTCCCACCAACACCAAGGGCCAAGGAAATGGCCCACACTATATTCACATAACAGCTGAGAGAAGGATCCTTACTTCCCAGATCAGCATATCTGGCCAAGTAAACAGAAGGATGCTAAGTTTTTCAACCAGTACCCTTCATTTTATTTGCCTGCCAGGGACCAAACTGAGTCTTCCCTATCAATTAGACACTTCTGCAGGGTTCCTCGGGGCTTAATTCAACTATCAGTTCTCTATAAAGGTGCCCAGAATTTGAAAGCCTTAAATGTCAAACTGATACCTATATCTATAACAGTGATTTTTTTATACTAAGAAAACAAAATGTTTATGAAAGGATAGGAGAAAGTGTTAGGTTTTGAGGCAGAGTAGCAGAGGTAATACTGATTTCAGACACTGAGGAGGCAGCATCCGAATGTCTAATTACAGAGCACCACCAACAAGTGGAAAGATCCTGTGGTAGCCTTGGTCCTAGAAGTATTAAATGGCCAGAAAGTAAGGTCAGGGGAAGAAGAGGAGAAAGCCAGTAAGCCAGGCCCTCTGGATCTTGTGGTACCTTTGGCTTTAATTCTGAATGAGATGGAGCCACGTGGAGGAGACATAGAGATAGTGGGGGAACGGAAAAGGGAGAAGAACAGAAAGAAAAGGAAGACTGTGGAGTGTATGTCTGAGAAGCAGACATGGGCAGAGACCTTTACAGCTACTGGTGGCGCTTCTTTTTCTCTTATGACTTCTGCTCCCTTCCCTCCATCTTCTACTGGCTGAACAGAGACCTTTGGAAGTCTGCACCTGCATCAACCCATCTCCCTAAGGTCTCAACTCTCATCCTTGCCCGAGAGTGACTTAGCTGCATGTCAAGCTAGATATGGCCCTCATTCCGACCTTTGCTTTGATGGGCTGGGTCCTGCTGTGCTAGAAGGTAAGAAGTCTATCCGGAAGGGGCTGATTGACCCTTGCTGGCCTAGCTCCAAAGATTGGGTGTGGAAATAGCAGGGAGAGCAACACCCCAATACCAGTCTCATGCTAGGGACTCATCCAGGTCCCAATCTGAGTGCCCAGAAACCCAACAACCCCTTCTCTGGTAAAGAGAAGATCTGATGGGTACCCACCACCCATCTTTCTGACTCAGAAGATGGACTCCAGGCTTGGCCCTTGGACAATGACTCACATATGCTGAACCCCAACATACAGGCTCCATGACCGTTCTAAAGTGTCTCAGGCCAGACAGCAGAAAACCAGGCCAAAGCATGTGTGACTTGAATCTTCTAGTGTCTTCTAAGTTGCTGCCCTCAGCTTAGAAGACAAAGGACTGGAATCATCCAGAAACTCTCTCCTGTAGCCAGACCTTGATGCTGACTTCTGGATTGGGACGAAGCTGGTGTCTCTGAGGATCACTGATGTGCATCTCAGTTTTTTCACAACATGGTGGTTGTTCTAAACCGCTTGTCATCTCTCCTGCCAAGTGTGACTCACCGAGGCAGTCTCCAAAGGAGAGGACATAAACTTCATCTCTAAACTGAGGAACTGGTGAGTTTCTAGAAGCATGAGTGAGAATGAAAATCTTTCTCACCATTTATTTGAAAACACAATCAGCCACACAAGAGGGCACAATCCGTCGGGCAGGTACCTAAGTGCATACATGAAACTACCTCTCGAAGGCACAACTCCAATATCCCCAAGATCTCTTTTTCCCCCCAATAAATTGGTATTATCAGGGCCAGAGCCCTACTAATGTTTCTACCACGCCAGAATCCTTAGCAACCCCCTGACCTATGCTCTAGGCTCTAATTCAGAAGGACAAGAACTTTGCAGGGACATATTGTAGATACATCCTGGTACTTTCAAGCTAGTTCAAAACTGTGGTCTTTGGAGTCAGCACAACTAGGTTTGAAACCAGTTCTACTACTGTGTATCTTTAAGAAAGCTACCAGATAGCTCTGAACCCCCCAATTCCTCAGCCTGTATATGTGACAGGTAGACAACACAGAATTGCATGGGCCTCACACACAGGCCTGAGTGGGGCCAAGTGTGGCCCTGAGAATGCACATCCAGCAGACAGGGATACTGGCACCGCCTTGGCATGCAGATGCCTCAATGGCCCTTTCTGGGTCAGCCCTAAAACCTGCCCACCTTCCATGCACATCCCCCAAGGAACAACTCAACAAGATACAATGTGTCTGAGTAAGGAGTCCTCTTTTTAGAAGTCTCCCTACAGCACCACCATAGGACTGTGGAAATGGTCAGGCCTGGTAATGAGGCAACGGCCAAGGGACCCGTGAGGTCCTTCGAGGGCTGAGTTCTCCAGCTGTTGATTCAGACACAGGCTTTTTGGACTCAGCTGTTTCCCATGTAATCGAATCTCCTCCCAGAGCCAGCAAAGGCACAGAGAGGTCAAATCTGTTTCCATACTATAATAAGAGCCACAGCTACCATTTTGTAAAGCCTCCACCTTAACCGGCTGGTGATTTTGTAAAAACCATGTCTCCATCATTACTCCCCCACTTCCCTAATCACTCTGGGCAACTCCTCAGCATGGCCTGAGATTCTAAGATTATGATCCCACCCAGACTCTCTCTCTTCTCTCGCCATCATCCTACTCTCCAAGCCCTCGGGTCTCTCCACCTGTCCCCTCCTTTCTTCCTCTTCCCACTATGCTATCATGATACCTCTCTCCTTACCTTGCTTCAGTTATCTCTTCTGTCCCACCGCAAGGTTAAATTACGGCTCACTTGGCCACCGGTCCCTCAACTCTAAATAAACTCCCATTTCTTAAGTCTGTCCCTCCTGTCAATTTCCCTTTATTCATGGATCTCCACAGGGTGTCCACACATGGAGTCCTTCCCCATTCCTTTGCCCAGCAGGTATCAACCAGATCCCTCATTTGGAAAAACAACAAAATGGCTTATGTCACAGGTTTGTAGTGCTCGCTTAAAAGTATCTGATGCAAAGACCTGGTGGGTGCTTGTTGCTGAGTGGCTGTCATGACTTCAGAAACCCACCCCCCTCCAAGAGTTTTGTCAAACAGTAGCCTACAAAGGACCAGGGCAGGAAAAGGGCAGCAGCCTTCCCTGTATGTGCCCAGGACTCTACGGAAATAAGTGATCAGCATTTGTGGTCCAGATACTGAGCTAGCTTCTTGGGCTTTCTGAGGAACCAAAAATCTTGATGTGCTCATATCCCACCATGCATCTGTATTCTGGTCTCTGACTACCTGTACCAGTTAACACACACACACACACACACACACACACACACACACCTTCCTTCCCACACTTTTCAGTCTCCATTAGTGATGGAAATCAAAATGGAACTGGGGGGTGGCTCAAAGGTGAAAACCTTTGTCGCACTAGCAAAAGGACCTGAGTTCCGATCCCTAAATCCCACATAAAAATGCCAAAGCGGTTATAGCAGCCCATCTGTAATTCCAATCCTGAAAAGGCAGAGATTGGGAATTTCCAGAGCAAGCTCGCTAGCCAGATTAACCTAAAAGGTATGCTCTGTGTTTATTAGAGAACCAAACTCACAATAATAAGGTGGAAGAGCTATTTTCGATGCCACCTCTCAGCCTCCACAGGCATACATGCTCAAGTGCACTCATGTACATACCCCCCCACACACACACACTTACAGGTACACACACACATGAAAGAAAAAAAGAAAGAAAACACATATTGCCCAGTGCTCACTGAACGGCAAAGTTTTCTGGGGTTGAGAGCTACCATACTGTGTGTGTGTGTGTGTGTGTGTGTGTGTGTGTGTGTGTGTGTGTCCAAGCGCACGCACACGTGTGCTTTCAGGCAAGTGTGCACATGTTTATGTGTACATTTGGAAGCCAAAAGTTGATGTGGAGTGTTTTCCTTGATCACTCTCCATTTACCTTTCGAGACAATCTCTCACTAAAGCAGGTACCCACTGAAGAGCTGGACCAACTTGGCAGAGCACTCTGGGACTCTACCTGTCTCTGCCTGCCTAGTGGTTGGGTTACAGATATGCACAACCATTCCCGGCTTTTTTGTACTGATTGTGGAAATCTAAACTTAAGTTCTCATGCTTGCCTAGCAAATTCTTTTCCAGGTCCCATACTATTTTGTAAGTTCTAGTCATTGTCATTAGAGAAGAAAAAGAATAAAGTTTCTTGATTTCTTTACAGACCACACCAAATTAACTAACTCTCACACAGAATGTTTAGAAGGCTCAGAGAATCAAAAGATAAAGGTGAATGTTTATCTCATTCCCATGGTCTAGAAATTAAAACTTGTATAAATGAAGAAACCTACCATAAGTAAAAAATAAATAAATAAAATTCACAGTAACATATAAATATATAACCTAATCTATTTTCTAGATGACATATAAAGATTCAACTCTATATTATTAACTTCACAGATATGTAATGAAGACCACTATCTCCATGGGGAAAAAATAGAAAGAAGGATGAATTAAGTATGTACAACAGAAGAAAAGTAAGAAGTTAATATACCCCGAAGTGTCTGATATTTTTAGCAACCAGAAAAAATGCAAATTAAAGCAATTATGATGTACCTGTGTGCATACGACTGTCAAAGATTTGGTTTTAAATAGTAATGGCTAATTGTGCAGAGAATAAGCAAAACCTGACACTGCAAATGACAATTATGTGGCTTTAACTTTTCCGAAGACAGTGAAACAGACATTTTTTTGTTGTTGTTGCATTTTGATATTTTAATTTTAAATTCTCATTCTAAGCCTTTCACACACATGATCTTTATTCCAGGTTGCTTCAGCTCTTTCTGTGAAAGTAAGGGAGATTAAAACATGAACTGCAATGATGCTTCCCAGAATCCTGCGCGACAGACAGGTGGGCTTTTCATGTGTGCACACGTGGTATCAAACTTTATAGGGCACTTCTTATGGATGAGGCATGGTGTAAGGAGCTGGGACAGAGCAAGGACTATGACGAGGTCTCTCAAGGAGCTCACAGTCTAATGGTTAATTACTAAGTAAACTGAGACACAGAGTGGTAAATGACTGACCCACTGAGGTAGTAGAAATATCTAGGTGCTAGAAAGGTGGGTCTTGAGCTAGCACGTGGGCAGGGTATGGGAGGCGAGGTACTTGGGAGGGAAGTAAGAGCTCTGTGACCCAGGAGTCAGACTGCACTTAGAAACATGATGGAATCTGCAGGCCAGAAGCTGAACATGGTTTCCTTCACCATGACCAAATCCATGTCTTGATGAATTGATCCGTTACCTGATGGCACTTCTACACTTGCCCCCAAAATCTTGAAGTGTGCTGCTGATCTCCTGGGCCACAGCGACTCTGCAGGCCGCTTACAATCAGGACGTAGATGACACCAAGCTTAGCACTGGGAACCTGATTAAAATACTTCAAGTCCATGAAGTAAGTCAAATGTCCAGCACATTTGTGATACTTCTACACGTACTTTAGAAAAACTCCTCTACCCCTCACCCAGAGGATTCTAATAAGTTATAGATACCAAGGAAATGCGCATCTGTCCGTCACTTTCTATATATACATTATTGTGGCTATACAGGGTGAAGAGTGTCAAGACATAGTTCATAGGCAATGGAAACATTACACAGAGAGATATAGAGACATCACATTTAGCTCGGTGTGTACACCTAGCCAATGCACCTGACCGCAGGTGTGAACCAGTGTAAGGCAATTGCTCTGTGGAGCAGGGAAAGGCGGCATCTGGACCACGGTCTGGCCGGGCCTGACCTTGCTCTATGATATTCACTGAGGCAGGGCGATTGCTGCACCAAAGGTGGAAACCGTGAGTGTCCGGAGACCTGGTCGAAGTTACGTAAAGCCACTACTGGCTCTCATGCGGCTACTGACGAGGAACTTCACAACGAGCACTTCGTGAAAGATTTATTGCTCCGAATCAAACCGATGCATAATTCATCCACAAAGGAAGTTTTAAAAACTGCGATCCATTTCGCAACGTTACCAGTCGTCCTTCGTGGGTCTTCCCTGAGGACTGTCCTCTTTCTCAGGAGATTCTGGATGCTCGCTTTTAGTTGACGAGGCCCACGCTGCATCAGACGTCTTACCACTTGAGTGGCTCTGCTCCACTTCGCACAAATACACATCGATAGGCCCTTTGGTGCCCCGTATGTGTACCGCGATGGAATCTTCTCTGGGTGCCGGGACATCCAGCCTGGTTTCCTCGGGCGCCTTTACCGCGATGACGATTTGCTCATGGAAGGCTTGAATGCTGTGAATATCCTGATAGGTCACGTACGCCAGTCTTTCTTTTTCTTTGTCATCTGTCAGCTGGAATAGCTGCTGAGCACAGTCTTTGATTAACTCGTCAAGAGCATCTTCCGTTGCCGATAAGTCCGAAAGCTCCTCCTGCAGCTTCTTTTGTTGGGGTGCGGCCCCAAAGCTGTTGAGGTCGGATCCTATCCACCGGATATGGTTCTTGGATTTCTTCCCGACCAGCTCGATGCCATCCAGCACATTGGTGATGTCGTACACCCTCCGCTCCTGAACTCCTGGTTTTGTCGCAACCTTGTTTAAGTCAAGAATGCCCCCGGGAGCAGATTTCTCATGGACACATATTGGACATTGTCTTCTAAATTAATCCTTATTTTTGATGGCAGCAGGCTGTCCACGTTGATGGGGTCCCGGCAGCGGCGGCGCACGGTCTCCTGCCGCCGAGCCGGGCTGACTCACGCTGCGGGCGCCTCGCGCGCGCCCCACGCGCGCCCCACGCGCGCGATCCGGCCGCTTGTGCCAGGGGACCAGGGTGACCCGGCGCCGCTCAGGACCCCGGGCCCGCCATTTTCCCGCACGCGCAGTGCGCCGGCGCCAAAAACAGACATATTTTTGAGGCATACATTTTATTTAAAAACATGTACCAGAAAAAAATTCACAGAGGTTCCCCAAACGAATATATAAGATACAATGTTGGACAAGGCGGCACATGCCTCTAATCCCAGCCCTGGAGAGGTAGAGGTAGGAGGAGAAGGAATTGAAGACCATTCTTGGCTACATAGCAAGTTCCAGGCAGATCTGGACTATAGGGGACCTTATCTCCAAAAATGAAAGTAAACAAACGAAGTAACACATGGCAGGCTTAGGTGAGCTGTGCAGTCTGCGACAGGGCCATGTCTGTCATTCTGCATCCAGTGGCTCCTTGAAGTTCACTGGTTGGTTATGTCTGGTAGGCAGGGACTGAGGATGACAACAAATGAGACTGGGAGCTCCCGCACCCTCTTTTCAACTGGTCCCACTTTATGTTGTCAGCTTTGTACACTGGGCTTCTGGAGTATAATAGAGTTTAGAAAACATTGTCGTATGATAGTGTCATAGGAGAAGAATGTGGGCCTGGATTAGGACATACGGAAACACCGTCCCAGTTCTGCAATGTAACTAGATATGTAAGCTTGAGCATGGTACATTCTTCCTCTGTGCTTTGGTCTCTCTGTCTATGAAACAGGAACAATAATGGCTCCTGTTTCACAAGTTACTGCATGAGAACCAAGGTAATCCATACATAGTGCACAGAACTGAGCACATGACAGACAACAATAAATTGAAATACAACAAAGTTTGTAAGGGGCTGGAGAGATGGCTAGGGGATAAGACCTACCTCACAAGCAGAAGATCCTGAGTTCCAATCCCAGGTCCCATGTAAAATTACCTGGTAAAAAGGGTAGTGGCCTGCACTTTCTGGTCTCAGTGGGTGGAGCCTGGGAAATCCCAGAGTGAATCAAAAAGAAGGTAGAAGCAATCCAGGATTCCCAAAGTCATCCTTGGTCCTCCACAGGGACACACAGTGTTCTCTCTCTCTCTCTCTCTCTCTCTCTCTCTCTCTCTCTCTCTCTCTCTCTCTTTCACACACACACACAACACACACAAATTAATTAATTTTTTTAAGTTCATAGGTTCACTGAACAAAGGCTATATCAGCGTCATAATTACATACATGGTGCTGCAGTTTGCTTGCATGTTACTGACAAATTTGCAACCAAACCGTTTAGAAGAACAAGGAGTTTTATTGTGGTTCATATTGTCTAGTTACAGTTCATAGTCTGTCTTAGCAGGAGAGTGCATTCCCATAGCTGGAGCTGAGGGAACCGCTCACAGCATAGCCACAGAGATTGCTGAGAGAGGGACAAACCTCATAAATCTGTTCAAGAATGCCAACTTACTGACCCAGCTCCCTCCACCTTACCCACCTGCTCAGTGAATAGTCTCATAGGGGCTGGGTCTTCCCACATCCATCAGTCAGTTTCCTGCAGTCTTGCTCAAGGGCTCAAGGGCTTGCCTTAACTGCTAATTGTTCACCAGTGTGCCTAGAACTCAGCCTTCAGTTGTCAGTTGACACTACATATCTAACTATCACATATAGTAGTGTATAGAGAGGACCTTGTGCAAGGGAAAAGGTGTATATCTAAATCAGCATTCATTTTTGCCAAGAGGTAGAATTACAGCTGTTCAGAAATACCTTCGCTTCCTCTCCTAGAAAGTGCTTTTGTAGACAGTTCAGACCCAGCATCTCCCCATCTTCAAAGGTCATCTGGTAATAAGCACATTTCCCTCTGCTGCACATTTTCTACAGGCTGAACAGCTCTGGCCTTCACCTCTGATTTATTTGATAGTAGAATATATGACATCTTTAGTACTCATAATGTTCACTAATGCTGGATATTTGCAAGATGGGTATTATCAACATGACACTGACATACTTCAAGTCCCACTGAGAATTTTCTCTTGGGAGTTGACCTGTACTGCAGGTTGTTGTCAGCATCTCATGAACTCCGAGGTCACATAGGTAGGAAATGGGAGCAGGATGAGACTGCAGGCCATGCCAGACACCTCTCCTGACTCTTGGCAATGCTTCTGCTTATTACAGGATGTCTTAGGTATTAGCAAAGGAAAGGGCAACACAGTGAAAGGGTTTTATTTATTAGGTTTGTTGTTTGCTTTACTGTTGCTATTGTTCTCAGTTCTTCAGGCATACCCTAGGCTAGTTTCATGCTTGCAGCCATCCTCCTGCCTCAGACCCGAGTGCTGAGATTGCAGACGAGCAGCACTACATCTGACTATTGCTTCTGTTTAGAGACAAGATCTCCTTGTGTAGTGTAGTTCAGGGGGCCTTGAACTCATACCCCTCCTGCTTTAGTCTTCCAGATGCTGGGATTTCAAATGTATGTTCCCGTGTCTAACCAGAAAAAAAGTGGGGAGAGGGTGTTATGGTTGCATTTTGGTGTCAACTTGACAATTACAGACTGTTTGGGGCGTAGCTGTGGAAGATTAATGGTTAGAATGGCCCCTGAACAAGTCTGCAGGTACTTGACTGATTGCTGTGGAAAACCCAGCCCATAGTGGATAATAGGAGGTGCAAGGAGGAGGGACTTGCTCTTCCCTTATCCAGTGTTGACTTGCTGTGCAGTCTACTCTGCATGCATGGTGTTCGCCTTTAGAGTGTCATGGCCTTCTTTGTTGCTGCTGCTGCCACCTCCGTCCTTCTTTCCATCACGTTGTTGCTGTTCCCGCTGCCTTTGGAGCCTGGTCTCTAGGCCTTTTTGCTGTCCACTGTTCATCACCGACATCGGGTCCCAGCTGTTCTACACCGACTTTGGAATCCAGCATCTTCACCCTCCAGAGAAGCAAAGGCTTAAGACCTTCTCAGGATCTTTTGGCTTCGTGGAACATTCCAGCCAGGAAAGAGGCTGATGCAGGTGGCTACCTTGAAGGACACTATTTTTATTGTGAGTTATTTTTAATAAACTTATATATATATATATATATTACATTTTATAGATTCTGTTTCTTCAGAGAACCCTGACTAATACGGAGGGTGTGAAAAACAATGAACTGCATTAAACCATCTCAGCTTTCTCTCTCTAGAGCTGTGCTTGAGGCTGCTTTATCTAGTGAGTATCAGGAGGCTGGGTTCTGTGGCAGGTGTGTTCTGTGGGCAATCAGACACTTGAAGGATTAATGCCAGGTGTCCAGGAGGCAGCTGTCCAGTAACACTCTCTGGTAGTGTGTGTTCTGTGCCTGCACTATGCATGCTGCACATACTCGAGTCACAGGTATGCACCACACAACGCTTAATGCCAGTGGTCAAGAACAGGTTCACACCAGAAAGAACTCAGGGCCCTGGGAAGAAAGCAGGGCCCACTGATAAGAGTTAATACCACAATCACATCATATCAGACACAAATCATTTTGACAGAAATTTCAAAGAGCTGCAAAAAATTAATTTCACAGTATTGTAAGCATGATACACTTCTTTGAGCTACAGTGGCCGGGTAAGGTCATTCTAACAGGTGTGGTTAGCGAGACATGAAGTCTGCAAAAGTAAGGCACAATGCAAACTAGATGAAATGAAGTGGAGTTACTTTTGTCATTTCAGGCACTGAGCAGCCACATACAAGAAGGGAGCATCAGAACAGGATTCGTGGATATTTCATCATCCTTAACTTCAACTGACATGAGATCGAATAGCTGTGTGCAGCTTACAGCAACCTCATTGGACAGCTCAGCATTTGTGGATAAGAATTCAAGCTCTGAGGATAACTGCTTATTTAAGGGAAGCTATTTAAACACTCTCTGCCTCACTTTCCCAGACCTGTATAATAGGCTACTATTGGCACCTACCTGAGAATCACAGGACTGCCTGTGTGCACAGTGCTCCTGGGAACTCAGAGGAAGAAGTCTCTGCTGCTGCGTGGAATTCTCCCCAAGGGCCTTCCTGGCTTATTCTGATCTCTTCTCTGTCCTAATCTGTACCAGGAGATTGACCTTCAGGGGCCAGGTCAGTGCTTCTGTCCCTAGGGCTTGCAACAGACGGGACACAGAGAACCAGAGGAGCAAGAAGTCAAGCTATTTCTTCTCCCATCTGTCCCTCCAACCAAGTGCTGTATCCCGCCCATGAAGGCCACCCTGATCGTAAGTATGAGCTCTATCTTCTGACAGCCTAGAGGAAGCAGGGATTGGCTCCTGGCTCATGAGCCCTTCCTCATCCTGTTCCATCTTGGTGGACAGTCCTTTTTTTGGATCTCTTTTCTCCATAGCACAGCTGGAGGGTGCTCTCCTGCCAAACCCTCAGGAGTTACTGGTACCTTACTGACTTCACACATCTGCATCCCAGTCAGCACCTGAACAGAAGCAGCTGCTGCACTGGCTGTCTCTTCTGGATGACCCTTCAAGTTGTCTTCATTGACCTCAGCTGATGCTGATTGGCTGGGGAGTCACAGGAGTGGGAAGACGATCAGCAATGGAAGACCTGTGCTTTCTCCACAAGAAACCCTTCCCCCAGGAGACCATTGGATTTGCTTTCTTGGCAAGTCTGCTCCAGAGAATTCCTAGTAGCTGCCTTGCTGGGCTTCCTCCCTGGACACTGAAAACCTGAATCTACTTTCCCTTTTCCAATAAGACTAAAGCAGCACTCCCTCATCCACCCATGCTTATTTGTCACCCCCTCACCCATAACCACCACTAGAAACAGGGATTAACCATGTCTCCCTGGGGGATGGATACCAGCTGTGTCTCTGCCAACATTGAGTGTCACCAGTGGAAAGATGGCCTGGGTCAAGAGCTGGTTGCTAGGTGCTAAAATGACTATATGAAAACCAGAAGGATCACTGTGGGTCATGAAATGATTGACCCATGCATTTATCTGTCTGCAAATATTTACTCTGCAAAGTGCTAGCATATTTGTGAGGTTTTTTTTATCTGTAAGTAGCAAAGAAAGTCAACTTCGTTAAGAAGGAAAGTAACTAAAGGATATTTAGCAGGTCTCCTAATGTCCACAAATAGTGGAGAGTCCGTTTCTGAACACAAGAAGTGAACAGGGAAGTTAAGTCACCATTATATGAATGATCTTACCTGGGAACTCTACTCACTGGTGTTCATTCAGGTACCACCAATATAACCCCTTCGCCTCTCCTGCTTCTCTCCACCAAAGACCCAGAAGGTGAGTCAACTTGGCTGACACTAGTGCTCATGCTTGTGTTCCCTGTGTTGGTGGAATGGAAAAGCAGTTCCCAGACCTTTGGGCATGTGTGGGGAAAGGGTGGTGTCTCCATCAAGACAACTCCCAAGGACACACCAAAACATGGCCAGCATTCCATGGGGACACCTAAGTATCCTCGTTTGTTGCAGTACTATCTGTAATAACCAAGTGATGAAGTATGCCTCGGTGTCTGTTGGCAGATGAGTGAGTAATGAAAGACAGCAGGTATCACACACACACACACACACACACACACACACACACACACACACACACACGTGCTTGGTAGAGCTTTATTCAGACATCAGTTCTCTCATTCACAAGAAAATGGATGGGCCTAGAGGACATTGTATCAAATAACCAGATGCAGAAAGGAAGTATCACATTTTCTTTCGTGTATGGAATCTAAAATAAAATAAAAATATATTAAAACAGAAGGCAGACTCCTTGGAAAGCAGGGAGGAGACCAGTGACGGGAGTGGGACAAGAGATGGGTGGAGTGAATACAATCAAAGTACACTGCGCACAGGAAGAAAATGGCAAAACATGTTCCATTATTTTTATACAAATAGACTAATATAGAAAACAATGCCTATCAGGGAATTTCCAAACACAAGACAGGGTAAGGTGCTGGGCAGCCATTATGACATGAATGAAGAAAATAACCTGCCACTTACAGGAGCCAAGAGTGTCAAGACTAGACTGCAGTGCCAAGATTGATGTACCTGAGAGTCATCGCAGTATCTAGACAAAAAATGCAAACTCAACAGGCCGCTTCCCAAGACTGACTCCATAGCTTCTGCTGGGGGCTGGGAACGTCTGAGACTCTAGTTCCCCATGTTGTAGACACCTAAATAGACCCCAGCACCACACAGAAAATGCTCTGGTGGCTGGGAATGCCGTGACTCCAGGTCCCCACACTGCAGACCCCAGTGCTTGGGCATCAAGGTACTCTTCCTGCCCAGAGCTGAGACTTGAAGGATGTGGTACAGAGGAAACAGGGTGAGCAAAAGAGACTCAACATGGGCTATAGGAAGATACCAAAGTTCGGCTGACCAGGGACTGAAACAGGGGAACAAGGGACCCCACGAAGTGGATGGAACCTGAAAAGGAATCTTCTAGACCATTCCAAAGAAATTCAGTTTGATTTCTTTTTTTTTTTCCTTTTTCCATTCTTCATATATGTGTGGGTGGGTGTGTTATGTATGTTTGCACATGTGTGTGTGTACATATATAGGTGCACGTGCAAGTGTTTACATGTGCATATGGAGATCTGAAGTTATCGGGAATCATCTCCAATCCCTCTTCCATCTTACTCTTTTGAGACAGGGTCTCTAATCAAACCCAAAGTTCACTAATAGGCTAGTCAGGCTTGCTCTAGGGATTCCCAGTCTCTCCTTCCAAGGCTAAAATTACAGAGAGGCTACCACACACAACATGCATCTCACATGGAGTCTGGGGATCCAAACCTGGTCCTTTTTGTTTGTGTGGCAAGCACTTTAACCACTAAGCCATTTCTCCAGCCCCAGCTTGATTCTTTGAGCCAATGTTTTTCAAATAGATGGTGACTCACTGGTGAAACGTGAAATTAATTTAGTGACTCCTGGAGAGCAGCTTAAAATTGACAGAGAGTAGAAAGACTGGGAAGCATTGATTCTTGTAAAGTTTGCTTCCTTTAAATAAATAATTGCACTGCCAAATTTGAGTGCAATCAGAGATACATTTCTTACAGCAGGTTAAGGTCGAGAAAAGGTGGGAGCCACACCATGGGCAGCAAGGTGCTGTCCAAAGCTTTTTCTGAGGAGGGATGGATCACAGGATCTGATCAGATTTTCAAGCTCTCTGCTGCTGGCCGACTGAACAGACCTGGGAGATTAGCCAGAAAGGAGACCTCCTGCAACAGAATGCTGGGCACTAGCAGAGAAGCCCGACTCTAGCCATACTGATGCAGCTGGAGAGAGTGAGCAGTCAGAGGTAAACACATAAAGGGAGTACAACGTCACTGAAGGCTCAGAGAAGAAGGAACAGGAAAAGGAGGAGGCAGGGAGGAGGGAAGAGAAGAAAAAGAGGAAGAAGACAAAGAGGAGCAGGAGACGGAAGAAGAAAGGAAAGGAAGGCTCTCTGCTCTAAGGTGGGTAGCCAGCAGAGTGCAGGTGCCTTCCTGAAGGAGATGTGGATTTGGCTATAGGGAAAGCAGAGCTGGGGAAAGGTTCAGGGATAGATATTCTGAGTCAGAAGCACCCAGGAAAATCACTAGGAGTTTGTCCATGGAACACAGGCTATCTGCCCTAAACCAAGTCCGTCAATACCATACTCCAAGATGGAGCTTCCAGGAGAAAGACCCAGGACCATGCCACTCTTTCCAATGGCCCTCAGGTATCATGCCCTTTATCTGTGAGATACTTTCGGGATACCGATCCTTGGATACCTCTACTGAATCTGTGAATCTCCCAATAACTGACCTTCTGATTAATTTCACCAAAGCCATTTGCCTACCACCAAAGGATGCCTGGCTGATAAACAACAGTAGCCTGTCTAACCTCATAAGACTTGTGCGGTGTGATTGATGAGGTAGTTTTAACATGCTCTGCAAATTATTAGCCTCTGGACAGATGTGGAAAATGAGTGCTAGCCCACGCCGCCATCTTCCTTGAGTCCTTCAGAGGCTATACATTCATGTACTCCTTATAATACACAGGGTCTGGTTCCGTGGGTAAAACACTTGCTGCACAAGCATGAGGACCTGAGTTTGAATCCGCAGCCCATGTGCAGTAGAGTGTATTTGTTCTCCCAGTGTGCTTATACAAGATGGGAGATGGACATAGGAGAATACACAGAAGTTTGTAGGCCAGCTAGCCTGATATCACAAAGTAAAAAGTGAGGACCAACACCCAAAGGTGTCCTCTGGCCTCTACTTGCACACCATAGCTTATACACTCATCCATGCAACAACTATTAACAAGAAGAAGAAATAGACGTAACCACACAGAACTGTCACCTACTACAACCTACAATTACACACACACACACACACACACACACACACACACACACACACACCTTCAAGGGAGCATATATAACAGCTGTGAACAACAGGGGTTTGGATTTGAGTTGAGCTGCCAAACAGAAGGAGAAATGACCAGACAGAGGACCTCATGCGAATCATGTTCCAAAGCAGCAGCTCTGTTGGACAACTAAGTCGCCAGAAACAACCTGGTATTTTTTGTGGTTTACAGAAAGGAGAAGGCTAGTCCCTTCCCATGGGGAGAGAAAGCTCAAATGGTGTATGTGGAGGAAGAGGAATGAAAATCAGGGCACAGACTTACAGTGAGCTATCAGCTACAGATCTGGGAAGCCTCAAGGCGGTCCTGTTTGAGGGAAGAGAGTGAAGTAGACTCTCAGTTCACACAGGACATTTGAGCATCCTGTCTCAAAGCCCTCTGAGCCCTCCAGCAGAACACAGACATGTCCCTCTCATGTGTTCCATTACCCATATACTTCCCAAGGGAAATCATCCCTTCCTTTCTTATCGCCCTCAAACATTGTCAGATCTAAAAGACAAGGACTATATAAACATACAGTATTTATATAGTGCCTAAAACTCAGCAAGTACTCCACAAATACTGAATGATTGAATGATGAATGTGTGGTTGTTCTTCCCACCATTTAACCTGTGTCCCTTTCTCCTCTCTTCACACTGACAGATCAGATCCAGATGCCCTGCATACCTCTGCCCCACTCCAGAGTCTCTTGGTTCTTCCCCAGGCTCTGTGCAGTGCACTTGTTTACCCTGGAGATAAGCACACCCCAGGGCTGGTCAAAGTGAGCTGGGCACAGCTTGGCCTGGAGCCAGCTGGCAGTGGAAAATCCCAACCTGGTGCCAATCCTGCCGGGCCTCAGCACTGGCTGACACATGCAGGAAACAACTGAAAGTGGAAACATGGAGATGTCTTCCCTCCCTTGGATGGACCTGGGTGCTAACCCATCCCTCTGGACCCCTTCAGGGGCTGAGCACAGCTCCAGGAACTTTGTCAAGCACGGGCCAGTAAGCACTGCACACCAGATGGTGTCTGTCACAGCCACTCAGCCCTGCCCCTTATGTAGCAGGAGCGCAATGGAGAACACACGTCAGTGAGTGGAGCTGAGCGTTCCAACTCTCCTGATTAGGCTCCAGGGCGCTGGACTTCAGGGTACAGAGGCAGTGGACCTGCCAAGCTCCCGGCTGAATCCACTTTAAGCTCCACCCTACCCAGATTCTAGACAAATAGCTTTCAACCAGCGGTGATGTGGCCACCTCCACAGAGGACGCTTGGCAGAATATAGAGACATTTCTAATCATCACATGTTGAGGGAATGCTATTATTGACGTCCACAGTGCATAGAGACTGGAGTTAAGGTCAGAGCCTGCACCCCGTCAGCCCACAGAAGATAGGCTTGGCTACCATCCTGAGTAGTCTGACTAAAGAGACAAGAAATAAGGAAAAGCAAAGAAAATGGCCACACTGGAACGAGGAACCAATAAAGAGGCTCGTGTCCTCCGCACCCCAGTCCATTATTGGGGGTTCTGATTTAGGCTCACACAGTAGACAAGTGCATATGCATAGCTAAGCAGTCCTGCTTCACAATGCGATCTGCCTGTCACCACAGCCTGGCTCAAATTTCTCCTGCAGGTGGTCTGACAAGGTGTCAGCCCCATGTGAAATCTCTTCCTGAGAGATTAAGTTCCTTCTCTGGCTGGCACCAGGCTTCAGCCTTTCCTTTCCAACAGCCATATCCACCTGCATTTTTATGTGAGATCTGGGGATTCAAACTCAGGTTCTTTTACTTCTGAGCAGAGGATTTAGCCACTAAGCCATCTCCCCAGCCCCTGTAGGGTTTCTTACACATAAGACTATCTAGGCTGAGAGAAGCCGTGGGATTTCCATGAATTTACAGAGCATCCTAGAGTCCAAAAACATAGACCCAAGTATAAAACCCAGTGGAGCCCTATGCAGCTGCTGGGGGGAGTTGAGCGACATTTCAGCTTCAAACCCAGGAGCCAATGAAGGAAGAGACAAGAGGATCTTGACTTTCTTCTATCCAGGTCTGCATCTGTAAAGGGACAGATTTCTCTCTCAAGATAGTACTAACTGGACCCTACAACAACCCTCTCCCGTGTCCTGGCCTCTCTCTGCAGCCAGGACCTGGGCACATGCCACTCCTCGGTGAGGAGCTTTGCAGCGACATGCATTGCCCAACCTGTGGTTGGAAGATTTTTGACAATTTGCAAATGATTTCCTTAGAGCATTAAGAAGCCTCTGGGGGACTGGCTTTGCTCAAAACCAGACAAGATGGTGTTCCATCTTCCAGGGCGAAAGAGGCAGAGCATAGAGTCAAAGATGGATGCCTCGTGGGGTGCAAAGGAGCCCTGAGAGAACAGAGGCAGAACCTTCACATATCACAGCCTCAGAAAGCTGCTGGGAGGAGGAACAGAGGACACAGATGATGAAGAGGAAGAAGAGAGGAGGAGCCCACACCATCTGCTGAACAGAAATCAGAAAGGGCCTTGCAGCAGCCTTTACACAGTGGCTGCAGGAGAAGATTAAAATGGTGACCAGATAAGACAGTGACCGGAACATCTCCAGCACCCTTAATTCTGTGGTTTCCCTGGTCCTTCCTCTTTCTGCACCTCCCTGTCCCCGATTTCTTCTTGAGATCATCTCACCAAGACAAATCCTTTCTCCAGGTTGCAGAGAAACTAAACCTAGGTCCTAAGTCAAGTAGAGTCATTGCAAGAAACTCCTAGACAGCCCTCCCTGCCCGCCCAAGCTGATGTACCGGACTAGAAAGTGCTTCTTGCCTGAGCATACTTCCTGTGTAGGATCCCTCCTGCCATCTCCTGCTAGATTTCAAGATTTCATCTTTGCGACTTCATTAAAATGTGTTTATTTGCTTCTCTTCCAGCCACAGCCTTTTCTGTGTGCTGTTTTTTAAAAGCATTTTTTATTTATTTGTTTGTTTGTTTGCAAATTTACTTACTTGAAGTTGGGGGGGGGCATGACATGTTTGTGGAAGTCAGAGGATAACTTTCAAAAGTTGGTTTTCTCCTTCCATCATGAGGCCTGTATAAAACTCAGGTTTATACGCAGGTGCTTTGGCCACTGAGCGAGCTATCTCACTAGTCCTTCCACGGCCCTTTTCCAGCCTTTCCAAGGATTCCCTTGATGTCCCCGCTGGCCAGCTCTGAAGGATGGCAAGCTCACACTGCCAGAAAGAGCATTTCCCCCACACTTTCTAAATGATGGCAGCTCACGCGTGTACCCAAGTAAACAAGCTTCTGTACTGGGTGCATGAAAGAGCATTTCACGTGAATACCACTCACTGCCTGGTAGGAGTTGGCTGTGTGGTGGCTGGTCTCCTTAATGGGTGGCGTTTAGCTCATGGGAGAAGTGAGTTCAGATTTTAGCAGCAGGCCCATCTTGCCAGCTGCATAGGAAAGAAACCCAAGGGCTCTAAGCACAGGGATCTGTGCACTTGCTGGAGGGGGTCCAGATCCCAGAGCAAGTCTTTTTCTTAGATGATTCACACGCCCTCATGTGAACCGTGCCTAACACCTAACTAGTGACTTCTTTATGTGTTTCTGAGCATGCACATGTCAGAGAAGACCCAGCTCACCTAGAGGGACCTGTGTCCCTCTCAGCCCCAAGTTCAAGTGCAGTCTTAGCTTCAGGTGGAGCTGGAACCAACAAGTGGGAAACCTAGGTTCTAGAGCATTTGGAGCCAGCCAATGAGGAAGAGAGGATGAAACCAAATCCTCAATTCAGCAAAGTCCTCTTTGTCTTAATGGTAGAAACACCGCTGGGTTAAGCGTGTTCTCCTCTGAACTCCACCCTCCTCATTTGTAAGATGGTGTGGATACAGGTGCAACGGGCTCTCCATCCCATGGTCCACCCAAATCACAGGTAATTTCCCACGTGCTTGTACTTTCTGGAAAGTCACTAGCTTTTCTGAGACTGCTTGGTTTTCACCACCACAATCAAATCCTAACTGTTGGGGCTGGCGAGATGACTCGGGGGTAAAAGGCTTGTCATGAAGTTCCAATAACCAAAATCCACATAAAAGCCAGACACTGCAGGCTATGTACGCATGGCCAATCCCTGTACTCTTACACACAGATGGGAAGGCGTGGCTGGGACAGCAGAATCTCAGCTGTCATACACAGCAGTTTACTGCACGGTAGAAGGCAAGGACCAACTCCCTGGTTGCTCTCTCACCTCTCTACATGCACATGGCAATTGTGTGCCTGCCGTCACACACGGACACACATACACAACATATACACACCAAAAAGTAAGAAAAAAAGATAGGACTGAGAATATGACTGAGGAGTTAAAGACTTTACCTTGAAAGTAAAATGACCAGAGTTCATATTCCCTGACCCCATGTAAAAAAAAAAAAATCCACGTAGAAATGGCAGCGGCCTGCAATTCTGGCCCTGGAAGGCCATATGGGAAACCCCAGAACAAGACACTAAAGTAGAGCAAGTCAGGATGACTTCAAATCTAGGATGACTTCCACTGTCACTCTTGGGCCTCCACAGGCACACATTCAAGTGCCCTCTTGCATTCACACACACACACTCACACACACACACACACAACACACATACCTTTTGTACAAAGTATTTGGCCATATCTTCACCAACTCTGTACTTCTTAAGACCCCCATACATTGGTAACTTGACAAATGCACAGAGCAAAGGCACAAGATTTATCTGCTAAATGAGTAAGTTAATGGATGACTTTACCCTTTGTGAAGCTCTCACTGGAGCTCAGTCCTAAGACAAACCCTCTGTTCAATACTCCGTGGAACAGGAAGAGACCAGGGTGAACAAGAGAGGGCCCAGAAGCTCACCAGGGCAAACACGTTACACAGAGCTCACAATGAGCAGGGCATAACCCTGTGTTTCCCTTTGTTCTTTACCCACAGTTCAAACTCCCTGGGGTTGTGCTGTTACTAGGCAACCACTTCCCTGAGCATCCCAGGAGGAGCAGCTGCTGCCACCAGGTCAAAGGCATACACCTGCTCCCTGCTGCTGGGTGCACCTGGAAGAGGCTTGTGAGAGTCTAGATGTGACCTCACCTGGGAAGTCTCCTGTTCGAAGGATGTCTCCTGCCCAAAGTCAAGCCCAGGTTCTCTAGAAAAGAAACGATGGCTGTCAGCCCTTCCTGCATGGGGACGGAGAGCAGTAGGCACTCTGCATTGCAAGTTAAGAGGGTGGTGCTGGTGCTGGTGGCGGGGGTGGGAGTGTGGGGGGTGTAAACCAGGTGTGTTTTCCTATGTGAAGTAGAAGAAATGCTCCTAAGGCAGGTCTAGGGGTACAGGCTCACTTTCTCCACAAAATAAAGAATTAGTAAGCGAAAAAAAAAAGTTGAAAATATTTATTTTAAAGCAGAAGCCAATAGGACAGGAGACTCTGGGATCCAAACAGCTGGGAATCCCAGAAAGAGGCAAGTGACTACGTGACAAAGTTAGAAGTTAGAGTCCATAAAGGAAACAGTCGAACGTTTTGAATATTAGGGAGAGCAAGTGTACGCGTTAGAAGTTTGGACCTGAAGAGTATAAAAAAGAGAGTTTTGGTCATTGAAAGCTCAAAGAGCATGCGTCTTACAAAATTTAAATTTGTCCTGCTTCTGCTTCTCTCTTGTTGAGAGGAAGAAAAGGTAAAAAGGGGAGGAGAGGTCTGAGAGATAACGTTTATGGAGTACAGCAGGCAGATCCCTCCCATCTTTTTGACATACCTCCAAATAGGTCAGACTCCCTGGGGGATGGGAATCCTGTCCAGGTGACTGACCTAAGGGTAGAGACTGAGATTCTAGGAGTTGGGGGTCCAGCTGAAACCCCAACATTCTCTTTCTCTTTCCAATCCACTGAAACCACAGCTTCTCACCTAGGGTTCATATTGATCCCTCATCCCTTGCATCTGAAAACATGCTTATATTCACTTACTGAGAAAGTGTGTAGGGAGGAGGAGAAAGAAAGACACAGAAGCAGAGACAGAGACAGAGAAAGCAGGCATTATGCACGGTGTACATGTAAAGGTCAGAAGATAACTTTCAGAAGTGAGTTCTCTCCTTCCACCATGTAGGCTACCAGATTTGTACACAAGTGTCTTTACCCACTGAACCATCTTGCTGGCCCCATGAAGACATTTTTAATTGGCATGACTTGGGGATGAGGGTCATATTGGTAGCCAGTGAGCAGGGACCCTGCTTAATAGCCTACAACCCACAGAAGAGCAAACCACCTCAAAGAATTACCCCAGTCACCAATGTCAACAAAGTGGAGAAATCTGATTCAAGAGTAACGGAGGTTTACCTATGCAGCTAACATCCCAATGCCCTATAAAAGTATAAGAATTTCTAACCTGGCTCATCCTGTATCTCTCAGTCTCTACAGACCTAGCACACACTTATCACCACAGCAGATCAGAGGCAGGGATGGAAGAGGGAGATAATTTTATAAGCATCTACTATATACCAGAAATCCACACTAGATTTACTGCAGTCACTCACGAATGAAGAACAAATCTGAACTTCATTCCTGGTCTTCCAGACTCCCCCCATATACACCCTCCCCTTTGACATCCAAAGTGAATTGAATGGTTAGAAATCTCAGAATATGAGCCTGGGAAATGACTCAGTGGTTAAAACCTGAGTTCAGATTCCCAGATTCCACCTAAAAATGCTGAGTGGAAATAGTGACAACCTGCACTTCTGACCCGGAAGGTAGAGTCTGGGAAATCCCAGATCAAAAAAATAAGGAAGTAGAGCAATTCAGAATGATTCCCAGCATCATCCTTGGATTTTCACACACACACACACACACACTACACACACATGCACACACACACACACATGTATACACACACACACACACACACACACACACACACACCACTCAAATGTCCCCTGAAGGCTTTGCACTCTTAGGGAGTAGAGAAAAAAAAACAGAACTCACCCTTAGTGGGATTTCCCGTCTTTTTATCTCCTTGAACCTGGTGATCTGATTTGGTTTCAATTCACTCTGCCTTGTCCCAGAAGACCCCAGCTGGTCCCACTTCAGAGCCTAGAAGTTATACATCATAAAATTGTCCAGAAATGAAGCTAAAGAGTGGATACCCACCAGGGAAAATGGGTTCTTTATAACACACAAGTATCCTATGTGAGGTTACTGTTACTGATAGAAAGGCAGGTTGAAAGTACAGAAAATAAATAACTCTATCCTAAATAGGACATTCAAACTATTCTCCACCTTGACTCTGGAAATATCATAGAGGAGGGGGCAGTAAGAATGTAAGAGTTTGTGTGGGGACGGCTGCAGCCAGATAGAATCTTCTGGATACCACCAGGCTATTGCATCCCTGCAAACTATGTGTACTTCCACAAGACTTGCACAATATTTAGCCTGCTCACCTTTCACCATGCGAGGGGAAAGATCTCAAGAGATGCCATCCTCTGTGAAAGACTGATGAGGATTAATGCTAGATGCCAGGCAAGGGGAGGTGCTTTCTCCAAAGGTACAGTCACTGACATATGATTCATACTCTGGCAAGTGCCTAAACACATATCATCAAAGACAACTTAGATGAAACTCAGTGGGCCACATATGTAAAAAGACTAGGAAAGGCTAGGGAGACGGCTAAGGATTTAAAGTTTTGCTTTGCAATCAAAAGGACTTGAATTAGAATCACCAGAACCCACAAAAAATATGCCAGGTGAATGTGGCGGCTACTTGTAAATTCTGGCCCTGGAAGGCAAAGCCTGTGAAATACCAGAGCAAAGGAATAAGGAGGTAAAGTAATCGGGATGATCCCTATGTCACCCCTGGGCCTCCACAGGCACATACATATACTCACCCATGTGCAAACAAACATGTGCGAAAACAAACAAAAAACCATGAGGGTGAGTGGTAGGAAAGGTTTGTAGTGAGGAAAAGGGGAGAGGATAGAATTGAGGATTAAGGTGTGAAAATATCATAAATTCATTGTGTTTGTGTATGAAGCTTTAAAAGGACAAAAATAAATGTAAAAAGAAAAGGCAGGCTAGAATGCCTGACTCCCAGGTCCCCGCCTTGAGTAAAGCTGCAGTGGGCAGTGAGGCAGCGGGACAGCCCCGCTTTATCTGACACCACTTCCCTGCCTGTCCTCTGAGCCTAGCCTCCTGCGTCCTTTAGTATCCATTCTTTCCTCTTACCTGTCAGATTCTAACTTGACTCTTCTTCCTTGCTGAGTCTTCAGATATCTCACCGAAAGACTTTTCTGAACCCCCAGGCTAAGCCAATCTCACTTCACACCCCTTCTGCGGAGTCTAACTGTCCCAAGAGAAGAGAGGTATTCTAAAGAGAGACATTTACACCCCTCCCTGTGGCTATCAAACTAGAAGCAACGTGTCCCAAGGAATATGTTAATTTCTCCGGAGTCCCACACTGAAAGAAGGAAGAAGCCGAAGTTCAGGGACCAACCAGAGGAGGACCTTGTCTCCAGGAAGACAGTACTCACAGTTCTGACCACTTATAGACCACCTTGAAGGACAGAGAAGCCTGAAGTCAGCACGGTGGTGACTGAATGACGAGTGGGACTGCACCTTGACCAGGACTGCTTAGTTATACATGCCTCTTGCTATCTATTCATGTCAGGACCCCAATGGGGGTGTTGGAGGGGTGTCACAGGACCTTTTGATTGGCTCAGCTTCCCAGTGTGGCCACATTAAATAAATCTCCTTTTTTTCTGCTTTTCATTATTGCTTGTCTCTTTAATTGATGTACTGAAGATGAGTGGCCAAACCTGGCTTGTCAGGACTGCCGGGGTCCAGATTCTGATGCTAACAATTCTGGTAACATCAGGACCTTCTGCATTGATCTATCATGCCTATGATGATTACAGTTCAATCCATCACTGTGAAATGTTTATTCAATGATAGTCTCATTGAAATATGAGCTCCATGACAGGAGCTGGGGGAGGGGGAGAGGAGGATCAACTAACCAAGGGCACTTTCCCAGTGCACTGCCCTCTGGCTCTCATCTCTTGGTTATACTGATCTTTAGGTCTCAGGCAAATGCCAACACTCTTGAGACTTCGTGAATCTCTTAGAATCGTCCCCTCTCCTAACACCCACCTGCTTACACCTATGTCCCAGTGCATAGTAACCAGTCCATAGCCTTGTGTTAGCTTGTTGACTGATGAGCGTGTCTTTGGACCATTGGATCACTTCCCGCCCACCACCACATACACACACAAACTGGGAAAGGGAGCATGGCATATCTGCACTTCTGCCAAGATGAAGGAAGGACAGGAGCCTAAGTCAATTCTGGCCTGGACCCCTGGCAGGGAGGAAGGAATGAGCTCTAATCACATTAACGAGGTGCTCCAGAAACAGCTGCCGAATTAGAAGTTACAGCCAGCAAGCAGCCTCTTTTTAATAGGACATTAATGCTCATTCTGAGCAATTACTCTACTTGCAAAGGTTTCTTAATGTTCAGCTTCTGGAGCCCTAGAGAAAAGGGTTTTGTGTTTCCAGTAACCCTCTCTCCACTGAGTGGAGGAAATGAGCCACGGAAATGCTGCTCCCAGATGGAGCAGGGGTGATGTCCCTGTCAGCGTGCAGAAAGGCAAGCAGCTGGTACACTGTTGCCCTGGCTTCCCCAACCAGATCACACCCCAAAGGTGAGCTGATGAAGCAGAGGCCCAAGGGTCCCTGGCACAAAGGCACCTCACTGAGCCTTCTGGGTCGATGCTCCAGCTGCCCTCTGCCCAGCCACCCAACCACACAGCAGCGTCCCAAAGGCAGCATGTGCTAAATGCTTCTGACAGCATTCGGTAGCCTCCAGCCTCATCACACTGCTGCATTTGTCATTTGGATTTTAATAGCATTTCCCCTCTTGGCCATTACAGTAATTAAGGTTCAGCAAAAATAGATTTCAGCATGGAAGAAGCCAACAGATCATACTGCTGTGTCACCCCTGTCCAGGGGTCCCAGCCTTCTGACATTTTCCTATGCACAGATGTGCCTGAAGGTGTGTAAATACGTGTTTAAAAAATGAGTCCCATCCTTCAATCCATTGAGGTATATTGTCACTGCAGATATAATCATCTGCCTTTCCCATTGAGGTGCGGCCCCAATGTTGCCACAAACAGGCTCACTGAGGCTGAGGACAGAGTAGTTGCCCCTTACAGGTTGGCTAGATAACTGGACTCTTTGTGAAGTACACAGCCTAACTAAGGTGCTCAGTTGAAATGGTTCAATGAGGGTTGGAGAGATAGATGGCTCCACTTGCTGATCTGAGTTTAAATGCCCCAAACTCACATAAAGTCAGATGCAACCGTGCTCATGTCTCTAATGGCTGTGTTCTGACAGGTACATGGGGGCAGAGGGGCTAAGACAACAGAATCCCATAAACTCATCTATCAGACTCGTTCCTAACCTACCTGATCCAGAACCTAATGTCTTCACTCTATTTAATGAGGCAAGGTCTCTCCATTGAGCCCAGAGCTCACCATCACAGGCTAGTCTAGTTAGCCAGCTTGCTCCAGAGATCCCCTGTCTCCACCTTCCAGACGCTGGAATTACAGGCTGGCTACCATGCCCATCCAGCTCTTATGTGGGTCCTGGAAGTCCAAACTTTAGTCTTCAAGCTGTGTAGCCTTAACCACTAACCCATCTTCCTAGCTGTGGACCACACTTTCCTAGGAATCCTGAATTTTCAGCAATTTCAAAGCTTCTTTTTAGTTACGGTGTATACACAGGTACTTGAGCAGTGCTGCCATTCAAAAGATGAGGCTTGGTCCATGTAAAAACTTCAGGCCTAAACAGCTGCTGCCTAAACTTCTGGCCCTGTTGGGCGGGGCCTGGGAAATCCCAGAGCAAAACAAAAAGGAGGTAGAAGCAATCCAAGATGATTCCCGAAGTCACCCTTGGGTCTCCAGAGGGACACACAGAGCCCTCTGATACACACACACACACACACACACACACACACACACACACACACACACACACACACCAAACAAACAAACAAACAAATAAAAATAAAAAAAGTTTTTAAAAATTCCAAAAGATGAAAAAAAGATAGAAGAGCAGTGAAGTGGACAACAATGACCAGCCAAAATGCAAAATACCAGTAACCTGGCAGTACTCACCCAGAATCAAGCCAACCTAATCTCTCCCCATCCTAGAGCTTAGGGAACCTCATGGAAGACAGAACAGTAAGATTGTAAAAGCCTAAAGATGGGAAGGAAGGTCCACCGTTGGACAAGACACTCCATTCAAGGCAGGACTGCTGCATCCAGGGACTCACTACACTGAGACTTGTCCTGGCCAGACATGCACAATGACTGACATACCAACATGCCCCCATAGACTATAAAGGAACACACAGAGGAAACCTTGGGGACTAAAGCCGGATGAGTGAAGGGAAATGCCCCTATTAGTGGAGTGGCCCGAAGAGAGGCAATGTGGTATGCCACTGAGGTCTGAACCCTTACAAGAGTACATAAGCCAGAGAGAAGCCTGGGTCCATAGAGACCAGGGAGGAGGGTGGGAGGGAGTGGAAGGGATTGATGAAGTGAAGGGAGAGGGATAGGTGGGAGGGAACGAATAAGTGTGCTCTCTCTCTTCTCTCTCTCTCTCTCTCTCTCTCTCTCTCTCTCTCTCTCTCTCTCTCTCTCTTTCCCTTTCTCTCTCCATCCTGTTTCTTTCTTGCTAAATAGGTTGGTCTGGTAGCTTGCCCAGAAAGGCTAGAATCTACAGGAAGAAAAAGGAGAAGGAGGAGGAGAAGATGGAGGAGAAGGATGAGGAAAAGGAAGAGGAGGAGAAGGAGGAGGAGGAGGAGGAGGAAAAGGAGGAGAAGGAGGAGGAGAAGGAGGAGGAGGAAGGAACAAACCTTACTCTGTCCCTAGCTCACCAGCTAGATGCAGACTCAAGCTACAATAGCCCCACACCTGTATGGGTTTGGACCCACGACCACTCTCACTCAAATTTGAAGAGTTGCTTGGCGTCTCTTATACTCTTTCTCCTTTTTCCTCCTCTCTCTTTTATTTTATTCTCCTTATCTCTTTCTCTTATTTTGCTCTCTTCCTCTCTATTTATCTTTCCTCTTGTTCTCTGCTTCCTCTCTTTCTTTCTCTCCTTTTCTTTTTGACCCTCTCCTTCCCCCTTCCCTCAGTCTCCTTCTCCTTTTCTTTTCCTCTGTTTCCTCTTTTTGTGTTCCTTTCCATTTCTTTCTATTCTTCCCTCTTCCTCGTCCTTCATCCTCCAACTTTATCCCCTCACCTCTATATTGTTTCTCCAGTGTTTTTCAGCCTCCTCTCTGTCTTCCTCCTTCTCATTAGGCATTTAAATTTTATTAAATACAGTCACTCCATATAAACCAAGTATACACTCAATATTTGCCGCATTAATGTAGGAAGTACAAAATCCTTCCCGATAAAGCGATCCTGCCTTTTTCCATCCACTGTGACGTCTTAAAAATACACTTAACACAGAACATAATTCGATTTCTCAGAGAACTATAAAGCAGGTGCCTTTGGAGATCAAAGGTCCCACTTCCTGCCAGAGGCACACAAGACTGCATCTGTTTGTCTGTGGTGATAAAAGGAGCCAGTATCTCAGCAGAATTAATTTCAGAGCATGCCCAGTGGGCATCCGACCATCCTCCTTAACAGCCCTCACTGAGCTTAAGGGCAGCATGGTCCAGAAGGCTCCATAGAGCTGTATGCTCTGGGTGATTGCTGGGTGGTGCCTTCAGAGTGTTTAAGGAGTGCTGTACCCCAGGTAGAAGCACAGAATTAGGTGAACCAAATCAAGGATTGCTCCAGGGATTCTGGCTTGAGCACGTGGGGGAACTCAGGTGTCACTCACACGCTAAGAAGGATCGGGGGCAGGGAGGGGGCAGCAATTTGGATAAAATCAAGAATGGTGCTTGGGACTCAATAAAATTAAATCACATAGTGGCAGAGTGAAGGAGAGCAGGATGAGGGGGGCATGAAAGATTCAGCAAAGCGAACTGTGAACAAATAATCAGGGTGAATGGGTAAGACTCAAGAGAGAGCGGATTCCTGTGGTCTAAAAGCAGCAGTATGTGTGAATCCCTAAGGATTCATAAGACATTGGTTTCAGAATTCACCACCGACACTCAAAATCCTCACATGTGTAAGTATCTGGTACAAAATGGCAAAAGAAATAAGCTAATAAAATAAAGAGTTTCTGGTGAGATAGCTCAGTGGGTAAGTATTGCCCCAGCAAGCATGAAGACCTAAGTTCAGATCACCAGCACCCACATAATAGCTGAGCATGAAATCCCAGAACTGGGGGAGAACAGAGATAGGTCGATCCCAGGAACTTGCTGGCTATCCTGTCTAGTCCAAATAACAAATTCTAGACTCAGCAAGAGACCATATCTCAAAAAGTAGGGTGCAGGAATTCCCCCAGCCAGGAGCAGGGACACACAGCCACTGGTTAGTGGGAGTGTGATGACTTTTATACAATGTGGGGATGCTTGAACTCTGTAACCCCAAGAATGGGGGATTAGGGGAGGGGAGGCGGGCAGAGTCTAGAAGTTTCCTGCCTGACCAGTGCAGCTGAAATGGCGGGCTGTTTAAGTCCAGTGAGACCCTGTCTGAAAGGAACAGGCAGATAGTGGTAGAACAGGACACCCCACGCTCTCTCTAGCTTCCACCTGGACACCCACACATGTGCGTGCCCCCCCCACGCATACACACAAGTGCATGCTGACCTGTACACACACAGACTGCAGAAACTAGCACTGACCAGCCATCATAGTCTTGCTAAACGCAGGAGACTAAAGTTCATGCTACCACGGATAACTAAGAACTGTCTCAAAATAGTTTCTTCGTTTCCATTTTTCTTTTTAAGATTAACTTTCTGTAACTACTAGGCTACAAGAAACCTGCCAGACAAGCTTTGCCAAATCTAAATTCATGAAGGATCCACATTCCACAGAACTTAAAGTCTGCAGGAAGCAGATTAGAGTGTCTTACTCCCTGGGGAAACAGCCTGTTGCACGCTGGGAAGGATTCATGTTCATTCACCTTGAACTCCTTCTCAGTCCACGTGGCCAAAGCTTTTCACTTTCTACCTCAAAGTGAAGACTAGCTCTTCACTTTTGACTTTGTGTCATCTAAACTGGTACAACTGCTTACGGTTTTGGTGTGCATGGCCAAGTAGAAGGGACCGGATCACCCAGCAAACACAAGGTTTCTATTGCAAAGAGTGTATAGGTCAACAGGGGTCCGCCCACCTGTGTTCGGTCCAATACAGGTTCTGGGCTGTGCGTGTACCACTGGGGCCCAGCAAGCTCTTCACCTGGTACAAGAAGTCTTTCTTTCTAACCAATCTTCTGGGGTTTCGTCATGTTCCAGACCTTTCCCTCCCACGTGATGCTTGCAGACGTCCCACAGTCCTCTATGACGTCATCAACTCCCCCCACGAGCATGTCCCATGATGCAGGGGCTTTGATGCAGCCTCTGCATGCCTGTGTGCAAGACGGCACTTGGATGTGCCTGTGCAGGCCAAAGGGGGTAACCCCTGGATTGCTTTACTTCCTTATTGCTTTGCTCTGGAATAAAAGACTTTTGTCCTTGCAAAAAAAAAAAAAAAAAAGTAAGGTGCAAAGTGACAGAGGAATACGCCAGATGTCAACCTCTGGCTTCTATATGGACACACACATGCACACACACACACACACACACACACACACACATATGAATAAAGAATAAAAATTCAAAATAAAATAGCATAATATTTAGATGTAACTTTCCCACATCCTCTTGATATTTTTAAATATCTCTGGTCACTTATAATATCTGACACAATATAAATAGCTACACTGTATTGCTAAGGAAATAAAAATATATGTACATGGTCAAAACAAATACAATTTTTCAATTTTTTTATTTTATATTTGCTTGAATGACAGTTGCAGAAGCAGAGGAGAGAAGGCTGACTGCCTCAAAAAGGAAGGTCTGGTCAGCTGTGTCCCAAACCATTGCTAAGTAGAGAAACAGGAGTGTGAGGCACGAATTCAAATTTGATAGAAAACAGGTGAATTTGATCCAGTCACAGTCACCACTTGTGACACCAGCCCTGCCGGCTACAGGCTGGGAGAGACTCAGGGACTTGCCTATAGCCACATTATCAGTGAGCTTTGGGGACTAGATTAGAATGCAGTTGTTTGGAGTGCTGTCTTCCATCCAAACCATCACACCCCGTCTGTGGTGGTATCTCACTCACATGGCCACCAGGCAGAAGCTCACTACTATTGCCAAGTGGGGAATGCCAACCTGCAGTCTTTGTAGAAAGAGCTTGATTGAGTTCAGAACAGAAGCCTGGCATTTCACTCCCGATGTTTACTCCTAACACTTGGTAGATTTTGCTCTCCGTCAGGAAAAATGTCAGCTTTGCAACTGCATCATAAGGAACTAATTCTACTAGCCAGGAAGCCTCAAGGAGTGGATGGCTGCCTTCAACTGTGCATGATACTGAAGAGGACTACCCAGCTCCTGCCAAGAGTCCCTCCCTCTTCCCAGCCTCTCGCCCCTGCTTGGCATTCTTCCTGCCCATCTGTCCCTTCTCCAGACCTTCCTCTAGCCCACTTCCCAGAGTTTTAGTTGCTTGTGGTAAACTGTGGTGCAGAAGCATTAATGTGGTCTGAATAAATTCAAGTACCTTCTGTTTTTGTGTACATGCATGCGTGCACATGCGTGCGTGTGTGTGTGTGTGTGTGTGTGTGTGTGTGTGTGTGTGTGTGTATGCACCTGTGTGTGTGTGCACAAGAGGTCTCTTGAGTGTGTGTATCTGTGACCCAAAGATGATGTCTGGAATCATCCTGAATTGCTCTACCTCCTTTTTGCTTTTGTTCTGGGGTTTCTTAGGTTCTGCCTTCCACGCCTGGAATTGCAGCCTTCTTCCATATCTGCCAAGCCCAAATCCATAAAAATTTTAAGACAATCTATTGTTACACTTGTTGTATCTTATTAATGGTTGTTGTTGCTCTGTGTCTAATTTATAGCGTAAACTTTATCATCACTGTGTGTGTGTGTCTAGGGAGAAAACATGGCATGTGTAGCTTTGGTGCTATTCACAGTTTCAGGCGTCCACTGGAGGTCTTGTGACATATCCTCCATGGGTATTAATGTAATGTGAACAGCTAGTGTCCTAGTATAGCACGAGCCTGAATCCCAGTCCTCTGGAGATTGAGCAGGATTCTGGGACACAAAGTGAACTCTAGGTTAGTCTGTGTTACACATTAAGACCCTGAATCAAAAAAAAAAAAAAAAAAAAAGAAAAGAAAAGAAAAGAAAAGAAAATAAAACAGGAATGGGGAGATGATTCAGCAGGAAAGGGAACCTGGCACAAATCTGGTCACCTTAGTTTAATCTCTGGATGGAACCCCCATGGTGGAAGCAGAGGACTGACTCCCAAAAGTTGTCCTCTGACCTCTGAATCTGTGGCCAAGCATTCATGTGCCTACCTGCCCCTCTCCTCTCTCTCTCTATCTCTCTCTCTCTCTCTCTCTCCCTTCTTTCTCCATCTCTCTTTCAAATGAATAAATAATGCACAAAACAACAAAAGAGCCATTTTCTATGCATCTTTGGATCATCTCACTGTTCACAATTAGCTATCTTTAAAATACTTCCATTTAGCTTGCAGTGTTTCCTTTCTTTCAATATTTTATCATACAAATGTTGAAACATAGAGCAGAGTTGGAAAGCACCGATCGGTGAACACCTGCCCGCCTACCTCTCATTTATGTGGAACAGATCATCCATTCCTACATCTGCCGCCATCAGTTCATCTGTTGGTTAAGCCAATTTCGGGTCACTTTGTCCCAAACATTTCCATGTGTGAATCCTTAATTACGGCTTACTGGTTTGCTTGTGTGTGTGTGCATGTGCATGTGCATGTGTGTGTGCTGTGTGAGTGCATGAGAGAGAGAGAGTTTGCAAACCAATAAATCAGCAAATCTTGTTTATTCTGATACTGAGTGTGGACAGATACACACATGTGGGTAACCCACCCTCCTTCAAGACACAGGGCCTTTCCTTCTATCACCCTGCAAGCTCTAATCACCTCTCCCACTCAGTCCCCACCAATATCCCCAGAGGATCTGCTGATGTGCTGGGCTTCGCCAGGGCAGACTTTGCCTGCCTGAGAATGTCTTATAAACAGAGTCATGTGTGTGCTCTTTTGCATGGGCCGCCTCTCATTTCCACAGACTTTGGCAATCAGGAGTGCAATGGTATGTTATTAATAAATTAGTGGTTCGTTTCCTTTGATTGTTATTAGGAATGCATTATGTGAATATATCCTAGCGCATCCATTTGCTTGCTGATTACAATAATTATTTAATAGCAAAATTATCATTCATTAGCAATAATGCTTCTAGTTAAGGATTCTCTCATTAAGCTGGGGAGATGGCTCAGAGGTTAAAACCTTTCCCTCTCAAAGCAGAAGTATCTGAGTTTGAATTCCCCAGATCCCACATAAAAATGAAGGACAGATTTGGTGGCAGTCTCAATTCCAGCACTGGAAGACAGAGCCTGGGAAACCCCAGGGCAAAGCAATTAGGAGCTAAAGCCTTGGGCTTCCTTTATACATACAACTGGAGTGTCCTTTTGCACACACACACACACACATACACGCGAATGAACAAATTCTTTTATCTCTCATCATCTAATACTAACTGCATCTTTTTTATTATTAATACATTTTTATTATTATTTCAGCTTATACAAACTTAATGGGTACACCAGTTCCCTCCCTCCCTCCTCCTCCCCCCACTAACTGCATCTTTATCCTATCAGGATTTTAGTCTTTGACAGCAGAAGACTTCAGGTGTATGTGTGTGTATGAGAGAGAGAGAGAGAGAGAGAGAGAGAGAGAGACTGCACTACAATGTTCAAAGGACACTCAGTCTCTTCCTCCCCTTTATGTGTTCTGAAAATCCAACTCAGGCCAACTGACTTACATGGCAAGATTTTCACTGACTGGATCATCTCAATGACTCAGATTTTTATCCCAGTTCTACCTGTTATGGGCAGTTGACTTTGAACCATTTACCTCACGACTCTCCTCTTTACACACAGGAAAATCAAAACATCTAAAGGCTGCCATAAAGCAATGGTAGCATGTGGCAAGACAACAGTCTGGGAAGCTGTAGTGGATGTCACGTCTATTACATTTGGTCACAGTATCTTGCTCTAGTCCTCCAGGAATGAGAACATGTGACTGAGTCTTCTGTGTTGTGCACAAAAAAGGATTTTTCCTAGGAAACTATTTTGGTGCATGTCAAAATAAGAATTCACTTTGAATCCATATATTTTGAAAATAAAACATATCAAAGAGGTGGGATGTTTACTAGAATTAGAGTGGCTCCTTAAGTCTTTGGCTCATTCATGTCAAAATAGCTGACTACTAACATCAGCTATAATCTAACTGCTAAGCTCCATATTCACAGGCCGAGTTACATAAACACTAAACAATTAATTGTTTAATTGCCACCGGGCTCCGTGGTGCAACGTGATGGTGCAACGTGATGCAGAGGTGTGGCAGGGTTGCTCAAGGAGATCGTGCGTGGAAAGATGAATGAGAGTCCCATAGGCAAAAGAGACGCCTTCCAGGCACAAGGAATCACACCTCGCCCAGCAGCTGTCCAAGGGAAGCACTGCTACTGGAACACATGTGTAACCAAAGGACCAGGTGAAACCCAGTGTGGCAGGAAACACATACAGGCTCGCCAACCAAGCAGTGCTCCAACTTTCCAGGGCTTTGCAGACTATTCAAAATGCGGGTCTTTAACCTGGGGGCTGCCTATGGGAATGTTGAGGAGTGGGTGGGTGGGATTGTCAGTTTTGATAGCTCGACTCCCTGGTGCTTAGGCAGAAGTTTGAGATCTGTGCATTACAAGGGTCTCTGGCTGAAAGGGGGAGGCTGGAAGAGAAGTTCAGAGAATAGGCCTTCTGCTGGAGTTGTCCTAAAGAAGCACCACACAGGTGGAGTCGGTGGCTCGAACAACACATCCTATTGTCTTACAGTTCCCGAGGCTGGAAGTTCATGGTGCCATCAGGGTCAATGGCTGGAGAGGGTTCCCTGCCTGGCTTGTAGACAGACTCCTTCTCACAGTGTCTATGGAGTTGTGTATGTGTGTGTGTGGGGGGGGGTGTTTCCTTAGTACTCATAGGGAGGGAGGGAGAAATACAGGGTGGATCTTCCTCTTCTTAGAAAAGCACGAATCTTATTAGGGATGGCCCGCCCCATCCTTAGGACTTCACCAAAAACGCTGTCTTCACATACTTTATGTACAAATATGGCAGGGGGATAGAGAAGGAACATAATTTGTTCCATAACAGGATTGATGCAGAAAACAGCTTGGGGGGAGCATGGTGGAAGATTGTTGACAGTCAAGATGGGAGGGGCATGATCTGCAGAAGAGTCAAGGAGGAGGTGGAGGAGAAAGCATGGGTGTCAAAGATGCTGGGGGTGTGTGATGGCTTAAGGTTTAAAGTCTTTCCCCAGATCCCATGTAAAAATGTAGAGTGGATATGGCAGTGACTACAACTGCAGCCCTGCAAAGCAGAGCCTGGGAAACCCCAAAGCAAAGCAATAAGATAAAGCAACCCAGAATGACTTCTGATGTCAGTTGTTGGCCTCCTCAGATACATACACTTAAGAGTCCTTTTGTACACATACCCACACAAAGACTCACACGCTCCTGAGCACAAAAAACCAAAGATGCGCTTAGTATTTGATAGTCAGTGAGCTGAGCAGAGGTCCCAAAACATACATCTGCATCCCGAACCTAGAGATCTGTGAACAAGGCTATATTTAGAAAAGGTTTTTGGAAATATAATTAACCTTATGATCAGTGACATGATCTTCCTGGATTATCCAAGTGGGTCCTGTGCACCGTGATAAGTCTCCCTGTAAGAGACAGAAAGGGGAAGACCCTTGAGAAGACAGAGGTCAGAGGAGTGATCTAGCCACAGGAGCCACCAAAAGCTGGAAAGAAAAAAGCAGGTGTCTAATCTGGAGACTGAACATCATGTGGCCTTGCTGACACCTTTGGTTTGGACTTTAGGCCCCAAAAGTGGAAGAGAAAGAATCAGTTTCTCTGCTTTCATGAAAACTTGCCAAGGCAGCCCCACACAACTAACAAAAAGAGCAGAGTAAACATGATGGTGTCATTCATGGAGAGAAGAGACCAGACAGACCCAGGTGCAGGGGGACAGAAGGAAGGGCAGGAATTTAAATTGAGAAATGCGGAATTTTGGTGGTGGTTGGATGCCCGGGTAGATGATTGAGCAACAACGGGTTTGCATAAATACTGAGCAGCTGACAGCTACTGTCAGTATCATTTGCTTTTGGAATTAGTGCTACATTGGAAGAGGTGATTGCTCCTTGCAGCACCTGGTTTCCTGGTTTTCCTGGAATCTTAGGATGGCAGGCAGGTTTTAATTTTGCTAACATCTTAGCAAAGCTTAGCTCGTTCCTGGCAACACCTTTGTTTGAACATCAAATTTCCTGGTACAAAGTTCTATTTGAACTTCTTCACCTAGGATTGATTCTAACTGCATACCCACCTGGAAAGTCTACATCCTTTAATGCTCTGGGAGAACCACGGGAAGGCAAAACCCTTGTTTCCTTTCCTTCCTTCCTTTCCCCACCCACATGATTGGTTTGGTTTACAGCGGAAGTCTGCCATCTTCCACTGCCATCTTGTGGACATGCATAATTCCAACACCCGAAAGCCAAGAGGTTGACATGGCCAGAAAAATCTGAGTGTTCACATCTGATAAAGCCAGTCCCAACTGTTGTATTCTTCTTTTACACATGCTGTGTTCGCGCAACAGTCAGCAAGCTCTCTGCCCTCCTTGTGACCCTGGGAGACCATCTCTGTCTTCACGTGACGGTGCGTACTGTGATCCACCACTGATGTTGGAGTTCTAGTCCCATTTGGCCAGAGCAAGCACGCGCCTTGCCTTCCAGCTTCTTGGAGGACAGGCACCCACCTGCTGTACCCACACAGCGGGGTTCCAGAGGGTTGCTGCCACTATGCTGGCCCTGACTTGGCAACCAGGGAGTCTTCATCATGGTGAAGGATCCTGTATTGGCCAACAAGGAGCAACGTCAAGGGAAGAAGAGTTGATTGGGGCTCACGGCTGGAGGGGAAGGTGGTGGCAAAAACAGCTCTCAACTTGGCAGCCAACGTGTTGAAGCAGTGGTCACACTATGTCCTCAGTCAGGAAACAGAGACATGAATGCTGATGTGCAAATGGCTTCCTCCTTTTTTTTCTCAATGCGCGTGCGTGTGTGTGTGTGTGCGTGCGTGTGTGTGTGTGTGTGTGTGTTCACATGTGAGTAGTGTACGTGTGTGTAGGTATGTGTACAAGAAGATACTTACTTGAGTGCGTGTCTGTTGAGGCCCACAGCTGACATCGGGAACAATCCTGGCTTGCTTTTCCTCCTTAATGCTTTGCTCTGGGTTTTCCCAGGCTCTGCCTCCCAGGGCCAGAATTACAAGCTGCTCTGACCCATGCTTTTACATGGGATCTGGGATCTGAACTCAGGTCCCTTTGCTTTTGAGGCAAAAGCTTTGACCGCTGAGCCATCGCTCTAGCCCTTTCTTTTTTCTTTTTCTTTAGTTCAGGACTCCATGGGATGGTTCCTACCTTTGGGATGGATTTTTTTTTCTGCTTGCTAAATCTCCCTAGAAATGCCCTCAAAGACAAACCCAGAGGTGTGTTTCCAAGTCCAGTCACATTGTCAAGGGAAATTAACCACCACAGGCCCTCGGTGCTGCTACTGCAGAGACAAGTCAGCACCAACAGGCCACCTCAGAAGGAGGGCGGCACAACCATCACTGTAGAGAGTCTGTAGAATCCTACAACTGGAGACAGTAGAGGTTTCCAACCACCCAATATTGACTAGACAAGCCATCAGTCTTAAAACCCAGTTCTCATGGGCTTACTTGAAGAATGGACTTAGCCCACAGAATGGAAGGGTACAGAGGCAGCAACAGCTTCAGCCTAAATCTAGGATGTACCACAAGATCATTGGACACCTCAGTTCTGCTTTCTCACCTTTAAGGCTTTCTCCATGAAAGGCTTTCTCTTAACAACTCTGCCAGCTCAACACATTCGCAATCCTCTTGCTGTCACCTTCTTAGTTGAGGGAGGGTGGGGGGATTATAGGTGTGCACTGTCATACCCAGCTTTCTAGCTGAACTATTAAGTGAGAAGCTATGCAGAATATGTAAGACCCTGTCTCAGAAAATAAAATACCAGATTTATCAAATATTTGGAACACATTTGTACTAAGAAGATCTTTGTCATCTACTTGAAATTCAAACTTAACTTTCCATCCTATTTTATCTGGCAAGTGCCTGTCTGGTGCAGTCTACAACTTACCATTGGAACCCATTCTGATATCCTGTCACATTGGCCAAGAGAATGGGACATGTCATCTGTCATTTTAGGGATACTCACTTATTCCTGGACTAGGAGCCCTTAGTGAGAGATGGGGTTACCCTGATTATCAAAATGCTGAACTGAACCCATCACTGTAAAGAGTCTGTAGAATCCTACAACTGAACCCTGCCCAGCAGAAACACACCACCAATCCCACACAGCCTGCCAGTCAAAAGTAAACACTGAAAACTCCACAGTTGGGTTCTGGGTATAACTCAGCGCTAGAGCAAGTAGGAGGGCCTTGGTTCAATCCTCAGTACCAGAAAAACAATAAAAAATATTCTGAGTGTTTGTTTATAAGACGAACGAGAGCTTACGTGTGTGTGTGTGTGTGTGTGTGTGTGTGTGTGTGTGTGTGTACCAGAGAGCACTTGAGTCTGTATGCCTGTGAAGCCCCAACTGTGACATCAGGATTGCTCTGCCTCCTTATTGCTTTGCTCTGGGGTTTCCCAGGTTCTCTCTTCCCCATTGGAATTACAGGCAGCCACCATTTAGGCCTGCCATTTTTCCATGGTATCTGGGGGATCTGAATTCAGGTCCCTTTGCTTGTGAGGAAAAAGCTTTAACCCTGAGCCATCTCTCCAGCTCCTTACATCACCTGTCTAAAAACTTTCAACTCCAAAGGGAATTATGCTCTAAGGTCCTGGGCGAGAAGTGAGAGTTTTGACATGCAGGAGGAGTGGGGTTAAATCCGGCCTATAATGTGCTCTTTCACTCTCTCACTCTTTGTCTCTCTCTGTCTGCTTTATTCTCTCACAGTAGGAACAAGACAATGAGAATAGTCTCGGCTTGTCCTCGGTCCACTATGGAGCTGATTAGTGGTGGAACTTGTTGACCATCAGGAAGAATGGTCCTGTTGCCAAACCACGTCTTCTCTGCTAATGCCTGTGACTGCTGCCACCTCCTGAGGTCACCAAGGCTGTTCACTGGTGTCCTGAGCACCAAGCACCAGCAGAAGAGACACCCCAAGGATGATATTCTGAAATAAGGGGATTTTTTTTTTTTTTTGAAAAGAATGAAACCGAGTGTGTGTGAAGGGGTAGGTGGAGGGAATCCTTTTAAAACAGTTTGGAAAGAGTTAGCTAAAAGGAAAGACAGGCACCTCCCCAACTCATGATCTGAAGTGACAAAGGCTCTTTAGAATAAAAAATGATGACGCCTATGGATGTGTAAATGCGCCCTAGGGGAGAGCTCATCAGAAGGATAATTTGCAAAACAGAGAAAGACTGAAGCCAAGTGAGAAGAGTGAATATTTCAGTGTCTTTCAACCTTAAGATATTCATGAACTAGGCGTGTAGGAAATTTTGTTGGTTTTGCTGGTGGGAGAGAATTGTAAATATGTATAAAATGTAAATGCCCTTTATAATAAAAGCCCACGAAGATAAACAGGCTGGCTGTTGAAAAGCTGTGCGCTGGATGAGATGTTGATCTAACCGTTGTCAGTCACTGGAAATTTCCATAGTGCTTACTGGGCTTTGAAAGTTTCTGAGCTTTGGAAAGCAATAATGTATGCAACCAGGACATACACACGCCTCTTTTTTTCTGTTCCTTTTTGTCCTTTCTCTTTTTCATTTCCATTTCTGGTTCGGAGTTGCTTGTGTTTGTTTCTTTCTTCATTTGCATTTGTCTTTTTTTTTCTTCTTCTTCCTCTTGGCTTTTTAATGCGCGAGAAAGAACCATCTTAGCCTAGGGAGAAGCAGGCTTTGGAGCTAGAACTCCACAAGAATTCAATTCTGACTTCCTCCCTCTAACACAACCTCCAAGCTAGGCGACCTCAGCAAGTCACCCAGATCCTCTGGGACTCACGTTCCCTTCTGCGAAATAGGGACTTGGCCGCCTTCCTACTCACCCCAGCCAGAACAAAAAAAAAAAAGTCGCACAGTAAAGAATCAGAAGCCACCAGGAGGGGGCGCGCAAGAGTCCCGGGACCAGAGCGGGGAGAGGCGGGGACCTGCGCCCCGCCCACTGAATCTGGCCCCGCCCGCCCCCGAGCCATGGCGCCCGCTGCGGCGCCCTGGGCGCGCGGCCTGTGGAGGGTCTGCAACGCGCTCATGGCCGCCTTCTTCGCCCTGGCCGCGGTGGTGCAGGTCAGGCGGGCCGAGGCGGGCAGGGAGCGGGATTTGAGGGTCCTGAGCGCCTCCACCAGACTTGGCCGCAGTGCACACAAGCCTCCTTGGCGACCAGTGTAGGGCAGAAGACAACTGGGGTGTATGGTCCAGGAACCCTCAGTGTTCCCGCCCCTCGCAACTCCAACACGGAAGAGTTCTCGCTCGCAAGCCACGCCCGGTGGTCCGCGCACGCGCTCGCGGTGGGCGGGGCTGGCGCAGGGTCAGCCTTCGAGGCCCTGGGACCAGCCGCTGCAGACGGCTGCGCGGAGGGCGCAGGGCACCGCCCTCAGCACCCTTCATAAACCGAGGGTCTTAAGACAACTCGGTCGTGTTTGCGGTACCTTCTTCAGAGATCCAGAGCAGTTGGAGATTTTTTTTTTTTAAATATGTGCCTTTGTGTTAAAGCCACTTGTGTCCACCCAAGAGTCCCTTCCCAGCAAACTCACGTGCAGAAAGATAAACTGTCTTACTGGCTCCTGCAGCCCTACCTCCTAACACATGAAAACTGACTTGGACAGCAGAGGGGCATTGTGACCTAGAGGACGCACATCTGCTAACACCTTGATGTTTTGGCATTTCAGGTCAACGACCCGGATGCAGAACTGTGGGTGGTGAGTATGCGCTTCGAAGAATGTTCCTCCACTTGACAGAATCGCATAGCCACACAAGGAACATTTTTCTCTTATGCCAGCTCCATTTGCTCAAAAACTTAGAAATCAAACCTTCATAAACTTTTTTTTTCTACCTGAAGGAGAAATCAATGTGATAATATAATCCAGGATGTGAAGTGAATTCTGAGCTTTTTAAGAGTCTGAAGTCATGTGATGGGTCATATGACAATATGAGTTCCTATCACTTACTAAGGGCCTACAACATGCTGGTCACTTTAAAGGCGTTATACTGACTTTTATCTAAAGGGTATATGTAGTTACATGCATACATGGCTTTTGACCTCAGCCAGCAGAAGATGGTCTTGGGGACCATTCTTCCTAGACTATATCCACAGATACAAAGGGACAAATATAAGTCTTTTGAATTATACCAGACTACACTGTTCTTGAGGGCCTACCGTGGACCTCTAGGCCAGCTCAACCTTCCTCATATAAACTCTAGCATGTGCTTGACTGGAGAATGGCTGGCTGAGGTCTGCGATTCTGCAAATTCAATGAATTCTTTTTATAGAGAGTAGCTGACACCAGTGTCTAATTTCTCTCGTTGCAGCTACGCAGAACTATCTAGTACCACTGCAGAGATCGTTCTTAGGCTTGGGATAATGTTCACCATGTATAGCTTTTGCGGTGCTTTGGTTCACATAGTAGAACCACATTCTGATACTCTGCTTGTTATCGAGGGTCCCATGCCACCCAAATCAGATCACTTCTTCCTCAACACTCAGGTCCAGATCCTCAGCTCCAAATCTTGTTTTCCTGCAGACAAACGACAGCCTCATCTGTCTAGCTTCATCAGAGATAAATCTCCCAAGACTGCAGTGCTTCGCCTGTGCCTCAGAGCATAGACTGTCCCGTCTGCTTCCAGTCTCCTGCTGAGACACCGCCTGGACATTGCTGTCTGCCTCAGAAGCTTTTGTCATTTCCCCAGCTAAATTTGAACACTTCCTTTGTGCCTTTGGTGCACCACAGCACAATGCTAACCCACCTTTGAAGTCTAGGTTAACAACAATGGTTGCTGTGCCTGGCTGCTACTGTGCCCTTCTTGACTTCAAGGTCTATCTAAGATACTATCTGAGCCAAAAACAATTCCTCTGCCTCTTTGCCATAGGGTTTTAACCTACTGTCCCATAAACCCTTATTGTGGCAACAACTCATTTGAACTCACATTTAAGTTGGATCTGTGTAGGCCTGCTTCCAGGACAAGAACAAATTCTCAAGTCTTAGGAGCCTTTAGGCAACCTAACATAGAGTCTCCCTTATTAAAAAGAAAAAAAAACTTCTAATATCAATGCAGAGTAAACCAAAGAATGAATAAATGCACAAATAAACAGATTCTAGAAGTTATTTCCCTTGAAGACTAGTACTGCACTCAGCTTATTTCTTTATGTGTGTGTGTAGTAGAGGCCCCAGGGTGACTGAAATCATTCTGGATTGCTCTACCTCCTTATGGCTTTGCTCTGGGGTTTCCCCAGATTCTTCTGCCTTTCAAGGCCAGAAATACAAGCTGCTGTTATTTCTACCTGACATTTTTATATGGAATCTGGGATCCAAATTCAGGTTCTTTTTGCTTATGAAGCAAAGATTTTTTAACCCCCTAAGCCATCTCCCTAGCCCCAAACTCATTTCTGTGCTTCCTTCTTCACCTTGTTCATGGAAGTTGTTGTATCAGGATGCATTTAAAAGCAAATAAAAGAAACCAGATTATGAAAATGTAGAGCATGTCATAAGACTCTTAGAGATGGCCACCTTCAGGCTCTCTGAGTCTAGAAGTTGCTAGGAAGGGACTGGGAGGTCAACATGTCTTAAGACTAAATAAACTCTGCTCAGGGCTAGAACTTGAAGATAAAAATAACTGAGAGTCTAGGAAGGAGAGAAAATCATGAGCTGAAATTGGGAGCAGGTTGCATGAGCAGAGATTACCACTTCTTCAGACTCCTAAACCCTGGAGAAATGCCACGGAGCTTGGGGTCCACGGGTCTATTTTTCTTCCTTTCCTAGAGCGTGCACTGAGTATGCTTTCTCTTTCTTTCTTTCTTCAGTGCTGGGGGCGGAACCTGGGGCCCCACACTCTACTACTGAGCTACACACCCAGTGTTGGGCTCATTTTTAACCTCCACATCTTTTTTTGCTATAGGTGGTGTATATGATCCCTGCAACACTGACCCTACTGGTTGGAGTGAACCCCCTTGTCACAGGTATGATTCTGAATATGGATTCAGCAAATCAGATTTTCCTATGATTGTTAAGAATCTAGTTGTTCAATTTCTAAGAGAAAAATGGCAACAGTGCCATAGACTGGGTAGTTTCCAAGCACCAGAAAGTGTTGAAGCCTGGGAGGACCCAGACCAAAGCACCAGCAAGTGAGGATCTGTTCCCAGTCTTAGGCGAAACAACTCTTGTTCTCAAGTGATGGAAGGGGATAAGGGAGATTTCCCATGATATTTTTTAATATTTTATTTATTTATTTAAAGTGTGTGTGTCAGAGAGACATTGTGTGTTCCTGTGAGGACCAGGGTGAATTTGGGAATCATCCTGGATTGCTTCTACTTTTCCTAGGAGTTTTTTTTTAAAAGCACTAATTTCATTCATGGCACTCTACCCTCATGAACTGCTCACTTCCCAAACACCCACCTCTGGATCCATTTACCTTAGGGGACAAGATTTCAACATGTAATACGTATATTCAGTCCAAAGTCAAATGGCCAGGCACATCGCAGGTACTCAGTGCCACATGCAGAGATCTTGCATGTATTAATTCTGTCACCTGTACATGTATCTCCCAGCTGAGTGTACACATGAAAGCTTACCTAACATAACTGCTTTGTATTATGAACAGGCTACTCGACTCAATGCTAGACAAGCACCACCTTCACTTTTTATAACCCTGAAAACTCTCAGTGTATGGGGGAAGTGGGTCTGGAGATATGACTCAGTGGTTAAAAGTGCTTGCTTGCCCACTCATGAGGAAAGAAGTTCAGATCCAGTGTCATGTAACAAGCCGGGTGTGGTTCTGTGCATTCCTGTAACCTCAGCAACCACGGGGACAAAGACAGGATGCCCTTGGATCTCACTCCCAGCCTCGCCAAAGGGGAGAAAACCATGTGAGCTTCAGGCTCGGGGAGAGACCCTGCCTTGAAGGAACATGGGAGAGAGCAGTAAGAGTGGGGCACCTCATACCCTCCTGTAGTCGCTTCACTGATGCACAGGTTCACACACCTGCACACACACGTGAACACCACACACACACACACACACGCAGTGTGGTAAATGAGAACACAGAATGACACATAATTTGAAAATGCCTCAATTCTCGGGTTAAGACTCTACCTTGCAAGCAGAAGGTCCTGAGTTTGGATCCCAGGTCCCACATAAAAACACCAGGCAGAAACAGTGGGTGGAGCCTGGGAAATCCCAGAGCAAAGAAAAAAGAAGGTAGAAGCAATCCAGGATGATTCCTGAAGTCACCCTTGGTCCTCCACAGGGTGGATGAATAAACAAAGTTTTTTTTTAAAAAGAGAGAGAGAGAAAAAGAAAGAAAGAAAGAAAAGAAAGAAAGAAAGAAAGAAAGAAAGAAAGAAAGAAAGAAAGAAAGAAAGAAAGAAAGAAAGAAAGAAAGAAAAGAAAGAAAAGAAAGAGAAAGAAAGAGCCACAGTGAAAGCCATTAGGGAAGTTTTTTAATTAATTTTCTGTCCTCCCTGCTGATATCAGTGAGCTAATATTCTGTTTTCTAAGATCATTATGTCTATAGATGTACATGATGAAAATCCTGTAAGATCCTACATAGTTTTCACTTAATTATTCATTCAAGAAACATTTATTTTTCTGTTGGGTGAAATGTTTTTGATTGTCAATAAAGAAATCTGTCAAAAAAGAAAATGTTGTAAGAAACCCACTATTTTGTATACTAACTTTAACAATTAAAAGGAAGAAAACAAGTTTATGATGAACTGTAAGTGTCTAAACAGTATCTTTGAAAAAGTGTGCTATTAACATTTCCTTTTTAATGAGGACTGCTAATCCACAAGATTATTCTTCACTTTCTTTAAAACAGCTTGTATCAGTGAGGTGTGAAAGTTCCCAGGGGCCTCAGAATAAAAACAATTTATAAGAAAACTCTAGTTTCCTTTTCTAGGTCTCTAGATCTCTGGCTGAGAAGCTCTCAGCTCAATTGCGCTTTGACCAAAGGAGAAAAACTGCCAGTATGATTCTCTGAAAAGGCTCTGGGCTTTGACGGCTTCAGTCACTGTGGACTCAGAACTTGAGCTTCTTTCTCTCCATCTCTCAGTTCTACCACCTGCTGCCTCATCCCCACTGCACTCCGCCCATGGCTTCCAGCTCCCACTTTGTATCTCCATGACATTAAATCCAACCTGTTACAGACTCTACTTCTTCCTGCCATCAAAGTCTCAGCATTGTTGTATTGGCCTTGATTCACTGTCTGTTTGTCGTAAGACAAATCACCGTGAACAATGGGGATGGATGCTTTTGATTGACCTTAACTAAGGCCTATTGCTGGCACCCAGGGACAAGCCATGTGGGAAGGGTGGACTCCCAAATAAGGGTAGTCTCCATAGGAACTGGAGCATCATGGGCAATCAGATGCAAGGTATGTCCGTTAATTAGTGCTCTTAACTTTAGGCTGTCCCTTAAAATTTTTTTTTATTTTTTATTTTTCTGAGTGTCTTTCCTGAAAACATATTTTGACAAGTTAGGTACAAAGAAAGAGATTGCTTGTTTGTGGATGTGCACTTGTAGGTAATATTATCTGGAAGAGCACGTCTGCGATCCACATGCTGTTCTGTGTTGTGTGGGCTGTTGGCTTGGCGTACGACTTCCTTCTTCACACGCAGCAGAACATCTTACATGACGAAGAAGGCAGGTGAGCACTGACCTTTGCTTTGGAGGGTGGGACAGAACTGAGAACTCTTTGAAGATACTAGCTTCTCTATACACAGTTAGTGACCTGACCACCCCAAATGTACTGTGAGGAGCAGGGAATGTATAACAGCTTCCATAGGATCCCTACATGGGGGCCATGGTGAGCTAGGATTCGAATTGCCTAATACATTCCATTGTTACTACGACCAGAGCCATCGATACTACCATTATATTACTGTCCAGCAGGTGGACTTTTACCTTTCTATAACTAGCAAGGATATAGTGCAATAAGACTATCTGAGTCTCATGAGTCAGCTCTAAGTCAGAGCTGCAGGTGTGATCTGCCACTTCAGGGGTCGGTACCGATTCTAAGCTGACCACTGCCAGCCTTGCCACATGTGTCCCACGCTATCTCCTCCTTTTGTCCTGACCACTGATCTTCTCTTCCTTGCTGCCTTCCATCCTTGATCTGTGGTTTTACTGAGGTCTGTTACTTGCTCTTCTCCCTTCCTGCTGCCATCACCGCACCTTGGAGACTTGTAAGTCAGCCATCACTGAGAAGGCGTGCTTTGCCCTGGGTGCTGGGCTATGGAAGACTGGAGAGCAGGCCTGGCTGGGTCTGGGATGAATATGTATATCAAATAGGTTGAGCCACCTATAGTTGGGAACCCAGGAATCAGGGTAGACCCTGCCTCCAGGGACACTGAGTGAGTGTGATATTCTTCAGTCTGAGTACCTTTTAATGCATATTTCTAGAAGCATATCCCCCTCCCTGTTATTTGTCTCATCAACACTACAGGCTACAAGCTATTCCTGTCCCTGAAAACTTTCCTAGCTCCTACGTAGTACTGCTCGAATTATGTTCAAGTTCATTTTGCCTAATCTTGATGCCTTTTGCCTTGGTTTCTTCTCCTGTTGCTGTGATCAAATAGCCTGTCAAAAGCAATGTAAGGGAGAGAGAGATTTGTTTTGGCTCTCGGCCCAAGGGTAAAGTCCACTGTGATGGAGCTATCAAGTAGAGGAGCTAGAAGCAGTTGGTCAATCACATCCACAGTCAGGAAGCAGCGAGTGAAGGAACCTGCTGCTCCTCAGTCCCACTCTCCACTTATCAAACCCAGATTCCCAGCCAGCAAATGGTGCTTGCCCACGATAAGCAGGTCCTCCCATTTCAGGGAATCTAATTAATCTAAACAAAATAATCCTCCTAGACACATCTAGAGGCCAACTTTGATCTAGATCATTCCTTACAAGTATGACTAGAGGCCTGTCTCCTGGGTGTCAGGTTGACAAGACAAAGCATCACCTCCCTGAAAAATGTAAACCTCGTGACAAGTGAAATCCGGGACTGTTTTCTTTCTTGGTCGTCCCGACATCACATGTGAACCTCGCACTGTTTTTCAGGGAGCTCTCGGGCCTGGTGATCATCACCACCTGGATGACTCTGTGCCACAGCTCAGCAAGGTAGGCTCTCGACTCCTCTGTTAAAGCCAGGCGAGGATGCCAAGGTTGGTCAAGCTGGGTAGCAAGGGAAATTTTAGCACATAAATGGAAACAAAGGTCTTTTATATATATAAAAAAATCCTTCCTTTTTAAAAAAGTCCCTACTTCAGTCTTTTCTTTTGGTAAGTGAAGTGGTTGACAGTGAATTCAGATATTCATGATCACTATAACTCTCCAGGGAGAGAGAAAGAGAACTCAGGAAAAGATGGAGATGCAGGAAAGAAGGGAAGAGCAAAGAAAACACAAATACAGGATAAATGAGTATTATTAACTTAGAAAACAATAATGTTGGGGCTGAGGAGCTGGCTCGCAGTTGCCTTTGGTAAGCAGTAAGACATATGCAGTGGTCTTGGATAAGTGGGTGGGAGATGATATACAGTTATCTGGGGGCAAGTGATAGGATGCTATACACAGTTGTCTTGGGTAACTGGTAAGACATGAAATATAGTGCTATTCCCTTTGTTTTTCTCACCTCTCTCTCAGAATTCAAAAATTCTTGGTATTTCTCTGGACCAGTTCTGCTTCCATTATATATCCAATTTTTTGTTGCTAAAAATAGTGTTGCAATTAATAGCATATACATACATTGTGATTAGCATGTCTTTTATGTGTATTACTAAAAATGGAATTGCTGGGTTAAAGTACGATTTCATCATTAATATTTCAATGTATACAAATCCTCCTCCATGGGGGTTGATGCATTTTGCATCTTCACCAGTAATGAATAAGAATGTTTATCTCCCTGTACTCTTGCCAACAGAGTGGACCATCAAATTGCTGAATAATCTCCTAATCAGATACTTGAGAAGGGAGTAGTTTTAACTTATATTTCTATTATTTAGGGCAAGGTACAGTTCTATTATTTAGAGCAAGGATAAGGTCCAAGTATATAGGCTCTGTAGGAGAAAGAAAAGGCAAAAGGGGGACAGAGAGAGGATAAGGGAGGGAGAAGAAAGAGAAAGGCAAGCACATTCCGTATGGTTGAAAACCATTTGAATTTCTTTTCTAATGAAGGGTTGTTCATCTCCAGGATATTGGTTTAAGCTGATTCTCAAATGAGTGGTCTTTCTTTTAAGAAACACTGTATTGCAACAAGTAACCCTTTCTGACCCAAGCTCAAAATAAACATTTACAATTTTTGTCCTTTTACATTGCTCATGCAAAAAGTGTATTTTGCCAAGAAAAAGTTTGTTGTTATTTTAGTGTGACTAAACTTATATGTCCTTTTTATTTCTTCTGTGTGCAGAATCATAGTTAAGAAAACATGCCTTCCTCTCAGATTGTAAAGTAATCTTCAGAAGTTTCCTTGCAAACACATGCAGGTTCACTTTTACATTTAAGTCTATGAGTCCATAGCTCAGCGGTAACCTACTTGCCTTGCATGTGCAAGGTCCTGGATTCAGTCTTCTAAACTTTATTCTGGAGAAATGGAATAAAAAAGCTTAACTGGTTGAGTATCTTGCCACCACTTACTGAAAAGTGTATTCAAAAACCCAGAGAGATGGCTTAGTGGTGAGAGATGCTTAAGTCTGAAGACTTAAGTTCTGTTCCCAGAGACCAGGCGATGGAAAAAGAAAACTGCCTCCCACAAGTTGTCCTCTGCTTTCCACATGTATTCCATGGAATTCACACACACACACACACACACACACACACACACACACACACACACACACAAATACATATAAAAGATGGATGCCAAAGAAAGACACATTTTTATCTTTCTCTTTCTTTTCTTTTTTTCTTTTTCTTTCTTTCTTTCCTTTCTTTTTTCTTTCTTCCTTTCTTCCTTTCTCTCTTTCTTTCTTTCTTTCTTTCTTTTCTTTCTCTCTCTCTCTCTTTTTCTTTCTTTTTGGCAGAGTCTCATGAATCCCATTTTTGCTTCAGACTCATGATGTAGTGGAGGATGACCTTAAACTCTTGATCCTCCCATTTCCATCTCTCACGTGCAAGGATTTCCAGTGTATAACACATACCCAGCCAGAAAAATACTTTTACTAATAAAACCTTTACCACATTAAGAAGATCTAAAAAATTTCTAAATTGCATCAATGTATCTAATAATATTGTTTCAAAATACACACAAACCTTACAAAGCCAAAAGCGAAACAGAAAATTTCACAAACTGAAACATTAGCATACTTCTCTTATTCACTAGTACAACAAAGCAGCCAAAAAGGCAAGATGCAATAGCATTTTTTAATGCAGAGGTGGGTGATGGGTATATGTAGGGTGGTGCATATATGTCCAAGTATTTATTCAAAAGGCTCAGGTCAGGGGCCTGAGAGACAGCCCAGAGGTTAAGCAGGACTTGAATTCACAGTCAAGATACAACATCTTGCAAGGCAGAACCTGGGAAATCCTAGAGCAAAGAAAAAAAAAAAAAAGAGGTAGAACAATCCAGAATGATTTCTGAAGTAATGCTTGGGCCTTCACAGGTGCCTCTTACACACACACACACACATACACACAGATTTTTAAAAAGAGGCTGAGGTAGGAGGATTATTGCTGTAAGTTTAAGACCAGCCTAGACTATATAGCAAATACCAGGCCAACAAGGACTACAGCACAGAACTCTGTCTCAAACAAACAAACAAAGACAAAACCAAACAAAATATCCTATGGAGCGAAGAGAGAGGGAAAAATTTCTTAAGTAGGACATAGAAACCATTAGGGAAAGATCAATTTTGGCATAATCTAAGTAGTAAATATCCCTCAAATAACATTGTGCAGGACCAGTTACACATAAACAACAAAGATTTGTGTTAACCATATGAAGAACTTCTACAAATCGTGATTTGTATTTAATAAAAATATTATGGTATAATCAGGTTTTACCAATTCAGTCTTTATACCTGTCTCCAAAGCATTTTCTTTTACTGGACTTTTGTTTACAATGATTTTGTGTATCTTTATAGGAATCCAGATGTTGGAAGAATTCGATTGGCCATCGCTGTTATAATCGCTCTTTCCCCTCTTATTTTATGGTTCTACGTGTATATCAACAAGGAGATGCGATCCTCCTGGCCAGCTCACTGCAAGACAGTCATTTAAATGAACTCAAGAATTTTTAAATTAGCATTTTTGATCTTAAGATAAATTTTATGGTAAAAAGATTGTTTCAAGAAATTAAAGCTAATGTTAGAGAGATGATTTAAGAGATTTTGAGAACTTCTCAGGACTGCTTGCCATACCATATGAGTCTGAGTGAGAGAAAGGATAGGTTGGTTCTGACATTCTCTGGAAACTTCCACAGAATATTATGTCAGGATAGTGGAAAAGGCACTGCAGCAAAAGCTAAGAAATATGAGTCCTAACAGCTGTATCACCAACCATGTGATTTGAGTAAACATATTACTGCCCTGGTAGATGCTTCTTCAGGTACAAAACAAAATTAACACCAGATCTCCCATTTACGTATCCAGTTAGCACAACCAAACTAGATCTTGTGAAATCACTCTGAAAACATGAAGTGTTTACAGATCAAACAGAGCAGCAAAGCTTAAGTAGCACGTTGAAACAGAGGTAGGCTCAAAGAAGGACTGTAGCCCCAGAGGAGTCCCATTATACCAAACTTCTCAATGATACCTACTAAATAAGAACTTGAGAATAAGTGGTCTAAACAGTATGCCGTCTTGGAAAGAAATGGAAATTGAACAGAAAAAAAGGAACTAGGGATTAGTCAAGAAGGAACACCAAATACTAGTATCACTTCTCACTATTCTAAATGAGAAATAAGGTCAAAATTTATATGCTTTTGAAATGACTGTTCAGAGTAACTCTGAGGAGGAGAGTATTTTGGGGCCACACCATCAATGTAGCAATTGTTTGCCACTTACTACTACTGAGCCTAGGAATGTAGGTTGAGTGACAGAAAAGGTAAAATTTTAATTTTTCTGTTTGAAGAACTGATATTCAGTTGCCAGAAATAAATTAAGTGGTTGCTTAAAATGACTCAGGTGTGTAAATTTACTTTTTCAACTCAGATTTTGTTATCTATGGATCAATTATTTTCAATGCAACTTTAATATCCAGTTGAATGAGCTGCTCATGTAAAATTCATAGTAAAGACATTATATAGAAAGTATGTATTTTTATACAGATTGTATATTGAAAAGATATTTAAAATGAATCAAGTGAATTAAATAAAATGTTTAAAAAGTGAGTTTATGTATTTACTTCTTAAATATTTTCATTGTGTCGATTCTTCCATCTACCTTTATGTGGGTTTCAGGATCAAATTCAACTCCTTAGGTTTGAGCAGCAGAGCCGTCTGGTTAGCCCGGTGTTTACCTTTGAGTCTGATTACTTGAACATTTATAATTAGTTAAGTGAACTATATAATGTGTCAGACATCTGCATGGTAATTTACATGTGCTGGAGCCAGAGTCTTGCTCCCTCTTTCATATCTGTCTCTCACTGCCCACCGCACACATATTCAAAACCCCATCCCTTGACCCAGAAACCAAGGTCTTCTGAGTTTCCCCATTCAAGGTTCATTGTAACATAAACCCCTATTCCAGCTTATTTTTTTTCTTTTTACATTTTTAATTGGTGGTAGATACACATGACACCTCGAGGGAGCCATTCTGTTCTCCCATCATATAGGATCCAAGGTCTGAACTTAGGCACAAAGCACCTTTAACCCTGCTGAGCCACCCTGCAGACCTACATTCCTTTTAGCACTTTCTGAATCTCCACATGACTTACCAATCCTAAATCCAACAGATCTTTTGAAGCCTTTATTTGCAGTACTCCACTGGGAATGTTCTTGCTCGCCAACCTAAGTCATTTTCTTCTTTAATGTTATCACCAATCTCATCAAATGAAATTAGTTTTTCTCCCACATTCCTGTTTTTTGTGTGTGTGTGTGCGCGCCGAGTAAACGTCACACATCAGTACTTGCAATGCTTTCTTTCTGCCACAGTGCCCTCTACACACACAGGAGTACATTAATCAGCTCTGGCCATCTGGGTAATAACTCAAGAGCAGTCATGATTCCTGGAACCCATGTTGCTCTTTATACTACAAAAAAATGTGCACTTTGCACACATGACTAAGGTTATTGAGGACAGATTGCTTGGATCACCCAGGTGGATGGGACTTGAGAGGCTGGGAAAACTCCTGGGTCTTGGTACTCACAGGCACGCATGTGACTAGTGTTAAGGTTCTGAATCAAATCTCTCTGCTCTTGGTCAGATTCCATTTGTTGGCTAGTTGAGTGTTTCTGCAGATAACCTGAGCTAAACAAACCCCGTTTGTCAGCGATAGACAAAAAGAATTATGGTCTCATACAGCATAAGTATTCCTCATAGGACAAACTGGCAAGCTCATAGCCACACTGGTGTTTGGTTCTGCCTTGGCCAGAGTCACAGGATAACAACAGGACTTCCTTGCAGATCCTTTGAGAGGTTTAAGTACCACACTTGTATCTGAACTACCTTTTCAATTTTCCTTCACAGGATAAGACTACCACCCATTAAGTCCAAGTATAAGTATTCTGGGCCTTTTTTCTAGCTATACAGTTAACACACAAGTACATTCTCCATTTAGAAGCAAAATAAAATAAATTTAAGCCAACAGAGGTCCCTGTCAGGATCATATGCACATACTATAGTCTCTCTCCTGATTTATTCCATTTCTAGTTTCCAGAACGTGTATTACCCCAAAACATTTCTGAACAGTTTATCTTCAGTAACACACACTGAAGCCACAAATACATTTTCATATATAAGTAGAGTACTAAAAAAATGGGATTGAGAGTTTTTATTTTTGCTTTCTTTTCTGTGTGGTCAGGTAAAATACAAATGGCAGCACCCTCTTTCTATGACGACAAGATAATCACACTAAAAATGGAAAACTTTGGCATTGTTTATAAAAAGGTTTGTATTTTTACATTTATCGTGTGTGTAGATACACTCATGTACAACAGCACACGTGTGGAAGAATCCATCATGTGGGTTCTGGGGATTGAACTCAGATCGTCATGCTTGGCAGCAGGCACCTCTATCCGCTGAGCCATGTCTCCATCTCAGCTTGTTCCATCCTATACTTCATAATTCTGTCTGGAACTCTGCCCCGCCCTTTCAGCACCATTTTGTCTGGATAGACGTAAACTGTGCCAAAAGCTTGGCTGTCTGGAGCTGTTTCAATGACTCCTTCTAGGCTGACATGGTGCACACCGAAAGGATCCTCGGAGTAGCCACCATCATGAGTGTGACCAGCAAGAAAACACACCACACAGTTGTGAGACCATATGACTGTGAGGGCATCTTCATAGTTCCAAGCCAGGCAAACAGGGCCAGAGGCCTCTGAGTAAATGGGAATGTGACCTGTTGAAGAAGAGAAGTTAGGAGACAAGAACATAAATGACTAAAAGAATGAACTCAGGAAAACAAAACAAAACCTCACATATTCTGCTTCTTCATCTGAATGGAATGAAGTCAGGAAACCTCATGGATAAGGAACTAGGCCAACAGGTGTGACAATCTACTCCTGCCACCTTAACACTTAGAAAGCTAATGAGTTCAAAGTCAGTTTGAACTACCTACAGTCACAATTCTGGCACCCAGTCTGGATGGTGAGACGACTCACAAATAAAGTGGAAGACAGGTCTTGAGGCAAGATGCTACCATCTTCTGAGGCCTATGGTCTCAAGGATGTCCTGGGCAAAGCATATATAAAGGCCAGATATCACCAGCCTCTGTGCTGGAATCCAATCTCACTGACAATGTATACAAAGAATGGTCCAAGTAAAAGAACAGTAGGAACTGGTCATGGGTTATGTGTTATTCAGTAGCATAAAACCGAATCAGTTCAGGAGACCTTCAACACCCCCTGAGAGTTGGAGGTAATCTAATTTACAGATGAGAAAACCGATTAAAGCAAGGGAGGTTAATCCTGGGCCCCAGATGAAATCTGTAGGTGTGGAGCAGGAGAATTTTCTATTTCTAATGCCAACATATTTGTGAGTTCAAGCATGAATTGGGTCAATTTCACTCTGAAGTCCAGCTACCATAACTAACTCATCTTTGCTTTTTCCCGATCAACTACTTTTCTCTGTTCTGTTATTGTTCACTTCTGGTCATTTGTACTCTTAAATTTAGACAAATTTCCATTCAATCTTTACTTGTATATTAACACAAAAAAGGGGAACAGAACCCTAAAGCAGGAAGAATAGATGTACTGATGACCTGTACCTGTCCTTTCTTCCTGCTTCTCCTCCTCCCTCTCTGTGATAGCAGCTGTAGTAGAACTGAGAAAGACTGACAGGACTCATCTATCCGATATCCCATTCCCCTGACAGTACTTGGCTTCCAGGATGCCACTAGTTTTTCCAGCAAAGTCTTCCTAGTTTACCTAGGAGGGACTGAATGTCTAGGCAGTCTTAGTGATTTACATAGCTTTAAAAATCATCTCTATTCCTTCTATCCTTATATTTAAATATCTTGCTTAAACTTCTGTCTTGAATTTAGACTCATGTCTAAACCACCCACTCAATATCACAACTCATATATATAATATATATCTGGTATCCAAAAGGCATCTGAGCTTAGCATTTCCAGACCTGAAACCCAGTCCTCTCTATATCACAATTCCATCCTGCATTGCTCTCCCACTTCAGCAAATAGCAATTATATTTTCCTAATTCGATGGCCTCCTACTCAGCTCACTGTGAGTGAATATGATGACATTAAAACAACAACAACAACAACAACAACAAAAGAAGTGTCTTATTTGGCTTTCAAAGTTTCCGAAGAATTCCGAGACACTCAAGTTGTTGAAGGTTTAACTAGTTTCTATTCATATAATAAACAGTCAATGTTCAGGGGCAGCCTAAGAAGCTAGGTGCCCACCATCAGTAAAATGGAGGAGTACAGGATTGCTGGGTGAGAGATTTGATGTGGAACAGGAATGCTGGTCTCATTCCGTCAACAATTGCATGATCAACTACATAATTAAATGCTTGGGGCTCCAGTTTCTTTATTTAAAATTAAAGAATCTAGCTACATGGTTTCTTTCAGTTCCAAGACTATCTCAGGCTGCCAGTAAAAAACAAAACAAAAGTCAAAGGCTGGCCTTGTTTTTGAGGTTGTTTATCAAAGCACTCGAGGCGTCCCTGCAGGTGCCCTATCTTTCCCAGGCCTTCCAATTCTGGATACCTAACAGTCAATGGCAGCAGAAACATTGCTGTGCAAGCCACGTTTTCTCACACTAGAAGAGGAAAACTGGTTTGTCAAAGCCACCTTTATAGACAGAAACACAGTTTTATATTATCAACCATCTGATAATGTGATTTTGTCTGTTGGTGCTGAAAAAACTGCACTTGTTGGTTTGGTATTTGTCTAGGCCACTGTTGACGCAACTGACAGCTAGGGTAGCAATCTGTCCTCTGGTTCTCATAGAGTCTTCCCATCTCTGATTTTAAAACAAGGACTTTGATTCAGTCCCAGACTTAATGCAAATCCAGCTTGGTTCTTCATGTGTAAGTGTGCTCATGTTTTCTAGGCACTTCCAGAGCCCTATACTCTGGCAGCAGTGTGTCTGTCAAAACAGATTCTAGATGGAAATAACAGAAAACGAATCCTGTGGACCTGTGTAGTTGGCCAAGTACTTATCAGTTTTGCTCCATCTGGGCAGTAGTGGCCACCTCACTACTAGCCACAGCTCTTAAGGATCTGATGGGGCCTGGAATGAATTCTTTACTTTAAAAAATACTACTTAACTTGGTCACAGGGATCTGGGGAAATGGCTATGTGAATATACAAGCTATGCAAGCATAGGAGCCTGAACGTAAATCTCCAAAGTCCACATAAAATCAGACCTGTGTTCATAATCCCAACAAACAAAGCGAAATGGGAGGTGGAAATGGGGAAATCCTTGGAAGGATTCTGTAGGCTTGCTAGCTTGGCATAGGCAGTGGGGGATAAGAGGTACATCTTAAACAAGGTGTGAAACACCTGACATTATCCTTTGACCTCTGTATATACACACAACTGTCTCTCACACAAAACTATACACATACACACACAAGAAAAAAAATCCCATCTTGGAAAATTCAGCTTTGAAGTATATTAGGGGAACTCAATGCCATTAATAACACATGGCGTGATGTGTTATGTTACAAAGTCTCCTGTTTCAGGCTGGAGAGAAAGCTCACTAGGCAGCACCTGATCAAAATTCTTCCTAATTCATTTTTAAATGTTTAACATTTAGGTTACATTTCAATGAAATATTTTAAACTAAATATCCATTTCACAGGAAGAGGATATCAGAATACAAGTATCACTGCCATTCAGTAAAAGCTAACTTCTCCTAACTTCTAAAATGCCGGTGTTATCAGAGGAACAGTTAAAGTACTTACTCACAATCACCACTCTTTCTTGGTTTGTGTCAGAGAACGTAAGAACTTCATTCAACCACTTCAGCTGTTCTTGGCTGAATCCTCCATTAAACTGGACAAACTGGGGCTCAGACAGTCCTGAATGAATTCAGTATGTTAGACCCATCAGATGTCATTCAAGCTTAGCTAACGCAAGGACACTTGCTCTTTTCTTGATATTTGAGAGGCAGCAATTGACACAATATAGAAAATCTTAAGACTGCAGAGCACTGTAAAAAATCCACATAAAGCCTCTATCTAAATACCAGTCTTGACATTCCTCTGCACTGCACATGTCCATTGAGCCTAGTATGTTATTCTTGTACTATTCATTCCCCAGAATCACCCTGGATGCCAAGCTCCTTTCTGTGTTGCCCAATAATGTGTAAGTCTTAATGCCTTTGCATTTCTTTTCTCTTTGTATCTGCCAGCCCTCCGACCCATTCTAAGTATAACTCCTTCCTGTCACCTAGTGCTTATCTCCTTGGAAAGGCTTTCTCTAGTCATCTAACCAAAAACAGCATCCCTGTCCTTTTCTGTAATGTCATACTTTATTTTCTTAGCAGCAGTTATCCTTGTGGAGTTAATCTTGCTTCTGTTCCATTTATTCCTATGGTTTGGATCAGAAATAATCCAAAGGTCCATGGGTTGCAGATTCAGTCACCAGTTTGTAATGACACTGAGGAGGTGGGTGTGGAGGGACGAGAGAGAGGAGAATCTTCTGGAGGTGGGGTCTAGCAGAAGTAATGTCACTGGCAGTATACCCTGGGGATAATGGAAACCCAGACCCCCTACTTTTTCTTTGCTTCCTGGCTAAGAGGCAAGCAGCTTGTATTGTGAACATGTCCCGCCCCCATCTGCAGTTTCACCACATGCCCACAGGCAACAAAGCCGAGTGATTATTGCAGAAAACTTCTGAAACCATGAGCCAAAATGAAACTTCCCTCCTACGACATCAATTATCTAAGAAATTCTGTCATGATGGAAAGCTAAGAAATGCACTTATTATCCACCCTGCCTACCTACTGCTACGGTTCCCTCTGGTCCTCCCACTCATGTAATGAAGTGTTCATCTGGAATGGGCTTTTAAATGTATGTTAGACAACTGAAGCTTGAATTATTTGTAACCAATCCATGTGACACCAGGTTTATGAGAAGTGCTGACCCTGAACATTGACAATATACGTTTACCTTGATCATCCATGTCCTGCTGAATAAAAGGTAGCTGGAGAATTTAAAGATAATGTAATAGATTGTCAGTGCAAAGGAATAATTCACCTTGAGGACTATTCAATTCCACATTTGGATTGTGCTCCCTCAGCATCTTCAAACACTGCTGGTATCTTGGAGAGGACTGGTCTACACCCAAGACACTCAAGTCATAAGCATCTAATAAAATAAACCGGAATTTAGGGAATGGTACAAAGTGATAAGCGTAATAATTCTCTGAAGGCATAGTCTCAGGATGATGTACAATTTGGTCTTCCAGAAACTTCGTGTTAAGTTTTGAGTTTGTTAGGAAGTCTCGACTGAAGTTGTAGAATTCATGGTTCCCCCATGTATGATGTACTGGAACTTTAAGCATTTTGAATGTGTTCAAAACAAGTTCAAGAGACTTTTCAGACGCTTTGTGCTGCGCGTTATAGCCATCAATGACATCTCCGAGCTGCAGAACACAGCAGGGCAAGCTGCTTTCACTATTCCAGTTTTCTATGGCGCCCTGCAAGTGGAGAAGACTGTGTCTATAGTACCTCCGCCTGCTCCCTTCATAATTATAGCCATCTTCTAAGTCAGCGTATTGAATATCTGCTATAACTCCGAAGGAGAAGAGGTGCTCTGAACCGTCAGTCAGGTCATCGGGATTCTGCTTCTCAGCCATAACCTCCAAACACTTTCTAAATAAAGAGAGTGGAAAACATAGCCAAGTTAAAAAAAATGACCACGATTTTCTAAATTGACTGAAGAAAACGACAAAATAGGTATTAGACTTAATAATTAATTCACTACATAGGCTGACACAGAAAAATGTGTGGACTTCAAAAGTTCATCATCTTAGCTCTAAAATATTAAGTCTCTGAAAGGCTTTCAGTCTTTTCATAAGTAGGGCAGATGATAATCTCTACCACTTAGAACAGTAACAGTTTACAAAGAGGTATACACTGCAATGTTAAGGAACAGACCAAACCCTCCCTGACCAATCTCGGGAAGGGGGGGTTGTTTTGTTTATGTGTGTGTGTGCTCATTGAGTGTGTGTGCCTATGGAGACTCAAGGGTGACATCAGGAATCATTCTGGATTGTTCTACCTCTTTATCGCTTTGCTCTTGGGTTTCCCAAGCTTTGCCACCACCATTTCTGTTTGGCGTTTTTACACGGGATCTGGGATCCAAACTCAGATCCTTCTGCTTTGGAGACAAAGGCTTATCTCCTGAGCCATCTCTCTAGCCAAACATCAGGTTTCTTGATGTGTATATTACATCTGCCTCTCCACGGATACTTACGCATTAGATTCCCACTATGTTTTACTCTGTGGTAAGTGAGTCTTTTCGCTTTATTGACAAGTAGCTCACTATGTTTGTCATTTATATCTGAAGCAACAAGAAAATACAATGAAGATATAAAAAGAATAATTTTAAATTAAAAAAAAGTACAAAAACTATGCTGCTGCTGTGAGTATTGTCCTTTCAACTAGCAGTGGCTCCTGCTTCTTCAACAGCTGAATTCTAATTGGAACCAGATTTTCTTCCAAATCTTAGTACAACTCCTCCCCTGAACCAAAACCTTCTTATCTTATACATGGTCTCTGCTCTGACTTATGTGGTTAACAGCAAGAAATTGAAACTTATGAAAACTATTGCATTGGATTGCTTATAATTTAAATTTATAACTTGAGAAAAGCCAAGAACACTAAGGATTATGACAAAATCAAAGGCCAAGGTCCTGTATTATCAATTACTCTTATTATTCTGACATGACAGCAATAAAGTATTGCAGTGCTATCTGGATCTAATAAAAAGCTAGCTGTTTCTAAATATTCACTTAACTTTGTAAAGTTACCTTCGGACTCCTTGTCTCCAGTCATTAGCTCATATATCCACAGCATTTAAATCTTCCACACCACGTGAAAGCCAGCCTTAAGTGTGTTCCTAACAGAAATAGACAATACACCTCCATATTCAGCAGAGGGGCAGATTTCAACTATATTTATGTATGAGGCTTAGGAGCATTCCACAACCTAAAACCAGTTTTCACTAACATTACATTCTCTACCAATCTATCCAAAAGGAGCTTCAGCTATCTTCTTTAATTCCACTGGGTTTAACTAGTGAATAAAAGTGTACCAGAAAAGAAGATGGAAATGGAAAAATAGAAAACTGGACTGTTCTCATGCTCTTTTAAAAAATTAATTCATTTTTTCCTGTAATATTACTTGAAAAAGCCATTAGATATGATATAACTAAATGTTCTATGGGGTGGTATTTTTCTTGCTTTTCTATAAATGAAAAGGTGAGGAACTGAGATAAAATGGTAAGAAACTGTAAACTCATCTAATTCAACTGAAAGTCTTTACTCTTAATAATTTCAAATATGTTTTGACTCCAAGTACACAAATCAAGCCACAGGCAATCCAGCAAGTACATCACAGGAGCACTACTGTCAATTCGAGACCCAACTATTCTGAGACTGCTCCTAATGCTGACCAATTGCGTGCTCTGATATTTAAACTTACAACCTTTAGTGATATTATGCTTTGTGGAGCCCTTAGAGAGATTTATCCCAATTAATGCTATCTCCCCTCTAGTAAACAGCTACATTTTTGCCTACTCAGCAGTCATTTCCTGTTCTTTGGGCAAATTCAATTTTTCCTCTGGCTTCACATCATTTGGCCTCCACTCCTGACTGTGTATGTCACAGATGCCTCAGGCCTAGCTCCAATTTCCTTCTGACTAGTTACAGACAGATGTGTAGCCCAAACATCAGCCCATTTGTGTCTGTCATGGCTTAAAGTGTGTCCCCCAGAGTCTCACGTGTTTGGGAAGATCATGATACCTTTGAGAAGTGGAGCCTTGCTGGAGAAAGATGGTCACAGGGGGTGGGCCTTGAGGTGGATTAGTCCCACCCTGCTTCCAGGAGAGTCTGCCTTTGCCGCAAGCAGTCTTATAGCTCTCAGACTCTCTGATGGGTATGATGTAGCCTGACTCTAGCTTCAGCCAAACAGCCATGCTGGCTCCACTATGAAAGAATATATCTCCTCTCTGGAACCATAAGCTGAATAGAACTCCCTTTCTCCCTTAAATTGTTTGACTTTGGGTGCTCTCTCACAGCAATAGTTAAGAATAACTGTACAGTATCCTGTGCAAGTTCAAGCAAATTAACTGAGCAATCTAACATAAAAGGAAGCAAATTTGAACGCTAAAAGTGCATTTCTGGAAATATTACTTAAAAACCCACACCTACCTATCCCTGTTGGAAATATACTTATTCGTTTAATTGTATTATCTAATAAAGTTCCCAAGCTAAAAGCCAAATCAAATTATTTTTATCATTCAATATCCAAATCCTGTCAAATACAATTTTTTACTAAATATTTTTATTTTGACAATTTCATACATAAATACAATACATTCATGTCATTGATTAACCCTTACTATCCAACCCCACCACCCCACACTTCTGTCCTACTTCATTCTTTTTCCCTTCCAGCCAGTTTCCTTCCTTCTTTCAGGTCCTTTTGCCAAACACAATTTCTTTGGAACAGTTTCAGTTTATGGAAAATCAGGGGAATAGTGAGACTTGACAGCTTTCTGAAAGTAGAGAATAAGCGCAGGTGCAAACCACCTTAGATGGAAGTGGCTGCTTAAGAACAGGAAGAGGGATGCTTAACTGCTGGAAACTTGCTACAAGATGGTACCAATAAAAACTCAGAATGCCGGAGGCCAACAGAAGACTGAAGTTCCTTATAAAAGGCCTTCATGTACCCATCATTAACAAGAGCTTGAAAAAAAAAAAAGACGACAGTACAAACACTCAAAACCTCGTGAGCAAAGTTTTAATATAGAAAGACCACTGAAAATAACAGTGTTTAACACTGTTAGAGTTAATAAGAGGAAAATGGACACTGCAAATGCTTTTGGTTTGATATCAGAATCTGGACCTAAGATGAAGCAATGCCAGGAAATTCACAAGTTTTGGTTTAGTTTACACTAGTTAAATCAAAGTAAAGCATGTCAAGTACAGAATTTAATCAGGCTTTTCAACTAATGACAGAATAAATATCAAATGACATTATCCATGCCCTATTTTTCTCTCAAGAAAACAACTTCAATTGTCAACATTTGGTATCTTTGTAGTTTGTATTATAATAAAAGTGATAGACTTATACTGAACAGCACATTAGTTACCTTTACAAGGGGTCTATAAAATCAAGCATAGAGGCATTATCAGTAATCCATTCAATATTTAATTATAATTATCAGCCAGTATTTTATCTAACAGTATAAATTTAATATGAGAAATTATAAAAATGCTTTGGTAGACAAATAAATGGAGGGTAAAACTAGTAAAAGAATCACTGGCAAATAAATTTTAATAGATTAAATGAATATAACATCAAATTCATTTTATCTGCATGTCTGATTATTTAACCTACAACTGAGTAATTAGAAGAATTCTAGATAGTCATTGATGGAATAAGTATGTTACTTTAGATCTTCTTGTCAATTACAGGAAAACTTCTCCCTATTTTATACTGAAGTAAAAGCAGGAAAATCTTTTCCATGGGCAACTTTAAGATACAGCATTGCTATTTGACCAGCAGTGTTCTGAAATACAAAGTGGACATTTAGGAACTCTTCTAGTGACTCTTGAGAAGACTATGTTCTCGCTCTTGGGTGTATTCTCAACTAAGCTCCTCCTTTTTATTTACCCTTATTAATCTCCATGGTTCACATCTTTTTTAAAAATTTTTTTATTATTTATTCAATTGTGCGTGTATGTGTGTGCACGTGTGTGTGTGTGTGTGTGTGTGTGTGTGTGTGTGTGTGTGTGTGTGTAGAACCACAGACGAATTCGGGAACCACCATGGACCGCCTCCACCTCCTCCTTGTTTACTCTGCCCCAGGATTCACAGGCTCTGCCCTACCAGGACCAGAAACGCAGGCCGCCCCTCCACTTCCGCCCGGCATCTATACATGGAGTCTAGGATCCGAACTCAGGACCTTCCGCCTGCAAGGCAGAGGCCTAACCCCTGAGCCTCCTCTCCAGCCCCCATGGTTCACATCTTAATAAACTCCAGCCCTAATTCATACTGACTTGTCTTGAAATTATTTCCTGCAGTGAAGTCAAGAATCTGGACTAATGAAGGTGGAGTCTTTAAGAGGTTACCAGAAATGGAAAAAAAATTTATGAATCAGAGATCTCTCAAGAAGCTGGGGACATGGCCATGGAAAAAGAAGAATATATGGGTGAGCCCAGAGCAGCATTACTGACGGGAAGCAGGGCCAGTGCATGCATACAGGTTCCTCTTCTCCCAAGAGTCTCTACAGTTCTCCTTTGAGAAAGACCCGAAAGAAGTTTCATTCAGGCTTGGTTCCTTCCACCTAGAGAAACTTGCAAATGCAACCGAGGTTAATACAGAACTCATTTGTTATTGCCTTGACACCTTTGCAGAAAAACAAGGCAAAAATGAATACCTGCAGAAAGAAGATGAAAGGCTTCTTAGAGATGAGAACGATGTTCAAGGACAATTTGAAAAATGTGTGAGGGCCAAAGAAGTCTTGGAGGCTGATCTTTATGAACAACTTATTTTGATGTTGAATGAAAAGAAAGCTAAGACCGGAAACTTACATAAGCTGTTAAATGAAGTTCAACAATCAGAACAGAGCGCAGAGCATGAAAGGGGCACTACAACCTGTTCTGAAATAACTGCTAATGATGGAAGTCCAGATGAGGAAAGTGGAGCATCTGTATCGGCCACAGACACTCTAAGTAAAGATGACTCTACTTTTTCAAGTCCCAATGTCACTGAATATTGCACCAGTAGAAAGCAGAGACAAGAATGCTGGAGCATCTGGGGACAGATCAAAACCGTCTCCCCAGGAGCATTCAACAACAAAAGCATTCAACAAAAGGAAAAGCCTGACCCCTGGCTACCTCAGACACTGGTAAAGGAGTGCACCTCCGATGAAAACATGCCCTGGAAGCCCTGAGAAACAGCAGTCCAGAGAGCTCTTATCAAAGAGATGTAGGTCCTCAAGTCCTGCTGTGCTGTCCACTAGACTTGCTGTCTACTCATCTCTTCGCAAGGTAAAAGGAAAACTTGGGATTCATCCACAACTATTACTGTTTTACAACGTCAATTGCACTGAGTTGGATCCAATGTGCGTGTGCATGTGAAGATCTGATTTGATGATGCTGGTACATTTCCTAAGCTATCACTTTCTCTTTAATTACACATGGTCTGACTTTTGTTGCACAGGGCATGTCCCTCATACTCACTTACATCTTATATGTAAGAACATTCTAATGTCCTATCAAGGAAGATTTTGGAAATAGGGCAGAAAATTAATCTTTTCCAAATGTCTCCAGTTCTGAACAATCTTATTCTCAATACATTTGAGCATTTTAATTTGTGAGATGACATATACAAAATATATCTTTAATTTGTGTATAAACAATGAAAATGTGATGAATAATAAAAGTTTTGATACTTTGAAAAAAAAATCCTGGCTTCACCTGAGAAGTGGTCTCTGAAAAGAACTCCTGAGGCTGTAGCAGGCAGTGGTGTGGAACTGTGTCTGCTTCTGCCCACTGCTGGGCTCTTTCTGGTGACCACCAGCAGCAATCTCTGACACAATGTTGCCTTAAAAGTACCAAAGACAAAATCTCCTGCACCAAAGAGCCATTCAAGGACTCACATGTTCTCTTCAAGCAAAAAATAAAAGAAAATGACTTTTAAAATATAAAGGTAAGTCCCATCATTAATCTACAAGTAGTTGTAATCTTTCTTCCTGTTTTGATTTACTTCAAGTTTTTTCTTTTAGGATTTGGTATAATATATACTCCATGATTACAATCTTACACAATCTTTCATCTGTCCCACCACAGGAATCATTTTTGTGTTCTCCCACATTCACAATATTTAATCAGAAGCATGTTTCTTTCACTCCTAACCTCCAAAGTGAAGATGATAAGGATAGCCACACTGTGAGTCATGGTGGCCCTTAATATTCTGACAGAAGCACAAGGTAAAGTCAAGTACCCTGCATATACTTGTTTGACAACATTTGGACAATACATGTCCTTAGTCCTCCAGGCTGTTCATGTTAAATTAAATTCCCGTCAAGATTCTCCCCTCTGTTTTAAGAATTACTAACATCATGTCTCAGACACCTCACAATGAAAATGCCTGTCATTTTTGGTGCTCATCCCAAAATGAGGCCTAACAATCTACTCTACACTTTATTGCTCATGTAGCTTGCTGTTTCACATCCTTTCCTCCATATTCCCAGGAAGTGATGATCCTCCAGTCTCCAAACTAGGATGCTGTCATGAGTACCTCAAATCAGACAGGGTAAGGACTCAGTCCCTGAATGGGCGTGGAAGGGTGTGTCCTTCCTTACCAGTAAAGTTATAGAATATAGATCTTGAACCTTTAACATTATGAGATCAAAATCTCAGAAACTGAGTCAAGATAGGAAGATGGATAATAAAGGAGACACAGGAAGGGAAACGGACTCCTCTCACCAGTTCAAAGTCCAGAATTTCAATACAATTAACATGTGCTGAAAAGGCTATTTACAAAGAGACAATATTCCTTTTATACAGATATTTCAAATGAGAATATTAAAATAATAGTGAATGATGCTCAGCATAAAGCTATATAACCTTACTCCTTTCTCAGATGAAAATCATAGTCTTCTAGCAATCCTACAAATAAGACCATGAACTTTACTGCCAGTAAAAATACCTCCTAATTCCTTTGTAATCTATGGTTTTATCTTATTAGTTCCTATCCTATCCAGTAAATTTCAGGAACAACCCTATGACCTCATTTATCAGAGAAAAAATAAAGAAAAAATTTCAATCCTTTGCGATGCACCTTCAAAATCCACCAAAAGAACTATTATAACAACACTAAAGTATGACTCTCTTCTGAGAGTCCACACCTATGCTTAGAGTTCCTTTTGAGAGTTACTCTTTCTATTAATCCCAGTGCTTTAAGTCTTTTTAATATTTACTTATTTATTAGAGAAAGAGAAGAAAATAAGCACACATATTGGTTCTCTCCTATCATGTGGGCTCCAGAGATGGAACCCAGGACTTCAGGCTTTTCACAGGACCTTGCTCTCTGAGCCATCTCCTCAGCACCTTGCTTGAAACTTAAATCTTCATTAAAATCTCTTATTTAATTCCCAATCTGCTTCATTAAAAAAAAAAAGATTCTAAGAACTTTGAATATAAATTACAGAAGTTTTCAGCTCACTTTGGGAATAAAGAAACACAAATATTAATTTACATTACTTACTGGACTGTTGAGTACCACACTTGACTAGATGAGCCAAACACTGGAAAATACAAGATCATACTCCATCCAACAATCACTGAGCCAGTACCTGGAAGACCCCTGCGGGTGGAAAAAGCACACAATAGTAAAGTTCATGCTTAAACAGAGATAGTAGTGAGTGGGTGAGGGGAGATAAATGAAAACTGCAAATACCATGACAAATAAAAGTAGATGACCAGCTGGGGATGTTGCTTATGTGTGTACCACTTACCTAGCACGTGCATGGATCTGGGTTACATTCCCAGCAATATTAGAAATAAAAATAATAAAGCAGAGAAAGAGGTGAAATCCATCACAGAACAAAAAATGTTTATTAACACTGCTTTTCCTAAAAACAGACCCAGATAAAGAAAATTATCAACAAACTTCAAATCCCAAAACTGAACGGGAAAGCGGCTGTGAGATCACTTTAAGAGACAGGACCCAGGAAGACTCAATGAGAGATGGACATGAAGTCCTACAAAATTTGTGTAGTGCGCTGTTTTATAGCGAGGTTACGGTTATGTACTTGGGCCATTCTTACCGCACTACACCCTCAAAACTCAAAGTAGCTACTGATAAGATTCTGAACCAGACTTCAAAACACAGACTCCACTTGATAGATCTGAGATCGGAAACAGATCTCAACCGGAGGCCCCACCAAGAACGTTAATTGGATCTGATAAGGAAAACAGATAATTCGACAGACTCCTAGTTATTCTGGGACGGAACAGAACCAACGCATCAAACTAAAATTCCTTCTCGCCGTATTCCAACTGTTAAAAGCTTGCACCCCTGACTCAAATCAGTAGTAATTTCCATCTCACTTTGGAGGAGCTTCCGGAATAAACTTCGGTCTTCGTGGATGAAGCTTGAATTCCTGTTCTAACTCCCTTCTTGGCTCCCCCCCCCCCCTTCCTCTTCTCTTTTTATAACAGCAAGTCCTTTGAATTGTCAGAATTGAAACTGAACGAAAAGTCAGGAGTTATTTCACGCGCCAGGAGACAACTTCTATCTTGGGCAGACGAAGGGTCAAGCAAACTTGCACAGTTCCAGCGGCCGGTGGCCGGGGATCCTGACAGGTGACCGCCAGTCTCCGGGGGGTTTGCGCCCCGACCGCAGGTGTCCAGGACGCCGGGCCACTCCAGACCTCCGCCCGGCCGAGGAGCGCCAGGAACTCGCTCCCTGGGAACCCGATGCCCGGCCCGACCCTCCTCCGCCTCCGGAACCGCTAACTGCCCGCGGCTCACCTGGACAGAGCTCCCTGACAACCGGTCTAACCACCGCGTCACCACCGAGCCCGGGGCCAGAGCGGCCTCGGCCGCCTTCCGGGGAAAGAGGAAGCGGAAGCGGAAGTGGAGGGGCGGGTCGCAGGAAGCGCGGCGTCCTGAGCTCATGGCGGCGCTGGGACTGCGGCGCGGGCCCGGTGTCATGCTGGGGCCCCGGACCGGCCAGCTTTGGCGCCTGTTCTCTCGCGATTCCCGGCTCCGGGCGCTGGTGGAGAGGCCTGGGGCCTCGCCCAGGATGCTGTGCACGGCGATCGCCATCCGCGGTCTGGGGAGCCGGCCCTTCAGCTCCGCGATGCCGCCACCCCCGGGGGCTTCCGGCTCCCGGCCCAAAGGCGGCAGGGACCCCACGCGACCCTCGAAGCCCGGGGTGAGTTTCCATGGAGCCCCAACTGTGCGCTCCTAGGTCACCCGGGAGACCCCTCGGCTTGACCTGCTAGTGCCCTCACTCGTCCTTTCTAACTCGGTGGTGCCTTGTTTCCTGGCTTCCTCGAGTCCCCGCTAGGAACCTGCACCTGCTCACAGTGATGAGGTTCCCGGGCTCGACTTTTAACTTTTCCTAACAAAAGCATGAAATCAGTCCCGGGTTTCAAATTTTACGATGATTGAAGACTCCAAGTACCTTTACAAGTATGTGTTACTCGAATCCGCCGTCAGATGTCCCATAAATGATTTCAAACTGAATCAAGACTGTGGGCCTTAAGCTGTGTTATCGGCATGCCAAAAACCAAGAGCCACTGCCTTTTCAAACAAGATGGAAGAGAGAAGGGGACTTTGGAAGCTGGGGAAAGTTGAATTAGCCTAAGGCGCAAACATCTTTATTTTTAGGTCTTTTCGAGAGTTCCATTTTTTTAGAGGTCTTTTCAGTTGGGGCTGTTATTCCTGGAAGCCAGAGTTAGGTAACTTACACAGTTTTGTTTTATCTATAATTCCAGTGTCGGTACAAATAAGCAGTGGAATCTTTTTATTTTATTTTTTTTCTTGAGACATGATCTCATATATTTCCTGTTGATTTCAGACTTGCTTTGTAGCTGAGAATGACTTTGAACTTCTGATTCTGCTGCCTTCCCCTCCTGAGTGTTGGCAGTGCCTATGTGCACCACTCCTGGTTCTATGTGGACTTGGTGTATGCTGGGCAATCATGCTGAAGACTGAGATACATCTCCAGCCCTTCATTGTTTTTTAAAGCAACATATTCAGCCAGGAATGCACAGTATTTGATCTTTGACTTTCTTCTCCAAATGAACAGAAACTTGACTTGGAGAACTTGGAAATCAGTGCTTTTGTAACAGATATAATTGCACCCACAGAAACTTCAGGGTTTTTTTCTTATCCCAAGTGACCTGTGTGTGTGTATGTGTGTGTACACATTTACAAAATTTTTGTAATGAGTACAGCATAGTTGAATACTGACATCTTACTGGTGTTTTTATTTTTGATATCTCCGTCCCAGTAGCCTGTTTCCTGGAAGTCTTTAGCATTCACATTTGCCATTGGAGGAACTTTATTGGCTGGAATGAAGTTTTTCAAGAAAGAAAAGACTGAGAGTAAGTACCATTTGGTTGGGTCTCAAGAAAATCCTTACTGGTCGCAGGTTAGCATCTTTTTTGTTTGTTCGTTTATTTTAAAACTTTTAAAAAATAATTTTGCATTTATAGAAGAATTGAGAAAATGGCATAAGTTCTCACTCAATGCACCTTTATCCAGCCCTTCCTCTTCCTCACTCCACCCCTAAGTTAACCTCTTATATGGTCATGGTACTGCTAAGAACTTAAAGTTGATACAATTAACTTTAACTACAGAGTTGATTTGGGTTTTGCATTTTCCTTTAGTCTTTCACTCTTAGGGGTAGAATCCAAGATATCACTGTTTGACTATTTTAAAAGACTCAACTGTGTATAGGTTTGATATTCAGAGGGTTAAAAAAAAGGACTAGATATTCAACTGTTGAGTTATAGTTGACAGGAAGACACTCCAGAAGCAAGGGTTTTCATTTGATTACATTGCGTTGGACCAGAGGGCAGTGCTGTGAGGGCCAGAGGAAGACCAGACGTCGGGCTATGAGAAGGATTCCTAACGGTTTGTCATAGAGAATGACACAAGTAGATTCTGACAGCAGTGAGTAGCAACAGTAGGCAAGCCAGAAGCTGTGATTGAAGGTGAGCCAGACACTACTCAAGCAGTCTTTATATTTGGGCTGTGAGTTGGCCCATTGGGTAAAAATGCTTGCCATGTAAACCTGAGAACCTGATTTCAGAACTCAGGTAAAAGCTGGATGCAGTAGCACAAGCACCTGTAATCCCAGCACACCTATATAGGACAATGGGAAGCAAAGATGAGAATTTCACAAGTGACAGATGTATCAGGAAAGAGATCTTGTTTCAAAGTAGAAAGGGGAGCAGTGACACCCAGAGGTGTCCTCTGCCTTCCACACACGTGTCCTGGCACACCCTCCTGGCACACCCTCATGCACAGGCGCACTTTCATATCACACAAACACACACTTTATATTTTAAGCGACTATGCTAGGACTTCTAAGAGTTGGTTTAGAAGTTTTAGGTTAATCTGTAAAATATTGTTTTTAATCTAATTAATTCTTTAGAGTTTCTTGAGGCTATAATACAAACTATTCAAATTCAGTAGAAAGAATTTGTAGGTGTTAACAATCATTTGGAATTTCACTTACAATAATAACATTACAGTCTCTTTTTTTTTTTTTTTTGGCGTCGTGTGGGCGCCTGCATGCATGAGTGCATCAGAGGGCACTCTGTGTCCCTCTGACTTCTGAGATTTTCCAGGTTCTGCCCACCAGGGTGGGAAGTGCAGGTCACAACCATTTTTGCCTGGCGCTTTTTTACATGAGACCTGGGTTCTGAACTCCTGTCCTTCTGCTTGTGAGGTAGAATCTTAACCCCTGAGCCATCTCTCCAGTCCTCCCTGACAATCTTAATAGTTCCAGAATTATTTAACTACTTACCTCGTTATCTGCAAATACATTTGTTTCCTCTAAACAAAGACATTCTCCAACCTAATATAACTTATCAAAATCAGAAAAATAGCACTCTCGTTACTATTATTTAGTCTTAAGACAATAGGATCCTGTTCAGAACCATACCTGGTTCATAGTCTGTAATTTTCCTCAGAATATAGTAATAATTTCTCAGATCTTACCTGGCTTCCATGACCTGGATGACCTGAAGATTACAGGCCATTTATTTTGTACATCATCCCTTAGTTTGGGTTTGTTTGATAATTCTTCATTCAGATCCTGCTGCCTTTGGCAGGAATGTCACAGAGTTGTTGACATTCGCGTCTTCTGCCTTCGTGGTTTCTGTTTACCCCATTACTGATGTTGGCTCATTTGAGGAAGATGTTGTCTGCCAGCCTCGGACTCCCTCACTCCAATTGGTCCCAGACATTTGCTTCTCGACCACTGTAGCCCCTCTCCTACCCCTGCTTCCAATGGCTTAGGACTGTACTGTCCTGGAAAAGGAAAGTCTACTACTTTCTTGTAGTGCTTCCTATGTATTACAGCATTAATTTGATTTGTTTTTTTATATGGTACTTATTTTTCTAAAAATAGCTTTGTTAGTATCTTCACTTGATATTATTTAAAATATATCTCCCTCTGTTATTTATGCTGGTCATATGTCCGTGTTTCAGTGCCCATAGTTAGAATGACTTTTTGGTATGTCTCTTTAAGAGCTGGAGAAGGAGCGGCAGCGGAGCATTGGAAAGCCTTTACTTGGGGGACCATTTTCTCTAGTAACTCATACTGGAGAGCCTAAAACCGACAAGGACTACCTGGGTCAGTGGGTGTTGATTTATTTTGGCTTCACTCACTGCCCTGATATCTGTCCGGAAGAGCTAGAAAAGATGATTGAAGTCGTGGATGAAATAGGTAAGGAAGCGGTAACTATTGATTTAATGTTCCCTTGTTATGTCGTGTGAGGTGTTGTCAGTAAGAACCGAATGTCAATATTCACTTGTTAGTTGCTTTGATTCCCGTGACGGGGTTTTTGATGCTGAGTGTTAGTCACTAATGATGTCGCAGTGGCCTCAGTTTCCTTTTATTGACTCACTGCCATTGCCTTTGCCCAGTGACTATGCTGGTTCAATTAGGAACCCTAGGGTGCTGTGTAGTCAGTGATATTTTAGTGCCAGTTTGAAGGAAACATGCCCTTCTTTGTTCTGGTGTGTTCAATCCTCATTAATCATGTACCTTGCCCTCAAGATGTAGTAGGGGAAGTACAAAGATTGAGTTAGATTAGGAAATAAGATCACCATATGGTATGATCTAGGGGGGCAGCATTTACCTATAGCAAAGGTGTTTCAGAGGATATCCTTCTAGTAATCCCACAGGCAGCCTGTGAACCTGTGCCCCCTAGAAGACAGTGTCGCATCCCCTTCTCTAGTATCCCCTTCAACCCCTTGCATCCCTTTCATCTAATAGATGTTCTCTGTGGTTCTTTAACACTTGATTCTTCCATTATCACTGGGTTTTGTCTTTTTCCTCAGAGTGCAACTTCTGGCTAATCAAATTTTCTTTCAGATGAAATTCCATCTCTGCCTAATTTGACTCCACTCTTTATCACCATCGACCCAGAAAGGGACACAAAAGAAGCCATTGCAAATTATGTGAAAGGTATGTTTTACTAATAATAATTTACATGCATATATAGATATTTTGTTCTTACCAGTTTGAAATTACCCATTTGAGACTTCAGTGATGCTTTGGGGAACAGGACAAAATTTGCTAGTTTCACAAACAAATAGAAAGATTTAACTCGGAGTTATTCCTGGGGTGGTCAGCAAGTGAGTACAGTCTTCTCAATTCTAGTGAAGTACTTTTTATTTCACCACAGAGCGATTTGAACTCGGGCTTCATGTATTAAGTAGGGGAGTAAAGAGAGGTTGCTTCTAACTCTGTACTTGTCTTTTTTTGTGAAAATAGAAGATATGTATTTCAGGTATGTATGTATGTATTATGGGAAATTAAAGATGATTTTTTTTTAATCTCTGTGTGGGAGTCCTAACATGCTATACCACGTTTGAAGGTCAGAGGACCACTTTAAACATCAGTCCTTGCCTTCCACCGTGTTCTCCACTCTGTGGCTGGCTAACTGACTCTTCTGTTCTGGGGACTTTCCTGTTCTGCCTCCTCTCTCACCATATATGTGCTAAGCTCACCACATTCAAACTTGGGTCCTCACGCTTATGTGACATACACTGTACCTATCGAGCCATCTCCTCAGCCCCTGAAGATTAATTAGTTTATGTATTATTCATTTGAGAGAGAGAGAGAGAGATTGCATGCATGATATGGCATACTGGTGGAGTCAGAATACTTTCATAGGTCAGTTCTGTCTTTTCACCATGTGAGTTCTTCCAGGGTTCAAACTCAGGTTACCATCTTTGAGCAGGCATCTTGCCGGTTGAACTATCTTGCCACCCCTGTTAAGATGAAATTTTAAATTTTGAACTCAGATTCCCCCCCTTGATTTTTTTGAGACAAGACCTTGCTGTGTAGCTGACCTTGAATTTCAGCCTTTCTGTCTCTGCTATCCAAGTGCTGGAGTTAGGAGCATGCAAAACCCAGTCTACAGTACATTTCAGACTGTACTATTATGATCCTTTGCATGTACATCTTGTATGTCTTATAAAACTTCAGAGTTGTTGAAAAAATTTCTCATGGACCGCCTATCTTATTTTTAATTTGTTAAAGCATTAATTGTATATTGGTTACTCGTTGCTGTGACAAGAAGCAAGCAAGCAAGCCTTCATTGTAGTTCACAGCTTGAGATGGGATGCCGTGTGGCATTGTGGGGACAGGTCAGCATGAAGTGGCTGGTCATATAGTATCCACACTCAGGAAGTAGAGAGGGTTGAATGCTGGTGTTCAGCTTGACTTGTCCTTTTTATTCAGTCTGTGCCACCCACATGCAGGTGAGTCTTCATCTCAAGTAAACCTTTTTGAAAATACCATCATAAGCACACTCAGTGATGCGTTTCCATGGTGATTCTAAATTCATTCAAGTTAGCAATCATTAACCAAGGCAAACTGACATAGTCATGTACACATATTTAAAGTGCACAGTTGACTTCCTCTTGACTTGCATGTATACTCATGAAAACATAACCAGAACCAACAAACCAGAACATCGCGTGACCCCAGAAAGTTTCTGTAACCCATTGTTTCCCCTGCCTATTCCATCTCCAGGCCGGCACTGAAATTGCTTTTTGTTGATGTCGACAAACATGAAGTTTTTGTAAATGGAATTGAATAGTGTATTGTCTCTTATAAAGGCCTTCCTCAATGTAGGCATCCATTGTAACATGAATCATTGTCTTCCTTTTCATTATTGGGTAGCAGATAGGCTGGTAATAGACATTTGATATTTTTTTTCTAGTTCTTGGCTTTTACAGATAATGATATCCGTGTACAAACCTTTGTGTGGTATTTTCCGTTGAGTGCACACCTAGGTGCATAATGATTGTGTCATGTGTATGACTGTATGTCATAACATATGCTTCACTTTGTAAGAACTGGCAAGCTTCTGAAATGGCCATACATTTTACATTCCTACCAATACTCTTCGAGCGTTCAGCTTTCCCACATCTCCACCACATTCACAACCGGCATTTTGTGTGATGTCTCCAGTATGTCTTTATCTACATCTCTGTGGTTTTATGTACTTTTCTTATGACTACTTGTGTGAAGCATATTTTCATGCTCATACTTGCCATTTGTATATCTCCAGTGAAGCATGTAGTCACATTTTTGCCCATTTTTAATGTGTTTATTTTGTATGCATGCATATTTTTGTTGTATTCTAGAAATAAGTTTTTAGGTATTTCACTCGCAACTTTTTTCCTGGTCTGTGGCCTGATATTTCAGTATCTCATTAGTGTCTTTTGAAAAGTAGGTTTCAGTTTTGATTAAGTCCAAATGTATCGGTTCATTCTTTTATATGCAGTGGTTTTTTTGATTGGTATGTAGGAAATTTTTGCCTATCCGAAGGCTACAAATTTTTTTTTAATTTAGTGTGTTTGCGCACACATGTGTAAGGGTATATATACATGCCATGACAAATGTAAGAAGTTTACACTGCCAGCACCTTTACCTGTGAGCCATCTCACTGGCCCTGTATTTTCCTTTAATGTTTATAGTTTATGTTTATAGTTTGGACAGTAGTGTGTGTGTGAGATGAGCAAGTGTGTGTATGTTTGTGTGGGCACATGCTTGCCAGGTGCACAAATGGAGGTCAGAGCACAATTTTTGGCGTTGTTCCTTTCCACCTTATTTGAATCTCTTCATGTTGAGTATAAGTCAGGTTGGATGGCTGTTAGCTTTTGGAGATTTTCTGATCCCTGCTTCCCATTTCCCAGAGGTTAACAAGTAAATTGTTTACAATTTAGCCTGAATTTAACAAACAAGTTTCTATAAACCTTTTGAAGACACTGCTGTTAAATGTCAGCTTGTCATTTCAGTGATATGATAAATTTAGGTACTTTTAAGAGACTTCCATCATTATGCAAATTCTAGAAACATAATCAATTTATCCGTAGCTGTGACTAATTTACCCACAGTCATGATTTTGTTCTTGCTGGTTTAGAATGGTGAGAGTTCAGCTCCTTGTTAAAAGTTAGTCTTGATAGAAATGTCTGTTAGCGTTATTTGCTAGAAAACGAGATGCAGCTTTCTTGATGTGATATGATGTTAATCGTTTACCAAGTTTTCTTTTTATAAGGATGCAGTAAAAAACTGTAATACTTCAATGTGTCTCAACTACATGTATTTTTAACCGAGTTTAGTTGAAAGCGTGATTTAGATAATCGAATGTATTTCCTCCAGATCTTTATTATATAGTCATAAAATGAATTAGCATATATTACGGGAAAGGACTTTCACTGATCTCCGTGAATTTCTTTTCCTTAAAATCACACAGCCATATTTGGGGTCTCACAGGGAGCAGCGGTGAACAAAGCAGCTCTGCAGTGATCCTGGGGTTTTACTTGTTGGCATGCGGGGTTTGACTTGTTTTGGTTTTGCTTTAAGTAGACATGGTCATATTTCTTTCTCCTCATTTTTCATTCTTTCACATTATTTAGAATTTTCTCCCAAACTGGTTGGTTTGACTGGCACGAAAGAAGAAATTGATCAAGTAGCCAGAGCATACCGAGTGTATTACAGCCCTGGCCCTAAGGATGAAGACGAGGACTACATTGTAAGTGAACGTCACCTTTTAGCCCATCGTCTGGTTCCAAGTACCCACACTGCTTTACATGCCTGACTGGCTTCTGAGAGCATTGCAAGCTCCTTGGGAATCTGAGATAACTTGAAAGACTAGTAGGCACAAATTTTTTTTTAACGATAATAACTGTCGCATGTGTCCTCGCTCTTCTCATAATGTGTCTGCTTTCTTCTCTGTCATTTAAAATTACAAAGCATTACGTAAGCAGATATTTCAGAGCCATTTGGGGAGTCAAGAGGGACTGCCATGCTTATTTCACCATTAGTTCATAAGCACTGTGATGGTCTTCCCTGTCCTTGATGAAGGGGCGAAGACACGTGCCCCTCTGTAGAAACAGTGTTACTTTAAGACTTTGGTTGAGTGAACATTCTGAAGAGATTAATTAGCCAGTCCATCTCCCCTCTTTTTCTCACTACAAACCTTCTTCCCTACCAGTCTGCCTGTTACTTTTGTGTCTTTGTGTTTATAGCCCATTGAGTTTCATCTGGTAGTCCTGTGCTGGCAAGTGTTGAGCATAGGCTTACATCATTGAGAAAAGCCGCTCCTCTTTCCTCCACCCAGCATTAACTTGCAATGGTCTCTCAGGGAGATATGGAGCTTTTGAGATCTTTCCCTTCCATAATGAAGCTGATAAAACAAATGCAATGCAAGTCTTATGGAAGTATATACAGCTGCAATGAGTTTGTGGATATAATAGCATTGTCTTGTCCAGAAGGTACTATCTGGCTGCACCCCTCCTTTCCTTCTGGCTTTTACATTCTTCTGTCACCTCTTATGTTTCCTGCGCCTTGGGATGGCGGCTCATGAGGATGATGTAGATACCCTGTTTGGATTGAACAGTCCACAATCATTTATCTGCACTTTCACCAATTGTGGTTCTCTGTATTAAATAATTTCTTTGCAAAAGGAAGTTTCTAAGTCTGGTATCTATGAGTATAATGATAAATGTTTAAGAGGTAGTTTGATATCAAGTCTTAATAGCTAAACTTGGTAGTTCCCCTTGGGCCTATGTCTTTCCCTGTCATTAAAACCATATTTTTAGTCTTAGGTCTGTTACCTTAGAAGGAGCTTTTGAGGTTATTGTAGCTCATTTATTCAATCAACCAATAGAGGGAGACACTCTCCAGTTTAGGATTTTCATTAGTATGACTTTTGAATCTTGACCACAGATTTTTGTGTGTAAATGGAAACCTCTATAAGATTTAAGGGTCAATAAATGGTGGAGGATCAAAAGATTAACTTTGGGATGTGAGAGTATCAGATCTTCATAATTTCAGGCAACATCAACAAAGGTGAACTTACTGAGTTTTGAGTAGTTTTTAGGAAGTATGTATAAATCAGACATGCTAAATTCAGAATGCAAAATAATGTAAATGTACATGTTATACATATACTAAAAGAACGTTAGCTAAAAATTGGGAGAAAAATGCAAATGTCTTTCAAATCTAAGACAAAGCAATCATAACAAAAGAAATATGAACTGTTTTATAAGCCGCCATCTCTACCTGTAGTTTAACAGTGATCAGAGAGTTTGAAATATCAAAATCAGAAAAATGGGAAGTATGCTATTAGAGTGAGCTTGGGACAATGAGTACTTTGGTACATCTTTAATAGGCATTAAACAGCTAGACCTTCAGAAAGCAGGTTGTCAAGATTTGAACATCTAACATTAATAGCTTCTTTAAGTCACAGATTCTACTTGGAAACTGTCTCTCAGATTACCCTTCAGCATTATTATAAAGAGAAAGAACTGAATCAAGTCATTCTTTAAATATTATCTCACTTTATAGAACAACGTTAGATGAAAAGGCAAGTGTTGTGTGTGTTGTTACTTGTGTATAACATAAATAGGTGGGGGTAGGTATAGACACAATAGTAAATACAGAGTTACTTCCCTGAGGGTGCAGAAGGAACTGCTAGCAGTAGTTCCCATCTAGAGGAATGAGTAACTCTAGGAGTCCAGAATGGAATATTATGTGTATGTATTACCTTTTTAGGTAATAAAAAATGTGTTAAAAGTTTGAGTTACCATTCTGCAGTGGAATTAGAAGTAGTGGCATCACAGAGATAAGAAAATTGTGGGGGCTGGAGTGGTGGCTCAGGGGTTAAGCCTCCGCCTTGCAGGCGGAAGGTCCTGAGTTCGGATCCCAGATCCCATGTATAGACGCTGGGCGGAAGCGGGGGCGGCCTGCGTTTCTGGTCCTGGTAGGGCGGAACCTGTGAATCCCCGGGCAGAATAAACAAGGAGGAGGTGGAGGCGGTCCATGGTGGTTCCCAAATTCGTCCGTGGTTCTACACACACACACATACATACACACACAAGCACACATGCACAATTGAATAAATAATAATAAAAAAAAAAATTAAAAAAAAAAAAAAGAAAATTGTGGACTTTAAAACTAGGCAGATGCTAGGCGTATGGTCAGGTCTGGCACAACGAGTGTGTAACTTCCCCATCTAGTCTGTCCTCTGTACAGGAAGATGCCTGTCTCAAATGTTGAGTTGCTGATTGAAAGAATGCATGATTGTTAGTATTATTAATTGCTGGAATGTTTGTTCGCTATTAGACTAAGCGACTCATGCAAATATAAGTGGCCACTGACAAGTTTGACAGAGTTTGGATAAATGACTGTCTTTATTATGCACCAGACAGTAATTTTTATTGACACCCTTCAGAAAGTAAATTCAATGTACTGCAATTCTGTGTTTCTTTTTTCTTTCTTTCTTTTTCTTTTTCTTTTAAGAAATGAAAACAGGGGGGAAAAATAGAAAAAAGAGGAAATTATATATATACAGGTACAGTATAGTCAGATTAACTTTTTTTTAAAATCAATGAAGGAAAGGACTATAAACTTGAGGAGAACTGGAGAATGAATTCTGATTTCTCTGTCACATGTGAGGGAAATGTCTGCCCCTGTCTGGCTCCTGCTGTTAATTCTCCACAGCACATGAAATCACCAGCTGTCAGCTCTCGACTGCATTCTTTCCTGGTGGCAGGCGAGTGGTTCTCCCATTTGTTTCCTCCTTATGAATGTGTATAAAAAGGTAATAACCTCACAGTCAGATCATGCGGGTTGGAGCATATTTGGAGGAGTGTTTCCAGTCGGGTATGTGTGATCACATTCCCATCTTTCTTCCTGTCTTGCCAAATTGCAGTCAGGCCTGCAATAAATCCCAAGGACTTAGAGTGCCAAATCTACTCTTTTAAAATTGAATTTCGTGGAAGCAACTAACCAAAAAGATTGATGACTAATCTAAATTTAACTTGGAGCCAGAACATTTTAAGAGCTTTGTCAAGAAAATAGATGGTAGCTTGAAGAGGGCTCCTAGAGAGCAGCATCTATGGCTGATGAGGAGTTTCCAAGCCATTTGTTTCTGATAGGGTTGCTCAGTGTAGCATATTTAAAAAAATCTTGGGGGAGAAAAGTACATCTTCTGATTTCTGTGTGATTTACTACATCAGAACTATGTCGTTGTATTAGATTTATAGAGTATATAAGTAAACTAGTAGTTTTCTGACTTTGCATAAGATGTGGTAAGCAGAGTTCAGACTATAATGAAATGAAAACCAGTTCTTGCTGAAACATGAAGGAGCACACCCAAACACTGAGGAAAAATAACGGTGACACATCCTTACACTCTAGTTCAGAGGAGGGTCAGATGCTATGCATGTGCCCAAAACTATGAGGTATTTCCCAGTAAGCATTCCTGTACATAGCATTGATCACAGCAGCCGTTTTTCAGCAGGTGAGTTCTCTTCCGGGATTATTTGGGTGAATGTGAAGACTCTAATTAAGGAATTCTACACTGATACTTCAAGCAATAGCATACTGCTATTGAACACAAAGATTTTAGACCATTTCTTGCTGTGGATTGACTGGAATAGGCTTACGCTCATTTTTGTAAATAATAGACAATGGTTAATCTAAGCATTAATGTTAAGTTCTACCCTTATATAGCATAATAAGCAACTTATTCTAGTAATCTGCTTATTATCCCTGTCTCTCCTCTCTGCAGGTGGATCATACCATAATAATGTACTTGATTGGACCAGATGGGGACTTTCTTGATTATTTTGGCCAGAACAAGAAGAGTGTGGAAATAGCAGGTTCAATTGCTGCACATATGAGGGCGCACAAGAAGAGGTAACCAGAGTGACATCACTAGATGTGGAATTCTCTTGCTAAAGAGGAAAGAAGCTTTGTCTCCAATAGGAGTCGGTATATAATCAACCTACAGAATGGCCTTCATATCCTGAAAATATCTTTTTAGATGGGATGTTACTCTTGGATTCAATTGAGACTCTTGGAACTGTGAAGTTTACAACCCAGCCTGCCAAGCATCTGTCGCGGGTCCAGAGGACCAGTGCATCAGTGGACCCAGTAGACCAGCAGGGAGAGCCGTGCTGGCGTATCATCTGGGAAGCAGGGCTCTCAGAGCAGAGCAGTGCTGGGGCCTCACCAGTGTCCCAGGTCTTACGTGCAGACTGAGGCTAAATTCTGCAGAAAACAATGTCATTTCCATAGTGCTCTTCGACTTGTGCCACTTAAAGTCAATCTTTATACTTGAAAGCCTGGGTTTAAGTCTTTCTTATAAATGAATGTCACTGTCAGCTTTGCATTTCATTCCTGTATTAGCAAATATTGCTTCAATTACTGAAAAGAAAGGGGAAAAAATCCATTGTTTGAAGATAGCTGTTTGATTCCTGCTTTTTTTGACTTTTTTTTTTTTAGTAACTTAATGATTCGCCAAGTTTTCAATGATATGCCAGATAAAAACAAGGGTATTGCTATAAGTGTGATACAGCATTTTTATTTGTGTACCAGTTCATGCTGCATATAGAATAAAGATGTCAGTTTTGCAGCAGAGATGAGCATGATTTCTCCTGTGGAAGAATAGATACCAAGGCAGTAAGTAGCACCAGCACTCAGAGGCCCGAAGACTGGTCTGGGTGGGTGGGTGGGTGAATGTTAAGAACACATGATCCCAAGACTGACCTTTCTACGAGTAGGTGGAATGCAGAAACCTGGGTGTTCCTAGAGGTGAGCGACTTGATCTGGTGATGTGAGATCTTCATACCTGGAGAAAGTATTTCATGGAGAAATAATAACTTTTCTTGAGCATAGCTGCTCAAGAAAATCATTGTCGAGTGATAGGTTTTGCATTTTCTTAAACTTTTTGTTACTTGGTCTTAACTCACCTTTTCTTCTCCATGAACCTGCTGCCCTAGGACCAACTTCTCTGAAAGTTTTTCAGTCAATCCTGAGATATTCCCAATATAATTTCTTATTGGAAGCCATTCTTTTCCCACTTATAAATGCATACCACACAAGCTTATGTTTTGGGTTCCAAATTATGCTCTCAATATGTACATAAACCCTAATGTAAGAACTTCTTAAAGTGAGAGAAGAAAGCAGCTATTGCAGATGGAACTGTCCTTCACAACTCATGTATCCAAATCCTCACTCTACTACTTGAGAATTTGAGACTAAGTTTTTAAGGAAGTAATAATAAAATAACTTTAGGGTAGACTTCCCTGAGCCAATATTACTGGTGTTCTTAATAGATTAGGCACAGAAGACCAGGTGAAATGGAGGTAGCCATCCACAATCCCGAGCCATGCAGAAGTCAGCTCTTCCCACCTTGATCTCGGACTGCCGAGCTTCAGTACTATAAGCACTGCATCTATTTTGGTTTTGGGTATTTTCTAAAAGCAGCTCTAGCAGACCAATGCAGCAGTTCATTCCTCAGTAAACAACTGGAAGATTTAGTTCACTCACAACTCACAAGTACTGGATTTGGAGTGATTGTCTCAGGAACTTATTGAAAGACTAATCTTGTAATGAGAAAGACTGAGTATGTGAAATTGCAGACATTTTAAAAAGGTCTGTTTTAAGCCACAGAACATGTGTGTGGCTCCCTGGCAGCAGCTCGCTCATTCTCAGCTGTTGCAGGTTAGAGCTCCTGGGATGATCCAGAAAGGGAGCAGTGGCTTTGCAGAAACCTTCCGTGGCTCTTCATTCAGGGTGAGGTCCAGTAGCTAGAGGCAGGTTAGACAGGGAGATGGATGGTATCTTTGTGTATAAGGCACAGCTCAGATGATAAGGTGACTTGGGTCCCAGTTTTTCTTGTGGTTCTTTATTCCATTTTTGTGGCACACCTAGGGTAACACTGAATCCAACCATGACTGCCAGCAGGACAGCCTCTTTATGTTGGTGTGGCGTGGATGTGTTCCTGAGGATATGTGCATGCACGTTCATGTGCACATGGAAGCCAGAGATTAAAGTCAAGTGTCCTTTGCGTGCCATTTATTTTTCATGTATATATTTTAGTGCTGCATACAAAAATATATAATAATATAGTGAAATAATGTAAAATATGAAAGTAAAAAAATTATTTTCACTCCTTAATCTTTAATCTCATTCCCTTTCTTTTCCTCTTACAATCCATCTAACAGAAGTGTGTTTCATCTAGTTTGCCTTTGATCCATATGCCTGACATGATTCATGCTCCAGCAAGTTTCATAAACCAGCGGATGCACCATTGAAAGCATCTTTCTTATATTCCCTATCAGCATTAGTCCTCATCAGTCTCACAGGAAGGCATGTAGCTTCTTGAGAACTTTATCCTTCCACAGTGAGATACTGATAAAACAGTTCCTGTGCAGTTCTTGTGAAAGTGTACATATCTGCCATAAGACAATGCCTTCTACATCACATCTGACCTGCCATTATCCCACCTCAGAGTTCTACAGTCTTGTCACTCTCTCTTCCACGATGTTCCCTGAGCCTTGACGTGGGGTGAGAATGGCTTAGGTGCCCTGTTTAGGGCCAAACAGTCCACATTCACTTATTTTCTATGTTATCTTTTTCTGTAGTAAATACCTTCTGTTGGCAGAAGGAGGCTTGAGGTTGAGTACTGAATACGCCTCCAATCTATGGGTGTAATAACAGGTGCTTGAAAGGTAGTTTGATGTAGTATCTTCATAGCTAAACATTCATAGCCTATGCTTTCCCTGGGATCTGTGTCCTCTTCTTTCATAGTTTCTTGTTCTAGTTCACAGAAACAGGATGTGTTTCTGCTGATAGGGTCTTGAATCTGAATAAGAAACTGTTGGTTGCCTCCTTGATATTCATGCCACTATTACCACCTCTTCCCATGGTAATTGGTATTGCAGTTCGAAGCTTACTCGCTTTCTCAGGTTGAAGAGAACTTTGACTGCTTTTCTCCCCCCAGTAGCTTCTATAGTGTTTTCTGCTACTGTGTAAGCTGTTCAGCAAGCAGGAAGCTTCTAACCCATTTCATGTTTTTTGTCCATGTCCTGTGATCCATGTGTGTTGTATCTTCAGTAATAGGGTGTTACTGTCAGTTTCTGGAGGGCAACCAAGAGCAATGGTAAAAGCCTATACTGTTTGGAGGGTCTTTGAGACCATTCTGACCAACAACTTATCAGGAAGTATCACATACCTGTTACTTATAATGTTGTTTAATTGCCTCTGGGTTCTAGATGGAGCATGATAGGGTATTTTGTTTTGTTTTGCCCTATCTTTTCTCAGATCTCTCTAAAGGGAGTGTCCATTCTTACTCTTTTTTTTTTATTAAAATGTTTTAGGCATGTTTATATCATAACAGTTTATTTTTAAGATGGTCTCTTACTGATCCTGGGACTCACTGATGGATTAGGCTGGCCGACCAATGAGCTCTGAAGGATCGATCCATCTATCTTCTACACAAACACTAATGCTGAGCTTGCAGTTGCACACCACTTTGTTTTATCTCTTTTGTCTTGGTACTGAATGCCTGTAAACACCTGTGTGAGTTAATAGGCTAATAGGAACCCAGCAAAATGATTAGAAATTGTAAATGCATCTACACAGGATATTTAAAAATATCTTTTATTGTTTTGAAAAAATTAACCCCACAACCTTTTTACATATAGCACAGTTTAAAACTGTATTTGCATATGATCTGCCTTTAAAGTCACTTCAAGCAAGCATTTTTCATCCTCTTGGTTTATACTTTCTTTGGTATTTAGGAGTGACATTGCTGTGTAATCATATGGGTGGTTATTTTCCCAGTTACTGTGTATTGTATTTCTGTTATTTTAAAACTTAGGAGATAAGTATTTAAATGTTTCAGAATTTGTTCACTCTTCTTCCATAACCATGCCATGTCCTCAGTAGAGTTGAAGATATATAGGCAGTTGAAAGATTTTTTTTAATTTTGTACTTTATTTATTCAAGAGAGCAGCAGGAAAGTGAGGGAAAAAGAGAGGGGGAGAGAGAGCCCATGTGGAGGTCAGAGGACAGCTTCAACAGGTCAGTTCTCTCCTTCTACCATGTGAATTCCAGAAACTGAACTCAGGTCACTAGTTTTGTGCTTTCACGCCTTTTCCCACTGAATCATCTCAGTGGTCCAGGAAAGAAGATTTAAATCGCAGCTGTTCCACAACCAAGAAACAGTGTTTTTGACTTTATCATTTATTGACCTAGAAATTCATAATGAATTCCTTAAAAAACAAAAATTTGACCTGACGTCAGGTTCCAGTCTCTTGTCTCCCGGTCTCCAGACCCCTCGATAGAGGTAACGTGTTTAGTGTGGATCTTCCCAGAACCTTTAGAACCGACTTAGACTGTGTTTGGTTTGACTTTGATTTCTAGTACTTAACCATGACGTACAAATACTGTTCAGAATTACCGAATTTGGTAAAGATGATGGTAATCCTCAGTAGTCGCCCCTTCTCCCTTACCAAAGCTAAATATAGGAGTATTTACAAGGTAACTTTCACCTGCGTTGCTGGAGCTTTTAGCTCAGCAACATTTTTGAGGATTGCTGTGGAATACTGAGCCCAAACGGCATCGCTGCAGGTGGCGGCACCTTTGGTCCTCTCTCCTTATTGGATCGCATGCAGGCTTCTGCCTGCAGTGGGTGGTGGGCGCACAGAGACCAGGAGGCCTGCGGTCTCCATTGTGCTCTGACTGTCTGACGCGCTTCTGGCAGCGTTGACCAGGATGTTCTCTAAGCCCCACTTGACTTATCTGTGATCTGGGAACACAAATGTTACTACACTCACAGAGCTGGATTTAATTTTCTATTAGATTTATTTGTTTAATATTTCAGGGAGAGGGCGAGAACAGGCTCCTGCAGAGGTCAGAAGACAGCTTTAGGAAGTCTCTTCTCCTTTCACCATGTGGGTTCTGGGGATTGAACTCAGGTCACCAGGGTACTGCATAGGTACTTTCACCTGCTGACCCATGTCACAGCCTTTACCTTGTTTGAGAAAGGCTCTCCCGCTTGCCTGGAGCTCACCAAGCAAGCTCAGCTGACTGGCGGGCAAGCCCCAGGGACACAGCTGCCTCTGTCTGCCTCAGGTGCACCCAACCACGCCCAGCGTTTTTAGGTGACTTTTGAGAATTGAACCCAGGCCACAGTCTTGTACTTTACCAATTATCTCCCTACCTCTCACACCTGCTTTCTTAAATAGCATTTAGATAAAAGTGTGTTGGAAAAAGCTATCTTCTGGTTCAAACCAGAAATGCTTTTGTTGCTGATACAGCATCCTTGGTGGCATTGTGGATTGTGTGGACAGAGCTGACGGCGGCACCGTCTTTCAGGAGCCTGGTAGTACAGGGGCCTTGTGAAGCTAGTTGCTTTTCAATGGACTTTCAGATTACTAGGGAGGTAATTCTCAAAAGGGTTTTGTCATGGATTTTGTTTGTTTGTTTGTTTAGTTGGTTGGTTGGTTGGTTGGTTATTTTTGTTTGGGTGGGATGCCAGTGTATTCTCTCTATGTAACCTAGGCTAGTCTTGAACTTCCAGTCTCTTAAGTGGTATTCACTAGTGCAGTAGACAGTCAAACAGCCGTAAGCTTTAAGCATGGCCCTGATTCGTCTGTCAGATTGGGACCATTTCTCTACAGTATTTCTGGCAGTCAGTATGAAGTGTCACTCTCACTGTGAGCTAAGTAAGGGACCGTATATGTCTCTTGCCCAGATTTTCCTGGAGCCTAGCTTCTGTGGGTCTGAGCGTGGCTAATCTCATTCTTTGCCTCTCTCTGCCTGTGTTCATCACTTTACTCAGTCATATTTAGCTTTCTTTCAAGGATTCAAAAACAGTGGTCCTGAGTGAGAAGTTTTCCTTTTTTCACCCCAGCATGGCCCATGGCGCCTCTCAGGAGCCAGCGAGCTCGTTTATTGAAGAACTGTTGATTCTGTGAATCTACAGGACAGTCACAGTCCTCAGTGCTAAGGATGCAGGCAGGGCAGAGTCTCATGAAGCTTGTTTTTACAGATAAGTGGTTTGAAGGTAGAACTGGAGTTTAATAGTCAGGTAGGAGTGTGCTGGTTACTTTCTGTGTTGCAATGAGACAACATTCAGGCCCTAAGAGAAGAAGGGAAATCTATTCAGCATGGCTCCAGAGGGGAGATACAGTCCTTAGCAGGAAAGGCATGACTGGTTGGCAGAAGCTGAAGGAGGCTAAGTCACTGCAGACATCATGGAGGCCAAGAGCTGCTGCTGGAAACTCAAGAGCAGACTCACTCATTCAAGGAGGGTGGGGCTAGCCATCCTCAAGGCCCACCTCCTGTGACTGCCTTCCTCCAGCAAGGCCCCATCTCTTAAAAGTGCCATGCCCTTCCCAAACAACTAAAGATTCAAACACATGAGCCTGTGGGGGATAATTCACATTTCAAACCATGACAAGGAGCTTTTAGGACCTTTAAGATACGGTCAGAGCTCTGTTCCCGTGAACAGAATAACCTATGCATGAGATAAATAGATTATGAGTCAATGGGCTATTTGAGGGTGAGACCTGGCAGAAGCCAGTTTGACATGGGCTCATGTAGGAGCCTCATCTCATGCAGTGACCTGCTCAGCCTCAGGTCTCTGCCAAGCCAGAAGGCCATCACCTCCAAAATTATAAGTGGAGATTAACCTCCTTTTTAAATAACTTACCAGTCTGTGCTATTTTTACTTGCTACCAAAATTGGACGAATATAGATGGCTTCCTTCAGAGGCTGACCTTTGGAAAACTGAGAGTGAGCCTTATATCTAAGAAAACTTTGCAGTAGAAGACACAGCAAGTCTGAGACCCCTAGGCCAGAAGGTACTTGGCGTGTGGGTACCCAGCATGACAGACAGTGAGTGACGTAGAACATGAAATTGAGACTGGAGGTAGCCAGGGGCCAGAGACCACGGGGCCTGCCTGGCTTCAAGCCAGGGGTCTTGGTTGTGCCATAGGTGCTGAAGGAACCCCCGCAAAGACTAAGCGAGAGCCTGACCTGGTCCTTCAGCCAGAGGGCTCACCCAAATGATGACTTGGTTTGCGCAGGAGTCTGAGGATGTTAATGTCATTCCTCATAAGGAGACTTGAAAAGTGGCTCCATCTGTGCCTCACATACTGTTTCTTTAGAAGATTTATGTGGCTGTTGACAGAGCAAGACTGCTTTTTCTTCCCTTTTTTATTGTGAAAGTTTTCTAACATGCTCTAAGTAGAATAATACAGTGAACATCTTACGCCATCACTAAGCTGGAGTTCTTCCTAATAGAGTGGCTAATTGTGCTTCATCTACAGCTCCACCCACTTCCACTAGAACCCAGTTCCAGTACATACATCTAAAAGAGACCAACTCTTTAAAAAAGAAGTTTGCCATGACAAAAATACTTTTGCTTTTGGTTTCATTGGTTTCGTTTTTGTTTTTGCTGGTGTTTGTTTCTCATCACTTTGGCAAAATAATCTGAGAAGAAAAACTTGAAGAAAGATTTTTATTTGGCTAAGGATTTAAGAGGGTTTGCTCTGTGGTGTCTTAACTCCATTGCTTCAGGGAGCAGAGAATTCAAACATGTCAGCAAGTTATCAAGCTATTCATCTCATGGTAACGAGGAGGCAGAAAGCAGGGACCAAGGTTCCAGTGTGCTCTTCAAAGGCAACACACACACACACACACACACACACAGGATACACCTTCTCCCTAAAGGCTGTATCACTTCCAGGGATGCTGTGCCTGGTGCCAAAACCTTTAGTTAAACATGCACTTTGGGGGGCCATTAAGATCCAGTAGTATTTTTTCATGCCATTGAACATTCAGTCAGTGAGAATTTGGGCTCATAATTTAGTCTTTTGATTTCTGCAAGCCATGATACTGTTGAGGTATGTACCATCCATATCACACATAGGACCTTGGTTCCTATCCTCCTCTGTGCCTAGGTCAAAGATGACACAAGAGTGGAGGTATGCCTCATGGACTAGACCAGAAACATCCATCTTCTTAGTTGTATTTTTATTTGTTACACAAGTGTAGCTGTATCAGAATGAAATGAGAGGCTGGGAGAGCAAGAAAGACCAGGCCGTGATGAGAACCTGGTGCTTAGCTCTGGCAGAACTGGGCTGGTATTGAGTAAAATAGGTGCAAGGGAACATCCACTGTGATGAATGTGCCCATAGCTTGTGCATATGACACAGTGACTTAGATACCCAGAAGTGTACGAAGCTACAGATGTTTAATATTTACACCTATCTCAGTGACCTACACTTCCAGAAAAAGAAGGGCCCCTGTGAACACTCAGGCTTGAAAGAAAACAGGGACTGTGACTGTGAGGAAGACTTCGATGGCACTCACAGCCAGTCTAGCTTGGCCTAGCTTGGCAGCGCTAGAAACAATGTGAGACCAGGCTGCCCAGGGGAGAGGTGGACTAAAAGGAGAGGGTGGAAGGCAGAACTTTCAATGGGGTTTAATAGCATCAGAGGAAGGAGGATGGATAGAGACAAGACGGATGGCTGCCCGAGTCTGTCATGTCAGGTCTTCATACCCGGTTTTAAGGTACAGAAAGTGTGACTCCAGATACCATACCTCCACCCCACCTGGTGCTAGAGGGTACCTCAAGCTCAGAGAACTTCAGGGAGCTCCAGGACCCCAGGACACAGGGACAGACGGGAGGGAGCCGACACTTTCTCTACTGGCTGCTGCAGGGAGCAGCTGCTCATTGTCGATCAAGCAGCGGCACTCTGGCGACTGCTGTGCCCGCTCCTGCTCCTTTTTATGGAACGATCCAGGGATACTAGCCTTAGGGGTGACTCATCTGAAGCATTCTCGGGTGGGGCTGCAGTTGGCAGCTCCTGATCCATTTTCCGTGTGAGGATGATGCAAAGGCTGGAGCCACATGCAAAGGCCTCCTGGTTTCAGGAGGAGGGACGACCAGTGGCCTCTGCAGCTGCTGAGTTCTTCTCCAGGCACCAAGGTCTTAGCAGGACCTAGAAGTGGTTTTGTCATCATAGAATCAGGTGTGTCCTAACAGTAGCACATCTTTGTGGTGGTCATAGCCAGGACGGGCCCATGTGGGATTCATTCAAAGGGTTGTAGCAAAGCTGATAGAATAATCTCTGTAACCTTGCTGGACCCAGTGTCCCTCCCACCACCTGGATGCTCCCTGGAAATGCTCTGCCTCGACTCCCTCCAGGTGTCCTTCATCAGAATCTGGGTTTTAATACAATACCCAAGCAATTCCTGTTCTCTTCAGTTTTCCCCATGATGTGTCGCTGAGCCTATTACATTTTTTTTTTCCTGCCAGGAAATGGGAAAAAACAAAGGACACTAAAGCAATTTTTCTTTTGACCAGGAAGCTCCTTAATTTTGCTTCCATAAAGCAATTCGAAAAGACTTTCGAGTAAACAGAGTCCATCTTCTGGTCATTATTATGGGAGACAGCTGGGAGGGGATCAATTGATAAAGTGCTTGCCTTAAAAGCATAAGGACCTGGGTCCAGATCCCTAGAACCTGCATAAAAACCTGGGCATGGGGGCTAGGGAGATGATTCAGCAAGTAAGAAGCCCCTGCCATGTGTCACAGTTACTCTTTCTACTGCTCTGAGACAATACTCAGACTCAAGCTCCTGAAGGAAGAAAGGAGATTTATTTGGTTTATCATTCCAGAGTCCATTAAGGCAGAAAGGCATAGTAGATGGCAGAAGCCAGAGGTGGGTCAGGTCACTGCAGAGACCAAGAAAACAAGCTGCAAACTGCTAAAGCAGATGCTACTGAAAGTGGGTGGGGCTAGCCAACCTGGAGGCCCACCCTCCTGTGACCTGTCTTCCTCAGGAAGGCTCCACCTCCCAAAGGTGCCATACCTTTCTAACACCAACATCAACTAAGGATTTAAATGGTTGAGCCTATGGGGGATGAAACACATTCAAAATGTCACAGCATGCAAGCCTGATGACCTGATTTTGAGCCATTGGGTATATATATCATAGTTTCTTTTTAAAAAAAAAAAACTTTATTTATATGTGTGTGTGTGTGTGTGTGTGTGTGTGTGTGTGTGTGTGTGTGTGCGCGCGCGCACGAGTGATCAGAGGGCACTATGTGTCTCTGTGGAAGACCAAGGAGGACTTCAGGAATCATCCTGGATTGATTCTCCTTCCTTCTTGCTTCACTCTGAGATTTCCCAGGGTGAAAGTACAGGCCACCACATTTTCTGCCTGGCTTTTTTTTTTTTTTTTTTTTTTTTTTTAATGTAGGACCTGGAATCTGAACTTAGGATCTTCTGCTTGGGAGACAAAGTCTTAACCCTGAGCCATCTGTCCAGCCTGTAATTTCATTACCCATTCAGTGAAATGAATTCAGACTGCAGGTCTCCTGGTGAGCTGAGATCAGGCAGTAAGATGGAGTACTTGCTATAAAGGCAAATGTACTCTGACAGGGACAAGCAAGTTGTGTGTGTGAAAAAGCAGGCCTGACCTTGGATAGCTTGCTTTTTCTTAACCAGTCCTAAGCTCTCGGCCCCTGCTAGTACTAGGACCTGAGTTTAATCCCAGAACTTACATAAAAAAGCCAAGTGTGGTAGTGTTATGCTCTTATGGTCCCCACCCTGGAGAGACAGAGTCAGACAGATGCCCGGGGCTTACTGGCCAGCCACTCTAGCCTACTCAGTGAGAGACCTTTTGTCAAAAAAAAAAAAAAATAATCAAGGTAGAAGACTCCTTTGACCTCCACATACATGTATACACATGTATATATACCTACCCACAAATAGGAATTTAAGGCACAACAATCAAGCACTAGTAGGAAGTACATGTCGGAGTCAGATCAGAGATGGCCAGGATGAGCCACATGACGCTGGAAAGGATGAGAACAAATTACTCAGTGACAGAGCCTGTTGATAAGAGAAAGAGAAAGAAGGTGGAGAGAAGGAAGAGACAAGTTCTACAAATGGCACTCTAACTGTGTGTGTGTGTGTGTGTGTGTGTGTGTGTGTGTGTAAAGGGAGCACTGTGTGTGTCTTTGGAGGCCCAAGGATGATCTGGAGAATTATCCTGGATTGCTCTACCCCTCCTTATTGCTTTGCTTTAGGGTTTCCCATGCTCTGCCTTCCAGAGCTGGACGTGTAGGCCTCTGCCATTTCTGTCCAGCATTTTCACATGGGATCTGGGGTCTGAAGCTGGGTCCTTTTGCCTTCAAGAAAAAGGCTTAACCTCTAACCTCTTTTCAACTTAACGCTCTAACTTTTAAAGTTGAAACAAGCAGCTAAAAGACTAACCAGGTATGGGAGTATACATCAGTAATCCCAGCACTTATGAGCAGGTGAAGAGGTCACAAATCTGAGGTCAGTCAAGGTTAGAGATACTGATGCTTTTTTTTTAATTGTATACATTGTTATTGCACAAATATATTTGGCAATGGTGGCTAGGAGCAGCACTTACAAAAAGCAAAAGCAAAACCAAACAGGATTTTGAAAAGATAACCAAGGAAGGTGTGGTTTGCATGAGGCATGTGAGTGAATTCTCTCTCACTGTGATAAAACATTCAAGGAGAACAAGTGGAAAAGTTCCTTATGGCTCATGATTTCAGAGGTTTCAGTTCATCGCTTCTGATCCCACGTGAGAGGTGGAACAGCTGGGCTGAATAACCCATGGTGGGATGTCATAATTTGAAATGTGACTTGTCCCCCACAAACTCATATGTTTGAATCTTCAGTTGTTTGGGAAAGTCACGGCACCTTTAAGAGGTGAATCCTTGCTGGAGGAAGGCAGTCCAGAGGATGGGCCTTGAGGTTGATTAGTTCCACCTCTCTTTTCTCCTTTAAATTGCTTGACTTTGAGTGGAATCTCATAACAACAGAGAAAAGTAGCTCATACATGGGAGAAAGCTGCTCATTTGGGGAAGACAGAAATGACAGAGGGCCAGGAAGATTGGCTAGGACATGATAAGATCCACCCCCTTCAACTCAATTTCCATCACTAAGCTATCAATGGATTAATTCATTAATGCGGTCAGAGCCCTCATGATCTTTCTTAAAGCCCCACTTGCCAACACAGCTGCATTAGAGACTGAAGTCTTTACCACTTGACTCTTTGGGAGACACTGCAAATCCATACTGTAACATTTGGTATTCATGTATTAGTCTACAAACTTAAGATACATATTTTCATATGTATGTGTGCGATTCTGGCTTTGGGGAACCTGCCTTTGGAGTGTCTGAGCATCCATGCGTGAGTGCGCGCGCGCGCGCGTGTGTGTGTTGTGTGTGTGTGTGTGTGTGTGTGTGTGTGTGTATGTGTGTGTAAGAGAGAAGGAGAGAGAGAGAAAGAAGTGTGTGTGCCTGTGGAGGCTCAAGGGTGACTTCTGGGAATCATCCTTGATTGCTTTACCTCCTTTTTGTTTTGCTCTAGGGCTTCCTAGGCTCCACCTACCAGGACCAGAAGTTCAGGCTGCTGCCATTTCTGCCTGGTGGTTTCATGTGGGATCTGAGATCGGAACTCAGGTTCTTCTGCCTTGGAGGCAGAGGCCTACACCCTGAGCCATCTCTCCAGCCCAGCATCCAGTTTAGAGCAGTCTTCATTACTTTTTCATTGCCTTTCCTCCTCCCTGATCTTTCTGAATGAGTTTCTGTTTCTTAAGACCATAAAACAGAAACATACTGGTAGGAACATACTGGTAAATATGACATCGAAGGCAGAAAGCATGAAGTAAGTCATCACTAGGTGTGATCAGAAACATAGCTCGACAGTTGCTAGCACCAATACCTAAGGGAATAAATGAGTTACCTCAGAAAAAACTGATCGTAAATAGATGGTTCTCAAAAGGGCAATCGCAAAGTAGAATAGATTAGAATCACTGAAAAAAGTAAGCAGTACTAGTAATCAATAATGTAAATTACAACAGTGGAATTTTTATCTGAAGTTCACACAAAACAGAGGTTAAGCAATCAAGGATGATTTCCGAAGTCATCCTTGGACCTTCATAAGCAAACACAGTGCTCTCTGATACACACATATATACCACACACACACACACACACACATGCATGCATGCATGCAGCCATGCATACCTCCCCCCCAAAAAGAAAGAACCATGGAGGTGCTCACTGCAGCACTGTGGAAACAGCACATCTGCAGAACCATGTAGATACTCAGCTATAGCAGACCAACAGTGGCACAGTCATAAATGGGGCCCCACAGGCTCCATTCAAATGGAGTTATAGGACTGAGGCTGTAGAGCTGTAGGGCTCAGTTGACAGAGCATTTGGTCAGCATGTGTAAGACCTTGGTTCAATCCCAAGTACTGCAAAGTAAATAAATAAAACAAATGGAACTGTTATTAACATTTAATGGTAGAAAAAGATGTTTAATATCTATGCTGAAAAAGCAAGTAAACTGTAAACTTGATTTCATTTTTTGGATAGACAAAAAATACACACTAAAATGTTAACAGTGGCCAGTGGAAATATGTTCCTGAAGTATTTTCATTTCTCTTTTTTTTTAAATTTTTTTATTATTATTATTATTTATTCAACTGTGCATGTGTGTGTGTATGTACGTGCGCGCGTGTGTGTGTGTGTGTATCTATGTATGTGTAGAACCACGGACGAATTCGTGAACCACCATGGACGCCTCCACCTCCTTCTGCCCGAGGATTCACAGGCTCCGCCCTACCAGGACCAGAAGCGCAGGCCGCCCCCGCTTCCGCCTGGCGTCTATACGTGGGATCTGGGATCTGAACTCAGGACCTTCCGCCTGCAAGGCGGAGGCTTAACCTCTGAGCCACCTCTCCAGCCCTTCATTTCTCATTTTTGAGCATCTGTTCTTACAAATTTTCATTTTTAGTTCGTTAAATTTATTTATTCGAGAGAAAGAAGGACCAGGTGTGCATGTGCCACAGTACACATGTGGAGGTCAGAGGATAGCTTTCAGAGGTCAATTTTCGACCATGTGGACTCTGTGTGTCAAACGCAGGTCACTAGTCTTGCCAAGATTGTGTGCAGGCACCTTTACCAGCTAGCCATTCACCAACACTGAGCATCTATTTTCTTAACCTGCCCATAGGAACATACATAACATTCATCATAAATAAGTAATAAATAAGAGTCATTATTATGAAAAAATAGCTGAGTACAAGAAAGACATATCCCTATTGTGATTTCAGTCAAGATTTAGTTCTTGAATGGTACAGTGCTGAGTGGGATTATGTAGTTAAGAGCAGTCTGTGATCTACTAATGATGTCTGCAAGGGTGTGGGAAGTGATCAGAGCTGTCTTAGCTCGTTTCCTCCAGCCAGGAAACTGACCCACTGAGTTTACCATTGCCAGCATGCTTGGTTGTTTTTGATTGGAGAGAGCACAGTAGAACTCAAACTCCTCATGTGCCACCTGGGGAAGTAGAGGAAAGCATGTGTACATATCCTCATGAATATTCATTCACAGAGATGTGGTCCACTGGGGTGGGCAAGGGTGAGGGTTGGGTGAGGTGTGGGACAACCCCTTCTCTAGTATACATATCCACCATGAGGACACCCACAGTGCAGAACTCAGATGTGTCTTTCTGTGCCTTAAGTTGCAGAATCAGAAGGCAATAGAGCTGCAGAGGACTTAAAAAGTGGTGCAGGGCATTTTCCCCCTGGATGTAACATAATGCCATCTTGGACTTGGCCCTTAGTCTAACCGAAGGAGGATGTTGTCTGGAAACATTCTATCCTGTAGGGAGAATTGTGAGATTCTAAAAATAAACAACTCATTAGTCTCAGGAAGTTCCTGAAGCTAACAAGATGGGTATGGGATCTCCCCAAGGTAATGAAAGCAGTAGACACTTGGTTGGGGAGGAGAATTCCTTTGCCAGCCCAGAAAAACCTAACATCCTGGAATAGAATCTTGGAAGAGCCTATCTTGACAACAAGTCATGCAAGAGGAAGCTCCAAGGCTGCAGCTTCCATGAATCTCACCGCAGCTGGGGTGGGCTGGGTGGGTTTTCTGGTGTGTAGTTGCCTTTGAATTATCTCTGCTTCTGAAAGTAACCCTCACCTCTATTCCTGCAAGTAAATTCCAATGAACTCAATGGCTTCCCAAGTTGGATTTTGGTGGAATCTTACTTTGATCTGTCATCAGATCCCTATTTGGGGTAAAGAGACATTTGTTCAGTGTCTCACCGGGAAAATTGTCGCACAATGCAAAGAGCCTTAGTTCACCATCTTTTCTTTTTCTACAAAGAAGGAAACTTTCCAGCACAGGAAAATACTGTTTAATCTAAAGTAAGGTAGTTATACTTACCATGGCCAGAGCAAGGCCCAAAGCCTTCCCACAGCCCAGTACCCTGTGCAAACACATCCTGCTGACTCACAGTGTCCCCATCAATTAAGCGAGGCTCATTCCACCTGCCTGGCCTGTCCCCTGGGATTGAGGCAAAGCTCAAGTGAGCTCAGCAGCGAAGGAGGAAAGTGTTGGCAATATATATGGGAGGCTACTGAAATCTCTGACATATAAAAGTTCTTAAAACAGAAAAATGTGGTCTTGAGAGAAAGAGGGCAAAATATGAAGACTGTGAATGTGACACTGAAATTCATTTGACAGAAAAGTAAATGGCAGCATCAGTAAATTATATCTTTTAACCTATGAAACTGCAAAAATTAGAGCAACAGCGCCCCAAAATGTGGGGGTATAAGGTAGTGGGGAAGACAGGGCTTAGAAACAAGCACATTCTTTTGGAAGATTAATGTGGTTACACTAATGAACCAAAAGCAGTAGATCCAAAGATTGGAGATTGGAGAGATGGCTCAGGGTTTAAGATTCTGCCTTTGTTCTACATAAAAACGCCAGGCCGAAAAGGAGTTGCTTGAACTTCCAGCCCTGGTGGGCAGAGCCAGGGAAATCCCAGAGTGAAGCAAAAAAGAAGTAGAACCAATCCAGGATGATTCCCAAAGTCACCCTTGGTCCCCCACAGTGACCCACAGTGCCTCCCTCAGACAGACAGACACACACACACTCACACATACGTGCATGCATGAAATAAAGTTGAAAAAGAAAAAGAAATTGAAAAACCAAAGATCCTATTTCTTCCTAGTTCATCCTGAGGAAATAACTACGTAAGAACCCTCCAAATATATATATATATATATATATATATATATATATATATGAAAGCACAAATAACAAATGCATTCACAAGAAAATAGGATTTTTGGACCGGAGAGAAGGCTCAGTAGTTAAAGTCTTTGCTTCAAAACCAAAAGGACTTGAATTCAGATATCCAGTATCCATGTAAAAATGCTATGTGGTTATGGTGGCCATCTGCAGTTCTGGCCCTGGAAGATGTGGCCTGGGAAACCCCAGAACAGAGCGAAAATAGGTGGAGCAAACCGGGACCACTCCCAAAGTCATTCTCGGGCCTCCACAGGCACACACACTCAAGTGTACTTTTGTGTCCTCTATCCCCACAGACATGCAACAGAGAGAGAAAGAAAGAAGGATTTTCATATCAAGACACAAAGGCAAGAAAAACCCTGTAAATCCAGATTTGAACTGGAGCAATTTAAAAAACAGGTCATGGTTCTAAGCAGTCTCTTAAGCCTCGTCCCTCCAGCACCACCTTTACCCATATGACTGCTGGCTAAAATGCACACTTCGCGTGGAGCTAGAGGACAGCCTCCGAGTGTCCTTCCTGCTTTTCCACCTTCTCTGAGACCAGACCTCTTCCCTGCTGTGTGTAATCGGTGTCAGCACTGTGTAAGTACTGGCTGGTCCACACACTTCTGGGAAGTCTCAAGTCCCTGCCTCTCATTTCCCACAGGGACATGGGGGTCAAAGACATTTATACAGATGTGTCAGCCATTTATGTGGGATCCAGAGATCTGAACTCAGAGCATCAGACTTGTATAGCCAGCACTTTACCCACTGTGATATCTCTTCAACCTTATAGGCTGATATACCTTTTTGTATAAATCATTCTGCTTGTTTGTTACCATCTGTTTCTAACTGAAGGATTTTTTTTGTTACCTTTAAGAATCATTTACTTATTAAGGATGCCACATCATCTGTCACTGTATGTGGCCTCGTTGGTTCACTGTGTCTGTCTTCATATCTCAGCAGCATCAAATACAAACAGATGCATGTCCTGTGGTCTACTTTTGTGAGGTATGTTTCAAATAGTCCCTTCTGCTTTGTCCTTTGATTGAATAACTTTTTCACTGTTATGATGCTGAATTTATCAGTTCTTTGAATGCCATCTACTGTGTACTGGGAAGCCCCTGAGACTACAGGTCCCCTCAGTCCTCTAACCAGGACAGCCAGGACCATAGGTCCCTGAAGTTCTGCTTTCCTCCTTCTCCTTTACAAAACCCACTTCAGATGATGTGCTCCATCCTTACCCATCTGGACCAAAACTGTGGGTGGGTGATCTTGCATCCAATCCTCTATCTATAAAAGTAAAATGTAAATATAATTTTTCAATTGCTTTGGGGGAGAGAGATCACTCATCTCACTGAGATGAATGCTAGAAACCTGCAGGAGGAAGGGTGAAGTGAGATGAAGAGAATCTAAAGATGTTGGTCTCTAGTAAGGCGGGAGGTGTCACAAAAGCTGATGGCTTAAGAAAAACAGTTTTTCTATTAGCTTTTTAATGGCCTTTCAGTAATATGGCTTTTTAATAACTTTTATTGAATTTTTTTACACATGAATATAGTATATTCTGGTTACTGTCACCCCCATGCTCAATAGTTTTTCTCCCTTCATTATTATCTCCGTCCTCCCTACATGCTCCTTTTGACATGCATGTCTTTGTTTTGTTCTGAGACACACTAATGTTAGCCGGGCTCTTCTGTGTGAACATGTGTTTGGAACTTTCCATTGGAGCCCGGTGTCTCCTCAGTGGATACAGGATTGAAGACAATGACTGGCCCTCCTCAGAATCCATCAGTAGCCAATAATTCAGGAGGGAGAAGCAGTGCCAGTGCAGTCCCAGTGCAGAGCCACAACCTCTGTAAGATGAGGATGCAGTGACTGTGCAATGCCCAAGGGCAGCATCTCACTGTTCTTGTCCCTGTCTTCTGGCTTTTACATTCTTTCCACCCCCTTTTCCTTGATGCTTCCTGAGTCTTAGAGGGGACTGAGACCTGTCTTTCTCCATGATTCCATGAGACTTTTTAGTTTCTAAAGATGGGGCGGGGCATGACCAAGCAGCTTAGGTTGAGGCTGTGAAGTTGGAGCACAGGGTTAGAGAGATGGCTCAGGGGTTAAGACTCTGCCTTGCAAACTGAAGGATCCCAGATCTCAGATCCCATGTAAAAATGCCAGGCAGAAATGGTGGAGGCCTGCACTGCTGATCCTGGAAAGTGGATCCCCAGAGCAAAATAATAAGGAGGTAGAATGATCTAGTATGATTTCTGAAGTCACACTTAGGCCTCCACAGACACACATAGTGCCTCTGATACAAACACACACACACACACACACACACACACACACACACACACACACACACACACACACAAGTCTGAAATACAGATTAGAAGGAGGGAGTTTGTGGAAAATCATATTCTGAATCCTTAGTGGTCTGACTGATGATGACATTTGGCTCCTGCCCCAGAGGACACCAGAAGAGAGAAAAAGGGTGCTAGTAGCTTAGTTAGGCTAACTCCAGTTATCCCAAAGAGAGATCCTAGAAAGACGCGTCGTGGCAGTGTGGGCAGAGAATGATTTGGGTTCTCTTCCCCCTGATGTAGGAGAGACAGATGGAGCCCTCTATGAATCTGCTCTCCCAGGACAAGACCACATCTCTTTCGGAATCATCTATCTTTTATAATTTTTCTGCTCAGAATTAGTCGGTGGAGATTATGAAGGAATTTACCAGATTTAGCCAATGCTTATTTCATTCTGTACATTCGGCTTGCACATGTTATTTCATCTCATGTGTGTTGTAAGGTACATTCCCAATTTACCCTTTTCCAAGGGTAGAGAAGCCACTGAGTTTCTCATCTCTGGTCCTTACAGTCCATTTTTGCCCATGTGCCTGAGAGGCTCCATAGATACGGGCTGTTCTGTGTCTGCACAGTTCTCAGAGCTTCTTTCTAGGTTTCATGTCTCTGTGGGCACTCTGTCTCCATGCACCAATGTGTGCCTCTTCATTGTGGGGGTGCTGTATTTTCATCTAACAAGATGGACCCCCTTTATCTTGTCTGTTTAGAGGGATTTTTTTTTCCTATCATATACGCATGAAGCTTGAAATCAGCTCTCTAGCCCGAAGGGAAAAGAAATTGTTGTTTTTTTGGAGATAGGTGGCATCTTTGTGACTGTCATGCTTTAAATGGGAATTGTCTCCTACCCCACTGGGTCATGTGTTTGCATGCTTAGCTGCCATTAATGTCTGAGAAGGCTGCAGCACCCTTAGGAGGTAGAGCCTTGCTGGAGGAAAGGAGATCACAGGGGACAGGTTGTGAAATTTGGTAGCTGGGTCCTGCTTCCTCTCAGTTCAATCTTGGTCTCTCTGCCTATATGATGGCAGCGGTAACCTAAACCTCCTTGCTTCTGCCTCCAGCTGTGCCTTCTGCTATGTGATTCCTGCCATTATGGGTCATATCCCCTTCAGAATCTTTTTTTTATTATTTATTATTTATTCAATTGTGCGTGTATGCATGTGCACGTGTGTGTGTGTGTATGTATGTATGTGTGTGTAGAACCACAGGTGAATTCGGGAACCACCATGGACCACTTCCACCTCCTCCTTGTTTACTCTGCCCCAGGATTCACAGGCTCTGCCCTACCAGGATCAGAAACGCAGGCCGCCCTCACTTCCACCCGGGGGCGTCTATACATGGGGTCTAGGATCCAAACTCAGGACCTTCTGCCCGAAAAGCAGAGGCTTAACCCTTGAGCCACCTCTCCAGCCCCCCCCTTCAGAATCTTAAGCCAAATGAATCTCTTCTTTCTTCCTTTAAGTTATACATGAGCGTTGCCTCACAGCAACAGAGTGACTGCAGCAATGATACTGATTCTTCCTTCCCAGAAGCAAGGGACACACTTAATGGCTTTCAGCAGCATTTTTAAGTTTTGCACCTGCCAGTTAGGTTCATTTCTTTTTTTACATATTTATTATATCTATTAATTTGGAATATTTTCTTCCAAATGCAATTGGTCATGCAAGACCTTTTTCTTCTTAACTGCACTCAGGGGACCCTGAAGAACAGCCGTTGTAGAAAGCGGGGCTCTCAGTGAGGAATCAGCATGATCCCTCTAACTCAGGGCTGTGTTTTAACTCTTAGTCCTACCCACCTTTCTTCTGCAGTGTCTATTGCCTATGATTTGTATCTCTCTAGAAAACCAACTCTGACTTTGATCTGTCTTTCAAGCTGCATATGTGGCAGTGGACTGTCATTTTCTTCCTTCTTCTGGGCTGGGTTCACACTCATCCCTCCTCAGAACCTGGCTGGACTTGGGCTGCGCTGACCTGTCCTTAGAACACCTTTCTTCTCACGTCCTTCCAAAGCATTCTTCCCTGCTTCCATCACAGATCTCGGGGCTCCCAACCACTTGAGCCTGTCAATCATCTCTGTCCCACACAGACTCAAGAGCTGTCATCTCCTCTGCGCCCGCCAAATGTCACAGAGCTAACGGCAGCCCTCCACTTGCTCTCCTGCTATTTCCCCAGCATGTGACATCATGTTCTTACCTGCTCGCTTTCCAGTACCAGTTCTGCCTCTCACAGATTGAAATGTGATATTTTCCAGAAGTTTCCTCCACTTAACTTTGCAAGCACTCCAGCTTGTGTTCTAATCCCTGAACCATCTGTCCCTGATCTCATCTCATCAAGTTAACGAGGGGCTTCACACTCGGCTTTCATGTCCTCCAGAGCTGCATTCTGATTCTAAGCAGTCGCTCACCGGCTGCACACTCCAAGCCGGCTTCTTTTCCTCTGTGGTGCTATGGTTTCCTCTTCTGAAATCATAGCTCACCATTCTGTCTCCCTCGAAGAGTCTGTGAAAGTAGCCCATGAACTTGCTGGCAAAATCTTTAGAGCAGGGACTGGTGAGATGGCTCAGGGGCTAAGCCTCTGCCTTGCAAACAGAAGGACCAGAGTTTAGAGTCCAGATTCTGTGTAAAAACACCAGGTAGAAATGACAGTGACTGGGAAGGTGGAGCCTTGGAAACCCTAGAGCAAAAAGCAAAAAAAGGTAGAGGAATGCAGGATGGTTTCTGAAGTCACCTTTGGGTCTCCATAGGTACATAGTTCCCTTTGATACAGACACAGACAGACAGACAGACAGACATGCACACACACGCACACACATGCATACATGTGTACACACATGTGCAATCACAGATACAAAAAGTCTTTAAGGCAGTGCCCAAGGCAGTTTTAAAATGTTAGCAATGTATGCTGCTGCATTAATAGTGAGTGTTTATACCATGCTACATAGCTGGAAACACATCATATTCATCTTTATTCTGTTAGTAGAATAGAAAGGATATTTCATATTTCCTTGTACTTTTGAAAGAATTAATTTTCAGAATAGGTAATACATAGGCCAGGTGTTTAGTTCAAAAGTTACACAAAGCAGTGTAACTGCTTTGACAGTGTCTCTTCCTCCTCTATATCTTCAGCTGTTATACCAGGAGTCACACAGGTAAATGCCACATAGTGATGATTGAATCAGGAATCCTTTTATTGTTAGTGGTTGAGAGCAAGCACACACCAGAAAGAACTCTTGACCCAGAAGTTGGGGAGCGAAGGAATTAACAAAACCAGAAACTACAACTACATTGTAAATCAGCTGAATGACTGTCAAAAAGCTTGGTTAGGAAAAAAACTTTCTTTATTTAAATAGAGACTGAGATAAGAGTGTATTGATTTGGAGGCCGAACTTGAGCTACATAGAGAAACCCTGAGTCAAAATGAAAAGAGTGGTTTACCTGTACTCAGGGAAACTGAAAAATGGGGCTGGGATGATGGCAAAGAGGCTAATACGCTTTTGGTGCTAGCAAACAGATCGGAGTTCAGATCTCCAGTTCAAACATAAAAAAGCCAGGTCTATGTAACAGCCTGCCTGTAATTTCAGCCCCAGAAGGCAGTGCTTGGGGATTCGCAGAGCAAGTTGGCCAGCCAGAGTAGCCCTATGCATGAGCTCTGGGTTTGACTGGAGACCCTAGCTCGAAAGAATAAGATGGAAGAGCAACCTGCATGGTTTCCACTATCAACTATACATGTGCACACATAACCACAACACACACATACACAGTCATGAAGAAGGAAAAATAAAAATGAAAAAAAGAAATGTGGAAGATGAAGCATGATAAGGGGAAATCTAGTCCCCTGTACCAGGACAGACTCTGATGTGTCTCTGTTCTGTGCCTTTTGTCTCGCTCGTGCCCTGGGACCTCTCTCCAGTGCCACAGGAGCGCTTGCCTTTCCATGGGGCTCACTTATGATCTTACATGCCCAAGCCAGATAAATATCTTATCCTCTTTCCTAGACACGGGGACTTTCTTGAAGACACAAACACCTGTCTGCATGTGTATCTCCCTTGTCATGTTTGATTCTGTGCCTGGCATATTAAAAAATAGCTCAATGTATGTTTCTATCACTTAAGCAATAGATAAACATGAGGTGAAGGAATGCTCTAGACTGAACAAAACTAAGAAGACATAACCGCCAGGTGTAGTGTTTAGAAGTAAGTTTAATTTTAGGTTGGGGAAAGAGACCTGTTCTATAGTCTCTGGAAGGACTGGACAAATTTGAGCATGGACTGTAAGAAGTGATAAAGAATGACTGTTACCTGTATTAAGTGGAGAAATAGCAAGTAAGAGTTGCCTTTATTCTTAGGAGAGACATACTGAAGTGTGAAGTTTCATGTCTGCTACTTACTCTCAAACATAAAATGGGAGAGAGAAGAGAGTAAAGGAGGGAAAAGGGGGGGGAGGTAGAAGAAGGGAGGAGAGAAGAGGAGGCTAACAAATTACCCAAGGTCAGCAGCTGCTGCTTTTGCATGTGAGATCATTTGTAATGCTATGAACTTACCTGAACATTTAAAAGTTCTCATAACAGAAAACCAGAGAAAGTACATATTGATGAGTAAAACTGAAAGGAGAGATATAGACTCTCTTTGCTTGCATTTCTCCCTAGCTCCCAGCCCCCTGACCCCCCAGCCCCTGGCTCCCTGGGCCCCTGGCTCCCTGGCTGGGCACCTTTACTTCAGCACTGGGGAACAGTCTTGGCCCAGATTAATAGAGTTCTCATTTCCAGTGACACCTAATCTCCCTCCCAGTGGGACATGCAGAAGGTGCTTGATCCAGAGGCTTGTGCTCTCCTAGGCTGACTTCATGCCTTGGCACACGGCAGTCCTGGGATTGCTGCTGTGTGGCTGGGAGCCCCAGTGGCAGCCCTGTGGGAGCGGACATCAAACAGGAGAAAAATAGCCCAGGAGGAAGCAGCCAGGCATGGCGAAGCAGGCCGGCTCCTGGCCTCCGATCCGCCTGCATTCTTGGGACACAATACATTTTTTTCCAGCTGATGAGGGATAAATGCAGCTCGGGCCGGCTGTGGGGGATTAGCTCTGGCTGTGTGGTGGCTCAAGAACAAGGGCTCCTCTGTTCCCCAAAGGCAGCTAATAATATACCTATATGTCATCTGTCCCCTGATTATCAGAGGAAGAATTCCATACTAGGAGAATAGTTAGTTGGTTCTTGAAACTGTCTCCTGAGGCAGCAAAAACTCATCTGTAAGATTTTTTTCACTGGATGGACATCTTTTTTTTTTTTAATTTATGAGAAAGAGAAAGAGAGAGAGAGAGAGAGAGAGGAGACTCGTGTATCACAGTGTACCTGTGGAGTTCAGAAGAGAACTTTGAGACATCGGTTCTCTCCTTCTACCATGTAGGTTCCCCAGAAATTGAATTCAGGTCGCCACTTTTGCACATGGGCACCTTTGCCTGCTAAGTCATCTCACCTTCCCACATGGATGGATATTTTTTTTAAAAAAATATGTATTATAAAAAATATTTATTTCCCTTGTCATTTAAAAACATATTCATAATAACCCATTTAGGGTTGCCACTAAAAAAACTAGTCCTGTTGCACTTTGGCATATTCTGATAGAAAAGACACGCATCAGTGTGCCAAACACCCACAAGATGTGCCTGACGCTTTAGCACCCTACAGGGCACACACTGCATCTTCGAAGCAGATTCTCATTGCACAGGTGGAAGAACAGATCCCCAGAGGCACACGAGCCTGCCTCTGGGTTTGGGAGCTGGGGAGTGGGGAGACCTGACTCCAGGCTCTGTGCTCTTTCTTGCTGCTATTTCCACGTGGCTGGGCTCTTGATTCCTCATACCCACCTTCTTTCCATCCTGCCTTCAGAGCTGTGGCTGCTGCTGTCGCCCATCTTCCTCGGGTCATCTGGATGGCTGTCCTCCATCCCAATGCTGTTCCTCCTCAGGAGCCCCTGATGCTTCCTCTCTCTGCCACTTCCATGTTCTCTCAGGCAAAGAAGGATGCTCAACGAGTGATCTCTGGAATCTTTCATCTAGCTGCTTTGTGACTCCTCAGTGATTCCTTGCTCCTTGGCATTAGTAAGTCTCTTCATGACAGTGGAGGGCCTGAGGGAGAGGAAAAGACAATGGTGGGAGAGCACCAGTGTTAATTGCTTATAGCAGGCCCAGGTGACATAGGCAATATTTTACAAGGAACTCAAAGTGACTTTCAGAGTCTTTTCCTGAATACTGAAGGTGTGTTTGGCTGTAAGTTATAGAAAAAAATGGGTGAGCTGGTGACCACAGAGGAAAAGCAAAGGCAGCCCTTATTTCAGTTCAAAACCAGACAGGTTCCACTGAGGACCCTGGATGATTTAGAAGAGCCTGCAGATGCACACATCTCTCACCTATGTGTGCCAAATGTCCAAGACACAGCCAGAGCCTCTGGCACTACTTGGCCACTGAGGGTTTCTTGACACCTCTGCTCCCATAGCTGCTGCCTAGCTGCCTTGTGCCTGGTCTCCCCAAAAATGAACACCTGGTCTCCCCAGGAGTTCAACACATGGTCTCCCCAGGAGTTGAGCAGCAAAGAGCATCATGGCTTGGGTCAACATGTCATTGGGCAGGCAGGGCAGAGACCTGGGAGACACACTCCCTTTCAGATGATGGCCAGATACTAGGAGTGACAGTTCTGTGAGGGACAGGGATGTTTCAGTCCAAATTGGATCAGGAAGGGCAAGAAGAGGCAATTCCACAGTGGGCTGATGGGGTCGGTCAGCGGTGGAGTTGGCAAGCCTGAGTCTACTCCCCAACTGGCTCCTCCCCTTGCCTGGCGTTGCTGAAAGACACTTAATAGTATTTGTGCAGCTTTCATAGGAAGTTTGCCTAAATCTTGAAAACAAGTCCAAATAAGTCCCTGTGACTCATCATTTATAATGTGACTTGTCCAGGAGCAAGACTCTGTCTTCTAATTCTGACACATCTTCCTGAAAGGCCTTGGACAGGGAAGAGCATACAGAGGGTGCTTAATAAATGCTCATTATGCCAACATGAGACTTGCTTCCCTTTCCTCACCTAGCTTCCATTTCCAAAACTCATGAAGGTGGGACAGGAGGGGACAGTCCTTGCTCTCTAGTGGCACACTTTGACAAATAATTCTCTTGAAATAGTTATGAGATTCCCACCCAACCACCCATCTCAAAGACTCGATCCACAGATACCCCAACAGCAGAATGGGAAGGGACAGAAGTTTCCAACACACCCTCATTCTTTTCTGAAGGCTAATTTTCCAATCCCAATTTAGAAATGACTGCACTTGTTAGACAACGCCCACCCCCTCTTTCTCTGCAGGCCACCACCATCCTCCTCATCTCCATCTAGGCCTGCAGCTGGTCTTTCCCAACTGGTAATACATCTTGACAGCAACAGGACCTTATGCAGCTGTCGCTGAACACTGGCTAGCTGCATAGCTCCCTGCCATTAATTTACTTGTTGGTCCTACTAGTGCTTAAGAATGGATTAAGTTAATCATGACACTAACGAGACAGAAAGTTCCATGATGAAAGAGAGAAGGAAGAGGAGAGTGAGAAAGTGAATAAACTAGCATTATCCCTAGCACAGGTTTATAGTCACATGGCCCTGCCACACCTTCGTGTCCTAACAAAAGCCCTGATCAGACTTCCCAGAGGATTTCAACATTTTCATCCTCTGTTTATTTATTTTCTCATTGGATGTAATTGCTAAGCAAATAACCCAATTGAATGTCTCCTATTCCCAAGAAGTAAGGGGTTCCGTTGATTTCCAGGGAAGTGGCCCACAAAGGGGAGTCAGGCACCAGGTGGCAGAGCAATAGGGCAATAGGGCGTCTCAAATTCCCAAATTTCTAAGGTTGGAAAAATGGTCCTGGGCCCTGCTCATGTGCACACATACCTTTCCCTTGGCAACGACAACGAAAAATACGTGTGGAAGGGGTTGGTTCTCAGCTTGTGGTGTCCGTCATTCTCTTTCCAAATATAGAGAAAGAATGAGCTGGGAGGGGGTTAGCCATGGCTATAAAAGCCCAGGAGAGCGGCTGCCCCTCTGTGGCTCGCTCTGGTGGGCAGAGGTAAGTCATAAAGCTCCCCTTGGGGTTCTTTTTCAGCCTCTGCTGCTTGGAGGAGAGACCTCGCTGCTCTGGGCCGTGGCCCTGCCTGATTCTGGTAGGTGGTACCTGATGTCTCTCCTCAAGGTGTCTTCACAGAACGTGTGTAGAGCAAAGTCTGAGCCCCAGCGCCCAGCTACCATCTGCTTCTAGCACCTCACTGAATCCAGGGCACTTTAGGCATATCCCACCTCCCATCTCCCATTCTTCCTTCCCTTTGCTTGAGTGGGATCCTGCTGGACACCTGGAGGACCTGTTCATCACGGCCTGATATTCCTCTCCTGCCTCTATGATCTGTAGGTAGAGTTTCGGAAGGCCAGCACTCTGTGCCTTCCCCATCTGTTCAGTACCCCGTAGGGTGTCTCATCGCCTTAGACAATATCCTCTAGGCTACTATGTGTAAATTATCCAGTCTCAGAGATGTCTTCTGTTTGCCGACTACATTACTTGGTACCACAAGCTTTTTAATCTTATTTTCATCCTATTTCCAATCTTCACCTGATTCTAAAGATGGACGGCTCTGCCGCTTGGAGAAGGAGCAAGAAGGGTCTGGGAGGAGCCAGACCGCCAGTCAGCTGGCGACTCTGGGTCTTCCTGCAGGCCTGTCGCTGTCTGCAGCTCCAGCTGGCCCCTCTGGGTTGAGGCCCTTGTGAACGTCTGCTCCTTTGCCTTTCTCAGTTGAGTCTCATCGAGAGCTGGTTCAAGACAGAAGCAGACGCCCGCCGGCAGCTGCCCCTAAGTGTTTCTGCCTGGGCAGGTCCAGCAGTTCCGAGACCGCTGCTTTCTGCGCTCTTGCAGGCGCGACTCAGGTGAGAATCAGCCATGGTCCTGGGTTTCCAGAACCCAAGGAGAGGAAGGACAGCTCCTTGTCAATGCCACAAAGCCAGAGAGTTCCATCTATCCTTAGCAACTGAAGGAGGAGACCCAACTTCCCTGTATGAGGATGTAACGCCTTAATTAAAAGCGGTTCAAAAATGCTTTTGCGATTTGTCCTTTAGAGCACTCTTTGAAGAATGCCTCTCTCCCTCCACCATTATTTATTTCTAAATGATTTTCTGCCATACTTGGTCTTTTCAAAAGAGATAGGTAAAGTCTTAGGTATGGTGATTCAAAAACCCCTTCACTCAATGGAGGGAACTAAAGTGCTTGGCTGGGTTAAATAGACTCTATGCTTAGCATATGGGAGCACTATATGCCCATTTGAATTTCCCAGTACGGAATCTTTGGGTGGAGTTCCACTAGGCCCGGGACATCTGGGTTCTCCAGGGCCCAGACCGTGCCAGTTCCTAGGAGAGAAGTGGCAGGTGGATGCTGAGCTGGGTGGAAGCTGCCTGGTGCCCGACCCGGAGCAGCTGGGCTGAGTGCTGCTTCGCCTCGCAGCTGACACCATGAGCAGTGACTCGGAAATGGAAGTGTTCGGCATAGCCGCCCCTTTCCTCCGGAAGTCGGAAAAGGAGAGGATCGAGGCTCAGAACCAGCCATTTGATGCCAAAACTTACTGCTTCGTGGTCGACTCCAAGGAAGAATATGCCAAGGGGAAGATCAAAAGTAGTCAAGATGGGAAGGTCACCGTGGAGACCGAAGACAACAGGGTAAGGTCTGGTCCTCCTCTGCCCTGGCCTGCGCCCCTCGAAGCAGCTTCCAGAGCCAAGGACAGGGCCGCCTGTTGAAAGGCTTCCTAGGGTGCCGGGAGAAAGCAAAGCGAGTGCTGCTCTCCTTGTAACATAGGAGATGGGTCTGCTGGTGGCTGGCCAAAGCAATTAGCTTTCAGGTGCTTTTAAAATAAGTGTTCATTTTGCTCTGGGCTGGAGAACCAGCTTCACTCTCTCTAGAATACACTCGCCTGTGGTTTCCCTCAGTTCTGGCAATGCTCACCTAGCCAAGGAGGAAGATGATGGGTAAGGGACTTTGGAGGATTACAGAGTAATGTCACACAGCAGGCTCCAGGAAGGACAAGGGCACTGGAATCCACTGCACTCTGATCCACAGCATTGGGATGAGGGGAGGAATCGGAGGCTACCAGAAATTTCTGAATCTGGAAATTTTCTAGGGGCGTGGGACAAATCACTAATGGTAGAGCACTTGCCTAACATGTTCAAAATAGTCTGGGTTTTAACTCCACTCTCAATGGAAGATGATGTAAGTGCAGGAAATAGTGTTTTCTAATGGAACTTAAAGGAAAAGGGCAGGAAACCTGTCCCAGAGTACTTCCAAGCTTGAAGTGCTCAGAAGGGGCTCCTTACAAGCTTCAGATAAAGGAGCCGAGAACAGGCCTCTAGGGTAGACAGGAAGGCAGAAGCTAATCCTGAGGAAGGATCATCAAAGATCTAAAGAGAGCAGACTGGCAGGAAGGAAGGATGGTAATGGGAAAAGAAGTGGGGATGGGATTGGGGATTAAGGTGTGAAAATATCATAAATTCATGTATGAAACACCGGAAGAGTTAAAAAACTAAAAATAAACAAATTAACAAAAGGTCCAAAGAGACCACACCCAGAAAACACAAGAGTGGGTCAGTGGTCCTAGGTGTCTGGAATGACTCCCTTCCTGCAGGCAGAAGAAGATAGTTCCATTTATCCCCCACTGCCCTTGGACTAGAGTAAGGAAGAAAGAAAAGGAGGGAAGAATGGGAAGGAGAGTGAAGGAAAGAGAGGAGAGGGGAAGGGAGGGGAAGGGAGGAGAGGAGAGGGGAAAGAAAGGGAAGAGAGAGAAGGGGAAAGGGGAGAAGAGGAAAGGGGAAAGGGAAGAGGAAGGGAGGGGAGAAAAAGAGAAGGGAGGGGAGAGGAAGGGAGGAGAGAAGGTAGCAAGGCCTCCTGGAGAGAAAGGCAGGGGGAAGGACAGCCCTACCCCCAGAGCGTCAGGCCCTCCAGGGGGGTGGGAGGAGAGAGAAGCTTGTTCTCTCCAAGAAGCGCAAAGGCACACCCAGCTCTAGCGACCCCTGCTGGCCCCACGGAACAAGCTCAGGAATCATAGGGTTTGAAATTCTCTATCTGCAGAAAGCTAAGAAGGGTTAGGAGAGCGGCTCTTTCCCAGGGAAGACAAGGAGACCACTGAAGGGAGTAAGACAGGGGTCTGAAAGCGGGAAGGCTGCTGCTACAGGGCTCTGAATGCTGGGTGACTCCAGGCTCCTACTTGGAAACCCAGTGCCTCCTCCACCATTCTCTGTGTTCCTGGTCAGCCCTGGCGGTGGGCATGCCCTTAGGTGTGAGTAGGTAGGATGGGCAGTCAGCACTACAGAGACGAACAGCTCCCTTTGCTCCTGGTTTTCCCAGCAGCCCCCTACCTCCTCCACCCAGGTCCTCCGTTCTCTACCAGGCCCCTCATTCTGTCACCCCCACCAGGAGCACCCATAGTCTCGTCTCCCTAGCTGTCAGCCAGGAACCTCCTTGGCAGGCCTGCATGCTCTCTCAAGGTGGCCAAACCCTTGTAGCAGCCAAATACATGGAGAACACTAGTGAGTTTTCGTGGCTCTTTTCCTTTCAGACCCTGGTGGTTAAACCTGAGGATGTATATGCCATGAACCCCCCCAAGTTCGACAAGATCGAGGACATGGCCATGTTGACTCACCTGAATGAGCCCGCCGTGCTGTACAACCTCAAGGACCGCTACACGTCCTGGATGATCTATGTCGGTGGCCGCTTGCCTGGGGCACTGGGGGTGGGGGTGGGGGGATGGGGAGGTTTGAAATGTTCCTGTAAAAGAGAGAAGATGGGGTGGGAGTGAGAAAGGATGGCAGGAAAAAAAGGGGGAAAGCCAGAGAGAGATACATGGGGGTGGAGTAAGGAAGGCAGAGAGAGCTGGGAGAGAGGGAAAGCTGAGGTCAGTTGAGGTCAGCATGTCGTATATGAGCTGCGGAAGGCCCAACTGCTCCTCTTTCAATCTTGGTCATGTCATCCATTAGAAATATCTGTTCCTTTAGGAGGAAACCTGAGTGGATAAACGCAAAGCGCACAGATACATATACTCATAGTTTCCTTCCCACAGACCTACTCGGGGCTCTTCTGCGTCACCGTCAACCCCTACAAGTGGCTGCCGGTGTACAACCCCGAGGTGGTGAATGGCTACCGGGGCAAGAAGCGCCAGGAGGCCCCGCCCCACATCTTCTCCATCTCTGACAACGCCTACCAGTTCATGCTGACTGGTGAGTTCCTGGAACCCACTCTTAGGGCCACTGCCTACCTCTGTTGCTAGGACGAAGGGAAGGAGAGGGAAGGAAAGAAGAGACAGAAGGAGCCAGGGAGCCAGGGTGAGAGTTTGCATGTCATGCAAGCATTAGCAGAACCACAAGAGACCGACCTTGTGGGTCAGAAACAAAGACTCAACTTCATAGCTCATGTAGCCTGAGTCTCCTCCTTAAGATACAGGTTCTCCAAATTCCCCACCCATGACTAAACGAGAACATAAATCAATTCAGGGAAAAGGAACAGTGTAGTTGACATCAGCTGGAGAGACTTGTCGGACCCTGGGTGCTTTTGACACATCCATCAGCTCTGTTTTTTGCCCTTTGACAGATCGCGAAAACCAGTCAATTCTGATCACGTGAGTACCCAGGCACAGAATGATGTTACAGCTGTGGCCAGAGGTGCCATTGGCTGTGTTCTGATCGCTAGATAGTGAGTGGAGTACATGGGGGCAGATAGGTTTGGGGTGAGCAGGAAGGTGTGCACAACACCTCAGAAAACTGGATTAGCCCATCCTTGGGTCAGAGAGGCAAGGGACTGGGAGGGCCCTTCAGGGATCTCTGAATCTACGTGCATGGCTGCTTGTATTTATCCAGTGTGCTTGTGTCTGATGTGCAGCAGGCCACCAGGTAACATCTTGGGGAGTTCATGCACACTAACACTTGTCATTTTTTTCTTCTTCTTCTTCCCCGTCCCTCCAATCCCTTTGACTAGCGGAGAATCCGGGGCAGGGAAGACTGTGAACACCAAGCGGGTCATCCAGTACTTTGCAACAATTGCAGCCACTGGGGACCTTGCCAAGAAGAAGGACTCCAAGATGAAGGTGGGGAAGGGATGGGCTCTCTCTGCTTCTGCTTTTGCTTCTATCCTCTGCCTCAACAGCAGAACAAGGAGCCAGCATCCTTTGTATCCCTTTCCGCAAGGAACAGAGAGCAGGTTAGGGTGTAGGAGCTCGGTGATCATAATCTTAGAGACGACTCTAAGACTTTACAAAGAAGGGTCATTTGGGGGACAGGTTCTTTCATGTTGGACCGCAAATAGTAATCTGAGACCATTGGAGCACACACCTGTCTTTGAAATAAATACATTGCAAGGGTTTGAAAGAAATAGGGACCACTTAGTGGATGGAGAATCAAGTTAAAGGACTACCCAGTCAAGAGACCCAATTCCTGCCAAAGAGTAGAAGTGTTCTGCCGAGGCATGCTGCCGACCTGGTTGGTCCTTGAGTTGGCAAGTCAGGAAGGGAGAGGGTCCTCACCAGAGCAGCTGCAGGGACCACAGAGGTGGCCACCATTTTGTTCCATTGTTTTGTGGCTTGCACACATGATATTCTGTCCTGGATCTCTTGAATTAGGGGACTCTGGAAGATCAGATCATCAGTGCCAACCCACTGCTGGAGGCCTTTGGTAATGCCAAGACCGTGAGGAATGACAACTCCTCCCGCTTTGTAAGTCTGTGTTTTGGTTGAGATGGGCATCTTCCTTGTGGGCCACAAGATGACTGGGTTTGGAGAATGTCAAGGTCAGTGGGGGAGAAACAGTGAAAGAATGAGCGCAGGTGCAAGACACGCACACACACACACACACGCACACACACACAGGAAGTTCAATGGTCTTTAACACAGTAACTAGGTGCCAAGCCTCTTATAGAGAGAGTCAGGTAAGGGCTCACTGGTGGGGTGGACATCCGAGAGCTGCCGGCTAAGAAGGAGCCAGGCTGAAAACCACAGGAAGCAAGAGCACCAAGCACAACCCCCCCCACACACACACACAAGGTCGTATGTCTGCAGAATAGACAGAGAGAATTCATGTGGCTCGTGGGGCAAGTCCCAAGAGACTTGACAGAAGAGGGAGGAAGGGACCTGGCCCTAACAAGAGGAGAGCCAGGGTCATAAGAAGGACTTCGAATTTTACTCTAAAAGCAGCAGGAAGCTCCTGAAGGTTCCTATAAGCAGAGGGATGATACGGATGATTTCATGATGAAATGAGTCACCCTGGTTACTTTGTTAATGAGATGTGGGGGAGCATGGGAGAAAGCAGGCACACTAACTGGAAGTAGATGGCAGAGGAAGAGGATTTACTTATGTTCAGAATGGGGGGGGCAGTTGGGAGGTCTTCAGGAAGCTTTTGGACCGAGGTAGGATCTGATCTCCTTTTGCCCTGCACAGGGCAAATTCATCCGCATCCACTTTGGTACCACTGGGAAGCTGGCCTCTGCAGATATTGAAACTTGTAAGTATGTCAGGCGAGAGGAAGGAGGTCTCAAAGTCACAGGGAGCCGCTTGGCGCTCAAGTCCGTTGTTTGTGTTCCAGATCTGCTGGAGAAATCCAGAGTCACCTTCCAGCTGAAGGCTGAGAGGAGCTACCACATCTTCTACCAGATTCTCTCCAACAAGAAGCCTGAGCTCATCGGTGAGGGTCATGGGTGGGCTTGGGGAAGTCACGATTTGGGCTGTTGAGCTGTATCTACAGCTGTATCTATAGGTGATACTATAGCCACTTGAGGAAATTTATATCACATGTGGGGTGCGGGTATTTGAGCAGTGGCCATTCCAGATTTTTTAAAGCAATCTAATGAGACGGCACAGTAACAAGACTGAATGAACCACTCTTGAATTCAGCCATAGTTTATGTGTCTGAACAGCTGAGCACTTAATTATCCTCAGGCGCCCCCTTGTGGTTCAGCAAGGTGACTACCTTGCACACCTAACGCCAGGACAATGAAAAATCAGTTAACAAGCCATCTGGTGGGTGGGCAGTCTGCCTCCAGCTTACACTGTCTTTTTGGTTCTCTGGATTTTCCACTTCGTGTATGTGAATTCCTCAAATATGCTTCATTTCAGAGCTGCTGCTGATCACGACCAATCCTTATGACTACCCATTCATCAGCCAGGGTGAAATCCTGGTGGCCAGCATCGATGATGCAGAGGAGTTGTTGGCTACGGATGTAAGCAGGACCCTGAAAGGCAGGAGTCCCTCCTCCTCCATGATTGGAGGTGATGGACTGACCAATTGTTCTGTCCACTGCAGAGTGCCATTGACATCCTGGGCTTCACTCCAGAGGAGAAATCCGGACTCTATAAACTGACAGGGGCCGTGATGCATTATGGGAACATGAAGTTCAAGCAGAAGCAGCGAGAGGAACAGGCAGAGCCAGATGGCACGGAAGGTACCAAGTCACCACAGCAGGCCACAGAGACAGGGCATTGGGGTCGTTTTCCCGGGGTCCTTTGGGACCTCTTTTGAAAACTTCTCCATGGAGAGGTGAATGACCCTTTTCAGAACCACCTGTACCTATAGGAACCCACTATCACCTGCTATTGCTAAATTCCTAGGAGGTTTTGTCTCAGTGGCCAGGTGTTCTGGAAAACCCTCATGATGTTACATAGAATCAGGCACATTCTCTGACCTGCCCATATAAACGTTCAAGTGACAGAGAATATGAAACAAACCAAGAGGAGCTTAGCTGAGCTTAAACACCTGGATGATGTCCAAAGAGGCTCTGCTACCTTGCTGAATGTCTTTTTTCTTTCTTTCCAGTGGCTGACAAGACAGCCTACTTGATGGGCCTGAACTCTTCGGACCTCCTCAAAGCCTTGTGCTTTCCCAGAGTGAAAGTTGGGAATGAATACGTCACGAAGGGGCAAACTGTGGACCAGGTGAGGGGCTGCCTCCAGGTTACGGAAGGACCCAGGGCCCTGCATCCTGCTGACCCACTTGACCTCACCCCAATAGGTCCACCATGCCGTGAATGCCCTCTCCAAGTCGGTGTACGAGAAGCTGTTCTTGTGGATGGTCACACGTATTAACCAGCAACTGGACACGAAGCTGCCGAGACAACACTTCATTGGTGTTTTGGACATTGCAGGTTTTGAAATCTTCGAGGTTTGTCTTATTCGTATTCATGCTCTTATATACCTTTATATAGACAGCTGTGTTTTCATAATCCTAAAGGGGAGGCACCAAGATGCTCATCTTATAGGAAAGCTAGACAGAGTGATTTGGGAAGAAGAAAAGGATCCACATCAGGAGGGTTTATATTATTTTAAGAGAGTTCAGTAGCCTGATAGATAACTCAATCAATAAAGTGTTTGCCTTATAAGCAACAGGATCTGAGTTCAAGCTTTAAGACCCTTAGAGTTAAAAAGATGGGGATGGTTGTGTATACCTATAATCCCAGCATTGGGGAAGTAGAGATGGGTGGATCCTTGCTGGCTAGTCAGAATAGCCCAAATGACAAGCTCCAGTTTCAGTGAAGACTCTGTCTCAAAAAATAAGGTGGAGGACTGGAGAGATGGCTCAGGGGTTAAGGTTCTGCCTGGCAAGCAGAAGGTCCTGAATTCAGATCTCACATAAAAATGCCAAGTGGAAATGGCTGTGGGCTGTTACTTCTGGCTCTGGAAGGCAGAGCCTGGAAAACTCCAGAGCAAAGCAAAGAAGAGGTAGAACAATCTAGGATGATTCCTGAGGTCACCTTGGGCTTCCAAAGGCATGCACACACACACACACACACACACACACACACACTGAAAGGTGGAAAGCAATAGAAGTCAGCTTCTGACTTCCACACAGATAAGGGGACCCATGCATACATGTGGACACATATGACAAAGCAAACAAGCAAATCCTACTATTGATTTGGAGCTAGTCAGAAAGAAAAGCAGAGAATTTAATAGTCAATCAGTCAGACATGAGTTTATTTTATATAATTAATTGACTAGTTTTGAATTAGAAATATATGGTCAATCATTAGAAATGTGTATCCAGCGGCTACCAGGCAGGCTGGGGGGAACCAGGTGGGCTTGTAGTTTGGTTGAGGAGAGATCTCTAGAGTATGCAGGACAGTAACAAAAATAAGGGCACAAGAGATGTTCAGAGGAAGGGGACTCAGGAGAAGAAGCATCTCTAGGGAGAGGGAGACTCTGTGGTAGATGTGGTCAGAGCCAGGTCTCAAGGAAATGACCATCTCTGAAAGCAGAAGTGAGCAGACAAGGTCTGCAGCCATGAAGGTGATGTAATAGACTTCACTTTGAACCCAGCCTAATTGTTCTCATGGGAACTTTATATTTTGGTACCAGTATAACAGCCTGGAGCAGCTGTGCATCAACTTCACCAACGAGAAGCTGCAGCAGTTTTTCAACCACCACATGTTCGTGCTGGAGCAGGAGGAGTACAAGAAGGAGGGCATCGAGTGGACCTTCATCGACTTCGGGATGGACCTGGCCGCCTGCATCGAGCTCATTGAGAAGGTATCTCACTCTATCCCCTCTAGTCCCTTCCCATGTCCTCTGCTGCTCGTGTTTACCCAGACGCCTTTGCCTTGCCTTAAATCCAGCCGATGGGCATCTTCTCCATCCTGGAAGAGGAGTGCATGTTCCCCAAGGCGACAGACACCTCCTTCAAGAACAAGCTCTACGACCAGCACCTGGGCAAGTCCAGCAACTTCCAGAAGCCCAAGGTGGTCAAAGGCAAGGCCGAGGCCCACTTCTCGCTGGTGCACTACGCGGGTACTGTAGACTACAGTGTCTCTGGTTGGCTGGAGAAGAACAAGGACCCCCTGAACGAGACCGTGGTCGGGCTGTACCAGAAGTCCTCCAACAGGCTCCTGGCACACCTATATGCCACCTTCGCTACAACAGATGGTAACAGACTCCAACTACTAGACAGACCCTGTCCTGGTGTGACTGCTTCCCCGTTCCTAGTCCATGCACTAACTGTACCTGGCCTCTTATTCCTTGCAGCTGACAGTGGAAAGAAGAAAGTTGCCAAGAAGAAGGGCTCTTCCTTCCAAACTGTCTCTGCGCTTTTCAGGGTAAGACAAACCCAAGCTTGTTCATGTGCCGTTCCCTCAAGTCACAGCAACACATGACTGCAGAGATGCTTGGTCTATTCCAAGGTGCTGAGTCTGACGCCTGTCACTGAGGCTGGTGACAGGATTTTAACACCTAAAGGAGATGGATATATCACTATTTTACTCTGTAACTAGCTGGACTTGGTGGCCAGGGAAGAAAGGTCTCAGTCCCAGCTCTCCACCTTGCCTCCCGGACACGAGCAACAGCATCTCATGTGTCTGGTAGACACATTTCCTGTGTGGATTTTAGAAATCACTTTGTACTTGCTGAACTTCTTGCTCCCAGAGAGGCAGTTGACTGTGACAGGTTGTATTCCTCTATAATTGGGAGCAGAAGCATATCAGATTTCAATTTTTTTGTAATATTCTATATATATAATGAGATTTCTTGGAGATGGGATCCAACTCTAAACATGAAGTTCACCTATATTTTTACTAGTATCTTCTCCATGACACCTCAAGGCAATTTTACACAATAGCTGTAGCACACCTGCGTGTTACCTGTGCCCATCACAGAAGGTGCACATTTCTTCTAGTGGGTGTCATGTCTACTGAAAAAAAATTCAGATCTTTAAATAGAGTTTGGGTTTGGGGGGATTTCACATTTTAGACTTTGATATTAGGCATGCTCAATCTGAGTATCAGTTATCGCACCTTTGTCCTCAGACTATTCTTAATTTCATTATCTTTTAGAATTCATGATGAGTTTAAGACAGTTTGTCTTTCATTCCATTGCATGTGTCCTTGTGAAGGTCTACTGTCTTTAGTTGGTGACAAGAATGCTACAACTTTCTTGTAGGAAAACCTGAACAAACTCATGTCAAATTTAAGAACGACTCATCCTCACTTCGTGCGCTGTATAATTCCCAACGAAACTAAGACCCCCGGTGAGTCACCTTCCAGCTCTCTAGTTGGTGATGAGTCCGTAGCGGCTTCCACGTGAGGCTGAGGGGTCCCACCTCTCTCTGTTCCCAGGGGCCATGGAACACAGCCTTGTCCTCCACCAACTGCGGTGTAACGGCGTCCTGGAAGGGATCCGCATCTGCAGGAAAGGATTCCCCAACAGGATCCTCTATGGGGATTTTAAACAAAGGTATGTCAGGGAAATGCTCTGGATGCTCCTTCACATAAATAGAGAAGGACTGGAACTTGAGGGAAGACATGTTGGTCGGGAAAGATCTATTACAAAAGAATGATTGCCAGGTTGAAGCGATGCTCAGTGGTTAGAGCACTTGCAACATAAGCCAAAGGACCAGAGTTTGGAATGACAGATCACTCACAAAGTAGTAGGGAGTGTGGAGCCCACCTGCAATTGCAGCTCTGTGAGACGGAGCCTGAGAATCCCCAGAGGAAGATGGCTAGCCAGACGGGCAAGAATGACGTGTTCTGGATCCAACTCCAGACCAAGCCTCAAAACAGTGAGGATGAGTCCCAGTACCACCCTTGGGCCTCCATATGCACATAGAATCATGTGAACGTGAATCCTCACATATGTATGTGCCTGCCAACATGCAGCGGTGCATGCATGTGCATATACATTTACCTCATACACACATATACTTAAAAGTAAGGGCAAAAAGAAAAAAAGATAGTTGTGGACTTCCGTGTAAAATAAAAAATCTACTGCTTGATCAAGGCATACATACTTTTTCTTCTACTTCTCTTTGGAACTTGTGTGATACACAGATGGCAGAAAAAGTCCTGGTCTAGGTATCCCAAGGCCTAGACATGGGCCACTCTACGATGTAGCAGCGTGCTTACAGACACATTTCTTAGCCTTCTTGCCTGTAGGATGAAAGGCCCGAACTCGCTGATCTCCAGGTATTATGTGTTGGCCAATAAATATCCCCTGATCTTTTCTTGGTACCTACCATGGCAGGTACCGAGTGCTGAATGCCAGTGCCATCCCAGAGGGGCAGTTCATTGACAGCAAGAAAGCTTGCGAAAAGCTCCTGGCATCCATCGATATCGACCACACTCAGTACAAATTTGGACACACCAAGGTAATGTATCGATTTTAACTTAGGCTGGTCTTGGCCTTCACTTCACACCACTTTACCTTCACTTCACACCACTTTACCAGACAGCTCATGCTTTCACTGCCTCCTCTCTAAGGTGTTCTTCAAGGCCGGCTTGCTGGGAACGTTGGAAGAGATGCGAGATGACCGCTTGGCCAAACTGATCACACGTACACAAGCCGTGTGTAGAGGTTTCCTCATGCGTGTTGAATTCCAGAAGATGGTGCAGAGGAGGTCGAGTAGGGTCCTTGTGCACAGGCGAGCTCTTGGGGGTTGGGGGAGGAAGAGTCCCTTGTGGGAATGAGCAATCTTTGTTTCCAGAGAGTCCATCTTCTGCATCCAATACAACATCCGAGCCTTCATGAACGTCAAGCACTGGCCCTGGATGAAGCTCTTCTTCAAGATCAAACCCCTGCTGAAGAGCGCAGAGACCGAGAAGGAGATGGCCACCATGAAGGAGGAGTTCCAGAAAACCAAAGATGAGCTCGCCAAGTCGGAGGCAAAAAGGAAGGAGCTGGAGGAAAAGTTGGTGACTTTGGTACAAGAGAAGAATGACCTGCAGCTCCAAGTGCAGGCGGTGTGTGTTTAGGAATCATCCTTCTGGATTTGACTGTGTCTTTAAAGACAGTGGATTAATGTTGTAGTGTTTGGTTTTTTTTAATTCAGAATGCTTCACAGTGGATTCACATAAAACAAAATACTCAATTTAAAAGGAATTATAATTTTTATTGATTTATTTACTGTGTGTGCGTGCATGTGTGTGGCATGTGTGTGTGTGTGTGTGTGTGTAATAATCATCTGCCACTCTGTGTGTATGTCAGAGGACATCTTCCATCACAGGGTGCAGGGCATTGAGCTCAGATCATCAGGCTTGCTAACCTGAGCCATCTCGCCATCCCTCTCCTCCCAACCCTTCATTTAAAGGAGAGTGAAAACTTGTTGGATGCAGAGGAACGCTGTGACCAACTGATCAAAGCCAAGTTCCAGCTGGAGGCCAAAATCAAAGAGGTGACCGAGAGAGCTGAGGATGAGGAGGAGATCAACGCTGAGCTGACAGCCAAGAAGAGGAAGCTGGAGGATGAGTGCTCAGAACTGAAGAAAGACATCGATGACCTTGAGCTGACACTGGCCAAGGTCGAGAAGGAGAAGCACGCCACGGAGAATAAGGTATTGACTCTCCTCGTTGGGTCTCTCAAGCTTGGCGCTGTTATTGCGAACCAGGTTTTAGTTCTAATTGTGTGTGACTTCTCAGGTGAAAAACCTTACCGAGGAACTGGCTGGGTTGGATGAAACCATAGCGAAGTTGACAAGGGAGAAGAAGGCTCTGCAGGAGGCTCACCAACAGACCCTGGACGACCTCCAAGCCGAAGAGGACAAAGTCAACTCCCTGAGCAAGATCAAGAGCAAACTGGAGCAGCAAGTGGATGACGTAAGCATGTAGCACCTCAGGGTGGAAGAGTCTGTAGTGGGCTCCTTGTAAAGTATTTGTTTCCAAAGATTGGTGGTGTCTGTTATAGCTGGAAAGCTCCCTAGAACAAGAGAAGAAGCTGCGCGTGGATCTGGAACGGAACAAAAGGAAATTGGAAGGGGACCTGAAGCTGGCCCAGGAGTCCATATTAGACCTGGAGAATGACAAGCAGCAGCTGGATGAGAGACTGAAGAAGTATGTCTTCACACCGGGGCTTCTGTCTTGTAAGTTGCTGGATTCCTTTCTTCATGAATCCTGTGATTTCCTTCACAGGAAGGACTTTGAATACAGTCAACTGCAAAGCAAGGTGGAAGATGAACAGACTCTAGGCCTTCAGCTGCAGAAGAAAATCAAAGAACTGCAGGTAGGAAGTCATGGGGTTTGTTTTGCACACACGAGTGTCTTAGTAACCTGGGAGGTGTCTACCCACAGTCATGCAGAAAACAAGTGGGCGGACCCTGTGGCTGCACCTCGAAGATTCTCTCTCCTCTGGCTAACATGGTCATGCTGAACATTGTTCCCAAACTTGCAATAAAATGCATGAAGTATCGGACCCATGGATAGATAAATATCCTGGGTTGATCACTGTAAGGGTAATGACCATATTGATATGGCAAAGATGAATCTAAGAGTAAATTAGCAACGTTCGTGTTACTTTGAAGAATGTCCATAAATTGATTTAACCAGGGAGGATAAAACCTAGTATGCTTTTTTTATTATCACCATGCATCAATTATGCATATCAAAGGAGTTCTGCTGTGCTATTTCAACACCTGCTCACAGTGTACATTGATCAAATCAATCCCTCCTTACCTACTTTTTCAACCTTGAATAATTACTATTTTATATTCAGATTGACTTTTTTTTTGTACCTGTATGTGTTTGTGTGTACAAGAGTACATTTGAGATTGTGTGCCTGTGGAGGCCCCAAAGTAACACCAGGAACCATCCTAGATTGCTCTATCTCCTTATTGGTTTGCTCTGACATTTCTTAGGTTCTGCCTTCCAGGGCAGGAATTTTAGGCTGTTGCCATATTTGCCTGTCTTTTTTTTTTTTTTAAATATGTGATCTAGGGATCTGAACTCAGGACTTTTTGCTTTTGAGGCAAAAACTTTAACCTCTGAACCATTTGTGGTGCTTGTTTTTCTGTTTCTGCTATAATTTGCTTTGCAATGATGTCTTTCTTTTTGCTGGGTAGGATTTTGATCTTTTCAAGGCTGAGCGATAGCCGGTTGCTTATGTGAACTACATTGTGGGTGACACCTATCCTGATGGTATTTGAGCTGCAGTGAATAGGGTTAGAGGTGCTCCTGAGAGTCTCCAGGGCATCTGGCCATGCATGGATGACTGGCTGTGTTCTCCAGGCCCGCATCGAAGAGCTGGAGGAAGAGATCGAGGCCGAGAGGGCGACCCGCGCCAAGACAGAGAAGCAGCGCAGCGACTATGCCAGGGAACTGGAGGAGCTGAGCGAGCGGCTGGAGGAGGCCGGCGGCGTCACCTCCACCCAGATAGAGCTGAACAAGAAGCGGGAGGCCGAGTTCCTGAAGCTGCGCAGGGACCTGGAGGAGGCCACCCTGCAGCACGAGGCCACGGTGGCCGCGCTGAGGAAGAAGCACGCGGACAGCACGACAGAGCTGGGGGAGCAGATTGACAACCTGCAGCGGGTCAAGCAGAAGCTGGAGAAGGAGAAGAGCGAGCTCAAACTAGAGCTGGACGACCTCTCGGGCAGTGTGGAGAGTGTGTCCAAGTCGAAGGTCTGAGAGTGGGCGGGCAGCAAGAGGACACTAGTGGCCTGACAGGTTTGCCACACCTGCTGACTTCTGTTCCCCTGCCAACCCTTTAGGCCAATCTGGAGAAGATATGCCGGACTCTGGAGGACCAGTTAAGCGAGGCCAGGGGCAAGAACGAGGAGGCTCAGAGGAGCCTGAGCGAACTGACCACCCAAAAGTCCCGGCTGCAGACGGAGGCAGGTGAGTGATGGGCAGGAACACAGAAGGGTTTTCTATACAGGGAGGTTCAAAAAGCACATTCTCAGCAGAAAGGTGATGAAAATCACTCAAACAGGCCTCCACAGCACCAAGCCCAGCAAAATCAAGGCAGAAAGCTCTGTAGTAAAAAAGAGCTCAAAACATCACTTTACTCACACTCTTTCATGAGTAATATAAGCCTCACCAGACTGTGTGCTCTGGCCACAGTCAGTCATTTCAGAGAAGAAAGGCGCACACAGGGCCGACTCGCTGGTGTCCTGTAACAAGGAGACACTCCTTGCTCCTTGTGGCATTCACTGAGGAAACATGTCCCTACTCCGCATGTGCCCCTATTCCAAGCAAATCAGTTCCTCGCTGAAGCCACAGGCAAGAAGAAAGAGGGAGGTGAGAAGGGTAGTTCTCCAATGTTTTGTGATTCCCTCTCCTTTCTCTCCTTTCCCCTCTGACTTCCATAAACCTGAGCTTACCGTGTTTTCCCAAAAGTCTAACTTCAAGTTCCTCAAGAGGTTAAGTCCTAAGAATTTACCTTAACGACCCAGTTGCAAACACTAGCTACTAGGGGAATGTGCTAGAAGTGGTCAGATGCCCAATATGGTGTTTAAACTCACAGTGGTTCTCTTGGCTTTGACTGGCAGAAGTTGCTTCCAGCTTTGTGTAGTTAACGACAGGGTTTTGGTAGGGTGTATTTTCCATTTCTTCCTCACGGACACTCCCCTATCCCTCAGGAAGAGACCTTGATCTTGTCATTTGTTCTTTCCTCAGTAGGATCTTACATTCAGTAGGAACTTGGTGAATGAGTGAATGAAAGAATGAACGAATGAAATATTTCCTTCTGGACACAGGTGAGCTGAGCCGCCAACTAGAAGAGAGGGAAAGTATAGTGTCCCAGCTTTCCAGGAGCAAGCAGGCATTTACCCAGCAGATAGAAGAGCTCAAGAGGCAGTTGGAAGAAGAGAGCAAGGTACCTCTTCTGGGATGCTTCCTTGATATTATTCCAGATGGCATCTGCAAAACAAAAGAAACCAATGTCTCAAAACGAAACAAAAATGCAACTTCACCGAGTTGGTGCAAGAGCAGAGCACGCTTGGGTTGGGTGATGCACACAGTTCTGATTCATTCTGTGTCCCCAGGCCAAGAACGCACTGGCGCACGCCCTGCAGTCCTCCCGCCACGACTGCGACCTGCTGCGCGAGCAGTACGAGGAGGAGCAGGAGGGCAAAGCCGAGCTGCAGAGGGCGCTGTCCAAGGCCAACAGCGAGGTGGCCCAGTGGAGGACCAAGTATGAGACGGACGCCATCCAGCGCACCGAGGAGCTGGAGGAGGCCAAGTAGGCGACCCCGATTGTCTCTAGAATAACTAGAACCTTAAGTGCTCACAGACTGGCTTGGAGACAGATCTAATGAATTCATTTTCATTGCCAGAGGTTTCCCTACCACATGCGTCTTTAACTGCCGCCCAGGAACATTCCAGGAACCAGGAGCCTAATGTCCTTAAGGCATCAACTTTGATCTTGATTAGAACTGATGCAGGTTATTGATCATAGACTTTGAATAGAGCTTACGTGAGCAGAGGGGCGCTTGACTCACATAAACGAGTGATTCCAGCTTGATGAATGGGAGCATTTGAGAAGACGGATGCTTAAATAGCATCTGTTTCTCTTTCATATTTTGAAGGAAAAAACTTGCTCAGCGCCTTCAGGATTCTGAGGAGCAGGTAGAAGCTGTGAATGCCAAATGCGCGTCTTTGGAGAAGACCAAGCAGAGGCTGCAAGGAGAGGTGGAGGATCTGATGGTGGATGTTGAGAGAGCTAACTCCATGGCAGCCGCGCTGGACAAGAAGCAGAGGAACTTTGACAAGGTGTGGGCTCAGCTCCACCTGGGCTGAATGCCAGGGTGTGGAGTAATGGCCAAGGCAGGGAGAGACTGGGTTCTACTCCAGACGCTGCCCCTCCATCCCAGAAGAGAGGGCTTGGAAACTGCCCAAACAATACTCCAGGATGTGGTTTCTCCACATGCTGGGGAGTGGGAATGGGCTGGGCATGGGAGACCCTTCCAAACATTGTTAGTAGCAGCAGACCATTTTGGTTGTACAGTATTATTCAATCCCACATCTTTTCCCCCCGTCATAGCATTAGTTTCTCTAGGCGTCTGGGTTGAATTCTCACTTAAGTCCCAATGGAGACTTTCTGGAAGTCCCTCTTCTTGTGACAGACACATTTGACTGGAACCAGTGTTTTAGCCAGATGCTTTGAAGTTCAGAGCTTTCATATTAGGAAAAAGGCAGCTAGCCTGAGCTCACACCTTCCCCTAGAACTCATTGATTTTTTTGAAGAAAGCAGTTGTTACTGACTGAGGGTCCTAAGTCAGTATATGCAATGGAATCTTGGTGAGTCCAATAACCTAGAACAAAGAGTCAGCCAGGTCACTGCGGGTGCCCATGCTTTGAGGACATTCACCTCGACTACCACCTTGGTTAGTGTGGCAGAGAGCTTGCAAGCAGATCCCCCTCTCTGCTGCGGCAGGTGCTCGCTGAGTGGAAGACGAAGTGTGAGGAGAGCCAAGCAGAGCTGGAGGCGGCGCTGAAGGAGTCCCGCTCCTTGAGCACTGAGCTCTTCAAGCTGAAAAATGCCTATGAGGAAGCCCTGGATCAGCTTGAAACCGTGAAACGGGAAAATAAGAACTTAGAGCGTAAGCAGTTCCACACAGGCCGAGCCAGCCTGAAATCTGTGCCCCTGCCTTGGAGTGTTGGTGTGGGTGGGATTCTGTTCTGAAGGTCCCTGTGTGCATGTCTGCTGATTGTACCTGCAGAAAGTAGAATGGCTTAATCTCCAGCAGGCGGGATCCATAGACTTACAGTGAACTAGTGAAAAAGCCGTGATTTGGTGCTTTGTATGCCTGGAGACCCATGCCCCAGCTGCCCAAATGCACTAGAAACTTCTTTCTTGTAGAAGAGATAGTGGATCTCACAGAACAAATTGCTGAGAATGGTAAAACCATCCACGAGCTGGAGAAATCCAGGAAGCAGATGGAGCTGGAAAAGGCTGACATCCAGATGGCTCTGGAGGAAGCAGAGGTGAGCATGAACAGGGGGGCAGCAGCAGAGGCAAAGGTGGGGAGATGAGCTGGATCCACCTTGCTTCCTGTTTTGTCTTGGTGAATTCATGATCCCGAAGCTTGCTTCTGTCCTACCTTGGGAGGTGGAGAAAACCATTGCTTTAAAATAGTTCTAAAAATAGGGCTGGAGAGATGGCTCAGGGGTTAAGCCTTGCAAACAGATCCTGAGTTCGGATCCCAGATCCCACGTACAAACACTGGGCAGAAGCGGGGGCAGCCTGCATTTCTGGTCCTGGTGGGCGGAACCTGTGAATCCCGGGGCAGAGCAAAAGAGGAGGTAGAAGCAGTCCATGATGATTCCCAAATTCACCCTTGGTTCTACACACACACACACACACACACACACACACACACACACACATGCACGCGCACACGCACGCGCACACAATTAAATAAATAAATAAACAAACAAACACATAAATAAATAAATAAAATAGTTCTAAAAATAGAATATTGCAAAACTGCAGCTGACTTTACAAAATCTATCCAATGGCTCCTGCTTGTAATACATAGAATGGTTTAATGTAAATGCTTGATCATATGACCAAGAATAAGTAACAATGATAAGTACTGCAGTGCTGAAGGTTACTTAAATTTTATTTAAAAGTAATTCTGAATATTGTAGGATTACATTCAGGATTGGTCTGTTGGAATTTTGATGCCCGGGGGTTATACAGTAAGATCTTGCCTGCCCCAGAAACTGCTCATTTTGGTTTTGTGCTTCACAGGCAGCTCTTGAGCATGAAGAAGCCAAGATACTCCGGATTCAGCTTGAACTGACTCAAGTGAAATCAGAAATCGATAGGAAGATCGCCGAGAAGGACGAAGAGATCGAGCAGCTGAAGAGGAACTACCAGAGGACAGTGGAGACCATGCAGAGCGCGCTGGACGCTGAGGTGCGCAGCCGAAACGAGGCCATCCGGCTCAAGAAGAAGATGGAGGGCGACCTCAACGAGATCGAGATCCAGCTGAGCCACGCCAACCGCCAGGCTGCAGAGACCCTCAAGCACCTCCGCAGCGTCCAGGGGCAGCTGAAGGTAGAAGGCGTCTGGGGGTGGGGCGCGCAGTCCGCGAACAGGCAAAGATTAGACGTCTGGGGGTGGGGCGCGCAGTCCGCGAGCAGGCAAAGATTAGACGAGGCTTGTGGCCCTGGAGAGGCCACTCACGCCGACGTTTCCTTTCTCCGCTGGCTAGGACACCCAGCTGCACCTGGACGACGCCCTCCGGGGCCAGGAGGACCTGAAGGAGCAGCTGGCCATGGTGGAGCGCAGAGCCAACCTGCTGCAGGCCGAGGTGGAGGAGCTGCGGGCCACGCTGGAGCAGACGGAGCGGGCCCGGAAGCTGGCAGAACAGGAGCTCCTGGATTCCAACGAGAGGGTCCAGCTGTTGCACACCCAGGTGAGGGCAGGAGGCGAGGGCTGCACGGCCCACCCCAGATGCACCTGTGTGACACTGTTGCTCTCCTCCATAGAACACCAGCCTCATTCACACCAAGAAGAAGCTGGAGACAGACCTCACGCAGCTCCAGAGCGAGGTGGAGGATGCTAGCAGGGATGCAAGGAATGCGGAGGAGAAGGCCAAGAAGGCTATCACAGACGTGAGGCTCTTGCTTCCTCTCCCTCGAGCTTCTCAGATGTGTTTCCTTAAACCCTTCTCGCTCCTAAACCCAGACATTCCCACTAAGATGGCTGCAGTCCCAGGGTACAACCAGGGACCCCAAAACACTTCCTCGTCCCTTCAAATTCAGCTGGTCCATCCTGCAAGGTTAAAGGGTAGTCAGAGGAGAAGCAGGCAGGAAGGGACACTGCCATTTGTTCTGCCTGTAGAGAGGTGTGTTTTTCTTTCCTTTGTTTCTGGGGCCTTCCATACAGGAAACTGAGATCCTCTAAGGTTCTATGATATTTTCCTATCTGTATCTTTGAACTTTCTTGGTTTTTGGGTTCTGCAGATGCAGTGGCGCCACCTTCTGTCTAATGGAAGAACGCCATCTCAAAGCCATTTTGCTTGCCCTTTCATGCACCTGCGTGACACTGCCGCTTATCTTTTTGATTACTCCCCTCTCCTCCCCTCCCCTCCCCTCCCTTTCCTATATCCAAATCTCTCATACTATCTATTAAGTCAGTCTTCTCTTAAGTAGCATGATTCTTTGAAAATATGTGTTGGTGATGACCAAAGTAGCCCTTTGGGATGGGGAAGGTCCCAAGGAGACAGGAGAAGATATAGCTTCTCATCCAGTCTCGGTGGAGTTCATCTTGTATGTTATATGTCCTATTCCAAGGTGGGAGCTGTGCTCACCAGTCATCTCATTGGTGGTCCTTTGTGTTTAGCATGCCTTCTGGTTCCTTTATGTGCCTCAGCCTCCACAGCAACAAGGTCCCTGAGTATCGTCCACACAATTTGCTTTTCCAGGCCGCCATGATGGCGGAGGAGCTGAAGAAGGAGCAGGACACCAGCGCCCACTTGGAGCGGATGAAGAAGAACCTGGAGCAGACGGTGAAGGACCTGCAGCACCGCCTGGACGAGGCTGAGCAGCTGGCGCTGAAGGGCGGCAAGAAGCAGATCCAGAAGCTGGAGGCCAGGGTACTGACAGGGCGACCCCCGACCTAGCCCGACTGCCCAGCCTTCCGGCCTCCCCTGCTCAAGCCTCCAGCTCCATGCTGATTTCCCGTCCACGTTCCTAGATCCGAGAACTGGAGTTTGAGTTGGAAGGAGAGCAGAAGAAGAACACAGAGTCTGTGAAGGGTCTGAGAAAGTATGAGCGGCGGGTCAAGGAGCTCACGTATCAGGTAGGCAGAGAGAAGATCCAATTAGCACCTTCCCCACGGAGTACACACATCACCTGGAGTCTCCCCTTGACACAGGAAGGGAAGCTTGAGTTGCCCCTGCCTCACACCCCAACTGGCCTGACCCGCATAAAACTCTGCCAGTCTTCTCTACACCTTCCTACTTTCTTACCTGCAGAGTGAAGAGGACAGGAAGAATGTGTTGAGACTGCAGGATCTGGTGGACAAACTTCAAGTGAAAGTCAAGTCCTACAAGAGGCAGGCGGAGGAGGCTGTAAGTCTAATGCACATGTGGCTGGTGGGTATCCTGCAGTGAGCTCCGAGACAGGGCCTGCTCATCTTACCTGCCGGGCTCTTTGCCTTTAGGATGAACAAGCCAATGCTCATCTCACCAAATTCCGAAAAGCTCAGCATGAGCTGGAGGAGGCTGAGGAGCGTGCAGACATCGCAGAATCCCAAGTTAATAAGCTTCGGGCTAAGACCCGGGACTTCACCTCAAGCAGGGTAAGGTGACCTGGGAAACACCCACAACGACCACCTAGGGAACCCTCTGCTCTCTGGATGAGAAATCTCAAGCTCGGCAAGAGAAGGAATTTGCTGAGAGTCACTGGGGTAAAGTCTCACTGGAAACCAGTTCTATAAGACACACACACACACACACACACACACACACACACATTCCACCCAGAAAAGTAATGAATTATGCTCCACTGAGCTCTCTCCAGTGCTGCCTGCTGCCATGAGAGAAACTGCAGCAGATGAGGCTTGTTCTCTCCGACAGCCAGTTTCTCAGGCTGTTGAGTGAATTTATGTGGGTCACCATGCACCTTCTCAAGGCGCCCAAGTACCTTGCATCCTGCTGAAGTATACAAACAATGTATTCTCTGTGGCTTGACTTGCTCCCTTCTTTCCAGATGGTGGTCCACGAGAGTGAAGAGTGAGTGAGTCATCCTGGCACAGGACAGAAGATACACAGAATGTGTATTTTTCATGACTCCTGACTATCATACCTCCTCACATGCAATAAATTCTGCTTTGTTTGCAAACTGGGGCTGTTCTGTTGCATTTCTTGTATTTTCTACCTGGAAATGGTTCCTATATTGGTGGTGGTGGTGGTGGTGGTGGTGGTGTGTGTGTGTGTGTGTGTGTGTGTGTCCATACCTGCTTGTGCATATATGTATGGAAGCCAGAAGTTGATATTGGATGTCTTTTTTTGCTTGATTTCCTCTTTTATTATTAAGACAGGGTTTCTCAATGAAATCCAGAGCTACTAATATGCTAATAGGTTAGATTAGCCAGCCAGCTTGCTCTAGGGATCCTGTCTCTGTCTCCCAAGCACCGGAGCACAGACTACACCTTCCTGGCTTTTATATGGATGCTCAGGGTCCAAACTCCAGCCCTCATGCATGTGGGGCAAGTGCCTTGTCTACTGAGCATCTCTCCTGGTGCTCCTTTGATGACTTTGATGTCTAGTGTTGAAATCTCAGTAGGCAGATGGCTTGGTGAATTAATTTGGTATGTGTGTGAGATGGTTGCTTTTGGTTTAAAGTTAAGACTAGATAAGAGCACTTATAAGTAAAGTCTGTGCTTTGGCAGGGATGGGAAGGAGAACATTATGAAAAGTCATCTGTTAATGGCATAATTTGGGAGCATCCTACTTCAGGCTGGATAAGGAAATTGTACTGGGAAATGGATCTGGAAACTGATAAATGCTTGTTGAGCAGGTGATCCATGTGATTAGGAATATAATCACATCTGGCCCTTTAAAGAACTTAGAGTCCAAGGTTGTAGCCCAGCAGTTGAGCACTCACTTCATGTGGGCAAGGCCTGAAGGGGCCGGGCATGTGTGGTGAATAAAACACTGAAAAAAATAAATGGAATTAAAAAATTAAGAACCGAAAGTCAAGACCTCAGTCTATGTCAGCCCCAGATTCTGTGATCTTGGTGCCACCTGCCCTGTTTCAGGGTTGCACAACCAGCCCTGATCATTACCCAAGTAACCCTGACTTTCTCCCAAACAGGAACCATGGCAGGAAGTCAGAATAACCATCTCACTATCATGTAGGACGACACCTTCCAACCCAGGTCTCTCCACTTACTGTCATGTTTGAACCCATCAGTAAGAGTTGCTAAGTCCCTTTCTTCACCCAGATCTAGAAGATTCTGAGAACGCCCAGTCTGACTCATTGGGACAGTGAAGTCCAAGGGGAGCCTCTTCAGGGATCAGCACCAAGTTAGCAGGTCCTGAGATTTACCATTTGTCAGCTTTGTCATCTTGCTGATTGCAAATTATTCTGTTTCCAAAACCACATTGCTTTGACTTGCTCTGAGTACTGCAGGGCAGCGTGTTCTTCTGCAGGTGGGGAGGACATCACTGCAGTGAGAACAGGTTTAACCCACACCCAGGCTTTAGGTCAAAAGGGCCACAGTCATTCGGGTCCTCTCAGAATGTAGGACGACTGCTGCAGAGTGCCTGCCTTCCATGGGAAGGGGCATCAGGGAAAGAAAGCACATGAATTCTTGTGCCCCAGGTAGTCCAAGAAACAAAGAAGCAAAGTAGTAGTCCTACGTGAAATACCACGAGGAGACCAAAAAGACAGGCCGTTAGATATCTTATGCCTTCCCCAAAGATGTGCACGCTGATGTCTACAAAGAGTTCCTGCTCCAACGTCTATCCACTTCGAGATGTGACTACCACCAATTTGTAAGCAACTCAGGGGACAGAGATATAAAATTCTACTCATAAAACCCACAATATGGGGATCTCGATCATAGAGCTTTTTTTTAAATAAAAAAGCTGCAAAATACAGAAGAAATGGTAAGGGACCTGTACATTAAATGGGATGTAATAAACCTGTGAACTAGTTGCACTGTAGGAGTTGTTAGAAATGACTTGCACAAACAAGTGTGAAAGCAGACACACACACACACACACACACACACACACACACACACACACGACTTTTAACTCTCAAGATTTCTGTTCATTTCTGTTCTCATCTGTAAACCTGGTAGCATGAACTTTTAAAACACAGGGTTGCTTCAACAAACATCACCAATGCTTTTTTTAGAGTTTAAGATTTAATCAATGAAAGATGCTCCTGAGGTACTTCATGCAGAATGAGGCTTCAAACTTTGAAATCTTCTCAGGCTGTGGGACCAGCCCTGCCCAGTTACAAGTGGAAGGTGCCATTTCACATAAGGCAAAGCAGAGTCTGATCTGGGACCGACTTTGTGCAGATTATGAGTGAAAAGCAATCACTTTGTTTGTTTGTCCCAGGAAGCAAAGGATGCTCTTGGTTACAGGAACCAGGAGCCTTATCACCAAAGAGAAAAAAAAAAAAAGTGGCAGAGGAGTCTCCTTCCAATCAGGGAGGCTCCATTGCCACATGGGTCAGAGAGGGGTGGTCAGGTCTGGCCACGCAGTGGAGGAGGACGGGTTCAGCCATTATCGCTGCATGTTTACCTGGTGTGCTCAGCATGCGTTGCTTCGCAGCATCACGTGAAGACTCAGTGGTGATGACCTGGGTCGTATGACGCCTGCTTGTTCCACAAGAAACAGACACAGAGAATAATGCGCTCGAGGTGGAAATGGCAGAGCTGGATTCTCCTTAGGTTCCTGGATGGCTTTACTCTGTTGAGCCTACTGTGGACAGCTGGCCAGATCATCAGGAGAAATACTTCAAGGAGGAGGAGTACAGGTGGATGGAGAAAATGCAATTTCTCTTTTCGTGTCTATCACTATTCCTGCCCCACCCTTCTCTTGCCTCCCATGTGACTCTCCCATCTCCCAGGCATCTCCTCATTCACATCAGTCAGTAGGAAGGAGGGTGACCTTTTAGCCTGTTTGTGATGTGCGCTGGTTGCTTTGTGCATGAGCTGTGAGACAGGATGGCAAAAAGCCTGCAGGTCTCTTCTGGCTCTTATTTGGGGGAGGGCCCACTATTTCCGATTGATTGATTTGAGAGAGGGAGAAAGGAAAAGGGGGGAGGCACTCATACATGCCACAGTTTGTGTATATAAGTCAGAAGACAATTTCTGGAAGTTCTCTCCTTCTACCATGTGGCTCTGGAAAGCAAACACACATTCCCAGATGAGCACGTAGATGCTTTTACACTGAGCTGTCTTGCTGGCCCTTTTCTCCAAAGTTTTGGGGCTGTTTCTAATTACTTTCCATTTCTAAAACAACCTCACTTTTATTTTCTCTGGTATATGGTCAAAGAATTGGTCCCTTTAATTCTTGTATGACCCAGAAACCAATGGCTAGAGGAATTCTTTATTGAGATCAAATTCTAACAGCCGTGGATTTCCTCGATTTTTATTACTACATGTATTACTATATATTACCAAATATATATTGTCATATCTATTACCAAGTATGTATTGCTCTACATAACTATATATATTTGGTAATATCTATTACTTATAAAAGAAATGCATGTTCAAGAACAGGACTTTAAAAGGGTCTGTCAACACTGAAGAGACTGCCAGCTGGGGCGTTAGACTTCTTTATTTGGAAGGGGTGAGATTTAGGATTGGCAGATGGTCCCTTCTTAAGGACTTAAGGGACACGGATTCTAATAGGAGCAACATGTCCTTATTGGGGAGTGAGTGGCCATCTGCGGCAGCTGGTCAGGGCAGCCTTGCATTTCTCCACGCCTGGGTCACTGTGACAGCTGAAAGCTTTACTAAGGCAAGTGTCCTTCAGACTGGGGGGGCCAGCAAGCCTCCCAGAACACCAGGTCTATTTGTACGCCTCTCAGTAATCCCATTGCTAAAAGCAGCTGAGACCCAGGGCTCCGAGGGTGCTTGCTGGATCTGAGAAGCCATATGCTTACCTTGAGCTATGCCAAGACATTCCAGAGGCTCTTGTGACCCTTTCCTACACCCCCCCCAACTTCAGGCCATCTGGCGCCAGCCCCCCAGAATGGCACTGGCTATTTTTATCCAAGATGGGGCATGCGTTCCATGACAGAGAGGAGCAAGAAGCCCTGGCACTTGGGCATTTATGGGCTTAGTTCATGTTCTATCACACAAGATATGGTTCTCTTTGGGGGAGCTTGGAGAAGATTGAGGAGACCAGAGGATAGACCCCCTAGTCTGCCTTCATAGAAAACTCTCACACAAGCTTGCTGATTGTAGATGCAGTTTAAAGAAATCAAAATCTAGCCATCTCATGGGGCTCCTCAGCAACCATCGCCATTTGATTGACATCAAGACAAGTCAGGCAGAACCTCTGACTCAAGGATGGTAGAGGGAGAACAAGTAAGAGATGGAAAACAAAGCAAAGCAAACAACCTTAGAGATAATGGACGATCGAGAAAGTGACAGGGTAGCAGGCCTTTATTCTCAAAGACTAGAGCAAAGACCACGGCTTTAGCATTGAGCAAGATGCTCTGTACATAGCTTTAGCATTGAGCAAGGTGCTCTGTACATAGTAGGCGTACATGCATGTGTCGAATCCAATTCATGTAGGTGGTAGAATGAATGTGATAAAACGAACTCTTTCTATGCCAACTGTCTGCTTGCGTGAGTCAGTGGCAAGAGACAATACAACTCACACCCTAACAAATTGGAAACCACCTAACCGTTTATTCTGTTTCCTTGGCTTTCTCTAGACCGGCATGGGCACAGTATGTAAGTCACTGGGGCTCCTAAGTGCAAGGCCAGGCTCAAGGGCCAAGAGAAGACCGTGGTGGGTGACATACCCTGTGGAGACAGGGGACTTGCCAACAACTGAGAGTGGGGTGAGAACCTCCACCCTACAAACTCGACCACTTAAGTTTCAGGCCTCTGTGTTTGTGCCCAGAATCAAAGAATGGAAGCAGAAGTCCCTGAGAAAGATGGGAAAAGGGGGAAAAGAGAGGATCCAAGTTCTAAAACTCCAAGTCTCAGAGTCAGGAGGCCAAAGGACAGGTAGAGAGACATGGATTTCCAAATACGGTCCAGCCCGGCCCCGGGCGAGGTGAGTATTCACAACAGCTGCTCCTATTTTGGGGATCTCTGACCCATGGGCAACAGGTGTCAGACAGAAGAACAGGCCATTAACCCGTGGGTATTAGTTCCAGGGTTCTTGGAACCATTCCCAGGGGCACGATTCAGCTTTTCCATGACTTGTCCTCAGCTGGAAACACCAAATGTCCCTCTTTTCCTTTTCTCCTGTATCCCCAGGAGGCCTTGGGGACCCAGGCATTTTCTCACAGATGACTGGCAGTTCAAGGGGAGAGGGCATTTTCAGATCTGCACTGCTGTCTGGGCTAGTGAAGAGTGACATGGTCTCTTCAGTCACATCCTGCTCTGAGATGACCAACGATGACACTCATGTCAGAGACAGGTTGGGGCACGAGCAAACTGGGCCCTTCTCCAGCAGCCTGGGGTTCAGCAGCCCCAACTCTAAGGGGGTCCTACACGACCTATAAAAACACACTGATTGGACTTGAGAGGCCACCACTGATCTCTAAGACAAGCACACACTGCCTTCAGGTATGCTGTCCTTTGAGGGGTTAGGACACGCCTTTGGGAAAGCCATGTCTTCAACTGTGACCATAATAGGTCCTCACAAACAGAGGGACCCTTCAGTAGGGTGTTACCCTGCCCACTTAACTTCTCCCTCACATCCCTGAGTTCACATTAGGAAGGGTTGGGATGGAGGGCAATGTCGGTTGAGCGCCCCCAATGACGGAGAGAAGTCCTGAATTCCATGGATCTCTACTGTCACATTCCTAGACTTGCTCCCTAAGTTGCAACTCCAACTCCTGTCCCCAAGCCAGGGGCACGTTCACAGCCCAAGTGCTCTGTGCTGAGAGGGCAAATAACGTGTCTTCCTTCAAGTCTGACTTGTCTTGTGATTCTGAGCGCTATTACCGTGGCTCCATTGTCTGAAATATGGGTAAGAAATGAACAAGGTTCTCTTGGTAGCTCTTGACATTCTCTGCAAGAAAATATTAACAGTAGTTCTGTGGTTTAAATCATCCTGAACTCCTAAGATTAAAAAAAATACAGTTGAATATTACTTATTACTTTGCAGGAGTAGGAAGAAGCAATTTTGACAGGTCTCTTACTGCGTTTCATGGTTTCAATGAACCTTTTTTTGGGCTCTAAAGGCTTAGAAATTCAAAGATCCAGGGATCTGAGATACACATAGCTCACGAGTCGTGGGGTTCAGGAGCACACAGGTGTCCCTTATCTTCAGAGAGATTGTGATGGATATGCCCACTGTACAGTGAAAACAGCAGAAGTTGAGCATGTACTTGATGGCCAACAGGGCCATCATTCTCTCTGGTCTGCTCAGCGTACTGAAGCAGCTCATTCTGCATCGTGGTCACAGGGCTGACTGCAAACTGTGGCTTGCATGTTGTCAGCCAAAGGAACGTTCCAAACTCCAATGTGTTTTGCCTTTGTGCCATGACGATTTATGCCATTATTGTGCTGAAGGTGTGTGTGTGTACGTGTGTGTGCATGTGTATGTGTGTGTGTGTGTGTGTGTGTGTGTATGTGTGTGTGTGTGCAGTATCCAAGGCAAATGATGTCACAACCAAGTCCACTCAGATTAATCACGGCCTCCTCATGCCTCTTGAAACAAAACTGACCTGCCATGGCCCTGCCCACATAATGGTCTCTCTGCCTCAAAATGACATTCAACCTGGATCCCACTCGTGATAGATAATGCTCCTGGTTTGCAGTCACTGCCACTTTCTGAAAACCTGACATCTCTTGGGCTCTTCTCCAATACTTGGCCAGCCACTGGTAGACATCCCTATCTTGTCCATATGTTTTTAGGGGCACTCTTTCACATGCCTGGGACTGAATCTAAGGTTTCAAATATGCCAGGCAGGTAGGCTTCTACCTCTGAGTTGTATGTCCAGCTCTCTCTTTCTTAAGCTTCATTTCGAGACAGTATTTAAGCTGCTTAAACTGGCTTTGTATTCACTTTGTAGCCCACTCTGTAGGCCTTGATCTTTCAGCTCTATTATACATGCCCGAGTACCTGGAATTATACCACCAGGTTCAGCTTCTAGGGGTACTCTTCAAGTTCTTTCTACTCTCCCTGCATAATGGTGTGATTTCCTGCATTGCTGATCTTGTATCCAGAAACCCTGTATTGTTACGCGTGCACACACACACACACACACACACACACACACACATGCACACACACACGCACGCATGCATACATTTTGACAAGTCACAGGAAGAACACTGATGCACAAATAAGAATGTTAACAATTTTGTCTCTCTGTTTGCCCGTGGCCTGGTAGAAAAACTGCTCCTGGGGTAGCTGCCCAGAACTTACAGCAGGAGAATACTTATTTTGTCACATAACTAAACTTGGGCCTTCTAGAACATTCCCTTGCCCTTTGCATGACTTGTTTCTTTGCTGGAGGGAACCAGATGCCTATTATTGCTGCACATGCTCTGTTTGGTCTTCATGAGTCTCTTACTCTAGGAGTAGAGAGAGGGTGAGGTCCTACTTCAGGGTTTCCCCACCTGTGTGTGGGTCGCAGGAATCTCTTGCCCTGAGAGCACTCAGCTTGTCTGCTCTTCTACTTCCTCGACCATCTGTCTGCAGAGTACCCAGGTGTCCCACCTCAATTGCCATTCTGTAAGTTCCCAAGCAATGCCTCCCATGCTCAGGACATTCTCTGTCCCAAAGCTCCTAGCCATTGCATGCAGTGCCTGACATCTTTCATTCCTCAGTAGCAGAGTCTCCCACTAGGTGGCACTGCTGCTCTGCCAGGCGCCCTCCTCCCACCTGGGCATCACCAGAAGTGAGGTGCGAAGGACAGCTGGAGGCTATGGCAGAGTGTGGATGAAAAGTAGAAGGCTCTCTTCTACCTCAGCTTACACCGCTTAGAAAACTCCTGAACGGTGCTTTGAATATTGGAGTTGAGGCAAGAGGAAAAGCTGGTAATAGGGATCCTTTTTTAATATATACACATTTTTTATTATTTCCGCTCATACAAACTTAATAGGTAGACCATTTCCCTCCCTCCCTCCTCCTCCCCCCAACCCCCTGCTCCCCCTCCCTCCCCATCCCCCAGTGCCCTCCCCCCCCAATTCCCAGAGAGTCCTTTATTGTGTATGCCTGACTCTCCTCTGGGTCCTCCTCTCCGATGATGGCATTTCCCTGAACTTTTTCTCGTGTTCCCCTTAAGCATAGGAATACTACTGTGGCTGTCAATCCCTTGCCTCCAAGGATCTTGGTGCCTTTAGCCGATGCTAGACTTTGTGAGGTCAATAGTGTGTTGGACATTGCGCAGGGCATGCAAAGTCCTATTATGATTGCTTCGGCCCTAACTAGTGTGGAGAATCTTGCAAATCATTGCTCCTCCCATCCTGTAATAGGGATCTTTGTCTTAATCTAAAATTTGTTCATCATACAATTTTAAATATGAAGTTTGATTTAAAAAAATAGAAATTTGGGGGGTTGGAGAGGTGACTCAGGGGTTAAGTCTTGCCTTGCAAGCAAAAACCTGAGCTCAGATCCCAGATCCCATATAAAAACACCAGGTGGATATGGTGATAGCCTGTAATTCCGGCCCTGAAAGGCAGAACCTAGAAAACTCCAGAGCAAAGCAATAGGAGGTATAGCAATCCAAGGTGATTCCCGAAGTTGTCCTTGAGCCTCATAGGCAAACATAGTGCCTTCTACACACATCTATGCACACCCAAACACATACATCCCCACAACTACACAAGCAAAATAAAATAAAGAAAAAAATTGCAATGCGGTATAATCAATCTGAGAATTGTTTGTTTGCTGTGCTTGAGAAAGACCCTCCATGCTTCCTGGCATCCTGACTTGGGCCATGGCAGTGGGGTCTGTGCCAGTGTCAGGAGGAGCCTGCTCGTGTTGTGTGCACAGCCCTCTTCTCTGTGAGAAAGCGGTGTTGTGCCAAGGAGCTTGCCACGGCAGTTATTATGCCAAGCACGGAAACGTTGAGGAATTAAAGGCTGACTTATCCCCTTAGGATGTGTCCACTGCAGAAGGCTCCCGAGGTCCCTCTGAATTCAGTTCTCCTCTCTCCCATCCCCTCCAGATCCCCAAAGAGCTCTGAATCCAAGAGTGCCCACAGCCTCCACACATACAGCCCATGTTAGTAGAAGAATCTGGTTTCCTTGCCTTCTAGGACATCCCCTTGCCCTTTGTAGGACTTATTTCTTCCTTGGAGGGAACCTAGATACTCATCCCTGCTGCACATGCTCTGTTTGGATCCCTTTCCTCTCTGGTTCTGAGAAGAACCTCTTCAGCTTTCTCTCCATATAAACTTGTATTCTCTGTAGCTTCAAGTATTCCCAGAAATATGGATCCCCTCTCCTGCTCTGCCTCTTGCAGAAAACAGGGAAAGAAATCAAATCAAGCCAGACATCCACTGAGCTCACAGATTGACAAGTCCTGGTTTGCAGTCAGTCTCAACCTTGATAGAATGCTGCCAGGGAAGCTCTGTGAAACCCCGATGTCCACAGCCAGCCATGGTGGCATGGACCTGTAGTTCCAGCTCTCTGGGAGGCTGAGGCAGGAGGGTCTCTTGAACCAGCCTAAGAAACACATCAAGATTTTGTTTCCAAAGCAAACACCCTGCTGCAACTTATCTGCACCACACCCGAGAGGAAGTTGAATAATAGTCTCAGAGGCATGGGCCTCAGGTCAGTAATTTATAAAACCTCAAACCTCCAGGTAAACACAGTCCCCAAACCCCCTAAATCAGGGCATGGAAACCAGATTCAGCTCTTTTGAGTCAAGGCTGCCACCTACAGGACAGAGTGGGTACTGCTGTCAGCGGCTCAGGGCAGATGGACATCAGGTTTGAGGCTCTGGGTCCTGATCTACCCACTTCTGATTTCTCTCCTCTAATTTTGCAGTGGACTGCAGACAAGTCCCCTCAGAGATGTCTTTTAATAAGTCTTTACTTAAAAATGGTTTGACAGTTTCATGCATTTATATAATGAATTTTAGTTGCCTCTGTTTCATCGTCTATTACACGTGAATAATTACAGTACCTGCTCTAGAGGAAAAATGTAATTGTGCAAATAAAGGACCTGCACAGCACTGTCTGATAGAAAGGAGCTAATGGAATTGTCTCAGGCAATTGCTAGAGCCAGACTGAGGCCCTGACCTTCCCTGCTCACACTACTCACACCACAGCGGGACTGGCTTCATGTAGGTTAGTAAAACCAATCCCGAAGCCCAAATAAATGCTCAGGGCATTCCTTAAGAAATGGTTGTCAGGGCTGCCAGCTTCATCTTTTTAAACCAAGCTACACTTACGGAGAATGCCACCAGAGGGCAGTGCTGGGTCATGAATGCGGAGGATAACTGCATGTTCTAAGCACAGCTGCCCAGAAGACTGGAACAGTTCTAACCATCTGGTCTTGAGCCTAACATTTCCCATCTCTAGGCTGCCCAGGTCAGGGTCCCCCAATATCTAGAGGTAGATGCATGGAGACTCTTTTCTGGTGCCCTTTTACGATTTGAAGATTTCTGTTCTCACGTCCCACAACAGATCCTCCTAGGCCTTGTGTTCCCTCTGCCACTGGCTTGCATATGAACCACACAATGTAGCACTTCCCATGGAGACAGGCCTGAGAAGCCTTCCTATCATCTCCATCAACTTTCCAGGCTCAACACAGAGATCTGGTGACTTGGCAGAGGTTCATGGGTGCCTGTTGGGTGTGGACACCTATCTATAGATAACCATCACTTCCTGATCCCAAGGCAGACCTTACCAGGAGCTGGCTTATTCCACACAGACTGAGCTACTGGGTCCTCTGGATTCAGAATGACCCATGGCTGTGCTCAGCCAGGGTGCCTGTCCTTCTCAGCTTCTCCCAATGGCTCCCAAATCTCAATTCTCACAGTACAGTTCAGGCTGGACTTTCCATGCATCCTTCTCCAAGTGTGGAATCACGATAACCCCTTCTTTGCCAAGCTGGCTCAGAATAAAAAGTTCCCTTCAGAACTGTAATAAGAATCTACACCCGTGACAATTTCTCAAGTTTGACTCTTCTCTCTTCACCCTATTCCCACCAAGAAATAAACACAACCCTTACTTAATAGAAAAAGATAGAGACACAGACTTACTTTCTGGGACAGTCTAGATGTCAAGCATCCCCCGTCCCCAGCAAATATTTCAAACACTTTTGGACTTGGCTGATGTGTGCCCATTGACCAACTTAGTGGCTATCCGAAGGACCCCTGTAGAGAATACTTAAGAATGCTCTGCTTGGATGCTCTTCAAGGTGAACAGGAAAGTGCATTCTCACACGACTATACCATTTTAGAGACAGGGAAGTCAAGAGGATCCTTGACATGAGTATTATGAACTATTTTAAGAAATGGGAGAGGAAGGATACAAGGAATCAAAGGGTTTAACACCGATTAAATTGGAGAGAAGATAAAATCCTTCTGGGGGATTTATTGCTAAGATGGAATTTAGCTGAGTGAACGATACAAGATGCTCAGGACAGAAATAGAAGAAGAGACTATTTCGGCCTGTTTGATCACTGCAGGAGAAACACACTGAAACGCACAGATGGAATCACATTCCGAGCCTGGGCAAAAGAAGACATGAGACCTCGGGATTCATCTCATTTATGTCCAAACAGGCCAAGTATGCAAAATAGAGAGGCCGGGAAGAAAATAACGGGTTAAAGCAGGAGTTGAGGACTTCAAGAGAAGACGTGAGCAGTCACTTGATGGCCCGCAACAGTCTCTGCAAGTCATGTGCAACCAGAAGTGAACGGCACCGTATCTAAGCACTTCCTAAGATTACAAGCATGGCTTGCTACCAAGTATAGTACTCTGAAGGCATCCGCAAGAGGCAGATGCTGTTACCGAACTCAGTGTAGGCACAAAGGACCACGCATCACCCCATTTTGTTTCTGCAAAGCGTCCAGTGCAGACACAATGCCAACATGAAAAAATGAAAAATTGGTCAGGGAAGGGGAGAAGGGGAGGTGAATGCTCTTGAGGGTGGGGTTTGTTTCCAGGGGGCTGAAGTGTTCTACAGTTACGTAGCCACTGATGGCTGTGTGTTTCTGCATGAGACCAAACCATCGAGCTTTTAATAAGTGAACGTTCAGGTGCATGAAATACACCTTAATAAAGCTCCAAAGAAAGAGGTGGGAAGGTGTGTAATACTACTTATAAATATTTCATTGGGAATGACTCCAGACCTCCATGACATGAAAGGATTAGATTCATTTGCCTGGAGAATTCACAGTGTGGAAAATTTCCTTCTCGGACAAAGCTGCAAAATGAAGTGTTTCGACACCATCAACAGTGTGAATTCGAATAAAGTAAAGCGATTAGAGGCAGAAAGTATAAAAAAACATGCTCAGTAGAACCACTGAATCTTGGAGAAGGGACTCGGAAGACCATGCAGCTGTTCAGATATGATTTCTTATTTCATGGACGAAGAAGCCGTTGAAACAGCATAAAATGTTTGAAAATGAAAATAGTGTTCTTTGTACCCAAGTTCATCAGTTCTGCACCCCAAAATCACTACTGTTTCCAGATTCTCATATCTCCTTCCACAAATGTTCTGTTCATGGCTGTGTACACACACACACACACACACACACACACACACACACACACGGAGAGAAAAATATAAATTAATTTTATGGAAGACCTTCCTTCATATAACAGTACATCCTCACGATTTACCCCGATATTTTTGTTCTTTTTCAGCTTTTGTGCATATGCATATGTATGGAGGAGCATGCACACATATATGTATGCATGTCTGCTTGTGTGTGGGTACAGGTGTGTATGTGAGCACGTGTGCTCACAGAGTCCCGAGGATGTAGCGAATCATTCTCTATCACTCTTTCACCTTATTCTTTTTCTAACACTGTTGTCTCTAATCAAAGCCAAAGGCTCACTGAAGGGACCAATTTGGCTAGCCAGCTTGCTCTGGCAATTCCCAGTCTCTGACTTACAGGGCTGGAATTACAAGGTGGGATCTGAGGTTCCGAACTCAAGTCCTTTTGCTTGTCTAACAAACACTTTAATCCCTGAGCTATCACTCCAGCCTGTGTAGTTTTAACTTCTAAGGTACTAATTGTTTTTTTTTTAAAGCCACATAAGTACTTGTTAATAGCCTTTTCATACCTAGTTTATTCCACTCAATGCAATGACCTAGAGTTCTCTCATCCTAAAGTTATGTAGAAACTCCTAAATTATACCACTGGAGGTGGGAGATGGAGATGCCGTGTGGAGGGTCACGCTGAATCACAAGGACAGAAGCCCACTCATGCCTATGTCGATGACCAGGAAGGTGGCTCTTTCTATACATGGTGGCTAAGTGGTGATAGCACTATTGGGAAAATCATTAATTGTTACGGCTTTGAAGGAAAGACACATAATCACAAGCCTCAGCCTACAGGCTGGCTTCCCTCAACTCAGAAGTACAACACAGCGCCGGCAGCTTATGTGCAAGTCAGCACGGAACAAGGCTGTTGCCTTGAGACGCCGGAATCAAAACAGGAGGAAAACAGTCCGGGGGCACAAGGTCCCCTTGAAGACTCTCTACCTTCCAAGGTATTTTTAGTCCTAGTAATTGTAGATGGTGAGCGGAGCACTAGGGTCCTCAAAATAAGACAGTCCTTAAAAATGTAGGGTCAGCAGATGCCTGCTGTGTAAGAGAAGCCTGCAAGAAGCGAGGGATTAGCTGTGTACAGGGCAGCACTCCAGAAGTGGCCCATCTTGCCGGGTGAGCTGGGGTGACTTTACTAGGGAGATTAGCAAGTGGCAGAACAACCAGACACTTGGAAAACAGTGTGTTGTGGTAACGGGAAAGTCAATGCAATGTGTGTGTGTGTGTGGGGGGGGGTCCTTTGAGTATGCAGAAGGGGCAGCTGGGCAATGGAAACCAGAGAAAACTCTGCCCCTTGATGAATGTCTGGGGACTCTTTCAGTGACAATGGCCATCAGAACTCCAGAGCGGCACAGAAATATCCCATTAGAGCACTTCACTTAGGTTACATGCTCCCCCAAGGGGTTCAGCTTGGACCTGGAACAGCCCCCAAAGCCTTACATAGTACAGACTTGTCCCCCTTTCCTATCCAGTTGCCCGTGGGAGGTGGTGGGACCTAGTGGGAGATCTTCCAATCACTGGTGTTGTGATTGTAGACTCTAGGTAAGCTTCCCTCCCTTTCTCTTCTATTCTCCCACTCACTCTACTCACTGGGAATGAGGGAAATGGGGGAGGGGAGCGTTTTGTTGTGCCCTATGCTCATGCCATAGTGGCCTGCCCCTTCTCCCACCAGAGGCCTAAAAGCAATGGGTTTTCTTGACCATGGATTAATACTTCTGAAACTGTGAGCAGAGATAAGCCACATCTCTTCACGTCTTACTTCATATCTTTGGTACGGTAATGGGAAGATGACTAATGTGCAAAGCTGGAACAGAGATTGGACCTAGAAGTGCTCCCTTTGTACAGAAAATAAAACAGCTGGGAAACTGGTAATAAAAATCAGCCTCTTTTGTATTTAGTGAGCATGGGGCAATTTTAAATGAATCCTACATAACTTGAGAGAAAGCACATTCCAGAACTATAATCTAGAACCCATTTCTAACATTTATGGAGCATTTTCTCTATACCAGTGCTATGATAGGAGTTGGCAAAACTAGGTTTATACTTACAGGGAGCTTCCAGGCTGTGACAATGCAGGTCACAGCTTTGTCTCTTCCACTACCTCCAAATCAGTCTCTCCTTGGTGGTGTTGGGATCAAGACATCAGCCAAACTTCTCTCTGGGAGGAACCTCAGACACCATCTAATTTAGAGGCTTTCAATTCAGTCTACTACCACAATCACCAAAGAACACTTGGGGAAAAAAAAAAAACACTGATGCTTCGTGCAGCTCCTGGAGCAGCAGCGGGGCTCAAAGTCCTTGGTCTAGCCCAATTGTTCCATTTTTCAGGTAGGTAAACTAAGACCTAAGGAAGTACAAGGATAACTCCAAAGTGTCATTCTTCTCCATAATGTTGACACGAATGAAACTACTTTTAGCATGCTGAGCCCAACGTCTCTTACTTCTTTCTCTTTTCACATGATCTTTATATTTCCAGAGCCACATGCTTCTCTATATTTGGCAGTTTTTAGAAAGTGACTTTTAACCTAATACCATTTAAATTGTTCTTAGCAATGAACTCTCTGAAGTTAAAATTCATAACTATCAAAATACATTGGACTTATCAACAGGCCATCCTAGGTTGACTGTCACACCACGAGTCTGTATAACAGCTGGGGTTATGCAAGGCCAGAGTACTGGTAGCACTAGCAGGCTTGGGAAGACCTGGGGCAGATGCTGTAGAATGAGCTAGAACATGAGCTAGAACCCCTACAGTGCCATGGGTAGCAGCCAGCAGCTGATTCTCCATCAAGGGGTCTGCCAGACTCTGGGGGACTCCAGTTTGTGAGGACCAGTTAGAGCAATAGAAGAGGCAAAGGATGGGAGGGTTTATTTCATATCTTCTGGAAAGGTCACAGGTCGTCCCAACCCAAAGACAGCATCCATCCACCATCACCTGAATCTGCTGATGTCAACATGCTGAAATTGATCTGGAAGGAAGGAAAAGAGCATGCAGAATGCTCATAAAGTAATGCCACAGGGACGCAGCCTCGATTAGATAACGCCGCCAGCTCTCTGGGGTCACGAAGCTTCAGCCCTCTCAATTCATCTCTTTACTTACCAACACTTATTTTCTTTTCTGAATAAGCTCGTTAATCTTGCTATCTTATTTAATAAGTTCTAGTTGACATGTAATATTCTGAGAGGGGAGAAAAAATAGCTCATTCCCTGGTCTCTTCCGTTCAGCTTTGGGATTTTTTTTTTTTTTGTCTGACCATTGTTCAAGAGGTTTCCTAGTTTCTGAATGTGGGAGGAGAGGTATGAAGGAAGAGGACAGTCCATCCCCCAGTGAAACAAGAGCAACTGGAATCCTTAAAACCAGCCATCCTGAAGACAGGCAAGACAGGCAATTTATTTTTCTTCTCGCTCTAGACTTTAAAAGTTTGGCTGACTCAATAATTTCATTCCATCATTGAACTCTGATTCAAGTACACAGGTGGGGGGGGAGAAGAAAAAAGGGGGGAGGGTCATGGCACATGGGTAGAGGTCAAAGGACAACTTGCTGCATTCAGTTTTCTCCTCCTCCACACTGGGCTTCTGAAAATGAAATTCAGGTCTTAGTTTTGTGATCAGAAGTCTTTAGGCACTGAACCATCTCACTGGTGCACAGATTATTATAATAGAAAAATGTTAAGAATGTCAGTGAGAGAATAGATACCTTACGGTGAGCCACAGCATCAAATGAAGTAAAGATGAGTGGATCAGAGCTATGTGAATCACAGAAAAAAAACCAGCTAAAGGAAAGCAACAGATTATACATATAGCACCACACTATATTTTTTGCATGTGTTGGTGTGTCCGTGTGTGTCTGTGTACAGTCTACGTATGCATCAGAAAGTACTCGAGCGTGTGTGCTTGTGGAAGCCCAAGGGTGACTTCAGGAATTGGATTGCTTTACCTCCTCAATGCTTTACTCTGGGATTTCCCAGGCTCTACCTTCCAGGGCCCAAAGTGCCTTTGATATATGTGTTTTCACATGGGATCTGGGATTTGAACTCAAGTTCTTTCACTTGTGAGGCAACAACTTTAACAAACTTTGAGCCATCTCTTCAACCTCCATATCAACACACTCCTTAAGTATTAAAGTTTAAAAATATAAAACAATGACTCATATTGTTCATGGACATATACGCTTAAAACAAAAGTGTAAAATATTGGACAGGCATATACATACCAGTGCAGGGTAACATCTGTGACACCGATAAAGCCAAGCAATAATCAAAGTATTTTATTATTGCAATTATTTCAAAATATCTTAAACAAATACAGTAAAATGCTTGTTGCATCTGGACGAATGGGTCATGGATACTTATTAAATCACTTCCCAAACTATACCACCAAGTTGTCTTCACAGTTGTCTTAAGGTATTGACTTTCTAATAAAGTTGTGTGATGTTCATAGGTGAATTCTCTGGGTATAATCATTTGTGATACAAATTTTCTGTGTGGGTACAGATGTGTTGTGCTTTGTCACATAAGCTGCCATAAGTAAAACTAGCCAGAAGGGCTTGTCAAAAGAGTTAAGGAAATAAAGTTCAGTGCCTAAAGAATGTTTATGTATGAATGGTGAGTGAAAAAATGTTTCAATTCATGAAACAGCCCTTGGGTTCAAAAACCTCAGAACAATTTTTTTAAAAAAAATTTAAAATTTCTTTCTTGAATTTACTTAATATGACAGATTCCTTTGGCAAGTCAACCAATATTTAAGAAGTCGACCTTCTCTCATTTCAATTCTATCCTACCCCACACAAGTTACCATGTATCTCTCTGTCCCTTTCTACACAAAACATTAGTTTTTTTCACTGAATTTTCAAACCAATTGTGTTGTTCCTATGATTAAGAATAACATTTTTATTATTACCAATGCAATTCAAAGTCATTTTGGAAAAATACCCAAATAAGCAGAAGCCAGGTGAAATAACACGTGTACAAGCATGCATTTTTTTTTCAGCTTGAGCAAACATTGTACTTATTTAAGTCAGGAATTTAAAGTTTCAGAGGGGCTCTACTTTCTAGCATACATGTGCATATATCGCCATTTAAAACAGTCACTGCCATGCGTTGGGATGCTCTTTGGGAGTCCATAGCTTTGGATGCTATCTCGCTAGCGATCCCCCGAGATTCTCCAGGACACAGGGGCACAATCAGAGACCAGGATGTTCTAGGACTTTCTGCCAGCCTGTTGGAGGGCTATGGTTCACTCACAGTGCTCCCCTCTCCCCACCTCAGCCCGTCTGTCACTGTCCTTCCTCCTCTGTCCTTTCCTACACTGTCTCCCTTGACCCACTCAGTCTCCCTCCCCAACTGGCAAAAGAAGTGTCCATGTCACTCACTTCTTAGGTAACTGGAGCCTTTCAGCTGTTTGGGTCCCTGTTTGGAAGGACGTGTCAGCGCTGCCCTGCGCTCCCGGGACAGCCAGCCTCTCAGAGGCGTCATCTGTGAGAGCCAGGGCTAATTTAGATTTCCTTACAAGAACACTGCAAGAGCTATTAAAATACATGATCTCAGGTGCCGCAGACCCGTACCAGTCCTTTCCCTAGGCTTCTGTTGGAAAAATTAAACTTTTCTCTGTGTCTGCAGATGGAGGCTCACCATGCAGTCCTGGGAGGTGTGCAGAAGAAAAGCCAGAGGGCAAGAGCCAAAGGCAATGTTATCCCTTGGAGCTAAGGAGAGTCCAGAGGCAAAAACCAGGTGGAGGAGCAGATCTAGAGAAAAGGGTCATTCTAGGCAAGAATCACTACAACTCCCACCTCCAGAGAGTCTCAGAGATAGGGCGGGGCTTGCCAGGGAGAGAAGATGGTCTTTTTCTCTCCTCTCTCCTCTCTCCTCCTTTCTCTCTCTCACTCTTTCTCTCTCCTTTCTTTTTTTTAATGCTCCTGCCAATGTTAAATATTCTTCTTTAAAACAGGTTCTATTTGGAGGCAGGTTAGCGTCCCCTGCCTGGCTGTGTGGACCTGCTTCCTGGGGAGACACTGGCTGGTATAAGAAGCCAGTAGCTCTGACGGGAAGCACATCACCGGGGAATCTGAATCTCAAGCAGGGGCATAGGATGATCAAGATGTGCCCATGCAGCTTGGCAGTGACAAATACACATCTCCCCGTAGGTCCTTGTCAGGGGTGAGGACAAGCATGGGATGGCACGTTCCTCTACTTGACAGTCAGTTTCCATGAAAACATTTAAAAATTATCAAGAGTTTCCAAGGGGGTAGAAATACATACTGAACCTACTTGCACAATGTGGCCATTAAACAAAAACAACCAAGAGAAAGAAACAAGGACTTGGAGCAGGCCTCCCAGACCTAATGTCAACAGGCACCCAGCAATCTCACGTAAGGACAAGGAGCCTTGGTCGGCCTCATTCCTGAGTGGGTGCCAGTGTCCTTTGACATTATCATTTTACACAGGGAGTTGCAAAGATGTCTTCGTAATCCAATACCTAGACTCCCTCTCCTTGATCCCTGTGGGGTAAGATATCTGAGGATAGAACGATTCTGCCAGGCATGTCCTCCTGGCTCTGTGAATCTGGCACAGAGATGGGGTTGGAGCTGTTAATCCTGCCTGGGTTTAGTTCTCAGAAACCAAGTGATCAGGCCACCTGACCTCATCTGATCTCCCTAACCCTGGGCTGCTGTCTTGACTCTGACCAAGGAGACGTTATCGTCTGTCCTGTAATTCACCAGATACCATTGCTCATCTTGTATTTTTACAAACTCCCTCCGCAGCGGAGGACTTCCTTTGTGCCATGCCATGTGAGTCCCTCACATAGGGTCTTCTGGACGCTTCATTCTGATTTAGGAAGTGGTGATAGTCTTATCTCTGTTTTACATGTAAGGAGTCCAAAGTTTAGAGACAGACAATAATTTGCCACAGCCCTCAGATATATTACTTTTAGGGGCTTGGGAAAAAAATCCACTTGGGCATGCATCAAAGCCTGCATCTCCTTCCTGCAGCTGCCCTTTGGCCCTCAGGTTATGCCCAGGAATAGGTTAAACCAGTTTTATAAAGGCTGCATCTGTTTCAGAACATCCCAAACTATACTGACTGAAGACCCCTCATCTCCCATCTCTGCCAAACCCCCCAGAGTTGTCTGCTCTCCCCACCTTGCCCTATCCTGTGGTCCCGGCCGGATGGCTGACTTCTCTCCAGATTTACCCCATATTCCTAGACCTTATGGTGCATGGGGTTTGGGTGCTCTGGGGTTACCCCTCCTTCATTCTGTCAGTAAAACCTCTCTCTCAAGAATAAACTGCACTGGTCCCCACCTCAGGGAAGCCTCTGTTAGCTCTGAGAGAGTGACTTTTTCTCCCTTGCTATGATCCTGTTGCACCAAGACCCTCAAGCCCAGGTCCCCCATTGTGATCTAGCCACACGGAGACTCTGAAGCTTAGTTCTCACCACATTATGCTTCAGCCACAGTGAGACTTTCCAGCCCCACCACATTGGTATGTACTGTGCTCATAACACTCCTTCCAGTTACCTTCTGCTTCGGCGTATTCACTTTCACAGTGAGAACTGCAATGACTGCATTAAGCACATTGTGGTGCTCAGAATACCTGTCGTATTGAGTGAGTTTAAGTTGAAATATATAATTGACTTTGTTGACGGATAGCATAAGATGCAGTATACATTTGTGGATTCCTTGGCACACCATTATTGAACAGGAGTCACACTACCCAAATCAAAGCTACCAGTCAAAACAAAGTCAGAACTAGTTCCAGTCCATTTTGGGTTCAGGCATTCCCTTGACCTCCCAATGGGATGCCTTGGTCTCATGAACAAAAGTGTAAAATGAAAGTCATATCGAGACATAAGTTTGACATGATACTTAAGATATCAAGGGGAAGACTTTCATTCAAAAACATGCAAGGGGACGTTCCCTATCCACTGACTTCTAAGTATTGCACATTCCTTCCTGGGTCATCTAGAAAAAAGAGGGAACATTTTGTCTTCCATAAAGAACTAGAAATCGGCTAGGAACGTGTCCAGCTCTAACTGCTTAGCAAATAACAGTCCTCCTGATGCTCCCCAAGCTGGCGAGAAGGTCCTTCCAGTTCACTGAAAAACTGTCCGTATCAGTTGCCAGGTCACTGATGGGCCTAAACAATTCCAAAATGAGAAGGCTCTTCTAGTATACACTGCCACATAAAAATCAAGTTTAGGTGAGTGGTTAGGTTAGTGCCTGAGTCACAGGTCCAATTGTTAGACCTTAGGCATCCTCTGCTCACAGATTCAGATATGGTCTGGCATAGCAGTGTTCATATCAGCAAAGTGAGCTTGTAAAATAGTCCATGCACAGAGAAATATACCTCTTGGAAATCTACCTCTTAAAGCATCTAGTTAATGGTGATGAAAAGATATCAGAAGTAGATTACTTGCCTGGCATGTAGGAGGCCCTAGCTAAGTTGTCTTTAGTAGATCCCATGGCTTAAAAAGTTGTCTTGGGGTTACTTTGACAGTACTTTACTGGGATGGCAAGATGGCCATGTAGGGTACAGGCACCTGCACACAAACCTGTTTAACCCGACTTTGATTTCCATAATTGGCAAGGTAGAAGGAGAAAACATACTTCTGAAAGTGTTTCTCTGATCTCCACACATACGTGTGCTCTCTCTGTCTCTGTGTATCTCTCTTAAATAAATAAAATGCTTTATGAAAATATTTGACCTCTTGGTAGTGTGAGCCAGCATATCTTGGTGTTATTGGCATGAAAGCATCACAGTATCTCCATGACATCAGCCTTAGTTTTCTCTCTATGAACAGACTGGGTCTTATCTTCACCATTTTATAATTCTATAAACCAGTTAACCTCCATAACACTGAAGGAAAAAATGACAAGGAAACCGTTATACTATATAGACATAGATTGTTATTATTATTTATTATTATTATTAATTAGGGTCTTAATATCAAATTCAGACTGCCCTTAAACTTGTGATCCTCCTGCCTCAGTCTCAAGAGCTATTAGGAAAATGACTGGGCACCACTCCATTCAGCCGCAGGTAAATTCTGCAATAGGACATAGCTTTGTACTTCTTATGGTTCCAGTGAAAACGAGAATAGTCCTATTATTCAATTAGTTGTTCTTGTTCTTCTGAGGGTGGGAGATTTTATGGAGGTGCTTATTTTAAGAAACCTTTTTGATTCTTTTTATTATTTAGCTGACTTGGTAATCTTGAAAGGCAATCTTGAGGCTAAGAAGGAATAGGGAGACACAGTTTAGTAACAGTCCTTGCTGGATGCAAACAAGGCTGTGGGTTCCATTCCACAAACCCCTCCCCCTCAAGAGGAAAATAAAGTGACCTCAAGACACAATCTTTTTTTGTGAATGGAGAGTCTCTTCCACTGGCTAAAGACTCTGCCTTGCAGGAATGACTTTGAACAATTGTAGCCCAAGGCTTCTCCATGAAAGGATGTAAAAGAGGGGCCAGGCGAGAACCCTGGAATTAGTATAATACTCATACCAGCAGCATGGAAGGCAGAATAGTGCCCTGCTAACATGACAGAATGTTTCATCTACATTCCAAAAGCTTGAAAGAGGTACGAGCTTTGGAAATCCTACCTTGGGACATGCAGGGACTAGTCACATCTCACTTCCTGCTGTTATTTGGGTCAAACTGAAAATACAATGATGCTTGTCTCTTGTCTGCCAAGCCCTGCTCAGAAATTGTCCGAATTTATCTAGCATCTTCCAAAAGTTCCAGATACTTCCTTTCTGAGAATACACACCTGGGTCCTCTTCCCCTCCAAAAGAAGAGCCCTGTTCTTGTGTCCTCAGATGGCTGAGATTTGAGGGGAGCTGGGTTCACTGAGGACTCATATCTAGGAAATGAGTGAGATCTCTCGTTTGCTCTGGCTCTGCTGCAAAAATGCTCTCAGGACAGAGATAAGATGCTGGGAAGGAGGACAGGCATCTCGTGGTACTTACAGAAGAGCAGCCAGTTGCTTTATGACACAACAGGGGCTGTAGGGACAGACAGGCAGCTTTTACAAAGCCCTTTGCTCTGTTGGAAACTAAGCCCCCTACATGCTACCCACCTCAGGTTCTTTATATTTGCTGTTCCTTCTGCCTAGAATGTGCCTTCTCCTGCTGTCTGTGTGCCTAGAACCTTCTACCATGCAGAGTCCAGTGCAAGTGCTTTCTCGAAAGAGACTTTGCCACACATCTTTTCTAATGTTATCCCTCTCCTTCATCACTTACCCCATCCACTTTCTTTACTCTTTGGAATTAGTATGTTTGTGTACTGGATTATCCCATCTCAGGACACTTCAATAAAATAAACTCCATGGGAAAAACAAATCTTTTTAAATCCCCAGAATGGAGGGTTCCCTAAATGTAGCAACAGTTCAACACACGTCTGTGGAAGGAAGATACAATTCAACCATTCATGGAGAGGGCCGAATGGGTAGAAGAAACAACATGTGACTATGAGAGACAAGATTTTTCTGATTTTGAAAGAAGACTAAGTAGAATTGGGGGTGTGGTACAGCATTGCTTGCCAGGCGAGAGTTTGTGAGTTTGACCCTGGAGAAACAATTGCTGATTCAAGGGAGACTGAGAGTCAATGACAACTTGACCAGTAAATGCTTTGTGAAAGATCTATGTTTGGATCTGGAGCATAGTGAATTGAACGTGACACTCAGAGGGTATGGATGGAAACTCAAAAGCAGAAAATGGTTTTCAAAGGAAACAGGCGCCAGTGTCATTGAGAGTAAGAATTTGCAGGAGCAAGCAAACAGTGAAAGACAAGCCTACAAGGACAGGTTGGAGCCACCCATGGTAGGATTTCAATGTCAGTTGCAGAAAGTGACATTGTCTTCCAAAATGTAAAATAAAAAGCAACTAGCTGTGGATCAGCAGGATGGCTTCAGAGGTAAAGGTGCCTGCTCACAGTCTCTGGAAATTCACATGTTGGAAAGAGAGAAATATAAAAGCCAGCCAGTTGTATCCCTGCTGAGTCCAATTCATTATATCTTGGGTTGGGAGTGAAGCTTAGTGGTAAGGATTTGTCTAGCATGCACAAGGCACTAGGTTAGACCCCTAGCACTACAAAAACAAGAAGTTATGTTGCAAGAGGAGCAAATATCTGTATTTCTTAGATAGCAATGTAGAATATTCAGAGCTTCCCTTTCTTACTTAGAATAAAGACTTTTGCAGCCAACCTGTCCAGGCCTCTTTTCAATTGTACAAAGGGTGAGGGACAACATGAAGAGTGGGTGGGAGTCAAGGAGACAGCATTTCCCCAGGACCCTGTGTGCAAAGTGCACGTGACAACGTAGGCAAGCCAGGTTTAATCAGACTTGGTACACACAGAGCATAAATCTGCCGGCAGCTCTGGGACTTAATAAAAAGTAGGTTACGACAGAGGTCTTTTATGAAGACAGGATTTGGCATTTAAACAGTTTCCAATAGACCCAGGCAGGCACATAAAAACCCTCCTTCTACAATTATTTTAGAAGAGTGGAGGGAGTATCGACTGATATTTTTGGAGTGTGGAAGATACTCTTTCTTGTTTCTTGCTTCTTAAAGAATATATAAACAAAAACCAAAGAAGAAAAAAGAAAGGAAGGAAGAAAGAAGGGAGGAGGGAGAAAGGGAAGGAGGGAAGAAAGGAGGGATGAAGCCATCTGTGTCAATGGCTAAGTGGAACCTTGCTTTGAAGCCAGTGTGTGAAGGAAGATGACAGCGCAGAACTTAAAAAAGGACCTGGTGACGCGCATGAGCAGATGAGGAAGCTTCTTCCACACAGATCAGCTTCTGTTTGCAGCCCTGTGAGCCACATGAAACATTCGCCCACTCCTTAAGGATCATCTGCTCCTTTCCCAAGAATTAGGATGTCAGCGAAAACCTACCTTCTGGTGAAATGTAATCTGGAGGATAAAAGTTGCCAACATTCATAAAAATAGCTGCTCCTGGTCAGGACTCTCCCCCCCAGCCCCTTCTGGGGCCTTGCAGGATGAAGGGTCACCAAGCTCAAGACAGATGAGCAGACCTGTTTACGGCCTAGCCTGAGGGCAGGAAGTCAGAAAGTCAGAAAGGCAGTGGGCTTCAGGGCTTCTTGAAATTTCTGAAATTGGATAAAAGTATTCATATTTTGGTAGAATGAGAGGGGCGATCATCAGATTCTCAAAGATCCATGACCAAAAAAAAAGAGTTAAGAATTATTGTTTTAGTATCTAACTTCCACAGACACTATTTTTGATGGCCTAAAGCCACTTGACTTTATAATTTTAGGGGAAATGCCCAAATGATAAAGCTGTTTATTCATCACTCTTGCTTTCCACTGAATAATCCTTCTCCATGCATACATTTTCATAATTATGCACAGCAGAGAACACAGAATATTTGGGTGTGTGTTATTAAATAACATGGTGCCATGTTTTAGATAAATGTCTGAGACTAGGCTAGTCTTTGCATCAGTAGATCTGGCAGATGATTACACAGGTGCCTGGAGATCTCCTGCATCCTGCTCACTGGCTGCATAGTGCTCATAAGGATGCGATGCTCAGCACACATAGCCATTCCTCAGAAGAACACATAGATTGTTTGAACACCTCTGTGTTGAGTCAACAACATGTTTCTCCAGCATAGATACCTGATTGTGTATATTCACAATATACATCTCTCCTTCCTGTGAAGCAGGCCTCAAATCCAAGCAGAGAGTAGTTGGTTGCCACTATAATACTTATGCCACTATTGCATGTTGCTGATAGGCTGATATTGTAGTATACAAGGTCCACAGTAGATGATAGTGTTGATGAGTTTTCACCTGCAACAGCCAACATAGTATCTCCTAACACTACATATGCTGGTCAGAAGGAAGCAAGCTTCCAGTTCAGTTCCAAATTGATTTTGCTTTATCTGGCAACCAAGGTACATAGTCTCTGCAGTAATTAGGCCATATGATATTGTTTTTGTGGGCAACCAATAGGCCTATAATTTTCAAAAAATATATTAGGTACTACAGATAATGCCAAATTCAGAAGAACAGCAAATCTATACTCAGACTTTTCTCCACTTGTAACTTGTTGGAAATTAAAATTAAAAATAAATAAAAAATAATTAAAATTAAAAAACCTCTTCCTCTCCACTGATGGACTAATACTACTTTCACCCATTCTGCAGAGCAATAACAAGTTTTTCCCTGGTCTCTGAAGCAAATTTTCATGCTGTTCTTAAAACTGAATCTTCTTTACATTACTAGACAGAAATCTTCCTAGAAATACTGCAAAAAAAAAACTTTGATACTGGGTAACAGAGTCTAATTAACCAACAATTTGTCAATAATACTAAATGTTTAACTGAGAGAGGGCTCAGGAGTTAAGACTTTGCCTCACCAGAAGAAGAATCTGAGTTCAGATCTCAGATCCCACATAAAAGTGCCTGGCAGAAATAGTAGCCTGTGCTTCTGACCCTGGAAGGCAGAGTCTAGCAAACACCAGAGCACAGCAAAAAAGGAGGGAGAGCAATCCGGGATGATTCCTGAAGTCACCCTTGGGTTTCCACAGGCACACGCATAATGCTCTCTGATACACTCAGATCCTCCCCCCCCCACACACACACATACCCACACACATGCAAAAAGAAATCACTAAATGTTTACCTCATGCAAAGTACTAGGGTTAAAAAAAACAGATCCTAATTGTTTCCTCAAGAATGAAAAGAAGTGATAAGGAACTTACATACAACCAATGAAATCAGGTGACTAAATTATGAGAGATGGGACACTCTAAGGAGTCAAAGAGACCACCTGGGTGGAAGAGAGAAATCTTAAGACTTAAGAAAAAAGCAGAATGTTTCTAGACAGAGAGAAATACTTCTGGCAAGAAATGTGGGATAAGAAAGAGGGAAAGTCTGAATACTCTGTAGGAGACAGGCACAGACTAGATTGGCAATCTGAGATGCTCCTCAAGGAAGTGGTGGGAGCTGAGTCAGGATGACAAACAAGAGAACAGGTCTGCAGGGCAGTGAAGACCCAGGAGAAGTCACGGTATTGTTGGCAAGCTGCATTTTGGTAGTTGCTTCACAATACCAAGGTTAAACTTTCAATTTGGAAAGTTTCAATCTAAGTTTTTGATGGGTAGAACAGCGTGGTATAAAGCATAAATCGTATTCTATTTTTAAAAATCCCCTTTCATTCCTGTCCTGGTCTTGGGTTTGTAGCCACTGTTTTTTTTCCGCTTTGTGTATATCTTTCAGGGAGCCTCTCCCATGAAACACACCCAATAACTTGCTCTGGAAAGTTGCTGTGAATGCTGAATTGGCAAATACCCAACAATTGCTCCTAGAGGAAAAATATTTGGCTCCCACAAAGCTCTGGTTCTAGCACTTTCATCAGCTGGCCCATAAATTACTGTTTTATGTGTGTTTCCCTTTAGAGACTCCTCATTTAATAGATATTGTGGATCAATTTGTGCTGAGCTCATGGCTGACAGCACTGTAACATATGACTAACTGATGTTTGCTTTCGACGTGTATTTTCTCCATAAGGCACCACCTTTTTCACATAAGAACAACTGCTGGAACTTGAGCACTACACTTGGCCACCGTTTTAAAAAGCAAGATGGCCAATAACACACACACACACACACACACACACACACACACACACACACACACACAAAGATGTGTGTTTGCAATTTGAGAGCTGAAACAAAAAGGCCATATGTCACTTTTGATCTTAGCTGAGAACATGCAAGTTAAGTACCTCAATTTTTCTTCTGCCCTGTGAATGTCCTTGAACAACTATAGAAATGTGTGAGTGTTGACTAGGGGTTCCAGGCATTTTTGGGCCACTATACAAACTTGCAAATAAAGACTCTATAAGTAAGGATACATGTCAACCACAGAAGTTATGATTTTTCCCATTTTTGTGAAGACAATGAAGCCTGTGATTAAGAAATACAGTTGATAAATAAACGCATGGAGGATGAAGAGACCTGGATAGGATCAGATTTCATCCATGAGGCGCAAAGGGAAAAGTCACTTGACAGTTGGATCATGAGTAGGTTTGGCTATATACTGTAAGGAAGGAGAAACAACTGAGAAACAACTTTAAAACTTATATATGTTATTTATCTCTTAAGGGGCTGAGAAGAAGGGTCAGTCAGTAAAGTGCCTGCCACTCAAGCATGGGACCTGAGTTTGAATCCCCAACACCTGTCCAAAAGCCAGGCATGTCTGTAACCCCAATGGGGGTGGGGTAGACAGATGGATCACTGAAGCTCATTGACCAGTTAGCCTAGTAAAACAGATGAGCTCAAGGCTCAGTAGAGGACTCTCTCTCAAAAAATTAGGTGGAGAATAATAGATAAAGACAGCTGACATTGACCTCTGCTCTCCACACTCATGTGCACCTGCATGAACATGTATATAACACACACACACACACACACTTGTGCACGCATATACACATGCACATGCACACATGCGAAGCATGGAGAAAAACAGCAGAAACTCTAATTTGGTACATGCCTGAATTCCTGTTTTTTGTTTTTTGTTTTTTTTTTTTTTAAAGAAGGGCATTGCAGGAGCAGCAAAACTGCAAAAGAAAATCAACAAACCACAATCCAGAACTTCAGAGACTCTATATCAACCACATAGAACTAGGCCAGCCTAATCTCCCCCATCCTGAAGCTTAGGGACATTTGCGGAAGAGGAGGCGGTAAGAGTGTAAGAGCAAAAGGATGGGAGGAGCAATGATTTGCAAGATTCTCCACACTAGTTAGGGCCGAAGCAATCATAATAGGACTTTGCATGCCCTGTGCAATGTCCAACACACTATTGACCTCACAAAGTCTAGCATCAGCTAAAGGCACCAAGATCCTTGGAGGCAAGGGACTGACAGCCACAGTAGTGTTCCTATGCTTAAGGGGAACACGAGAAAGGGTTCAGGGAAATGCCATGGGTCCTTGTACGTCATCGGAGAGGAGGACCCAGAGGAGAGTCAGGCATACACAATAAAGGACTCTCTGGGAATTGGGGGGAGGCACTGGGGGAGGAGGAGGGAGGGAGGGAACTGGTCTACCTATTAAGTTTGTATGAGCGGAAATAATAAAAAATGTATTAAAAAAAAAGAAGGGCACAAAGTTCCAAAGGACATTTCTGAACTTTAAAAAAAAATTAGTGCATGCTCATTGTATAAAATGTGTGTTTCACAGTGACATTCTTCATCCACTTCTACTCTGTCCACCCAGCTCTTCCAGACTGAGGTGTAGACTGGACAGGGCTGATTTCCACTCATCTCCTTTTTCCTCTCTACAGGGGAAAGGGGTACTTCAGTGAAACTCGGCTGTGAAGAAGGAGCCAGCGGTCTAAGGTCTATCTTCCTGAGAGTCTTGGGCTGTGGTCAAGGAGCATAAACCTGAGGGTAGCCAGGCCTGCAGAGCCCTGCAGTCCCCATTCCCTTCTGAGAACAGCACGTGGCTGTGTCTGCCAGACTTTCCTAGCAGTGAAGGAAGAAGCAGTTTCTACCATCCTCTCTAAGAAACGTCTATAAGATGCCTAGGTACCTGACAGAGAGAGAGAGAGACAGAGAGAGACAGAGAGAGAGACAGAGAAACAGAGACATAGAGATACACACAGAGATACACATACACACACAAAGAGAGACAGACAAAATCAAACATCCAGGATATCTATGATATCTAGACACCAAGCTATGTGCTAAGTGACCTTAAAACTCAGAATTCAATATTCTGGAAATTCCCAGCCTCCACACTGAAAGCCCAAGACACAGGACTAGGCTTCGGCAAGGCTCTGGGAACAGACATTAGATTTTAATTTTGGATTAATTTTTCTTGGTAGAAGGTATTGATCCTCAACAGGGGGGAGGATGCATTTCCCCTTTCCAGGGGACATTTGACAGTGTCTGAAGATATTGGTGGTCATTCTATCTCAGAAGAGGAGATTGCCACCAAGGAGAAAGACCAGCACCATTACTAAGTATCCTTAAAAGCAGCTGAGAATTACCACGTCACCTGTATCAAGGACCAGAAACTTCAGAAGAGGAGAGCAAGTGACCTGGTTTCCTCTGCTGTAGCATCTCATTCAGAACACAGATAAAATATGTTGAATGTATCTTGACTGTTACTTCCTGCCAATCTGCTGGCAGCTCATTATCCTTGGGACTCGTGATTTATAGACACACATGGCAATCAAAAATCCATACACAGGAATTAATTTTGGAGATTCATACTTTCTGTTAGACTGGAGAGCATTTCATTTTTCAGGCTTCCACTGCTGACTCAATATATTTTCTTATTTTATCACTGTGTCTTCAAGGCTGTCATTAACAATGACACTGAGTGGTGTTGACAGTGAGCTCCTACGAGGTGATCTGCAACTTTATAAGCTATTGATCCCTCCTGGGGCCCTGCAGAGGGTGAGAGCAGCTACATGCAGGTATTTATCTCAGGACAGCTGCAAGTGTCTAAGTGGGAGGGGTAAAGACACCAAGCCTTACAACTCGCTTTAGGGAATGCATTGATTATTGTCTAAAAGATAGAGCCTGGGTATGGTGGTGCACACCTATAGTCCCAGCATTCAGAGGCTGAGACAGGTGGATCTGAGTTCAAGACCCGTCTAGTTGCATAGCAAGACTATCTAAAAAAGGAAAGAGAAAAAAAAGGAGGAAGGGAAGGGAAGAATGCAGAGATGAAATTATTCTAAAAAGTGTTATTTGTATTTGCTTATGAGATTCAAGAATTTTACTGGCGACATTTTTCTGCCCTGTTTGTGAGTTAGGAACCTCACACAGGAAGCATGCTTAGTGTGCATGCAAGTTGTCTGGGTATCTGGCTAAATGCAGATTCTGATTGACAGCCTAAAGAAGGGCCACGGTTTCCTGTGGTGCTGGTCTGTGGAGCATCCGTGACTACAGGCAGGGTGAACCGTTTCTAAGTAGCCTGTTGAAAGAACCTGTTGCTACTGAAAGGCCACAGAGTCACAATATCCAGAGTGCGCAGAAACCACTTTCATTCTCTTATTTCCTTTGGGTCTTGCTTCTTTGAGGAAATGGAAAAAGGAAATATTTATGTCAGCTGAAAAGAAATAGAGAATGGCTATAGATGATATGGCTCATTATCAATTTTGACATGAAAGATGGCTTTGTTCAAAATGAATGTCAAAAATATGCTTTTAAAAGATAAAAAAGAACTAGGGAGATGACTTAGCAGGTAAAGTGACTGATGCTCGAGCCTGATGACCTGAGTTCAGATCCACTTAAAGACCATTTTAAAACTACTTAAAAATGAATGCACAATGGAATCTCTGTGTGCCTATGGGAAATGGGTGGTAGAGACAGAGAATTTCTGGAAATTCAAAAACCAGCCAGCCTAGTGTATGTAAGGGGAGAAGAGATTCTGTCTCAAGCAAGGTTCGAAGGCGAGGTCCCAAGCCTGAAGGTCAATCTCTGATCTCCACACACTCTCTGTGGCGTGTGCACGTTTACCCACAGAGGGCAGAGGTCGGAGTACAACTTGCAGAAATCTGTTTTCTTCTCTCACGATAGAGGCTTCCAGGCATGCCACTCAGGTCTCCAGGCTTTTGAACAAGTCCCTTACTGCTAAGCTCTCTCGTCGGTCCCCGTCTGTTGTACTCTTTAATCAAATGTATGTCCTACATGAGTTGTACCATGTAAGCATTATATGGGTGAACGGTGATATTATTGGGATGCTGAGGCTAGAAATTCTGCTTTTAGGGTAACAACTTGATCTGTTAGAAGGCCCATTTATAATTTCTCATTGTCAAACATGTACTTCATAGCATGTAACCCCCAAAAGGGGTCTCTGAATACAATTTTAAAAAGATGATTTATCAAATCTTGTGCCAGTAGATGGAAGACCTAAATCAGAGCTGAGAGTAATTTGGAATGGAAGGCTTCATGGTAGACCCACAGGAGCCCCAGTCTCTCTTTAGTAGTTGTAACTTCTCTGGTTTCTGGAGTTAAAAATTGCCTAACTGATTTTTTTTAAACTTACTTACTTAATTTATTTATTGTATATGTGTGTATGTATGTGTGTGTGTGTCTGTGTCTGTGTCTGTGTGTCTGTCTGTCAGAGGACACTGTGTGTCCCTGTGGAGGCCCAAGGGTGACTTCAGGAATCATCCTGGATTGCTTCTTCCTTCTATTTGCTTCACTTTGGGATTTTCCAGGCTGGGAAAGTACATGCCTGAAAGTACAGACACCATTTCCACCTTATGTTTTTATGTGGGATCTGGGACCCGAACTTAAGAATTTCTGCTTGGGAGGCAGAATCTTAACCCCTGAGCCATCTCTCCAGTCCTGACTAGTTGACTTTGACCTACAGAATTTTAGAGAACTTTTCTGACAATATGACATGAAATGATATGCTGGAAACACAAATGGAAGTTTCATGTGCATAGTGAAGAAATATGTTGTGACAGAGGCTCATGTCACTTAAGAGCTGGTTCATGATCACACAGGCCAATCTTATCATATTCTCTCCTGTGACCAGGACAAATCACAAACTTCAGCAAACTCTACCAATGTTAGAAAAGAAAGGGGCAGTGTGTTAGTTAATATAGCCGACACTCTGTAGTTCTGAACGGCTTGTTCTTAGATTCCTACATGGGACTGTATGTATTCTAATCTTCTCGAATTCTTGGCATCTTATTATTTGTGGTTCCTGACTATCAGTGTGAGAAAAATCCTCAATGGACTCAAGCCACAGTTCCATAAACACCACAGTTCAACTAATGGTAAGAGTTCTCTTTCTCTCTCTCTCTCTCTCTCTCTCTCTCTCTCTCTCATTCTTTCTACGTGTGTGTGTGTGTGTGTGTGTGTGTGTGTGTGTGTGTGTGTGTGTCCATTCATACCAGGTGCATATTAAAGGGAGCCCCAGGTGCTGGTGAGCGGGATGTCATGCAGGGTGCCCCAGGGAATGGAACCTTAGCATGTCAGGAAGACTCGGATCTCCAGCCCTGGATCTTGTAATTCAGTCTTGATCATTGCAAAGGGAAAGGTTTTGCTAAGATGTAGCTAAAAAGGGATCACTTTAGGAATCATTTTATCAATCATGCTTAAGTATTCATACCTCAGAGCTATTGAAAACTGCCCAGTCCTGACCCTATGCTGAGTACCAAAGTACAGTCACCTGGTGTTAAAACTAAGAATGGTGGTGGGTAGAACAAGATACAAGTTGGTAACCTGGCAACTTTAAGAAGTTGGGTAGTGTTTCAGTTTCATAACACATTGTTGCAATCAGTTCAGGCTATAGTCCATTAAGGCAGGAAAGGCATGCCAGCGTCAGAAGCATAGGTCACATGACAGCCACAAAAACAGAGGGTGAGAGCCGATGCATGCTTGTCTGCTTACCAGCTCGCCCAGTGCTCAGTTCTGAGTTCATTCTACGCCTCCATCAAGTTGCCTAGGAAATGGTCCTGCATTATGTACCCATTCAAGACAATTACCTACCAGTGTGCCCAGAGAACTGTCTTAAATAGATAATTCCCCACAGGTGTGCCTGGAAGCCCAATTTACTAGATATGAAATTGACATTTGAGACTATGAGGGTAGAAACTGAAAGAATTGCAAGCCACTAGAATGGGATTTCTCCATCTCCATTAAAATAGTCACATTTCTCTTGGTGTTTCAAATCTAAAAGAAACTGACTTAGGCAACTGATTTAAAAACTCCACAAGTTTATGTAGTCACCAAAAACTGGAAGCCATCATGATATCCCTTAACACTTGAATGGATAAACAAATTGTAATACCCATGTAATAGAATTATATTGAGTAATAAATGAGTTGCCAAAATATGAGAAGACATGGAGGAGAATTCAATGCATATTGTAAACAAGAGAAACTAGTTTGGGAAAAGTTATATATTGCATGATTCCATTTTTTGACACGTGAAAGGTAAAACTACAGAGACAGTGAAAAGAAATCAGTGATTGATAGGGGCTCAAGAGGAAGGAGTGGGACAGATGGGGGAATGAGAGGTTTAGGTTTAGGCCAGTAAAATATTTTGTATGATGTGATAAATCAATGACACTATGCAGTTGTCTAGATTAATTTATAGAATAAAGAATGAACTTTCAAACATGCTAAAAAAGGAAAGAAAACCCTATAGGTTAGCAGTATGCACATGAACACTCTACCAGTTAAAAAAGTCTTTTAAAAATGGCAAACCAGTAACAATGAGCACATCTCCTCTTCAGGTATTTGCTTCTAAAACCATCATCCAATAAAGACAACTGAAGTTCCTGGAAGCAATATCCAAGTAAAGGATTGAGGAAAAGCTTGATGACATGAGCGTGGAGCATGTGTAATGTCAGTCAGGAAGGAAGGACAAACAGTGAAATAAATGACTCACAAACAAATAATGAAAAGATGGCCCAGAAGCTGACTGCAAGAGCAAGTAGGTCAAGGAACAATGCAAGCAGGCAGCGAGATGCACACACCTGAAGTGTAAGGTAAATATCCACAAATCTGCTCTGATGTAAACAACAACTTAATAAATGACAAAGAAACAAATTTCCATACATATAAATATAAAAAAAGCAGATACTCTGCCCTCAAAGGTGGGGAGCAAAACTCCTTCTTCCGTATGTGATTTTCTCTGTAAAAAAGTACCATAGAAAAGGCCAGAGAAGAGTCACCCCAGGATGGACGAACCCAGCAAGCACTACCGCAGCTAAGTGACTCAAGTCAACATGAATAGCACAGAACCCCAGGATGATCTGCGATGGGAACGGTATCTGATCCCTGAAGGTGTCATTCTCAGAGTCCATCATGCTAGACACAAGAAAAGCCTCAGATGAAAGAAGGGCATCCTGTGATGTAAAAGAGCTATGCTGCCCAAAATGATCAAGGTTATGAAAATAAAAAGATGCATCTGAGAGGTTGCCATAGGCCAAGAGAGCTGAGAGATGCATAGCAACTAAATATGAAATGGTCCCTTGTAGCAGAACAAGAATGCTAGGCAAAAGCTAATGAGCCTGAGGAATAAACTACAGGACTCTTGGGCATAAATTACTGGCTTTATTAATAATAATGGACCAGCAGCACTTTTAATTATAAGAAATACATGTTATTAATTCTCCTTGTCCTTTTGTCTAAGATCAAGGGGATGAATATACCACACTAATGTGATGCTAATAGTAGGAGAGACTGAAGCACAAGGCATATGGGAATCCTCCATTTTACTAGTCTCTCAGCTTTTATTAGAATTGAAAACTTTCAAAGAATATAGTCTATTAACACATAAATTATGTTGGGGCTGGAGAGATGGCTCAGGAGTTAAAGACTTTGCCTCACAAGCAAAAGGATCTGGGTTTGGATCTCAGATCCCACATAAAAATGCAGGGCAGAAATGGTGATGGCCTGAAGTTTAGCTTTTGAAGGCAGAGCTTGGGAAACCCAAGAGCAAAGCAAAAAAAAAAAAAAAAAAAAAGAGGTAGAGCAATCCAGGATGATTCCTGATATCATCCTTGGGCTTTCATACACACACACAGAGGCACACAAGCACACACACACACACACACACACACACACACACACACACACACACACACAAAGTAAAAAAGAAAAATGTTAAATTTCAAAGCCTTGAAAAGCAAACAAAGCGAAACGTTGCTCCAGAATCAATTGATAGGTCTAGAGAGACGTCTCAACAGGTAAAGGTGACTACTCAAAAACCTGGTGGCCTGAGTTTAATTCCTTAGAAACCTTCATGTTGAAGAAGAGACTTTCTCTTGCAACATGGCAAGCATGTTATCTCTTTCTCTCTCTCTCTCTCTCTGGGTTTTTTATATGAGGGAGTCCTGTCTCCACCAAACTTTTCACAATTTTCCTCTAAGCTGTGAAGAGAATGTAGAGGGTAGCAGGACGGAAGGACAGAAGTGATGGCAAGCAGGGCATACTAATGTTCCATCTTGTTCCCACAAAGAAGGCTCAGTCCTTCATCCTAACAGCCCTATATCTGTCAGTCAGGAGCTACTCAGCTGCTAAGTCGGACTCTATCAGAGTCATTCGAGTTTCACGGCTCCAACTGACCTGCCAAGACTTGGCAGATGGACAGCCATGAGGGTGCTCAGGGAGTGTTTTTGGAAATTGGGCACCTAACGTCTCAGCAAGTTTTCTGATGATGTCAAGTTTCCATATTTTCAGCAGTTCCTTTGAAACAAATCCTTAGATGCTCCCAAGAACATGCAACAAAAAATGATCAGTGGTTTTATTTTCTGTCTTTTTAACTAACAGGTGGGGTTATATTTATAAAGCTTCATAATTTCTTCCACAAAGAACCTGAAAATAGAAGGCTATAAATTTCAAAATACTGTAAGAACGCAATTTCTCCCTGATGCTTTTGTTTAAATGTACAGAATGGAATATAACCATAAACACAGAGGCAACGAAACTAGTCAAAAGGAATGGAGTTTCAACATACCAAAAATGCAGGTAACAGCAGCCCGTGTTAGAACTTTGGAATCTCTTATGTTATTAGTTCAAGAGAAGATCATTTCTGAATTATTCTTCTCGGTGATGTGAAAACATGGAACTCCATCATGATCGTTGAAGACATACATTCTATGGAATGTTTTCTTCTCATCAAAGCACTGAGCTTCACTGAGCTTATGTGAAAACTAACAAGATCCAAAGCAAAATGTTTTCAAATGCAGTAGCTCCCACAGTCTCCTACATTCCCTTCTCAAGGACAGTGGAGCGGCCTATAGTTATGAGTGTGGTTTACAGTGTGTTTTGACCATGAACAGTGTCTGCAGTTGGCTGTTCAGCCTCTCTCTGTCTCTCACCTCCACCCCTATCACCCTAAGGATGACACTGGGATTTGAGATTAAGCTTTACTGCTCCCAACTAAAACCATCCACTCTTCAAGGTCATGGTGGGATCAGATAGTCATTCTTTCAGTTGTAACGGGGAAAGAATAAGGATCCAATGATGAAATACAGAGTGCATGGGGTGGAGGGTGGTTAGAAAAAGTTTCTTCAACACCTTCTCAAAACTCACTCATTCATTTCTTTTAAAATGTTGGGTGAGTATAATATATTTGATCAATCTCACAGTAGTGAAAGAACAGACTGTTTTCTTGTTAGAAACATTGCTTCAATGTATCTTGTATATAGTCCTGGGCAACTATGTGTAACTCAGTAAATCTGTGACATTTCACTAAATTAAGCTACTGCAAGATGATCTGCTTTGCTTAAATGATTCGTGCTTTCTAAGTGTTGGTAGTTACTATCGAGTTGTCCTTTTAAAGAAGTGGCCCCTGCCAAGACCATCTGAGATTCCCTACCACAAGCATTTTAAAATGGCAGCAGCATGGCCATGGGGGACGAGAGTGATATCAGGTCAGAAAGAACTAATCTACTACTCACAGCAGATGAAAATCCTATTTTGGGGGGAGCAGCCACTCTGTTTACTTCAAGGTCGCTATGTGACAAATGTGTCCCCAGCTCAAATTTACAAGTACCAGATGAAGGTAGTTTGTCTTTCAACATAAGGCATCTTTCACCGGGCTGGCCTTGAGCTCTCCAGGGCAACCTTTTACTTAGTACTCTGTGCTGGGGATATGCCTGGGTAAGGTAAAGGGACCCTGGAAATCCCAGAAGAGAGAGGGACACTGTTCTTGCCTTACTATAGGATCCCTCTCATCCAAAGATGAAGGACGACTCCTTCGTAGGAACCATTTTATTCTTTTGGAGGGTAATGCTGGGTCAGCTAGACCATTTTAAGTCCTTGCCTACAACTCTGATGCTTTAAAGAATTAACAGACAAGAAATCTCTGTATAAGATATCTTTATTTCTATCCAGATAACTGTTTAATAACATCACCACTATTTGATAGCAACACACAAATATCAATATCTTTCTATTTTGTTGCTGGGACACTTGACCTATGAACATATTTCTTTAAACTGATCAAACACATGGACTCACTTTGGTTTGATGCGGGGTCTTCTTTCAGTTTTCTGACTTACACTCAAGTGGATGAGGCAAGTGTCTTAATTTCTCATAGCAGAGTAACTGTGTATTCACCAGTCAGGAAACCGAGCTCTTGTCTGCTCCGAGGCTCAGTAAGCTGACAGATGATGCTCATATCCAGTTACCTTTCCTGACCTGCAAGTTTCCCACAGGGGCTATTTGATGACCAAAAATTCCACAGGCAGGAAGAATGCAGGTGGATGTACAGGAAGCTAGTTCTCTGCCCCCTTCCTCTTCTCTATCCACCCCACTGCCCTTGGACAGTACTCTAAGTTTTCTCTTGGCATCTTCCAGGAGCTAGTTCTCATCTGATTCATTTTTTTCCTGCCGTCTTCCTGCTCGTCACCTGTCCCCTTTCCACTTCCCAAGCCACACAGGCCCACCAACGAGGTGCTCCCTTCTGAAATCTCTACTGGCCTCCTTGCCCACTGGCCTCCTCCCTCCGGCTTCTGCAGCCATGACTCCTCCCTCCATCATGTACTTAGTCTCCAATCACCAGTCACCCTCACAGTTTTCCACTAAGAGAAGCACATTTGAAACTTAACTTGACCTCCATAAGTCGGTAGCCTGCAAGTTGTAACTCCTGAACCTCTGTGTTCACAGACGGCTGATGTAATTTGACCATTGCTCTAGACACAGACTTTCCCCCCTCACAATGCTGAATTTCCAACCAACCCTTTTGGCAGAAAAAGACAAATGATCTATCTACTACATTTCAGTTACTCTGAACAAAATTCCAATGAATTTGGACCAGGGGTGCATAGTATTTGTTTTGTATGCCTAAGGCTCCAGTCAGATTCAGCTAGAGAGAAAGAGAGAGAGAGAATAAAGTATTGAATTTAAGCCATATGGAAGAAAGAAAATACTATGCTTAAATCATCTTAAACAAACAAAAAAAAAAATCAGGGCTTGTAAGCCTTGGAATGTAGCTCAGTGTAGAGTGCTTGCCTCGCATACACAAGGTTCTGGGTTTGATACCTAGCTCTACAAGACCAAAAAACTTTATTTTCTTTTTTGAGAATCAAAGAGCAATATCTTCTCTATATTCAAACTCCTTCTTGCATGAAAATTCCTTTTCCTATCAGAATTAAAAATCAGTGTTGACACAGGTATTTCTTGGGAGGTAGATGTTGTATTCATGAGGATCATGTTGTAATAATATGGTTACTTAAATTTCACATGGTACATCCAGTTCAAAAATTATATGGGGGCTCCTCAGATACACATGTGCGTGTATACACACACACACACACACACACACACACATGCACACACACACACACATATGTTTAGAAACAGAACTACCTGAGGCTGGGGAAATAGCTTAGCTGATAGAGCGCTTTGCTAAGTATGAATCCTTGGTGGGATCCTCAGTACCACATAAACCGTGGTGCACACCTGTTATCCTGGTACTCAGGAAGTGGAAACAGAAGAGTTAAAGTTCAAAGTCACTGTCAGTTGCATAGAGAATTTCAGTTCAGTCTGATCTACATGACACTCAGTCTCAAAAAACTAAAACCAACCAAGCAACCAACCAACCAACAGGCAAGGACAATTCCCCCACAGAACTACCACATTGGTCTGGCAACCCCATTTCTGAGTATTTATCCAGAGAATTGAAATCAGGTCTTTGAAGCGTTATTTGTAGCCCAGTGTTTACTGAAGCATTATTCATAACAACCTACATGGCCACTGGTCAAAAAAATGGATAAAGAAAATTAGTCAAACCCATAGACATAGACAGTATAATGGTGGATAATATGGCTAAAGGGTGGGGAGAAGGGGACTTGCTATTTAAAGTGTATACATTCCAGTTAAGCCGAGCACAGTAAGTTCTAGAACTCTGCCCTACTGCAACATCTTTAATGTTAATGATAGTGCATTGTGCATTCAAAGAATAGGTCTTACCACAAGGAAAATAAAGGTTGACTTTTTCTAGACCTCCTTGGCTGCAGTTGATACTCACCTGAACAGATCCCAGTGATTTGCTATGTTCCTTATAAATATGTGTACTGGGGCGAGGGTAGACATGGGTGAATATGTCTGACTTCAGAAACCAGTGCACAGTTGGAGAAAAGGGAACAGGGCATGCTGACTCATCTGGGAGTGGGCAAGCCAGTGGTAACAATTCTTCCTGGTGTTTCTTCTGGCAGAGGTGGGGCACAGCCCAGGGAACCAGGGGGCACTGGAAGGTCTACTCCACCTTAGCCTGGCCCTCTGACCTCTTAATGAACTAAAACATCAGTAGAAGCAACTCCATGATCAACCTCTCGCCCTCTCTCCCTGCCCTGTCCTGTGTGCTACCCTACTCCAGCCGATCTTCAGCTGCTTCTTCATTACCCTGGAAACAAACCAAAACTATAAAATCACAGTTCCTCTGCTCATGTCTAAGTGCACACATTCACTCCCATACTCACGTGCCTCACATGCAGCTCGAAGTCCGTTTATACACAGGCAGACTGATTAGATCTGTAAGTGTACAAAGAGATGATAGAGAGGTAGAGACAGGGTAGATCTCTATGGAAATGCAAATGAAAGGGACAACTAGAAAAAAAAAAGCAAATATATTGATGTGCTATAAAATATAGGGTCACTGGCATTATTAGCATGAATGAGGTATAAAGAAGATTGATTTCTTCCACAATCATCTTTACAGAACGAAACACCCTAAGCAGCTGTGAACAGATGGACAGCGGTCGGAATGTGCGTTTATACCCTGAATCCAATAGCTCAGATGCGGTTCCCATGATTTGCTGCCTGTTCTCTGCTCTCTCACTGCTGCTTAATGGAGATGCATGTCCTCCACTTCTCACCAGTTTACCACGTCATTGAACAGCTTCTGCTGATGCACCCAAAGGGGGAAACAACTGCAGTGGGCAGTTCATGTTTTTGCTTAAAGATCTGCTTTTTGAGGAGTCAAAGTTAGCCCCTCCTTCTGGTCTGAAACCAGATCCTGCAGGGGAGAGCTACACAACCAAGCACACAGCTTGATCTCCAATTACTATCATGCTATGTCCAAGGAAGACTGTGTTTTAGGTAATCTCATCCCTAAAGTGGATTAACTGTAAATATGATCAGATGAACATGGAGGGTGAGGAGGTGGCTTCTGGAAAAAGTGCTCTGATTTTGAACCTGAACTGTTGATTACCTGGGATTTTCCACTGGTGACAATTTCTCCTTATTATCTGACAATATGTCAACTTTGGGTACTTACACTGTAATAAAGAGTGTAAAAATCGACATGCTACCTTCATATGTAGGAAATCTCTGTGGATATGCCTTACCTGCTGGTCACAGCACTACAATACCTGCTGTGTGAGCTGTGAAAGCTAAGTCCAGGGACCCAATCTTATGTCTGGAAAGTGTTTTACTTGTGAATACATGTCTGACTACTATCAATGCAACATACTTTTAGAAATGATTGCAGAAGGTTTTAGTTTGGATGGTTTGATGTGGGGGCAGGGCTGGGACAAGGCCTGACAGAAAATAACTGCTCTGTGACCACAGCTACCCCCAACAGACTCTGCTCTGAGGTTACCAGCTGTGCCTGTCTGTCAAGCAGCTCCAGTTTGGAATGGAAGACCCAGTTGCCACAACCTACTAATGAAGCCACACACCTACTGTCTGTCTGTCTCTTCTCCTCTAACTGAGGAGACCTCAACTAGGTCTTTAGATCCCTGATTCACCCTAAATCCCTTCTTAAAATCCTTAAGCGCACACTATTTAAAACAAACAGACAAGCTTTACTTTCTTTCAATAGTTTCTCCCATTGATTTGTGGATTGCTTGTCTCTGCACCAGACAGTCCCCTTTCCACTTCCTGGTGGTCTCTGATTTCTGTTTGGGCATCCACACAGTCTAAGGGAAGGTGATCCCCCCCCTTTGTTGGCTCCAGGGACACAGTTTTCATCCTTTCTCTTCCTGAGCACACCTAAAAGAAGGAGCATATAATATATAAGGTATAGCAAAAACAAAAACAAAACAAAAAACAAAAAACTAAAGGCTAAGACTCTGGTAGCGTCACATAATTTCCAGATTGGCCCAGCTCTTTGCTGTTCTTCTCTCTGTCTTTTCCAGATATGTTAGTGGACGTATTTATTTATTATTATATTTTCTTTGAGTTGAAATTGCTACTGCTTGTAACAAGCAGATATGCTTGTTTTTTTTTTTTTGATGGTGTTAGAGACTGAACCCAAATCTTATACATGTTAAGCAAGTGCTGAAATACTGACCTATACCCTCAGCCCCTGAAGCAATTTCTCATGCAAATTGTTAATGCCTCCATTCACTTATCATGTCCCCTTGACCAGAATCAGCTTCAGCTAGGGGATGCAATTATGAACTTTGAACAAATATTACACACTATTATTAAGACTGCATGCCTATTGATTTATTTTCATTTGATTTATTATCAGTGTGTGCATGTGTGCACACGCACACATGCATGTGCATGCCCTCTTCCCCAGCATGAATGTGGAGAGCAGAGAACAACTTTCCCAAGCTGGTTCTCTCCTTCTATCTTGCTGCCTCTTTGCTCACACAAGGCTAGCTGGCCTGTGAGCTTCCAGATGACTTTTCTGTCTCTGCTCCCATTTCACTGTAGAAGTGCTGGGATTACAGATGTAAGCCACTACATAGGACTTTCATGGGTTCTAGGGATCGAATTGAGGTCATCAGCCTGTGTAGCAAGCACTTTTACCCACTGAGACATCTTTTTAATTTTGAAAAGAAATGAATGCATAATTTGGGACAAAAAAAAGCCTACCTATGATGGATTATTCCTAAGAAAGCTGAAAGACCCCTGGAATGGGGAATGTATTTGGTGTGGTAGAGTGGAGACATGTCCATCTTTATCCATAAAGCTGGAATGCACACTCCTACAATCTGCTGGTCAGTGAGCTTCGATTCTTATTTGTCTAGTGATCTGGGTGTTACTCAAGCTCCTGGAAGTCACCCTGGGGATAGTGTATAGAAGAAACAGAGATTCATGGAATGAGGGTTTTTCTGGTGAGAAAGAGCACAGTTCTCCAAAAGAAAGGGGTGGCTATTTGATATGAGTGAGCCCGAAAAGAAAAGGCTCATGCCTCAGGAAGTGGGGAAAATAGACCCTCCCTTGAGAGTCAACAGAGCGAGGTGGTATCTGACCTGCCAATCTCAGCTCCATCAGTTGATGGATGTGGATATTGGGGAAGTCACTGAGCCTCTCAGGGTCTTATTCTTCCTCTTGCAAAGTGGAGATCATGCTAACACCTGCCCCATGGGATTGTATAAATTAAAACTGTCCAAGCGAGGCCCTTCATGCTGTGGTAAACATGTAACAAATGATCAAAGATGCTCAGCTAATATTAGCTGGTATCAGCCGTCTTAATTTTCTATTCCAATAAAGAAGTTTGCACAGGTTAACATCAGTGTGTTAGTTTTGAGAAGATTGGGGCAGATGCAAGGATGGGTGAAGGAGTTGAATCTCTACCCCATTTCTTGCAGAGAAAAGCTGCTGTTGTGAGTGAAGGATTCATAAGTTCTGTTGTGTGTGTGTGCGTGCGTGTGTGTGTGTGTGTGTGTGTGTGTGCGTGTGTGTGTAAGAGTCCAATTGAGTGTGTGTGCCTGAGAAGACTCAAGGGTGGACATCAGGAATCGCCTTGGTTTGCTCTACCTCCTTATGGCTTTGCTCTGAGGTTTCCCAGGTTCTGCTTTCCAGGGATCTGGGTATCTGAACCTGAGTCTCTCCAGCACCAGCTCCATGTTTTAATTGGAGGAGGATGCCCAAGGGCGAAGCTGAACAAAGTCTCATGGCACTGAGGAGGAATCTTCTGAAAGGAACAGATGCAAAGAGAAGCGATACAGTAAGTTCTACAGATCAGACAACACTGATCTTCTACAGGAACAAATGGAGAACTGTGATCCTAGACATACCCTTGCAATAACCCTTTCGAAATGCGCTTGTAAGCTTAGGCAGGTTGTATTAAGTGGCAGGTTGCAGGAAATAAACTGAAAGACAGTAAGTACTTAAGAAGGACCTAAGTTTGGATCCTGGATCCCTTCTAAAATGGCAAGTAGAAACAGTAGCGGCCTGTACTTTTAGTTCCAGAAGACAGGACCTGGGAAATTTTAAAGTGAAGCAGAAAGAAGGTAGAAGCAATCCAGGATGATTCCTGAAGTCATCATTGGTTCTTCACAGGGACACACAGTGCCCTATAATACACACAGAGAGACACACACACACAGAAGCAAAAAATTTTTAAAAAGTAAAAAATTAAAAAAGACAGCATGTTCAGGTGTTTTCTGAACCAAGGCCAAAGAGTTCTCCTGGGAACCTGCAGTCTTATTGAATTCAATTGGGTCGCCTTTACTTATGCAAACGTCTAGATCAGTCTCCTCAAGACCAAATACCTCAGCAAACTCTCATGAAAGGACCCTAGTCATCTTATATCACTGACTGGTCTGATGTGTGACTTTATGGTACTTTTTGCCATTAGCATGTCACTTCTTTCCCATGCATTAGTTCTGTCTTTAGTTCTTCTCAAAAGTTCCATTTTGTGTGTGTGCGTGTATGTGTGTGTGTGTGTGTGTGTGTGTGTGTGTGTGTGTGTGTGTGTACAAGAGGTCACTTGATTGTGTAAGCCCAAGGGTGACATCTGGAGTCATCCCTGATTGCTCAACCTCCTTATTACTTTGCTCTGGGGTTCCCAGCCTTGGCCTTCCAGGGTAGAATTGCAGGCTGCTGCTGTATCTCGCTGACATTTTCATATGGGATCTGGGGATTCAAACTCAGGTTCCTTCACTTGTAAGGAAAAAGCTTGAACCTGGAACCTTATCCCCACCCCTAAAGTTTTACATTTTTTGAAAACTTTTTTTGTCCTTATTTCACACATCTTCCATGATCATTCTACTTACCTAATTAGAGCTGTCTGAGCTTTTCAATGTCTCTTTCTAAAGCACGTTTTTGATGAATTACATTCCCTTTGAATATCTGATCTTTACAGAAGCTCTAAATTTGGGTTCCATGCATTTAAGAACTTGTATTATCAGATTAATCAGTAAGAAGAATTAATTGTCCCACTGCTTTTAATGGAAGACCAGGGAGAGAGAGGATCATTTTCCTGACATATAAAAGGATGATTCAATCAGCAATTTAGCTAAAAGGAAAGAATTAGCTTGGATTTGAAATGTGTCATTTTCTCTCATTCTTGGAACACGGAGAAGGGGCTTGTTCTCTGAGATGAATGTCGTTTTTACTGATGTTAGTCTATTTTGTCTATCTTTGTCATCAACATATTTTGCTTGCTTTTTTTTCTGTCAAAGCATTTGCTCACAAACTAATGTGAGTTTTGGATTCCTGTGTTGTATCAAATCTACATCTCAATTTAAGATTTCACACAGAAACAAAGGGAATCAGTGTTTCCCTGTTCTTTGACTTTCTTTGTCTTGACTGTCCAAAATAACCCAAAGGAAATTTACTGTGAGATTTCCTTCAAAGGATAACCATTTTAAAAGCCATTTTCTGCAAAAGAAGACATGAGGATTATTCAAATACAGTACCTCTAGAGAGAAGGACTTTTCCAATGATAGTTGACCCTCTAGCAACTATCATACAAATTCCCTAAGCAAGTAAAACTAACTTAATAATTTTAACAATTTTGAAGAAATGGTTGCTAATAGTAGGAAGTGACATAATTGAACATCAAATAATGCTTCCTGAAAGTTCCCAGGTAAAATGGCTATTATTATATGTCCACTTTCTCAGACATTAGTGCCCAGTTTTGGTCACTGAAAAGGCATTTTCTTTTTTTTTCTAATTTATTTATTTATTTTTTAATTTTACAAGAACATTGAGTTCTAATCCCTTTTCCCTTCATGCTCCCTCCCTCCCATTCTCCTCCCTTCTCCTCATCAATTCATTCCATTCCCTCCCCCCCTTCTTCCTGTCTGCTTGGGGTCTATGGACTCCAGTGTTCATTCTGGCTTTTCTACTCTTGTATGGGTTCAGGCCTTTGTGGCCTTCCTTGGACCACCCCATGGATAGGGGCGTTTCCCTTCACTCATCCAGATCTGGTCCCTAAGGTTTCCCCTGTGTGTTCTTATCTCTCTTCAGTTCCTCATAGTCTAAGGGGGCATGTTGGTATGTCAATCATTATGCAGGTCAGTAAGGACAAGTCTCACTGCTGTGACATCCTGGGTGCCGCATCCTTGGAAAAGGCATTTTCTTGAGATATGAATATCATTTAAATCAGAGGACTTTGAGTAGATTCTATTTCATAATGTGGATGGGCCTCATCCAGTGAGTTGAGGGTCTTCAGAGACAGAATGAGTCCCAAACATGTGTTTTAGGGTCCAAGATGACAACAGCAAAAAAAAAAAGCTCTGCTTATTGGAAAGCACAGATGATGGACTCAGATTTTACCATGAGAAAGATGCCCTGGAAAAGTCTATGCCTGAAAGCCTAGATGAGAGTGGGGGCAGGGAGACCATTGCACAAGATTTTTGTCTGCTCAGCATCTCTGCAGACAATGTCCCTCCCCATATTCCTGGTCTTGGTGATTCAGGGACTGACCCAGCCTCCCCCTTGACCACCAGTGGCCAGAATAGTGATTCATGTGGCCAACATTAGCAAACAACACAGAATGTTTGTTAAAACTTTAATTTCAGGAAAGTAAACATTTTAGCAGAGAACATCTTAAATATTGCTTAGGGGAGTCTCAGAGTAAACATGATTATTTATTTATGAGAAACTCACATTCACTCGGGTCCTGTATTAATCTGATAGTCTCCCTAGGAATGGAATGTGACCTGGGCCAGCAGCTCTCAGAGTCCTTCTGAGATTGGTGCTGAGATTCCTGCCAGAAGACCTTCCCTTTTTCCTGTATTTTCCAACTATTAGTAGAAGGGGTGAGCACAGGGAATGTAGAGCTGCCACAGGTTTTTTCCATCTCTAAGTAGGAGCCCAGCTAGACAAGAGGTCTGTGTACAAGAAAGCAGAGTAAAGAAACAGAGAAAAGGAGACACTATGAGTGGTATGACTCGAACCCCAATTGATACCAGATTGACCCTCTGGCCTCTTCCATTAACAGATCCATATGTTTTGTTTCTTCGTTTGAATAAGGTTGATTTGCACTTTTGAGGCTTGACACCCTAAAGAGTTCTAAATATAGAACAAGACGCCAGAGCTGCAAAGATCTTTGAAAGTGATCCCTGTCCGTGACCCCTGCCAGGAATAGCAGTGCTTGAGTTGAAGGAGCCCTTGGGCTTCTAGATCTGGACACATCGCCAGTGCTCGCAGCTTGCCTGCAGCAGGGTGAGTGTGCACTGGGAGGGCATGTTGCTCCAGTCTCTGCACATCCGCTTCCCCATCCTCATTGGACCGCCCTGCTCCATCTTCACCTCTAGGCTTGAAGACCCACTGGTTTCTCATTTGCATCTTGGCTTTGGCATGTTCTTCATCTTCACCGTCTGCTCTAGCTCTCTAACTCACTTTGGAGTCGTCCTCTTCCTCCTTATCTTGTATCACTGTTGTTTTTATAAATCCGTCATTGCCTATAATCTGATCCAGGGGCATAACAAGGAACTGAATATTTTTAAATTAATCAATCAGCCATTAATTAGGGGCAGAGCAAGAGTCTAGAGACTAGAGCTTTTGAGACAATTAAATGTCTCAGTGCTATTTAAAAATCAAAGGAGAAATGCTACTTCTAAGAGGAAGGCTCAGAATTCTGAAGTTGCCTCTTACAAGTTGGGTAGAGCCACATAAATTCTTAGTCCTGGGACTGGAGAGGTGGCTCAGGGGTTAAGCCTCCGCCTTGCAGGCGGAAGGTCCTGAGTTCAGATCCCAGATCCCACGTATAGACGCCAGGCGGAAGCGGGGGCGGCCTGCGCTTCTGGTCCTGGTAGGGCGGAGCCTGTGAATCCCGGGGCAGAAGGAGGTGGAGGCATCCATGGTGGTTCGCGGATTCGTCCGTGGTTCTACACACACACACACACACACACACACACACACACACACACACGCGCGCGCGCGCGCGCGCAAATACACGCTCACATGCACACAGTTGAATAAATAATAATAATAAAATTTAAAAAAAAATAAAATAAATTCTTGGTCCTCTTTGGGGTCCGCTATCACAGAAGAAGAAAACAGAAAATAACAGAATGAAGGTAGAGGAAGAAACACTGAACACAACCAGCTGGACTCTATTCCGCATGTGTTGGCTTGTGTCGGGTTCACAGTTTGCTTCAGTCCCAATGGTATTTCCTCTATCTGACAAAGAATTCTATAGGGAAGAGACAGTAGTAACCTGCTTTATTTTCAATACTGAGAACTGAACCCAGGGCCTTGTGCACACCTGTCATGGAGCTATATGCACAGCTGTAAAGAACCTGACTCTTAAAATAGGTGAAGGGACTGAGAGATGGTTTAGTAAGGAAAGGCGTCTGTGTGCAAATCTGGTGACCTGAGTGAAATCCTCAGCGTTCACAGGGTGAAGGAGAGAAGTGACTTCTGAAAAGTTGTCCTCTGATCTCCATGGGTGGGTGTCATGGCATGAGCCTACACATTTTCTCCTTCTTCCTCTCTCTTTCAAATAAGTAAGTAAGTAAGTAAGTAAGTAAGTAAGTAAATAAATAAATAAGTAAGTAAGTAAATAAATAAATAAATACAGGAAGAGCCTTAAATGGGAATTTCTCAAAAAAGATAGGTGAATTACCCATTACACACTAAAAAGCATTCGACATCATGTCGTCAAGGAAATGCAAATGAAAGCTGTAACAAGAAGTTGCGTCAAGATTAACACAGAAAGCTAAGCTAAGCTGAGTAAGAATTGACAGCAATGTTGTGGAGTGAGAAGATGGCAGCTTACGAGCCTTATATCCTGCAGATGTGAGTGTAAAATAGCAAGCACAATTTGAGAAGCTGTTTGGCAGTATTGTAAAGTTAAACATAAACTTATTTAATTCTACTCTGGATATTTGCCCCAAAGAAATTATAAGTCCATGAAAAGGTCCTTACACATATGTTCCCAGATTTTTTACTACAGCAGTTAAAAAAAAAAAACAAAAACCCACAAACTAGAAATAACTCAAAATACCCATAAGCAGAAAAGTAGATAAGTGCATTTATTTACTTACTTATTTAGCGTGTGTGTGTGTGTGTGTGTGTGCATGTGTGTACCACAGTACGAGGGTGATGGTCAGAGGACAACTTTCAGAAGTTGGTTCTCCTCTTCTGCCATGTGGGCCCCAGGGATCAAAGAGACTGTCAAGCTTGGTGCCAAGCACTTTTCTACTCAGCCCTTTCACCAGCTCATAAACATTTAGTTTTTTTTAATAATAAGATATGACTCAGGGATTTCTAAAAAATTCAAGCACAACATGGATAATTTTGAAAACATTTTACTGAATCCAAGAAGGGCAAACTGAACGAGTCTATCTATATAAATCCCCAAGATAAACAAAGCCAAAAATCAGAAGTAGTCTCTTTTGAGACCAGTGGTTTGTGAAATGTTTCATTCTTAGTCTGAGGCATCAACAAGGTATTGCATAGCACAAAGTTTTACCGTTCTGATTATAATTCAATAAAAACATTTTTTAAAAAGATTGTGCCCTAGAATCCAAAAGAAACATCTATAATATAGTTAGAATAACATGTTTTGTCAACATTAAGATACATTTTATCCACATTTTCAGCATTTCTGAAGTTAGGATGCAAATCATAAGTCAAAAGCAAGTCATAGTCTAATTGGCAGCATTTTAAAAAAATTCTTAGATATTAATTTATGAAACACTGAATACCAGAAGTTTTCTTTCAAAGTATTCTTTCAATTGTACAGAATTCTTGCTAAACCATCTGTCAGGTTTGAATGTGAATTGTCTCTGGCACACTCATGTGTTTGAATATTCAGTTCCCAACGCTGGTAGCCCTGTTTAGGAAGCCTGTGGATCTTTTAGGAGGTGGAGTCTTGCTGGAGGAAGTGTGTCACTGGGGCGGGCCTGGAGGGTTGATAAGTCGACCGGGCTCATTGTTCTCTTGCCTGTCTGTTTGCCTCCTGATAGCTGATGCACCATGAGGCAGTCTCCGGCTTCTGTCAGTCTTTCCTGCCTACTACAGTACATTCCCTGCCATGAAGAACCCTATTCTCTTTGGATCCATAAGCCAAATAATAAACTTTTCTTTTCCCCTTGGGTTGCTTAGGTCATTTTATGACAGCAATAGATGAGTAACTAGAACAGTATCCTAGCTAGCTTCTTACATAGTGTTTTGACAGTGCTTATAGTACATACTTAGCCTATCAGCTGGCCTAGGACTGCTCTGATTGAATATTCGGTGAATTGTCATTCTCTAATAACTATGCTGGGAGTCACTGAAGACAAATTAACATGTCTGTCTGGCTCTGATTTCACTCTTTACAGTCCCTGTATCCTCAGTTAATAGGCTGATCAAAGCCACAGCCTTAAGACCTCACCAAGCCAGACTGTGAGCCTTGCCTTGGCTCTGCAGTGCAGTTACCTCAGCTGCCAAGTCCCATTAGCCCCTATGCAGTCTTAACGGCTGGATTCGCAGAGGGAGAGAGGTGGCTAGGGAAGCTTTTCACGGTCCTCAAACTACTGTGAAAGATGCTCTGTGCCAACTCACTTAGCATCTGCTCCCAACCTCAGCATCTCATGCCCTCCTCCATTAGGGGATCAGAAAGCCCAATGCTAGCTTTCTCAGCTTCTATTCTTCCCTGGGACAGCCATGCTTAGGCAGTTTTAGAGCAGCCATGCTGGGATGGTTTCTGAAGGTCTTCCCCCACTGTTGGGATTACCCTAAAGAAACATACCCTTCTCCATCTTCCCCCAACCCTCTGTCCATGAAAATATATGGAGATTGGTTCTCCATAGTGACTAAACCTTACCACGAGGTCTGGCACAATTTCAACTGGATTGGGCCCCACTATGAACAGACCAATGAGATGGAGAGCCAAAAGCCCCAATCAGGTTTACAGAAACTGGAGCTAACCAATGAGGAAAATATACACTTGCCTAAGTGTATAAATATACCAGACCCTGGCAGCCATCTTTGGCACCTGCCGCTCAGGGCACTCCACATCTACAGTTCATGAGTTCTTTTTCAGCTCCTTGCCCTTCATGGATTCCATGTCTGGAGTCTATGAGTTCTGTTCTTTCTCTCCTCTAATAAACTGCCTTAATTTTCTATGCGTGTTCTGGTCTCAATTCTCAACTCCAGAACACAAGAACTGGGACACATACAAACCCCAGAGTGATCCAGCAACCATGGAACTCATTCTGACGGATGAACATCTAGAAAGCTTCTGTTGTCTGCCATGGGAGGAGGGACAAGGAGTTTTGAGTCTTTGCTCCTCTGCCTTTCCGTGTCTTACCTTGAACTTGGATTTCATGGCTGAATCCACCTGCAGCTGTTAAACAGCAAAGATGAGGAGTGCCAGAAACTTCCTCTTGGGGGGAGGGGAGAAGGTTAGTAAAAAGTACAAGCGTGCAGGTGTGAGTGAAAAAAGACCAACAGCTGCTAAATAGACACACACACATGAGTTAACCATGTATGTTCCAACCCTCTGTAGTAAAATCACTAACTTAATAACCAAGCTTAAGGTCACCTGCTATATTTGTTAATTTTCTCTATTTGGACCAAATACCTAACAAGAAGCAGCTTCAGGAACAAAGGGATTAATCCCACATACAAGGTCCATCATAGCAGAGTTTGGGCCAGCAGGAGCATATGCCTGGGACCGGTGATTCTAAATGAAGTCACGTTGACACTGAAGATTAACCACAACCCCTAGTTAACTATTCCTAGTTAGACATGACTAATGTCAGTCACAGCAGTCCCCTCCAGTATGATAGAATAAGACAGGCATTCTACATCTGCGGTGTATCCCTTAAATGCGCAATCCCCGCTTAATCATGAGAAATCAGACAAACCTAGATTGAAGGACATTTCGTAGAATATCTGACCAGTGGTCCTTAAGCAGTGTCAAAGCCATGGAACACAAGTGAAGGTCTGAGAACCAGAAGCAATGTGGCCATACTGCTGGAAAAACAGATGGAATTCCAATGACAACTATGTTGTGTGAATAGAAGCCTACCAGGATAAATCTCTTACTTCTGACAAATGTTCAAAGCCAGGGGGAACTGGATCAAGGGCCCGTGGACACTTTGTACTGTTCCACAGCTTTCCTGTGAACCCAAAGTTATTCATTCCAAAGGAAAAAGCTTATTTTGAAAAATAAGTCTGAAAGAAGAGTTTGGCTTCCCGGTGGCATATTTGAATACCGAACCCATCCCCATGAGGGCCTGCCTCCAGAGTTCTTATTGTACAAGAGAAAAAAAGAACTCGTTCTTAAGACTCATGTCACTTAGACTCTGTTTTTCTTGCAGATGAATAAAGATGGATTGATAAGCTGTGTTCATTGTTTATCTGATGCTAAGAGCAGCAGCATTAAGTACCCTGCAGCCACGAGAGTCAATTCCCACCCAGAGCACTGAGCAGAGGTGTTATTTCAGTAGAGCTTGGTGGCAGCTGCACCTCACTCCTGCACCCATTGCACATAAGGGAAGGAAGAGAGGAGGTGAAGGAGACCTGCCCAGAGCAAACAATAGGACGACCCCATAGAGTAAGTTGTCTCATGAACCACGAGGGAAGCAGTAATCTTTTTCATTTCAAATCTTCACCTTCAATTTTTTCAGCTTCAGGTTTTCTGCTATAATGAATTAGTAAATGTAACAGACAATAGATCCATTCAAGAGCAACAAAACTGCAAAATACCCACTCTCAGAATAATAAAAATGTGTGAGACGCATATGAATATAACTATAAAACATTATAGAGACAAAAGAAGAAAATAAATAAAAAAGCATCACAGTGTTCTTGAAATATTAAGATACAACACTGTAAAGATGCTATATTATTCTAAATTAATCTATAAGCTAGAAATATTACCCATCAAAAGTTGAATATAAACCTAAATCTTATAAACTGTGTGGAAATTAACTCAAAATGGCTCATATAACTCAATGTGAAACAAAAGTATAATATACTTACCAGATAATGTGAGAGAAACACTTGATGATCAAAGAGTTCCTAAAGCATCATATATCAAAGGGAAAACTGATAAATTAGGCTTCATCAAAATTTAATGGCTCACTCCTGAGGTGGCTCAGTGAATAAGGAGCTTGCCCTAAACACATAAGGACTGGAGTTTGGATCCCTGAAACCCACATAAAAGTCAAGGCATTTTGGCCACCTGCAAGTCCAGCTCTTGGGAGGCAGAAACAGCAGATTCTCAGGGCAAGCTGGCTGATCTGTGAGCTCTGGGTTCAATTGAGATATACTGCTTCCAAAAACAAAGTGGTCAACAATCAAGGAAGACCTCTGATGTGAAATTTTAGGTCTCCACAGGCATGTGGACCTATGTACACACACATACCTTCATACATACATGCACGATATACATGCAATTAACACAAAACATGCACACATTCTACATTCACTACACATGCAAGATACTTTTAAACTAGGCTCTGGGAAAGAAATGTTAAGAGAATGAACAGTCAAGCAGTGACAAAGAAGAAAGCATTCCAAACCACTTATCCTCAAACAGGACCAGCTACTTATCCTGTGGGACCCAGTACTAAGGGAAAAAGTGTGACTCTTTTAATGAAACACCATTAAGAATCTCAGGACTGCAATAGTCAAGCAGTGTGACAAGCAAGGGAGTCTGGGACCTTATGTGACTACACAGTCATTGTCTCATGAGTAAGGCCCGGCCAACAAAGGCTGCGTACCCAGAAGTGTAAAGAACCCTCACAACTTGGTAGTAAGAGACGTCCTTCTCTCCTCCCTCCCTTCTCTTCCCTTTCCTTCCTTTTCCTCTCTTTTCTTCCCTTAAATATAGCTATTTAGAAGTATTTAAAGACCCTTCCTTCCTCCCTCTCTTCCTTTCTTCTTTCCTTCTTTCCTTTTTTTTTTTTTTTTTTGATAGAGTGTCTTATATAGCTCAGGCCGATCTTGAACTCACTTTGAATTTCTGATCCTTCTGCAGGGATTACTCACCTGGCCATAATGTTTTTCATTAAAATGTTTATATGTATTTACTTATTAAATTGCTTATGTCCCCTCAAGTGAGGGACAGAAGGAAAAAAAAAGCATTCGCTTTACATCTACTTCATTTTTAAAAGCTCACTGCTGCACATAGCAATCCATAATTTACTGTGAAAAATGGAGGGACTTCCCCCAGCCCAAGGAAAAGGATTTGGAGAAAGACTCAGTTAAGGCCGTGAGTGACTGTCATAAGAGAAGGAAGTCAGTACTAGGTCCTGCCAGATCCCTCTTGGCTAGCAGGGCTTTCTGCTCAGGCCAGACCTGTTGCTTTGCTATCTGAGGCCCCAGCTCCTCAGTAACAAGTAGTTGTCGAGGAACAAGAGAGCTTTTCTACTTGCACTCGCACCTTAGGGAGTGCTTACCTATTTGAATTTTGCAATATTCCCCTTAAGAAAGAAAAGAAAAGAAAATTAAGAGCTAGCAGAAAACCAAAGCAGAGTTAGGGTGTGAGAAGAACACACTATCCAGTGATCTTAACGGTGACGACCAGTCAAGTCAGTCAGTGTTAGTGGGGCTTGGAGGATCATGAAGACTTGATCGGCAGAGACACATCAAGTTTCATGAATATTAGTGGATAATAGGAAAGAATAGGAAAGAGAGAGAGGGAAACTGTGTTCATTGATGAAGTCCTTTATACTCGATGTTTCTTTAGGTCTTCAGAACTGCACTGATATAACTACCCTGATTGGCAGGCCTGATTTCTCAGCAGTTCTCTCACCAGATCTCATGCAGACCCAGCTTCTCCCTGCTGCAAAGAAGGTGCACCTCACAAAGCACACAAGCAAGAGCTTCACAGCTTCCTTAAGAAAGCGCATAGAAAGGACCATCGCATTCCTGCAATGGAAGAGAGTTTGAAAAATGATATGAACGTATCATGTATATTTATGCCCACACATAAAAGCTACTTTTGTTAAAATTACTGATGCCTCAGGTAGTAGGAACAGAATTTAAAATTACTTTAACAGAATAAACCAACCTGTCTGTCAAGGTAAATCAAGTTCTGTCTCATGTCTTGAAGTTATTCTCAGTGTTTTTAATTTTACTTGTAAAACATACTGCTCCAGGGAAAAAATTCCTTGAGCTGTGCTCTTAATATTAAAAGTCTTTTAACATTGCTGGAGTTAATTGGAGCTATATTGGGATGTCATGGTGAGTTAATTATCACAAGGTTGCTGGATAAAATTATCCTTAGGACAAACATGGCTTACTACTTTAGGTCAGCTAATGCAGCTTTCTACAAACAACAAGAAGAAAACAGTATTTTTAAGTGCAACATGCATAACATTTTTTCATAAAACAGTTATAGCTTCAAGGTCATGAGTCAATGGTTCTTGAAAGTATTAAAATGCATTTTTTCCAATATGGCCAATATGCTCCAATATGAGCAACATTTCTTTGCTTAGTATAGGAAAGAGCTTTAGAAATTAAATATCAGGTGAGACAGTGTGAAGTGACTGCTAATTCCTCTAGTAGATGGAAAGTGCCAATCTTTTTCTTATTTTCCAAGAACGTGTGAGTGTTTACTGAAGACAACTTTTCTTGTCAAAAGTGCTTGAGGAAACCCAGCATCAACTCAAAGACCTTGAGTAACATCTACTCAACGGCCCCTTATGCCTGCAAGATTTCTTACAAATGAAAGAGTTAATGTAGAAGAAGAAATTTTCTAGACAGAAAGAAATTTCCTAGGCAAGCAAGAATGTGATGAGCTAGTCTCAGAATCACGCTACCTTACCCCAACCCAAGGATTCTCAAAAAAGGCAAAGGACGTGTGTGTCCAGATACCGGGACTCCCCCCACCCCGGGAATTCCAAGGAAACACACTCATCCCCAGGTTTCCGGGTAAAGCCGCGAGTACGTGCTGCTATGCTCTTTGCCACCAAACTCCGCCCCATTCCCTTCGCGCCTAAACTTGCACCAATGAGTTTAAAAGTTAGGTGTATAAGCCAATTATTTGGTAACACCTCATTACCTCAACACCTCCCTACAAAAAATTGTATAAAAAGTCTGTGCCCTGTGTGCTCAGGGTCACCTCCTTCATTCCCATATGGAGCGGCCCTAGCATGCTGGTGAATTAAACCTCTTGCTGTTTGCATTGATCTCACTGTCAGTGTGGTCTTCTGAGTCGGGTCGCCTTCCGAGTGGGAGTTCGGTCCCAACACAATAAACAAGCAAACAAACAAACTTAATGTCTAGGAATAGCATATCGGTAAAATCAATTATGATGTTTTCACATAATAATATGTTAAGCAAGCAGTTAAGGTGTAAAAGCTTAACAATTGAAATGATGTAGTAAGGATAAAATATTTATGAGGGTTGGCGAGATGGCTCAAAAGGTAAAAACCATGACAACCCAAATTTGATCTTTAGAACCCATATAAAAATGTTGGGTGCAGTAGTTCAGGTCTGTAGTCCTAGCTCTCCCACAGCAAGATAGGAGGATGAGATAAGAGAATCAACTGGAAGCTCATATTTGCAGCATAGTGGTAGAAATAACAAGAGACCCTGCCTCCAAAACAAGGTGGAGAGAACCAGTTCCTGAAAAGTCATTCCTCTGACCTCTATCTGCTTGCTAAAACGTCAATTCTCTCTCCCTACACACACACCACACACACATACACCCATCTTTGTCCCCTACTCTCTTCCCTGTCTCTATCTTTCTATCACACACAAGTAACAAACAAACAAAAGGCCTATGGAAGAAGCACTTAGGAAGAGACTCCTAGATGGGTGCGATAAAATGTTAAGAGAGGTTATCACTGCATGGAAAGAATATGGGTGACTTTTCTACTCTTCTTTTTGAGTATCTGTTTTTTCTACACTTTCTGTATGTATTATTTTGCTAAATAGAAAGAACAACCAAAAATCTACCAATCTACCAACCAACCAACCAACCAACCAACCAATCAACCAACCAACCAACACAAAATCCCAAAACAAAACCACCCAATCAACTAAACAAAACGGATTTCCTTTCAAACTGTGAATCGAAAACTGAAGTTTCTGTCTTTGATGATCATTTCTTCCTAAGGGGAGTTGAAGAGGATTCCACAACAGCTAACATTAATAGTGTACCATGCCAAATGTCTTGTTTGTCTTGTCCTTTTTTACTCCATGGAATGACCACGGAGGAGACAACAGAAACTCTTAAAAATTCAGCAATGTGGTCAGAGTCACTGCATGGTAAATTTCTGCACTAAGACTTGAACCTTGTGGATCCAGGTGAAGCCACAGAATGGCTGGTCACCAGAGAACAAGAGCCCAAGTTTTGAACAGGAGCTTGCGTGATTAAACAGTGTGTTTTTGTCAGCATTTTACTCAAGCTGTTTACACAAGTGTCACCATGCACTGGGAGATGTCCTGGGTGGAAGCAGCTGTGAATGACATTGCTTTGAATAAGACTCTGGGAATAGGGAAGACAATCAATTCATATGCAAACATATACATACATTAAAGAACATGAATTTGCTAAGTTCCCTGTAGAGCACTAACAAGGAGAAGTGATTCTAGTTGTTTGTCTAAGGAATTCTAATTTTTCTTCTTGGTTGCCTTTCGGGGCATCCCCTGGTTTGATTTAAATGATTTTCATGTGTCAGGTTGTTAACAGATCATATAAAGACAAAACACATGTGATCTCTCCATGTATATCACAGTCTTTTGGAATCATGGCCCGTCATAGCTTTTTTTTTCTTTTTTAATCTCTATTCAATCTTCTATACAAAGGATTTTGGGTTTTTTTCCTGTAGTAAAGAATTCACATCTTCATAGTCACCAGAAGACCAGAACCCCAGAGAGCTCAATGTGATAAACAGAGGGGAAAAAATGCAAAATTTAACTTGGCAAAGACACTCAAGTTTTTAAACCTGACTTTTTGGGCTGGAGAGATGGTTCAGGGGTTAAGACTCTTTCTCACAAGCAGAAGGTCATGAATTCTGATCCCAGGTCCCATGTAAAAATGCCAGGGAGAAATGGCATTTCTGGTGGGCAGAGCCTGGGAAATCCCAGAGTGAAGCAAGAAGGAGGTAGAAGCAATCCAGGGTGATCCCCAAAGTCACCCTTGGTCCTCCACAGGGACACAGAGTTGCCTCTAACACACACACACACACACACACACACACACACACACACACACACACACACATCTAAAATAAATAAAATACTAAAAAAAGTAAATTCTGAACTTTTGGCTTGCTTTGCAAATCTCTGTAGCCAAGTGTTTAGGAAGAGCCATGCAATAGCCCCAAATGAATCCTTGTACAATAACTGATGCTTTGTAATAAATGTACCTTCAGAGGGAGCTTCATCTCCTGCAGGGTTCTTTGTGTGAATTCTTACGTGTCAACACACACTGACAAGTATAGTTGCTTATTACTCAACACGTGAGTCTCAAAACTACATTCTTTATTTTATTCTACAGATTTTTGGTACTTGGAGCACAGTCAGGCACCAAGACAAGTCCTGGAGATATGACAGTGAGATTGAGCCCTATCTTGTTTTTTGTTTTGTGTTTTTTTTTTTTTTTTTTTGCTTGTGTAAGTGTCAGTGTATATGTGTTTGTGGGCATGTGTGTGGTGTAGAAGAAGCTGCGAGTGCCTGTGAAGGCTTGGAGTGACTTCCAGTGATCATCCTGGATTTGCTCTATCTTCTAATTGCTTTGCTCTGGGGTTTCCCAGGCTCTACCTTCTGGGGCTAGAAGTTCAGTCGGTTGTCATTTCTACCTGGCATTTTTATGTGGGATCTGGGATCTGAACCCAGGTCCTTTTTGCTTGTGAGGCAAAGACTCTATAATCCAAGCTATCTCTCCAGCCCTGGACCCTTTCTTTGACTCTAGAAGTTTATCAAACAGTACTCATTCCCAGCTCTCTGAATTTTCCATATTTTCTAAATAAAATTGGTACATAGCAAAAATCATTGCTTGCTAGGCCTCACCTCTGCAGTTTCTGATTTAGTAGGTAAGGGATGTGGTTGAAAATATACATGGGGAAAACACTTTGGAGATTGCTGGCCAGGATTCAACACTTAAGACTTTATAGGTAGGTCAATGCATGCCAGAGCTGAAGCACCAATGTGCCTATCACTGCGTGGACTGCAGTTGACACAGAGAATTTCTGGACGAGCACATTGTCCCTGCTTCCAAGAAGCCAACCTTGAGATGGGGAGAGAGACATATATTGAAATTTTATGGACGACCCAAGTGCCTTGTAGGTTGGGTGATATTTTATGATACAGAGACCTGACATGTGGATGGGATTTTATTGGAAAGTAGAGAAATCTTCAGGATTTTGGAAATGAGCAGTCTTTGGTCTCATTATGGGAAAACAGGAAATTTTTCAGGTAAACTGAACCTGGGGTCCCTTTCTTTCAAATGTGGCATAGGTAGCAAGCACAAGCACAGACCTGTGACTTTGTCACCCTCTCAGTTTCAGAGACATACAGAGCCAGATGGCTGGATATCAATCTTTATCTATAAAGACTTTTTTCTTTTAAAAAAATATATTTTGGGCTGGAGATGATGACTCAGGAGTTAAAACTCTGCCTCACTAGCAGAAGCTCCCGAGTTCAGATCCCAGGTCCCATGAAAACAAACAAAACAAAACAAAAAACCCAGGCAGGCACATTAGCTGCTTGCATTTCCTGACCTGGTGGGTAGAACCTGGGAAATCCCAGAGCAGAATGAAAAGGAAATAGGAGCAATCCAGGATGATTCCTGAGGTCACCCTTGGTCCTACACAGGGATACACAGTATTCTCTTACACACACACACACACACACACACACACACACACACACACACACACAGCATTTTTCTGCTCATACAAACTTAATAGGTACACGGGTCCCCTCCCTCCCTCCACCCCTTCCTGGACCCACTTGTTCCTTCCCCCCTTTCCTTTTTCCCTTCCCCCCTCCCTATCTCCCAGTGCCTCCTCCTCCCCCCATCCCTGGAGCATCTTTAAAAATATACTTTAATTAATTGATTTTATTTTTTGACAGTTTCATATGTGATTACATTAAATTTAATTCCTTTTCATCCCATGTACCTAGAACCCATTCTCCTTCACTATCTAATATTTTTGTGTGCGTGGCCTGCTGAGTTTCCTCAGTGTGCCTGTATTGGCATGTGCCTGAGTAGTTGCTGGAACATGGATAATATATCAGTGGATACACCTGTGAGGAAAGTGGGTTCCTCTTTCTACAACCTATATTTGCTCCCAATAGTTCCTCAGGGATGGGTGATACCTCACAAAGTCTTCCCCCTTCCTTGATGAAATGCTGACAGGTCAAATCTTATACAGGTCTTGTGAAGTAAACACAACTGATAAAGACTTTTTGAACTGTGTGCCTTTGCCTATAGGGACTGAGAAACATGCGTAACACAAGGTTAAGCTGGGCAGTTCCCAGCCATTACTTTATTTCACCTAAATTACTGATTTTTCTAATGTCAACTTAAAAATCACTTTTCTTTAGTATGGCCTTAGTGGTAGGTACCCCTCTAAATACCCATAAGGAGCCTGAATCACCCAAGACAAACAGGAAGCTCTGTCACTCCTGCCATTCTCCCAACTGTGCTGTTTGCTAAGCATGCTCATCAGTTCTGCACATCTGTGGTAGCCCGTTATCTATGTTATTGTAATAGATCATGAGATAGTCAACTACTAAAGCCAAAGAGGAATGGCAGCAAAGATACATATCCAGTGGCAAAAGACTTCCAGACAAAGGTGCAGCCACTTGCCTACAGCACCCAGCTGGGGACGGAGCCCTTGCTACATGGACCTTTGTAAAGCATCCCAGATCCAAGTTCCAGTAGCACTCATATGACACACACATCCACATGCACCGAAGTGCAATCCATCAGAACACACTTTCCATGACCCTTCAGGACTGACTAACATTTTCCTGGAGGTTGTGACATAGCAAAGATGTTTCAGCGGCTGTTTTTCTTCTTACTGCTTGAAGGAGAAAGTACAGAATATGAAGTTAGACTCTCCCGCAGTTCAACCAAGACAAAACAAATGTCCATGTTTGCAGATAATTTAGAGTAAAAGGGGAAAGGAATGAGCAGATCCACAAAAACTTCTGCTGTCCGGCTTTCCGAGAACAAGTGGGTCTCTAGCTTCTGGCTTCCAGCAGTGAGACCTTTGGCCGCTGTTCCTTTGTGGTGAGCTTTCAAGCTGTGCCAGGTCTCGGCTTTTGCACAGGACCTGTGCTCTGGATGACATCCTCATCCTTTCCTAAAAAAAAAAAAAAAAAAAAAAAAAAAGCCTTCCTCCCCAAGACCTAAAAATACCACTTAGCCTTGGAAGAAAGCCTTCTTTTTATCTACTTCTCCCATGGGACCAGATGCCTGATCTCTGACAAGCTGAAGCCACAGAGGAAAGACAGTAGTTTGGTGGAGGCCAATGGGCATGTAGCTCTCCTTAAAATGTCCACTTCACGGAAGGAGCAAACTGTCTCCTCCTTCAGCCACAAGGATCCATCCCCATCTCAGCTCCCTTTTCCCTTTTCCCTTTTCTTCCTTCTTTCTTGTTTGGGGGTGGGGTGGGATTTGGGTTTGACATATTAGCTTTTGTTTTTCATGGGACACGGTCTAGCAGGACAACAATCATCTGCATCAGTTTTTTTGTTTGTTTGTTTTTGCAAATGAAAGAAAGAAAACAGATATTGGTTAATGTTTTTTTCCCCCAAATCTTAAAAACTGACTTTAGAAATCTCTATCTAGTTCCACAAAATAAAAATTTCTTCAAGATATGTTAGGTAGACCTGATTTTAAATCACATGTGAGATTGTCTTAATGTTTGCTAGTATAGCATTCTAAACTCATAGCAGTGTAATGTCTTGCTTTTCTTTTTCTTTTTTGGTGATAGAGATTGGAAATAGGGCCTCGTGCATGCTAGACGAGGGCTCTGTCACCTAGCTCTATCCTTAGGCTTTGGCAGTTTGTTGTCACAGGCGATGAGTGGGCCGGCAGGGCAGCAAAGGAACAGAGTAGAACTCATGGCCATTGTCAGCTTTGAGAAGCATCCATTAGGGGGATGGATTCAGTCAAGTGAGAAGGAAAAAAATTGTGTGTTAGTGAAGAAATGACCTAGGTCAGGAGTTGGATAAGGGGAGTCAGCAATCTGAGCATGCAGAACTAGGGGGAGAATGAAAAGTGGGTTGTGGGAGCAGCCATGGAAGAACATCACAGCATTAGGGGTTTGTAGTAATAAGATTGTGAGTTTAAGGCTAAGCAGGGACACAGTAAGATTCAATCCCCAAAAAAAACATCAACAACAAAACAACCAACCAACCGACCTACCGACCAACCAATAAAAGGTGTATGAGGGTGTGGGGAAGTTAATGGTCTAAGGACAAAGGCAAAAAGAAAATGCTCCCGTCAGCCGTGTGGAATTCTGGAACAGGACGTTCGCTCTTAAAGAATTAGTCATCGTTCATCGTTGTGGCTTCTGACACATCCCATCCCTCCTTAGACATCTTCTTCATCCTTGCACTAGATCTAATTCCATGTCATACCAGTTGATGTTCTCTTTCCCAGACAGGCTTCTAATTTTCCCCTCTTCTTCTTTTTTTCTGCTTCCATTCTTATACCTAAAATGTCTTTTTTCCCTGGGCCTCCCTGTGTTAAATCCCACCCATTACTTCATGGACTTCCCAGATGCCACTTTTCCACAGTATCCTTCAGCCAGACACTACCTTTTCATCAAAGAAGGGAGATTCTTCAGGAAAACGATCAGTGGAGGGGGACAAGAAAGGGGAGTGTAGGTCAATACCATCAAAATACTTTATGTACATGCATGAGAAAATCATCATGAAACCCATTGTTACATTTTAAACTTTATTTAATTACTTATTTAGTGCTAGTGCATGAGAGAGAGAGAGAGAGATAGAGATAGAGAGAGCGAGAGAGAGAATCAGAAGCCACTGTGCATCCCTGTGGAGGACCAAGGTGACTTCGGGAATCATCCTGAATTGCATCTACTTTTTTACTTCACTCTGGGATTTCCTTCCAGGCCAGAAGTGCAGGCTGCTGCCATTTCCACCTGGCGTTTTTACTTGGGATCTGGGAGCTGAACTCAGGATTTTCTGATTCTGAGGCAGTCTTAACCCCTGAGCCATCTCTCCAGACCCATTGTTACATTTTAATAATAAAAACCTTAAATTAAAAAATGGAAAGAAATATATCTCTATTGTCACACTCAGTGTGCTGAGTTTGAAGAGACTAAATGAACTGAGTGTAGTCTAACCCATCTCCTCTAGGGCTTTATATTTCAATATTAATGTGTACTACCTCCCTGCTATAATGTGTACTACCTCCCTGATCATATGGTGGAATGTGAGGCTAGCAGTTGCCTAACATCCATCCTACTTGTTCGCCTAGAGAAACCAGAGAGTTCTGAGAGGAACTTAGCATTACATACAGCAGGCACCAAAAGCAATGAGCTCGGTAGGACATCTTTATTTGGATTCCACTCTGTTAAACAAGACATGTAACTCTCTTCAGGACCATGGTTTCTTCAGAGGAAAAATAAGGAGTTATCTGTCCTTACCAGAATTACTGATTCAGAGGATTTTTATAGGTTATGAATGCTATATAAGTAATAGCATCATCAAAATAATGTTCATTTATTCCTTAGACATTCAGCAAATGTATACCGATGCCTACTAATTGACAGAGATGAACATGATATAAGTTCATAAATGCACAGGGATGATTGATAACATAATATAAGCAGCTTGGTATGAGCTTATAAGTAAGTACTAACATGGCCAGAAGCAGTGCATTTTTTCTTGTATTTGCCAAGAACTATTTCTCCAATGGGATGTGGTAACACACACCCCACTGGGCAATCCCAGCACTCAAGAGGCTGAAAATTGAGAATCCTGAATTTGAGGGCGCTCGGGCTACATATCTAGCAAGACCCTATCTCAAGAAACAAACAGGGCTGGTAGGTGACTGAGCAGGTCAAGGTACCTTTGTGTAAACCTGACGAGTTGAGCTTGATCCCCAGAGTCCACATGGTAGAAAAGGATACTGATTTCTGAAAGTTGTTCTCTGATATATGTAATGTAGCATGTGTACAAGCTTTCCCTTTCTCTCAAAATAAATAAATGTTAAAAAACAACAAACAAAAAGAAATAGCTCTATTTTCACTTTTCTTTTTCTGAATTTCTACTATGTCCATGAACCTAAATTGCTTTAAATTTTTTTTTAATTTATTGCTGTTGTGTGTGCATTTACGATATGGGATGCATGCCCAGCATATAAGTGGAGAACACCTTTTGGAGTCAGTTCTCTCTTTCAACTTTTACATGTGCTTAGGGGATCAAACTCAGGCTATTGGGTTTTTTTCCTGCAAGTACCTTTATCCATTGAGGCACCTCACTGGTCAATAGAACTTTTATAATTAGCGGTGTTTAGTCTTCAGAGGGATTGGTTCCTCTTTTCTGAGTTTCCCAGAGTTGTTGAACCTTCTGACTTCCAGATTATATGGTTTGTGCTGTGGAATTCTGAGTGAAGGTTGCTGAGTGAGGCCCAGACTGTCCTCTCCTAAATACTTCACAGGATTCCTTACATACAAGTCTGGATTTTGTTGGATTTTAATATAGTATACTTCTTGCAATTTCCTGTACAATTCTATCCATGAGTGTTCACAGACACAAGCATCTATTTTCTACACCTATTTCAAATTAAAATTTAATAATATATTCTTTGAGGCAAAACTCAAAACCACTACAAAGTTACTTCATACATAGAAAAATAGAATTTACAATGACTTTGGAACAACCACATTGTCTTTCTCAACAATCTTAATCATAAGCATCTTTATAGGCCTCTTGCTAGCTGTTTTTTTTCCTTATAAACATTTTCTTAGGAAAATCTACAACTGGCTATCTGATGACGTAGATTTCTATTAGTGCTATTTTGTACGTGGGCGATTGCGACCTAATTACCAGGTGTGCGCCTTCAGGAAACAGCTCCGAAGCATTTTTCCTTTCTTACTTAGAACTAATCCTAACTTTTGATACCTGCTTCTGTCTGCATCCAGATGGATGGGAGTCCAGTCTATGGAAGAGAAAAACAGCTTTCTGAAAACTCTCCTCTTCAGTCTTGATTCCTCTGGGCCTTAGTCTGCCATTTCTAATTCTGTATTCATGTTTCTTTCAATTCCATCTTTCTAAGAATGTATAAATTGGGTCTTCTTTTGGAAAATCATCATCTTTTATTTCAAAAGCAATAATATAGGACTGATTCCTCTTCCCCATACAGACTTCAGACCTTATCTTTTCTTACCTTGGTTCTTTCTGCTTCCCTCCAGCACAAAATTCAGAAGAAATAATATGCAAAATTAGTCTTCCTTCCAGTGTTACTAAGCATTTAACCAATATCTCCATCCATTTCCACCAGTCTTCTAGTTTAACTGTCATTTTTTTGGAGGGGAAAAGGAAACTTATTTTAAAACTCTACAGGGAAATAGCCAATGCTTCTCCCACCTAGCACTGGGTGTTAGCTGTACCTTGTCCTGAGAAATCAGTTACAAGAGTCCAAAAGCATGCGCGGACCCCTGAGGAAAACCAGGTTCTTCAAATTCCCGCAGTCTGAGTCTCCCTGTGTAAAGCACCCTTAACACACATGCACAAGCCCCAGCTCCCACACAGCTTCCCAATGCTCAAAGTTCACAGTCGTGTGTTTAGACAGCTTTGTGGTGTGAAATGTCTGTGACCTGTCTCTGTGGTCCTGGTGGGAGGAAAGCAGAGCCCACCACGTGTCACCGCCTGAAGGCCACAGTGACAGCTGTCAGTCATCAGCATGGAGCGACAGCATAAAGGCACAAGTTCCTGTCCAGGCCACTCACTGGACACCGGCTCCCTTCCTGTGCTATTAGTGCTATAGTGCTATAGTGAACTCTGAGCATAAAGTGTCATTTCTTTTTATGTGACAGCTTACACAAGTGTGTGTCTCTTTCTGGGCCAGGCTTCTATTTTTTCAACAGGTAGAATGATTAAGGAAGATGCCTATGTAAGATCCGACCTGGACAGTGATGAGCGTAAGGAATGCTGAGACTCTGGGTAAAGGCCTGAGTTCAATTCCTGGAACCCATGTAAAGGTGGCTGGAGAAAACCTGCTCCACATACTGTCCTCTGAACCCCACAAGCATACTGCAGTGTGTACAACCCCCCCATACTGATGAATAAAATAAAATTTAAGAAAAACAGGACATTCTGTGAGAGCAATGGGGGAGCTAAACTGGGTCTAGCATATGGCTTTTTTGCTAATGTTTTCTTGATTCCTTAGATTCTAAGCCTCCTTAAACCAAGGTCAGTGGCTGCTTTTCCTTTTGGACTTCCATGTACGTTATAGACTGATATTCCCTGTTCTTATGCTTGCAACTAGGGGTAAATGTGACAGATATGTGAGCAATGGAAAGGTCTAAGTCCAACTCATCTGAGCGGTGAAATCCAGAAGAAGAAACAAAGGGAACCTAGTAGATCTTTGTCCTGTTTGTGGATATCTTGACTACTGTCTTGACTGAGTGACCTGGACCTTAAGCTCTAGCTAGTCAATATTTACAACCATAGGCTATGAGCCAATCAAAGTTCGTTTCTTAAACACTTTGATATTCTTCTTTATATTAAATATGTTTCTGCCTATACCACTCAGTACTTATTTGAGTTCACAAACTAAGGAAACAATATGAACGATCTGAAATGAAATGACTTTAGAGTGAAGATCAATTCATTAGGAACAGAAAATGAGAAATATTTAATAAAGTCAGAGAGAGAGAGAGAGAGAGATCTATGGGGAACAGGACTGGAGCAAGAGAATAGCAAAACACTGGACTGGGCACTAAAAATGTCTGTTTAATGGACAATAGCACCACCTCAAAGCAGAGTTACAGCCTGTGTGACCTGGCCTCAAAAAGATCACAGATGCCCAGAAATGCTGATCCTTCTGTGTTACAATGGCTACATGGAAACTTGGGCAGTGGCTGTTAGCTATAAGGCTGAACAGGCTCCCTAGAGAACTGCCTGAGCTATATATTACCATTTGACAGAATATCTTGCAATCCCCGTAGGAGACAAACACAATCATTTTCCATGTTCTGAGTGGAACCAAGAAGAATTTTGGCAGCCAGCTGGGTGTAAGATGGTACCTGTCATTGTCAAGGGACCCCTGGAATTGCTGGAGAGCTTAATGCCCTGGGATACCTGGAGCAGGGAAGAGAGAGAGGCAGCCAGAGAAGGTGCTGGAGGCTGAGTGTGGTCTTGGTGGACGCAGCTTGGAGTGACAGTTCCAAACCTTAGGTTTTGACTGTATCTGCACTTTTGTTGGTCTGTGACTGATGCTCTTGGACCATCTTACCAAACGGTGACTTTTAAAGCACATTTTTAAAAATTATGACTTCGTCATCTTCTGAATCATTTGACATGTGAAAGGGTTCAAAATGGATGCAAATTTTATTTTCATCATAGAAAGCTCAGCATTATATTTTGTCAGTGATGGAAGACAAAGAGTTGACAACATCTTCAAACATAATCTGGACAGGTGTGAAAACCTTTATCTTTGTCATAGTTAAGCACAGGTGTTAACTTGACTCTTGAAGGTTTGAGCTCTGGGCACAGGTGTAGAGAGTTGATGGTTGAGTTAAGCCCAGAGCAAACCTGAAGGAGATTGTCTGGCTGCTGAGGAAGACCCAGCCCATGGTGGGTGGGATTAGGCCCTGGATAAATCACAGAGAGCTGGTTGAGAGAGTTAGCATCCTTCTGTATACTTGGCCAGACATGCTGGTCTGGCAAGTAAGGATTGTCCATCTCTCAGCCGTTATGGTGGCTAGTTCCCTCGGCCCTGGTGTTGGGATGTGCTCTCCCGTCAAGCTGGACTATGAACTGTAACCGGACTATCGTAAGAAAGTAAACTCCTTGTTCCCTTAAGCTGTGTTCTGGTCATTTATCAGCAACTATGCAGGCAGACTGCAACAATCTTGTAATCTTATTTCTTCTTATGCAAAGATCTCCCCTGTGGCAATGATCACAAACGCAGATGCTGTCTGTATCATTCAAAAAGTTTTATTAATAAACTACATCGTATTTTAAGTATAAACCAGATATGAACAAGTTTTGTTTGTGGGTTATAGCTCAAGTTTCTCTTTGAAAGTCTTGAAAAGATAGTATTTGGAAGTTTAAGGCCCATTCGGCATTTAATATTTTCCTCAACATGATATATAATATATTTGTTCTATAAGGTAAGAAATATTCTCTAAAGCCACTTATATATATGGTCGGTCTCTTCCATATCCTGCTATTGCACCACACTCATATTGTCATTTTTTCTTGATATACCACGACACAAGAAAAACATTGGGAAGTATTCTGAAAACTCGTTTTTCACTTCTAGGAAATATTAGCTTTTGTTCTTCTTAGATGTGTCAACTGAGGAGGATTCAGAAAATGATGTGGTCCTTTGCAAAGGACAGCTTAGATGACTGTAAAAACTTTTTAAAAAAAAAGGAAGAAAGAAAAAAAAAAAAGAGCTGAGAAAGTCCCAGTATTCTAAGAACACTAGAAAAGCAAAGAGGATTTTATCTCAGCTTCAATTGTAATTTTTCCTGGCTGGAAAGAAAGATGGATTAACAGGTGAAAATAAAGCCTCATAAAACGTGAATAAATATTTGTATTTTATTTTTATCATTTAAAATGTGAAGCATGTAAAAGCGATGCAAGGCAAGCCTGAATGGTATGTCTAGCAAGGCCAAAAAGAAGTTCCCAGGGCGGCCAGGTATGCTGGCTGCGGGACTACTGTCTTCATCCACCAGCCCGAATCTTCCTTTCAGATCATCTTCTCAAATTATCCATAGGAGATTTATCCACATACTCAATAAGAAAAATATTTCTAATTATATCCAACCATTCTTAATATGAATGAGAATTATGCCGGGACGCTGGATTGCCAAGAGGGTTTTTGCCAAACAATTCCTTTTGACTTAAGAAAGAAGAGGCTGCCGCATTGTTTCCATAACTATCCATATAAAAGAGCCCCGAACACAGGCTGACTCGTCCTGCTTTAAAAAGCTCCAAGGTAAGTGGGAGCAGGACTGGGCTTTCAAGAGGGACACTGGCCACATCGCCTGGGTGGCAGCTGCTGGTTCTGGTACTGCTGCTTCTGTTGCCTCCTGTTCGGCATCTGTGAATGCTGCTGCTTTCTGCTTCACAGAGTAATGCTGCAAGTGGGAATTTCCATTGCAACTAATCAAGTGCCTTGCTCTTTTCTTGTGCAGGACCCTCTTACTTCCTTTGAGGCTCCATCTTCTCAGCTGCTAATAAGGTAAGGCTTGGACTAACTGGTCCCTGGAGGTGTGATGGAGCACCTTCTGGGACGGATTTATGTCACTCACCAGACCTCTGAGAAGGTGCTTGTCTCAAGAAATACTGTAGCTGTCACATTTAAGGAACGGGACTGGGGCGGGGGGGGAGAGATAATTTTCACACTCTCACCTGGAACTCGAGCCTGACTAGAGGGGGAGCATTTGGGCAAGTAAATCGTTTTTAATATAATATTATTTTGAGCTTATAAAATAAAGAAGACAAAGCATCTTGAACTAAAATTCCTTTGCTATAAAGTTCAGATTTGTTGAAACTATATCTTGTTATGAGAATTCACTTAGTAAACATGATGCCTAATAAATAAGAGAGGAAGCACCTAGAACTTTAAAAAATGGGACTTGTGACAAGTTTTCTCATGTGAATGTTATATAAAAACAAGGCAGAGTAGAGTTTTTGGATATGGAATAATAAAATTCATAAGCAGCCTGCTACTGTACACTGCACTTCCCAAGGAGGAGAAAGGGACAGCAGATTAAAGTGAGTTTCAAATGCTTGATCCTGCAGCAGAATTCCTTGCCTACCTTGCATTCTTCAGCTACTGTAGGCAGCCTGCAGCAGCACAGTGTGAAGCAAGAAGCCTCACATTCTTTACTTGGAACAATGGGACTCCTGCCATTTAGAAGAGAGAGCACAAGGGTAGCTAAGAGTTTTATCATTTGAGAGCTTAACTGGTTAAGTGAAAGGGGTTTAATATACAAGCAAATTAAATTAAAATTTATCTCCAAAAACACTTTGGGCAAATTTAGCTGACCATCTAAAGGAGGAAACAAAGTTGACTTACTTTATATGGCCAGACAAATGTGAAACGTGAGAGTAAATGACATTTTGAAAAATCTCTGTATGCACACATGTTACATATATATGTGTGGTGTATGTGCACGTGTGTATGTGGATGCCTGAGCTACTATTGAGGCAGGGTCTCTAATAAACTCAGAAGCTAGGCTACTGGTCAGTGAGCCCCAGAGATCCCTTTGCCTCCATCACTTACAGTGTTGGGTTTACAGGCATGAGTAGCCACACCCAGCTTTTTACATTGGTGCCGGGATCTGAACTCAAGCCCTCATGCTTGCACAGCAAGCACACCCACTAACCCATTTCATCACCCCCCAAATATGATATTTTATATGGAAGTGACAGCTTGAAGCTTTTCAAATGACCACTTAGTCATCATTTGAACTTTTTTTAAAAAAATATCTTCACCCAATCCTGAAGAATGTGGATTTAAAAAGTCAGACAGTCTAATCCTTACCCTAAAGGAGGAGCCACTGAAGCTTAAAACTATCAAGTGACTTGCCCAAGGTCACATAGTTCTTGGCAGCAGCTCTTTACCTACAGCCCAGTTTTCTGGTTGGCATGTTTGTCTTGGCAGGCGCAAGAAGATCCTGTATGGAAAGCACTGAGCATAGTACAGGGTTCATTGCAACCTGCTGCTGCATTTTCATTCTTGTGATGTTTGGTACAGAAACTGTAGCTACTGCCTAGAGGCAGTAGACCTGTGTGTTACAGTTTGCAACTGGACCCCCAAGATAAATCAGTGTCAAGACCTACTGGCCCGCTCAGCAATGCAGACTCTTTAGCATGAAATACTTCATTCTCTTTAGGACCCAGGAGTTCAGCAGCCATGAGCTCAGACTCAGAAATGGCAGTTTTCGGGGAGGCTGCTCCTTACCTCCGAAAGTCTGAAAAGGAGCGCATTGAGGCCCAGAATAGGCCCTTTGACGCCAAGACATCTGTCTTTGTGGCGGAGCCCAAGGAATCCTTCGTCAAAGGAACCATTCAGAGCAAAGATGCCGGGAAAGTGACCGTGAAAACAGGAGGCCGGAGCTGTGAGTAGAAACCTCCCACTTGCTGCATGGCGCTGCGCTTTGGGAGTTTGGCCATTTGGTGGACACTGATGGTTCTCTTTCCTGCTTACCAGACACTGACGGTCAAGGAAGACCAGGTCTACCCCATGAACCCTCCCAAATACGACAAGATCGAGGACATGGCCATGATGACCCACCTCCACGAGCCGGCTGTGCTGTACAACCTCAAAGAGCGCTACGCAGCCTGGATGATCTACGTGAGTGACCCCCGGCAGGAGTCTTTGTTGGCATCACCACGTGACCTGCACACCCTTAGCCCACAGTTGCACAGACAAGGCACAAAGAGTATAGTCACTAGCAGCATATGCAACAGTACTTTATGGCTCATCTAAGTCCACTGTCCTTGTTGCTAGGGTGGGCCACAGATCTGTTCATTGAACATGCCCATATCTTCTCTCTCTATTCCTGTTGCAGCATCGACCCAGGGAAAGAAAGGATAAACATATCATGACACTCAAAACTGATATTCTTAGGGGTCAAATTTCACTCATTTTTACCTTCCCCAGGAAATAGTACTTTGTTGCTCTGGTCCCTACCTCTGTGAAGCCTGCCCAGTTTCTATGGCAGCCTGAGCATTGTGTCCTGCTGTTCCTGTCCCTGTGTTCATGTTGACCATGATTTTCCTGATCATTCATATTTCCATCTCTTACATTGACTTGGATATTCTCAAGAATCACATTCTTTATGTGGACCTTGGCACATGACACATGCCCATTAACTACTTTCAAATTTCACATATCATGTCTCATTGGTATCGTTGCTGGGCAGCACCCATTCACATAGAGGTACTTAATATCTGTGCTTAACATCCATTTTGATTGGTTGGAGTCTGTACCGAACCTGTTGTAAAACATTTTAAAACTTCCATTGTTGTAACATCATGCAATCTTTTTGTTTTCTATTTATAACTATTTCATAAAATTTTCCCAACGTCACAACATCTATAGGCTATTGTTTTTACTTTTTGAAAGGCCCATTACCATGCTGTATTAAAATTTAGCAGAGTTCACCTAATCTTTCCCTTATTGTTGAACACTTAATGTCAAGATGTATGTCCTTATAAGATTGATTTATCTTAATTCTGCAAAGGAAATAGATTCCTGTTCCCTTAAAACGGTAAAAAAAAAAAAAAAAGTCTCATTGTACAGATTTAAAAACAAACAAATATAGGCTGAAGAGGTGGCTCAGGGGTTAAGCCTCTGCCTTGCAGGCAGAAGGTCCTGAGTTCGGATCCCAGATCCCACGTATAGACGCCAGGCGGAAGCGGGGGCGGCCTGCGCTTCTGGTCCTGGTAGGGCGGAGCCTGTGAATCCCGGGGCGGAGGAAGTGGAGGCGTCCATGGTGGTTCCCGAATTTGTCCGTGGTTCTACACACGCACAGACACGCGCGCGCACACATACATATGCACACATGCACAATTGAATAAAAAAATTTAAAAACAAACAAACAAACATTTCAAGATCTTTTTCTGATTATATGAAGATCACTGAGACAAGCCCCAAGGTAGCAAGAAAAAAATCAGAAGTGGCCGCTTTCATAAAAAAATGTTTATTGCCACCAAGCAGTTTTCATGCTGATCCTAGAAGAAATGTAGAGCACTCACATAAAGTGCTCTGTTTTGCCAATATCTAATAAATAAGCAAGTCGTGCAAATAACAGGGAGCATCTTTGGATAGTCATTCTTTCCTTCCACAGACCTACTCGGGCCTCTTCTGCGTCACCGTCAACCCCTACAAGTGGCTGCCGGTGTACAACCCTGAGGTGGTGGCCGCCTACCGGGGCAAGAAGCGCCAGGAGGCCCCGCCCCACATCTTCTCCATCTCTGACAACGCCTACCAGTTCATGCTGACTGGTGAGTGTGTCCCTAATTACAACTATAAAGTACTTGTAGACTGATCATATGGACAACATGTGACCAGTGCTCTGAGAATAAAATATGCTGCACAAATATGGTTATAGCAACAATGAAAGTAGATTAAACAGATTTAGAATAAGATTGTTCCAAAAAATAGGGAATTCTGCTTAGACTTCTATGCTAAAATCCAAATCAATTGTAATTCCACCTCAAAATTAATCAAATTTAGGTATTAGCTCTTCATTTTAGTAAGATAGCATATCATTTGTTTCAAAAAGTAAGCTTTGAAATTTCATAGTGACAAGCTATCACAAATACTATAGAAAATGACATTGCAAAGTTACTAAATTTGAACTGCTAAGCAAATGACTGAATGGGGGCATGGAACTATGAATTCTCATTCATAAAAATGAAAAATATGCTTACTGTATTCTTTCACATCAACAACAATGGGAATGCTATTTCATTTAAATTTTTTAATGCTTTACTTTCTTTTTAAAATTTCAAGACTGAGGGACTGTGTGTGTGTGTGTGTGTGTGTGTGTGTGTGTGTGTGTGTGTACACCATGATAAGTGTGGGGAGGTCCAAGGACATCTTTTTGGAATAAGTTCTTTTTTTTTGGAGTAAGTTCTTGACTTTGGGGATCAAACTTAAGTTGTCAGACTTGGCACCAAGTACTTTTAGCCCCTGAGCCACCTCACCAGCCTGACACTCATTTTTTTTAAGACTTGTGAAAAGCAAAGCGCAAATTTACATAGTGGTTTATTACTGTTGCTTGACATTCTCTTTGGCTTTCTTTCACAGACCGAGAGAACCAGTCAATCCTGATTACGTATGTAGATGCCATGCCTTCTTTCTGCTGAGTTTTGATGGCTGTAGTGGTGCCTCCTGCCTTACATTTTAACTTCCTCTTGTTTGGTCCTCACAGCGGAGAATCCGGAGCTGGAAAGACTGTGAACACGAAACGTGTCATCCAGTACTTTGCAACAATTGCGGTTACTGGAGACAAGAAGAAGGAGGAAGCACCTACTGGCAAAATGCAGGTGGGTTCCATTGTCAGGGGCAGAACTTAGACTCTGTCCGGGATCTCAGAATTCTGGGTCCCAGATGCGAGCACCGCTCTTGCCTCTGCAGGGGACCCTGGAAGACCAAATTATCAGTGCCAACCCCCTGCTGGAGGCCTTCGGCAATGCCAAGACCGTGAGGAATGACAACTCCTCCCGCTTCGTAAGTCTCTTGGACACTCTGAGGGACACTGTCCACCGGTCAAAATTGATGGAATGTTTGGAAACATTCTCTGAATCTTTTATTCACAGTATATTACACTGTGGTTTTCTTTTGCATAGAACATGGATTAAAAACTCTAGTCTAAAGGATATAGGACTCCTTTGGAGTTCTCTCTTATCAGAATTATTATTATTCACACAGTAAAAGATTTTATCTATAGCTGGTAATAAATAATATATTCATGGAATACAATATAATGTTTTAATATATAGATACATTATGAATAATTAAATCAAGCTAACAAACACATCCATCATCTCACACTCTTACCATATTCACAAATTCTTAAATCTAAAAGAAAATCTTTTAATTGCAAAATAGGAAACAGATATCTTTATTCCTGACATAAATAGTATCTGAATTGATTTAAAAATCAAGGCACTGACAGTTCAAATGTGAATTTTTCAAAGATCTGATATTACTGAAAACAAAGTAGTGATGTCAGTTTTCCTTTCAAGGGTAAATTCATCAGAATCCACTTTGGCACAACAGGAAAACTGGCTTCTGCGGATATTGAAACATGTGAGTGCTCAGATGTCCTTTTAAGTCTATCTCTGCTCTTAAGACTTAAAAGTTGAATCAAACTTGCTTGTATGTGAGCTTTTACAATTTTCTTTCTTGTGATTTGTTTGCTCCAGATCTGTTAGAGAAGTCTAGAGTCACTTTCCAGCTTAAGGCTGAAAGAAGCTATCACATCTTTTATCAGATCACATCAAATAAGAAACCAGAACTAATTGGTAAGAGACACCTTTGCAAAGTTACTACACCATCACCTATCAGTGCAATGCCCAAACTAATATCACACATCTGAATTTTGCTGAGTTTATGTTATTTCATGTTTGAAAATAGCTTTGCAGAGTGGACTCTATAGTTGTGTGCTAGAGCCCTTGCTTAGAGCATGTACCATGCATTTACCAGGCCTTCAGCTCCATTCACAATATGAAAAAAGGGAAGATTGTAAGTTTGGAAAAAATTTATAAGTGTTTAAAGATAGATAAGAGTGCAATAGAAAAACTGAAAATACCACCTCCAATATTTACTGCTATGAAATTATGATTATAAACACCTGAGTAAATACTTTATAGGTCAATCCATACAATTTACATTATTGAAGCTATTTGCTCTTTTGTGATTCATATCAATTTACTGAGTACATCCCGGTTTAGTCATATTAATCAATAGTTGCACAATGCTTCATTTCAGAGACAGGGAATAATTTACTTAATCACATCTCTTCTCCTTAAAAGGGTATTTAGCTTGCTATCAATTATGAATTTTAAATAGTATCCACTATAATTATCATATATACAAATGCAACTTTTTGCACATGGAATTATCTTTGTAGTGCTGTAGGGGTGTTGAAGAACTAGGTGAGAGACACCATGACATCAGCTTCCAGGTATTTGAGGTGGTACCATATATCTTTCAAGTATCTCTTCAGTGTCCATTAATCATCTTTCAACCAAACCTAATATAGTTGCCTTAGAATTCATCCAGAAATCTCTTACTTTAATGAGGATGCTTATCTTTTCTCTGTTCTATACTTAGAAATGTTACTGATCACCACGAATCCATATGATTATCCATTTATCAGCCAAGGGGAGATCAGTGTGGCCAGTATTGATGACCAGGAGGAACTGATGGCCACAGATGTAAGTAGAACCACAAAACCACACTAGGTCAAAGCAATGTGTGTTCAGGTCAATATGGTATCCATCAGAATAGCAAAGAAAGATTCAAGAGTGATGAGCATGCATGGCTACCCATTTTTTTCATTTCTATGTATATATGAGAATGTGGGGAGGTGTGTGTGTATGTGTATGTGTGCATCTGTATGTGGGGGGGGAATCTAAGACTGATAATTACAATTATCCTCAATAGTTCTTCCACCTTATTTTTGGAGTCTGGGTCTCTAATCAAACTTAGAGCTTGTGGTTATGGTTAGTTTGCCTAACCATCTTGGTGTAGGAAGTCCTAAACTCTGCCTTCTGAGGTTGGAGTTTTAAGTGGGCCACACACCCACTTAGACTTTTACATGGGGTCTGAAGATCTGAACATCAGTCCTTTTGCTTGTAGAGCAAGCACTTTTTTCATCCAGACATCTCTCTAACACTTAAGTTTGCTTCTTGAAACTTCAGGCAGTATATACCTATAATTCCATTGCATCTGGAATACCTGTCTATACCCTTGCTAAGGAATCTTTAACTCTCCACTAGTGCTAGTGGTGTCCAGTTAGTTGGGAATGGGAACATGAGTTGTAAGTAGCAAGTGCAACTCATAACCTAACAGCCATTTTCTTGGTTCTGTTGACAGAGTGCCATTGATATTTTGGGCTTTACCAATGATGAAAAGGTCTCCATCTATAAGCTCACGGGAGCTGTGATGCATTATGGGAACATGAAATTCAAGCAAAAGCAGCGTGAGGAGCAAGCTGAGCCAGATGGCACTGAAGGTACGAACTGCATCATCTGTCTGACTTCATATTTTGTTTGAAGCTCACATTCTCACATGTTACCTTTGAATTTACATGAGGAAGACAAACTTGTTTCAAAGTTGAGCGTTAGAGGATAGCTAATCAATATACTATGTAAAGCATGCATATTAGTTAATAATCTAAAATTTCTGAAGAATTTTGAGTAATCAAGAACTTGCACTTGGTGAAAAAGATATACTAAAAGCATTGCACAAAATACATGCAACCTATTTGTTTTAAGAAAATGGGCTTCTCTGTGTCCTAACAACATTGCCTCCACACTTCTTTTTAGTGGCTGACAAAGCAGCTTATCTTCAGGGTCTGAATTCTGCAGACCTGCTCAAAGCCCTCTGCTACCCCAGGGTCAAGGTTGGCAATGAGTATGTCACCAAAGGCCAAACTGTAGAGCAGGTAATGACATAGTTAAAATTTGCCACCAGGGAAGAAAACGCTTTCTAGTCCTCACACAACTTCAAGAGTCGTGTCTTTGCCTTTCAAGGTGACTAATGCAGTGGGCGCCCTGGCCAAAGCCATGTACGAGAAGATGTTCCTTTGGATGGTGACCCGCATCAACCAGCAGCTGGACACCAAGCAGCCCAGGCAGTACTTCATCGGGGTCTTGGACATCGCTGGCTTTGAGATCTTTGATGTGAGTTGCTAACTGATGGGTGAGGGATTTTCTTATAGCAGAGCAATGAAAATATTAGTGCCATTGCCAATTATATGAAGAGTCAAAAGGGATTAATTTGACAGCCACTAATCATTAACTGTGGTGACAATTCCACTTTTATGACCAAGAAAAGCATGTGATGAGGGCTCTTCAATTTGTTATATTATCTAAGGAGAGTGTCATTGAGGAGGGAGAGGGGTCCTAAAAATCCTACAAAGTAAATGACATTGGCATGAAAATGTCAAAGTAAACCTCAGCAACAAGAAATATCTCTGAATATGTAGTGGAGAAATCATTGAAGAATCCTTAGGGAGACAATAAAGGTTGAGAAATGTTTAATAATTTAGTCATCATTATTGAATGTAATTAACTTTTAATGCCCATTAATATAGTATCATGAAATAAAAATTTCTATTTGATTGTGAAATACATTTTTTCCTGCTTATAGCTTTTGAAAAGTTTATCTTCTTTCTAATTATTATAGTAAAACTTGGCTATTACAGAAAACATAGAAAAGCCAGAGGAAAGAATTCCACCAAATTAACTAGATAATACCTATATCTAGCTAATGTTAATCTTTTGTTTGGTATTTATAAAATATGAAAGTGTGCCGTCATGCTATATCTAAGTTTTGGTATCTTGTTTATTGTTTTCATTTCACACTAAAAACCAAATTCTTAGTCACTTGAAATGCTGACCATGGTGCTATCCATGAAATGTGGCTTTTGACAGCTTCTCCTGTATTTCTGGTTAGTTCTTAAATGAGCCTGCTGGAAAATGTAGACAATAATGAGAATGAACAAGGGGTAGTTAAGTAGCACCTCAGTAAAACATAAGTAAACTTCAATAAACTCAAGAAAGAGAGATTTTTTTTTTCTATGACATGGCAAACAACAGCAGCTTCCACATGCCCTCGAACATCTATACTTTTCACTCCACATTTCAATGGAGACTCTTCAGACCAAAGATTTTAGCCCTTTAGACTATTTTTTTAAAGGCTACATTAGCTTCAGAGAGGAGTGAGCACATCTATTTTTTTTTTTTAGTTCAACAGCCTGGAGCAGCTGTGCATCAACTTCACCAACGAGAAGCTGCAAGCAGTTTTTCAACCACCACATGTTCGTGCTGGAGCAGGAGGAGTACAAGAAGGAGGGCATCGAGTGGACCTTCATCGACTTCGGGATGGACCTGGCCGCCTGCATCGAGCTCATTGAGAAGGTATCTCACTCTATCCCCTCTAGCCCTTCCCATGTCCTCTGCTGCTCGTATTTACCCAGACGCCTTTGCCTTGCCTTAAATTCAGCCAATGGGCATCTTCTCCATCCTGGAAGAGGAGTGCATGTTCCCCAAGGCGACAGACACTTCCTTCAAGAACAAGCTGTATGAACAGCACCTTGGAAAGTCTGCCAATTTCCAGAAGCCTAAGGTGGTCAAAGGCAAGGCTGAGGCCCACTTTTCCTTGATTCACTACGCGGGTACTGTGGACTACAACATTACTGGCTGGCTGGACAAGAACAAGGACCCCCTGAATGAGACTGTGGTGGGGCTGTACCAGAAGTCTTCAGTGAAGACTCTAGCTTACCTCTTCTCTGGTACTCAAACTGCCGAAGCAGGTAACAATTCCAAGCCTTACATTTTCTGTAGCTATTACAGCAAGTGATACTAGATTGTGGCCAGTGATATCAGCCCAGAAAGAAGGGTATTAGCCCAAACTCCTCATTCTTCCAAACCTCGAGTGTTATGTAATTATACATTTATGACTTGCATCCCTGTTACCCTGCTCTATGACAATGGTCTGAGAGAAATCATCAGGCTTTCAAGGAGTGAAAAGCCTAGACTTCTGTAGTTCCCTCCTCACAATATTGAATGTTAAGCATCTGGAGATATTAAAGATAGCAAAGTGACCAACTTCAGTCTGTCCACATTAGTTAGTGTGCTCCCAAGTTTCTTATTATTGAAAAGTCCATCTCTTCATGGTGAGTCAAAGGCCCTTCACATCACTTCCCAAAGAGAAAAGTTGGTGCAAGCTTAGTTGAAACCAAGATTTCAATAGAGCACAAGCAAGCTAGGGATATGTTCCATTTGAATGAAAGCACAGAAACCAGTAAAGTATAGTTTTGTTGATTCCAACTATACCAGAATGGCACCTTACATCTATTTTTTCTCTCCAGAGGCAAGTAGTGGTGGAGCTGCCAAGAAAGGTGCTAAGAAGAAGGGTTCTTCCTTCCAGACTGTCTCTGCCCTTTTCAGAGTAAGAAAAAACTGTTCTTGACATTCTCAATTACTTTGGGAATTTGGTTACAGAAGTACAAGATCTTCTTTCCAGGAGACATTAGAAAAGGATTGACATTAAAGACTTCTGTTGATCTGAATTTGGAAGGATTTATTCAGAGATGATCTCACCTTTCATGCTAACTTAAATCATGAAAGATAATTCATAATAAATCTTATGGTACTTCTTGAGCTACCATTCATAAGCTAAGTTAGGTCATGACAAGGAGAAAGATCATGTACAGGAAGGTGAAAGTCACATCAGTAAGACTAATGAAATTGCCAGTCATAATAGTGCACTCTTGTAATTCCTGTACTTGAGAGGCAGAAGCAGGAAGATTGCAAATTCAATGCTACTCTGGATGACATGGCAAGAACATATCTTAGAAAACACAAAAACTGAAATAGAGATGCTTTAGCATCTAATCTACAAATAAGCCAATTGGTTATCATGTACCAGTGGCAATCTTCTTCCCTTGTTGATAGAACTGGAAAGGGAGAGCTGTATTTATGAGAAAAAGTCCAAATGCAGAGCAGACTTACATTTGCTTATTGAAGAATTATGGAGCTTAGGAGAGAGAGTGTCCTTTGAATGTCCTTGGAAAGGTCTTCTGATAACCAAGGAACAGGGCAGAAAAAAGGACAATATTGACATAAAGCGTATAGAAGCACAGGCCAGGCTGATGTATAGGTCTACTCCTGCCTACACAAATGCAGGAGGATATATTCAGGAAGAAACCACACCTCAGGAGAAGCTTTAAGGCATTTCTTCCCTTAAATGAAAATTATCCATCCTGGGTCTGGGTAATGCCTTAATCATCAAAGAACCTATGCTGAAAGCATGAGGACCTGAATTTGGACTCTCAAAAATCACATACAAAGCCAGAGCTTGGATTCCCAGGACCCACATAAAAAGCCAGGCATGATGGCACACATCTCTAGTCACAACAGTGGACAGATGGGAAGAGAAAAGAGGCAGATCCCAGAAGCTCCCAGGCTACCCAACTCTAGCTCATATGGCAAAGTCCCACAACAAGAGACCCTTATTTCAACAAAATGTGGAAGGTGTCTGAAGAGAGACACCCTAGGTTATCCTCTGACCCCCACATACATTCCTGTATGCAGGTGTGCACATAACACATTTAGGAAAAAAAGAAATAAGAATAACTTGGCCACCTGGTCACTCAACTTAACTGCAAAAACCGATGATACAGATGTCAACAACTGTTCATAATAGTGATGGTAGTTTTGGATAACATGAGTTTTCTGACCTTACAGGAGAATTTGAATAAACTGATGACCAACCTCAGGAGTACCCATCCTCATTTTGTGAGGTGCATCATCCCCAATGAAACTAAGACTCCTGGTAAGAAGTTCTAGGGAAAGCACACAGCATGACTAACACGCAGTCCTTTACATTGTATGTATCTACATTAAAATAAACATGTACTTCCAGGCGCCATGGAACACGAGCTCGTCCTGCACCAGCTGCGGTGTAACGGTGTGCTGGAAGGCATCCGCATCTGCAGGAAAGGGTTCCCCAGCAGAATCCTCTACGCAGACTTCAAGCAGAGGTCAGACTCTCCTAATCATAACATGTCTTGATGTTTAGTATGAACAGATTTAGTGTTAGGAAAACAACTGAGGGAAAAGTATGTCTGTTCTTTTTTGCCACAAAAGAACTAAATATTTTCAGTTTCATAACATTTTTTTAAAGATGGATATACTACATTCTAAGCACATGAAATATTTTACTGGATATGTCAAGCTCCTGGATTAGCTCAAGATGTGGACACTGACTTCAAAATTAGCAGAATTACGTTTTTCACATTTAATCTGTTTTGATTCATTATTTAAAGCTCACTGAAATATCTTCAGTAAATACCATCATGACCTCATTTTCTAGATAAATGAACTAGGGCTCAGAGATTTGCCATAGACACATAGTAAGTTATTGAATTGGGAATTCTTCCATGCATGCAGAGTTATAAATAAGTCATTTGCTGTTGCCCTTTGATTTCATTTGTCTCTCATAGATTATCTTCCCAATGTTTTCTAGTATCAGAAGGGTCCTGTCCTAGTTGCAATTCTTGGGATAAATCCTTTTTCTCTTCCTATGCCCATCTTGAGATTCAAAAAAGAATTCTCAGTGGTAGATTCAGGACCCTGGTTTCCTCTAAGTCCAATTCTGGGTGATTTGGCAGAGAACAGTAGCACTTAAGACCTAAGGCACCCTGAAGCTTGAGCCTAGGTTACTTAGTACAGCTGTTTATACCCTCCATATTCCTTAACAAAAAACAGCTTCCTTGGACTCAGGATCTTTTATAAAAAGCAAACTTATCAAACCAAAGAAAGGCAATACATTGTATAGGTCACTCATACTTTAATAAAAATGAAATTATACAATATTTACTTGAGAACAGAATTTGATAAAGCAGAAGGGGAAATTAGAATTATAAGGAAGTGAAAATGGAATAGAAATTGGTAGCCAATATGTTGCCCATCCATTTAAATAACATTCTTCTGTGAATGAAGTAATGATCTTTAAAAGCTGTGACTTTTAAATAATATTTACCTAGTGCTGGTTTGCTAAACAAAGTATTTAAAAACTATACCTGCTTTAACAGATACAAGGTATTAAACGCAAGTGCCATCCCAGAGGGACAATACATCGATAGCAAGAAGGCTTCTGAGAAGCTGCTGGGGTCCATTGACATTGACCACACCCAGTATAAATTTGGACACACCAAGGTAATGCTCTAAATCCAACTCAGGGTTCCCTGTCCCTTGGAAGTTTCTGTGAAGTAGTCTGATTTGCGGCATTGCCTATGCACAGGTCTTTTTCAAAGCTGGCCTCCTGGGACTCCTGGAGGAGATGAGAGATGACAAGTTGGCCCAACTGATTACCCGCACCCAGGCCATGTGCAGAGGGTACTTGGCGAGAGTGGAGTACCAGAAGATGGTAGAGAGAAGGTATACCGATACATGGCATATTCACATGTCTCACCTTCAAAAAATATACTTGAAGTGGTTTTCACTTAACACTTAGCCATGACAAGAGCACTAAAGTAAGAAGGAATAAACAGGTATCCTAAAAGACATGGAAGAGACCTTATGGATCATGGGAAAGACAGTCTCACTAGTGAGGCAAAAAGTTGAGAAGCATGGCATGTCTATAGTTCTTATCAAAACAAGAGAAAAATATACCAATGAGTGAGCAGAGAATTTGTGCTGTAATAATTAGTTCTGATATGAATTTATTAGCTAGATTGTTATATAGGGGACATTAGAAAGCATAGCATTTCAAAATTGTTTTATGTAGTATATAGACTCTTCAATCTGATCATTTGTATTATTGTATCGTCATGATTTAAAGTATTAAGGGCACACATGCAATACTTTTCACAAGGCTGGGGTGACAGCTCAGTGGCTAAAGCCCATGTCTTACATGGATCTGACTTGGGATCTCCAGATCCCACATAAAAATATCTGGCAAGTATGGAGGCCTGTTGGTATCTCTAGTCCTTGAAGGTGGAGCCTGGTTGGCCAGACTAACTCTAATGGCTTGCTGTGATCAGAGTTTAATTAGAAGCCAGACTCACAGCAATATGATGGAAGAACAACCAATGGAAACTTATTCTTTATTATTATCATTATTTTTATTTTTTTCTAGTTTTACAAGCTCATTAGTAGGTATCCTTACCACCTTTCTTCCCTATCCTTTTCCTCCCTTCCCTACTGTTTTCCTTCCTCGTCCCTTCCCTCCCTCCCTCTCATCCTTTAGTGGATCCAATCTGCTCCCTCCCATGCTCCTGATCTTCTTGATATCACACTTGATCCTCCAAGCCACACATACTCAAGTGTACTTGTGTACATATACCTCACACACAATATACCTACCTACAAGCAAACACACACACACACAAAAAAACTTTTCACAGCAAGTTACTACAATATCATCAAGGGATTTGACTTCCTGGTAATCTAATTCAGTTCAGGGGCACAATTCAAAAACAGTGGAGTTGAGGCTGGAAAGATAGATGGCTCAAGGGTTAAGACTCTATCTTACAAGCAGAAGGTCCTGAATTTGGATCCCAAGTTGCACGTAAAAACATCAGGCAAAAACAGCTGCAGTCTGTACTTCTGGCTTTGGTGGGTGGAGCCTGGGAAATCCCAGAGTGAAGCAAAAAGGAGATAGAAGCAATCCAGGATTGGTCCTCCATAGGCATGCACACACATACTCCCCTCACACACACATGCAAAATAAAAGAAAGAAAGAAAAAAAACCAACGGAGTCAGATGCCTTAGGATCAATAATGAGAAATAAATTTTACATTGCCACCTGTGCATCTACACACATGGGAATAAGTCTGCATAAATATTAAACAAGCTTCATGAAACAATTCCATCACTTGCAATTATGCTTAATTTTTCTGCTATGCTCTATTTCATTAAAATGATAAATTTTGATCATGGCCACTATATATGTATCTGAGTAGCTAGCTATATATAATGATCAACAAGTTTTTATATAACTGAGATTGAAGAAATGTAGAGAAGAATGCAAAAATTCACATACCACTAAAATGAAAAAGGAGTTGTGAATTAAATTGAGTTTTTAAATTTCACACCATATATCCATCAAGGGTCACACTCCCTTTGTATCCTCATGGTCCTTTCCAATCTTATGAGAATGAAAGCTTGCAGGCTAATCTTCTGAATCTGAATCTCTAGAAGAAGAGTCCATAAATCAGGATTTAAACAAGATTTTTAGGTAATTCTTACCTGTGGCAAAGTTGATGATCAATAATGTAGAGAAACAAAACGACAGCTAACTTCTTGGTCACCATTACAAAATATAATTTCTGTAATCTACAAGTTTGAAAGCAAGAGAAAAATGGGGTGGTAATTTCCAGAGGTCATACCAACATTTAATCTCATTCCATCATCCACAAAATACCTAATATGCAATCTCTGAATTTCAGAGAATCTATCTTCTGCATCCAGTACAACATCCGAGCCTTCATGAACGTCAAGCACTGGCCCTGGATGAAGCTCTTCTTCAAGATCAAGCCCTTGCTGAAGAGCGCAGAGACAGAGAAGGAAATGGCCACCATGAAGGAGGAGTTCCAGAAAACCAAAGATGACCTCGCCAAGTCAGAGGCAAAAAGGAAGGAGCTGGAGGAAAAGATGGTGTCCCTGTTGAAAGAAAAGAATGACTTGCAACTCCAAGTTCAAGCTGTAGGTTGAGATTCTGTTCTGTGCATTAATCAGGACACAAGTGCTAGAGCCCTTGATATCAGGAGGAGGGAAGCCATCCATAATCATAAGGGAGATGCTCACTGTGGAGAGAAGGTTAAAGGCTCCACATGCACATATATCCTTCACTACCCTATAAACACACCCAAACCAGTTGCCATGGCAATGAGGAATAAGTGTCTTTATCCATTCTACACAGCTTCATCAAACCACAGGAACTATGACTTCTTTGCTCTTTCAAGATAGTTCATTAAAATGATTTTAACATAATCTAATCCCAACTGAAATATTAAGAGGAGGTATCATAGAATGTCTTTTCTTTAAAGCCACCTTAAGTAACTTCTCTGCATCCATGGGTCTTAAATGACAACATGGACACCTGACAAATGCCAGTGCTTTACACTAAATTTTATTGAATTATTGTTTATTATTGATCCCCAAAACCAAATCTGCTCCTTCCAATCTATCTCTACAGTGGTCTATTGTGTCAGACTTTTGTTCTGCCTCAGCATGTGAACTCTTGTGCCTTATTACAACATTTATTCCATCAAAAATACTTTCTGTTAATTCCTAGGCTTGTCAGGCATCTTAGAACTGCTTCTATCGACCCAGAAATATAATTTATGGGACTTTCTTTCATTCAGGTTGAACTGAATTGGTCTGGTATAATTTACTCATTCACAAAGCCATATATTTTTTGTTAAGATTAGTCTCTTTCTGCCAAGTTTGGGCAGTAGAATAACTCCCATAAACTTACAGAAGGAGTCATTTATCTGTCTCCTTCAAATCTGTCCCTGACTCTTTCCTAGTATATCCAGAACCTTACACAGAATCTGTCCTGTACCACTGAATTCACTACATGGCTATATGGACTACATTATAGTCCTCGATGCATCCAAAGACTGTTATGGATGATTGTTGGTGAATGTATATATATTCCATGTCTCTCCCATTTTCTTCCTTCCCCACTCCATTTAAGTGGAAACAGCAAGTCATAAGGAATTTTTTATTACCCTTTGCCTCAATTTGAATTATAACTTCTTAACTAGAATCACTCTGGTATTACAAAAAAAGTATTTCAGTAGCAGTTGAATGTTCAAGATTTCCTTTCAGAATACTGCCTCTACCTATCTCCTGCTACTTTCCCCTCATAAACTGATTTCTGCAAACTTAAATCCTATCCATCTCTCAAGGTCTAATGAATACTACTTCTTTCATGAACCCATCTGACATCCAACTTGTTTAATTTCTGAAAGCAGAAATTGTTTTCTATATTAATGGAAACTTTTGAGGCACTGGTGTTCTAATCTATAGTAAAATATGTTTCCCTAAAGGAACAAGATAATGACCAATTCATTTTGGGTTTCCCAAAAGAGGAAAATGTATGGCATACAATGGTTCATGAAGCAGCCTATAGAGACATAAATAAGTGAATATAAGAAATCTAATGAACCAAATAAAGTTACAATTGCATCATGACAGCATATTTCATCCTTTCATTCCAATTTGATCTTATTGCCAACTCCAGGAAGCTGAAGGCTTGGCTGATGCAGAGGAGCGATGCGACCAGTTGATCAAAACCAAAATCCAGCTTGAGGCCAAAATCAAAGAGGTGACCGAGAGAGCTGAGGATGAGGAGGAGATCAACGCTGAGCTGACAGCCAAGAAGAGGAAGCTGGAGGATGAGTGCTCAGAACTGAAGAAAGACATCGATGATCTTGAGCTGACACTGGCCAAGGTCGAGAAGGAGAAGCACGCCACGGAGAACAAGGTATGAAGCACATTCCGCGGGGCCCTAGGGAGGGTTCGGCCGTGCAACTGGACTGGCTGACAGTAGAGACGGCCTCCTCCTTAACCTGTGCAGGTGAAAAACCTCACGGAAGAGATGGCGGGCCTGGATGAAACCATCGCCAAGCTGACCAAGGAGAAGAAGGCCCTGCAAGAGGCCCACCAGCAGACCCTGGATGACCTGCAGGCAGAGGAGGACAAAGTCAACACTCTGACCAAAGCCAAAATCAAGCTGGAACAGCAAGTGGATGATGTAAGTCTTGCATTATCAGGGGAATGATTTTTTTTTCTCAAGGAAGCTAAGTACTCCTTCTGACTCAATGTTATTTACATCTAGCTGGAAGGTTCCTTGGAACAAGAAAAGAAACTTCGAATGGACCTGGAAAGAGCCAAGAGGAAACTTGAGGGTGACCTGAAGTTGGCCCAAGAGTCCATAATGGACATTGAAAATGAGAAACAGCAGCTTGATGAACGGCTGAAAAAGTAAGCGTGGAGGAATTGCTTCGGATTTGCTTCCGGTGTTGGATAGAAACTTACAATTGCTGTCCTTTGCTCCTTTACCTTCAGGAAGGAGTTTGAAATGAGCAATCTGCAAAGCAAGATTGAAGATGAGCAAGCCATCGGTATCCAGTTGCAGAAGAAGATCAAAGAGTTGCAGGTAAGTTAGTGGTTCCTGTAGGTCTAATTTATCAAGGAAAAAAAAATGATTGACTTTAGAAACTAAATTTGCATTTTTCCACTATTTCCAGGCCCGCATTGAGGAGCTGGAGGAGGAAATCGAGGCAGAGCGGGCCTCCAGGGCCAAAGCAGAGAAGCAGCGCTCTGACCTCTCCCGGGAACTGGAAGAGATCAGCGAGCGGCTGGAAGAGGCCGGCGGCGCCACTTCAGCCCAGATTGAGATGAACAAGAAACGGGAGGCCGAGTTCCAGAAAATGCGCAGGGACCTGGAGGAGGCCACCCTGCAGCACGAGGCCACGGCGGCCACCCTGAGGAAGAAGCACGCGGACAGCGTGGCTGAGCTGGGGGAGCAGATTGACAACCTGCAGCGGGTCAAGCAGAAGCTGGAGAAGGAGAAGAGCGAGATGAAGATGGAAATCGACGATCTTGCCAGTAATGTAGAGACAGTCTCCAAAGCCAAGGTAAGAAATTTTGGGGAACTTGATATTAACAACACTAATTTGTTCTGGATATTTTATACACATTAAATCACTGGTTTTTTCCAGTAATTAGGATGCTGAACTGGGAAATGATAGCATTTTTATTATCTTCCTTTAACATGTAAATATGGAATTCAAAGAGACCAAGTATTTCAATCCATCATGTCATTAATAAATACTTGAACATATGATTTCCAAGTCTCCAGGTGGACAACTTAAGTTTTCCTCAACTATTAGATGACAAGGTGTCAGTATGCACACAAAAACCTATTTTTAATATATTTTAGAAAGCAGACCAAATAATCCATGCAGAGTCATTTATTGGAATCTAATCTCTAAATTTTTATATTAATATTGTATGTACCTTCATGAATTTCATTAAATAAAAGGAAACTCTTACCTCGCTCACATTACATATAGGGTATTTGACTTATGTATCAAAACAAATACTGTAGATCTCTTTATTGTTAAAGAAATTAGCTTCTAAAGAGATTACTATCTCTAACGCTCTCCCCTCACTTCCTCTCTTTCAGGGAAACCTAGAGAAAATGTGCCGCACTCTGGAGGACCAAGTGAGTGAGCTGAAGTCTAAGGAGGAAGAACAGCAACGGCTGATCAATGACTTGACCACCCAGAGGGGACGCTTGCAGACGGAGTCTGGTAATTGCCATCTCTTCCGCAGTGTCTGACAGCAGAGATGAGATCGTTCCGAACAAATGATGTGGCGATGTGAGAGTCTAATAAAAGCAGCTGAGTAATGGGTGATTCACTGGAAGGCTCAGCCTCAGCCCACATGTGTAAGGTCATTTGGGAACCTTGGACATGAAGATTTCCACAGGGCTAGCTTAAGCTTTCTTCCAGAAAGACCTTGAGCATTTACTCATGGATGCAATACTGGAGGTCAACTGTCACCCCAACATGTATTCAGGGTTTTTGTCTTAGGCCTCATATGTTGTGGTTGCTGTTGCTATTCTTTGGTGCAAGAGACCAAACAAACCATCACTTGTGCACGGCAAATGTTCTACCATGGCGCTATGTGCTCACCCTCCATTGCTTTTGTTTGTCAGTATAAACTACGTTTCTGTATAGGGCAATAGATAACACCATCTCTCAAAAATTTTAAACCACTGGATACTTTACTGGACATTTTAGATCATTTTAGTCATTGCCAGGCTTTTGCATAACGTAATGTAATTCAAACAGACTTAGTTGTAGAGAAGGGAAAAAGTAAACTATACTCATTCATTTGGACTGAAATGCAAATTTTATTTCAAATCCAAAGTTTACCACCGAGCGTGAAGACATCAGTACAGGATATGATCATCTGAGCTCTCCATTTGGAGAGATGAGAGTTCAACTTAATTCTAGCATGGCCTACAGAATTTTGTCTTGACTTGGAAAGCAACAGTGTCATTTACTTTGTCTGTCAGGTGAATTTTCACGCCAGCTTGATGAAAAAGAAGCTCTGGTGTCTCAGTTGTCCAGGGGTAAACAAGCATTTACTCAACAGATTGAGGAATTAAAGAGGCAACTTGAAGAGGAAGTAAAGGTGATTATTATTTTAAGACTTATTTCTGTTGTTTGTCCCATGAGTTACCCCTCAAAAAACCAGTCACACCAACTTTAAATGGATTTGAAACTTCATGACACAACAATGTAACCATAGACCCACATCAGCTGTGGTTCTGCATAGCTGTGGTCACTTGCACTGGGCACAGAGAAGACTGGCCCAGTCAATAATCAGTCATGAATGGGGGAGCCACTGATGGGACTTTACGCCTTACTTCTGAGCTTAGAGGGTACTTATTGATAGATTCTGAGAGAGGGCCAGTGTTTGACTTCAGCCTATTGCTGAGCCCACCAGGTTCCAATGGGTAGCTCCAAACCCACAGTCACACAGATGCTCGCAGCTAAACTGGGAATCACGAAACCAAAGACATGATTGGCAGAAAGAAATTTACAGGGAAGAGAAGGGTGGGAAAGAGATGGGAGAGTAAGGGGTTAAGAGTGGATAAATAGTATGCATTATGTATATGTGAAATTGTTAAAGAACAAATTTAACCAGTGAAAAAAATCAAATAGTCAAATAGTGAAATGAAGGTAACTGTCTCTACAGGCCAAGAACGCCCTGGCCCACGCCCTGCAGTCTTCCCGCCATGACTGTGACCTGCTAAGGGAGCAATACGAGGAGGAACAAGAATCCAAAGCTGAGCTGCAGAGGGCGCTGTCCAAGGCCAACAGCGAAGTGGCCCAGTGGAGGACCAAGTACGAGACGGACGCCATCCAGCGCACGGAGGAGCTGGAGGAGGCCAAGTATGTGCACACTTTGAGAAATTGTACAGAAAACTTTATACATTCAATCCACCGAGTTGCTAAGTGCGTCTATGTGTCAGGGACTCTCAGACCAAGGAAGTAATTTCCAAATAAAAAAGACATAGTTTCTGCTTTACTAGCCTAAAATCTAGGAAAAGGAAAAGGAAAGGGAAAGAAAGAGTAACAAATAATTACCAACTGAAGAGTTGGTTCCTGTTGACCAGATGTGCTGAGCTCTGCATTTTATGGTCCAGCTATCTGAAGTCAATTCTCCCTGTAGGGCTCCATCTAGTTCTGACCTTTCATGAATAGTTAAGGTAGTTGCTCCCCCCTAATACAATCTTTTACAATCTTTATTTCTTTTCATTGCACCTATATCTTAAAGGCGTTACACCTCTTCAAACTTGCTTTATTGTCCATTTCTCTCACTTGTCTGTAAGCAGTGAACCTTTTTGTCTGGCTTATTGGTATGCATTTCATATCTGGTTCCTCAGAAGAGCTCACTGACTTGCTGAGTAAATGGATAGCATTAAAAAGAAGCATACAGTATACTATGACAAGCAGGGTGAGGGAGGGAATAGTTGGGAAAAATACATAGCAGGGAATGAGGAGATGGGAGATAGGGAGGGGCAGATGGACCTATAGAAAAACCCTAAGATAAGGGGAAGTAACCCCAAAGGAGCCTTCTATGCTAGTAATATGCCAAAAAAAAAAGTAGCATACAATACTTTTCAATGTGGTAACTGTTCATATCTCCCTTTATGGCTACTTTTCCTTACACATTTATATCCTTTTCAAGGAAGAAGCTGGCCCAGAGGCTACAGGCTGCTGAGGAACACGTAGAGGCAGTGAATGCCAAATGTGCTTCCCTGGAAAAGACGAAGCAGCGGCTGCAGAATGAGGTGGAGGACCTCATGCTGGATGTGGAGAGAACCAATGCTGCCTGCGCCGCCCTCGACAAGAAGCAGAGGAACTTTGACAAGGTGATCCCACCAGCTTCTTCCGCTCTCACAACTTTTCCGCTCTTCACAGCGGCTAATTGCTCTTGGTTTTCCAGATCCTGGCAGAATGGAAGCAGAAATATGAAGAAACGCATGCGGAGCTTGAGGCCTCCCAGAAGGAGGCCCGCTCCCTGGGCACTGAGCTGTTCAAGATGAAGAACGCTTATGAGGAATCCCTGGACCAACTAGAAACTCTCAAGAGAGAGAACAAGAACTTGCAGCGTAAGTCTCCTTCATGTTCAGGAGCATTCATGACTTGCAGGAATCTCTCTTGAATATCCTATGTTTGTGACCATATTCTCACCTGTCTTTTACCATCCAGAGGAGATTTCTGATCTCACGGAGCAGATTGCAGAAGGAGGGAAACGTATTCATGAGCTAGAGAAAATAAAGAAGCAAGTAGAACAAGAAAAGTGTGAACTTCAGGCTGCTTTAGAAGAAGCAGAGGTACAAGGCAAATTGTGCATTAAAGACCAACTTATTTAGAAAGAATTAAGTCTTCCAACAGATTGAGTACAAAGATGTATGGCACAAAATTATCTACATGAAGAAACACTTTTTAGGATGCTTTTTCCTAATGTCACCTCCTGCTGTCATTAAGGCGTCTCTGGAACACGAGGAAGGGAAGATCCTGCGCATCCAGCTTGAGCTGAACCAAGTCAAGTCTGAAATCGACAGGAAAATCGCTGAGAAGGATGAGGAGATCGACCAGCTGAAGAGAAACCACATCAGGGTGGTGGAGTCCATGCAGAGCACGCTGGATGCTGAGATCAGGAGCAGGAACGATGCCATCAGGATCAAGAAGAAGATGGAGGGCGACCTCAATGAGATGGAGATCCAGCTGAACCACTCCAACCGCATGGCGGCCGAGGCCCTGCGGAACTACAGGAACACCCAGGGCATCCTCAAGGTAGGGAGCGTCAGGAGATGCTTCTGGAGTGTGGGGTGAGCCGGGCCTGGGAACATGGCGTCTCAGTGACCATTTGTTGCACAGGACACCCAGCTGCACCTGGACGACGCCCTCCGGGGCCAGGAGGACCTGAAGGAACAGCTGGCCATGGTGGAGCGCAGAGCCAACCTGCTGCAGGCTGAGATCGAGGAGCTGCGGGCCACGCTGGAGCAGACGGAGAGGAGCAGGAAGATCGCGGAGCAGGAGCTCCTGGACGCCAGCGAGCGCGTGCAGCTGCTGCACACCCAGGTGGGGTTTAGCACATGCCTTCCTGGCAGTAAATGTCTATACACCTGAGCACAGAGAAGCCTGAATTTGCTTATATTACAGCCAGGTTTTATATTTCTGCCAAGTTTTTACTGTGTTGCTGAGAAATATTTTGCTGTTTTATGCCAACAATTATTATTGATTCACTTCCTAGAATATTCTAGGGTTGCCTCATATTTGATTGTGTTAATGGTTCCATCAAACCTTGTTATCAATATTGACATTTTTATTGTGAAGAACTTGAATGCTGTAGACATCTCTTCTCATTTTATTCATGCAAAATGGATGGTCTCAATGGTAAATGACAGTTATAAAATTGTAGAGCTATTGTAGAGTCTCCTCATAATGCATTTGAAAATGCTGAATATGTTGTAGTCATTGTGTTTTTAATTGAACTCCACAGCAAACTCTTTTAATGTTGAAGATTTTGTTGACTTATAATTTTTATGTAAACTTGAATTTCAAGAAATGATTGCTTTGGAGTACTTTGACAACACAAGAAGGCATATAACTTTATTTATTTTTTTTTTACCAGAACACCAGCCTGATCAACACCAAGAAGAAGCTGGAGACAGACATTTCCCAAATCCAAGGAGAGATGGAGGACATCGTGCAGGAGGCCCGCAACGCGGAAGAGAAGGCCAAGAAGGCCATCACTGACGTGAGTAGCGGGCACATGTAGGTGAGAGTTTAATCCTTGCTGCGCTGTTTAGACTCCTCACCAATCTGTTTAATGCTCACCAGGCCGCCATGATGGCGGAGGAGCTGAAGAAGGAGCAGGACACCAGCGCCCACCTGGAGCGGATGAAGAAGAACATGGAGCAGACGGTGAAGGACCTGCAGCTCCGTCTGGACGAGGCCGAGCAGCTGGCGCTGAAGGGCGGCAAGAAGCAGATCCAGAAGCTGGAGGCCAGGGTGAGCCTTCCGTATCTGTGTATTTCCACTTGTTTCCAACGCCCGATGGGATCAAAGATCTTAAAGGCCTACCTGCTTGCAGGTGCGTGAGTTGGAAGGCGAGGTCGAGAGTGAGCAGAAGCGCAACGTTGAGGCTGTCAAGGGTCTGCGCAAGCATGAGAGGCGAGTGAAGGAACTCACTTATCAGGCAAGCAGTGACTCTTACCGCTACCTTTTCTGAATGCACATGATGCCCGGTACCTGGGGAGTAATGCCCCGTGGTTTCTAACATCTTTCAGACAGAAGAAGATCGAAAAAATATCCTCAGACTTCAGGATTTGGTGGATAAACTTCAGGCCAAAGTGAAATCTTACAAGCGACAAGCAGAAGAGGCTGTAAGTATCTTATGATAGGGAAGAGTAAAAGTCCCTGGATTAAGAAAATCTGACAAATAATTAGATTTACTACTTCACTGAGTAAAGAAGCTGTTTACTTTTTGAAGACTGTGTGTTAAGGGCTTCCAAGCATTTTTGTTCTTTTTGCTTACTGTTCATCATATCAATAGCTTGGTTTTAATAGTAAGCTTTCAGGTTACAAAAAAATACCCCCCCCCAAATTACACAGCAAAAATTATACAGGCCATATTCGTGGTTAGGGCATGATATAAATGGTAAAGAGATGAGAAAAAAAAGCAGAAACCCCAGAATACCAACTGCTAAACAAAACAAACTTCTAACAATAACTCGGCTAAGACAGAAACAAGAAGAACATTATTAGTGAGTAATTATGAAATGTAAATAAATTACAAGGAAAACATTTTACGACTCATAGATTCTTGTTCTGTGCATGAAGGGCTTCTTCACAGCTACAAGTGCTTTTGTTATAAATAAAAATGAAAATAAAGTGAATCAACTCATATCCAATCCAGAAATCAAAATTCTAGTATAATGAAAGTGAGAAATTCTGTTGCAAATAAGGGTAGAACTTAAATGATTTGATCATACTATTTTCTAATCTGGCTGTCTAGCCATATCTGATAGTCCTTGGGGAATTAATAAAACAAATATACCCCTAACTTGTTTAGTGGTGAAAAATGAGAGAATGTTCAAACATGGCATTAGACTGTTAAGGGGAATAGGCACGTACACAGAGTATTGTTTAAATATAACATAGAAGCTTATTAAAAGGTTGAAATCCCTAGGAACTGATGATTTTTCCAGAAGAAAGTAAGTTACCTAGTTGGCTGAAGAAACTCCTTCAGAATTACTTTTGAAAATGCACCCAGGTCCGGATAGGTCTTTCAAAATTTCAAGGAACAGATAATCCCCAGCTATGTAAGCCATTCAAGAGCATGGGAAAAGACAGACAGCTTTCCAATTCATGTTAAGAAACTCACATAGCCCTCATACCAAAACCTGTCCAAGAGGGAATGGGGGAAAAATAAAGGCAGTTCTGAGTGTAGTCATAACACAGATAGGCTACTAAGCAATAAAACCCTCATTTTATTGTAGAAATGACCTATCAGTGCTTAAAAAGGCTTAAGACTTACAATGTAAGATTATATTATATTGAGGAATCTGCCAATACAACTATTCCATCTGAAGCTAAAGGAAATAACAGATCATTTTTTGCCAAGATGATCCTTGATTAAATTTGACATGTATTTCAGTTCTTACAAATGGTAACTGAATCACCCTAAGTATAATGAAGAAGGCATGAGTCTAGTGAACACTCAGGATCCAGCAACAAACATTAATGGCCTGCACTTTTATATCCTTGTCTTCTCTGAACTTACATCTTTCTTTGGAATATTCAGGTATTTTGGTCGCAAAAGTAGGGATGTGCTTATTTCTCAGGCATCAATCTCAGTTAAACCATAGGATTAATCACAATAACAAACAAACTTCATATCTATTGCTACCAAGTTCTGCCTTCCTACCAGGGTGCAGAACTTGGAAGGACTGCAGTATGAGTTTCTTACAATTCTATTTTTATTCTCAGGAGGAACAATCCAACACGAATCTATCCAAGTTCCGCAAGATCCAGCATGAGCTGGAGGAGGCCGAGGAGCGGGCGGACATCGCCGAGTCCCAGGTCAACAAACTGCGGGTGAAGAGCCGCGAGGTTCACACCAAAATCATAGGTGAAGAGTGACCCAGACTTCATGCTATGGGATGACTGAAGACAGGCACAGAATGTGAAGCCTTCGGTCCCTTTCTCCTGTAATTCTGTCTGTTATACTGTATTGCAAGGAAATAAAGAACCCAGGGTTCTCGGGAAACAGTTGTCTTAGGTTGGTCCTGTTTGTTCTCACCATCCTAACGCTTCATCAGAATTTGAATAATCTCAAGGCTGTTCAACAATCACATTCAGTCTACTAAAGAGTATTTATGTGTTCACACTTATCTTTGGTCTATTGCAATACTTTAAGTGTATAAAGTTGTCATTTGTCAAAGAAGGATGTTCTGATGAAAGAAATCTGAAAGTCATTTTTATTTCTTTCAAACTATTCATGGTGTGTGAATCTACTTAAATCTTAGGAAAGTCCTACATCTGCTAATGTGGTGGATTTTTGTAGTCTATGCAAAGAATGGAAGTAAGCCTAATCATACAGAGAAATTCATACTGTTTCATTAATTCTCTTTGCTTAACTGGAAAACAAATACAAAGTATCCTTAATTAGCCCATGAAGAATACCAATCACATATCCACAGTATGTGTATCAAGTCATTGGTGAGACATGAGAGAGAAGTGACTCTTTTCCCTATAAAAGCTGTAGAATGCCTCTCAAATATGAACATCCAGAATGTATTATTTCAGAAATCATAATTTGGCATCAACAAGCTATTCATCTATGCCTCCAGACTTTATGACCTCCTGTCCAATCATGTGAAGAATCAAAATCCAACAGCTCCAAGATTCAAATATGAATCTCAAGTAGATTATTCAGATGTATAAAGACAAGAAGATAGGTAGCTAACTAGATTACTCAGAGAAATTCTCCAGAGGATTAACAGTCAAAGCACAACCTTCCTAGACAGTATTGAGGAAAAGCTAAACACAAGCTTACATCTGAATAGAAATCAAGAGTATGTTGGTTTAAGTGGTCTTGTGAGACAGATGTAAATTAGACACATGGAGGTAGCCCAATAGATAAGTTAGTTCACATTGTCACATCAGCCACAAGAAGGACATGACATCACTTTTTATTTTATTGGCCCAGTATCACCTACCCATGCTTAAGTATCTAATAACTTGGCAGTAATAACCAAAAACAAAGTCTTTCTACTCACTGAAATGTTTTTCCAAAGCAGAACCAACCAGTCTGTCTTAGAATTTCCATTAGATCCTATTGAGAGATTATAAAATCCCCTTTGAGAACTATTGCCCACATTTTATAGTTGCATAATGAAGAAATAAGCATGTAAGAAAGCAAAATGATGTACCTGAGGTAAACAGGCTAACAGTTGGGTGCACATCCCTGTAAGACCCTTCCTGCTGGCTTTCAGTGACTCAAGCTAGCAAGCTTGCTGTTCTGCAAATCAGTTGACCAGGATCTAGTCTGGTGTTGATTTGTGAGTATCTTCTGATCTTTGATCTCAGGTGCTTTATTGGTAAAATGAGAAATGTGGATTAGCATGGTCCCTTCCAGTAGGAAAATCCTGTGACCATCCCAATCAGTGTTTCCAGGTATCTCCTTTCACAAGGCAACCTGTTTATGTGATATCAGTGGAAGATAGTAAGAACAATGGGGATGAGTGCAAAACAGTACTGGGGCCCAATCATGAGTGCTTACTGACAAAGACATGCAAGGCTACCTAGATGGTTAAACAAATGTGTCCAGAAATGTGAATGTGAAATATACACCATGGGGGCTTCTGGAGGGGAAGTTACACATGCTGAGGTTTACAGTCAGAGACACTCTGTTTTAAATGTCATCCTACGTTCAGTTTCACAGAGGAAACAGGATTTTATAAGCATTGTACTGGGAAGAAAAAAAAGAGAAACAAGAGCAGGATATCTCTGTTTGGAAAATCAACACTATTCTGGAGAAGGTTCACAGTGGGAAGGGAATGATTTGACAATCATTGGTGATTGACAGGATGAAACAAAAGAAGCTGTTATCTTTGGCTGCTGTTCATGAACCAAATTTTCTGAAGATTCCTTCATAAAGCATAATACATTGCCGAAAAACAAAATCAAACAAGTCTCCTCAGAGGAGCCCACACAATGTTTCAGTTGAATTCTGCTAAGGAGCAGGAACTTTCTTCCCTGGCATAACACTGCAATTGTGCAGGCAGTTGACAAGACTTCACACAGGCTACTCAGTGAAACAGAAGAGGACTAGGCAACAAAGTCCAGGGATTCCAGAACTCAGCAGTCTTTGAAACAACACCTTACATTATTCCAAGGGCAGATGGCTTTCATATTGCCAACAACTCAAATTATTTATAGGAGATTGATTCATATACTTAACCCAATGTGAGAGGGAATATTTCTAATTATATCCAAACATCTTTAATATGAGGGGAATTAAGCTTGGAGACCTTCAATGCCAAAAACATGTTTTGCCAAATATGTTTTAAGAAAGAGGAGGAGGTTACGTGTTTTCCATATTTGATCCTATAAAAGTACCCTTGGAATGAGAATGACTTGTCTTTCCTCATAAAGCCTCAAGGTAAGAGTGTGTGAGGACAGGGCTCTGGAGAACGGGCAGGGATGCCCAGCTGCTTGGTGCATGCCACACATCCTGGCTTTTGCTATCCCTGGCAGCCCTGCCAGTGAAGCCCCAACCTCCTCCCTAGCAATTTTAATTAGATGTTGTGGTCTTTCCAGTCATTTCCTGGTTCTCAGATAGGAACTGGGCTCTTACTGGGAATCATTAGCATTTCATCAGAAGGTATTTGCTCTTTTTCTTGCAGTTCTGACCCACACCAAGGTTGCATCTCCAAAGGTAAGAGCCTGATTTTTTTTAAAATCTGAGTTCAAGAATTCCTTAACAGTGGTTTGCAAGTGGCTACGGGGGTTAAGAATAAAAGCATTTCAATTTCATGGCTGATTATGCTTCTCTTGGAAAATTCTGAGGAGGCTTTAGAAACTGGGTCTCATTAACTCTGGTCCTTTTGCAATACATGAAAATGCTCTCTCCAGGTCTTTGGGAGATTTTTTTATCTCCTTTGGGAGTTTTATGCACATTTTTTTTCTGTATCTAGTTTTGAAGTTTGTCATTTAAGTAATTACAGTATAACATATAATGTAACAGTTACTTCATTAAAGAGGAAAATTTAAACTTCCCATGCTACATCTTCTACTCAACACTGTATAAAAACCATAAGCTGACATGTGGATGGATGTTGTATTAATCCCCCCCAACTAAACTTGATTAAATCCGCCTATTGTTTCACAATGTGCAAAAAAATCAAATAGTAAGAAAGTGGTTTTCTGCAAGAAAAATTAATTTTGTTATCTGAGTGACTGTAGTTTGAATGAAAAAATGTGAAGTCTACCCAGTAGGGCTTTCCTGGGGGGAAAAGGGATTTTTAAAATGATAAAATATGTAATAAATGACTACTGACAAGATTCACAAATGATAAAGTAGAAAGAAATGGATTCAGATGGGAAAAAAATGGAGGAAATATTCCTAAGAACATTAGCAATAGAACAAAAAATTGGGGATTGTACTTTATATTAAACTTTCAAGAAATACTAAAGACCAATTAAAACTAAGTTTGTCAAAATTCTGATGCAGGGATAAAACCAATAATGTATAAAAATATTCTTTTAACAAAACATCACAATACCAACTTCCTCCCATTCCTACCTTCTTTCCTGGAGGTAATCTTTGTAATTATCAAGTCTACAATGGAAATACTCCCTCCCCCCTACAAAGTAGCTTCTAAAATTTAGCTGCAAATCCTCCTTGTTGTTTTGCTTTGCCATGCCTGCCAGCTCGGAGGTCTTGCCTACATCCAGCATGTGTTCTTAGAGGTGCGAAGGATGCCAGAGAGAAATGCTTCCTGCCTGGAAGGTGCTGCAATGGGGAAGACAAAAAGAAAAAGGGAAAGCACCACACAGCATCCTGGCATTCTGGCTAAACTGCAATAGCTGTGTGTTTTGTGTAAGCCAATGACAGGCAGTGTATGAAGATCAATATGCATAACAAATGAAACAGGAAGCAGCCATGATAACTATCACAGTAGGTGAGCCAGAAACAACTATCCCTAACAAAATGCATGATTAAATAAATACCTGTCAGCACTGACACAGAACCAGAAGATTGACATTTCATTTACAACTAGGCCAAAAAGGTGCTGAGACCCAGTGCAATACATCCACCCAAGCGGTTGCCGAATTTTGAAAGAATTGTGGGAAGCTGATGGTCCAGTTTTTGAATTTCTATCTTGTCTTTTCTTCCTTGGCCAGGCAGGCTCACCAACTGGGCTGCCACCACTAACCTGCAGCCATGAGTTCGGACGCCGAGATGGCGGTTTTCGGGGAGGCTGCTCCTTACCTCCGCAAGTCTGAAAAGGAGCGGATTGAGGCTCAGAACAAGCCTTTTGATGCCAAATCCTCCGTCTTCGTGGTGGACGCAAAGGAGTCCTTTGTGAAGGCAACAGTGCAGAGCAGGGAAGGGGGGAAGGTGACAGTCAAGACTGAAGGTGGAACTGTAAGTAAATGTTGGTGCTGGTAGACCCATACTACGGGGCTAATTCAATTGGTACTTGCTTTGTGACCTGTTCTCTCTCTTTTTTTAATGGACAGACTGTAACAGTAAAGGATGACCAGGTCTACCCCATGAACCCTCCCAAATACGACAAGATCGAGGACATGGCCATGATGACCCACCTCCACGAGCCCGCTGTGCTGTACAACCTCAAAGAGCGCTACGCAGCCTGGATGATCTACGTGAGTTCTGCTTTGTGGCCTTCTACTCTTGAGAGTAGCTAATGTGCTTTGGAGAACAGTATGTAATTAACATACTCATCCAATAATGATGCCCTCCCCTCTCCTGGTGCAGACCTACTCGGGCCTGTTCTGCGTCACCGTCAACCCCTACAAGTGGCTGCCGGTGTACAATGCAGAGGTGGTGACGGCCTACCGAGGCAAGAAGCGTCAGGAGGCCCCGCCCCACATCTTCTCCATCTCTGACAACGCCTACCAGTTCATGCTGACTGGTGAGTGGCTCAGCTGGTTTTGAGATGAGCTATTTTACCGTGATGAAAACATGTCAGAGAGTTTCAGATATTATCTGATCCAACCATCTAGTTGCTCAGAAGAGGCATGGAAAGCAGAGAAAAGTAGACCCTATCAACACCTGGACTAAGTTCAGTGCTCCTGACTCCACCCCAACGGTTCCACTAGGCCTGGAGGCTGCTTCCCCTTGGCTTATTTAGGTCTCTTTGTTTGGATATTAAACTTTATTTTATATACTTAAGAAGTATCATTGAATTGTATGTTGTCTGAAGAGAGTGAAAAATGTGTAGTCAACCCTTTTAATGCCTCAGTTTCTTGTGGATTGTACTGGACACTGTTAGTCTCTTAAAGATCATTGGATGAAATCTCTAATGATGTCTAATGATGTCTTTCTGGCATGAAGAAGAGCATATTACCAGATGTTGTTCTTTTCACCTCCAAAACGTCTTATTTTAAGATGTCTTCTCATACCTGATTTGTCTTCAATGCTATGGGACGCATTGGGAAGGCCATTTGTAACATGGCAAAGAAGTTTTTATTTGTGAAGCCAACTTACTCATTTAGAGGCTAAATCTTAACCTTGGCTTGAGCAACACTATTCTAACCTATGAACGTAGAGTCCAAACCTTAGCACATTGTGCATTTTTACTAATATGTGTACGGTGTGCTGTAGAAACCTATTGTTGGCTGCTCAGGTGGAAGTCTGACTTGAAAGCATCCAGCTCTTGGTATAAACCAACAGGGTCCTGACAAAATTTTATGACTCTTCCCCCAACTTAAGAATAAAGACTAATGTAACTTCATAATAATATACTGAAGACCAACCCATGGAAAGCATGACACTGCTTCTCTGTAGAAATTTTTGTGTAACTAACATATATGCTGACTGCATACTGTTTTTCTTCTAGATCGAGAGAATCAGTCTATTTTAATCACGTAAGTATTCCTATTCTGAAACTTAACAGGTATTCTACTTTCACTGGGAAAATCTCAAAGAGAAAATTAGTTAATACTAAAAGAAACAGCACAACCATCCAGGAACTAGGTATTGCATTAGCTTCCTTGAAGAAAGTAGATTGAGTATAAATATGAAATGATAATACTACAATTTATCTTCTTGGCTAGTGTAGTCTGGAGGGCTCCACAGGGCTTTTCTGGAAGTAGGGGACCTAAAAATGCTCTCTTGGAGGTTAGCCAGAGCTGGTACAACGCTGAAAGCAGCACACAGCCTTCTGAAGGCTGAATATTGCGGTGATGCATTTTAAGACTTACTTAAAGAGCTTCCAGTCCCCCCAAGACCTAACTTGAGCCTCATAGGTAGTCTAAGGCAGCTGAAGAACACATACGTTGTTTAAAGTTTCTTACTAATCATTCTATCTAGTAAATCATTGTCGAGTGGCTGCTTTGTGGACAGGACTCAGCACCAAGAAGACATCCTCAAAACATGTGCTAAATGAGTAATGAATGAACTTCTCTGCTTGTTGGTGAAAAGCAAGAGAATAGCCTGAGTTATCTGTAGACTGAAAAGAAAGACCTAAACACCTATGAGGATTACAAAGATAGATGCATGGCCGAGTAAATACTATTGGCAGAAATAGTTTCTTTGGCCATACTGCTCAATTTTTCACATTTGCTCTTGCTCAGTGGAGAATCCGGGGCTGGGAAGACTGTGAACACGAAACGTGTCATCCAGTACTTTGCAACAATTGCAGTTACTGGAGAGAAGAAGAAAGAGGAAGCGCCTTCTGGCAAAATGCAGGTGGGTTCCATTGTCCGATCAGAATCTACACTCTACTGGGCTCTCAGGCAAGGAATCCCTGAGCTCCAGATATGAGGCCTGCTCTTGTGTCTTTGCAGGGGACCCTGGAAGATCAAATCATCAGTGCCAACCCCCTGTTGGAAGCCTTCGGCAACGCCAAGACCGTGAGGAACGACAACTCCTCCCGCTTCGTAAGTCTCTGGGTCTTTTATGTTTTTAGATGCTAATGAAAGCATATCTGAAGTATTTCTATCATTCATCTCTTGTGTGCCCAAGTTTTCTAGATAACGATGTCTTTTTTCCTTCCAAGGGTAAATTCATCAGGATCCACTTTGGTACCACAGGGAAATTGGCTTCTGCTGATATTGAAACATGTGAGTAACAGGACCTCCCAAGAAGAGTCCAAGAATGACAGATGATGGTTTGGAGGAACATTCTGCAACTCCTGCTGAGCATAGAGCCTATGAAACACCATTCTACTGCCAATCAGGCTTGCGGCCAATACCATTCCTCCCCCAAAGCCCACAGTGTGCTTTACCCACTCCAGACATGAGCTAATGACTCTGCAGGAACTGCCAGAACTCTTGGGTGTGTCTAAAATATCCCAGCCTCTGAGAAAATCCAAAATACTGTAAGAACAAAGCAATACGAAGGTAGATGACTTGCCTATGTGACTTTTCCCCTTCTTTGTTCAAGCCTTGATAACTATTGCTTTTAGAAGCCGTCTGCTATAGTGATAGGAGGCCCTGGGAAGATGTGGCTATATTCCAAATTTTAAGGTTCTTTTGTATGAGAAGTGAATATTTCTTCAGCCAAGCAGAGGCGGTGAGAGGAACTGCACACTGCTCATACAGATGTAGCATATGGTAACCCTCAGTGGAACATTGAACTATGTTCTCAAAGAGTTAATTATGATTTAGCTAATGACTTCAAGCTCTAAAATAACTCCAGGGGGCCAGCATTATAGCTCTGTCAATAAAGGCAACCGCTGCCCAAGCTCAATGGCCTGTGTTCGATCCCTAGAACTCACATAAATGTACTTACAAGTAGTCATCTGACCTCCACATGCACACCACGACATATGCGCCTCCATGTGCATGTATGTGCACATGCAAAATAATAATAATAACAGTAATAGATTTAAAATAAAATAACTTTAGAGCACTTGGTAATCTGCCCATCTGATGCTGAGTATTCCTTACAGATCTTCTGGAGAAGTCTAGAGTCACTTTCCAGCTAAAAGCTGAAAGAAGCTACCATATTTTTTATCAGATCATGTCCAACAAGAAGCCAGATCTAATTGGTAAGAAAGAATTTCAATTCATGGAAGTAAGCTAATGTTTTCATTAATCATTTTTAATGTAAAAACATTTACCCTGAATTTTGTGTACCCAGAAATGCTTCTGATCACCACCAACCCATATGACTACGCCTTTGTCAGTCAAGGGGAGATCACAGTCCCCAGCATTGATGACCAAGAGGAGCTGATGGCCACTGATGTAAGTTGCATGTTATGTACAAGAATGACAGTATCAGCCAAGTATAGGTGCAGTTTCAGTGCTATGTGTAAATTCTGCTGAATAACTTGTGTTTTCCGTCCTAAGTCTTTTACTCTCTTGTCTCCTCGAAGAGTGCCATTGATATTCTGGGCTTTACTTCTGATGAAAGAGTGTCCATCTATAAACTCACGGGAGCTGTGATGCACTATGGGAACATGAAGTTCAAGCAAAAACAGCGTGAGGAACAAGCTGAGCCAGATGGCACCGAAGGTACTAAAACAAGCGAACAAAAAAGTTCAACCTCTATGTGGGTTTGCTGAGAGTCTGTAGTCCAAGTTCATGACTCCTTTGAATGGAGCCTCTAATGAACACTCAAATTTATCCCTGCATAAACTTTGTATAAAACAATTCACTCAACACTCTGACCCTATAAATTGTGGCTCCCAGAGTAGGTCATGTTGGAAATCTGCATAATATCTCTGCAGTTGCTGACAAGGCAGCTTATCTCCAGAGTCTGAACTCTGCGGACCTGCTCAAGGCTCTCTGCTACCCCAGGGTCAAAGTCGGCAATGAGTATGTTACCAAAGGCCAGACGGTGCAGCAGGTAACGCACACATCCCAATGATGAGCACACATCCCAGGCCCAAAGATGTCTTTCATAAATATAAACAAGCGCTACTCTATCTCTGAAGGTGTACAATTCAGTGGGCGCCCTGGCCAAAGCCGTCTACGAGAAGATGTTCCTGTGGATGGTGACCCGCATCAACCAGCAGCTGGACACCAAGCAGCCCAGGCAGTACTTCATCGGAGTCTTGGACATCGCTGGCTTTGAGATCTTTGATGTGAGTGAGCAAAAATTATGTAGCAGAAAAGTTTATAAATGCTCCTGCAATTGTATAGGGAAAGTGTCTATGAAAAATAACTACAGTATCAGCTGACACATCCAAGAGGAACAAAAGACTGTGAGATGACACAAACTTTAGAAAGAGACAGACTGGCTCTGCCAATGCCAAGTGGTAGTGAGAATGGCATGGGACTTGTCCTTGGACAATTTCACGAGGGCCTATAAATAAGGGGCTACTGATCCATGAAACACATCTCTGAGATCTTTGTCAGTGACACACTTTCTGAATTTAAAGGTCTTTCATGCAGCTCCCAAACTCACAGAACCCAGTAAATGACCAGAAAAGATGATAAGGCAACAGTGCTACCATAATGGCAAAAAGATGATGACAAATTAACAAAGACTTTAAGTTATTTATCTGCTTAGTTAAGGTACACAGAGGATGTTTAAACATGAAGATAATCTCTGCAGTAACCCACACACAGGGTGGGAATGGCAATGTAAATGAACTCAAATCTGTGTAAGAAAGAATATAACTCAATTTAGAGATCTTTGGCCTAATGGCAGTATTTCCAACTGGTATTATTCACAAGTCCTGTTTGTGAACTTTTTGCTATGGGTCCACTATAACTGGATGAAATTTGATTTATGGGGCTTGCTACATAAATCCTCCATCTCCAGAAAGTAGCTACTTGACAGAGCGAGGAGAGCCCCTCTCACAGAGAGATTTCATTAGAAATGGAATGTTCATGTGCATTTCCACTTATTTAGTTCAACAGCTTGGAGCAGCTGTGCATCAACTTCACCAACGAGAAGCTGCAGCAGTTTTTCAACCACCACATGTTCGTGCTGGAGCAGGAGGAGTACAAGAAGGAGGGCATCGAGTGGGAGTTCATCGACTTCGGGATGGACCTGGCCGCCTGCATCGAGCTCATTGAGAAGGTTTCTCCCCACCCCACAGTTATATTGTTATTTAGTACATAAAAGAAACGTCAAAAAATCGTGATCTATACCATGGCAAATGTTTCTATTTGTAAATAAAACAGAAAATTACCTTTGAGGTATGCATTCTGATAAAATGAGACTGAATCTTTCCTATAGAGCCTGAAATTCTATCTATAATTTACAATACAGATCACCACATGGAAAGTTATCCTGCCTTAAAAAATACTGAAATGCTAGAATATTTTCTCTTACATCTTTGTCACCCTTAGATTCACTATAATTAACCCTACAAGTATGTGTTTCCAATGTTTAAAACAGAAGCTTTCAAATTCCAGCTGTGTGACTCACTAAGAGTATTTACCTCCAAGGCAGGGTTTCCTGAGCTCACTCATTTGGGTGGTCTTGAACAAATGTTGCTAAGGCCTTGGAATTTACATTTTTCACAAATGATTCTGGTGCGGCTAGTTTGGAAGTTATACTTAGAGAAACACAGCTCTGAGGCTTTTGGTATAAATTCCAGACACAAATTCCAGAAAAGCATGGCCCTCATTAGACTTCTTCTGCCATAGCTTAGAGTCTATTAATTAATGAGCCCTAGCCAAAGGATTGAGTTTTCACTAGCTTTATGGAACTCAAAAGTGAATTTAGTCACTCGTGTCACATATTATTTCTATAAGCGGAAAGATTTCATATTTATTTCTCTTCATTCTTCCAGCCGATGGGCATCTTCTCCATCCTGGAAGAGGAGTGCATGTTCCCCAAGGCAACAGACACTTCTTTCAAGAACAAGCTCTATGAGCAGCATCTTGGAAAGTCCAACAACTTCCAGAAGCCCAAGCCTGCCAAAGGCAAGGTCGAGGCCCACTTCTCGCTGGTGCACTACGCGGGCACCGTGGACTACAACATTGCTGGCTGGCTGGACAAGAACAAGGACCCCCTGAATGAGACTGTGGTGGGGCTGTACCAGAAGTCTTCAATGAAGACTCTAGCTTACCTCTTCTCTGGGGCAGCAGCAGCAGCTGAAGCCGGTACTTTTCAATACATTAGTCTTTCACTTAAATTAAATGTAAGCAGAGCAAACCTGTCTAATGATTGTGCTTTCTTTATCTCCTCAGAGTCTGGCGGTGGTGGTGGAAAGAAAGGCGCTAAGAAGAAGGGTTCTTCTTTCCAGACTGTGTCAGCTCTCTTCAGGGTACGATTTTCATTTTCTAATTTGATTAAAGAGATTAAATTTCACTCTACTATGTGAAGAAAGGAAAGGACTCTAGAATTGGATGAGTCTCAGGGGAAGGTCAGCTGCCAGTGGTAAACCTGAATTTCAGGGAAGGTTGTAACAAGTTTAGAAAAAATACCTCAGTATATAAGAAAGAGGAATTGGGAAGGATGAGTGAATTGCAGAAGCATCAGATAGCAAAACTCAATTTGGGAACTTGGGAATGAAGTCATTTATGTGTAAAATTTTACAAGAATATAAATAAAGGAAAAATACTCTAGTTGAATAGGACTGAGTATAGCCTAAGATTTTCTTAAGCTGTTTAGAGTTTCCAAGTGATTTAAGCTCTTAAGCATACATTGGGAGGGCCCTGAACATGCTTATTTGGAAGAGGAAGATAAGTGAATAGTGATAAGAATTGGAGAAGGACTCAGAAGGAGGAAATGCAAGAAGCCAAATGTGATACGTAGTTCTATAAGAAAAAAGTCACTTTTTTCTTGACAATCCTAACTCTCATTTGCATCTTGGAAAAAAATGATACTCTACTTATTAAAAAAAAAAAAACGCTCCCTGTAGGGTTGTTCAACAGCTAATACAAAAAAGTTCGTGATATACAAGAATATAAATAGGAGGGCAGGCTAAGGATGTAGAAGTTCTAAATTCACTGAAAATTCAGATGTGGACACCATCCAATGGAATTAAACCAATGCCATGGAGCATGATCATTATGTGTGTAAATATGAGTGCAGGAAATCACACACTTTAAACAAATTCATGTGACTCCTAGGAGAATCTGAACAAGCTAATGACCAATCTGAGGAGCACCCATCCCCACTTTGTGCGGTGTATCATCCCCAATGAAACTAAGACCCCCGGTAAGACGATATTGATCCCCATCGGGACAAGTCCTGTGGGTTGACTCAAGAGTCTAGACCATGGGATATGACACACATACATTCTTTCTTTTAGGTGCCATGGAACACGAGCTCGTCCTGCACCAGCTGCGGTGTAACGGTGTGCTGGAAGGCATCCGCATCTGCAGAAAAGGGTTCCCCAGCAGAATCCTCTACGCAGATTTCAAGCAGAGGTCAGATATTTTTACTGCGAATTATTTTAAGAGATTCTTATTGCCTTAGTTTTTCAACTATGAAAATTATGATGTCCCCTAAACATACAAATAATAGATAAAGGGGAATATAGTTTCTCATCTGTATTGGACTACGCAGCTGCTCCAGTGGTTTTATAACAAGATTGTGTGGTGACCACAACTATATCATTTATAAACAGATACAAGGTATTAAATGCAAGTGCCATCCCAGAGGGACAATTCATCGACAGCAAGAAGGCTTCTGAGAAGCTGCTGGGGTCCATTGACATTGACCACACCCAGTATAAATTTGGACACACCAAGGTAATGCTCTAAATCCAACTCAGGGTTCCCTGTCCCTTTGAAGTTTCTGTGAAGTGTCTGATCTGCGGCATTGCCTATGCACAGGTCTTTTTCAAAGCTGGCCTCCTGGGACTCCTGGAGGAGATGAGAGATGACAAGTTGGCCCAACTGATTACCCGCACCCAGGCCATGTGCAGAGGGTACTTGGCGAGAGTGGAGTACCAGAAGATGGTAGAGAGAAGGTATAGCTAAGGCTAGGAAATAGTTAAGTCCATCATTTAAGTCCTTTTAATCCTGTTTCCTGTTAAAAACTGACTTGAACATTCCTGTTCCTGTCATAGAGAGTCCATCTTCTGCATCCAGTACAATGTCCGGGCCTTCATGAATGTAAAGCACTGGCCTTGGATGAAGCTGTATTTCAAGATCAAACCTCTCCTGAAGAGTGCAGAGACAGAGAAGGAGATGGCCAACATGAAGGAGGAATTTGAAAAAACAAAAGAAAACCTTGCAAAGGCTGAGGCCAAAAGAAAAGAGCTAGAAGAAAAGATGGTAGCTCTGATGCAGGAGAAAAATGATTTACAACTCCAGGTTCAATCTGTGAGTGTCAGAATCCATTTTCTTTTGAATCTGATGCTAATACAGTGATCACTAAGAAAAGGTTTGGATTCCTCAAAAATCAAATGGTACCTAGAAGTAATCATTTTCTAATGCACAAATTCCTCAAACATTCTCATTTCATTTCATATATTACATTGCTGAAAAATATTGCATGAGGAGTCACTGTTGATCAGAAGGAAAAGAAAAAAACACCATATTTTGCCTTTATTTCAGCTGTTCCTCATGGCTGACTGAGGATAAGAGGTTCAGGAATCTTTGCTTCCTAGGAGTCTCCTGATTGGCAAAAGTAAAAATTAAAAATGCTGTTAGTGAAGAAGGAGACTTCGTGATAAAAATATGTCAACCTCAAATTAATATTCTGAATTTTAATATCTATAGTCTTCCTAAAACTTTCTGCTCAAGTTTGTTTAATAAACTTTAGACACTTGAAAAAATTGGATCATGGCAAGGCTTTTGATGGACAGTGTCAATTTTTATGCAAAGCATGTGAGATAGGGTTGATAGTCTCATTTTGATGATCCTATAAATATCCTGAGGTTTGGAAAATATGTGGCCAAGATTGACTATTTAATTCATTTTAGTTACCCCAGACTACTTTCATAAAAAAGAATAGAAGCATGAAAAGTTGCCTTCTAGCTTTCTGAATTCATAAATAGAAGTAATTGGTTCTATTGGGTTTTGTAGCATTTGAATAAACAGCAAAAATTTGAAGAAAAATGGATTACAAAAATGTAGGTTGGGCCTGTGTCTTTCCAGTATGAGCAGTCATTGACCATACAATTAAGAATCAAGAGTTAACTGAAGGAGTGGTAGCAGCTTGATCCAACTACATGCCTCTTTTCAACAGTGTTCCACCAACTACTCATTTAGTAAATATCTGATGACTTCCAAAGGCTAGAGATACAACTCTGCTGTCACAGGGCTTATATTCCAATTCCTGTTCCTTCTCAAGAGAAAGACGCTTGTTACTTCAAGTACCACCTTTTGACATTACTCATCCCTCCAGTTGTTCTTTAATATCCAGATACTTTGTTCTAGTATGCTCCAAGATAACTGGTACTTTCTTTAGTTTATTGATCTTTGTGCACTATGTTTTCTAAAAATAAACATAAAACAAAGAACATGGGTCTAAAATTATATGCTCCCCCCTTCATCAGTTATAGCAATATAATAGTGTCATCATTTCACTAGGAACTTTGATTTAAATTTTCTTATTAAATTCCATGATAATAGCAGTGCCCTGCCAATATTTGTGCAATGATAGAAAGCTAATAAAAATTAACCTGATGCCTTAAGACACAATTTCGTTTTCATTCTTGTTTTCAAAATGTTAATAAAATATAATAATGCCATGGGGATTAAAATCTAAAAGTGTCTACTTTTTGTCTATAGGAAGCAGATAGTCTGGCTGATGCAGAGGAAAGGTGTGACCAGTTGATCAAAACCAAAATCCAGCTCGAGGCCAAAATTAAAGAGGTGACCGAGAGAGCTGAGGATGAGGAGGAGATCAACGCTGAGCTGACAGCCAAGAAGAGGAAGCTGGAGGATGAGTGCTCAGAACTGAAGAAAGACATCGATGACCTTGAGCTGACACTGGCCAAGGTCGAGAAGGAGAAGCACGCCACAGAGAACAAGGTATGAAGCACATTCCGCGGGGCCCTAGGGAGGGTTCGGCCGTGCAACTGGACTGGCTGACAGTAGAGACGGCCTCCTCCTTAACCTGTGCAGGTGAAAAACCTCACGGAAGAGATGGCGGGCCTGGATGAAACCATCGCCAAGCTGACCAAGGAGAAGAAGGCCCTGCAAGAGGCCCACCAGCAGACCCTGGATGACCTGCAGGCAGAGGAGGACAAAGTCAACACTCTGACCAAAGCCAAAATCAAGCTGGAACAGCAAGTGGATGATGTAAGTCTAATGTCACGTAGAATAATTTTCAATTTTATGGTTAGGCAAACAAGTTGGCATCTTGACAATGCAGTAAGATTTACCAAGTGCCTCCTGGGAATAAGAATGGTAGAACAGACTCTCTAGTACAAAGACCAAAACATGTAGACAATATTCAAGCAAATCAGTTAAGATAGATGACTATGAATAGCAGGTGATATGGATAACAAGGAGAGTTTGTTGACTCAGAAAGGTTACATAAACAAGAATCTTCCCTTGAAAAGCTGGGGACTTCAAGAACATAAGGGAGCATCCATGTATTCTAAACAAGAATGACAGTAGTAAGAGATATGTTGTGATGGGCAAAAATCCTTATGCTCAGAGGAGACACTGGATAATAGATGTTGAAGACAAATTGGCTTCAGACGTGGTCTGACATTTAATAAGGAACCACCTAGAAATGAGTGAGCACTGGTAGCATTAGCCAAGGTCATGGTGTGGAGACTTTCCCATACTACCCATCACATGGATTCAGAAGCCATGTTGTCTCACTAGTAGTTCATCACAGAGTTAGACATGCTTCACCTCTTAAATTCTTACACCTTGGAGTAGGTAAATAATGCAAGCACAGAATTGATGGACTACGTCTTCACAAAAATTCGAGATATCTGTGGCTATGATATGATGTGGTGTCTAAAAGTTTAAGCAGAGACTAAAAGTGGTGTCATTCTAGGAACTATATTCATAGATTATTAACTTTTAGCTTGAAGGCTCTTTGGAACAAGAAAAGAAAATCCGGATGGATCTTGAAAGGGCAAAGAGGAAACTGGAGGGAGACCTAAAATTGGCCCAAGAATCCACAATGGATGTAGAAAATGACAAGCAACAACTGGATGAAAAGCTTAAAAAGTGAGCAGTAAGAAAAAAGGTTTCAGGGGAAGCTATTTGAATAGTTCTGTGACTGACACTGATTTCCCAATAGGAAAGAGTTTGAAATGAGCAATCTGCAAAGCAAGATTGAAGATGAGCAGGCCCTGGGCATGCAGTTGCAGAAGAAGATCAAGGAGTTGCAGGTAATTGCATGGTTTCCTTCAGCCTAATTCATCATGAAGAAAAGTGACTGACCCAAGAAACTAAATTTGTATTTTCCACTACTTTCCAGGCCCGCATTGAGGAGCTGGAGGAGGAAATCGAGGCAGAGCGGGCCTCCAGGGCCAAAGCAGAGAAGCAGCGCTCTGACCTGTCCCGGGAACTGGAGGAGATCAGCGAGCGGCTGGAAGAGGCCGGCGGCGCCACTTCAGCCCAGATTGAGCTGAACAAGAAGCGGGAGGCCGAGTTCCAGAAAATGCGCAGGGACCTGGAGGAGGCCACCCTGCAGCACGAGGCCACAGCGGCCACCCTGAGGAAGAAGCACGCGGACAGCGTGGCTGAGCTGGGGGAGCAGATTGACAACCTGCAGCGGGTCAAGCAGAAGCTGGAGAAGGAGAAGAGTGAGATGAAGATGGAAATTGATGATCTTGCCAGCAACATGGAGGTTGTCTCCAAAGCCAAGGTACAATCATGAGTTAAGTTTCAAAGACATTTCTGTAGGCCTGCTGTGGGTCTTTCAAGAACCAGTAACTGGCAGGAAGAGACAGGCAATACCAACTGGGATGCCCGGGAACAGTGAAATCACTGTGTGAGAACCACCGTGTCCAAATACAAAGGAAGTAAAATTTGAGCCATTTCAAGAAACAGAACAAAATGAAAACACTATGCAGTTATCCATATTAAAATTTTAAGCTCTTTACATGGATCACCAGGCTTTTTCATTTTCGCTTTACACACAAATAAAATGTGATTTTTACACACATCTCATAGGCTGAATCACCCATCATTCTTTCCTATCGGGTAACTTAATGGAGATGTTGAATTCACAAAGCAGTATAGTAACAGAATGCATAACTTGTGTATCTTGTTTCTCTTCCCATTGCATCTGAGATCCCCATTTACTGTCCTTTTTTTTTGTAAAGATAAGTTTATCCTTAAGATGAATGAGCTATATTAAAGAACGCCCAGATCACTTTAATTTTCTTTGATGTGAATACTTGCTTGAGATGCCCTCTACAACTTCTTGAATGCAGGGAAACCTTGAAAAGATGTGCCGCACACTGGAAGACCAAGTTAGCGAACTGAAGACCAAGGAAGAGGAGCAGCAGCGGCTCATTAATGAGCTGACTGCACAGAGAGGGCGTCTGCAGACAGAATCCGGTGAGCCCTTTACTTTGCTGTGTACATATGTGTCTTCGATGTTCAAATTACAAAAAAAAAACTGCATCAAATTACTTGAGATCATGTATTCCTTTCCTAACACATTACTGACGAATGGCAAAGGGCTGCTTTCTTATGGATAGATGATAGACAGATAGATGATTGAAAGATCTGTTATCTACCACAGATGAAGATAGATGGATGGAGAGATAGAAAGTTATCAAGTATGAGATGAGTTGAAAGCACACACGTGTAGCACTAGCACTGGGGAGCCAAGGCAGAATGATGATGAACTGAAGGCCAGGCTGAGATCCACTGTGAGTCCCAGGTCAGCTTAGGTGACATTCTGCAACCCTATCTCAAAATAAACAAAGTTATCAGTTACAAAGTGTATACTCACAGTAACTCTTTTCGATTTTGGAGAAACATTCAACAAGCTAAGTGCTATTTATTTTCCTCATTAGCACAGATAATGTTATTCCCATTTTTAAAATAACACACTGGGAGAAGGATGAGTAACTTGTCCAACAAAGCCCATTCCAGTCTTTTCCCTGAAGTCTTGCCAATTGCTAGGACTGACACAAATTAACAGAGAAATATTCAAGACTACAATGAGGTTGTGTTTTTGACTGGCTAAATCGAAAAGTTTCTATATGCATTCCTCTGATGGCGTGTCCATCTTTCTACCAAAGTTCTGCCTCTCTAACAAAGAGGAACTAAGGTGGATATTGTTTTATGGATTATTTGGACTGTTAAAGTGATGGAAAGGTGAAAGTGATGGTCAAACCATTCTTTCATAATCAGCCAAATGCTGCTCTTGTGAGACTCAGAGTTTTTGTGTTTCTAAAATTAGACAGTATATTTGTGAGAAACAAAAACTACTAGTCTCAAGTCAAAGTGCTCCTTGAAGTTTCTTGTCATTTAGTTTAGGAATTGACCTCTTTGGGGAAAAGAAAGACCCTTGATCATTTATTAATATGACAAAGCTTTCAGAATTGTCTTCTGAACATCACTTGTACCCTCAGAGTTGATTGTTTGAAGACTTCCATTTTCCATAGATTAAATTCTTTGTTTCACATGCTCGTATACCATCACCACCTGTGCCAAAAAGCACTGGGATGCTTTTCTGGTTTAATGTACGTTTCTCTCCATGAGTTTTTTCATCACTCTCAACAGTGATGGATCCTCTTAAATACTCCTGAGCCCTTCCGATTTTCATGAACGGATGATCTGGCTCAAAGTTCTCCATATTCTCATTTCTACAAAGATTTTCTCATCGGGGGAAGTGGATGTTGGCTTGATGCAATCTGCTTCCCATCGTGTTTCAGTCTGCATGCTCCAGGTTTTATTTTAAAGCTGTAATTTCCAAAGTCACACTGAGTCTTCTGGGCCTCCACAGGTGAATATTCCCGGCAGCTGGATGAAAAAGATTCGTTAGTTTCTCAGCTCTCAAGGGGTAAGCAGGCATTCACACAGCAGATTGAGGAACTGAAGAGGCAGCTAGAAGAGGAGATAAAAGTGAGCCTTAAGTCTCCCCGTTGTCATGGTTACCATTGTGCCTGTGGTACTGCTTTTGTTTGTTGTTTGTTTTTGCCTATTTCTACAGGTTTTCTGCTATTGGCATCCAAGAGTTTAGGAAATAAATATCACTTTACACTTATAAAATTAAGTCGCTGACCTCTAAATTTTCAGGCCAAGAGTGCCCTGGCCCATGCACTTCAGTCTTCTCGTCATGACTGTGACCTGCTACGGGAGCAGTACGAGGAGGAGCAGGAAGCCAAAGCTGAGCTGCAGAGGGCCATGTCCAAAGCCAACAGTGAGGTGGCCCAATGGAGGACGAAATATGAGACGGACGCCATCCAGCGCACTGAGGAGCTGGAGGAGGCCAAGTATGTACCAGAAGGAAAATTTACCTATCAACAAAGTGCACATCTACTTCTAGTTCTGTATGGGCGAAGAGGGTCCTTGCACTCCCAGAAATTAAAAATCCATTCTTGTCTAAACAAGAAATATAAATAGCCACATATGTGAATATTATTTGAAACAAGAAATACAAATTACATAGGTAGTCTATGAAAAGAAATTTCCACAGAAAATAGAAAGAGAAAGAATGCAAGGCCAAGGGAAACCAAATGTTTTTTTTTAAAAAGAGGGACTTTTGAGTTCATTCCATATATACAGGTGCACACAGAATAATAGTTAATTATACTCTCTTATTCCTCCTCTCTGACTACATAATTAATGGAATAATTGATCTAGGGATAAGAATGTCTTAGAGAAAATAAATAAAATTTAAAATAGTCTTCTTTTTAGATGCAAAAATATAACTACTTGTAGGAATAGAAATAAGTTGTTAAAGACCAAGGGTATACAGAAGAAAAAGCCACATTGTTTTTTAAATTGCTTGCAATGTAATTAAAAAGTTCAAGGATGACTTATTGTAGAAGAAAGAATGTAGACAGGAAGGAACCTTACACAATATAAAATTTCAAGTGACATCTAGACATTTATTCTATGAATAATGAATAATGCATAACCTATATTGCTGGAATGAATGTTTTGATAGATACTTAGAAGTGGTTCTGAGACAAAAATCATAGAAAGCTTGATTTGGGAAAGCTTGTTTTTATTAATGGATTGAAAGACAAGATGACAAAAATAGTAGACATAATTAAATAGATAAAATCACTAATGTTTCATTTGACTTCAGTATAACCAGTATTTGAGTCCTTAACAAAAATACAAAAATTAGAAGATACTGATAATCAGAAATAAAACCAAATGGAGACCCAAACATAATTACACTAATTTCTAGGTAGATACTTATATTCAACAAAGGAAGAAAACACCAGTTACCCAGATGGGTAAATTCTTGGCTCAGACTCATCACAGACTCTAGAAGTAAATAATAACATTTGGCTGGTTTCAGTACTGTGGTGAGAGAGTCACAGTAAGTTAACAGACAGTTGGCTATACAGTGCAAGTTTGAAAAGCAATGTATGAAGGAAGCGTGACTGTAGAAGCCTCTCACTTGTGGTCATTTTGAAATACCCAGTCCTACTGATTAATAACCATTCACTTGAATTATTCATGTTTCACTGTTCAGAAAGAAGCTGGCTCAGCGTCTGCAGGATGCTGAGGAACACGTAGAAGCTGTGAACGCCAAATGTGCTTCCCTGGAGAAGACGAAGCAGCGGCTGCAGAATGAAGTGGAGGACCTCATGATTGACGTGGAGAGAACCAATGCTGCCTGTGCCGCCCTCGACAAGAAGCAGAGGAACTTTGACAAGGTATTTTTCCTCTTTCCTCTTCAACCTCTGATGTATGGTTAGTTGTAGTTTGTGGCCTTCACTGTGCCTTCTCCAAAGCCTTGCTACACCTTAACAGCTCCTTTCCTTGGTCGGTGTGCAGCGAGCACAAGGGGGAGGAGTCCTGTGCCTTCTTATTTGTTCTAATTTATAATTGTTTCTCCACTCTCACATCACCTTAACTCAGAGTTTCCAAAACAGAAGACGTTTACCCCATCAAGATTTCTCCACTAAATTTCTTTACCATTCCTCGGCATTTAGATCTTGGCAGAATGGAAACAAAAGTATGAAGAAACTCATGCTGAACTTGAAGCCTCTCAGAAGGAGTCCCGCTCTCTCAGCACAGAACTCTTCAAGATTAAGAACGCCTATGAGGAATCCTTAGACCACCTTGAAACCTTGAAACGGGAAAACAAGAACTTGCAACGTGAGCACATTTTCCATTTTCTTTATTCCAAAAAAAAATCCAAAGAATATTTTCCCTTTACAAATTAATTTCTGTATTTTTCCCTAATAGAGGAGATTTCTGATCTCACTGAACAGATTGCAGAAGGAGGGAAACGTATCCATGAACTGGAAAAAATAAAGAAGCAAATTGAGCAAGAAAAGTCTGAGCTTCAGGCTGCGTTAGAGGAAGCAGAGGTAGACATTTTTACCTTATGGTCTAAAATAATGCGGCAGAAGTGAGGTCTGATGAATACAGAAAAGAAAGGGTGTCTTTACCCTGTGCACCGAGGATGAAAATGGAACCCTGAACATCAACACAAGCAACATGGCATGTTAAGAACGGTGTAAGAAACTGAGACAATGAGGTTGAATAAGATGAATCCTGCCTCAAGGTTATGATGTGGCTGGGGAGATAAAAGCAATACTGATATGTTACACATCTGTAACACTGGATAAGGATACATATAAGGACATATGCTGGTAGCACCGAGGGGAACTAAATTCTCATTTCTGTAATGTCACACACTTCCATTCCTCTGCTAATGTCACCTCCTGCTGTCATTAAGGCGTCTCTGGAACACGAGGAAGGGAAGATCCTGCGCATCCAGCTTGAGCTGAACCAAGTCAAGTCTGAAATCGACAGGAAAATCGCTGAGAAGGATGAAGAGATCGACCAGCTGAAGAGAAACCACATCAGGGTGGTGGAGTCCATGCAGAGCACGCTGGATGCCGAGATCAGGAGCAGGAACGATGCCATCAGGATCAAGAAGAAGATGGAGGGCGACCTCAACGAGATGGAGATCCAGCTGAACCACTCCAACCGCATGGCGGCCGAGGCCCTGCGGAACTACAGGAACACCCAGGGCATCCTCAAGGTAGGGAGCGTCAGGAGATGCTTCTGGAGTGTGGGGTGAGCCGGGCCTGGGAACATGGCGTCTCAGTGACCGTTTGTTGCACAGGACACCCAGCTGCACCTGGACGACGCCCTCCGGGGCCAGGAGGACCTGAAGGAGCAGCTGGCCATGGTGGAGCGCAGAGCCAACCTGCTGCAGGCTGAGATCGAGGAGCTGCGGGCCACGCTGGAGCAGACGGAGAGGAGCAGGAAGATTGCGGAGCAGGAGCTCCTGGACGCCAGCGAGCGCGTGCAGCTGCTGCACACCCAGGTGAGTAAGATACAGTAGTGAAAAACACACAGGAATGAAGAGGGAAATCATCATAATACTGTTTAGCAATTTATTAACAATATTTTTATGGATAACTAAATTCAAAACATTCAATTTGGGGGAATTTGCAGCATTTTTGTTTAACTGAATATGGCATCCAGAGTTGGCTCTCTTTTAAAAATATGTTGTTGGCTCAGATAATTTACAGAACCATGAGGACACTGATTAATAATCAGTTTACAAATTCATTAAGACAGCTGGTATCCTAAGTTTGCCCATGTATAATGAATAGCTCTGTGTGTGATATTTTCACCAGAACACCAGCCTGATCAACACCAAGAAGAAGCTGGAGACAGACATTTCCCAAATTCAGGGAGAGATGGAGGACATCGTGCAGGAGGCCCGCAACGCGGAAGAGAAGGCCAAGAAGGCCATCACTGACGTGAGTAGCGGGCACATGTAGGTGAGAGTTTAATCCTTGCTGCGCTGTTTAGACTCCTCACCAATCTGTTTAATGCTCACCAGGCCGCCATGATGGCGGAGGAGCTGAAGAAGGAGCAGGACACCAGCGCCCACCTGGAGCGGATGAAGAAGAACCTGGAGCAGACGGTGAAGGACCTGCAGCACCGCCTGGACGAGGCTGAGCAGCTGGCGCTGAAGGGCGGCAAGAAGCAGATCCAGAAGCTGGAAGCCAGGGTGAGCGTCTCATCAACGTGCATTCTTATCCTTTCTAAACCAAGCCATGGCTTTGATACCTACTAGCACTAGTCCATTGGAGACATCCCAAGATGAAGAGCATATAGTCCCTTTGCCTGTGAGCTTATGACAGGGGAATTTGACTAAGACATCAAAACTCCCTATGAAACAGACAAAAGAATCATGCAGGCCACCTGAAGAAGTAGAAACTCATTGACCCAATGGAGCATAGTAAATACATTTTAAATGTCCACCATTTTGCAGGTGCGTGAACTTGAAGCAGAAGTTGAAAGCGAACAGAAGCGCAATGTTGAAGCCGTCAAGGGTCTGCGCAAGCACGAGAGGAGAGTGAAGGAACTCACTTACCAGGTAAGGAAAATGACCCGTTCAGTCTTTTACTCCAGCCTTCAAGACATTGAAAACCATATATACAAAAAACAAAAAATAAATCAATGATCTGGGATGATACTTGTAAAAGAAACTCACCCCTTGAAATTTTTCAGACTGAGGAAGACCGCAAGAATGTTCTCAGGCTCCAGGACCTTGTGGACAAACTGCAATCGAAGGTGAAAGCCTACAAGAGACAAGCTGAGGAAGCGGTGAGTTCAGAGCCCAGCCTCCGACTCTCATTCATTACTCAGTCAAGTCCGCTAAAGGATGAAAGACATAGTGGGCGAAATGAGGAAGGAGCAAAGGAAAATGACTAAACGAAAGTCTGAGAATGTGGTGAAATCAACCTGTTGCTAATCCAGAGAAAAATGTTCTAGGGAAAATGAGAATGGGGGAATCAGTGGCAGAAGTGGACTTAGCTCCCTCAGAACCTAGGTTCGATTACAAGCACCAAATGAAACTAAACGAACCCTCCACATAGTCTCGGGAAATGGACAAACAAAACTTTTGAGTGTACAGAATGGGTTCAAGAAGTAGCATGGTAATGAAGCAAGCAGGGCAGGCAGGACTGGAGAACTAGGCAGAAGACAGATCATAAAGTGTTCTGGGCCCTGGTAAGAAAAGTACATTTGAAAATAAGTCCCATGGTGAAATGAAAGCAAGAAGAATTCCCATTGTGTCAGCCATGACCCAGTTTTTATTTTTAAGATGATCCTTGATACTGTGTAGAGAATAGATTAACCTGGTGGATGAGGAAAGACTTCATCAAGATTTTCCCGTGGGTCTGTGGCTTGCATTATGGTAGCAATGGACAAAAAGAACAGTCTTTGGAAATATCCAAAATACTTAAGCTAGAAACTCTAAGATATGCCAGACTATCCTTGGAAGTGAAAGAAAGCAAATCAGAAGTAGTTCCTCAAGTATATGCTACGAGTGACCAGGTAAATCATGTAATAGGTACTAAAATAGGGAACCAAGGGGAAACTAGATGATCAGGGTAAGAAGGAAATAGGAATGCCGTTTTAATTACATTAAAATGTGAACATCATCATACATACAGGAGACTCACTAATGTTCAAACCAGTAGATTATTGGCCCTCTGCCTTTCCTCATTTATATAACCTGTGATTCATCTGAAATAATAATCAAAATTATGTTCCTCCATATAAATATATATTGAAAATGAATTCCTCTGTTCATTGATGGCTTTATTTTTCCCCCATCTCTAAGCCCTGGGAGGAACAAAGAAATGGGGGATGAGAGGACAAGGGAGAAGTGAACAGGCACGTACATACATGCACACACTCAAACTGTGACAAACCACTCAGCCATTTTCTAATCTAGCTCTAGCTTTGTGTTCTGTAACAGGGATATGTAAGGGTTTTTTTGAGCTGCACTATTTAAAGTGCTTCTAAGCTTCATAAATGTTCTAAATTTCAAGGCTATATTTTGGGAAGATTCTTAATGAGACTTTAAAAATACAATCGTTACCAGAAACTAAACTACAACTGGCCTTCTCAAGTTCATTACTATATATTCAAGCACAGTTAGGGACCACTGAGACAGTTTTAGGAAAAAATAAGCATGTTTAATTTTTAAGCTTTATTAACTGGGAATAATTTAGGTTCAAGTGGTAACAATTTATATCAAGGCTAGAAGTCTGACAAAATAGAGACTACCTGCCTGCATTTTTAAATGGTCTAATTATATCTTTAGGATTCTTCGAACAGTCTGGGACTTTTTTTAAAGTTCAAAGGCAAATGTTACCCACCCTTAAAATGTGTAAGCTCAAGAAGCATAAAAGGAGTTAATATAACAGAAAAATTTTAAGCACTTCTCTAGGCTTCTTTAAATTTTTACTAAAATGAATTACTTTTAAGTAAAGAGAAATTCAAGACTCATTGACCTAAGAATTATGAAATTGAATATTGTGCCTTTATAAATGCTTTCCCATTCTCAGGAGGAGCAATCCAATGTCAACCTTGCCAAGTTCCGCAAGATTCAGCATGAGCTGGAGGAGGCCGAGGAGCGGGCTGACATCGCCGAGTCCCAGGTCAACAAACTGCGGGTGAAGAGCCGTGAGGTTCACACTAAAATCATAAGTGAAGAGTGATTCACCCAGATGCAAGAAAGTGACCAAAGATATTAGCAAAATGTGAAGATCTTTGTCACTCTGTTTTATACTTACCACTTTTGGAGATAAAAAATTTATCTGCCAAAAATTTGTGAGTCTCTTTTTCCCCCCTCTTCTGTGTTGATTTATCTTTTTATGCACCAAGGAAACAACAGAAAAAGAAAGAAAGGACATTTTGCTTGCAATCTATAACAAAGTGCTTAGTCACCAAGGTTGCAGTGTGGCAGGAAACAACCAGCGGGGTCCATTCATCTCTGTGGGAAGAGGGTGAGACCTTGAAGTAGCCCCTTAATATAACTTATCAAATGATTTCTGTTAATGAAGTTACTGATTTTCTTCATAAAGTAGAGTGAAATCCTCCACCCTAAAGTGGCGTAAACATAAATTAAAGCACTAATTTCTTACATAGAGTAAGGGCAAAAGAAATTGATATTAAGTATGGAATATTACATAAAATATTTAAAATGCAAATTTTCCATTATAAAGCTACATTAGCAAGTAAGTTAGGATAAAGATTCTTTGAGAGAGCACATTCACTATTTTCTATGGTATTTATTTATTTATTTATTGCCAGTACAGATTACCTTTATTGTTAGTTTTCAAGATCATCTTCATTATTCTTGACCTTGTATTTCCACACAGTTTTTTTTTCCAGGGTTGAGAATTAGACCTTGGGAGCTATGCTTGTGAGACAAGGAGTCTACCACTGAGCTTTATCCCTAGCCCTTTTATATAGATATAAAAAAAACAACTTACATTACATACATACATCACAAACATATACATGCAAACAAATGCACACACACAGATGTCTTAGGATTTTGATTGATTTTTCATTGAATCTACAGACCTATGACCTTTTAAAACACTATAGATATTTAGGACTCTGTCATCTACAGATATTTAATTGACACATTAGGATGATAAAGAATTAAGAATATTTATCTCTAGTTTTTCCTATCCTCTGGAAACTTCCATATCAGACCTCTCTTAATCAATCAGCATACCATTCTATTAGTTATGCCTATAATGTATTACAATTGTCTACACTCATTATTTTGTACTTGGATTTCCAAATTGTGCCTTTCTATAGTGCTATGACAATTATTGTCTTCATGAACACAGGTTTACATGTTATAGCAGTCTACTTTTGTCCATTTCAGTAAACAGTAGAAAAACAGCAAGTGTGTTATTGATTAGATACAACAAAGGTCTTTTGAGAACAATACATAGCCTACTTAAAGGAGCAATATATACTCTTATTGTCTAGTAAGTTAAATTATGTAGACACACACCACTAAACCTCAGTGCCTATAAAATTCCCTCTATTATTTTCTGTTCATATTTAGAGCCAAAATCATTATAATGCTACATTTTGAGGTAGACTTTAAAGTAATTTATAAAGTCATTTTAAGAGCTCTTCCTCTGCTGAAAATTAACATTTAATACCACAATCACATTGCCATTTCTCTTAGTTGTTGACTTAGTTAGAAAAGCGGGTAGATAAATGGATGGATGTTAAGCAAAGAGGCTGGAAAGGAAGAAAGGATCCAATTGTGATGGTAAATCTTAGCTGTGTTTTCATTTAACACTGGCCATTCTGGAAAATACAAGACATCCATGTCCTTTTGCACAGTACCTCTACCCATTGTCTGAGGGTGATATTTGCTTTCTTCAGATAACAATACTTGAGTGGTAAAGGGTGGTCAGTACTCTCTCTTGTTTCAAGTACTCCTTTGTCCTTAGCCAGACAGTGTCTCTCTCCATCCCCAGTACTACTTGGCCTCTGCAGAAGTTCTTCCTTATTTGGGGTTTTCATTCAGTAAAGATTTCGGAGCTTACTTTCCACATCCACCCATTTCTTGGCATATTCCCAGGAGACTTCAGTGTCCAATGGGTAAATCACCTCACACATTGCCTCCCCCTCTACTACCTTCTCTGCTACTCCACTGCTTCCTCACTCTCCCTCTAGATAATATCATCTAAGTACCCAGCTTAGGAAATTACCAGAATAAATTCCCTCAACATTCCCAGTATTTGGACCTTCCTACTTGCATATCCATCAGCTAGTTTTTTCTTTATTTCTTTTCAAAATGAGTATCACTTCACAACCTAGCTTATGACCCTTTGTTGACAAATTCATAAACTCTTTTGTTATTTTCCACTCCCATTACACCCAAGTGGAAAGACACAATTAGAAATAATCTAAGCAAACTCCTTCCTCACATTTGTGAGACAATGCTACCATAATATATTCACATTTACTAACCTTACTAGTCCCTCAGTGCTGGAGTTAGATAATCCACCTACTTAATACTCTTCTTTATTCCACTCTCTTAAAGTCCTGCTTCCCCACTTTGGTCTCAACAAATGAACCTCACATTCTGCCTTTGCTCCTTTTTTCCTCTTTTGTAGCCATCTTTCATGGTTCCTTAACTTTTTTTTTTATTTTGGTATGTTTCAATAACTTTTAATTTACTTTTTGGATATCTACCAAGGTTTTCCTTGGGAATCACAAAAATATAGTTACAACATTGTACTTTAAGCAGTTAACAACTTAAATTTAGTAGCTCTAAAAGAAACACAATTTTTACGTATTTCCACATTTTACACTATTGGTGCTACAATGTATGCATTTTTGCATTGTGTATCCATTAAGTTACTGTGACAATACTATTTTTAGTACTTTTGTATTTTTAATTAATTAATTAAGTGTGTATGTGTATGTGTGTTTTCCTGTGGAAGACCAAGGGTAGTTTTGGGAATCATTCTGGATTGCTTCTTTTTCCTTTTTGCTTTGCTCTGAGATTTCCCAGGCTCTGACCATGAGAGTTGGAAATGCAGGCCACCATTTACACCTGACATTTTTTTTTACATGAAGCTGGGACCCAAACTCAGATCCTTCTGCTTGTGAGGCAGTCTTAACCCTTGAGCCATCTCTCCAGCCCCCAGTACTTTTGTATTTTAACTTATAATAGAATTAAGTTTTTTAGTATACCATCATAACTTTATTAGAGTATTCAAAGCCAGGAGTGGCAGTTCACACCTATAATCCTACCACCAGAGTAACAGGAAGATGACTGCAAGGCTGAGACTCTGTCTCAGAAAATCTAATAATTCTACCTTGATTCTGAACAGACAACATTCCGTTTTGCACTTTACATGCAATCACACGAGGCAGAGCAAATGAATGGTGCCGGAAAAACCTTGGTTCAGAGTCAAGACTATTCCATTATGAACTGCAATGTTCTGACTGCAGATTTTTTTCTAGTAGTTAAACTGTGAAAACAAAACTTTTAATGTATTCTATCATAAGTCCTTAGTATGTATCAAATTAAATAGTTGTAAGGTTTTTGATTTTAAAAGTTGCTACCTCAGCCTGGAGAGATGGCTCAGGGGTTAAGATTCTGTCTCACAAGCAGAAGTTCCTGAGTTCAGGTCCCAGGTCTCAGAAAAAAAAATCTCAGGTGAAAACCACAGAGTGTTGTACTTTTGGCTGTGGTGGCAAATCCCAGAGTGAAGCAAAAATGAGGTAGAAGCAAGCCAGGATGATTTCCAAAGTCTTCCATGGTCCTCCACAGGGACACATAATGCTCTCTCTCTCTCTCTCTCTCTCTCTCTCTCTCTCTCTCTCACACACACACACACACACACATCAAATAAATAAATAAAATTAATGCTACTTTAGTTGCTAATCTAAATTTCATAAAAATATTAAAATGAATTTGCCTTTACATTAAGGGCAAATTTCTATCCTTATATCCTTTACAATTTTATGAATACAACATATGTAAGAATATATAATACATTCTGATCATGCCCCCACGTTTTTATTTCCTTCCTATCCCCATGAAACCCCCACCTCCCCACAAGTGTCCTTTCCATTTCATGTTATTTTTTTGAGTTTTGGCTTTGTGACCTACTGAGTTTAACCAGGTCATCTGTGTGATTATGGGCGTGAAGCTGTCCTCCAACGCATGAGGGACTCGCGGTTATACCACTGAGGGCAATGAAACCTCCTATCCCAGGACCAGCCAACAGTTTCCCAGGGAGGGGAGGACTTCATAAGTTCCACCCCCTTCAAAGTTGAATGTGACAGGCCTAGTGCAAGCAACCACAGTTTCTATGAGTCCCGGGTTGCCATGACTCACTCATCATTCAACATTTCCTTGTTTGATTTCATTCACTTTGCGCACATTCTGTAGTTTTATCTGGCTGTTGGTTGCTAACTTCAGCCCATTGTCCTCAGGGGAGTTACTTCAGTTTTCTTTACCAGTGGTTGCTTTGTCTCATAATATGAGATCTATTTTTAGAGAAAATTTCATGCGCTACTGAGAAGAATGTATATTCTTAAGTGTTTGGGTAAAATTTTCTGTATATGTATATTAGATACCTTTGATTTATGATGGTATTTAATTCCAATGTTTCTGTTTCTTTATCCAGATGACCTATCAGTGAGAGAAGGGTATTGAAGTTATTACCCACTATCACTGTGTTGGGGTTAATCTGTGGTTTTATGTTTAGTGTTAATATTTCTTTTAAGAAATCGGCTATATATGGTTCATATATATTTAGAGATAAAAAAGTCCTTTCAATGAATCATTCCTTTAATTAATATAAATGAATCTTATTTGTCTCTTTCAGCAAATTTTGTTTGAGGTATACTTTGTCCCATACTATAATAGGTATACATGTTTGTTCCTGTTTCCATTTGCTTGGAATGCTTTTTTATATCCTTTAACCCTAAGTTAGTGTCTATTTTTGATGATGACACATGTTTCCTGGAGACAGGAAAAATAGGAAATCTGTTTTCTAATCCAATCTTCTAGACTGTGTCATTTTAATGTGGAATTGACAGGATCAGCATTCAAATTATTGGAAGGTATGTTTAAATTCTTCATTTCAATTCCAAATTTGTATTCTAAATATTTTTCTTTCTTTATTTGCTTACTAGTCCTAATACAGGTCCCTCCCTCCTGTGGCCTCTTTTGCTTTATTATCCTCTTCAGTGTGACATATTTCTTCCAGTATACTTTGTAGGACTAGTTTAGCAGTCATAAATTTTTTCAGCCTGCTTGTAACATGGAAAATTTTTGTTTCTCATTCAATTATAGCAGATAGTTTTGCTGGATAAAGTAGTCTGGGTGGAAGCTCTGGTCTTTCAGAACATGTGGTAGATACTGTGTCTCACTTCCTGGCCTCGAGGTTATATGTATACTGATGCAGGGCTCCTGTGACTCTCCCAGCCAATGTGAGCTCAAGTCTGTCTAGACCCCCAGACCACTGAGCCACATATCATCTACTCCATTGTACCTCGGACCTCACAAACTTTTGCATGTTCAAACCCATTCTCACCCAAAAACTAAAAATCAAAATATTGATCAATTCTGAAAAGTATTGAAGGTGCTCCATGCTCTGGAATATTAAATATTCTGCCAATATTTAATTCTTTATGTAAAAATAAACTAAGACTTCTATCTCATTATTATATAAATTTGTTTTTATCTTTAATTAAGTGATAAAATCATCTACTATAAAAAACCACCTTAAAATAAATTTATCAGTTATTAACAGTGCATGCTGGGCTTATATAACTATCTTACATACATATATATCTAGGGTCACATAAACATTTCTCAAGTGAAAAGGGAAAAAATTTCAAGTAGCTCTGCTCTAGGTCATATGACTATACACAAGATGTCATTCAGTCATTAAAAGGAAGATCCCGCCATTTGTAACAACATGGTTAAACACTGGAAACATAATGTTAAGTCAGTGAGCCAGGCACATAAAGACAAATATTACATAACTTCACTTCTGGAATCGGCAACAGTTAAACTCATAGAAGCAAAGAGTATAATGGTGGTTTCCATGCCTGACAATTGTTGACAACTGGGTATAAAATTGGGAGATATGTTGACAAAAGGGTATAAAACTTTCACTTATAGGATGAATGTGTTCTCAGGACCTGATATACTATACGCATAATGATGAATATGCCAATGTGGCTGCCATAATCATTGGATAGTATGTATCTGTCTATATCTATATTTATATTTATCTACCTATATCAAGTAATTGCACTATAAAACTTGAATATATATAATCTTATCTGTCAATTAAATATGCTAAAATTTTTAAAAGACAAAATTTGTGCCACCAGAAGGAAATGGCTTCTGTTTCCCCTACATGATGATCTTCTTACTTCTAGTGAGGCAGCCTCTCCTCAGTTAGTGCCACTTCACTTTCTCCACACTAAAAGGTACATCCCACACCCCAGACTTCTTGAAAAGTTTATACATGGGAGTAACTTTCCTTTCATTTTCATTCTAAATATACCTGCTTTTCTTCAAGCCTCCCTTGATCTTATTTTCCTCGAGCTACTGTCTCTTTTGTCAACCTTCGTTTACAGCTGCATACAGATCATATGTGCATGATGAGTCCTGGCTTCGCCTTCCCCTTACTTCTTCAGCACACACTACTCTGGTATTTGTTTCCTCAGCTTCTCTTCAAGAGATCTCACTGTTATCTTTACTGATTCTTTTGTTGCTAAATCAAATGTAATGTCCCAGTCCTTAATAAATTCACCTGGATACTTGCATCTGATCATCTTTTATTTTCTGAAATGTCCTTTCCCTGGATTTCTAAGACTCTATTCTGTCCTTGTTATCTTCATATTCTGGCCCTCCTCTCTCTTGATTTTGTATGTTTGTTTTCCATCACCAAGCCTTCAAGTACTTATAGGAACTCAATATGGTAGGGGTCAAGGTCATCTGAAGCCCCTTCTATTCTCAGTTTCATTTTCTCCCCCACATGATTTCACCCATTTTATTAGTTTCTACTACCATCCAAAACTTGTAAATTCTAAATTCATCTGTAAACCTAATTCTTTCTTCCGAGAGCCAAACTTAATCTTTATTAATAGCTACTTTAAACCCCAACATAGACAAAATGAATCCATGACCTTCCTCTCTTCTCTCCAAAAATGTGATCATATTCTAATACTATTCCATATCATAATGAATGATGATACTGTCTCCTCGGTTGCTCAAGCTAGAAGTGTAAGAATAAACCTCTAAATCTACATACTGTTCATCTCCCCATATCCAGTCAATCAAGCTCTTTCTTCACTTCTCTGAAATGCCCTTCAAGACCTCTGAGTTCAATCTTTGCTGCCATCTTCCATAGACAAACTTTCACAGAGTTAGGATTTCATCCATTTCAAGCATTGTGAGCAGAAGCCAGACAGAGCTGATGAGTCCAGTCTCTAGCTTAGATCTATCCCTTCGCTCTCCACTCAACTCTGAAGATGGTCCTTGCCTGAGCCAGGAGGACAGTATACCTTGCAAACTTTACCTTGTAGTACTCTCTCTTCCCTCCTTATGTCCAAGTTGCATTGTCCTTTCAGCTCCATGAATTAGAAACTTACAACATCCTGTTCCCTCAGTTTCAAGAACCCTCCATTACTCCTCACCTTCATGTTTTCATAAGCTAAGCTGAAGTGTACTTATCTTCAAAATTTCAGCTGAAATTACATTTTAAGAAAAATCTTGTACTAACAGTATACCACACTGCTTTGTAAAGAGCTGCTATTGTATCCATAGATTTAAAGAGCACTTAATACTCAGCCTAGAAATCTTCTACAACAGAGGCAGAGGATCTCAACACCTGGCAGGATGCAGCCTAGGCCAGTATAAGAGCAGTGAATTGGACAGCAATGGCCAGCCATAATGCAGAGTATCAGCAACCCAGCAAGGCTCACCAAGAATCAGGGCAAATGAATCTTTTCCCATCTTAAGGCTTAGGGAAACTTGTGGAAGAAGGGGCGGTGAGAATGTAAGAGCCTAAAGATGGGAAGATCTACTGGTGGACAAAACATTCCATTCAAGGCAAGACTGCTGCATCTAGGAACTCACTGCAGTGAGACTTGTCCTTTAAAAGACCTGTACAATGACTGATACAGCAACATGCTCCCATAGACTATCAAGGAACTCAAAAGAGATAATAACATACAGTGGAAACCTTGGGAACTAAAGCTGGATGAGTAAAGGGAAATTCCCCTATTAGTGGGGTGGCTCAAAGAGAGGCAATTTGGTATGCCACAGAGGTCTGAACCCCCTCAAGAGTAGACAAACCAGAGAGAACTCGGGTTCATAGAACCCTGAGAGACAGGCAGCAGTCCAGGAAGGAGTGGAATGGATTGATGAAAGGAAGGGAGGAAAATGGGAGGGAGAGGAGGGGATAGAGGGAAGCAGGGATAAGTACTCAATATGTTTGTAAAACTAGGAAAATAAAATAATAAAAAAGAAAGGGCAGTGTAAAAAATCAGGTTTGACTAAAAACAGAAAGGAAGGACTCAAGCTTGTGGTCCCCCATCTTGGCTAGCTTCTTGTGTTCTATCTGATTAATGTAGTTGGACAGAATGATTGTGTGGGTTATTTACAACATAAATTGAGTTTACTCAGCGTCAACAGAAAGAAAGAAAGAAAGAAAGAAAGAAAGAGAGAAAGAAAGAAAGAAAGAAAGAAAGAAAGAAAGAAAGAAAGAAAGAAAGAAAAAGAAAGAGAGAAAGAGAGAGAAAGAGAGGAAGAGAGGGGGGGAGGAAGGGAGGGAGGGAGGGAGGGAGGAAGGAAGGAAGGAAGGAAGGAAGGAAGGAAGGAACGAAGGAAGGAACGAAGGAAGGAAGGAAGGAAATCTTCCCATATCGCCCTCAAGAATAGCTTGTATTCTGTTAGTGCATGTTTTCTTTATCTATTGTGTACTGTAACTGTAAATAATGCCTTTCTCACATGTTGAAATACAAGCTACATGAATGTACGTTTGGGACTTTCATTTTTTTTTCTTTTTTAAGATAAAACTACATACAAGATAGGTGAATAAACTCTTACAGAAAAGACAGGTTTTTTTAGTATCTCTTACACCAAAAGCAATGGCAAAAGCCTGTATTGCTTTGAGAGCCTTTGAAACCTCACAGACCAACAGCTTATTAGACCAATAGCTTATTAATAGCTTATTAGAAGGTATTACATACCCGGCACTGGGAAATGTTTTTAATTACCTATGACTTTTGGGAAGAACATCTCAGGTCAGTTTTCATCGTTCCTTCTCTTCCCAACTCTGTGTCCCCTGTGTAGAGCTCTCTGTTCCCATCATTCCTTGTCTTTCCAATTCTGTGTCCCCTGTGTAGAGCATCTCTGTTCTCACCCAGCTTTAATTGTTTTCAAATAGAGCCTTATGTAGCTCAACACTGTCCAGAAACTCACTCTGCAGCCATGCATAACCTCAATCTCCTAAACCCCCTGCCTCTACCTCAAATTACAAGTTTGCTCCACCACACCCAACTCCACAATTTCTAATGATGCTAAACCTCCAAGTATGTTGATATGGTCTTGTCTCCCCCTCTGTACATTGTTCTCTTGGCTCAGGAGACAACTTCCAATCTGTGTGTACAGTTGTGTGCTAGTAGGTACAGAAGAGGACTCTGAGTCCTCTTCTGTTAGTCCATCTCTTCCAGAATCCAAGCCATCTCATTAAATGCCAATCATCTCTTCCTCTCCAGAAGCAGCCTTATTATTCCACCAGCACCTTGAGTTTATCTCCACGAACATATTATTGCTTCCTTTCTGTTTCTTCTTCTCCTCATCTCAAACCACTTTACTTGTATCTCATTCCTCTACAACCAGCTTCCTGCTGCTTTTTTGAGTCAGGGCTTATGATGTAACCCAGGTGGGCTTTGGTGATCCTACTGCTTCAGCCTCTGGAGTCATGTTGTTCATCCTAGTATAAAGGATAATCTCTCTAGAGTTTAAGCAAATACCTGACGCTTTCTCCTATTCAGTTATTGCTTCTTGTCTTATCTCTCTGGTTGAGTTATTCCATTCTGATCACATTTCCCACTCGGGTATTACATCCTGTTTTAACCTTCTAGTCCAAGACAAGCATCTTTTTTTATTTTGTTCTCTTCTTGTATCCTATCTTATCTCTGGGTTTTACTCCATTATACCTAATACAACTATTTTGCCCAGTTATTCCCTCCTGTCCTTTTATTCCTCTTCACTTATTTTTTTTTCTAGTCTCTTCCACTCACTTGCACATCCTGCATTATCTCTCCAGATCAATTATGGCTATCTGTTTTAACTCTCTTCCTCATTTATTGTTTCAGTTATTCTCTCACTAATTTTTTGCATTGTTATACCTCACTAACTCACTTACTGCATCTTGTTTTATCTCTTCTCATTTCTTTCTTCTCTCTTGTTCTTTCTTATTTCTCCCATTAAATTATTGTATGTTTTCTCTCTCCCATTCAGTTATTAAATCCTGTCTTTTCTGTCCTATCTCATTATTCCATTCCATCTTGTATCTCCTCTTTAATTATGGCATCCTGTTTTCTTTGTCCTGTTATTCAAGGTAAGTCCAGATTGTAGAATTATGTTTGTTTTACTTGTTTTTATAAAAAATTTCTTTAGCGTGTATATGTGTATGTGTATGTGTGTGCATGTGCATGCACATATGTGTGTGTGTGTGTGTGTGTGTGTGTGTGTGTGTGTATGTGTCTGTCTGTCTATCTGTCTATATGTCTATCTGTCTATCTATACCAGTGAGTGTTGTGTGTGCCTGTGGGGGCCCAAAGGTAACTTCTGGAATCATCCTGCATTGTTTTTATCTCCTTTTTGCTTTGCTCTGTGATATCCTAGGCTCCACCTTCTAGGCCTGGAAGGCTAGAAGTAACAGGCTGTTCCTACCTGGTGTTTTTATGTGGGATCCGAAATCTAAATTTAGGTCCTTCTGCTTGTGAGGCATAGTTTTAACCTCTGAGACATCTCTTCAGCCCTGTTTTAATTTTTATTTAAAAAGCCACATTTATTCACACTTTACTTCTGAATTTCCCCCAACTGCAACATGAATTTAAGAAAAAGCTTATTTTAGAAATATTTTCTCTTAAGGAATTTGGGGAGAGTGGTCAGTGTGACAAGAGAAAGTGATGGAAGGTAAATATGATTAAAGTACATTATATTCATGCACAAAAATGTTATAATGAAGTCTGTCATTTTATACAATTAATATACACTAATAAAAATAAAGCTAATATAACAAAAAATCTCTTATCTTTACTTTAAAAACCAATTGGCAACTATTTACTACAGTAAAACAGAAATCCAAAGCATCTATAAACAACTAGTATGTGAAAATATTAAGCCCATTTCCTCTTAGTTGCTTCTTATTTCTTTACAATTATCTTCTATTGATATCCTGCTGCTTGAGAACACAGACTATCCTCCTTCTTCTACTTCCAGTTCTGTGGGGGAAGCCAGCTAAAAACAGGGGCAAGAGACCTTCCTAATACTTCTTTTCTGAAATCACTGTAAACTAGTGCCATACCCAAAACAGAAAAATAAATCCCCAAAGTTAACATGACCTTCAACCTAAAAGACCTTCTTCTGGATTAAAACGCCCAAGCATACCTTCTCGTATAACTGGAATGGACAAGAAGGTGAGAATTCAAGAAAATCTCAATTATATTAATAATTAAATTTATCTGCTGATAATTAAGTTTATCTGCTGATTTAGTTTTATTTCAGCCCACCAATACATGTGAAATTAGGCTCTCAAACATTACTTATTGATGTTACCTGAGTAGCAGGGACAGCACATGATTTCTCAAGTCTGAAATGTCAGACAACAACTAGAGAGGAAAATAAGAGAGATCTCTATAAATAAATACCAACTCTCCAGGGATCAGCCAGGCTCTAAAGAATAAAGTTGAATACTTACAAAGAGTTGCAACATCCCTGTCCCGATTCTTTCTCATTTAGATTTTCTTTCCTGAGAATCTGTGTGCCTTTGAGTTAATTTTAACATTGAACAGGTGCTTTACTATTCATGTAATGGAAGAGAAGGAAAGATGTAGAAAGCTAAGACAGAAAGTGATGAGTGAAAAAAACGTTACGTGTGTTGGGGGCCAAATAATGAATGTCGCTAAGACAAAATTTCTCCACTTCTACAGCAACACAATAAACACACATCTTGGCATATTTCTATCTTTTCAGAATCATGGATATTCTATCATTCACTGGGTCATGATTCTCACTTATTTATAGCATCCCAGCATCGAATATTTCTGGTAGAGAAATATGTACAATCCTAATGCACAAGAAATGCCCACAAGTGCAGATTTTCATAGAGTGTAAGCTATCTGTGGAAGGTCCCTCATTGAATCTCTGAAACTTTAACTTCTGACATTGTCTTTATTAGGCCAGCAAACAAGCAAACCCATACTCTTTAAATATAGCACTATTGCAGTGAAAGAGACATTAAAGTCGATAAGTTGATGTCTAGCAATGGTCTCTGGGGTAATCTCATCTGACTACCACACTGTAGCAGCTATATGGACCTGGGCATTTTACTTAACCAGACTGTAACTTGTTTCCTTCTCAGTATATGGTAAAAAAAAAAAAAACAGTACTTTAGATTAATGTGAGGTAAATGCTTGGATTCTGTGAGTCTTTATCAGTAAGGAATCAAATATGGAATGATTTTTTACTTACATCTCCAAGATTGTCCTTCATGGGAATGCTCTTTAGATTTTTGCATGGCTTAAAATTGTCACATTATTAGAATCACAGCTGAAAAAAGCCTACCTCTATTGCCATACCAAATTTTGTGCATGGCCATGTTAATCTCTGTCCCATTCCTCAAATCTATACTTTTGAATATTACAGAATTTGGAGTAGCTTTTTAATAGAGTTTCATTCTGTACCTGGACTGATCTGGAAATCACAGTTCAGGCTGGCCTAAAACCCCATGACAATCCTCCTCCCATGGCTTCCTAATCATTTTATCTCTTCAAATTCATTCTTTGACAATGTCATATGTTTACTTAATGCACTTAGATGATAGTCACCTCCATATCCCTTTCGTATCCACTTTCCATTCCCTTGGAAGGCCTTCCTAACAAGTCCATCTCCTATTCTCATGATTTTTCTTTTTAGAACAAAGTGAGTTTAACTAAAATTGCATGCATGAACATGGGTGTGAGTTTTAGCTTGTCTCTTTTAGAGGAGCAGCAGCTACACTAAGGAAGGAAATGGCTCTTTTCCCTTGAGCAGCTATCAACTGCCTATAATTCTTCAGCTAGAGGTTCAGTCTCATAAGGCCCTCCTCATGGTGGAATGTTGATGGACTCAATCTTGTGCAGGTCTTTTGAAGGTAACTGCAGCTTAAGTGAGTTCCTGAGAGCAAGGGCCATGTCAGGTCCAGAAGACAGTGTTTCACAGCATTCCTTCATCATCCAGCTTTTACATCCCCTCAACCCCCACTTCTGTGATGTTCCCTGAGCCTTGGAGGGAGTCATAGAGATGTCCCATTTACTGCTAAGCATTCATTCCACCATTGCTTATTTTCAGCAATTTGACCAGTTTAAGAGTTTCTTAAGTAACCACTGTCCAGTACAAGAAACTTCTCTGAGCAAGTCTGAGATCAGCACTTGTTTATGATATAAACACATATTTTTAGAAGGTGGTTTGACAACATGCCCATTCTTTAGCAAAACAACAGTAATAGATCTCACCCTAGGGCCTATGACCTTCTCAGCCATGGCCTTTTCCTTCCTGTGAATTGAGTCTCAAATCTAATCAGAAAGTGGTTGCTTATCCTCATAATATTCACCAGTGGGCACAACTTGTCCAGAAAGTCAGCATTATAGCATGAAGGCTCCATCACTAAGTAAGCCGACTGATATCTTGTCTCCCCCAGTAGCCTTCATAGCACCTTCTGACACTATGAAAGCTAACCAGAAGGCACGAAGCTTACAGTTCAGTTCAAGTTTGATATTTCTGCATCAAGCATGTGGTGTCTTTAACAACAGTCTCCTGCCATCTAGCTCTGTGCACAACTCAGAGCAAGGGGAACAGACTGTTATTCTGGAGAACTCTGGGGCTTTCCTGACCAACAATTGGGATCTTCATTTTGTGACCCATTGATTTCTAGAAACATATTATTTATCCACGTAGAGTATCTTTGCTCACTTTTTAAAAAAAATGATATTTTACTTATTTTACAAAGTCGTGAATTTCCATGTCTTTTTCACGTAACCTTAATTTGGATTGATTCTCTCTCCTTCTCCCAACCCTTACCCTATCGTTGCTCAGGCTTTACCATGACCACTATTACATTCACATATGTTCTTCTGTTCCCTCCTAAGGCTCCTGCCCAAATACGGGCTCTTTCTAGTTTCCTGACCTCTATAAGCCTTCCATGCTAAACATACAAATCTAAAAATTTGAGTCTAGGATCTGCAGATGTGTAAGATCATATGGCATTTGTCTTTCTAGGTTTAGATGACCACAGTTAGTATATTTTTCCAGTTCTATCCATTATCTTGCACATTTCATAGTTTCATTTTTCTTTTTTTTTCTCATTTTTCTATGTAGACAATAAAATTCCACTGATGATATGTGACGATGTGTGTCACATACTTATTATCTATTCATCAGTTGATGGACACTTAGGCTTATTCTGTTTCCTAGCTATTCTGAATACAAGGAACATGGATGCACAATTCTCTGTAGTAGGATACAGATCCTTTTGCTTGTATGCCTACAAGTGGTACAGCAGGGTGAGAAGGGTAGCTCTATATTCAGTTTTTAAGAGCCCTCTCTACTGATAGCCCAAGAGGTTACAGCTGTGTACATTCACACCATCAGTGTATAAGGGCTCCTTTTTCCCCACATCCTTGTCAACATTTGTTGTTCCTTCTGTTCTTGATGATAGTCATTCTGACCATAGTGAAACTGAATTTCTAAGTAGTTTTACTTTGCATTTCCCTGCAAGTGGAAATTGCTAAAGACATTGAATACTTACCAATTTGCATTTCTTCTTTTAAGGCCTCTCTAGTTCTTCAGCCCAGTTTTTTTTCTTTTACTGGATTGTTTGCTTTCTTATTGTTTAGTTTCTTGAGTGTTTTTTATATTCTAGATATTAATCCTCTGTTGGAAGCATAGCTAGAAAATATTTTCTCCAATTCTGTGGACTTCTTCACTCTACTGCCAGTTTCCTTCGCTGTATAGGTTGTTGGTTTCATGTGGTTCCAGTTGTCAATTGTTGGCCTCATTTCCTGAACATGTGAATGGATCCTATTCAGACAGTCCTTACCTGAGATTGTGTCTTAAAGTAGACTCCTTACATTTTTCTCTAGCAACTAAAGAGTTTCAGGTCTTATACTGAAGTCCTTGATTTATTTACAACTGACTTTTGTGAAAAGTAAGAGATAAAGATCCAAGTGTAAAATTTTTACAAGTATTTTTAGGAGCTCATTCTCTCTACTATTGTTTCCACTTCCATCCCATCCAAATGCATATTCAACTGCAATATGACTGCTCAATAAACATTAATTAAGAAAGTAAATACTAACAGGAAAAAAATCAAAATATGTTGTAATGAGGAAAAAAGATCAATTTGAATATAATTAGTAAAATATGGTTTTATTATATAACTTATAAAACATATATGTGACAGAAACATGTTTTCAAAATTACATATGACCTACATGTGTAGTTTTGGTTAAGTACATAGTCATCCTCGGCTTAGTTATCATTATTAATATCGGCATCTTCCCAAACATTTTAATTTCTAGCATTCCACTTAAAGCCTACATAAATTGCCAAAATTCACACAGACGAAATAGATTGCCTAAATAGGTCCATGTCTCTTTAAAAAAACTGAAAAATAATCATTTTCCAAAATAAAACCCCAGGACCAGTGGCTTCATTAGTAAATTCTACCAAGTAAAATTTTAAGTGAAAAATTATATTAACTTTCCAAAAATATGAATAGAAAGAAAGGGAATATTTCCTCTTTCTCTGAGGCAAGTATAACCTTGTACACAAACCAGGTGAAAATATTATCAAAAACTACAGGCAAATATCTCACATAAACATAAGTGAAATATCCTCGAAAATTTAGCAAATTCCTGTGCAAAATGTTCTCTTCTTATAACTCGTTATATCAAATTTCCCATTCCTTGTGCTATTACAACAAGACTCCAGTTTAACAGCTTTTTGTCTCTGGCCAGGGGGTGACATACAGTGCCCAGCAGAATGGAGTGAAGGGAATTGCAGGAGCAGCAAAACTGCAAAAGAAAATCAACAAACCACAATCCAGAACTTCAGAGACTCTATATCAATCACATAGAACTAGGCCAGCCTAATCTCTCCCCATCCTGGAGCTCAGGGACATTTGTGGAAGAGGGGGCGGTAAGATTGTAAGAGCAAAAGGATGGGAGGAGCAACGATTTGCAAGATTCTCAACAATAGTTGGGGCCAAAGCAATCATAATGGGACTTTGCATGCCCTGCGCAATGTCCAGCCCTCATAAAGTCTAGCATCTGTTAAGGGCACCGAGACCCCTGGAGGCAAGGGATTGACAGCCATAGTAGTGATCTTATGCTTAAGGGGAACAAGAGAAAGGGCTTATGGAAATGCCACTGGGTCCTTATATGTCATCGGAGAGGAGGACCCAGTGGAAATTTCCCATTCCTGAAATTCTTTCAGATCATGAAGATGTTCTGTGTAGTAGTAGTCCTATGATTTTCTCATTTTTCTAAATATGTTTCTTCATAGTCTTGTCTTGTTCCTTCCTTATCCAGGCTTCTGTTCATGGCCAATATCACAATTATCACTTGAAAACACTGTTAGCTCCCTTATTCCTTTTTCCCTAGATTGTAAGTTCCTGACAAAAATCTCACTTTGATTAAACCAAGCCACTTCCTTGAAGTTGCTAGAAAAAAAACCGCATACAGTTTTGCTAACTGGACTAACTTTATGATTACAACTCTCCATAAGCTCTCCAGGGACAGACAGGACATCTCTTACTCTCCAAAATGAACATTTTACATCTTCTCCCACTCTGTCTCCTTCACAGCCTTCACTCTCCACCAATGACCTTCTAGCATACTTCAAGGAGAAAATGGAATCTAGTAAGTAGCAGGGTCTTGGATTACCTAACATCCTCTCCTCATCAATCTACCAGTTAATCTGAATCTTGCTGTCACTCACAGTCTGCATTCACTCCACGAATCTGCTTTCCTCACAGTTCAGCTCTACCATGTGACCTCTGTATTCTAACCTTTTGCATTGTCTCCCACAATTGTATACTCTCTCTGTGACAGCCAGGAAGTGTAGCTAGGGAGCTTAGGCCTGTGTATGGGAAAATTGCTAAGTCAAAAAGCATATGTGTTGTGACCAAGTTCTTAGGCTATAGATGTGATTACTAGCAGCATGATGTATGTAGAATGGTGCTGCAGATACTGCACATTTGTGTCAATACCACTTTAAGGGGGTTGTCTTGGACATTCCATAAATTAAGAGACATCATCTTCTAACATAACCTGCTTCATTATCACAGTCAGAACCATATCCTTGTGTGGAGATTAGGATGCTAATAAGATATGCAATGTATGAAGAAACATGCCAGACACCTGCACATGTCTGACTCTCTCCTTTCCTTCACAGGTGATAACATCAGGAACGGGAACTTGAAGGAGACCTGTGCCAGACTATCCCCCCTCCCAGATCTACTTTGCCTTAGGGGTAGCCTGCTATTACACTCTCCTTATAGTCAACCAGATAGCTCTGTCTGAGTAGTAGTCTTCTCAGTTCCTCTCTGCAATGAACCTTGCTTGTTTTTGCTGTTAATGCTTGCTTTCTAGCCTCCACAAGACAAAGGCATTTCCCTAATTCTATAGGATCCTCCTCTTTGATACAAACATGTAGTCTCAGTCCTGTTCTAGCAATATACTCAATCTCTTCTGATGTTGTCTACTCCCAAGTATCACTGCATTTATTAGCTATTCTTTTCAGTAACCATTTCTTGGTTATTTATCTTGAAACAAAGTATTCACTCCTACCTATTGAATCACCCCAGTTCTGGGTTTGTGGAAGAGAGATTTATGTGTCTTTTACAAATTCCAAATCTTGACACAGAGATTCTATTTGCATAATAAAGAGATTGCTTAAAGCTAATAGATTTGTGGTAATGAGTTATACAGTTACAGTAACTGGAACATGATCCAAGCCATCAATCAATTCCCTCTGTGTTGTTCCAATGCCTACTTGCTCTGAGTCCTGCTACCTGTCCCCAGCCTACTCTTGTTATCTATGGTCTAAACTCTGAAACCAAAATGCCTCTTCCAAATCTTCACATTACATGCTCTTCTTCCTAAAATTCTCACTGACCTTATCTTACTCAGATGAAAAGACTAAACTCTCTATATCGTCTCACAAGGTCTTAAATTACCTGGCCTTCCCAGTTTCTCTCCTGTCACTTTCCTCCTTGACATTCCGTTCCCATGACAGTTTTCCATGCTTTTTTAATTTTTAAAAAAAGGTAAGTGATATTATGTATGCACATATATATATATGGATATCATGATATACCATATAATGTAGATACCATATAATGTTTTGAAACGTGTACATTGTGAAATGGTTAAATTAAGTGAGTATGTTACTGCACCTAATTATCAGTCTTTTGTAGTAATGACAAAATTCATTCCCTTACAAGTTCGATGTAACACACTGCTATTAGTTATGATGTTATATAATGGATTTGTTAGCTTTTTTCTTCTTTAACTGAATTTTATATCTTTTGATCAACAAATTAAGAACTTCTCCCACTTCTCAAACCCTTGGCAACCATTTTATTCTCTGCTTCTGTGAGTTCAGTTTTTAGATTCCACTTGTATAAAAACATTTGTGTATAAATATATCTAAGTAAGTAACTAAAATACAAAAATAATGTGAATATACAATGGTGTTCCTATACTTAAGAGGAACACAAGAAAGAGTTCTAGGAAATGCTACTGAGTCCTTACACCTCATCAGAGAGGAGGACCCAGAAGAAAGTTTGATATACATATTAAAGGATGCTTCAGAGATGGGGGAGGGGGCACTGGGAAAATGGGAAGGAGGAGGGAAAGGAAGGGGAAAAGGGGGGAGGAAGCAGGAAGATCCAGGGAGAGGTGGAGGGAGGGGACAGAGGTACCTATTATGTTTGTATGAGCAGAAAAATAAATTAAAAAAATAAAAGTAAAAAAAATAATGTGAATATAAACAAATATATGATATCGTGTAGTATCTGTCTTTCTGTACCTGGTTCATTTCACCTAACATACTGTCTTTCAGGTTCTACCATGATGTCACAAACTGAACACTTGCATGTACTGCTATCTCATAGCATTTGCATTTCCTGCTATCTGAAATCACTTCTTCCTGATTTCCACAAGATTTACCTCATTGCCCTTCTCAAACTCATACTGAAATGTCACTTTAAGATAGAAGCTCCACATTGCCCACCTTGGTGCACGACCCATCCCATCTCCCTCTTATTCTTCTTCATTACTCTCTTCTACATACAGCACTACCTGACATTCTGTATATTCATTTGTTTAGTTATCTGGGTCTGTGTCTCTGTTGACTGAAATTGTCACAAGTGTGAGCTCTGCTACTTTCTGCAGTGTCCTCTTGCGCCAGAGCAGTAACTAACACGCCCGGACAGTTTCCAACTGAACTCTGGATAAAAGAGTGAAGAATGGCTATCTCCAAGTGATGGAAGGAGAGCTATGCAAAGCTTATATAGGAGTCTACGACCCTTGGTGGCCCTTTGGAATCTCAGAGCAACTTAAAAGAAAACAAAAACCAATGGACTTGCTGAGTCTCAAGAGGTTTTATTGACATGTTTGTGCTGGTCACCACAGAAACTAGAGTATGAATATCTCCAAGCCTGGATCTCTGCTTTATTTTTATAACAAAATTTATTTCAAAAACAAAAATAACAAGCTCACTGTTCATTACTTACCTAACCATCACCTACTTTTGATCTTTTAGTACCACTTTGAAGATTCCAAAGTCAGTGTGACCTTCATCCCTAATGAAGAAGTGTTTGCCCCAGCGCCCCCTACTGACAATGTGCCAGCACAGTATTTTACACATAAGTATGTGTATGAGTTAGAGAATATACGCAAATTCACATACATGGTACAATCATTTAATGTAACCCATAATCATATTTGACTCATTAGCATAGAGATGGTTGTCTTTTCTGGAGCTTTTACCATCTGCTCAGTCCATGTGGAGCTGATGGAAGGTCTATTAGGCAGACAGCTCTCACTTGGCTATAAACATCCTGACGTACACTATGTATCTTGGTCTCATCTGAGTTTCCCTCTTTCATATTTCAGCTCTGAATCTATCAAAAGTACTTAATATCTTTATGTTCATATAAGAAATAAAAAATAAATGAGTTATAAAAACCTTAAGAGAAAATCAGAACAAGCTTCTTTCCAGCATAGAACTTTTTGGTTAAGTCAGTGTCGTGAATGTTTTATATATATATATGAACCTGATTTCCTATTTCACAGTATTATATCAAAAGAAAAAATTAAAGCATAAAAGATTCAACCTGTCAATGTGTTTAAAGATAAGTTCTATAGCAACAGGATTATACGAACAGTAATCTCCTGAATCAGCAGCTGATCTAAGCCAGCAGCTGATAGTGCAAAATATCTCACCAGATCTCAGCAACACAGTTAGACTAGGCAGATTTTCTGTCACACAGCAACAGCTGTGCATGTGGTAAAACTACCAAATCCAGATTATGCATATCCAAGACATATGCGATGGCCCACCCATCTTCTCAGCTCACAGGGAGAATTTTGTGGAAAGTATGTCTTTCTTTCCACCTTAAGTAAAAATGCACAGTACCCACCTCGTTAGAGCTACAGCTAGTTGGAAGGGTTTGACCACATCCTAGGCATTCATGTGTGTGTCTCCTTCAGTGATGCAGAGAAACGTGCATGGAATGCCACATGGCATGCCGTCTTCCCTGTGGTTAAAACGTGAGCGGAAGAGATCTGTGGTAAATCCTCCAGGAAAGAAACAGGCGTGTTTATATTGATTCTAAATCCTGTAGGCCTCCCTCACTGCTCCATCGCCACTGTGTAGTCTGAGAATTCACTTTCTCCTTCATGTTTAGACCTTCAGACTTTGAAAGAATCTATCACCAGTCTTTCTAAAGCCTAACATCAGCTTGGAATTTTCTGTCTTAATATCCATCACTCACTACTTCCAATCATAGTGTCAGATCTAAAGTTCATTCCAGACTCCTTAATGGCTCCGAGCACTAACGAATCAATTAGTCCCACACACCTCACATCGGGTTCTTCTGTCAGACCAGCTTTATAAGCAACAGAGTAAGTGGGAAACTGGCTTTGAATTCTGTGATGAATGATGCAATGGCTAAGCTGGAGAAACAGCCCTGAATCCCCATCCCCTATCAAATGCCTATAAAGAACCCTAGATCATCCTCTGTCAAATTATTTATAGGTGACAAGAAATATTTCTAATTATATCCATTCACAGCCACAGTCAGTGAATATTGTGCAAAGAGAATGCCAAAAACAGTTTTGCCAAGTAGGTCCCCAGCTAGGACAGCTGAGGTGGCTGCTGTGTTTGCAGAATAGCCTCTATAAAAGTGGAGCTGAGATGCCACAGTCCTGTCCTTCCTCAAAATCCTTAAAGGTGTGTATGTGTGGCCGGACACTTGGCTAGTTATGCATTCCTGAAGCTAATGGCTTTCCATGCAAGGGAGATGAAAACTGTTTCCCAAATTTTAATTATTTTAGATATTCCTAAGAAAGTCACTACATACAAATAAGTATTAATAGTTTATAATTAAATAGAAAGAAGAAAATACCTGGAATTCTCTGTTTTTTCTTTCAGCAGTAGTTGTCTGCCTCCAGCCCACCATCTTCTTCATCTGGTAACACAAAAGGTAAGAGAAATTTATTACTGTGTTTAGGAACAAAGGACACTATCTTGCTATAGTTAAATGAACTACTATTTTATTTTCTAGTTTAATTGGGTATAAGACACAAAGAGCAGCTATTCTTTAAAAATAGCATCTCAAAAAATGTTGACTTTTCAAATCATTTACTCAAACAAAATTTAAAGCAATTTCCCTTTTGCCTTTTGTTAGAAATTCATAAAGAAGGCATCCAATCACACATATTTTCTGTGAACTATTATTTCAACCCAACCAATAAGAGAAGCTATGGTAGAATCAACAATATGTTGATCCGGAAGTCAAATTTTCTGGGTGCTAACCCAGGCTTGTCATTGATCTTGTTGCCTTGATCAAGCCAGTAACTTTAATGTCAATTCAAATACAGTGTGTCATAGGGGATTAGCACTGCATCTGGATTTAGGGAGAGCAGGGTCATGTCTCACCACTGCCACTTACCACCTCAGTGACACCAAATGACCTTTCACTTCCTGAGCTTTGGTTTCTCCATCAGCAAAAGGAGGAGGCCAGTTCTGGTTGATTGCTAAAGTCCCTCTGGTTCTTACTGCCTAGAACCTGAGCCAGTGATTTCCAAAGACCCCCACACACAATCAAAATATTTAGTGGCTGCATCCCTTTATGTGAAGAACATAAATAATAATAAAAACCTACTCTGCAGTTAACAATAGTTTTAAGAGAACACATTTACTACAATAGACTGCATTCATTTAGGAAAAGAAAAACAGAAAACACTATATGGGAAATGTTACTTGTTGAAACTTGAGGTAATTATTATGTGGCAGACTCAAGTGCCCCATTAGCCAACAAACTTAAGGCTCCTTGGAGGTTTGTGATCCAAAGTTGACCAAGGACTTTTGATACATGAGTGGAAGGATGGCAACCTTTCTGTTTTGGGGGACCTTCATTATAGTATTCTCCAAGGCATAGCATGTGGTCAGTTCAGAATTGCTTTGTGTGAAAATAGAGACATGAAAAAATACTGGAATGGAATAATATTCACATTTGAAGAATTTTTAAAAAGAAACATCATCTGTGCTTCGAAAACATGTCTAATTTTCCTGTCTGACCATAAAACAACTAATTATAGATTAGGTTTAGTTCGACAAGCACTTAGTAAGTAGATGAAATGTTTCAGACAATGTTAGTTTTCAGGAATATAATGAACAATGAAATTCAGCTCCTACTCTAAATTTAGCAGGATGACTGAATTTATACATTGCAAGTTTTGATTAAAATCTTTAGGACTTAATGTTCTGAACTGTTGAGTTACAAAATACCTAACTGTAGACAGATTACTTGTCTCCCTTGCTTCAACTTTCCAGATGCCACGGTCTATATCCACCCCTCCAGAGAGGTCACCTTTGATTCTGGTTAGAGCAGTAGGAGTTACTTTATTTCTAACTTTAAAAAAAAATGATTCATCTATGGAAATATTTTAAATTTAATTTGGCTTGAAACTATATTGGCCATTTCAGAAGAGATGTTTAGAAAATTGATATATTTATGAGAAATGACAAACAAATTTAAAAGAGTAAGAATTGGATAAGAAACAACTAGTGTGCTAAAATCCACAAAAAAAGTATAGAGAAATACAGGTGTGAATATACAACCAGGATAAAGTTTTAATAAGATTCAGATACTGTTTTTCTCAAAGTTATTGTTTCATTGGGATAATCCTGCTGACTCTTACACAATTTAAAAACTGATAAAAGAAACTTAATTCTGACAGAGCAAAATTGCTTCATGGATTTTAAACTTTTTTATTTATGGTAGTTTTTTACTTAACTTCATTTTTTATTCTTTTAGAGTTTCATACAGTGAATTTATATTTTCACACCTTAATCCTCAATCCATTCCCCTATCATTGCATTGCAAATAGTTTAAACTTTCATTATATTTTTTCTTTATTTACTAATACCTGTTAGAGCTTTTACTCACTGGATATTTTCAACCAGAAGTGAAATATTCCTTCTTATATCAAAATTGAAAATATTTACATCCAATTCTAATGACTTATATACAAATTTAATGATTTTAACAGTTTCATCCAATTTAAAAATTTTAAATAGCAATTATGGATAATAGCAATTATCCATAAATACTTAATGTTAAAGATAGATTCACTTAGATTATAAGTCATAAGAAAAACTTGTTTTCCATTTTTTTATATCATCACAATGAAACAATGACAAACTAGGATGGGTTGGGGAAAAGAAAGAAAAAATAAAAGCAAGTGGAGAATGCAGATTCTGATCACACCTGGAGTCTGACAGATATTGCTGGTTGAATATCCAAATCTCCAAACTTCTCAAGTAGGGTTTACAATCAGGAGGAAAGAATGGAGGCTTACAATGGAGCAGATATTGAGCTACCAGCATAGGTCTTCAAGCGTGCGGGTTCATCTCTCAGCACCCAACGTTGTTTACAGCACTGACCTCAAAGGTGCAGAGCAAAGGAAGCTCGAGAAAGTGAAATGCACAGGCCAGGGATCCACCTAACCCAGGGCTGTTATCTGCCCCGGTTCCTCCTCTAGGTGCACGTGACCCTGGGCTGCCACCACTAACCTGCAGCCATGAGTTCGGACGCCGAGATGGCTGTTTTCGGGGAGGCTGCTCCTTACCTCCGCAAGTCTGAAAAGGAGCGGATTGAGGCTCAGAACAAGCCTTTCGATGCCAAATCCTCTGTCTTCGTGGTGGACGCGAAGGAGTCCTATGTGAAGGCAACAGTGCAGAGCAGGGAAGGGGGGAAGGTGACAGCCAAGACTGAAGGTGGAGCTGTGAGTAAAACCAAGAAGGGGCGGGGCGGGGAGGCAGATAATTGTTTCCAACACATAGTTAATGATGCTAAATGGATCCTTCCATTCTTAACAGACTGTCACAGTCAAGGACGATCAAGTCTTCTCCATGAACCCTCCCAAATACGACAAGATCGAGGACATGGCCATGATGACCCACCTCCACGAGCCCGCTGTGCTGTACAACCTCAAAGAGCGCTACGCAGCCTGGATGATCTACGTGAGTAGATCACAGTACACCAATTCCATGCATTTCTCCGAGTTGAAATGTTGTCTGGATATAACATAAATTGTGATCTATTTGAACATTCGTATGTGGGAAGCCATCTATTTAACTGCATTTGCTGAAATGTTGCAGCTTTTGTGCAAGAGTGGACAGTAGAGGGAGCCAGCAAATGAATGGAGCCCTGAAGTTTTGTGGGAACCGGTGTTCTCCTTTGCCCGTCTTTCCTCATTCCTCAGCTGGAGTGATAAGGTCAAGGCTTGTTGAGTAACCCTGTTTTTTTCCACAGACCTACTCGGGGCTCTTCTGCGTCACCGTCAACCCCTACAAGTGGCTGCCGGTGTACAACCCCGAGGTGGTGGCCGCCTACCGGGGCAAGAAGCGTCAGGAGGCCCCGCCCCACATCTTCTCCATCTCTGACAACGCCTACCAGTTCATGCTGACTGGTGAGTGCGTCCCTAATTACAACTATAAAGTACTTGTAGACTGATCATATGGACAAAAAGTAAGCTTTGAAATTCACAGTGACAAGTTATCACAAATACTATAGAAAACGACATTACAAATGTTCTAGAACTTTGAAGAATAGCAATAGGAGTGCTATTTCATTTAATTTTTAAAAATTTTTCTACCACATTTTATTTTTTTCCTAATCGTACAAGCTCAATAAGTACCCCTGTCCTCTCCCTCTCTACCCCTCCCCATCATCCCCCATTGCACTCTCCCCTCTTCCCACCTTCCTTTCACCTCCCTCTCTCTCTCCCCCTCTCCCAGTGCTTCTCCCTTCCTCTCTCCCATCCACTAGACAAGGATGCTCATTTAATTTTTTAATGCTTCTTTTTTTTTTTTCAAAATTTCAAGATTGGCTGGTTGATTATGTGTGCTCCACGGCATGGGCAGCGAGGTCAGAGGCCGTCTTTTTGGAGTCAGTTCTCTCCTTCTGCCATATGGGATCTGGGGATCAAACTTATATTATCAGGTTTAGCACCAAGCACCTGTAGTCCCTGAGCCATCCACCAACCTGACATGCATTTTTTTTAAGACTTGTGAAAAGCAAAGTGCAGATTTACATGGTGGTTTATTACTGTTGCTTGACATTCTCTTTGGCTCTCTTTCACAGACCGTGAGAACCAGTCAATCCTGATTACGTATGTAGATGCAATGCCTTTCTTTCTATTGAGTTTTGATTGCTGTAGCAGGTGCCTCATGCCTTACACACTAACTTTCTCTTGTTTGATCCTCAACAGCGGAGAATCCGGGGCTGGGAAGACTGTGAACACGAAACGTGTCATCCAGTACTTTGCAACAATTGCGGTTACTGGGGAGAAGAAGAAGGAGGAAGCACCTAGTGGCAAAATGCAGGTGGGTGTGACCCTGTGAGGAAGGAAGAAGAAACAGGTGATGCAAAATAAGGTTTAGTGGTTCAAAAACATAGCAAACAACCACCTATGATGCAGAATTCAGAAAACAAATCTTGAAAGGTCTTGTGTAGATGAAATGAACAAGGCAATGCATTGCAAGTTGGGTAGGCCAGAGTTCCCACAGCCATTTCTAAGAAGCACAAAGTGAACTGAGAATTACAGAATCAAGGCCATGTCACTAGCTGGTCTTACTCTCCAATGAGTTCTCCATTTCTCTGTCCAAAGCTTACCCAATTCTAGGACGCAACAAAGGGAAAAGCTGAATGAGAAGGAGATAGATGGAAAGGTATTTAGTATACCATGAGTTAGCTGGTCTAAGGTTTCTTTATCTATTTATTCACTCCTTTTTAGGGGACCCTTGAAGATCAAATCATCAGTGCCAACCCCCTGCTGGAGGCCTTTGGCAATGCCAAGACTGTGAGGAATGACAACTCCTCTCGCTTTGTAAGTCTTTTCTTGTGGGAATTGGCCCCGGCGTTTCTGTTTATTTGGTCTACACATAATGAGATTGTTTCCAACTTTTAATCAACATTCCATTGCGTTTTTAAGGGTAAATTCATCAGAATCCATTTTGGTGCCACGGGCAAACTGGCTTCTGCAGATATTGAAACTTGTAAGTTGATAAATATTAGTGATTGAGAATCTTTTCTTTGTGGAAAATACACAGTGGAAGACTTGTCCTTTTATCAACATGTGTTCTCAAATCTATGATTGTTTTAATATTTTTATAATTAATATATAATAGATATATAAATAATATATAATTTAATAGTATAACTGTAAATAATATTAGTAATATATTATAATATATAATAATAAGTTAAATGTGCCTAATGTGGCCTTCCAGATCTGCTGGAGAAGTCCCGAGTCACTTTCCAGCTCAAGGCTGAAAGAAGTTATCACATCTTTTATCAAATCATGTCTAATAAGAAACCAGAGCTTATAGGTAAGAACATTTTGATCTATTTCCACTGGGGAAGAAAAACAGGCTGCCTGTGATGTCCCTCTGATGTTCTGATGACCAAAGTAAACTCTGTGCACTGTTCTTTTCCCTTTTCTTAGAAATGCTACTGATCACTACCAACCCATATGACTTTGCCTATGTCAGTCAAGGTGAAATTACTGTGCCCAGCATTGATGACCAGGAAGAGCTGATGGCCACAGATGTAAGTAATTGGTACAAAGCAGGGTAAAGCAAAGTCATATTCCAGAATAGTACTCTCTCCTGAATCAGAGTTAAAGGCACTAGCAGAAAGATTAAAGACAGGCTTTCTTTTTAGGCTTTCTTATGCCTGGAAGAAAATGACACAATACCAAGCTCTTCCCACACGTGCGTTTCAAAAGTTTAAATGTCTGTACTGATTCTTTTTATTCTTTCTTAATTTTTTTCTATTCTTATTATTAGTCAGTATTTGTGTTCCAGCATAGCTATTTCTCTTCTGTTTTATGCTGGATTCTACATCCAGGAATCTGGGAAAGAGCTACAGTAGTTCAACATTTTTAATAACAGAAATTGTCTCATTTCCTTGTAGTTAGGTGTAAACACAAACCTTGCTCTGTCTATAGCTAGTAGCACGACCCTCTCCTTTATACTAAGCATTAGAAAAGATGGGCTGTCAACTTCAAAAAGTACCCTTTTGGATATTTCTCAAGCTTCTACATTTATGTTTGAGACTGGATTCTTCCTTTTTCTACCACTTTTCTTTAAATATTATCATGTTTGCACTTATTGTCATATATAAACTTTATATTTTCTTTTGAGTTCCTAGATGATCTTTTATTATTCCTAACTTTGGTGTTTTCAACTTTAATCTCCCAGTACTAAGATAGTAATACTTATAAAAATATTTTTTCTTTCAAAAGTTGATCACATATGTGTGCCCTTATCTTACATATGTCAGCTTTTATCCACAATAACTTATTATGTTCATCTTTCCCAAAGTGACATGAATTGATAAATATCCCAAAGTCTGCTCTAGGATGTTTTAAAAACTATCATGTTTGCCATAGTGTTTCTGTGAAAATGCAATAATGTGATAGCTAAGTGATGTGAACAGACAGCACTAGTGAGTGGAAATGGAAAGCAACGGTCTAGGGAGTTTCAGGAGCTAAGAGAAGTATGCAAACATGCTTTCCTCAACTTTCTCAATGCTCGATCCAGTCATAAGCCTTTTCTAAGCCTGACCTGAGTAACTAAGAAAATAAACAAAATTCCCTAGAGGAAAAACATTCTTCAAAATGAGACATTTCTTTTCATATTTATCACTGCTTTGGATGATTAGCGGGTGGCCGGGTAAAGCTCATGCCATGTGCTTACAGTCAGTGGGGCTGTAACTTGACAACTGATATGTTGCTGTCTCATGTCCTCTTTCAAAACAAACTATCTACACATGATGAGGTAGAGAAGCAATGATGTGACTGCATATTAGGTAAGGACAACATAACAAAAGAGATGAAATATTTGGGAGACAATCAGCAAGACCGTCCTAAGAGGCATGAGCAGGCTGGGGGAAAGGAATATGGAACGCTCTGGTCTTGGCATCAACAGTCATGGGCCTGAGTCTTCATAGAGTGAATATGACCAATCACACGATATCCTTACTGTTCACATATTCAAATGAAAAGATGGTTACAGACTCTTGGTGTTATTATATGGATCACAGAGATGGAGAAAATGCTGTTTGAAGTCACCTCAGCATTAGTCGGATGTCAGGAAGGCATGGGAGGAAAAGCAGGGAGGTAGATCCCTCAGTGCCCATGCGAGATGATCGTGGTAATCATTGGAGGTGAGTAAATTTAACTCTTTCAACAGACCGCTGTGGACATCCTGGGTTTCAGCGCTGATGAAAAGGTGGCTATTTACAAGCTCACTGGCGCTGTGATGCACTATGGAAACATGAAATTTAAGCAAAAGCAAAGGGAAGAGCAGGCGGAGCCAGATGGCACTGAAGGTACCAACCCCTGTTTTCATCTTCACTTGATAGAGCTGAAGCTGTGTGCTTACCACAGGCAGGGCCGTGCTTCTGGTGCCTTTTACCTTTCTTATGAATTACATATGATTTAGCAAATTTATGGAGCCACTTTTTGTATGATGTCATGGACTGAACCTAGGATCTCATCCATGCAAGGCAAACACTTTGCCACCAAAGTGCAACTTCCATCTCCAGCCCCGTCTTCATGGACTTTCAGTATTTTGAAATATTGAATAGTATTTGAAATAGTATTTGCTATCCACTTAAAGCTTTTTAAAAATTCACAGTGCATAATTCAGAGGACTGAATTTCCTTGTCACTACTAGGTTAGAACTTCTCAAATTAGTTTTAGCTGTGATATACTTTGCCATGTTTTACACATCCCACAGAGCCTTCGTTCCTTAAGATGCACGTTATCGTTAAATTAGTTTTAGCTGTGATATACTTTGCCATGTTTTACACATTCCACAGAGCCTTCGTTCCTTAAGATGCACGTTATCGTTACCAAAATGACCAACTTTGGAATGAGCAGTAACAATGTCTTGAAAACAACATGTGCAAATGAACAGGATTCACAATATTCACACATATCACTATTTGTATAAAACCTTTTCCATTGTCATTGCCACTCAATGAAATTGTGCAAGACATGCTCATCCCTGCCACAATCACTTCTTTCATGTAGTTGCTGACAAGGCTGCCTACCTGACAAGTCTGAACTCTGCGGATCTGCTCAAAGCCCTCTGCTATCCCAGGGTTAAGGTCGGCAATGAATATGTCACTAAAGGCCAGACTGTGCAGCAGGTAAATGTGACTTAACCTCCTGATTTACTTGAATCACCGGAGACTCACAAATTTACCACTATGTCTCATTCATAAAACTAAACCACCACTCTTCCTACAGGTGTACAACTCAGTGGGCGCCCTGGCCAAAGCCATGTATGAGAAGATGTTCCTGTGGATGGTGACCCGCATCAACCAGCAGCTGGACACCAAGCAGCCCAGGCAGTACTTCATCGGAGTCTTGGACATCGCTGGCTTTGAGATCTTTGATGTGAGTCATTAATTGATCAGCAAATGTAAATCACCAGCCATTGATCAATTTTGTGAAAATATTCAAAATTATCTTCACAAAATGTGCTGTATAAAAATTATAAACTCATTCCTACTGAAAAGGATTTCTAGAGGAAAGAAATATAAGTAAATAGATACGAAGAGGAAAAGAAAAAGAACTCTATGTTTTTTAAGAGTAGAAGTCTGTCTGGAGGTGTCCTCAAGGGACGAATGGGTGGCCACCAAGTTTTACCTTTTAATGTGTTCTCATATCTCAATATACTTTTTTGGCTAGCTACATGATATTTCTAAAAAAAAAAGTGTAGAAGTCTGGAAGGATAGTTCATGAAAGGTTAAAATATTTGAAATCTGTCTTGAATTTAATCAGATGAGTACAGAAATCTTTCTTAGATTACTCTTGGGAATATTGGAAGGGCTCTTATTTAACAGCACATGACTTAATATGCCTGACTTCATATAATTATTTGGAAAATATCTGAGAAGCTAATTCTTGGCTAGAATTATATCACACTTTAAGAAATAATCTGAGAGTATAGACCCTTAATGTAATAGGCCAAATAAAATATCTCATATTCAGAAGACAATGTTAGTAATTATATTTTAGTTACAAATATGGAAGTTGGGACTAATTTCTTATATTTATGCCTTCCTGTAGTTCAACACCTTGGAGCAGCTGTGCATCAACTTCACCAACGAGAAGCTGCAGCAGTTTTTCAACCACCACATGTTCGTGCTGGAGCAGGAGGAGTACAAGAAGGAGGGCATCGAGTGGGAGTTCATCGACTTCGGGATGGACCTGGCCGCCTGCATCGAGCTCATTGAGAAGGTTTGTATGACTCCTCAACTTTCAAAAATGAGAAAAACAGTCTGCTCACTATCCCATACTTAATTACAATCCCAGTTCCCAAAGGGCAAGCGGTGGTGTCTCATGATATACTGTGTACTCTGATCAATTTTCAGATGCATCACAGATGATGTATTAGTAATGAATAAAGTACCGCAGTTCATAGAAGATAACCATATACATGGACTCACACTTATCATTCCAATCCACCTTATCGCTTCATTCTCACTTTTATTCTTACATGATTGCACAAGTATGGAAAGAGAGGATGAAGTAACAGGCAGTCCTGTAAACATTCAATTAGTCCTGGGGTAGATATGATGGTGTGTTGAGCATGTGTCATCCTTCATGCATTGTATAACAAGGCAGTACTTATCACCTATCAAGATGCTTAAAGGGTTTAACATTAGTTATTCAACTAATTCAATTCATCAATACAATTTTTCAAAAAATTTTTGGAACGTGTGTGTGTGTGTGTGTGTGTGAGAGAGAGAGAGAGAGAGAGAGAACTAATGTGTCCTTGTGGAGGACCAACAGTGACTTGGAGAACCATCTTGGATTGCTTCTACCTCCTTTTTGTTTTACTCTGGAATTTCCCAGACTCCTCCTACAGAAGTGCAGAACACTGCCCTTTCTGCTTGGTGTTTGTTTTGTTGTTGTTGTTGCTGTTTGTTTACTTGTTTGCTTGTTTTTAATGTGGCTTCAGGACCTTCCGCTTGTAAGATAGAGTATTAGGCCCTGAGCCATCTCTCTAGCTCATCAATACATTCTTTGTTCACAATAATTATTGCATAACACCAAATAACTATATGACTTTACATTGAAAATGAGCTCTACACAGAGCATTCTGATATACGCAGATACACAGACACACCATATACATGCACACACATGCAACTCTGTCTACACACACACACACACACACACATACACACACACACAAACACACACGTCTCTTTAACATGCAGAAAAAAATGAGCTCTGACTTCCCTGTTATTAAGTGGTTGGAACAACAGGAACATTGTGTCTGCATACCAACCACTAAGCACTTTCAAAATCATTGAGATCTTGCCACATACCAATTTATATCAATAAAGCACTCTTTGAAGGTTGGTGCCCATCTATATCAATAAAGAAATAAATACAATTCCCATCTAGGAAAACTTCAAATATTCAATATTCAATATACAAAAAAAAAGGTATAAAAATTAGGTTTGCACAGTTTAGGAAAATGTGTTAATTTGATGATATAATATCTCTGTATAACCCCCAGAAAAAGCATTTATTTTCTTCTTGGGTATTTTAGTTCATGGCTCTTCAAAATGGTTTTTGAGGAACAATTTGTGAAATCATCAAAGCTGAATTTGCTTTCAGACTTTCATATCAAATTTGCCACTGAAAAGAGTCAAACTGCTTCGTTAGCAAAACCAAATTACTAGTACTTAACTCCATGGTGGCTGGGGACATGGCTGAAAGTACAAAGAGCTTTAATGAGATAACATGAGATGTATTTTTCTTCTTGGTAATGGTTCATTTCTAGTCATTAGACACAATCTCTCCTCTTCACAATTTTTCCAAATCTAGATTGGGTGTAAGGAAGTTAAACTGTCAGTAGAGACATATTCAGATATATACATTTATGGAATAAAAATGCAGCTTTGAAATCGGACTTTTAGAATTTAATTCTGTATACTGAACTCAAAAGTTAGGTGGATTTTTTTTAAATGAGTCCTTCTATCAACGTATACCTCATTTGTCCTTCAGATATAAGGTTGTGTCATAATTTGGTCATAAGGGAGAGGTGATAAAGAAGGATTATGCCTATTTAATGCATGATGACAAATCTTTTCAAATGTATTTTCAGGTTTGTACCAATGACATAAATGTCTACAACATAATTCTCTGAGACTCATTGTTCCTGCTTTTTCTTTTCTATTCCTAGCCGATGGGCATCTTCTCCATCCTAGAAGAGGAGTGCATGTTCCCCAAGGCAACAGACACTTCTTTCAAGAACAAGCTCTATGAGCAGCACCTGGGCAAGTCCAACAACTTCCAGAAGCCCAAGCCTGCCAAAGGCAAGGCCGAGGCCCACTTCTCACTGGTGCACTACGCGGGCACCGTGGACTACAACATTATTGGCTGGCTGGACAAGAACAAGGACCCCCTGAATGAGACTGTGGTGGGGCTGTACCAGAAGTCTGGTTTGAAGACTCTGGCATTCCTGTTTTCTGGGGGACAAGCTGCTGAAGCAGGTAACTTTTAAAACTATGGATATGTTTGAAGAACCACACAGCATAGCTAAAACAAACATAGCAAAATCTACTATGACAACCTGGGCCAATACAGCTTCAGTGAAAGGAAGTATATTATTATCAATTGTGGTACACAGTCTTGTGACTTTCCAAACAGAATCTTGCATTGGGGATCATTTAGTCCATAGCCTTGTTTCATGAAAGAGAAACAGACTTAGAGAGGGTAAGTGATTTACAGAAGAACATGAGACTCACTCTTCTTCTTTCACAAAACCACATCCTTCCAGGATACATGTACAGCGAAGAGAAGGCAGTCTTTTATCAGGGGCCTAGCACTTGGTGAACTACACGAAGCTTTATTTTCTAAGTACCTTTAGCCCAGATGTGTGAGTAATAACATGGAAACACAGGGAAACAGAAGACAGAGCTCCCTGCGGGGAGGAGAAGGTCACCTCACTGGGAGCCAGAAAGCAGCAGTTCCTATTCCAGGGCACATGGGCACTCTCGAGACTTTGCTGCTCTGTCTCCAGGTCATGACCTTCAGGAAGCAGATAGGATGGCCTGGACGGAGCCGGATGCTCATCTCCTACCCCACATCTGCCTACCACTGTCACTCACTATACTTTGTGTTTTAATTCCCAAATGACTATAATGCATGCCAGTGATTCCATTACCTTAATCTTCAACTGAGGGAGAAGAGACATAGGAAGACTAAGAAGGAGTCTAAATCTAAACTCACAGGAAGAATTCTGGCAATGTTGATATCTTCATGTATGGTACTCCTGCGACTGTTGCACATCAACTTAACTTTTCTGTTTTACTTTTCAGAGGGTGGCGGTGGTGGAAAGAAAGGTGGCAAGAAGAAGGGTTCCTCTTTCCAGACTGTGTCAGCTCTTTTCAGGGTACAGTATATGCTTTATTTCCATAGGATTACATTAACAAAAATTAAATGGTCACAATAGTCATTTTAAAAAGATATCTTATATAAATATGGAAATTTTTAAGGAAAAGGAGATACAGTGTGTCTCTTCACATCTAAAGTTTGATAAATGAGCCATTTTCCTGAATCCAAATGCAAGAGATCTAGTATTAGATAAATTTCATATGAAATCAAGCCCTCTTTATCAAAAGAATCCATGTACTCAATTACATTTATTTCATCATATCAAAGTCTCAGCACAAAATTTCTCTTGGACTAGCAGGACTTGAGAGTAACAAACTGAAATTGACTGGTTTTGTACCATCAGGAGTTTCCTAACTGTCCTCCAGATGTAAGATTCCTCTTGGCCATCATGATTCATTTGAGCGAGCTCATTAGAATGCAAAGTAGAGGAAACTTAACTTCAAATTATTTTAAACCTCTTCCTATGGTTTTATAGGAGAATTTAAATAAGCTGATGACCAACTTGAAGAGCACCCATCCCCACTTTGTACGCTGCCTCATTCCCAATGAAACTAAAACTCCTGGTAAGACACTGCTTGCATTCGAAGCAGCAACGGCAGGGTGAATTCTCTTCAGACTATCATAGAGAACACGTTCCCTTTGTTCCAGGCGCCATGGAACACGAGCTCGTCCTGCACCAGCTGCGGTGTAACGGTGTGCTGGAAGGCATCCGCATCTGCAGGAAAGGGTTCCCCAGCAGAATCCTCTACGCAGACTTCAAGCAGAGGTTTGTCTACATCTTCCCACGTTTTACATAAAGAAATGTTAGCTTTTTTTGTTCACCACAACTTAATCTGTCCATGTTTTCCATGCTAGGTGCCAAGCGTTCTAGCTTTCATTTCTCAGTGAAAAAAAAATCCATGTTTTCATATTCTTTTCATTTTGACAGATACAAAGTTCTAAATGCAAGTGCTATTCCAGAGGGTCAATTCATCGACAGCAAGAAGGCTTCTGAGAAGCTTCTAGGGTCTATCGACATTGACCACACTCAGTACAAATTTGGTCACACCAAGGTATGACGACCTAAATTTTATTATTTGCCATACTCTGATCACCTTTGGAGTTTCTCATGGGTAGAAATAATATATTTAACTTGGTCTTTGGGAAGGTTTTCTTTAAAGCTGGCCTGTTGGGAACTTTAGAGGAGATGCGAGATGAAAAGTTGGCTCAGCTCATCACCCGCACTCAAGCCATGTGCAGAGGGTACTTGATGAGGGTGGAGTTCAAAAAGATGATGGAGAGGAGGTGAGAGACAAAACACGGGTTCTCCTTTTCCACACTTCTGTCCTCGAGTTCAGTGCCATCACTGCTTCCGTTGTGATGGCCACTTTGCATGTCCTTCAACATTTGCACCTTTCTTTGTCCACAGAGAGTCCATCTTCTGCATCCAGTACAATGTCCGGGCCTTCATGAATGTGAAGCACTGGCCTTGGATGAAGCTGTATTTCAAGATCAAACCTCTCCTGAAGAGTGCAGAGACAGAGAAGGAGATGGCCAACATGAAGGAGGACTTTGAGAAGGCCAAGGAGGATCTGGCTAAGTCAGAGGCAAAAAGGAAAGAACTGGAAGAAAAGATGGTAGCTCTGATGCAAGAGAAAAATGATTTACAACTTCAAGTCCAAGCTGTGAGTTTTACATAGTTCAGCCCTCATTTGTTACCTAATCACTGTGTGACTAAATGTAAGCATCTTTTAATTTAAGGATTAAGGGTAAAATGATTTCTATTTGAACATTTGTTGTAGTTACTTGTTCCTCAAAAATACTGAGACTCAGATCTAAAGAAGCAATAAATGCAAAACCACTTTATAACACACATGTTCAAATGGACAGTCCTATCAGGTTTGGTCACCAATGGGAGAAATATTAAATGTTTCTGGACATCTTTTTTTCCTTACTGGAACATTCTCTTATGTTAGAATATTCACTCTCTACTAAGCGTTACTGTACATGGAATAGAAGTTACATTGTTTTGTTAGCACATACACAAAAAATATTAAGTTAAGTGCCCCATGGAAAGTAAAAAACTGAGTCTTAGAATGAGTAAATAATTTTCCCAAAGTATCAAGGGTCAGAAAATTATGTATTTTTGCACAAAGGTACTTTATTTTATCTATTTAAGAGAGAAGATAATTAGAAAAAAAGAAAGCAACAGGAGAGAGAGAGAGAGAGAGAGAGAGAGAGAGAGAGAGAGAGAGAATGCAAGCATTCCAGGGATAGGGGTGGAAGTCAGGACAACTTTCAGAAGTTGGGTCTCTCCTTCCACCCTATGTGCTTCCAAGGATTAAGCTCAGGTTCCCAGGTCCTTGTGTGCTGAGCTGTTTTACCAGCCTACAAAGCTACTTTTCTTGATTTCGCTCCCACGTAAGGATGATTCTTGAAGGAAATGTGTTACTCTACTTAATCAAGCTAAAATTCTTGCATTTTATAAACTTCATTTATGTAAGTTGACAAGTTAACAACCTGCTTGTTGGCCAACAGGTAGTACAAATGCCCGTGCCTTTTCATAAATTATTGTAAGCTTGCTGCTATAGCTTAGACCAATGAAAATGTCTATTTTCACCCTTTAGGAAGCAGACGGCTTGGCTGATGCAGAAGAAAGGTGCGACCAACTGATCAAAACCAAAATCCAGCTGGAGGCCAAAATCAAAGAGCTCACTGAGAGAGCTGAGGATGAGGAGGAGATCAACGCTGAGCTGACAGCCAAGAAGAGGAAGCTGGAGGATGAGTGCTCAGAACTGAAGAAAGACATCGATGACCTTGAGCTGACACTGGCCAAGGTCGAGAAGGAGAAGCACGCCACGGAGAACAAGGTACACATTGATTCACAAGTACTAATTTGCTACGAATCTTAAACCTACTTAACTTCTGAATGGAAGCTCTGTCAGAGTTGAGTCACTGCTTTGCTTTTTACCACCTTCATCTTTCTCCTTTCACCTGCATTTCCTCTTGTATTTGGTCACTGTGTACCTGCATTACTTTCTGGCAACTTCCATATCAGGCTAACATTGTACTAAAGCGTTATCACACTTTTGGTGAAGATGACTATCTTTCATTAGTGTTTTTATCATCCCTTCAAATCTAAAGGTGAAAAACCTCACTGAAGAGATGGCGGGCCTGGATGAAAATATCGCCAAGCTGACCAAGGAGAAGAAGGCCCTGCAAGAGGCCCACCAGCAGACCCTGGATGACCTGCAGGCAGAGGAGGACAAAGTCAACACTCTGACCAAAGCCAAAACCAAGCTGGAACAGCAAGTGGATGATGTAAGTAATATGTTTTTCCCAAAGAGGGATGAAATAAAGTAGTGTGTTAGGAAACCATCAGAATGCTCATGAACTGTCAACTGCAGGCTGTAAATCTTAAAGTTCACATGCTGATCATTGTACTTTTAACATTTCTTGAGTATCTGGATAAATGGTAGAATGTTATACATTTTATACATATTATATATTTATGCATATTCTACATTTAGCTTGAAGGGTCACTAGAACAAGAAAAGAAGCTTCGCATGGACCTAGAGAGAGCCAAGAGGAAGCTGGAAGGTGACCTGAAATTGGCCCAAGAATCCACAATGGACATAGAAAATGATAAGCAGCAACTTGATGAGAAGCTCAAAAAGTAAGCATATTTCTCATTGTCAGTGCAGTTGAAACTATGTTGACATTGCTTCCAACATATACCTTTATCACATGTGGGTAAAAGGAACGATAACAACTTTGAGCTTTTATTTAATGAAATGACACCTTTGTTGACTTGAAAAACATGTACCATCTACTTCCTCAATGACAACAGTACAAAGAAATTCAACCGTAATAGTTAAGCTTATGTGTTGCTGTTTTACTAGGAAAGAGTTTGAAATGAGCAATCTGCAAAGCAAGATTGAAGATGAGCAGGCGCTGGGCATGCAGCTGCAAAAGAAGATCAAGGAGTTGCAGGCAAGTCACAACATCCATCTTTTCAGGGCGTTGTCTTAGTTAACACTGTCGTGAATCCACACTAATCCTGACTTATCACTCCAGGCCCGCATTGAGGAGCTGGAGGAGGAAATCGAGGCAGAGCGGGCCTCCAGGGCCAAAGCAGAGAAGCAGCGCTCTGACCTGTCCCGGGAACTGGAGGAGATCAGCGAGCGGCTGGAAGAGGCGGGCGGCGCCACTTCAGCCCAGATTGAGATGAACAAGAAGCGGGAGGCCGAGTTCCAGAAAATGCGAAGGGACCTGGAGGAGGCCACCCTGCAGCACGAGGCGACGGCGGCTGCTCTTCGGAAGAAGCACGCGGACAGCGTGGCTGAGCTGGGGGAGCAGATTGACAACCTGCAGCGGGTCAAGCAGAAGCTGGAGAAGGAGAAGAGCGAGCTGAAGATGGAGATTGATGACCTTGCTGGAAACATGGAAACCGTCTCCAAAGCCAAGGTCTTTTATAACTTGTTCCTTTTTTTAACTTTCTTTGTGATGATTCGAAATAACTGATTAAACAACCTACACAAACGCTAGAGCGTATGTGAAATCTAAACACTCTTCCCCTGGTATTCACTACCATATTGAACAGAATCACTGAACTTTCAAATCTTATTGTTCAAAATCACTTTTAACTTTGTTGCTCTTGACAATGGGGATGTAATGACAGGAAAAACTTAGCTAAACTCCATCTCTACATGATGCTCATGTTTTCAAATTGATTCAGTTGTGACAACTACGTATTCACACACGTAGCCAGGTATGTCCTCTGCAACTACCCAAGTACTGTGCCAGGCCTTGACGCCAACGCAAACATTCCTCACCACAATTACACATCTCAAACCAGCCTTCCAAGTAGGAAAGTGTCATCTCTCCCTGCTGTCTACTTCCCACCACAGGGGAACCTGGAGAAAATGTGTCGTACCCTGGAGGACCAGCTGAGTGAAGTGAAAACCAAGGAAGAGGAGCAACAGCGCTTAATAAATGAGCTGTCTACCCAGAAGGCTCGTTTACACACAGAATCAGGTGTGTGAGCATCAGTGGCCTCTGGAAAAATGAAGGGCAAGCCCCTGTCCACGAGATACAAATCATTTCTCGGATGATGTATACCCTTGTTATTTCTCAGCTACTTCTTACTCTTCATATTATGAAATGAAAGGCAAACCCCCACCCACAAGATATAAATCATTCCTTGGATAACATATACTGACAAGGATTCTAGACTGTAATTAGAGGAAAAATTTATCTCCTAAGCTTAGGAGATTTTTGTTAACTCAATAATACTCAAAAACCTCTAATCCTAAAATATCAAAGAAAGCTCATATACTTAAGAACTAGGGAAAAAGAAAAACCTTTTGGTATTAAAGTTCCAGAGATAAGTCTTTTCATTATAGTAAATGAGAAGGTTCATTCCATTTTAAATTCCTTTTCCCGGAGACAACAGAATTAAATTGCTCATGCTCTGATTTGCTCAGGTGAGTTTTCCCGGCAGCTGGATGAGAAAGATGCTATGGTCTCTCAGCTCTCCCGGGGCAAGCAAGCATTTACACAGCAGATCGAGGAACTGAAGAGGCAGCTAGAAGAGGAGTCCAAGGTGAGACTGTCCATTCGATGTTGTCATTCGCTTCACCAGGCAACTGTGTCACACTAGAGAGCTTCAGATAAACCGACATCACTGCGATTTTTGGTTGTTTAGGCCAAGAACGCACTGGCGCACGCCCTGCAGTCAGCCCGCCATGACTGTGACCTGCTGCGGGAGCAGTATGAGGAAGAGCAGGAAGCCAAGGCTGAGCTGCAGAGAGCCATGTCTAAGGCCAACAGCGAGGTGGCCCAATGGAGGACAAAATACGAGACGGACGCCATCCAGCGCACCGAGGAGCTGGAAGAGGCCAAGTACGGGCTTCAATGAGAGGGACGGAAACAAATCAAAGCATATAGGAAAAAGAATAACTGTGAAGGAAAAATAGAACAGCAAGAGTATTTGTGGTATGGGGACAGGCAAGGAATTATAGCTTATGTTTCCATGGGGAGCAGACTTCCTAGAACTTTTCCTCTCAAAGCCCAGAATATGTCCACTGGAGAACAGGACCCAACCAGAACCTCCTCTCATTATAGAACAGAAACACTTTATATTTCCTTCCACTGAGATGGATTAGTAGCAATCCACTTGCCATTTGTGAAGCAGGTAGAACTCATTTCCTTTAACAGAAGGCAAAATGGAGATCGGGAAACTAACACATTTCTGTGAAAATTATAAATAAAAAGAACTAACTTTTCCCTAGTTATAGTGCTGAATGTTCAAAATAAGACTATCAAACAACCAGTGTTAGTTGATCTATTCGCAAAGTATATAAACTGTGGACTATAACTCTTGGGAGCCACACGTGGAAATAAACCATTATTGAATTCTTAGGAAAGAAAGTCTTCCTAAATGTCATTTCTCTTAGTTGTCATTAGAGACTTACTCAATGAGAGGGTCTGGTGAGCATTTGCAGAGGAAGCGGGATAGTTACAGTGAGGGCTGGAAGCGGTTGTGAATCAGCTGAAGTAATGAAGAGAGCGCCAAGTAAGGATCATAGGCGATCTGGGAGACGGGATCATGAAGTGATACTTACCTCTGAGGTCGTGAAACCCAAGTCATCGATTAATGATATGTCCCTGCACGTGTCACTCTGAACCAAGTTTCATTAGCTGTACATTCTGGAAAATGTCTAAGGATTCGTTCTAACATTCCTTCATGGGCTGCATCCCACCCAGAGTTGTCACTGCTCTCTCAGCTTACCTGTCCTCTTTCCTCCCCACTTTCTCTCATCTCATAAATGTGACTGATAATATCTAAGATGAATAAAAATTCACTAAGGAAAACAACATTCTTGGAGAGAGAAAGTAGATGCCAAGAAGTAATTTTGGAAGAAGTTTACGGCTTGTGACTAGATAAGGGTGCTATATCCTGGTGGAAAAATGAAGCTTCCTAGTCAAACATACTAACAAAGATCATTGTGGTAACTTTGATTCTGCTTTTGGTCACTCCTGCTGACCAACTACTCAGGAAGAAGCTGGCTCAGCGTCTGCAGGATGCTGAGGAACATGTTGAAGCTGTGAATTCCAAATGTGCTTCTCTTGAAAAGACGAAGCAGCGACTGCAGAATGAGGTGGAGGACCTCATGATTGACGTCGAGAGATCGAACGCTGCCTGCGCAGCTCTGGACAAGAAGCAGAGGAACTTTGACAAGGTGGGATACGTGACCGGTTCCCTACAAGGAAACTGGCACCACTCCTAGGTTCAGAGGGTAACTACGGACGATGTACCTTCCAGGTCCTCGCAGAATGGAAGCAGAAGTACGAGGAAACTCAAGCCGAGCTTGAGGCCTCCCAGAAGGAGTCCCGCTCTCTCAGCACTGAGCTGTTCAAGGTGAAGAATGCCTACGAGGAATCCTTGGACCACCTGGAAACTCTGAAGAGGGAAAATAAGAACCTGCAGCGTGAGTCTTAATCGCACCCTTTCAAGTTAGACAGGGAAGGATCTTCGGATGTTTTTGTTTTCCTCAACTGATTTTGGCTATTTCATTATAAAACAACAGAGGAGATTTCTGACCTGACTGAGCAAATCGCAGAGGGTGGAAAGCACATTCATGAGCTGGAAAAAATCAAGAAACAAATTGATCAAGAGAAGAGCGAACTGCAGGCTTCTCTGGAGGAGGCAGAGGTAACATTCTTTTGTTCACTCAGCTAATCATTGTAAGTAAACTGAAAAAAGAGCAGCACCTGAGATCTGTCATGCTGTAAGTCTTTAGGGGATAGTGAGTACAGTCAATGAAAAATGCTGAATTATACATTGGGAATGCAGACCTAAGTACCTACCTTGTACTATGAAAGTTGAGGGAAGGCTAAAGGCCTTTCTAAGAATTTGTTAATATAATGTGGAAAAGAAGAAGCTCTTCAGATAACCTAAATGCTGCTTTTTTTTTAAGGCCTCTCTTGAGCATGAAGAAGGCAAAATTCTGCGCATCCAACTTGAGTTAAATCAGGTGAAATCTGAGATTGACCGAAAAATTGCTGAAAAAGATGAAGAAATCGATCAGCTAAAGAGAAACCATCTCAGAGTCGTGGAGTCCATGCAGAGCACACTGGATGCTGAGATCCGGAGCAGAAATGATGCCCTGAGGATCAAGAAGAAGATGGAAGGAGATCTCAATGAGATGGAGATCCAGCTGAACCACGCCAACCGCCAGGCTGCGGAGGCAATAAGGAACCTCAGAAACACACAAGGAATACTCAAGGTACATCAGAGTAAACAACACGTGTGGTGTCACACGGGCGAGGCGTCGTTACAAAACTCAATTTTAAAATTTCAAGGCCACAAATCATGTGAGCATTATATAGTCAGTTAAAAATCCTATGTACATGGCAAAAAGGGAGTTTACCTGTCTGGAGGATCCAGGACAGAATCTGCTTTGTCATCTAAGAAAGACAAAGTGATAAGGCATGTGCACACAGTGATGAAAGAGCTCCGCCTGTGGCGCTGTGTATATCTGCACTACCTTTTCAGACTGTTATTTTTGCTTTTTTAAGACAGACTCATTTGTAGCCCAGACTGACTTTGAAGCCAGATTCTTTTGCCTCTGCCTCCTAAGTGCTAGGATTACAGATGCAAGCCAACACACCCAACTCCAGAATTTCCCCCTTTACATATGTAAAATAGCATCATGGGGATAGTTGACCTCTAAGGATACTTTTAGATCCAAATGTTGGAGATTAAAGCATGATTTTTTTCCATGATACAGATCTAAAAGTGATAAAATACTATGTTCTTTTGAATACGAGTACTTACACTAGACTTCCAAGAATTTGTCGTTAATGGTTCTTATAGTTGTTCTTAAGTTGTTAAGATCAAAGTGTGCGCATGAAATTTGTACTCACTTTAACTCTGAGTCTTTTTCTCCTTCTGCACAGGACACTCAGCTGCATTTGGATGATGCTCTCAGGGGCCAGGACGACCTGAAAGAGCAACTGGCCATGGTGGAGCGCAGAGCGAACCTAATGCAGGCTGAGATCGAGGAGCTCAGGGCGTCTCTGGAGCAGACTGAGAGGAGCCGAAGAGTGGCAGAGCAAGAGCTGCTGGATGCCAGCGAGCGCGTGCAGCTCCTGCACACCCAGGTGAGCGTCAGGGCCTGGGCTGAGCAAATGCACTCCTGACGCTAACCTGATTTGGGAAAGGCGCTTGCTCATGAAACAGAGAGAAACATTGTCAGGGATCGTGCCTGGAGTCATAGGAAATACAGAGTGACAGAAGCATGCACAAGAATATGGATAGGCTTTAAATAACCTGGATTTTTAAGCTTAGATGATGAAGCACAAAAGACCACCTATACATACATATATATACAACACAGGTGGCCACCTTGTCTTTTGCAACTCAGCACTGCCAATAAATTGACCAATATAAAATAGAACGATAAGCCACTAGACAGTGTTCAGCACCCTGTACGTACATAAATTTAGCAACATGAGATATAAAAAAGAAACTCTTGAATTCAGACTCATGAAGGCCATCATTACTGCTGTTTAGCATTGGTTACAGTGGATTTGTCAGATGAATGCTGGCATATTCCTGCAATGACTAACATCCAGTAATTACAGTTTACTTCTATATCATCATATAATGATATTCATAAAATAGCAAATGAAACAGCAACTTAAAGTGATAGAATCCATTTTTGTTAAAAATGTACAAGAAATATTTAAAAATTTCAAGAAATATTCAAAATACTCAATAAGCAAAACAGCTATTGATGGTTTACTCTGTTAAATGAATTTTCATCTTTGCCTTGTGATCATTTAAATGTTTTATACTAATAAATATATTAGTGTATGCTTTTGAAATATGTAATATAAAAATAATCATATGCAAATGTTAAAATCATACATTGCAAATAACTTTTAAATCAAATTAGTTAATATCTAACATTTTTCTAACTAATCATTAATCATTTCAGATACTGTTAATCCAAAAACACAGGGATTTGGGGGGGTTTTGTAGGAATAATAATGCTATTTACATACTTATATAAGGAGACAATGAAAAAAGAGCAAAATTTTTGAACAGCAAAGAATTAGTAATTCATTTTTCATCAGCTACACATTTTAAATTTGAAGGGCTTTACTTTATGCTTACAAATACTCATGGATAAGCAAATATGTTTAGTATTAAGCTTAATTTTACCTTGAATCAATAGAAGTTTTATATAGGTAGAAAAAAGAAAAGACATTAACTTGGGATCCACTTCTGACTTTGAACATCTATTACTACGAAGAGTTGAGTTTATAATGTTAAATGGCATTTTTACATTAATTTTCAACAGAACACAAGTCTGATCAACACCAAGAAGAAGCTGGAGACAGACATTTCCCAAATCCAGGGAGAGATGGAGGACATCGTGCAGGAGGCCCGCAACGCGGAAGAGAAGGCCAAGAAGGCCATCACTGACGTGAGTAGCGGGCACATGTAGGTGAGAGTTTAATCCTTGCTGCGCTGTTTAGACTCCTCACCAATCTGTTTAATGCTCACCAGGCCGCCATGATGGCAGAGGAGCTGAAGAAGGAGCAGGACACCAGCGCCCACCTGGAGCGGATGAAGAAGAACATGGAGCAGACGGTGAAGGACCTGCAGCACCGCCTGGACGAGGCCGAGCAGCTGGCGCTGAAGGGTGGCAAGAAGCAGATCCAGAAGCTGGAGGCCAGGGTGGGTGTCTATATTTTATTTTGAGTCCCAGCCCAGTTCTTGTGGCCAAGTCTAGTCGAAGTATTAAGTTTGCTTTTTCCTCATGTAGGTGAGAGAGCTGGAGAACGAGGTTGAAAATGAAGCAGAAGCGCAACATTGAGGCCGTCAAGGGTCTGCGCAAGCATGAGAGGAGAGTGAAGGAACTCACTTACCAGGTGACTAGCTTTTCATGCTTGCCAGACCTGCTGCTTTCGAGAGAATAAAAATAATGAGGTGTTTTCAAATAATGGCAATGCCTGTTTGCTACCTCTTTCAGACTGAGGAGGACCGCAAGAATGTTCTCAGGCTGCAGGACTTAGTGGACAAACTGCAAACTAAAGTCAAAGCCTACAAGAGACAAGCGGAGGAGGCTGTGAGTATCTCTGCAGTAAGACAGAGAGGTCCAAGAGCATAACCACTTGTGAGGCATGGAAAGTCCTTCAGTTTAAGGAAATTTCTTTCAAGGCAATGAACAAAAAAATCAAAAACACAAAATTATGTAGGAAGGTGGATACATATTTGAAAATACAAAAGTTGCAAATTACTAGAGCTTTGAATATTCTGGTTCATTTCTTTAGAGACTGCCATAAGCTGTTTTTTTAGACACATTAGTGTGCAAATGATTAAGCTGTTTTTCAGACACATTAGTGTGCAAATAAATGGTTTCTGATTGCAACACATTTCCTACATAGAACATTCTAAACTCCCAGGCATTCATAGGGACTACTCAAAGGAGATTATTCTAGTTCTTATTTAACTTGATAAATCCAGTTATAGGCTTTAAAAAAAATCTTTCTTATCCTTTTAGTTCTAAAACTGTCTTTGGATGCTCTGTATCCAATATCACCATTACATCTACATTTTAAAATATATTTTACAGAAACAAGATTGAACCAGATCCCTGCTCATTTGATCTCTGTGTATCCATTATACATTTTCAGTTTTCCATGCAAAGAGTAAAGTAAAAGAGACCAAAGAAGGGGGTTGTAAGCACACTCATTCAGACACACAATCTTGTGGGATGTTCTGACCTCTAAATCAGAATGTCAACAGATGACAGACCTGTCTACTTTCTTATTCATGAAGCAAATCTTGCAGCTCTTGCAACAATGGTAATTAACAATCAGAAAACATCAAATTTTATTCTTCTCTCAAATACTTTCCCATTCTCAGGAGGAGCAATCCAATGTCAACCTTGCCAAGTTCCGCAAAATCCAGCATGAGCTGGAAGAGGCCGAGGAGCGGGCCGACATTGCCGAGTCCCAGGTCAACAAACTGCGGGTGAAGAGCCGCGAGGTTCACACAAAAGTCATCAGTGAAGAGTAATTCATTCTCCTGAAAGGTGACAGAAGAGGTGCACAAAATGTGAAGTTCTTCGTCCCTGTCCTTCTTGTACACCAAGGAAATAAAATCTGCAGATAATTTTGCAATCTAAACATGCATGTGTTTCTTAATATAAGCTTCACAATGCTTTCAGGACCAAGTCATTTATTCAACATTCGAGATCCCATTATGCACAGAGATATTAAAATGAAGTTTAATAAGAGACCTAGTACTCTGAAGGAATTCAAAAGTAATAAGTGCACCCACAACTCCATTTACTCAATTTTTCTGACTTACAAGCATGTGACTGGTACAGAAATGAGCACCTAGGAAATGACAGCTATCCCTGACTTTGTGGAACTCAATCCAGTGAGAGAAGTAGCAGTTCAGACAGATGTGGTACAGCACACCCGCTTTGACAGATATATAAAAATAACAACTTCAAGTGAACAGCTAACCTGGGAAGTCCATAAAGACTTCTCAAAAAAAACTGAGAAGCTCATTCCTCAAAGATGAGTGAATAGTAATCAGGCAAGAGAAAGAAAGGCTATGGGCAATCTAAGAAGGAAATTTCAAGCTCCTGTAAGCATAGATTTCATGAGCAAAAGACAGCAGATAAGGTCTGACAGTGAAGACTATGTATATAGGGCTGAGAAATTAGTACATGCAATTAGTTGGTCAAATTTCACAGAGAGTTTACAAACTCTGGAAGCAATATGGAAGGTAAATGCATAGGCTAAGAAAGACCAGAAACCCTGAAGACTATTTAGATGCAGTGGTGGTGGAATGAACAAGAAAGTGGGTGAGCACAGGCTTCTCATGCTGACATACAGAGGGAGGTAGTAAAGCACTGGTGAAGTTAGTTCTACAGTATCCAAAACTTCTAGTTACTCTGTGGCTACAGGTTCACTTCACTTTTCACTTAGAACTTTCCTTTTCCTTAGAACATTTTCACTATCCAAGAAAAAGTGGTGAACATTTTAGACACACTTTCAAGTTGACCTTCTATTTTCTATAGACGGTTCCACTTAACAAGGACCCCCGACTTTTCTTAATACCTGAACTGAAAAAGAAATTCATTTCTTAATTTCAAAAAAGAGTGTGACTGGAATTTTATCATAACCATCACTGGGGTGATTTTTTTTTCTTTCATAGTTTTTTGAAACTTAAAATTTGGTTTCATTGTGTGGATATTGAAGAAACAAGGCAATAGAAGACCAATTTCTTCTTTTATGGTGGCACATAGCCCTTTCTAATGAGGAGGCTGCCTTGAGAAATCTCCTTCCCTGGCATGGGAAACCTTAATTAGTAATAAGAAGCTTGTTTCAGCAGAAGAGAATTTAAAAAGGATAGAAAATAATTATGAGGAATATTTCAGCTAAACCATGATGAAGACTAATGAAATATCCTACCTAGAGTAGGCATTTATTATCAAATTTTAATTAAGCTCTGTAGAGTTAACCTATTGACCTCAAAAGCACTGAGCAACTGTTTTATTATTCAGTCTTTCAACTACTTAAGTAATTGCTCATGTAAAGGTAAGAGTGGATACGATTATATATGGGTTGATTATTCTGGGCCCCTGATTAAAGCAGGAAGCACCCAGAATTACATTCATTCTGGTTAATATTCTTCCTCATTCTCCTTACAGATTAGGTAGTTTATAGCTTCAATGCCCTACCTACTAAAACAAAGCTACTTGTGATGAGCCCTTAGGCCCAGTCTCCAAGAAGCAAAAGCTTCCCCAGCACAAAGTCCCAAAGTTCTTCATATTTCTAAGGCTTACAAGCCACATCACAACAATTGCCACATTGCCAGGTGCCAAATTCTCTCAGTTTCACACAAATTTCTCTCAACTTCAAAGCAATTCATATTGTGGTACCAGATGATCTTAATCTCACAACATACCCCACTCTCAATACCAATTTCTGTATCAGTTACTCTTCTGTGTTGCTGTGAGAGAACACCCAAAGTCAAGCAACTTAATGGGAGAAAGGGAAATTTATTCACCTTCTGGTTCCAGAGAGGAGATTTGGTATTTCAGGCATAAAGATGCAAAATCTGTGAGGTCTGATGAGGGAAAATGCAGAGGCAAACTTAAAGAGTTGAACCAGGAAGAGGCAGAAAGCAAAGTGGCAACTATTGTTAAACAGATTATTCCCATTAGTAAATCAAAGCCTGCTCTACATTTGTAGAGACACACTTCTCTGAGGGCAAGATCCTCAGATAAGGCTCCCACCCATAAGAATGCAAATCCTTTTAGAAGGAATAAGCTAAAGGGCAGAGTTCCAAAGGACAAATTTGTTTCTTCTCTGAAGCAACTGGCAAAGAGAGATAGAGATTCTTGCCTGCATGGTGAAGCTAAACCAGCTGTAAATCAAGGGGGCCAGTCTCCAACCCAATGATGAAACAGAACTTGGCAAAATAGTCCATGTGATTCTTGATTTAGAGGAATCAAAGATGCAAGAGGGAGGAGGTTCATGGATCCTTCCTTCAAGGTTTCAGAGAATGGCAGAATCCAGTCAGCATGTGGCAGAAAGCCTGCAGTTTAAAGGTCCAAGAAGGGCAGTTTGTGCTGTAGAGTTAAAACCTGATTTGCTACTGAGAAGTAAAGATATTAGAGATGCCAGAGCCAACATGAGACATCTTCCAGGTAAAGCTATACATCATAGGAGGAGCCAGCCCAAGAGAGTGATGTGTTCTATGGGCAGCTGTGTTGGAAGGGTAGAACCAAAGCCTTTTGGAACTAAAATAATTTCAACAAGAAGTTCATCTATTGAACATAGAGCTGCAAAATTTGGAGTTTGTCCTGCTGGTTTTCAGTATTGTTATGGATCAACTTTTCCTGGATATGCCCCCATTCCTCTCTTTTGGAATGGGCATACACTGTGCCATTTTATGTTGGGAATATGTAACTTGTCTTTGATTTTTTACAGGAGGCTTTGGAATCTGAACTTTTGGACTGTGTTGGGACTACTGATGTAGTCTTTGCTGAGGCTTTTAAAATTTGACTGAGCATGTTTTCATTATGAGATGGCAGTGAGCCTGTGGGGTCAGGGGTGGAATGTCATGTTTCCCCCACAGGTTCATGTGTTTAGGAAGGTGACAGCACCTTTAGGAGGTAGAGTTCTTGCTGAAAGAAGGCAGTCATAGTGGGTGGGCCTTGAAGTGGATTAACTCCACCCTACTTCTGGGAGAGGTCTGTTCTTGCAGTTGGCAGTTTGTAGTTCTCAGTCTCCTGGATGTATGTGACTTAACCTGTCTCCAGCTTCTGCAACCGGTTATGTCACATCTGCCATGAAAGTCTGTATCTCCCCTCTGGAACCATAAGCTGAATAAATCTTCCTTTCTCCCTTAAAAGAAAAAGAATAGGGAATCAGACTGGAGAAATGGCTTAGAAGATAAACCTTGCTTCATAAGCAAAAGGACATAGGTTCAGATCTCAGATTCCACCTGAAAACATCAGATAGAAATGGTGGCAGTCTGCACTTTTGGCCCTGGAAATCAGAACCTGAGAAGCTTCAGAGCATACAATAAGGAAATAAAGCAATCCAGAATGATTCCAAAGTCACCCTTAAGTTTCCACAGGCACACACAGTACCTTTTATACACACACACACACACACACACACACACACACACACACACACACACACACAAAATGGGAAATTGGAGAATAAATGAGAAAGCTAAGTAAGAACTTTGTGGTATTCACATGCTAGATATTGTACATGTAGCATCTAAAGATAAAACCAAAAGACATTTAACACTTCTATATTAGAAACTGCTAGAACTATAAGAAATGATTAAGGAATCTTTTATTTCCAAGGTGATGGGGTAATTGTAATCTAAAACTCCTTAACTTTTACATAAAGCTAACAAAAGAGACTCTGAAGGATGAAGTGAGACCTCAAGACCCACTAAAAAGTTCTGGAGACTTTTCTTTTTTCCATTATATGCCCCAGAGTTAGTACTGAAGAATCAGACTTCACTGGAATCACTGATGGTTACTGTCAGTAAAAGGAAAGAAGAAAGAGAGTAAAAGAGAGAGAGAGTGTGTGTAAGAAAAAGGGAGAGAGAGGGAAAGAAGGAAAGGCAGGGAGGGGAAAGGAACTATGGAATGAGAGATGGAACAAAGCCCTAGCAGAAACCTTTCTCTCTAAATAGAGGACAAAGAAATGAGGAGCCTAAAAAAAACAAAAAACAAAAAACCAGAAACTTTTAGCCCTTTTTGCCCCGGAACTAGCAAGAACAAAAATTGTGACTCCATCCATCTTCGGCAAAAGTTCAGTGGAAAACCTGTACTTCAGCCTTCATGAGACTGTACTCAGGCTTTCAACACTACCTCCCAGTGGAGTGGTGTCTGCGAGAGCCTATGTGAAAAAGTTAAAGTTGCAAGCCCCCCCTCCTCTAGTGCTCTTAAGAATTTACAATGTACCTAGGAATCCCAGATAAGCCTGAGCAGAGCCAGGTGGTCTCACCCAGGAGATCAAACACCCTCATCCAGGGAGGCAACCAGGTGGCAGGAAAGTCAGATATCCGCTGAAGAAGCTACCAGGTGGCTGGGAGAGTAGATAACCGCTGACCTGTGGCCTGTCCTTGGAACAACCACAGACCCCTCAGACCCCTCGGTGCCAGTCCACCAAACATGGCCACCAGGGGGGAGGGGTTGAAGAAGGCTACGTGGGCTACATGGGAATTCCTCAGTCCCTGCTTATAGCCCTATAAAATCCCTAAACCTTGCTGCCTTGGAGTCACACTCCCTCACTGCACTGTGTGGCCCGAACCTAGGTTTGTTCTAATAAAATGATCCTCTTGTTTTTGCATTGGTGGACAACTTCAGTGGGTTTCTTTGGACTTCGCCATCCGGGCATAACAGTGTCCAGGGAAGCCAACCGGAAAACTGGGAATTTTTTCATTCTTCTTAGTTAGTAGCATCCGTGGAAACAACATTGGAATCCTTGACTCCCACCACCTGAGAGTAGAAAAGCACTTCTTATTTTTCCCAAAGTTGACATTTTACCCATCCTCAGTGATAATATGACTAGCCCTGTCCAGAAGTGTGCAGGTGGCTCCCCACAGGTAATCAGCACGAGGGAACCTGAACCTCTACCTGGAAATAACTAGTGACACCACCATCTTTCCTCGGTTACAGCAGAGATGTATATAGCTTAAGGTCTAATGCAACTGAAGGTTGGGAAGACAGCTTAGTGGGTAAAAGAGCTTGCTCCATAGCATGAGGACCTGAGTTTGAGGCCTGTTATGGTTGCATTTCGATGTCAACTTGACAGTTGCAGACTGTGTGGGGGAAGCTGTGGAAGGTTAAGGATTAGAATGGCCCCTGAACAAGCCTGCAGGTACTTGACTGATTGCTGTGGAGAACCCAGCCCATAGTGGGTGGTACTTTCCGGTGATGGACTGGATAATAGGAGGTGCAAGGAGAAGGGACTTGCTCTTCCCTTTTCCAGTGTCGACATGCTGTGCAGTCCACTCTGTGTGCACGTTGTTCACCTTTAGAGCATCGTAGCCTTCTTGGTTGCTGCTGCTGCTGCTGCCTCTGTTCTTGGCAGACTTGGAGCTTCACCTTTTCCATCACGTTGTTGCTGTTCCCACTGCCTTTGGAACCTGGTCTCTGGGCCTTGCTGCTGTTCGCTGTTCATTGCCGACATCGGAACCCAGCTGTTCTTCACCAGTGTCAGAGCCCAGTGTCTTCAACCCTCCAGAGGAGCAAAGGCTTGAGACCTTCTCAAGATCTTTTGGCTTTGTGGAACATTCCATCCAGGTAAGAGGCTGCCTTGAAGGACACTATTTTTATTGTGAGTCAATTTTTAATAAACGTGTTTATATATACTACATTCTTTAGATTCTGTTTCTTCAGAGAACCCCAACTAGTACAAGGCTCCTGAACCCACATAAAAGTGAGGCATGCAGCATGAGTGTCTGTGATCCCAGAGCTGATAGCAAGTGGAGACAGAAGCATTCCCTGAAATTCATACCTCCTTGAATTTAAGATATACAACAGGAAAACAACAGACCTTGATCAAAACAAGGTACACAGCAAGGGTCAACACCTAAGGGGTTGTACTCTAGCTTCCACACACATGTTTAAGTAAGATCCAGAGTCCAAGAGAATAATGAAGAATGTACTCCAATTGTTTCAAATCGTTCTTCGTACCAAGAAAATATCACACCAAATGAAGAAAAGCCATCTACGGCCAGAAAATAAAAAGAAAGAGCACCAGCAAAAGTACTTATATAATTATATAAAGACTTTCTTGCCCATTTTGGCACAAAATAGTACAAATATAATGTAGTTATGGCTACAATGAAAAGCAAATGTAATGAATAAATAAATATAATACACTTGCCAATATATCATACAGGAGGCATATGGGAGCAAAGATGTACTAAGTGAAAGAAATGACTGCAGATAGTAAATTACAATTTTAACAAAGTATTTTTGGGTTTTTTATTTATTGTGACCTCAAGAGACATACTACATAAAAAACAGAATGACAAAATTGGGAAAGGGGAACAAAGGTATGTACGCATAACACTTATATATTATTAGAATTGAACTAGTAAAAATCTAAAGTTCATTCTCATAAGTTAAGGTGCACATGCTAAACTGAAAATCAGTTTTTTCACAATAACACATTTTTTAAAATTAAACAAGTTAAAATACATCACAAGATAAAAATGCAACTCGGAGGAACAGCATTTGTCAGGCATAAGCAAGTTCTAGGTTCAATTCTAAGCACCGCACAAGGAAGAAAATTTTATTATAAAATAGTACAAAAGAAAGCAACAAGGAAAGAATAGAGAAACAAAGATATCATGAGACATTTAGGGAAAAATCTACCTAAATAATATTAAATGTGAATAGATTCGATCAATGAAAAGATAGAATGTGTCAGACTGGTTCTTATAGAGCTCATCCAAAGAAAGGGCAACCATTTGAGCCACAGGTACAAAGAAACTGCATGGAAAAGAGTGGAAAAACACACATCTTGCCAACAGCAAACACAAGACAAGTGGGGAAGAGCTGGATGGATAGATGACAAAGAGTCTTAAGAATATATTAACGTTTAGACGTAAAGAAGGATGCTTTATAATAGTGAAGTATCAGAATTGTCATAATCATCTTTTAAGCTGAGAATATCAAGGCACGCACTGAGAGATATAAAGACTGAAAAAAATAATCCAGTGACAAGATTGAAAACCTTGAAACTCCACTGTCAATAATGGAAGGAACAATTGAACAGATCAGAGAGAGAAAGAGAAAAACTTAAAACACTAAAAACCAATTAGACCTAATAGATACATAGATAAATATCCATCAACGATAAAATATATACTATTCTCAAGGCATATGGTGCATTGTCCAGGACAGACCATATGCTAAGCTATAAAACAAAGCTTAGTAGGTTTAGAAGGACAGAAGCAACAGACAATACTTTCTAACCACAATGAACTGAAGTTGGGAAACCAACAGCAAAGAAAGACTGAAGACTGAGGAACTCACAAACATGTAGAAATTAAACGACTTATTCTTAATTTATCAATATGTCAAAGGAAAAAAGGGAACTGCAAGATATTTTAAGATGACAGAAACACAACGAAACAAAACATATAAAACACATGAGATGCAGGTGCAGCTCATGCTGTGCTCCAAGGGAGATTTGTAGCTGTAAATGTATACACTGGGGGGAAGAGAGGGAAATCATGTAAGTTCAAAGCAACATCAAGAAGAAAATAATAAAAGAATGGAAAAAGACAAATATGGGACCATGAAAGAAATACAGGAAGTTACATTCCTAAACCCCTCAAATCAAGTCCAATAATACCTAAACATACATGAAAACGAAAACAGCAACAATAGCAATAAGTCATGATCAAGAGGGGTTTAGTACAAGAATCCAAGGTAGGGTTAATATTTAAAAATGAAGCAATTCATCACAGAATTAAAGACAAAATCACATAATTATATCAGCAGATGCACCAAGGAAAGTGGCAAGATCCCAAATTGAATCATGAGTTTTTTCTTTTTCCATTTTCATGTTGAGTGTTCAGGATACGTGCGTACACATGCTCACATGTGTGAAGGCACAAGTGTGTGTTCATATATGTGCATGTGGAAGCCTGAAGTTGCTCTTTCATCTCATTCTTTTGGAACAGTATCTCCACTCAGAGCTCACTGACAGGGCTCCTCGGGCTCGCCATCTTGAAGGCTCTGGTGAGTCCCATTCTCCACCTTCCAAATGCTGGAATTAGAGGCAGACTACCACAACTACCCAGCATTTATGTGGGATCTAGGGATCTAAACTCTGGTTCTTTTGCCCTCAGCAAACTAACAGTGAAAGTACTCTTGCGAAGATTTCTTTCTTAAATGAACAATCAAGAAATCCTCCCAAAACACAAGTAACATTCTTTAAATGATGAAACAGCAAACCTTTTCTGTGCAAAATCAGGACTAAGGAATGATGTCTTCTTTCAGCACTTTTGTAGAAATGCACTGAAGAGCCTACCTGTTGAAATAGATTCAGGAAACAAATTAAAAGATATAAAGACTGAGAAAAAAAGGAGCAAAATTGTTATTCTTTAAAGATAGCAACCCATGTGTAAAGAACATTTAAATAGATCAGAACAAGGAACCCAAGTTCAAAGACACCTAGGTTACATAGTGAGTTGTAGAAGACAGTGTGATATGTAAGATCTTATCCAAAAAAAAGAAGAACAAAGAAATAAACATTTAGCAGAAAAGGAAAAAAGACTTCTACATTGGAGACTATAAATTATTGTTGAAGGAAAAAAGAATAAATGTAGCACATTGTAGGAATAAGAAGGAGAGGGACACTCAATGTTGTAAATCTGTCAGTTCTCCTGAAACTGAACTTTGGATTTAATATATACCAATCAAAATTCCCATCAAGCACTTTTGCAATAAACATTGGGAGTTAATATTAAAATTCAAGTGAGAATATAAATAACATAAAATAGCGAAAGCAACTTTGGAGGAATAAGAGTCTAAAGTTGGACAACTTCTTATTCTAATGGTTAACAATGTAATTTAAAATTTATTATAAATTGTATGGGGGTGTATGATTATAATCCCAGCATTTAAGAGGTACAGGCAGGACAGCCATGAGTTTGAGGTTAGTTTTAACTACATACCAATACTCTGTTCCCAAAAATGAAAATAAACAAAAACTTCTTAAAGCATGGGTGTATACTTATAATCCCAAAGCCAAGGCGGAGACAAGAGAATTACCAGTTTGAGGTCAGCCTGAATTACATAGGAAGACTTTTTTTCTTATAAGAGTACAACTTACTAAAACAATAGCAACTAAAATCATATAGTATTGATAAAAGAGTAGAAAAACAAAAAATAGAAAAGAATATAGGGTTGAGAGATATGACCAGGATATATCAGATGACAATTTTCTGAATTGATAATTCAATCTGGGAAGGAAAACCTTTACCATGAATAGTAATGAGTCAATTAGGTATTTTTATGGAAAAATAAATAACTGTAATTATTTCAAGATAGATAATAAGCTTAAATGTAAATTTTAGAGTCACAAATCTATAAGTGACACAGGTGTGTATCTTTGTGATCACAGTCAAAAATTCTTCAACAGAGCAAAATTAACAGCAAATATAAAAGATTTTGAGAAAATGATAAACAGGTTGTCATGATTTGAATATAAATTGTTTGAATCCTTACTTGCTGTTTGGGAAGAATATGGCACCTTTGGGAGGTGGAGCCTTGCTGCAGGAAGGCACTTCACGGGAAGTGGACCTTGAAGTCGGTGAGCCACGCATTGTGTCTGCATCTGCAGTTATCAGTTTGAGTTCTCTCAGTCTCCATGGTGTCTGCACTGACCTAAGCCACCCCAGTGTCTCCTAGCTTTCCATGCCTTTACCACCACAATGGATTGTATCTCCCCTCTGGAACCATAAACTGAATAAATCTCCTTTTCTTCCTTTGAAGTTGTTTGAGTCTCAGTAGTGTCTAATAGCAGCATAGAGAATAACCAGCACACTGGTCCTTTCAGAAACTAAAGCTGTGACTGGGGTTCAGCTCAGTGTAAAGCAATTGCCTAACATGTGCAAGATCCTAGATTTAATCTACAACACTTAAAATAAAGCTCATTAAGTCACTGTTAGATACAAAAAAAGAGATAAGCCACAGACTGGGAGAAAATATATATGATACATGTGTCAGGTAACAACTCAAATATAAAGAAGGCATAAAAAACAACAGTAAATGAATGTAAGCTGATAAATTTGAGCCCAAAACAGAAAATTCATAAGGAGTATTTTAAAGTTTGATACTTAAATTCAAGGATATTTAGTAATGCTGGGTTTAGGGTAATACAGATTAAAATCACAAAGATACTTTACCACAAACACATGAGAATGACTGCATTTACAAAGAACAACAAAGGCAAATGTTGGATAGGCTGTTGAGTATCTAACCCTCTCATAAGCTGCTTGCTAGTGCAGATATATAATAATTGTTCTGAAAAAAGTTTGGTACATATAAATGAAATACACTCCTAGGTCTCTGCCCAACAACTCATTTCCATAATATTTAAGCAGAAGTAATGAAGGATATATTCACAAAAATACAAGAAAAATATCTATCGGCAAGAGAACACATGAGCAAGCTAGACATGGTGGCCCATAAGTAAAGTCCCAGCTGTGAGGAAGGTTAAGGATCAGTTGAGCCCCCAAGTTTCAGGTATATCTATCCTGGGTGACACAGCAAGATTCAACTTGAAAGCAAAATAGTCAAACAAACAAATGGAACAAACAAACAAGACAAAAAGATAAGCAAAATGTAATATACCCTCACATGGAATATTACTTATCAATTTAAAAAAAGGCTAATGATACCATTGAGAATACAGATAATTCTAAGTAGCATTTCACTTTTGTACAAGTACTTTGAAAACTTGCTTCCTTTGGTGGAAGATAATTTCCAGTTCTGCATCAGAGAAAGCACAGATAACTGAGTGGCTGTAATTCATCTGCTTTTACTCACTGGTGGGAAAAAATAGAGGAACTGTTAGGACACAGAGAATCTTAGGAATTGCAAGCTAATTTCTGGTAGTGACTCTCGGAGCAGAAGGATCATTAGAGACGGTAACTTAATGCTTGTCCCAGGCTTAATTGTAAGTGGATACTAACAAGAGAGCAAGGGCAAGGACTGATGCCAGACCTTGGAAGTTTCTAACTCACAAGACATGAACTGTCACACAGGACCCATGTAAGTTATCTGCATATTGGCAAAGGGTTAGAAATACAATAACAATTAGGCACTAGCAAAATAGACCTCGGTGTTTAGTTTTCTTATACGATGCCCATGAAAACTTTCTACTCCACAGGTTATTGCTATTTACAACAGAGCATTCAGTTTTCCAAAGTGTATTAGAATAACCGTGGAAAATGCACCATGGTGATCCAAATCTCAGATTAGAACAAGTATCAAGTTCCAGCCAGGCCCGCACCATCAGAGCGCCACCACCTACCAGCTGCTCACCTAATTAAACTACAAAGTAACTGAGTAGATATTTCAGTCTTTTCCAAAAGTTTACTGTTTGGAATAGATGCTTAGTGCCCAGACTTGAGTCTGCCATCTTCTCAGATGCCTCTGTAACAGAGAGGACCAACAGCAAGATTACTGCAACTTCGATTTCAAAGATGCAACAAATGACCAAGGAAGACTATACCTTTTTTCTTAGTGCATGAGAATATCTGCTGCCCCTTGCACCACCACCATTTCCAAGTATTATTTTACTTGTTAGCAGACTGGTAAAATACACCTGTTCCCAATACGTGATTTTGCAGCTCCTGAGGTTGAGTGTATTTTTCATTTATTAACCTTTGGCATCTCCTTTGGCTTTGTTTTCTATATGCCAATAGATCCCTTTCTTTTTCATTCACTTCTATATACAGAGGAATATAACTTCTTTGTAAATCATGTTTTTTTCCAAAACTACCATTTACAAATTTATTTATTATGTATTTATTTATCTTACTCTTTAACAATTTTGTGCATATGTATATACACATACATATATATTTTTGTGCGTATGTATGTAAGTCATTTTCACACCATATTACCTGATCCCACTCTCCCTTCCCACTGAATCCTCCCTCCAAGCCAGTCTCCATGCTGCTTTCATGTGTGTGCGAGTGTGTTTGTGTGTGTAAGTATGCGTGCGTGTTTGTGTGTCCCACTGAGTTAAATGAGAGTTGTCTGAACTAGCATGTGCTGTGGCAACATGGTGGTGTTAACACCCCTGAAGCAAGTTGGTTCCCACCAGCAGCTAGCAGTAGCCTATGCTACTTATTCAAACAGGAGTGGAGTCACATATTTTTCAGTTGATAGAAGGACTTTAACTTTTGTGGTAATTTCATGACTTTAAGGCATTTTTGGCTTCTTAAAGATCTTCCTGAGTACATAGCTCAGTGGTAGACTGATTGATTGCTTCCATGCATGTGGACCTGAGTTTGATCTCAGGTACTGAAGAAAAAAAAAATTGTTTCTACTCACTGAGAACAAACATTCTCCTACATCTTCTCAATTACACATGTACTTTCCTTTGTATTCAGGTCTAAGACTTCAACTGATTTTTCTAAATAGTGGCAGGAGAGAGCTGTAAGTCAATAATTTTTTTAAATATTAAACCTAAACCGAACTCATCAAGTTGTCTTTTCCCTCTTAATTATGTCTCTTTTATCATGTATGAATGTTCGTACATATGAGAACCCACTGTACTATCTTCAAATGTTCTACCTGTCTTCATATTAATTTTATACTGCTTAAATCCCACATAAAAGATATATATTTTGATGTGGAAAAGTTGATTCCTGGAAGTTTGTTTTCTTTTATTAGAAACTTCATTATCATGCGGCTGGAGAGGTGGCTCAGGGGTTAAGCCTCTGCCTAGACCCCACGTATAGACGCCAGGCCCAAGCAGGGGGGGGGGGGCTGCGTTTCTGGTCCTGGTAGGGCGGAGCCTGTGAATCCTGGGGCAGAGTAAACAAGGAGGAGGTGGAGGCGTCCATGGTGTTTCCCGAATTCCTCCGTGGTTCTACACACACATACACGCATACACGCACACACATACACGCGCACAATTGAATAAATAATAAAAAAATAAACTTCATTATCACAATTTTTCATCCAGAAAAATCACTACCATTGATTGATGAGACAGATCAGCCAGTAAGGCTCACAAACAGCAACCTGAGTTCAATCCTTAGAAACCCATATGGTAGAAGAACGGAAATGACTTTCAAAATCTTTGTTCTAACCTCTAACTATGTGTCATGGCAATCTCTCTCTCTCTCTTTCTCTCTTTCCCTTTCTCCTCATTTTCAAATAAATATTTAAATGATGTCTATCCTATGTCTCTTACTTCTAAGTTTGCTCTTCTTCTCACAAAAATATCCCTTTGATGTGAAGAAATTTATTTAATTGCTACTTATCTTCAGGTATTCTGGTTTCTGAACATCTTTTTTTTTAATTTTTTTATTATTATTATTTATTCAACTGTGTGCATGTGTGTATGTATGTGCGCGCGCGCGCGTGTGTGTGTGTGTATGTGTGTGTGTGTGTGTGTGTGTAGAACCACGGACGAATTCGCGAACCACCATGGACGCCTCCACCACCTTCTGCCCCGGGATTCACAGGCTCCGCCCTACCAGGACCAGAAGCGCAGGCCGCCCCCGCTTCCGCCTGGCGTCTATACGTGGGATCTGGGATCCGAACTCGGGACCTTCTGCCTGCAAGGCGGAGGCTTAACCCCTGAGCCACCTCTCCAGCCCCTGGTTTCTGAACATCTTAAATAATTTTTTTAAAAAATAATTTTTATTTCACCAACAGCAAAGGTTCTATCTACCACCTAAGTATTTCTTGATCCCATGCCTTTCCTCTAAGTATCTCTCAATTCTACCCATCTCTTCTTTCTCAAAATGAAATGACTAAGTCCAGCTAAAATAGCCTAGCTGCTGAAGTAGCTTCTTCATCTCTGCTTCACCCTCCAGTCCATCTTCCCTGCTGCTATTATGAGTGTGCTTAAAACAAATCTTAGGATCAGTTCCTTAGTTAAAGCCTTGACTGTCATGGCTCATGGGATATACCCCTATCTTTCACAGGATTCTAATCACAATAATTATGGAATTTGCTGAACATTGTTAAATGTGAAATATTTAATACATATTACTGAAGAAATAAATCTTGTAGATAGTGGGAAATTGTGACAATACCTTCCCCACAGATGAACAAGCTCCAGTTTCAGAAGGTTAATTGATTTGCCTAAAATCACAAAGAGTAACATCTATCTAATCACACTGATAATTTTAACCCCGGGTACATTATAAAGGCAGATCAGCCAGTGTGCTGCTCTAAAACTTACCAACAAAGGGTATTCTCATAATGCACATTTCCAATTGCTAGCTAGTTTTAAATTTGTTAACATACATTAATTATGCAAAGTAAGAAGTTTTGTTATGACCCATCCATACAAACTTAAATTTTTAAAAGTTAAATTCAAAATAAAATAGAAATGTTGAAAATCAAGGTAAAAGGCAACTTACATATATGTTACCATAAAGTAAAAACAAATAAAGCTTTATAAATACTAGAATGTAAGACAAAATAGTACCAAAAATAGAAAAGATTATATTTTACTCTTAAGAGATACAACCCACCAGAAAAATATCTTCTCAATTACACATATACTTTAATGAATTATGATTTTGGTCACAAAAATTCCATGGGGTTAGCAAATAAATATCTTTTTGTGCAACCCAAAATCCGATAAAGCTGTAAATAATCATACTGGAAGATTTTTAAATTATACCCACTAGAAATAGTGGATCATGTACACAAGACAAAGTCATGGACAATTTCAATAACATAAGTAACAAACTCAACTGTAGAGATAAATATAGACTTTATAGTGACTTTACAGCTTTATAGTTAACATAAATACTTTCTATGAGCTTGATACTAAAAAATATGTGAAATTAGTTCTCAGGGAAATAAAAGATAATCTTAGATATTACAAGTTTGTGCCCTACTCCCATGTCCAAAGTTCAGACCCACTGAAAAGACTTACTGCTCATCACTTAATTTCTCTCCACAAATATAATTTAAACTTAAATTATTCCAATTAAATCTTAGCCCTTAGTATTTGTGTTTTTTGAAGAAACTAAATTTAATTAAAGATTATTGGGTTTTTAACTAATTCTTGTTAATTTAATCTAATTATTTTGTTTTTCTCAGCAGTGGGTAATTATGAAAATAAGGCGTCATCCAAACCCTCACAACACTTGAGTGATGCAGGCAAACAAGGAATATGTATGTACTATACTCGTGTGCCCACAACACCTCTGGAAAGACAACACTCAGTCTGACACCTGTGTTTGACTTAAGAAATAGGAATAGCTGGAGACAGCATAAGAACAGTTGTCATTGTGTATTTTTCTATGCTTCTGGGATTTTAAAACATATAAATGCACTTACTTAAGAAGCACAACACTGCCATTTTAAAATAAGAAAAATTTATAAAATTTAAGATAGCTTAGCAGAGGAAAGATAGGTGTTATAACCAATGGCACTGTGACAATTAAATGGTTATAGGTGAAAATGAACTCAAAGTAGTCAGCCAAAAAAAAAAAGCTAACTTGAAACAGAATCCAGATACAAATTAAAGAATTATAAAGATAAAATATATAGAAAAAAATCTTTGTGACTTTGTATTAAGATTTGGAACATATGACACTAAATATATAGTACAGAAAAGAAAACACTGAAAAACTGATTTTCACTAAAATAATTATTCATTTAGACAATTAAAATGGCAAGTTATAAACAGGAAAAAAACATTTGTTATCTGATAAATGGCTTATACCTAGAGTGCATATGAAGAACTTTAAAAACTAAAAAATAGGAGAATGACTCAATTATCTTAAACAGGCTAAAAATTGGGACACAGATTGCAAGTAAATGTATACCTGAATGGCAAATAAGCACATGAGAAAACATTCAAAATCATAATTCACTAAAGAAATGAAAACACAAAGACATACAAGGTTACATCCTTGGAAATGATAATAATCAAAATGATGGACAACACTACATATATCGTCTTTAGAAATGTAAAAGCTATAGCCACTGTGAAAAACAATTTGGCAAACTTCTTTTATTTGAAGGGAAGAAGGTGAATGCATCCATGACATGGAACACAGGTGGAGGTCAGAGGACAGCCTTACAAAGTCAGTTCTTTCCATGCAGGCTTCTGGAGATCAACCTCAGGTCAAACTGCTGGCACATGAAAAGATCATGAATGGAGCTTTCAAATATGCTAAGGAAAGAAAAGCCAGTATATACAAAACAGTACATATTGCAGGATTCTATTTATATGAAATTTCCAGAAAAGGGAAAACTATCCAAACAAAAAGTTGACTAGAGATTAAGGGTTAAAGATCAGTGACCACACATTAGCATAAGGAAAACTTTGGAGTAGATGTCAGTGCTCTAAGGCTGTATTATGAAGAAGGGTGCATGATTGTACAAATTACAAAAGCTCCTTGAACTGAAGTCTTAAAATGGATTAGTTTTTAAGGTATGTAAAATTCCACTTAAATAAAAATATTAAGGAGGAAAAAGAATTGGCTTATTGACCCATGTACAAAGCCACAAGAGAAGTTGCCACTAATTCAAGGACATAATATCCCATAAATAATTACAATTGTTTTTCATATATTAAGTACATACAATAAATTGAACTACTATTCTAGCCAAAAATCCTTGGGATAGTCAAAGGTTTAATCTATCTACATGCAACATGGACAAAAAATATCAATGGAAACTGGTCTAGAAGCTTACTCCCTGCAAGACAGCTTTTTTAGTACCAGAAAATACTATGAAAGCTGCTGGGGAAGAAAAGAAATCAACAGTCTTATCAATCTGTGAAAGTTGGAAGCTGCAATAACAATTACCTAGCAAGAAACAACCATCAGTGTAACAGTGGCATGAATGTCAAGGGAGCAACCAACAGCTTTATGGTCAGATTTAAGGCCCACTTTTCAGCAGGGATCATATTCCTAATACTAATACTGTAAACTAAAACAAGAACATATGAAAGGGGAGGATATAGGCCCCAAGGGGGAGTGAAGGTGATAAAGGTTTAGTTATAAAGACATTACATCAAACTTCCGTTTAAGCCACTGTCATTGTACCCATAGATTGGAAGAGCATTCAGCACTCAGCCTAGAAATTTTCTTCTGCAGTGGAAGGTATTTATTACAAAAAAAAGTACAAATAGCCAAAGTGCAGAAAATAAGTGACTTCAAACCACTAGGCCCTAAACAGGACATCTAAGGCACCCCTATCCAAGGTTCAGGAAACATCTCAGAGGAAGGAGTAAGATGATAAGAAATGGGGCAGGGTTGTGGTCAGACACTGTCTTCTGGGTACTACAGGGTTCTTGCAGCCATGGTTTCACTGCAGCTATGTTATTTCCACAAGACTTGCCCAGGAATCATCCCATCAACACTTCACCATGAAAAGACAAGGAACTCAAAAGATCTCACTCCTCCCTGAGAGACTAATGAGGACTAATACTGATGGGGAGGAAATGGAAGATGTGTTTCTCGGGGGTAGACCCACTAACATATGATTTGTATTTCATTGAGTACTCAGCACAAGACATTAAATGCAAAACAAATGAAACTCATTGGGCCACACATGTAAAAAGACTTGAAAGCAGGAAGAGACTGGCAGGAGAAAAGAGGGATTATAATGAAAGGGAATGGATTCGAGGTTAAGGAAAAAATTTTTAAATGATATAATAGTAGAATCAATAAATTATATATAACATAACACTGTACAGTGATGAAAGTAAAATATAGTCATATACAACTCTATGGGAGAAATATTACAGCAATAATTTGAAGAAAGTGAGATATAAAAGAATAGAGAAGACTGTAGTTATATGAAACTCAAAAGAGATAAAACTAAACTATGCTACTAAGGGATAAATAAACAAATATGAAAACTACAAAGAAAATCCAAGACATATTACCTTTAGACAGAGGACGATAAGAGATTTAATTAAGAAGAACATGAGAGGTTTGTAGGGTACTGATAATGCCTTTATCCATACACTAGCCAAATTATTTTATTATTTCACACATGCAGATAAAAAGTTTTAACATCTAAAAAAGATCTGGAAGTTTATGAAATAAACATGCTTTAAATAATTTGAAAATTAACCCCAAAATCCTAATTTTAAATTAATTACAGATATTCAAAGCAAACCCAGCGAAATGAAATTAATTATTCAAAGTAAAAGTAGAAAACAGTTAATTAGAAACAAAGTTATTTGATGAAGCTAAATTAAAACATCAAAACTTTGACAAATGGTTCAAAATTAAAAGGACAAAATTAAACAATGGAAAGAGAAGAATTTCTGTCTTAGGAAGATATGCACAAGAATGTAAAAAAATCTATAACTTGCACAAAATCAATGATTTTAAGAAAATATAAATACTCCAAATGGGTTAAAAAAAACAGATAGAACTTTCAAGGCAAAAGATTTATCATTTATAAAGGCTTTGTCCAAGATAGTTCCTTGGTGTTCACAAAACCTTCTAGCATAGATCCTTTACATCCCAAGCATACTACTATACTTGCTACTGACATACTACCAGCCTTATTTCACAAGATTGACAAGACCTAGTCATATATGAACTCAGGTGAAGAAAAAAATCCCAGGGAAAAATTAGCAAAACAAAAGCAACAAGGAATTAATATTATGTCAATAGGCTTCATCTAATAAGTTCCAGAATGGTAAATACCTCTTAACAAAGGCAGAAAAGTACTGAGAAAATCCAAGGTATGGTTTTGAATTGGATTCTACAAAAGTCGCCATTTAAAGTAAATAATTCAAGTCAAGTATGTAAATAAAATATTAAGGTATAAAATATAAAGTGATATTTTGGTAGAAGCACAAAATTGTGCAACTAAAGCACTAATTCTAAAACATTCTCATCAGCCCTCAAAGAAAATCTGAGTCCATTTGCAGTCTCCCTGTTATCCTTTCTTTCCATCCACTGGAAGTCACTAATCCACTTTCTGTTCCTGTGGCTTTGCTAATTTGTAACATTTTATTTAAACAGAATCATTAACTATGATTCCTTTATGTCTGGCTTCTCTCTATTAGCATAGTATCTTCAGGCTGGTATATTACAGCAGCATCTCTCAATACTTAATTTCTTACAGCAGAATAATAACCTATCATTTGCACATACCAGATTTTGCTCATCCATGTGTTTGTTAGATGATAGACACATCTAACAAACATGGGATTATGTATAGTGTTTCTCTGTGTTTTCACATACAAAGTTCAGTACAAACATGTAATCAACTTGGGGGGTGCATATACCCAGAAATATAACTTTTAAACTCACTTTTCTTATCAAAACTATTAGTAAACTGTGCCAGTAAGATTAGCAGGTAAGGCATTGTCAAACAAATATAATGACCCGGGTTCAACTCTAGGAACCCCTGTAAGGGCACACAAACATCATGCAAGCATATATACAAATAATATATAAATAATTTTTAGAAATTATTTGTATGTGTATGCAAATGTTGAAGCATTAATACCAACTATATAGTGATACAATATTAGTCTATTAACACACATTAATAGTATTTAATATTGTCCTAAATATCTTATTCAATGCAATAAGAAAAGGGAAAAATATATAACTTAGCAGAGTAGCACTCAAAATCATGGCTATTTGTACTTGATATACTGAAAATCAAAAACAACTGAAAAAAATGTTAGAAGCAAATTCAAGTGTCATATAACATGCCTGCAATTCCAGAAGATAGGAGATAGAGGTCAGGATCAGGAGATAGAAGCCAGGCTTGGCTCTACAGCAAGTTCAAAAACAGCCTGGACTGTAAGAGGCCCTGTCTGAAAAACAAAAATGAACAAGCAAAAAGGAAATGTGAAGGGATTTAAAATACATGGTAACAAATCACAAAATAATTCATTGACTTTCTAAAACACCACACATCTATTAAGGATCTGTTTGCATGTGACAGAAAATATGAATAAACTGTGCCTTAAAAAATTATGGCCTTTTCTATTTTCTTTGTAGAATAAAATTCAGCTCACAAGTCTCAAGGCTCAGTTCTTCAGTCTGTCTTCTGTCTACCCTTCTCTCAGGACCATAGCTCTAGACACTCCTCTGTGTTCTGGGCAGTAAAAGATAAAAGGGGAAGGGAGACAAGCTGTATCTACCTTTTTGAAAAACCCAACCATGACTCCGCTGGTTCTTTACTATTCCAGTACCATTTGTGCTGCCGTGAGACACCAAAGTCAAGCATCTTAAAGGTAGAAAGGGAGATTTATTCAGCTACAGTTCCAGAGGACAGATTCAGTCTTTCATGGCATGGCTGGTAATAGAAGCTGGAGACCAGCCAAGTCACCTCCTTCATAGAGACAGCTGCAAAACTGTCCCTGCTAGAGCAGACCTCTCCTGAAAGTAAGGTAGGACTAATCCACCTCAAGGCCCACCCCGTGTGACTGGGTTCCTCCAGCAAGTCTCCACTTCCTAAAGTTACCATGACTTTGCCAAACACATGAGCCTATGGGGGACACATTTCAAACCAAGACATATCCCAAACAATGTCAATTGTTACAAGTGATTCTAGAGCGTGTAATTTAGTTATGCATACTGCTGCCATAAATAAGCTGTAAGTCTTAGTATGCAAACTCTGTGTATGCCATAACCAACAGGTAAAAAAATGTAATGTAAAAAATAAGCTCTTTAAATATGTCAACATATTTAGCACAGGGCTGAAGAGAAGGCTAAGGGGTTAAAACTCTGCCACACAAGCAGAAGATCTTGAGCTCAGATCCTAGGTCCCATATAAAAAACACCAGGTAGAAAAAGTCTGCGACCTGAACTTCCTGCTCTGGTGGGCAAAGCCTGGGAAATCCCAGAACGAAGCAAGAAGGAGGTAAGTGCAATCCATGATGATTCCCAAAGTCACTCTTGATCCTCCACAGGGACACACAGTGCTCTCTACACACACACACACACACACACACACACACACACACACTAAATAAATAAACAAACAAACAAATGAGAAAAAATCTAAGCATAGCAAAAATATCTAAAGCTTTCATTGGGAAAACTGGAAAATGACTGGAGAAAATTTTTGAAGACTTGGAAAAAACAGAAAAACATACTTACAAAATGAAAAACTCACTACTCTATTGCCTTATCAAATTCACCTACTGAATCAACTTAATCAGAATCAAAGCCGGAAGGAGCTTTGTCTCCTGCTTTCCAAGCCCTCAGATCTCTCTGCCCATCCCCTCTTTTCTTCCTCCTCCCAGATGCCATCACGGCAGCTCTCTCCCTACCTTCTCTGATTGTAAGCTATCTCTTCTGTTCTAATGCTTCCCTCCCTTAAAGTTAAACTATGGCTCTCTTGGTCATCAAGCCCAAACTCTATAAATAAACACCTTTTCCTTAAGTCTAAAAAAAAAAAAAAATCGGAGGTTCCACATCAACAGAAAAACTGATCTTATACATTATACACATGCTATGAAGCTGTCAATTTGACTCTGAAATAAATGCATCATGAAGAAAATAATCTGCCCTACTAGAAATCAAAGCTTATGTGTTAGTGGTACAGAAATATTAGGGAAAATATGGAATCCAGAAACCAAACACACATACATACATGCTACAAGTAATAAATTTTCTTAATATCACTAGGTTGAAAATAAAAAGTAGTATATGTATAATCCTGAGTTCTTGAGTTAGGAAAACACTTCTTTTATGATACACATGAGCAAAAGCATAAAGGAAATTTTTTCATAATTTTGCCTAAAAATTTAGGTCATGTAGAAGTTCTAAATTATACAAATTGGAGCTATTTTGGCCATGTCAAGATCATTACTAGAAAACGAGAAATCTTTCACAATTATAAAAAGCAAGTTCTTACAATCTCAAGAATATACATCATTGTACATAGAAATATTACAATGAGTTACATTAAAACATTCTAGAGATGAGGAGAAGGGTGAAGATAAACACGATGAAGGTTGACTGTGACCTACCTATCTGTAATAATGAGCAACTGAGTACACTGGCTTCCTTATGCTATTCTCTTTACCTCTGGATACATTTGAAATTTCCCACATTGTTATTTATGTAGTAAAATGGGAAATAATCCAAGAGCAGAAAAGATAAGTCAGTAAATGTGTAAACTGTGAAGCTACCTATAACACATTATAAGCATTTGCAATGGGTATTCTCTATAGGTACATTTTCTAAGACCGTTTGACTAATTTATTTTTTCCTAAGAAATACATATGAAGTACACACAAAAGATCTGAGATACTGCAAAATCAATTTGTATCAGTCGTTACCTCTGAGTGAAGAGAGTTATGGAAGGAGAATTTTAACCTTATCTACAGTGTTCTTTTTTTAAGAAAACTTTTTATTTAGTGTGTATGTGTGTTTGTGTGTCTCTGTGGAGGATCAAGGGTGACTTTGGGAATGATCCTGAATTGCTACTACCTCTTTTTTGCTTTTGCTCTAGGATTTCCCAGGCTCAGTCTAACAGGGCCAGAAGTACACCGTTTCTGCCTGGCATTTTTACATGGGACCTAGATTGGCGCTTAGGACCTTCTGCTTGTGAGGCAAAGTTTTAACCCCTGAGCCATCTCTCCAACCATAAACTGTTCATTTTAAGGTGATAAAATGTGAGATTACAGAGTTGTATACACTTACCAAAACTCATGTACCTCCAATTGTTCTGCATCCCAACCCTTTTGGTAATCAGGTGAATTTGTATATGCACAAAAGTGATATAGAACCGTACAAGAAATGGTATTTACCATAAAATTTTTAAAAATTCAAAATACTTTCATAATTGTCACCTAAAATGAGTATTTGGGCTAGATACATGTTTTCCTTGATACAACTTAAATTCTTAAATTCTCAAATTGATAAAACTTAAATTCTCTTATTTGAAAAAATATAATTTAAAACATTTTAATTTAAAAAGTACAACCAGAAAATAATTTGTTTAAAGAAAAATGTAAATTACACTATTGGTATGAATATTAGTTAAATTAATTTTTAAAGCAGACTGCATCCATACATTATATATGTGTATGTGGTATAATCCCACTTACCACTGCAGATTAGGGCCTAGATATTTCTCCTTTCTTATCTATACTTCTTCCCTACAGTTGAAACATACTAACTTCTAATAATACTTCTTTTGAGTGCTGGCTGAGTGGGCACTGGTCCAATGGTAGAGACTCAGCATAGAAGCTCTTCTGGCTTTGGCTCTACTGTCAAGCCAGGCTCTAGGGATGAGCCCTGGCAGAGGCCCAGGGGAATGCTGTGTGGGGGCTCCTGTGGGAACAAATAAGGGAAAGAGCTGGGCATCTGATCATTCGCTTGCACAGGCATGCATGAGAGAGTTTGCCAAATTGAATACAGCTCTTAAGAACTGACTGTGAAGTGCCCACCAGGCACCGTCAAAGATTCCCTTCCCAGCACACTAGAAAGCATTCTCTGAGAGCAGATTGGTCCCTGTCAAATTATTTATAGGAGATTGGTTCACATACTCAAAATGATATGAATACTTCTAATTATATCCAAACCTGCCAAATGTCACTTCAAACTATGTCCAGGGTTCATGTTGCCAAATGTTTTGCCCCAACAAAAAGAGATAGTTGCAGCATCAGCACATCAGTTCCTATATAAGCAGGACAGCTTCTCACACCTTATCTCCACCAAGAGTCCAGAGGTAAGTGATTGGGGCCTTTGGGACTCAAAGACCCTTGGGGGTGGACCCAGCTAACCCTATAACTCTCTGTGAGCATGAACTGATTCCCCTCGAGTTTAATTTTTGTTTCCGCGCAGCTGAGTTTTAAGGTAAGGACATTTTAACTCTGTAACTATAAGGCTGTACTTGCTGGGCGCCACTAATAAGAAACTTCTTGCTTTCCAGTGTGGGACAGTTCTGATTGGCATTTTCATCTAGAACCCAGAGGTAAGACTTGTCTTCTTCATTGACTGATGACGGAGAAATTTGGAGAAGGGTTTTAGAGCAGACAATGTTTCTGGGTGACTGCTTATAAATGCTGAAAAGTCATTTTTCTAGAATGTCTTGTTCTCAGAGACTGCTTACCCTCATTCAGATGTAGGCTTAAAGGACCACGCGGGGCAGAGAGTTGTCGGCTGTGCTTTGCACTGTCCAGTGGCAACAAATGATTTCATCTCAAACCTTCTCTACTGAAAAGCCCTAAATACTCAGACATTTTACATTTTTAAACACCCTAGGAAGATCCTTGCTTAAAAATGTGAATACTGGTATCTTTTTAAAAATCTTATTTGAGCTACTTTTGATGATTCATTTAATTTTGTTAGAAATGTCTGTTATTTTTCTTTTGGAAAAACTGCAAGTACTATAGTCACAGAATACTAAATGCCCTGTATAATTTAATAGTGATTCTGTCCTTCACTAAGGAACCTAATACTATCTGAAAGCAAAGGAAAACTGTCAGCCAATCTGACATGTCCCCCTTGCACAGGCATACTGACCAATAACAAGACAATAACTTCTGATGAACTCTAAATTTTATTCACTTTTTTTCCAGGAGGGAAGTAAATAGTCCCATAGAATTTATATGGAAAGAGGGTCTCTATACAGAAGCAAAATTTTATTTCTCTGTGGTTAGATCTATTAAACTGACAGTTGAAATCTCACACATCAAATCAGAGTGTGGAAAGAGATTTGGGAAACAGGGCAGTGTTAAGTCTTCTGCTAAGAAGCCAATGATGAAAAACCTAGATCTTAAATCTATTGGAGGTGTTTCTAACATCTCACAGTGCAATACAAGTTCTGATATAATATAATGACCGTGTTAAAAACCATTATTTGGTGTATGAGGGAAACCTGGCCATCTAAAAGGAAGAGTATTTATGATAACTTTGAAAATATCAACCTTTGTTTGTACAAAGCCAAATTTCCTTCCTAACTAGGTGATTGTCCTAGCAGGTGGCAGATGCAGACATTCTGCAGGAGACACAGGGATTAAGTAGTGACAGTTGCTGTAAAACAATCCATCAACAGTTTCCACTACAGAGATCCTTACAGTTCAGAAAGGAAACAAATAGGGAAGGATTTCCTCCAATTCGAGTTGTAGTAGCCCAGCCCTGAAGATTAAGATTTGTGATCCAGGAAGGAAATTTACAAAAAAAAAAAGAGAGAGAGAGAGAGAGGTCTGAAATTACCACCTCATTCTGAACTAGTCCTTTACACTATGCTAGGAGCTGGTGAATGGGGCCAGGAAATGGGGGGGGGGGTCTCAGCACAGGCTCTGTGGACACTGATTGGGCTTTTTATTTCTCCTTCTCCTGTTTTATCCCAAGGCAGAAACCTTAGCTAAATAAACTGCAGCCATGAGTACCGGTTCGGATGCCGAAATGGCTATTTTTGGCGAAGCTGCTCCTTACCTCCGAAAATCAGAGAAGGAGCGGATTGAGGCCCAAAACAAGCCTTTTGACGCAAAAACGTCAGTCTTCGTAGCGGAGCCCAAGGAATCCTACGTGAAGAGTGTCATTCAGAGCAGGGAAGGAGGAAAAGTCACTGTGAAGACTGAAAGTGGAGCAGTAAGTATGGAAAAAAAAGAACGTTCTCTGGGTTTCAGCTCTGTCTCCTGAGGTCTGAGCTGGGGCCTCGCTTGCCTGGGATGCTGGTCTGCCAAGGCAAGATTCTTCTTGGTTGATAGACATTGGTTCCCAGGGGAAAGAACCCACAGCCATAAAGTCCTGTTTCTCTTTCCCAACTTCCCGTAGGCTTCAGCCCAATAGTATCTGTTTCCATTTGATTGGACTATTTCCCAGTCTAAGCGTCCAAATTGAAAAAAAATAAGGACTATCCCTCTCCCATTGAAAGAATTTTGAATTATGTACTTAGTTCCATAAGGTCTTAAGATCCATAATACTCGAAGAAACTTTACAATGAACAGCAAGGAAAAGTAAAAAATATTTGACCCCAAATTTTTTTAAAAAGTAATAAAAGGATATTTAAAGCAATATGCCTGAGAAGGGATAAGATCTTCTACAAAATGAATAGTGATACCATAAGCACGGGCATGAGGGTATCTCTTGGGCATGCTGGCCTCGCTCCCTCTAGGTACATATCTAGGAGTGAGCTAGTTGGGTCATGTAGCTGAGGGGTGGATTTGATCAAGGCACATTGTAGGCATGCATAAAAAAAAATACCAATCCCCACAATATAAAAAGTGTTAATAAAAAGTAGCAACCTCCCTTATCATAAGTAGATTCTCTTAGCATCAAACTCTGAAAATGAATGATTTATGCCTTTAGGGTTAGAGTTAGGATTAGGGTTAGGGTTAGGGTTAGGATTAGGGTTAGGGTTACTGAATAATGTAAAGTATATACAATTGTAGGTTTATAAAAAAAAAAAACGAAAACAAGCAAACATAAACTCCATCTCCAACCATTAACTTAAGCTGGTCCACTTCCTTGCCAGACTCTGACGGTCAAGGAAGATCAAATCTTCCCCATGAACCCTCCCAAATACGACAAGATTGAGGACATGGCCATGATGACCCACCTCCACGAGCCGGGCGTGCTGTACAACCTCAAAGAGCGCTACGCAGCCTGGATGATCTACGTGAGTGACCTTCAACAGCATTTTTAAAACCATTTAGTTTTCTGATTAAAAAAAAAAATCAAGAAGCACATGGCGACTTTTCTGATTCTTTTTTCAGACCTACTCGGGGCTCTTCTGCGTCACCGTCAACCCCTACAAGTGGCTGCCGGTGTACAACCCCGAGGTGGTGGCCGCCTACCGGGGCAAGAAGCGCCAGGAGGCCCCGCCCCACATCTTCTCCATCTCTGACAACGCCTACCAGTTCATGCTGACTGGTGAGTAAGTGAGGCGTCCCACTATAGAAATGCCTAAACGCAATGCCCTCACCCCAGCTTTAGAGTAATACACCAGAGCCTCATGGGCCTTCACCAGGTCCAAAGACGCTTCAGAGTCGTGACGTCATACATTCACCCCTGCAGTCATTTCCACCTTACAGAATTCACTGCCCTGCCCAAGCTAACCCAGTTGGTAAATGGAACAAGGTGCTGGTCTCTGCAAAGACTCACCGCTTCGCATGGTTCTCTCTCTGATTTGCATACAAAAGAAGTAAGAGTTTGGGGTCTCAGTTGGACAACTTTGTGAATTCACATCTTTATTTTCAAATGGCACAGCCTGAAGAGTAGAGCTTGAGTAAAGAGATACCCATAAATTCCCTCTCCAATACTTTAATTGCTTTTCCTTTTGAAGTGGAGGGGAGAACATGGAATTTCTTTTCAGGGATTTTTTTAAAAATCTCTTTTATTTGAGGCTAAGCCTTAAAGAATTATATCAATATTTGTTAATTCTGCCTTATCCAAACCATATGACAGGCCTCAATGCTAGAATAAAACCTTTTATCCTCACCTACCATATGTGCTGCCTCTGGAATACTCTAAATTCCCTAGTTTCCCTGGATTTTGGAAACCCTGTTTTTTTCTTCATTTATTTGTTATATTATACTTGTTTTTAAGTTGTACAGGGGAGAGAGAGAAAGGCTAAGTGATAAAATAAGAATCTCCCATTACAAACCAGGCAGGACTTCCACAGGAGTTCTATGCCTTAAAATTTCTCCAGTTGTCCACAGAAGTTAGTCACCTCCCAAAGTCTGCATGTCAGAGAATTTAATATTCAACATCTACATTACAGTAGATGTGCATTACAGTAATATAACCCCACCCTAAAAGACCCCCTAAGTTTTGGTGCTGTTCTAAATTCAAGGTCAGTTATGGCTCTCAAACATGACTTCCATATGAAAATCAAGTGGACCTGTGGCATTTGAGATGGTTGGTGTTATTCTAGCCCAAAAGACAAGCACTGATGTTCTTATGCATTCTCCCACTGGATGCAATATGGCCATGCATGATTTTTCTTATACTAGAAAAATATCAATCTGAATATGACACAAAATCTGTATTTCCTTGAATAGAACTTTAGAGTTTTCTAAAGCTTATGTCTATCCAGACATCAAAGAGTTCCAGATTTTTGTCTATTTTCTCTGAAGAGATTTTAGATTTTTAAAATACTCTAGAATCTGTCTGTACTCTATCAATATAAAATTAGAGACACAATAAACTAGAAAATTGATACAAACCATGTAGCTTTTATTATTTAGAAATATTCATAATACTAAAAGAAAAAGAAATAAATATTTATATTTTCAGACCATTTCTTATTTGGTCCTAATGACATCAAGTAAGAATGAGAAAAAGGAACATAAAAACAAATGGGAAATGAAAAGACCAGAACATCTTCACCCTTAACTATCTATGCAAGTAGTATTACATAAGGCACTTATTACTAAGTCTCAGCTTCCTTGTTAAGTGGAAAATCTGGCCTAAGCTATATCTGAGGTCTATTGATTTCAGAACTCTATGATTCATTTTGCCACAATAAAATCACATGAGGCTTGAGTTTTCTTTAAGCTCAGTGAGATTAGCCCAGTATGACTAGAATGGAAAAGAGATGACATAGAATTGATGGAATGCTGATGACTATTGCTTCTGACAGACAAGCATCCTGTAGCTTGTTATGATCATTTTTATTTTCATATGCTTAATGTAAAATGTTTTGATATTAGTAAAATATGTGCCTCACATCTATTTGGATAACCACTGTGAAAAGAAAAAGCAGGAAATAACAAATTTTGGCAGGTGTGTGGAGAGATTAAAACTCTTGCTGTGGGAATGTAAAACAGTACAATTGCTCTAAAAAAAAACAGCTAGGTGCTTCTCAACCAATCAGAATATAATCACAGTATGATTCATCACTCCATTGCCTAGAATATATCCAAAGCACTGAGGCAGGGTTTCAAAGAAACTCTTATATACTACATTCAAAGCAGCACTATTCACAGTATCTGAAACATGAGAGCAATCGAGGCACTCATCAGCAGATGAATAGTTAAGCAAAATGTAGTATATCCATACAGTGGAATATTACTCTGCCTTTTAAAGAAGGAAACTCAAACTATGCTACTGCGTGGAAAGGAAACAGGTCAGTCACAAATACTGTAGGATTCCACTTACATGAGGTATTTACATAGATTCAGAGGCAAAAAGCAGAAGGCGGTTTCCAGGTCCTGGAGAGTAGTGGAGGGAGCTGTTGTGGAATGAGTACATTTTCCAAGATGAAAAGAGTTCTGTGTAGTGCAGAGATGTCTGCACAGCATCAAGAGGAAGTTTAATGCCATGGAATGTGACAAACTTTATGTTAAATTCATTCATCTCGCCACCACGAACAAGAAATACATAAAGACAACGACGTGATTCTTGCCTCCTGTTTTCACACCACTGGCTGCTTCAGGGGTGAAGCCCAAAGCCAGGGTCATAGGTGGCATCCTGTAGAAAGAAAGAACAGGCTGTGTCTGTGCCGAACCCATTTCCTGGTGTCCTCTAAACATTCGTTATTTGCTCTCTCTTTTCTTTCATTTTTTCCTGACGTCTCCCTCTCATTCACAGATCGTGAGAATCAGTCCATCCTGATCACGTACGTGACGTTTTACTTCTTTTATGGTTGGCAGTGGTGGTATCAGATGCCAGCAACATTCACCAGGATTCTGATTTTTCCTTTCTGTTTGGCAGCGGAGAATCCGGGGCTGGGAAGACTGTGAACACTAAGCGTGTCATCCAGTACTTTGCAACAATTGCAGTTACTGGGGAAAAGAAGAAGGAGGATTCTGGCAAAATGCAGGTAGGTCTGGGAACTAGAGTAAGCAGCTGTACTCCACTCGGGTTCTGGGAAGTCTGGGTCCCAGATGCCAGCACTGCTCTTGCCTCTGCAGGGGACCCTGGAAGATCAAATCATCAGTGCCAACCCCCTGCTGGAGGCCTTCGGCAACGCCAAGACCGTGAGGAATGACAACTCCTCCCGCTTCGTAAGTCTCTTGGTTGCAGAGGGACCTTTGCAGACCTTAATTGCCAGAGTCCTTAATTGACTACATCTGAACTCACATTTCAGTTGCCTATCTCTCTCTGTGTGTTTCCATTTTTAATACCAAGTGCCTTTTGATCTTTTCAAGGGTAAATTCATTAGAATCCACTTTGGAACTACAGGGAAGCTGGCATCAGCTGATATTGAAACATGTGAGTAACAGGCCCACTGACAACCTAAATAGGGAGACAAGTGAGCTTGATGGCAGAGGGCTTTGGTAACATTTTACCCATGAAGTCTGCAGAACAGATTCACCCATGATCTGCTGTTTACACCTCTTATCCCATATTCTAGAGGAATTTCTGCTGCAGGAGCAACTGGGATTCACCACCTCAGGGTTGTCCAAAGGCTTCTATAAGTTACCCACAAGTTCAAAAAACACAATTTCCTCTTAATCTGAGCTTTGGTAGATGCCGCCAAAGTAGCCTCTTAACACAGAATGAATATGAGTTGATCCAAGGACATTAGGAATAAATGAAAATGCACAGGTCAGGGATTCCTCCATACGTAAATTTATTTGTCCCAAGGCAAGGATTGTTTAGATGGTGAAGTGCAAGGGCAACTGTCATACACATCCCCCCCCCAGCAAGATCAGCATACTGAAATGTCAGTCGGCCATATGACGCCCCCCCCATTTTGGCCAATGATGTAGAAATTAACATATATTTCAAAAGAACCAACTTTTTTTATTAATCAATCTTTCTCTTCCCAGATCTTCTAGAAAAATCTAGAGTTACTTTCCAGCTAAAGGCAGAAAGAAGCTACCATATTTTTTATCAGATCACTTCAAATAAGAAGCCAGAGCTAATTGGTAAAAAAAAAAAAAACTTAAATTTATGGATGTGAGTTAACATTTTTATTAAAATTTCTACTGTTAAATCTTTACCTTGAATTTTCTGTACCTAGAAATGCTTCTGATCACCACCAACCCATATGACTACGCCTTCGTCAGTCAGGGGGAGATCACAGTCCCTAGCATCGATGACCAAGAGGAGCTGATGGCCACTGATGTAAGTCACACACTCTGTTCAGGATTGACAATCACAACCACACATAGGTGTGAGTGTCTCGGGATGCACTGTCAATTCTCACAAATAGTGTCTTCTGCTCTAAACTCGGTTCTCTCATCTTTCCTGGTAGAGTGCCATTGACATCCTGGGCTTCTCCCCTGAAGAGAAAGTGTCCATCTATAAACTCACAGGGGCAGTAATGCATTATGGCAACATGAAGTTCAAGCAAAAGCAGCGCGAGGAGCAAGCAGAGCCAGACGGCACGGAAGGTACCAAATGAACTTCCCTCTGTGTTTGACTGACACGATATGCAAATCATATCTCCTCTGTAGCTGGACTCCGCAGAACAAACCACATGCTCCCCTCACTGCTCTGCCACTCATCATTCCATCTCTCCTTCACTTTAGTCCAACCCAAAAAGGACACAACAAACCCCAATGGCCACTTATAAGCTAACCTTGAGCCAGAAAACTGGGGACTGGGAAAGTATAGTACTTCTGCTTGGCTTTGGAAATGGTAGGTAGGTGTGAGACAGATTTACACATTGTTTTAGTATGGTTAGGAAAACCTAGTACCTGGCGATAGAGGGTCTGTCTAAACATAAGGTAAAGGACATCTGTCTGCATGTGTGGTTGCCCGTATATAAATCTATCAAAAGCAAATTAGATAAGGAAAGAATTAGGACAGCTAAAGGGATAGCTCAGTGGTAAAGCATTTGCTACATAAGTATAAGGACCTGCATTCAAATCCCCACCACCCATGTAAACAGTGGTGGTACATCTATAACCCTAGATCTGGAAAGCAGAGGAGACAGATGCTGGGGACTCACAAGCCCTCTAATGTAGCTAAAACAATGAGATAAAGATTTAGTGAGAAATTCTGTCTCAAAAAACAAGATAGAGAAGAGATTGAAGAAGACACCTGACCAGCCTCTCGCCTCTACACGTGGTTGCATGGGCGAGGGTAAACCACACACACACACACACACACACACACACACACACACACACACACACGTACACATACATACAACACAACACCCAAGTTAAACAGTTATTTTGTCTTTTAGGGAATTAATAAAGAAAAACTCTTTACTACCTATGAAAAAAACATTTAATCATAGGAGCTATTTATGTACCCTTTAAAATCTTTCCTGGCTAGACTGGTCTGACAGTCTCATATTCTCATATTCTCATATTCTCATATTCTCTCTCTCTCTCTCTCTCTCTTTCTCTCTCTCTCTTTTCCTCCTCCTTTCTATGTTACCTTTGGGTATAGCATATGGTACTATTATCATTAGAATTTTAAGTAGAATCACCTAGTTTCATTTATTCCTCCCGTTTTTAGTAATGTTATTTAGATAGACAAAATAATACAAGAATCCAGGTTTTCAAACTTCTACTCTGTCTAACGGTAAGTATTAGAGTGTATTTAAGACAATTCGCCTGAAATATCTTAAAAGCGGGAACTCTGACTTTAATATTTCATAAAATATTACAATAAACATTGTATAGATGTGTATTGTTATTGGAAAAGAAACCACTAAAAGCTAGTACAACAGAGCAACCATTTAGCAGCCAGCACATGCTGCATATGTACAAAAACCTCAACTGACTTTCCATGAAATTATTTAAGGATTTTATTGAAACAATGAAGTAACCGACAGGAGAAAATGGAAAGATGAGGATACAAAGAATACCTAATGCTAAACAATGTGTCCCAATTTATGTTACTGCAGTTGCTGACAAGGCAGCCTATCTCCAGAATCTGAACTCTGCAGACCTGCTCAAGGCTCTCTGCTACCCCAGGGTCAAAGTCGGCAATGAGTACGTCACCAAAGGCCAGACGGTGCAGCAGGTAAGTGTGTGACTTCAATGAGGAACACACACACCTCCATGACCTGTCTCTAACAACACCAGTAACCACTATTGTATTCTCAAAGGTGTACAACGCAGTGGGCGCCCTGGCCAAAGCCGTCTACGAGAAGATGTTCCTATGGATGGTGACCCGCATCAACCAGCAGCTGGACACCAAGCAGCCCAGGCAGTACTTCATCGGGGTCTTGGACATCGCTGGCTTTGAGATCTTTGACGTGAGTCATTTGGGCAATTGACTGGTTTGCTTTGTATCTGTCTAAATTCACTCAAGTGGACTTGGAAAACTTAAAGTCTTTGGTATTTGCAACACCCAGTTCAACAGCCTGGAGCAGCTGTGCATCAACTTCACCAACGAGAAGCTGCAGCAGTTTTTCAACCACCACATGTTCGTGCTGGAGCAGGAGGAGTACAAGAAGGAGGGCATCGAGTGGACCTTCATCGACTTCGGGATGGACCTGGCCGCCTGCATCGAGCTCATTGAGAAGGTTCATATGTCTTTCAAGAAAAGGGCTGGCTATACAGATGATTTTCTTAGATGTCTTAAGTAACTCCAGAAAGTAATATTATACAATCTAATAGTTAGATCTGAACAAGTTGGAAAATTACTACTTAGTAATAATCACTTTCTCTTTACAACTTGTTCATAAGAAAGACTTAAGAGTAGTTATTTCCATTTTGTTCTTATCTATTCCATTCCAATACTAACTCAAACCACTTTTAAAGTAGCACTGAAAACTCTGTTTGTCCTGGTGTGCTTCATTGGAAGCACCACCCTCATTAGTTCTAATCAGCTCCATAACAATCCAGATGCTGTTATTTGATAGAAATCATTTTCTAAATAAAAATTAATGCAGAAAAATATACAGCCCAGTGCCTTTATGAAAACTAATGTTGTAGAAGTCAAGAAAGCAAACCGTTTGCACTAGCTCATAACCTATATTTAAAGAGACAAAAGCTACAAACACCTCAATATGTTTGGGTTATAATGAATTGTTCATTAGTGTACATAGAGTCAACATAGGTCCTTTGTGGCAAAATAAAACTGAACATATTTATTCATTTCATAGGAAAACAGTGTTGTAATAGAAAGTACCTTAATGGGTTACTAGCTTTGGAATTTGTATCCAGTCTTTCTTTTAACTGAACAGAATGTTAGGTTTGGAGTGGGAAACAAAATAGAAGGGAAGTCATTTTAGGATTTAAGCTGTGACCCTCTTTTACTTTGTTTATATTTAATCATGGATGCTCCTAGCACAAACCAATGGCAGCCACTGTCTGCATCCTTCCCAGAGGTACGAAACTGATACTAGGTCTACTTTTCTGAATTTAGCCACTGGGCATCTTCTCCATCCTGGAAGAGGAGTGCATGTTCCCCAAGGCGACAGACACCTCCTTCAAGAACAAGCTCTACGACCAGCACCTGGGCAAGTCCAGCAACTTCCAGAAGCCCAAGCCTGCCAAAGGCAAGGCCGAGGCCCACTTCTCACTGGTGCACTACGCGGGCACCGTGGACTACAACATTGCCGGCTGGCTGGACAAGAACAAGGATCCCCTGAATGACACTGTGGTTGGGCTGTATCAGAAGTCAGCCATGAAAACTCTGGCTAGTCTCTTTTCCACATACGCCAGTGCTGAAGGAGGTACTTTCTATGCCCTTAATCTAAATCAAATCTATTCCTCAAAATGCTCATGCAGCCCTCCAACCTTTGGAAGTCTGCTCTAATTGCAAGGAATTTTTGTTTTGTTTTGTTTTTGCTTTATTTTAGACGGCGGTGCAAAGAAAGGTGCTAAGAAAAAGGGTTCCTCTTTCCAGACTGTGTCAGCTCTTTTCAGGGTAAAGTACAAACATACGTTGAAAAATACACTCAGTTTCTATTAAATGTTATAATAAATATTTAGAATAAATTAGGAGGAAACAGATGCTGATAGGAATCACTTCAAATACTCACATCAGGATATACCTAAAGCAAATCTCCTGTAGGGATGGATTTATTCATTATTTCTTGTGTTGGTTGTCTAATGTATTCATGAATGTCAAAATGCGCTTGGAAACGTCTTGTGACATAATAAGGATGATTTTTAAGGAGATAGATCTGAACTTCAAAGTTCCCTCTGAAGGGTAGCTAATTCTTACCCTGCTAATGTTGTCATTTGAGACTGTTTGTGAATTTCTCTTTGTGCTGTTTGGTTTGGTTTGGTTTGGTTGGTTGGTTGATTGGTTGGTTGGTTGGTTGGTTGGTTGGTTGGTTGGTTGGTTGGTTGGTTTGTGACATGATCTCACAATGCAGCTCTGGCTGGTCTTGAACTTGTGATCTTCTTGTTTCTGTCTCCTAAGTATTGGGATTACAGGTATGAGCCGTTATGCTAGGTTATGAATTTCTCTTTGAAAATGAGAACATCCATCAAAACACAGTTTTGTCCTCTGAGATGAGTTTGATAAGTTTAGAATGGCCAGAAATCATCTAAAACAATGGCTGATTAAAAAAACTAACTAATTTACAAGACATCCCTACAGATCAAAATAATAATTTACAATAAAATAGTATAATTTTTCCATTATTTCATTTTACATTTTAATAATTAACTGAAATTTTTACAAAGTTTGGATCTTCCTAAGAAGAGTATATAAGTTGCCAAGTCTAAAGAGGGCTTTATGAGAATTCTTGTATTTCAGTTCTCTGAGAATAATGGAATTGTGACATACAACATGCATAGCACTAATAGAATGCCTCTGTACTATATGAACTCTCATGTGATATATGACTTAGGACCTAAGCAAGAAAATTGTTCTCATTTTTTTCTTTTTTACTACCAATTTCATTATCACACAAATATGTTATTACTTCATAAACTTATCCATGTATGTGTTCTCAGGATTAGAAATTCATATTAATAGCTTGATGGTAAATTGAGATGTGAAAAAAAGGATACTTAAAAAGTATACCTTTATGGATGAACAATGGACAGCTAACAGATTCAGGGAGGGGAGGCAAAGCATCTAGTTTGTGCCCAAAGCGAACCCACTGGGCTCCAAGAGTCAGTGCCAAGCCTATGTTCACCCAAAAGGCCCTGAATAAACTCTGCAGGACATAAAACAAAGCATAAAGAAACAGATATGGGAGAAAGACTCGTAGGGAAGAAGGTGGGCTAAGAGACAGACAGAAGAGAGATAAGAGAACAGGAATGTATTGTGCATGGTATGAAATTGTCAAAGAACAAAATTTATCAATAAAAAGTATACTTCAAGGCTTGTGAGATAGTTGTCAGGAAATTTCTTGCCATGAAATTTTGAGGACTTAAGTCTGATCCTAAACATCCATATGAAAAGCTGGGCATAGTGGTACAGACTTGTAATCCTTGTACTGGGGAAGAGAGACAGGTCCTGGGGCAGGCTAGCTAGCCAGCCCAGCCCAACGGCCAAGACCCAGGTCCCAGTGGGAGATCCTATCTCAACATACAGAGTAATTGGTCTTAAAGAACAGAATTCAGGTTGATTTATGGCTTGCACACACAGATACATACACCACACACACACGCACACACCCACACAAATGCATGTGCACACATACATATATGTACCCAAGAAATATTGAAAAATGTCTACATGTGTCTTAAATCTGAGTAAAACATTCTCTTATCATAATTAACCACACTATTTCTGAAATAACTCTCCTCATATGCTTCAGATTGAAGATGTTCTCAGGTATCTGTCCAACAAGTTTACACAGTCTCACACTTTTGCACTCTTAAAAAACACAGGACAAGGCTGGAGAGATAGCTCAAGGGTTAAACCTCTGCCTGACAAACAGAAGGACCTGGCTTTGGATCCCAGATTCCATGTGAAAATGCCAGGTGGCCTGTGTTTCCAGACTGCAAGGCAAAGTCTGGGAAGTCCCAGGGCAAAGTAAAAAGGAGGTGAAGCAATCCAGAATGATTCCTGAAGTCGTCCTTGGGCCTCCACTGGCACACGCAGTGCCCTCTGATACACACACACACACACACACACACACACACACACACACACACGCACGCATGCACGCATGCTCACATGCACACACACCAAAGACAAGCTAGAGGTCCCGAGGGAATAATAAACTCAAGGAAGGAATGCCAAAAGTTGGATGACTGATACCTAGGTTATCACTGTAAACTTCTAGCTGTAAAAATTATTAGCAACGAGAGACAAAAAAGACTGCTACAGAGTCAGGCAGCTCATCGGTGGCAGAGTGAGGTCAGTCTTTGGTCTTCTGATTCCCAGCTGAGAACATTGCCTGGGAATCAAGGTTATTGACTCCACCCCAGTGTGTAAAACAGACCTTAGGTGTTACAAATAAGTCCTGGAGATGTGTATTTCTGCCCAGGGCATTAGTCTTCTGATTATTAACAAGGTCAAATAGTTAGACCTTCAATGTATAACCAAAAATGGAATGTTCTCAAACCCTTCGATCTCATTTTCTAGGAGAACTTAAATAAACTGATGACAAACCTGAGAAGTACCCACCCTCACTTTGTACGGTGTATCATTCCCAATGAAACCAAAACTCCTGGTAAGACCCAGAGCATAAAGTAGCAACACAACACACGTTTTAAAATCCAGCACCCAGTAGTTACGTTCTCCTCTCTACCTCCAGGCGCCATGGAACATGAGCTCGTCCTGCACCAGCTGCGGTGTAACGGTGTGCTGGAAGGCATCCGCATCTGCAGGAAAGGGTTCCCCAGCAGAATCTTGTATGGGGATTTTAAACAGAGGTCAGACATCTTTGGTGTATTACACTGAATGCTGTGAATATCTTATCAACTTAGTATCTGTCCTTAGTTCATTATATTCATGTTCCCTACTTAGTATATATTATAGAGTTAAGAAGTCAAATAACACAGTCCTGTGGTAGGAGAATAGAATAACAGGTTAGAAGAAGAGAAAGAAGGCATGCAACAGAAAGCCATTCTGTTTAATATCTGATCTTAAGGACACTGAAGTTCTCTACTTTTATTTTTGCTGTTAGCATTTTCTAATTGTTTTAATTATCTACTTGAGAGAGAAGATCAAAGAAAGAGAGAATGTAATGCATGTGCAAGCATACCACAGCATGTATGGAAGGCAGAATTGCTCCTCTCCTTCAACTGTGTGGGCTCCCTGAGATCCAGTTCACATTGCCAGGGATCAAATTTAGATCTCCAGGTTTTCAAGCAGATGCCTTTACCTGTTGGACCATCTCACCAGTTTTACATAGATTTTTAATAGATGCTTCTTTGTGCATATGAAGTCACATTTTTCTAACCATTTCTTGCTGATTTAATTGAACAGATACAAGGTTCTAAATGCAAGTGCTATTCCAGAGGGACAGTTCATTGATAGCAAGAAGGCTTCTGAGAAGCTTCTGGGCTCTATTGATATTGACCACACCCAATACAAGTTTGGACATACCAAGGTACACAGAGCTATTAGTCATTTATACCTGATCCACAAGCCTTCAGCCATTTCCACATCTCATGAAGTATGGGGATGACTTGTAACTTTCCCCTTTCCCAGGTTTTCTTCAAAGCTGGCCTTCTGGGTCTTCTGGAAGAAATGAGGGATGAAAAGTTGGCCCAGATCATAACAAGAACACAAGCTGTCTGCAGAGGATATCTAATGAGGGTGGAATATCAGAAGATGCTGCAGAGGAGGTAACGGTCACATACATTATCAGGATTGTAGGGTCAGTCTACTTTCCTCATTCACTAATGCTTTTATTTTGAGACTACTCTCTGCCTCTCTTCCCTACCTCTCATCGACCTATGTTTCACTCTTCGATTTCCTCTGAACCTCTCTCCTACCCCTTTTCTAGCAATCTCACGCAGCTGCAGGTACACTGAGCAATAAACACTGTTTTTATCACACCATATCTTGGTTCATGGCTCCCGGTGGAATCCCATGTTAAATCCAAGTTACTTTGCTTGACTGTCAAGGCCCTGTCTATTCCCCATCTCATCTGTCATTTCTATGAAAGCTAAGCAATATGCTTATCTCTTTATTTTTCATGTTAGGACGAACCCTGTTCCCTCATCCAAATCTATCCACTCAGACATCTCTTTGCTACTTCCCATGATTAGCTTTACCCGGCTTATCTCCACAGTGCTTTTCATATATGCTCTCCTCACAGACATATGCTGTGTTTGTTTTGCTTATCTGAAATTTATTTAGGTTGGCGTGACAATAATTTCTCAGTTTTTCCGTCTATAGTCTGAGTCATGGTATCTGCTTTTTTAGACTCACAGTTCTTAAAAACTGGTCCTATGCAAAAAAAAGAAAATACTTTCATAAACTTAAAGAGATCTATGCTATAAGTTAATTCAGTCTTGTCATTCTATTGTTACAGTTTGCAGTACTATATCAATATTGCCATTTTAAGTTTATATTTAAATGAAATTAATTTGGCATTTAATCCATGCTTTTTTAAAAAAGCCCTGAGATATATATGATCTAACTGAGCAGACAACGCACTCCAAAAAAAAGCCAGTGTACTGTCTTCTAACAGTAAAAACAATAGGCCACCAATGATACTGAAGCTACGAATATACTACTATGAAGACCTACACTTTGATTCATATATAATTCCAACTTCAAACTTAAAACCAGGAGAATTTCGTTTATTAGAAGTAGACAATCATGCTGTAGTAATCAAAAAGAAAAAGTTTGGAGGAGCAGGTGGCAAGCTACACACTCCTTTTAGATGGGCAACTAAGAAATCCATCTGTGGCACTGAACATGTCACATCTGTGTGTTCATCAGCACAGTCAACTCACAAGGATCACACATTAGTCCCACCACCTACTTCCATATGTGTAACTATCTTCTAATGGCACATGTTGCTCACACATTAATCACTCTCCAAAGTCAGTCTTTTTCTAAACTGCTCAATGTGTAGGATGCCCACATGAGCAAAGCAGTTAGACCCAGGACTACTGACTACATTTGAGAAAGTGTGCACTATAGATGTGCAAAGCCTGCACATGAAACATACAGAATGTGATATAGCATTTACCAGCAATGGTAATGTAATAACAATTGCATTGTTTCTGATGGATAGAACAATCTAGACTTTTTCATATTCTAGAGAAGCCATCTTCTGCATCCAGTACAACGTCCGAGCCTTCATGAACGTCAAGCACTGGCCCTGGATGAAGCTCTTCTTCAAGATCAAGCCCTTGCTGAAGAGCGCAGAGACCGAGAAGGAGATGGCCACCATGAAGGAGGAGTTCCAGAAAACCAAAGATGAGCTCGCCAAGTCGGAGGCAAAAAGGAAGGAGCTGGAGGAAAAAATGGTGTCCCTCCTAAAAGAGAAAAATGACCTGCAACTCCAGGTTCAGTCTGTAAGTACTCTATGTTCTGAATGCATCATGCTGTGGAGGCTTCTTTGGCTTATTTTAATATTCTATTTATTTTTTAATGTTCTATGGAATAGGAAAGGTGCAATGATTTCTCAGTTACACAAGAAAAAATAAGGATTGAAGGATGTATTTAATAGCATCACAAAATGTAACAACTATACAGAAAGTAGTTTAAAACCAAAACCCCAAATCTTACTCAAGTACTTTATCCAGTTGACTTAGCTCATGAGGCTGGTACTGAGCTGGACTTAGCAGCACAGGCCTATAATGTCAGCTGCTCTTGAGCTGAGGCAGGAGGATCACAAGTTCAGGGTCTGCCTGCCTATAGAAATAGGTCCAAGGACAATGAGAGACCTAGCCTCAAAATAAAAGGTAAAGAGGGAACTAGGGTGGTTTGCATTTGCCTACTATGCTTGAAACTCTGGGTTCGGCTTATAGTAAAACGCAAGAAAAATGAACAAAATGAAGAGAGAAAATCCAACCATTAAGCTTATATTTAGAAAATGCAAATGTAGGAGATTATCTTTAAATTCAAGATAATCATCCTCCTTTCCCAAACCCCTGAGGTTTACTCATGCTGAAGTACTAAGGTGGAGGCAGTGCATGGTGTCTTCCCTAATTCTGCTTTAGTAAGAGCAGATCTTTAAGGCCACCAATCATGAGTGCAAGGTAGGGAGTAATTCTGGCAATATATCTGAATCCAGTCAAACACAACCTCCCATTTCTTTGGTCAGCAAGCTTAAATAATGCTATGAAGTAACTAAAAAGAACAGCTTTCTAAATGTGTAAGATCAGATCTTCCCTACCATTTTTCATATTTGATCAGTCAGAGCAAATATGTCAGAGCAAATTTTTAATATCTCTATTAAAAATAAAAATGAAAGAATCTGGAAAGAACACATCCTCACCAATGTGCACACTTTGGGAAACTTATGATATGAAGGAAACAAATACACTGAGAAGTTAAAGAAATCCTTGGAAGGCAGAGTAATCTAAGTTAGTGGGTGAGTTTTTACTTGAGTCCTTTAATCAGTTACTTATAAAACTTTATGGAGCTATACAGTTCCTCAGAATTACTTATCTAAATTTTAAAATTCATTTTGAGGCTAATAGGTAATTCTGTAAATGGAAATAGTAGCTTTAAGACAATTAGTGTGCTGTTAGGAACCATCAAAAAGGTTTGAAGAGATTAAAAATGCTACATGGAAATAGAATTAAATGTGTTTTTATCTTTACAAATAAAAAACCTTAATATAACAACTAGCTAGTTGAAAGGAGGAAGAAACCAAAATCAAGTCTTAACAATTTCACTAAATCAGCATCTTTAAATAGCATAGCTGAACAGCGCTTCAAAATCATTTATTCCAGGACAGGTGAGATGGTGCGGCAAGTAAAGTACTTGGGACAGAAATCACTTACTAACCCCTTTATTTACATATGACAACTTGAAAATAAAGAGAATAAAGCAACTTGCCCAAGGATATAAACATGTAAGCAATTTGGGTGGAAGAATGCATACATCTTTATATTCAGCCTATAGATCTTTCTATATGCATTTTAAATAGCTTGTGGCATCCCCAATACAATCATTTTGCAGATTCATGTGCTTCTAAACATACTGTCTCATTTCTAATTAGTCATGTTTCCAGGTCAGATAGTAGCGTGCAATTAAAGGTGAATTGATATTCATGCTGAGTAATTCAACAGAATTTAGTTAAATGGTAAATACTTTGTGGAAAATATAAGTTTCAAAATATATGACAGACTCAGTGTTTCAATGAATCTCTCTACAGGAAGCAGACAGTTTGGCTGATGCAGAGGAAAGGTGTGAACAGCTGATCAAAAATAAAATTCAGCTAGAGGCCAAAATCAAAGAGCTTACTGAGAGAGCTGAGGATGAGGAGGAGATCAACGCTGAGCTGACAGCCAAGAAGAGGAAGCTGGAGGATGAGTGCTCAGAACTGAAGAAAGACATCGATGACCTTGAGCTGACACTGGCCAAGGTCGAGAAGGAGAAGCACGCCACAGAGAACAAGGTATGAAGCACATTCCGCGGGGCCCTAGGGAGGGTTCGGCGTGCAACTGGACTGGCTGACAGTAGAGACGGCCTCCTCCTTAACCTGTGCAGGTGAAAAACCTCACGGAAGAGATGGCGGGCCTGGATGAAACCATCGCCAAGCTGACCAAGGAGAAGAAGGCCCTGCAAGAGGCCCACCAGCAGACCCTGGATGACCTGCAGGCAGAGGAGGACAAAGTCAACACTCTGACCAAAGCCAAAATCAAGCTGGAACAGCAAGTGGATGATGTAAGCACATTTTTTGATGTTTTTCGACATATTTCTTAAAAGTGGACTTTCAATTTTTAAGCTATTTTATTTTCCCAATTAGCTTGAAGGATCTCTGGAGCAAGAAAAGAAGCTTCGCATGGACCTAGAGAGAGCCAAGAGGAAACTGGAGGGTGACCTGAAGCTGGCCCAAGAGTCCACAATGGACATAGAAAATGACAAACAACAACTTGACGAGAAACTGAAAAAGTAGGAGCTTCAGAAAGAATCTTAGGTCATACTGTCTCTCTGTTAATCTGAGTATTAATGTACCTATTTTTCTGTCTAAAGGAAAGAATTTGAAATCAGCAATTTGATAAGCAAAATTGAAGATGAACAAGCAGTAGAGATTCAACTACAGAAGAAAATCAAAGAGCTACAGGTAAGTCATTTCTTTCTCTCCTCTCTCTCTCCTCTCTCTCTCTCTCTCTCTCTCTCTCTCTTTCTCACTGTGTGTGTGTGTGTGTGTGTGTGTGTGTACGCTGTATTTGTATAAATGTATTTATTTTGGTATTTTGAGACAGGGTCACACTCTGTAGTCTAAGCTGGCCTTGAATCATCCTCTTACCTCAACATCCTGAATTCTTAGATAGCAAGTATGCACTACCATGCCCACATGCTCATCTTTCTTTCTACACGCACACACACACACACACACCAACATTAATATGAGTCTGAAATATGTTGTTTGTTTGACTCTCAGGCCCGCATTGAGGAGCTGGAGGAGGAAATCGAGGCAGAGCGGGCCTCCAGGGCCAAAGCAGAGAAGCAGCGCTCTGACCTGTCCCGGGAACTGGAAGAGATCAGTGAGCGGCTGGAGGAGGCGGGCGGCGCCACTTCAGCCCAGATTGAGATGAACAAGAAGCGGGAGGCCGAGTTCCAGAAAATGCGCAGGGACCTGGAGGAGGCCACCCTGCAGCACGAGGCGACGGCGGCTGCTCTTCGGAAGAAGCACGCAGACAGCATGGCTGAGCTGGGGGAGCAGATTGACAACCTGCAGCGGGTCAAGCAGAAGCTGGAGAAGGAGAAGAGCGAGCTGAAGATGGAGATCGATGACCTTAGCAGTAACGCAGAGGCCATTGCCAAAGCCAAGGTATCCAACACGATCTCTAAATGAGGGCAATGACTGGCAAGAATCGCCATTTATCGTTCTGTGGCATGAAACATGGTTTGTGGGCATGTTGTAGCACTGCTCAACTGTATTTTCAAATTTATTTTATTCTGTTCTAGTCATCATGTTAGAAATTACTACTTCATAAATCATTAAGTTGACTTCAAAACCACTTTAAGTTTCAATATCATTAGAGTATGTGAATGGTTCCAGCAACAGCCACTGTAAAGGATTATGCAATCGTCATGTTTGAATTCTGGTATTTTACAAAGAATTGATGCTATAAATTTGAGCAAATTCACTTCACATAAATTCAGTAACTCTTGAAAATAATTTAATAATCAGAGTTTAGCTGTTTTTCTTTCCTTTTGGGTCATATGCAGCGTCGCATTGCTCACTGTCACGTGTCTCCTAGGGAAACCTTGAAAAGATGTGCCGCACGCTAGAGGATCAGGTCAGTGAACTGAAGAGCAAGGAAGAGGAACAGCAGCGGCTGGTCAATGAGCTGACGGCGCAGAGAGCGCGTCTGCAGGCGGAAGCAGGTAGAGAAATCCTTTTTACAGCCCCAAGATTCCGTGCTACCTAGAAAGCGAACCTAAGGAGTTCCAAATAATGGAGCCAGGGAGACAGCTCAGGGATTAAAGTTCAGATCCCAGATCCCACATAAAAACACCAAGTGGAAAAATGGTGGTGGCCTGCATTTCCAGCCCTGGAAGGCAAAACCTAGGGAATTCCAGAGCAAAGCAAACAGGAAGTAGAATAATCCAGGATGATATCTGAAATCATCCTTTGGCCTCCACAGATGCAGGTAGTGCCCTCTGATATACACACACACACACATGCTTGCATGCACCAAAAATTTAAAAAAAAAGGTTCAAGTGAGCAATAAACAAACAATCAGAATTTTCTGCGTAGATCAAAACTGGAGGAAAGCCAGAATAAGCAGGTGAATTTACTTGCTCTATTCCTAAATTATTCTGCTTGCTAATCTACATTTCTTTTTTCTATGGAAGTCAGTTATGACTTATTTTTTTTTCTAGAATGATATTTAGAAACATATAAAAACGCATGATATGCACCCACAAATGAAGGTTGTAGACTTATAATTACACCATTAAAAAACGCTTTGCTTCTGTAATTTTTAGGTGAATATTCCCGACAGTTAGATGAGAAAGATGCGTTAGTCTCTCAGCTTTCAAGAAGCAAACAAGCATCCAGTCAGCAGATTGAAGAGCTGAAGCGTCAGTTGGAAGAAGAAACTAAAGTAAGTTTGGCAAAGATCTTCTTGGCTAATCCAATCTAAACATGCCCAGTTGGATTCTACTTGAGGGACACTGAGCATGTGAATTTAAGTGGCTGAGCTGCCCCTTCCGCAGGCCAAGAACGCGCTGGCGCACGCCCTGCAGTCCTCCCGCCACGACTGCGACCTGCTGCGCGAGCAGTACGAGGAGGAGCAGGAGGGCAAAGCCGAGCTGCAGAGGGCGCTGTCCAAGGCCAACAGCGAGGTGGCCCAGTGGAGGACCAAGTATGAGACGGACGCCATCCAGCGCACCGAGGAGCTGGAGGAGGCCAAGTAGGTGACGCAAACTCAGAAGAACAAACGTGCTCTTGGCTGCTTAACACAGCGCTCTCATAAGAAGCTTCGATAATGCTGCCGACAGTAATGTGGAAATAACATGACCTAACATTTATTGAGTGAGCTTTCCATTAATAATATGTATTTGGACAATCTAACCAGAAAAAGAAATCGATAGATCAATCCAGACAACTCATGCAACTAAAGCAAAGGCAAGTCGTCTTTCATTTGAATTGTCTATAGTCTTGTTTCAAGTACTGTACATCAATCTGCTCATTTAGTTTTCATGGAAATATTACATTGGTATCTCTCGATTTTATGAATGGAGAATTTGTGACTGCAATAAGTTAACCACTGATCCAAGAGCTTATACGGAATTAAAGATGCAGCTGGTGTTAGACTCAGGTGTTCTGATTTCAAAGCCCACCTTCTAAAGCACTGAGTAGACACCGCTCTTCAAACTTACACTGGAAGAGTCTTAGGGTTGATCTAAACAAAGTAGAGCCTTTGTCTTATAGGTGAAAGGAAACTCTCAGGAAGATCTTTTTAAGTATCAGGACTAAACATTTCTCTTTTTAAATATGTGGACTTGGCACACAATGGAAATGGATAAAAGAGAAACTTCAGGGGGTGAAGGGTGAGCTCAGACAGTGAAGTGCTTATTTCATAAGCACGGAAACTGAACATGATTCCCAAAATCCACATAAATGCTGAATGTGGTGGCATGTGTTTGTAACCCCAGTGGTGAGGAAGTGAAGACAGGTGGGTCCCTGGGGCTCACTGGCCAGTCAGTCTAGGTTAGTTGAGTTTCAAGCCAATGAGAGACCTTGTCTCAGAGGAAGCAAATGGCAATCCTGAGGATGACATCTGAAGTTGTCCTCTGGCCTCCACATGCACATGTACATATGTCCATGCTTCTGCACACACACAAGCACACACATACACACATGTGTATATAACAAGACAAGAAAGAATACACACAGTTCAAACAAAATACAAAACTTGCCTTTGCTTTGAGTTAATGAATCAGCCAGACTTATTTGTCAATTTTTCCCCTCTGCTTAGAGTGTCAAAAATATTAATACATAATTAAAAGAAAGTGGTTATTCTCCAGGAGAAAAAGAACATCAAGGGAACTGGAAGGTTTGAGTAAACAAATGACCCCAATGTCTTTTTGCCCAGTAGAAATATTTAGTTACTTCAACCTCTTTTCCGAACAAGAAGGAATGTATGCAAATGAGTAACAATGTCCTAGCAGTCATTTTCACCATCATCCCCAATCATAAGTCCAATGAAACAATGATGATACAACGAGTACCTTATTAACACCAACAGCGCCTTTGGGAATTCAGGAATATATAAAGATCTTAACTGCTTGCACTTGGTTATCTTTCCAAGCAGTTTACCACTCCAGAAAGCAGTTTCTGGCAGCCATGGTTTTGAAAATGTTAGTGTTTTGACGATACAAAACAGGACTATGAGAAGGAGCGGAGCCTTGAAGGCCTTGCTAACTTTACAGGAAGAAGCTGGCTCAGCGTCTGCAAGATGCTGAGGAACACGTAGAAGCCATCAATGCCAAATGTGCTTCCCTGGAGAAGACGAAGCAGCGACTGCAGAACGAGGTGGAGGACCTCATGCTGGATGTGGAGAGATCTAACGCTGCCTGTGCCGCCCTGGACAAGAAGCAGAGGAACTTTGACAAGGTGGGTCCAGGCTATTTAGACTTTCGAGTACTTTACTAGGTTCTCCTTCCCCTGTGCTGCCTGACACTCTTGCTTTTCAGGTCCTATCAGAATGGAAGCAGAAGTATGAGGAAACTCAAGCTGAACTAGAATCCTCCCAGAAGGAGTCCCGCTCTCTCAGCACTGAGCTGTTCAAGGTGAAGAATGCCTATGAGGAATCCCTGGACCAACTGGAAACGCTGAAGAGGGAAAATAAGAACCTTCAGCGTAAGTCTGGCGACCTTCCCTGCCCTGCTCAACCCTGGCCAGACAGCTCGGTGCTGCCCTGGGTCCAACCACTTCCCCTTGTCTATTCTTCCACAGAGGAGATTTCTGACCTCACTGAGCAGATTGCAGAGGGAGGGAAGCAAATTCACGAACTGGAGAAAATAAAGAAGCAAGTGGAACAGGAGAAATGTGAAATTCAGGCTGCCTTAGAGGAAGCAGAGGTACATGAGCTATGCTGTGTGGTAGCAAGGGGGACTCGTCTTTCAAGACTAACATTAGTGGAAGCTTTCAAAGCGGGCAGTGCCACCAGGACATGGATACGTTATTTGACAGCAGTGACAATTTAAACCTGAAGAATCATCCCACTTATGAAGGGAAACTTGGAAATGGTTATAAAGAGCATTAGAAAGTGGAAACTCTCCAACACATCAATTCATTTCTTAGAACATGTCCCAAGAAAATAATCTTGAAAAGATTTTAAAATACAGAGCTTTAAGATAGAGATGTACAATCCAAAAAAACAATAAAATAATAAGCAAGCTATAGAATAGCTACATGACCGAATTCACACCACCATTAGTAGGCCAGACAAGTGGCACATGCTTGTAATCTCGGTCCATGAGAGGCAGAAGCGAGAGGACTAATATATACTCAAAAACAACCTGGAATACATGGGAAATGTAGGTGAGCCAGGCTTATGGAGCAAAATTCTATTTTAAAACACACAAAAAGTATGCTTAATAAGGAAAGGTATATATATATATATATATAGTAGATATCAATATATGTTTTTTAAAAGAGACAGGTTTGTTAAATAGCTATGATTATGAATACATACACACATATATAAAAACCAAGAAGAAAAAAATGTACCACCTTAAAATAATTATCTCTCAGTGAGGCACAATTGATAATTTTGATTTATATGTTTTCACATTCTACAGTATATATTATGTAATCAGAAAAAATTTAAAACTGATAGTTTCTATACCAAATTATTATGAACCTACCACATGTGACAATTTAACTCATAAAATAGATTATGAATCCATGATAACCAAACATAAGCTTAATCATACAGTTTTGTTCATTCTGATATGAATATCTGCATAATACATAGCACCTTTATTATAGATGTGCCCTGTATAATCTGTGACTAAATAAATAAAAGACAATTCACTTATCCAGTTCCCATATTGACTTTATAAAATTAAACGAAATGATATTAACAAGAATTTGGTTCACAAACTGCAAGTAGACTCCAAACACTCAAGTTCTCTTCCATTATTAATTGATTATTGTTTTCCTTAAGGCGTCTCTGGAACACGAGGAAGGGAAGATCCTGCGGATCCAGCTTGAGCTGAACCAAGTCAAGTCTGAAATCGACAGGAAAATTGCTGAGAAGGATGAGGAGATCGACCAGCTGAAGAGAAACCACATCAGGGTGGTGGAGTCCATGCAGAGCACGCTGGACGCTGAGATCAGGAGCAGGAACGATGCTCTGAGGGTCAAGAAGAAGATGGAGGGCGACCTCAACGAGATGGAGATCCAGCTGAACCACTCCAACCGCTTGGCTGCAGAGAGCTTGAGGAACTATAGGAACACTCAGGGCATCCTCAAGGTAGACAGGTTCACGTGAGCTCAGTGAATTGGGAAGATGACTATCTGCCATCCCCCCAAATGCTTACTGAGTCATCTTTTTTCCTCTTACCGAATTGTACAAATGGAAACACAGAGGAAGCTAAATTAAACATATTTATAGAAATTATAAGAAGTCAAGGAATAAGCTGACAGAGAGTACACAGACTTTGCACAAACACAGACCTGAAGCTGTGTCATAGTTTCTCACTGACTGACTTTAGGGATGTTATTTAACCTCTCAGACCTATTTCTTCCACAAAATTTGAATGAGCTTCCCACTTTAAGGATTATTATGAGAACCAAATTAGATAATTGATGTTAAGTACTATGTAGAGCATATGGAACATGCTAGACACCTGCACATGAAAAATAACCAGTTAAAGGCAGAAAATATAAGAATCTATCTTTTGATGATTCTTTCACACCTTCAGCAAATGACACCAGCATTCATTTAAGTGACAATCATGTCATTTTCTGTTCCTGGCACCAATAGACGCTCCCGGCTCATTCTCTGGATGTTCCTATAATATTCAGAAAGCTTTTGTTTTTAAACTGACAGGATACCCAGCTGCACCTGGACGACGCCCTCCGGGGCCAGGAGGACCTGAAGGAGCAGCTGGCCATTGTGGAGCGCAGAGCCAACCTGCTGCAGGCTGAGATCGAGGAGCTGCGGGCCACGCTGGAGCAGACGGAGAGGAGCAGAAAGATCGCGGAGCAGGAGCTCCTGGACGCCAGCGAGCGCGTGCAGCTGCTGCACACCCAGGTGAGACAAATACTGGAGCCTCAGCAATAAGGGAGGAATCTGAATGTGCAGAGAAACAGGGATGGAGATGTGACTCTAAAACATCCGTTGCAGTCACTCTGGGCGAGGAGACTAGGGCGATTGTGTTCCTATTTGTCTTTCCTCGATTTTCCCAGCCAAGAAGAACTTCCTACTTATAATTTAGATTGGGCTTTTGGATCATTTTCAAAACCATAAGGTAGAATAAATTTGGGTAAAACACCAGTTTATTCCAGAGTGAGATGCTTCCCACAGTGCTGACCAGGCTTCAGCTGCAAGCCTCACTGTGTTTACTGCCCTCTCACAGGGTACTTAGTGACGCCAACTTTCTCAGGCATTAAATGCAGTCATGGACATCAGCATGAATGCACCCCAAACATTTCTAAATAATTCTGTTTCCCTTTGATAACCGCGAGTTGAAATTTTAAGAAAATGTTTCCATAAGACAAATTCAGAATCCCCCAATTGCAGCAAACCACAATAATTGTGTCTCTCTCTCTGTCTCTGTCTCTCTCGAATACACATATACCACACACACACGCACGCACACACACACACACACAATTTTGATAAACCTCAAGAGTCATAATCACAAGATGAGTTTATTATTTTCTAACACATAGTATTCCCAGCATATTAACTATTTTAGTCAGACCGAAACAAATGAAGAGCAAATAATTGGTGTCTACTAATGTATAGTCCTAGCCGTTGTTTTGAAACAGGGTCCTCCTGTGTAGCCCAGGCTGGCCTGGACTCATGATCTACTTAAAGTCCCCTCCCAACTACTGGGATTACAAACATGTTACCACCACACCCTACTGATGTAGGCACCATTAATCTTCAGAGGTTTTTATGCATAAGTCAAATGGGCATTGAAACTTTGAAGTAGAAGAGAAGGAGTTTCTGACCATGAAGATGATTGACAGCTTGTACCAAAAAGAATCCTTATAGTAAATATCAACATCCAGTCTCTTGGGTGGGCTAACAATAGTACATTTGTGAATCCCAAGAGGGAAAATTGCAACACTTAATATATCTCCCATATTTCCAACAGAACACTAGCCTCATCAACACCAAAAAGAAGCTGGAAAATGATGTTTCACAACTCCAGAGTGAAGTGGAAGAAGTAATTCAAGAATCCCGCAACGCAGAAGAGAAGGCCAAGAAGGCCATCACTGACGTGAGTAGCAAGCGCACTGTCTACAGAGTTAATGGTGAAACTGGCTGAAACATCTACAGCTTCCTTGATCATCCAATTAGGCCGCCATGATGGCGGAGGAGCTGAAGAAGGAGCAGGACACCAGCGCCCACCTGGAGCGGATGAAGAAGAACATGGAGCAGACGGTGAAGGACCTGCAGCACCGCCTGGACGAGGCCGAGCAGCTGGCGCTGAAGGGCGGCAAGAAGCAGATCCAGAAGCTGGAGGCCAGGGTGGGCGTCTCAATGTCTGACTAAGGGAGGAGCCTGGGGGCACATGGATTAGGAATATTTTGCCCATATCTTCACTAGGCCCTTGGCTAATTAATATTCCCAGTACTGACTGAAGGTTGTCTTCTTGGTTGCAGATACGTGAACTTGAGGGAGAGGTGGAGAATGAACAGAAACGTAATACTGAGGCTGTCAAAGGGCTGAGGAAACATGAAAGAAGAGTAAAGGAACTCACCTACCAGGTAAGGAACTAGCTTTCGAGAAGGTCCAGACACCACAAGGGATAGTGAACCGTGATGACTGCTCATGTGGCACTCGCAAGTAGATGCACATTAACTGCATATATATAAGGTGCAGTTGCTCGTCACAAGCATATGCTAAGTTAGAAAGATTGAGGAGATCTTTAGGAAATACATAGGGCTGGGATATGGCTTAGTGGCAGTTCATGTCTAGCATGGGCTTCATCCCCAGTAACAGGAGAGAGAGAGAGAGAGAGAGAGAGAAGGAGGAAAGGAAAGGAATTGGCATAAGTCAGAAAGGAATGTATATATTAATGCCAAACAAATTTGGGATCAGTCCTAGTCTGGCCTCTCTCAGAGCAAGAAGGTAAGGGTTACAGATGCATATAATTCAGTGCCTACACACAAATGCACATTAACAAGAATTGGCACTGTCAAGTCATGAGTTGATCACATTTTCCTCAAAGTTCCACCTGTGAGCACATTAAATAACATATTTTAGCACCCGTGAAGTAGACAATTTCCTTTGGGCTGAATGCATGCCATTCTTTCAAACTTTCAGACCGAGGAAGATCGAAAGAATGTTCTCAGGCTGCAGGACTTGGTGGATAAATTACAGGCGAAGGTTAAATCATACAAGAGACAAGCTGAAGAAGCTGTAAGTATAATTAAATTCTTATTTTAAAAAAGAAAATTTCTTTGAAGAGAGAAAATATGTTACAAGACTATATCAGGGAGTGGAGAGATGACTCAGAAGTTCAAGTGCTTGTCATATAAACAAAACAACCAGAGTTTGTATACCCATATCCCACATAAAATTCTGGATTGGTGTGATGGCCCACTTTTAATTCAAGCCTTTGAAAGACCGGATATACCAAGAGCAAGCTGCTAACCAGACTCACACTATTGGCAAGCTCTGGGTTTGATTAACATTCCATCGTCAAAAGAATAAAAGAGAAGAAAAACTGAAGATGATTCCTGTGATCATCTTTGGGCCTCCACACATACACACACACACACCTGCATCTACATGTACTGTAATGTGAACACACATACATCATATGCCTGAGCCACATGCACATATGTGTGCGTGTGTGTGTGTGTGTGTGTGTGTGTGTGTGTGTGTGTGTGTGTGTGTGTGAAAATGAGGAGAAAAAGAATCTATTAATGAAAAAGAATGGGACAAAGTAACAATCTACCACTCAAATATTTTAAGAAAAGAGATTTTAAAAACATAAATTTATATCCCCAACCTAATTATAGACTAGAACTTCAAGAAGAGATTGTTTTTAAACATTTTGTAAAGATTTGGGGAAAATAAGAAAGTTCCAAATAACCCCCTCTTACTTTATAGCTACAAATATATAAGAGTTACTCTAATACCTAGGTAAATAATCATTCTTTGTTTGCTTATAAACAAAATCAAGTGTTGTCAAAAGTCCAGCACCAAATTTCTATCCCAACTGGTTTGTCCACTCATTACTGAACATCATTGGTGAAGCCTTCTCCCTGCATCCGTAGCTACTGTAGGAACATGCTGGAAGGGCTTGGGATGCAGCCCAATGGTAGAGCACATGCATGTGTGTGGCCTGAGTTAAACTCCCATCAGCAAACATCAGACAAAGATGTTGGAAGAGTCTCCAGCTGACTCTGACCCCATCCTTCCAGACACAGAAGAAAGGCATGAATGATATAGAGAATTTTTGTCATAATCCTGCACTCAGTATATTAGTGTCAGAATACATGGGAAAAGCATTTAGTGGGATTTTGCCAAAGTTATTTGACTTGACTTCTACTCACTGAACTCTTGGAGGATGCCTGGCCTCTTCTTCCTTTCCACATGTGATAACACAAAGCTGGTCCCATCCATTTCAAAACAGTTCCTCCTTCCTTCTTGCAAGTCAAAATAGCAGTGGAGGTTACAAACCGGGTCTGGCTTGGGGCCGAACAATGGCAAACAGCCCAGGAGAAGGAAAGGAGGTGACAGAAAAGGGTCCTGTCTGGTGACCATGAGAACCGAGGTCTCACTTCCACAACTCTGTGTCTTGTTCCCAGGAGGAACAGTCCAACGTGAACCTGGCTAAATTCCGCAAGCTCCAGCACGAGCTGGAGGAGGCCGAGGAGCGGGCCGACATCGCCGAGTCCCAGGTCAACAAACTGCGGGTGAAGAGCCGCGAGGTTCACACCAAAATCAGTGCAGAGTGAACCCTTCCCACGCGGGCGCCAAGTGGCTGAAGAAACGCGCAAAATGTGCGACTTTTGTCACTTGCTTCATCCTGCTTATTTTTCTCTCACTATTGAGTAAATAAAAACTACAATGAATTTAAAAGGGAAACCAGACTTCCTTTTTTGCTCAGCAAAAGTGTTTTGCCGCAAACACAACTTCGGACTTGCCTTTCTTTATTGTTCTCCATGGCTTAGAAGCACATTTGGTGTTTTGCACCTCCACTCATACCCAGCGGGCCTTTCCCCACTTCAACCTCCACTACCCTGGCCCACACAGCGTCTTTCTTTTAAGCAGAGCTCTTGGTTTGCTTCAAAACAGGGTCTCAGTGTATAGTCAAAGCTGGCTTCAACTGGAGATGCTCCTGCCACACAGGGCCTCCTGCTGCTGTGGTTGCTGGAGACCCCACCCGGCCTGGCTAGGGCTTCTTTTAAGTCTCTCTACCTTGCCCTCTAAGGAAAGCCATCTCTTGAGGGCCACTCTGAAGACTGTGCCAGGCACTGTCCTAAGTTCTGCAGATGTTACAGGGAAGTAAACAGCTTACACTCTAAGAGAGAAAGGTAGTCAATAAATAAGTACCCGTGTAGTGGATCAGGTAAGGAATTGTGGGAAATTTAAAAGTCAAGATGGGGCTGGAGAGATGACTCAGAGGTTAAGTCTCTGCCTCGCAGGCAGAAGGTCCTGAGTTTGGAGCCAGGACCCCATTATAAACACTGGGTGAAAATGACAGCAGCCTGCACTTTTGGCCCTGGAAGGTGGACCATGGGAAACTCCAGAGCAAAGCAAAAACGAATAGCCCAGTCTAGGGTGATTCCCAAAGTTACCCTTGGACCTCCACAGGCACACACAGTGCCCTCTGATACACACAGACATGCACACAAAACATTAAGAAAATAAAAATAAAAGTTGAGATTGATACTGTTTTATAGAGAATAGGCAGAGAAGGCCTCTCTGAGTCAAAAACATTGGAGCAGAAACCTGGAAGCAACAGAGGAAGTCACACGAGTACATGAGAGCAGAGCATGGGAGGGAACAGAAACACACATACTCTCTAGCTGTGTGGCACGCTTCCAGGACAGGAAGGATGTCAGCCCAGCTGTGGCTGGTAGAGAATAAGCAAGCTAGGCAGCTACGATAGTAAAAGAGAGAAACCAGGGGGCCAGACCTCACAAGAGCTCCAAGGACCACTCTAAAGCCTTGCTTTCTAACCTTAACTGTGAGTCTGGTGGGAAAGCTTGCAAAGGTTTTAAGCAGCAAAGTAGTATTAACAGGCATTTTAGACAATCTCTCTGTGGACTGCCAAGGTAGCTCAGTGGGTAAGGCAGCTGCCCGAAAACCTGGGGACTTGAGTTCAATCCCCAGGGTCCACGTGGAGGAAGGAGAGAACTAACTCCAAAGTTATCCCTGGTCTCCTCCACAGTGCACTGTGGCACACTCATGAACTCTCTCTCTCTCTCTCTCTGTCCCTCTCTCTTTCCCTCTCAAATATATAAAATATTTTTAAAACAAAGACTCTCTTTGCTGTGTTGCAGATAGAATGAAGGTAGCAGAGGTAGAAATTAGATTAGTGAGGAGCTTCTTGCAAAAGCTTTTTAAAATGACAATGGATTAAAGCAGAGAAACAGAACAGGGATATGATTTTAAAAATACAAATGGGGACTGACAGTCACAGTAGTGTTCCTAAGCTTAAGGGGAACACAGGAAAGGGTTCTGGGAAATGCCCCTGGGTCCTTGCACCTCATCGGAGAGGAGGACCCAGAGGAGAGTTTGGCATACACATTAAGGGATGCTCTGAGGGGGGGGGGCACTGGGGGATGGGGAGTGTGTGTGTGTGTGTGTGTGTGTGTGTATGTGTGTGTGTGTGTGCACTCCGGGGATGGGGAGGGAAGGAGGATAGCAGGAGGGAGGGGGGAGGTAGAGGGAGGGAGGGGACTGGTGTACCTGTTAAGTTTGTATGAGCGGAAATAATAATAATAATAATAATAATAATAATAATAATACAGTAAAAAAAATAAAATAAAATTGCTACCAAATAAAAAAGAAAGAAAAATGGACACATTCTAGATTTATAGATGGTAGTGAGAGATTCCCATATTCAGAACAAAGTCTCAATTTGCTGATCACTAACCCCCCCCATGGTCAACTGGAGCTTGCGAAGTCCCCCTTAGTCAAGTGCCTCATTGGGATAGGGACTGTCCTTCACCCTGCCCACAAGCTCAGGGACAGAACTACACTCCGCCTTCAGACAATTCTTCTTCTCCCTTCCGAGAATTAGTCCATGTCTTCATGTAATTAATAAAATTTTTTCTTCCTTCGTCCATAGCATGGCATATTTAGGCTTTTTATCTTATAGGTAGCATGCACAGGATTTCCAGGTAGGTAATGTGACAGAAGGAGGGAGGAAGAAGATGAGAGGACAGAAGGAGGAGTGGGAGAAGATAAAGGTAAGAAGAGAAACGGAAGGGGGGGAACAGCAAGAATTACAAAGAGGAGATGAAAGGTTTGTTGGGGTCTGTTTTGAGTTCACCCTCCAGAAGGTGGGGGCACAATAGAGCAAATACACAAATCAGACAGAATTGTACCTTATATATTGCTTCTCCACCTTCTAGCATCTGCTCTCCTTTATACAGTCAATTCATCAGCCTCCATTTTTTACGATATAAATTATATAGCCACCATCTCTCATGTGTCTATGATTAATAGCAAAGGCTTAAAATAAAAGAAAAAGAATTTTACAAAATATTTTCTTAAATAAAATTTTGAATTGGAGAAAAAATCAAAACTATAACCATGTAAGAAAAAATCTTTGTGACTTTGGTTTAAATAAATAGCTCTTAGATATAACACCAAGAGCGTAAGTCATAAAAGAAACAAAATTACAAACTAGACTTCATCAAAATGTAATGCTTCCCATCTTTTGAAAATCACTGCTAAAGAGATGGAAAGACAAGGAGATGAGATTTACAGTCTGTGACCTTCATGAAAGACTTGAGTCTAGAGTGATTAACAGCTCAAAAGTCCAATGAGAAGAAAGCAAACAAACCAAATTTTTAAAGATTTTTAAACAGGTACTGGCAACAGAGTCCTACAATGTGAGTCCCAGGAAAAAGAAACACACACACACACACACACACACACACACACACACACACACACACATACAATGAGACCCCACTGAACAATTATGAAATGATTACAGAAGTGGCTGAGAGCACTGGCCTTTCACACCTGTTGGTCAGAATGTAAAGCGGCATTTTTTGTAAAAGTTAAGAAATTATCACAGTTGGGGAAATGCCTCAGTACTTAAAAGTATATAATCACGCAAAGACATATACACAAGTTCTCACAGCATAATTTGTAATAGTCAAAAACTGCAAAGAGTCAAATGCTATCAAAAGGTAAACAAATGATGCTATATTCATACAATGAACTCTATGCCACAGTAAAAATTAAATTATTAACACTAACGGTTGAATCTTACAACGGTTGTGCTGCTTGGCTGACTGGAAGCAATAGTTCTCCCCAGCAAGCATATATGTTTCTGTGTGTGTGTGTGTGTGTGTGTGTGTGTGTGTCAGAGGGTACTGTGTGTCCATGTGGATGACAAGGGTAACTCACGAACCATCCTGAACTGCTTCTACCTCCTTTTTGCTTCACTATGGGATTTCCCAGGCTTCATCTTCCATAGACAGAAGTACAAACATGGCGTTTTCACATGGGATCTAGTATCTAAACTCAGGACCTTGTTTTTGAGGCAGAGTCTTAACTCCTGAGCTACCTCTCCAGACTGAGATTTACATTTATATATATGAAATACATACAGTATATCTTTTCTAGAAAATGAAAACTATAATGGCAGAAATAGACCAGTGGTTGCCTAGAGAAAATTTGGGATGGTGAACATGCTCATTAACTTGATTGAGGATATGGTTTCATGTGTAAATATGCAAACACTTAACACATTGGACATCTTAAAATGTGCAGTTTGCACATTGCGATTACGTCTCCAAAAAAACTATTTAAAATTCTTTGGGGGGGGGCAAGGACTGCTAAAAACACAAGGCTTTGAAAAAAATCACATTAGAATATTGGACACTAAACTTTATAGAGAATTTTCACCAGAACTACATTAAATCTACCATCAGTTTTCTCCCATTTCATTGGGTTATGTCTATCAAATTGCTCCCACTGTCTAAATCTCCATTTGTCAGATCTTTCATTTTTATCCTAAGTGTCTTGTAGCTTTTACCATACACATTCTTTTCATGTACTGTTAGACCTAGCTCTCTCTCTTTCTTCCTTTATCTCTCTCTCTCTCTCTCTCTTTCTCTTTCTCTGTAACTCTGCAACTATAAATGACACTATACAGATTATTCTCCACTTAGAATTTGGCTACTTTTCAGGAAACCCTCCTTAGGTTGAAAATACATTTATGTGACGCACATAAACTACTGAACATCCTAGTTTACCAACCCACAAAACTGTACAGCATGATTTGCTTTGCCTTGTGACTAAGATCATGAGTAAGAGATGCTCCACCACACAGCAATCCAGGAGAAGATCACACTTCGAAGAACAGTTCAACAGAATGTGGACTCTGTATTGCTTTTACATCATTGTAAAGTCAGGATTCTGTTAAGTTTGACTATCATAAGCCTGTGGGACTCTCTGTAGCTTCTACTGTGAGAAAAATGTCAAAATGTTCTAAAAGCAAAATACAAAGCAGTGCTTACAGTTTGTCATTCCAACCACATGTGTCTAGCAATACGTACAAACATGAAGGGAGAGGTGAGGGGGAAAAAATTAAACCAAGGTAAAAATGACATGAATACTAAAATTGTAGGAGATGTTTTGGCCAAGGTTGGTCAAAGGGTGAAAAATGAGAGTGAAATAAGAGAATTAAGTTCAATAAATCTATTGTGCTTGCAGTTAAGGATAAGATCTGATATTCTTACAAAATAATGAATGCATATTAAGGTTTTTTTAATTGGCTAAGTTTAAACATTCCGTGTGTGTGTATGTGTGTGTGTGGTGTGTGTGTGTGTGTGTGTGTGTGTGTGTGGAGAGAGAGAGAGAGACTGATCCTCAAAATGTGTTGTATCTGACAAAAGCATTCAACTTTATCAATTTTAAGTCAATAATTATTTTTAATTTTCCCTTCAGCAGGTTCAAGGCTTATATCATCAAAAATAAATGAAAAGAACCGTCTCCTAAGATTTCACATCCACTTCTCATCAAAGAGATGAATATAGCCGACAACAGAAAGATGGAGGGGAGAGGGTCATTTGATGGATGAGACCATTAGCACAGCTGTTAGAAACTGAGTCCTTTCATCCAAGCCTTTCGGTGGGGATTAACATTCCAGAACTAACAGCCAGCAGCTGTCCGTGGGAGACTCCTGGCTGAGACCGAGGTCGGGGTGCATGTTACCCGTTTCGGTGTCCCCAGCCACCTTCACTGAACTCGGTCACATTTTCCTAAGCGGGAAGCTGAAGAATGGAGCCGTGGGCAGCTCCTTAAGCCCTGCTTAAGGACGGAATTTACTAGCTTGATTCCTCCCTGCGGGTGGCCGGGGCTTCCGGAGGCCCCCAGAAAGAGTTCAGCCTCTCTCCGTGATGAGGGAGGAAAACATCCCTCCTCGGGGAGCACACCCAAAACCCGGCTTTCCCTAGGTTCCCCCTAGGCTGACCTTCGCCGGAGCAGAGGGCACGATGCTCTCTCGGTTTGTCCCAGAAACTCTGGGTCCTGACTTGCGCGCGAGCTGCCTGCACCAAAGGGATGAGAAGTTCTGTTCCCAGCGCAGCTGCAGGAGGATCGATGGGGGTTTTCCTGCCCGTCTGAAAAACAATCGAACTAATCGAAATTCAAATCTGACTTGCCGTGGCATATTAGATAGGAAAGTACGTGCAAAACTGAGACTAACACTCCCGAGAAACATCACTGGGAAGGGACTTGGCCACGTGGAAAGTTCCAGGCCCCACGGGATAGCGCGCCCCAGAGGGTGAGGTCCTGGCTGAAGCCCAGTAGTGGAACCCTGGGGTACATCGAAAACTCCTGCTCTGCCAGTCACGTCCCGTGCTCGGGTGTCAGGTGCCCTCCCCACGCCAGCCAGCCTTGCACCAACTCCTTGCTCGTTGCTCTCTGAAAACCCTCGGGCGAATAAATAAATGAATAGTCCCAGTTACAAACTCAGTCGCCTGGCTGATCCCCACTTCCGGTTCTTCATCCCTCAGCCCAGGCTCCCGGGAAGTGACTCCCACCTCCTGGGGCACTGAGTGACTCCAGGAATCATTGAGCGGCTCCCTCAAGCCCACCCATCTTTTCAACTTCTTTCTCACAGTGAGGCCAAAGGAGATCATAAGGGGTTTTTGAAAGTGCCTGTAGCAGTGTTGTAAGTCACTGTTTGAGTGAAAAGCGATATTCAATATAATCTTTTTGTTTGGCAAAACGAAACAACTTTGGTGCGATATAAACATGAAATTACTGTTACGCATGGATTTTTTGGTGCATGAGTGTCTGTGTGTGTATATATATATATATATATATATATACACTAGAGGGCACTTGAGTCTGTGTGCCCCTGGAGTCCCACGGGTGACATTGTGAATCATCTTAGATTGTTCTACCTCTTTATTGCTTTGTTCTGGGATTCCTAGGCGCTGCCTTCCAGAGCCAGAATTACAAGTTGTGGCCATATTCACCCGATATTTTTCATGGGATTTGGGGTCTGAAGTCAGGTCCTTTTGCTTATAAGGCAGAGGCTTTAACCCCTGAGTCGTTTTTCCAGCCCAACCATGGAATTTTTAAGGTTTGGGTTTGTGATTCGGCTATAGAGGCCTTGCTTAGCATGCACAGGAGCCTGAGTTGGATTTCAGCAACACACATAGGTGCACACAGACACACACACTCAGAAGTATAGAGATATATGACCAATGGTTTTGACATGTACAGAAAATATACAAGGAGAATTCTGGGGGATTTTTTTTAATTCCTGGAGACAAAGTGGGGCAAGAGATGGTCCATCCTGGTGTAGGCATACTCATCTCTTAAGACCTTTTCATTGGGGTCTTCTGACTAGAATACTGTCCTTCTTGATATTCTCAAGAGTATGCATTTATCACTAGGTGTCTGTTCAAATATTGCCCCTCCAGAGAAACTTTATTGAGCAGTAATCTATTCAAGTACCATGCATCCACTATCTTTTTATCCTTCTTGTTCCTCCCATCAAGATAATTATCACAAAGTGACCTTACATAGCAGTTTGCTTTTTGTTCCTTCACATACATATGATATAATCATTTCCACGTGGGCCTTTCACATAAACCCCACCCCAGCACTAGAGTAGGCCCTCAATAAATGTTTGAACAATCAAGCAAGTATTGTATTGTTGGCACTTTGCTGAGCACAGTAAACAGCTTTGAAATGTATGAGTTAAAGCTTTGAAATTGGCAATGTCGAGTGCAATTACTTTTTATCCTAGCTGAGGGGACAGACTATGTCAAACTGGCTCATTGGAGCCCTATTTTGATATCAATCTTGAAGTCTTTTCTCTCATACCTTCAGCCCCCTTTCATGAAAATGCATGAGATCTGGAAATCCAAACTTCAGATCCTTTTGCTCACGAGGCAAAGGTTTGAACCCTTGATTCATCACCTAGCCTACCCCTGACGTTCTTAAGGCAATTAAATGAATTAATGAATGCATGGCAAGGTATATGGAAAAAACATGATAGTTTAGGAAAGGAGAGATGTTACACGTCAAAAGAAGATCCTGAAGGTTTGAAACTATGAGCTTTCTGGAGAATGTACGAACTACTGCCAGTGACAGAAGTTTCTGGAAGCCAAACCAATATCATCCATGTTATTTCATGCCTTTTAGTTTGCTATCCTAGAAAGGCCTGACCATTAGTCCTCCAATCCTCCTACTGCATATAGCTAATATTCTATCCTGGCAGCCCTAATCATACCTTCTCTTGCACATCCCTATACAATAGCAAAGTAAAAAGAAAGACTAAACTTGGAAACTTGAGAATAATGTGACTTTCCGTTCTAGTGTGCTTAAGATACTTTCAGTATAAAGTCAGACAAGTATGAAGAAACAAGCATAAACTCATCTCTTGATTGTCGAAGTAGTATTGTTGATGTAGACACCACAGCCAATTGGTTATACTCAGGAAATGTAAGCTTTTGAGTATTGATTATATCCTAATACAGCCGTGTCCTCAACATGAAAGAAGGGAGGGAAATATGGAGGGAAAGGAAGGAAGTGAGGAAAGAAGGAAAGAAGGAAGGAAGGAAGAGGGGGCAGGGAGGGAGAGAGGGAAGAACGGAGGGAGGGATGGAAAGAGGGACGGAGGGAAAATAAAAGAAAAAAGTCACTTTTGGAAATTATTCCACTCCCATGAGACCAAACCCACTATGCTAGGCCAACACTAACCCCTTCACAAGGATAATTATGATCCAGTTACCTCACTAAACCTCATCTTTAAAGTCCCAACCACCTTTCATTTCTACTGTTAGATTGAGGACCACTCCTCCAACACATGATCTTTTAAAGACATACTGCATCATTGTAGCCAAGGACATTAGGATCTTCTCACTCTAAAAAGGCAATGCTGATTTTCACTTTGGCATCTGAGTACTTGCAAAATGATCTTCATTTGTATTTATTTTTCTCCTTATTTTGGTTTTCATTTCCCTTTTTCATGTCCTAAACAAGAAGCCCTCAGATGACAGCTCATCTTCTGTAGTGATTTCCATGAAATCTTCATGTAGATGATATTCCCCAACACCAGGAATTACATCTTCAAGCTTGGGACTTTGAGCCCTTGTCTCTACCTGCCAGCTGGATGGATATCTCCCCAGTCTTCTCAACTTGCTTTGTTTCAAATGCAAACTTATCTTCCTTCTTACAGTGTCTCCTGTAGGCCAGTAGGCTAGTTAGCTGTGTAAGCGTCACCTTGACAATTGAAGTCTGACCCTGAGCAAGCCTGAAGGAGACTGTCCGATCCATGTAGGAAGACCCAGCCCCAGCCTATAACAAGTGGAACCACTCCTTGGGCAGGTACATAGTGGGAGAAACTGGCCCAGTAGGCTGACATTCTTGAGCAGACTTCGGCAGGCTTGCTGTCTGGCAAGGTTTGCTCTCAGTGATCTCTGTGGATGCGGTGTGGCCAATTTCCTCAGTTCCTGATGTTGAAATGAGCTCCCCTGCACCAAGACGATAACTGAGAAGTGTAATAAAGAATAAACCACCTTGTTCCCTTAAGTTCTCTGGTCATGATATTATTTGGCACATTCAGACAAACTACAACACTCAGTATCATGGCCCTAGATTCCTCGTTTAGTTAAAGCCCAGGTAAGGGCAGCATTCTTTCACTCCTCTTCCTGCCTCCAACCCAGCAGTCCTGTGTGTCTGCCTTCAGGACCCTTTCATTTTCTCTTTTCCTTTGAAGCTCATTTTAATCTTGCTTCATCAAAGCTGTCTTCATTTTGCAAGTGATGTTTGTGTTCAATGTAAGTAAATGCTAACATATATGATATGAACTTCACTGTGTTGATATAACGAGGGAAAAAGCCTCAATGAACAAGCTAAGAGTTCACAAAGATCTTAATCATGCATTCTGTTCACCCTCTGAGGTTAGTGAGTTCTCTTTTAATCTGTATCTTAATGGAACACAGTGGAGAAAGAAAAATGAAATACCTATGAGCCCATACAGTGCTCTTCTCCTTTAATCTGCAGTATAGACTCAGTTCCGTTAGATCGCAACCACTGTGAGCATTAGCCTCAGGTACTCTGGGGAATTTTAACACAAATCTGGATTGGATCCCCAGGGGCATCCAGGGGTAAATTCTAAACATCTTTGTCTCTCTTGTCCCTTCAAATCATCAAAACCTATATTATCACCCAGTCAAATTTTAAATCAATAGTTCTTGGTCCTCAGATTCTTTTCTGGCCATTATATATTATCTCTAGTCCTAAATTCAAAGATAAATTTTGACCCAGGGAGATAATCCACTGGATAAAGCACCTGTTCACAGACCTTCTCACCTGAGTTTGATCCACAGAGTCCACATGGTAGAAGGAAAAAACTTCTAAAACTTGTCTTCTGACCTCTACACCTGAGCATGCATGGGCCTATTGTGTTCTTTTTCTCTCTCTCCCTCTCTTTTTTCTTTTACCTCAATAAATGAACTAGTTTTAAGAGATGCATTTTATCTACATATATAGTAGAATCTTCATTGCCGGGCAATAGAAAAACACCATGAACCAGTCTAGCTTCTCTCTCCCCCCTCCAACTTCATGCTACTACCCCTATCAATCCCATTCTGCATCTGCAGCCAGTATCACCTCCTGAGTCTGCTGGAACTCACTCTGAAAGGTTTCATTCCTCATTTTCTCAAGCCAAACCCTATCTCCATTCTCCTTATTTGCCCTGGGGTATGGCTCAATATATCCGACATGCACAAGGGCTTGAGTTCAATCCATAACACTGGAGAGGGTAATAAAGTTTGCCTCCTTAAAGAAGATAAGGTAAAGGACAGAAGAAACACATAGTTTGGGGTTTCTACTGTCTGTGAACAATCAATAAGCCTCCTCAAAAGTCAGTTTCCTCATTTGAACAAATGGAAATAATAAGGATATAAACAGCATAACTCTCTTGGGATGGTTAAACACAGGACAGATGAGAATAGTATGTAAACAGAAAAGGACTAAACAAAGATTTTTGTCCATCTACAACATCACTACTCCTTCATCATTATCATTAATGTGTGTGTGTGTGTGTGTGTGTGTGTGTGTGTGTGTACACTTATGGAGGCAAGAGACTGACATCAGATATCATCTTAATATTTCTCCACCTTATTTTTTTGAGACAAGGCCTTTTGCTGAACATGAAACTTGCTGATTTGGCTAGATTCCATGGCCAGCCAGCACCACAGATATTCCCTTTTTATTAGTGCTGGCATTGCAGGCACATTCTGCTCAACCTGACTTGTTTTTTTCCTCCATGGGTGCTGGGGATTGCAAATAGGTCCTCATGCTTGCATGGCAAGCACTGTACTGACGGTGCCATCTTCCTAGTCCCTTTCAAAAGAATTTTGGTAGGATTTTATGCGGACAAAACACTCTGTGGTTTCCAGATACCTTGTGCATTCATCTACTCCACTTTTCATCACACTCATTTTGGTGTGTAGCTTAGTCTTAGGAGAATAATTTATCTTATCTATGTCTATTCATCCCATTCTTCATCTCCACCATTGGCTCCTTTAAGACAGTGCTCTACTTCATCTTTCTCTTCTGCATCCTGGCTCAGAGCCCTCTGTCATGCATGCCCTAAATACTGATGGATGCGTTTCCAGCACTGAGAGTTCAGTGACATAGGTTCTAGTTCCTGAAGTATTTGAATCCCTTTTCTGCTGCTTACTCATTATAGAGTCTTGGGGAAATTACCTTAGTTTTCAAGAACTCAAGAATGAGATCAGCATTTACTCTACAGAACAACTGTACTGCTCCAAAGAGACAACATGGATAAAATCTTGAATGTGGTTAAACTCTTGTTAAATCATGTCTGTTACTATTAAACGAAGTAGAAGTCTAATCTCAGTTTTTTCTGCCTTCTCACTTCAGTTCTCTTTCAACCCTGATTCTCCTGTCAATAGTCTTGATTTTTGTTCATTCACGAGAATGTTAACTCAACCTCTGCTACATTTCAAGCACTGTAGCTTGAAGAAAAACAGCTGTGTTTTTATCCTGATAACTCTCGTCACTTTCTTCTGGATCAGTAGTTCTACAAGGATTCCTGTTTCATAAATCAGGGACAGATGAGTTCATGTCCCCACATCAGATCACCTTTAGAAATTCCGAGCTCCCCAGAAGTTATACGGAGCTGAACATCCAGCTTGGTGAGAGTGATGCCTTGCCTGCACACATCCCTGACTTCTCCTCAGCTTAGCAAAACGAAACAAAAGTCACATGTTCATAGAGCTTTAATGAAAGGCTTCTCAGACCCTTAACAGACTAGTACACACGACTCTCTAATAGGAGAGGACAGAGTTTGCCACATATCAAATATTATTTGACCATGGAATGATTTCTTTCTCTTTCTTACAGAATCACAAATATATCAGACCTGTTTTAGAAAATACCATGTGGAAGTCCTGCTCTTCTTCTACTCATGAACTCATTTTGACTAATGCAGACTACCCTGTAATTTCATTTGGGAGAGACCTATAAGAGTTTCTAGAATTTGCAGTATTGAATCTTTCATTCAGCAAAACACATTAGACTGGATTGCTGTCAATGGCTCTAACTTCTTCATGTACAGCTAGATATTCCAACAAATTCAAAAATCAATTATGGTTTATTTAGAATAAAAAGTTCAAGAGCATCTCTAGGAGCTCTTACAAAGACCATGCATTTGCTTTTAAGACCGTGTATTTTCATAAACCCCATATCATCACTTGGAACTTATTTATTCCCTCTTTAACCTGATCTTAATGCAATCCATTTTAAATCTGTAGTGGGTTTTCTTAAAAAGCAAACTTTTGTTGGTAAAGGCAAATTTTCAAACCAAAGGACAAAATTATAAAGAGGAGAATGATCATGAAGGCCGTCCCTTATCATGCTAGGGAAATAAATACGGTTACTATCCGTGCTGTCAACTGCCCATTGCTTCCCAGAGGCCACGGAGAAGGTTTCTGCCCTTCACTGACCTTCTCAGCGCACTCTGTCCTAGTGCCACTCCGCCCCTAAGTCTCAAAGATCTGTGTCCAGCATCAAAATCCCTACGCAGCTGACTTGGCATTATAAAGCCTCCGCTGCTCATTTATCCAAGTAATTTAACAAGAGTGAGAGATCAGGACTAGGGCACATTTGCATCTAATGAGTAAACGGTGATCCCCCAAATGTAGCCAAGTTAGAGTGCTGGGCTGGCAGATTTGGGAGTATAAAGCGAGCTGGGGTCTACACTGTCGGAACTGCTCTGACTGTGCCTCTAAGGTAAGTGCTCACAAGTTCCTGATAACCCCCTCACCTTGTTAAGAGAATTAACCTTGTTGATTACCAGTCGAGGGCAATACAGTTGCCCTTACTGAAGGTCAATTTAAATGTAAAGTCCTGTGTTGAAGGTATCATTGAGGATTGGGTGACAAGGTACCCACCTTTCAAGAAGACAAGAAATATTCACCTGCAGAGCAAAACTGACTTCCTGGGTAGGTGTCGTGTCATTGAAAATTAAATTAACATGCCAAGAGGTGGCATCACTTCTGGAATTGCCTTGAACTATGATTTGAAAATTCTCTGACGGTTTCAGCCTCTGGTTTAAGGAAGAAGCCATCCTGTAGCAATATCTGACTTTTTTAATCCTTTCTGCAATGTTTCCTAATGTGGTTATTATTAATTGTTTTACATGCTGCTCTTGCATGGAACACTTCGTAGATTTTGTGTCAGGTCACCTAGGACAGAGCAGTAGCAGCCATTGTAGTGGCTTTGGTTTTCAGACCTTCATGAGGCTTCGATTTCAAGCTGTCATCGCCACTGGACAACTTTGTCATGGACTCGCAGGGCCGAAAGGAATCTTGAGAATATTCTGGTCTGTCCGTCTCACTTCACACAAGGAAGCTCAACGAAATTCCAATAGCTGCTATAAACAGGGCTGGCATTGCAATCCGTAGCCGTGCCTCCAAATCGTATTTCTTTTGAACTAAGGATTCACCATATAATATGAATTAGTATGTCTAAGAAATTTGTGTTTGCCTTAGGATATAGTTGATGTTTATTAAGGACTCAGAAAAGGGAAGGAAACAACCAGAATAACAATTCAGATACTGAAATGTCTGTTCTTGCCTACACAGGATTTCATGACCTACATACAAGTACTGTATGATATCTAGGAAGCTGGCTTAAATTTAACTTATATGAAACTGTTCAGATGTGTGTGGGTCCTTGAGATAGCCATGTATCCAACAAGCTTCTGGAGCTGTGAGTCTTCAGTCTCACTCTCATCTTCCAGGAAAACTTAGGGCTTGCACGAACACGAATACCTTTCTGAGATCTCTCCTAAAGTCTTTTTTGGATCTCCTGATCATCCAAACTATAGTCTGGATCATTTGTGTCTCTTCTTGATTTCATCCTTGATTCTATAGCTTCCTATGCCAGATAAAATTTCCTATTAGAATATATCTAGACTCACGACTACCTTACTCTTCCTTGTTCAAAGGTATATTTGACATATTTTTTGAACCTTACTGAATTTTGCATTCTTATGTGTTGGAGACTATGCTTCATTCTTCTTTGAGACTCAGAATTAGCTTGTGCAGTACTTTGCATATCCACAGTGTTGTTTCAAAACAATGGGAGTTGTAGGTAACCAATTGTACAAAGAATGAATCTACCAAAAGTAAAACTGAAAAGTAGAAAATTTACACTTTCATACTATCCTGTCTACTGTGTGTGAGTATAAATGTAGATCTAATCAGAACAAAAAAAACCCTTTCTGTATTTATTTAAAGTCTCCATAATTCAATCTTTTTTATTTTTGTTTCTGATGGACTAAGTCAGCCCAAAGACAACATACCAATCCTGAAGAATCCACAGCATCTCTTTGGGAACTGAGAAGGTAAGATTTACTTTCAACTTGATAATAAAGGCATTCATTGTAATTAGCAAACACCATTTTCACATTTTCATTCTTGCCGTGTGTGTAAAGAAGCTGAAATCAGTGAATTTGAGACCGATCACGGGAGTATTCTTAAAGGCGGTTTACAAACCATGCAACTTTTACCAAGAAAAGAAGAGCTTCCCATACGGGCTCATTGCCCTGAAATCCATGAACTATAGTACAGAACTTTAATAGGCCAGCTTCAGATCCAAACACTTCATTGCCCAGGACATGATACTCAAGACTCAACTTTTATACCCCAGCTAATGTGGCTGACCCCTGAGTAGAGTCTGCACTCCCCCATCCATGTAGCTGTGTTTTTGTTCACAAACAGTGTAAAAAAAATAAAGGCAATAAGATTAAGCCTATGCCCATGTGGTAATAAAACCCATGACCTCCCAAAATGTATGTTGATACGAAGTAATTCTAGGTGCATCAGGAACAGAGACTCTCAAGTGCCATTGAGTCCTAACAACACTGTAGATGATAAGAAACTGGCTGAGAAATTGCCAGGAGAGGGACAAAAGTTAAGGACAGTGTCATAATACAGTGAGAGGGGAGAGAGAGAGAGAGAGAGAGAGAAGTGATGGAGCTTGACTGGGAGACCGACCGTCTAAATTAGAGGTTCATTGGAAAAGGACAGAACTATGCAGTGAGGGAATTGGTCATCCTCATGGAATAAAAAAGCTAATGAAGGAGCCTTCTGAGGAGAAAGTTCAGGGGCTGTTGTGATTCAACAGCCAAGAAAGTTGGGTCAACTCTGAAATACAGTGAAGTTCATCAGCCAGGTGTGAATGGCCTTACCCTTGGGTCCAATACTCAGTTGCATAAATATAGGGAGAATGTTTGACTTAGCAACCACACGAACAGAGAGTTTTGAGGGGCTTTGCGGAACAGGGAATGGTGAGTCAGCGAAGTGCACTGGCTGCCAACAGGCAGTCACCACTCCAGCCGTTGCACCTAGGTCAAGAAAGGTGAGGGCATTGGCGGTGGAGGATGACATGTGACTTGGATATCACACTTGAGGAGATTAGCAGGAGTAGATTTGGGTACAGTGACCAGGTCAACAAAGGAGATACAGAATCCCATCATGGAAGAAACAGATGAAGTTTGGAACTGCTGCTCAGCACAGAAAAGATAAAGCTCACAAGAGTTGGCTTGTAGAAGGACTTACACTCGTCCTTTCCTCAGTAGAGCTGGTATTCTAAAGTCAATGAAAGACAGACAGACAGATAGACTTTAGGTTTAAGCAAACATCTTTGCTTGGCCTGTTAAATCTTCTCCAAAAAGGTTGTCCATGAAGGTGTACAACCAAGCTGAGCATCACTTGTGAGTGAATATTGCCAGGTAGCTCAGCTTTACCCAGGTAATGCAATAAGGAAACACTGCAGTTGACTCCTAGTCACTATAGTAGGGTAAAAAGAAGAAAAAGAATATGTATTTCCAAACTAATGATGATTTAGGGCCCACATGGAAGTCTTGTTTTTCTAGAAAGATCAAAAATATAATTCAACTATAAGGTGCTGTGGTCTTTTCCCTTTGTTTGGTTCTTATTTTACTACTCAGGAAACTTACATAGAAGATTAGCAATATCTGTTTCACAGAAATGTAGACATTTTATTTAAATAGAAAATTTGTAATATGTATTCAATACCAGTCTTATTGGTTTGCTTAATCCTTTTCTTTACATAACTTTTTTTCAAATTTCCTTATATTCTTGCTGTGAATATATGTATACAGCTATATCAACATCATCTGGGAAATGTATGATATTCAAAATGTCAAACCCTACTCTGATCTACTGAGGAATCCCAGTTAGATAAGAAATCCTGAGTTTTGTTCTTCCAATTTATCGGTGGGTGTGCAAGAAGTGCATGTGTGTATGTGTGTGTATTCACATGTGTGTGTGTGTGTGTGTGTGTGTGTGCATATGTGCTTGGAAAGGCATGCACATGAGAGTCCATGCACATAGAAACCTTGGTTGGTATCAGGAATCATCCTTAATTGCTCTTCTATCTTTTTTTCTCCATGAGAGTTGGATTTCTAATTAAAACCAAAACTTGCCTACAGGGCTAGTCTGTCTAAGTGACTTACTCTTTGGCTTCCCAGATTCTGCCTTTAGTCACTACACTAATATGATATTTGAAATGGGGTCTGGGCATTTTATGTGGGACCTGGGAACTCAAACTCTAACCATTTTGTTTGCATGGCAAGTTCTTCAACCACTGAGCCATCTCCGTAGCACAAGAAATAGGGTTTTGTATCAGTATAATACTCTCCTTAAATGAGAAGCATGTATTATCCTGCTTGGGAGTTTGTTTTGTTTTGTTTTGTTTTGTTTTGTTTTTGAAAGAGGGTCTCACTGTGAAATCCAGACTGTCTTTGAACTCATGATCTTCCTGTCTTTACCTCTCAAGTTCTGGTACAAGTAAGTTCTGATTTTTTTCACAAAAAAATTACCTCTTAAATTGGAATATATATTATAACCCATGAAATGGATATTATGGTTTGAATTAATCTCATCCTTTTCATTATTTGTCAGATATATAATTGGTGATGTCTTAGATTTTTATAAAATAAACTAGCAGACTTTTAAGTAAAAGTAAAATAACTGAATTAAGAAATATTTCATAGGTTAACAAGATGGCTTGGTAGGTAAAGGAACTTGCTGCAAGCCTGAGGACCTGAGTTTGATTCCACATGGTAGATACACATGGTACAAGGAGACATGCAAATTATCCTCTGACCTCCACATGTGTGCCAGGACATGCATATGCATGTATATTTGAACAAACTAAATAAACAATTTTTTAAAAATTTGGATCATGGAATTAAAAAGTACTGATGAGATGAGATGTCGCAGCGGGTAAGTTACTTGCCAGTAAACCTGATGATGAGATCAGAACCCTCAAGGTAGAAAGAGAACGCTGACTCCTCAATGCTCTGACCTCCATACACACATGCCATGGCATGTACATACCCACACATACACATGCATACAGAAAAAACTTAAGTAATGAAAAATAAATATTTGTTCAAAATCACTTTGTTGCATAATCAATGAGATTATGCCATGACCTTGACTTCAGAAAAAGTTTGAAAAAATCAAAATGAATAACTGCCAAACATTGCATCCAAGGACCTTGGTAAAGACTCAGATTCTCTGGGTCTATAAGAATGCTCTAATATGGGGTTTTAATGTACAACTTCTTCCAACATGGTTTGAGAGTGTGGGTCTGTTCTGCTAAGATTCCAGAAGGCGATGGTACAGCTATTCACAAAATATGGTCTGTGGATTCTTGGAAATCCTCAAGAACATTTTAGGAATTATATTAAATTAAATTAATGTCATAATAATAAGTAGCTATTATCTGTCAGTTAGCCATGTGAATGGCACAACAGCACAGATGGCTGAATTTATTGGCAACTTACTCCATATTAAGACTGAACTAGAAGCCATGGTATTCTTGACTGCCATATATTGGCACTACTTTTTTTCCCAATTAAAAAAGATAGTTTCTCTTAAGATTGCTTCAAAAGTGTATTAACAGCAAAATTGCTAATTTTATTAAACCTCAGTTGTTAAGCATACATATTTTGTAATAAAACTGAATGGGCACTTTATTCAGTGAAGAACCATGAAAAGCCATGGTTATTCAGATTTGAACATTTGGAAGAGAATTCTCAGTAGAGAACGTTGTACACTTTTTCTTTTGAGGGGTGAAAGGTTGCCAGAATTTGTTAGTGACAAGACAAACCTGAGCCTTCAGACAAAAATCAAAGCACGGATGTCATTTTGTGCCTCTTTGAATCTGACAATTTCCTAGTGCTCAAAGAATGTCTTAATAATACCACGGTGATGAGATTAGTGATTATGAGGGTTTTTCTTTCCATTGTACAGTGAAATGTGTCCACATTTGAGAGTTCTACATAACTCAGTGAAACAAATGCGTAATGTACAATATGCAAACACATGGGAAAGAAGGATTCAGGCTGCAAGATACAATAAGACACACATTTGAAGATCAGAAAGCCCAAGCTAGACCAATGTATTATACAGCAACAGAGTGAAAATTTCATGGTGATATGGCATTTTCAAATTGCACATTACAAATATGACATTTGAGACTCTACCACTCATCAAGTTTTAGTATAGGATTAAGAACATCTGTAATCATTTGGAAAGATGGTTGAAATACTCTTTCCTTTTCCAAATGACATTACCATGTAAAAGACTGATTTTTTTTGTTATCTACTTTTATTTGACTTTTCCATGTGGATAGAAAATCACAAATATATCTTTCCTCTGCCTATGAATATCCATGTTTCTCAACCAGATTTCTGAATGAGATTTTCTGTTTTGACAGCAAGTTTTTTTCTAATTTTACAAGCATATTCATCCCTGCTTCCCTCCATGGTCCCTCTCTCCCATACCCCTTCCTGCTTTTCATCAATCCATCCCACTTCCTCCCACCCTCCTGCCTGTATTCTTCTATGAACTCCAGGGTTTCCTCTGGCTTGTCTACTCTTGTAGGGGTTCAGATCTTTGTGGCATACCAAGTTGCCTCTCTTCGGGTCACCCCACTGATAGGGGCATTTACCTTCACTCATCCAGCTCTAGTCCCCAAGGTTTCCTCTGTATGTTCTTATCTCTCTTGAGTTCTTTGATAGTCTATGGGAGCATGTCAATTATTATGCAGGTCTAGTAAGGACAAGTTTCATTGTAGTGAGTGACTTTAACTAATCTGACAGTAGACTAACTGCAGAAGCAGACATGAAAACCCAGTTGCCTTCTATTCTGCAGATTCAAGAGGTTTTCAAAAATGAAAGCCAGTGATATTCTTCAAAGTAATTCTGTGTTTTGGACAAAATATGTTTCATAAAACTATCTTCTTTGTATTAGTTTGTAAGGGATCTAATAGTCACTTCTTTTTCCGTTTTCTTGTGTACATATGTGGAATGTGTATGTGTGTGTGTGTGTGAGAGAGAGAGAGAGAGAGGGAGAGACTTCTTCTGAAGTTGTTACTGGGAATAATTCTTGATGATTCCTCTTCCTTATTGAGACAAAGACTCAAATCAAACCCAGAGCTCATCGATAGGGTAATCTGCCTAGCCAACTTGCTCTGGGGCTTCCCAGTCTCTGCCTTTCAATGCTGTATTTGCAGATGGAATGTCATGTCCACCTGGCATTTTTCATGGAGTCTGAGGTTCTAAAGTCCGGTCTCTTTGCTTGAACAGCAAGCAAGCACTTTAACCATTCAGCCATCTCCACAGCCCTGATAGTACCTTCTAAAGAATGAGTACTTTTTTCTCATTCGGTACAAATTGAGCAATATCCCTGAGACCTCCTTGAGTTGCCAGTGGTTTCATTTTAAGTGCGAGTAGGGCTCCTAAGACCACAATGTTTGAGAACTGCTGCTTTAATGAAACCCACTTCAACCACGACACTAAGGACTGCTGCCTTCAGGGAAATGGAAAAGAAAACGGGCTCTTTGCGTTCTCCAGGTAATAACTGAGAAAGCTTCAGCCGGTGTGATGGTGCTGAGCCAGAAGCCCTCTTTGTGGGTGCTCCCTTGAATCCTTGTTTCTTCCCACGAAATCTTAGCCATGAGCCACAGAAAGTTTTAAAAGACCCACGGGCAAAATCAAACTAAGTAAAACCCGATCTTTTAAGGCCCAGAGCAAAGCAAATACTTTTCTCCATAGAAGACAGAACTCCACTGAAACATGGGACAGAATGTTTAAACTATAACTAATAGCAATTTCTAAAAGGCAAAGATGGGGAGAGGGAAAGAACTAGAACATGCTCAGTTTCCCTACCTTAGAAGGAGGATCTGAAAGATCTTATTAAAACACCATCTAAGAGTGATTCAGAAAGGTAGGACTGTGGTGTGTGTGTGCTTGTGTGCGTGTTTGTGCATATATGCATATGTACAAAGGAGAGATTTTCACTCCAGCTTGTTAGTAGAGTCCACACCAACACCAGGGCCTAAGGGAACTGGCGATACCATATCCCATATATTCCCAGAACTGCTGAAAGAGGTTCAATTTCAATTGCCAAACCAGCATTTTTGGCCAAGTACACCAAAGGCTGTAAGTTTTCTTACCCAGTTTCTTCCATCTTATCCGTCTCTCCCAGGGAATAACCATACTCACCATGAGCTAGGCCTCTCCATCAATCAGACAATTTCCAGCAGGCTTACTCAACTAATAATTTTTTACAACTATTGTCAGAGTTCAAACCTTCATCTGTCAAGCCGACACCTGTGTCTAACTCTGACAGATGATATGTGGGGAAAACAAGTTGGGGGAAAAGGTGCAAAGAAGGTGAAATAGGCAGAGAAGAAATCATACAGCCACGTTTGACTTAGGGGCATTAGGAACAGCACTGCCATCTTCGTTCTAAGTGAGATGAGACAGCAACTCAGCCAAGTCAAGTGGTTTGGCTAAAGTCAGTGCTGGGACTTTACAACAGATGCATTTTCTAATTTGTAAGCAGAGAAAATGCATATATAATGATATTAGGTGAGGAAAAGAGACCATGTAAAGAGGTCTAAGACAGACGTTAATCTAATTAAACACTGTCCCAACCCAACTCTGCTGCATACATGTGGAGTCTAAAGATGGTAACACTAGGCCCAGCACGATGCTCTCTGTAAGCCCAGAATTCTCCTGTAAGTCTTGGTTAAATGCAGGTTCTATATCAGTCATTTAAAGTAGGTCTGACAATACATTTCCCTTTTTTCCCATTTCCATATCTGTGTGTGTGTGTGTGTGTGTGTGTGTGTGTGTGTGTGTGTGTGGATATGTATGCACATGAGTGTGCATGTGTGGAGAAGTACAAGGTTGATATCAAGATCTAACTTTGATCATTTTTCCCCCTTATTGTTTTCAGGCTGGCTCTCTAAATCCAGAGTTCACCTAAAAGATTAATTTAACTAGCCAGCTTGCTCTGGGGATTCTCAGGCTCTGCCTTCCAGTACTATGACTCTAGGCTGACCACTAAATCAGTTCAGTATTTTACCTTGTGGTCTGGGGATTTAAACTCTGACCCTTTGGCTTCTGTGGCAAGTGTTTTAAGTGCCGAGTCATCTCCTTAGCCCCAGATTCTATATTGCTAACAAAATCCTGATGTAGTTTCAGGGCAACACTTGAGCAAGGGAGGCATTATGACAGCATCAGTCACAGAGAACCTTATGTACTAACTGCAGACGCATCTCCTGGGATCTTATTGAAATGTCTATGTTCAGGCTCCATCCTAGATGCTGTAAATTCTAAACTCTGTGGGATACCTAACACTCTGTTTTAACAAGCCCTCCAGGGAGTTCTGGGATGTGTTAGAGATTGGAATGTTTGCACTGGGTCAACATATCTGAATTTTCTATTAGAAGTTATTGACATGCTGGTAACCATTTCCAGATTTACCTACAAATTTGGGATGGTACTGAGGTCACAGGGCTCAAATAGGACAAGCAATTTAGAAGCAGCTGAAGGTTTGTTTGTTGAACTCATAGACTGCCTTGCATTTGCCCACTCTACGCCGTAGACCTCCTGATAGAGGCCTGTGGAGGCCAGATTGTTCCAAGAGTCTTTGAATCTGGTCCCCTGTTAAATGGAAATTTTAAAAAGTGGGAACAGGGCTGGGAAGACGGCTCAGTGGTTAAAAACCTTTGTCTCACAAGTGGAAAGATTTGAGTTCAAATCCCCAGAGCCCACCTAAAAATGCTGGGCAGATGTGTCAGTGTCCTGTAATTCTGACCCTGGAAGGTAAAGCCTGGGAAACTCCAGAGCAAAGCAATAAAGTCAAAGAGCCATTCAGCATGATTCCCAATGTCACTCTTGGGCCTCCACGGACATACCCCCTCAAGTGTACTTGTTTATATACCCATGTACACCCACCTACATGCAAAACACACACACGCACCACATGCATCCTGCCCTCCCCCCCCCAAAAAAAGTCCAAGATTCAGCAAGTCACTTGGTCTTCTCTGCCCCCTGCAGTCATGAGCTCCGACGCTGAGATGGCCATTTTTGGAGAAGCAGCTCCGTATCTCCGGAAGCCAGAGAAGGAGAGAATCGAGGCTCAAAACCGTCCATTTGATTCTAAGAAAGCCTGCTTTGTAGTGGATGATAAAGAGATGTATGTGAAAGGCATGATCCAGAGCAGAGAGAATGACAAAGTTGTCGTCAAGACCCTAGATGACCGGGTAAGTGCTGATCTCAGACGTCTTTAGGAATGCAGGCAGCCTGGCCTGGTGTTGGAGTGTACTGATACATTACATGCTGGCCCACACCAATCTGAGGACAGAACCAAACTTGCATTTCACTGCTCAGCAACATAAGAAGAAGAGAAAGCTGCCACCATTGCCCCTACCTTTGGTCCTCTTTCCTTTGAGGCTTAGCTTTGAGGGTTTTGTGCATTAGCTTCAGAGGGAAAAGGAGGGTGATGGTGAAAGGTTAGATTCTACTCTCCCAGTTACTGTTCTATTGCTGTGATGAAAGTCTATGACCCAAGCAACTTAAGGGAGAAGATGCTCATTATTCTGCTTATAGTGCCAGAGGAGATAGAATCCATCATAGGGGGGAATACATGGCGTCAGGAAGGGAAGGCATGATAGCGGCCATACCCAGGAAAGGGAGGGAGATGGAAGAAAGAAAAGAGACACAGAGAGAGAAAGAGAGAGAGAGAGAGAGAGAGGGAGGGAGGGAGAGAGAATAGGAAGTGAGGCCAGGTTACAAAACCTCAAAACCACACTATCCCACTCCACTCCCAATGAGAAATTTTTCTACGAGAAATTATTGATGCTCTGGTTAATTATTTACAGATTTCTGCCCCCTTCCTCCAGCAGGATTCCATCTCTTAAAGATTGCTTAACCTTTGCAAACAGCGTCACCAGCTGGGAACCAAGTGTTAAAACACATGGATCTCTGCGGGACATTTCATGTTCAAACTACCACTATTTAAAGAAGAACTTGATGCTGGACGTTGCCATGCTAACCAAACACAGAGTGACATACCGAGCAAGCGGGGGGGGGGGGCGAGGAAGACGGCTCACCACTGAGAATCACAGTGAGCTCCTCAGATCAGAACACCCTGATCTTCCACACTATGTCAGTTACTTTGCAAGTCTAAGCTAGCTACTAAGCATGTTTTCCCAAAATTTACCATTTAGAGTAAGAATCAAGACGTATATGGTAGGTATGACTCTTGGTTCAAACTCAAGTACACAAGATGGAGCTTGCTTATGTGTTATTATTGAATTTAGCCTATAATAATATCCCTTTCCGCCAAACTAGGGAAAAAAGTCTTCAGTCACTCTTGGTGCCTTCATGGAGCTTCGTAACACCCACATTTGAGCAATCTTTCCCCAAATCTCCCTAGATGCTTGATGTCTCCGTGGAATATCTGCTAAGATACAAATATCAATCCCTAAAAGTCCAGAATACAGAAACCATGGGCTACCTTGGGGATCTCTCTCTCTCTCTCTCTCTTTCTCTCTCTCTCTCTTTCTCATCTAGGAAGGTGGAAGAGGAGAATCTTCTATCCCCCAAAAATTCTTTCCTTCATCCCACCATGGTACTCAAAGCGCGTATGTTTCATCAAGGAAGTTTGCCTTGACCTTAGCTGTCCTAAGTCCTATTCAGCTACTCTGAAGACCAAAAGACTCTACTTTTAGCTCCCCACTCCTGGCGCACACTGCGGCAGGCTCCCTGGGGAACCAGACCAGAATGGGTTATACAGTTTGACCAGAATCAACTCATCAAGGAAAGTTTCTCCCAGGCTGTCTTTGATGCAGAAACAATGGCGTTAGGTGTGGTGGCCACTGGGTAACGATACCACAGCACCTCGCTGCACCTGCAATCCTACCATATCATACGCACTGTGCCAGACACCCCCTCGTTCTTTCTTGTATTATCCAGGAGCTCACTCTAAACAGTGACCAGGTGTTCCCCATGAACCCCCCCAAGTTTGACAAGATTGAGGACATGGCCATGATGACCCACTTGCACGAGCCCGCTGTGCTGTACAACCTCAAAGAGCGCTACGCAGCCTGGATGATCTACGTGAGTGACCAAGTTCTTTCCATGTCATTAACTTCTTGTTAAAAAGAGATTCAAGTGATCAGTCATTTTCATCTCACTTCTCCAGACCTACTCGGGGCTCTTCTGCGTCACCGTCAACCCCTACAAGTGGCTGCCGGTGTACAACCCCGAGGTGGTGACGGCCTACCGAGGCAAGAAGCGCCAGGAAGCCCCGCCCCACATCTTCTCCATCTCTGACAACGCCTACCAGTTCATGCTGACTGGTGAGTGAGTCTGATTTATATATTGTAAGTCGTCGTTGGCTAAGTATCCAGACCCTTTCATAAGTCTTCACATCTCAACACTGTTCAATGTGATCTTGGTGTTGCTTAATTTGTGAAAACATCATTTTGAACTCCACTTTCATCTTCCTGTGTGTTTACTTTCAACTGTTCTTACACTAAACGGACAATAGTCAGTGGAACCTTGCTATAATCTCATCTTCTCTTGATTAATAATATCTGAGTGTTGTTTACATCTTATTTCCAAAAAAAAGATCACATTCCAAGGCGTGGGGGTCAGGACTTCCATATAAGAACTTTAGGGAGCCACAATTCAAAATTCCCACAGTACCATAAATTAAACACCAGTCTGATTTTGTATAAGTAGAAAAAGAAGACCAAGGTGACATTGAGTCAACAAGAAGCTGGGGGCCTCCTCATAGCTTAAAGATGGAGATTTACTTTCTTTGTTAAAACAAGTGAGAAAGTCCTAGTTAAGAGTTAAGCTCAACAGACATGGGTGACTTTTATACAGTGGGATTTTTACCTTATTTCCCAAACTGCCCATGCCACACATGCCATATTCCAGGTTAATTATGTGTTTTGTTTGCTTTCCTCTGTGTTTCTAGATCGAGACAACCAGTCCATTCTGATCACGTGAGTAACCCATGTTTACACTATGATTACTTAGAGGTCATCACTTTCCCTGTCTCTTTCTGCTATCCCATTCATTTTTAAATTGACAGCGGAGAATCTGGGGCTGGGAAGACTGTGAACACCAAGCGTGTCATCCAGTACTTTGCAACAATAGCGGTTACTGGGGAGAAGAAGAAAGAACAGCAGCCAGGCAAAATGCAGGTGAGTAGTCATGTGCAATATGTGCTTATTGGAATGAATATTACTGAAATTTCAGGTGGATACCAAAGACCTTCAAGGAATGTGCTCAGAAAAGATAGACCAATAGGATGGACTTTTGTTGTCCCCTGTATTCTTACACAAAACACACTCAGATGCCAAATATGTGGACATTATTTAACAACCAAACTATTCTCCAGTTCTCTGCATATACCAAGATCCTACAGTGTAATCTAATTCTGACACTAACTTCTTGATGATAGCATCAGATCCCATGTTTAAAGGGGTCAGTCCCACCACCCTGCCTTCCCTTCAGACGAGACAAGCCCCAGTTCATTCTGCAAATCACAAGTTCCCACAATTCTCACAAACTCAAGAAAACACTTGGTTCCATTTACTGATTTATTACAAAGGATTTGGAAGAGCCAAGTGGAAGAGATGCCCAGGGCAAGCTATGGAAAGGGGGGTGGAGTTTCAGTGCCTTTTCTGAGCATGCCACCTCTCTGCACTTCCCTGAGTTCATCCTCCAAGCCTTTGGATGAGAATTATTATAGCAGTTCTATCACGTAGGACATTAATGAACAGTTCAACCTTCATCCTGTCCCCTAAATATGCAACTCTCTGATCACGTGGTTCGTTCTCCTGACAACCAGCCATCACCCTGAGGCTTCATCATACAGTACACTAAACTGTGTCACTTCAGAAATGCCGAGGGTTTTTAAACATTTGCGTAAGGAAACTGGGTGAAGGACAGCACACGTATCTCTTCTCACATATTCTTAACACATGGAGCACAGCAGGAATTAGTTCTACCTATGCAGATCTGGGGTTGATCTACTACAGCCCCAGCAGCAACAGCTGGGTGACCTTGATCAATTCTACACCTCCCTGGAGAAGGAATGATCAGGAGTTTTCAAATTGCAGAACATTTCAGAATCACCCAGAAGACTTCTTAAGAAGCAAGAATTATGGGGGCTCCAGGCTCAGAATTTCTGAATGACTAGGACCTATTTGCCAAGGTGTATGTTCTAAAAATCCATGATTGGTAATAAAATGTCAGCAGAAAAGAACATGTCTGGAAGTTGGCATGACCAGAAGTCACATCAATGCTGTCCTTGTAAAAGCCTCTGCCAGATGGGACTGTGAGACTCCTCAGCAGGGACTGTGGCTGTGACTGTGGATCTCTCTACACGTCCGTGCTGCCCATAGGCAAAGCTATCATTTCTTCTAGGACCCTGTCCAGAGCTCCCACAATTCCCTCATCATAAAGAATTCATCTCAGAAAACAGTCTAAAGTCCCCTCTTTGTTTATTATCAGGGAACACTGGAAGACCAGATCATCCAAGCCAATCCCCTGCTGGAGGCGTTTGGAAATGCCAAGACTGTGAGGAATGACAATTCTTCCAGATTTGTAAGACCCCACCCAACTTTCAGCTCCCTGCCTAACCATACCCATTCCTTAAATGTTAAATAAAGGGGAAGCTATATTTACTAAAATACCCATGAACCTTATCCTATCCTACGTTCATATCAATCTATCTGACTGTTGTTGATCTATTGATCTATTCCTGGCAAAGAGAAGATTTAACACATCTACAGCATCCTAAAGTTTGACTACTCAATAGAGAGAAATTACTTATGCTAAAGTTGATCTGTGTAGGTAGAAAGAAGCACTTTCAAATACAAAAGTCCATTGAGTTAACCAAGAAAAGTTCACTTCTTCCAAGAAAGGAGGACTTGGTTGGAAGTAAGAGTTAATGAAGGCAGGAAAAGAGATAGGAAATCAGAAATGTGTTAGAACTGAAGAAACTGAAGGATGTATTCTGTCCTTCACCATTTTGCTTAATATTAGTTCAACCTAAGAGATATTACTTCTGTTCTGACTACCGAACAGACATTCATCTCTCATGATCAGGGGACCAAGTGTTCAGAGGCAAAACTTAATGAATGCCTATAGTTGCAAAGGTTCGTGGGTGTTCCACACATCTTTCAGTTAGAGAATCTCAAGTTCACCTTTCCTAATCACTCCATAGAGTCATTTTAGCTGCTGATGAGAAACTGCATGTGTCTCTTGAGGACTGGACTCTGAGCCCTGCCATGACCTGTCCTTCCGTTGATAATGCCCTCTGTTCCCAGAGTGCAGCCCTGCAGCAGGCTTATTTTCCTGGGCACACAGCTAAGCTCCAGTCCTTGGTGAGGGATGTGGATGTGTGTGGGTTGCTTGTATGGCGATGGTCTATACTTGGAGCACATTGGTTATTGAGCTTCCCTTAAGATAGAGACAATACCTTCGAGAACACCCTGCTATTACACACACTTACTTAGTCCTAAAGACTCTCCTCCTCGCCTTAGTTCAGATGCCTCACCATTGTTATTCTGTTTACTTTCTACCTTCTAGACATTGACATGCTCAGGGTTGACTTTGATGGTTTCCCTTTAGCTCCTATGGAGCCAACCCAGCATTTCCAGAGCATGTGTCTGCAGTGGAACCTTCTCTAACTCACCTTAGGCTTTTTTTTTTTTTTCAAAATTCTAAGAAACTTTTGAGTATCAAGCACATTCCATATTGTGTAGGGAAACAAGTAAGGCCAGATTTTGCCTTCGAATTTGTTCACAATGTAGTAAAGGAACAATTATGTGGATAATATAAGAAAGGGATGCACATATTAATATGTATGTACAATATATATACACTATCGATAGAAATTGTGCATAGATTTATTTTGTAATATATATATCATCCAAATAAATGTAAATATTTGGTATATATATTCTCACCTCTCATGCACAGGAGTGCATGAGATTTGCTCCTTTGGGAGCTAGGGAGGTTGAGCCTGGAAGCTAAACTTGCTTATAGTAAGTGACATGTAAAACTGAGGTAAAAGCTAGGGAGATGGGTCAGGGGTTAAAGCCTTTGTCTCCCAAGCAAAACGACCTGAATTCAGATCCCAAATCCACATAAAAATGCCAGGAAGACAACTTGGTATGTCACCTATGTCACCAGAGGCCTGAACCCTCCAGGAATAGGCAAGCCAGAAGGAACCCTGGGGTTCACAGAAGCAGACGTGCAGAAGGAGGGCAGGAATGGGATGGATTGATGAAGGGAAAAGAGGGGAATGGAAGGGAGGGGGGATGACAGGAAGCAAGAATAAGTGCTCAATATGCTTGTAAAATGAGAAAAATAAAAATAAATTATAAAAAATGCCAGGTAGAAATGGCTAAGACTTACAATTCTGACCCCAGAAGGCAATGTCTAGGAAATCCTAGAGCAAAGCTGTAAGGAGGTAGAGCAAGCCAAGATGATTTCCAATGTTACTCTTGGGTCTCCACCGGCACACACTCACAAGTGCCCTCTGGTGCACCCAAACACACACACACACACACACACACACACACACAGACTTTCACACACACATGCAAAATAGAAAAACTTAGATGAGAAGCCTTAGGTGTAGCATCCAGAAGCAAAACAGAAGAGCCAGGCAGACAATCAAATCATGCTGCAGTTTCTAGGGTGCAAGGAAGGGTGGGAGAACCAGGTACAAGAGCAAGAAGACTATCAAGACTGAGGTGGGCCAAGCAGAGTCAGGAAGGAACTACGTGGGCTTCCTCAGAGCCGCAGAAAGAGGGCTTTGGGCAGAACTACCTGAGCCTTGCATGATCTAACCTGGGGGCTCTGGGTGTCAGGCAAGGTGAGAGGAGGGACATGTACACACTTCTGCAATCACTCCTCGCCCTGCCCCCTCCTCCTGATGCTCCCATCCCCCTGCCCCTGATCTGTGCTCCTCCCTGTCTGTTGACGGTGGCACCTTTCAGAGGCCTACATGAATTAAATAACTCGCCCATCAAATTGTCATTGGACAGGGGAAGTTCATTCGGATTCACTTTGGAGCCACAGGGAAGCTCGCATCAGCAGACATTGAAACCTGTGAGTACAGACCCTCTGTGCAAAACCGTGGGGGCTTAGCCAAAGGCATTTCTGGAGAATCTGAAATCAAATGTTTTTTTTTTTCTTTCCTTAGATCTCTTAGAAAAATCCAGAGTGACATTTCAGTTATCCAGTGAGAGAAGCTATCACATTTTTTACCAAATCATGTCAAACAAGAAGCCAGAACTCATCGGTAAGCACTTACGATATAGTTCTTAGCTTTCTGATCAATGGCATGGGAACAGGGTCCAAACTAAGTGCTGCTTAAGATGTTAAAGGATCTTGGTGTTTCGCAGACTTGCTTCTGATTTCCACCAACCCCTTCGACTTCCCCTTCGTGAGCCAGGGAGAGGTTACGGTAGCCAGCATCAATGACAGCGAGGAACTGCTGGCCACGGACGTAAGCGTGCATGTATTTGTTTGCATGGGGCATCACAGAAATTACGAGCTGAGAGAATCTTGGTGAGCTCATGAGTAATGGGGACTTGGGGACACTGAAGGGTTAGATCCGAGATCTCAGAGCTCAAGGGCACAGAGAATGCCTAGGGATTTTCCCATGCCCATTCAGCAACATGTTGCAGGTTCTGTCTGAAATGGAACTCCATAAAGTTCTCCGAAGCAGACCATGGGCTCTGTTCTCTACCCCTTTTGATAAAAATAATTTTTACATTTTTAAAGTTTGTACTGTGGCATTAGTTGAACACTTAAAGATTGCAAAAATGTGCACAAAGCAGGAAAAAAAAAACAGTCTTCCACTCTGCAGTGGCCTTTCCACCTCAGCATTTTCTTAAATGTTTTATTTATTTATTTATTTTGCATGCATGTGTGTGTGTGTGTGTGTGTGTGTGTGTGTGTGTGTGTGTGCATTAGAAGACACTGTGTGTTCCTGAGGAGGACCAAGAGTGACTTTGGGAATCATCTTGGATCGTTTCTACCTCTTTTTTGCTTTGCTCTGAGATTTCTTAGGCTCCACCTACCAGGGCCAGAAGTGCAGGCCAGAAGTGCAGGCCAGGTCATTGCCATTTCTTCCTGCTGTTTTCACATTGGGAGCGGGGATCAAAACTCAGGACCTTCTGCTTGTAAGGCAGAGTCTTACCCCCTAAGCTATCTCTCCGGCCATCTTAAATGTTTTATTAAATTATTCTTTTATTGTATCATACATGATTGCAGTGAATTTATGATAGTTTCATGCCTTAATCCTCAGACCCATCATCCTTCCCTTCCACTGCAATCTTTCTTCTCTGTCAGTTTCCCTCCTATTATCTTTTTCTTTTCTTTTTTTCCTTTTTTGCATAAGTAGCCCATTGGGTTTCAATTGAGTTGCCTTTGATGGCATGTGCCTGAGAACTTGCTTTTATCTTGTGGTTTCTGGGTGACACTCATTGTTTGAAAACAAAGAGAATCTTTTTTCATGATCAGATAAACCAAAAGCAGCTTTAATCTGGTGGTCATATACCTCTAACCAATTTTCCCCAGGCTTCAACAAGCTAATGACTGAAGATCCACCTCTAACCCAGAGAAACATGCTCCTAAGTATGGTTCTACAAAACTGTACAACTGGTTTGGGGACAGTCCTTGAATACTGTGATTCACAGGTGCTCAGATCCCTTCTATAACATGTCATGTTATTTGCTCTCACTTTCCTGTATGTTTTAAATCATTTCTAGATGACCATATAAACTAATAGTGGAAATGATATGCAAATATAGGATTTCTAGTCACCCAGGCATGTCAACCTGTGACCAGTGGCCAAAGACAGCCACCTTAGGAATAACACCCAATACAAAATTGTAAATGTCAGATATGATGAGATTTTGTTTGTAGCTCAAGTACACAGTTTTTTTTAATTTTTATTTATTTTGCGTGTGTGTGTGTGTGTGTGTGTGAGTGTGTGTGTGTGTGTGTGTGTGTGTGTGTGTGTGTGTGTGTATCAAAGGGTACTATGTCCGTATGGAGGAACAATGGTGACTTTGGGAATCATCCTGGATTGCTTCTACTTCCTTTTTGCTTTGCTCTAGGCTCCACCCACCAGAGCCAGAAGTACAGGCTGCCACTGTTTCTGCCTGGCGTTTTACGTGGGACCTAGAATCTGAATTCAAGACCTTCTGCTTGGGAGGCAGAGTCTTAATCCCTGAGCCATCTCTCTAGCCCCAGCAGAGTCTTAATTCCAGAACCATCTCTCCAGCCTCACAAGTACACAGTTTTTGGGTGTGAACTTTATACAAACAATGTCTTGTTGCAGTGTCAAAAGCCTGAACATGTCTGGAAGGGGGAAAAGCTTGCATATGTTTTGCACAAATGAAAATGTTTCCCCAAATATTTTCAGTGGGAGGTGGTTGAGCCCGTACTTGAAGTACCTGTGGATAGAGGGCCAACTACAATTCTAAAAGTCCCAGAGGTAGCTCAAGCACACACCATATTTTTTCACTGCTCCCTATACTAATGGCATTTGTCCTTGGTGACAGCTTATGGCCGAAAAGCTTATGGCCAGAATTTTATTCTCCAAGAAAGTCCTTAAATAATAATGCTTTCTTTCAGTCCCTTCCTGAATTTAGCAAAAGGGGCTTCTACCACACAGCATTTCCTCCAGAGAACATAGATATGTGTCTCTGAGATAAGACATAGATCCAGGAGATGACCATCATGGCCTTGTGATCCCTCCTCTTCAGTTAGCTTCAGGCACAGGCTCTTCCTCCCCACCAAGTACTCTGGAAGTACCTTGGATGACCTGTTGTGTCTTCCCTACCATTTCCTAAATACGTTTCAGCCTCACCAACAGACACCATGTAGCCTTAGTCTACAAGCTCCACACGTCTTCCTCTTATTGGACAAAATGTTCTTTCATATACTACACTGAAAAGAAGAAGCTGAACATAGACCCTTAAGTTCTCTAAAGCTATCCTTTTTTTTTTTTTTCCTTCTAGAATGCCATTGACATCCTGGGTTTTAGTCCAGAGGAGAAAGTTGGGATCTATAAACTGACAGGGGCCGTGATGCATTATGGGAACATGAAATTCAAACAGAAGCAGCGAGAAGAGCAGGCAGAGCCAGATGGCACGGAAGGTGAGGTAGTGGCTGTGTTCATGGGTGCTCTAAGCTGTGTGAGCTAAATTTGGCCTTCCTCTCAAGAGCTTTCTTCCCAAATTATGCAACCTAATCTGAGCTATTTGAAGCTTATTGTATCCTGGGGGTGTCTGTTGACTTTGCTGTAGACTCAATAGGGTGAGTGGACATCCACTATCACCATCGAAGTTTTTTAAGGTAGAGTTTATTGAAAGTGAATTTCACTTTATCTCTATGTACACCATTGTTAGTATCCATAACACTGTTCTGATTCTTTAAGCCTAAAATGAAAAAAATTTCTGGTGAAGTAGGAGTCATGTTCTCTCTCCTATCAATCCCATTCTGACATCAGTCAAACTAGTCCCTGAAACAAAGACTGGAGGGGCAAATCTTTCTCTCCATAACTCTTACCTGGCCAATCAAACACCATCAGTGTGAGTATCCCACCATCAGTGTTTACCTTATTCATAAGAGGTTAGGAAATAACACTCAGGGAAGTAGGAAGGACTGAATGGTGAAGGACAAACACCATCCCAGGTGCCCTATTTGCTGGACCTTTCATCTCTCATAGTATATCCTGCAAATTCTTTGAATAAAAGGCCGACCCGTGAATCATGCCTAAGAACTCCACCTACTGATTGTATCACCCAGTGTGAAAAGCATTGTGTGTTAACCCCATAGGGAATAAGAAGGAACTGTAGCCATGGCTTAATAGTTTGAAATCCTACCTGACCTTCTTAAGTGTGCCATAAGGTTCATCTGATGAAGGTAGCTGGAACTGAGGAGGAGGGGGAGTCTGCTCTTTTTAGAGAAAAAGGCATGCGTCATGAGACACTGGAACACTGTGTAGTAGGGGAAACACGTGTGACCATCTGAAATTAATTGGTCATTAGTCGGTTCTACCAGTGGCTGGAGAAATGTGGAGAAAATGGACCAGATCCTCAATAAGGATATGCTGCACTGATACATGACTGATACATGTTCTGGTGGGGTCCCTGACCCCCTTCCAGTTCTTGTAACCTTGTGTCTCATGTTTACAAGCACAAAGAGTTGTTTGCAGGCAGTGGAAGTCAGGTATTGCACCTCAGGTGATCATGCCAATCGGAACTATTGATCAAGGTCAATCATTTGCCAGGGCCTCACTGAGCACAGGGATGCTTTCATCACTGCCCGCCCCCATCTTACTGCTGACAAAATCAAAACCTGAAGTCAAGCAGTCTGACTCTAGAGTCCATGGTCTTTGCTTCTGAAAACAATGAACAGTCCAGGGGTGAACTATACATGTCAACAGTAATCCAGGAGAGACATGAACTTGTCAGTATGTGATCACTTTTAATCTTCTCCTGATACTTGAAGGCAAGGTCATAGTTTTGAATTTTGGGTATGAAAATGAACATGAGCATATCAAAGGTTAGAATGACTAACAACAGCAAACCAAAAAGACAGAATCCACCTAAACAAGCAAAGCAAAAAGAGATAATTCAAACAGAGAAGAGCATGCATTTGACTTTTGATTAAGTACCTAACAAATACAACCCCAATGTGTGTGTGTGTGTGTGTGTGTGTGTGTGTGTGTGTGTGTGTGTAGAAGAGAGCATTGTGTGTGCCTGTGAAGGCTCAAGGATAACTTTAGGAATCATCCTGGATTGCTTTAGCGCCTTATTGATTTGCTCTGAGATTTCCCAGGCTCTGCCTTCCAGAATCAGAAGCTCAGGCTGCCACCATTTCTTCCCTTTTTACACAGGATCTGGGTTCTGAACTCAGGTCCTTCTGCTTTCAGGGCAAAGGCTTAATCCTTGATCCATCTCTCCAGCCCCCAACCCTAGATTTTTCATAAACTTATCTTCCTAACCAGCAACAAGGTAATGGAAGATCCCAACCAAGGAGGGGGCTACCCCTGGAGAGCTCCACTTCTCAATGGGCTCAGAGCAGGTGACCAGGTACAGACTGAAATCAACCAATATCCACTGAGTAATGAAACCTCGGCAGGCAATCCTTAATTTCTGTGGGACATGAATATTAGGACTGTCTATGACTATCAAAACCTTGTGCCACTGAAATTCCTGATATGAAATGCAGAATTATATGTATATGAGCTGTAAATACCCTCCAGTATGCTTTGATCATATCTAGACAGCTTATAATATCCGATGCAATATAAATGCTATATAAATAGTTATTCCATAATTGTTTGGACAGTAATGACCAAAAAAGAAGTCTGTATATATTCAGTACAGATGTGATACTTTTCTGAATATTTTAAACCCATGTTTTATGGAATCTACTAGAAAGGATCTCATGGATGTAGAGTGTAAACAATAGCCCATGAGAGTGTTAAGATTGCCAACCTGCCACTACTTTTAATCCTCTCCAGATACTTGAAGACAAGATTTTACACTTCTCTCTCAACTCTTAGTGTAGTACTCTGCCTAACACGAATTGTCAACTGTTTGGCTGGTACCTCTTTTACTTATATATTATTGTGTGTATTAACAGACTAGAATATTGTTATGTAATTAACATCTTTTCATGTAATTTAAATATCGATAATTCAATGTCAGTCAAGAAGCTCATCAGCTGGAGCCTAGGCTCAGTGGTAAACTGATTGTTAGGGAAAAGCTCCAGATACCATCTCCCACCACCATAGAAAATAAAACAACCAGAGGAAAGGGAAGTTCATCACTGGTAGCTTACCACAGTAAATCTTGCATCTAGGAGAAGCATTGGAAGTTCCTGATTCACATCTAAGTACACAAAGACAAAAGGATCAAGAGAACACAGTTCTAGAAGGAGCCCGAGCTAACTGGATGCCTTGACAGCTAACAGTTTGTGCATGACACTTTCTCTCCTCTTCTTCCAGTGGCAGACAAAGCTGGATACCTGATGGGCCTGAATTCTGCAGAGATGCTGAAAGGCCTGTGCTGCCCCAGGGTGAAGGTTGGAAATGAATATGTCACTAAAGGGCAAAACGTCCAGCAGGTAACGGATATGTTCGTCTGAGCTGACTGCATCACCTTAGCATTCTGCTAGGTACATATTCAGAAGCATGCATGGTGACTTCAGCACCAAAGGGGGAATTATTCTTAGGCCTTAGAAGTAACCAAAGTGAAGCAAAGACGGATGTCCACTAGGTACCACGAGGGCCTGGAGCCAGAAAGTGAAGGGCCTGGAAGCCTCTTTCTGGCCTCTTCTCTAGGACCTCACATGTGTCATCTCTCTCTTCTTGATTGATCAATTTTTTCCACTTCCCCTGCCTGAGAGCCCCTCAAATAGACCTCCTCAATTTACATGTCTGTGTCCACCTTCAACAAGAGTATATTTTATCTTGATTCCAAATTCTCTCAAGAAACACTAATTTACCCGTCCTGGATCAAATATCCTCTTCTGATTGGATGAAATGAAACCAGACCCTGGAGTCATGGTCGTTAGACACCATCTTTGTAGACAGAACAATTCTCTGGGAAAAGGGAATATCATGAGCTGGAAAGGTGCTCCAAGAAACATTTCACATAGTGCCAGACTGTGAAATTGCCAACAGTCAAAAGCTGTTGATGCTCCTCATGTCAATTTCACAGTTCAATTTAATGTGACCATGAAACTCTAGTATATGTGCTGAGTGGATGATCCTTTCTCAAGGTGACCAACTCAGTGGGCGCCCTGGCCAAAGCCGTCTACGAGAAGATGTTCCTGTGGATGGTGACCCGTATCAACCAGCAGCTGGACACCAAGCAGCCCAGGCAGTACTTCATCGGGGTCTTGGACATCGCTGGCTTTGAGATCTTTGACGTGAGTCATTTGGGCAATTGACTGGTTTGCTTTGTATCTGTCTAAATTCACTCAAGTGGACTTGGAAAACTTAAAGTCTTTGGTATTTGCAACACCCAGTTCAACAGCCTGGAGCAGCTGTGCATCAACTTCACCAACGAGAAGCTGCAGCAGTTTTTCAACCACCACATGTTCGTGCTGGAGCAGGAGGAGTACAAGAAGGAGGGCATCGAGTGGGAGTTCATCGACTTCGGGATGGACCTGGCCGCCTGCATCGAGCTCATTGAGAAGGTACGCGTATTCCTGCCTTGTCTTTGACTGGGGTTCTCAGCCTTTTGCTCAGCCTTTCTTTGCTAGACTGGCATGTCAAATCCCACTTTTAAGGTCATGAGCCTTCAGAAAGCTGAATTCCCTTGTGGACTATGTGGAAACACTGAGCATCTGTTTGCATACTTAAAGAAGTGTCTAGGTGGTTAAGATATAAGAACTTGGCTGTTTCCAAAGGTGTAGAACCCCAGAAAGGCATATGACACTAATTGTCTGTTGTCATTGCTCCCCCTCCCAAAAAAAAAAAACACCAGAGGAGAAAGCAGTAACTGTGAGGTTCTTAGTGGGACATGACATGAAAACAAGTCATTAACTTTTTTTTTAAGTCATTAACTTTTTTTAAGACTTCTAAACTGGGCATAGCAGTTCATCTGCACTGTTGCTAATAAATCACAGCAAACACCTTAAGGGAACAAAGGGTTTGCTCTCTTAGGATAGTCTGGTTTCTGTTCTTAGTCCAGTTTTACAGGAAGCTCACACCAACACCAGGACCTAGGGAACTGGCCACAGCATCTTCACATAACAACTGAGAGAGGAACAATCCTTACTTGCCAGACCAGCGTGTCTGGCCAAGTGTACACAAGGATGCCAATTTCCTCAACCAGCTCTCTGTATTTTATTCACCTGTCCAGGACCTAGTTGCACCACAATGTGCTGGGTCTACAATCTTCTGCAGATTCTATCTGGGCTTAACTCAGCTTCTAATTATCTACAAATGTGCCCAGAGCTGGAACCCTCAACCATTAATTTGACACCTGCATCTAGCTATGAGAAGTCTGCATGTTGGTCTTACACACTTAAACTTAAAAGGGAGTACAGGGTTTATGTTTACTTACAATTCTGGTCACAGTTCATAGTTTAGCTTGTCATAAAAGTTCATACCAACCTCAGAAGCCAAGGGAACTACCACATCATATCCACAGGAATTACCAAGACAGACTCAGAACTCCTCATCCACCAGACTGCAAGTCTGCCAAAGTACGCCAAACTTTCATTTCCCTCCATCTTATCCACTTGCCCACAGAATGGTCCCACCTACTATGAGCTGGGTTTTTCCCTCCTAAATTAGACAATCTCCCATAGGCTCGCTCAGGGTTGCCTTAACCATCCATGCTTCATAATGTGTTTAAAGGCTTAGCCATCAATTGTTCAATACCTGTATCTAATTAGCACACTGGTGGCGCATTCCTATAATCCTAACATTTGGGAGGCTTGTGAGTTTGAGATCATCCTGGGCTACATTTCAAAACCCTGCTTCAAAAATAAAAAATATAATATAATGTAATGTAATATATAATATAACAGGCCCCCAATAATCTTTTGAGCACTAATCATATTAGAACAGTAGAAATGAGAAAGCAGGCATTGCTTGAGATACGGCTCAGGGGTTAAAGCCTTTGCTTCACAAGTAAAAGGACCTGAGTTCAGATCCCAGATTCCATGTAAAAACGCCTGGCGGAAAAGGCAGCAGCTTATAATTCCAGCCCTGGAAGACAGAGCCTGGAAAGGTCCAAAGCAAAGGAATAAAGACTCGAGGATGATTCCTGAAGTCACCCTTGAGTCTCCACAGGCATACACAGCACCCTCCTTTACATGTGCACACACACACACACACACACACACACGCACTCACTCACACGCACTCACTCACATACATGCACCCCTCCAAAATGACTCAAACTGTTTATGATTCTATATGTCAAACCATTTTCTAAATATGTTGCTAACTGTATGTCAAGTGTATCTACACATTATCTCATGGTATGTTCTTTGGTTCACAGATATTAATTAAGCACATTCTGTCATACTAGACACTTTGAGAACCTCGTTCTCTCAGAGCTTACATCCCAGCACTCTTGACACCACAGCGATGGCACCATAGGTCCTCCCTTTCTCTCCCTCTGGTTTCTCCCACCCCAGAGCCACTGGCATGGCCTCCAAACCGCACAAGCATCATGTCTGTCATCTTCTTTCCAGCCGATGGGCATCTTCTCCATCCTGGAAGAGGAGTGCATGTTCCCCAAGGCGACAGACACCTCCTTCAAGAACAAGCTCTACGACCAGCACCTGGGCAAGTCCAGCAACTTCCAGAAGCCCAAGCCTGCCAAAGGCAAGGCCGAGGCCCACTTCTCGCTGGTGCACTACGCGGGCACCGTGGACTACAACATTGCCGGCTGGCTGGACAAGAACAAGGACCCCCTGAATGAGACGGTGGTGGGGCTGTATCAGAAGTCCTCCCTGAAGCTGCTGTCCTTTCTCTTCTCCAACTATGCCGGTGCAGAAGCAGGTGAAGCTCTCCTCCTGTGGAAAGCCTCGTGGACAGCTGTCCTCAGTCATGTAGCTGCATGAACTTCAGGCTGAGTTTGATTTACTTGTTTGTCTCTCACCTTTTTTCTTCCCCTGACTCCCAGTCCTCCACTTTGTTAAAACACTGAGCTTCATGGAAGTAAACCAGACCGTAAGTGGGCAAGATAGCCAATACCATATTGTTTAATGCTCTCTCAAATTAGCACGCAATTCAAATACAATGAAATCAACACTTAAAAAACTCAGTGGAGACTAGGGAGCTGGCTCGGTGGTTAAAGTACTTGCCATACAAGCAAAAAGACCAGTGATTGGATGCCCAGGTCTCGAGCAAGCTGCATAGCCAGGCGAGGCCTAGCGACAAGCTCTGAGTTTGATCAAAGATTCTGTCTCAAAAAAGAGCAAGGCGGAAGAACAATTGAGGATGATTCCCAGAACAAACTCAGGCCTCTGCACGCATGTACAACAAATGCCCACACACATGTGAACACTTCTGTAGGTACACCTATACACTTACAGACACACGCAGACACATGAAAATGGAAAAAGAATAAAAGTTGTTCTTCTTTCATAAGTTGACAAAGTTGTGCAACCACTACTACTGTGTAGTTTGAGGACCTTTTTATAAGTCCTATAATCCATGAACAGTCTGCCCCACGCCTGTCCCAGCCCCTACTTTCTATCTCTAACCTACTTTCTATCTCCATGGACCATTTTCTTGGAATCTGGCCCAGGATATCTGTAACTGTCTGTATAATCTCTGGAATAACACTAACCCTTCAAGACCTTGCAAGGATACAGATCTAATAACCTGCTCTGTGGTCCAGGCAGGTTCCTTGTACTTGGCTTCTCCTTGCAATTCCGTAGAAATGGAAGCATGCACTCCAGGGTCCCCTTGGGTTGGCATTTTCAAGGTCTGTCTCTGTTGTGGCAGGTGTCCTTCTTCATTCCTATCTGCAGATAGATCACTTCCCATTGGATATTCTCGTTCCGTCTGTCCAGCCATCAGCGGATGCCACGTGGATTGTTTCCACTGTGGCTGTGTTCACAGGGCTTTAGTAAGCACCTGTGTACACATTTCTATGTTACAGCTTCTTTTGGATATGTACCTAGAAGTGGAAATACCTCTTTTTTCTCTTTGAGACAAGTTTCACCTTGTGGCTCAGGCTGATCTGAAACTCATTATGTGCCCCAGCTTGGCCTCAAATTGTGATCTGTTTGCCTTAACCTCCCCAGTACTGAGACAGGCATGTGTCACCATGACCAGCTTCTATATTTAATTATTTTCAGAAACTGCTGAGGACTTTTCAAAACTTCTGGCCCAATCACTATCACCTTTTAAGCTTATTAGTATACTAAGATTAGTTACTAGTATTTTTAAGATTACTAATATACTTAATATACTAATAAGTTGAGTACACTAAATAACTTAAGGTTTAAAAGTATTGGCCATTTTAAATATATATGCTTACTAATTAACTTTAATTTTTAGAAAATATACACAATGAAATCATTCAGTAGATAATTAGATTTTTTTAAAAAAATTAATGTCTTCTTTTAATCTGGCCTGTAACTAGCCTATAATGTAACCACATTTAGTAAAACACCAAGATTTTACTATAAGACCTTATGTGCGTGAATTTGGGGAAAGGACTTTTCTTGCTTACCTCCCTGACCTAAGCATTCCTCCTTACTACACAGTGAACAGGTGGGGGGCTCTGTACTAGGAAAAGTGAGACATAAAATGTTCCCCAAGCTGACCGACCTTCCATTATCAAAGGCTAAATGTGAAGAGAGCCAATCAGAAAGAGTAAAGTAGACATCACAAACTCTAAACTAAGATGGGAAATTATGTTGTTTCTTCCAAAAACATAGACCTGTAGAATATTCATTCTCTCTCTCCCTTTCTGTGTGTGTGTGTGTGTGTGTGTGTGTGTGTGTGTGTGTGTGTGTAAAGAATCTATATATGAGAGAGAGAGAAAGTGAAATGGGGTGGGACACATGTGCCAGGGTACACATGTGGAAGTCATAGGAATTTTTGTGTAGTTGTTTCTTTCCTTTCACCTTTACCTGGGTTCTCAGATCATTGGACTTGTACAGCAAACATTCTTACCCACTGAGCCATCTTGTCAGTCCTAACTTATAGGTTATTCTTGAAACCAAATCAATTGTGTTGTTTTCAATTAATTTCTCATAAAGAGACACATAGGGGGTCAAGGCTAGACAGGCCTGAGCTTATAATCCCCAGAGTAGTTGTTAAAGCTCACATCTGCCAGGATGCCCAGACAGAAGAATCCCTGAAAGTTCAAGACCAGCCTGGGCTACATAGTCAGACTCTGTCTCATAAAACATTCAATAATTAGTTATAGAAGAAGGTAAACTTGTGAAAGAGACAGCAGTCACTCAGAAGGACGCCGTGGGGTTGCTAAGTAGTCATCGACCTCATGTCTTCACTTACTGAGAATACACACGTTTGTATTCCCAGCTCCATATTCCACCCTGCTCCGTGAACACAGTGACAAGCACTAAAAACAGTCAAACAAAACATTGGCTTCTGAGGTCAGAGGGAGCCCCGCAGCCCTGTGCTGCACCTGATGCATCCCCTGTGGCCATCTGCAGGTGACTCCTCCGGAAGCAAGAAGGGCGGGAAGAAGAAGGGCTCCTCTTTCCAGACCGTGTCGGCTGTGTTCAGGGTGCGTGTTTCCACAGCTTGCTCATTCGCTTACATCTCTGCCCAGTAAAATGGAGTACATTAAGATGCATGCGCTTACCCTGATCTCTGTCCCAGGAAAACCTAAACAAATTGATGACCAACTTACGGAGCACTCACCCTCACTTTGTGCGATGTCTGATTCCCAATGAGACCAAGACGCCTGGTGAGTAATGATCTCATCTCGCCACTATTTGAAGAGAACACGTGTGAAAAACTATAAGGAAAGGCAAGGAAAGGAGGAGGAAGAGGGGATGATTCAGGATGGAAATTGATCAGAAAGCTCAGCACCTGAGGATATGGTGGCGCACACTGGCAATCCCAGCACCTCGGAGTCTCGGGCAGAAAGCTCACGACTTCAAGGACAGCCTGAGCTACAGAAAACAGACCTGTCAAAGGAAAAAGGAAAGGGGAGAGAAGAGGAGGGGAGGAGAGGGGAGGAAAAAGGGAAGGAGAAGGGGAAGGGGAAAGGGGGAAGGGAAAGGGAAAGGAAGGGGAAAGGGGGAAGGGAAAGAGGAAAAGGGGAAGGGAGGGAAAGGGGGGAAGGGGAAAGAAGGAAAAAGAGGAAAAAGGGGAAAAAGGAAAGGAAAGGAAAGGAAAGGAAAGGAAAGGAAAGGAAGGAAAAAGGAAAGGAAAGGAAAGGAAAGGAAAGGAAAGGAAAGGAAAGGAAAGGAAAGGAAAGGAAAGGAAAGGAAAGGAAAGGAAAGGAAAGGGAAAAAAGGAAAAAGGAAAAAGGAAAAAGGGAAAAGGGAAAAGGGAAAAGGAAAGAAGAGCTCAGAACATTGGCACAAAGGCAGAGGAGGACTTCCGATGGCCCTACTAGAGGCATCTCGGGGGGACTAGGAGCCAAGACTGTGCGAACCCTCACAGAACTGAATGCAAGATTCCTAGTGTGTTTCGATAAGAGGGGCCCCAGCTTTCTGCCAGCCCATAAGAAACCTCTCTGGAGTTTAAGAAAGACTTCCTACTCTGAGTGGCCATGGTCCGGAGAGGTGGCCGCTTGATCAGCATCAAATGATGGTTAAAGATCATTTTTTCCTGGCTGCATGAATTTAATGGCTCTATAATTCTGCCTTTGGTCCCTGCACCAGGTTTTTTTGTGTGTGTGTGTGTGTGAAGAAGTAGCTAGCCTTGGCCATATCTTGTACCAGGCCACAGCAATATCAAGTTTCTACTGTGCTCTGGTACCAAACCTGCAACTCGTTGTGTGGGCTGGACTGGTTGGCTAGCAAGGACCCCCTGCCTGGCTTTTATAGGGGTGTTCCAAATTTTCACATGGGGGTCCAAACTCCGCAGCAAGCACTTTACCTACTGAGCCGTCTTCTCAGCCCTGGAAGGGAAACTTTAACTATACTCGTTTCCATTACTGGAATCTAAAACCACTTAATTGTATTGTCTGTTAAAATACCAGTAAAGCAAAGACATTATCACTCAAAAAGGAAAAGAAGAAAAGAGATGGGAGAGGGAGATAAAAAGGGGGAGAGGGTGGAGAAGAAGGAGACAGACTAGATGATGTCTAAGGTTCTCCTCACAGATCTTTCTGTGGTTATTTCCTTGGTCTTAACCAATTATTCTCTAGAGAATCCCCATTTTGTGGACCTTTGAGCAATGATAATAGCAGTTATTTGCCCAATACAATACTTATTAGTTATGTGAGATGTGGTTTCACAGGAGTGAGAAAATGGATTTTTTCAAGTTAATGAACTTAAATGTGAAATTTCACACAGAGGACAGTTCTGACCGAGATGTAAAAACTGTGTACCTTTGTAGTGATCTCTCCTCAGGGTATGCAGGGAAGCACAGGATCTGGTAGAGTTTCCATAAAGTTAAGTCCAAGCCAGCCTTAGTTAACTACGACCCTCCCCCAGGACCTTAAGGAGCCCCAAATAAAAGACTGCCACAGAGTCACAGCCCCTCACAGCCTGTCCTCTAACCCTCTGACTAGCGTGGTTACCAAGAGTGACCATGTCACCTCCCCCATAGACTTCTCTTGTCCCCCCGTTGCTACTCTTCCACCAAAGTCTTTGTTCTGCTCTTGGAACTCCCTCCTTCCTGGGATAGGCGCTAAGCAGGTGACTGCCAACGGTACAGGCACTGGGTCTTCTCCATCCCCTCCCGCAGCCTTCTCTTCACCTCATGTGGAGGCTGAAATGACGCTGGTTTCTTCTGCTGTTCTTGATTTTTATCAAAGCATGGGCTCTCCATTATGGAGGCCTTGAATAACATTGGGTTTCTTCTTTGATGGTTCTCTGCTTTTCTGAGTGTGGCCTGTCAGCTGATCTGGGAGCTTGGCCAATCACCAAGGCTAACTAACTACTTGGATACTTAACACTACAGATGTTGTCCCGTCCCTGAGTAGAGACAGGAGGACATTTAAGATTATCTAATGAGAGCATCAGAGAACCTCTGCACTCTTGCCCTGAGCTGAGCTAGAATCCAGGGTCATAAGTAGCATCAAAATCAACATTCTATGGGGTGCTAGAAGAAAGGAGTTAATTTCTTCTGTGAGACTGGCAGGCAGGTTCCAGCCCCTTCCCCTTTGCTCCCCATCTCAGAGCTGTTATCAGTCCCACTTGAGTCTGAGTGTGCCACAGAGGCTCATGGTACCATCCCGAACACTCTCTCCCAGGCGTCATGGACCACTACTTGGTCATGCACCAGCTGCGCTGTAACGGGGTCCTGGAGGGCATCCGGATCTGCAGGAAAGGATTCCCCAGCCGGATCCTCTATGCCGACTTCAAACAAAGGTAGTTAGTTCACCCTCATCTCTGCTTCATTCTCCTTTCAAGGACACCTGCTGCATTTGTCAAAGACACCTCTACCGGGGTGGCCAGTGAGCTTGCAAATCTCCCAGGGTTTCTATGGACTTCCTGGTGGGAGAAGGATGACCCCTTGCCCAAACTGAGTCCTGAGTTGGACCTAAGTAGGCCCATGATGGAAGCCCAAGTTCCTTGGCCTACCTGTGACTTCGCAGCAGGACGTCTCTGTGTGACCACGTGATGTCTGCATCCTCTGTGCGAAGGCTTTTCTGTGCCTCACAGGACTGCAGAAACATCCTGACTTCCACTCTGAGCCACCAGCATCAAAACATGCACTTCAGCCCCAAGGTTTGACAGTTAAAAATCGCTTCAGACACTTTGATGTCCTTTGGGAGCCACCTCCCCTCCTCCCAGTTGACCATACCCTCCTTCCACGGAAGTCCAGAACCCTTCAGAGTTTGGAGCACTGAGATGTACAGATCATTTCTCCGGAAGGCAAACTTCCTACTGTGCGCTCACTGCCCTCCTTCCTCCCTGTGCCCCTCCCTCACTTCTCTCCCTCCACCATAGCCCCCTTGCCAAATTCTAGCCCTGGATCTCCTCCTCTCCCACATCACAGGTATGGTATTTTCTTTCTTCTTCAGGTGGGAGCAGGAGAAAGTTCTAGAAGGTCTGGACCTTTTAGATACTGGACCATCTTGGGAGGTCAAATCCATTTGAAAACCTTGTTCCCTTCACCTCAGGTACCGGATCCTCAATGCCAGTGCCATCCCGGAAGGGCAGTTCATTGACAGCAAGAACGCTTCGGAGAAGCTACTAAACTCCATCGATGTGGACCGGGAACAGTTCCGGTTTGGCCACACCAAGGTGAGGGCAGATGATATGGAGACCCCCTCGGTCCCTGGTGGCTTGTCAGCTGGTCTGAAGGAAGGTCTTTCTTCTTCCAGTCACCTAACCAGTCTTGTCTTGCAACTCAAGCAAATGAGATCTCCAGCTGGGGCTGGAGCATTCTAGCTCCACATCGGTCTTTCAGTGTGGGCAACTTAGTTAGAAATCAAAGAAGAAGGCAGTGGAGAATACTGGTATCCCACGGGAAGACAAAGAGTCTTAAAGGGAAAGAAAGCCACAGAGTGGAAAGAATATAGAACAGACTCCAAGGACAGTGAGAGCATAAAAGTAACCTGGTTGGGAAGATGCTCAGGGGTTAACCCTTTGCCTCAAATGCAAAAAGATCCAACTTCAGATTCCCAGATCCTATGCAAAAATGCCAGAGTAAATGGTGGCAGCCTGCACTTCCAGCCCTGGAAGGCAGAGCCTGGGAACCCTGGAGCAAAGCAATAAGGAGATAGAGCAATCTCGGATAGTTCTTGGTGTCACCTTTGGGCCTCCACAAGCACACACACTTAATTGCCCTCTGGTGTACACACAGACACACACACATACACATGCATGCAAGCACTTGTGTGCAATTGTAATGATAAGGCTACCAGTTAGACTGTATGCATGGCATCATATGCAGAATTGTCCAGACGTATGCAATCTGCTACTGATCATAACCAATGGGGTAGGAGCAATGGATTCTTGATTCAGTGAGTCTGGAAGAGGGCAGAGGAAATGGAGGCTCCAAGAGGCCAAGGGCAAGGTAAATTTTTCAAAGTCACATGGATAGGAAAGTCAGATAATGATCAGTGAGTGCCAACGGGCTTCCAACCCTAACTCTACTCCTGGGAAGGAGCAGGCAGACCTGCCTCCTGCCATCAGGGTCACAGTGAATGTGACCATCACACCACCAACCCACCTGGGCTAGCTCTGTGGTGCTCATACAGGGCGCAGTGCCCAGAGGAAGAGAGAGCCACGGGGCACCTGCCTCTCCCACTTGCGCTCTGTCCCACACTCACCCTAGCAGAAGAACTTGCCTCTTCTCCGCACCATCCAAGGAAACAGAGAGCCCTCTGGACCAGCCGAGAGCCCAGGGTGGGCTTGGGGAGAAGCAGCTCCCTCGGGTTGGTGGAGCACCTGCCGAGGATGAGGCAGGGCTCACCTCTGCCTTCATACAGGTGTTCTTCAAAGCCGGGCTCCTGGGACTTCTGGAGGAGATGAGAGACGAGAAGCTGGTGACCCTGATGACCCGCACCCAGGCCCTCTGCAGGGGCTACCTGATGCGGGTGGAGTTCAAGAAGATGATGGAGAGGAGGTAAACGCCCTCCCTTCTCAACACCCACCATCACTTCCTGCTTTGGATCTTGGAATACTCATTAGTGCGTCTTTCATTTGGCCAACACTGACTGATCTATGGTCCTGTGCTAGATAATCATAGCACTGGCGATGCAGAAATAAGCCCTGTTTCCAAGCTGTTCATAGACGGGTGGGAAGCAGACAGGTGCATGGTGAGACAAGGGATTTGTTAGAGAGATGGTGAGGGTGGGAGGAGGCTGGCGCAGACAAGCCTCTCATGCAATCACCATGCTGGAGGTGACAAGAAGAAAGAACATTCTGGAAGAAGCTTTGCATGACTTGCAGAAATATGGTGAGGGAGGAAAGTGAACTGGTCACTGGTATAGAGCACAGAGCAAAAGGCAGACAGCAGAGGTTCCTATGCATGAAGGTCAGATGCTCAGCTTGTATCCTTGGGGTCACGGGGTGCCCTGAAGTTATGCCAGGAGAGGATTGGTAAGCCACTGTTGGAGAAGGGTGGGCCTAGGCGTATGAGGAGGACAAGACCTGCAGCAGAAGTACAGGAGATGATACCGACCTGAATCCAGAACTAGACCATGGGTAAGGGGAGGGCATGGAATGACAGCATAGTTAGGAAGCCTATTCCTTAAATAACTTGGGAGAAACACCAGCTCATGAGAAATGGGGACTCAGGGAGAGCAGGGTCTAAGTGGAAGCCTCTCCTCCTGACCCCTTGACACCCTATGTAGCACTGGCATCCATGCAGTGGACCCCCATCAGGTATTAGAAATGCTCCCTAGCTTGGCGAAGCAACTGAAAAGCAGCAAAGCAATGAAAATATAATCCTGGTGGTGGCAGCTTAAAAGAAAGAGAAACAAGCTGGGTCTTCCAAGAGCCCTGGCACTATGTGAATATGAAGCTGTGTGGGGGTAGAATGGACTAGGCAATACTGGTGCAGGAGCTGCACAGCTTGGCTTGTCCCTGCTCCAACCGGCTGGGAAAGGAGGAAGACTGTGGGCCCCGTGATGACAGACGGAGGCCTAACTCATGGTGCTGGGTGCACAGGGACGCCATCTTCTGCATCCAGTACAACATCCGCTCCTTCATGAACGTTAAGCACTGGCCCTGGATGAACCTGTTCTTCAAAATTAAGCCCTTGCTGAAGAGCGCGGAGGCAGAGAAGGAGATGGCCACCATCAAGGAGGACTTCGAGAGGGCCAAAGAAGAGCTGGCCAGATCCGAGGCTCGTCGGAAGGAACTGGAGGAGAAGATGGTCTCTCTGCTGCAAGAAAAAAATGACCTCCAGTTGCAGGTCCAGTCTGTAAGTAACCTGAGGGCTTCCAACAGAGACCCCTAGGACAGAGGATGAGGAGCAGGGAGGACCCCCATGAGATGTCAATTCAAGAGGTGGTGGTGCCACCCAGTGGTCATATAGAGTATTGCAGCACCACCCTATCAGCAGAAAGACTGTGCTATCTCCAACTTTGTCTTTCATGGCAGAGTTGGACATGTTTTTCTGAGAATACGAAGGACAGGTGTATAGCATCATAATAAAAAGCTATGCAAGCCAGGAACCAGGGCTCATACCTGTAATCCCAGCACCTAGAAGGCTGAGGCAGAAGGATTGCCATGATTTCAAATCCAGCCTAGGTTATATGTAGTAAGCTCTAAGACAACCTGGGCCGAGTGAGACTGTGTCTCCAGTAGAAGAAAAGAAAGCCAGCTGCCAGCCGTGCAGCAGTTTAAAAAAACTATCAATAAATATAAGTCGTTAAAATTAAATAACCCAATTCAAAATAGAAAGCCATTTTTCCAATGTGATTAGACTCCAAAAATTGCTTTGGAGATTGCACTTTTTATCAAAGAAATGAGCACAATGAAACCACACCTGCAGGGCACAGCGTTCTGGCAGCACAATTGTCTTAATTCCAAGACATCCCAAGACATAGTTTTGCTTCTCTTTTAATAAACCTGCAGATCACTCTCTTTGCCTGCTTCCTTATGCACACGGAATTTCATACTCCACGTGTAAATAATTTCCCAATCAGCAGGGTGTGGTTTTTCACAGGAGCACTTTCTCAGGCATTTGGGGGTGGCAAGAGAACAATTGTGGAAACAAACAGTTGGCTTTACATCACAAGTTCTCCTCCCCCTCTTTACTAGCTACGTGGCTACAAACAAATTGGGTCTTAGTTTATTCACCTGCAAAATGGGCATAGCAGTGGGCCATCAGGTTGTTTGTGAATCAGAGAGTTTGCTAGATGGGAAATATCCAGCACACAGCTCAGGGTTAGGGAGACTCAGTAGACATCAGTCCTTATTCTTCCCAGAGTCTTCCCAGCCTCGTCTTCACATTGTGGGAATAGTTCTTAAAATACTCTGGGAAGGGAAAGTAGGGATTTATTTCCTTTGAGAACATCCACGATTTGCTGCAATCCTTCTGTACCTGGATTTATCCGATCCCTGATTCTTGTGTGGTTTTTAGCTTTCTGTTTCGTAGCTGGGGGAGACAAGGCTAAGGACACAAAGGCTTTTCCATTGACAGTCAATGATGTTTTGGAAATGTAAGTCAGCTTTGAATGACATGGAATATGTGGACACTTTTTGGCTGTGGCTGCCACAAAGAATGAGACCACCAAACACCCAAATTCATTGAGTTTAGGCATCTTCTTAAAATAAACACGTGGGCCAGTGAGATAGTAAGCAGGTCAGGTACCTGCCCTCAAACCTGACAATATGAGTTTGATTCTGGAAGCCCACACATTGGAAGGAGAGAACCGACTTCCAAAAGTTGCCAAGCGCTGACTTCTACTTGTGCTCTATGGCATGAGCATGCATGTGCTCTTTCTCTCTCCCAAATGAACAGACAAAATATTTTTAAGTGGGGGAGGGATGGTGAAATAACTCAATGAGTAAGATGCTTGCTCACAAACCTAAAGGTGTCCTCTGACCTCCACCCATGCACCATGGCATGCATATACTGTGACACCCCCCCCGTCTCAAATAAATGGATAAATAAAATACTTTAAAGAACAAAAGTAAGGTACTTTAAAAATGAGCATGTTACTCCATAAACTCCTTTATCTAAAATATCTTTGAATGAATTTCTATTAGGTGATGATATCCCCAGTGCTTAAAATTGCACACACATGATATTTAAGCGTAAAATGCACACATATGTTTGCACATGTGTATGTGCATGTACCTGTATGTGTGTGCATGCACGCCTGACCTACTCTTCAGTGTAGATGGGTAGCGCAGACAACGGGCTTTAAGAAGGCAAGTCCCTTTCCTTACAGAGTTTAATGCTGATCAAAGCATACAGTGACCCGGTTCTTTCAGGAAACGGAAAATCTGATGGATGCTGAAGAGCGCTGTGAGGGGCTCATCAAAAGCAAAATCCAACTGGAAGCAAAAGTCAAGGAGCTGAATGAGAGGCTGGAGGAGGAGGAAGAAATCAACTCGGAACTGGTTGCCAAGAAGAGAAATCTGGAAGACAAATGCTCCTCCCTCAAGAGAGACATCGATGATCTGGAACTGACCCTGGCGAAGGTGGAGAAGGAGAAGCACGCCACCGAGAACAAGGTGGATGCGGGGCTGCATGCAAGAAGGAAGTGGTGCATGTGGGGTGCATGCAGGCAAAGAAGTAGTGAATGTGGGGTGCATGCAAGTAAAGAAGTGGTAGATGTGGGGCACATGCAGGCAAAGAAATGGTAGATGTGGGGCGCATGCAAGTAAAGAAGTGGTGGATGTGGGGTGCATGCAAATAAAGAAGTGTAAAAAAATCAAATTTAAGAGTGAAGCAGCTCGGCTCCAAGCAAGACATCCAAATCACGCCCCACCGCATCCCATGGCTCAGGGAACCGTGCAGAAGAGGGTGCAGTAAGGATGTACGATCCTGATGCCAGACAAGAGAAGGGGAGCATCCCACCCATAGGCCTCCCCACTGGAAAGCCACTTGCACCACCACAGAGGCCCAGACTCCTGCCAGTACAGGCACCCAAAAGAGGCCTGTGGTTCACACTTGCAGAGGAACATGAGCGCAGGAGGGACATGAGTGGATTGTTGGATGGAAGGGAGGTGAGGGATGGGAAAAGAGGGGCTGGGTAGCAAAGACATATATTCACTCTGATTATACATAAAAGTTTGAAAAAAAATAAAAATGGTAAAAGAATGTGAGAGCCTAAAAGTGGGGAGAGGTACTGCCAGCAGTGACCTGTCTTCCTGTCAGGGCTTTGCCCAAGACCCCAGTGCATCATGTCTACTTCCACAAGTCCTCCGTGATAGCTGACATCTCAGCATCTCACAGGGAGGAAGCAGGATCTCAAGAGATGTGGCTCCTTACTGAGAGTCTGTTTGAGACTGTGCCAGACAGGAGAGAGGGAATTTCTTTACTTGAGGGTTTGCCCAATGGTGGGCTATTCCTGCCCCAGTCAGTGCCTGGGCATTTGGAAGTGCAGGCATCCTGGACGGGTCCCGATGCAGGAAGTTGGAGGGAGACTGGCTGGAAAGGAAACCTTCAGGGTAGGTAGAGGAGATGAAAATATACAAATTCATTGCATTTGTATATGAAAGCTTTAAAGAATAAAATGATGTTAAAAAAAAAAAAGAAAAGTTAAAAAGTGGAGAATCAAGAACCTGCTGATTCAAAGTTATACTGCGAAGTAGCTAAAGAGACCGAGAGAGGAACAGCAATAGCTTGGGTCACGGGAAGCTCCAGGTTTTGTTGTCTTGCTGTTAAATTGCTGTTGATATTCTCCTAGGTAAAGAACCTTTCTGAAGAAATGACGGCGCTGGAAGAAAACATTTCCAAATTGACGAAAGAGAAGAAATCTCTCCAGGAAGCCCATCAGCAGACGCTGGATGACCTGCAGGCGGAAGAAGACAAAGTCAATGGTCTCATCAAAATCAACGTGAAGCTGGAACAGCAAACAGACGACGTGAGGACGCAAGGCTGCTGTGCTGGGCGAGAAGGGGGCTAAGCGGGATAGAGGGGGCTGAGCAGGATAGAGGGCGGCTAAGCAGGATAGAGGAAGGCTGAGCAAGATAGAGGGGCTGAGTGGAATGTGTGGCTGCAGGGGGCGGGGGTTCGGGGAGACTTAGATGGTGGGACTCAAAGCCCTGAGTTCATATTTCAGCTACACCCTGATCCTGAACTCACTGAAATGATAAGCTGGTCACCTAACCCCGTAAAGCCTGTTTCCTACATGAAACGGGAGGTTCCTACAATAGCCAACTGCAGGTTTCTAGGGAAAACATGCTAACAACCAACATTCTCAACAGAGCATTAACTGCTGATGTCGGCCACAGGAGCAGCAGTTTTAGATCATTCAGGTTCCCAAATCTTCAATTCTGTTCTAACGTGTGTGTGTGTGTGTCTGTGTGTGTGCACTTGAGAACATGTGAAGGTGTGTGTACAGGAGGGCACTTGAGTGTGTGTGCCTATGGAGGCCCAAGGCTGACATCAGGAATCATCCTGGATTGTTCTACCTCCTTATTGATTTCCCAGGCTCTGCCTTCCAGGGCCAGAATTGCAGGCTGCCACCCTGTCTGCCTGGCATTTTTATGGGAGATCTGGGGATGTAAACTTGGGTTCTTTTGTTTGTGAAGCAAAGGCTTTTTTAACCCCTGAGCCATCTCCCCAGCTCCTGTTTTAACATTATTATATAGATTTTAAAACATTTTTACACTTACTTATCGTGTGTGTGTGTGTGTGTGTGTGTGTGTGTGTGTGTGTGTGTGTGACACATGCATACTGTGGCCCACATGTGGAAGATCAGAGGACAATCTGCAGGAGTCGGTTGACTCCTTCCACCATATGGGCTACGGACGGGGAACTCAGGTCGCCATCACTTGGCTGAGTCATCTCGCAGGCCAGCAGTGTTCTAACACTTTAAAAACCCTGCTCCAGACGAGGGTGCAGCTCAGTGGTAGAGTATTCGCAAGGCCTCCACTTCCATTTGCAACATCGCAAAAACAGAACAACCAGTTGCTTCCAATTGTGGCTGTGAAAATGTCCACGTCTTCCCCATGGTGGTTCACAACTATCTATGCACAAGAGCTGGTAACTCATCTAGGTGTACTTTCCTGAGATCAGAGTAGGTGCCACACTCTTCTTGCCCTGTGCGTGCATATGCGCGCGCGCGCGCGCACACACACACACACACACACACACACACACACACACACACACGCATGCACACATGCCTGCAAGTGAGTTCCTTGTAATCTCTCAGGGCTGGGCCTTGAAGGTAGATGGGAGGGATGGCATTCAGTGATGTCGGTCACAGAGGCTCCATTTGCTCCTATCTGGGCAGAACACATACCCCCAAGGGCGACAGAATCCTAAAGAGGAAGATGAGGTGAGAATCGATGAATGAGGCAACAGGACACCCCTGAGGGACCCTCTCCCTAAAGGACTCTTGGTTAAAGGAGAGAAGGGGTGAGAAGGAAGGCAGGCTTAGCTTACACCCAGCATTCCACTGATGCACATAAGCCCTGGGCAGGAGGGTGACTGTGCGGCTGTCGGCATGGGCAGGGGCTTGACTCCCCAGCCTTGTCCCAACCTTCCCAACACTTGTCTTCCCAGCTTGAGGGCAGTTTAGAGCAGGAGAAGAAACTGCGGGCTGACTTGGAAAGAGTGAAGAGGAAGCTAGAAGGAGACCTGAAAATGTCCCAGGAATCCACCATGGATCTGGAAAACGACAAGCAGCAAGTGGAGGAGAAGCTGAAGAAGTAGATCTTTTATCTCCTCTCCCCTCCTTCTCTGAGCCCAAAAGTTTCCCTCCCTCCAGACGATTGCATTTCATGTTCTTTTATTTTGCCAAAATCCTCTTGCAGAAAAGAGTTTGAAATCAGCCAATTACAAACCAGAATCGATGATGAACAGGTTCAGAGTCTACAGCTGCAGAAGAAAATTAAGGAATTGCAGGTGAATGTGTCAAAACCCTAGTCTGAGACGGCTTCACCAGTGTCCAGTTTGTTCCTTCCCTGGGGTTTCCTGTGCTCTTCTTTTTCCTAGATTGGAGTGAACATCCTCCTCCTCCTCCTCCTCCTCCTCCTCCTCCTCCTCCTCCTCCTCCTCCTCCTCCTCCTCCTCTTCCTCCTCCTCTTCCTCCTCCTCTTTCTCCTCTTCCTCCTTTTCTTCTTCCTCCTCTTCTTCCGCCTCCTCCTACTCTTCCTCCTCCTTCTTCTTCCTTGTGTGGGAGGTGTGTGCACACACACATATGCCACAGGACAACCTTGGTTGTCATTCCTCTTCAGGTATCGTCGACTTTGCTTTTGGAAACTACCTCTCTCACTGATCTGGGATTCACCTTCTTAGTCCAAGTTAACTGGCCAGCAAGCTCCACAAATGAATTTCAATGCCCACCTTTTATATAACTGTTGGGATCCGAACTCGGGTTTTGTACACCAAGCACTTTATTAAATGAGCTTTCTCCCCAACACCTTTTCCTTGACCTTTGATTCAGTATTTTAATTCTTCTTAGCAGTCTGTAAATGAAAAGAATCAAAATGTTAGCTTGCGGGCTAACCTCCGCTGGTCAGAGTGTCTAGACTGGCATCCCTATGCCCACTCTCCTGAGAAGGAGCCACTAGTTTCATTTGGACATGGATCCTTCTGGACCCTTTGCTATGTGTTTCTGTAAATATTGAAGATCCCTAAATATAGTACCTTAGAATATGTTCGCTCTCATTTCTGTGTATTGTCAGCTCTCTCTCTCTCTCTCTCTCTCTCTCTCTCTCTCTCTCTCTCTCGCTCTCTATAAAAACGGACACTTGAGTGTATGTGACTGTGGAGGCCCAAGGTTGACGTTGCGAATCATTCTGAATTGTTCTACCTCCTTGTCACTTTGTTCTGGGATTGCCCAGGCTCTGCCTTCAGGGGTCAGAATTGCAGGCTACTGCCATATCCATCCACCTGGTATTTTTAATATGGAACCTGGGAATCTGAACTCGGGTCCTTTTGCTTGCAAGACAAAGGCTTTAACTTCCGAGTCACCTCCTCACAGTGTTCTTAACTTTCTGCTGCCTACCCTCAGTCCCCGATCTTCTTAATACAATGATCCTTTCAGGCCCGCACAGAAGAGCTGGAGGAAGAAATTGAAGCTGAACACACGCTCAGGGCTAAAATTGAGAAGCAGCGCTCGGAACTGGCCAGGGAACTGGAGGAGATCAGCGAGCGGCTGGAAGAAGCCAGTGGAGCGACTTCTGCCCAGATAGAGCTGAACAAGAAGCGGGAGGCCGAGTTCCAGAAGCTGCGCCGGGACCTGGAGGAGGCCACCCTGCAGCACGAGGCCACGGCGGCTGCTCTTCGGAAGAAGCACGCGGACAGCGTGGCTGAGCTGGGGGAGCAGATTGACAACCTGCAGCGGGTCAAGCAGAAGCTGGAGAAGGAGAAGAGCGAGCTGAAGATGGAGATCGACGACATGGCCAGCAACATCGAGACGGTCTCCAAGTCAAAGGTACGTGACTGACCCTTCTGAAGGTCTGGGCGGCCCTGTCCTCCGGCCCAGTGAGCGTGTGGATGCCCCAAAACTCACTACATGTTCTAAATAGTTCCCGTCACCCCAATTTCTGCTTGCTCCAGTTCCTCGAATTTATCCAAACCACATGTCTTGAACGCTGTGGCTATTATAATGAAATACCTCCGATTGTACTGTGCATCAACAGACGTGTACTGCTCACAGATGCGGAGCTGGAAGTCTGTGATCAAGGCACCTACAGACTCAGTGTCTGCTGAGGCCTCGCTCTCGGATCTGAAGATGATGCCTTCCTACACAGTCCTCACATGTCCAGACGGGGCAAGGGAGCTGCTGTAGACTCTTTAATAAAGTCCTGCATTCCTTAAGGGGTGGACTCCTGTGGCCTCATCACCTCCCAAAGACCCTGCCGTCTAGTACCACAGGAATTTAGAGAAAATTAGCCATTCAGATCACATCATTGTTAAAGTTTGATTGGATAATACTATAATTTATTAACTTAACTATTAAATAATAAAATAATAGTAATAATATTGAAAAGAACCTTTCATTACTTAGCATATTAGCATTATGCCCATTATATTTTCATTTTGTATTAAAAGAAAAAACACTCAACATTATATTGTTTTTATCTTATAGAAGGTCGTTACTGTCCTGAATCTTATAGAAAGCTGCCAGTACATCTGGCATGTTCTAGAACTAAATCAATGGCTGCATTTCACCAAAGGGCTTCATGGGAATGGTGTATTTTATTACTGCCATGTTCTTATTCCCAAGTAAGCACACAGGTAGATACATGTGCCTTGTAATATACAAAGCATGGTAGATCTGAAGATAAAGAAAAATACAAGCCAAATGTGTGTGATGGTGCACGGTGCAGGCAAAGGATCAAGAGTTGGAGGTCATCCTCAGTTACGTAGCAAGACTGAGGCCAACCTGGGTTATATGAAACTTCGTCAAGAAAGAAAGAGAGAGAGAAAAAGAGGAGGAAGGAGGGAGGGAGGGAGGGGGGGAGGGAGGGAGGGAGGGAGAGAGGGAGGGAGGGAGGAGACACAGCCTTTCCCTAGTATCTACAGCAGATCAGTTCCAATCCCTCACTGATACCATGGCTCAAATCTCTGAAATAAAATAGTGTAGAACTTGCTTCTGTCATCATGTTCCTAACCTCATATCATGTAAATGTTATATAAACAGTTATCATGCTGTATTATTTAGGGACCAGAGGGGGAAAAAAACACCTCTAGGCTGTTGCCACACCTACAATCCCAACACACCGGAAGCAGAGGCAGGATTGCACACCAGATTCTGGACTGAAGGCTATCCTGGTCTTGACAGCAAGTTCTAGGCTAGCCATGCCCCCCCTCCCCCGCCACACACACACATGGAAAAAAAAGCAGGCATCTATACATGTTTAGTACAGATCGACTTGTTTTTAGTATTTTCATTTCTTTGGTCTTTTATTTTTTGATACAAAATGGCAATACCAACATGTTCAACAATAAGGGGTTCTTTTCATTATTATTATTATTTTATCGTTTAATAATATTAATAATAAATTATATTATTATCCAATCAAGCTTTAGCCCCATTGCCCCCACACCTAGCCCTGTTCTCTTCTCTCTCTCTCTCTCTCTCTCTCTCTCTCTCTCTCTCTCTCTCTCTCTCTCTCGCCACCTCACAGTTGTGGTAGCTCCTCTTTAGATTTTTTTAAATTTATTTTTGCAATCCCATGTGCACATGCGTGCGTGCGTGCGTGTGTATCAAAGGGCACTGTGCCTGCAGAGGCCCAAGGGTGACTTCAGGAATCGTCCTGTATTGCTTCAATTTTCTTTTTGCTTTGCTCCGATTCCCAGGCTTCGCATTCCCCCTTCCAAAGATGGAAGTGTGGGCCACCTCCATTTCTGCCGGGCATTTTTTACGAGATTCATGGTCTGAACTCAGGTCTTAGTGCTAGTGAGGCAGAGTCCTAACCCCTGAGCCATCTCTCCAGCCCTGTCTGTGTGTTCAAGATTCTGCAATCCAGTGGAGGGCGCACCTCCATTTGCTTTACCTTTTTTCAATTATCGAGTCCTTTAAGTTTCCTCCATGCAAGTTACTTTCCCCTTTTCCAACTCTGCCTCTGGCTGAAAGGTTCCCATTGTGAGTGGATCCGGAGAGCCAGAGGACCCTCTTTGATGTAGTGTCCCGCCTCATGGACTGCTTTCTCAGGCTCTCTGGTCTCAGATGAAGCACATGTTCACTTTATTTTATGTTTTAAAGAGAGGGAGGAGAAGGGAAGAGATTCTATTACCTGCACAAGGTTTCTGAACCTTATAAGACCAGAGACTGGGATGGTGAACCCTTCCCAGAGAGAAACCAGCATCAGGAAATACTCAACAACTGCCACCCAACTACATTGCCTGCAAATACTCTTCATCTGGCAACAGAATTCCTTATGGTCCAAGAGAATCCCAGGGTTCCTTGAAGTGACATCTCAGAAATTTATTTATGTATTTACCTTCCAAAAGCTGATGGTTCAAGCTATCGGAATAAAAATAAAACAAATCTGGACTGGGTAGATGGCTCAGGGGTTTGCTTCACAAGCAGAAAGAACCTGAATTAGATCCTCAGATTCCACTTAAAAATGGCAGCAGTCTGCAATTCTGGCCCTGGAAGGTGGAGCCCAGAGCAAAGCAATAAGGAGGTAGAGCAATCCAGGATGACCCCTGATGTCACCCTTGGGTCTCCACAGGCACAGAAATTCACGTGCCCTGTTGTACACACACACGTGCGCGCACGCACACACACACACACACACACACACACACACACACACACAAAGTAAACAAATGAATGAAAATATAAATAAATTAATCTGAAATGGTCATGATTTTTAACATCAAACTTCTGCTCCATGTTTTCATTTGCCCAATAAAAAAACATGCTATCAAACTGTCTGCCGAATACTGGGCACTAGAAACCCATTAAAAAAAAAAATTCTTGTATTCCTTTTTTGTTTTAAAAGAGTAACATAGAAAGAATGTGCCGGTCCGTAGAAGACCAGTTCAGTGAAATCAAAGCCAAGGACGACCAGCAGACCCAGTTAATCCACGATCTGAATATGCAGAAGGCAAGACTGCAGACCCAAAATGGTGAGGACAGGCAAGCCTCTGGGGTCCGGGAGGGCCAGGGGACGCGCTGCGGTCAGTCGTGCTGATGTGGAGGCTGAATTTGTTTCGTAGGGGAACTGAGTCATCAGGTGGAAGAGAAGGAGTCTCTGATCTCCCAACTAACCAAAAGCAAGCAGGCTCTCACTCAGCAGCTGGAAGAGCTTAAGAGGCAACTGGAGGAAGAGACCAAGGTAAAGACGTGTCTTTGGAGAGTGACTGTCAGGTAGAAGTCCTGAGAAGTCAGGATGTGCTGGGCCAGGCTGCTCAGGAGCATTTCTGGCTGGAAGTGTACTGCCTCTTCTGCCAACATAGACTGTATCTCCCCTTTGGGCTACAGCAGAAGTAGTAAAACTTCTTCTTAGGCAAGTTTTGTTGCTTTCTTGTTTTTCCAGAAAGAAAAAAAAAGATGATAATGTAAGGGTTAACAAAACTTTTCTCTTCGATTTTGGTACAGAGTTTTTTTGTTCGGCGTGGAGGGGGGGTGATTGCAATCATTATAGCTAGAGCCAAACACGTGCCCTGTGCAGTGAATAGGGAGGAGGGAAGGAAGCCCTGTTTGGGTCAAGGAGGTGGAGCCTTGGGACCAGCTCCTTTCATGCTAGCTATGCCCAGTACAAAGATGCAGCACTCCGCAGAGCAGTAGATGCAGTGGCCTTCTCATTGGTCACAGTATCCCACGACACTGCAGGAAGAGTAAGACTTTTCTTTTTCAATTCGGTTTTTCTGCTTTTGACCCTAACCAGGAAAAGGCTTCCATGTGAACGATAGCTCTTCAATATTTGACCATTAACTATTTAAGACATAAGAGACGATGATGGTTTGAAATGTCAAGCTGGAGGGGCTGGAGAGGTGGCTCAGGGGTTAAGCCTCCGCCTTGCAGGTAGAAGGTCCTGAGTTCGGATCCCAGATCCCACGTATAGACGCCAGGTGGAAGCGGGGGCGGCCTGCGCTTCTGGTCCTGGTAGGGCGGAGCCTGTGAATCCCGGGGCAGAAGGAAGTGGAGGCGTCCATGGTGGTTCTTGAATTCGTCCGTGGTTCTACACACACACACACACACACACATACACACACACACACACGCACATGCGCACAGTTGAATAAATAATAAAAAAAAAATTTTTAAAAAAGAAATGTCAAGCTGGAACCTGGGAGTGAGGTGTCTGAGCATGCCTTCAAGGAGTTATCTAATTAAGGCGCGCCTCTGCGAAAGCCTAGAGGAGATCATCTTGATTGCATAACTGATATGGGAAGACCCAGCCCAATGAGGGTAGCATTATTCTTTGGGCAGGTGGATAGAGATGGAGAGAGTTGGTTGAGCATTTGGTGAGCTGACAGGCAAGCCAGCGTGCAGTATTGGTCCTGGCCCTCTGCTCTTGACTGTGGATGTGCTGTGACCAGCCACTTCAAGGTCCTGTTGCTATCACCTCCTGTCATGATGAACTGTCACCAAGAAGTGAGCTGAATAAAATCCCACATTCCCCCAGGTTGTTTGGCTCAGGTATTTATTAAACATCCAGTTATGAGACTAAGACAGATGGTAATCTTCAAGCACAGAGCCACAGCGGGCAGCAGTGTCCTGTTACAAGGTGACAATATTGCTTGATGTCCCTTGGATATGTTTTTGTGGCTATTTATGGCAATGTTCAGCAAAGAGGGAGGGTTAAGACAGTATCTTGTTATTTATCTCAAGATGGCTTTGAATTCACCAGGTAGCCCAGGCCTCCCTTGAACTCATAATCCTCCTGCCTCAGCCTCCTAAATTCTGGGATTACAGTTGTGAGCTACTACTCTGCCTGGATAAATATCGATGTACTTACTATAGTACAATAGCTTCTCTCTTTTTTTTTTTGCATGTGTATATGTGTATGGATGTGTCTTTTGCGTGTGGCTGGGTGTGCATGTGTATGCGGGCATGTGCACAAAAAAGTACTTGAGTGTGTGTGCCTGTGGAAGCTCAAGGGTGACATTGGAAACCATCCTGAATTGCTCTACTTCTTTATTGCTTTGCTCTGGGGTCTTCTAGGCTCCACCTTCCACAGGCCACCACCAAATCTACCTGACATTTTTATATAGATCCTGGGGGTCTTTTGCTTGTGAGGCATAATTTAACTCCTGAGCCATCTCCTAAGTTCCAATAGTTTCTTTTTAAAAAATAGTATAGTTATACTTGTTCTTACACTTATTATAAACATGACAAATAAAAAAAAACCTAAAAATGTTAAACAAGTGACATGCCATTATGGCAAAATTTGCCAGGACAACATGGATTTGATCCAAGGTGGGGAAAGGTGCTTCATGGAAATGGCCTTCGCTTGAAAGAGAGCCATGGGCTTCGTGACCATCACTGCTGTCATTCCCAGGCCAAGAACGCGCTGGCGCACGCCCTGCAGTCCTCCCGCCACGACTGCGACCTGCTGCGCGAGCAGTACGAGGAGGAGCAGGAGGGCAAAGCCGAGCTGCAGAGGGCGCTGTCCAAGGCCAACAGCGAGGTGGCCCAGTGGAGGACCAAGTATGAGACGGACGCCATCCAGCGCACCGAGGAGCTGGAGGAGGCCAAGTAGGCGACCCCGATTGCCTCTAGAATAACTAGAACCTTAAGTGCTCACAGACTGGCTTGGAGACAGATCTAATGAATTCATTTTCATTGCTAGATGGTCCTAGACATAACCTAGAGAGAATCTCTCTTCCCTCTTTCATGGTTTCTTAGGCATTCACACAGAGTCTTCTGCTCTCTTGGGGGTCTCACCATCCTTCCCTAAAGAATCTTCCACCCCACATGCATCCATGAGTAGCTCCTTGGGGACCTGTTTTACCACCCAGTACTTAGGGACCATTCTGGATATAGCCAGGTCAAAGGGTGTGTTCTCAGAAATGGTGATTTGCTCACTGTGTGGATTTCAGAGAGAACATACACAGACCTAGATGACATGCATGTCAAGCCTTAGTGTGGCTTCCGATGAAGTCAAGGGATACAGCAAGCTTGACGTGTGAAGCTGCGGCTGGCCTTACACCACCTGCTGTCTAATAGTAAATGTCCCTTTTAGGATGCTCTAAAAACATGGCCAGAAATCTAGCATTGCTGCTAGCTAACCTGCTGAGACAAAGGTGTATTGTCCATCTCGAGTATTTTAACACTGCACATAGTCCTATATGCTGGTCTTCTATAAGACTGGCAACTCAGGAGTCTTGCTTATATCAGCACCACCACAAATGAGAAATCCATCACACCACAACCTGACAGTGGCTGCCGTGTTGCTTGGTGATGGGAAAATTTCTAAATTCTATGACAATCTTGCAGGACCACTGTCAGAGGTGTGACCTGTGACACATTATCTGGTAATTGCCCTTACTGAGACCCTCTCCTCTCAGATGCTAGATCAGTTCCTCCCAGACTGTTCATTGCTTATTCAATCCGGTCATTGCTGATTGAAATACTCCACTTTGCCAAAGCAAAACAACATCTGCTTCCCTTAGGAAGAAGTTGGCCCAGAGACTCCAGGAGGCGGAGGAGAACACAGAAGCCGCAAATTCCAAGTGTGCCTCCTTAGAGAAAACCAAGCAGAGGCTCCAGGGTGAAGTGGACGACCTGATGCTGGACTTGGAGAGGGCCAACACAGCCTGCGCCGCCCTGGACAAGAAGCAGAGGAATTTTGACAAGGTCCTTCTTTGGACAATGAAAGGGGTGTCCTTTCACACTTGAGCTCATTTTGAGCCAGAGCCTCAGTTCTCTGTTGGAATATTCAGGAATTCGTTACCTTTAGGGCCACACTTCCAAAGGGAATTTCATTTTTTTGTTCAAAACTAATTCAAATTACAATGAGCTGGTTATATAGGTTGAGTGTTTCAAACCCCCCAAATCCCTAAGTCAGAAACTTTTTGCAACAGGGGGAAAAATCCAGGTCTCATCTCATGTGACAGATGCCAGTTAAAATACCAGCATGCTGGAGAAATGGCTCAGGGATCAAAGCCTTTGCATTGCAAGCAAAAGAACTCGAGTTCAGATACCAGATCCCATGTAAAAAAATGCCAAGCGTAGACACATATAGCAGCAGTCTGCAATTCTAACCCTTGGAGGCAGAGTCTGGGAAACCCCAGAGCAAAGCAATAAAGAGGTAGAACAATCTAAAATGATTCCTGATGTTACTCTTAGGCTTCCACAAGCACACACACACACACACACACACACACACACTCAAAATGCCTTCTATTACATACATGCATATGTACACAAACAAACACATGTGCACACACATTAAAAAGGAAATGGAAAAGAAAAGAAAATTCACAAGCATACTGACAATGTTTGAAATTCCTTTCAGGATAGGGATGTAAGATAGAGAAATGAAAATGTCCCAATCTTTCATGAGACTTGAGTATCATTTCCAAGACATATCTATGCAAATGTTCCAAATTCTGAGAAGAAAAACGAAGTGTTAAAACTGCCCAGTCTTTCAGGTCAGAGATGCTCAACCTGTATTTTAAGCACCCAGCAGAGCAACTAGGAATGTCTGAACTTGGAATCTAGAGTGGGACCCACCAATGAGGATGGTAGGGAGAAACCTTGGCATTGCTGGCAGCCCTTGTTCCAGTGGTCTCTTCCAAGCCCTTTCTGCTTCTCATGCATCTCTGTCTCATACCCCAGGTCCTGGCAGAGTGGAAGCAAAAGTTGGACGAAAGTCAGGCTGAGCTGGAGGCTGCGCAGAAAGAATCTAGGTCTCTCAGTACTGAAATCTTCAAGATGAGGAATGCCTACGAGGAGGTGGTGGATCAGCTAGAGACGCTGCGGAGGGAGAACAAAAATTTGCAAGGTGAGCTCCTTGGTATCCCGGGAGCAGGGGAAAATATTGCCTCTTCCTTGACAGCCCCACCCCCATTTGTCCATAGCCTCATCCTTCCCGTGACCTTACATTTGCTAGTGTGTCTCAAGGATCAAACCACTTCACCTAACTGAGTCCCCCTGTTGAGATACCCATGGGATATTAAGCCCACTGCTGTGAGAAAACAAGATCTTTCGAGATTCTGACCTTCAAGACACCTCACACCTCTGAGTTTGCTGATAAATTTCTTAATGACCTCAGATTTCAAACTGTCAAATTAGAAGGCCAGGAACCAGGGCTTCCCAAGTCCCTGCTGTTTGGCAAGACTGTGACTCGGTATATTTTCTGGTCCTCTCTGTGGTTTCTTTAAAGAGATCTATCCAGGGATGGGGAGATGTCTCGGGGGTTAAAGCTGTCGCCTTACAAGCAAAAGGGCCTGAGTTCAGATCCCCAGATGCCATGTAAAGATCCCACATAAAAAATGTCAAGCAGATATGGTGGCAGCCTGCAATTCTAGCCCTGGAAGGCAGAGTCTGGGAAACTCCAGAGCAAAGCAATAAAGTGGAAGAGCAGTCCAAGATGATTCCCAGTGTCACATTTGGCAGGCACACACACTGAAGCGCCCTCTGGTACACCCACCTCACCCCCCTCCACAAACACACATATACATGAGAGAGAAAGAGAGAGATAGAGACAGACAGGCAGAGACAGAGACACAGAGAGAGAGAGCCCTTCCTTTTGCTGCTTGTTTCTCTGCATAGTTCAGGTGAGGCAGCACAGCTGTGTCTTGCCAGCACCTCATCTGAGCAGCTCTCGGTATTCTCTCTATATAAATGTCATGAATGAGCTGCCATCCCTCAGGCTGCCTGGCAAAGGCCCACGGTATAAGCTGGAGCCAGCTGACGCAGCCTAAATCCAGCCTGTCCTTTTGCAGAAGAGATTTCCGACTTAACTGAGCAGATTGCAGAAACTGGCAAGAACCTTCAAGAAGTGGAAAAGACCAAGAAGCAAGTGGAGCAGGAAAAGTCTGATCTCCAGGCCGCCTTGGAAGAGGTGGAGGCAAGTGTCTTTTCTGGAATCAGATGGGCGGAGCTCCAGCAAACAGCGAATACAACCAGGTTTCACTCATCCAATCATGGGGCCCTTCCTCCCAGGGGCTGGGCGGCCCTCCTGGGAAGATGAGCCAGCCATTCCTGGGATTGAAATGTCTCTCAGCTGTCCTTCATAGCATGTCCCTTTTGAAAATACATAAATGTGTTCATTGTGTCCCCAATACCTTCCTCTCGGGAAGCAGAATGTCAGTCAGCGAGCATCCCAGAGCCAGAGTCTCTTGGCATCTGTTTACTACAGCTGCCACCCAGCATCTTTGGCTCCCACAATCCTGTAGAGTCAAAATAGACCTAGAGTCTCTTGGTGTGTTGATCAGTGGTGGCCAGGGCAGCACAACCAGCTGAGATGCTTCTAGAATTACTAATGCAGACAACAGAAGAACAGCTGCCCTGCCATTGTAGAGCCTAGGACCACTCACGAATCAGAGTTACTATCAAAATTATCAGTCTCCATCGAGTCTTTACCAAGTTCCAGAGGATGTCCTGTCTCTTGAAAGAAATAAGAGATATAATGGAAGAGACAACACTGCAGTCCCAGTTTGTCACTGTTAGGGACATCTGGGAGCAAGTCAAATACTCAAACCTCAGAACCTTGTTCCATTGATGAAATGGCCATTAGAATACCTTTTATTTTTATCATAAATGCAATGAAAAGTTTCATTTAAGACACCACCAGGCATGGTAGCACACACCTGTAATCCCAGCATTCAGGAGGCCAAAGCATGCAGATCACATGCTTGAAACCAGTGTGGGCTTTGTATTAAGTTGCAGGCCATTCAGGGCTTCGCAGCATGAACACACACACACACACACACACACACACACACACACACACACACACACACACACGTCATGCTCAACAGCACTGCCAGTTGCTCCTCTGCCCTCTTTAGGGTTCCCTGGAACATGAGGAAAGCAAGATCTTGCGTGTCCAGCTAGAACTGAGCCAGGTAAAGTCTGAGCTGGACCGCAAAGTCACAGAGAAGGATGAAGAAATCGAACAACTGAAGAGAAACAGCCAGCGTTCTGTGGAGGCCATGCAAAGCGTGCTAGATGCGGAGATCCGCAGCCGCAACGATGCCCTGAGGCTGAAGAAGAAGATGGAGGGTGACCTCAATGAGATGGAGATCCAGCTGGGCCATGCCAACCGCCAGGTGGCAGAAACCCAGAAACACTTGCGCACAGTCCAGGGTCAGCTTAAGGTGAGCACCTGCCACCTCTGGCAGACTGGGGCAGGCCTTCAGTCCACCCTACGCGCTGCCTTCACGCCACTTTCCCCTGAAGGACGCCCAACTGCACCTGGACGATACCCTGAGGAACAACGAGGACCTCAAGGAGCAGCTGGCCATTGTGGAGCGCAGGAGTGGCCTCCTGCAGGAGGAGCTGGAGGAGATGAAGGTGGCCCTGGAGCAGGCAGAACGGACCCGCAGGCTGTCAGAGCAGGAGCTGCTGGACTCCAGTGACCGCGTGCAGCTGCTGCACTCCCAGGTCTGTCTCCCTGGGTCTGGTCCACCGTGGGCCAGCTGGGACCACAGCTTCCACCACTCCTCCATGCTTTCTTCCCCCCCACCCCTTCACCTAGGTTCTGCCCTAATGGCACAAAGAGTGCAGTGGCTGGCCAGGGGTTCCACAATTGTCACAGTCAAGACCAACCCCATCGCCAGGCAAACTTTGATCCTTGATTGGCAGAATTCTGAGCTATGTTTTATTAGAAATAAAAGTAAAATATCATGTATGCTGAAGGGCAGGGAATTGGAGAAGAAAAGATTGAAGGCCACACAAAGCACCGGAGAAAAACCTCACAGAGGAAATAAAGATTGAAAAATCCCAAATCCAAAGTACTTGGAAAAATACTCCAGGTCAAATGTGGTTCTGATTTATTTTAGATGCTTTGAATGTTGGGAGTGTTTTCATATGCATACTGCAGGCAGAACCAGGTCTAAAAATGAAAGTCACTCTTGCTTCCATGCGCACTTCACCCACAGAAAGTAAGTTTGTGACCCACTGCATGGGTTCAGAGGTGAAATTTTCCACTTGTGATAGCAAGTCAATACTCAGAAAGTTCTGGGTTTGGGACCATATTTGGATTTCAGACATTCAAATGAAGATATTCAACCTGAGATTTAAGCTGAAATATTAATATGATGGAATTTTTCTACCAAAAGATATGAAAAAATCTTAACTTGCTTACTTTTAAGAATATAAAACATAAGCAAATACAGGAAAGGAAAAATATCAACCATACTGTTATCAGTCTAGGTTCTCTCACTGTAAGATTCATATTTTTGTAAAAGTTGAATTGATCTTTTGCAACATAGAACTTTCATTTAACTATGTGTCCTGGGCATATTTCTACCTCTTTTTTTCTTTTTTGCATTTTCATATGTGTGGAAGATGTATATGCATGTCCACATATATGCGGGTATATGTGCATGCATATGTGCAGGTAGGAGGCCCAAGGCATATGCCAAGAATCATCCCTAGTCACCCTTCCACCTTTTCTTTTTGAGTCATGGTCTCTAACGCTCTAAAAATCCAGAGCTTGCTGAGATGGTTAGCTATTCACTATAAGGATTTGCAGTCTCTGCCTTCCAAAGGTGGAATTATAAGTGGGCTGCAATGCCCATCCAGAATTTTTATGTGGAATCCTCAAATCTGAACTCTGGTCCTCTTGCTTGTGTGACAAGTGATTTAACCATTGAGCCATCTCCATACCCCTATTTCTATCTCTTTAGATTGCTTTCTTTTTTTTTATTTATTTATTCAGTTGTGCGTGCATGTGTATATGTATGTGTGTGTGTGTGTGTAGAACCACGGACCAATTCGGGAACCATGGACACCTCCACCTCCTCCTTGTTTACTCTGCCCCGGGATTCACGGGCTCTGCCCTACCAGGACCAGAAATGCAGGCCGCCCCCGCTTCCGCCGGGTGTCTATACGTGGGGTCTAGAATCCGAACTCAGGACCTTCTGCCTGCAAGGCAGAGGCTTAACCCCTGAGCCACCTCTCCAGCCCCCTAGATTGCTTTCTATGACATGTTTTATTTAGCACTATAAGTCAGTTAATACAGTTGTAAGTTATGGTATCTGAATAATCTTCATTGTTGGCTATCTTAGATTATTCTCAATAATTTTTTTTACTATTAGAAGACTAATGAACTTACATACTCCTCTGTGATTATCATTATATATATATACATATATATATATATATTTCTAGAAGTAAGTAGATTTCCAGAAGTAAAATTTCAGGGTCAAAACAGTAAAGACATTTGTAAAATATAATAAATTAGTCTTTAATAAGGCTGTTGCAATTTTTATTCCCATGCAAGGACTCTTCTTAAAAGTCTAGCTATTTTCTTTTAAGTTTTAACAATTTTACTGTTTTTTTTGTTTTAAATTTTTTTTTATTTATTCAACTGTGCGCATGTGCTTGTGTATGTGCGCGCGTGTGTGTCTGTGTTTGTGTGTAACAATTTTACTGTTGAAACATATTTCATTGGATTTTTTTTCTGTTATTTGTTACTAATGAGTTAAAACCCTTCAACATTTTTGATATCCATTCATATTTCGCCTACTGTGTTTTACCAATTCATACTTTTTGCCTTTTTTCTTTTTGATTTATCTTATTTACATAAGGATGGGAATGTTTTTCCTTAACTTGCATCTATTGCAAGTGTTTTCACTTTATCCTGACCCTTCCAATTCCATGCATGGCATATTTTAATTAATTGAAGCATTTCTCATTTCACACTGATGTGTCTATCAATCATGCCCTTGCTGTAATACTTTTTACCGAATAAAGCTATCCATCTTCACACATTTGAAATTCTACCTTTATCGTTCTCTTCAGTTTGCTGACGTACAGCTAGTTGGCTGTGTGTCAGGACTCTGTTCAATCTTGGGGGGCGTTGCACAGAGCCTGCTCACTCATGTGAAAACAAGAAATGGAATGTGATTCTGATTCACTTCCCTTCTCCACTTGCTCCCTCCCTTCCCATTGTTTAAAGTGCCCCTAGGAGACTTTCACTCTCATATCTTTTTCCCCCCTTGTAGAACACGAGCCTGATAAATACCAAGAAAAAACTGGAAGCTGACTTGGCCCAGTGCCAGGCCGAGGTGGAGAACTCCATTCAGGAGTCCAGGAACGCAGAGGAGAAAGCCAAGAAGGCCATCACGGATGTGAGCATGTTCTCGGCAGAGATGGCAGATGAGAAAAAGAGGGGTTCTGAAGCAGGGCGTGGCAAGTGGGTGTCACCACTCTCTGAACACAGCCAGTCGGTGGTGGCCTCCTGGAGGGATCTCCCTTGGATACATGCTGACGGGAGGAAGGGGAGGCTTAGCATGAGGCCCAGGACTGATGCTAATTGTACAATCCACACGCTCTGGGTTGAGCCGGGTGGGCGGCCTGCTAACGTAACCTGTGAACTGACCCAGGCCGCCATGATGGCGGAGGAGCTGAAGAAGGAGCAGGACACCAGCGCCCACCTGGAGCGGATGAAGAAGAACCTGGAGCAGACGGTGAAGGACCTGCAGCACCGCCTGGACGAGGCCGAGCAGCTGGCGCTGAAGGGCGGCAAGAAGCAGATCCAGAAGCTGGAGGCCAGGGTGGGTTGGTGGGAGAGGATGTCGGTTTCCTGAGTAACATCTGATTCCGTCACCTCAGGCAGAACCACGACCCAGGAATATAGGTGGTGGGAAAGCGGCTGCTGACTGAGGAGACAACGGTCCTGCCAGTGGGCTTGCAAAACTCCCCCTGACTACGAGTGCCCACTGATCTTCTCTCTGAGCCCTGTGCCATCACACACAAATTCCTTTTGATAGGTTTAAACGCCTCAGTCATGGTAGCAAGATAACTTTCTTTTAATTTCCTTTCCGTTGTCCATGTGAATTCCTCTCTGCATACATGCATGGGAAATGTAAACTAAGACGGCTCACTGGGTGCCTCTGAGCCTGATGACCTGAGTTCAGTCCTCTGAACCCACATGAGGGGGATGCTTGCACACCTGACAACCCCAGTTCCATCTCTATAGAAGCCCACTTGGTAAAAGGATAATACAGTTTCAGAACCCACATGATGGATGGAGAAAATTGATTTCTGACAATTGTTCTCAGACCTCCCAACACATGCAGGCATACACACAGTGAATAAAGGTCATAAACTTATGTAATGTCATAAAGTTCCATGCGGTCATGGGACCACATCTGACTGTCTCATTCTCTAACTTTCTAATCCCTAAATGCACGCTGTGATTTGTGCTTCTTCCACTGAATTGATACACCAGAGTAGTCTCGTCCTCTGACTTGTTCTCGCTCTCCCTGGGAGTGTAGTTTGCATTTGCTTAGTTTCTTTGTTTTTCCCTCCCTTTGATTTCTCTACCTCATGGTTTTCCCTTTGGATCTGTGCTGACTTCTTTCAATTATTCTCCAAGCAAACTACACCAGCAATGGACATTTCAGAGCAGGCCAGATGGAGGAGACATTCAGAATGTCTCTCTTGTCCCAGGGAAAGAGAAAAAGAAAAGAGTGGGCAGGAAGGAGGAGGAGGAAAGAGGAGGAAACAACTTTCCCAGCAGGAGGCCTCAGTACAGTTGTTCCTTATAGAACCTTTAGGGTCACCAGGCGCGGTTCCTTTTAAATGTGACAGGATTTGCATTTTGTTGCCCCCATAAAAAAAGAAGAAGCGCATAGACACATGAATAAGAAAAGTAAGGAAAAAAAGGCTAAAACTTCTTCCTCCCCCAAATTCTCGAAGTACTGCTTTTCAATTACTACCAGTTCTTTTCCAGGAAAAGCTTGCTTAGGTCCGTCTGTGCCATGGATTCCTCTTGGGAGGAAAGGATTCGGTCCCAAACTGCCCTCTGGTTGTTTCCTAACTTTGACCAGAAGCTCTCAGACACCCCCTTCCCTTGCATAGTGAGGTACTTCTACTGTCCCCCAAGGCCAGCTGCCCAGTTTCCTGAGTTCATAAAGCTTACAGAGGCCTGGAACTAATATTGACATATTGGGATGTATAAGGGGTTTTAAGACCTGATGGAAGACTGTTTCCAGGGTCCCCAGAATAGAGGGCAGGAATCTTTTAGACAGTGCTCAGAGCAAGCCTATTCTACTGGGAGCTTTTGAAATTGAACTGTTGGGTATCCAGCCCACAGCCAAGATTCCTGGGGAGAGGGCCACACGGCTGGTTGGCACCTCTACTCCCACTTGGATCTCTTTGAATTGGGACCAAGGTTGAATGACCCGTGTCCTTGGTGACACACTTCTCTCTTCAAGACTTTAGAAAAAGGTAGAGGAACTATACCAACAAGCATGTATGTAAAAGGCTTTATTTTCCAAAAAATGCTTTGTCTCAGTGGGTCCACATTTGATGTAGCCTGGACAGGACTACTTATGGTCACCCAGCATGCAACCATCATGTTCAGTGATAACTGACCTACTGCGTATCTATCAGCTGGGATTGGAATTTGGTCACACCTTTGCCTACCCCATGTTCTGTAGCACCATCCTTTTATCAGAAACCAGGGTCACCATGAAGTGTCCCGCAGTTTTGAGCTGTGAGGACAGAAGTCCAGCCTTACTTCCATTGCCAAAGTGTCGAGCCCCCAAAGAAAGGGTCTCTTGGCCAAGTCTGACCAAGTAGCCAATTTCTATGTACCAGGGTGGCCTCTGCCCAAAAGTGGGCATATTGCCGTAGCTTATCCTGCATGAAGGCTAGGAGGACACACCTCCGTGAAATAGAATGAGAGGACCTTGAGAAACATATCTGTGAGGAAAAATTTGTAGCTCTGATTCTGTGTTCTCTTTGCCCGTGCAGGTGAAGGAATTGGAAAATGAACTCGATGCCGAGCAGAAGAGGGGAGCGGAAGCACTGAAAGGGGCCCACAAATACGAACGCAAAGTCAAGGAGATGACTTACCAGGTAGAAGTCCCAAAGTCTTGGACAAATATTGTATGGACTCAGCCCCACCCATGGACAGGAGCCAGGGATTTGTGGGTCTCTGCCACAGTTGCTTTGTTTCCAGGCTGAGGAGGACCGCAAGAATATCCTCCGGCTCCAGGACCTGGTAGACAAGCTGCAGGCCAAAGTGAAGTCGTATAAGAGACAGGCAGAGGAGGCTGTGAGTATAGGAAGTCTCTGTGTACTTGCGCGTCCCCTGGGAGTCCTTGTGAGGTCTGTCTGGGATTCAGTACCTGATCCACATCATTCACAGAAAGTGGGTCTGACTTTGCATTTGCAAGTAGGACACATATAGGCACCTTCTCTCCTCCTTCCCTTGTTGTTCCCTTCAACTCCTCTGTGTTCACTTGGTCCAGTCACCTCTCTTCCCTTAATTTGACCCCCCAGTCTCACCCTACTTTATCCCACTCCATCCTGACTCCCCCCCCAAGCATCCTAACTCTCCCTGCTGACCTTGTACCACCCAGACTCTCCTTGACCAGCCCAGACCCACCAGAATCCCCCATACCCTCTTTCACTGCCCTGAGAAACTTCACCCTCGTTCACATCCTTCTGCACACCCCCTCTTCTGGTCCTCCCACCACAACAGGAAAGGCTCTAACACAGCCATATTTCATAGCACTAACACAGCCTTCCACGTCCCTCCCTTGCCCCTAACACTCCCATTGATACCCCTCTTGATCAAATAGTGAAACTAACAGGAAGGGCCTGGAATGTGATTTTCAACGTGTAGGCTGAGGATTCTAGGCCTGAAGGACAGGAATAGGAAAAATCTGGGGCCAAGATAAGAGGTAGCTTTTTCTTTTATAGAAAAGAATCATGCATAATATGGTTAAACTGGTTACTCTCCTACAAGGATTTCTGAGATTCCGTAGCCAATATATAGCCAACATGACTCCCAAAGTAAAAAGACTTTCAGGAAAACAGCATTCCTACAATGAATTGGCATTGGGACCTTTTTATTGCATGCAGAGCATCTCTGAAGAGTAGTGTTGTAAGGAACAAATGACTCATACATGACTTCTTCCTCCCTCTACTCCTCTCACCACGAAGAAGTATGTTCAATTGCATTCTCACTTTGAAGAACCATAAGGGAACTGATTCAGAGTGGGCAGAATAATGCACATTGAACTGATACCAATCCCCAGCAGGATTGGCCAGATTGAATGGTGGCCAAGAGGTCACTATGGAGAGAAACTCTTGGATAAACATCAAACAGACCTGTATGATATAATTTGTATAGCACCATAGCCCAAGACCCATGTTCTAAGTCAATAGCATAGAATGCAAGGAAACTGGGTCATCGGTCTGATACCTTCAGGGGCCTAGTGAGTACCCTGGATTTGAGTCCTCTCCTAGAATATGGGAAAGATAGTCTAGGGAAGAGTGAGACAAGAAAGAGCAGCAATACCTGCAAAAAGTTCCCAGGCAACACATACTCTAACCACGAGTTGAGGGGGCCTTTCCTCACTCTCTGTTCCCTGCCTGCCTCAGAGAATCCAGGGCCCACACTCTCCTGGTCCCCCAAGTCCCCAGGGACTGCTCTCATAGCCTCCAGCTTTCTTCCATGTAGGAGGAGCAAGCCAACACGCAGCTGTCCAGGTGCCGGAGGGTCCAACATGAGCTGGAGGAGGCGGAGGAGAGGGCAGACATTGCTGAGTCCCAAGTCAACAAACTGAGAGCCAAGAGCCGTGATGTGGGGGGGCAGGTAAGAGTGGCTACCTAAGGGGTGTTTCTTCCCGAAATATCCTCCTATGTGAAGACCAACAGAGAGCTTGGAAGATGTCTATTGGTCCGTTATCACTGGAAATGCCTTCGCAGGTGCTATCTTTGTCAAGACCTCTGTGGTTATGGGGGAGACCAACCTGTCACCCCCATCTCTCCTTGTTGTGAGAGATGCTGTCCAGGAGCACTCAGCTCATCCCACAGTAGCTTGAATGATATGTCTCTCACAGTGTACAAAGAGAAACAAAACCATCCCTTATGCCACTTGTGTGAAGTTCCAGACTTTCCATCGCTCCTCTCGTAGGCGATACTTGACCTCCTGTTGGGTTTGTCTCATTTCCTGTAAACATTTTTTTCTCCCACAGAAGATGGAAGAATGAGGCCCTCCCAAGACTGGTTGCCATGGGACACCTCCAGAGAGTGGAGGGAAATGTATGAGAAATAAACTCTCCCACACACTTAGATTCTCGGCTCAGCTGTTTGTCACTGTGGTCCATTTCTTATCTGTGGGGTTGAGTTTCAGATTCTTGTTCTGCTGAAAATATTAAAAAGCAAGAAGTGCAGAAGTGGAGTCTCCTTTCCACAGGTAGAAAAGGTGAAAAATCCAACCCAATGCCAAGTAAACCACTGGATAGAAACTTACATACAAACAAAAACAAATGCCCCGAGTCAATTCATACCAGTTGTCTGTTAGAACAACTATTGCCAAACAGACAAAAAATTATGAAGAAATACAAAAAAAGAGAACTTTGCACAGTTCGTACAAGAATATGAATGGTGCGGCCATTATGGAAAACAGCACAGGGCTTCCTCAGAAACCAAACACAGAGCTGTAATGTGACCTGAAAGTCTTACTTCTGAGTATATATCCAGAGAAAATGGAATCAGGACTTGAACAGCCTGTGTACTTCTGTGTTTACCGAAGCATTATTCACAATAGCCGAAATATAGAAATAACCCAAGCAGTGGACACTGCTGGGTGAATGCATTTAAAGATCTGGTGTCAAAAGAAATGCTGTACAAGAGTAAGGATCTAATATGGATTCCAGGTGCCTATGTAAAAAGTTGGATGTGGTAGTGTGCCTGTTACCCAGCACTAGGATAGGAGGCAGAGAGAGGAGGGACCCCTGCAGCTTACTGGCCAATCAGTGGGAGATCCTGTTTAAAAAAAAAAAGATAAGAGAGCAATCTTTAGAAGATACCTCTGGCCTCCACACATGCACACATGGACACATACACATGCACACACACACACACACACACACACACACACACACACACACACACACAAGGTGTCCCTGGTGTATTTGGAGACATGGCAATGTGTATAAAGAATCTGACGGATGAATACAAGTTGTGAACCATGGCTGTATAAAACTTGTCTGTTATTATAGCTCAGTAGAGCAGAAAGAAATGAATACAAGAAAAAAGGAAGGGAGAGAGGAAAGAAATGAAGAAAGGGATGAGAAGGAAAGAAAAAAGGAAGGAAGGGAGGGAGGAGGGAAGGGAGGAAGGAAGGAAGACCTTTAAATACTTTTAAATAATTATATTTTCTTCTCTTCCTAGAAGCACATAATTCTTACAAATTCTGCCTCCTACCTTCTCCTAAATCTATACATAGAAATACTGGAAACCAAATAGACTGAACACTCTAACTATACTTGTTCAGAGACCACGGAGACCTAGGTCAGCCCTCTCTCACTAAGCTACTCTGGCTTTTCATCCTGTGTTCCTTCAGAGATGGGTCATCCACAGGGTCATCTGGATCTAGTGCTGCTCCATCCATGAGCTCACTACAACTGCATCTGTCTGCACAAGACTGACACACGATGGTGCCCATCAACATTCCATCCCAAGTGGGGGGAAGCTCGCCAGCTGGGAGTGGGCCCACCCACCATCCTCTCTCCCCACTTCTAGTCTCATCTAGATCCCAACAGTCCTCTTGCTTTTGATTATGCTGCTCTGTGGGGGTGTGGTGGGATGGGATGACGACCAATATGGATAAGTTAAAAGTTGAGATTAAATAAGAATCTGGGTCTCACCACTTAAAGGCTACAGCTGTGTGGTCTTGTGTTGAAACATGTCCTTCGAACCTGAGTTTCCTCCATGGTTAACTGATCCATGGTCTCTGGAGTTGGTTAGATCTGATTGGATCTCCAATGTTGCCACATAGCTGTTGTGTAGCCTTGACCATAGGCTCTTTTTTGGCCTCAGACCTAATTCTATAGGGTGGAGGAAACAGTCATAACCCATGGATCGTTTAGATGGATTAGTGATGTGACATGTGACTTACATCTCAATAAAACAGTTTTAAAGTTATTCATAGTTTCCATTACCAAGTAAAAAGCACTGGCTTATTACATACCAGGTACTGAACTAAGTATACTGTTGCCTAACACCTTGGACCACCCCTTCCTTCTGACCTTCTAGATCTTTCCATCGCCAACCCACCCCCAAATGCTTTTGATGTGTGAAGTTGGAAACAGGAGGATTGGCAGCTATGGTGGTAGCAAAACATAATCCTGAGGTCACCTGCCTCAGGCATCACACTGTCACTGTTGTTCTCATCCCCGTTGTCATTCTTACCGCCATCACCATCACCATCATCCTCACCACCATCATCATTGGTCTGGAGTCTGGCATATAGTCAGCAATCTGACAGCCATGTATCATGATGGGAAGAGTTGAGACTTGGTTCCTTAGAAGTAAGTTAGAGTGCAAGACAGGCTGAGGTTGATAGCAGTGTATGTCCCTGTGTCTATAAGGGGTTTCCTATGGTTTGAAGAATTTATATGCCAGGTTTGTGGTCTTAAAAAAAATTGAGGAATTCTTGAGATCCCCATCCCAAACAGTGAACTGAATTCTCTTTCTTCAGATATTCCCCAGGTTACCTGGAACTGTCCAGGAAAAAGTTACTCCCAAGTCTCTGAATTTACTTGGCCCCTATTTTTGTTAACCTTGGGCCTCCACAAACACATATTCAAGTGTGTTCTTATGCACATGAAAACACACATACACACACACATGCACAAGCAACATCCTATGTTCTTCACACCTCGAAGCAGTGTTTTATACTTCATTGGTATTCTAAATGAAAAGATGGATGGAGGGTTGAGGAGAAGGAGGGAGGAATGGATAGATAGATGAATGGATGAAAATTTTGCATGCCTAGCCACCAGGCATGCCCTAATAAGAATTAAGTAAACTGTTATTAAATGAATAGTAACAATAATTTCCTCTGGGACAAGAAGAAAGAGAGTGAAGATGAGGTTTGTGTCTTCCTCCTGCTCCCTGCCAGCAGCTATATGTTACTTCCCAGCTTGCAGCTGGGAGCAGTTTCGAGCTCCCAGGCTGAACTAGGTATTTCTACCCCTCTGACCCTCCTTCAAAGTGCCACAGGACCCTGTCTCCCGTCTTCCAGCTATGAGATAGGGAACGTGTAGGATGAAAGCATGAGAGCTCACGAACAGCCCAGCACACCCATTCTTTCCAGAAGGCCAAGGTTAAGTCAGGAAATCCCTTTGAGCCTCACCATGGGGCTGCAAGTCACCTGCCTATGTGGTAGTCTGGTTAAAAGATTTCCACGTGATAGTGTATGAAAAGCTTCATCATACTGTGCATCTATGCATATGTTCAGTTATGTAATACTGTCCAAAATGAAGATAGGATGGTTGCTATTATATTACTCTCCATGGCAGAAATAATTCTGCTCTTGTTATGATTATTGATTATGGATTCAGCAAGAAAACCTAGCCGCCAAATGTGGACTGAGCACTGCCTAGCCTTGGAGAGCATCGCCTACCCTGGCCTACTGCCCTCTGCCGAGCAGAGCTTTGCTGCCACCTCCTGGCTATGGAAAGACATGCTTTCCATGGTGCTAATGACCTGGAGATGAAACTCAAGACAGAGGTGTCCTCGGGAATCATTGTCATCTGGTCCATGTCCTAGTTTTACAGATGAGAAAATTCAGCTTAATGACAGGATCTGTCACACCCCCTTATGCACACAGTCCCAGGTCTCTTGGCTCCTTAGACCAAGATATCCTTAGACCAAATGGCTCTACAGAACTGACCTTGCAGACATTGAAAAGAGGGTAGGGTGGCTGCGGGGGTGGGGGGAAGAGAGAGAGAGAGAGGTCCTTGTTGATGGTTCTGATGCCAAGGATGGGGAGCATGGCCATAATCTGCTTCAATGGCTTCTTCATCATTATCCAAGAAGCATCTGTCAGGGTCGAAGAGATGCCTTAATTCCCATGGGGGAAACAATAGACCTGCACAAACATTCCCCTGCACCCCATCCCTGCCCCTAGCAAAGACATGGGGCCCCAGCAGGTCCAAACACAGGTTCTCTCATCCTTTTCCTAGGCTCAAGACAAAGTCACAGATATCCACTCTGTAGCAGGTTACCCAAGTCAGAACTGTGACATTTGACCCTTGAGACTCTTTCTTCCCACTGTAGTCAATATTTCCAGGAGGGTGATATCAGTGGGCTCCATTGCATCCTGGTTTTTGTTTGTGTCCCACCAACGGGGAGCCATGATGACATAGTAAAAGTAAAAGGAGGGTCAGTATAGATCTCCATCCTTCCTCACTGCAGCCAAAGATCCTCGCTTCCTGGCAGGTATGCCAGTTCTCCAGCCCATGCTGTACCCAAGTTATGCCCACTTGGCATTTTTTAAGTGTGATCTGGGATTCTGAACTCTAACCTCTTCCCCACTTCACTTCCCCCCCCACATGTACTTTAACCATTGAGCCATCTCCCTAGCCCACGAAACCAATGACTCTTAATGATCAATGACATTCATTACTTATAACCTCTTAAGCTTGTCTGTATGATGAAATCTGTGTGATAGAAATGCTATTTAATGGTTCTTTTCCCTCTCTCCCTATCTCTTCACTCAGTCATGTCATGTTGTATGCTTAAGACTGATCATGGTGAGAGTATTACACCACCAAACTTGATCAACACTACAAAGCACAGACAGAGGTTCATTAATCACTTACCAGCACATCAGGAAATAAGTAGAACCAGCAGAGAATTCCAAGTGAAATCAAACCTGTAATCCTATGAGTTGGAGATCTTGGAGTATGTCGAGCCAACCCCAGTCCTAAACCCCTCGCCCTAATCACTTTAATCAAGGTGGCAAATTCCAAAAAGGTTGAAGGTGAGGGATTTCCAACTGTCATAGTGTGTGAGAGAGGAAGGGGGACAGAAAGGACAGGGGAGACAGTGCCATCAAACCTCAGCTCAGCTGCTTTAGACATAACAACTAGCTCTGCCCAATCAGAAAGTCAGCTCCAAGCAATGAAGAAATTTATTAGTTCAGGTGAATGAAATCCCAGTAGTGGTCAATTTTCAAGCTGACTGAATTCACAGATGCACGGTCAGATCTAGGATTCAGCTCTCTCTCTCTCTCTCTCTCTCTCTCTCTCTCTCTCTCTCTCTCTCTCTTCTCTCTCTCTTCCCTCTCTCTGTTTTCTTCTCTAAATCAACTATATTACCAAAAAGCCTGACTCTGTGATTACAAAACAGCTAGACTTATGTCAAAACATGATGGCAACCTAAAGGTACTTCCAAGCAAAAAACATGCCACAGACAAAAAACTTCAGGGCTGTTTCTGCTTAGGTCTGCTGTCCAACAGGGCCTCATTGTAGGCAGATGTGGAGTCTGATTGGTCAGGTCTGAGTCACAGGCCCACCCTGAACGATTTGACTGGCCCAAGCCCCAGGAACTACAATGAGAAGAGTATTCCTTATCCCTTCTACTGGGTCAAGTTCCTATTCCCAGAAGCAGTGTGGAAAAAACCAACAAGTGTTCCTTATGAAGGCTCGTGGTGCCGTAGCTGTGGACCATGGTGAGTGAGTCTGCATGTTTAAGCTTGGGCAGATCCTGTCTCCGCCAAGGGTCACAGGGAGGACAAAATGGTGAGGTGGCTGCAACCTCCTGGCACAGACGCCAGTGGACACGTCCCTTTCTTCCTCCCTCACTTCATTCGTCTGTTTCCCATGAACCATGGTGCCCCTGGGTGAGACTCTTAAAATGTAGGACATGCCTCTCTCCTCACTCACAGTTGAATCAGCCAGCACGCGGGCCTGGCAGGCAGCTCTCATCCTCCCCAGCTCACGCCAGGAGTCCAGCTTCTCATAACAACCCACCATTTCCTCCCAGACAAATAACCCGGCTTTGCACACAGGGCCCCGGGGCTGCTACGGGAGAAGGAAGAGGCTTGCTCAGAGGCGCTGGTCCATAGGCAGCAGCTTCCTGTCCCATGAGTCAGAAAGGACAGATCTGGGTAGGGCCAGACAAAACATCTGGACCCAAACTGGGACAGGGCTGTGATGCGGACCCAGGGCCACCCACAGCAGGGATGGTGGCTTGGCTGGACCTATTGCTCCTGGTAGAGAGAAGTCAGACAACTCATCTGCTCAGCAGTGAGTGAACCAAGGATCTGTGACGTGCCAAGGAGTCTTGTAGGCACACAGAACACGGTGGCGAAAGAACTCCCAGGTCTTCCTCTCTAAACCCTCACCCGCCTTCACCTTCTCCCGTCCTGGGTCACTTCCCATCTGAGCCCTTCCTCCAATAAAATCAATCATTTCCCACTTCCCACCCACAAAGTGACAGCTCTGTCAAAAGCCACCAAGCCTCAGCATCTTATATATTCTGACATGAACCAGGATCTGTGCGTATAAAAAGCCAGAGAGGACAGACATTCATTCATAACAACATTTTTATAATTCAATCATTAAAACCTAAAATGTGTAGTAATAAAGGGCTGTCTGAGTCTAGTATGGTAATAATTACCATAGTAGCAGCTAAAGTTAATTGGGTACATATTATGGGCTAGGTACTGTTTAAGACCTTTCTGTGGATCGTCTTGGTTCTTGCTACATTGAATGCTGGAGGCTCTTACGTTATTCTCATTGAAGAAATGTGGCTCAGATAGTGGAAGAAAGTCATCTAGGTCATATAGTATGTGACAGGGCCTGAGCTTGCAGCCACGGTTCTCTGGGATGGCTTGGAGGGCTAGGTATATTTTAAAAGGCAAAAACACAAAGAACATTTGGCTACATCAAGATGCACATATTAATGTATACACTAATAGAAGTGAAACGAGAGAAATCCAAGTTAATATGTGCATACTAATCCTAGCCACAGGAAAATATATGGATGTGTCAGAAAAAAGGACTATGCACAGAGAAGGGAGGAGTGATAAAATGGAGCTTCTAATCTATGGGAGTCTCCTTTGTCAGCAAAGCTGTGTATAATGCTTGTAAGTTAACTACCAAAGGATTTTTTTTGTCCTTCAGCCTTGGCAAATGATACACTCATTTGATAGATGAATACTTGCCTGAGTTGGTGAAGCGAGAGGCTGTCTCAATCCTTCTCCTCCTTCTCAGGATGTACATACTTGAAAACAAGGTTTTGGCTCAAGGTTGGCTTGGGGCGAGTACCACTGGCTTTGGGTGGGCAGCTCTGAGAGATGAAAGACACTTGGGTTTTCAGAGTGGAGGATCACTGAGAAGGATGTCACAAAGAACATAGCATAGCATCAAGAGGTACTACACGGTGACTAGTCAGAAAACACTCTTTCCCGCTGTGTAGATAGATAGGTGTCAACTTGGCAACTGAAGGCTGAGCTCTGGGCACTTTTGTGAAGAGTTAATCAAGGCAAACTCTTGAGCAAGCTTGCAGGAAATAGTCTGATTGTTGTGAGAAGATCCAACCCGTAGTGAATAGGACTGTCCCCTGGGCAGGCAGATAAAATGAGGGACCCAATTCAGTAAGCAGTCATTCTTCAACATATTTTCACAGTCTTGGGGTCTAGAAAAAGAGGTTTGCTCCTCTCTCAGCAATGCCTGTGGAACTGCTGTGGCCAGTTCCCTCTCCTTATGGTGTTGATATGAACTCTTCTGACAAGCTGTGCTAAGAGCTGTAAGTGGAGAATCTTAAGTTAGAAGAATATTCTTGTTCCCCTAAGCTCTTTGGCTGTGAATTTACCAGCAATATCCAGGCAAATTGCAACTGTGTCAAAGGAATCCTATTGGACAATTAGGGCCAAGTGCTCTAGAGTGCCCAAGGGCAATCAAAGGAAGGAAAGCCCAGGCTACTCTTGTTGAATGGAAGTGGCTCTGGGAGGGGTAGGCAGGAACCTCCAAGAGGGTAGGAGACGGAATGGCCCAGTAGAGCCAGAAGTCCAAGCGATGGTGTGCAGCCTGTGGGAGGTTTCCTTTCTCCAGCTTCCAAGAACTTTCCAAAAGTCATAGTCTGAAAATCCGTCCCCCCAGGTTGGAACCAGCCTATGAAATAGCCTTCATGCCAGGAGGAGGTGAGAAAAGGGGGCTAGGAAAAGAAGAGTCAGCAGTTTATAGGTGGAGAATGGATGGCATCTCACAGAATGCTGACTAGGGGTCAGGGATGTGGAAAGTACTGTCCGAAGATGACATGAAGGAACTGGCCCTATTTAGAGGTGAAGCCTAGAACATGGGAGGTGATGTCTAGCTTAGAATACTGACATAGATGCACATGAGGACAGCAAATGTTGTGCATGTCCTGCTGTACAGCATTGCCATTCTGAGCATGGTCCATGTTCCAACATGAGCATCACCAGCCCCAGTATCAGCACCATCAGCACCATCATCTGCGGTGCGAGGATCTTGAGCTCCTCGCAGATTTAGTGAATTTTGAGATGCACGTTCACCTGAGCCTCAGGTGATTTGGGGGCTCATGAAACTTGAGGATCACAGACCTGGAGCACTCCTCTATTACAGTCTAGCAACCAATGTCCATTTCTGAATTGCTCAAGATAAGAACAGAAATTGGTGACATCCAAGTCTCTAAGCAGTGGACTCAACCACAAAGTAGGATGCATTACCATTGTTGAGAAAGAGGTTGAGACTATGCCTGGTACATCCAAGCAGATTGGTCTCACATGGAGGAAAGAATCTGCCACCACTAACACTTGAGTTTAGACTACCGGCTCTGAACCTTCAGCATATCTCAGGATCCCCGAGGGAGCTGATTAGAAAGTAGTCGACTTAGTCTTACCCGAAGTCTTCCATTCTCCAGTTCTGCAATGGGACCTGAGAATCTGCATTTTCAACAGGCTTTGTCCTGGACAAGGCAGAGGTCACTGGTACAGGGACCACATGGCAACACCCCTCTCAATCAATTCTCAGCAGATAAGGGAAGAGTATGAGGAGGTAAGACGGTATTAGGAGTGATCACAGGTCACTCTTAGCGTTGTTTTAGGTATGTAACTGCCAGCATGGAAGCAGACGGAGCTTGCTGTTTACAAAATGCCCTAACTCCCTGTACTAGTTACATACAGGTGTCGATTTGACAGGTGAGGCCTGCACCTGAGTAATTATTTAGTTAAGATAAGCTCTGAACACGCCTGTGGAAGATGATCTGATTGATGTGGGAAGAACCAGTCAGTAGTGTGTGAGACTATCCCCTGGGCAGGTGGGTAATTGGAAAGAGTTGGTTCAGTATTTTGGCACACACCAGCACACAGGCACACTGGCAAGTGAGAAAGTACCTCTTTCTCTCAGCTCTTCCTGTAGATGGGATGTGGCCAGTTCCCTCAACTCCTGATGTTGGGATGAACTCTCTTGACATGTAAATGAAGTGTAAGAAGAAAAGTAAGCCAAAAAAACAAAAAAACAAAACAAAAAAAAAACTTGTTCCCTAGGTTGATTCTGTATTTGTTCAACAATGGGAAGATGACATTAGCACACACCCTTAACGTCCTTAGACTCCTCAACAGCTCTACAATGTGAGTTAAGATGTTACTTACCATTTGCTTTAAAAGCAAGGAAACTGACTTGCCTAAGGACAAATGTATTGCTGAATGGACTTTGACATGTTAATGTGGAGCCTCAGCCAGCTGCCCTGTGCTGAGTGCAGATTCCTCCTTGGCACAGTGAGTAGAACCATGGTAAGGAGCTGCAGAGCCCAGTGAGACAGCAGTTCCCCAGTATTAAGGCAGAACATCTCCCCACACACATACACCACGTGCACACATGCACAGAGTGCAAGAAAAGCAGGGCATGAAAGGATTGGATATGGTTTTATTTATCTCATTCTATTTTATTATTTTATTTCATTTTATTTTATTTTGAGACAGGGCCTTATCCTGTAGCCCTGACTGGCCACAAACTTACCATTTATCCAGCTGATCTTAAACCCACAGCAATCCTCCTACCTCAGTCTCACAAAATCTGGGATTTTTATAAGTATGAATCACTCCTGCCCAGCTTAGTGATACAGTTTTAGATTTCATATCACTTAAAAAAGTATTGATTTGGGCCAGGGAGATAGCTCAGCATGTAAGGTGTCTGCTCCCAAACCCCGCAACCTGAGTTTTCAATCCCTGGAAGCTCACATGGTAGAAGGAAAGGACTCACTTCCTCTGACCTCCACCTGTGTACTATGGAATACATGTCTCTCTCTCTCTCTCTCTCTCTCTCTCTCTCTCTCTCTCTCTCTCTCTCTCTCTGTCTCTCTTGCTCTCTCTCTCTCATAAAAATATTTTTAAAAATGGTTGATTTTCTGGGATCATTGATACCGTGCTTGCCTAGAATCACAAAGCCCTGGGTTTAACACCCACAGATCCACACCGGAGTACAGTGGTGCGCATACCTGTAGTCCCAGCACTCAGAGGACAGAGGATGAAAATCAGAAGTTCAAGGCCATCCTTGGCTACATAATGAATGAGAAACGTGCTGGCCTACATGAGACCCTGTCAAAAAACAAAATAATAAAAGAAAAGAAAAAGAAATAAAAAGACACTAGTGATTTTCAAACTCTCATGTACCATAAAACATGAATGCCCACAATTATCTGAAAAGCTATCAACTATGCCTTGTTTTCTAACTGTGTATCTATGTGAGACTGATATCTCTCTACATTCTTTAGCCCAAAGAAATGAACTTAAAAAACAAGATTCCCAATGATAAATTTAATATAGAAGCAAATATGAGAAGGCAACCAGTTTTTTATCAAACCAGAAATGAAAAATAATTTACAAAAATGCAACCTGATCCTTTACTTCACACTCTTTATTAATCATTTTGGAAAACACAATTTTCATTTACATGTTAATTACAGAACTGATTATTGCTATTTTAACTAAAATACATACTTATTAAATTTCTGGGTTTTTTTTTTTTTACTGAAATAAATATCAACAATATTCAAGACCCACATGAACCACCTGTGGGTCTTCAGGATTCTTGTAGCACAACAGAGCCTTGGAAAGGAAGGTAGACAGCCCCTTCTTCTCCTCTCCCAGCCCACGGTCAACCTGCCTCCACCAAGGGAAGCTCCCTGGGGGGCAGTGCAGGAAATGGAACAGGAAACCTTTCCCCTTCCTTTCCAGGAATATGTCCAGGCAATCCACCTGTGACAGGGGAGGTTTCACACTCTGTCATCCCAAACTAAGAGAAGTGTTCCCATCACTGAAGGGGCTTGAGAATAGCAAGGTTAACTGGTTAAGCAAGGTTAAAGAGAGGACTGGTAATCCCTGGAACTAGATGAGGAGAAGAACTTCCCGTCACACTCACACCGCTAGGCTGACCAATGCTTTAGTTAAGAGCTTTGCAGTGTTGATTTAGCTGTTATGTTGGATATTGGGGACTGGATACCTTAGGTTTCTAAATAATACTCAAACTTCTCACTCTCCTCTGAAGAAAGCAAGCCCGTAGAGGTATAGCCTCCATCCCACAAGCTATAAATGTACGAAACACTAGGTATCCATCACTTTAGGGAACCTCTAGTGCAAAAGATCTCTGGCATTCTCGTCGCCCGTGGCATTACAGAGCCCAGGGAAGACAAGTGAGAGCATTGCAGTGCTCAACACTGTAAATGATTAGCAGAAAGAAGCAGTGGTAAGTGGGTCCTTGATCTAGTTAACACCTATCACACTCATGCAAGCAAACCTAATTAAATGCAATGGGAAACACACACACACTCTCTCTCTGTCTTTCTCTCTCTCTCTCTCTCTTGAATTACATGAAATTAAGAAGGGGCTTGTTGGGTAGAAGGATTTTGGTGGAAGTGAGAGGGAGCTAAGAGAATAATAGAAAGACTTATGAAATTGATGAAGTAATATCAAATCTTCCCGCCAAAAAATGTCCTGGACCACATGGATTCAGCAAAGAATTCTACTAGACATTTAAAGAACAACTAACATCAATACTCCTTAAACTGTTCCATAAAATAGGAAAGGAACACTTCCAAACTCTATGAAGCTAATATCATACTAATCCCAAAACCTAATAAAGATACACTTCTGGTGAAGCTCACCTCACTTCCCTTCCTGGTCACTGGCGACTGAAGAGGTTTGATCTCACCAATCAGGGAGATTATAGGTATAGCAGATAGACGGTAACCATCCCCATAAACGGGATACTGACCTCCCCCCCCTTACTGCTGTGTCCTATTCCTATTCTTCCATCTATCTTTGAGTCTCCTCTTACATTAAGATCTTCATCTTTGGTTAGACAGTGACCTTTGATACCAATCAGGATGCAGCCAAGGGTGGTGCAGGAAAAGCAAAACTGAAAACAACCACAAACCATAATTCAGAACACCAAAGAACCCTACATTAATCACCTGGAACCAGACTAGCCAAATCTCAGGCTACCTTGCGGCAAGATTATAAGAGCCTAAAGATGGGGAGGACCAACGATATGCAAGATACTCCACACAAGTTAGGGCTGCAGCAGCCAGAACTGGACTTTGCCTAACCTGCATAATGCATGACATGTCAACGACCTCCAAACTCTAGTATGGATCACAGGGGTAGAAGGCTCCAAGCAATAGGATTCTTAGAGGCAAGGGATTCACAGTCATAATAGAGTTCCCATACTAACGGGGAGACCAAGAAATGGCTCCGGGCTATATTACTGAGTCCTTACCCCTCACTAGGGTGGAGGACTCAGAGGGAGGTTTGACATTCACACAAAAGGATGCTCCATGGGCCATGAGATGGGATGGAGGAAGGGGGAGGCACTGGGAGAAGGGGAGGGAGGCAAGGGGATGAAAAGAAGGAGGGAAGAGGGGAGAGTGCAAGGCGGGATTGGGGACGGGAGGAGGGAAGGAGAGGACATGGGTATCTGTTGAGGTTGTATGATTAGGAAAAAAATAAAATGTGGGAGAAAAAAAGAAAGGCATATGATCAAAGTATTATATATATATGGTTGGTTAGTTCATTCAAAAACTAGTCAATCTCTAACCTCCACACAGATGGGCGCTAACATAGATACATAGACACCTTTCCCTGAGGGAGCCTTGTAAATCTTACTCCTGTCACTTTCTCTTAGAGAGTCTCACACTTATTTTCACAGGTATATCATACTTTTTCTTAGCACTTCTTTTTCCTTTCTTTCACTAACTCTGGAGTTTGAGTCTATGTTAAAATATTTGAGCCCCTCCCCCAAATAAATGAAGAAATAATTAAAAGGAAACACTAGAGTCTCACAGAAAAGCCTCTTTGAGACACTCAAATTGGAATTATCCCACTAGCCATTAGACATTCCCGACAGAAAAGCCTTCAGGGAAGAAGTGAGTCTAGTCTCATCCACAAGTCTCCAGAGAGCAGATGCATGCACCAGTCAGTCGTCTTATGAAGCCAATGGAATCTTGACAGATCCATCTCACTGTGAGCATGGATGCAAACAATTCTGAAAAGTATACAGAGTTGAATTAATCCAAAGCTAGATAAGGGACATATATATCCTGCCACAAGATTGGGTTTATTTAAAGATTTTAAGCTTGAGTTATTATTAGAAAGGTAATTAACGTGGTCAAGGACTTGCCTTATAAGCATAAGAACCTGTTAGATCCTCAGATCCCATGTGAAAAAAGGGTGGGCATGAGAGCAAATTCTTGTGGTCCCGGTGTTGAGGAGGCAGAGACAGGCAGATGTCTGGGGCTTATTGGCCAATCAGCTTCTTAACATACATGGTACGTCTTAGGCCAATGAAAGACACTGTCTGAAAAAAAAAAAAATAGTGGATACATAGAGACTCCAGAAAGACATGCAAGGCTGTCCTCTGACGGCCACACAGACATGCACTGAGATATGCAAACCTACATACATGCATGCACACAAAGAAAGTCAATTAGTGTTAATACATTATACAAACACATCAGTGGGAAAATTTATATGACCCCTCAAAAACAGATCTTAGCACAGAACGTGGTGTAAAATGTTTCTTAAAATTGTTAATTCAAGCTAGGACCCATGCCTGAAAGCCCAGCACCCAGGGGCTGGGACAGGAGACCACTCTGGGTTCAGGGGCAGCCTGGCTGCTGTATTATGAATGAATTCCCAGTGATGTAGGGCTATAGAGTGAGACCTTGAGACCTTGTCTCACAAAGGCACAAGAAAAGGGGAAGCTAATTTAATCTTTCCACCTTAAAAGTAGGGTTTTGTTTGTTTTTAGCTTGTTGTTTGTTTATTTTTACTTTGGGGAGTCAAGGGCACCTAACCAAAACTCCAGGGACATGAGTGTGCAGGAAAGCCCATGAAAGCTTTGGATAAACTTTCTTTTCATAAGTATTTCTGCACACAAAGAAATATCCATATCCCTAGACGGTCTCTCCCTCCTCCCACCCCAGCAAAAACCTCAGCTCCCCAACAGACTAGACTTAGCTATCCATCCTGATTCACCAATTTAGAGGGATAATAATGGTAAAATGCAGAAAGCAGATTTATTTGGTGCATGCATTGGGAAGGGACCATACTAAGGAATCCTGTGACCCTAAATTCATTTTGGGGGTGGTGATATGAGCTTTAGGTTCTAACAGAAGAACTTCACGGAATGGATAAGAAGTATGCTTCAGGAGGTAGTCTTGGTCAAGATGTGACCTGGTAGACATACCACTGGCTCTGTTTTTGCTTCTTTAAAGTGTTGCAGTTCGCCTGCATGGTTGCTGACAAATCACCATCAAACGGCTTAAGGGAACAAGGGTTTTATTTTCTTATGATAGTCCAGTTACAGTTCTCAATCCAGCTTGATTGGCGAGCTCACACCAACACCAGGGCAGAGGGAACTGGCCACATTATCTCTACACAACGACTGCAAGAGGGACAATCCTTACTTGCCAGACCAGCATGTCTGGCCAAGTGTACACAAGGATGCCGACTCTCTCAACCAGCTCTCTGTATTTTATTCCAGAGCCTAATCCTGCCCACCATGGGCTGGGCCTTCCCCATCAGCTAGACAATCTCCTGCAGGTTTGCTCTGGGCTTCACTTGACCACTAATTCTCTACAAACGTGCCCAGAGCGCAAACCCTCAACTGTCAAGTTGAATGTGCAGTGGTCATTGTGAGAAACTGCCTTTATCTGTAGTATGACTGGTCCTTGAAGTTTCTGTTTTTCCTGGAAACCAAAGTGACTACAAATTTAGGACAGGACCAAAGACCTTTAGACACCTTTCGGAGCTCTGGAACAGGAAGACAGTGTAAAAGACGGCAGAAAAATTCCTTGGTCAGCCTTGTCTTTGTGCCTTCAAGTAAGAAAGGGGGATGAGATTTAGACAGCCACTCCTTGAGCAATTAGCATCCTGATGTGCAGAGCCTAACAGGTTATGGTAGAAGAATAGTCACCACAGAAAACTACAAGATTAATGTACAGAAAACAAGAGTTTACAGAGGAAGACCGTAAGCCCTTCCTCACCTACCTGGACTTTGTCTAATGAACAGAACATGCATAAGAGGAGCCTAGGAAATAGGAACAAAAGAGGTGAAGTCTACATAAAGGATCTTGTTCCTGGTGGCCCTAGGGTTTTGGGGCCCTTTCCTTAGCTGATTAGCTCACTTCCACCCTTGGGAGTGCTTTTGCTTTTCAAGATGTCTCTATTTCTCTTTCTAAGTATATGTCCTTTGTCCTGGGACATAAGAGTCTAGATATGGTTACACTCTGGACTTTGTGCTTCCCTAAGGACCCCTGCTTCCTACAGCTACTTGGTGACCTCCATGCTTCTCTCTCTATCTTTTGCTTCTCTATCTCCTGTCTCCTATAGCCATGGCGATTTATAGCTTGTCTTCCCTGAATTGTTTTCAAACGTTAACAAAAGTCCATCTTGCAAATTTTTTTTTAATGAGACTAAGAATCTGCTCCAGTTACTCTGCATTGATGTCAATAAATTCATGGCCAAATAGCTTAAGGAAATAAGGGAACAATTGTTTAGTTGTAGTTCCTTATCTAACGTGGTAGGACAGTTGTTGCAGTTCGCCTGCATGGTTGCTGATGAATGACCTTCAAACAGCTTAAGGGAACAAGGGGTTTATTTCCTTATAACAGTCCAGTTACAGTTCTTAGTCCAACTTAATGCGAGAACTCGCACCAACACCAGGGCCAAGGGAACTGGCCACCCCATCTCTACATAATGGCTGAGAGATGATCCTTACTTGCCAGACCAGCATGTCTGGCCAAGTGTGCAAAAGGATGCCAACTCCCTCAATCAACTCTCTGTCTTTTATTCCAGGGCCTAATCCCACCCACCATAGGCTGGGCCCTCCCCATCAGCTAGACAATCTCCTGCAGGCTTGCTCTGGGCCCAGCTCAACCACAAATTCTCCACAAATGTGCCCAGAGCTCAAACCCTCAACCGTCAAGGTAATACCTGTGCCTAACTATGACAACAATATACACAACACCCAGGGCTGAGGGAACTGGCCATACCATATCCACAGGATGCTGAGAGAAGGGCAATCCTCACTTGCCAGACCAGCATGTCTGGCCAAGTGTACTGAAAGATGCCGTCTTCCTCACTAGCTCCCTCCATCTATTCATCTGCCCAGGGACTGGCTCCACTCACCACAGGCTGGGTTTTCTCATTATCTAGACATTTCCCTACAGGCTTGCCCAAGGCTGAATTCAACTACCAATTCTTCGGTGCCCAGAACTCAAGCCCTCATTTGTCAAGTTGATATAGGTTTCTAACTTATGACAGAACTCAGATGGAATTTATCTTCCTAGTAACAAGGTGATTGACCCCTAGGAAGGAGGCAGATAGAAAATGAAAACAGAGATGTGGGGCAGGAGAGATGGCTCAGGGATCATGACTCTGCCTCCCAAGCAGAAGGCCCTGAGCTCAGATCCCAGGTCTCATGTAAAGAATACCGGGCAGAAACAGTGTTGGCTTGTACTTTTGGTCCTGTTGGGTGGACCCTGGGAAACCCCAGAGCAAAGCAAAAAGAAGGTAGAAGCAATCCAGAATGCTCCTTTACAAGGACACACAGTATCCTCTCTCTCTCTCTCTCTCTCTCTCTCTCTCTCTCTCTCTCTCTCTCTCTCTCTCTCTCTCACTCTCTCTCTCTCTCTCTCTCACACACACACAAAAGTGTGTGCATGCATGTGCAAAATAAATAAAGTTAAAAAAAAAGAAAACAAAGATGTTAGTTTTCATTCTGGTTTTAGTTATCTCATAGATCCTAAGCAAAAGTAGTTACTGTGCCTGTTATACATATAAGGAATTTTTTCACACTATTAGTTTAGGGTGAAATAATGAATGGATGGATGAATAAATGAATAAATGAGCCTCTAAAGAAAAGGACTGTCGTTCTTCCAGACGCCCCAGCACCACTGCACATCATGACAGTGTAAAAGTTGGCAGGAAGGCACGAAATAGTTATGCGTGGATGTCACAGCCAAGGTTGTAGCAGAATCCCTTCTGCCCTGCTCCCCACAGAACTTTGAAATTTGGGCCCTCCTGAGCTGGATCCAAGAGATCACTGAAACAAAATGATGTTTCTTTCAGGCTTTTAGGAAGTTCAGGAGGTGTGAGGAGGACAGAGTGGAATGGGGCGAAGAGACTGGGAATCAATTCCAGAAATATAACTTCCTAGTGAATTCCAATTCTTATTTGGTGCCAAGAACAAACTGGAAATTCCCAGAATATTTCCTTTTGTTTTTTCCTCTTCAGCATCCATGCCCTTCCCTAAACCCTTGTACCCAACCAAAGCTGCCAAGATCTGTATTTAACTGTTTAGAAGCCACCTCCTCATTGCTATCTCCTCTAGAAAGTTCCACAAGGAAACTGAGCCTCCAGGTATCCTGGAGGGAGAGAAGCTCAACTAGCATTCTAACATCTTCCCAGATAGGGAACAGACTTGAGAGTGGACAGTGATACAGGGGTCCTAGCTACCCCTATACCTACTGCGGCTCAGGAATTACACTTTCTGGAGAAGGATGTGGAACTGAGTTGCTTGGTTTGTGCGTTGCTGGGAGTCCTGGAAGGTATTAACCCAGGCTTATAAAAAACTGCAGAAGACTGCCTTCCTCAACGCCAGTCAGGATGTGAGTGATCTGGGACTTCCTGGTGAGTTTCTCCCTAATACTCCATCCTACACTGAAAGCTTTTGGTGGCCCTTGAAACTAAGGTGCCATGGCCTATTCTGAAGAGCCGGGCCTCTCCCTTGCTGAACAACCCCAGGTTGACTGATAGAAATAAGATTTACGGACTGTTTGCTGTGACCCTACCTTCCAACTCCTCACTCCCCTGCACCGGCTAAGAGGCAGATACTACCATGTCCACTCAGTAAATGGACCTACAGGTTAGAATTTGCCCAGGGTTAATTCTGTGTTTAAAAAAAGGGGGAGGGGCTGGATCGCCCCGGGGAAGCTCTGCAGAGAACTTCATGACATCAGACTAACAACGGGGTGAAAGAAGATATAAAAACCCCAGTGTCTTACGGCATTCCCCAAGGTTGCTTGGAATGAGACCCTCAGAGTCCTGTGGGCTTCCACCAGGCAGCTGAACAAGACAGTGCTGGTTCCTCTTTCTAGCGGCCTAAGGGGCAGACTTTTGAGTTACCATAGTTTCTTCCTATCCTGCCCATAACTCCACTTGGTGGGTCCTGGTCCCCCAAGGGCACCGGCTCCGGTTCCAGCAACGGATGCATGGGTCACATGGTTCACAGAGGTCATATCCTGTGCAACAGGCTCAATCAGCCTTCCTTCCGGGATGCCCCAGGCTGGGTTTCATTTTAGAGGGGTCAGTTCCTGTCCTTCAACTCGCACAGGCGCAATGTGCGGAAGAGACACAGCACAGGGTTGTGCACGTGGGAATAAGGAATGCCCCCTTACCCTCAATCGCACACACACACAGACACCAAGAGCTCCTTATTTCCTGCAGGTCACAATGGCTTTCCTTATCCCTCCAGAACAAAAGCTTTTTAAGCAAAGCCGCCGCAATCATCGCCAGCTATTTGCAGCACTCGCAAGAATGCCTTTCATTACCACAGGCTGCTGAAGCGGGGAACTGCCCTATGTGGGAAGGGTCTTGGGCAACCGCTTTCTCTTGTCTCCTGCGGCTCCAACTTGGATACGCCAGTTCCCTGTGGCTCCTTCTGCTTCACTCTCCCCTTTCCCTGACTTTCTTTCACGGTGAAGATTGATCTGCGCCAGTGGGCGCAGAGTTTCCCATAAAGAAGATGTTCATGCGTACCTGCTTGTCTGCAGTATTTTAATAGTGGTGTTTGGCGGTAGGACCCATCCATTTCTGGCCCTTAGACCGCAAAAGTTCTTGTCTGACACCTCAAACCTACTTATTGGTCACAACTGTTTAGCCCATCAGTGTGTTTGCTTTTGGGAGAACTTTACCTTTTGCTGTGGTTTTGTCGAGATCTTCTCCATCAAGGTTGTTTGTGTTGGCAGCGTGGTCCCTGGTGGAATGGTTGAGATGGTGAGAGCTTTCAAAAGGTGCTGACTAAGTGTTTGTTTTGACATAGGGTTTCACTATGTAGCCCAAACTGTAGCTTGTGATCCTCCTATCTCAGTCTCCCAAGTGCCAGATGACCTCCCATGCTGAGTTCTGAGTAAGTCTGTAAAAAGGAATAAATGTTTTTCCATCTAAGAGTCAGATCTTACTTGAATGTGTGTTTTCCCCCTTGTTTGGCATGCTGTGCGTGTTTGTGTATCTTGTGTTCTGAATATGGAAACACATGTTGAATAAGTGTTTGTCACAGAGCAACATCCTATCCTTTTTCCTTCTATGTGTGTGTGTGTGTGTGTGTGTGTGTGTGTGTGTGTGTGTGTGTGTACAAGAGGGCTCTTGAGTGTGAATGCTTATGGCAGCCCAAGGGTGACTTCAAGAATCATCCTGGATTGCTCTACCTCCTATTGCTTTGCTTTGGAGTTTTCCAGATTCTGCCTCCCAGGGCCAGAATTACAGGCTGCTGCCATTTCCACATGCTGGCATTTTTACATGGGATCTGAGGATCTGGTCTCAGGTCCTTTTACTTGGAAGAAAAAGGCTTTAACTCCTGAGCTATCTCTCCAGCTGTCTATTTTTTGTCCTTAAGGAACTAGACTACTTAGCGCTGGAGCAAGTTGAGTTGTGACAGAAATATGACTTCCTTCCTTTGCTCTCCTACTTTGCTTTGACACACCTGCTTCTCTATCATGTTGTCACATAGCCAGAGGGTCTTACAGAACTTTGGATCTGGAGTGTCCCTCTCCCCCCAAAAGATGTGATCCCCGGCCCAAGGTGCTTTTGGAATGTGATAGAATATGGAGTTAAAAGAGAGGTCATAGGAGCGCGACCCTGGAGGACCCTTTGACTTTCTGGTTCCTGTGATTTGAGCAGGACTCTGCCCCCGGCTCCTGCCATCACACACTGCACCACAGCCTAAAGGAGCAGAGCTCAGCAAACGTGCATGGGAGTCGCTGAGTCCACAGCCACGACTTTTGCCCTTCAGTGGTGCTGCAAGCACACTTCTTTTATTGAGACAGTACTCTGACTCAGGCAACTTAGGAAAGAAAGGGAGATTTATTTGGCTTATACTCCCAGAGGAGATACAGTCCATTATGGCAGAAATTGCACAACAGAAGGCATGGCTGGAGGAAGAAGCAGGAGGCCAGCTCAATCACAGCAGCCTCCCAGAAAGGCAGAGAAAGCAACAGAGCCAGAGGAAGCCAGGTAGGGCTATCAAACCTCAAAGCCCATCCCCTACCACATGCCTTCTTCCAGCAAGCTCCACCTCCTAAAGGTGCTCATAACATCAGCTAAGAATTCAGACATATGAGGATAATTCACGCTCAAACCATGACAAGTGGGTGGGTTGTCTCATACTGTTACAGTAACAGAGAATGCTGAGTAACTCGGGGCTTCACCGAACACTGATGTCATAATACTACTTGGACTTTCCAACCACCAGGACTATGAGCCAAAAAAAAAAAATCAATTTTCTCTATAACTTACCCAACCTGCAGTGTTATATCATCAGCTATAGAGAACAGTCGGGGCAACTGCCTTGAGTCAAGACCATCAACTCAATGAGAACAGGTTCCTTGCAGGCACACAGGTGTCTGATGCCACATTCCTTGGCTCCAGGATGGTGCCAGGCACACAGCAGCAGCCACTTAGTATTTGCAGTATGTGTCCATCCTTACCTGCCTCATAAATTCTAGGACTGGCAGACATATCTATATGTGTAAAGCAGCTGAAACCGTGTCTGGCATGAAGTGAGATGTCAGCGAATATTAGCTTATGACCATACCTATTCGCTCTACATACAGCATGTAGCGGGGACAAGAAGATGGAAAGCACATAACTCCAGCACAGCAGTCACACTGACAAGCTGCCGTGAAGAGGCAGGACTGAGAGACTGGAGAATCCCCAGGATCAAAGTAACCATCCTAACTAGGAAGTATTGGGAAGAGCCAAACTGGGTCTGGAGGGTCGAGTAGGAGTTTGTCGGCCAAGCAGCATTTCAGGCACATGACCAAAGTACAGAAAGAGAGGCTAAGTGGCTATGACCAGACAGAGCAAGACTCAGAGCCTTCTACTTAAGAGCGTGTCATGGTTTGAATGTGTGTTTGAATACTTCATTCCCAGCTACTGTACTATGTGGCCAAGTACAACTTTTAGGAGATGGAACAGCCTTGCTTGAGGAAGTAAGTCCCTGGGACGTGCCTTGAAGTTAGATACCTGGTCACTCTTCTCTCTCTCTCTCTCTCTCTCTCTCTCTGTTAGGTATGACTGCTAGGTAGCAGCCAGCCTCCTGCTTTTGCCTCCATGCCTTCCCTGCCGTGATGGACTACCTTTCTTCTGGAGCTGTAAGCAAAAATCACAAGGCCTTTCTCCCTTGAATCGTTTGGTTCAGAGTTACCATAGCAATAAATAGTAGACACAGCCGAGTACAATTAAAATAGAATTAAAAAAGTGTCCGCATGGACTCTTTGGGAGTTTCCTCAAACACCCTACAATTAGCCTCTTCCCTTCCCAGACTACCCTCAAGGCCTAATAAAATTTCCTTTCATCAGAGCCATGCCTGGAGTTCACAAGGGAATAGCCTTTTTTTTTTTTTTTCAAGCTAATTTCCCCCAAATCAGTGCTTTCTTTGAGTAGTTTTACTTATGTATCAATGTGGAAGAACTAAGAACCAAGAGGAAGCAGAGAGAAGGCCTCTCACACAAACAACCTCTAAGGACAAAGTCTTAGAAAATCACTAATTGGCAAATATTAAATGAGCTTCTACTGTCTGCTAGGGACTTTTAGAGCCTTTGAGAATTAGCACCTTATGGGACAGAGAGACATCAGTGTGGATGGATTCCAGGAATAAGCAATTTTCCACTGACTACAGATACAGCTACTGATACGCAATGCTTTAGCATCAGAATATCTTGGATCTCCTGCAAGGGAATTTAATGCACTGGCACGCAAAGCAAAGTAGGGAATGTAGCCTCATTGAAGAACACTTGCATAGCATGCAAGTTTGATTCCTCTTACAATGAAACAAGCAGAAAAGCAAAATACCTTCACCAAAGGCCAAGAGGTTATTTGGTGAAAGAAATGAGGGGAACTCAAGAAAGAAAATAGCCAAACACTGTATTCCTGTTTCTGGCTTTCCATAGTGTTGGTTCTTTTATATATATATATACATTTTTTATTATTATTTCAGCTCATTCAAACTTAATAAGTACACCAGTTCCCTCTCTCCCTCCTCCTCCCCCCCCAGAACCCCCTGCTTCCCCTCCCTTCACCCCTTCCTCCCCATCCCCCAGTGCCTCCCGCCCCAATTTCCAGAGAGTCCTTTCTTGTGCATGCCTGACTCTCCTCTGGGCCCTCCTCTCCAGTTCAGTCTCCAAAAGATCCATATTCCAGCAGGATGTGGTGGTTTAAACATAGTATCCCAGTGTCAGGAAGGTGAGGCAGGAGGCTTGCCATGAGTGGAAGGATAGCCTGAGCTACACAACAAGCCCTGTCTCAAAAAAATAAATTAGTTAATAATAACAACAGATCCATATTCAACTTTTTGCCCCTCATCAGCATCCATCCACCCAAGCGTCCAACTATCCTTCCATAAAACTGCTTGTCCACCTTTCCATTTTTGTGAAATCCATGCGTCTATCCATCCATCCAGCAAGCCAGCCAGCCAGCTAGCTATACAGACAAGAAACAAAACACTGGCAGACTACATCAGTGAGGGATGCGTTCAGCTGCATCAAATAACTGAACGAAAAGGTGTAAGTGACATTTGAGGCTAGTCTGGGCTACCTAGAAAGACCCTGTCTCAAACAAACAAATTAAAAAGTTCTCAGTGAGACGAACATTTATTAGAAGTGTTCTCAGTGCCTGAGGAGCCGCTATGTTATAATATTCTGGTTCTTTTGACCTTTTGATTTTTCCATTCTGGTATGTTGGCTTGTAACCTCATGGTCCCAGGATGGCTACCAGCGCTCTGGATATCACTTTTGCATTCACAGTGACAGGCGGTACAGCATCTCAACTTGTCTCTGATATAAGGAAAAAAAATAATTTCCAGAAGTCCTATAGACTTTCTCTTTCTTTCTAGCTTGTAACTTAAATTTTATTAAAACTGATGCCAGAAAATATTTTTTAAATTTTTATTATTTTTCTTTTAGTGTCTTGTACATGAATATAGTGAGTTTATAATATTTTCATACTTTAATCCCCAGCCCCATATCCCTCCTTTCCCCATTACAAGTCGTTTTCTCCCCTACCAGACTCCCTCTTATTTTCAAGTCTTTTCCCATGTGTGGCCCACTGGGTCTCATCTGGTTTGCCTTTAATGTCATGTGCCTGAGTACTTTGTAGAGCATGAATCTTACGTTAGTGGGTATACCACTGAGGAAAGCATCTTGCATTTTCTCCCCATTAGCACTAGCCCACATCAATTTCTTGGGGTGAGACCATTTCTCATTGGCCTCACGTAGGTCACAGGCTGCATCTAGTACAAGAAAGGCTGGGAAGTCTCTTATTTGTATTTCCATCTTCCATATGGTAGACCTTAAAAGAGAGGAAGAGTAAGTCAGGCAAGCTAGAGTGGTTTTCAGAAAAATGTATACAGAGAAATCACATGACATTAAGGCTGAACATTGTTCAAACCATCTTAGGATGGGAAACTAAAACCTAAATAACACAAAAAAAATTTTTTTGAGGAAAATAGTTTGTTTCAAATGGAGTCCAAACATTGTGATTTGGCTTCAAACTGGGCCAGTCTGGGAAAACCCTGGCTGGAAAGCCCCGATGCTACTGGAAAGACCCTCGGCTCAGCTGTGTGATTCTGGACTCTGTGCACAGACAGACATGCAGTACCAGGAACCCAGGTGACGGCTTCATCTGTATAGTAAGGTAGGTTTGGAGAGTACTGGGGCCTCCTCTGCAATAAGGGACTCAAAGCCGGAGGACAGGTCATTCCTGCGCAGTTGTCACACCAGATTGGGACACAGTCGGTGTCAGGAGTTTGAACAGAACTAAGTCGTGAGGTTCACTTTCTCATTCAGTCCGTCCTTTTCTCCAGCCAGCTGAACTCTGTCCTGTGCTTGAGTTGCATAAACATTCGCTCCCACTCTTATTATGACTCAAAGTATCTCAGTTGTGCCAATTCACGGGGTTTCAGGCTCCCACACATCGGAAATTGGAGAGTGACACTCCAACCAAAACATAAGTTTGGCATCATGCAGTGAAAAGGAAGAAAACAAAACCCCAAACCAAGTTCTGTGTGCCCTTGAACACGTGCTCGTAAGAAAACAGACCCGCACCAAAAGAGCACATGGCCCAGTGACATCCTCAGCCCAGGCTTGTCCTAACCGCATTGAGCCCATTCACATGCTTAGACTCAGCAAGTGATTCTTCTCTATTCCAACGTGTCCGTCTTTCATCCGGACAAGTTAAATTGATCTGTTCTATGAAGGAAATACAATTCATCACTGTGGCTTGAGCGTCTGAAAACAATCTTGGTAAAAGAACCCCGACCTTCACAAATACAGATTTATCTATCTATTCATCTAACCTCCCATCTCCTCATCTCTCTAGACATTTATCTTTCTGTCTATCTGTCTATATAGTCATCTACACACTCACCCATCCCTTCGTCAACCTCACCCCATCAATCTGTTCATGTACCAACTATCTGACCTTTCTTCTATCCTTCTACACATGTGGATATTCTTCCACCAAATCACCCATCTGCATTTTTTTCCATTAATATATCTGTCTTTCTGTCAAATCATCTCTCCATCCATCCGTCCATCCATCCATCCATCTACCCATCCATCCAAGCATCTAAATATCCTTCCACTAAACTATCTGCCCTTGGGGATTTCTCCATTCTCATTTCTTCCTTGGTTACAATGAACTTGCTTGCAATGAACTTTCCACTTTCTAAGTCTTCACTTTCCACATAGAATACCTTTTCCTTACTGACCTTAAAATCCACATTTCATCTCTCTTTGGAGGTCTTCCATGAACCTCCCCAGTGAGACAACAATGTTATTTTCTGCCTTAATTCTTATATTTTACATCCCTCTTTTATAATGTGATAAATTGCTGCTTTCAACGTTACTGTGAAATTTATTGCTCTTGTCTCTTGTGATTGAAGTATTCTGCACTATTTCTTATCTCTCTGAGTAAACTATAAACTTTGTGAGATGAGAGGCTGGTTTTTAGTTCTTTTCAACCTCTCTCCACAGCTGGTATCTTACCTAATGGTATGCAAATTGTAGGCACTCAACAGATACACCCACATTGATTAGATACATAGTCTTCGAATGTCAAATAGGGATGTATTGGCTTTGTAGGAACATTGTGTATATTAATTCTGAGATTGTGTATATTTTAGATTTCGCTAAAGACATTTTTATTTTTAATAAGAGTAAATAACAGTTAATAACAATATGTGATCTACAATCTGAATAAATGAGGATATAGCTGCTGAGTATCTTGTTTGCACTTAGAAGCTGATTACATCCCATACAAGGCACTGGAGCTACAAAAGTAGATGGAATATAATCCCTGTCTTTAAAGAGCCAATGTTTTAGCAGAGAGACAGAGGCACAAGGGTCTCTGCTCTCTCGGGAGTCTGCCAAAGGCACGACAGTAAACACAAAGTGCTCAAGGCACTTGGAGGTTCTTTAATTCTTCCTGGAGGGGATCAAGGAAGAATGCACTGAAACAATGTCACCTGAGGGGCTGGAGAGATGGCTCAGGGGTTGTGACTCTGTCTCACAAGCAGAAGGTTCTGAGTTCGGATCCCAGGTCCCACATAAAAAAAAAAAAAAAAAAAAAAAAAAACAATGTCACCTGAAAGATGAAGAGAAATGCAGCAGGTAGAAAAAGGATGAGAAAACACTGCAGGGCTGGAGAGGTGGCTCAGGGGTTAAGCCTCCGCCTTGCAGGCGGAAGGTCCTGAGTTCGGATCCCAGATCCCACGTACAGACGCCAGGTGGAAGCAGGGGCAGCCTGTGCTTCTGGCCCTGGTAGGGCGGAGCCTGTGAATCCCAGGGCAGAAGGAGGTGGAGGCGTCCATGGTGGTTCCCAAATTCATCCGTGGTTCTACACACACACACACACACACACACACACACACACACATGCACGCGCGCGCGCACGCCGCACATACATATGCACATGCGCACAGTTGAATAAATTAAAAAAAAAACACTGCAAAAGAAACTGCATAGAGGTGCAGTCTGTGTTTGGGGAAAATAAAGCAGGATTGTTTGATGCTGCCGTGGTACCTAGGGAAAGAAGACAGCTGGCACACACCTAGACCAGGAAATAAAGCAGGATTGTTTGATGCTGCCGTGGTACCTAGGGAAAGAAGACAGCTGGCACACACCTAGACCAGGAGCTGGCCAGTGAGTCCTGCGCACACGGGGACTTTGAGAACAATATTGGACTGTGACCTTGATTCCAGTGACTGTAAAAACCACAGAAAAGAAAAATAATCAGATTTATATTGCAGCTAAATGAATTAGCTTCAGGCTGAGCATGGTAGCCCCATATTGGGGAAGCGGAGAAAAGAGGATCCCCATGAATTCAAGGCCAGCCTGAGCTACATAGTAAGACTCTGTCTCAAAAACAAATAATAAGGGCATGTGTTAGCTTGCTCATGTGGCCAGGCTGTGGGCTTAGCACCATCAGTCTCTCAGAAGTCAGTGTACCTTCCACGTCTCCACTCTGCAACACTTGTTGGCATTATTCTTGAGTGGTTTCAGTTCCAGTCACACATCCATGCACACCAAGTTCCAAAGCATCATTCCCACTCTCCCATAACTCACAGAGTCCTTTGACAAGATGGGGACATTATCATGGCTTATTTGGAAGCCTGGAGACAGGAACACCAATGAAGGATATACTACAGAATCCCTGCCATGGGATAGTAAGGTGGATAGAGGAGGAGAGAAATTTGAAGACATGCCATGCATGTGAAGAAGAAATTTGGCAACCCTTGATTCATGGAGAAGCCAGAGATTAAAGATGCTCAGAGCTTGCCTCAGGCTTCCATTTGAATGACAGAATGACAAGTGCCCTGTTGGTGGAGACAGGTATTTGTACGGGCATTTGGCTCATCTCCCAAGGTCTGCCAGACAAGGACAAAAAACATAAGAGAAATAAGTCATTCATCGTCCCTCTTTCCCAAGGATCGGCACAGAAAGGGTTTGAAGATCTGATTCTGATGTCATGACACCTACTGACCATCATTAGTGGAGTAAGAACCTTGCGTGTTTTTGATCTGCTCCTTTATGTGGTGGGTATATTGCCTACCTTATAAATTATTGTGAAGTAGGCTGAGCAAAGTGCTCAGAGAGGAGAGAGAGAGAGAGAGAGAGATATTTATGGATTGCATTAAGGGATGATAAGGAAGAGGTTCATATTTCAGACACTCATTTTGCAACTATATAATTGGACAGCACTGGAGAGAAGGCTCAAGGCTTAAGCCTCTGTCTCACAAACAGAAGGACCTGAGTTCAGATCCCAGACACCATGTAAAAATGCCAGAAGGATATGGCAACCAGTCTGCACTTCTGACCCTGGAAGATGGAGCCTGAGAAACTCCAGAGCAAAGCAATGAAAAAATAGAGCAATTCAGGATAATTCCTAATGTCACCCTTGGACCTTCACAAACACACATGGTACCCTATTGTACACATACACAACACACACACATACACACACACACACACACACACACACACACACATACACACACACACACACGCACGCACGCACGCGCACACACACACAAATAAAAATAAGCAATTGTTTCAACTTGTTGAACCTCAGTGTAACTGTTAGTCTCAGATGTCAATCCTAAGCATGACATTTGAGACTAATATCAACCTGATGGTTAGGAGGTAGGCCTCTGGGGAAGTATCTAGTCAAGGCAGGCCCTGAGCAAACCTGAAGGAGACTGCCAGTTGCATAACTGATATGGAAGACCCAGCCCATAAAGACATGATCATTTCCTGGGCAGGAGAAGCTAGCTGAGCCCTGACCAACAGGCAGCCAGCGAGTGTGCAGCATTTGTCTTTGCCCCTGTTCTTGCTGTGGATGTGACATGACAGTTCCTTTGGCCCCCGATGCCAGGATAACTCTCCTGCCCTGATGGACTGTAGACTGCAGTTGTGAACTGGAATAAAATCCCTTGTTCCTTTAAGATGTTTGGGTCAGGCAGCAATGTGAAGTGAAAACCCTTGGTTTACGCATCTGCCAGGTAAGGAATAATATCTACTCATGAGATATCTAGGAGAAATGGATTGGAAACAGATGCCGAGTGCTAATATGGAATGTAGGTAGGTTTGACTATTCCAAGTGAGATGCAATCTTCTTCTAGAGAAACAGGAAAGTTGGTCTACCTTTTCTGCACCATGGAAGCTGAGGCATTGTTGCAGTTTGTTTGTATGTTGCCAATAGATTCATGACCCAACAGCCTAGCAGAGCAAAGGGACTTCATTCTTGTTCATAATTCTCAGCCAGAGTCCATAGTTCAGGTTGGCAGGGAAGCTCACACCAATATCAAGAGCTGAAGGAATTGGCCATACCACATCTACAGGATTGTTGAGAGAAGGGAAAACCTTACTTGCCGGACAGCCAAACCACTGAACCACCCCCTGCATCACATCCACCTCTCCATGGAATAGTTCCAACCCACCATGGGCTGTGCTTTTGTGCATCAAGTAGATATTCTCTGCAGGCTTGCTTGGGGTTTGTCTTAACTACCAATTCTTTATGGATGAATCCAAAACTCAGCTTTCAATTGTCAAGTTGATGCCTGTTTCTAACCTGAGCAAGCATGGCTGGGTGATCTAGACTTCATCCATTAGATAAATGTGCTCCAAGGCTGTGAATGAGGGTGGGAAGAGGAAGTGGAATAGGAAAGGAGGAGTAAAGATGGTTTCAGGGGGTCACAATAATGTGAATTTTGAAGTGCTGAAGTAACTATGCTGACATCCTAGGATGTCCAGGTCAGACGGGGTCAGTGTGTACCCTCTGATTCTCAAATTTAACAGCACTGACAGCAACTGACATGGTTCTGTGATCTGACTTATACATTCATAGATTACAAAATGCTGTTATTTTCCTTATTATTGTCATCTGACTTTTTCATCTTTCTGTCTAGAAACTACTCCAACAGCATTAACAGAAAGATTTTTTTCTGCTCCAGTCAGCTTCAATGATTTTCTGGGTTTTCATGTGACACTTTTCCTGAGGAGATGCCATACAATGACGGATCAGAGTAATGATTATGCCAAAGTACAATTTAATGAGCCAATGAGTTTATTTTGGTTACTTAAAGGAGTAGGGGTGCAGGTATCTCACAGGATCGGGGAGGACTCAAAGTAAGCTGCATCGACTGAAAACCAACCCCAGCCTGGGTAAGACTCCCAGAAGCTGCAGCCCTGGAGCTCTCTGCTGCACAACTCGTTCCCAAGACTCTCCTCTGAATGTCTTACTCAGAGACTCCTCCACTGCTTGCTGGCAGGGGAATCTTCTCCCCCATTTTACTGCTTTTCTTTACCTTCAAGAGGTCCCCTCTCGTCCCCTGAATCCTGTTAGTTTCAGGAACTTCCCTAATGAACCATTTACTTTCTATGTCTCATACGCTTTCCTCCAGGACGTAATATTGTAAATTGTTACATATCAGTCCTCTTAGGTTAGACCTAGGGGCAAAATCTAATATGGTATGCTATGTCAGAAGAAAAATACCACTCGACAATTTATGACTAAGAACTCCAACTATAAAAGTACCTACCTGGGCAGGGAGCTGACTCGGTGGTTACAGTGCTGGCTGGGTAAGCAAAATAACCAAAGTTCAGATCCCATGGGGGAAAAAAAAAGCCAATCAGGTATGACAGCCATCCTTCAATTCCATGCCTAAAAAGTAGAGTGAAATTCTTAACAATCACTCTAGGAAAATCAGCCATGTTGAGCCTGCATTGTTGCTCATAAATTCATGGCAAACAGCTTACAGGAGAGCGAAGAGTTTTATTTTGGCTTAGGATTGTCCAGTTACAGTTCCCTGTCCAGCTTGGCAGTAGAGCCCATACCAATACCAAGGACTAAGGAAACTGGCCACACCTAAACTACAGGACTGCTGAGAGAGACAGTCCTCTCTGGCCAGACCAGCATGTCTGGCTATGTATGCAGAAGGATGCCAACTTCCTTAACCAGCTCCCACCATAACCAGGTCTTTTCCGTCAATTAGACAATCTCCTGCAGGCTTGTTTGGAGTTTAATTCAACTACTAGTTCTTCACAATTGTGTCCAGAGCTGAGAGCCTTCGGTTGCTAAGTTGACATCAGTATCTAACTATGACAAGTCCTAATGGCTCACTCTCAGTTTAATTACAGACCCACACTCAAAATAATAAAGTGGAAAAACAATCAAGTATGATTCCTGATATCACCATTGGGCCTACACATGCATGTATACCTGCATGTACATGTATTTACACACATGCATCTACCCACATGTAAAATAACCACACACATGCATCCCACAAACACATACTTATGAAAATTAAAACAGAACAGAATCTCATTGTTACTTCATTATATATAAGTAATACAAAAACTTTATAAAAATCCAAATAAACGGGGGCTGGAAAGGTGGCTCAGGGGTTAAGCCTCCGCCTTGCAGGCGGAAGGTCCTGAGTTCGGATCTCAGATCCCACAGTATAGACGCCAGGCAGAAGCAGGGGTGGCCTGCACTTCTGGTCCTGGTAGGGCGGAGCCTGTGAAGGAGGTGGAGGCGTCCATGGTGGTTCGTGAATTCGTCTGTGGTTCTGCACACACACACACACACACACACACACACACATACACACGCGCGCGCGCGCGCGCACATACACACGCACATGCACACAGTTGAATAAATAATAATAATAATAATAATTTTTTTAAAAAATCCAAATAAACGGGAGATAAATTTGAAACTCTGTCAAATCCCGCCTTCCACTGCTAATTATTTTCTGAGCTCTAGACCATTTTATGTTCTTAATTATTTTGTATTTTCTGCGGTAGTATAATATTCTAATGCACATTGTAGATTTAATTGGTACTCTCTGGATGTATGGTTGCCTATTAACTGTTTTTGCATATTATACTTTGTTTTTGCTACCATAAACAAAGTTGATTACTATTTTAACCATATGCCTGTGTGTACTTGTCTAAGGATTTCTTAATCTAAATGCGAAATTTCTGAGTCAAAATGTGTGTTTTGAAGTTGTCTGTGGTTAGTGCAGACCTGTAATCTCAGCAAATAAGAAATCAGAGCAGGTCAGCTGAAGAGATTGAAACTTACCTCACAAACAAAAAAACTTGAGTGGATTTGAGAAGTATCCAGAGTCTTATATATAAATCGAATATATTCATTTTAATAGTTTTATAATATTTTGCTTTTGAAATTACATACTGAAGATAGAGTACTTCCACAGAGAGGGTCATATTAAGGGTTTTCAAGTACCATTTTTCATGCACATAATCAAGAATCCCTGGGATTGGCACATAGTAGAATTTCAGGGTGTTAGAATGTGAATTGTCTTCAATTTTATGTAATTTGCTTGCTCTACATGACTATCTACCAGTTAGTTCCAATACACACTCAATGCTACCTGTAGAGTTCTTTCTTATTCTCATTTAAGTTTGCTATGTTCAGACTTGCCAATGATTGCCAAGTTTTGGATCATGAAATTGTTCTTCAGTATTATTTTATTCTGCATTTTCATGTGTAGGGGGAGCATGCATGCGTGTATGTATGTTTGCATGTAGGTGGGTGCACATGCTTGTGGAGACCAAAGAGTGATATGAAGATTCATCTTTGATTGCTCTTCTACCTTATTCTTTTGAATAATGAGTTTGAATAATCAAATTCAGAACACGCTATTATGACTAGTCTAGCTAACCAGCTAGCTCTGGGGATTCCCAGGCTCTGCCTCCTGGAACTGGAATTACAGGAGGTCACCATGCTCACCTGGAATTTTTACATGGGAACTGGGGGTCCCAGGCTCTGGCTTTCACTTGTATGGTCAGTACTGTAAGAGTTAACCTCTCCATAGAGCCATTTCTCCAGTCCCCAATTCAATATTTTAATTTTAATTTCCCTGGATTATTAGTCAGTGGACATCATATATGTTCATGTCTGAGGGAATTGGCTTACAAGATGACTCCCACCAGTCCAGCATCCCTGTTCTAACAATGGACTGAGGTAATCAGTGAGGCAAGTGGAAAATGGCAGAAGAATATCAATATTGTGTTTCTATTGTGATCATTATCTTTCTCTTGGGTCACTCAACCTGGGTAGAAGCAACTGTCACGGTTTGAACAGCCCAGTGGGGATTCCATTGGCAAGAAGCTGAGGCTTCCTGGAGACAGCTCACCAGTGAGTACAAGTGATTTGTAGCCCCCTTGGGAAAACCTCAGGAAAGACATGAGAACTTTCTGGTTTAGATGAGGCTAAATTCCTGCTCCATGCTGAGATCATACAGTTTTCTTGATTAATACATTTGAGTACTAAGCAATTTTTTTATGTAGCAATGAGTAACTAAGACATCATTTTAGGCATTTTTCTGTTGGGTTGCTTTCCTCTTTATTAATTTATACAATGCAAAAAAAATCCCAGACACTAATTTGTTTTTAATTATAAGGAACACAGATATTTTCTTCCCAACTTTGATTTATCATTTTGCTCATGGTGCTTTTTGAAGTGGCAAAGATTCAAATTTTAATATAAACAAATTTACCAGCTTTTTTACTATTTCTAAATTAAGTTCTTTCGCTTGATTTATAAAATCCTCTATTACCTTAGGATGAAAAAAATCTTTTGTTTTCTCTTAAATACTTAAAATTTCATATCAATATTTTTAATTCTTTGTAAGTCTAGAAGTAGTTGTTGAATTAAATTTCTGATATTCCTGTCTCCTTTCCAGAGTAAAAAGGATTGCTGTGTGCACCACCACATCTGATCGATTTGGTGCTAGGGAGCAAACCCAGAAATTCCTGCATACTAGGCAAGCACTCTACAGTGGAACTACCTCCTCATCCCTGTTAGTATTTCCCTACACAAACACTTTATCTATGAGATAACATCACATACCATTTCATATGTGAGCATAAGTTCCTAGAAAGAAGTTGCACTGACTGAGTAGGCTGACTGGCAGAATTTCCACGGTTATGGAGCGATTAGAATGTGGCAAGTTCAGAATCTAAGTACAGATTATCCTTGGTGATCTTTAATTCCCTTAATGGCCATTCCTTTCCCTTCCTCTGTGTCTTACCTGTGACGATCAGGTAAAATTTTTGAAATGTCTTAACTTAGAACACTACTAATTCTCACCATTGAAAAAGGATAAAATGTCATCAGACAGCATCTATACCCTGTAACAGAGATCTCCCTGCTTTGCTGTAACCTGCCTACCTGACGTTCCCACAAATATATTTGAAAAGTGTCTTCATTTATGGTTTTCTTTGTTCTGTGGTTATAAGACCTCCAAAAACTGTTACCATATTGGAGCGCATGGAATTTGGGGTCATCTGAATCTGTGTTCTCAGGCAATGATCACTCATATTTGACTCCAGAATAAACTACTTCTTATCCCTTAGAGGTGAAAGTTGTGATTTTTCCACCTACAAAAACAAGGAAGCATTTTCCTCTATCAAAAGCATTCCATAGTATGGTTTGTATAGGATTGCCCTAATTTACCAAATTTATCTCTGGTGTTTGATACAGTTGACTCAAAGTGTTCACTATTACAAATAACACAGCAGGGCTGGAGAGATGTCTCAGCAGTTAAGCCTCTATCTCACAAGCAGAAGGTCCTGAGTTCAGATTCCAGCTCCCATGCAAAAACACAAGATGGAAAACGCAGTGGCCTATACTTCTAGCCCTGGTGAGCAGAGCCTGGGAAATCCCAGAGTGAAGTAAGAAGGAAGTAGAAGCAATCCAGGATGGTTCCTGAAGTTACCCTTGGTCTTCCACAGGAACACACAGTGCCCTCCCCCATCGTCTCTCTCTCTCTCTCTCTCTCTCTCTCTCTCTCTCTCTCTCTCTCTCTCTCTCTTTCACACACACACACACACACACACGTAACATAACTAAAGTTTAAAAAAGCAAATAACACAGCAAAATCTCACTCAAAAACAGCATCTTCTGAATTGCTTAGCTATTCTTCCTACACCCTCTCCAGGGTTTCAGAAACTCTCTCATTCAACAAATAGTTCTTGACAGTCTCCCATAGGTCACAACCATGTTTCAGCTTTAGTAAAGAAATGAACTAAATAGACAAGAATCTTTTTCTCCAATAGGGATAATATATTTTTTCCAGAATGAGCACAAACACAATCTGACTAACAGTTTGCCAATAACAAAGCAATAATAATGGCAGGACCCCTTTCATTTGTTTGCCATCTGGAAGACATTATGCTAAACCCACTCCCTGCAGTTCATCCTCATACTCTACTCTCTTTCTGTCTTTCAGAAAAAGCCTTTTTACCCTGCCCACAATTAACCCAGGTTGGCCTGGTATTGATTTAGTGAAGCGGAGTCCACCCCAAAGTCCAGTCTTAACTAAAGGGAGTAAGTGAGAGAGCTTCAGGTAAGAGAGCCTGTCTCAGTCAGGGAAGAGAACCAAGACCTTGACTGGTTAAAGAAGCAGATGAGAACCTGGGGAGACGACTCAGAAACACAGGGACTTGAGTTCAGATTTACAGATCCATGGAAAAATGCTGGATGGGTGTGGTAGCAGCCTGTAATTCTGACCCTGCAAGCTGGAGCCTCGGAAACCCCAGAGCAAAGCAATAAGGAGCCAGAACAACCCAGGATGATCTCTGAAATCACCCTTGGGCCTCCACAAGCACACACACTCAATGTCCTCTTGTATACATGTTCGAACAAACATGTATACCCATTCACATGTAAAATACATACACTTATGTGTGCGTGCACAAAATTAAAACCTTTGTTACTATATTGGGTGGGTGAGATTTTTCAGTGGATAAATGCACTTGTCATACAAGCCTGACAACCAAAGTCCAATGCCAGGAACCCATGTGATTGATGTGCATCTGTAACTGCATCACTACCATGGTGAGATGGGAGGCAGAGATAAGAATTCCCTGGAATCTTAGAGTCAACTAACCTGGAGTACCTAGTACAGCAGAAACTCCTTAAAGTTGTCCTCTTATCATCAGACATACTGCGCTGCTCCTTCTCTCTCTCTCTCTCTCTCTCTCTCTCTCTCTCACACACACACACACACACACACACGTACACACACACACATAAAAGGAAGTGGATGAGAACATGTGTTAATGAATTAGACAAGGTCTTATGCTGGTCAAGCAAGAGAGGTAGGATCTGTGCATAACGAATTTCTCTTCAGTTGTAACTGAGAAGCAATGGGACTGCAACCTCACTTCATAAGGGCACAGACAATTTCATCCTGCCTGCAGACAAGTGTCAGGTTATATTTTATCTTTGAGTGAGCTAAAAAAAATACAATTGGGACCCATGAGATGGTTCAGTTGGCTCCTGTGCACATACCTGGTGACCTGAGTTGGATCTGTGAACAACTTAAGGACAGAAATGACTTCTGACAGTTGTCCTCCAACTTACACACACACACACACACACACACACACACACACACCATGGCATGAACACACCTGCCTGCTCTTTCTTCTCTCTCGAGTAAACAAAATATTTCTTTAAATGCAATCAAATGAGATCCATTAAAAAAATGGGAGGTGAAAAAAGAAAAAAGAAAAGAAAACTCACAAATTGGAACCCAGAGAAAGAAATTGCCAGAATTGTAGGAAGATATTAGGAAACTATTTTGCTCCCACCATAGGGCACAAGAGGATGTGGATTTTTGAAACATGGCATCATTAGGCAAAACCAGATGCACTTGAAAGGCAACAGACTGAGATAAATAAAAACAACATTCAAAAGGCGATAAAGAATGATCGAAAGAGAACAAAACAATCAGATTAAAATTCATAATGCTCTCACAGAGGGTGGAACTGAGTCTACCCCCAAAATAATAGAAGCACAAAATACCATATATTAATATAGACTTGGAACATGTGGAAATCTTGTGCATCCTCATGGGAAGCAATATGACAATATCTACTACTGTTGCACGTGTATGCACCCAATTACTGGGAATTTCACTATAAGGCAAGGACAGTGGTTCCAAACCTTGTTGAACACTAGAAGCTCCTAGTTTAAGAGCAAAACAAGGCAAACAAAAACTCAGATTATAGGCTGGGGGTATAGCTCAACTGGTAGATCTTGTCTTCCATGTGCAAGGTCTTAGGTTTGATCCTCAGTATCTCATAAACCAGGTGTGGTGATGCATACTGGTACTCTCAGCACTCTGGAGGTGCAGGCAAGAAGGATCAGAAATTAAAGGTTACCCTTGGGCTACACAGGGAGTTTGAGGTCAGCCTATGTTCCGTAAGACACTATCTCACAAAAACAAAATGAAATACCAGACTGCCAAGTCAGACTTTGTACTAATTAAAGCCTATTGTAGTTGGGTTCAGATGACGAACTAACATTTGAGATCTGGGTTTCTGAACACACCTATGAAGAATTATTTAGGGGCTAGAGAGGTGGCTCAGGGGTTAAGCCTCTATCTTGCAGGCGGAAGGTCCTGAGTTTGGATCCTAGATCCCACGTATAGACGCCAGGCAGAAGTGGGGGCAGCCGGTGTTTCTGGTCCTGGTAGGGCGGAGTCTGTGAATCCCCGGGCAGAGTAAACAAGGAGGAGGTGGAGGCGTCCATGGTGGTTCCCGAATTCGTCTGTAGTTCTACACACACATACACACACACACACACACACACACACACACACACACACACGCACAATTGAATAAAAAATAATAATAAAAAATTTTAAAAAGAATTATTTAGTTAAGGCAGACTATTGAGTAAGCCTGTAAGAGATTATTTTAATTACATGATTGATGTAAAACCAAGCCCAGAGTGGGTGAGCTCATTCCCTGGGAAAGGTAGAAGATAATAAGTTTGCTATTTTAAGATGGTAAACTTGGGAGCACACCTATCTAAAGTAGGTTAGTGAGCTTGGGGCCAAAAACAAAGAGGGAGGGATGAGGGTCATATCTAAAAGGGTCAGAGTTCCTGGTGAAAAATATCTTTATACAATCCATTTCGCGCAGTAAGGGGAGTCTTGATCTATCCCCTAAAGTTGGTAGAGCCCAAGGGAAGTGCCTGTGAGGTGGAAGAGTGAAATAAACACCCCCATTGGAGTCACATACGGGCCATGTGGCTCACCCAGGGGCCTCGCTGGAGCGTATTTAAAGAGTTGTAGAGAGCAGGGCACAGACAGCATCACAGCGCATCCCCCGCACCATCCACATTGGAGGTGGGCTGACCCAGGACAGCCAGCTCAGAGATAGAGTGTCAGGCAGAGAGCTCTGGAAATCCACCTGCCAGCTTCAGAGCTGAGAGTGGGCCTAGGACCTTGGACAGAGCCACACTGGCCCTGTCTGACACATAGCTTTGCCCCAGGTATAGCCTGAGATACCAGCTCGGCAGAGCAGAATAAGTAAATGGCAAAGGGGACTGGACCAGGTAGTGGCACCTTCCTGGGAGAGAAAAAAGAAGCCTTTCTCTGTGTCCTTGAAGCGAATACTTGAAGCAGAAGAGGTAGTGGAGGGAGGAGCAACAAAGGCCAGGGACATCCCGAAACTCACAGCAGGGTCCCCTGACCAGACAGGAGGAGGCTAAAAATAACTGAATGTCAAGAACTGTTTACCTAAAATGAAACTCTTTTAAACTGGAAGTGACCGGATGGGACTGATATTTATAAGATTGAACCAACTCTGGTTTTTTCCACTGTTAAAGCTGTGGAGGATTTTTTAATTTTGTTTTGTTTTAGTGAAAAGGAAGTGAATTGCAAAAATAAAGCAAGTTTCTTTTTTTTGTTCTCATATTGAGGGTCAAATCTAGGGCACATGCTAGCTAGGTAAATGCTCTGCCACTGAGGTATTACCCACCCCACCCACTCTTCTGTTTACTTTTTAATTTAATGCTGGGTCTTACCAAGTTTACAGGCCAGGCCTTGAACATACTCCATAGGTGAGGCAGAACTTAAACTCAGGCTCTTTCTTCCTTGTCTCTGTCTCCCCAGAAAGCTGAGATGGCAAGCCTGCACCAGCAGCCAGGCTAAGGCAAATGTGGTGTTGGCACTTGCCTGAGAGGAGATGATTCCATGACAGCTATTGAATAAATAAACTGAGGCCTGAATTGTGTGCATGCCTCCTATGAAGGCTGGGGGGATCAAGCCTCCTCAAGACCTCTTACAATCAGAGACGGGATTTTAAAAGTTGTCAAAGAATCTCCTGTCGTTCTCAAAAATGATTTTTTTTTCTTAACCTCTAGAGCTAAGAAATGTGTCCCATAGAAATGACTCTTTAAAATACTTCCTTTACTTGAGAGAGGGAGAGAGGGAGAGGTGGGAAAACAGTGAGGGACAACATGCATGCGCAGGCATGTTCATGCGTGTGGAGGTCAGAGGACAACTTTCAGAAGTCAGTTTTCTCCTTCCATCGCGTGAGCTCTGGAGACTGGACTCAGGCTGTCAGGCTTGTGTGCAGGCATTTGACCTTCTAGACCATCTTGCTGCCCCCTCCCATGGAACTGTCTGTGGTGATAGAAACGCCCATATCCATGCTGTCCAATATGATAGCCACTAATGGACATAATTTAAGTTAAGTTTTATTGACTTATAATGAACTCAGATCTGAGCAGCTGCAGGTTTGGGTGAGATTGGCCATATTTTTACTAGACCTTTGGAAAGAGACCTGCTTCCCTCATTTTGGAGTGTATCTCTTTTTCCTGATCACTAATTGCAAATTCTAAAAATATCAAGGTCATTTTGGCTCAAGGTTTCTGACACTTCTATATTGCCCATCAGTTCTCCCAGAACTTATTTAGAACATCCCTGATAGTGGTGTTTGCATGTGGAAATATTGAATAAAGACATGATGCCTATAATAGTAAAGACTTACCAATACTGCACACTAAAATATTTATGAGCAAAAATGATATGAACCCTGAAATTGGCTATAGATGATGGAGTGGGAAGTAGATGGAGAAAAAGATTGATTGATAATTGTTGAAGCTGAAGATGGGCATATGAGTCTTTCAGACTGGTCTCTCTGGTTTACATAGGTATGTATAGTTTGAAACTAGAGTATTCCCAAGGCCCATTAGAAACAATTATATTAAGTGAAGTATCCCAAACCCAGAAAATTAAGCGCCGTATGTACTCCCTAATAGGTGGCTCCTAGTACCAAACTCACCCAGCCCACATTGAGACACTCAAAAGTAAACCTATGTAACACAGTAATTGCAAGGATTATGAACAAGAGAGATGGGGTAGGAGGGCCACACCAGAAACAAGGAGAGAGGGGACCATGTTACAGCAGAGAAAATAGGCCTCCATCAAGGTCTGCAAGTAAGTAATGAGAAACCTGGTTAAGTTCACAGACGTTCTTTCCTGATCTCACCAGAAGGGGAGGGCATATAGTCTAGCAGATAAAAAGTAATCATTTTGCAAATGGGTGATGGACCCCCTCCCTCACTGAGGTTTCCTACTTTTATTACATCTACCCTTGAATGTGCTATTATAAATTTTTTTATTATTATTATTTATTCAACTGTGTGCATGTGCGTGTGTATGTGCGCGCGCGTCTGTGTGTGTGTGTGTGTGTGTGTGTGTGTGTGTGTGTGTGTAGAACCACGGACGAATTCGCGAACCACCATGGACGCCTCCACCTCCTTCTGCCCCGGGATTCACAGGCTCCGCCCTACCAGGACCAGAAGCGCAGGCCACCCCCGCTTCCGCCTGGCGTCTATCCGTGGGATCTGGGATCCGAACTCAGGACCTTCCGCCTGCAAGGCAGAGGCTTAACCCCTGAGCCACCTCTCCAACCCTGAATGTGCTATTATAACAAGACTCCAATTTAACAGCTTTTTGTCTCTGGTCAGGGGGTGACATACAGTGCCCAGCAGGATGGAGTGAAGGGCATTGCAGGAGCAGCAAAAACTGCAAAAGAAAATCAACAAACCACAATCCAGAACTTCAGAGACTCTATATCAATCACATAGAACTAGGCCAGCCTAATCTCGCCCCATCCTGGAGCTCAGGGACATTTGCGGAAGAGGGGGCGGTAAGATTGTAAGAGCAAAAGGATGGGAGGAACAACGATTTGCAAGATTCTCAACAATAGTTGGGGCCAAAGCAATCATAATGGGACTTTGCATGCCCTACGCAATGTCCAGTGCACTGTTGCCCTCATATAGTCTAGCATCTGTTAAGGGCACCGAGATCCCTGGAGGGAAGGGATTGACAGCCATAGTAGTGTTCCTATGCTTAAGGGGAACAAGAGAAAGGACTTATGGAAATGCCACTGGGTCCTTATATGTCATCGGAGAGGAGGACCCAGTGGAGAGTCAGGTGTACACAATAAAGGACTCTCTGGGAATTGGGGGAAGGCACTGGGGGATGGGGAGGGAGAGGAGGGGGAGGAGGGAGTTGGGGGGAGGAGGGGGGAGGGAGGGAACTGGTAAAAAATTTTAAAATGTATAATTACATTTTTAATAAAAAAAAAGTTTTTAAATACCCCCCCAAAAAAGAGGTCTTCCTTATATTCAAGGCAGCAATAAGAGAGGAATAATGGAAATAATAATAATAATAGCAAAATAAGGGAGGAAAGGAAGAAGTGAGGGAGGAAAGGAAGGAGGAAGAAAAAGAGGAGGACAGAGGGAGGGGGTGTCCTCCATTGCTACTTCTGTGTTCTGAGAAACTGTCAACAAAGTAAGCTCATAATTGTCCTATGTCATAAACTTAGTGCAGAGAGGATTCTAGTTAATGTTTGGGTAACTGGAATTCCCCATTCAACTCTTTTTTTTTAATTTTTTTAAATTTATTCAATTGTGCATGTGTGCTTATGTATTTATGTGTGTGCGTGTGTGTGTGTGTGTGTGCGTGTGTGTGTGTAGAACCACAGGTGAATTCGGGAACCACCATGGACGCCTCCACCTCCTCCTTCTTTACTCTGCCCTGGGATTCACAGGCTTTGCCCTACCAGGACCATAAACGCAGTCCGCCCCCGCTTTTGCCCAGCATCTATACGTGGGGTCTAGGATCCGAACTCAAGACCTTCTGCCTGCAAGGCAGAGACTTAACCCCTGAGCCACTTCTCCAGCCCCACCATTCAACTCTTTTGTGACTTTCAGGTTGTGTGAGGCAAGCACCCACTGCTGGTTTCCTCTGGTCTGTAGGTGAGCTATATAATGAGACCCTGCTTCAAATAATAAAAGTGGAGACTAAGCTGATGATGAGATCAAGAAGGTAACACATTTTCTACAATGCACTTTTAAACCTAGGTAGTGAGTAAGTGTATTTCTTGTACTATCAACAAGTGTTCAGAATTATTTCACAAGTTTAAAAAGTCATAGAAATCCACGCAAACTCACAAACCAACAAGTCAATTTGGTCATACCATTCCCCACACTCAATTCCTCTCAGTCCAAAGGATCACATCCAAGCTCTTTGACTGGCACATAAAGTCCTCTGTGATTCAACCCAGTCTTTTCTCTTTCACGTGCTACGATATCACTGTCTGTGTCTTCCCAAACTGAACTGCCCTAGTGCTCAGATGGGGCTTTGGGGAGGTAATTAGGATTAGATGAAAGTATATGGGTGGATCCCTCATTGCAGCATTAGTGCCCAGCACTGTCACAGAAAACCAGGTTTGTGGCAGTGTTGCAGTCCACCTGCATGGTTGCTGATAAATGACCATCAAATGGCTTAAGGGAACAATGGCTTTATTTTCTTACTATTATCTGGTTACAGTTCTCAGTCCAGCTTGACAGGAGAGCTCAAGCCAACACCAAGGCCGAGGGAACTGGCCACACCATCTCTATGTAATGGCTGAGAGAGGAACAATCCTCACCTGCCAGACCAGTATGTCTGGCCAAGTGTACAAAAGGATGCCAACTTCCTCAACTGACTCTCAGTATTTTATTCATCTATTCAGGGCCAATCCCACCCACCATAGGCTGGGCCTTCCTCTTCAGCTAGACAATCTCCTGCAGGTTTGTTCTAGACTTAACCCAACTACTAATTCTCCACAAATGTACCCAGAGCTCAAACCCTCAACAGTCAAGTTGACACCTGTGCCTAACCGTGATAGGCAGAATGTAGCTATAATCCCAACATGGGATATAGAGAGAAATCTGAGGGTTCACTGGCCAGTCAGTCAGTGAGCTCCATGTTGAGTGAAAGATCTTGTCCCAAAACATAAGGTAGAGCACAATAGAGGAAGACACCCAACATGAACCTCTGACCTTTACATACTCCCATATGGGTACATGCATGCACACTCATAAAAACAAAACAAAACACACACACACGCACATGCACACATGCACACATGAATACAAATTTCTTTTTGACATAGCAGTTCTGAGATGTGCAGCCCATCAGAGTAGGAAGCTCTTCTCCTCAGCATCATCTGGTGACCGAGTTGGGTCGCTACTCCATGCAGATTCCAGCCTGCAGGGAGGAAGAAAAGGTAGAGGTCTTTGGTCTTTGTGACCAAAACTTGACAATTTCAAGGAGGAAGAGTTTCCTTTGGTTCATGGTTTTAGACAATTCAGTCCATGTTTGCTTGGCCTCCAGTGCTTGAGCAGAGCATCAGCGTAATGTGAGACCATGCTACAGAAGTTTTTTTTAGGAGGTGGGATCTCACAAGAGAAAGCCAGGTGCAAGATTCTTAGTGGATGTCTCCTTCCTGCCTTTCTCTGTCCCTCTCAGCTTTTTGTCTTCATGAAACAAAGAAACTTCTTCCAAAAAAACTTCTTCTTTCTTTCAAAGAAATTTCTTTCTTTGTTCCCAGAACCTCTCAAAATAACACCATCAGCTGGGACCAAACCCCTAATACATGAGCCTGTGGGGGTGGACAATTCATATTGAAACCATCACCAGCATCATTTCCACACATTCTATTGGTGATGACTTGGTCACATGATTGCAAGTAAATTGCCAGGATGGTGGGAAACGTGGCCCCTGACTGGACAGCCACATCCTTGTTCGCAGTTGTCCTATCGTGGTGGAAGGAAAGAATGAGTACCAATAAGCAACTGAGGCTCAGACCTCAATTCCTCTGCAAAGCCCTCTGTAGCCCTAGCCAGGTTGCGAACACTTAGGGCCCTTTCTACCAGTTCTGTCAGTAGCTGCTCACCCCCAGCTTCATCTGTCAATTCCCACAAGTAGACAGTGAGCATGCTGGGTATGTGGCACTGTATTCTTGTGCCCTACATGAAATTGGATCTGACTTAAATTCAGATGTGCAGGCTGTATGTTTCACAGGCTTGGTGTAAAATGGAAATGCGGGCCTCCTGTTCAAAAACAAGAATTTCAGAAAGATGACAATGGATCATTCGCGGAAATGTGCTGTCATGATCCTGCATGGGGTGCATATCCACAGAGCACATGCGCACATAGTCCTTCAAGTATACTTAAATAAAGGGGTCCACTACAGCACCATGAATCAAGTCTGTAGGAAAAGTCATGCATGTGCAGGATGTTCACATACTAACAGCATAGGGAAATCAAATCAGACTTGGAACTAGACTCAGTCTTTCCCTTTACAATAGAGGTCACCTCCACGGGAAAAGAATTTATCACTTCCCGACATCTTGTCCTAGAGCGTGGGACATGGCAGTCCTCCATGGTCTTTCACGGTCCAGATGTGGAACCTCATTTCTTCGAAGGTCCTCTTTCTGCAGTAGGCAACGTGGTTAATTTCTGTTCACCCTCAGAGTCTGCTGGGGCTGGGAAGACCCGGCAATCGTGGCCAAGCGCTTCCCCAGCATCTGCTCACACACCTCCAGCAACAGAAGACTTCCTACCTCCCCAGGCAGCTCCTTCTGCTTCTGACAGCTCTGCGAATCCAGTTCTTCCTACAGTCAAAACCTGCTTTCCCATGACTTCCACCAGCTGGCTCAGAGTCACACAGAGGAACCGAAATGCTCCTCCTGTACCCTGCATTTCTTTAAATGGCTTTAGTGTTCCCCTGAAATCAGAACGGCCGATGAGCTACACTGGAGGGAGAACATGGGACACTGAGAAGTTTAACTCTTTTAATTCTTTTTTCTTTGTTGATTGGTTGCCAACATTGAATAATCTTGAAAGGTCAGAATTTAAGTTTCTAAATCTTGGTAGAACTAACAATCCTGGCCCCATAATCCCCTTGTGTGAAAGACACTATGAAGGTGAGTTTGTCATGTGTTTTGATTCATGTGTTTGAATCCTTAGCTATTGTTAATGTTTGGGGAGGTCTTGAAACCTTTAGGAGGTGGAGACTTGCTGGAGGAAAACATCACTTCTGGAAGTGGGGAGGTGGGGAGCTGGGGGGACTCGAGGTTGGACATCTCCCCTGCTTCTACTGCTCGTTTCCTCTGGGCCTCCATCACGACATTGACACTGACCTGAGCCTCCTCAGGCTTTGGCTGCCTGCCATGCACCTCTGTATCTCCCCTCTGGAACCATTCTGGGAGCGTGATAGCCACTCTAGCCACAGCCTGATGGTTTGACTAATTGACACCCTAGGTATTCACTGAATATAATGCCGGAGCCCTGATAGAGTTCGTTGGTGTGTCCAGGTTTCATACCATAGGAAGAGACCATGGGTTTTAAGCCGGAAACTTTAAACAGGGTTTAGGGAAGGTTGTGTAAGGGATGGCTTCCCTTGAGTCTTTTCGTCTCCCTCCTTGCTGTGAATGCAGAGATGTCGGCGACTACATTGTGACCATGGCAACTTGAGGATGGAAGCCACATGTAGGGAATTCAAACAAACAGCAGCATCCTGGGTCAGGAGTGATTATAGATTTGTCATAGTCGAACTTCTTTGCCTAAAGTAAATAGGAAGCAAAGCCAAATAAATACATCTTGCTAAAACCACTCTTGTTTGGGAAAGTTGCCATCTGAATGCAGTTGGCATTCCCTGGCATATGCCTTTTCCTCTCTCTCTCTCTCTCTCTCTCTCTCTCTCTCTCTCTCTCGTGTGTATGTGTGTGTGTGTGTGTGTTTGTGTGTGTGCATGTATGCATGGGAGTGAAGGGTGTGTGTACAAGAGTACAAGTATGCATGCCTGTGGAATCCCAAGAATGACATAAAGAATGCTCCTGGGTTGTTCTACCTTCCATTGTTTTTCTTTGAGGTCTTTCAGACCTCTCCTTCCAGGACCAGAATTATAGGCCGCCTCCATATCTGACCAGCAATTTTTTTAAGTATGGGATATGAACTCAGGTTCTTTTGCTTGCAAGGCAAAGGTTCTAACCATTGACCCATCTCCCCAGTCCTTCCAGTACCTTTTCTTTTTTTTTTTTTTTAATCTTTTTTTTATTATTATTTATTCAGTTGTACGTGTGTGCGTGTGTGTAGAACCACGGACGAATTCGGGAACTGCCATGAACGCCTCCACCTCCTTCTTGTGTACTCTGCCCCGGGATTCACAGGCTCCGCCCTACCAGGGCCAGAAACATAGACTGCCCCCCTCCCTCCCCCCCCCTCCGCCCGCTTCCACCCGACATCTATATCTGGGGTCTAGGATAGGAACTCAGGACCTTCTGCCTGCAAGGCAGAGGTTTAACCCCTGAGCCACCTCTCCAACCCCTCAGTACCTTTTCTTAAGTTGAGTTCCTGTACTGGGAAAGCCTCAACTTGTGCCAATTGTAAACCAACTGATCTACACACAAAAGAATTACTAAGGACCCTTACCTCACATTATACACAAAAATCAATTCAAAGCAGGTCATCTAATTATTGCCAGCGCCTAGATCTCTAGTTGCATCTCATGAAACCAGATCTTGCCCCAACCCCCTTGGTTTATGAAAATTTTATTCCCCCACTTGCAGCTATAAGCAAATCCAGTTCTCCCCCCCCAACCCCCTCAATTGCTAAGGTCAGTATCTTCCTGACCCCTGACACGTATCTGTGTTTTGTACGAAATGAAAGTTCTTACCACACTTTAGAAAAGCTTTTGTAGAAATTTCCACCCACCCATTCACAGTATCTACTCTTCATTATTCCTGTGCTCCTGGCGTTTGTTTGTTTGTTTGTTTGTTTGTTTGTTTGTTTGTTGTGTGTGTGTTTGTACAAAGGGGCATTTGAGTGTGTATGCCTGTGGAGGCCCAAGGGTGACAGGAGGAATCATCCTAGATTGCTCTATCTCCTTAATGCTTTGCTCTGGGATTTCCCAGCCTCCCCTTGTCAGGGGTGTAATTACAAATCACCATCATATCTACCCAGGCTTTTTACATGGTTGTGCCCCTGAGCCATCTCCCCAGCACCCCCTTTCCTAGTGCTCTAGTTCTAAATTCTCCTATCTAAGGCCATAGTCCTAAAAACCTCAGGGCTCTCTGCTCTACCAAAACAGCGATTCCACATTTTCTTTTCCTAACAATTCTGATAGAGCAAATCTTCCTGATGTTGGTGTTAGTAATAACACTGAGAGTGAAATCAAAAGCATAGCTGCTAGAAGAAAAAAAGAAATAGATCTTCATCAAGGGTAAAAGCTGTATATTCCAAACATTGTCATGAAGGGTTAGAGAGACAGCCTGGCAGTTAAGCCTCTACCTTCCAAGCAGAAAAATCTGAGTTCAGATCCCAGATCCTGCATAAATATACTGATTGGAAATAGTCGAGGCCTGCACTTCTGGCCCTAGAAGGTGGATCTTGGGAAACCCTAGAGCAAAGAAACAATAAGGTAGAGAAATTCAAGATGATTCTAGAAGTCACCATTGAACTTCCACAGGCATATACAGTGCCTTCTGATACACATGCACATGCATACACATAAATACACAAAGTAAAAAAAAAAAAAAAAACATAAAATGAGGTAAAAAACAAAATGAGGAAAACATTTCCAAATGATACATCTGATAGGATCCAGAATAAAGAAGTCTTGCAACACAATAAAAAATTAAAAGTTTTTAATGGTAAAGAATCTGAATAGATACTTCCCTCAAAGATACATGAATGATCAATAAGAAATGCACAAAAACATGCTCATTGCCATTAGCCAGCAGGGAAATATAAATCAAAACCATGGTGAAAGGCCACTTTGCACCCCCTAGGAGGGCCAGAAGCAAAAATAACAAGCATTGGCAAGGAGATGGAGAAACTGGAAGCTTTATGCACTGCAATGGGAATCCAGAATGGTGCAGCTGCCACAGAGAGTGATTTGGCGGATCCTCAAGAAGTTAAACATAGACATACCGTGTGATCCAGAAATCCAACTTCTGGGTGCACACCCAGGGACTCGGGTATTTTTCCACCAAGGCTCATGGTAGCAGGACTCATAGTGGTCAAGGAGTGAGAATCACCTAAGTGTCCATCAAAACTAAAATGATAGGTAAAGTGAAGTAAGCACTTGACAAGGGGTATTACATTACTCAATAATGAGATGACTCACACTCGTAAGGACTTATATCCAGAATAAAAAATGTCCTGTAGCACAGGCATTTATGCACATGTTCACATGCACACGTGTATACACACACACACACACACACACACACAAATAGATAAATAATATACAAGCCTAGAATTATGATGGAAAGAAAGAACTGACTTTTGAAAATTGTCCTCTGAGCTCCACCCATGTGTTATATGTAGCTGAAAAATAAACAAATAAATGAATGAATAGAACAATTTTTAAAAATTAAAGGGATGAAGTTCTGACCCATGGTATGAAGCAGATGATGCTTGAAAGCCCTATTACGTGTGATAAACTAGACATGACAATATATACACTCGATAATTCCACTTATGCGAGGTAGCTAAGGAAAAAGACTTTGCAGAGACAGAAAAATAGAGGACTAGGAGTAAAGCGGATGTTCAAAGGGTGCAGAGTCCTATGTAATGGTGACCAAGTTCTGAAACCAAACATGACTTGATGGCTTGTATTAGTCAGGGTTCTCTGAAGAAACAGAATCTATAGAATGTTATATATATATATATATATATATATATATATATATATATATATGAATTTATTAAAATAACATGTCATAGTTAGGCACAGATGTGTCAACTTGACAGTTGAGGGTTTGAGCTCTAGGCACATTTGTAGAGAATTAATGGTTGAGTTAAGCCCAGAGAAAACCTGCAAGAGATTGTCTAGCTGATGAGGAAGGTCCAGCCCATGGTGGGTGGGATTAGGCCCTGGAATAAAATACAGAAAGTTGGTTGAGGGAGTTGGCATGTATACTCGGCCAGACATGCTGGTCTGGCAAATAAGGATCATCCTTCTCTCAGCCATTTGTAGAGATGGTGTGGCCAGTTCCCTCAGCCCTGTCAAGCTGGACTATAGACTGCAACCAGACTATGGTAAGAAAGTAAACTCCTTGTTCCCTTAAGCTGTTTGATGGTGATTTATCAGCAAACATGCAGGCAAACTGCAACAACTCACAATAAAAAATAGTGACCTTCAAAGTTGCTGCCTGCAGACCCCTCGTTTTTGACCAGAATGTTCCACAAAACCAAAAGATCCCAAGAAGTCTTAAGCCTTTACTTCTCTGGAGGGTGAAAGACGCTGGGTTCTGACATCAGTGTAGAACAGCTGGGCTCCGACGACAGAGATGAAGAGCGAACAGCAGCAAGGCCCAGAGACCAGGCTCCAAAAGCAGCAGAAACAGCAACAATATGGTGAGAATTAGAGAAACAAACATCTTAAAGAAATAATGGGTTTGTATTCTTTTTTACTATTCTCAGTTACAGTTCTTAGTCCAGCTTGGCAGTAGAGTTCACACTAACACCAGTAGCTGAGGGATCTGACCACACTATATCCACAGGGATTGCTGAGAGAGGGACAAACCTCACTTTCCAGATTACATGTCTGCCCAAGTGGGATGAAGGATGCCAACTTACTGTAGCAATGATTCCCAAAGTCACCCTTGGTCCTACACAGGGACACATGTGCCCTCTCTCTCTTTCTCTTTCTCCCTCTCTCTTTCTCTCTCACACACACATATAAAATAAATAAGATAATTTTTTTTAAAAAGTCAAAATTAGGCAGAAAGATTATAGCAGGTGCTGGTGAAAAATGTGGAGAAGCTAGTCTTATGTGCCCATGGTAAGAAGTTAGAAGGGTGTACATACCTGGAGAAGAGTTTGGAGGCTCCTCCTCCTGATGTTAAACATAGACTCCCACAGGATGTACTGATTCCATTCCTAGAAGTACCTAAGAAAAGTTGAGTGCCACATCATCATCAACAACAACAATGAAGCTTACACGAATGTTTTGTTCTGGGTGAAACAAACTAGATGATCATCATAACACGACATCCCACACACAACCAAACATGACTCGGTAATGAAGAAGAATGAAGTCTCAATGCATGCTGTAAGATGGATTTGACCTGAAACACAAGCAAAGTGATCGAAACCAGGTCGGGGAGAAAACTAGACTATAAGGATCCGGGTATGCGAAGTGTCAGAAATGTAATGAGGAGAGAAAATGAGCTAGTAGTGGCCAAGGACCAAGAAGAGGCAGATAAGGAATGAGATAATATGCCAATGAGCAGATATTTGTTTGTTTGTTTCTCTTTTTATTGGGCTTTTGAGATAGGATCTTTTTTGTGTAACCCAGGCTGGCTTTGAACTCAGGATCCTTCAAATACCATCTTCTTAGTTCCAGGATTGTAGTCCTGAGTCCCCACAGTCACCAACTATGAAGTTTAATTGGGATGCTAAAAGCATTCTGTGTTGAAGTGTAGCAATAGTTACTTACTCCTATAAAAATCACTGAGCAGTGCGCTGGGGAGATGGCTCAGTCGTTAAAGCACTTGCCATACAAGCAACAGGACTGAAAGTTCGGATCCTATGCAAAAATGTCAGGTCGGTAAGGTAGCCTGCCTATAATTCCAGCCCATGAAGATAGAGATTGGGAATCCCCACACCAAGCTGACTCGCTTACTTAACTCGATCACTTAACTCTGGTTGGACTAGAGACCCAGACTCAAGAGAATAAAGTGGAAAAGCAATTGAAGATGATTTCCAGTATCAACTTTGGACCTCCACATGCATATGCACTTGTATACACACCCCTACACACATATGTGCTCATGCATATGCAAATGAACATGCACCCTCACACACACACACACACACACTGAAAATGAAAATAAAAATAAAAATCATTGACTTATAGACTTCAGGTGACCCTGACAGCACATAAATCCTAGCTTAGTAAATTCTTTTGACAAAATAGTCTTAAGAAAGAAAGCTTTGTGCACCTGCTCCAGTCTCAACACTTATTAACCTATGGCAAATTTTTCTCCACATACACATGCTCGTCTTCACGCCCACATTATCCCAAAGTAACTCCCAGACATCATCTCCTACAGATTTAAAACACAAGGAGCACTACAGTGTGGATCAGTGGCTGTTTTGTTCTGGGTGTGTGGCAGCCAAGCTTGGCTCTCCAGCTTTCCTGGAAATAATGCAAATGAGGGAGTTCCTGGAAGCGCATCCCTTTCTGCTTAAGCTTTTCTGAAACTAAAGACTTTCCTTGCCATAGCCACAACTGACAGTGACCTTGAGCCACACATGTCCGCAGGGGGTGTTTGTATGAGACTGTGGCATATAACAGATGGGGCTGGAGAATTGTTTGTTCCTAATGAAAACCATCTCAGAAGCCCAGAAGCTCGGCTGGGTACTACTAGCTGGAAAACTAGGCCCGGTTGAGTGAGGATAGATTGGAGACATCCTTCCTGGGGAAAATCTATCAAAGAACAACCAGTGTCCACATTAACATCAAACCTACATTAGCTTGATTCCCTTCTGAATTGGATTCTGATTCCCTTACTAGGCTTCTATCTTCTTTCCTGAAAGGTAGCACATGAGAACTTTCCCTTGTCCCCAGCTGACTAGGCATCTGTTATAGTCTCTCAACCTGTACTCCCCCAGCTCCTCACTGTATCTTGAGTGAGCTAAGTGGGCTCTGGTTAACTCTCTACCCCACACACACCACATTTTTTAATGCAAAATAGAATCAGAGGGGAGATGGCTCAATGTTAGAACACACATGACAGAAGCTTGACCTAAGTTCAGGTCCCCAGAACCTGAACCATGTAAAAGCCAGCCATAGTGGTTCAAATGTATGTAATCCTAGGATGCCCATAGGAGACGGAAGGCAGAGACACAGCTCTAGAAGCTCACAGGCCAGCTAGTCAGCAGTGGGCAGAGAAGAGATCCCGCCTCAAGCAAGGTAGAAGGTAAAAAGTGAAGCCTGAAGGCTGGTCTCTGACCTCCACATGCATGCTGTACATACGCCTACCCTAAGGGACAGATTGCATGTATGTATGCACGTGTACACACACACACACACACACACACACACACACACCCCAGTGGTCTTTACCTGGCTTGGCCTTTGGACCTCAGCATACCCACATCCCTCTCTGAGCTTTCTTATTAACCTTCAAGAACACGCTCTACTTGTTTCACCTGGAAAATGGACATAGCAACTTCTAACTTCTACGTGGGTTGGAAGGATGAGATGTTTATGTCAATGTGGTTTCCATTCTGTCTGCCATGCTGTATTAGTAAATAAGAGATTGCGTTAGATCTAGTAAGGTCCCTTCTCAATCACACGGCACTGCATTCTTGTCATTATTGCTTTGATTTCAAAGAGTGTATTCATTTTCTTTTGAAATAAGTGACTTTTACATCATAATAAGAAGCATTTAATAGGTGCTTGCTCTCAGGCTGGTAATGTACCATGGGATTTGAGTGCCTCATTTCATCTCAGCCTTGCTATGAACAGAGACTTAATTTAGTGATAAGAAAACTCAAATCTGAAGTTCACTTACTCACTCGCCACTCAGCTAGCAAACAGCTGGCCTGAGAGTATAAGCCCACTTTCCTGTTCCTAGTATCTTCCTAGAACTCACCCTCCCCCCACCCCACCTCCAGCTCTGAGGAGCCCTGACTCTGGGCTGCTCAGTCCCGCAGATGCCTAAAGAGGATCATTCTCCCACCCGCAGACTCTGGGCCAGCAAAGCCGGGGGACATCTTAAAGCAGACACTTTCTGGCTGAGACACTTTTTATACACGTGCAGAAGTTTCCTCCTGCCCTGTTTCTTCCCTACTCCTGGGCCGTGTGGCCAGGGGGGTGTCCCAGCTTACAGAGTGGGGAAGTGCAGGTCCAAGAGGCTATAACAGGTACCAAGGAGTCAGCCAGGGATAAGTAATGTCCTTCCCAGCAACAAGAAAATATTCTTGGGGCTGGAGAGGTGGCTCAGGCAGAAGGTCCTGAGTTCGGATCCTAGACCCCACGTATAGACACCGGGCGGAAGCGAGGGCAGCCTGTGCTTCTAGTCCTGGTAGGGCGGAGCCTGTGAATCCCGAGGCAGAGTAAACAAGGAGGGGGTGGAAGCTTCCATGGTGGTTCCCGAATTCGTCCGTGGTTCTACACACACACATACATGCACACACGCACACACACATACATGCACAATTGAATAAATAATAAATAAAAAAATTTTTAAAAATTTTTTTAAAAAAATGAAAAGAAAAGAAAATGTTCTTGTGTGCCACCTTTCAGAAAATAAGATAAAAGCATTGTAAGGGAATCCAATTCAGAATCTGAGGCAGAAGGTATGCTTGATGCTATTGTAGACATTTGTTGGTTCTCTAATAGCAGGGTTTCCTCTGGGAAGGAAGGCTTCTCCCATCCATCCTCATCCAAACCGATCTACTTTTCCACCTCATACATCCCAGACATCCTTTTGGCCCAACGCTGCGTTTGGAATTATGATTCTATGCTACATTTCCAGTCCTGGCCCAGGGCATTGCCCTAACGACAGGTGAGGCTGCTTGCTAGCCATCTCCACTGCCTAACCACGGTTGGCTTGATATTTGTGACACGTGTGCTTCCTGATTTCAGCTTTGCCAACACAGTGTGCAGCAGCTGTGAAATGGTTCTCAGTGGTCCTTGAAATTAGGAAGGGTTCCATCTGTGAGCTAGGTAACCCCTTCCCTGAGATTACCCCCCTCTCTCTTTCTCTAATAATATTTTTTTTAAAAGAGAAAGATGTAAGACAGACTTGAATGGATCTAGCCACCGAGCTCACAGTCCAGGTGAAGCAGAGGGTAGCTCTCATCCCACAAAGACCACCACAGGATTTACATGAAAGAAGAAGAAGAAGAAGTAGGAGAGAGAGAGAGAGAGAATATACTTCCATGACATGGTACACATGGTACATAGATGGAGGTTAGTATAAGTCAGAGGACAACTTTCAGAAGTCACTTCTCTCCTTCCCCCAAGTGGGCTTTGGGGGCTTGAACACTAGTTGTCAGGTTTGTCAACAAGTGCCTTACCGGTTGAGCTAACCTCACGGGTCCAAGAGAGGCTATGTCTCTGTGAAGAAAGTCAGACCAAGCAAGATCTTGGAACTAGCATGAGCTCTGCCTTACTGCAAGCTTGAAGACCCCACTCCACCTTTTGGCTGAGGCGGGAGGATTACTAGTCCTGGGCCAGCCTAGGACACACAGAGCAAATCTTCAAAATAAACCAAAAACAACCTGGCCCTTCCCCTTCCTAGCTGTGTGCCCTTAGGTAAGTTAATTGACTTTGAAGTGTCAAAATGTCTTATCTGTTGATCAGGTTAACAGTAGTACTTCCCTCACTGGATGGTTAATAGGATAAAATGAAGCCAAGCGTGAAAAGAACTAAGAAGAACGCCTGTTGCTGCGCTCAGTAAACGCTGCCTCTGCTGGCTAACGGGACTCATTGTGGTAGACACTCTCTTAGGCAGGGTAGTGGCAGACCAGAGTGCTTCCTTTCCTAGAGTTGCCTCTTCCTCCTCTTCCTCCTCCTTTTCCTCTTCTTCCTCCCTTTCCTATTTCTTCTCGCCTGCTGGTAAGCACAGTTCTCTGTGACAGTTTTGAGAAAGTTGAGGGATTCATTCCACCAGGCTCCCTCCCAGTTGTAGCCAATGAGATGTAAAGGAAACCCATTAGAGTTGCCCAAGAAATGCTGCCTCCTTGCTAGGAGATGCAAGAGAAAAATCTATTGTCTTTCAATGCCTTGGAGACACTGGAGTGGAGGGTGCGATTCTTGGAACAAGCCCCCTACGGGAAGAGCCACAACGATGGCAGGGACTTAGACATGCTTGGAGAAGTGTCATCACTGCTGCCTTTAACTACCTTGGAGACCTGCCTTTGCCTTTCTCGCATCTCACTTTTTTGTTACTTTCAACCAAGGTTTTGTTAAGTATCACAATAGGCTAAGTAAACCTTGGGTAATGCTGTGGTGTGGGACTGTTCCCCTTCACAGGTGGAGCTGAGAGCAGAGTGGCTGTGTGTATGTGTGTAGTGTGTGCATGCACATGCGTGTGTGCGTGTAAAGGTAGAGGACAACTTCAGGTGCTGTCCTTCAGGCTGCCCACCTTGTTTTGCGAAACAGGGCTTCTCACTGGCTTGGAACTTGTCAATTAGGCTGACAGGCCAATGAACCCTAAAGAGTCGCTTTCCTCCATCTTCCTACACTAGGATTACAAACATGTACCATTACACCTTTTTTTTTCCATTCGTTTACATTTTTTTATTTGGAAATGTTTATAACGGTACAGAGACTAAACTTCAGACAGTGGGTGTTATCAGTTTAGATATCATCAGTTTATTATAAAAGGGAGACATGGAAATTATTTACATGATGAAATATTTCAGAACTTCAGTGGAATGGGCAGCTTCACGTGATGCCGTCTTAATAGTGATTTCAGTCTACATACTTTCCAGGAATGTCACATCTCTAAATAGGAAAATAATCCTTGTCATCTAGAACTACTTTGGTGCCTCCATATTCTGGGAGAAGAACTTTATCTCCAACTTTCACACTAACTGGTTGAATCTCTCCACCCTTTCCTTTACAGCCTGATCCCATAGCTACTACAGTGGCCTGCAATACTTTTCCTTAAGATTTTTCTGGAAGCATGATGCCACCTTTGGTTACAGTTTGTGTTGCAAGTCTTTCAACCAGTACTCTATCAAACAGTGGAAGGAACTTTCTAAACGCCTGCCCTGCCATGATTCGCACCGCTGCAGCTCCGACTCTGCTCTCACGCTGCTGCCGCAAGGAGACACAGGCAGGGGGTCTCGGGAGACGTGAAACCTTTTTTTTTTTTTTTTTTAATGTGGATTCTGGAGACCAAACTCAAGTTCTCATGCTTGTGTGGCAAACACTTTACTAACTGGACCAGCTCTGTAGTCCATGATTGATGTTTTTGAAGATATATTATCTAATTTAAAAAAAAATATTTTCCCTCGGGTTGGAGAGATGGTACAGGGGTTAAGACTCTGTCTCGCAAATAGAAGTCCCCGAGTTTGGATCCCAGGTCCCACATAAAAATGCCAGGCAGAAATGGTGATGGCCTGCACTTCCAACTTTGGGCAGAGCCTGGGAAATCTGAGAATGAAGCAAGGAGGTAGAAGCAATCCAATTCCCAAAGTCACCATTGGCCCTCCACAGAGACACACAGTGCCCTCTCATACAGACACACACACACACACACACACACACACACACACACACACACACACGTGTATGTGGAAAAATTTATTTCATTAATTTATATGTGTATATGATGTGTGTGTGTGTGTGTGTGTGTGTGTGTGTGTGTGTGTGTAGACAAGAGGACTCTTGAATGCACATGCCTGTGGAGACCCAAGGATGACATCGAAAATCATCCTGAATTGCTCTACCTCTTTATTGTTTTATACTGCCATTTCTCAGGCTCTGCCTTCCAGGGCCAGAACTACAAGACCCCTGCCATTTCCCCCTGGCAGTGGGATCTGGGGATGTGAACTCAGGTCCTTTTACCTGGTTTTAAATACCGAGCCATCTCCCAGGTCCCTAATCGAACTCTTGTACAGATTCTGCAAGGTAGGTTTTATTTGCTTTCCCAGACTTCTTCCCAAATCCGAGGTGACTAAATCAGCCTACCTCATATGATTAATACAGGGCGAAGATGCAGCCTAAGCCTAATTCAAAACGCAATGTTCTCAACTGAGCCACATGGCAAAGATGCCCGCCAGGGAAGTCAAGGCAGGATAATCACTCCAAGCCCTTGAATTTGAGACTAGCAAGGCCCTCTCGCAGTAAATATATAAATAAATCAAGCATCTGCCCTCGCATTTTCTTGGTGCTCTTTTCAACCTCTGGGACATTTTTTTCCTCCTCAGTGATATCAAATAAATTAAAAATTTGGTAGCCCTAATTCAGGTCTTGTCAACCTAAACATAATTATGGCTATCTCTTAGAAAGTGCATCTGCTAACTGAATATTCGTCATCATGGGGAAGAACAGTGGCCACAGCTGGATGGAATTCACAGTCCTAAGACCCATGTGCCCGTGCATATTTCTGTCTTGAGGCTCTTGGAAAATTTATATTCCTGATCCGCCCTTCAACTGGTAATTACCCAGCGTCTGTTCTTTTTAAGCCTTTATTATTTTTAATTCTCTCCCAGATGTGAAGTCGCACTGCCGTGATTTTGGGGCTTCTGAGAGAGGTCCAGCTGCCGGGGTTGGGAAGTATCCACGTTTCGTTTCTTTGCTGCCCTACTACTTGAATCCGTGATGAGGCGCTGATGAATAGCACCCTTCTCTCAGCCCTGCCCTCTTTGAATGTGTCTGAGTCTGTGATATCTTTGGTTTAATTATGCAGATGTGTCTCTTGCTACAAAACTAATGTGATGACTGTTGCCAGGATCCTGCAGCCAGGATTAGGGATGTGTGGTCTAAACATCCTCGACTCAACTCTCAATATATTCACCGAGAAATTGAGGGGACCAGGTAGTTTGGGATTTTTAATGTGTTATCAGGTCTAAAGATACAGAGAGTAGATGGCAGACAGTGGATAGGAATCAAACTTTGAAGGACCGAGATGGGAAAGGGGAGATGGACAGGAGAAAGAAGAGATGGATGACAGATTTATGTAAGATAGGAACGTTCCATCTCTACCTTTGTTACACAGATGTTGCTGAATAGCCAGTTAAATAACTTGCATTTCAAGTCAGGTCTGTAATCCCAGGACTCAGGAGCACAGGGTTGCAAGTTTAAGCCAAGGCTGGGCTATGTAGCAATACTCTGTCTCAAAAAGAAAGAAAGAAAGAAAAAAAAAAAAGGTGAGACAGGCAAGGATAGTGGCTGGGGATGTAACTCAGTTGGTAGAGTTCTTGCCTAGTGTATATGAAGCCCTGAAATCAATTCCCAGCCCAGCAAAATTAAAAGATCTTTGAGTCAAAACAACCAAGTCTCCCTTCCCTTATGTCCTTGACCTACTCTGATGGGAATCTATGTTGTCTCTCTCCAGCTGTACCCTACTTCTCATACCTTGCTCCCCAGAAGATTTCTTCTGTTTGACGCAGACACCGTCTTGGAAACAAAGCTGTTCTCCCAACCACCAACTCCCCCCTCCATGCTACTCCCCCCTCCAACAACACATCTTCTTAAAAGGAGTTCAAGGTGAAAGGGAGCCGGGAAGATGGTTCGTTGAACAAGCCCTTCCCATGTAAACATGAAAATCAGAATCCTTACAGCCCCAGAATCCATGTCGAAGCCAGGCAAGTATCATGGTCTCTTGCAATCCCAGTACACAGGAGTCACAGACAGGAGACCCCAGGGCAAGCCGGCTAGTTAGATTGGCTGGAATCTGAAAGCTGCGGATCCGTGAGAGAACCTGCCTCAGTACACACAGTGGACAGTAATGACCTCCGACCTCAACTTCAGGCTTCAGTACTTCAGAAGTACTGAGCTCATGTGCGTACATGTGAACATGCAAATGCATAGCACACACTCAGGTATACACAGAGAGACAGGTAAGGGGGGATAGTGAAAGACTGCTGAGCTTGCATCCAGGATGAAAGGAAGGAGGAACAAACATTATGGAATCCTTTCCTGGGGCCCACAGTCACCCAGCATCTCCTGCCCTAGGGAGACTCAGGAACAACATGCCAAAAGAAAGGCCACCAGGAGCCAGGCTTCATCACACAGCCTGGTAATCCCAATACTAGGGGGCTGAGGTAGGAGGACTACTAGGAATTCAAGGTCAACCAGTGCTACACAGTGAGTTCAAGGTCAGCCTAGGCTGCAGAAAAAGACCAAGTTGGTGGGAGGGGTGGACTGAGCATGGTGGCACATTCCTCTAGTCTTGGACTTGGGGGGCAGAAGTAGAAAGGTCAAGAGTTCAAGGTCAGCCTTAGCTACATGAGACCCAGTCTCAAAAAACCCAAGTGACTATCCAGAAACAAACTGAAGGAAAATCAGCAGGCCCCACCTTCGGGGTTCTTCAGAGCTGCTTCCCTGCCCTGCCAGGGTCCCCAGGCCCAGGCTCCCCAGGCCCAGGCTGTCCTCGGCCCCTCCTCACCATGGCTGCTTGCCATTCTTTCCCTGGGACTTAGGAGCGTTGCTCTGTTCCTCTGCTTGGCCGGAGGAGCTGTCTCCAGCTGTGTCTGTGGTGTGCAGGCCGCAACAGACCTGAGCAGATAGCAGAGGGTAAGCAGGAGGTGGGGGTACAGACCTGCCTCATTTGCACACTACCCCGCAATTCGCCACAAAACAGGAGTTCAGTTGATAAACCACCCTCCCAGACAGGCTTTTTGCAAAAAAGGAGAGCTCCCTGTGAGAACACCTTTCCCTGAGATCCCAGGATCCAGTTTCTCATTTACCGATTATATAACAGGAAATGTCTCCTCTGTTAATTTCATAAGGGCACATGAGCCTGCTGAAGGAGTTCCTGTGAAATCGTGAAGAATCTTAGCTCCTACTAATAAATGGGGCCCATCAGGAACATCAGGAATAATTACTGTGTTTATTAACATGCGGTGATTAACATTTCAAAAGCAATTTAAATAAATGCAGGGAGAATCTGAGGTGGGACCTCAAGGGAGTTGGCTAGAGTCAGGGAGTCATTTGAGCTTGGCAACTTAAAATTCAGCTGCGTGTGATGGGACATACTTGAAACAACAGCCCTGGGGAAGTGATGGTAGGAGGAGCTTAACTCTAAAGCTAGGCTGGGCTACATAGCATGACCCTGCCTTAAATTTAATATATTTGTTATATGATATTATATGCCATATGTAATATAATTTATATATATGTTATATGTAATATATTTAATATATATGTTATAAGATAGTATATGAAATATAGAATATAATTTGCAACATATTGTATGTAATGTATAGCATCTAGTATATAATGTACATATTATATGTAACATGTAACATGCAGTATATAACATATATTTCAGTGTTATAAAATATAGTTATACTCCATGTTTTCTAAGATAGCTGCCTATCACAAACCATAGCCCAGAAACCTAGGCTGTAAAGAAAAGAGTTTCGATCCATTCTTGGGAGAGACCCCCCTCCCCCAAATGCTTCTGTTGCAAAGACACCAGTATCCGAGCCCTGCACCCTCCCTGTCCCCTATGGTACACGGACTCCTGGGGTATCTTCCAGGAGGTAGAGGCTGAAGCAGAGGACAAAGCCCATCCTGTAAGAGTTGGGAGTGTGAATTCCACCAACACAAAGCTTTCTGCCATCTTGTTTTTGAGATGGGCTTTTGCTAAGTTGTCCAGGCTGCCCTTGAGCTCGTCAGTTCATCAACCATTCAGCCTCAGCCTTCAGAGGGAGTGGGAATGCAGAGCCCAACTGAAGCAGTTGCTACCTGCAGATTATGTCTCAACCTGATCGGTGCTTTCCAAACATCCTGGGTCACTGTGGCTGGCTGACTAATGGTCCTCTATAAGACACCTGCGTCTTAATTCTGGTGGCATATTACATTACAGTTAGGATCCTGAGACGAAGGTAACCTAAATGTCATCACATATAGGTTTATTTGTTTATTTGCTTGTTTTGTGATGCTACATATCAAAGCCAGGGCTTAAGGACACCAGGCAAGTCTTGCTCTACCCTTGAGCTGCATCCCCAAGCCCCAGGGCTGGGTGTTTGTATAGTTGGTTTTGGTTATCTGTCACTAGGTCTCTGTATTCAATGTGTGTGTATATATATATATATGTGTGTGTATGTGTATGTATATGTATGTATATGTATATGTGTGTATGTATGTATGTATGTGTGTGTGTATACATGTATGTGTGTACATATGTATGTACATACATACATACATATATATAGTGATAGTAAGCCTGGGTATCAACTTGACACATTCAGTATTAACTAAGCTGGGCTGAGACCACCTCTGAAAAGGATCAACTGAGACTACTTGAAAGGATAGTACACACCCCAGATCCTATCAGAACCTCCAAAGCTCTCAAAGGATTCTCCCAATACTGCATCATATAAAAAGGAGCCACCAAGGAGAACGGATGCCTTCTTGCAGCTGTGCTATCAATTGCTCTTCCTTCTGGCTGCCTGGTTTCTTCGACCTTCTAGCCTTCCACTAGACTAGGACTCTAGGAGTTCTCCAGCCTTCAGCCATCACCCACTTGACTACCGAACTGAGCAGCTAGCTATTGGCAGTCATCGTTTGGAACTACCTCAGCTACTGGCAGCCTTCGCTGGACTACCTTGGCCATATTTGTAAGCCAACTCAATAAATTTCCTTTATATTTTATATATATATTATATATATATATATATATATATATATATATATATATAATATATTCATTCTGTGAATTCCATGACTCTAGAGAACCCTAACTAATACACATATAGTGCCAAGGGCTAAGGAGATTTTTTTTTTCTATACAAGCATGAGAACCTAAGTTTGGATTCCAAATACCCACATAAAAGATGGGCATGGTGGTTGTCATAGTTAAGCACAGGTGTCAACTTGACTGTTGAGGGTTTGAGCTCTGGGCACAGTTGTAGAGAGTTGATGGTTAAGCCCAAAGCAAACCTGAAGGAGATTGTCCAGCTGGTGGGGAAGACCCAGCCCATAGTGGGTGGGATTAAGCCCTGGATAAATCACAGAGAGCTGGTTGAGAGAGTTGGCATCCTTCTGTGTACTTGGCCAGACATGCTGGTCTGGCAAGTAAGGATTGTCCATCTCTCAGCCGTTATGGTGGCCAGTTCCCTCAGCCTTGGTGTTGGTGTGTGCTCTCCCGTCAAGCTGAACTATGAACTGTAACCGGACTGTCGTAAGAAAGTAAACTCCTTGTTCCCTGGTCATTTATCAGCAACCATGCAGGCAGACTGCAACAGTGGTATATCTGTAATACCAGCACTGGGGAAGCAGGGATAGGATGATCTCTGGGGAATTGCTGGCCAGTCTAGTTGAATAGGTGAAATCTTATATCAAAAAATAGAGGAGCCGGAGAGGTGGCTCAGGGGTTAAGCCTCTGCCTTGCAGGCAGAAGGTCCTGAGTTCGGATCCTAGACCCCACGTATAGACGTCAGGCGGAAGCGGGGGCAGCCTGTGTTTCTGGTCCTGGTAGAGTGGAGCCTGTGAATCCTGGGGCAAAGTAAACAAGAAGGTGGAGGCGTCCATGGTGGTTCCCGAATTCGTCTGTGGTTCTGCACACACACACATACACACACACGCACACACACACAATTGAATAAATAATAAAAAAAATTAAAAAAAATAGAGTAAGGGCTAGGAAGATGGTCCAGAGATTAAAGCAAGCACAAACAAAAGGACCTGAGTTGGAGATCCCATGGAAAAATGTCAGGTGGGTATGAAGGCAGAGCCTGGGAAACCCCAGAGCAAAGCAGCAAGGAAGTACAGCAGTCCAGGGTCACTCCTGATGGGACTTCACAGGCATACATTCAAGTGCCCTCAAGCACAGACACACACACACACACACACACACACACACACACACACACACACGTCACCCACAGGCAACATACACACACAAATAAATAATAATAATAACAACAAAATAGCAACTGAGAGCAACTGAAAAAGATACCTGAAGTTGATCTCTGGTCTACACACATACATGCACACATATGCATCTTCACATAAAAGTGCATACATGCATCTGCACACGCAGGTACACATACACACACACACACACACACACACACACACACACACACACACACACGGAGGCCAAAGATATTTTACTACATAAAGAAGAGACCCACTGAGACCCACAAACTTACACAACAACTGACTTCCGAGGTCTCTACTGCCTGCTGCAGACTGAGCTTTGCCCTCTGCTGCAAACTCTGTCTCCTTGGAGACACTGGAAGAGTGAGGCTTGCTGGAGGAAGGACACCAGGTTCAGGCTTCTGGAGTTGTACAGATTACCTGGGGGCGGAGCCTGGAGCCTTTGGAGAGAACACAGATGTGCCAAGCCCTAGGTACCACTACAGTGAGGCCTAGCTCCGTGTCCTGTTTCAGCCAAGTGTTAGAGTCATTTATTGCAATAACCACAGGAAACAAATTAAAAAAGCTAGTGTCAGGAATTTCGCTTAATCAGCACACTAAGTACATTTTTCTTTCAATCAGTCAACGTTAGACCAATGTAATGGTCTGATTCTACCTTGCCATAGCAACTGTACTCATGAAATCACAAATCTGAGACATGTAAGATGAATATTCACTCCAGCATCATTTAAAATGCTCGCGTCCCCCCTTAATTACCTAACAAGCCACCAGAACACCAATAGCAGAGATGCCCACTTTGTGAAACCCTCGCTCAGTTCCCCACAGCTTGGGAAATCTACATGTTGCAGCTGGGCTTTCAAAAGCTGCTCCGTTGAGTTCAAATTTCACTTGGAAAAAAAAATGATCAGGAAAAAAACAAGGAATCAGCCCCTTTAAAAATAGAAGCCATTGCTCCCGAAAGAAAAAAAAAAAAAGTCACAGAGCCAGATTTCAAAACACACGATTTAGCGAAGTCATTATTCTTGACAGAGTACCACAAAGGACTCCAGAAGGGGAGGAAGGAGCTACAGAGGGTGCTAGCAAGCAGCTGCATGCTGTGGCAGGCTCACCAAGAGGAACCAGGGTCCTCATGACGGGCCTGATCTCTGTCTGGGAACAGGCAGATTAACAGGTAAAGAAAGGGATGCCACGAGCAGATTTCCATGCTGAGCCGCCAAGGAATGCTCCCACATGGATTGACCGAACCAGTGGAGAATATGCCTACCATGAAAAGGTTTCCCCAAGACTCAAGCAGGGGACCCACAAAGCCACCAACATTCATTTCAAATTGGACCAAGCCTGGGAAATCTCCAGCCCAGAAGGACTTGGGAAAATCTTCCTTAAGTCTGAGAATAGATGTTGATTAAGTGAAGCGCTCTTGCTTGAATACCCACCCCAGTGTTCAGATACTGTAAGGTGGTCCCTAGTGCAGCCATGTTGAGAAGTATGGCTCAGCAAGTATTTGTATGATAAGAGTCCCACTCCTAGGAATGGATAAATTAGAGATTAGAGATTGACATATTATTGTGAATTTGCTTTACTCAGAATTTCTCTCTAACACGCTTATTTTGTCAGGTTTCATTTCATGATTCATTAATGCAACAATAACCGACCACACAGGTTAGGTTAGATTCAACAAGCCCACAATTCCAAGTTACAGTCCATCATGGGAGAGTAGCCACCGTAGCAGGAGAGGAAAGATCCCATCAGGTTGAATCCACAGCTCAAGCAGAAGGCAAAGACCAATGCTGAAAACTTGTTTGCTTGCCTATTACCCAGATCCACGTATTCTGTTGTAGCAACAGAAAGACCCAAAAATACCACTGACAGCTAGACCCTAAAGGAGTCAGCCTTGAATTGGAAATTAACTCTCTCTCTTCCTTCTTCATTTCTTTTCCTTCCTTTTTTTTTCTTCCTTCCTCCCTTCCTTCTTTTATTCCTTCCTTTTCCTTTATCTTTCTTTTTTCCTCTTTCTTTCTTGCTGTCGTAGTTAAGCACAGGTGTCAACATGACTGTTGAGGGTTTGAGCTCTGGGCACAGTTGTAGAAAATTAATGGTTGAATTAAGCCCAGGGCAAACCTGAAGGAGATTGTCTAGCTGATGGGGAAGACCCAGCCCATGGTGGGTGGGATTAGGCCCTGGATAAATCACAGAGAGCTGGTTGAGAGAGTTGGCATCCTTCTGTGTACTTGGCCAGACATGCTGGTCTGGCAAGTAAGGATTGTCCATCTCTCAGCTGTTATATGGTGATGGTGGCCAGTTCCCTTGGTCGTGGTGTTGGTGCGTGCTCTCCCTTCAAGCTGGATTGAGAATTGTAACCGGACTATCGTAAGGAAATAAACCCCTTCTTCCCTTAAACTGTGTGATGGTCATTTATCAGCAACCATGCAGGCTGACTGCAACACTTGCATTCTTAATCTTTTATCATAATTTTAATTGTGCAGTACTAAGGGTCAAATTCAGGGCCTCAGACATGCTAGGTAAGCACTTTATCATTGAAGCATATCCCCAAACTTTTAAATTTTATTTAAACACAGATGACCTTAAACTCACTGTGTAGGTCAGACTGGTGTTGAACTTGTGAACCTCTGGGGTCAGCCTCCAAGGTGGTGGGGAACATGAGTGTGTACCATTCCTTCACACACTGACGCATCACAAGGTGTCACAGCATGAGGGAATGGCTTCAAACACATGGTTAGAAACAAAACAACACAACATCAAGAACAGGGAGTGTAACTTAATGAGAGAACACTTGCCTAGCCTGGGTCGATTTACAACAACAACAACAACAACACAGGCACGTGCACGTGCGCATCCAATCACACACACACACACACACACACACAATCATATGATTACTTTCTCCTACCTAGACATTATTTCTACTTTAAGAAAAGTCATTTACAAAAAAAAAAATTCTTGGGGCTGGAAAGGTGGCTCAGGGGTTAAGCCTCTGCCTCGCAGGCAGAAGGTCCTGAGTTCGGATCCTAGACTCACGTATAGACGCTGGGCGGAAGTGGGGGCGGCCTGCGTTTCTGGTCCTGGTAGGGCGGAGCCTGTGAAGCCCGGGGCAGAGTAAACAAGGAGGAGGTGGAGGCGGTCCATGGTGGCTCCCGAATTCATCCGTGGTTCTACACGCACACATACATACACACGCGCACACGCATACACGTACAATTGAATAAATAATAATAAAAAAATTTTTTAAAAATTTCTTTAGTCGGGAGTTGGGGATTTAGCTCAGTGGTAGAGCGCTTGCCTAGCAAGCACGAGGCCCTGGGTTCAGTCCCCAGCACCGGAAAAAAAAAAAAAAAAAAAAAAAAAATTTCTTTAGATTTCTAAAAAGCCGGGCTGGAAAGATGGCTCAGGGGTTAAGCCTCTGCCTTGCAGGCGGAAGGTCCCGAGTTCGGATCCCAGATCCCACGTATAGACGCCAGGCGGAAGCGGGGGCGGCCTGCGCTTATGGTCCTGGTAGGGCGGAGCCTGTGAATCCCGGGGCAGAAGGAGGTGGAGGCATCCATGGTGGTTCGCGAATTCGTCTGTGGTTCTACACAGACACAGACACACACACACACACAAACACACACACGCGCGCGCACATACACACGCACATGCGCACAGTTGAATAAATAATAATAAAAAAAATTAGATTTCTAAAAAGCCAACAACTTGGATCACAAGTTTATGAGTCAAGGTTTGGTGGGTCTAGCCTGGGGAAAACTGAGGCATCTGGGAAACCTTGAACTCTGGACCCGAGTGTAAATCTAACCCATCACCTGTCAAAGGATTAGGCTGGAGCTTCTCCTCTGTCGTCAGCCCAGGGCTGAATTGAAGCTAGGGTACCCACCCTGGTTCTGCCTTCCTAGTAAGTTCCAAGACATCCTTTTGGGAAAAGGTCGTCAAAACTGTTGGGTGGGGCTGGGTGTATATCAGTGTTAGGGAGATTTCTTAGTACGTTGTAGGGTTGTGGATTTGATGGCCAGAACTGCACATAGGTACCCACATACCTTCAATCTATCTATCTGCTGTCTGTCTGTCTGTCTTTACCTTCCTTCCTCTCTCCTTCTGTCTCTCCCTCCCTTCCTCCTTCCTTCTTACTCATAGATTTGAATTCTGATGGCCATATATTGCAGATTAAGGCAACCAGAGTATCTTGTTGGTTACATTTGTGCTGGTGCAAGTGCATTTGACTTGCGTGTATATGGATGACCAAGAGTGACATGTTAATTATATTCTTTTTAAAATAATTTTTAAGTTTTTTCCTAGTTTTATAAGCATATTTAGTACTTATCCCTGCCTCCCTCCTTCCCACTTCTTCCCATCCTTCCTCACCTCTCTTCATCAATCCCATCCCACTCCCTCCCACACTTCTGCCTGTCCACTTTTTTTTTAATACATTTTTTATTATTATTTCCACTCATACAAGCTTAATAAGTACACCGGTTCCCTCCCTCCCTGCCTGTCCACTTCTATGGGCCCAGGGTTCCCTCTGGTTTGTCTACTCTTGTAGGGGTTCAGGCCTCTGTGGCATACAAAGTGGTGCCTTCTTGGGCCGCCCCACTGATAGAGGCATCCCCCTTCATTCATCCAGCTTTAGTCCCCAAGGTTTCCACTGCATGTTCTGATCTCTCCTGAGACCTTCACTAGTCTATAGGGACATGTTGGTATGTCAGTCTTTACACAGGTCTGGTAAGTCTCACTGCAGTGAGTTCCTAACTGCAGCAGCCTTGCCTTGAATGGAGTATCTTGTCCAATGGTGGACCTTCCTATCCTTAGGCTCTCAAGATATCACCGCCCCCTCTTCCGCAAGATTCCTTGAGCCTTAAGATGGTCTGATTCTGGGTGATTCTCACTTGGCCTGATTCTGGGTGGGCATTGCAGAGCCATTATTGTCCACTTCACTGGCTAAGCACATTCTTCATCATTAGGCTGTACATCATTTGAAAGTCAATTTAGCATGCAATATGATTTTAAAGGATCCTCATCTATCAGGGTTAAAGGACTCCAAGTGGTCTCTTTTGTTAGTGAGTAAAATGAACAGTTTTGGTTATTGAGCGAATTCATTTATGCAGGAACAACACATATCCTGACTGATATTTAAATGAGCTGACTGAATATTGGTCACCTGGGGGAAGGGGCTGGGAGTGGAACAGGATAGGGAGAGAGAATTAACTTTTTTTTAATGTCTTGGTGTTGATTTATTAGCTGCAATGAGCTCATATTACTTTAGTAATCTGAAAAAAGATTATAAAAGAATATTAAGTCTTCATAATACAGAGATTATTTGCATCCCTTGGCCCTTTACTAGGTGAGTGAGCATTTAGCTTATGGTGAGTTCCTCACCTATTACATGGACTGAGGTTGTTGGTAAGCTGTCTTTGTGAGGTGACCAGGGACCTTGAACTCTACCCTCCCCCTTTTGCCCAGAATTGGTGCAAATCTTACAGAAATTTCATGGAACGACTGTCTCCTAGTGAGCGGGTACTACACTGAACATACAAAAATATCTATGATGGATCATTTCTGGTGCATACAAATAACAATTTCAACTTAATAGTTTCCATGTAGCATGCTGCTCTAGACCTAGCCCACAGTTAAAAAAAGGCTTAGGGAACTCTGCAGATCAAACACTCCTCCCCAATTCTTTGCTACCCTTCCTTTTCTTGCCAAGTCTTCCTATATGGTACACTGAAGTAGCACTATGTAACAGTACCACAGACGCTCACTAGATTTACTGAAAATACACACAAAATTCAGGCACCTGGGACCAGGCTGGGGATATAGATCAATTAGGAGAATGCTTGCCTTGCATGCACAAAACCCTGGGTTCTGTCACCAATCTCACGTCAATCAGGTATGGTGGGGCAGGCCTGTAATAACAGCATTTGGGAGGTGGAGGCAAGAGAATCAGAAGCTTAAAGTCCCTCTTGGCTGCATAGCAAGTTTGAGGCAAGCCTGCATGAAATCTTGGAGATCTTATCTCAAAAGTAGATGAATGAACAAACGAATAAAGGAATAAACCAACCAACAAACAAATAAATAATAAATAAATAAATGAATACCTAGAATCAATTCAGGAAAATTGAGCTAAGGAGACCAGGGTAGCTGCATTCTTTTTATAAGTTCTCTAGACGATTCCTCTCCACAGACCTGGCTAACAACCTTGGCCCAGCACAATGGTTCCCACACTCCGGCATTCCCGGGGGTAGAAGTCAGCATCGCTACTTTGCAAAGCTCTCTAAGGAGTGCCAACATCCAGCACAGTTCGGGAACACTGGCATGATGAATGATAGAGTTTGTTGGCCTTGACTTTAGAAGCAGGAAGCTCCCTGTAGCCCAGACCTGACCGCATCACTGAGGAGTACTCAGAATGCAGAGAGGAAAAAGACTTGCTTATGAGTGTTAGACCAAGAGGCAAGGGTACCCTAATCTCTAGGATCAGGCTTACCAACTCAGTGCTCCTGACTGCCTGCCTCTGTTACAGTACACCTGCTAAACCTTCTGTCTCAGCCTCTTCTGCTTCTTTGGATACCCACCACACTTGGGAGCCACTTCCCCTGCCTGGGAGTTCAGCCCAGACCCACCAGGGAGCGTGTTGCCATGACGATGGTGGCAAGCCGCTGCCCAGCCCCCTCTGCCACTGCCAAAGCCCTGTGAAAAATCAAAATTCACGGGGCTCTTCCCACTGCCTGGACACCACAGGGAAAGAGACGCAGAGACTCTTTCCATCTGTGCTGACCGGAGGACAGCAGCCTCGCAAGGAAAACAGTTTTTCCAGTTTATTGAGATACATAAAGAATCAGTTTTCACAAGCCAGGCATGGCGGAGGCGGCACATGCACTTGGGAAGTGGAAGAAGCAGTTCAATGTTTTAAGACTGTCTCAGCTAAATAGTTGGAGGGTAGCTTGGACATTAGACCTTATCTCTAGAGAGAGAGAGAGAGAGAGAGAGAGAGAGAGAGAGAGAAGGAGGGAGAGAGAAAGGGCAAGAAGGAAGGAGAGAAAGAGAAAAGGAGGGAGGGAAAGAGGATGGGGAAGGAAGGGAGGAAGGAAGAAAACAGAAAGAAAGGAAAATTTTGAGGGGATGTCTCAGCTGGACAAGTAAAGGGACCCGAGTTCAGGTCTCCAGGTACCACATAATATGTTCTCTGTATGTGATCACCCACTTGTAATTCCAGCCTTGGAAGGTGGAGTCCTTCAGAATGTAGAACTTCCCAGAGCTAGTCAGTCAGGCTAGCCCTACAGGTGTGCTCTAGGTTTAATTAGAGACCCAGTCTCAAAATGATATGGTGGAAGAGTAATTGAGGATGATTCCTGAGAACATTAGGCCTCCACAGGTACACACACTTGTGTACATACACCTGAAGAAAGAAAGAAAGGAAGAAAGGAAGAAAGAGAGAGGGGGGAAGGGAGGAAGGGAGGAAAGAAAGAAAGGAGAAAAGAAAGAGAAGAGGGGAGGGGAGGAAAAGGAAAGAGAAAAAGAAAATTCAAGGGCCTGTCGAGACAACTCACCGGGTTAGGCATCTGCTCACAAACTGGCAACCTTAGTGGATTCCCCCAAAGCTCATGTGATAGAAGGAGAGAAATGACTTCCCAAAGTTGTCCTCTGACCTCCATCCCTGCACCACTACTTGCATCTCTCTCTCTCTCTCCCCCCTAATGTCAAATAAATGAATAAAATAAGAATCTTAAAACAAATTCCGAAAGAAGCTTGAGAACCATTTTATTAGCATTCGAAAGGAAAACAAACATGTTAGGTAAACTCTGAATCCCATAGTTGCCAAGATGAGGAAAGTAAAGAGGAAGAGAAAGCCGCCCCCTGAGTTAGGTCAGCAAGCAGCCACATAGGGGGAAGGTGTGGGAGTCTTTAGAGAAATAGCTAGAAAGCCAGGAGAAACCTGAGAAAGCATAGTTAGGCTTTAGAAAAAGACATAGAAAGAAAGAAAAGGAAATCTTGAGTTTTAATTTTTTTTCCCAGTATAAAATTTAAAACGCTGGGAGGCTTAGCAGTAACATGGTAGAATCTCTGTAAGCGTCTACAGGCGTCTGCCCCAAGGGAAGGGCTTCTGGGAAGGTTGCCCACAGGATCTCCTGAACGGGATGGTTGGTTATTCCTCCCATCTCCCTAGTGGGCTTTCCTGCTGAGTGAATCCCGGGCCCAGTTGCATGAACTCAAGAAAAGAAAACACAGTAGGTGTGTCCTACTTTTCAAGGCAGATCAGAATGCCATGTCTCCACCCAGGGCTAGATGTAGAACATGGATTCCATTCTAGCAATTACCAAGGAGATGGGAGGTGTGTCTGTGTGTGTGAATGTGGGAGTGTGGCAGGGGAGGGGTCCATCCTCAATAATCTCTCAGGCTGCTAATCCTTCTCCTAACCCTAGCCTAATGAACCCAGTTTCCCACTGCAGATATTGGCCACTCGTGTCCACACATTCTGTCCTTGCCGCTTCTGGATTTCTGGAGTATCTGACTGTTGGCTGCTGGGGAAGGTTGAAATCCTCCTGCTTTGCTGCATAGCAAGAGAGGACCCTGGTGCCCCCTTTCGCTCTCTCTGACTTTGCAGGCCTGGGGAGTTTTCAGGGCAGCTGCCACATCTAGTCCCCTGGTCCGCATGGAGTGGTCCTTACTTTGAACACAAAGAGCTTGGGAAATCTTTGTTTAGCAGGGAGCGCCTGCTGAGCAAGCCAAGAAGAGGGCAAACCTGTTTTCGTTTCCTTACCCAGCCTGGTGATGGTTCAGAAGGCTCTGGAAAAGACTTCATTAGTCTAGAGAGAAAAGACATTTTCTCTCTACCTCTTTATTACACCAGGTCTGAAAGTTTCCAGGGACAGTGCTGACTTGCTAATTCAGGGGGCGATGTTTCTTCTGGTCTGAACCCAGCTCCACCCACATGCCACAGAGCCAATCCTTGACCTAGTAGTACCTTTGGGGGACAACTCTCAAGTCCTTCCCATGGCCTTGGGAACAACAGTCGTGTCCACTCCCTCCCCATTGCCCTTCCCATCCCCCCAACTCTACAGATAACACCATTGAGGCCTTTGGGAAGCAGTTACTTGTCCTGAGCATATCATTAGTAAGCAAAAAAGTTAGGCCTGGGATGAGTCTTATTATTTGAGTCTTCATTAATAAACGGAACTAATTATAGTCATTGAAATGACTGTTCCCTCTCTGTTGTGATTAGTTCTAAATTTATTTTTAGCTTTCCAAAGAATGGAGATTCGTGGTAGTGCTTTGCTGTGAGAGAAAAGCAGACTGTATTCGTGACAGACCCGCCAGTCAGTTCTGTTTCACAGGAGAAGGACGAGAACCTGCAGGCAGGTCCTTCATTCCTGTGTTCTTTGGGGTCTGGAGGAGTTATGATTACCCAGGGATTTGTGTCAAACCAGGCAGTTTTCAAGAAACACCAAAGTGTTCTTCTCACACCTCAGCACCAAACCAAAGCACCAGCTTGGGTCACAGAGATGGTTCAGGAGTTAACGCCTTTGTCTGGGAAGCAAAAGGACCCAAGTCCCAATCCCCAGATCTCATCTAAAAAATTCCGGGCCCATATGGTGGGTGGCAGCCTGCAATTCTGGCCCTGGAAGGCAGAGCCTGGGAAACCTCAGAGCAAAGCAGTGAGGAGGAAGAGCAATCCAGGATGATTCCCGATGTCACTGGTCGCCGTTACTCTATATGCTGCCAATAAATTCACACCCAAGCATCTTTAAAGCAGAACAAGGGATTTTATTCTTTCTTTTGATTTTTGGGTATAGTTCCTTGTCCATTTTGGCAGCACCAGGAGCCTTGGGAACTGGCCACACCATATCTACAGGCCAAGAGAGGGACAATCTCGCTTTCTAGACTATCATGTCTGCCCAAGTATACAAAAGAATGTGAACTTCCTTAACTATCTTATCTACCTGACCAGGGACTATTCCCATCCATCCTGGACTGGACCCTCCCCATCAGTTAGGCAATTTTCTGCAGGTTCATTCGGGGCTTAACTACTATTTTTTCACAGCTGTGCCCAGAGTTCGAGGCTGGTATTGTCAAGTTGGCACCTGTCTCTAATTATGATACATCACCCTTAGATCACCACAGGCACACACACTCAGGTGCCTTCTTGTACACACACGTACATACACACACACACACACACACACACACACACACACACACACACACACACGCAGGCAGGCAGAAGAAAGGCTCGTGTGATGAATCCAGCCTGTTTCACTCGCCTCAAAGACAAGAGGTTTCTGATTTCTTTCCCTAGCAGGTCCATGTTGAAAGCTGGTGTTTGTGTTTTTCAAGAATGTGTCTACCACAAGCTCCAGGCTAGACAGTGGTTTGTTAGAGATGTTCTAAGCTGTTTTAAGGGCTCAGAGGTCTCTGTGTAGTTTATTCATTAGATATGAAAGCCACTGAAGCTGAACCTGGATCCTGACTTGGGAGATGTTTTGTCTCTGTCTGCTCCTGACCCTGTCTGGTCTACAGTTATTTGGATCCCAAAAACAATCTGATATCCATCCTGTTTTGTTGGGTAGGAAAGGAGCAAGGAGTCTTTTTTACCCCCATGTACCCAGACTATAAAAATTGAAAGACAGAGGCATGTATTTGTTTGTTTGTTTGTTTGTTTTAAATTTTTATTATTATTATTATTTATTCAACTGTGCGCATGTGCGTGTGTATGTGTGCGCACGCGTGTGTGTGTGTGTGTGTCTGCGTGTGTGTAGAACCAGGGACGAATTCGCGAACCACCATGGATGCCTCCACCTCCTTCTGCCCCGGGATTCACAGGCTCCGCCCTACCAGGACCAGAAGCGCAGGCCGCCCACGCTTCCGCCTGGCGTCTATACATGGGATCTGGGAACCGAACTCAGGACCTTCCGCCTGGAAGGCGGAGGCTTAACCCCTGAGCCACCTCTCCAGCCCGTTGGTTTGTTTGTTTTAACTTTTTCTTCTTTGGCAGTCTATGAATTGAACTCAGGACTTCCCACACTTGAAGCAAATGTTCTACCAGTGCATAGCAATCTCAACCTAAAATTCAGTTTTTTCTTTCTTTCCTTTCTTTTTCTTTCTTTCTTTCTTTCTTTCTTTCTTTCTTTCTTTCTTTCTTTCTTTCTTTCTTTCTTTCTTTCTTTCTTTTCTTTCTTTCTTCCTTCCTTCCTTCCTTCCTTCCTTCCTTCCTTCCTTCCTTCCTTCCTTCCTTCCTTCCTTCCTTCCTTCCTTTTTTTTTTTTTTTTTTGTGTAAATATGGGTGAGGCAGGATTAGAGCAGTTATGCTGAGATGGGTCTCTCAAGGTCTTTGGAATTCCTGAAGGCCGTCCCCCACTGCTGAAATCACCCTGAAAGAACACTCCTGCTGAGGAACTGACTCCAATCCTCCCAGAGATAAAGATGGCTAACTTCCCTAGGAAGGGATTCTGGAGATGAGCTCTCCATATCAAACAACTTGACCTTTAGCCCACATGGACCCAAGAGCAACTGGGTTGAGCCCCAGTAGATATTAACCAATGGGAAAAAGCCAGTTTCCCGGGCTTGTCTAGGTGTATAAATATACCTACCCCTGGCAGTCATCTTGGGCTTGTCTAGGTGTATAAATATACCTACCCCTGGCAGCCATCTTTGGCGCCCTAGCCCCTCATGGTACTCAAGGCACCATGAGTTCTCCAGGGCATCCTAGCCCCCTCATGGCACTCCACGTCTGGAGTCCATGAGTTCCAATCTTTCTCTCCTCTAATAAACTCTACCTTAATCCTCTACACGTGCTCTGGTTTCAATCTTCGACTCCAGAACACAAGAACCTACAACATTGGGACAGCTGTCCCTGCAACATTTGGCACCCTAGGTGGGACAGCCGGAAAGACCATTTCTCTGCAACATGTGGTGACCATGAAGGGACATATGAAGGGACCATTTTGATTGTCCCACAACACTAGCCCTTCATGGCACTCCATGTCTGGAGTCCATGAGTTCCAACCTTTCTCTCCTCTAATAAACTCTACCTTAATCCTCTACACGGTGTTCTGGTTTCAATCTTTGACTCCGGAGCACAAGAACTCTGCATCATGGGTGTGAACATATGTGGGAGGAGGGATGCAGGTATGTATGGTTTTAGAAGAAGGCGCTGTGTGCCTATGGAGGCCCAAGAGTAATTTCCAGAATCATCCTGGATTGCTCTACCTCCTTATTGCTTTGCTCTAGGGTTTCCGGGCTTTGCTTTTCAGGGTTAGAAGTGCAGACTGCCCTCATTTCTGCCCAACATTTTTACGTGGACTCCAGGATCTGAACTCAGGTCTTTTTGCTTGTGAGGCAAAGGCTTTAACCCCTGAGTCATCTCTTCAGGCCTTTTCCCTTTCAACTTTTAATTTTATATATTAAATACATTTTGCTTAGTGGTTCATGTATTTAATTTATTGATAACAGAAACAATTATATGTTTATAGTAGAATTGTGCTTATTACAGGAGTAGATAGGTATATATCCATTTGCATAATATTGTATATGACGCTTGGGAGTTTTAATTTTTTTTTTTTAACGTGGGACCTGGGATCCGAACTCAGAACCTTCTGCTTGTGAGACAGAGTCACAACCCCTGAGCCATCTCTCCAGCCCATACGCTTGGGAGTTTTAAAGATAGAGATGTTTAGTCAAGAACAATAGCATCCACAGTGATGCAGGGATAGAATTATTTGCTTATTGGTTTTAACAAACTATGTTGAAATGCAACATCTGTTCACAAGAGAGTATAAATAAGAGTTAACCGGAGCACCGCTCTGCATATCTGCCACCTGGTTAAAAAAAATAGATAGTTAGCCAAGTGTGTGGCATACTCCTGCAATCCCAGTATGTGGGAGAAACAGGGGTGAGAGGCCAGTCTGGATTATGCGAGGGGAGAACCTGTCTCAAAATACCACCCCACTCCACTGGCAAAAGAAATATGATGATGTCTTTACTTCTGCGCCCAAGTAACCATTGTCCCAACTTCTAGGAATCATATTGTGAATTCTTTAACATGCACAAATAATTAATAAAATTGTTTTAAACATAAAAATATGTCTATATTCTATTCTTCCTTTCTTGGCAGAATAATATTTACCTGCCCTACTCAGCTGATCCCTTCACCTTCTTGTATACATACTTCTCAAAGGAAAAAAAAATGACCCAACCAAAGCTCATAGTAACTTTATTCCATCGAAGAGAATATCTGCTCTGATGAGTGGAGCAGAAGTTCCTCCAGTAGAGGTAGAAAAGGGCTGAGGGAAGCAGAAACAAAGAGGAAATAGAAGATTGGTGAGACAGGGGATTTCACACAGTGGTTAAGTACAAGGCCCTGTGTTTGGACCCCAGGAAGTCTGGTCATTTCAAAGCTAACTTGTTCTCCTAGTTTTATTATTTGTTGCTACAACATAACAGAAGACCCAAGCAGCCTAAGGGAAGAAGTTTATTGTCTCACAATCCCAAGTCACAATCCATGACTTGGGGAAGTTATAGCAGTTTGAATCTGTCACGAGGACCAACACATACAGGGTTACTTGCTTGAATACAGGATTACTTGATCTGCTCAGTTAGCTGTCTTCATCTTCATACAGCCCTGGACTGCCTAAGGAAAGACCCTACCCACAAATGTCAATTATGCAATCAAGACAATTTCCTATAGGTGGACCCAAAGGCTTGATTTAACCTAAAGAATCTCTCTCAGGCTGGGCAGGGGGTAGGAGAGGAGGAAGAGGTGCTTCCTAGGTGTCAAATTGGACATACTGACCATCACATTTGCCTTGTAAAGTGGAGACAGTCAAGACAATAGAAAACAACCTCCTAGCTATCATCAGGTCACTTTGGTTACTTTCTTGTGTGAAGAAGATTAAGGAAGAGGAGGCTTATTATCATTCTCATTGTAGCTTTTTGGAAATTTGGCTGTTATCTGTCTAATCCTGATTTCTTCCAAGGGCAGATAAACAGCTTATCTTGGTGACCGGGACCTTCAGTGTGAGCAATTCCATTTTGGTTCTTCATTTTATTTGTTGGGGCCAGTACAAGAGTTCAGTCTGACACAATGGCCTGTAATTTTTACTTGATCATAATGATAGATAAATGAAGACAGAAAAACCAAATGGTGAAAGCATAAGTGATGCAAGAAAAAGAAAAAGAGCATAGGAGATGGGATAGCAAAAATAAAGCCTAACTTTCATTTCCCTCATGCACAAAGTTTGAAGCCAGAAGAAATCCTAGCCTGAAGGTTTCACCTCTAAAATAAGCCTGTAGGAAAGAGAAAGGAGGATGGAGATGCTCAGTTAGATTAAACTATCTGAAGGGCCAAAAATAACACTTGGAAACTAAGTATGAGGGGTCAGGGAGATGCCTCAGGGATTAAGGCCTTTGTCTGACAAGCAACAGGACCTGAGTTCAGATTCCAAATCCCACATAAAAACATGGGACATAAATGATATTAGCCTACATTATTCTTCCTGGAAGGGAGAGCATGGAAAACCTCAGAGCAAAGCAATGAGTTAGAGCAATCCAGGATGATTCTCAAAGTCACCCTTGGGCCTTCAAAGGCATATAGAGTGCCTTCTACAGACATGCAACCTATATGTGTACACACTAACACCTAAACAACACACATACATACATGCGCATGCACACATGCATACATACCTGTGTGTGCGCACACACACAACATTAAGAAGCTAGGTATGGTGCTATACATCTGTAATCCCAGCAGTTTGGAAACTCAGGCAGGAGAATAGTTGCAAGTTAGGGGATAGTGTAGGATACAAAATGAGTAACAAGTCAACCAGAGCTAGGTAGCAAGACCCTGTCTCAAAATAAAACCTTTATATTTAAACATATATGAGGGAAGGAAAAGAGCATTAACATAATGAAAACAAAACATTTTGAATCATACAGTGAGTGGTTCATGCTCGTAATCTCAGGACTTGGGAGGCTGAAGCAGGAATGTTCTAAATTCCAGGCCAATCTGCGTTACACATGGTGAGACCTGGTCTCAGTGAAGCAAAACAAAACAAAGCAAAGTAAAAATAAATCAGGGCCCCATTTCTCTGCTTGGAATCCAAGAAGAAGCTGGCATGGGGCCTGCAAACCAAGGGCATCATGAAGGTGTCTCCCATCTTCTTTCCAAGGTTAGCACTTGGGATCTCTGCCAGAGGCTCTAGGCAATGATTCTGAAGAGGAAGCACGTAGGAGACAAACTGCAGAGTATGCCAGACCCAGTGTCTATTCATGGTCCTCATCCCTGGAGAATCCACTGAGACCCAGGAATCCATGTGTTTTGCTTTGCTTTCCTTGAAATCCCAGAGCATTCTGCCCTAACTCTCATAGCCTGCTTCAAGCTGTGGTTGTTATGCCATTTTCGGGTTTTATTTGTACAGAAGAGAACATTCTCATTTTTACATTAGTAGAGTTTGCATTGGTGCCTTATTTCATCAGGACACCCTAAAAAAATGAGAAGAGGGGAGCTGGGGAGATGGTTCAGTGGGCAACATTCTGTAGTTCTGGACCTGGAAGATGGATTCTAGGAAGCCTCAAGGCAAGGCAATAAGGAAGCAGAGAGTGAGAGAGGAAAGCCAGGTGCAGTGGCTCACACCAGTAACTGGTAATCACAGTGCTGGGGAAGCAAGCCCTGACTCTTCTCTTCCTCTTGCCTCCACCACTCAATTTCAGGGATTAAAGGTGTATGTCACCACCCCAGCTTGTTAAAAATCTTGTTTCACTTGCAGCGCCAGAAAGAGCAGGGCTTTGTTGCCTTGAGTGACACAAGTGAATTTCTCTCCCGCCCTAATCTTGTTCATCTTTGAGGACAGCACATCCGAAGGTCAGTGTTCCTCTTCAGGTGGACCAGCTGGAGCTGGCTGGTTCTAGACAGTGTCACAGTTTCCCTACACGTTGCTGATAGATTCCACCACTGTTATGGAAACAAGAGGTTTTATTCTGGCTTATGATTATTCAGTTACACTTCTTAGTCCAGCTTGGCAGGAAAGCTTATGCCAGCACCAGTAGATGAGGGAACTGCTCACCCCAGAACCATAGGACTATTAAGGGGGAGGCAAACCTCACTTTCCAGACAAAATGTCAGTCTAAGTATGCCAAAGAATGCCAACTCCCCTTATCTACCCGCCTAGGGAACGATTCCACCCCCCATGGGCTGAGTCTTTCCTCAGTAATTAGACAATCTCCTGAAGGGTCGCTCAAGGGCTTAATTCAATTACTAATTCTTTACCAGTGTGCTCAGAGCTTGAGCCTTCAAGTGTCAAGTTGGCTCCTGTAGCTGACTACCACAGGCCTGATGAGATGGGTTAGTCTCAGTCAATCAAGTTGTTTAGGTCATGCATTTATGAAAACAACTAGTTATGAGTAGAAACTAGAATAGATTAACCACCAGGCCACCTTGAATCTCATTACAATCTCATTTGCATGATAAAAGACACTCCACCTCCCAACAAGCACAGCAGCTGACAAATGAGGTGGCAAGAACTAAATAGACCAATACAAGAAGTGAAAAGAGGCGGAGTTCCAGGTGTGTGTATGCAGGGCTCTTTCATTCCCAGAAAATACGTGAATGTTTCTCAATGTTCCTCCCCTTTATTGTTAGCTTATCCCTTTCTCTAGATTTTTTGTCACCTCACATCGATGTACCCCAGAAGCTCCAAGGGCAAAAAGTTGAGATTTCCCTCTTTTGTTTGTGTATTTTGTTTTCAGAAAATGATTTGTGAGACCTAAGCACGGTGGTACATGGGTGTAATCTCAGTCCTTGGGAAATGGAAGCAAGAGGCTCATGAGTTCAAGACCAGCCTCAGTTACATAATGATTTTGAGACTAACCTGAGCTACATGAGACCCTGTATATGAGACAAGCACACAGGGGCAGTAAGATAGCTCAGTAAATGAAAGAGCCTGCCAGGCAAGCGTCATAATCTGAGCTGGTCCTTGGAGCCCACATGAAGGAGAGAACCAACTCCGCAATGAGGATAACTGACAGCACAGACACGGCTTGACCTTGAACTTGTGTCCAGTCTTATAGCTTCAGCCTTCCGCGTGCTTCCACAGCCAGCTTTCTGTTTTAAATCAAGGCATCTCTATGGTTTGTCCTCCAGAGATTTGTGTACTGAGACTTAGTCCCAGTATAATAATGGCAAGATGCAGTGGAACCTTGTAAAAGTGATGCCTAATAGGCGGCCATTAGACCACTGGGAGCACACCAGGAGGAACTGACACAGGGTCTCTCTGGACTCAAGAGCTGTTTCTATAAACTGAATTTGGCCTCCTTGGCTCTCCCTCTCTCTTTCTTTGCGATCCCTCACATGCACCCATTCACTTTCCTAGTGGCCCTTACTAGGAGCTGCCAGATGCAGTCTTCGGATTGAGGGAACTGTGAGTCAAGATGAGACTTTTTTTCTTCCTCTCCCTCCCTCTCTCACTTCCTATTCTTCTTCCTTCTCCTCATCTTCCTCCTCTTCCCTATTGTTCTTTCTCTTCCTCCTCTTTTTTTTTTTTTTTTTTTTTAGATAGGATTCACTATGTGACCCTGGCTGACCTGGAACTCACTATATAGTCCAAACTGGCCTGGAACTGACAGCAATCCTCCTGCCTCAAACGCCCAAGTGTTGTGATTTCAGCGGTATCCCAGCATCACGTGTTCTGTTATAACGACACAAAATGGACTAAGACAGCCTTTTCCTTACTGTTCTAAATGCAAACTTACGTATAATTTGCCACATTTTTCTCTCTAGTCTCCAGCCACAGACCTGTGTCCAGTTCATAACTTCATTGTGTGTGTGGAGAGGGGTGCATGCATGTGTGTTCACATATGGGCACATATCTATATGCAACTACGTGTAATATGCATGTATGTGTGAAAGCCTCCACACATACAAGTTGATCACACATACAGAGTATCTTCTTAAGTCACTTCTATTTTTATTATTAACAGCTTTTTGCTTTTGTTTTCAAGACAGGTCCGTGTAATGGAGCTTATGCCGTCCTCTAACTTGTGGTCTTCTGTCCCCAGCTTCCCAAATGCTGGGACTACAGGCCTAGGTCACCATGCACAGCATAAAGCAAACGTTTTAATAGCTTCTTGGACTCTTGCTGAATGAACTAGTGTGCATATAGGTGGAGAAAAAATACACTTATTGGGTGAAGGAAGCCTTGATCTATGTTTATTTTTGTTTTACATTAACAGCTTTGAGGCATAATTTACATACCAAACTTTGCTGCTTTCAAGTGTACAATTCAGTGTTTTGCCAAGTTGTGCAATCATTACCATAATCTAATTTTAGGGCATTTTCACTACCCCAAAAAGAAACTCTGTGTTCTTTTGCTTTTACTCCTGTCCCCAGGCAACCACCAATCTATTTACTGTCTCTATGGTTCTGCCTCTGGGGTACTTGGTAAAAAGGAATCATAGAACATGTGGTCTTTTCCATCTGGAAGCTTTCATGCAGTATCTTTGGAGTTCATCCATGTTAGAGCACATGTTGGTCCTTCATGCCTTTCTGTGACTTGTGCATTGTACATATAGATGCACCACAGCTGTCTATCCACTCACTATTAGCCATTTGTGAGGCTTCCATGAATTGACTGTAATGAACAGACTGATACTAAAAGGTTTGTGGGGACATATATTTTTCTGTCCCTCCCTCTCCTCCTCTTCCCTTCCTTCCTTCCTTTTTTTAAAATTTTTTATTATTTATTCAATTGTGCGTGTGTTCGCTCCCTCCCTCCCTCCCTCTCTCTCTCCCTTCTTTCCTCCCTCTCTCCGTCTCTTCCTCCTTCCCTCTCCTCTTCCCTTCCTTCCTTTTTTTTAAAAAATTTTTTATTCCCTTTTCCTACTCTGCCGCGGTCCAGCCGGGATCCACCGCGACCTAAGGGGTGAAATACAATACCCATCAGGATGGAGTGAAGGGCATTGCAGGAGCAGCAAAACTGCAAAAGAAAATCAACGAACCATAATCCAGAACTTCAGAGACTCTATATCAACCACCTAGAACTAGGCCAGCCTAACCTCTCCCCATCCTGAAGCTCAGGAAAATTTGTGGAAGAGGGGGCGGTAAGATTGTAAGAGCACAAGGATGGGAAGAGCAATGATATGTGAGATACTCCACACAAGTTAGGGCCGAAGCAATCTTAATTGGACTTTGCATGCCCTGCGCAATGTCCCACACACTATTGACCCCATAAAGTCTAGCATTTGCTAAAGGCACCAAGATCCTTGGAGGCAAGGAATTGACAGCCACAGTAGTGTTCCTATGCTTAAGGGGAACACAGGAAAGGGTTCAGGGAAATGCCTCTGGGTCCTTGTACGTCATCAGAGAGGAGGGCCCAGAGGAGAGTCTGGCATGCACATTAAAGGATTCTCCGGGGATTGGGGGTGAGGCACTGAGGGATGGGGATGGGGGATGGGGAGGGAGGAGTGAGGGGAGGGGGTGCAGGGGGGTCAGGGGGAGGAGGAGGGAGGGAGGGAACCGGTGTACCTATTAAGTTTGTGTGAGTGGAAATAATAATAAAAAATGTTAAAATTTTTTTTATTTATTCAATTGTGTGTGTGTGTGTGTGTGTGTGTGTGTGTGTGTAGAACCACGGGCGAATTCGGGACGACCATGGACCACCTCCACCTCCTCCTTGTTTACTCTGCCTGGCGATTCACAGGACCAGAAACACAGCCCCCCCAACCTCCCCAACCCCCTCAACCCCCCCCCCCCGCTTCCACCCAGCGTCTATACGTGGGGTCTAGGATCCGAACTCAGGACCTTCCGCCTGCAAGGCAGAGACTTAACCCTGAGCCACCTCTCCAGCCCCCCTCTTTTTTTTTTTGGTAGATGTTGAGGATGAAACTCAAGGTCCTGTACATGCTAACCTAGCATTCTACCACTGCAGCCTTTGGCTTTTTAAAATATAGTCTTACCATGTCACAATGGCCTTAAACTTGCATCCTCCTGTTCCTGCCTCCTGAGCACACAGTCACTCGTGACCATGCCCATGTGGTTTGCATGGTGCTGGTGACTGACCTCAGCTCTGCAGACAATGTAGGCAGGCACTCGAACAACTGAGCAGCCTTCCTAACTCCCCCCTCCCCTTTTTTTTTTAAAATCCCACAATGTCTTGTCATGTCTCATTTTTTTATTAAGAATTTTTTTAAAATGAGTTGTCCTTGCCCTTCTTACCTCTCCTTCCTCCCCTGTCACCTCCCCCTCTCCTTCCTTTCCCAATCTATCCCTGTCCCTCCTGTCTTCGTGACTCTCTGTCTGTGTGGTCCACAGAGTTCTCTTCCAGTTGTTTGTACTAATAGGTACCAGACCTCTGTGGCAATATAAGTGGTCTTTCAGTGGGTAAGCACACAGGTGGGGATGCTCTCCTTCACTGTCTAACTCCTGCCCCGATAATTTCCACTGCATGTAGTTATTTTTCCTGAGATCTTCAATGCTCCATGGGGGAGTATTGATATGTCCGCTATTGTGAAGTCTGGTGAGGGTAGATCTGATTGTATCAAGCCCCTGAATGTAGTAACCCTGTTGTGACTAGAGTGATCGAGCCTGTAGTGTACCTCCCCACCTTTTTAGGCATTTAGAATCTTACTGTCCTCTCTTCTCCTGGGCTATTTCAGTCTTAGGATGGGAAGAAATTTGGATGGCCTGATTAGGGCTGAACGTTTGGGGTTACAGATACTCTGCACTCTGATCAGTTATGGTTTTCTCCATCTCTCTTTTCCTCTCAGTAGGCTGCATCTTAATTAAGTGTTGAGATCTGTTCTTATCTAAAGATGTGATAAGGATATAATATAAATAGACTGTGGCTTACTATCAGGTACTTATGGTTAATACTGAGACATATAATCCTGTCTAGTGTCTGTTTTCTCCCTTCCACTGTGGTTTGGACAGGAGGTTTACAATACCGGGCATGTGTTCCCTGGCTGTGCCTTGTAGTCTGGTCTTCTATCCTAAGAGGTACAATAGGCAACACCAGAGTAGTCTTCACCAGGTCTTCTGCCCAAGAGCCTTTTCTTCCTGCTTCTCTCCCTCTCCCCACTTTTTCCTTGCCTTCCTCTTTCCCATCTTCCTTCTCCCATCCCTTTCCTTTCTGTCTTACTATGTAGCCCAGACTGTTCTTAAATTTGAAATCCCCTTCCTCAGACTCTAGTGGGGGAATTCCTGGTGCATGACACAGAACTCCGCTCTTAAAATAGTTCTGGGAGTGAATGACAAATCTGCACGGTTCTTTGTAGGAGAGCCCTGAGTTTGGGGTGTATTAAGTATGAACCACAGCAGCTATTTTGTAGTCTCTACCTTAGCCAAGTGGTCATTCTGTAAAGACCATACCTCCGATCTTTACTACTTCCCTTTTCTAGTAACTCATGGGTCTTAAGCAACACCAGAGACTGTAAAAGACTGCAGCCTCACCCATCTCTCTCTTTTTGCTCTCCAAGCCCTCAGGTCCCTCCCGCGCCTGCCCTCCAGTCTTCCTTCTACTCCAGGTCGTCATGGCAGCTCTCTCCCTGTCTTCTCTGACCTTAAGCTATCTCTTCTGTTGTGCTCTCCCATTTTAAGGCTAAACTATGGCTCTCTTGACCACCAGGCCCCAACTGTAAATAAACTCTTATTTCATAAATCTCTGCCAGCTTTTCTTAATTCATGGACCTCCATGTGCTGCCCATGCATGGTTGTAGTCACTCCCATTCCTCCCCCACAACCTAACACTAGGCAAACCTCTACCACTGAGCCGTGCCCCCAGCCACCCACAGGGTTCACACTGCCGGCCTCCGACTCGATGGAGTAGAGCAACACTCCATGCACCTACGTCAGACCGAGTGGAAAGCTCGTTCTGTGTTGACTGGCCGGTGACTATGAGCAAACCCCCCTTCCTACCCCCCACCTGGTTTCTTCGCTTTTGAACTGGGAACATCATCGCTTCGTCCGATCACAGAATTACTGGAATGAAGTGAAGGAGTGAGGACACTGGAGGCTGTGGTGTGGGATGGTGGGATGGGAACAGCTGCAGCGATACAGGAGTGCTGGGACATGTGGAGCCCGGGCTTTCTCGGGTTCAGAGAAAGAATCCTGGGTTGCAGACATCCCTAAGCTAGTCAGCAGTCCTCCCTGAACTAGGCCACATTGTTAGGTATGAAGCCGAGGACTGCCTGCGAAGGCTGCTATTTCCTGAGACAGTACATTTGATGCCTTTTAAAGTTTGACTGGTCTAGTTATTTTTAGCAACTTTTCCCTCCAACCCTCCCCCTCTTCCTTTCTTCCTTCCCTCCTTAGATAGGTTCTCACTCTTCAGCCCAAACTGGCTTCAAATTGCTTACTAGATATCTCAGACTGGTATCATCAGTTCCAAACTGATGGCCATCCCCTGTCTCAGCCTTCCAAAAATGCTGGCATGATAGGCACGAGCCATCATGTCTTTTTTAAGCAATTGTTTTCCAAACCAAGCAACGCAACTGATGTGGTTTTTGTCTCGTAGTGTTGGGGATAGGTCCCAGGTGCCCAGAGTGCTAGGTCAGTGCTCTCCCACTGAGCCACGCCAGGGGGTCTGCAACTCTGCTTTAAGGGACCCGCTAAGGGTGATTGCCTTGAATACTTTGTTTTCCATAATGCCCTGGCAATCAGAAGTCTGTGAATATGCACCTGATGGAATATTCCAGACAAAGTCTTCTTTTGGCTTGTCCAAGCTGGGGGCCAGGTGATCTGACCAAATAAGATGGCTTTAACGCAGGCCATGGCTCAGATATGACACAAAGCTAGCACATCCTTATACTGCTGCTAAGCTGTTTCTAACACAACTAGGAAAAAGTCTACTTAGAAACAGGGTTTGCGTCAAAGCTCATACTAGTATGCAAGAATTTTTTTTTAATTTTATTATTATTTATTCAATTGTGCGTGTGTATGTGTGTGTGTGTGTGTGTGTGTGTGTGTGTGTATGTGTGTGTGTAGAACCACGGACGAATTTGGGAACCATCATGGACGCCTCCACCTTCTCCTTGTTTACTGTGCCCCGGGATTCACAGGCTCCGCCCTACCAGGACCAGAAACGCAGGCCGCCCCCGCTTCTGCCTGGTGTCTATACATGGGGTCTAGGATCCGAACTCAGGACCTTCTGCCTGCAAGGCAGAGGCTTAACCCCTGAGCCATCTCTCCAGCCCTAGTATGCAAGAATTTAAGGCTCTCATACCCAGCGCAGAACTAGCTTTTTCATGGATATCTGAGTAGATGGAAAGAGGAATGAGGATGGATTAGGTATAGTAAAGGCCTGAGAAGTTGACACCCAAGGGAACAGGCAGTAGAGAGCCAAACAAGGGACACAAGTAGACAGTGGGAAGTGTTGATGATTTTGGAATATTCACATCCACATAAAGAGATATCTTAGGGTTAGGATCCAAATCTAAAGACGAATTTATCTTATATGCACCTTATGCACATGGTCTAAAGATAATGTCACACAATATTGTTAGGTCAGCTGGGGAAGGGAATAGGGAATGACTCCTACCATGTGTGGGTGACACCTGGAGGTCCATGAACAAAGAGAAACTGACATGAGGGAGAGACTTAAGAAATAGGAGTTTATTTAGAGTTGAGGGTCTAGCGGCCAAGAGAGCCGTAGTTTAGCCTCGGGGTGGAACAGCATTAATGTCGCAGGGTCACTCTCTAGGAGTCTGTATGTATCCAGGTTCTTGTGTTCAGAGACGAAGATTGAAACCAGAACACAGCGTAGAAGATTAAGGCAGAATTTATTAGAGGGGGAAAAAAAAAACGGAACTCACGGACTCCAGACATCTCGAAAGGCAAGGAGCTGGAAAAGATTTCATAAACTCCAAGTATGGAGTGCCACGAGGGGCAGGCATCAAAGAGGGCTGCCAGGGTCAGGTATATAGGCAAGTGTATTTGTGTGTGTGTGTTGGGGGGACAAATGGGGGAATGGTTTCTCCTCGCTGGTTAGCTCATATTGGGGCCCAACCCAGTTTATCTTTTGCCCACTTCAGTAGTCAAGCTTGGTAGGGTTTCTTTGTAATTGAGAACTAATCTCCAAATCCTTTCATAAGCAAAGGGTTGGAGGAAGTTGACCACCTTATCTCTGTGGCATATGGAGTCAGTTCCTCCCTAACTACAGGGGATGTTCCTCTAGGGTTATCCTAGCAGTGGGGGATGGCTTTCCAAAACCTTCAGAAATCATCCCAGCATGGCTACTCTAAAACTGCCTAATTAGAGCAGAAGAGATAGCTTAAGGTTGGTGAGGCTAGGGAGAGAGCTGCCAGGACAGTCTGACAGGAAGAGGAAGAGAGGAGGGGATGGGTGAAGAGACCTGAGGGTTGAGAGAGAGAGAGAAAGAGAGAGATAGAGACAGAGACCCTGTGTGGGGTCATAATCTTTTGTAGTCTCAGGTGTTGCTAAGGGTTTGCTTGCAAGTTACTAAGTTACTAGGGAAGTGGAGCAGTAGAGGCTGGAAGTGTGGTCTTTACAAAAAGATCACTGGCTAAAGCGGAAGGAGGCTTTACAAAATGGCAGCTATGGCTACCAAATATTTTCTTTTTTCCAATCTCCCTATGTAGCTTAGACTGACCTTGAACTCCAGCTGACTGCCTTGATGTTTCCAGTGCTAGATTTGTGTGGCCACCAGTCCTGTCTCCATTTATATTTTGATAGTGGCCAGTCGCAAGGGGTCAGTGGCAGATTTTTCTACAATGGTGTCCTGTTGGCAGGCAAAGAGTATGGATTTTGAGTTTTAGATTTTTCGATAATGTATATTCAGCTTGTAAGTAGAGATACTAAAGAGCCTGACTACTTACAAGTTAGAAAATGTAATTTAATTTTTCTTATGGAGTATATAGCAAAGAAACAGACCAGTTTCTTCTGTACTTTTGGCTAACGAGTCAATTGTTTAGCACCTGAGCTCTGAGAGTTTCTGAGGGTAAGGACTTATCTAAACGATTTTTGTGTAACCTGGTACATTGCAAGGATCACGAAAGACCGCTGCTAAACCTTGACGGACCAAGTGCATGTACACTCCTCAGAGGCCATCTAGATTTCCAGGACTGGATCAGGCCCTCCGGTGGTCTGCGAAGCTAAAAGGGCGGACGTATCATCTTTCATTTTTTCCTGTGTAGCTTCACCCTCTTGATTCCAAGTCTACCAACTTAGACTCTATGTTCTGTCCTTCCACACCCGTCCTGTTCCTCGGATGTTATACACAGTCATCGGGCTTCCCTGCTCCAGAGCAGGCTTCAAACCTGTCTTTACCCATTGTTCAGTTTCCGGTGAGTCAAGTTCAGCTTTGCCCACTGCAATGATGGTCCCAGACACATTCCCTCGCAGACACCTGGGAGGCGGTGCCACCCGCCGGCCCGCCGTCACCTGAAACCCGCCAGCCGGCCGGTACCAAAGGGGGCGTTGCCATCCCCGAGTGGCACGGGCGTGGGGGAGCCCCTTGTCAGGGCGCTGCCAGCCTTCGGCGGGCGTGGCCGCCCTGGCCCGGCCCCCGGCCCTCCCCCGTCGCCCGGAGAGAGTCCCCGCCCGGCCACTGGCTGCCAGAGGTGTTCCGCGTCCTCGGGGGCTTCGCTCGTCCTGGCCGATCCCCTCGCAGGGCGATGCCCCGGGCGCCACCTCCCAGGGCGGCCGAGGCTTTTCTAGCGCCCGGGCGTCCCCGGCTGCGGCCGGCCGTGGCAGCAGCAGCCCGCGCGCCGCGTCCCCGGGAAGTTGTCTCGGGAGCCCGCGGCCCCCAGGTCTCCTCCCCCTGAGCCCCGCCCCCCGCCCGGCGTGGGGCTCGGCTAGAGCCGCCCGGCCCGGGGGCGTCGCCGCTCGATCCCCGAAGCCAGCGGAGCCCGCGGAGCCGGAGGAGCTTGCGAGTGTCTTTCCCCGCGCGCATCGCGCGTGCCCCGTGATTCCGGGGAACCCCGCACACCCCCGAGACGGCGCGCGCACAGAGCGCGGGAGCCCGGAGCGCCGGGCGCCTGGGACCCCGCGGAGCCGCTGGCCAGCCCGCGGGGCTCGGCAGGGATGCAGGCTGCGCTGTGAGCCCGGGCGCCAAGGCCATGTCCGGAGCCCGCTGCCGGACCCTGTACCCCTTCACCGGGGAGCGGCACAGCCAGGGGCTCCGCTTCGCCGCCGGCGAACTCATCACGCTGCTGCAGGTCCCGGACGGTGGCTGGTGGGAAGGCGAGAAGGAGGACGGACTCCGCGGCTGGTTCCCGGCCAGCTATGTGCAGTTGCTGGAGGTGAGGGACGAGGGTCGGGGCCGGGGGCCGGGCGCCGGGCTCTCGGCGCTCGCAGACCTGTTGCCCGCCCCGGGGATGCCGCAAGCCGTCCCTGTCAGAGAGGCGCCCGGGCATGGGGGCAGCCGCTGTCAGCGGATCCTGTCGCTCCCGGGGACGGCGGGCAGCCCTCGAGGCATGGGCAGCGCGGGCTGGCCGGCCGGGAGCGCTCCCCTCGCTCGGGGCCTCCGAGCACGTCGAGGCCGTTCTGGGGTGGCGGTGGAGGGGGGCGGGGAGCAAGAACTTGTTGCTTGTGTGAGTTCTGGAGCCGGCAGGCGCGCTGCCACCAGTGACAGGGGCCGCTGAAGGGCCATCCGAGTCTGGTGGTCTTGGGAAAGACGTACGGAAGATCCAGGGACAGAAAGATGGCTCTGATCGGGCGGGCTGGCCAATTGAGTTGAGCTGGTCAGCCCTGTTACCCAGCAGCAGTCTTGACCCAGGGCTGCGGTAGAGCCAAGCTTGCGCCCCTTCCCTTGGGCTCTGTACCCGAGAAAATGGTTTGTTCTTGGGGTTCTGGCTTGGCCTCGAGGCTATACAGGATTGCTGAGCCAAGTCAGCTGGCTGTTTATTGTCTGAGTGACAATCGGAGGCCTTACTTGTCTCTCTAATCACTGAGCTCATGGTCACAGCCTGAGTGAGATCCCAAGTTTCTAAAGTCTTTTGTGTGCATGTGTTGCAAGGGGGTCACAGTCTTTAAGGAAAATCTGCCCAACCCCAGGGTTATCACAAAGACGGAGTTAAAGGTTATCTCTAAATGTGTAAGTGTTCCTAAATATTCTGCTAAAAACCCAGCTCTAGTCACTGAATTTATCATTTAACCAGATCTACTTAGTAACAAAGTAGTAGATTTTGAATGAAATTGTTACATGTAACTCACAGTGGGAAGTAGAGAGGGTGTTGGGGGAGGGGAAATTTGGAAATGAAATGGTCCTAGGGTGAGCTGCTTGACAAGTGTCTCCCAGTAGCCTTATCAAGCATATGCCCAGCTTGACAGCATGTGATGGCTCTTTCAGGTTGGAAGAACTACCTCCCAAATGGATGGGTGGTATTTGAAAGACATTTACGCTGTGTGGTCAGGCAGGAGCTGTCTGCTGACTGTTAGTGGACTGTGCTCTAGGAGCCCAAGGTTCCGTGTTCTCAGCACCTGGACCTGTAGGAGAGACCCCGAGTGTCTTCTCCATCCCTCAGCTTTGCACAGTTCATTCTTAAAAGTGGAATGTGAAAGAATGGGTGTCCTCTTCTTCATGCGCCTCTGGATTTCTGGTTGCAGAAGCCCTGGAGAGACATGTATGTGGGGAGTTCCTCTAGTGACCTGCTAATATGGAAATAACCCTGGTGGGTGTCTGTCAAGTGGACTCAACCAGCTGTTTTGGATGGGGTTAGCAGGAAAAGAATGGCTTCCTCTTCTAAAGAGGATGGGAGAGTGGGTGGGCCCAGGGGCAAAGGAGTATTATTGTGCCTGGGTTGGCCTGGCTGTATGTGTCACATCTGACAGTTACAGACTTAGAGAAACTCTGGTACCTAGGAACCTTTCAGACCCCTTCTGTTTAGAAGCTTGTATCAGAAATGCCCTATGTGAACAGTGTCCCCAAGAAGGCTCTTCCACTGCAGAGTAGCCATGTCAGACAGCAAGTGTGGCACACATCCCTTCTCCAGTTCCCCCGACAGCTCTGTGCTGTCCCCAGCTTAGGAAACTTCATTTTGACACATGATCTTGATATGTAGCTTAGGCTATCTTCAAACCTGCAATTCTTCTGCCTCTGCCTCCTGAGTGTAGGATTATAATACCTAGTGCTTTTCTCCATTTTAGAAGTAGATGAGTACATGAGAGAAGCGATTCTGTCACTCAAAGAGTAGTGATTGGATACTGGGTGCTGTGTTCTGTGGTTCAGTAACTCAGGTGCCTTTTCAAAACCCAGTCACTTGAATTCAAAAACTGTGTGTGTGTGTGGACAAGTGCAGGGGCCATCTCTGAGGCTGGCCTGTTGGTGACAGCAGTCCTAACACACGGGGCCTTGCTAGGACTGAAAGGAGGGTGGTTGCATCTCAAGACAACCTGGAGCACCTTGCTACCAACCCTGAAGCTGAATTTCATCCATCGGATAGAAGCAAGAGTGGATCTGGACCTCATGGCCTAGTGCTGACTACAATTCTATTCAGAGCCAACAGGGAGGAATATGGAGCAGCTCTTTAGTGTCTGGGGGCCTCCACTGTGCACAAGCTAGACCACTAGGCTGAGGACTGGGAAGGGACAGAAGATATGCAGTGGAGTCCCTTGGGATGGAGTAGAGTCCTCATAAGCAGACCTTGAGTCTGGAAAGGAAGAGCTTCCGAGAAAGTGGCCAGTAGATAGAGTCTAGAATCCTGAGATTGCAGAAGACCAGTGGAAGTCAAGAGACAAAGAAGGAGTACATAGGCACTGGAGGTGGTAGGCTTCGTGGAACGCCAACCACTGGGATGCCTGAGCTGAGCTCGCTGTGAGCAGTGTTCAGAGAGCCAGGGTAAAAGCAAATCAAGGAATGGATCCCAACAGTCTCCTGCAGTGTGTGACATGGTGTGCTCCACCAGACTGTTTCGGCATCCCTCACATATTCTTTTGCCTCCTCTGGAAAAGAGGGATCCTAGGACACTTTGTCTTGGTGTGGAGGCTGTGGAGAAGAGACAGTAGTATATGCAAAGCAGACTCCCCCTTGGGGGGAATCACTTCCTGGTTCAGATAGAGAAAGAGAAAGCATGAGGCCTAGCTTTGCAGGAGGCAAACACCATGGAAAAGAATTGGGGAGCTGACTTTGAGAGGGCTGTTAGATCTCCCTTAGGATGGCTACCCCCCCCCAGGAGGCTGGGTTAGAACCCTTGGGAATGGATGAAACAATGCGGTGCATACCTTGCTTCCAGAAGGCGTGCTCTAAGAAAACCCCTGGCCCACACAAAGTAGCATGGGGTGGACTGGGGGTTGTCCTAGCAGGCCCAAAGACTGTGGTCACAGGGTGTGGTTGGTTATCTGTTACAATAAAGGAATGGGTCCCATGCAAGTCCACTTGTCATCAGGGTCGCAAGATGCTTGGGAAGAACTTAAAAGGAGGAAAGGTGTATTGTGTATTTTGGCTTTGGGTTTCAAAGTTTTTCATCTACGGTTGTTTGGTCCTGTTGACTTGGAGCCTGTGGTAAGGCAGAAGATCATGTTAGGAAGTGTAAAAGAGAGTGAAGCTACTTGCCTCATGGTGGTCAGGAGAGAGAGAGAGAGAGAGAGAGAGAGAGAGAGAGAGAGAGAGATCGGCCAAATCTCTTTCAAGAGCACATGACATTCAACATCCAAACCATAACAAGGTCTGACAGCCAATACCAAAGTTGGCTACGGTATATAAAATCCCTTAGATTAAAAACAGCTAGAAGGCAGGGGGTAGGCATGGAAAGATGACTCAAGGGTTAAAGCCTTTACGTCACAAGCAAAGGGTCCTAAATTCAGATACCAAACTCCACATAAAAAGTCCGGACAGATATGGTAGCAGCCTGTAATTCTGGCACTGGAAAGAAGTGCCGAGGAAACCCTAAAGCAAAAGCAATAAAGAGATAGAGCAATCCAGGCTGATTCCAGAAGTTACTCTCAGGCTTCTTGTATACACACCCACACCCACACAGTGTTTAAAAAGAAAAAAAGCTCGAAATGTCTTTGTATTAGTCAGAATTCTCTATAGCCACAGAATCAACAGAATGAATATATAAAAAGGGAATTTATTGAGTTGGCTTACTAGATATGGCCGAGGTAGTCCAACAATGGCTGCCAGTAACTGTTCAGTCCAGTAGCCCAGTGGGTGACGGCTGAAAGCTAGAAGATTCCTGGAGAGTCTTTAGTCACGTCGAAGACTTGGAGGATTGTAGGGCTGGAGGGCTGAAGAAGCGAAGAGGCCAGGCGGCAGGAAGGAAGAGAGTTTTCTAGCACAGCTTCAGAGAGTCTCTCTTCAAAGTCTTCTGTTCTGTGGTTCCTTTTATCTGGTCTGCGACTGGGAGGTTCCAATCAGATTTAGGGCTGGTTTTTGTATTGCAAATGCATTGATCCAAATAATCTCTTCAGGTGGTCTGAGGGCTAATCTTAGTTAATGCCAGGTGTGGTCAAGTTGACACCCAGGATTAACTATCAGAGTCTTTCCCGATGGTGAGTCAGTTACAAAGGAGGCTGCAGCTGAGGACTCTGTTAACTTAAAGACACATGTGGAGTGGGTGAGTGGTGGAGACCTGACTGGATCCCAGTTCACCAGCATAGATTTGGGTCTCCACTTGAGGGGAGATTTTTGCCAGTCCTCAGGAGGCACAGATCTCAGGGAAGTAGATACAGGAGGGAGGTGGGTTCTCAATCCCAAGGGATTCCTGCAGAGTCAAGTTTGGTACCAGAGCAGTCCTAAAGGGTGGTCAAGCCCAGTTTGGAGGGTGTAACTGTGCCTACGAAGTCCTTGCAGCTCTTTGGAGAGAGGAAGTTGGGAGACTTAGAGAATGGTGTAAGACACAGCTAGGAACCCCAGAGCATTCCGTAAATGATTCTGGAAGGGTAATAAGATTGACATTCAAACACTAATTGGAGTATTCCTGTAGCTGGTGTTAAAAATCTATGCTGGAAGGTCTGGTCCTAAGAGAGATGGAAGTGGTTTGAATGTGTTTCCCAAAAGCTTGTGTTGGAAATTTAACACTTCACTCCCATATATTAATGCCAATTATGAAAGGGCTTGAAGCTATGTAGTTAGTTGAACATTTGCTTTCTTGTTTTCTACTGTCTACCATGAGATGATACATCAAGAAAACCCTTACTGGAAGCTGGCACCTTGAATTTGATAAGTAGGTTATAGAGGCGGTTAGTCTTGAACTTGATATACTCTTCTCCTTCCTTTTGTTTCTCATTTTAGGTCATGTGACTGTATGACAGGGATAGGGAGTCAGTGGGGCCTAGGGTGGAATGATTGACTGCTAGGTAGCAAAATGCCCTTAAATTCACATGAGTCTGTGGGCAGGCACAGACTCTGATACAGTTGTCATCAGTTGGCAGCTGGAGTCTGAGTCTTAGAGGTGCCACTGGGCTGGACCCTCAATGAGTGGTGGTCACTAACTTGCCTGGTGCCCCAGTGTTATTGCATTTGTCCTCTGTCCACATGGTGTCTTCTCTAGGGTTTTTGCACATGGCCTTTCTCTTCAGGGTGCTTGGAAGTTCGGACATAGTTAGTGATTTGCTTGAAGAACACTGCCAACTCGTTGCTTCCCCAAAGGCATGAGCACATACCTGTGACAGAGGACCTACTAGAGAGGAGGTACTGGGGACTATATGGGATGGATGAGAGAGGAAAAATAGAGGGATTTGGCTCTTCTGCTTAGAGAGTCTCTGTCTTTTTCTTCCCATCCTAGGAGATGTTTTTTTTTAGACTCTAAGGATTTCCTTATAGAGTCATAACAAACACCTGAAATTTGAAATCACATTTGTCTAGTCCTAAAAGCCTGAACCTGTCCACTAAGGTGTTAGCACACAAGTCTAAGCATTTCAGGCCAAGGCTTCCATAATTAATACACATAGTGTCTCTGAGCTGCCTGGCATTTAGGAGATGCTTGCTATGATACAGAAATTGATTTTCATCCCAGGGCCCTCTTTCCTATAATATGAAAATTGCCTAAAATAGGTGTGACCTTGACCTTCATGCCATTATTTTTCCAGGTGGTCATCGACTCCATGTACGAGAACTGTAATTGGCTCCTGGGTTATGCAGTAGGACTTGAAATTGTGCCCCTGTCACAGAATCTACCTGACAGTCTATGTAAGGGTTGTGGCTCACATTGTAGCTCCTACATTTGAGCTCAGGCCAAGGCTCTGTGTGTCTCTGCCCAGCAGGTACCACTTCCATCTCCAGGCTATGTGATGACAAAGTCAGGTGGCCATTTGCAGAACTTTAAAATGATGGGCAGGGCTTTTGGATGCTATACACTCCAGGCCTCTTCATAGAAGTTCCCTTAGCAACAAGTCGGCAGGAAACCCTGACATCTGTTATCCACCAGGAGAACCCCTGAAACCTATTTCCACCTGGAAACATGAATGAGATGCTGCTGACCTTGTATTCTTCTCAGTCTGCAAAGGCCCCAGCTTGTCTTTGGTGGTTTAATAGACCCTGACTGTGAACACTGTGTGGGTCCCCGCTTTGCTGGTGAAAGAACACGTTTGGTAAGCTGGGAAACCTTGTATACATGAAAGGAACTGTTGCAATCAGCTTGCCCAGGGGAGCGTGATCTTACAGCCCATTCCCTTATATTTCACAGCAGCAAGGCGAGGCAGAACCAGCTTTCTGACAGAACCAATCTCCCTATCTCTAACTGCATAATTAATAGATTGTGGTCTCCCTGCAATGGCTAAGATTCTGGGCTCATGCTTACCCCTAAAGAGAGGGGTAGTTATGGTGGCTAGCAGGTGTGTCTGGGTTTTCCTTTGGTAGAGCAGAGCATGGGGTGGCTTTGTAAATGCTTACTTGTAACAGTGTGTGAAACATAAGAAATACATGTGGAAGGTTTTCTTTTTATTTTGACACCTGAAGTCAAACCCAGGGACTTGACCAACAGTCTTATCAACCATGGAGCTACGTCCCCAGCCCAAGGTGGTTCCTGAAGAGGATCCACCCGCGTCTTCCTATCCCACTTAATATCTCCTCTGTGCACTAGTTAATAAAGGTTTGTTTTTATTAGCATAACTTCCTGGTTCTCTGAATCTATTTCCCTTCTCCAGCTACACCTCAGAATCTAGATTCAGCTCCCAGGCACTCAAATTTCACACGTCAAAACTAAGCTCATAATCTCTTCTCTCTCCACCTCCTACTGTCCGCCCTGCAGACATTGCGAAGGTCACCTTTACCTGTCCACCGAGTCCCTTACTTGTTCTCTTCTGTTCTTTAGGTAGGCGTGCCTGTCCATCCTCCCTCCCTGCTGGACCGTTCTGCCTCTCAGGAGCCTTCTCTTTCACTGGCAAACCTCTGCTAGCAAAGACTTGGGAATATCTTAGGCTCTGCCAAGCTGCAAAATCAAGTTCGAGCTGCCTCCCTGTGATTTGTAGTGTGCCAGAGGCAGTGAGAGGTGGGGAGAGGGGCCCATATGTTCTCTGTCACGGTCCTAAAAGTCTGCTGTCACAGTGCAAAAGCTAAGTAGATAGTCCAGAAACCAATAAGTGTGCTGTGTTTGGAGAAAACTTTATTTTTGGATATTTATGCTGCATGCATGGGTGTGTGTGTTGCTTGTGTGTTTGCTAGCACAGGTGCATTCACAGGCAGGTATCCCTGAGGATTCCGGAGGGAAAGGGTAGGTGCCTGCTCTGTCACTCTCTGCTCTATTCCCTTGAGACAGGGCCCCTCTTTGAACCTGAGGTTCATGGTTTTCACTGGACTGGTTGACTGACAAGCTCTTAGAATCCACTGAACTCTGCCTTCCAACACTCATGTTACAGACACACATAGCCATGCTTAGATTATAAAGATGCTGGGGTTCCTCACTTCTACCCACTGAATCATCTTCCCCTAACCCCACACCCCTCCTTTTCAAAGACAGGGTCTCAAGTAGTTCAGACTGGCCTCCAACTAATTATGTAGCCATGGATATCCTTCTTCTCTTGCTTTTAACTCCAAGTGTAGTCCTGGATGACCTGGAGCCCACTGGGTAGCCCGGGGCCCCCCCAAATGCTGGGGTTAGAGGTACCCAATTTTCCTTTAGATTTCAAAACCCTCAAAGGTCAAGAGGTGCAGGTGGGTCCTCATCATGGCGTTAGCAGGAAGTAGTGAAACCTTTAAGAGGTGGAGCCTGCTGAGAGATGTTCAGGCCATTGTGGGATCCCAGCCTTTCGCTTTCTGACCATGAAGGCTTTTTGAGACAAGGTGTCTACTCTATGTAGCCCAAGGCGACCTGGAACTTCGTTATGTGGCCCCAGCTGGCTTTGAACTTCCAGTAATCTTTGTGCCTTAATCCTTCCTAAGACTGTGATTGCCGGCATAAGCCACCATGCCTGGCCTTGGGTGGGTGGTGTTGCTCTGCTACCGGTGCCCACTGTCAAGTGCAAACCCTACTGAGTGAGTCTGTCTTGTAGGACTGGAAGCTAAAAGAAAGCTTTTTCTCTTTATAAATATAATATTACTAATTGGAGCAAATGAAGTGGCCCATTGTTAGTATGGGTGAGGCTCTGAGTTTGGTCCTCAGTGTCACAATAAATAAATAAATAAAATGGAATTTCATAGACACTGAAATTTTAATTTATTATCTTCTTCATATATGCCAGGAAACATTCTGATTTTGACTTGATCTTAATTTTTTTAAGTATTTAAGAGAGAGAGAGAGAGAGAGAATGTACTGTAGCGTTTCATGTAGAAGTCAGAGGACAACTTTCAGAAGTTGTTTCTCTCCTTCCACCCTGTGGGCTCTGGAGATCAAGCTCAGTTTCCAAGTTTGGATACAGGTGTCTCAACTCACTGAATCGTCCATAAGTACCATTTTTACCCTTTCATAAAGACATAAAAACTGAGGCCGGAGAGATGATGCACAAGCAGAAGATCCTGAGTTTGGATCCCAGATCCCACCTTAAGAAACGCCAGGTGGAAATGGCAGAGGGCTTATACCAGGTGTGACATCACCATGCCAGATCCAGCATGGCTTCCCAAGGGCACAGGTGGTTGCCTCTAAAAGTCCACCCAGAGAAATGGTTACAATGAGCTTCACCTACATTTTGTACAAGACCAGGCATCAGAAGGGCTCAGTAAACTGAACCAAAGCAGAATGTCCAAATCAAAAGTGTCTCTTGTGATGCTAGATGTGACTTGTACAAGGCAGAAAGAGATGGTGCTGTTCAGAAGTGAATTCCTTTGTAAAAGCAGGGACCAGACATCCTGCACATTCCCTAAGTGTTCTTTTGTGGAAAGAACAGGTTGGAGGAACAGGTGCCGGCCTGCGGCCACATTCTTTCTAAGTAGCCCCGGCACCAGCCAATCTTTGTCTTTGCAAGGGTAGAATTGACTTTTTTTTTTTTTTCTGAAAGCCAAAATTCCTCAGCAACCTAGTGTGCGCTGCTGTCTGTCTGTCACCTTATTGGAGGAAGGATTTGAGGCAGCTTACCAAAAAGCATATGGTGTGCTAAAATAAAAGTGTGAGTATGAGAGGAAACCTGGGGAAAGGAGGAAAAAAATGAGATGAAGTCTGATACACCCACAGGGTAATTGCCTTACTCCATGCTGTTCGAGTCCAGTGAGGGCCTCACCTTCAAGTCACAGTGTGAAGCATCTCACAAGGAAAAATACCAGGTATATTGTATAAATGGCAGCCTTGTGGGCTTGCTCGTCCCATCAGTCAGAACGGGCTGGGTTACACTGCTGTAACGACCAGTCCTGAAACCTCTGTGGCTCAGACAACACAGACTTGCCTTTTGCTTGTGCCCCAACTCTGTGGCAAGTCTGTTTGAGGCCACAAGACTCTCCAGGGATTCAGAATCATGGAGCAATCACTATTTGGATCCTTGCAGGAGAAAAGGTTAACCGGCGGCACATGGCCTAAGGCAGATAGATAACACTTGTGGTCATGTCTCTCTGCCTAAAGCACGGTGGGGAGGTGAGGCAATGCCGTCCTACCAGTGCCTGGAAGGAGAAAAAGGACAAGTCAGACTCATGCGGGCTGTCCCGTGAGCTCGCATGTGTGGATAATCTCTGGGGGATGCTGTAGTTCTGGTCTGATCAGATTCAGGGCTTTAGGGTACATGCCAAGGGCGGTGTTTCTTAGGCCTCCACGGGAGGCTTCTCACAGTGAGATCCTCAGATCTAGTCGGGTGTAAGTGCAGACTCTGAGTCCCAGATGAGTCCCCAGATGAGGAGGCCCCAGTCTGCATGACTGACATACTGTGATTTTTTACAAGTCACACCACAAGAACCCCAAGTTCTAGAGACATCGCCTTGTCTGGCTGAGGAAACCATAACCCAAAGCATAGTGCCAACGCATTCTGAGCGCTTTGAACGCAGAGGTCAAGGCTTGTGAATCTTTCTGTCTCTATCCACTGTCTGTCTTCCACCCACCTTGCTCTCCTGAGCTTCAGGACGCTTTCTCTAAAGGCCAAATGAACTTTCAGGAAGAAAGACTAGAGCTGACATCCTACTCAGCGCCACTGAACTTTGTCCTGAGCCATTACCCTTCTCCAGGCCCATTTAGCTCCCCTAAAAGTTACCCTTCGTTTAAAATTGCCCCCAACTCAACAACCTACATTTCCCTCTCCCACGAAGAATAAGGTATTTAATGTTCAACCATCTGGCTCTTGGGCTGTGTGCTTGTCTGTAAATACATTCCTCTGCCCTTTCTTCTGTTAATCTGTCTACTTACTGCCAGAGTGTCTTACTGACCCAAGTCACCAAACTGTCCTTATAGCTATTCCCTCCCCTAAGCCACCCTGGTGCCTAGTGTCTTCTGAGCACACCAGGAGATACTTGCTCCATGAACAGATGCAATCATTTCCTGATTTCAGACTTTATGGGGTTTTTTTGGTCTGTATTTTTACTGTGTGTGTGTGTGTACATGCATATGTATACAAGAGGACACTTGATTGTGTGTCCGCGTGAAGGCCTAAAGGTGACATCAGGAATCAGCCTGGATTCTTGTATCACCTTATTGCTTTGCTCTAGGTTTTCCCAAGCTCCACCTTCCAGGGGCCAGAAATACAGGTCACCGCTATATCTGCCTAGCATTTTTACATGGGGTCTAGGGGTCTGAACTCAGGCAAAGGCTTTAACCCCCCGAGCCATTTGCCCAGCCCTATTTTTGCTTTCTACATGAGCACTTTCTAGGTGCCATGAAGACACAGTCAAAGAAGATGGCTCGGAGGGTAAAGTACCTGCCGTTCAAGTACGAGGACCAGTGTTTGGTTCCCAGGCAGTCACAAAAAATCAGGCATGGGAAGTGGAGACTCAAGGGAACCCCCACGATAGTTGGTCTACAGCAACCTCTGGCTTCAGCAAGTGACATTGAGTCAGTAAATGAAGTGATGAGTAAGGAAGACACCATATGTGCTATACGCATATGCACACCCATCTGTCCACACATGCACACCTGTCTGGAGACACACCACACACACACACACACACACACACACACACACACACACACACACACCCCTTCCTATGGGAAGTCTTCAGAGGGTCTTTGGAGACTCTGCCTCTCCAGGTGAGTCTGATAGGCAATGTCTTTTGTGAAGATGGCTCCACGTTTACACAGATCTGCTGAGAGGCCTTCCAGACAAAGGCTGGGTATCATATTCTTGGTCTCCTCCTTCCTTCTCATTTGCTTATCAGACACACAGAACTCCAGGGTCAGTCAACTAATTGAACTGTAAAAAAATATTTAGAGATGCTAGTTAAAAAAAAAAAAATACTCTGCCGAAATGAGTCCTCATCTTAATTTAATCACGAGAGAGGATCCTTATTTTAGCACTGGCTCACGGAAGACAGCCTTCGAAGCATTTGTTTTTGATTTTTAATATAATTTAGGCACAGGCATAGGAAACTCGAGCTTTAAATTTAGTTGGAGTCTACTGTGTCCATTTAGCAAGTGTTTTATTGATAAACAGCGGCCAGCATTTGTTGTGCTAGGAGGGGGAAAAATACGACCACGTCAAGTCTGTGATAATCAAGGACATGCTGAAAACAAAATCTAATCTAATGCTCCGGTATCACGAAGAAGGGGCGGGTTACTGGGGTTGAACCTGGAGTCTCTCACTCGCTAGAGAGGTGCTCTGTCACTGAGCCACATCCTTAGCCCTTCGTAGGGCTGTGTGCACACAGCGAGGACCACTTCTGTGACTCACTTCAGGGTCCAAGATGCTCTCCAGCGCTGTCCACACCATCTCCTGGAATTCCATTCCTTCTGATGCTGGCTGTGGCTACGAAATACACAGTAAAGGTTCCATCCCCCAAGATGGCCCTCGCCTCGCATGCCGCATCACCTGTGCCTCATTATGAGATCATTTTTCTTTTCCTGCCACGGGGAGACACCCCATGCCAACACGCTCCCAGGAGATGCTGCTGTGACTGGCCTCTGGGCCCCAATTTTAATGTCACCAAGGTTTTGGAGGGGTTTGTAAGTTTATCTGTAAGACATGTTAAATCCTGGAATTAGATTGGATATTGGATTTGTTTTTTTTTTTTTAAGTGGATTATATGAGGCTTTGTAAGGTCATGGAAAAACACACGATTTGGAATTCTACCTCCTGGGTAGATTTGATCTGAGGAAGAGATATGGTGGTAACTGGTGTTTCTGTTTGTCCATGGGGGTGCGTGGGGGGGTTGGGGGTTCCTGACCACAGAGTGGAGCTGGAGCCTGGTGGTGGAGGGAATTCAGTGTTCGGCCAACAGTAAGGTTATACAAGGGTAGCAGGTGACAGGAGGCAGGCCTAAGGTTGGATCAGCATGAGGAAACGCTGGGATGTGGCTTCCCTAGGAGGAAAGCTCCTTAGAGGAGCCTGGAACTTGGTGTGGCGAAGACTGGGGGCTGCAGGTGAGCCCGGCAGCCACCCCCTCTGCCACTGCTCAGACCACAGATGGTGATAAGGCCAGGTCAGCTTTTGGGCGGTGGGCAGCAGAGATGGGGGCAGGAGGATGCCCCGGCACTTCTGAGTTCCTGCAGCTGCTGCTGCCTGTCGGACTCTGGGGGAGTCACAGAATTGTTGCGAGTTTTATAGGGGAAGAGCCCCAGGCTTGCAGACACTCGGTCCATAGAGTTCACATTCCTGCAAGCTCAGGAGCAAGTTGGGAGCTGTCTGTTGACTGGAGCTTCCATTGCGAGGATGGGCCAGTGCGATTGGGTGGGGAAGGCCAGGCCCTTTCCACAGGCCCGCTGAGCCCACTGTGCTGGGCTGTCTTGGTGCAGCATCGTGATCCATCTGGCATCTCATGAAGTACACATTTAGGTTTGGTGATTTGGGGAGCAACCTGTGGGTCTGCATTTCTCTTCCTTCCTTCCTTCCTTCCTTCCTTCCTTCCTTCCTTCCTTCCTTCCTTCCTTCCTTCCTTCCTTCCTTCCTTCCTTCCTTCCTTCCTCTCTCTTTCTCTTTCTTCTTTCTTTCTCTTCTTTCTTCTCTCTCCTCCTCCTTTCCTCTCCTCCTCCCTCCCTCTACTTCTCCACTTCCCCTTTTCCCTCCTCTTCCTTCCTCCCTCTCCCCTCCCTCTCTCCCTCCTCCTTTCTTTCTCTTTCTCTCCTCCCTTTCTGTCTGTCACTCCTTTACCCTCCTTCTTCCTTTTTTCTGGCTCTCTCCTCTCTTTCCCTCCTCCTCCTCCTCCTTCTTTTCCCCCTGTCTTTCTCCACTTTGCTATGTAGTCTAATCTGACTTCAAACTCCCCCCCCTTCCTCTCCCCTTAGTGCTGGCATTACAGATGTATCATGAAACTCCTCAAGAGGAAGAGCAGAGTGGCAGGTGGCCTGTGGGTTAGGAAAGCTCAGCTGGTCAGTGCAGGTTCTGTTGTTATTGCTTGAGGCTTCTATAGAGTGAGCATCACCTTGCAGTAAGACTGAGGGTCTCATGTGAAACTTTTGGAGTAATAATGTGTCAGATTTGGTAATATTTGCATATACATCATGAGATGATATTTTAGGGGTGGAGCCCAAGTCTGAGCATGAAATTTATTTATTTATTATGTCATACACATAGCCTGAAGGCAATTTTATACAACGCATATTTTCTTTTTCCTCCATCTCTCCCTCCCTCCCTCCTTCCCTTTCTTTCTTTCTTCCTTCTTTCCCCTGATGCGTTGTGCCACCATGCCTGCCTGGTGAGAGTCTGCATTTCCAGCAGGCTGCCAGGGGATGCCGTGGGTCTTGGGGCACCCTTGATGTTGCACAGTTGTACAGTGTTTTCCGAAGGGCAGCAACTGGGTTATATCCAGGTTCTGCCAGGTAAAGCACATGAAACTGCAGCTGCTGAACTTCTACTTCTATTGGAAGCTGTTACATAATGGTCCCTGTTGCTCGGGCAAGCCTGATTAGTCTTAATTGCTTCATACCTGGTCTGATGGGCTTTGGGCTTCCTGGAGTCCCGGAAGAAGCTATCCTGGTAATGAAGAAAACACTGTTTATTGGGAGACATGAGGCCTGAATATAACTAATTTTTTGAGGTTCTGGGAGTGAAACCCAGGTTCACATGCATACTAGATTCTATGTATGTATGTATCTGTCTGTCTGTTATCATTTATCTATCATGTATCATCTGTCAGCCTATGAATCATCTATCATTTAACTCTATCATCTGTCTATGTATTGTTTATCATTTATATATCATGTATCATCTGTCAGTCTATGAATCATCTATCATTTAACTCTTATCTATCATCTATTTATCTATCTCTCTACCTATTTATCTGTCTCATCTTTATTTCTGAGGCAGGGTATCACTCTGTGGTCCAAATTGCAATCAAACTCAGTGCGATCCTCCTGCCTCAGCTTTCCAAGCGCTGAGATGGCAAGTGCCTGCCACCATGCCTGGCTAGAAGTCTCTTTCTAAAGTTACTGTGCCCCTGAATTGAGTCCTGGGCCTGTATCCCAGAGCTCCAGACTGGAGGTGGTGCCGCCAAGCTGATGTCCCCTCCGTCCCAGGTGAGACCCACGGGTCCTCGCTCTTCTGGACTCCATCCATCCGCTGCGGGGTTAGCCTCTGATATCTCCTGTGCTGGCATTTAATCTTCAGTGTGATGCTTTGGTGTTTTCTCCAGAGGATTTGACTGCAGAACTCACCTGTCTGAGGCTTCTTGATTGCTTGTCGCCTTTGAATGTCTGTCATCTGAAATGTTTGGAACAAGAAATATTTTGGAATATTTGCATATACATAATGAAATGAGACCTTAAGTGTAAGCATAAGATTCATTTGTGTTTTGTATATACATACATATAGTCTGAAGGTAATTTTATACAACATATATTTTATTTTTTCCTCCCTCCCTCTCTCCATCCCTCCCTCTCTCCTTCCCTCCCTCCTTCCTTCCTTCCTCCCTTCCTTCCTCTCTTCCTCCTTCCTTCCTTCCTTCCTTCCTTCCTTCCTTCCTTCCTTCCTTCCTTCCTTCCTTCCTTCCTTCCTTCCTTTCTTCCTCTCTTTTCTGATACTGGGGATTAAACTCAAGGCCTTGTGCATAGTATGCCAGTGCCCAGCACATCTTCAGTCACATTTGAATTTTTTATTTTGAGACACACTATCACTTAAGTTGTCCAAACTGGTCTTGGACTTGAACCCTTGAACTTCCACTCTTCCTACCTTGTCCTCCCAATATCTGCACCTGGCATTCTTCCTCTTAGCATAACGTGACTCATGAGCCTGTCTAGTGTGTGTTGTTGTTGTGACGTGTCATATGTCACATGAGGTCAGTGTGGAATTTTCCACTTGGGAAGGCCTCGTGTGGGTATGCAAGAAGTTGTTGCTGTTGGAGCCATTCAGATTCTGGAGGTTTTTGACTGGAGAAGCTTAGCTTGTAGAGGATGCATTAGCTGTGCCTATGAGGTCTTCACGACCCAGCTACAGTTTCTAAAGCCATTTCATCACATGTGTAATCTTATCAAAACCACATGGGGGGCTGGAGAGACAGCTCAGGAGTTAAGACTCTGCATCGAAAGCAGAAGGTCCTGGGTTTGGATCCCAGATCCCACGTAAAAAAATGCCTCACGGAAATGGCAGCAGCCTGCACATCCGTCCCTGGTGGGTGGAGCTTGGGAAATTCCGGAGCGAAGTAAGAAGGAGGTAGAAGCAATCCAAAATGATGCCCTAAATTGCCCATGTTCCTCCACAGGATCATACCGTGCCCCCCCCTCTGTCTCACACACACACACACACACACACACACACACACACACACACACACACAGAAAATAAATAAATAAATAATAAAATAAAAACAAAACCACAGGAGACTTCTAATTCTTGCTATATCCTTACGGTCTTCCTTCTGAGTCCTATACATGCTGTTTATTCTTCCCTTTCCTGTTTTAACTGTTTTGTACTAGCTTTACTGAGGTATAATATTTATACAATCAAAAGCATAAAAGACCATACCTTTTTTTAAAGAGTATCCATAGAATTTCACAAGGGTTGCCCTGTATGCTGGTTACTTTTCAACTGTCAACTGGTACTTGAACATCTCTAGGCACACCAATAAGGAACTGTTCCGTTAAGGCAGGTCTGTGGGCAAGCCTGCCAGAGATTGTCTTGATTCCACACTTGGTGTGGAAGTCTCAGCAGAAAATGTGTTGGATTTATTTTGCGGGCAGGTGCATAAAGACGGCAAGCGCTGGCTGAGTACTTAGCAAGCAGATTCGCCTGAGTTCTCCCCGTCTGCTCTTGACTTTGGATGTGATGAACCAGTTACTTTGACTCCTGATGCTGGTATGACCTGCCTCAATCCACATGAACTGTAACCTGGAATAAAATCCCACATTCCCCTAAATTGCTTAGGTCAGGTATTTGTTACAGTGATGGCTTATGAAAGTAATAAAGAGATCACTACCAGAGAAATGGGGTGCTGAGAAATAAAAACGCCGTGATTAACTTTAGAATGTTTTTAATGTTCCTAAAGAAACCTGCAGCCATTGAGGGTTTCCTTGTCTTCTTCTCAACCACCTCAACTTCAGGCAACCACAGACCTGCTGTTTGTTTGTAGATTTCTGTTCCCGGGATTTCACGAAACGGAATTACATAGCAAATGGTGTTTTGCTTCCTCTTAGTATAATGTTCCCAAGACTTACCCATGTAGTAGCTCACGTCTGCATTTTATACCTTTCCATAAAACCAAATGCTATTCTTATGTATAGATATACCATACTAGACATTTGTTTCAGTGGGCGGACATGTGTGCTCTGGGTTTTATTAATGCATATTCTATTAATATATTATTAATAGATATTCTACTATTAATATGTATTCTATGAATTCATGTATATTGAGCTGCTGTGTGGCTTTATGTTTTGAGTAGGTGGAGCATGTTGCTTTGAGAATGCCGGGCACATTTTCAGGTCCATTTTCGGGTCCATTCTGTATTTGGTGATTCATGCGACTCCTGCATGTTTAACACCTTGAACAGCTGCTGCACTGTGAACTGAAGCATTGTCTCTGTTTATAGTCCCAGTAGCAAGGGGACTATAAGCAAGGGAGATCCAATCTCTCTAGACCTCAGCAAAGTATTATGAACTGCCTTTTAAATTAAGACCATGCATGAAGGTGCATCTGTCTTGTTGCTGTTGGACATGTTGCCTGAGGAGTGATTGTGCTTAGCATGTTTGCACTTCTTAAAAATAATTTTATTTATTAATGCATATATGGTGTGTGTGTGTGTGTGTGTGTCAGATGGCACTGTGTGTTACTGTGGAGGACCAAGGGTGACTTTGGGAATCATCCTCAATTGCTTCTATCTCCTTTTTGCCTTGCTCTGGGATTTCCCAAGCTCCGCTTATCAGGACTGGAAATAAAGGCCACTGCTCTTTCTGTCTGGGACCTGAGATCTGAACTCAGGACCTTCTGTTTGCAAAGAAGAGTCTTAACCCCTGAACTATCTCTCCAGCCCTTAACTTGACAATTTAAACCCTAGCTGTCATTTGGCACCTCCCACATCCCCAGTCTTGGGTTCATGTGATTTGCCAGAGCAACTTCCAGAATTTCAGAAAGCACTTAAATTTGATAATTTCTTTTAAAGAATATTACAGTGGATTCAGTTGAAGTCCACATTGGGCCAGACATCAAAAGATCAGGGAGTTCTGCAACCTTTCCAGCCACTGTCTAGGAACCTCCACAATGTCAAGCCTTCTGCAGATCCCCAAGCCCAGCACTTTGGGGCTTCATGGGAGTATTGTTCTATAGACCTGATTGATCAGCTTTTGACATCAGTTCAACTTTTAACCCCTCCCCTTCCCCGCCTTTTCTGGAGTTGTGGGGTGAGATTAAGAAATCCCAGCCTTCTACTCCTGCCTTATTCTTTCCGTCGACCTGTCCCCTCTGAAGTCAACCCCAGGGGCTGCTGGCCGTCAGTCATCTTTGTCAATACCCACAGACAAAATGACATGTTGCCTTCGAGATTCCCAAGAGTTTCAAAATTATACACCAAAAGAGTAAGTTTATATTTCTCAGTGCCACCCCCTTGGCCTGGGGCTGGGATTCTGTTGACCCCTGTGGAGTTCTTGAGGTCAAGGAATGAGGGTCTGATCTTTGTAGACCCAGCCTTTAGCTCCCAGCTTGGCTGGGGGCTTGGTAAGACAGTGAAGGATTTGAGAAGTTCATTGAACATGGATATGATTTAGAGCCTGCTGCTGTGATGGTTTCTCATGGGGGAAGAAAAAAAATTGGATGTTTCCACCCAGACATCTTATACCCACAGACTGTGGTTAACAAGACAGAGAAGAAAGTGACTGAAGATCATCCCTGCCATGAAATGCACCCACCTACTTGACCTGGAACCTTCAGGATGTAGGATCAGTTTGCCCTGTGTCTATAGCGCAGCTGGTTATTGAAGAGGAAAAACACACAATCTGCTTCCCTTGGGACTGAAGTAACCTGAAGACGGGTTACTCCTAGAATAGAAACTTCCTAGGTTTCTATTGCTAGCACAAAATACCTGAAAAATCAACTTAAGAAAGGAAAGCATTTCTTTTGGCTCACAGCTTCACGCCCAGATCTTGCCCAGTTGTTTGGAGCCTGTGGTAGTGTTTGGCAAGAGCACATAACAGACGGACCAGTTAGATACAAGGGTCAGCTTGACCGTTGCGAGTTGAGTCTTTGCTATACCCGTGAGGGATTATTCCCTTGAGGTTAACCCCGAGCAAGTCCGTGGGAGACGATCTAGTTAATGTGGGAAGATCCAGTCCACAGAGTGTAGAGCCATTTCCTGTGCAGGTGGATAAGATGGAGAGAACCGACTCTGTATTTTGGCAGTCTACATGTCAGAAGACAATGCCCCTGTCTCAGCCCTTCCTGTGGATAAAGTATGAACTAGTTCTCTCAACTCCTAATGTTGTTAGGAATGCTCCTGCCATGCTAAAGAACTGCAACCAGAATCTGTAAGCCCAGAATAAACTCCTTGCTCCCTTCAATTATTTTGGCCATATATCAGCAAGAGAACTATAACTGGAACAGTGCAGGAGGCCTGTAACAAAAAGATCAGCGAGGAGAGAGAGCCCAACATCTCCTTCAGGGACGTTCCTTCAGTGGCATGACCTCTTCCCATTGGTCTCTGCGGCTTACACAGCCCACCACCTCCCCATAGCAGCTGTGATTGGGGAGCAAACTGTTAGCTCTTTCATTGGAGGATGGTCACCAGTCTTGGGAGCCAGTCCGGAGACGATTGTGGCTGTGTAGAGCTGACCCACTTGCTTTCGGATACTGTTTGGAGGAACCTTTATGCATGTGGAGACCTCACCTTAGGCCTCGGTTTCCATGTCTGAAAAAGTCCAAGAAGTCCCATAGCTGACGCTTCCGTGCAGTGAGATTTGTTTTACTGCATGTGTGTGTCCTGTATAATTGTTGCTCTAGTTGTGCTGCCTTTGTTATGTCTTCTAGTCCTGGTCTGATTGCTTCATAGTCCCTTGCCTGTCACTCAAATACTACCTAGCATTTTCCCCCCTGGTTAAAAAAAAAAAATCCCATTTACCCAGAGTTCCTCCAGACAGTGCTTTGGTGGACTCCTAGGCACAGCCACCAGAACGCAAATGCTCCTCTTTCTTCCAAATCCCCTGTCTCATCCTCCCCAAAGATGAGCTTGCTCCAGCCAGTCCTGGCCCTGAATGTGGCTCTTGGAGTCATCAAGGTGTGCTTAGACTGTCAATTTTAACCCAAGGCCTTGGATGGTCTCTTCTTTTGTCAAAGTCTCCTCAGGTATGATTTAAAAAAAAAAAAAAAAAAAAAAAAAGGCTCAGGTTCGAATTTAAGAACAGACTTGTGCTCAGGGCAAGTGTTAGCTCAGAATAGGTGCCAAATGAACCAGCGTGTAGGCATGGATGTTTTGTTTAGCAGATATACTCAGGAATCCTGAATAATTCCCTGTTCGGGGAGGTTACTGATCAGTAGAAGCGTCAATTCCCATTCTGTCTCCATCTCTCTCTGTGTTTCTGTCTCTCCACCTCAATCTCTATCTTTGTCTCTGTCTTTCTGTCTCTCTCTCCCCTGTGTCCTAGTTGGTTGCAAACTTGCTGTAGAGTTGAGGATGCCCTTGAACCTTTGATATTCCTGTCTCCAGCTTTGAAATGCTGAGATCACAGGTACATGCCCCAAATCTGGTTCTCTGTCTCTGTCTCTGTCTCTGTCTCTCTTGAGCCAGCATCTTGTTACATAGCCCCCACCTGGCCTTGAACCTTTTTTCCTCCGCCTCAGCTTCCTCTGTGCTGGGAGGGCAGGCACGCACCACATCTGCCTACAGTAAGTGCTTTGTTGTCATGGGGATTGAAAGACAGCCAATGCACATTCTCTGGTTGCATTGACAAGAGGGATGTCAATTTCTTCTTCTGGCCTCTCTCCCACCCAGCTGTGGTCTTCAACGCCGTTTGTGCTCTGAACTTGGCCAGCCTTGTCAACCTGTCCCTGTGATCAACCAAGCACTTGCGGACTGCACCCTTGTTGCATCCTCCCTCTCCAGTCTCTGCTGTTCACCGGGATCCAGAGAGGATACCCACATTACAGACTGTCTGCTTGGAAAGGAAAAATCAGGCTCTAGTCTTGAACCCACATGGAAAAGCAGAAAAGAAGTGTGAGCTGCAAAGGGCTGCCTAGCGCTGTAGCTGGTAAGGAGTGTGGGTCGGAGTTTGTGATGCTTTCTTATAGGGGTCTGAGCCTAGCTTTGTGTGTGTGTCTGGGGACTCTAGTGGTGGGTGTGGCCTGCAGAGCTCCTGATGTGCTTAGAATTTCTTTTTTTTTAATACATTTTTTATTATTATTTCAGCTCATACAAACTTAATAGGTACACCAGTTCCCTCCCTCCCTCCTCCTCCCCCCGAACCCCCGATTCCCCTCCCCACCCCTCTCCCTCCCCATCCCCCAGTGCCTCCCGCCCCAATTCCCAGAGTCCTTTCTTGTGCATGCCTGATTTTCCTCTGGGCCCTCCTCTCCAATGATGTACAAGGACCCAGTGGCCTTTCCCTGAACCCTTTCCTGTATTCCTCTTAGGTATAGGAACACTGCTGTGGCTGCCAATCCCTTGCCTCCAAGGATCTTGGTGCCTTTAGCAGATGCTAGATTTGTGAGGTCAATAGTGTGTTGGACAATGCGCAGGGCATGTAAAGTCCAATTATGATTGCTTCAGCCCTAACTTGTATGGAGTATCTTACATATCATTGCTCCTCCCATCCTTTTGCTCTTACACTCTTACCGCCCCCTCTTCTGCAAATTTCCCTGAGTTTCAGGATGGGGAGAGATTAAGCTGGCCTAGTTCTAGGTGGTTGATATAGAGTCTCTGAAGTTCTGGATTGTGGTTTGTTGATTTTCTTTTGCAGTTTTGCTGCTCCTGCAATGCCCTTCACTCCATCCTGGTGGGCATTGTATGTTACCCCCTGGCCAGAGACAAAAAGCTGTTAAACTAGAGTCTTGTGATAAAAGTACATTCAAAGGTAGATGTAATAAAAGTGGGAAACCACAGTGAGGGAGGGGTCTATCACCCATTTGCAAAATGGTTACTTTTTATCTGCCAGACTATATGCCCTCCTCTTCTGGTGAGATCATACCCCCTCAGTAGTAAATGATCAGGAACAAAAGTCTGTGAACTTAATCAGATGTCTCATTACTTATTTGAGTCCTTGATGGAGGCCTATTTTTTCTGCTGTAACATGGTCCCTTCTCTCCTTGTTTCTGGTATGGCCCTCCTACACCATCCCTCCTGTTCATAATCCTTGCAATTACTGTCTCTAGGTGGGCTGGGTGGGTTTGGTACTAGGAGCCACCTATTAGGGAGTACATACGGCGCTTAATTTTCTGGGTCTGGGATACTTCACTTAATATAATTGTTTCTAATGACATCCATTTCCCGGCAAATTCCAGTAATTCATCATTTTTGATGGCTGAGTAGTACTCCATTGTATAGATGTACCACAGTTTCCTTATCCACTCGTCAACTGTTGGACATTTGGGTTGATTCCATGACTTTGCTATTGTAAACAGTGCTGCTATGAACATGGTCGTGCTTGTGCTATCGAGGTGAACCTCTGCTGTATGGGGGGTTATTCCCAAAAGTGGAATAGCAGGGTCATATGGCATTTCAATCTTTAATTTCTTTAAGAATCTCCAGACGGCTCGCCAGAATGGCTGTATGAGCCTGCATTCCCACCAGCAATGTAGGAGAGTTCCCCTGTCTCCACATCCTCTCCAGCATTTGTTGTTGTTTGTATTGTGGATTTTTGCCCTGATGTGCTTAGAATTTCAAAACAACTCCTTGTGTCTTACCAAGGAGCTGAGTATATATGCAGCTAAGCCACCTACTTGGTTCCTATATGACTCCTATATGGAGTCATTGGGGTGAGGGGATTCCCAGGGTGTGGAGAACCTCATTGGGGGGAGGGGGTGGTGTTGGAATGCAGCCAAGCAGGTTGCAGAGACCTTAGACACAGAGCTGGTCTCTGCTCTCTGCCTCTAACCAGACTTGTGTTCGTTGCGACCCAAATCCCCATAGAAACAACCTAAGGGAGGAAAGGGTTACTTCAGCTCACGGTTTCAAAAGATCTTAGTGCACCGTGGTGGGAAAGGTGCTCTGGCTGTGGTGTAGGAGTATGTGGTGGCGGCTGTCCACAGGATGGTGTCCAGGAAACAGAGTTGATCCAGAATCAGGGGCTTCTTTTCCTCCTTTCCATTCCCCAAGTCCACCCAAAAGGACCAAGATTGGTTTCTTCAGTATTCGTAGGGCCCCATGGGACCCAGCTTGCAAGCCCTGTGCTGTGTGTTACCCATGGTGACTTTCCTGTCTGCCCACTGGCACCGCTCGGGTCTGCCAGTCACCAGTGGGGCCATTCCAGTGTGTTTCCAACTCGCTTGCCAGAGGTGATTGGGGTACTCTGTTCCTCTGCATGGTTGGCGTGCTTTATTATTAGTCTTGGGGGAATGATTGCTGGGGAGGCAGTAGAAGGTGTAAATTAAGCTACTCTGCAAATCATGGAGAGAGAGAGAAAAAAAATATGTATCCTCAGCTGCGAACCGCTTGCAAATGAGGACGGATGCGAGGTGCGGACACATTTGAAAAGGGTACCACAGAAGCAGGCAGCTGGAGATGGATGATCAGTTACCTGTCTGTGGCTTTCTGCCATTTGGGAGTGGCCCTGGCACAGGCTGTGTCCCACTGAGAGAAGACAGCAGGGGTGTTCTGAAGGTCATTGACACGCCATTAGAACTGGAAAGTTTTCCAGTCACCTTGTCCGTCTTTTCTTTCTTTCTTTCTTTCTTTCTTTCTTTCTTTCTTTCTTTCTTTCTTTCTTTCTTTCTTTCTTTCTTTCTTTCTTTCTTTCTTTCTTTCTCTTTCTTTCTCTCTTTCTCTCTTTCTCTCTTTCTTTCTCTCTCTTTTCTTTCTTTTCTCTCTTTCTTTTCTCTCTCTCTTTTCTTTCTTTTCTCTCTCTTTCATGTGTGTCTGCATGCATGCTTTCACGTGTGTCTGCATGCATGCATGCATGTGTGTGTATGTACCAGGGGGCACTTGAGGGTGTGTGCTTATGGAGGCCTAAGGATGACTTCAGGATCATCCTGGATTGTTCTCCCTCCTTATTGCTTTGCTCTGGGGTTTCCCAGGCTCCACCTTTCAGGCTCGGAATTGCAGGTTACCACTGTATACGCCTGGTATTTTTACATGGGTTCTGGGGATCTGAACGCAAATACTTTTGCTCGTGAGGCAGAGGCTTTATATAATTCCTGAGCCACTCCCCAGACCTTCTTCTTCTCTCTTGTTTTTCTGCTACTGTAACGCCTTCCGCCATAAGTCATTAACTAGAGCTGATCCACTGTGCTACCATGGCCTCAATCTCTAACGTGATGAGCTGTACAAACCTACCTACCTACTTTCCTTCTTTCTTTTTCCTTCTTCCTCCCTTCTTCCCTCCCTCCTTTTCTCCATTTTTTTCAAGACACGATCTTTCTGCACATCCCAGGTTGGGTGGTTGATCCTGAATTTATGATCCTCCTGCCTCAGCCTCTGGAGTGCTATGGATTACAGGCGTGTGCCACTGCGCTTGTAAAACCTTTGCTTTCTAAACTTACCTAGCTTCAGATACAGAAAGCAGATGGATACGCTAGGGGATGATAATCCTAGTCAAGCTCTGCTCACGTGCATTTTACTTTACGTGACTTTTGGTCCCTCCCAGGCAATCTCTTCTTCTTCCTTCCACAGACCCTCCACTCTGATGATGCCATTGTAATGGACTTCGGTGACTGGTCATTTGACTAACCCTCCCTTTCCCCTGCTAAACAGCCAGTTCCTTGAGGTCAGGAAAGTGCGTCATGAACTCCCTAAGAGCTCTGCCTGACTGAGGGATTGGATTAGTATGTCCTCGAGAATTTCCTAGTGACTGGCCGTGTGGAAGGAATGGGCAGATTAAAGGGGGTAAAGGGAGAGCTTGTCTTTGAGGACTGGACTTTGCTTGTGGGGCTTATGGCTTAATGAGCCTTTCTGTGCTTCATTAGATGACCCATACATAGCACATGCATATACATACATGCACCACACACACACACACACACACACACACACACACACACACACACACACATACATACACACCATGCATACCATACACATATGCATATATCACATCTTCACCATACACTGCTTCTTGTCCCTCCCTGTTTTCATCTGTCCTTCCGGGACCAACAGATCTCCTCTGCCTTGCATTCCTATCCCAGTGTCTTATGCCACCATAGAACCGAGCAACTGTGGACTATGAGCAACCTTGGGGGGGGACCATGATCCCCAAATAAACCTTTCCTCCACATAAGTTGTGATCTTGGGGATTTTGTCTAGTGCGTGTGCACCCTGCCTCTCCCGGGAGTCCTTTAGCCTGTGACCGTGTTGAAGTAGCCTTTGACAATCCCTTCCTGAAGAAGACTTGAAATTCTTGGCCTGGACAGAAGGAGGGCTCCATCAGCGCGGCTGCCTCCTTGGCTTCCTCTGCAGCCTTCTACCCGGCCATCTGAGCCCGGACCTGTGCACACAGCTGAGGACAACCCTGAGTAAGATGCAGGGACTTCTCAGGGAGAGGACTTGGGGTCCCAGGGGACTAAGCAAGTGATCAAGGACTGTCCCAGCACATTGAGGGGCCCAGGATGGTGGGAGCTCTCAAGCTGTGAGCGGCTGACTTGTGTCCCTTCCAGATTCACATATGGAAGTCTTACCCTCTGGGACACAGAATTTGATGGCATTTGGGAACAGATTCTTAGCGAGGGAAGTTAACATGCATACATTAGGTGGGGCCCTGATACACTGTTATCAGGATCCTCAGAAGAAAGAGAAATCAGGACACAGCACACATAGAGCAATGACCAGTGAGGCAGACAGAGAGAAGATGGCCCCCTGTGAGCCATAGAGAGGACTCAGAGAGAATGGACCCTGCCAGCTATATATGCCTGCGACCCCAGGACCATGACTATGACCCCAGGACCCGGGAGGTGGAAACGAGAGGATCTGGAATTACAGGCCTGTATAGCATGACCCTGCCTCAAAACATAAAAGACCCAAAACCAAGATGAGAAGCCAGCCTTGCCCACGTTGATTTGGGTTTGGTTTCTGAAAGTTAGGTATAAATTCCTGGTCTTTAAGTCTTTGGTCTATAGGACAGTCTCAGTGGATTCAGCCTTAGCAGATATGGTCTTGTTTTCTTTTCCTGTGGCTGTGAGTGACAGAACACCCTGAGATAAGCAACTGAAGGGAAAAGGGTTTATTTGGACTCATAATTCAAGGTACATCATGGTCGGGAAGTCAGGGCAGCCAGAGCTTGAAGCAACTGGTTATATGGGATCCACAGTCAGGAAACAGTGATAGGGATCCAAGTGCTATTCAACATACTTTCTCCTACCCACAATTAAGATGTATCTTCCCATGTCAATTAGCATTATGCAGATGAACCTTTACAGATATTCTCAGAGGGTGACCTTAATTTAAATAATCCCTCACAGGTGTGCTGGGAGACCTGCTTCCTAGGTGTCAATGCTAATTACCACAAGCCTTCCGCTTGGATTTAAGCCAGTGTGTGGTGACTTATTTTCATGGCTCCACTTAGGGTGAGATCATGAATAACCATACCCTCTACCCTTACACACCACACCACATGACATGCACATACACATGCACACACACCACACACATACACCACATGCATATATATCATACATCACACATGCGTACACACACACACTATACCCACACACCACGCACACACATCATATACCACACACACTCTATGTAAGCGCATACTGCAAACACACACACATACGTATATCATACATACACCCCACACATACACACACATAAACCACATATACACTACACATATACTTATACCATATGCATACTGCACACATATATACACACCACTCACACACATACATCATATACACACCATACACATACCCTATATGCACATACACACACATGCACTCAGTCACACAGTGCACACCACTACACACTATACACTTACATAACACCATGCACACACGCACACATGCTATATATGCATATACATGTGCATACCATACTCATATGTTGCATATACACCATACATACAGCATGCATATATATACAAACACATACACACATCACACATACATCATACTCACACACGTACACATCATATACCTATACACACATACCACACACACTCTAGAACTCTGCTTGGCACCACTTTTCCTCTTGAACTAATGGCCACACACTCTGCAGCCACTTGTTTACCACCAGCTTCCCTCCTGAGACCTAAGCTTAGGTGGTGACTCTGAGAGGCACAAGTCTTGGAGTGAATGCTGTCTGAAATAGGGGTCAGAGGTCACTTTCCTCATTCCAGACCTGAACGCAGTGTTCCGTTAAAACAACTATTTTTCCACGTCCACTTCTCTGCTGAGCACTCACCCTGCAAAGCGACTGACGTACAGTTAGCTCTGGGGACAGGGCCCCCAGTCTCTCCAATCCCCACCAAGACACTGAATGTAAAGAAGAGCTTAACAGCGAGAGAGGAGAGGCTCCAGTCTTGGTTGTTTGCTGGTTTGCTTGTTTACATTTAGTGGTGGTCCAAGCCACAGAATCTGTTAAGCCAAGTCTCAGTTGTTGTTCCCAGAGAGTTAAGTCAACAAGACCATGGAGGGGTGGCTGCAAAGTCTCAACACCTGTGACTGCAGCTGGCCTGAATCAACGCCCGTACTAATGTCAGTTAGTTCAAGCCATGTGAAGGGTCGTGGGTCAGCTGTGCTTCTGTGGGGCTGTCAACTCCAGCTTCCTCTTGTGAACTACCCAATTTCCTTTCTAGACTGTAGTTTCTGGTTCTTTCTCTGTCTGCTGCCTCATGCCAGTAAGGGCAAACTGACATCCTGTGACCTCCTCCCACAGAGGAGAGGGTCTCATTGTACCTCAGAACTCCTGGGAATCACTGGTCCTCCTTCCCTGTCTAGTTTTCTTCTCTTCATTTTCCCACTACCCTCCCTTAAGTTGATATAGTATCAGATTCATCGTTTTACTGTATTTGTTTTGTTTTGCATGTGTGCGTGTGTTGGGTTTGTGCATGGGGTATATGTATGTGTGTGTGCACTGCACATGGGTTCTCGTGTGTGTGTGTGTGTGTGTGTGTGTGTGTGTGTGTGTAAAACCATCTTGTAGAACTCTTTCACCTTACTGGTTGGAAGCTGAGTCTCTAAGCCCAGCGCTGGCCTGCAGGGCTAGTGTGGCTGGCCAGCTTGCTCTAGGGGTTCAGGCTCCACCATCTGGAGAGGAAATGACAGAGAGGTTGCCATTCCTGCCTGGCATTTTGACATGGGATCTGGGGATCTGAACTCTGATCTTTAGGTTTGCATGGCCAGTGCTCTGAGCCTTGAGCCATCTTCCTGGTCCAAATTCATCATTTTTCCATGTGCAAACACTGCCGCTGTCTAGTTTCCTAAGTGTATTGTTTTCTTTTTTGAGACAGGTTTTCATGTCTCAAGCATCATGTGTAGCCAAAGATGACCTGAACCTCTGATTCTCATGCCTCCATCTCCCAAGTGCAGGCAATACAGGTTTTTGCCACCATGCCTTTATGTTGAATTGGGAATCAAAGTCAAGCTTTGTGCATGGTAGGTGTTGCAGTTTGTCTGCGTGTTGCTGATAAATCACAGCCAAGATTGCCCAAGAGAGCTTGTCAGGAGAGCTCATACCAATACCAGGAACTGAGGGAAATGGCCACACCGTATCCTTAGGAATTGTTAAGAGAAGTGCAAAAGGCCTCGCATGCCATACTAAGTGTTCCAAAGTATCCCAAATATACTGAACCAGCTTTCTCTTCCATGCTATCTACCTGCCCAGGGAATGGTTTCTACCCCCCGTAGACTGGGTCTTTCCTCATCAATCAGACAATCTCCTGCAGGCTTGCCTTGACTACCAATCTTTACAGATTTGCTCAGAGCGCCAACCGTCAATCGTCAAGCCGACACCTGTCTCTAACTAGCTCATTAAGCAAGCATGCAACCAACTGAGCTATATTTCTAGTCCTCCAAAAAGTTTGTTTGTTTATTTGAGGGAAAGAGAGAGAGAGCTCACTCACATATGTCATGGCATGCTTGTGAAAATCAGAGAAAAATCCCTTGTGTGTGTGTGTGTGTGTGTGTGTAGAAGGAGTTTGAGTATGTGCCCGAGGCGGCCCAAGGATGACATTGGAATCATTTTTTATTGCTTTGCTTCCTTACTGCTTTGCTCTGGGGTTTCCTAGGCTCTGCCTTCCAGGACTGAAACTATAGGCCACTGTCATATCCACCTGGCATTTTTATATGGGATTTGGGGATCTGAACTCAGGTTCTTTGGCTTGTAAGGCAAAAGCTTTATCTCCTAGGCCATCTCCCTAGCCCAGAGAACGACTTTATCAAGTGGGTTCTTTCCTTCCATATATGGGCTCCAGGGATCAAATCAGATTTGAGTGCAGACTCCTTACCCACGGAGTCTTCACATTGGTCCTGTCTTCTTGTAACCTGTGTAACCCAAGCTGGTCTCAAACTCGTGATCCTGGGTGCTAGGATCACAGGACTGCTACAAGGTGCCCAATTCTAAGTACCAGAAGATCCCTACACCCGGTAAGAATACCTTGTGCCTACTGAATGATCCTTTTTCTTCCCTCTTCCAACTCTTCCAGCCTGTGACAGTTACTAATCTGTCTCTTCTCTGGGGGAATTGTCTATTTTGGCATTTTATAGAACTACAATCAGAATGCATAGCTGGCTTCTCTTATTTCATAGGATGACATCAGGAATAATCGACATAACAGCCCTGCCAGTACCCCATTTCTTTTTATTGCCCAATAGTATTCTTTGTTAGGGATACATATTCCTTTCCTCCTCTGTGAACTGGTGGACATCTGGGGTTGGTACCTTGTGAATGGTTGCAGAGACCCATATGGACTGCATCTTCCATCCCCTAAATCTGTTTCTGGGCGCTATATCTTCAGCCTGGTGTTGAAGCTGCGAAGGTCCTGGCTGTGGCTTGAGGCATCAGAAGGCAGACACACATGCGAGCGGAGGTCCTGTCCCGAGCTCTGCCCCCAGCCTGTTTCCTCGATGGGTCTGCAGCTCGCTTCCTTGCTGGCTCAGTCCTGTGGAATGTCGTGAGAGGCACGGGGGTGGGGTGGGGTGGGGGGATGGAGCATGCGGTCAAGCCCGCCCCCAATACGCCAGGAAGCCAGATGCCAAGTGATAACAGGGGTTGCTTCTTTCAGCTTCCTGCTTCCTCTTTTCTGCGGTCACTGGTAACTGCATTTGAGTCCCCCTTTCCTGTCATTTCTCCTGTCTTTAGCTGACCTGGGACTTTCTGAAATGTGTGCTCTGCTGCAGGGACATGCTGGCAATGTCTCTGGTCAGGCCCGGATTTAGCAGCAGTGGGTGGCATGAGCCACAGCTAGACCCCCAAGGATGGAGAAAGGTCCACCATGGTGTCGCCCCATCTAGCTCAGATCTGGAGAACTTCGCTCACAGACAGGGTTCAGGCCTTCTGCAGTTCAGGAAGGAGCCGGACTGATGGGTACTGAGGCAGACAGCCGCGATGCAAACCAGTAGACCTAAGGGACACTTCGGGGACAGCAGCAGATGGAGGCGTGTGCACTGCTCCAAGTGTTGCCTGGAGAATGCTGTCTTCTGACTTGAGTATGCTGTTTTACTAGCTGAAGGTTCTGGAAAGTCAGGACAGCGATGGTCTCTGATTCCTCTCAGCATGAATGCACACTGAAACATTACAGGCTTTTTCTTTCTTTCTTTCTTTCTTTCTTTCTTTCTTTCTTTCTTTCTTTCTTTCTTTCTTTCTTTCTTTCTTTCTTTCTTCCTTTCTTCCTTTCTTCCTTTCTTCCTTTCTTCCTTTCTTCCTTCCTTTCCTTCCTTTCCTTCCTTCCTTCCTTCCTTCCTTCCTTCCTTCCTTCCTTCCTTCCTTCCTTCCTTCCTTCCTTCCTTCCTTCCTTCCTTCCTTTCTTTCTCTCTCTCTCTTTCTCTCTTTTTCTTTCTTTCTTTTGAGACAGATTTTCATGTGGCCCAGGTTGGCTCAAACTCAGTATGTAGCTAAGGATGACTCTGAACTGCTGATCCTCTTGCTTCCACCTCCCCAGTGCTGGGATCACAGGCGTGTGCCATTGTGCCTGGTTTAGATGGTGCTGGGGATTGTTGCAGTTCCCCTGCATGGTTGCTGACAAATCACCATCAAACGGCTTAAGGGAACAAGGGGTTTATTTTCTCTTATGATTACTGGTTACAGTTCTCAGTCCAGCTTGACGGGAGAGCTCACACCACCAGGGCCAAGGGAACTGGCTACACCATCAACACATAATGGCTGAGAGATGAACAATCCATACTTGCCAGACCAGCATGTTTAGCCAAGTGAACAGAAGGATGCTGACTCTCTCCACCAGCTCTCTGTGATTTATTCCAGGTCCTAGTCCCACCTACCATAGGCTGGGTCTTCCCCATCAGCTAGACAATCTCCTTCAGGTTTGCTCTGGGCCAAACTCAACCATTAATTCTCTACAAATGTGCCTGGAGCTCAAACCTTCAACTGTCAAATTGACACCTGTGCCCAACTATGACAGGATCAAACCCAGAGCTTCTTGAATGCAGGTTTGAACTGAGCTCCATCCTTGGCCCCTGTTTTGTTTATTTTTTGAGATGGCCTCCCTACGTAGCCCAGGGTGGCCTCCAACTGGCCACCTTGGAAGACCCTTCTATCTTAGTGCCCTGAGTACTAGGATTACAGGTGTCAGCCACCAGGATCGGCTTGTCCCTCACAGCTCTCTGGCTGTGAATGGCACTCACTGGTACAAGAGCAGTTTCCTTTGTGGGCTCTTGCAGTGATCGTGGGACATGCTTGCCTGTCCAGTCTTCCAGTGGCTTGGAAGACTGGTTAGTTCTCAAACTTAAGCCCCCAAAAGTTATAGAACTTGCTCAAGACAAATAACCAAGGGTTTGAACATGGGACCCAGTATTCTGAGTTCCACCCTTCCTTGCCTGGGCTTCCTTCCTGATTTTAAATGCAGATGGGAAACACACACAGCTTGCTTCTGGGGGGGGGAGGGAGGAGGGAAATAAATCCTTCTGCAGTTGAACCACATTCATTTCTGAGAAATTTTTCCCCTAAAACCTTAGGAATGCTTTTTGTAAAAATGTAAATAATGTGTGATTACGTGTGTTTTCATGTGTATGGTCACACGTGTGTGCTGTACTGCCCATGCATTTGTGCACGTGTGGATGTGCAGGCTGAAGGTTGGTGCTGGGAATCTTCCTTGGTCATTCTCCACCTTATTCAATGAGGCAAGATCTCTTGTTTGAATTCAGAGCTCGTGAATACAGCTAGTCTGACCAGACAGCTTACTCCAGGGATCACCCGACTCTGCTTTCTGAGTGTGGTCTTCAGGGTGGTGTGCCACATTCACCTGCCATTTCCTCAGTTTCAGGGGATTTGAACTCTGGTCCTCATGCTTGCATGGCAACTTCCCCAGCCTCACCCAACCCCTTTTCTTCTTTGAGACTCTCTAGCTTGGAACTTCCGTGTGGCTGAGGCTGCACTCAACAGCGATCTTCCTGCCTCAGTCCTCTGACTGCTGGGATCACAGACATGAGCTCCCACTGGGGACTGCATTGTAGGATTGTCAGGAAGAAGAGTGGTGAAAGTGGCAGGTGGCCTTTCCTGCCAATCAAGCCACACAGGTGTCTCTTTGCGCACCGAAGTCCATGATGCTTCAACGAAAGCGGGTCTCTTGCTACATCGCCCTGTTCCTCATTTGCTTCTGAGGGTCTGGTGGGAGGAACTGCTGCCGATGATTCTTGGCGACAGACTTGGAGCCTGCCGTGGAGGATCCTGCAGCTCAGGCCCGAGTTCCGGCTGCACCGTGGGAGCTCTGAATTGGACCAAGTTCCCCAGCAGCCTGGCTCTGGCTCCATCTGGCAGAAGAGGCTGCTGGGTTGGAGGGAAGAAGCCGGGAAAGTTTGCCCGGAGGAAATTCGGTCAAGATGTTCACTTTTAACACCTGGTTTTCTTCCAAACAAGAAGAGGAAAAGATTTCTGGCTTGAGGGACAGAGGAAGCTTGGGTTTTCAGCGAGTGACACCCAGAGTCAGCGGGTAGAAGGCTCTTTGTGTCTCTCCTGAAGCCAGAGAAAAACGACGGCGGCTCCGGTTGGAGGCATCTTTGCTCTTGGCTGGGCCCCTGGCAAAGCGCTGAGTTGAGAAAAGTTGATGGCCAATGGCTTTTTGCTGGCTAGACACAGAGAGTGTCCACTGGCTGTGGGATTGCCAGGACCTGGAGTGCGTGTGTGTGTGTGTGTGTGTGTGTGTGTGTGTGTGTGTGAGAGAGAGAGAGAGAGAGAGAGAGAGAGAGAGATTGCCAGGACCTGGAATGGAATCGTGTGTGCATGTGTGTGGGATCTGAGAAATCCTTTTACTTTTGAGGCAAAGGCCTTAACTCTTTGGCCATCTCCCCAACTTCCTCCCCCCCCCCCCGTTAGTGTGCCTGTGTGTGTGTGTGTGGTGTGTGTGTGTGTGTGTGTGTGTGTGTGTGTGTGTGTATGCATGTGCACAAGAGAACATTTGGATGTGTGTTCCTGTGGAGGCCCAAGGATGACATTGGGAATCATCCTGAATTATTCTTTCACCTTATCACTTTGCTCGAGGGTTTCCCAGGTACAAGTTTAATAGGGCGCTTTCCTTCTCTTCCCTCCTGGCAGATCTCCCAGATACACTGGCAAGATAAGGGATTCATTAGCCCCATGGTTACGCTCACATTAGTGCTCACAGACTGAGGCAGGAGGCTCTGAGGTTCAAGGCCAGCCTGGGCTGCAGACCTTGTCTCAGAAAACAAAACAAGCAGCAAGTTGGTTCGCTGGACAGATGCGAGGCAATGAAGCCTGAGAGGTGGAGACCCAGCAGCCAGTGGGTTCCCACCACTCAAGCCCAGAGGAGTCTGACTCCCTATTCTGTGTACTTCTGTTGGTGGCGAGAGCTGCAAACTCTACTTGGTGATTTAGAAGTTTGTGGGTTAGGGCCATGAGATAGCTCAATGAGTAAGGTGCTTGCTTGTAAACCCAGTGGCCAGAGTTCAATCCCATGGTTCATGTATGGCTCTCTCTCTCTCTCTCTCTTTCTCTCTCTCTCTCTTTCTCTCTCTCTCTCTTTCCCTTTCTCTCATAAAAGTAAGAAGTTTTCAGATTTAAGTGGATAAACAGACAAGTTGTCTTTAGGAAAAGACATCTGAACCAAGCCCTGGAAGGTGTGAGGAAGCAGGTGTGTAAATTTCTCAAAGAGTATCTCAGCTGAAGGCAGCAAGATCACCAAGTGTGAAGTCTGAGTATTCTGGGATAGGCAAAAAGGAAGGTCAGTGTGGCTGGGGCGAAATAAGTGTGCGGGGAATGGAGGAATACAAGCCAGAAGCTTTGACCAGGGTCACCAATGTCTTTGTGACCCATACACTTAAGAGTGGATGTGTTCTGGGGTATTTATCAACTTTGTATGAGTGGAAGAAAAAAAAGAATCTAAAAAAAAAAAAAGAGTGTGCTCTAAAGGTAAAACTGATGGAACATATGATGGGTTAGGTGGGCACTGTTCCACGGTTATTTGGCTAAAACAACTAGCACGAGGAGCTGGTAGTGTTTCTGAAGGTGAGGATTGGAAGAAGCTGGTCTGGGAAGAAGATCAAGAGCTTGTTTTGAACAGTTGGAGCCTGAGATTCCTGTTCATTGAAGTAATAATATTGTATAGCATTTAGAATACTGGGGATCGAACCCAGGATCTCTACACATGTTAGGCAGTGTTCTGCCAACATCCTTAGCCTTGAGGAAGCATTTAGAAGGATGACCCTTGGGTTCAAAGGAGAACAGCTGGAGGTATTAACTCGGCATCATCGTGAAGTACATGACCTTCAAGCCACCATGTTGCTAAGATTTTCTAGGGAGGTGGGCTGAACAAGAAGGCTGGAGGACTCGGTCACCTTGGAAACATCCACAGTAAGGAACTGAGGGAAGAGCTGGGGAGGGGTTTGGGGAGCAAATGAACCAGTTACAAATGTGAAGGAGCAGCGGGGAGGTGGGAGGAGTCCTTGCATGCAGGGCCTTTGCCTGTGATTTGATGATGAAGGTCAGAGGTCAGAGAGGCAGGGAGACCAGAGAGAGACCGACACTCAGCGGTTCAGGTTCTTACCATCCTGAGTGTTACCCTCAAAACACAACCACACCTCAGCTATGCCAGCACATGACCCGTCAAGAGGGAGTATGCGCCTCTCAAGAGAGTCACCGCCTGCATTACTTGGGGTAGCTCATCTTCTGGGCACACCTTCGTGGAGGGGAGAGTTGCTCATGAATGAAGTGGGTGGATCACAGCAAATCACAGGATTTTCCTGGAGCAGGGTTTACACCCTCCCCCCTCCCTTCTGGGATGAGATCATGGTGACAGCCAGGGGTAATTTTGCAAGGCTGATGTTGCTGTTGTAAGGAAGCGGGGATACTTTACAGTCTTTCTGGTGGGCTTTGAGGGTCCAATCTGGGATCGGTGGCCTCTGTCTTTCCTGCTTTAGTGGGCTACTGTGCCCGGCTGTTACACAACTCACAGATGGCTTCAGCCTCCAGCCAACTTATGCATGCTTCCTTCGAACCTATGCCTATCTACCCCTCTTCACCTGAGTTTTGCCAAGGCAATCACGGATCTTTGGGACGTGGCTCTATAGATGAGACGACCAGGCACATCCCACACGTCTCTGAGATAATGCTGCTGTCACAGGGAGAAGCTCACTGTCTGGCGTGTTCAACATCCTTTACTGCACGAGCAGCGTCTTCAGCCTTGGTGTTTTCGCTTCATACATAGATTGTTGCTATAACAACACATGGGACTCAAACAAACTTAGGACAGAAAGGGATTTCATTCAGCTCCTAGTTCCATGTTACAGTCCATCATGGCACCCACAGCCAGAGCAGAGGGCAAGGAAGGAAGCCTATGTGGGGGCTTGCTTGCCAATGCTCATTTCTCTCCATCCTTTTTTAGTCCTAGACCACCCGCCTAGGGAATGGTCCTGCCCAATGGGCTGGGTCTTCCTACAGCAGTTACATAGTTGAGGAGCACTCAGAGGTCAACTTCAATCTAGAGAGTTCTTCTCAGGTGATGGACAATTAATACTCACCATCACAATGGAGGGCCGTCTGTGTTTCTCTTAATGCCAGCCAGCCAGACTCTGTTGGAGTCTGCCATAACTACCTCTAGCAAAGGAAGTCTTGTCTGCAGGGTTTCATGTTGTGCAGAGTGTACAGACATATGTTTCTTTTAATTATTAATTTTTAATTGTGTGAGTAATCTATGAAGTAGCATCCCAAGAAGGGATGATATCTCCCCAAAGGGGAGGAAATTGGTTCTTGGTTGGTAGAAACATCTTAGTTCTTCCAGTAGTTTACAGCCCTCCAGTGGGCCACAGAATATAAACAGACTTACAGCTCGTCTGTGACATTAAAATTTCATGGTAGTGGGGGTGGACTCAGAAAGAAGTCTCGCAATGGCTTCATAGAGAGGGTGATGATAATAACAATAATAAAAAGTTGAGAAGCCCAGAATTATTCTTGAGTCTCCTTTAGCTACCTTCCTGTTTCCTTTGAAAATGTACGGATATTTTGTAGGTTTAATTCTTCTTCTTCTTTTTTTTTTGTTAAGCAACAATAAAGTATGGCTTCTTGCTTTTTCCTTTCAATTACATATGTATATTGTTTTAAATTTTTTCAGCTAGTCTAGGGTGACCTCAAATTCTTTATATCGCCAAAACTGACCTTGAACATCTGATTCTCCTGCCTCTACCTCCAAAGTGCTGGACTCAAAGGCAAGCACACCATGCCTGGCTCACTTATGAAGACGAGCATGTGGGGGGGCATGTGTGTGTGTGTGCATGAGTATTTATCACACATGTATATATGACACATGTGTGTGCACATGTGCATGTGACGCCTTGCAGGAGTCATTTCTCTCCTCCCACTGTCAGGCTTCACAGCAAACACCTTTACTTGCTGAGACATTTGGTTGGCCCTCAATAATACATTTCAAAAATAGGGTCTTGGTAGCACATATCCAGCAGCAACTCCATGCAAAAGATGTAGAATATTCTACAATTTAGACACCTCACAGCTTATTATTTTATTTAGGGCTGGGGACAAAGTCTAGGATCTCAGAGCATGCATACCCTCTACCAATGAGCTATATCCTCAGCCCTTTAGTTTACTTTATATTCTTTAGGTAATAGAGATTTAGGATGTTTTCCAGTTTCTCCCCCTCCTTTTTTTTTTTTTTGGCTGTTAAAAATGTCATGTGGTGTGGCTTTGCACAGTTGCCAATATTCAGTGACTATATCTTGAGGGTAGTAGCCTAAAGTCTTACAAAGGAGAGGTGGGCCACGCACCCATCTTGCTTCACACTCTGCAACTCATCCCTGGAGACCATTGCCTGCTAATCTTTTGACACCCCTGTGAATTGCTACTTAGGTGTGTGTGTGCACGTGAATGCACACGTGCCTATGCATGCAAATGTGCCTGTGTGTCCAAGTGAATGCATGCAGAGGCCATAGGAAGAAGTGGAGTGCCCTACTCTATTGCTCTGGCTCATTCTCTGGAGGCAGGCTTTTTCACTGAAGCTCACTGCTACACAGAGAAATGAGCTGGTCAAGTTGGTGCCACAAGAACTCACCAGTGTGGTCAGGCCAAAGGTCCTATGAGCTTGCAAGGGGCTGGGGCTACTTGCAACGTGTTTGTTAGGCTCCTTTTGTTTCCATAGCAGGGTGAGGCCACCAGGCATCTCCAGGCAAAGTTGTGCTAGACCTTTCCTAGGGCAGTTTTATCCAAGAGAAAAGCCAGTTGGGGGCCATGCTGTAAGTTTGGCTGCATGCTAGAAGTTGAGATAAAAGGACAGTGTGGAGAGCAGACTCCTGACACTGCCTGATAGACATTCAGCAGGTGTGAGTTAGAAAGGGGTCAGGTGGTTTCATTTCTTGAAGCTTTAATATGTGTATTCCTCTGTGAAGCATTTCTGTACTTAGGTATTTATTTCTTTAGCCCTTGTTCTAGCCTGTTTCTGTTTCCAAACCATGTTTTGCCTTATCTTTCAATTTATTACTTATTTAATTTAAAATTGTCTTATACCTTGTGTGTGTGTGTGTGTGTGTGTGTGTGTGTGTGTGTGTGTTTACACCGTGCATGTGTGTAGTGGTTTGAGGAATGACTTGTGGGAGTCACTTCTCCTCTCTAACCATGTGCGTTCCCAGGATCCAGCTCTGGGTTTGGTGGCAAGCATCTGTACCCACTGAATCATTTTGCTGGTCCTAGTTATTATTATTATTTAAAGTATGGGAAAACGCGGCATAAAACATTGTCTTAGCCAAAGAATATCCAGAATTGTCACCACCGCCATCTTTAGAACTCTCACCATCCTGCAAAACAGAAGCCCCGCCCACACTCAATGCTGACCACCCACTGTAACATCACCCTCCTGCCTCTTCTAGCTTCCAAAAATAAATGGAATCATATATCTGCCTTTCAAGACAGGTTTCATTTCATGTACATGCAAACATTTCCTCCCTCCCTCCCTCCCTCCCTTCCTCCCTCCCTTCCTTCCTTCCTTCCTTTTTTTATTCCTTTCTCTCTTTTCACAGTCTCATATAGCACGGGTTGACTTCCAACTTTTTAGGCTGACTGTGAACTTCTGGCCCAAGTACTGGGATTACAGGTGTGCACTACCAACCTGGTTTATGGGGTGCTGGGAGTCAAACCCAGGACTTGGTGTGTGGCAAGCAAGCACAGTACTGAATGAGCTACATACTTATTATTATTTAGAAAATCAGGGCTGGGCAGCAGCTCGGTGGTGTATTGCTCATCTAGCACATTCAAGGCATGCGGTTCCATTACCAGTACTGTGGAGAAAAAAAACAAGATAACTCAAGAGCAAGCGGTAGGAAGACCCTGGGGTCTCTGACGAGTACATCAGTTCTTTAAATAACTTCAGGATGTGATAGCTAGAGCCTGCTCACACCGTTCAGAAATGCTCAGCTTCCTCCTAGAGAGTGGGGGGAGGACATTAGTGTGATTTCCAAGTTTTCATTGCCGGCGCCCAAACAGACCACCAATGCACAGGCTGGGAGTTTTGCTTCGAGAACCCGGGTAGCGCTAAGTAAGCATCGCTCGCTTTTTCAGGCTGCGTGGCGGCCAGAGGAGGAAGGATCTGAAGCCAAGTCACTACCCAGGGCGTCTCCATGGGGACGAACATGGTGGCGCAGGGAGGGACCCTCCGGAGCTGGGCAGGGCACTTCTCTGTGAGGCAGCCGCAGGCGGTCAAGCTGACGCTGGTGTTTGGCTTCCTCTTGTCTCTTGCTGGGTGCTTTCGGCTGGGCCTGGAAGGCATGTTTGATTTCACTGTTAATTCTTAATGGCTGAGTGGAAGAGTGGATCCAGGAGATTAACTGCTGAATGGTCAGCTGAAATGTGTGGGAAACCGGAGCCTGCTGGAAGCTCGGGTTCACAACCTTCCCTTCCCGTCCGCAGGGCAGGGCGGAATTCCGTCATAGAGCTCGGGAAGGTGACGACTCCTGCGGGCTTTTCTTGCTTACTGTGTCCTTCATTCACCTGTGCTGGTCGGAAAAGCTTCCCTCTGGGGAGCCAGAGAAGCTGTGGAGCCACTGAAGACCAGTGGTTTGGTTCAGACAGAGGGTTGGTTTGATTGGACACAGATTGGATTCAAATTTCCCTAGCCACATGTGACCCAAGCTGGTTCAGTGAGCTTCCTCCTTCCCTACATATATTTTTTATTATTATTATTATTATTATTATTATTATTTGCCATGCAATTTGAGAAAGAAGAGTTTTTGACATCTGGGGTTGTTAAAACTAGGAAGGTTATGAACTCGAAGTTGTTGTCCATGTCTTTGGTGAAGCATCTGAGAATAAGACTCGCAAAAAGAAAACAGCTGGAGTAGTAAGTATTGTTTGAGAACTTGAAGGCCATACACTACTGAACATCTAAGTTTTATTAATTAATTAATTAATTAATTTAGTGTGTATGTGTGTTCGTGTGTGTGTAAGAGGGGACTTGACTATGTATGCCTGTAGAGGCCCAAGGGTGACGACAGGAATCATCCTGAATTGTTCTATCTCCTTATTGCTTTGCTCTGGGGTTTCCCAAGGCTCTACCCTCCATGACTAGAATTGCCGACACCATCATTTTCTCCTGGCCTTTTTATGTGGGATCCAGGGATCTGAACTCTGATCCTTTTGTTTGTGAAGCAAAGACTTTATCCCTTCCCAACTATGGACCGTTCTTTAAGTATAAAATTGAAAGAAACCAAAAAATTGAAAAGTCTAGGTTTCTACACATCGCTGGAAGACTCCAAATTATCCTTTCTAACCAACTTCCAAGTCGATGCGAGGGCTCCATGCAAAGTGCTCACACCTCAATAGGTAGCTTGAAGCACCTTCACAGACAGAGAGTGCTCGTTGGCCGCGGTCCGTGTGGGCCACACGCTCTTACAGGGCTGCAGGAGCCTTACATTGGTCCAGAACTTCCCTCCGACAGTAGCCACGACCTTGGCCTCTATGCTACAGACTAAGTTTACTCATTTAGGGGTTGGAGGTGCAGTTTTTAAAAAGTTTGTTTTTGGTGGTGTTGGTAGAGGTTGTGGGGATGGTGATCTGCTGTTCTTCACTCAAGGTCATCCATCCAGTGTGGGTGGACTGTTTATTCCCATGGCTGAGTAGCCTCACACACCAAGAGGGAATATGTCAGCCAGAAACATCTGGGTTGTTTCCTTGGATTTTCATTTTCTTTCTCTCCCCTCCCTCCCTCCCTCCCTTATCTCCCTCCCTCCCTTATCTCCCTCCCTCCCTTACCTCTCTTACCTCCCTCCCTCCCTCCCTCTCTCTCCCTCTCTCCCTTGCCTCCCTCCCTCCCTCCCTTGCCTCCCTCCCTTGTCTCCCTCCCTCCCTCCCTCCCTCCCTCCCTCCCTCTCTTCCTCCCTTCCTTCCTTCCTCTCCCATTCTTTTCTTAATTTGTGTGTGTATGTTAGAGGGCACTGTGTGTTCCTGTGGAGACCCAAGGATGACTTTAGGAATCACGCTGGATTTTTCTACCTCCTTTTTATTTTGCTCTGGGGTTTTCCAGGATCCACCTTTCAGGGCCAGAAGTTCAAACCACCATGATTTTACATAGGCTCTAGAATCTGAACTCAGATTCTTCTGCTTTCGAGATAGAGGCTTAACCTCTGAGCCATCTCTCTCTAGCCTGCTACCTTGGATTTTCTTTGGCATTTTTTCTGAAGAGAGGAAAACTCTCATCTATATTTGGTGGGTGCCTTCCTAGGAGTAGGATTGCTGAATTTACATAAATATATTCTGCTTTGGACACACTAGCAATAGTTTGTCATTCCCTCTTGCAGCCTGGGAATTTCCTTAGTTCCTTTTCTGGCTGTAGGGTGGTTGACCTCAATCCATCCTCCCATATTCCTGCCTCAGCCTCCGGAATGCTGGGATTACTGGCCCTTGCTACTGTGTTCTGTGGTTGGACAGTCTTTTAATTTTTCTCATTTGTGTAAGTGAACCGGGGTCTTGCATTGTGGATGTGTTTTATCTTTGCCTTTGAAAACTTTTCTCCTTCCACACACATTTTATTATGAAAATAAACTACAGGAAGGTTGGAAGAATTTTTTTTTAATTTAATTGTGCATGTATGTGTGTGTGTGTAGAACCACGGGTGAATTCGGGAACCACCATGGACCGCCTCCTCCTTGTTTCCTCTGCCCTGGGATTCACAGGCTCCGCCCTACCAGGGCCAGAAACACAGGCTGCCCCCGCTTCACCTGGCGTCTATATGTGGGGTCTAGGATCCAAACTCAGGACTTTCCGCCTGCAAGGCAGAAGCTTAACCCCTGAGCCACCTCTCCAGCCCAGGTTGGAAGAATTTTATAGTGTGCTTCTATCCCCATTTTCTAGATTGTGTCAGGTACATTTTATTGTACTTGCTTTATCATAGATCCAACCTCCACTCCTCCCCAGTCTTGTCCTGCTAAAACTTTCAAAGTAGCAACATCCTTCACTCCAGACTCTTCAGTGTTCAGAAGTTTCACTGGAAGATAATGTTCCATTATTGCAATCAACTTCTATTTGTAATTCCTTGGATTAGCAGTGTTTCAGATACATATATACATAATGACATAATATAAGACCAGGACTCAAGTCTAGATAGTGTTGATTTGTTACACACACACACACACACACACACACACACACACACACACACACACATCACATATAAGCTATGGATAGCTCTGTACAATGGTATTAATAGTTTTGCACATGTCAAAGATTTGTTTATCAACATTCACTGTGGAAGAGGCAAGATTTCAAGAGACTCTGCATCTCCCTGAGACTATTGAGGCTATTGGATGGTAGAATTACCTTTGCTCATGATATACCTGCCGATATATCATCCATACTCCAGCAAGTGCTCAAGCACCTGTCAGTACAATCCAGATGAAACTCAGTGGGCCACACAAGAAAAGATATGGCAGTAAGAGGAAGACCCATTGAATAAGGTTTGCAGTGAGGAAAAAGCATGAGGGGGGATAGGGTGGGTAATAATGGGTGAAAATTTAGTTGTGTCATGCCTGAAACTCTGAAAAATAAAAGTAAATATAAAAAGGAAAGAAAAACATTTTGTGTATGAAAGACATTTTCACAGTGGGACTTTTTCTACTTGTGGCATTATATTGGTACCCCAGAAGGTTCAGAAATTGGATCATTCTGCATTTGGGGTTTTCAGGTTCAGGATGCTCAGCCTGTTTAATTTGCATACCACTGAACACACATGTCTGAAGGAGCATTTATTTTCTTTTTTTTTAACATCACCAACAGATTTATTTTAAAGGAATAGATTTGAAGGTGAAATGGAGCACAGATGTATGGAATAGAAAATAAGTACAAACATTGTTATTTTATTAATTATTTTATAAACGCAATAAACTAGTACAGAGGATGTCCTGTACAAAACAATAGAGACTCAAAACGAGGCATTCCCGTAGCAAAGCTGAAGATTTCAGTCTCTGGTATTTGGAATTTATGCTGCAGTCCTTGTTTTTGAATGGATTACTGGATGTTTGGCACAATCCATGCTTTTAACCAGATTTGAACAGAAGAATGGCTCCCTGACCCAGGTAGAAGTAGATGAAGTCTTTGGTTTCATGTGTCACATAACTACCGTTCTGTCCCATGATACAGTGCCAGGTGAGGTTATAGTTCTTGTTACACTCCTTCCTGATACGGGTCTCAATATGCTTCTCTATGTTGTCTTTCTCCAAAGCTGAGTCGCGCGCTTCACAGAGTCCTGTTGCATCTCCTCCGACATGACAGCATTTTTGATCACTGCCTTCCGGTGTCCCTCAGTTGCACATGGTTACCATGGAGCAGGGGCTGGCAGGCTGCTACAGGCTCCTGGGGTAGGTGCTGGTGCGGATCAGACTGGGGGAAGCAGATGCTGTCCACATTTCTCATATTTTGACTAACACATACCCTGTGTGGGTCAAACACAATCCGCACAAAAACCATGACCCAAGAAAGTTCTCACAAACCCCTTAGTCCCTCCCCGTCCCATCACAACTTGATTTTCCCTCCACTCTAGTGTCCCACTGTGTATTAAACTAACTTCTTTTCAATGACTACCCTTGTCTGCCTTTCAAAGTGCTTCCTGGCCATTTTGGTCACCACCTCTTGACATGTCCAAAGATGGCTCTTAAACATTTTCTTTTAACGTTTTTATGTGTATGTACGTAGGAGGTACCTGCATGTATACATGTGTAGGTGTGCATATGTACGTGTGTGTGTGTGTGTGTGTGTGTGTGTGTGAAGGCTTGAGGTTAATAGTAGGAATCATCCTCAGTTGCTTTTCCACCTTATTCTTTAGACTCAAGGGTCTCTAATCAACCCCAAAGCTCACCAGTAGGGCTAGTCTGCTAGCCAGCTTACTCTGGGGATTTCTGGATTCTGCCTTCCGGGATTGGGATTGCAGGTGAGCCATCACACTCACCCGGCATTGCTACATGGAATTCGGGGATCCGAACTCTGGTCCTCTGGCTTGTTCAGCAAACATTTTGACTGCTGAGCCATGTCTCCAGCCTTGGCTCTTCAGTTTTATGCGGGAAGGTGTTGAGGCTGGGATGGCAGCTGACTGGACTGTGCCAATGACAAGCCCTATTGCAAGGTGCCATTAACCCAAGGTGAGTTTTCACACCTGTAAAACTTCCCAAAGTCAGGAGCAAGGAAATGCTGATTCGTTAAAACTCATCCAAAGATTGGACAGGGCAACGAGCTTTCCAAAGCATTCTGCCCCAAGCCTTATCTTCTAATCATTTCCAGTTATATAACTTTTTCCCCCAACGAGTGTCAGGAGGCAAGAGAACACAAAATCATTAGCAGATTCTAAAAGCAATTCGGCCTGCAGCTGCTGGAGGAAGTGTGACTCTGAGAGAGCCAAGTCCACCGTGGATACATCTTCCTGTGGAGGGGCAAAGGTGCTGAGACAAAGGGGAGTGTTCTTGGGGCAGTTACAGAGGCAGATCCTTTAGAGAGAGAGAGAGAGAGAGAGAGAGAAGATGACACCCTTGTCACTTTCAGTGGTGGCTGGCTTATGGATCAGGACTTCAGGCCTGACCCCGGCCATTTTGTAGGCCGAGGTTTATAAGCAGTATTTATTTCCACCTCTCCCAGGGGCCCTTCTGTCTCCTGAGATTGGGCACCATGACTTGTCACCAGGAGCAGCTAGGATAGACTGAAGAGCAGTCATTAGAATTAACTATACGTGTGCCATATCTATTACACATTTCCATAAATGGTAAAGATGAATCTGTTGGAGGGGGCCCATGCCATATATTAATTTTTCCTTTTGGAAGATACCAAATTCTGGCTGCTATCATATAAACTGGCCTATATTTGGTCATAATGGTAGGAACTATATTAGGATTCATTTTCTTTCTACTTTCTAATAACTTATGTACTTTATGAGAAATAGTTGTGTACTGATTCTTGTGAACAGATGGCATAATTCTCATATCTGTTGAATTTCTGAATTAGTTCAGCAAGAGTCATATTTGAGGGAATTTTACCCACATATGTTCTTGGACTCTTGAAATTACTCTCCAATCTCTTCATAATCAGCATATATACATTCTGGCTAACAAAGAAAAGGCAGAAGTGACATCTACTTGCTGTGTGGGACTAGACATGACATCTCCAGGTAAAGTTAAAAGCAGGTTTATTTGCTGAGAGGGAATGGACCATGCCTCAAAGCACAGTTATTTGGTCTATGTATTAACCTATCTCAATTGCACTGGGAAGGGATTATAGGGGGAGGTAATAATCTAGGCAGTCCTGAGAAAAACAAAAGGGATCTAAGAACAGATAGGAGGCACACCTAATTTACATAGGGAGAGCCCCTAGCACCTAGCAACTGCCCATTTAGACTTTAAGGTGTCATCCCCCAGCCAGCAGGCTTTAGGCCTGACAATCTCCATATTTTCCTTATTTCTCTTATTTATATCAAATAATGCCATGTCCTTCTTCCGGAAATTGTTTCCTTGAAACAATATTCTGCCATGCCGGACCTTGTCAAGCAACATGGTTGGCAGGAGCGTAGGTCTGGGAACTCATCTGAATGTGACTTCTGGGAGCTGAAGGATGCTGGGCCGAGTGAGGGGCACTCACAGCCTCACCACCGAATGTGCACGAGGGACGCCAGGCCTGAGGAAAGCAAGGAAGCTTGCGCCACCTCCCACCGCTCCTGGGGGGCAGGCTCAGGAGCGTTTAGCTAAAGAAACGCTGGCCAAACGGAGGGAGGGAGAGAGCTATCGACCCCTGGGTAAGAAGGACCGGTCAGTTCAGAGTGGGGAACAGGCTGGACTAGAGCTGAGTCAAAGAATAAGAAAAGAAGTAAAAAGTATCAGAGCTGGTCAGAGGGGGTGGCTCTGTGGTAGAGCATGTGTTTAGCATGCAGAGGCCCTGGGGTGAATTCTGCCAGCAACACACAGAAAGAGAGGGAGAGGGAGGGAGAGACGGAGAGGGAGGGGGGGAGGAGGAAGGGAGGGAAGGAGAAGGCAAGGGAAGGAAGGACAGGGAGGGAGGCAAGGGAAGAGGGAGAGAAAGAATGAAAGAAAATAAGGAAGGAAAAAAAAAGGAAAAAAGAAAAGAAAGAACAGAAAAAGAAAGGAAGAAAAAGAAAGCATAAAAGAATGAAAGAGAAACAGAGAGAGAGAAAGAAAGAAAGGAAAGAAACAAAGAAACAAAGAACAGAAAAGGGAACAAAAAAAAGGAAGGATGTTTATACCCTTGAACATGATTCTTGGTGACCAGCTGCTCATCTGTGATGGATAAGAGAATATGGTGTTGGGTTCGAATCCTAGGTCTGCTGTGAATTGTGGACAGAGATCATGACCTCTCTCTGCCAGAGTTCTCCTAAGTAAATAGGATCTTTTTCTTGTGTTTCTCTTAGGGCCATTTAGAGGATTCCATGAATAAATACCTAGGAAACTTAAACACACCATTTTGTACTTTGACATCTGACATTGTGACAGAGGTTGTGTCTGAACAGTCATGGGGAGGAGCTGTGAGGAAGAGAAGAATTGTCAGTGCCATCAGGGTAGAGAATTTGGAAGAAAAACCCTGATACAAGTGACCCCCAAAATAGCAATGGGAAATAGGCCAAGCAAATTGGCTTCACAGCTTTTATCCTGAAATCGGTCTTTGGTTGTTGAAGCCTATCACATATTAGTATGAATATATGAATATATTAGTGCAAAAAGTTACTAGGTTTTTTGGGTTCCGGATAGGACAGACTTAGGGAAGGGAAATCATGAAATCATGGATTTTAGAAGTGAGAGAGGTTGGGAGAAAGAAGGTAGAGGCAGAGGGAAGGAATATAAATGTCTTTGAGACAGGGTCTCATGCTCTGCTCCAGGCTGGTCTTGAACTCACTCTGTAGGGAGGCTGCCCTGGCCTGTATTATTACTACATTCAGTTTTATGCAGCGCTGGGGCTAGAACCCAGGGCTCTGTGCACATTAGGCAGGCACCCTTCCAACTGTGATCCGTCTCCTGCTCTGGTTTACAGTCCCTTTTCTATATTTGTGTGTGTGAGGTTTCTTACACCCCTTGGCTGATCTGAAAATCTCTCTTAGGGGCAATGAGAGGAAGCGCCGGGCTGTTCCTTACCCCTCCAGGTGGTTAGGCTCAGTGGCGGGATCAAGCGTCATTTATAGTAACTCCTGGGCATTTCCTTTGTCAAGATGGTGCAGCTGTACCGGAGGCTCTCTGAGGGCTTGGTGTGCTAATGCTTCACAGTGACATGACTAAACACACAGACACAGGCATGCCACCTTCTGCCCTCGCCCAGCGTCCCACTGCAGTGGCTTTCCTTGGAAGTATGACAGTAGCTGCCCATCTACCCATAGGCCACAACCCAACCCCACAGTGGAACTCGTCCAGATAGATGGACAAAATATCAGGCATCAACTGCCTAGGGCATGTCAGTCTTTTGTCGACATTGAAAAAGAGAAGAAATCCGGCAGATAACATTTGAAGGAGACTTTTGCCTGCCTTCTTGCTTCCATAAATCTTGACTTCACAGGTAAGTTTCGATTTAGCAGACCCAAAGGAACACTGATTCTGAAGCAGAAAGCTCTAAATGCAGGAATTTTATGGCTCAAGTGAAGGAAGATGGGCACACTTTCAGTCTTTAACTCTCCAAAAGGACTTGGTCCATTTGGAGCCATGGTCCTTTTGATGCTTAGCAAGGTTCCCCCACATTCCCCCCACTTCGGTGTACCGGAGGGAGCCCTCAATTGCTGACCACTGGGTAGTGGTTACTCAATTCTGCCTCACTTTTTTCTCCTCGCTGTGACAGAAACAACTTAAGCAAGGAAGGACTTGGGGCGGGGGGGGGGGGTGTCGCTGTTTGAGAGGGTTTAGCATGGCAGAGTTCATAGTGGTTAGGGAGCCTGAGGCCAGAACTCCTCACATCTGGTAGGCTAGAAACTTGGACCCAAAGCAGGGCTTGGCTGTTTAGCTCAGCACCTGCCCTGCAGGCCCCTTCTTCCTCCAGCTAGGCTCCACTGTCTGTAGGTCCCATGACCGTCCCAGTCAGAACCACCAGTTGGGGACTGGTTTTTTAAGCACCTAAATGGGGAGAGCATTTTGCATTTAAACCATAACAGAGTGGCTCACAGATGATGGTTCTGTTTGTGTACCATACTTTCGACTGGGCAACGGGGCAATTTGCTCCTTGTGTGTGCAGAGGGGTTTGCCTTATCGAGATACATGTAAGCATCGGTCAGCCCTGGAAGATGTGGTTGGAACCCACTTCTTAGGAGTCTCTGAGTCTTCTAGAGCTAGCCCTGGAAGGTAGCTTCAAAGAGCTCAACTACACAGGGCAGACGCCTTTCATCCCCTCTCATTTCCTGTACCCTTTCTTTCCCCTTCTATTCCCCTTTCTCTTTTTCCACTCCTCCACTTCTTTTCTGTGCTAGGCATCAAACTCAGGGTCTGTCTCATCCTCACCAAGCATTCTGCTGAGCTACATCTCAGTTTTGTTTCTCATACATTCTGGTGTGTGTGTGTGTGTGTGTGTGTGTGTGTGTGTGTGTGTGTGTGTGTGTACACCTGCTGATGATTGAACCCAGGGCCTCATACATACTAACCACTTCCACCATTCAACTACATTTCCCAGATCCTCACGTTTCGAATTTCTTCCTCATTTTGATCTTGGGTTCTTGGCTTATCTATTTTGGTTCCTTGAAAGTTCAGGCTATCTTGGTGTTTTGCTAAGGCTCAGTGCAGGTATTTTTAAGAAGCAGACTTTTTGCACTTGGGGGGAGATACTAGATGCTTCTTAGCTTTTGCATGCGTGCATGCATGAGTGTGTGTGTGTGTGTGTGTGTGTGTGTGTGTATGCTTGCACTGTTTCTGAGTTGGTCCTCTGCAGTCACTATTTTGCTGAGGTCTGTTAGCATAGGTACTGGCCATTGGCGAGGGCTTCTGGCCCACTGTGGACCCTGGCCTATGAGACTCTGGCTTGAGACCACCAGAGGGGCAATTCTTGCTCCCCTGAAAACAAAATAGCCTTCCTATTTTATTGAGCCTTGTGGGAGTCACCCCTTATTTCTGAGTTCTTAGAAGTCACTATTACACCTCTCCTCTACTGCTAAGTTATTCCCTCCCTGGCTGCCTGTTCTCACCAGCAAAGACCCCCTCCACCTCCTGACTGTCTCAGGGGAGAGCTCAGGACTTGGTCCAGGGATCCCTGGGTGCTGTATGGGAACCTTACCAGGGCCTGAGCTGAGGTTGTGGTAAGCTTGGAAGCCCTTTGATCTCCCTTCTGAAGTAACCTTTGAATTCAAGCCCGCAGTGGTGAGTGAGGAGCTGAGAACCTTCATTCTTTTCATGAACTTTCCCAGTGTGTCTTTGATAGACAGAGGTGATCTGTTTTCTTTGCCTTTGATGTGCACTTCAGCATTTACCGACATGTCCCCTGGGCTCTGGTCTTCACCAGAACCAGTTCCATTGCCCTGCCGCCTGTTTCTGGTGGGAGAGCTATCAAAATATAGTCTGATACTGCTGGACCCGTAAGTCATTGCCAAAGCCAAAGAATAGACTTTTTTTTATTTTCTTTTTTCTTTCATGTGTGTATGGGGGTATGTGTGCATTTTTGTGTGTGTGCGTGTGTGTGTGTGTGTGTGTGTGTGTGTGTGTGTGTGTGCGCATTCGTGTGGGTGCATGTGGGTGGGTGGAGGCACATAAGTATGCTCCAGTGTGTGTACCCTTGGAGGCCCAAGGAAGATCATCCTCAATTGATCTTCCACTTTATTGTTATAAGCCTAGGTCTCCAATTAAACCCAGAGCATACCATTAGGACTAGTCTGCCTAGCAAGTTTGCTCTAGAGATTCCTAGCCTCCACTTTCCAAGGCTAGTATTATAAGCAGAAATCACACCTACCTGACAGTTTTACATGGGATCTAGGGATCTGAACTTAGGTCCTTTTACTTTGGAGAGGAAGGCTTTAACTACTGAGCCATCTCCCTAGCTTCTCTATCCTCTATGTCTGAGACTCTACTAGTTCTCTAGTAGGAGCAGTGAAAAACATCATTCTGAAAACCATTACATATTAACCAGTAACTGACATTTATTATACTTTATTTTGACCTCCTCTATAACCAGGAACTGTAAAGTATCTATTACTATACATCTTTTAATTTTATTTTTTAATTTAAGAAGGCATATGTGTGTGTTTGTGTATCTGTGTGTTTGTGTATGTGGTGTGTATATGTGAATTAAGCATGTGCCTGCCACACTGTACATATGGAGGTCAGAGGACAACCTTCGGGAGATTGTTCTCTCCTTCTGCCTTCCTGTGGCAGGGTGTCTCTTGCTGTCTCTTTGCTGTGCACACCCCAGGCTGGCCCACAGACCTCTGGGTGGTTCCTTGCCTCTGGCTTGCATTTCACGTCAGGAGCTCTGGGACTACAAATGTCTGTCACCATATCCTGCTTTTTCTAATTGCGCTTAGATGATCGGATGAGCATGGTACAGCATTTTTTTTTTTTCTCACTGATTCATCTCCTTGGGTCTGCTATACATATTCTAGAGGTGAGGATTGACAGGAAAGAATTCGTCTAGGCCCCCTGAGTGAACATCTGGCCATGCTGGAATTCAGCCTGAAGGCTGGACCAACAAACTCAGTAACCATCATGTTCCTCTCCTCCTCCTTCTTACAGCTGTAGAACTGGGTTCTTTGAAAAGGGTGATACAGAGCTGCCTATCAAAGAGGTGCTTGAGCCTCCCCTGGGAATCTGAAGTTTGCTGTCGCATTCATCCACACACTGACTCTGACATCCCCCACTCTTACCCCACTGAGCAAGAAATTCCAGAGGGGAGTGAACCCAGACTGGAACCTCCTTGGGTCTCCAGAAGTAGCCTCTATGGTTGTCAGAGGGGCCCAGCTGGGTGCAAGCTCTGTGCACCCCTCTGTGTTATGTACACCCTTGTTCTGGAGGTTGTGGAGACAGTGACATGGGGACCAGCAGGTTCCCTTTACTTTGATGCTGTGTCGGCTGGGTTGGGCTGGAAGCCTGGAGGGCAGAGGGGGCGTCACGACTTGCTCCTGTTTTCTCCTGTGACACTTCGTACATTTGTAGGGGTACTGTCATCTCACGACCCCCTGTCCTGTGAGTCACCTCTGGTGAGGGGCACCTTAGTGTCTGCCATCTACAGAGCACACAACCTCTGTCAGATGGAGATAACGCATGCATGTGGACATATGCACACTTAGATTTACACGTGTATACACGCTAGACAAAGATGTGAGTCTCTACACTCAGAAAGAGGCTCTGTAGGATGGTTTACTCCACATGGGATCTTTATCCGACGATGGACATTGAAACTACAAAAACCCAGCAGTTTCCCTTTCTTCCATCATATCTCTCCAGAACCTTCTGAAGGCCCAACCAACTGGAACAGACAGGAAAGGCATTTTGGGGACTAAACCTTATCTGGTCTAGTGGATTTCTAGAAAATGGGGTACACCAATGGGAAGACTGCAGATGAAGGGCGTCAGAACCATTTGGCAATTCAATCCTGTGGCTTTGGGGAAGACACCTGACTTTTTATTGTTCCATCAAAGGGAAGACATTAATATCATCGTTAGAGAGTTATTAACTAGGAGAATCAAATGCAATTAAGCCTGTCAGGTCGCCTCGCTCTGTTCCTGGGTCTGAGGGCTGGAGTCTTGATACCAACCAGGAACACTCTGTTTAGACATGGTTTCATTAGGCTTTGACCCTGATTTCTTTTTCACACCCAAGCATGGTGTATTCCTTGCATTGGGGTTATTTCTAGGATGTTGATATTTCTTCTTGTGTTCGTGAGTGAAATTTAATTAAGTTTTTAAATTAGTTATTGGTGATGTATGGCTCTGGAAAGATGTTAATAAATAGCCATCTTCGCATCCTTTGTGGGGATTCCTTGGGATTGTCCTCGGAGCTCTGAGGCTGGCTGCTGGTTTTAGATTAGCATTCATATTTTCTGTTTAGCATTTTAATATCCTTTTTTATGTCTGTTTTCTGTGTCTTCACGGAGGGCATGAGATTAGCCCAAGCTTCACAGCGCAAAGAGATATTTTAAAACCACAAGTAGATGTGGAATTTTAGAGGCTGACATACGTCAGCATTCTTTTAAGATCCTCTTTTTTTTCATTTTTTGAGATATTAATAGGATTAACAACAACAGTGGGATTTCTAGCAGGATAGAATGCTGAAGTCGAGGCCCCTAAATAGAAAGAACATAGGCAAGAATGTCTGAGTTATAACTCTGGTTTGGTTTGTGCTTACAAATCACACCTGGGCAAGTCAGTGGCCTTCGTCACCCCTCTGAACAGATGCCCCATGTTCAGGTTGGATGGCTGCGCTCACGTCCTTCCTCACTCGCGAGTTACAAAGACGAGGATGTGTAGGTAACGCTGTCTTTGGTATCTGACTAAAAAAGAACTGTAAAAATATAAAAATACGTAAAAATCAGCGTCACCAACTTAATCATTGTATGGGGCCAACCAAAGATTCTTTCATTCTATCACCTACTCCACAAGCATTTTTTTGGGATCCATGATATGCCAGGAATTGTTCTAGACATGGGAAAGAAGAGCAGTTACCAAGTAGAAATTTCCTGCACTGCAGGCGTTTATAATCCAATTAAAAATGTTTCACGTGCGTGCACACGTGTGTTTATGTGCAGGCTAACTGATAATTACTGTGATAGAGGTCAGAGTGGGAATTGAGGCATGTCGTAAGAAGCTGACTTCAAGGGATATGACCAGAGAAGACTTTTCTGGGTGACACTAGAGTAAAGAACTCCATGGTGAGAGGGAGTGAACTGTAAGGACAACTGGGTGGAGACTGTTCCAGGCAGAGGGAGAGAAAGTGCAAAGAGCCTGGGGCAGGCAATGCCTGCAGAGCTTGAGTTGGCTGTGCAGGGAGGAGAGGGAAAGAATGGAGATCTGCAAGTTCAGGGAGGCTCTGAGACCACAGAATGTTTTAAGGACTCTTTTTTTAAATTCTTTCAGAAAAGTGTGTGTGGGGGGGTATTGTGGGCTGTGACAACATGGCCAGCTTCCCTATCCCTGTCTGCAAGAAAGTCACCGGCTGCTAACCAGTGAACAGGGGCTGGAGCTGGCTTATAGCGGAGGCAGGCAGACAAGGGCACAGATTGGGGGGGCAGCAGGATGGGGGGACAAGAGCACATGAGGGATGAGGGGTCTGTCTGGCAGGTAGAGTGGACAGAGCTTCCTAATAGAGGATGAAGACAACCGTTTAACTTCCTGTGAGAAAGAAATATGTTGTCTGTCCCTGCCTTGCACCTTCTGGGGAATCAGGCCTGAATGTTCTACAACTGGGCTAATCAGGGACCCCCTTCCCCCAGCCCCAGCCACTCTCCTAAGCTCAGGCTGAATGGAGGGATGAAAATAGCCAAGGATTTTGATGACCTCGGGACAATTCCATTCTGAGACCCAGACACAGTGGGTGGTGTGATCTGCTTCCCCACCCCCACTCCACCCCCTGGCCCTCCTGAGGTCATGGGAGAGACACTCGGGAGAGGGGAGGAGTGAGCTGGCCTCATGCCATGTGGTCAGAGTTGATGTTAGTCACAGGACACTCACCGTGGAACACATTGTGATAATTAATAAAAGATAGAGACAACATTTGGAAGGGCTCCTTCAGCAGCCCTTTAGGGGTGCTGGTTGATCCTCCCCTGAGCTCCAGTGGCCAACTTGCTAATTTATGCTTGGCTTTTTACACTTGCTCCCCCAATTCTGAACTGAGAAGATGTCTCACTGGTCCCCATAGTACAGCCCACTGCAAATCACATTCTTTGCTGATAAACTGATTCTCCCCTTGTATCTTCTGCAGATTCCTCTTCTCCTCCCTTCTCTTCTCCCTTTTCCTCCTTCTCTTTCTTTCTCTCTCTCTCTCTCTGTCTCTCTCTCTCTCTCGAGTTTCAATACAGATTTACTGCTGGCTTCAAACTCCATAATCACCCAAACTGACCTTGAACTCATGATCTTTCTGCCTCTGTCTCCACAGAGCTGGGATTACAGCACCCGATGCTTCCTCTGGAATTCCCTTCACTGCCAGTGTTCAGGCGTCCAGACTGGGGATTGGAAACATCCCTCCTGACTAATGGGCACCATTGCGTCCCTAAGTTCTGAACCTGGGATATCTCTTGGATCCACTGGGCCAAGCTCAGATGGGGCACTAGGTTAGGAAGGGCTCAGCGGTACCGTTATTAGGGGAAGTTTCTCCAACTGACTCAGCTCCAGCCTTGGTCTTGGGGAATCGGTGGAGGAGTGCACAAAGGGACAGCCCTGCTGTGAACCAAAGGGGTGACTCAGAAAAAAGGGGGGTCCTCATGGAGTAAAGGAGCCCATGCATACTGTGGGTGGGGGTGTAAAGCAATGTATTCTAAAAAGCAACATGGAAGCACCTCAAAAATAGTTAGCACTAGAACCTCTTATGATTTGCAAACTCACTACTTGGTATGTCTTTGAAAGCAGGTGGAATAGGTGTGCGGATGAGATGTCTGCACCCCTCCCCCCATGTTCAAAGCATTCATCACAATAGCCAACCTAGGGAATCATCTGACGTGCCCACTGACTAAAAGGCCAAAGAAAAGGAAGTCCGGGCATTTGCAACATGCAGGTGAACCGTGTGCCAAGAAGCATGGGGCAGTGGCAGGAAGACATGTGCCGCGTGATCTCCTTTCATGTGGAATCTAAAAGAAGCTGCACTTGGAAGCAGAGGGGAGAATGGTAGTGAGCGGGGACTAGAGTAGCAGGAGTTGGGGAGATGTTAATCAATGTTTACAAAATTTAAGTTAACAAGGGTTGAGAGGGTACATAGGGGTAGAGAGCATGTCTGGCAGGCGAGAGTCGCTCAATTCAGAGGATCTGTTGAATAGTATGGTGACTGCAGTTGATGATATTATACAGCATTTTGAAAATCGCCATCTGTGTTCTTCCACAAGTAGTAAAGATCTGAGTTAGCATATAAGTCACTTTACTCTGTAGGGCCATTTCTCAATGCAGACACAGCTTAGAGCATCTTGATGCACGTTCAAAACATCCACGATTTTGATTTTCAAGTAAAAGTCAACTGTAGAGTTACAGGGGTAGAGGACAGGAGGGACTGTTTCTGGGGAGGTGTGTGTGAGAATCTGCTTTGGACAGACCCAGGCAGACAGACTGGAGCAACGGGACTTTGGGTGGCCCTTCAAGTCTCATGGAGAGAAGGAGACAGAGCTCTGGAGGGCAACGGTCATCATGCCCGTGAGGCAGAATGAAAGAAATGGCTAAGGTTAGATGTTAAGATCAAAGACCTCCCACATTTTAAACATTTATTATTGATTGATTGATTTTTTATTATTTATTTATGTGTATATAGCTACATGTATGGCCACACACCCACATGCCACACAGTGTGTGTGTGGAGGTCAGAGGACAACTTGCAGGAGTCATTTCTCTCCTTCCACCATGTGGTGGTTTCCTGGCCTTGAGCTCAAACTGTCAGCCTTTATGGCAAGCATTTTTACCCATGGAGCCATCTTGGATGTAAGGGAGAGATTAAATTGCTTTCACAAAAGAAGGGAAGGGAGGGAGGGAGGGAGGGAGGGAGAGAGGGAGAGAGGGAGGAAGGGAGGGAGAGAAAAGGAGAGCCCAGGGGTAGTGGTGCAAAGCTGTGATCCTAGCACCTAGTGTGTGCTGGGCTAGAAGGATTACAAGTTTCAGACCAGCCTGGACTGTATAGCCAGGCCATGTCTCAACAAAAGCAACCAAAATGAAAATAAAAGAGAAACAAACCTTGAATACCCGAGTGGGGTGTTCATGCAGTACAGTACCATGCAGTATATACCATGGCTGCTGTAGCAATCAGCCTCCAATGGATGGAGTTTGGATGGGGTTGAAAGTTGGGAATTCAGAACCAGGTGCGAGAGGACATTGGAGGGAAAGAGGGCAGGAGCTGTTGAGCCTAAGCAAAGACTGAGGAAAAGCTCACTGGATGGTCTATAATCAATAGTGTGCACACACACACACACACTCACTGGATGGTATATAATCAATAGTGTACACACACACTCACACACACACTCACTCACTCACTCTCAGGAGACTTTCCTCCTGGCCCTATTGCTACCAAGCTACACTGGCTATAAACAAATTTAGGGGTTAAGTAGGGAAGGACACATCTCTGAATAGAGGCAACAGGCAGCGATCCAGGACAGCGCTTGCAAGCTGAGGGGTGGTCCAGGCGAGAGATCCATGGTGGGCACCTTGGAGGGGTCATCAAGGAGCTTATCCCAGTGCAGTCCGGGTCCCCTTTGAATGTGGAAATCCCAGCAAACTCTAAGATCCAGTGCGGGTCAGCTTTTCGTCACTGTGACAGAGTGACCAAGCGTGCTGAACGTGGTGATATGTGCCTATAATCCCAGCATTTGGAAGCCAGGGACATGAGGACCATGGACTAGATGCCAGCCTGGGCCACATGACAAGCTTTAGGCAAGACTGGGCTACATAATAAGAACTATTTCAAATAAAATGGTAACCAACCCAAAATGCCTGCTGAGAACCAAAGGGGAAAGATTTGTGTCACTCCCCATATCAGAGGATTCAGTCTGCGGTCACTTGGTCTCACTTACTGCTCTGGGACTTGGGGTGAGGCAGAATGCCAAGGTGGAGAGGGTGTGGCAAGGCAGGCAGAGAGAGACAGAGAGACAAAGAGAAAGAGGCACGATCCCTGTGGTCCCACATCCCAGCCTTTACTTCCTTACAAAGACGCCAGTAGGGCGACCTGCTGATTAGATCAGAAGCAGCTCAAAAGTCCCACCTCTGAACACTGCAGACCAAACCTTCCACTCTCAAGTTTGGGGGGGACATTTCATATCCAAGCCATAAAGACAGTTTTAATTTTTTTAACGTGCGTGTGGCCACTGTATGTTGCCCGTGAGGCCCAGGGGTCACTTCAGGAATTGTTCTGAATTGCTGTACCTCCTTTTTGCTTTTGTTTCGGGGTTTCCCAGACTCCACCTTCCAGAGTAGGAAGTAGTCCACCATCATCAGCCTGGTGTTTTTAGGTGGAACCTGAGATCTGAACTCAGGTCCTTTGGAGCCATCTCTCCAGTTTCCACCCCCAGTATTTTATTTATTACTGACTTTGAGTGACTAAAAGAAAGAGAGGGACTGAGAGAGAAAGGCACACACATTCATGCCATGGCATGTAATTGAAAGTCAGAAATCAGTTCTCTCCAACCCTGTGGGCTTCCAGGGATGGAATTCAGGTTGCAAGGCCTGCTTTTTTTTTTTTTTTTTTTGCTACTTTATTGAGAAACAACTCACACACCATTCATTCCATCCCTCTCATGTGCAACTTGCAGGGTTGTGCAATCTTCTTCCGCATAAAGTTTTGAACATTCCATCACTTCCCAAAGAAACTCCACTCCTCAGTGGTTGCTCCTGAAGTCCTTGGCCACCCGGCCTCAGTGACACTAGGTTACCCTCTGGATTTTCTCTTATGGCCATAGAAAGGAAATGATCAGTGTGTGTCCTTTGCTGTCTGCCTTCTCTCACTTGGAATGATTTTAAGCCTTATCTGCATCATAGCATGGTGAGGAGGATCTTGTTTCTTTTGTCTTCTAAACGACATCCCAGTGGGGCGGCTCCATTGCATTCTTCAGTGATATTTGTGATATTCAGTGTTATTTTCTGTGTACGCTCACATTCATGCTTTTGTGTAGACAGAAACCTGGAAGTGGAATTGCTGGGTGTTCGGGTCAAGCTGTTCAACCTTCTGAAACTCTTGAGATTTCCAGCTCTTTCTCATCCTTAGCAGTGCTTGTTTTTATGCATTTATTATTATTATTATTATTACTACTACTAGTGGGTGGGGTGTGACATCTCACCGTGGATTTGATTGGCATTCCCTTGAGAAACCAATGATGTGTGACATCTTTGCTTTGTGTTACTACCATTGACACCTCCTCTTTGGATCTACTCACATCCCTTGCCCACCTTCAAAATTGGGTTAAACAACAAATTACTGAGTTGTAAGTATCCTTTACTATAGATTAAAGTCATCTGTCAGATCGGTTCCTCTATGCCCTTTAGCACATAAGCGCTATTAATTTTGACAAAAGCCAATAGGCTCTTTCTCTGGTTGTTCCTGCTCTTGTTGTCCTGGCTAAAAAAACTATTGCTTTAATCGCTGGTTGTGAAGATTAACTCCTGTGTTTCCTTCTGGGATTTTACAGTTTGAGCTAGGACACTGCAGACATCGTGCCTCTTTGAGTGAATGGTGGGAGCAGGAAAGCCCAATTCGAGTGAATGGTGGGAGCAGGAAAGCAAATACTTGTGGTCTCAACATCCCTATGGGTGCTGGCATTGTGGCCAAGAATCCCTGTGCCTATGTCCTTTGTTGAAATTAAGGGATTACGTCAATCCAACATCATTCTGGGCTATAAGATCATTCTGCCTGGAATTTAAAAAGTCACTTTTAAAATTTTTCTTTAATTTTGTTTATTTATTAGAGAGAGAGAGAGAGAGAAAGAAAGAGCGAGAGAGAGAGAGAGAGAAGAGAGAGCCATCATGTGGGCTTTTACAGATTAAACTCAGGTCTCCAGGTTTGCAAGCAGGCATCTTACCTGCTAAGCTATCTTACCAACTCACTTTTTAAAATTTAAAATGCAACCAGACAATGAACAGCGTTGTAAATTAAACATAAATAATGAGAGAGACACTGAGTTTTATTTTCTGGTCCAGGGAAGAGGGTGATGGGGGGCGGGGCTTGGCTTCAGATGACTCTGAGATCCCGAGGACTGTGGGCTGAAAATCAAAGCTGAGAGTGACACATGGGGGAGCCGCGACCCAGCGGAGCACTGCTTGTCCCTCTCCCGCCCATGCCTGTCCCCTACCTGGCACGACTCCTGCTCCGAGGTCTCCCAGCAGAAGGTCAGCGCCGGGACACCCGGGCAGAGCAGTCTCCCACGGATTCTGGGCAAGTTGCTGCTTGGCCTTGATTTCGGAAGGGATTAGGGAACTGTTTCCTCCACCACAGAATGGAATCTCGGAGTGTCTTGGCCTCCGCCTCCACATGTGGGATGGGCGCTGAAGACACCCCGGAACTGCTAGTGTGGGCCACAGACGGGTGCCCCGCGTGTGACTGGCCGCCCGGGGCGGGGTCAAGGGCCTGGCTTGCAGACCTGGCCAGACTTCCTGGAAGCTCAGTGCACATCCCCCGCTGGCCCTGCCTCTCAGAGTCCACCCAGATGTGACTGCCGGACAGCAGAGGATGAACTAAGCCCCAGATGTTTAGAAGTCTCGACTCGGTGTTTGCCTGCGCTCTACCGAGGGCTTACATAGCCTGAGAGGTGGTCCTGGAATCTGCTCAGATCTTTATGCGGGTCCTGGTGTTGAACCAAACTCTGTAGAGAATGGCGAAGGGCTCCCAGATTTACCCAGCTCTGTCCAAGTCCCCACAACCTTCCTGGAATTTGTCCAGGCTCTGGAATTCAGGGGGCCAGAGACGGGGATTGGTTTGCTCCTTAGAGGGAGGAACCTGGTGCCTCTTCTTTCTTATTGCAGCCCTGGAATCGGAAAATCTGCTGTGGCCAGTTGTTACTTACCGGGTTCAGGTTCATGTCTGCAAGATCAGCATTACCCAGGGACACCTGTGCCATCTGATCCTGACTCTGGCCTGAGTGTACCCTTCGGGGAGTTGCACAGCTGAAGTACTTTCAGGGGTCCTGTTCCGGGTGTGGATGGCGAGGCTCTAGAACAGAGGGAAACTGAACTGCCTGTGAGGTCACTCAGCCTCTGAAGCGTGACCACAAAGCCCCGTTGCTGACCTGCCAGCCCAGCTTGTAGGCTTCTTGCCTCCTTGGCTGTGTTCAGCCTTGGTTCATGCTGAGCACTGTGCAGAAGTGAGAGAACATAAGCCAGCCGTCCTGAACGTGGGCCAGGTTGGAAAACTGAAGCTCCCTAACTTGAAGTGTAGCCAGTTGATTCCAACCAAAACTAACCATAAGCAACCCATCAGTGCTGGCCATAACCCACCACGGGGTTGGGTCTGTCCAGTCTTTGATTTACACTTCTCCCAGTACATTGGCTATTGACTTCTAGGCACACAGAAGATAGATGGAAAATCCAATTAGCCATCCTGCACTCCCAACTGGGTTTCTAGACATCTACTTACTGGGCAACACTGTCTACAGGTAAGGGAACAGATGCTGTAGAAGGTCAAGTCAGAGCTTAGGTGTCAGAATCAAAATGTGAACCTACAACCTGATGATTGATTGTTCTGCTGTTGCTGAGAACTAAAAAATCAGAGCCTGTTGCTTTTGGAACACCTGGCACCCCCGCCAAACAGGGCAGTTGCTTCCCTGAATTCTGGGACTTCTCAACAACATGGGGATCTTGTGTGTGTGTGTGTGTGTGTGTGTGTGTGTGTGTGTGTGTCTGTACATATGCACACTTGATACTCACGTGCATGAGTTCTGCGTGTGCGTGCATGTGCACACATATGTATACCCAGCGCTCATAAGCATGTGAGTTCTCTTCCTCCTCTTCTCCCACCCATTCATTATTCAAAGGTCTCCACTCCAAGAATTCCAAGGATTTCCAGGAGAAGGGAGCCAGTTGGAGCTAAGACTTTTCCCTATCTGACAAGCTGGAGAAGCCACTCCCCTTTGCAAGAAAGGTCCATTTAACCCTTGTCCTTCCTTGGGTTTCCAAATCATTCACTGCCATCGAGGAGATGGCCAGGGAACTGGAATGGCATTGCTAGCCCAGCCCCTGCTGTGTGACCCTATAGATTTAGGGGTTTCCCTGCGATGGAGAGCTAGCAATGAGCAGCACCCCTATAGGCAGAGCTACCCCAGCACTAGCCGTCACTGGCTCTCTCTGGCCTTGAAGATTCTGGACTTTGTAACAGCAAGGGCTGGGGAGTGGAAAGGAAGTGTTAATAAATAAAGCAGGGTGGAGGGACTTCTAAAAGATTTACTAGCTAAATATTTTCCGGATGTTTTCATAGTTCTTTAAGGCTGGTCCAGGGGAAGGCAGGACAGGACTTAGTAAAATGTCTCCGTGGCCCCCACCCTCCGCTGACCACTCCTCCCCCACATATCCTGGCTACATTCCCAGCACTACTATGACCCTCCACTTTTCCTTGCTCCATTGCAGTTCACGGTCTTTCAACCTACCAGACAGAAAGAACAGCCTCCTCCTCCCCAATCTGTAAATAAACACCCAACAGCACAGCAAGCTTTCCATATTCTTTACGTATCTTTCTATCAAGCCAGGTGTGTGGCTCGCAGCTGTAATCACAGCACTCAGGAGGTAGGAGCAGGAAGGCCCCAAGGTTTGAGGCCAGCCTGAATTCTGCAGAGACCCTGACTTGGGGGTGGGTGAGAATATTAATATTTCAATTAATAAATGTGTTTACAACCATTTCAGTGTTTGCTATTCCTATTGCCCTTTAGAAAGGTTGTGTCAAGGGTCAGCGAGGTGGCTCAGTGGGCAAAGGTGAGGGTATGCAAACCTGGCGGTCTGAGTTTGATTTGAAGAGTCCACAGTCCACATGTTGAAAGGAGATGTCCATCTTCTCTGAGAGTTGTCTTCTGACCTTTCTTGTGCACCCTGTGGCACCCTTGTGCACCCTGTGTATCCTTTCTCCCATAAAGATAAGCAATACTTAAATAAAGAAAGTTTGTGCTAAGTTGAATCCTTGACAATGCCTGGTGCTCCTTTTGGTGGCAGATGAGCATTCACAGACCTGCCAAGAGTTCTTAATGAATTCTCCTGTGCCCTGAAGACAGGGTGCTGTGGGAGGCAGGAGGTCATTGCGGGCCTGTGGGGATTTGGATACTTATTGTCCTACATGGAATGTGTGGGAGCTTTCCTTTGGAATTCAGTAAGAACTTATCGTCTTTCACCATTCCATCCCATGGAGTCTCACTGGGTGCCCATGCCACGTGCAGGTTCCTAGTTGGGCTTGGCTGGTCAGGTCTGGTGGTAGATGAGGACTCTGTAAGCCTGGATGCCCTGTGCATCTTCAGCTCAGTCTCTCCTTGTAAGAGGCTTGTGCAAGGCCCCACCACGAGGGGCCGGTTGGAGCAGGGAGCCAAGTGGGGAGCCCTCTCAGGCACAGTGATAGCTCTGTTCTTGCCTCTGCCTTGCCAGGGGCCCCCATTCAGGGGAAGGAGAGTCACACATTCCCCCTTGAGATAAGAATAGAGCCCAACTGTGCCCCAGGACAGAGTCCAGCTTCTTCAGCCTGCCCTGCGAGGCCTGGCAAGGGCCCCCAGATGGTACTGGTATGAGTGGGCCCTGGCGGTCTGCCCCGCTGGCCCCTTGTGCATTGTGTGGCTGGACACTGGGTCCAGTGTGCATGTCTGCCTGGGCCCCCCATGAGCCCACCATGTCCAAGCTCTGCCCAGGCTGGAGGGACTTGTCCTTAATTCAGCCGGCCAGCGTTCTGCATGCCCCTCCTGTTTCGTGTGGACCTGAGACTCCCATCTCTTAACTTCCATACGTTTAAGGTTTAGACAAGATGCACTATTCCTGGAGAGAAGGAATGGAGCCTCTTCTTGGGCACACACTAGGGGGAGCTGGTGGCTGGGATCCCCAAGGCCGCTTAGCAGTTTGGAGGGCCCTGGAACTTTTTCCTGCAATCCCAAAGGGTAACAGACAGGACCTCATATGGATCGGTAATCTTGGATGTGATGGACAGGGTCCTAAGACCACCACTCTTAGTCCTGCCTGGGTTTGAGGCATAAGATGGAGCAGCCGAGAAGCCTTTGGATCTCAGGACTCTGCCAGGTGCTATTAGGCAGGCGGGAGGCTCAGAATGTAGCTCCATGGTACAGTGCTGGCTTAGCATTCATAATGTTTGATACCCAGTGCTGCAAGCAAACAGCAAACAAAAAAAGTATAGAGTACTTTCTGGCACTTCTTGAGGTCATCTGGATAACCTTTAACACACTTGCTAGGCTTCAAATTGCAAAAGCATTGCTTCTCAAAGGGCCGTCCCTGGACTCGCGGCACTAGCCTGGGCACATACATGGCAGATGGAGGTGTGTGTGTGTGTGTGTGTGTGTATGTGTGTGTATGTGTGTCTGTACGTGCATGCGTGCACGGGGGTGTGTTCTTACCTGCCAGATCCAAACACTGAAGTGGACCAGCAATCCCCAGTGCAACACTCTTCTCTCAGGAATGCTGACATGAGGATCTAAGCCAGATGTCCCCCGAACACTTCATAGTGCTTTCCTCAGTCACACAGGTGACAGGGATGTTGAGGGCTTGGTAGTGTGAAGGGCGTGTGCTCCATCCACAGGCACCTATAGCCAATAAATACAAACATTGCTATTTGTTTAAGCATAGGGTCTCCCAGCTAACCTTAAAAACTTTCAGTGTAGAGATTGGCACATATTTCAGTTACATACAGAATTTTCCATTCAGGCAAGATAGGAGTGAAAGTTGAAGTTGACAGGTGAAAAAATGTAGACGTCACGAAAGTGATGGCTTGCCGTACCTAGCAGTTACGATTGGAATCTGGGACTTTTCACCTCGACCCAGGGTCTCTAAGTTCCTCTTCTGTGACTGTTAACCACAGAGCAATTAGCCTTCAGGCCGGGGATGAAGCTGCCCTATCCACCGGTAGCTGTGGGTGAGTCAAGCCCCAGTGGCCTCTCACTTGTTTGGAGAAAACAGATGTGGGCAAGTGAGATGGCTCAGCAGGCAAAGGCGCCTGCTGGCAAACCTGATGACCCAAGTTTGCTTGCTTGAAGCTCACGCGGTGGAGGGATAGTTGTCCTCCCACCGCTGTTCCTGCATCACGCCATGGGTTATGGCTCAGGGGCTAAGCCAATGGACACCACTCTGCTTACAAATGAGAAGAGCTGCTCTGAGGGATTCTGGGTACTGTGAGGCTGATGTCACTCATGCTGACTGTCTTTCCCTCCTGCTACATCCAAGGGCTGAATCGTCATCTCTGCTTTGCATTTGGCGCTTCTGCTGGTGCTGTTTGCAGTTGGCAGTTCGACGACCGACTTCTGGGTTATGGCCCCATGTCCTCGGTGAGAGAGACGACACAGTCCTCCTGTGCTTTTGAAGACTTCGTGACAAGGAACCGCATGAGGACTATTTTTCCCCAGAGGATTATGTGTAGGCCTTTCTGCAGTGATTGTGCAGTGGAGGGCCATGTTTTCCCTTGGGGTGCTGGTGGTACTGGGAACCTTCTTGGTTCTAAGATTCAGATGGAAGGCGTGAAGCTGGATATATTGGCAAAGGTTGGTAAAGAACAAGGAGGCACTAGTGGAGAGCTGAGACTTGCTCTTCAATCCTCCTGTGCCTATACTTAACATAGTTTCTCAACCAAGAAATGGGCATATGGGCTCAGAGTTCAGAAGCACTTAATAATAGCAGAAAGCACTTACGTAACGCTCACTGTCTCCTGATCACTGTTTGAAACATTTGACTTATATTTCTTAACTTAGTCCTCACAGTAGACCTACTGAGTATATTACCATGGTTATTTTGCATATGGAGAAACTGAGTCACAGAGAAATTCAGTAATCTCCTCCCACTGTTATTCAGCCAGAAAGTGGCAGGGCCAGGGCTGTCACTTGGGCCATCTCTCTCCAGAACCCAATACTTGACTCCTGACTGCTCTCTGTAGGTGGTCTTTCCACGAATGGCCTGCTGTGCCTTAGATGATTTATCCCCACTTGATCTCATGGTGAAATGTGTAAGGATGTATTTATGATGGGAAGTGTGGGATTGTTATAGATAATCAGGTCTGGAGCTCTGGTTTCATGAATGGATCCATTTCTTTTATTTATATAGATAAGTATTGTGCGTGTGTGTGTGTGTGTGTGTGTGTGTGTGTGTGTGTGTGTGTGTGTGGTTTATTTACTTATTTTTATATGAGATCTGGGGCTCTGTATTCTGGTCCTTTCGCTTGTGAGGCAAAGGTTTTGCCTGCCTAGCTTGATCCATAATCATCTTGAGAAACATGCTTAGGTCTCCTGAGAGAGGATTGGGTCTTGTGGAAGCAAGCTGTGTGTGAGCAGGTTATCAGAAAGCAAGGTAACTCCATATGGTAGCCTGTCTCTACCATGTGACGCTCCTCTTGCCAGGAGACCAGTCCATGATGACACCATGCTCTTCGCCCTTTGGAACTGAAAGCAAGTAAGTCTCTTAGGCTTGGGAGTATAGGAGTTCGACAGCAGAGTAGGATTGAGTTTGGGCCTATATAACGGTTGCTCTTAACTGTTACTGTGAAAGAGCACCCAAAGTCAAACGACTTAAAGTAGAAAGGGAGATTTATTCAACTTACAGTTCCAGAGGGGAAATGCAGTCTTTCATGGTGGAGATGGCATGACTGGCTGGCTGAAACTGGAGGCAGGCTATGTTGCACTATCTGAGAGGCTAGTAGGGTTCTTGAAGAGTCTCTCTTCTGTTCAGTAGTTCCTTTAATCTGTTCCATTACTGGGAGGTTCCAACGAGATCTGGGGAGGTTCCGATTGGATCTAGGGCTGATCTTTATATTATCCAGATAATCTCTTCAGGTGGTCTCAGATGATCTTGCTAGGTGTAGTCTCAGCAGATCTTATAATGTCAGGTGTGCCAGCATTAACTATCACAGCCTAGAAGAAATATTTGGGGAAACTCGGTATAATAGATTTCTTTCTGCTGCTGTGAGATGACATGCAGACTCAATTTAAGGGAGAAAAGCAGTGATTTATTTAGTTTACAGTTCCAAAAGGGAGACATAGTCCATTGTGGTAGAAAAGGATGGTGGGCCACTGAAGCTAGAGGTGACTTAAGTCAAACCCCTCATGGAAAAATGTAGAAGCTGGATTCTAATGGCAGCAGGAAGGAAAATGAGTTTGCTAGCACAGGGCAAGAAAATCTGAGAGCTCTTCTGTTATAAAATAATTCCTTTCATCTGGTCTGTCACTGGGAGGATCCATTCAGATTTAGGGTTGGTTTTGGTGTTGCAAATATCTTAATACAATCTTAATCTCTCCAGGTGGTCTAACAGCTAATCTGTTATTTAGTCCCAGGTTTAGTCAAACTGACAACAAAGTTGAACCCTTCTCAGTGGAGAACGAAGAAAGGCAGTGATGTCAAATTGTGCTCATGTGATGACCACTGTCAAGTCCCTAAGATTCATGGGAAGAGAAGATTAGAAGTATTTCTAGTAGGTTGCATGTGAACTAGCTCTTGCTGGATCTTCTGAGGCCTGGGACCAGCACCCATCTACATAGCACATAGTTGGCAGGGTCCAGAGCTGGGAGCGTCTTCAGACGGTACGTCAGTGTCAGCCTTGACTTTGCTCCTAACAGGAAGGACCTTGTGATCTGTTCATAGCAAACCCAGGGCCTGTGGCTGGCATTTCTGAAAAGGGAGTGCTGCTGGGCTTGTGGTTAGAGGCTAGAGCCCTGTTGTCCAGGCTGGCCTCCTGTGTGGCCAGGTGTGACATCCTCCTCCGTGGGTCCTTTCTGTGACTCTGGGGAGCACAGGCAAACAAGATAAGACCAAGATTGTGTGATGGGCGCCCAGTCAGAACCATCTGCAGGGCCACTCTGTTCTGGGCTCATTCTTCCAGAGAAGATATTGGGTCTTACAGCTTGGAAAGGTAAAGCGAGTTAAGAAGCCTCTGAAATCAGTTGCTGGGGCTAAAGAAATGGCCCCAGGGGCTGAAGTGTTTGTCTCACAAGCAAAGAACCTGAGTTCAGATTCCCCAGATCCCACGTTAAAGTGTCTGGTAGATATGGCAGCAGCCTGTAATTCCAGCCCTGGAAGGTAGGGTCTGGAAACCAAAGAAATAAAGAAGGTAACACAATCCAACATGATTCCCATGTTAGTCTTGGATCTCCACAGATGCACACACTTAAATGGTCTCTGGCATACACTCCCCTCCACACACACAGAGAAAGAGAGAGAGAGAGAGAGAGGGAGAGAGAGAAGCTGCTTTGAGATGGTTGGTCAGGCATAAGAATGCTCTTCACAGCTTCTGGAGAAACACTGCACTGCGATTTTGCCTGGAAGCTGAGAAGAGCAGTGTTCACTAACCCAGGTGGTGATGGTGATGGTGATGGTATTGTGTAGGTGGGAAGGAGTCCCCGGGCCAAAGTGGACCTGGGACCTTGGCCAGGCATCAGAGATTCCCTGTGGAGAATCCTGGGATGCTGTGCTCTGGCGTGTTCAACGGGTCTGTGTGATTGGCCTGCTTGTTGGAATCCCGTGGGGCAGGGGCTGCCACCTCCTTTCTGAAACTCCCATAATTTGTCTTAACTTTTGCCTCCCCAAGCAAAATGTCAGCTTGGCTAGTGGAGAGTGTCCAGGACAAGGTCTCGTGAGCAGTGTGAGTCATTTTGGATGAAGGGGTGAGTGGAAGCATGGACAGGAGAACGTCAGAGAAACTCACGCCAACACCTGAAAGGACCTTTTGAAGTCGCCGCCGCCTAGGTGACCTGACTGTTGTTCTCCCCTCTTACCTGCCTCTTTCCTTCCCTTCTCTGGCGGGGTGTCATGCTATAGCCCAGGCTGGTCTGGGAATCACTGCTCAGTCCAGGTTATCCTGGAATGTGAAACAAACCTCCTACCTCAGCCTCCCAAGTGCTGAGACACTTTGCCTGGCTCTCCCCTTACCTTGCCCTTAAACCTTGTTCTGTTCTCGTCCCATCGCCTTCTACCATTCTCTCTTGTTGCTTTGTTTGCTTGTCGTTGTTTGAGACAGAATCTTGCTATGTAGCCCAGGATGGACTTGAACTCGTGATGCAGCGACTTTACAGCGCTGAGACACCAGGTGTGTCTTTCCCTCCCCTCCTCTCCCTTCCTGCCCTTCCCATCTTCCCTCTCTTCTTTTCCCTTTTACCTCTCTTACCTCGCCTCTCTCCTACCTGTACCTCTCTTTTCTCCTCTCTGTTCCCTCTTCTCTTCCTTCTAAGATTCCTTCTGTGTTACTTACTATGAATCTTGTCTGCATCTCCAAACCTACTCCTGCCTCCTGCTGGCACACGGACTCCCTGAAAAGCAGAGGGCTACCTCCTTCTCTTTTGTTCCACATATCAGAAACAGTGCTTGGCACTTGATAGAGTTTCTATACATATTTATGAAATAAGCAGATGAAAGGGTCAGGTGGCACTTGGCTGGTGCCATCTTTCCAGGGGAGTCCGGGGAAGGCATGCTATGCTGCTGTCCCGAGAGAGGGGATAACCTGCCTGTGCAAGTCATCTTTGTGCTCCTGAAATAGGACCCCACCCCCAATCCCTCAAGGACAGCTCAGAGACAACAGAGTTTTCTGGAACCTCCTTCCTGGCAAGGAGATGGGGGGGGGTGAAAGGCAGGCTGGGAAGCTGAAAGGTAGTGAGTGGAGCTGTCGGCAGCCAGGATTTTGGAACCCATGGTTGGACTGCATTCCCTAATCCTGCCCTGCCCCCAAGCTGCCCCCATACTCACTCGTTCCCACCCTATGGGCTGGGAGACGTGGAAAAATGCCCAGTTGAGCGATCAAGAGGCAGGCAAAAATCCTTGTTTATCCACTCTATTATCTTGCCTTGGAACCAGCTCCAGGCCTACAGGCTTCATCTGCAGTGGTCACTGCATCTCCATGCCTCAGCAGGGTAGAGAACAGACCCTGCTGCTCAGCTTGGGAATCCAGCATGCAGCTGAATATTGGATATTTCCACATAACCAGCCCAAACTAGGTATCCGGCTCCATTCCCCTTGCCCCAGGCTTTCTCCAAGGTCAGAGAGTGGCAGATCTGCCTTTGCATCAGCTTTGGGGAGACTCCGAAAAACCCTGACTCATTTTTCTCCATCTCCCATCTCATGTATTGGGGAATCTGGTTGGCTCTTCTTGCAAAACTGATTTTCCAGCATCTTCAAAACTTTTCACCAACCCTATCACTGCCTTTATTGGTTACAGCCAAAGCCACCATTCTGTAGTGGGGAACTACTTCAGGGTCTTTCTAACTGTCCAGTTTTCCTCTGTCCATCTGATCTTTTAAAATACTCCATCTGATTGTGCTATAACTTCTGCTTAGGACACCCTAGTGGTTTACCATGTTAGCAGAGTAAAGGCCAATCCTATCCATGGCTCATGAGACAACCAAAAAATGCTACTTCTGTGATGAATATGTACAGCCACTTTCTTGTTATCGTCTTATAAAGGATACTGCATAAAGCTATTTATTCCATATTAACAGCTGACTTCAGTCTATGGAAGGATGTGGTGGCCCTATACAGAAAACTAGATAGACTCTTTTGCATGAGGGACTTCAACATCCATTGCAGTTCGCCTGCATGGTTGATGATAAATGACCATCAAATGGTCTAAGAGAACAAGGGGTTTATTTTCTTACTGATAGTCTGGTTACAGTCTGTAGTTCAGTTTGATGGGAAAGCATGCACCAACAGTAGGCCAAGGGAACTGGCTACACTATCTCTACATAATGACTGAGAGAGGGGCGATTCTTATTTGCCAGACCAGCATGTCTGGCCAAGTGTACACAAGGATGCCAACTTTCTCAACCAGCTCTCAGTATTATATTCACCTGTTCAACGCCTAGTCCCACTCACCATAGGCTGGGCCTTCCCCATAAGCTAGACAATCTCTTGCAGGTTTGCTCTGTGCTTAACCTAACCATTAATTCTCTACAAATGTGCCCAGAGTTCAAACCCTCAACTGTCAAGTTGACACCTGTGGCTAAATTTGAGCATCCGTGGATTGTGGTAGGTAGTAGTCAAGGAAGACCATTTTCAAAGTCTGAGGGACCCTGCTGACCTCCTGATCTTTGAACTCATTCTCATATCATTCCAGTGAGAGGGGAGAGAGGGAGATCCCACCATAGTTTGTAGGTTGCCTAGAGACCTTAGAAGCGTGGACGCTTTAGAGCTCCTGTTATTTCCCTAAGAGCATGTGCCTAAGATGGGCATCTCAGACTTGGGGACTCCAATAAAAGCCCAGGCACATGGTCAAGGGACCAAGCTTACGGGGCCACAGCTATAGCTGTAAGGAGGACCCGCTGGTTGCTGGGCTGCTTCCTGTGGTCTTCTCTGGGGAGAACAGGTTCAGAAGCACTTCCTGAGTTGGGGGAGGCCACATGTTCCCCCCACCTCCTTCTGCCCGCTGATGAAGTGTGCTTAGTTATGAACCTCCAGCTGTGTTTTTGCACCACTCTGCCCTCCTTTACAACCCTCCGAGTAGGGGGGCTCCCCTCCCCGCTTCCTTCCCTCCCTCTTTGTCAGTCGGTCCCTCTGCTGGCCGGTGACTCATGCAGCTAGGCTCTTGTGCAACTGCCTGGGCTCTTGCTCACCCAGAAGGGCTGTTTTCCTCTGAGCCCTCCCCTCCCCTCTCCTTCTGATTTATGTCTTTTCATTTGGGATAATGTTTTCCACATTTAAGTCTGGCGATAAGTATATGGCTCATTGCAACAATCACCAAAACCCCAGTGCCTGGCATAGGTCTGTCACAGAGAAAAGGACAGACAGACGGACAGACAGACAGATACGAGTTTCATTCTCCAAGTCTGAGCTAGCCCATCTGCTCTGGTCTCCCCCCCTCCAAGGCAGAAGCCCAGGGAAGATGCAGTCCCCACTTGCTGCTTGCCAATTTCCTGTCAGTTTCCTGCAAAGGACACACTTGTAATAATGTGAAGAAGTAATTGCCCCCAGCCTATGACTTCCGACTGAGAACACCATGTGTCAGGAAGTGACAGGCAGTTGGAGGGAATGGAAAAAAAGCTCTCTCTGTGGTTTTAGAATCAGTCACATGACTCTGAATATGTGTGTGTGTGTGTGTGTGTGTGTGTGTGTCTTTTCTCTGTTTTTGGAACCATAATATTACCTGTTGCCATGGTGTTGTTGTGGGGGTGGCTAATTGGACACAGCCCTGATCCGATATAGGTTGGTGTCTGGTGTCCATAGTGACTATCATAAGGCAGCCATGGGACTTGCTTTGAGCTCCTTCCTTGGAGGCAGAAGTTGGCAGGGGATCATTTGGTAGTGGCTGGCTGTGTCTTGCCCTCAAGGGACCACTGGGGTATGTGGTACCCAAGTCAGAAACACAAACACAATCTCAAAGGCAGGTTTCAAGTTGATGAAGCACATTTCCTGGTCAGTTCTAAGACTGGATTACAGCCTAGATCCTTGGAGGGGCAGACCTCTTGAATGGCCCCAGGTAACTTGGACAAGGACAACCTTCACACAGACAGGGCATCTTGTGCCTACAGCATCTTGGTAACTGCTGTGCCATGCTTTTCATGCAGGCGCTTCCTCCCCCATTGAGATGATGGCGTGCATGGAGAAGTATGTCTCAAGCTTGTTCAGTGCACATGCATAGAAGCATAGTGGTGCTTCTCTGCTCACAGTGGGGTTAGTCCCGATAAGGTCATCCACAATTGAAAAGATGGTTAAGTGCAAAATGCATGGAGAACACAGACTCTGGAATCATATCTTCACTCGGCAGCTCCTGATGCTTCATAGATGTGTTGGTTTTCACTTGGAATCATGGGGCTGAGTGGGAGATATCTCTGCCTTACAGGAGAAGATTAGATTACATGCTTTCTGCTGGCCCAGGAGAAGATAAAGATGTAATATTCCTGGCCGCAGTTTCTAGAGTCAAGTATCACCCTTTTACCACAGTAAAGTAAAAACAAAACAAAGCAACCAATCAAAACAAACAAACAAAATTGGGAATTGTTTATACCTTTGCTTAATTTTATACTTTATACAAAAAATTATTGGGGTGTGTGTGTGTGTGTGTGTGTGTGTGTGTGTGTATGCGTGCATATGCATATGCATGCATGTGGAGATCAGAGGACAAATTTCAGAAGTCATTTATCTCCTGCCTTGTGGAATCTGGGGATTGAACTGAGGTCAGGTGTGTTTGCAAGCACCTTTATCCACTGTATCATTTTATTGGCCCCTTGGTTTTGTTTGTTTGGTTGGTCGTTTGATTGGTTATTTTTGAGGTAGAGTTTCTTTCTGTACACCTAGGCTTTCCTAGAACTCGCTGTGTGACTCAGGCTGACCTTGAACTCATGGAACTCACGGCAATCTTCCTCTCCTTAGTTTTCCTAGTGCTGGGACTGCAGGTATGAGCTATCATGCCCAGCTAAATTATGTGTTTATTGAGTTGAAATATTTGTTGACATTTGATATTTGAAAGATAGAGTGCAAGGTTGTTTTCCCTTCTGATCCATCCCCAACCTGTCAATTTCCTTCCCAGAAGCAAATGAGTTATTTATTGGTTTCTCGTGGGTACTTTCTAGAATCATCTGGGCATTTTGCAATGTCCTCGTCCCTTTCTTCTCTCTGGCTGAGCCGTCAGCATTCTTAACCTGGGTGCTCCCTTCAAACTCACAATTTCTCACAATTTACTGATGCTATTTTAATTTATTATGTATTTGTTCATTTATTTTGAAGTTCTGGGGATGAAACCTCGGGCTTTGTGCGTGTTAGGAAAACTAACTCTCCATTGAGAGTATGTAGCTGAAGCCATCCATACCTCTTCCACCTCCACTTCCCAAATAGTCGGGCTCACAGGCACGCACTACCACACCTGGCTCTTGCTGTGTTGAAATTGCACATTGTAGCTTGGAGTTGAGTCACTCAACCGCTCCTGTTCAATGCCTTCCCTCCCCGTTTCAGGGATAATGTAAGTCGCTTCTAATCCTCCCCTACTAGTAGCTGTGGATAAGCTTCTCCATCTATTCTTCCATATCTGTCTGTCTCTGGTGGGTGAGTTCCCGAGCTGAAGCAGGGTGGGCAGGGCCTGTCTCTATCAAAACCGTTCTGCCCATGCTCCTGCTGGCGGTCAGCACCAGTGGCTGCTTCCCCAGAGGCCACAGTGCATTTTTAGACTTTGGAAACTTCGTATGGAAAAGTTTGCCCCTTGTGAGTCCTGCCTGGCTCCCCAGGAACCCCAGAGGTTTCTCTATCCTATTAGAACCTTCTGGATAATGTGAGCCATCCAAAGGACCATGGATTTTTCTTCTTCCAATATTTTATTTCCACTTGTAGTGATACTACCAGACTTCCTTTCCTATGTGTAGCTCTCAGGTTCTTTCCTCCTACCTCCTCTGTCTTACTCCCTCTGTCCTACCACACGTTACCTAGGTATAGCGTCCATCCTCTTTTGTTCTGCTTTGTACATTGCAGGGGTCTTTTAGAATCTCTTGTATGTATGTGATGCTTTTCAATCACAGCTGCCCCTTTCTTCCTCCCTCTCCCCCCGGATATTCCCCTAGCATTTTTGCCTTCCACCTTTATGTCCTTTTTTAAAAAGTTAGACTATAATATAAAATATGAGTCATAAAAAAACACAACTATGATGTAGATCATTGTTATGATTGAGTTTCCAGTTTCATGGGTTAAAAATCCATGCTAAAGCTAAAAAGAAAAAACCCAGCAGTTTTGTCCATTCTTGTGAGACTGAGTAAGTTTCATGGTGTGAGCACACAGAGCCCTTGCCAGGGAGGTCATCCATGTTATGAACCCCTAGAGTCCTGGCCCATAGGAGGACATGCCATCCATGTTTTGGGCATCCAGAACCTTGGCCCTGAGGGGGAGAGGATTTGATGTTTTCGTAAAACATTTTCAGATTTTGACAAAAAAAACAGACAAACAATAAATAAAAACAAAATGTCTAGCTGTGTGTCCTTGGACTCATGACGGTGAATGAACTCCAGATGGATTCAGGTATGGTGCAGCATTCTGTGAAGTTTTTCTAGTTGGGGAGTTAGAGTTGGAGCTGAAACCCAAACTGCTTGGAGAGATGCTGGCATAGTCCAATAGATCTTGGGGTAATAGAAGCAGCCCATACTCATGCCTCTAACATGTGCTTGATGATCCTAAGGATGTGGCCGGCGGGACAGAGGAACTGGGTATTTTGCTTTATTTAATTTGAAATTAATCTAAATGTAAATAGTCACCCATACCCAGTGGTTGACATAGCAGATAACATGACCTTAAGGTTGAGCATAGGAGAGTCATGTAGCCCAGGCTCGCCTCCAATTTATTATGTAGTCCAGGATGTCCTTGAGCTTCTTTACATCTTAACTTCCACCTCCCAACCCCTAGGATTACAGGCATGCACAGCCATGCCCAGTTTATGTGGCTGCTGGGACCCAGGGCTTCCTACATGCCAGGCATGCATGCTATCCATGGAGCTACATCCCCAGCCCTGAGAATAAAAGTCTGCAGAAGCAGAGAGCATCTAGTCTCAGTTTCCATAAATCAAAATACAGCCCTAATTCATCCTCAGGGTTCTTGAGCTCAGGGACGCCCTTCTGTTTAGAACTCATGTGTTCTTTCCTACTGGAAGCACAGGGAAGGTTAGGCTGCCGGGTCCACCAAAGAAGTGCTCAGATTCCACTCATAACAGAGGCTTCCCTGGAGGCCTTTTGATATCCATAGATATCCCATGCAGGCACGGAGCCTAGTGAAGAAGGCACAGGTATCCTGTCCAAACTCAGTTCCATACCCGAGTTAGGTATGTGATCAAATTTAAAGTCATCGTTTCTTGGACCCTTAGTGTTTTGCCTGCGGTGTTGTCTAAGAGATGTGTCGCTTCCTGGAACAAAGGCCACGAGCTTAGTGGCTTACAACACATTTCTTCACTCACAGTTCTAAAGATCTCAAGTCCGGGTGTCAAGACATGGGCCAGGCTGACTTGCTCTGGGGACATCCCATGCTCTCCTGTCCCGCCTCCTGGAAGCTCCTCCCCTGTGTGACTCATGATTTCACACCACATGCCTTTTCTCCGTTTCCCTGGACACATAGGCTCCTCCCTGTCAGACCTTAGTTTTCCTCTTAAGACTCGTGATTGTGTTTGGTGTCAACCTGAAAAATCTAGTACAACTTCCCATTGCAGGATTCTTAATACACCTTTTGAGCGTCCTTTCTGCTCTGAAGGTAACTTTCAAAGGTTCTGATTATTGCCATTCCATAAAGCCAGCTATAGTGGCTTTGTGTGTAATTCCAACATATGAGAGAGAGAGAGAGAGATCAGGAATTCAAGTTTATCCTTGGTTACATAGTGAGCTGAAGACCAGTTTGGGCTATTTAACAACCTGGAAAAAAAAAAAAAAAAAAAAAAAAACAGGTTGGGGAAATGATTCAGCCTTTGCCTCACAAGCAAAAGGACCTGAATTCAGATCCCCAGATTACACCTGAAATTCTAGGAGGGCATATTGGCAATATGCTATTGTGATCCTGAAAGGCAGAGCCTGGGAAATAGAGCAAAATGAGAATTTAAAGCCAGCAATTTACGATGATTCATGATGTTATCCTTGGGCTTCCACACACTCAAGTGCCCTCTTTTGCATACCAATAAGTAAGTAAATAAATAAATAAACTATGCAGAAAAAGATATGAAATGAGCATGTTTGGTGCTTTTTAAATTATTTTTATTATTTTTATTTATTTATTTATTTTTTTGCCTGCTCCGTGGTCTTTTCAGCACTTGAATAAGAGCAAATCTGTGCAAGGGAAAGCTGTGAACCGGTGGGTCGCATCCTGGATATTCTGGTTGGTGGACAGGGGCTGTGCTTTGACCACTTCTGCTGCAGACCTGATGTTCAAGAGCACTGAGCCTCACGTTTTCTGGGAATGTGGAAAGCAAGCCAGAGCTGTCCCGCAGTCCTCACTGATGGGCTTGGGTCTGTACATACTGTCCTAGCTCTGCAAAACTGAGAGCTGTCGGCTCCAGTGTGATTTCAGGGTTTACCTGTGTGTCGGCTTGTGGGAGGTAAGGGGAGAGAGAGAGAGAGAGAGAGAGAGAGAGAGAGAGAGAGCCAGCCTGTAGACAGGAAGCTGGGGGAGGATCAGAGGAGGGTTGGTGTCTGCAGAGCTGCCACCTGAGCCACACCTGCCAGGCCAGAGAAGGCGTGGCTTCCCCAGAAGCAGAGCTCCAAGCAGAGGGAGAAGGTCCCTCAGCAGCACTAAGGTAAGTCTTTGGGGACTCAGAGGCCGTTTAGGGCCAGAAGAACTAGGGACAGGGAATTGATGTGGTGAAAGGAAGATGAACAGGAGTAACCTGCTGGTCTTTGCAGGGTTGACCAGAGGGCAGGGGCAGGATTCTGTAAGTAGCTCTGTCAGGGTGGAATGGATGAAGGCCTAGACTGGGCGCTAACAGGGACACTGGGGGAAAGGTGATGGCTGTAAGGCATGCAGCAAAGAATCTGGGCTCCACACCATTGTCACACTCCACAGAGCAGAGTGTGGCGGGCGGTTTGCTCTGTGGACACGGGATCTAGAGCTTGGCATACAGGAGTGGGTAAGATCAGCAAGCTCCGTGATCTCAGGAGCACATTCTGGGGCGGGGCAGCGGGGCCTGAGAGAGTGAGGCAACCAGCTGCCAAACATAAATAAACAAGAGAGGCATTAGCCAGGGAGCTGACTGACTCAGACATCCAGGCGTGAGTGGGAGGCTGCGTTAGAGTAGGTACTTGGGGAGGGCCTCTCTGATGAGGCTCTTAAACTAATGTCTAGATGCCAAGAAGGACCATGGGAAGAGATAGGAGAGCAGCATTCCAGGTGGGGGGAGGCATTTGCTCAAAGGCATAAGACAGGATCAAGCTTGCCTTGTGGGAGGAACAGCTAGAGGACCAGAGTCCAGTAGCCTTTCCTGCAGTGACAGTGTTGCGTGTCTGCTCCACGCACAGCTTGGTCCGGTGCGATGGCGGAGCGCTTGCATGGGGGGCTAATTCAGAGGGCTTCTCTGAGCTGGATGAGTTTAGTTTTAACCATAAAAAGTTGCATTGCCCAGCTCCTTCTGTATCAGATAGCACAGAAGCCAGCAAGTCAGGGCAGCCAGGAGGAGGGAGGGCCGTGAGTTAGATTGGCAGGAGAGGAGTAGAGAATGACCTCATTGCCTTGCGAATCCTGCTACACAGTTCATTTGGAATTATAAAACCTTAAGGAGTCATGCCAAGTCTTTGAGTGGTTTGCTCAGGAGGTGGATAGAGTTTTATTAATGAGATTTTTGTTTGTGTCTTTTTTTTTAAAAGATGGGAGTCTGTTCCCAGACTAGCCTTGAACTCATGGGCTTTAAGAGATCAGTGTCTAATGCTGGCCTCCACATGCATACGCACATAGTATATGCACACCTATACACATGCCTTCACACACACACACTCACTCACTCACTCAGCACTGGGGTTACAGATGCATACCAGCTCTCACGCAGGTGCTGGGGAATCCCAGTGTTTGCATCACAGGCACCTCATCAACTGAGCCATCTCCCCAAGCCCTCATTAGCACTAATGAGTTCTGTCTGGCTGCAGTGCTGAGGTCACATCGGGAGGACATCATAACAGTGTACCTGAGCGTGGAGAGCACCAAGGGAGTAGGGTGGCAGCGTTGGAAGGATGGAATGTCAGTGGATTCCTCGTGAGCTTTAGGAACAGAAATGACCGAAAGTGAGAGAGACTGGTTGTGGAGATGGGAGGACCCTGTGACCCCACAGCTGGGGCTTAACCAAGATGGGTGCAGTTCTGTCTGTTAAAATGGGCTATGGTTTTTGTTGCTTGCTTGTGTGTTTTGAGACAGAGCCCCATGTAATTCAGGCAGGCCTTGGACTCGCTATGTAGCCAGGGATAATCTTGAACTTCTGAGCCTCTTTCTCGTCCTCTCAAGTACTGGGATTAAAGGCATGCACCACTATGCTTGGCTTTCGGTGGGTTGGGGGTCAAACCCAGGGTTGTGTGCATGCTAGGCTAGTACTCTTAACAACTGAACTACATCCCCAGATTAATGAAGTTTATTATTTTTTTTGAAGTAAAGACAAGTACTTTGTTGAATTTGCCAACATTAGTGTAATGATGACAAGAAGTCAGATGACCCTAGGTCTACAGAGCTGTCCCAGGCCACAGGTAAGAACTTAGGTAATTGAGAATCTGTCAAATCTATAGGTTAAAATCAGGTCACCAAAGAGAGTAAGTAAATAGAAGAGGAAGAAAAGGCTTAGGACCACTGTGGCATTTAACACTGGACCTAGGAGAAAGATCTAGATAGAGAGCTATGCAAAAAACAAAATAAAACAAAATTGGTGAGATACTGTGGAAGCCAGGAAAAGCCATGGTTTCCAGGCTAAGGTAATGTTGAATGCTGCTGGCTGGCCTAGGACTGCAAGAGAGAAAGGTGCCTTTGGCTTTGGTGACAGCAGGGAGACTATTGGTGACATGAAGGACAGTAGGCTCAATGGAGTATAGGTAAGAGAACCACGGCTGAATATCTACAACATTAAGATAGGATCTGGGCCACTTGGGGCAAAGGATAGATGTAACTCTGTTTATTGCAAAGGAGAGGTGTTACAGGTTGATGGCAGAAAGCAGACTGGTAGCCTCTTCTGGAAGAGGGCAGTGGAGGAAAGGAGGGAAGATGGAGTATGTGGCCACTGCTAGGAGTGGGATGTGGTTGGGGTGGATGATGGAAAAGCATTCACTTCCTGCTGACTCCTGTCCTTCTCAATGAAGTGTGACGTGTCACTGGCAGAGAAACAAATCATTGGGTTGGAAAATGGGAAACAAACCCATGGGGAAACTATAATAGCCCTGTTGGATTGCTTGAACCATGCTTCTCAAAGTTGGATATGCAACAGGATCCCCGTGGCCGATTCTCTGAGATGTGGTCAGTCCTGCTGGTCCCTAGAATCTTGAGTAGAGAGAATCCACGGGAGCCTTCCGTGGGAAGCGTGGGAAGTCACAGCTTCCTAATGTGATTCCAAGGCATGCCTGCTGCATCTGCATGTATGCTGAGAAGCAAGGAGTAAGCGTCCACTTGAGATTTGTTGCCATCTACCTACAGCAAGTTTTCCCAGTTTTAGGTTTAACTGGGCAACTTAACAACTAAAAAAAAAAAAAAAAAACAACAACCATAAACAAAACAGAACAATCATAGTAGCAATCATAATAACCAGAATCTGGGTAATTAAATGGTAGTTAAGATTCTGAATTAATTTGGTGTGGGTGGTAGCCTACTTTTTAAAAGCTCCTCTGGTGATTCCGACATTTACCCAGGCATGAAAGTCATCTATGCAAAATACTAGGTCAAGGGACTGACCATGGGAGGAGGTAGTCAGGATGAGGTAGGACTGCCCCACAATGTGTGGCCTGTGGTCTAGATAAACAACTTGAGTCAGTCAAGATTGTTACACCACAGACGTTCTAACTACTTCATCCTATATAGTCCCATTAAAGAAACACCTTACCAGTCAGCAGAAGCAATTTACCGATCATTCTGCCCTTTACAGCCTTGGGATAACCTCACAGTATGCAGGCCAGAGCTCCTTGGAACTTCTGGTCTACCTTATACAGGGTGTATACCAAGGAAGGCTCTGTCAGACTTGGTGCCTTTAGACAAATCAAAGAAGGCTGTCAGTGAGCAGGGACACCGTGAGCTACCCAACCTGGTCAAGGGGTAAGAGTTAGAAGGACAAAAAGACTACAAAAGCGAGAGGCCATCTTTTAAGATGAACTGATACCTTGTCATCTAGTTTCCAAATTCATGATGGGACAGATATCACAAGGAAAGCAGGAAATGGATAGGGAGGGAGTGTAGAAGAATCAGTATGACTATGTGCAAAGAGCTGTGGGAAATCTGCTGGCCCCTGGTTTTCAGTGTAGCAGCCCAAGACAAAATGGCTTAAGAGCAAAAAAAAAAAAAAAAAAAAAAAAAAAAAAAAATCAAAACACATGGGGGCAGAAAGACTGATGAACTTCTTTAAGGGAAGAGCCCTTGGCATGTAGCTATAGGTCCCACCCTGCAAAGAGGTGTGTCAGGCCTTGGAATGCCTCTCCATGTTTACTCCTGTGTGTAACACACTACACACACACACACACACACACACACACACACACTCCCCTTAACTGTGGAGAGAACTTGCTGTAATTGCAGAAGTAATGGGTTGTCATTGCTTTGTTCTGGATTCTTCAGGCTTCACCTTCCAGGGCCAGAAGGACAGGTCACCGCCATATCCTCCCAGTGTTTTTACATGGGATCTGATATTTGAATTCAGGTCCTTCTGCTTGTGAGGCAGAGGTTGAACCCTGAGCCATCTCTAGCCCAGGGCTATCATTTCTGAGACCAGACAGCTGAATAGCTTCTACCTCCCTGCCCACCCTCCTTCCTTGTCCTTTGCTGGACAATTTTAAGGGAAGCTCCTTATCATATTGAAAGGCTTATGGAGCAGCTCCCAATCCCCCTGTAGCCCCACTTCTGTGAGCAGTCAGTGGATGTACTTGGGAGCAGATTTTCATCCAGTGGGACCTCAAGGTGATTCCAGCCTTGACCCTATTGCCACTGCACCCTCATGAGAGACTTGGAGTGATGCTCCACATCTTGGGAAGCTGAGTCCAGATACCCAGTCTCTTAGGAGGCCGAGGTAAAAAGAGTTGTTACATTAAGTCATCAAGGTTTGGGCTAATTTGTTCTGTCATCATCGGTTACTAGCCGAGGAGGGAAAGGCGATGTCTCTAGAAGTTTTGGGCTTTGGTTTGCTTTGTATCAGCTTCGCTTTCTAGCCGAGCACACTCTTCAGAAAGATTCTACAAATGGTAAGTCATCAGCAGGAAGAGAAAGAAAATATGGAAATCACTCAGTAGATTTTGCTTTAACACCATACTCCGTAACAAATACCTGACCCAAACAACTTAGGAGAACAAGAGGTTTCATTGACTTGACAATTCTAGGTTATGGTCCATTGTGGCAGGAAAGTACCGGCCGAGGGAACTGGCCATGTGATATGCAAAGTCAAGAGGAGAGGGGGAGAACCAGCCATCTTAATAGGCCGTATCTTTAAGTACATCCCAGTAGGGAATGGTGCCACCCACAAAGGGTATGTCTTCCTACTTCAATTAGAGCAATTAAGACAATCTCCTACAGGTTTGCCCAAAGACTTCCCTTAACAAGGTAATTCCTCACAGGTGTGTCCAAAGGCCCGCCTCTCCACCTGTCCAGTTGACAACTGAGATTAATCTTCATAGATTACAAGTGGGTAGGGATCAATCACATCCTCATTGTATAGGATGAGTGTGGACCAAGAGTGGTTCCCAAAGGAAAACCAAAGTTCATTGATTCCAGAGAGAGAGAGAGAGAGGAGATGATGAGATAGGACAGAGATGGAATGCTTGATGTTATCTGAATGGGATGTGGGGGACCTGGTCTGGGTGTTAGGCAGGGACCCAAATGGTATGGTGAGCATCATGCAAATAGAAAAGTCTCAAGACCTGAAGGCAGATGTGACCAGCAGGACCAGTATCTCACTGATTGTGGGAATATGTAAGCCTGTATCTATCTGTGCAAAAATATCAGGAAGGGAAAAGGAAGGCAGGGAAACCAAGGCAGGCAAGTAGCAGTTGCTCTTCCAAGTATCCAGCAACAAGCTTTTGATCATCTGTGCTAAGTAGCATGATAGCAGGTAGGGTTAGATCTATGAAATCAACCACAGAAGTTAGGTTGAAAGAAACCATTTATGTCTCTCATTTCAACTCTGCTTTAAACCCGAATCAGTCCATCAGAGTCCCCCCCCTCCCAAAGTTCCATTTCTTTCTCCTGAACCTTAGAATACATAACGGGGAAGAGAAAAATGGATTTCAGCCCCTTTTTTCCTTGCTTTTCTTTCAATGCCTGGTTTCCTAAGTAGTGGCCCAGGAACTGAGGCTAATGAGCTCAGCAGGAGAAAAGAGGCTTCAAACCCTTCCCTGTCCCTGTGACTCAGGTGGGAGATGGAGTCTGGCCCGCTTGGAAGCAGATTAAGGTTTGGGGTATACGAGGTGGTGCAAGCTCAGGATGGAGATCTAGGCAGAGGGCGTGGAGGGTGGAACACCCAGGGTAGCTAATCCTGCGAGACAGGGGAGATTCACTGCCTTTTCACAATGGAGCGCTCTGGGAGCAGAAGCACTTGGCTGTTGTAACTTCCTCTGCCCCGCCTGCGATGATTCTCTCTGCTATTGTGATGACTGTCTCCATGCATTGTACTGGGTGTCTTAAAGACAATCAATGCGTTGGAGGAGGATTAAGAAGGGAATTCATTCCTCACCTTCCACACACCCAGTGAAGGAGTAGGAAACAGATCTCTGCCAAGAGCAGCCCCAGGGCAGTGGGATGATGCTCATATAGCTTAATGCCGTAACCCTGTTAAAACTTCGCATTGTCCAGTAAGGCTTGCAGAGTCCCTGCCTAGCTAGACGGCAGCCAGCTATCGGCAAAACTGCCTGCTTCAGCATTTATGGTGGAAGTCTGGCAGGGCCATGTGACACCTTTTGCCCAAGCTCCCAAGAAATGGACCCCAGTTCTACAGTGGGCCTGTGGAGTAGCAGGATTTGGTAAACAAGGGGTGCGGTCGAAGGAGGAGTAGGACGGGAACATCCCCCCCACCACCGCACTTGCTGATGATTCACACCACTACATTCTCCAAGACATCATCAGATCCCGCTGGCCTCTTCCACAAGCTGAGGAAGTGGGCATAGAGAAGACCTTGCAACTAGTTATTGGGTATTGGGCGGGCATCTTTTGTTTCCATACTCATGGATACCAGTTTGCCTCTTGGTTCAGTGATTTTATTGTCTGTTCAGAAGCGGATGTCTTATACTGGAATGTGCACAGTTCCCACAGCCCTTAAGTGGGCTGTGCACAGCTCTCTCCTATTAATACCTGACATACGTAGCATAATATAAGACCTTTACTGTGCCCTCTCAGCCAGTGAGTCTAGACGCTCTGGCCCACTGTTGGCAAATGAAGATTTGCTATATTCTGTTTGGTTCCCAGATCACTAAATTCCACCCTAGCATCCTGTCCCCAGCATCCTATCCCTCCTGTTAGGTTCATTTTATATGCTGTCAACACCTGGGCAGAAGCTTCTCAAGACAGTGTTAAGGAAGGCCTCCATTGCTTGCAGTGGCAGGCTAATCAGCGTCATTTAACCTAAAGGTAAGGAAGCTATCTCCTGCTTTTCTGGCAGGCCAGCCCCTTGGAACTTCTGATTAGCTACTCCCCACCTAGTGCTTCCTGATCACACCTCATTCCATGTGCCCTGGCTGCCCAGTCACCGTCAAGAGGGCAAGGGTCCCTTAAGTCTGAGGTTCTATAGTGAGTTTGAAGCCAGTCTGGGCTACATAGAAAAGCTCTGTCTCCAAAAGCCTCCAACTAGTCAAACAAACAAGCAAAACCCCAAAGCAAAAGATAAACAAAACACAAGAGCTCCCTTGGAAGAAAAGGGGACAGCATACAACTGTGGGTACAACTAATGGTCTAGAAGTTTGGTGACACCCCAGGGCCTCTCTGGGCACACACGGCCCTCCTTGTTGGTGGGTAGAAGCTGCCAGATGTGTCCAGATGCACTTGTGTGCCTGAAGATTCAAAGGATGTATGGGACCTGATTTAGCTTTGACAGCTCTGAGGCCCTGGGCCTCTTGCCAGACAAAACCTGCTAGCGGGGAGCCAGGGTGCTCCAGGAGGCTTCAATGTACACTCTGTGTACACTGCGTCTGTCAACACCTTACCTGGAAGCCCAGGGTGTTCTGCTTGTCCTGGCTTTGAGATGTGAGCTGTATGTCCTGGGTTCCCTCCTCGGAGCTTCTGGGGAGAGTGGCTGTGTATGGCCATGAGTACCTGGCATGGTCTCCAGTGGCTACCTTCTGAGAGAAAGGAGTTAATTGCCTTTTCTTTGCTACCTTCCTTCCATTCTGTCCAGGCAGCATTTACTGTCAGCCACAGAAACACTAGCCTAGAATTTCAGCTACTTGAAGCCAAGGCAATAGGATATATGGGGCTCCAGAGCTCTAAAGCCAGGCTGGGTAAAACAATGAGGTACCAGTCATAAAATCCATCCATCCATCCATCCATACATACATACATACATACATACATACATACATACATCTACCTGTCCACCCACCTGACCATCCATTCACCATCCATCAAACTACCCATCCATCCACCCATCCACCTGTCCATCCATCCATCCATCCATCATCCATCCATCCGTCCATCCATCCTTCTGTAAAAGAAAAAGTCTTTAGAAAGTATATATTGAGTAGGAGCAGCCATGTCTATCTGGACGCTGCTTCCTTGCTGGAGTTGTAGAGGAGCTTCCTGAATAAACTTCAGTCTATGTGGAACAAAAAGAAAGAAAGGAGAGGGAGAGAGAGAGAGAGAGAGAAAGAGGAAGGAAGGAAGGAAGGAAGAAAGGAAGGAAGGAAGGAAGGAAGAGAAGGAAAGAGAAAGAAAGAGAAAGAGAAAGAAAAAGAAAGAAAAAGAAAGAAAGAAAGAAAGAAAGAAAGAAAGAAAGAAAGAAAGAAAGAAAGAAAGATAAAGAAAGAAAGACAAAGAAAGAAAGATGTTGAGTGATCCACAGAGATGACAGCGAGTAACCCTGGTGTGCCATCCTATCTTGCAGTCCTGTTGAGAGAGACAACTGCAAACAGGTGACTGAAGCAAGCATATTCAGAATGTGTACGTGCTCTGAGGGTGAGGGAGGGATAGAATCTTCAGAAAGTGGGGAGGATTGGCCTCAAAGAGGAGAAACCAGAAGCCAGAGAGGAAGGCAGCCTAGGTCCAGGAAGCAACAAGAGCAGAGAGGTGTAAAGGAACAGAAAGCCACTTTCTTGAAAACCTCCCGCTAGGGATGGAACCTAGGACCGCACACAAGCTTGGGTGAGCCCTCTTCCACTGAACCCTAGTTTTATTCTCCATTTAGAAAAAGTCCAGCCTGACCGAGGAGCCGAGCTGGGGTGAGAGCACAGGGGACGGAAGGAAGGAAGTTGAAGCCGCTGTTTAGTCCTTTCTGTTGCAAAGTGCTCACCGTATCATCAGCAGAAAAGGGGGTGTTACTAGGGGATCCCCAGGCAACGTGGCTATGGGACTCATGGTGTCCAAAGACGTGTTCTTTCTCACATCCAGCCTCCCAATGTGCTCCAGGCCACTCCAGGCTGCTCCAGGCTGAGGACCAGCAACTCCAAACTGATGTACGTCCCTTCTTCTCTTGAGGCTGACACCCAAACAGCTGCCTTCTCTCCAACGTTCTCAAAAGTCTCTTGGGATGGGGGAGCCAGGTGCCACAGTTGAAAGGGTGGATTTGCCAAAAGACCTAAATGGTGGATCCTAACCCAGGACTGGGTGGTACTGCCCACCTCTGAGAACAGAGAGGTGTAGCTCTTCACAGGAAGATGGGGTGCCATGCCCACAAGAGGGGTGTGAGGACTAAGCGGGTGAAAACCACATATTGGCACTAGTTCAACAGAATGTCACAGCTCCTGAAGGTCCGGGATTGCACTTTGTGTGTCTGGAATGGTCCGTCTCGGGCTGAGGAGGTGGCATTCTTCTGATGAATAAGAAAAGGGGTATTTGGACACAGAGGGACTAATGGGGGCATGGATTTTGGGGTAAGTCTGAGAGCAAAATGAGAATTGAGAAGGGTTGATGGTCTGGAACTTGAGAAACAGAAAACTCCAAACTTGAGCTTTGGGTTGAGAGTTAGATACAGATGTCAACTTGACAACCGAGGACTGAGCTACGGGCACATTTGTGAAGAGTTAGTAGACAAACCCTAGAGCAAACCTGCAGGAGATTATCTAATTGATGGGGATGACTCAACCCCTCGTGGGTGGGACTTTTCCCTGGGCAGGTGGATAAGACGGAGGGAATTAATTCAGGGAGCTGACATTCTTTGACATACTTGGCCAGACATGCAGTCTGGCAAGTGAGGTTTCCCCCTCTCTCAGCAGTCCTGTGTATATGGTGTGAACACTAACCTCAGATCCTGGTGTTGGTATGAGCTCTCTTATCAAGCTGGACTAAGAAGTGTAACTGGAGCATTATAGGTAAGAATAAGACTCTTTGTTCCCCTTTTAGTCATTTCGTTGCAAATTATCAGCAACATGCAGGCAAACTGCAACACACATGGCAGGGACTGACTGGGGAAAGAAATTTGGTTTGAGCTGTGAAATTTGAAATGACAGTGGTCTGTGATTCTTAGACTGAACATCATAAATGATACCGCATAGATTCCATTGAGGGATCAGATGAGACACCCATGAGAGAATGTAGGGTTGTGAGTCAGGACTGGAGGTCAACCCTCTGGACCCTAGTGATAGGCAGATGGGGCAGCAAAGGGGAAGGAAGAAGGGCTTGCAGAGCCTTTCTGAAGGTGAAGGGAGCATGCTGTGCAGAGGAGGGTCTGGGTATGTGTCTTATGCTCTGTTCATGCCAGGTTCAATATCATGGAACTGTGCATTCAAAGAGTTCATTTCACACACAAAGTTTTCAGTCTTCTGTTTTAGAGGAACATGTAAGTCTTTAATCGCCTATTTTTATATGTCCATATTTGAGTTACTTACTGGATTTTAATGGGTGCACATAAATAAAAACATTGTAAACTATGAACTTTCATCTGATATTTGACTAAAGGATAATGGTATTTATCAATGTTTTAGATAAATTTGTGCCATTACAAGCTATACTATAGTTATTTAGTATGCAAAAACTAATTTTTCGACTTCATTAAAGCTGAGATATATGTGTGTTATATTCTAAAGTTTTTAGACAACAGTGGACTGACAACTTATTGAAGAGAGTGAATTGGAACAAAAAACAAAGTGTGCATTTCATTGCGTATAAATTGAGCCCCCTATAAACCTGATAGAGAACAATCGCCACAGCAGCATCGTTCATGGTAGGAACAAAATGGAAACAGCCCAGCCATCCATGAGCAGCGTAATGGAGAAATAAATTATGCTGTGCTCACGTGATGAGATCTCACTCAGTAAAGAAAACTATGAAAAATGAGCAACCGCGCAGAATATTTAGAGAAAGAAGCAAAATTCAGAACAGATAGATTTTATTCCAGAATAAGGTTAAGCTCAGAGTGTGTGAAATTAAAGAGTATTGTGTTCAGAGGTATGTTGATCACCCCCAAAACCATGAAGCAGAGCAAAGAGGTAATGTGTGGGACTGTCAGGAGAGCATACAGTTCTGGAAAAAGGGCTGGACTAAGACCTAACACTCTGGGGTTTGTGCTGTTTATAATGGGCACGGCAGAGCCACACATGGTGGAGAGTATGTGTAATGCTAGAGGTGGGAGGATCAGAAGTTCAAAGCCAGCCTGAGCTAGGTGAGACCCTGTCTCAGAATGACGGGGGGGGGTTATTTTGTAATTTTTGTGTACAAGAAGACACTTGAGTGTGTGTGTGTGTGTGTGGGCCCATTGCTCTTCCACCTTATTGCTTTGTTCTGAAGTTTCCCAGTGTCCTAATTCCAGGGCCAGAATTACAGGCCACTGTCATTTCTGCCAGACATTTTACATGGGATTTGTGGATCTGAATTTGGGTCCTTTTGCTAGTGAGGCAAAGGCTTTAACCCCTGAGCCATCTCCCCAGCCCCTTCATTTGCATCTTATGCAATCAGGGGATAATATTGTCTCAAGAGAAAGTTTAAAGAATGAGAAACGTCAGGAACCACTGCTGTGTATGGTCAGCTTTTCTTGCGACAGGTGTAATTCCAAGTTGTGTACCCTTGTTGTATAGCAATCTTGTAATGGTGTTTTTCTTCTCCTCAGAGATACGAAAGTGTGGGTGCCCAAATCAACACATCTAAGTCTCTAGAACTGTGAATCAAAGAAATCTTTAGAAATTATCCTTATCTCAGATATCCTGTTGAAGCACCAGACAGTCGACTAAGACAAAACCTGTTTTGATCCACATTTGACAGTGGAACCCTTTTCCAAGTTGTTCTTCTAATGTTCCCAAGGACATCCAAGTGTCATGAGGGGAGGACTAGAAGAGGGGAGGATTACATTTTGAGGTTGTCGCCATGTTGTTTCAAGATCTTGGCTCAGCCATTTCACATCTGACTGTGCCCCATCCTCATCTGAAAGTCCAGGACACTAACAAGCTTTGAGATCTCACCGTTCAGTGATGGGCTCTTGTGTGAGTGGCCCCAGCACACAGGGAAAGTGACCATCTGTGTTTGCATAAACCTGTGTGTTTTTTCTCACTGCTAGGCTCTAACAGTCGAGTTCATTTGCAGGTGGAGCAAGCGTAGCTGAATTTTAAGTGGATTTTTATTCCTAAGCCTGAGTGTTCATGGAAGTCAGCTTAGGAGGGCTACTAGAAGAGTTAAGGGCGATCTGGATCGTAGAGGATGAAAAGACCTGGCAGTCCTCACCAGTTGCTGGTGTGGATAAGCTGGATTTCTGCCAGTGGCGGTTGTTATTTTTTAATACTTCTGCCTTGTAAGAGAGTTTCCTTTGTGCATCCATCATTATTCTCTTAGTTACCTTTATAACAACATGGTTGCTGGTGTTTTCATTGTATGCTTTTTTTCTGTACTGTGTGTTCTCTTTCTCTAAATCCTTTGAAGCAGAATCTTTTGTGGTTAAGGTAGGAGAGCACTTGAGTGTATATGTCTGTAGAGGTCCAGAGTGACATTAGGAACCATCCTGGATTGTTCTACCTACTTACTGCTTTGCTCCACCTTCCAGGACTGGAATTGTAGGACATTGCCATCCACCTGGTATTTTTATGTGGAATCTGAACTCAGGTCTTTTTGCTTGAGAAGCAAAGGCTTTAGCCTTTGAGCCGTCTCCCAATTGTGTGTGTGTGTGTGTGTGTGTGTGTGTGTGTGTGCGCGCGCACGAGTGCATATGTATCAGAGGGCATATGTGTGCCTGTGGAGACCCAAGGATTTCAGGAGTTATCCTGGACTGCATCTATCTCCTTTTTGTCTCACTCTGGGATTTCTCAACCTCCTTCCAAAGCCCAAAGTGTAGGCTGCTGCCATTCCTGCCTGGTGTTTTTATATGGGATCTGGGATCTGAGCTTAGGTCCTTTTGCTTATGAGAAAATGCTTTAACCCCTGACCACTTCTCTAGTCCCTCACCCCCCTAGCCTCTTCTTGTACTGTTTTATTGTTATTTTCCCTCATTGAGTTTGCACTGGTTATAGCTGTATTAGGTGAGCTGTGGTATAGAACACTTGCTAATCTGTCTTCTAATCCTAATAGCTCAGAGAAGAAGATTCAGTGTGAGCATCTCTCCCTCATTGCTCCCTGCCTGCAAGAGGGAGCTGTGAAGGTCACATGCTTTCCCCACACTTTCCCTTCCCTCCCGACATGGGAAGCACCCAATCCAGAAATAGGCCAGTGTGGCAGTGTGCCTTGTATAATTAAGGATGCTTTATTTTCTTCTTTAAAAAAACACCAGGCCGTGAGAGGATTTACCTCAAGCCCATTCAGTACACTGGGCTGAACCTTATAAAAGACGCTTGGCAATTAGTGCCGCGTGGAGCCGCCTATCAGCCCAGGCCTGCACAGATTTCATGAGAGTCAGAGAGAGGCTAAAGGCCCCTCACAAAGAGAACATTGGGTTCCCTTTTCTTGAAGCCCTCATTGCCCAGCTAAGAGACTAAGCTAATGGAATGTTAGCAGTCAAGGACGGTTGCCTTCCGACGTGTGTGTGTGTGTGTGTGTGTGTGTGTGTGTGTGTATGTGTGTACTCTTCATGTGAGTGGGTGTACATATGTGTGTAGGCATGTGTATGAAGAGCATTTGAGTCTGTGTATCTGTGGAGGCCCAAGGGTGATAACAGGAATCATCTTGGATGACTCTAAGTCCTTATTGCTTTGCTCTAGGTTTCCAGGGCCAGAATTGCAGATCACTGCCATATCCATCGGACATTTTTACATGGAATCTGGGGATCTGAACTCAGGTCCTTCTGCAAAAACTTTAACCACTGAGCCATCTTCCATAGTCCACCTTTCCATCTCTTCTAAGACAGCCATGCCCATCTCACAGCAGGATGGGCACACTCATTTATTCATCCCTGTATTTTTAGAAGAAGCACACGGCTTTTTTGTTTGTGTGTTTCTTCTATAGGTGGAGCACTCCAATTCCAAAAATCCCAAAAGTCTGTCATGCCCCAATGTCTGCCACTGTTTGGGATGCCATCATGACACCAGGACATGGAAATTCCACATCAGGAAACTGCATCATGCACAAAACTCTTAGAAATACTGTAAAAAATTACCCTCAGGCTGTGTGCACATGATGCATATGAAATATAAATATCTTTCCTGTTTAGACTTGCCTTGCATTTCTAAGACATTTCACAGAGCGTAGATAAATATTTCACATGCTCTACACCCAAGTCGTATATGGCTAACCAACTTGTTCTGGCATGGGAGGATCTGTGGTGCTGGAGGAAATGACAGGGGCGCTCAAGAGACATGCTTTGCTGTCCCATGGACTCAAGTACCTGCCTCCCTTCACACCTCTGGCCTACATGTAACCTTGGAGAACGGTAGTCTCCTCCTCCTCCTCCTTCTTCGCATGCATGTGTTGTGTACATGCAGGTCCACAAGAGGACACATAGTATGTGTACCCATAGAGACCCAAAGGTGACTTTGGGAACCCCCCCTGCATCGTTTTGCCTCCTTACTGCTTTGATCTGGGTTTTCTCAGGCTCTGCCTTGCAGAGCTTCAAATGCATGCAAGGCCACTGTCATATTTGCCTGGCAATAATAACTTTTTTCACTTTCATTATTTTTTTTAAATTGGCAGGGCATGTCTTAGAGGCTTGTAAGTTCCAGGATAAGCTTAGAATTCAGTGTGTGGTTAACGATGTCAAAGGTCCTTCAGGGTCTCATTTGGTCTTTATTTCAGAGCTCAGTGGTCACACATAGGCTGTGTTCTGAGATCTGTCAACTTGTTGAGTGAGGCTTTTATGATGGGGAAGGTCTGCAGACCAAGGACAAACTACCGAGCAAGCAAGCAGCTCCCTCTCCTATCTCTCCTCTGATTCCTCAGACTTGGTGATCTTCAACGTGCAAACTGTCTGCTGGGAGCTGGGAGCGCACAGACACCCGGAAAACTGCAGCCGAGTCCAGGAGCTCACAAGCTCATAGAGGCTGAATTGGGACAAAACATCACGACCTTTCATGGCAAAGTGCCATTGACATCGAATTGACTAAGTGCCCTCCAAAATAGAAAATCATTGGTGGTTTCATTTTTGGGGTGAGGTTAGGACAGCTGAAGCCATGGGGTGCACCTGCGAGTTTGGGTCCAGAGCTGTCCTGGGGACCCAATAACTGGCCTTATTGTGAAGTAGGGGAGCTGGGGCCATCTCCTGACTTGTCTTTCTTTTCTTGATTTTTTTGGGGGGGCAGGGGGGAGAGCCTATACAAAGTTTTGTTTGTTTTCTTACCAAGTTACCAGTGGGAATCCTAAGTTTTCCCTTTGCCTAGAGAAGAATAACAACACATGTCTTATAAGCACTCACGAGGGTTGTACGGGCCCTTCTTCCTGTGTCTGCTGAGGCCCAGCAGAGGTTGTCTATGAATCTGTGAATCTGGAAGATTCATTCAGTAAGTTGGGAGATCTCCAGGTTAGACTTCTGGGATCCCATAGCTTCTGGGTCTCCTGTGCTTGGAGGAGACACTGAGCTCCTCTCTCTCTCCTCTCTCTCTCTCTCTCTCTCTCTCTCTCTCTCTCTCTCTCTCTCTCTCTCTCTCTCTCTCCCTCTGTGTGTGTGTGTGTACAAGAGGCCACTAGAACATGTGTGCCTGTGGAGGCCCAAGCGTGACATCAGGAATCATCCCGAATTGCTCTCACCTTATTGCTTTGTTCTGGCATTTTTACATGGGATCCGAAGATCTGAAATCAAGTCCTTTTCCTATGAGACAAAGACTTTAACCCCTGAGCCATTAGGGGATCTTCCAAGGAGATGTGGGGATCTCCCCAGTCTCTCTTGAGCTGAGCTCATGATCCTATGGGATCCTCTGAGAGATTTCTTTTGCTCTTTTCCAGAAATGCATAAATACCTGCTACCCCCTGCCCTGGTCAGTCAGAGATTGGACTCAGCCCAGCAGAAGCCACCAGGACTAGGTTTTTGCACAGGCAGCTGTAGAGATTTATTTGGTCTGGTTGGAATTCTGTCCTTGCCAAGAGTTCTTACTGGTTTCAGCGTCTTGCCCACTGCCAGTTTATTGCTTGGTCAGGGGGTGTCATTCCTGACCCTACCTTTGGCCTGAAACTAAACTTATCACCTTTCCCTCTTTGAATTTAGAGAGCCCAGAACAAACCTCAGGTTCTTAATGGGACTGTACTAAGTTGGAATTGCCACATGGGAAGGGAAAAGGCATTGAGTTGGAAGTGCCGCCTGGGAAGAAAGGCACACTCTGACTCTCAAAGTCTCAGAGAGACTCGGAGATCCCCACGTACTGCCCCAGATAACATCAGCGCTGGATACACACGTTTTAGAACGATGAGCTCATAACTTTGGACCAGGCAAACACGAAGTACAAAATATGAATCACTCCATTACACATATAGACCGCAGCGAGCATGCTCTGTTGCCATGGGAACGCAAACATTTATTTGCCTCAGATCAGGAAGGATTCGCTTCCAGTCCTCTGGAGTGAGGATGCCTACCAGCGGCAGCCCTCAGGCGGTGTTCTCCCTACCCTCTGCCACCCCAGGCATTTGTGACTGTCGCCTGAGTGGTCGTTCTTGCCCACTGTGTATCTCTGACTTCCCTTTGGCTAATCATAGCCGCAGCCAAACTCCCCTTGTGCCTCAAATGCCTAATCTGAATTCCTAATCTAGATTTGGAATATTTTCTAGAGGCAGGGTTGAAATGATGAGGTTGCAAAAGGTAGGCTTTTATTTTAGTGGGGTGTGTGTGTGTGTGTGTGTGTGTGTGTGTGAGAGAGAGAGAGAGAGAGAGAGAGAGAGAGAGAGAGAGAGCAGGGAATCATCCTAGATTGTTCTACCTTCTTATTGCTTTGTTCTAGGGTTTCCCAGACTCTGCCTTCCAAGGCTGGAATTATAAAAATGTGGGATCCGGGGATTGGAAGTCAGATCTTCTTACTTGGCGAGGCAAAGGCTTCAATCCTGAGCCATCTCCTCAGCGCAAGAGTTAGGATTTTAAAGTTCGATAGATTTACTTCAAGTTCTGGCTGTTCATTTGGAGCTTTGCAGTCCTTCTGGGTGAACTGGAAGCCTGTCCGTTTTACCAGGCTGCTGGAAAGACTAGGGGGAAAAAAAAAGCGTCCAAGTGCTTAACATATCATTTAGTAAGAGGTGGCCATCCTGTGTTTTGTCTCCAAGGGATCAAGGTGGAAAAGTTGAGGATCTGAGACATCCCCCAGGGCATTCAGAGGTCTGTGCTGTGGGACCGGGATGCTTGGCTTGGTTAGGCCATGTGGCACACAGCCTTCTTAGTGTTGGGAGCAATCTCAGGCCCGACCGACATCAACAAATCTTGGATTTACTGCACCAATATGGGCACTCAGAGTGTGAGCCTGATGCTGAGAAAAACACCTCAAAATAGATAGAAGGACTGGGGAGATGGCTTAGCGATTAAAGTCTTCGCTCTGCAAGCAAAAGGACCTAAATTCAATTCCCCAGATCCTACATAAAAATGCTGGGTAGAAATGATATCTGTCTGTAATTTCAGTCTTGGAAGGCAGAGCCTAGGAAACCCCAGAAATAAGGAGGTGGAACAATCCAGGATGATTCCCGATGTCACCCTTGACCCCCACAGACGCGCACGCGCACGCGCGTACTCACACACACACACATACACACACCAGCAACAACAAAAACAGATAGAAAGCAGGTGCTTGGTTGTGCGGCTGGATGGTGGCGGTGGCACGATGGCATGCTCAGGTTTGCTGTCAGGTGGATGAAATCTGCACCTGTCTTTCTCTTCATTTCTTGTCCATGATTCAGAGTTTGTGTACAGAGCATCAGAGGCATAGGGCATGCACCTGTGCTCTGGGTCCACCCCTGGCAACCCCTGCGGGCTTGGCCTGCGGTAAGAGCCATGAGGAGAAGTGACCAGTGGGAGGGATCATTTTCTGAAAAAGAAATGGGTGCTGTTAGATGCCGGGAAAGACACCTCACAACGGAAGCAGCAGATCTCTGCTGTAGAGATCTTGGACGGAAGATTTGGGGAGAGTTGGATAAGATGATCTTAAAGGATCCTTCTGCTTCTAGCAGGACAACTCAATTCTCCAAGGGACAGTTTTTCTCCTGAAGGAAGCAGGAGCTGACATTGTTTACCACACCGTTCTGAATTCTCCCCCTGAAGCTTCCTATCACCCATGCAGGTATTTAATAAGCGATATTCTTAAAGTACTTTTAATTTTTAATAAAGTATTCACAGAAAGTTAGACACACAGTTTTATTTATGTTATTATTGTTTTATTTTGTGTGCATGTGGAGTGTGCTGTGCATATATGTGTGTGTATGCAGGCATGTGGAGGGTTCTGTGCACACAGAAGTGTGTGCAGGTACATGCTCCCGTGTATGCAAGCAGAAGCCAAAGGAGGATCATGGGTGTCCTCTGTCACTTGCCTTACTCCTTTGAGACAAGGTCTCTAGCTGAGCCTGGAGCTAGACTGATGGCCAGCAAGTCACAGAGATTCTCCTGTCTCTGTCTCCCACATTGCTGGGGTTACAGGAACCCCCCTTGACCATTACTGATTTTCAATATGGTTTCTGGGGATTTGAACACACCAAGCATTCTTATTTGCTGAGTTATTTGAGAATGAGAGAAGAAGGGAGGTGGGACATGGATGGGTCAGATTTTAACGTTTGGACGTTAGTTCTCTCCTACTACTGTATAGGCTCTGGGGACAGAACTCAGGTCTCCAGGTTTGTTGCTGGGTGCTTTTGCCACTGAATCGTCTTTCTGGTCCAGTACTTATACTGGTAGAGTCAACTTTACTGAGCTATGGTTTACTAGAAAGCAAAAATTCGGCCTCCATAGACAGGTAATGAGCTGGGCGTGGTGGCTCATGCCTGCAATCCTAGCTCTTGGGAAGCTGAGGTAGGAGGATCTCAGATTTGAGAGCAGCTCGGGCTACATAGAAATCCTGTCTCAAAGCCAAGCAGTAAAACATTAATTTGCATGAGTGAATGAACACACCCTCCTAGCTTCTACTCCAGCCGATCTACATTCGCCTATCCAGTATCCACAGAAGCCTGGTTCTTACTCATTCCAGAGCATCAATGTCCAAGGATGCTCCACTCCCTTGATTTAAAGCAATATAGTTTTTGCACATAACCTATGCACACTCTTGGATACTGTTCAGGGAATAGTAAGAGAAAAGTGTGTGTGTTCAATACAGATGCAATTTTCTTCCCTAAATATTTCTAGTCTTTGGTTGGTGGAATTCATGGATGTGAAACTCACAGACATGGATGGCTGACTATGGGAGCCCCATTCCCAAGTTCTCATTGACAGTCATTTTCCCTCTGCTCCTACATGTCTCTCCAGGTCACTTCCAATCTGAATTCTATCCTAAAGATTAGTTTTGCCCTTTACAGAATTTCATAGAAATGGGTCATGCACTTCTTCTGTACAGGCTTTTATGTCCAGGATTGATTCTGAGAATTTTCTCTCAATGATTTATTTCTTTTCTATGCTAGTAGCATTCCATTAGTTGAATTTACTTCTGTATGTTTAAGCATTTGTCATTTGGTGGACAATTGGGTTGTTTCCAGTAGTTAGCTATTATAAATAAATCTCTCCGTATTCATGCATAAGCCTTTTGGACATGATTTCATTTCTCTTGCACAAATACCCGGGAACAAAATTGCTGGATGCTATGGTTAATATATTTTGACTTTAAAAGAAATTTTTAAAAAAATGATTTTACAAACTGGTATTTTTGATTTGCTCACCACAGCTGTCTATGAACTTGTAATTATTGTACTTTCTGCAGCTTTCAAAAAGTATTAATTTTAGCCAGTCATCATAATGTGAATTTAAGCCTGTGTTTTCCTAAACGGTAATGTTGACCATTTCGTGTGGGGTCGTCACTTTCTCTGGATACAACGTTTGCCAAATGTCAGTGAGAAGTAAGACATTGCTTGGCATTACTTAAACATCCTTGCATGCTCCTTCAATGTGTTTCTTCTTCTTCTTTCCCCGGAGCTAATCACTGCTCTGTGGTTGGTTTGCATTTTCCATGAGCATGTTTTAAATTTTCATTAGTATGTATATATCCAAAATAGTATTAAGTAATATCGTATGTGTTGAAACGTTTATAAAATGTTCCGTTCTTTTTTTATACTTTGGCAATTTGCTTATCCTCCCTTCCTACACACACACACACACACACACACACACACACACACACACGTTTTTGAGGTTTGCCCATGTTGAGACAGGTAGAACCGGTTCATTTCTCAACTGTTGTGTGCATCCTCCATGTGCATCGTATCTCCATGAGTCCACGTTGCAATGCTGATCCTCTGCCTGTCTCCTATAGATGCACATGAGTGCTCTTTAGGGGGTGGATTAGCATAATTTCAGAGATGTACATCTGGATTTTGCTAGATAGTGCTAATAGGTTCTGCAAAGTTAGACAGCCATCCACAAAGTGTCAGACTTTCCAATTGCTTTTGCAAACCCACCAGACTTCTTACCATCTCCATCTGAGGGTCTGCAGGGCTGCACCTTGATTTGAATCATGCTTGCGTTTCCTTCACATCTTTGCATGTGTCCATTCCTATGTGGCCCCAACCCCCTCGCCGCGTTGCCCCTACACCATGTCTCCATGCTACCTTCCAGCCAGGGTTTCATCTTTCACTTTTTAGGGTGGTGTTTGGCCATGGAATTTTCCATCGAAGTGGAGTCAAATTCATGAACTTCTCATGTCACAGAGTTTGCTTTTTAGAAATCTTTTCTTATTCCCAGATCACAAGACAGCCCACAATACATATTTTCTACATTTTAAGGTTTTGTATGTGGTGATTAGCTCTCTGATCCATATGTTTTGTTTGCTGTAAGGCAGAGACCCAATTTTCTTTTTCTAATTGAGTCCCTCGCCATTTTGTTAAATTAAATCTATAAATATTTTATATATATATATATATATATATATATATATATATATTAACCTTTTTGGAGAGGTACATGGGGTTAATCCAGGTACATGGTAGGTACCACTGAGCCACACCCTGGGCCCTTCTTACTGCTTTGGTGGCATCATTTGTTTTCCTGAATGTGTAATCCACTCCTAGGCTGGCTTTTCTACCTTTTATTATCTTGTTGTTGTTGTTGTTCTGTTTGTGTATCCATTTTCTCTCTCTTTTTAAAATTTTATTTATTTCTCTTTCTTTCTTTCTTTCTTTCTTTCTTTCTTTCTTTCTTTCGCAGACAAGTTATTTGTGTTGAAAATTCTGGTAAAGAACAGTCTACATTTTGTCTAGGAACTAGGGCTTTGTGGAAGGATAGATGAGCTTAAAGAGAATGAGCTAATTAATTTTCAGGAGGAAATTTTTAGATTTTTAGGCTACAGTGTCATCATTTTTGGCTGCTTTTAGCCAAGTTGACAGTGAGAACTGGGAGCACAAAGAAAAGCAGAAATAATCAAAAAGCTTGCTATTTGGCCATAAGTCCTAATGTAACACTGGGACTTAGAAATCTTGGAGTGGGAAGAAGTTAGCAACATTACTAAAAAGGAAAAAAGAAAAGCATTTTGTATTGAGACAATAGGAAGAAGCCTTTAGGGGAATCTCAAGATTAGCCAGACCCCATGACTTGGGACTCAATGGTACAGAAGACTAAACTTTTTCAAAGACTTGCCCTAGAAAAGGAAATACCTTCCTTTGATAAAGGGAAGAAGGGTTGTTATAGTGTGTCTGCATGTTGCTGATAAGCTCACAACCAAACAGAGACACAAGGAGAATATTTTTACAAGTCTCAGCATGGCAAGAGAGCTCATACAATGTCAGGAGTCCAGGGAACTGGCCACAGCATGTCCAGCAAGAGCTGATTAAGAGGCATGCTCGCTCGCTCACCTACCAGCATGGTCGCATGCCAAGCTATGGAACCAACCTCTCCATCTTATTCACCAGGGAATGGCTCCACCACTATAAGCTGGATCTTCCCTCTTAGCTGGACAATCTGCTGCAGGCTTTATTCATGCTTCACACATGTGACCAGCACTCAGTCACCTCAGAACCTGTGTCTTAACGGGAACAGGATTCACTGCACCATGTCCAGCTGCCCAGCACTGGGAAGCTCCTGCAGCCTTGGCTCAAGAAGTCCAGCTATTGCTCAGGCTGGTGGTGGGCACTGCTGTTGCCCACATCATACTGATTTTTCAGACGGACGGAAAAAGAGAATGATGGGGTTATGAAGCCTTCAACCCAGATTTCAGAGAAAGGCTTGGAGGCTGTGATGTGGGGCAGAATCAGGAGCCCTACAGGTGGCCCTGAGAGGGCTACATGTGAAGTACAAGGATGAACCTTAAGCTACACTAGAGGCCCTGGGATGTTGGCAGTGTCGAAAGTACGGGATGTCTGCTAAATAAATAGAGGCAGGAAAGGAGGGAGGGAGGGAGGGAGGGAGGGAGGGAGGGAGGGAGGGAGGGAGGGAGGGAGGGAGGGAGGGGAAGCTCACACCAACACATGGAATCCACTTGACTGCTAAGAGGGACAGTCCTCAATTGCCAGGCCAGTATGTCCGGCCAAGTATACAGAAGGATGCCAACTTCCTCAACTAGTCCCCCTTCTACTATTCTCTTACTCACCTGCCAAAGCCTAGTCCTGCCCACCATGGGCTGGGTCTTCCCCATCAAGTAGACAACCTCCTGCAGACTTGCCTGGAGATCAACTACTAATTTCTCGCAACCGTGCCCGAGCTCAGAGCCTTCAGTTGCCCAGTTGACGCAAGTATCTAACTATGACTGGTTTTTTTTTATTGCTTCCATTCAGAATTATTTCCTTTATGCCATTATAAGTCAGTTTGCTTTGGGACATCTAGCTGTGGAACCCATGCAGACTCAACTTTCTCATCTCTCCAAAGCCATCGCTGCTTCTCCATTTTTTTTTTAGGGTTCCAAAAATTTGTCTGTGAGCCTCATCCATTGTTAACTCTTATGCTGCTTGATTTTTCTCTTGGTGGCCTTGAACCTAATTCTTTTTGAGTCATTTTTTCAGTCGGCTTTCAGGAGTACATGCAAATAAAGAATCTGCTTTCATTCAGTCATTTGAACTGATTTATTCTGTTATCTGATTATTGCTGGTGCATATAGGGATACTGGCACTTTTTCTGCATACAATTTCCTGAATCGTATGAGTTTAGGTAGTTATTTTCTTGGTTTGGGGGTAGACAATGATATCCCATGAGAAAGTCACCAGGTCCTCCTTTTGAAATCCTTTTATTTCTTAATTTCTTTGTGGTGAAATGTTCAGTGAGTATGGATAAAAAGCAATGGTAGTTAGCAACTTGTTCTGTGTGCGTGTGTGCGTGTGTGTGTGTGTGTGTGTGTGTGTGTGTGTGTGTATCAGAGGACACTGTGTGTCCCTGTGTGTCCCTGTGGAGGCCCAAGGGTGACAATGGGACTCATCCTGGATTGCACTACCTCCTTATTGCTTTGCTCTGGGTTTCCCAGGCTCTGTCGTCGATAGCAGGACGTGTAGGCCACCACCATTTTCACACTTTTACGTGGAGTCTGGGGATTTGAATTCAGGTCCTTTTGCTTTTTTTTTTTTAATTTCAGCTCATACAAACTTATTAGGTACACCAGTTCCCTCCCTTCCTCCTCCTCCCCCTGTATCCCCTGCTCCCCCTGCTTTTTTTTTTTTAAACAAACATTTTATTTTGTGTGTGGGGGGGGGAAGAGAGAGAGAGACTGTGTGTCCCTGTGGAGGCCCAAGGGTGACTCGAGTAATCATCCTGGATTGCTTTTACCTCCTTTTTGCTTCACTCTGGGATTTCCCAGGCTCTTCCCACCAAGGCCAGAAGTGCAGGTCACCTCTTGCGTTTTTTTTTTTTTTTTTTTTTTTTTGTAATGTGGGACCTGGGATCTGAACTTGGGACCTTCTGCTTGTGAGGCAGAGTCTTAACCCGAGCCCCACCTTTTTCTAGTTTGACTTTAACAGAAAACCTCCCAGCATTTTTCATTAAGTGCACAGTGTGCTTTAATTTCTGCTACCTATGATTTATGCAAGTTAGAAAATCTCTTTCTAAGTCCTGGTTTGTAAGGAGTACTCTTCCTACATGGTGCCGATTTCTGCTAGGTGTTTATTATGAACGTAGGTGAGCCCTCGTGTTTTCTCCTTGTCATGTCATACTGTGTGTGTCTGATGAGTTTTCCAATGTCTTCACATCTCTGCAGGTCTAGGATTTGCTAATGCTTATTTCATTTTTTTTTTTTTTTGACACCGACACTGTAAGTGGGGTGAGGAGGTGAGCTTTACAATTCCTTCTTGTGTTGGTCCCTTTTGAAGTTGCTACCATGGTGTTTTAAAAGGAGCCGAGTGTTTTCATCTCAATTTCTGGATGAGTGTGCTTAAGTGTTGTCTTTCCTTCAGCATTTGAGAAAACTTCGAAAGGAAGCCACGCAGGGACATAAGGTGTTCAAAGGTAGACGCACGACAGCCAAATCCATTCCTTTGAAGGTTATAGATCTCGGCAGGTTCTCCACTTTCTCTTGAGTCAATTTAGACAGGTTTATTTTTCGCGAAAATTGTCATCCATGACAGGAGTCAACAGACAGCCAGGTTTTCCAGGACTTGTCAGAAAATAGTGTCTTTCGCTGATCGCTCTGCTGACTCTCAGAAGGCAGAGAGGAGAGATGGAAGGTGATCATGTTGAGAGTCTGGACCGGGCTTTCAGGCGGAGAAAGGAGCTGTTGCTTAACATTTCTCTTGACGTTTCACTGACCATGTTCAGACTGCCAGCAGAAGCATCTGTGAGGTACACACGGACTCTGTAAATGCCATGTTTGTCGGAGGAGATGGTCATAAAGCACATGAAGTTCGGGCAGCCCTGTGCATCAGTGACTCCGCATGTCGCTGATAAAGTCCAGCAGCTTGAGGGAGCAAGGGGGTTTATTCTGGCCTGACTGTCCACTTACAGTTGTTAGTCCAGCTTGGCAGGAGGGCTCCCACCACCACCAGGGACTGAAAGGAGGTCATGCATGGGATCAACTGCGTGGACACCCACACACCAAGGCTGACCTGGCTGCAGCTGCTGCGGAGTGCCCAATCTGTCAGCAGCACAGACCGACACCATGAGGTGAGGGAACTGGCCACGCCGTATCCACAGGATTGCAGAGAGAGGGACAAACCTCACCGCCATACGGCAAGTCTGTCCTAGTACGTCAAAGAAAGCCAACTCCCTGAACCAGCTAAAGAAGCATGACAGTAAACTCAGGGTCTTGGAATTCACTGGTCTTAGCAGCTTAATTCAGGAGCTGAACTTCTTAACAGTCCCCGTCTGCTGCAGAAGAATGTTTGCTTCCACCATCTTCATCAGCTTGCCCAGGGACAAGTCGCATTCACTATGGACTGGGTCTTCCCCCTTAGTTAGACAATCTCATGCAGGGTTGCTCAGTGCCTAAATTGACTACCAATTCTTTACAAACATATCCAGAACTCGAACCTTCAATTATGAAGTTGACCCCTGTAGCTATCTATCACACCCTGCCTGATCATTTCTGCTCGTTTGGTAACTTGGAATATCCCTCTATCACTACACAAGTCCTTCAAACTGTGCATGAATGTACTTTTGATGTCTTTCTCTACTATCAGAAGACAAACTCTTTCCAGGATCAGGCTGGGTCATTTTTCTGTGTGTTTGTGGGACCTGACATGTCATAAGTGCCCAGTAAATGTTTTTGAGTAAGCTTGATGAACACATAAATAAAAATAACTAGGTGGACAGAGAAGTGAATCGTTTCTGAAATGTAAGGCTCGCCTTACCCAGTTGTCTTTGGGTTAAAGTGTCTCCCTTGATCAGTGAGTGACAGAGCCCAGGAAGTGCACACACAGCCTTGAATTCAGCAGAGGCATCCCATGTCAGATGTTCAACCCCTCTGTACGGGTGTCGTATACTCCATCAGTGCATGCCTGAAAGGGTCCCTGTGCATTGAGAAAACAGCCCAGGTTCTTGAAATGACCACTTCTCAAACGTGCGTGTATACACAGAACATCCCCATGCTTGTCGGATACAGAGTCTGCTGGAGTAATCCTGGGCTGGGAGCATGCATAGTGCCTTTAGGATAAGTGGGAGCTGGTCATTCTATGGCCTACACTTTCTATAGCATGGTGCAGGCTGGCACCGGCACCCAGACTCACCCCAACTTCTTGGTGACCATAGAATGCAGAGTACCCTCCAAGGATTTGGTAATGTGTAAAATCCAGCTCTACACTGGTCGTATAGTAGGGCATCCCTGACTTCAAACACTGTGTTCACAAACCAACCTGCCTTAGCTCTGCCTGGGGCTCTGGGTGTCTGAGGTACCTGCATAACGACCACACTCTTCCTTGTTTTCCTGTTTCTCAGACCGAGCCACACAGTCTGCTGGGACACGGGCATCCTGGGAGTCACACGCCTGTCACTGTCTCTGCTGTCCGACTCCACTGCACTTATCTATACACTCAAAATCCCGTTTCCCTTCTTATTCCTGCTGTTGCTCTGGCCCCCAGGTGTGAGAGTCACCTCCTGTCTTCATGTCAGCTGCCTGCCTCGGGCAGCTTCTCTGCACGCTTGGAAGGGTGACTGGAGCCGAAGAATGACTTCTTCCTTTTTCCCTCCTTCTCTCCTTCTTTCCCTTCCTCTTTCTCGTCCTCCCTTCTTCCCTTCCTTCCTTCTTTTTTGTTGGTTTTAAAAAATGCCACAAAGTTAGTGAGAAGAGTCCCCAATTCCAGATAAGCTCACCATGAACCAATCCTGGGGTCAGACAGGTTACAGGTACTTTCAAATCCCCCAAGTCCCACTGACCAGGCCTCCCCCAGCTTCTCTAAGCAGTACTGACAATAGTGGGGGATGGGGTGTCTTTTCCAGTCTTTACCTTGTGGTCACATTGACTCCTGTGGAGCAAAGAGGTTTGTGGGCAGTAAGTTGCTTCTTTCAGGCAGTGCCAGAACTGATATATGTGAGATTGTAGGTTGGCTCCAAGGTTTTACGGAAAGTCACAAGGACCTCTGCGTGGCCTGGCAGGGAAATGTGACACTTGGATGCCAGTCAGAGTTATTCCCAAGCCCTGGCAAGCCCAGCTCTTCTCTGTGCGCTCTCTCTCTCTCTCTCTCTCTCTCTCTCTCTCTCTCTCTCTCTCTCTCTCTCTCTCTCTCTCTCTCTCTCTCTCTCTCTCTGCCACTGATGCTTTGGCCAGGGTGAGCAGGGATGGCAGTCATGAGAGAGAGGGACAGGGCTGCCCCGCAGGTCCTCATTCTCTGCAGCACAGGTGGGCAGAGCAGGGGAGACTGGCTATGACTTGAGGAGTCTCAGCCTCTTTGAGCAAGTTCTTGGGGCCCAGCAGGGCCACAGAGCTGCGTGAGGCGTCTGTCCTGAGCCATGCCTTAGATCCATCTTGCAAACTTTCAGAGCAGCTGCTTTCCATTTATCCCTGAGATCCGGACTTGGTGGGTTTCCAGGCAGCAGTGCATCCCCGTGGAAGCTCCCCGGCAATCCTTCTCACAGACGCTCAGACACCCTGTGTATGGCTCATCTCGGTCACATCCGTTGGACTTCCTGAATTTTCTAGAGATGCTGTCCGTGGGTCTTTTCTTGGTCTTCCTGTGTTGGCAACTAAGTTAGATGTTTCTCAGAAGTTCTGCAGGCCAGGCAAAGCAAGCGGCCATTTCAGCTCACGATGCAGTTTTCAGGCTCTGGTCCATAGGGTAAGCTGCCACATCACTGATGTCCAGGGACCAGGTCACTCTCCAACTCCTTAGTGAATATGCCTGCCCGCCTCTCGCCCATCTTCGGTTTTTGTTTCCTGATTCAGGACCCAGAACTCTAAAGACAGCATGTACTGATCAGAGGCCCTGGGTTATCCTCATTACCCCGTAACCACCATTTCTCAGGGGTGGAAATTTCATTACTTGCCTAAGGAATGATGGAGTCAGGATCCAACCCCAGGTTTGGGGTATAAGTGTGTGTGCATCTGTGTCTGTGGGGGTCCAAGGGTGACATCAGACCTCATCCTAGATTGTTCTACCTACTTACTGCTTTGCTCAGGATTTCCCAGGCTCTGCTTTTCAGGGCTGAAATTACAGGATGCCACCATATCTAGCATTTTTACATAGTATCTGGGGATTTAAACTCATGTCCTTTTGCTTGCAAAGCAAAGGCTTTAACCCCTGAGACATCTGCCCAGCTCTGTTCATCATGTCTAAAGGGGGGAGGAGAGGAAAGGGTGTATGTGGGGGAGTCAACTGGAAACATGAGCCAAGAGACAAAAATTGCCTTGAATTGTGCTAAAGTCATGAATTATGCTGACTTATGCTGAAAGTTGGGGAAGCACGGGTCCCCAACTGGCTTCTTGGAGTCATGGAACAGAGTTCAAACCCTTTTAACACCATGACTTTGGGCAGGTTGCTTCACGTCTTCACGCTGTGGTTAAACTCCATCGTAAAACATTAGCCGTAATATTAAGTGAGCTTCCTGGGTGTCAGGTGCTTGGCCCGGTGCCTGACCATCCCTGTTGGTGGCGGCTGTTATTACATAAAGTGACGTGTTGAGGGCAGAGACGCTGTTCCTGAGCTCACAGTATGCAGCACGGGCCGGCCATGGGCCGGGAGCTCTGTCGGGGCCTAAGCGTTCTATCAACAGCATTTCAGAGATCATCACTCGCGTAAGATTTGGTGTCAGGATTGTGCCACCAGAGGGACCAGACAACCAGGGAGTAGCCCTTCCCATGAGCCTTCAAGAGCCAGGATACCCGAGGAGTGAGGAGCAACCCGGCCTGACCCTGCTCCTACAAGGCTGGCTTGTGATGTTGTCTGGGAAACAGAATTTGGGAGAAGTTTTCACTGTTTCCTAAGTGACGACGGTGGCCCTTTTCAGCGCTGTGGGTAGACACAGAGTGGCAATGTCGGATGGCTGCTGGTCTATCTGCCCAGAGCCTGAGCAGGTAGTACCTGTGTGATCAGTCCCATTAGCGGCCCTGGAACCCGGGGCGCTTGTGAGCTTCCCTTGGAGACAGCACTGCACATGCTGATGTGTCATGGTCATTGCTGGAGAATTTAGCATCCTTTCCCCCTCAGAGTTTGCATCCTGTTGCTGAGGTGAACTCAATAAGGAATGGAGACATCTAAACCTGCGAGTTCTCTTAGCCAATCAACAAACCAAAAGCTGGTCTTAGAAACCCCCAGATGGGGCTGGAGAGATGGCTCAGGGGTTGTGACGCTGTCTCACAAGCAGAAGGTTCTGAGTTCGGATCCCAGGTCTCCACGTTAAAAAACAAAAAAGAAACCTCCAGATGGTCTTTATTTGTCTCCAGGTCAGAGAAGGAGCCTCCGTCCCTCCCTCCCTCCCTCCCTCCCTTCCTTCCTTCCTTCCTTCCTTCCTTCCTTCCTTCCTTCCTTCCTTCCTTCCTTCCTTCCTTCCTTCCTTCCTTCCACCAAAAGCTGCCCTAGAGTCATGCAGAAAAGGGCACCATGACATACAAATACTGCTCCTTCAAAAAGCTGGCTTATGAGGGGCTTCCCTTCTTGGGAAATTATTCTTGCCAAGCCACTCTAAAGGTAGGAGCGGAAGTGTTGGTGGTTTTTACACATGACTTAAGCTTTAGCCATGACTTTCTACTAAATCTCTGGACAGAGGAACAACCCCCAATAAGATTTTTGTTTTTTTCCAAAAGTGCCATGGTGAAGGCCACTGGTTCAGCACTGATTGTGTCAGACAGGCCTCGCCCTAGTTGTTCATAGCACGCAGCAGTGGCCACCCTCTGAGGTGGTGTCAGGATTAAAGAATGTTGATAGCAGCGTCTCTCTGAGGGACCTGACTCATTTATGGAATGCGCTTCCAACTGCAGTTTTTATTCTTATGTTCGAGAGAGGTTCGTGAACTCTGATCCAACACCTCCCATCCCTTCCCAGCCAGGGTCAGTGGGATCCACACAGCATCTGGACTCTGCTTCAAATCCACTGTCCTGCTGGGAGAAAAGTACTAGGAGAGTTTGTAGACTCCCTTGGCCTCCGACTGGGGTGGGTCTGGTGGCCTGGTTGTTGTGTGGAGACCACCAGGGAGATACTCTGTGGGCCTCTAGGGAAGACTCAGAAACATTGGAAACTCACCTGTCTGACTGAAGGAATGGGGAGAACTGAAGTGAAATTGGAGACAGAGGAGACCCAGCTGACCTGGGCAAGGTGTTTGGATCCACCAGATCTCACTAGAACATTCTAGAAAGAATGGTTACAGAGTTGGGAGGAGGAGCTATGGCTAACAGCAATATCAGCATTGGCAGGACAGTTTTCTTTTTTAATATGAGAGAGAGAGAGAGAGAGAAAGAGAGAGAGAGAGAGAGAGAGAGAGAGAGAGAGAGAGAACCTGTGCCAGGGCACACGAGTGGAGGTCAGAGGACAACTTTCAAAAGTCAGTTTTCTCTTTTCACGACGTGGGCTCCAGGGTTTGAACTCAAGCCTCCAGTGTTTCACGTAGACATGTTTACCCAGCGAGCCATCCCAACAGGCCAGTTCCAAGGGCTTTATGTACCTCAGCGCCTTTCATCCCTGCAGACACATGAACGATAACAGCTTCATTATTTCCACGTTCATGAGGATTGCCTGTCCAGACTTCAACTAGAGAGATCCAGTGGTTTGCCCAGGAAGATACTGGATTTGAATCCATGCATTTCAGCTCCCAAATTTATGCATGGTCTTTTCCACTATGTTGCAACCACGTGGTAACATAGTAGTTAGTAATCCCAAATTCTCAGATGTCCCTGAGAAACTTGAAGATCAGGACTACCAGGTGTCATTCAGAATGGCAGTGGTGACAATCATAGGCTCTATGAATCATCCTTATTATTACAGTTGTGTGTGTGTGTGTGTGTGTGTGTGTGTGTGTGTGCGCATGTGTGTGTGTGAAGCAGACACTTGAGTGTGTGTCCATTGGAGGCCCAAGGATGACATCTGGAATCATCTTGGATTGTTCCACCTCCTCTGGGATTTCCTAGGCTCTATCTTCCAGGTCTGGAATTTCAGGCCATTGCCATATCTGCCAGGCATTTGTACATGGGATCTGGGGTTCTAAACTCAGGTCCTTGTGCTTGTAAGTCAAAGACTTTAACCCGAGTCATCTCTCTATCCTTGTATTAATATTTTTTTACGTAATAAACTTTGAAATAAATAGGAAGGAAGCAATCTGAAAAGCGAAGCTCTTAGACAACCACTTCATCATGTCCGGTTCATCTTCAGGTTCTGGGAAAGCCCCAGTTTTCTACCCTTTGGGAAACCCTAGCTCATGCCTTTCCTTCCTGAGCTGAGTCAGCAGATCACAGGGGAACCTCCAAGTCTGCTCTCACCAGCACCTCTCTCCAGAGCCGTCGCTGTCCTGTAGCATGTACACATCCGGAGGAGCCCCCACACGCAGCACGCATGGCTCACCGGTTGGGGTCAGAGCTGAATGTGTTAACACACCCCCCTCTCATCTGCACACAGACAATCGAGGTGAAGCAGCTCTTAGAGATTTGTCCTTGCCCTAATCCCCAGACCGGAAATGTTGATTTAGAAAAGAGGCCTTTGAAGATATAATTACATCAGGAATCTCGAGATTGACCTGGGTTATCCCAGAAAGAACTAACGCAATTACAAGTGAGGGTGGCAGAGGAAGCGCTGAGTCTGCACGGCAGAGAAGGAGCAAGCCCAGGAGGCAAGGCAAGACGTGCCCACAGCTACCAGGGGCGGGAGGAGGCAAGAACAGACCTCTCTTATGTGCTATGGGCATCTCATCTATTTTGACTTCAAAAGGAAAAAGGGACTTTACAGATTGGTGCAACTGATCACTTCCGGGAAGTTTCAGCCTCAGGTACAATTTGATCCCGTCACTTAATCCAAGTCAGCGTGCTGTCTCTGTTCCCTCTCCTTCCTCTCCACTCTGTTCCCGCATGGACTGCATTCAGTGAGGTTCCTGCCAAGTGTTCAGGGGAATCATCCAAGGTGTCCACGTTGCATTCTAGCATCCCACTTCTTTTCCAAGTCATTCTAACCTGGGGCCAAGGACCCCTTGTGACTTTTACCATGAGTCATGTGCCTATTTTCAAACAGTTGCCATGACCTGTGATGGGGAAGGGGGTGCAGTGTGCTTATCATCTGTGCCAGAACCATCTGCTCCACACACCAGGAACACTGAGCATGGGTGCTCTTGCCAACAGCTGGCATGGTCACCAGTGGCAGGGGTGTGTGTGGAGGCAGCGGAGTGTCCATGTGGTGGGCAGGTGAGCATGGTGTCTGGAAGCTACAGTCTGCTTCTGGCTATTAAGATGCCTTGGGAAGGGCTGGGCAGATGATTCAAAGGTTAAAGCCTTTGCTTCACAGGCAAAAGATCTGAATTCAGGTCCCGCATAAAAATGCCAGGTGGATATGGCAGTGACCTACAATTCCAGCCTTGGAAGGTAGAGCCTAGGAAACTTCAGAGCAAAGCAATAAGGAGTCACAGCAATCCAGAATGACTTCCAGTGTCACCTTCAGGGCCTTCACGGGCACACACACTTAAGTGTACACACATACACATGCACACACACACACACACACACACACACACACGCAACCCACACACATACTCTCTCGTAGTGGCCTTGGGATTTCCAAGTGACTCTTAGGCTTCTGGATTTCCCTGAATATGCTGGTAATGCTGGATCATGCAGGGAACCCTAGCCTCTGGCCCAGGAATCCCTGGCTCGTATGTTTGGGGGAGCCCAGCAGAAGCAGTAGCGGCTGCTACCCCACTGCGGCCTTCCCTTTGAAAACCCCGTTATCAAAGCATCTTTGAACTTTCTGTTGGATGTGGAAAGAGAGGCCCATGCTGGGAAATGGGGAAGGGAGGTGGAGTCACTCACCCCAGCGACAATAGGGCTCTCTTTAGCAATGTTCTTTGGGGGAGGCAGTGACTCACTGGGGCATGGAGGCCAACAAAGGGATTGCTGTAACCAGATGGGGAAAAAAATGAACATTTTAAAATGCCCGTCCCCCACTCCTCTCCTTCATCCCATTTGCGAATTGGTATCCCGAACCTAGGGGAGTCTCAGGGAGGCCTTGGTCAAGGAGGATGACTGTGGGTGAGCCATGCCTGGTGGTGGGCAGGTTGATAGCCAGGTGACAGAGGTTCCAGAGCCAGAAACACTGTGACTTCACAGTGGTGCCTTCCCAGACACACAACCTTGCACAAGGCTGTCACCCTGAGAAAGCCTTGGGACCACCTGGGTTCCCTCCCAGTGTTGCTGTGCCCAGCTGTAACTGAGCACATACCCCAGTGTGAGTGATGGAACTCAACCCAGGCTGTCCCATCAGAAAGATGCCCATGACTATAGGACTGGATGGCTTCAGGTGACCAGCCGCAGACGGGGATTTGAATCCTAAGTGAGACACTGCACGGGAATGTTCTGAGTAAGGTCTTACCATGTTCCTGAAACTGAATCCAGGCTCCCTGTGGAGAAGGTGCTCTGTCTTGCTCACCACCAAGATACATCCTGAGGTACCTGGGAGGCACACAGTGGCATACAGTCAGTGCCCAGTGCCCCACGCAGCAGTCACCTCGGCACCCCAGGAACTGGAGTATCTGACATGTCATGCCTTCCTAACACTTTCACCTCTGTACTTTGGAGCAGAGGTGGTGGTGCTGGTGAGGGAGAGGGATTGTAGGAACTCTCCTGGGATGCACATCTGGGGATTTCTGTACACACACACATACACACATACACACACAAATATGATATTGGGAATCATCCTTGATCTTTCTTCCACCTTACGTTTTAAGACTGGGTCTCCAATTAACTTAGACTATGCCCTTAGAGATGGTTTGTCTAGTCATCTTGCTCTGGAGACTCCCAGACTTTACCTGCTGGGCATATTACTTGAGTTCTGTGGATCTGAACTCTGGTCTTGTTTCCATGGCAAGCCCTTCAACCACTGAGCCATCTCTGTAGCCCACCATCCCCTTCTTGGCCCATGTCGTAAAACCCAGTACACAAGAGCTCAGAGTAGAAGTTAGATTTGCCATTGTTAGTGGGACAAATTCCTCTCTGCCCCCAACCCCCATCCATGTGCACCCAGGGCCTCCTGAGTGCCCTTCCCCTTTCCCAAGCTGTGCTGTTAACCATAGACCTCACAGAGTGGAGGATCCTGCTGGTCACCCCCAAGATGTTAATCAGGGATTTCAGAGGCTGAAACCACTCGGCTTCCCAGGAAAATTAGTTATGCCCTTTGAAGTGGCTCACATGAGTTTTCTGACTTGTAGTCACTGTGTTCAAGCAACTTTCTGCAGACAAGACATACCTTTTACTTTCTTTTAAAAATATTTTATTAGAGAGAGAGAAAGGGAAGCAGGCATGTGTATAGCACAACATGCATGTGGAAGTCAGAGGACAACTTTCAGAAGTCAGTTCTTTTCTTCTCCCATGTGAGCTGCAGGCCTTGAACTCGAGCCATGAAGTTTGCGCACAGTCTCCTTTCCCTGCTGGGACACCCCTCAGACCCTGAGATCTAGTTTCTATATTTTAGAAATCTCACGCCTGGCAGAACGTTGCGTGCCTATCCACCCCAGTGCTCAGGAGACTGAGGCAGGCCATCCTGGGGCCACATACAAGACTCAGTCTTTGAAAAAAATCAAAACAAAAGAATGACTAGATTTTCTAGAAACTTGTAGAGAATCATTTTAGGAGCAAGTGATGTTATAAAACCTTCTTTAAAATGCTTAACAGGGATGGAGAGATGGCTCAGAGGTCGAGACTGCCTCATAAGCAGAAGGTTCTGAGTTCGGCTCCCAGCTCCCACATAAAAAATGCCAAGCGGAAACAGCGGTGGCCTACACCTCTGGCCCTGGTGGGCACAGCCTAAGAAATCCCAGAGCAAAGCAAAAAGGAGGTAGAAGCAATTCAGGACCTCCACAAGGACATACAGTGCCCATTAATACACACACACACACACACACACACACACACACACACACACACCACACAAACACAAACACAAATAAGTAAATAAATTTTAAAAATCAAATGAAATGCTTAACATCATGCTAAGTATTTCTTCTCTTATCATGGGTCAGATCTTCCTTGTGGTCTCTAAAAGTGCCAAGGGTGATAAGAGTGATCTCTCTGGAAAGGGGCCTGAGTCAAAGTTACCGGGAACCAACATAGGCCTCCTTGGTGGTACACAGGGCTTCTAAGTCTTGGTGCTGGTGATGGCTGTGTGGAGTGAGATTGATCTTGTAGGCTATTGTATTGCTTTTTTATTTGGGGGACACAATTTCTCTGTGTAGCCCAAACTGGCCTCCAATTTTTAATCTTTCCTTCTTCGACCCCCACGGTTCTGGGATGACAGGTGTACACGACCAAGCCCAACCACATAGTAGACATTTGGCAGCATCCCTGTCTTCTACATACCAGATGACATCTGCTCCCATGGTCAAGAGCTAATCCCTGGAACTAGGTGTGCTGAGTTACACTCAAAGGTGAAATGAAAAGTGGTATCACAAGTGGAATTAAGGCTGCAGATATCCTGACCTCCAGTGGGAGAAGGTATCCTAGAATTCCCAGAAGGCTCCAGTGTGACATGACCCTTACAAATGGAGGAGGAACAACTGGAGAGATGGAGTATGATGGCCATAGATGGAGAAGTCCTGACTGGCCACAGCTGGCTTTAAAGGTGGAGGGAGGGCCCTGGCTCAGGACTGGGGGTAGCATCCCAAAGCAGGAAGAAACATGGCAGTAGACTGGCCCTGGGGCCTTCAGAAATAACAAAGTCCTGTTGCCTGCGTGTGATACCTTGACTTCAGCCAAGGAAGACTCATCTGTGACTAACCACCAGAGCAATCAGAGGCTGGGTGAGTGCTGACCCCAGCCACTGAGACTTCTAGCAGCCCTAGGGAGCTATTCTAGCCACCCCCTCAATGTGACAACCAGAAGGGCATCTGACTGTGGAAATCTCCTGTGGTCTCAGCAAACTCTCCTCATCATACCCAGCCTGGGAGTCTCGGACAGGGATCAAAACCCACCTAGACCCGTTAGCCTCCTTCTCGCAACTCATAGAGATGATTCTCAAATCAAACGTGTGCTTCATGGTTATCCCCCCATACCACCCCTGAACCCTGAAAGAGCACTACTTCCTCCCTTCCCCAGTACATGTCTGAATGTCTTTCAACAGTGTCACATGTCCAAGAGGGGGGCTGCAAAACCTCACCACATCGGGTCCCTAGAAACAGGAAGGAGTTCCCGGTGTGACGCAAGAAGATGGAGGTGGGAGTGAAGGAAGGGGGGAAAGCAGGTACACACCACAGCCACAGCTCCCCTCACGCACGTAGATCCATGCTCCATGCTCCACAGCCCTGGCTGCCATTAAAGACGCGATATTCTTGTCCGAGCTTGCGTGTCTTTGGATGAAACCCGAAAAGAAGTTAAACTGTCTTCAGCTGTTCCATAAAAGAGACGAAACGTTGGCGGCAGCAAGCTTGGAATCCAGACCTTGATAGAGCGTGGGCCAGGTGCCCCCAAGCACTGTTTGTGGGAGTCATAGGCGGAGAGTAGAGGCCAGGGAGCCCAACCTCTGCTGGGGGCCACTGCATCTGGGCTCAGGGCCAGGCACATAGCCCCCGGGTTCTTGGGCCCAACCCCGATGCTGTCATTCTGTTTATTTTGCTGGCTGTGAGATTCATATGGTTCTGATTTCTTCCGTGTAACCGCCATCTCTGGGTGGCTTCGGAGCCAACAAGGCATCTTTGAAGTTGTACTGGGGAAGGTAGGACGTGTTGCTCTTTCAGGGTTTGGCGGTGGCGTGGGGACGGACAACCGTGAGGTTCACATTCGATTTGAGAATCATCTCTGTGAGTTGAGAGAGGGAGGCCGACGGGTCCAAGCGGGTTCTGGTCCCGGTCCAGGACTCCCAGACCGGGTGTGATGAGGAGAGTTTGCTGAGATCACAGGAGATCTCCACAGACAGTGACTCCCTTCTGGGGCTCGGCTTGGGCCTCAGGTGCCAAGTGTCCCCATGTCCCCTGTTGCCCCCGGGGTGCTCCCTGAGCTGTGGGCCTTGAATTCTTTCTGCAGGGCAGCAGTGAACCATGTCTGGAACAGAATGAAAGTGGGCAGAAAAAAAAAAGCAACAAAAGAGAAAGGAGGATGTGGAGAGAGAGAAAGAGCTAGCTGGACCGGTCCATCCTGGGCTAGCCTCATCCATACCAGCTGTCCTACAGGATAGTGACTTCCACAATATCAGTCTGGACTTGGACCACTGGTCTGTTGGCTTGTACAACACGGGCTCCATCCTGGTCTCTTGGCCTCAGGAGGTTTTAGGTGGCCCCAAAGCCTGTACTTTGGGATTTTAGTGAGGTGCTGCTGCTGCTAATCTGGGGACTCCACTTTGAGAGCCCCGGTCCAGAAGAAAGAGAGACCATGTAAAGCAGAGTAGGACACTGGCCTCTCAAGGAGTTCTCAGTTTGTCACCTCAGCATCTTCTACAGATTCGGGTAGACTCCCCATAGCCAATGTGCAGGAATCCCGTCATCCCCAACCCCAAACCTTCCTTCTTTTCTCCCTCATGCCCACACCTTCCCCCCACTGGAACCCCCTGAACCTTTCCAGCCCTGTAACTTCTGAGAAATTCCCATAAACACAATCACATGCAATGTGACCTTTTTGGGATTGGCTTCTTAGCTGTCAGACTCCCAAGGTGGAGCCAAATGATCTTCATGCTGCAGGTTATTCTTCATACAGAGACTGTGTTTCACTGTGAGAGGGCTCCAGCGTGGTCCCCAGTTCCCACCCACCTTCTCTTGGGTGGTTTGCTATTGAGGCTAAGATGAAGGAAGCTGCTGGTTGGCGCTTTCCCTCGTGAACACTTATCTGAAGAGTTCGTAGGTGCTCACAGTTTTGGATTCTCTGGTTGGTCAGCCCTGTAGTCGTGGGGCCTGTGGTGAGGTATCACATTATGGTGATGAGGGGCCGGTAGAATCAAGAGGTCGGGATGGAGAAAAAGAAGGAAGGATCACACACATCTAATGACTGGAAGACTTCCCATGAGGCCCCGCACCCCAAAGTTCTCACTACCTCCTCATAGCACTACAGACTGGGAAGCAAACCCCAATACTAAGGTTTTTGAGGGGGACATCCATGCTGTATTGCTGCTGTGTAGATTCATGTCTAAGACCTGGTGTGCACATATGTCTTCATTTCTCATGGGCAAATGTCTAGAAGGACCTACTGGGTCACATGGCAGGTATGTGTCTGGGCATTGTATAAGAGGACACTTGTATAAAGGTGATAGCATGTCGGGAATCATCCTGAATCATCCAAGAATCATCATTCTCTACCTCCTAATTGCTTTGTTTTGGGGTTTCCCAGACTCTGCCATTTCCCATCCAGCATTTTTAATGAGATCTGGGGATCTAAACTCAGGTGTTTTTGCTTGAGAGTCAAAGGCTTTAACCCCAGAGACATCTCTCCAGTCCAAAAGTATGTGCTTATGTGATGGGATGTCGACAAGTTGTCCTGCAGCGTGGCCTGGTCGTCTTGTGTTTCCAAGTGTTTCCACATGTGCACGAATGCATGCATGTGTGCGCGAGCATGTGTGTGTGTGCATGTGTGCAGGCATCCATGCATGCATGCATGTGTGCACTCATGTATGTGTGTGCGCGTGTGCGTGGTGTGTGTGTGTGCATGCGTGTCACTCACGCCTTCCTGTGGAGGCCCAAGGATGACATACGCTGTGAGTCATCCAAGGATTGCTTTACCTCCTTATTGCTTTGCTCTGGGGTTTTCCAGGTTCTACCTTCTAGGGCTGGAAGTGCAGACCACCGCCATTTCTGCCCATCATTTTTACATGGGATCTGGGAATCCAAACTCGAATCCTTTTGCTTGTAAGGCAAAAGCCATCTCCCCAGCCCCCATACACTCATTTTACATTTGGAGCTCAGGTAGGTAAAGTAGCCTGTCGAATGTTACTCAGCTGGCTGGTGGCCTCTTGATTGTTTGCCTACGGTGGGTGGCGGCAGAAGGCTGCCTGTATTTCTAGCAGAGTTCAGACTGTGGAGCTGGATAAACAGAGAGCTCTTGCAAGTCGACACACCTGGGCAGAAGCCTCACACTTCCTCAGTGTGCGGCCTCGGGTCTACCCCAGGCAGGGTCTAGCTCTAGGAAGGAACTCGGGCAGTGAGCGATGGAGGCAGTTGAAACCAGACTTAATGGGGAGAAAAAGGAGGAGAGGACCAAGTGCTGGTCCACAGGCCGTTCCACCCACCCTCAAGGGGAAAGGGGCCCAGCTGTCCTGGAGGGCGGTGGACATGCTTTTCCGATTGCAGAATGCTTCTCTTTCGTTTTGAATATCATTTGTTTGGTTGCCATGGCAACGTCAGGCTCTATTTTAATGCTAACCTGCGTGGTTGCAACTTTCTTTATATAAATGCGGCTTTGCACAGTGGATTAGCGGATGCCACAGGGAAATGGTGGATGCGGGGACTGTGGCAGAAAATGACCAACGTGTCAGATTTGCATGAGAACCAGCAGCGGGGCTGAGGTGAGTGGTAACCCAGAGGCCCCAGGCTGAGTGAAGGATGAGTGACCACTGGTCCCTCATTCCTGTGGAGGGAGAAAGACTTCCTTGGATAGCTCCTGGTCTGGGGGTAAACCCTGCTTTGGAAGGACTGGTTGATTCTTCGCTTTCCCTTGAGGGTCTCTATTCCTCCTGACTTCAGGGAGTCCGGGTCACTTGGTAACCCTTGACACCAAAACGAAGAAAAAGCCACTCAGATAAGCACAGGTGTGAATTTGGAGCTGTTCTTGACTTCCACGGGATGGTCTCGGTTTTGTGATTTGGATCTCACCTTTCTTAGTTTTGTCTTTGCTTAGCTCTAGAGTATGGCCAATCTCCGTAGGTTCCGACTGGTGTCGTAGAGTTCTTGGAGGGAGCCTGGAAAGGCCGTTGGGGATTATTAACAGGTACCATTGCGTCCCACTCCAGAAAAGGGAGACGAACAGAGAGGGGACAAGCTCTGCCAGACATCACACAGTCCATCAGCGCAACAGTAGACTGGGAACCCAGGCATTGGTGTGGACCTCATGACAGCTGGGTGTCATGTTTGTGCACTTTCTGCTGCGGAGTCAGGGCAGCGTCCTCAGCCACACATCACTTAAAGAAGCCAAGGAAGGAAAACCCTGTTGGGGATGTGCCTTTGTGGTGTTTCGAGTCAGGGAAATATAATGAACATATGATTATATAATGAGATCCAGAGGCCAACTAGCCTTCGGGGAAAGGCATACAAGTGAAGTTGGAGCGGAGGAAACTTGTGTTTATATGAATTCTGTCATTCTCTACCGACGGGACGATTTTTCCAGCTTCCCTGAGACTTGGTTTCCCTAAGAAATAACAGGGTGTTCCCGCAGTCTTGCTGTGAGTTAGGGGTCACCCTGTGGAGGATAACATTTGGACTGCAGTTGGGGTGTGATGTACCTAAGGGCAACATGCTTTGCAAGCCGCAAAGTGTCCCACAAGTGCCCTTCCAGAGCTCAAAGAAGTGGGCTGGCATTGGAGGACACTGGCCAATCCAAAGTTCCCCTTGGATAGTGTTTTGTAATATGGCCTAGAATGAGGTACCAATATATAGTCAGAACAGTAAGTTCTGGGCTGCAGATTGTGGCTCAGAGGATAAAAGTGTTTATTGCTCAAACACGAGGGCCTGAGTTCAAGATTCCCTAGCTCCCACCTAATATCTCTGGAGAGTAGAGACAAGAGGCTCTTTGGGAGTTGATGGCCAGCCAGTCTGCAGGAACGGATAAGTTCCAGGTTCAGCGAAAAACTTTTTCAAAAAATAAGGTGGAGAGTGACAGATAAAAAACACTCAGGGTTAACTGCTGGCACACACACACACACACAGGCACACACATACACCATCTCACACACACACACACAACACACACACACACACACACATATAAATACACACACGCACACACACACACCATTACATTTTGGCATCCTTTCCTTCAATGTATAATATGTAACATGCATTTAAATGTGCTAGATCTAAAGACAATTCACTCTATTCCTTTTGTTATTTTGTTTATTTGGGATGGGGTCTGCTTTTTTGCCCAGACTGGGTTTGGAGCTCTTCAGGAATCTTTCTGGCTCCAGCTACTCAGTAGGTGGAGACCCATTTTTTTTTTTTTAAGACAGTCTCAAAACTGGTAAACCTGAAAGTCAGTCTTCTTGCCTCTTCCTTCCAAGTGCCACTCACACACTGCGCTAGTACAGCTGGCTCTGAAGGGGAGAATCCCTTGAAAGGAGATGGTATCTGGGGAATCCTTGTGTTTTGAACCCCGGGACCTGAACCACACGGTGCATAAAGAACCACATGTGGCCAGTGTTGTAGCTTGGCACATCTGCTTTTTGTGTCTTTGGGGTCAAGAAGTCACACGGGATTTTTTTTTTTTTTTTTTTTGCCCATTTGTCAGACTTTCAAAAGCAACAAGTCTGAAGCTACCAGCCTGCGTGGAGTGGCGACTGAGTGAGCCCAGCACCTCTCCAGGGTGACTGTGAGAAAACCCTGGTGCAGCTGGGAGCAGGAGGGGTGGAGGCCAGCGTGTGTTGTTGTTTTGAGATGTGCGGAAGCACAGACAAGACTAAGCACCCCCCTGGGCAGTGGTCAGTCTGAGGACAGAGACATAGCAGCTTCTTCTTGCAGGCCTGTCAGAGGACAGACCTGTGGGCAGGTGAGGTTTTCCTGCAGCAACTACACTGGGCCTTGGCAGCATGAGCAAGGGGAGAGATACAGACAGAGCCCATGGGGACCTGGGAAAATGGACTCCTCATACTTCCTATGAGGCCCCGTACCAACCTGCCTTCCATCAGATCCCATGTCCCCAGGATGCTGATGTCACCAACTGTCCCTCTTTCTCCTTTTCTCATGCCCTTCTCTGGTCACTGGAACAACTGTGTCCTCTCTACGACCAATGGGCACACACGTGCCCTCCCTCCAGACTGCCTGGCCAGCTTCATCTCTTTAACGACCCTCCCAACCTCATCAGCCACTGGGGCTACCACAGGTAGGACAGATTTTTCCAAGGTCCCTTGTGCCCCAGAAACTTTGTCCTGTGGGCTCCCATTCTAGGAGTGCTGGGCCAGACTGGAGAGCAGACTCTGGGAGAAGAGGGAGTATCTGGGGGCACCCACTGGGGTGGGTGGTTAAGAATTCCTGGCCAGAAGACTGGGAGAACACTCCCAGACAGTCTGGGTATCCGGTTCTTTAAACCTACAGGCGCCCTCTGCAAATGATGGGGTGCGCAGAGAGCCACCAGTTCAAACCAGCAGTCACAGCTGGCAGCCTGCGGACACAGCCAGTGCGAAACTGAGTGTGATTTCGTTTCTGTTTTCATTGTTTTTGCACATGGTTTCATTTGAAAACTTTTGTGTTTGTCGCCAACGTGTTACAATCAGCATATTTCACTTAAAAAAAAAAAAAAAGGTCAGTTTCCAGCTCCCTTACAAAAAAAGGGCTGTGATTTGCCCATGGCTCCGAGGTGCTAGTTTTGGGTTGTCTGTGCACTTTCTGCTTTGCCTCAGTCCCTGCCCATCTCTGCTATTCCCCAGCCCCCAGCCCCAGCCCCATGGAGCTGATGTTCTTATACGCCATTGTATTACATACTTGGGACGTTTTACTTTGAGTTTATAAGTTTATAAGAAAGTGCATGTGATTGAAATTTCCTATACCTGTGTCCGCAGCAAGGGTTCACTGCTGCCAGGCATGGTGGCACACGCCTGTGATCCCAGCACTTGGGAGGGGAAGGCTGGAGGATCAGGAGTTCAAGGCCAGCCTCAACTATAATATATGGTGAGCTTGAGGACAGTCTAGACTGTATGAGACCCTATTTTACACCCCGTGTGTGTGCATGCACGTGTACACACACACACACACAAACACACACAGAGAGTCTATTTTCTTTCTGAATACGAATTTACTAGTTTCCTAAAGATCCATTTCCTAGAACCAGATTTAGAGCATACTTTTTAGTTGGATGAAATCTGTGGTTTTCATGCTGGGATGCCCAGACCTCAGCAGATGGTTAGAAATGCAAATTGTTGGGTAGCACTGAGACCACAGTAGTCCCAAGGTTCGAGATGTGGAGTCTGACTCGGTGTGTGCTCTAACAGTCCTCTGGACTGCCTACAATGCTTGGAAACCTCTGTTCCACTGTGTGGAGTATGAGTGGGATCCTGGTACCGCTTACCGTCCCTTCTGTTCCTCTTAAGACTCCAAAGGAAGCAGAAGTGAGTTTCCCTAGCCATCACCCACAGACAGGCCAAGTCCTGCAGGCTGAGAAGAACCTTTCCTGTTATGAGAGCCCTGGTACTTTTCTGGGTGGTCCTTGACTGATCAGAACTTCTACCTGTGGATTCACTGATACAACACTGGTAAATGTCAGTGTTACTGTAACAGAGTACTCTAGACAGGGTGAATTATAGAGAATGCATTTTATTTGAGAGGTTGGGAAGACCGAGAGTATGTTGACAGTATCTAGTGAGGGTCTTCTTTCTGGTCATCCTGTGGTGGAAGGCAGAAAGGAAATACAGTGTACAAGCTACCCGGTGACTTGCTTTGTATCAGGCCCACCTTGGAGATAACAACATTAATCTGTTCATGAAGGCTCGGCCTTCATATCTTCTTAAAGATCCCACCTCTTCTTCCTCTGTGTGTGTGTGTGTGTGTAAGTGTAAGGGCAGTTGACTGTGCATGCCTGTGGAGGCCCAAGGGTGATATCCAGATTCATTCTGGATTGTTCTACATCCTTATTGCCTTGTTCTGGGGTTTCCCAGACTCTAGGAAATGCAAGTCACTGGGTTATCTGCCTGGCATTTATGCATAGACTCTGGGGATTCGAACTCAAATTCTTTCACTTATAAGACAAAGGCTTTGACTATTGAGTTGTCTCCCACCTCTTAACACTGTTGCATTGGGGATTAAGTTTTCAATTTTTCAGGGATTATTCTAGCCACAACAACGGACACAATTGGCCCCTTCGACTGTCCATCAGAGACAATTGTTTGACTACTTCCCCAAGGGCCCAGCAGTATGTGGCCCTAACAAACATGGCCTTCAGAAGGATAAGTTGGCTGCTCATAAGTAATAAAGGTAGCCTGGCATTCAGAGAAGCTTCACATCTGGGAAGTGGGTTAAGGGGGTATTTAGATGAAAATACATTATCAATGCTTTGTACCATGTAGGCAAGTGTCAGTCACATCCACTGATGTTTAAATCCATCACTGGTAATTCAGACACTCCTTCATAGGTGATCACTTGGTGGCCTGCAGTCGCCTCTCCAGCTAAAGGCTTTGTTGACTTCAGTAGACAGTCTAGGTAAGGAAAAAAAAGCAAGCCTTTCCCAAATGATTTGGTGGATGACCCAGAGTACTAGAATTATATGTATTCACTCCCATGCCTGGTTTTTGCAGAACCGGGAATTGAACTCAGTGCTTTACTTGTGCTAAACAAGTCTTCTACCCACCAGCCACATCCCAGGCCCCTACACATGCATTGCTTATGTACACCTTTTGTGTGTGAGGGGGAGGGGGATTGGGTTGAGTAGGCCACTTCTTTGTTCTGGGAGATTCTTAGATAAATAGGGAGTGACAGCTCATCTGAAAGATCATCCAAACTAGAGTGAGTGGAGAGGTCAGGCTGGGAGTGGGTGGATTTCCCAGGAGACCGCTCACCAGTTAGAACCAGGGTGGTCCCCTTCTAGGCTTCCAGAATTCAGTCTAGAAGGGAGACTCCCACAGGTTGGTCAGCATGAGCACCAAGCCTCAGGCTAGAGCACCCCCCAGCTCTGCTGGAGGCTGCGTGCAGCAGCCCCTGGTGCTGCTAGCCCCCAACACAACTGCTCATAGCCACTCTGCGCAGCGGCGTTCAGTGGGCGTCTCCTGGAGCTTTTACTCCTGGGTGCTGGGCAGAGTCCCCAGTTGTGAAAATATCTATGTTGGGATTTTCCTGCCTAGCCGGTTAACAACCTACTTCCCCTGCTGCTGCTTCTTCCCAGTTAACACAACTCCCCGCTAGCAAGCAGCACGATCTTTTCTCTAGGTCAGAAATGAGGGGTCTGGTGGCCTGATTTCCTCTGCAAACTCAAGTGTTTGTCTTTGGAGGCAGCGGAGCCCCGGAGACAGCCTGGGACGAGAAAGAATTGGCCCTAGTTTGTAGGGCCAAACACCAGATTCCAACTAGGCTAATTACAAAATGGAAACAAGGAATACGTCCCTTCCAGGATTTCTGCATGGGTCAAATCGGCTAGTGAAGATCAAGTTCCAGCAACTAAAAGAAAGCACAAATACCAGCTGTCATGGGCCACTGATTTTGAGGACATCCGGTGGTTGGGAACAAGGGAAAACTTAGCACCGCCCCCCTCTCATTTCTTAGTATTAGTGAGCCTTATTAAAAGTATTTTATTTGGGCTGGAAAGATGGCTCAATGGTTAAAGCCCTTCCCTCACAAACAAAGGGACCCAAATTCAGATCCCCAGATCCCATATAAAAAACGCCAGATGGGTGTGGCCTCCTGCCTATAATTCCATCCCTGAAAGGCCAAGTCTGAAAATCCTCAGAGCAAGCTAGATGGTCATTCTAGCTCTAATGGCATGCTCTGGGGTTAATTGGAGACCCAGACTTATAATAGTAAGGTAGGAGAACCATCAAGGATAATTCTCCATATCATCCTTGGGCCTCCACAGGTGCATACACTCAAGTACACTGGTACGCACACACCCATCTACTTTTGTCAACCCATACACACACACACACACACACACACACACACACACACACACGCCGTATACACATACATGAAGTAAAAATTTATTTGAGAGAGAGAGAGAGCAGATATACGCTTTCATCAATACATCAGAGGGGAATTTTCAGAAGTTGGGTTCCTGAGATCAGAGTCACCAGGTTTGAGCATGCCTTGCTCACTGGTGCCTGCCAGTCTCCTTCTCAGGAGCTTGAAGCGTGTGTCCCTGGTGTATCCCTTGCCTGCAGGGAGAGGGTTCAATGACGAAATCACCGACCCCTTCAGGAGTGGGTTAAGGACCCCATGCTTTCTCAGATGGTTGTAGACCAGGAGACTCGAAGGTCTCAGCCTCACGGATTTTACTGGCTCTTTCTGCTACTTCTCTTGGATTCCAGCCTCGCCTTTCCCATACCGTTCTTTTTTCCTCTTGGTCAGCGTTAGGAAGGACTGAAGGTGTTCTGGAGAGTTCTGCCCAGCCCGTGTTAGAAGGTCCCGTGACAAGTGAGTGAAGCTCGCTGACTCGTCAATTGAAGTTCACAAAGGCTGTTCAGCAATTTAGCGGGTGTGAGAACGTGTGGTGAAGCCAGTGTGTTTCTACCAGTGTTTCTGTCCTCTTAACTAAATCTCGTTAAAAACATGTGTGAGGTAGAGGTTGTATTTTGAGAGAGTTCTCACTGTGTAGCCTAGGTTGGGCTCACATTCATGATCCTCCTGCCTCGGCCTCCCAAGTACTGAGGCTACAAGCAGGCACCACAATGCCTCCTTGCTTTTTTTGGTTTTGTCCAGTAATGGAAAGTGGCCTTAGGATCTCATGCCTGCTGGTTAAGCACTCTCCTGCTGAGTGACAGTCTCAGCCCTGTGTTTCCACTTCCTATGTTGAAAAAAAGAAAGATGAAGTGCACTTGGGGAAGTGATTTCCCAGGTTTATGTGTCTAGTACGATGTGACTTGAATCTAAATTTTTGTGTGGTGTGTGGTGTGGCAGTTATGCACGTGTGTGTGGTGGATGTGTGGTACATGTGTGTATGTGTGTGTGGTAGATTGTGACACATGTGCACATGTGTGTGGGCATGGACACTCCTGCTCCCATACATGAAAGCCACATGAGGATGTTGGGTGTCCTGCTCTGTCGTTCTCCACCTTACTCCCTTGACGGTCTCTGACTGAGTCCGGAGCTAGGTTACCCAGCAAGCTCCAGCCATCCTCTTGTCCCTGGCTTCCCAAACCTCCGTTGCTAGGGTTACAAATGTCCACGTAACCATACCCTGACTTTTATGTGTGCAAAATCTAGAGGTTTGAACTCTAGTCCTCACATTTACACCGCAAGCACTCATTTCCTTCAAACCTCCTCCCTTTGCTGAGACTTAGATTTGAACCACTTGTATGTCTGGCTGAAGGTGTGAAATAGGATTTGGGACAGACAGGTAGGTATCTTTAGCCAAGTGAGTAGTTTATGAGGTTTCTGTCTTCATTTTTGTATCCCTGCCCTCAGTCCACTGCAATTGTTCATATCTTGTGCTAGAAAGCTATCCTTTCTAGTAGCCTCTGGAACCTTTCAGGCTTCTTTGTTCAGCTGGAAATTTTTTGTGTTGATAGTAAAGGAGGAAATATACAGAAGAGGATTTGCAAAAGGGAAAACTGAGTGGGCGCGTGACTTCACTCCTCTGTGTTTGCAGATGTTTCCTCCCAGGACTCCTCCTTTCGGAACTTGTTGGCCACAGCCAGATGGGAAGTGGTTCTCGTTAGAGGGGAGGGAGCCTAGGGAAGAGGACGCTTTTTGGATGGCTGTGCTAAGGAATGTCCTAAGTGAGACTGTGCTGTCTGATCACAGCTTAGCATCTCGCCTCCAGGACATCATTGCAGCATCCATACTAGAGTCAAGGACAGCCAGAGAGACTAGGGAGGTTTGGTGACGGGTCCTGGTCCCTGGCTCTCAGTTTCCTCATCTGCAAAATGCCAAGATGGATTAAGTAAACTCCAAGGTGTCCTTCTCCACTCCATCTCTCTCTCTCTCTCTCTCTCTCATTAGTTAACAGAGGTCATTATGCAACTCATTTTGTCTTTCTTCCTTTATTTTTTTGGTATGTACATGTGTGCATGCATTGGGGTGTGTGTGTGTGTGTGTGTGTGTGTGTGTGTGCGTGTGTGTGTGTACAAGAAGACACTTGAATGTGTGTGCCTGTGGAGGCCCAAGGGTCACATTGCTCTTCCTTATTGCTTTGCTTTGGGGAGTCCCAGCTCTGCCCTCCAGTCCTGGAGGCCACTGCCATTTTCTGTCTGGTATTTTTACATGGGATTTAGGGGATCCAAACTCAGGTCCTTTTGCTTTATAGGCAAAGGCGTTAGCCCTTAAGCCATCTTCCCAGCCCTGTTTTGCTTTCTTAAAGCTGAAACTCCACTCCTACCTCAAGACTTTGGTATTAACAAGATAATTCAGTGAGCCCTAACCTGCTCAATAGGGCCAGCAGGTGAGATATGAGATGTCAAGGGAAATTTATGACCATTCTTTAAATTTATTATCATTACTGTTACTATTCTTGGTTTTTCTGAGGCAGGTTCTCACTATGCAGCTCATACCTCAAATTCACAATCCTTCTTCCTCAGCCTCCCAGATTCTGGGATTACAGGCATGTATCACCATTCTTGGTTTAAATATTTTTAATGAGAGCGTCTTAAGACATGAGTGCACAATAGAAAATAAGTTAAAGGTTTTAAAAATGCATCAGCATTATGGTTTATACCTGGGACCCGGATGTTCCAGGACACTAAGGCATGAAGATCACAAGTTTGAAGTCAACCTGGGTAACAGAATGAGGTCCCATCTCAAAAACAAGCAAAAGTTTAAAAATGCACTAAATGCCAATTATAGAAAACTTGAAAAATACAAAAAAAAAAGAGTGGAAAAAGATGGAGAGATTCTTTTTCTTTTCTTTAATCAATGTCTCTTTTGTGCACAATTGGAGGTACAGATAGAGTTGTATACATTGATTTGGGAGTTAGGGTTACTTGACTGTCAAAGTAATATTTAAAATTTAAAAAACTTAACTGTTTTTGCATGTGTATGAATGTTTATGTGGGGGTGTGTGGACACGTGTGCATGCATGTTTGTGTGTAGGGTCAAGTTTATATGTGGTGTGTGGACACACATGTGCATGCATGTTTGTGTGTGGAAGGGTCTGGTTTGTATGTGGCGAGTAGACACAGATGTGCATGCATATTTGTGAGGGGTTAGTTTGTATGTGGCGTGTGGACACACATGTGCATGTGGAGGCCAGAGCTTGATGTCGAGTGTCTTCCTTGATCATTCTCTATTTATTGAGTCAGGGTCTCAATGGAACCCAGAGCTTCCCATTGGTAAGCTAGCTAGCCAGCTTGCCCTGAGGATCCCTTACCTTCTTCCCAAGTGCTAGGATGACAGGTAACCTGCCTGCCTGCCTGGGCTCTGTTGATCCAAACTCCGGTCCTCACTCTGGCAAAGCAAGCAGTTTATCCTCTAAACCATCTCCCCGGTCCCAAAAAATTGACTTTTATTTATATAGTGCTCAAATACAGAAATTTTTATTTTTTTTGAACTTTGTGTGTGTGTGAGTGTGTGTGTGTGTGTGTGTGTGTGTGTGTGTGTGTGTGTGTATCAGAAGTACTGTGTGTCCCTGTGGAGGACCAAGGGTGACTTTGGGAATCATCCTGGAATGTGTCTACCCCCTTTTTTCTTTGCTCTGGAATTTCCCAGGTTCCACCAACCAAGGCCAGAAACTCAGGCCACTGCCATTTCCTCCTGGTGTTTTTTACGTGGGATCTGGGACTTGGGACCTTCTGCCTGAGTCATCTCTTCAGCCCAGAAAATGTTAAATATGGTCAAAGTAGCTACAATATAAAAAACAGGGGAATCCCACAAAACAAAGCTGTCTGATAATAAGTGTTTATCTTTGTGAACATGCTCAGGTCTTTCCTCACTTCTTCATTTGGGATAAAAAAAGATGCTTTTTGCCATAGTTGAAGTCCCACTGTTCCTCTGACTTCCAGAGCAGGAACAGGTCTTACAGGGAGGATGATAGAAAGATTGTTTGGGGAGAGAAAAGAGAAGCTCCTGGGGGGGGATTTTTTAAAGTGTTTTCTAATGTCACGTCAATAACAACAGAGACAGATATGCTCTGTCTGGCATGAGTTTTGAAATGTGTAGAAAACCATTATTTATGCTCCTTGATCAAGAGAACGGTACCGCTTTGGTAGCAATGGGAAATGGACCTTTTCTTTCTTGACTGTCCCCAGTGGAATAGTCCCCACCGTGAGCATGTGTCTGGGCAGACAGGACAGTGTTCTTGAAGCTTTGAGCAAGGGCGGGGCAGAGAGAAGGAGAGTGGAGTCTAGAATACAGAGGGCTCCTGGTTTGACAGCACCCAGCACGAAGTGACTCACTCTAGAGTTTATATTGAGACTTCCCGCTTGTCGCCTCCCTGGTGTTGATTTATCTCTCGGGGCTGGAGGCTAAGTAGGTGGGGGCTCCCTTGCACGCTGCTGCAGTTTCATAACTGCACTGCTGTAATAAACATCTGACCCAAGCCACTTAGAGGAGCAAGAAGGTTTTATTGGCTCACGATTCCAGCTTACATTTCCAGGTTCATCATGGCAGGAGAGTTTCCAGCAGAGGCTGAGGCAACTGGCCATACCATAGTCCAAGTAAAGGGCAAAGTGGGTGAGGACCAACCCTGTATACTTGCTTTCTAGCTTGCTGATCTGCCAGAAGTACTAGCTAGCTAACTCCAGCTTATCCACCTGTTCAGAGAATTGTCCCACCTATGACAGACAGGTCTTCTCACTTCAAGTAAAACAATTAAGGCAACCTCCTATAGATTTGTCCCATGGCCTGCCTTACATAGAAAATTCCTTGTAATGTGTCAGAGGTATGCCTCTCAAATGTCAAGTTGACAGCTGAAACTAACTGGCACATATGTCCAAGAGAATCTTCCTGCTTCTCCCAATATGGTAGATCTGTTTTCTTACATTTCTTGTTTGTGTGTGTGTGTGTGTGTGTGTTTGTGTATGTGTGTGTGTATAACATATATGTGTGTATTTTATATGGTATATGTTTAATATATAACATGTCAAAGTTAGATATATATAGATAGATGTTTAGAGATAGGTAGGTAGGTAGGTAGATAGATGGATAGATAGATAGATAGATAGATAGATAGATAGATAGATAGATAGATAGATAGATAGATAGATAGATTTGGATGGAAATGTCTGAATCAGCTACTCAAAGCAAGAGCAAGAGCAAGGCTGCACCATGAAACTTGACCTCAGTGGGATTTGTCTTCTAGCTCTTTAGAGAGTGATACCAGGACTTGCTGGGAGCACTGTGGCAGAGTGGTGAGCAGACCTAAGCTCCTGCCTCCAGGATCTTCCACTCTAGTGGAAGTGTTATTGAGCCAATTATTAAAGAGGAGAAGTTCAAGGAACATCCGACTTCCTTGGTGGCATCCTCTTTGCTGGTTGGTGTGCATTATTTGTTTTTATTTTTGTTGATTATTATTTTTGCTATTATTAATTTTCATCTGTATCTTCTGTTCTTTTCTAATCTAACACTTCTTAAATATATCTTGACTAATTTTTTTGTTCTTTGTAATTTGGGAAAATTTTTGATTTTTGCTCTGCAAGTCACTAAAGCCACTAATCTTTTTCCTTCTTCTTCTCTCTCTCTCTCACCTCTCTTTCTCCTTTCCTCTTTCTCAGTCTCTCTCTTTCCCTCTGTCTTTTGAAATCAAAGCTCCATGCATGTTAGACAAGCACTCTGCAGCTGAGCTTTATCCACAATTCCAAATTACTTAATGTATTATTTATTTTTGCACTCAGGTATTTATTGATAGGGTCTTATGTTGCCCAGTCTGACCTCAAGCTCACTAAATAGTTGAGGAGGACTTTGAACTTTTGATCCTCCAGCCTCCATCTCCTGAATACTGTGGTTATAAGAATGCATCTTCATACCTGGTCCATCTGGTGCAGGAGATGGAATACAAAAGCAAGCACTCCTCCAACTGAGCTACATCCCTGGACCCTTTCTCTCTCTCTCTTTCTTTCTCTCTTTCTTTCTTTCTTTCTTTCTTTCTTTCTTTCTTTCTTTCTTTCTTTCTTTCCTTCCTTCCTTCCTTCCTTCCTTCCTTCCTTCCTTCCTTCCTTCCTTCCTTCCTTCCTTCCTTCCTTCCTTCTTTCTTTCTTTCTTTCTTTCTTTCTTTCTTTCTTTCTTTCTTTCTTTCTTTTGTTATTCGTTCTTTTTTCTGTTTGTCTTTCTGTTTTGAGACCAGGCTTCAGGTTGGCCAAATTCACTCTGTAGTTGAAATTACCTTGGCTTTCTAGTCCTTCTGCCTCCACCTCCACCAACCAGCTCCAAATCTCACTTCCTACTTGTTACTGTGCTCTGCTGCGGCTGTGGACTCCAGTGATTCACTGCCATGTAATCCACCTCATCCACTTTCTTCTTTAGTCACACTTTCGTGCGTGCTGTGTTTTTCCATTCCGACTTCCTGTTCCTCTTTCCAAGGTCTCAGCTTCTTGCCTTCTGACAGTTTCCTGAGGAGCCTCTTGGACTCCCTTCCTTAGCACTTTCCAGAGAGTAATTCTTCCTTGTCCCGATTCTATATCACAGTCCTCCCTCCCTTAGCCTTTTTTTTTTCCTGTTGTTGGACAAGGATCTGCCATGGTTATGTACAGGTGTCAACTTGATGGTTGAGGGTTTGAGCAATGGACACATTTATAGAGAATTAGTAGTTGAGTTAAGCCCAGAGCGAACCTGGAGGAAATTGTCTAGTTGATGGGGCAGACCCAGCCCATGGTGGGTGGAACTAGGCCCTGAATAGGTGAATAAAATACAGAGTTGGTTGAGGAAGTTGGCTTCCTTTTGTACACTTGGCCAATTGTGCTAGTCTGGCAAGTAAGGATCATCCCTCTCTCAGCCATTACATAGAGATGGTGTGGCCAGTTCCCTCAGCCTTGGTGTTGGTGTGAGCTCTCCTGTCAAGCTGAACTGAGAACTGTAACCAGTAATCATAAGAGAAAATAAACCCCTTGTTTCCTTAAGCCTTCAATGGTCATTTATCAGCAACCATTCAGGCGGACTGCAACAACACCCAACACATGGCCTGTACCAACATACCAAGTGTATGGATGCCGCCGACCTGGGGAGGTCTCTCCCATCCTGTAGGGGGAAGACTGTCCGTCTTCACTGTTACTTACCCATGGGTCTTGCATTACACATCCCTCTGTCCAGACCCCACTTGCACTCAGGCCTCAGCACGGTGAACAGCCTTTTCAAGCCACCGTGCTCCCTGCTCGCTTGTGTCCTGGGATGAGGAAGGAAGGGCACAGACGCTCAGGATTCAGGTCCCTGAAAATTCTGCATCTCAAATTAGGGACAGGGACTGACAGTCGTGAAGCATGTCCCAAGCACAGAAGAGAAAGTGGCAATGGTGGAGGTGTCATTTCCGTTCAAGCGGGTCTTGTTTCTGGAAGACACGTACTCTCCGCTCTTCCAGTGGCCTAATGGTTCTGGGGGGGGGGGTCTCAGACTTGGGCTGTCTGGCTTTTTCTGTTTCTTCCAAGATTGGGTAAGCAGTTTCTTGTTCTGGTTATCCTGTGGTTTGTTAACGAGTCAGATGACGGGGGCGTCCCCTTACAGGGAATGGCTGGCATATTCCATTCCTTGCCTTTGTCTCCGAGGGGAGATGCAGAAACTACTGCGCATTTGATTTTCTGGGAACACACACACACACGCACACGCACACGCACATGCGCGTGCGCGCACACACACACACACACACACACACACACACACACACACACACTATCCAGATGCTGCGCGTCACTGTCCTGCACAGCCCGAGAATATTCTCAACGAGTTCCAAGCTGACAACTAAGGATCCATGAGACCATTTTAGATCATGTTGAGATAATGGTTTTTTAAATTATATGTATTTTGCTGTCTAATAGAAAAAAAGAAAACCTGATTTCTTAATATGACTACCTAGGCCCAGACTGATTTTACGAATTTGTGAATTTACATTGGCTATAAGTCAGTTGGAAAATATTGAGTAGGCTAGGGGTGTGGCCAGTGGCAGATCACTTATCTCACTTGTATATGGCCTTGGGTTCTTCATATTAGTGCTTTCCTGAACATGAAAAATGACTTGTAACTTTTTTTGAGTGTGTGTGTGTGTGTGTGTGTATGTGTGTGTGAGTGTGTGTGTGTATGTATGACCAAGAGTGACAAGGGGAATCATCCTGGATTGATCTGTCTCCTTATTGCTTTGTTCTGGGGTTTTTCCAGGCTCCACTTTCCAGGGCTGAAATTGCAGGCATCCTCCATATCCACCCACATTTTCTCCATGGGATCTACTGATTGGAACTCAGGTTCTTTTACTTGCGAAGCAAAGGCTTTAACTCCTAAGCCATCTCCTCGATCCCTACTTTTAACTTTTTAAAACTAACTCACCATGCTGTTGTTGCCCAGGGAGTTGGGGGGGCATCGTGATGGTAGAACATGAGTGGCAGAAGCTGGGGTCACTGACTAAGAGAACACGTCAAAATCAAGACTGTTTTAGGCTGGATTCAACACTAGAAATTATTTCCAGTGTGGACACGTAGCTTCAGTCACATTGTATGTGGTTCCTGCCAGCCAATCTTTTCATAGGAGTTCTCTGCCCAGTACACCCCTGGGTCTGGAGCCTGCCACCCCTAAGGCCCTGTTTTCTTCTTAGAGTATCTGAGTACTCATGTGTCCACTTCTGCCTGGGATTTCCACTCTTGTCTCTCGTCTGACATCCCTTTTCCAAGATAAACAGAGGACACACTCTCTTTGTATCAGTGTTTTCTTGGACGAGAACCATTTGTAACTTGCTGCAGTCCCTTTTTGATTTGGTTTCTGGGAGATTCTCAGAACTCAAGTGCATCCATTTCCACCCATGAACCCTGAGTGAGAAGGAGTCTAGGGGGACAGGATAAAGACCTTGTTTTTGTCTTTTAGAGTCTGGGAGGAGGAGACCCAAGGAGGTGCTGCCTACAGAGGGCACTGGAGAGAGAGGCTGGGCTCAAGCAGCATTGGTTTGGAGAGGACTTATTTATTAGTAGTAGTATCCAGTGTCTCAAGTTCATTTCTTCCTCTTTGCTGCTTTTTTTTTTTTTCTTATGAACTTGGAATCTGCCTGGAGCATTTCACCTCTATCTCTGCAAATATCACCAACTCTGTATGTCAAAGGCCACTGTGGCCTCTACTGCCTGTGCTAATAGCGCACAAGATGGCCTTCATATTCAGCCAGCATACTTTGAACTTGGATCAAGAACCAATACACCCCACCCAACCCCCATCTCCCCAAATTGGTCTCTTCCTCCCACCCTTCATTACTGGGTCCTTAAGTTCCTGGGGTCTGGCTTCCCTCCCTCCTCCCTCTGCAAGCATCTTCATTTGGTCCCAGTGCCCCTATTCCATGGGACATCCAGAAACATGCCCCTTCTTCCATCACGTCCCTGGGACTTGGATCAACCCTTCCTTTTTAAAAAAAATTACCCCTGCTGTGAAGCAAATGCTTTATCTTCTAGATGCCTCCCTTGATCCCCCCCAAGTGTACAGCAACCCCACCCTCTGCTGGATTCTGAAAGCTCTCATTGTCTCCTGTCTTTATCCTCCTGGCAGGGTGAAGCCTGTCTCCATAGCTGTTTCTTTCTTCACTTCTGTTTATGACTTTGTCTTCCAAGTTTTGGGAGCCAGACGCTACTCTCATCCTTGCTGGCATCTCCTGGAGCTTTGGGAGGGTCGTTAGTAATTATTAGTTGGCCGACTGCTCATGTAACCCAAGGACCACATGAGGCTGGGGCAGGGGGAGGCGCTTGAGACCCTGGACCTTGGAGACTGCACCCTCGGGGAATAATTTCTCCCTTCATGACTGTGGAACATTTAGAAAGCGTGAGTCATCGCCATCCCCAGATGTTCTTCCTTATTAATTATCATGGTAACACAACGCGACTCATTCTACAGCGGACAAGGGCCTGCGGCAGAGCGGCCTATTTCGGTTGACAGTTTTCAGCTTCAATGAAACAAAGAATAATAACCGGAGGGTCAGCCTTCTCTGACTCCACTTCACTCAGGAAAACGTGGCTTGCTGGAAATGATCCCCAGACTGCCTTTTGCTGTGGAGCATGTGAATTTCTTGCTGTCTTTCCTTTGTACCCAGGTTCCTAAATTTAGAAGCCTACCTGTCTATAGAGGATGAATGAAGAGATCACTAGCTTTTCCTTTATTGACAGCCAAAAGACCACGAAGAAAGAAAAAAGAAAGAAAGAAAAAAACCTCAAGTGATTTCTTGAGTGAGATTCTGAGAGTGAAAGTAATAAACACATTACAATGTACTCCTGAGAGATGAGCATCAGGAAATCCTAAATAAAGTGTCTTCAAGACCAGTGTGTTCTATCTAACTTCTGATAGGGCTCCCTTTTTAGTGACTGGTTTGAGCCATTGACAACTGCAGGTATTTTTGTTATTGTTGTTTTGGGTTGAGGGGAGCCTTTTGAGGGGGACAGTGTCTCACGATATGGCTCAGGCTGGCCTAGAACAGTTCCCCGAACGGCCTTCAAGGGTGGGATTGCAGTGCACACCCCCATGCTCCGCAGAGCCTGCAGGCCTCACAGCTTCCTGTGACCTTACTCCATCCTTGGTCTCTGCCTCTGCTACTTTGCACATCTTTTCCTCTTAATGAATGACCTACCTGCTTTTATCACCTCTGCCCTCCCACTGGACAGGCTTTTACTCATGCTGCCCACAAGGCCTAGCGTGCTGTGATGTTAACCAGCGCCTCCCACTCTCCTTCCTGCTTTATCTCAACGGCAGCTGCTTTCTCCTTTTCCAACTCAGATAGCCACAGAGTTCTCCTGCCCTTGATTTGTTAAGTGAGTCAGTCATGTAAGATATACGCACCCTTCAGCAGTATCTGGCCTAGAGTGTGTATCAATCAAAACTCACTGTGGTATGATTACAGAAGATGGGAGATCTGCTATTAGAGAGACAACCAAACAACTAGCGCTGCCTAGAGTCACAGTCCTGAGCAGGAAGAGCTGTTTCCTACCACTAACCATGGAAGAGAGACCACAAGAAGGAAGGTACACAGACACAAAAAGCCAAGAGATGATGAACCCAAAGCAGAGGTCCTTTGCCACCTACCCTGGCTGTGCCATACCCTTGACAGGACAGCCTACTATGATTGACAGTAGGATGCTGACTGTGTTGCCTCAGTTTCCCCAGTATGTCATGTAAGATGGACCATGGTGAGCCACACCATCCATGTCTGCTCATTGTCTAGTTGGGCTTTCAAGACCCCTTCACCCAGAGGCTGTGATAACTTCCCTGGGGACACAATTTCTTTGAAGAATCTGTGCTTTCTTATTTTGTGATGGAACCTTTGTGTTCGAGGGTCCCTTTACATTAAACAGCCTGTCTGTGCCAAGGACTCACATTTTTTTATTGTGGTAAAACTATGCAGAGTATGAACACTACCATCTTTACCATTATAAATGTTTCATTTATGAGCAAGACATAGTAAAGAAGGGAGGGAGGGAGCACATGTACGCCATGGTACAGAGGAGAAGTCAGAAGTCAGTTCTCTTCTTTCGACACGTGGGCTTCTAGTCAAACCCAGACTGCCATCTCCCACGCCCATCATCATTATTATAAGCGTAGGATCAAGTGTCATTAAGTCCATTCACACTGCTGTGCAGCCTTTACCTCCATCCACTTCCAGAACTTTCTCATCTTTCAGAACTAAAGCTAAAGCATCAGACAGCTCCCTCCTCATCCTTCAGAACAACCTCAGATGTCAAGCTTCACCTTTCGCCTGGCGTGAGACAGGACATTCTGTCTCTGTTTCCGCCTCTCATCTCCCCTTAGAAGAGATGGAATTACAGACACATGATATCACACCTAGCTGTTTGTGGGTGCTTGGGGACCTGAACTCAGATCCTCACATTTATACAAAGTGCAGCCAGTGCTTTAACCACTAAATCGTCTTCTTGTCTCTCAGTGGGCTTCTCAGTGGAATGCTAGATCCACTTGGCTTCTCGGTGGAATCAAGGGTCTAAGTTTCTGCTTGAGCTCATTTAGGTGGTAGATGCAGTGTTGTTCTCGGGCCCTACACTATCTTCAGTTGTGAGTGTTTTTGTGGTGGTAAAAACAGACTAAAGGTCAAGGCCAGAGGGATTTCATACGAAAGTCTTTTGGGAAGACATTCTCCATTGTTTTCGTGCTGGCTTCTACAGAACCTTGGGTTCACTCACACAGCTGGGGACCGGACACTGGCCAGAACTGTGACTTCGGTTTGGGAAGAAGTTGTTGGAACACATTCCCCAGCAGGACTTCGGCAGGCCCAGAGTGTCCCTCCTTAAGAGCAGTGGACAAGGGTACCCTTGTCTCCAGGCCTGGGGGTGGAAGGCATCTGGTCAGTGACACAGCCTTGGTCATTGTGTACTGTGACCTCAGCCAATTTTTTTTTTTAGCTGAGAAAGGGGAAAAAGAGAGAGAAAGAGTGGGGAAAAAAAAAAAAAAAGCTGAAGTCCTCTAGAAACTTTGCATCTGGAAAGTCCAGCGCTGAGTTGTTGATTTCCCAACAGACGCCAGAGCAAATTTGGAAGGAACTGTGCAATGTAGTGGGTTCTTTATGAAAGAACGGCAGTGAGAAAAGCCACAGGAACATCCTCCCGGGTGCCCGGAGTGCCGGCCCTGGGGCAGCCACTTGCCTTAGCGTCACTTTCTTCACGGGTGTCATGGAGAGGAAGCTGCCGGCAGCCCGGCCTTGAGCTGAGAGCTTCAGATCAGCCCTCGGCTCCTCTGCAGACAGCGTCCCCCAAGGACCAGCTGCGCATCCATGGTAAGCACTGTTCCTCCTGCCTACAGAAGTGTGCCTGGCGCTCCCACTCTGTGTGCCGCTAACATGCCTGCAGTGGTGCATAGAAGGTGTACTGAAGCCCTGTGGGACTTGGATTCCAACTGTTAAATCTTGAAGGTCTGTTTCTGTGCCCCAGGCAAAAGCAAGGAAGACAGTCGTGGGTCAACCTGTGAGCAATTGGGGAGAGGATGGGAGAATGTGCTATGCAGGGATGTTGGTTGGTGGAGGGCTTACCCAGGCACTTAGTAAAAGGCGCGAGGTGGAGAAGCAGAGAGCTAAGGTGTATTTCTATTCTTCCTATTCCTCGTCCTTTCACTTTGAACATGTATGAAGCCTATCCATTAGGCCCCTGACCCCATGTCTCAGTTCTACTGGGTATATACTTAAGTATAAGCTGTGTGTGTGTGGAGGGGGTTGTTCTAAAATTCTCTATTACAAGAAGATAAGGGGGCATCTTTGGGGACTTCAGCTCCCCAGAAGGTAGTTAGGGATCCAACCACATGCACTGATTTCCAACTAGGCGTTGCTTCCCAGTTTGGTGGTGGCGGCTGCTACAGTGGACACTCGTTTGAGCCTGTTGAAGTTAGAGGTCATCTGGCTTTTGGAAGATTAGTCCCTGTGGCCAACCTAGACTTTCAGGTCTGCATCTGGATGGCCCAGACTGTAGAGGAAGCCTGGCCTGTCAGCATGGAGAACATTCCTGATTCTGGTGTGACTTTTGAGGGAGAGATCTGGACCAGCAGCCGGAGAGGGAGAAAGCACCCCCTCTTAAGGAAACAGTTGGCCTCCCTGGGATGTGCATGGTACAGTGAGCATCGATCTGAATTGCTGAAGGGCTCTAACAAGCAGGTCTGGCGCTGCGGCAGTCACGGGACTGTATTTCTAGCCACCTGTCAGAGGACACCTGTGCTTCTGGGGCAGAGAATGTGTCCAGGGAATCACTGTGGAGTACAGATCAGAACCATCACATTCTGACTGAGACCTTCCCAGGATCCAGCTCCAGAATGCCGGGCTGTGCTGCCCGGCCTGGTTGAGAGCTATGCTGTCTATGGAAGTGGGGTTCTGGGGAAGAAGAGATTAACAGTCAATTCACATCAAGCGGTACCACAGGTGCTGGGAAGATCTCAAGGCAAGTTTCTGGCATTATGGGATGTATGGGGGTGCAGGGCCAGTGATGAGTTATGTCCAAGCTGAAATGGGCTGCTTGGGATATAACATGAGGGTGAGCTGAGGCGCAGCTGCTGCGTGCAAGCGGGTTCAGGACTGTTTCACTGAAGTCCACCTGGGGAGTGTGTGGGTGAACTCGGACTTCAGAGGGTCGCATTGATGGCACAGTGGCAAGAAGCCTCAGGGTGCCAGGACAGAAATCCAGTCACAGAGCAAACAGAGCTGGGACATCAAATATAGTTCCCTTGGGGCAGGGGGAGATGTGGGTCCCTTAGGACAACATCAGTGACAGTGGGAGCCTAGGTGGTCAGGGCTGGTGTGAGCAACATTTCAGGAGAGTCATGAGTACACAAAAATGTGACTTCTTTTCTGTCTGCAGGAATAGAATGCCCTTAGAACACATATACGATAGCATTCAGGATCTCCGAGTATTAAATGACAGCTATTAAAAATAAGTCCTCTCAGGCCATCTGGTCCAACTTCCTCATTTAAGAGGTGAGGAAACCAAGGCAGAGATGAAGCAGGTTGCTTAAGATCTCAAAGCAAAACAGCTGCTGCTTCAGGCGTGGCCTTCGGGGTCCAGCTCAGCTGGGTGCACTCTGCATCCTGCAGTGGTATGCTGCCATGTCCAGAACCTCGGGGGTAAAATCCTGGCAGGTACCACTCGCCTAGTTCAGATGCACCACTAACAGTCTCCAAGAGCAAGCTGGCTGGGGTTGGTAAGATCAAACCTTTCCCGACTCCGAAGACTACTGCCACCCCCAATTAGTCTTCACCTCCCTGCGGACTTGTGGTTCAGTACCAATTAGGGGAGTCAAAAGTCTTTGATCAGAACCACCGGAGGCGCAGGCAGTTGGCACTACAGAGTAACTAGAACACGTCTCCATGGTGAGACTTGCTACTTCCGTTTTCTTTCAGTGCCTATGGGCTGCTGCAGCCTGCGAGGAGTGACCATGAAGTCGGGCCAGCTGAATGGCAGCTATGGCTGGCAGGCAGAGGCACCCACATTCATCCCCTAACGAGCCTGCAGCTCACCCCTGTCATTGAAATAGACCAATTCCAAGGAAATCCGCTTTTAGCCCTCAGGGCATCTGCAGGGAGCAAATCTGCTCTTTGCCCTTAACAGTTCTCTCTGGTGGGCAGCTTTGTGTGGAGGTGCCCAGCCTGTGACTGATGGAGCTGGTGCCTTCCAATTGTCTCCCTCGAGTCTGAATGAACAACTTCTTTGAGTGTCATTATTATTTAATATATAATTTAATTGACACATCGTAATTGTCCATATTTCATGGTAGGCAATGTTAATGATTAGATCAGGGTGATTGGTCCGTCCTTCATCTCAGACACATTGCGTGTCTATGGGTTAGCGATGTTCAAGATTCTCCCATTCAGCTACTTTGAAATATTCTGCTAATTGCTGTCAGCTCTCGCCTATTAATAGTCATTCCTCCTGTTTCCTCCATAGCCCTGAGCTCAATACTCTCACCTCTTCCTTGCTCCATCCTTCCCAAACTCTATGCGTGGAGTCAGAGGCTGACATCAGGTATCCTCCTTGACTGTGCTTGGCTTTGCTTATTGAGACGGGTGTCTTACTAAGCCAGCGCTTACCCATGTGGCTGGTCTAGCTAGCCATCTTGCCCCAGGAGCCTCATTCCCTACCTCTTGATTGCTGGGACTGCAAACAGGCCACCACACTCTTCCAGCTATTATGGGAGAGTGGGAGATCCAAACTCTGATGTTCACGCTTACATTGCTAACGTGTATCTACCATGCCTCCCCAACCAGCCTTTCTTCTCTACTTTAAAATCAACTTTAGCTTTTGCATGTACTTTTAGACTTATTTTTTTTTCTTAGTCATGTATGTATGTACATATGGGGTGCATGTGTACAGGATGGTGTTGTAGGAAGAGAACACAGATAGATACAATACTTACCCTGGCCTTCTTTTTTATTGTTATTAAATCTATAAAACTCCCCAAATTCCCTTCAGTGCACTATTTCTGGTATTTTCTCAAGTTGCTATGCCTCTTAAGAGAGTACTATAACAAAAGTTACCAAGTTCTCTCTACTATGCAAAATGGATTTAAGAAATTTGGAAGTGGGACTAGGGAGACAGCTCAGTGGTTTAAAGCCTTTGTTTTGCAAACAAAAGGACCTGAGTTCAGATCTCTGATCCCACTGTAAAAATTTAGGGCAGATATAGCAGCACCCTGTAATTTTGACCTGGAAAGCAGAGCCTGAGAAACCCCAAAGCAAAACAATAAGGAGGCAGAACAAGCCAAAGTGATTCCGGATGCTATCCTTAAGCCTCCACGGGTACAACAAACACTCTAAGTACCCTTTTGTACACACACCATACACACAAGTGTTGGTAAAACTCTCATCTCAGACTGTCAGCTCTGCAAAGGGAAATTTGACAAGGTGGGTTTTACCATGATCCTTTGGGGGATCCTTCTATTGTGTAAAGTCTTCAAGTGTCAGGCAAAAGTGTTTTTAAGGACAGAATGTGTAATTGATATCATAAATATAAAAGCCTAACAGAGAATCCAAGATGTATTTTGAGTTGACCTTCAGGACTGTAGGAAGGGTTAGACCTAGCCCAACTCCTTCTTTTCATGAAATGCTTTAGCACTACTTGGTCATAGCAGTGACAGGGTGGAGGACAATTCCCAAGCGGTCAGCTCTGGACAGACCTAGGCAACGGATGCCATCCCTGGTGTCATAGATCCTAGTCTCGACGTGTGTTTTGTGTCCAGATGTGTGAAATCACTTCTCTCTTGGTATCTCAGATAGCACTTCTCTCTCATTGTTTGCTGGTTGGTTGGTTGGTTTTTGGTAGTGAGGGGGGATTGAATGGAGGGCCTTCCACATGCTAAGCAAGCATGAGGCTGCCACTGAGCCACCTCACAGTCCTCAGATAGCATTCTTCTTCTAAGTCAGATTTGGCTGAGGAAATGGATCGATGTCACAAGTCGATATGAAAAGATCTGCAGCCTTTCCTTTTTTTTTTAGAGACGGAAAGAATTTGGGGGAAACATGCATGATGATGATGATGATGATGATGATGATGATGATGATGATAAGTGAACATCTATGTTCCTGAATAAGAGGTCCCTGTTGCCTCTTTTGTTAACTTGGCTGCGGCTTTTGAAAGCTGAACTGGACATTTAAATGCCTTAAAAAGTTCCTGGAGGTGACTTTTGGTCCCAATGTTAAGGTTGTCTACTGGGTCCTAAGAACTCCAGTTTGAGGACTGCAATGTCCTCATTTTGCATATGAGAAAACCCAGAAGAACTAGGGGAAGTACACCCAGTGGCTTGTCCCCGAGCCCAGAGTCTCTTTTATGTCTTGGCCCCTAGACATTCTGCTGATGCTTTAGATGTTCAGAATTGGAGGCGACCACGGGAGTGGCTCACCCTGCTTTCAGAGAAGGTACAGAAGGGAATGGACCCACCTTCTTTGAGCCTAAACAAAACGTCTCTGTTAATGGCCGGTGCGGTGGTTTAAATGTGTCTCTGCCAAAGATTCCAGTGATGACAGTGTGGATATGTTGGGGGAGGGGCTCTAAGAAGTGAAAGCTAATAGATGATGTTCAGGTCATGGAATACTGCCCTCACTGCTCTCACTGTTGCGTCAGAGAGGGTTGTTAAAAGCTGAGCTCTCCTGCTTGCTTGGTACCCTTTGGCACTTTGCCAGTTCCATTTCACCATGTTGTGACCCAGAGACTGAGCTCCAGAGTTGTGGGCTTAAGCAAACCTCTTTTCTTTATGAACTACCCAGCTCCAGATGTTTTGTTACAGCAATCACCATGACGAGTAACGAGTAAAATCATGCAGAAGCAAGTCTAAGCTGTTAGGAGCAGAATCCCTGCTTTACCCACATTAATCATTGAAAGCATTGTGACCGTACAGGCAACAGGACAAAACGCACAAGCTTCCTTTGGTATCCCCCAATCGGCTTCAAGACAGCTCTAATTTACTTCTAGAGGAAGGTCTCTAGTTTCAGGAATAGCTATCAGACACCCCTCACCTCGGGTCCTGTGTCTTCATGCACTGCTCCAAGTCTCTGTGAGATCCAAAGTGCTCCTCATTGCCGAGATTCTCCCAATAACATGCAGATGTGAGAGCATTCTCTCAGGTTCCTAATGTCATCCCGTCACTGGGCAGAAGATACGAGCCAAAAGGACCAGCTGTGTCAGACACAAGGTATATGCCTAGCATGCTAGGTTTTCCACACTTCCGGCGTTGCCTATTTATTCACCTGGAATCTGTATTAATTGGCCCTTTGTCCTACATCTGCAGATATAGCGACCATAAAGGCCTCTTCCTCCAGGGCTCACTCATGAAGGATGTGAGCGAGGCCACAGGTGGTCTCTCTGCTCCCTTCCCTCCTTGATCTCGCGACCCTTGAAGGTTGTGAAATGCTTCTGACTGTGGAGAGACTGTCCACCTCCTCCTTGCAGTTTGTGAAATCATTTGCAAATCTCCTCAGTCCTCGCCTCACTGGAGGCCCCCTGCTTTCTGACTTCCTGTCTCCCGCCTGCAAGGATCCCTTGTAAGCATGTTCATCAAAATTCCTGGCTAAGGAGATCACTCCAGTCCTTCATAGGGTCAGAAAACAGAGACTATTGTTCCGCATCCTCTCCCTGTGTGCGCCTGGGAAATATACTCATGACTTGACCCCCCACCATGAGATTCTGGGGGGATGTAGATGAATATCAGGAGCTAGACAGGCCCAGAACAGCCAGCATTTGAGTCTCCAGGCCTCTGGCTAGCACTTTGTAGATACATGAGAGGAAAACTCATGTGGTCGTCAAGTCTAACCTCGTGGTGCGGGCCGAGGTACAGCCAAGAGGGGCTTCCTTGTGTTGTTGCTTGGTGGACAGAGGCTGGTGACATTGGGAAGCGAGTTAGGCAACTCTGGGCAGTCTCAGAGTTTGTCCCACTGGGGTTCAGAGTCCTGACATGAGCTATGGGGGGGGGGTTTAAACCACTGGACATTGGCCTGGACAGGATTTTGAAGAATCCGAGGGACATCTGCATAGAAGCAACCGAAGCCTGGTTTGGGAAGATCTTTTAAGAATTCAGAGAGGCAGCAGGCTGAGCAGGTGATTACATATAAGAAGGATGAGCACTGTATAGCAAAACCTCTGACGAGTTAGGCAGGGTTGTTGGGAAATTCAGCAACTTGGGAAGTGAAAGGAAGAAAACCAACCCAGACAGCCCAAGTGAGGGTCTTTGTTGGTAAGAACTGAAGGTGAACCTCGTGCATTTGATCCCTCTGCACAGCAGAGCAAACCAGAAGACACATGCAATGCAGACATGTTCACGGCCAGGCCAGGAGACTTCACTGAGGCCTTCTCTGAGCTTGGGCATGGCAGCCCCTTGAGGACAGGGCTTCAGTAAGCCTGGCCTTTCTGCCTGAGTTTCCGCCATCGTCGTCATCGTCGTGCCAAGTGGTTTGCTCCCAGTCTGTTCACCTCAGTTGTCTCCTGGACTCAGAATCCTGGAGGAAAGTTGACGGTCTGCAAAACCAGTTAAAGGGAGTGGGCTTGAGTCTTTGATCTCCAAACACCCTTCCTTTCCACTTGGGTTGGAAAGTGTCAGTAAGTAAGAATAGACATCAAATTCCAGGGTTGGGGGAGGAAGGGGAGGAGCCAACTGTTCGGGTATCTGATGATGTCAGCAAGAGAGGTGTGATGACTCAGAAGAGTGTGTGTGTGTGTGTGTGTGTGTGTGTGTGTGTGAGTGTGTGTCTGTGAGTGTGTGTACATGTATGTGTGTATGTATATGTCTGTGTGGTGCCAGAAAGTGTGTCTGTGTTGTGTCTGTCTCCGTGTATGCATGTGTGTGTATGTGCTTGTGTATTTCTGTGTGTAAGCGTAGTGCACATACATGTATGTGTACAGGTGTATGTTTTGTCTCTCTCTACCTTATGCTTCCAGACAAGGTCTCTGACTAAACCTGGAGCTAGGCTTGCAGCAGTCCCTAATAATCTTTCTGTCTTTGCCATCCCTCCTGTACCCCAGCCCCTTCTCCAACAGGACTAGAGTTATAGGCCACACGGGACTTTTTTTTTTTTTTTTTTAACACAGATGCTGGGGATTTGAACTCAGGTTCTTGTGCTTGTGCAATAAATGCTTTTACCCAGCAACCCCTAGCATCAGTCAGTTTTTGATGAGGTTCTTGTGCCATGTGTATTACAATATGATGGCTGTTATCACATGGAAGATAAAGACAGAGGGGGAGGAGAGATGGCAGAAAAAGACAAACACTTTCTAAGAACAGTCCAGTCCAGAAGGTCCTGATTCATTCCAGGGAGACAGCATTAATACCTTCCAAGTGTTGTGACCCGCATGACCTTTTTTATCCCAATAGGCCCTATTTCTTATAGGTTCTACCATGCTCAACACCATTCCACTGGGACCTAGGCTTTCCTCACGTGGAGTTTGGAGAACAAACTGGAGGGATGGAATTGAAGAGCAGTAGCTGCCACCTCTCCCTGTCTTCCCATTGGTTTTCCTTTGTTTCTTACTGTGTTCAGATATTGCTTGCCATATGTAAACAGGTTAGTCTTTTTAAAAAAAATATTCTCTATAGTGAACAATTTGCACCCTTAACTCTAACTGAATTAATAACTGTTTATACACGTGTAACCTGCTTTCAGTGCTAGGCCTTTATTTGCCTTGCTCTTTCAAGACAGTTGAGTACATTTGAGTACAGTTGGCATTCTGTCCCAAGCCCCACAGCCATGCTCACCAAGAATGTTTTGTGTGTGCACTGAACCTATGGAGACTTCAATGCTGTCTTTTCCCAAACAATGTTTTACATGGTGCTTCTCTATGAAATATAATGGGGGGTTTTGTTATTGTTTATTTGTTTTGCTTTTTTTTTTTTTTTTTTTTTTTTTTTTTGAGGCAGGATCATGCTGTGTAGCTAGCCCTGGTTGGCCTGGAATTATATAGTCCACGCAGGGCCTGCACTAGTGACCATCGGGCTTAGAAATCTATAAATTGCACATAGGAGGATGTGTGTATATTACATTAAATCATCTCTAGATTGCTTTTAATACCTAAAACATGTAAATGGTAGGTATGGTTTATATAAAAGGAAGTCAGGCTTCTGGGACTATTGGTGTCTGTGAGAGCTCTGAAACCAACTTCTTGTGGGCAGCAAAGGATACTTGTCTTTTCGCTAAGTGGAATACAGGTGTGGTGCTATCTGAGTCATTGTCTTTTTTTTTTTCTTCTTCTTCAGTTCTTTTTTTAATTTTAATTTTTATTTATTTATTTCCACTCATACAACATGAGTCATTGTCTATTGAAGAATTTATTTTCATCACTTTCTCTTGTGAAGGACAGACTGGTTGTGTATAAAGATCTATGCCCACAGCAAGCTGGAGTCTCTCTCTCTCTCTCTTTCTTCTTTTTCTCTTTCTCCCGTTTTTCCTTTCCCTCCCTCCCTCCCTTTCCTTCCTTCCTTCCTTCTTCCCTTCCTTCCTTCCTTCCTAAGCTCCCACTATGAGTCCAGCCTGGCCCTAACATAGGAATCCACTCTGTTGTGTGTTGCAGACAGGATCTAGCTAGAGGAGGAGACGACCCCCTTGCTTCAGTCTGAGCCCTGAGCTTGTAGGTGTGCACTACTGTGCCTGGCTCTGGAGAGAAGCTCCATTTCTATTCTTTTATTTCTTCATTCACATCTTAAGGCATTAGTGGAGTTTATCCTTATCTTTGCATTGTGACTTCAGTGTCAACACCTGTCTTCCTGCTGGTTTATTTGCTTATATTTATTGCCATGCTGGGGATGGACCCAGCCCTGAGCATAATGGGGGAGTGACCTGCCGCTGGGCACCCCAGTCCTCTGACGATCTTTCAGCTTTGTCTTGGGCAGTGCGGAGCCTGCTATACCTCACAGTTGACGGATGTTTTCCTCTGACAACCCTTGCTGAAAGCCCCTTTGTTCTGGCCCTGTCTTTGGGAACACTCAGTGCCCACCTCTTGGCTGGTGGCTGACTGTTCTGTCCTCCTGTCTCCTCCTCGCCTTATCTTCCCCATTCTCTTCACATTCTGGTGAGAAAAAAAAAAAATTCATGCTTCACTTTATACGTAACTAATTCACTTGGGAGAGGGGAGATGCTAATCTGCATTTTACAGCAGCCAATATGTATTTTCCTTCTGTTACAACCTTTCAAATTTTCCTGTGACGGTTAGATTTTGTTTTTTTAACCAACATACCCCACCCCCTTGTTCTCTCCCTCCCGGCTGCTGTGTGCCCTGGCGTTTGGTTGAGGCTGCTGCCTAGACAGTTTCCTGCTCTCCTTCTCCAGGACATTATTCGAGATCCGGGTTAGACATCTTGGGGCTTCTCAGTGCTGCTTCTCCATCTCCTCTCTGCTTTGTCCCTTCCTCCCTCTGGGTAGCCCCTGAGGGAACCGGGGCACAGGGACTGTGCACCTCACTCACATTGTTGGAGCCGCTGTTCTGACTACCTATCTGATGAAACGATCCCCTCCCTCGCTTTTGTCTGAAGGCCAGTTTCTCCTACAATTCTCAGCTTTCATTCCTGTTTGTCCCTGTGTTCATTCATTAGTTCATTCATTCATCAATGTTCTGAGCATTGTACAGAGACCAAACCATGAACCAGAAGAATGTGTAGCTGCCATTCTTGGAGTTTGTTTCTCTTGATAAGTGGGATATTGGCTCCCTCCCCTCCCCCTTCACCTCCTGACCAAACCTCTGATCTCTGGCCTTCAGAAGAACACAAAAACATTCCCAGGGTCCTATTCGTGGCCCGTGAAAGTACGTGCGAAGACTATACTTCCCAGAATGCACTGGTCTCTCCTACCCATCTTTCATGTATAGCAATTCTGAATAGACAGGCCTGACAAAGCAGGGACCCAAAGTGGGGGACACAGTAGTTTCACCATCAAGATAAAGAAAAGGTACCCGGCATTTTTTAGACATGATTTGAAGATGACGTCATTGTGGGAGGCGGGGTTCCATGGATAGCTAGAACTGTGTAGGAGTCCGCCTACCATGAACAGGTGTCCAGCGGAAAGATGAGCCCAGTTCTGTCTATTTTTGTTTGTTTGAGACACAGTCTTACTGCATAGCTCAGACTGGCCTTGAACTCGTGGCAATCCTCTTGCTGCAATCTCCCAGATGCTGGGAGACTATTCCCAGCTCATCCGGGCTTAGTCTTTCCCATGCTCCCTTGCTCCCATCACCTCTGCTGAGTGTAAAAATGATAGTAGAGGCCACCGCTGGCCATTTACATCTTGGGTTACCCAGAGTGTGCTAAGTAATAAGCTCTTTCCTAGAGACTGAATCCTACCAGGTGCCCCCAGCCATGTTCTGGCTACTTCTGGGTGACCAGCTGGCTACGTGGTTGGGGAAGAAAGAATGTGCTGGCAAGTCCTCTGTGGAGGAGCCCTCGAGCCGTGCCAATCACAGCACTGGGCTCATTAGCAGTCATTGTCATGGCAACGGGTCTGCCAGAAAGTGGCTCGTTAGGCTGACAACTTCAGAGGTGTTATATATAGAACTGGGTGTGGGGGGAAGAGGGGGTGCTGAGCCCTGTGGATATGCCTTTCTTTAGAGCTCTTATTGCTGCTGGGTTCGGGGTGTGAGAAGACGCAGAATTAGGAGACCTTAAAACTCTCTGATCCGCTACTACCTCGAGTGTGTGACGACCACCCGTTAACACCTGCAGGAAGCATTTGCTCAGGGCTTCCCAAGGTAAGAGGCAGGTGCTCGCAGGAACATCCGCAGGTGGAGGTGACGTCCCACTCTGAACTTGAACTTCAAGAGTGGTGGAGGCTTCTGGGAGCTGAGTGGAGGGGTTGGTGCTGCCTGAAGGCTGTGGGTACAACCTCAGGTCTTTCTTAAAATAGTCTGCTGGAAGGGTTTGGGGTTCTGCGACGGCTCCTTCTCTTTGATAAGCAGCTCTGCTGCTCAACGCTGTCTTACAAATTGCATTTATTAAAATTTGATGCTCTCTCCTGCTTTCCACTTCAGAGATGATATTTTCTTCTCGGTTTGATATTTTCCCCTTGGTTGCTTCCACGAATACTGCATCTAAGAAGTATACTGAGCAGAGGGCTTTAAGATGTATATTGAAAATGCATATTTCCAGCCCCCTCCCCCCAGGGTTTGGTGGTGGAATCCAGGCTCAGGAATTTGCCTCAGTGGGTGCCAGGGTAACTACAATTTGAGAAGTACTGCTTTAGGGACATTCAGGTTTTGGTTTTGCAGTTAGTTAGTTAGTTAGTTAGTTAGTTCGTTAGTTTATAGGAAAGATCTCACTATATAGCCTAGGTTGGCCTCCCACTCTCTGGGTAGCCCAGGCTGGCTTTTGAACTGGCCGTCCTCCTGCCTCAGCCTCCTAGATGTTGGGGTAACAGATGTGCAACACCAAAACTGATGGGGTTGTTGTCTTTAATCTCTGAATGACCACACTGGCTTGCCTATCTACATTTCGTCCAGTGTTGCCATTAAGGTCATTTTTTTAAAATTATGTTTTCAAGGCGGATACAGGGAAATCAGCCTCAGCCGGGGGATGAGCAGGAGGCCTGCTGAGGGCGGTGGTATTTTTGTGCATCTCCTGGGAAGGCATATGCTCCTCAGGAGGCTGAGAGACAGGCAGAGCCTTGGTCTGAGCTGTCCTCCTCCTCAGGTGCGAGCTGCATCTCAGGTGGCCAAGGGAAGGTGCAGAGCAGATTACGGGCAGCCTTGGCTCACTGGACAGAGTTCTCTACAAGAAAGCTAACTTTGGTTGGCTGGTGTGTCTGGTTGATGATTGAATGGTGATTGACATTTTGTGCTGGGACTGGATACAGGGCTTCATGGATAACAGATGTGTGTTCTGACACTGAGCTGTACCCTCAGCCCAAATATATATATGAGAGAGAACCGTGACACATATGTTGTGGAGGTCAAAAGATAACTTTTAGAAGTCGTTCCTTTCCTTCCACCGTGTGGGCTCCAGGGATAGAACTCGGGTCAGGTCTCCAGGTTTGTATGTAGACAGAAGATTGCACCAACCATCTCCTGGCCCAAAGGCAGTATTTTAACCTAATTTGTTTTCACTATGTAGATATTCATGCAGTCTTTAATAAGCTATAATTTGACTGTAATGTTTTATTTATTTATGTTAGAGGGGGAGGAGACACAAACATGTACCATGAGAACTTCTGGGGATCGAACTCGGGTCTCCAGGTTTGCAGGCAGGCACCTTATTTGCTGAGCTATTTTCCCAGCCCTGCATTCCTCATTTTAAACACTGGAACAAATGCGATTCACAGTATAAGCTACTTGGAAAGATCAGGAAATGGCATGAAAGCCCTAGCCAAGGCCGGGTATTCTAAAGACATATGGCAATGATACCATCACTGTTGATGTGCAGAAGTCATACGTGAGCACAGATCTTTCTGAAGACCAGTGCTAGATGCAGAGCTTATTTAGATTTATCTTTCTGTTTGTTGCTGTACGGGGGATTAAACCCAAGGTCTAAATCTCCAGCCCTGGGGTTTGGAGGCAGGATCTCACTGAGTACCTTAGACTGTCTTGAGCCAGTGATCTTCCTGCCTCATTCTCTTGAATACTGTGATGACAGATGTGTGAACACCTAACTTAGACTAGGATTCTGAAGTGTTCTAGAAACTTCTTGACATTGCTTATAAAATAGAACAAGGCATAAAAACTTGAACATATAGCACCATTATTCATAGTGGCACCAAAGTAAAATGCATCCCTAAAATGTCCATCAAAGGATCATGTATAACAAACTGTGGCACGGATATTCATACTATATGATAATGTTCAGAAAGATTTAAAAAAATAATGTGCCAGCCAATGCTACAGCATGGATGGCCTTTCCATTTGTTTCAGGAGGGACAGAAGATAGATAAGTTTGCTTGTGTCTGCTGCCTCTAGAAAGGTCTTGTCTTTCACACCCTGATACCTCTGTCTCTCCTTCCTGTTCCCATGGGAAAAAGCCAAGAGAACCAGTGGAAAGAAACCACAGGACCAAGGAGGGAAGGGATGGATTTATCTTGCCAAAAAAAAAAAAAAAACTGATTAGAAGAAAGGAGAGCTCGTAACTACAGGGTGGTCATCCACATTTTGCCCTCTTGATAGCTTTGGGAGTTCCCTCAGGAGACTGCCTATTCCTTCCCCTCCCTGGTCATAAAGGGAGGTAATGGTGGTGCTTTGGATTGGTAGATGGTGACGTTTGACTTCTGCCTTTGCATATATTTTTAAAAGATTTTTTTATTGTAGTAAAATATAGCTACATTTGAAATTGATCAGCAGTGGTATTTTTATACTTATTAGATCCTGTATATCTATGCCACGGTCTATTTCAGACCATTTTCATAACCTCTAAGGAAACCCTTGTACCCTTTCTCTCCTCCCCTGACCCTTGGGGTTTTTGTGATTTTTTAAATTTTTTTTTAATTCAATTGTGCGTGTGTGTGTGCGTGCGTGTGTGTGTGTGTGTGTGTGTGTGTGTGTGAGTGTGTGTGTGTGTGTGTAGAACCACAGGTGAATTCGGGAACCACCATGGACGCCTCCACCTCCTCCTTGTTTACTCTGCCCCGGGATTCACAGGCTCCGCCCTACCAGGACCAGAAACGCAGGCCGCCCCCCCTACTTCCCGCTTCCGCCTGGCGTCTATATGTGGGGTCTAGGATCCGAACTCAGGACCTTCCACCTGCAAGGCAGAGGCTTAACCCCTGAGCCATCTCTCCAGCCCCAAGAGTTTTTGTGATTTTTGTCTTTAATTTCTCTTAGTGCTGAGCATGTAACCCAAAAGGTTGTTCTTGTGAGACAAGTAGTCTACCACTAAGCTAAATCACCACGTCTTTTCTCAGGCTTTGGTCATTTGATGGAATTAGACTCCCTGTGACCTTTTGAGTCTGCCTTTTTTGCTTAACATAATGTTTTCAAGGTAACCATGATATAGTGGGGACCAGTGTTCTATTTCATTTTGTTTCTGAATAATATCCCATCATGCAGCTATCCTACATATTGTTAGGCATCTATCCATGCATGGCCATTTGAGTTGTTTCTGCCTTTAGGCTCTGATGAATAACATTGTTCTGAACATGCATGTATAAGTTTTGTGTATTTTCAATCTTGAGGGATGTTAGTGGCCAGTTGTTTTCATATCTTTTGACTTCTGATTTGCTGGAGGTCAGCTAGCTAGAGGGCATTTTTTTTCACCTTAAGAAAATGAGAGGGGAAAGGGAGGATTGCTATAGCTGCCTCAGTGCAGCATATTGACCTAGGTGTGGCTGGTTTCAGTACCATTCCCCCTGTCCCTGCACCACGGCACCTCTTGGTCTCCCCCAATTCAGTATCAGGGTCCCTCCCCAAAGGTTCTTGCACACCTTACATAGGAGAGATCTCAGGGCAGTTACTGTACCTTCTTGGTTATCCATGTCTGAATGTGTAAACTGAGGTTTCCTCCGATCATGCAGGGTTACGTAGAGGAATTAACTAGAGTCACCCTAAAGAGTGAAGCAAGTACTACGCGCCTTTGAAGAGGGTCAGGATCCTTATTGTTCCTTTGTAGATAGAGCTGTGGGGAATCAGAAGACTCAGTTCCCTGTATTCAGAGTTGTGGGGATCAGGAGACTCGGCCCCCTGTTCTCCAGCCTACACAGGGTGTGGTCTTCTCCTTAGCTGACCTTCTCAATTGAATTCTGGACAGTCTTGTTCACCTCCCCTGTGAGTGTTGCTCGGGCATCTTGGAAACAGAATCGTCAAAAGGACAAAGTTTTGCGGGTGAAATTTCAGGCACGGTAAAGAGGAGCAAAGAAGAGGAGTCTGTATGACACCCCCCCAACTTCATCTCCCAGAAGGCAGAACTTGGGGAAGCCTAGTCTCTGGAAGGGAGGTCCCAGCAGGATTTCCTCAACTAGTGAATCACCCTGGTGTACCCCTTCTAGATGCCTGAGTGACAGGGTGGTTCTCCCAGCAGGGTCTGCAATCAGCCCCCGTTATCATCTTCATGAACATGGCAATATCTGGGCATTAGCAGTCGCAGCAGGCTGTGTGGCTGCTGGGTGTCTGGGGCACCTTGAGGTGCTTTGAACCTGAGCCTGTTTCCACTGGGCCTCCGAATCCTCTTGTTGGACCCCATCCCTGGCCCGCCCAGCTTCAGAACCTTGTTCACCCTCCAGTCACCACCATGTTCCCCTGAAACCTGGTGCTCCTTAGAATTAACTCAAGGAAAGATGCCTGACATCTCACTACCGTGATTCTAGAGGGTTCTGCCTTCAAGAAAAGTCTCATCTTCAGCACCCTGGCATGGCTCTGTGTGGGCACTTTACTCCCAACACGCCCAAGTTGTGTATCTGCCAACTTTATTTTCTCCGCCTCCTCCTCCTGCCATCCTCCCTCCCTTCTTCCTTTCCTCTCTCCTGTTCACTGACCCTTGGGTTTGTTGTTATTCTTTGAGGCACGGTCTTGCAATATAGTTTAAATGGCTTCACACTGCTTGTGATCCTCCTGCCTCAACCTCCTAAGTGCTGAGAGACAGGCCTGCACCATCACCCCCAGCTCTCCCTCACTCTTTTCTCACCATGAGACTGTTTATCCGGTACGTGTTCTGGATGTCCATCAGCCCAGAAGAGGCCAGAGCAGCATGTAAACCCAGGCATGTCTACTTCCAGGATTCCTTGTGCTTGGAGGATGGGCTGTGCTGGTGGGAAAGCAATCTGGCGGGACACAGCGTTGCTTTCGGTCCAGCTTGCTTCTGTGGCCCTCACCACGGCCTGCGCTACAGCACAGTCTTTCATGAAGAATCAAAGAGAAGCTGTGTGTCAGCGAACTCCTGTGTAGGAGATAGAAGCGTCCAGACACAGGGGAACAGTTGTACAAAGTCATAATGAAGCTCACCATAGCTACCCAGTGGGCTTGAATCCCCAGAGCATTCAGGATTTGCTCATCCTTCTGAAGGCACAAAGGCCACCTTGGGAAGAAGAGACACACATGGTGTGGCAGCCCCACAGAGCGGGGGGGGGGCAGGAGCTGAGCTCTCGCTTCAGCCACTATCAGACTTTGCTAAATGCTGGACATCAGCAACCAAAAGACCAGCTCCCGTAGGTGCCAGCAGGGACACCAAGAACACTGGAGAGCAGACAACCTTTCCTCTCTCTGAACAGAGGAATTCCAGCCACGCTCCATCTGCGGCTGCAATTCTGATTTTCATCAGTTTACCTTCTTCCAAAACGCACAGCAGTCGTGTGGGCTAATTTGGATCCTCTGTCTTTATTTTTAAATGTTCTCTAGCTAAGAATTTGTGTGTGTGTGTGTGTGTGTGTGTGTGTGTGTGTGTGTGTGTGTGTTGATTTGGAGAAGATTTATATTTAAAAAAAATAAGTGTAAGGAAGAGAATAAAAATCACATATTATCAGGGGCTGAGGAGATGGTTCAGTGGTTAAAGCATTTGCCTCACGAGCAAAAGATTCTGAGTTCAGATCAACAGATCCCACGTAAAAATGCCAGGCAGAAATGGTAGTGGCCCGAACCTCTGGCCCTGGAAAGTGAAGCCTGGGAAATCCTAGAACAAAACAATAAGGAGATGAAGCAATCCAGGGTGATTCCCAGTGACACCTGTGAGCCTCCATAGGCACGCACTCAGGGGCTCTGTTATATACGTATGTACACAGAGACACACAGGTATGTACACATACACGCACACACGCACACAAGCAAAAAGTTAAAATTTCCGTAATCCCACCACAGTACACTCACAGATGCCCTTATCATTCATGCGTGCCTTACAACTGGTTCTCTGCACACATATTTTTCCCTGTATTACTTAAGAAGAATGTGCTTGTGTATGTTAAGGAGATCAAGTTGCATGGATCCACACGTGATGGAAAGCTGAGGGTATCAAGTTGGTATCACAATCCCTGTTGGCTCTGCCAGCCAGAGTGGCTTGGACATTTGGGGAGAAAACCTCCGCCAAGCTCTTTGCAAACTCACAGCATTATCAAAGAGTGATTTGCATCTCCATCTGTATTCATTACTTCTGCTAGATTTGTGTGGTGGGTCTGGGGTTTCCCATCTGCTACTGTACTTGGTGGGCCTGTGGAGTGGGTACGGATTGAGGAGCCAGCCCACCATGGGGCGTGGACTGCAATGGTGCCCCTGACAAGTGCAATATCCGTGATGGATTCTGCTGTGGGGTCTGACAGGGGAAGCCCAGCTCTTGTCTCTGTGCAGAGGGGTGGGGAGTTGGGATAGGGAGTTGCACCTTCTGTGAGGGGCGCCTCATCCTGCAAGCTCTCCCCACCTCTGAGTTCACACCTGTGTCACCTGTAAGCTGTCCCAAGGGATGCCCATGGGTGTTGCAGTCCCCAACTGAACGATTCCAGGGTAACTTTATCAGCCTGTGATTTTCTGTCAAAAAAAAAAAAAAAAAAGCCAGTCTGCAAAAAAAATGTCCAATCTGAGTGACTCTTTCGTTTCTTTGCAACAGAAGCCTGGGATGGTCCCCCCTCCGCCCGGAGAGGAGAGCCAGACGGTCATCCTTCCACCTGGCTGGCAGAGCTACTTGTCGCCCCAGGGCCGGCGTTACTATGTCAACACGACCACAAATGGTGAGTTCCACACAGGAGCAGACTCCTCCAGCCCCCCACCCTATGCCTTCCCTGAGGAGCACTTTTCCTTCCTTCTCTGTGACCCCGTCGTGTTGGGACTTTTTCTTCATTTAACATGACCCACGGACAGGAGACCTATCATCTTACTGCTCTGGTTCTAGAACGGGCTGGCATCTGCCAAGGGGCTGCGTTCAAGTCCTGCTCACGCCCCATGTGGGTGCCCATTGGTAGGGTTGGAGCCAGAAGCATCTCCACAGGAAGTCTGTGCTTCACAGTTGGGGCAACCCTGCTGCCCCACACCCGCTGGGCATCTGAAAGGTTAAGTCCAATCTCAGAGTCTAGGGCTGTGATTTCCTGGAAATGATCTCAAAAGCTTTCCAATGAGATCTCTCCAAGTAAGCTTGGATCCAGTTGAGCAGGTTAAGTATATTTTCAGGGGGATTTTAAATGCTGTAGCGAAGCCATATTTCCAAAACAGGGATTGCAAAGCATTTCCCTGATTTTTAGTGACCTCTCTGTCTCCTGAAGTGTCTCAATCACTAGTGTTTCCTGACATTCCTGTGAGCAATGGTGGCATTGTGTGGGAGTCACTTACCCTGTCCCTTAGTGCTGAGTCCTCTTCTTCCTGCCCCCTTTCTCCCCTGCTCTCCTTCTTCTCCCTCCCTTCTCCCTTCTCCCCCCTTCCTTTCTTCTCTCCTCTTTTGTCCTCTCCTCTCCCTTCCCCTTCCCTCTCTGCCTCCCTCTCTCCCTCCCTTCTCCTTTCCTCCCTTCCTCCCTCCCTCCCTCTGTCCTCCCTTCCTCCCTCTCCCTCCTCCCTCCCTCTCTCCCTCCCTTCTCCTTTCCTCCCTTCCTCCCTTTCTCTCCTCCCTCCCTCCCTCTCTCCCTCCCTCCTCCCTCCCTCCCTCTCTCCCTCCCTTCTCCTTTCCTCCTTCTTCCCTCCCTCCCTCCCCCTCCCTCTCCCCTCCCTTCTCCTTTCCTCCCTTCTTCCCTCCTCCTCCCCCCCCCCCCCTCTCCCTCCCTCCCTCCTCCTTCCTCCCTTCCCTTTCCTCCCTTTCTCCCTCCCTTCTCCTTTCCTCCCCCTCCCCCCCCCCCCTCCTCCCTCCCTCCCCCCTCTCTCCCCTCCCTTCTCCCTCCTTTCCTTTCCTCCCTCCCTCCCTCCCTCCCTCCCCCTTTCCTCCCTTCCTCCCTCCCTCCCTCCCTCCCTCCCCCTTTCCTTCCTGCCTCCCTCCCTCCCTTCCTCCCTCCCCCCTCCTCCCTCCCTCCCTACTTCCTTCCCTCCCTACTTCCCTCCCTCCCTTCTCCCTCCCTCCTCCATCCCGCCTTTCCTCCCTCTCTCCTTCCTTCCTTCTGTCCTTCCCTCCCTCCCTCCCTCTCCCTTCCTTCTTGCATTAGGGAATCACATGGCAGTCTAGGCTGTCCTAGAACCCACCATATAGCTGTTGGCGGCCTCAAACATGTGGCAGTCGTCCTGCCGCAGCCTCCTGGATCTGCATCCTCCATGCAGCCATTCCACATGCTCCCCAGAACCAAAGAGGGTGCAACTCCACGCCTCCCACTCCTTCCACTTCCTGGTCCAATAGCTTTGGGATCCTGGATATGGGCTGGCGAGGACTTATAAAGGATGAATAGGGCAGATCCTTTCATGAGGGGAACAGGACTCTGTTCTGACTGTGTCATTGGGCAGGGCCAGGCAAACCGCGGACACCTTGCACCCTGACATCCCCCAAGGGGTTTACCATGAGAAAGCCCCACAAGAGGCAACTCAAAGTTAGACTTGGGAGACAGCTATTCATTCCAAGGCAGAATGTGAACTTCTTTCCAAGTCTACTGGCCCCTGGCCTCTCGTACCTCTCCTCTGCCCCCATCCGACTTCTAAGCTACATCTCACCTCTGGATGGAGATGGCTGTGCCACAAATAGGCTTCCGACTTCAAGCCAGGCCTTGATAGGAGGGGGTTCTAGTGACACAGTGATGGGCAGCCAGCTGCCCTTTCAAGGGCGACACAGGGAGGCTGACAGTTACTGCTTTGTGAGTCTGATTTGTTTATACCACAGGCACCCTGGCCTTGTGAAGGCTCAGTAGGGTATTCTCCTTGTAAAGAAATGACTGAGGGGGCTGAGAGATGGCTCAAAGGTTAAGCCTCTGCCTTGCAGGCGGAAGGTCCTGAGTTCGGATCCTAGACCCCACGTATAGACACCAGGTGGAAGCGGGGGGGGGGAGAAGGGGGGCAAGAAGGGGGGTGGCCTGCGTTTCTGGTCCTGGTAGGGGGGAGCCTGTGAATCTGGGGCAGAGTAAACAAGGAGGGGGAGGCGTCCATGGTGGTTCTCGAATTCGTCCATGGTTCTACACACACACACACACACACACGCAAGCACACACAATTGAATAAATAATAAAAAAAATTGAAAAGAAAAAAGAAATGACTGAGACCGAAGTTTCTAGGAAAAGAGAAGTAAGGACTGTTTCTAACCGCCCTGATCGCGTGCTTCCTCAAAACAAACCAATAGGAAGCTTTGCTGTGTTACAGGACCCCTCCCCCGCCCCATGTGTCAGGGCAGTGGGTGTCTGAATGTGGTTCCCTATGGGAAGCAGGCATTTGGACACAAGTCTCCACCTGGACAGTGCAAGAGTCTGGCTGGGACAAGCACATGAGATCAAGGATTCAATCTGTTCTTGTCCCCAGCTAACTAAGCTACTGAAGAGAGGAGCAGGGAAAATACTTCTCCAGAGCCAGCCCCGTGCTTGCTTTGTTTTGTAAATTGGAGAGTAGTCTATTCTTAGGGTTAAAGGTTTGTTGAGTCAGAAGCTGGGGATATGGCTAGGAAGGGGTTAAAGCCTTTGCCACTCAAGCATAAGGACCTGAGTTCAGATCCTCAGTTCCCACATAAAAATGAGAAGCATATATGGCAGCAGCCTACAATTCTAGCCCTTAGAAGGCAGAGTCTGGGAAACCCCCAGAGAAAAGCAGTAAGAAGGCAGAGCAATCCAGGACAATTCCTGATGTCACCTTTGGGTCTCTACAGGTCCATATATTCAAGTGCCTTCTTGCACATATGTCCATGCATGTACAGAAACACACACACACACACACACACACACACACACACACACACACACACACACACACATACAAAAAAGCTGTGAGTAAAAATGAGATTCAAATAAACAATAAAACATCGATCCCATTTCCCTCAACTATTTGTCATATCTATCCTTTGAGAAATTTGTGTCCTTCTAAACACATGCATCTCTATATGTTTTTAACTTGTTTTGCTACTTTTTCCATGTTCATGTATATAGGATGAGTGTATGTGTGTATGTATATTTACATGTAGATGGGTTTATGTGATTGTGCATGTGAAGGTATGTTTGTGTGGAGGCCTGAGGATGACACATAAATTGTCCTCAGTCACTCTTCCACCTTACCATTTTAAGCCTGAGTCTCTAGTCAAACTCAGAGTTCAAAGCACAGGCTAATCTGGCTAGCCAATTTGCTCTGAGGATTCCTAGGCTTTGTGGGCCACCAAACATACTAACCTGACATTTTCACATGGAATCTGAGGCTCTGAATGCTTCTTATGCGACAGATAGTTTAATCACTAGCATCTCCCTAGCCCTGGTTATACTGATATTTTACAAACTGAAAAATGCTACCCACTTCTGTCCTTCATATTGCGTAGACTTTCATTCTGTACTTGGATTTTGTGTTTGGTTTTTGTATATTTGTTTTGTTTTCCAGTATTTCTGGGGATTGAAGCAGTGTTCCTTCGTGTGATAGACAGGTGCCGTACTACTTAGCCACTGCCCCAAAGCTCACCTTGAATAGCTCAACCTAACTCGTTCCTTTGAATCACCATGTGTTGGGAACGTGCTTCTATTTATATTGGAAATATCATTCACATCTGATATTAACCAACATCACCAAGCAGCTTTCTACCAGGACTCAGACTTTTCATATACCACTGGTCAGAGAGAACCATGGGATCATGGGGTATAGCATCAGCCTTGGGTCACCAAACTGTTTTTCTAAAGGACTAGGCAGTAAATAATTTAGGTTTAGAGGATCACGGGGTCTCTGTCGCATTGCATAACTGTCCCATTGCAGCCTGAATGGTGCAAAGACAGTGCATATTCTGGAAAACCTTTAAGTATGGACATCGAAAGATGAATTTCAGTGATGAGTAAACGCTATAAAATAGCATTCTTTTTGACCATATGAGTCTTCAAATGATGAACTTGATTCAGAAGGCCACTGACCTGACCCTATGGTAATTGGTGTGTGGGTTTGGTCTCCTGCTTTGCCTGATTAGCTGTCAGGTCCACTAAGTCCTTTGTACCAAGGGCAATCTTGGTCTTGCATTCTACATGCACATTAGTCCTGCTCGCTCATTAGTTAGTTGTTTAGCTCATTATGTGTTAAGTTCATGTTTATGTACCTAGTGAGCCTCAAATACACATCAAGTTGAATATGGTTGTCATTTGATTTTTTTCTTGCAGTAGAAACAGAATCAGACCTTGAAGCTCTTGAGTTTCATTTTGTTTTGTGTTGCTGGAGATTGAACCCGGGGCCTCATACATATGGGACAAATCCTCTTTCACTGAGCTACATTCCTAGAAAGGCCATGAAGGACATGTCCGCTGTATTTAAAGAGTGTTTTGCAGAGAAACTTGTGGAGTCAGGGAGGCCTCTGGGGACAGGACTCGCCTAATTGTAATGGAAAGACCCAGGAAGGGACGGGTTAGGAAATGACCCCCAAACAGCAGTCCTACAATATTGTGTTCAGGAGTCTGTGTGGTTAAGAGGAGGAGCAAGCAGCCCTTTTTCCTTCCGAAGCCTTCCTGTGTCCCACCATCCAACAGGGCATGATGGCACGTGCCTTTAATCCCAAAATTTGGGACGCTGAGGCATTGTGAGTTAAAAAAAAAAAAAAAAAGTCACCCTGTCTACACAGTGAGTTCCAGGCCAGGCAGGGTGAAACTGTCTCAAAAGGCAGAAAACAGAAATCATCCATTCAGCCAAAGTCTCTTATATAGGGAAGACTGACATTTGCATAGAGCCATGCCCACCTCCTACCCCCACCCCCATGACTTTGCCATCTCTGAGAGGTGCCCATGCTGTGTTGTGTAGGGGACCAGATGAGAACAAAAAGCCTGCGCATGCTCAGCACACGTGCAAGATCTTGGCCTGAGCATCCTCAGTCCTCGGCACCTGGCAGAAACTGCCGTGCAGAACCCAGGTACCTATAGGGCCAACCGGACTTCCTTGCTCTCTTAATCCTTCATCAGCCTCCTCCTGAGGGCGCTTGGGCATAATAGGTATTCTGTGCAAAGCCCTGTTTACATTCCTATCCCCTCACTCTGATAATCTGCTTACTTTCACATCCATTTAGGATTTCACGGATGAGGGTCCGGGCACTGCTCACTGAGTCAGGCCACGGGCGTTCAAAACCAAACAAGATGCTGTCTCTGCTTTCAGAGAGGGCAGTTCTGTGGGATCCAGAGACGCATAAACTCCCGCAAGCACTGTGGGCATTGGCAAGAGGACGGAGAGCCCCCTGCATCTGGGGTTGGGACCGGTTATTGAAGAGTGGGTTGGTGGGATGACCTGCCACAGGCTCTCTGGGGGACAGTGGGCAGCAGAGAATGTTGCCCAGTGGTGGCTGGGCACAGTCAGACCTTTGCCATGAGAGCACGCGTTCCACACTGAGGGATTCAGAGGCAGTGAACATGCAAGTAGCAGCCTTAATAAGAAGAGAAATAATGAGGTCAGTGCCCATCTACAGCTGTAGCTAGAAGGGGGAGTAGGGTGGATGCTGTCAGACAGGATATGGCAGGTCAGAGGCAGGGCTGGGTACTGCTTGGCTTTCTGCCTTGAATGACAGATCCATGCCGGGAGAGGAGGGGATATATCCTGGAGGCAGGCTGGGGAGAAAGGAAACAAGCTGTGTTTTTACCTGTGGATCCTTGGAGCACGCTCAGGGGCATGTTTGGACGGAGGGATCGTGGCTTCAAGGACACCCAGGCCAGTGGTGGAAGCACAGGAAATCATGCTGGCGCATGGTACAGCATGCAGAGCGGGGCCCGTCCCTTGGGCCGCTCCCTGTGGAGCAGTGGCCAACCAGCACAACTGCATGGGGTGGCCTAAAATTTACCTTTTTTTCAGGCTAGAACTGCAGATATCACCCAGGACACGCCTGCGGTGGAGAGCTATGTGGTAGAGTTTAAGGAGGGGGCTAGGGGACTTTAATCACGTCAGAGGTAGGAGGAATCCAGGGGCCGAAGCATCCTGATAAAGAAACAAAGGTTGTGGAGTAACAGCAAGTCAGACAGATCGGAAGACAGATCAAATATACAGCAAGGCAACCGTGTACGTCCCGGGGAAGAAGTGGGTTATTTAGCAAATGGTGTTTAGTAAGTGTGCCGGATGCCTAGCGGGAAGCTTGTGTGGCTAATGAAGGGGTGAGTTCACGGATTCACCACTCCTGCAGGGCATGAGTCATGAACTTTGGGGAGTTCCCAGCTCTCTCGTTTCCCCACAGCTATGACTCTGTTTCATCTGCAGAGAGGCCCTGACTGCAGCCCCAGGAGCCCGGGGTCACAGGATGTGGCTCCTCCTACTCTTTCTAGGAATGCACCCTGCGCTTCTGCAGAATGGACATGTTCCTTCACTGCTGGTGCAGCTGTGAGCTGCAACCTACACCAACCAGGAACCCGAGCAAGTGTTAACTCACTGCACAGGGCCAGTGGAACACAATAGCAAAAACTGTGAGATCAAGGTGCCAGCAGATTGGCTGATCTGGAGTCTCTGGTTTTTAGAGGCCCCGACTTCTTGCTACATGCACACATGGTAAACAGGTTCCCTAAGCACCTCTTTCATAAGGACTCCAATCCCGAGAGAATGGAACCCTCCTCTCCCAAATACCTCCTAAAGTCTCGAAATCACTCTGGGTACTGAGCTCAATACATGGGCTGTAGGAAGCAATAAGGATTCAGCCTATACTGGGGCCTCTTACATAACAGCTGATCGTGTTTTGAGAAACCTAGCACAATACTGATGTTTCCATTTATTGGAAGGCCAGATGAACATGCTATACCAGTTGACAGTAATATACTCACGGATATCTGAGCCTTCTTTCCTTCCTTCCTTCCTTCCTTCCTTCCTTCCTTCCTTCCTTCCTTCCTTCCTTCCTTCCTTCCTTCCTCCTTCCTTCCTGCCTTCCTGCCTTCCTGCCTTCCTGCCTTCCTGCCTTCCTGCCTTCCTGCCTTCCTGCCTTTCCTGATATTTTTCAAGATGTATTTTGGCATTAGGATATTGGAGGGGTATTTGAAGCTGTATTGAAAGTCAAGATTGATTGTGTTTTATGTATGAGTCACTGTTTTTAACAGCACACTTGGTAATCTTTGCATACTTTAAATCCAGTCATTTCATTTCTTTTATCTACGCCTTTCATTCTTAAAAGGATAATTTCAGGCTAATATCTTAGCATTGATTTTTTAGCAGAGCCTGAGGCAACAATTAAATGCAAAGACTTTATTTAGAAGGTAGGAGCCCAGAGCAGTGTGAGTGGAGAGAGAGATCCATCTTGAGCATCGTCACCAAATGCTGCATAGCACCTTCCAGAGAAACGCAGGGACCAGGCAGTCCCTAGGAAGGCATGGAAGGATTGTGGAAGAGTCATGCCTTAGAGCAGACCATAAGAAGCAGCACATCTGCCACTTCTCATTGGCCAGACCCCACCCTTCCAAAGCTATTTCCCTATTTGTTTAATTAGACCACCTGACCCCCAACAGCTTATCAGAAAGCCTGATTCCATCCCTCCCAAACGGATGCCTCATCCAATCCCAAGGCAGTCAGTTAGCAGAGCATGATGAGCTCCCAGCAAGACAGGAGTCGCTCTGATCTGAGTCATCGTACATCGGTGCCCCCAGGCAGGGAGTCCTTAGACTGGGAGTACCCCAGCACAGATATACCTGTGTCTACATCTTTATATGGGGCTTGAGTGGCCTATGACTTCACTCCATAGCCATCCTAAGAGGAAGGAGCTACCATATCACCTAACCCAGGTGGGCATGCCAGACTTAACACCCACTGTTGCAGTTACTGTGCATGTTGTTGATAAATTCACCACCATAGGGGACTTATAAAAAAACCAGGGGTTTTATTCTAGCTTACAGTTGTCCAGTTACGGTTATTACTCCTGTTTGGCCGGAGAGTCCACACCAACACTAGGAGCTGAGGGAACTGGTCACACCGTATCCACATCCTCAGAATTGCTGAGAGATGGACAATTCCTACTTGCCAGGCCAGCATGTCCGGCCCAATACACCAAAGGATGTTAACTTCCTTAACCAATTCCCTCCGTCTTATTCACCCAAGGCCTACTCCCACCCACTATGAGCTGGACCTTCCCTATCAACTAGACAATCTCCTGCAGGCTTGCTTGGGGATTTACTTAACTACTAATTTTTCACAACTGTGCCCAGAGTTCAGACCCTTCATTTCTAAGTTGACACCAGTATCCAACCCATGTTCCAAATTCACCTCATTGCCTATTTCCGTTAATAAAGTTTTACTGGAACACAGTCACGTCCTTCATCTATATACTCCCCCGTGCACCATAATGACAGAGTCTGAAGTAATTGCTGCAGAGCCCATGGGGCCCACGATGCCAAAAAGAATTTACTGCCTGACCTTAACAAAAAATGGTTGCTGACCTCTGGTTCACAAAACAGAGCCTTCTCATTTTGAACTACAGAGGTGGAGGCCTTCGCACGAAGGATTTGCCCAAAGTCGCCTGTAAATCATTTTGCAAAGCAAGCCACAACTGGACCCCCTAGTATTCAGAAGGGTGAGCCTGGGCATAGGTGATTTAATTTGGTGTATGGATGGCTGAGCTCACCAATCTGGTGATAAACGGATTTATTAGCAATCACATTTTCAATGCATACTAGTCCCGTCTGAAAAGTCACTTAAAACCCAGGAGGGCTGAAAATTGTTTTTAGATTATTTTTTGATAAAGAAACCATGTTTTTAAATGTTCCGTTATGTTTGCAAGTGCAACTTGGCTTGGACTAAACCACGGGTTTGAGCCTTTGTGTTCATTTGCCAAAGAGTAGTTTTCTTGATTTCTTATTTTAATTTCTCTTTAAATGAGTGAGTTCTCATTCAGTTCGATTGCATTAAGAGCAAATGAGTTTCTAGGTAAGATTTTTGGCTCAACTAGTGATGTTGATTCATCGAGGTTTTCTTTGTTAGAAGTTAATTGGATGCTTTCCAAACTCTGCAAGACAGAACGGCCAGGACAATTCTCTCTGTCAATAAAAGTTGAACCCCAAGCCACCAGCCTGTTTTCGTGCAGTTGGTCTGTCTGTCTGTCTGTCTGTCTGTCTTGACCAGATGTGATGCTGTTTGTATTTGACACATCTGGGTTGGTTAAGTCAGGCGTGTAGTGTGTGTGTGTGTGTGTGTGTGTGTGTGTGTGTTCCTTGTTTTTGTCCATGTTAGTTTTTCCAGTGGCCTCACAGTGGGAAGTTGTTAAACTGGAAATCTCCCGCTTGAACTGCCTCAAGGTAGCCTTGGTTTTCTCTTCCAGGGCGTCTAGTTGAATATGTAATGTTTAGGTGAGACTTAAATACATAATACACCCTTCATTTCCCATCTGTCTTTAAGACCAATAAATAATTTGTCCCTTGTGATAAAGACCAAATGCTTCCCACTGAGGAGCATCTACCACACTGATACAGCAGAATCTAAAGATGAAGAAACCAATTGTATTCTTTGCTCTGTTCCAAGAAGAAAAACCTTCTTATTGTTAATCAGCATGAGGCTGCATCTCTTGGGCTACTGGCAGAAGGGGCATAATTAGCTGCAAGATGGTCTAGATCCCAGTGCAGCAAAAAGATGAGTAGGGATTTGAACCAACCAATCCCTCTTAGCTGCAGAACCAAGAACCTGAAAACCCAGGTCCATGACAATTGTGCACATGCTTGCCAAGCAATGTCATTGTTCCCACAGGCAGAAAGGGCCTACTGTCCATCAAGCAACCAGTGTGTAGACAAAACAGGGTGCACATGCACAGTGGAATTCAGCTATAGGAAAGGAAGAAGGCACTGGTTGACCCCCTCCCCCATCGCCAGCATGGATGGACCAGGAAAACATCCTGCCAAGCAAGACTGACACGAAAGGCCACGTGCTGTAGGGTTGGATTCATATGAAATGTCTAAAACGGGCAAATCCCTAGAAACAGGTGCAGACGAATGGTTGCCAGGGGCTGCGGGATGCTGAGCAGTGAGTGCTAATGAGCACGGGTTAAGGTGATGGAAATGCGCTATAATTAGGTAATGGTGAGGCCTGCGGATCCGTGGGGAGACCAAGACCCATTTCAGTACATGCTGTTACACAGTGAATTTCATCATGTGTGAGTTACACTGCAGTAAAGCCTTATTTTAAGGGGAAAAAAAATCAGGCATATGTAGAAATGCTGGGTGGTTTTGTGACTTGCTTGATGCCTTTGGGACTAGATCCTTAAACACTTAGTTGCAATTCATTCCTCGTGGCTCCCAATGTACCAGGGAGGAGAGCTTATTTAAAAAATACCAAATATCAGATCCTGCTCCAGACCTGCTGCATGTAGTCTGTTGTTTGGATAGTAAACATTACACTTTCTGTTCTGTTTCCCCATAGGTCCCCTTCTTTTTACTTGCAAGGAGACTTAGAAACAACACGGATAAAGACATAGCTGTGTCAGTCAACTTTCTGTCACTGTGACAAATAAACTCCTGAAATAATCAATTTATACAGAAGAAAGGTTTATTTGTTTTTTTTTTTTTCTTTTTTGAAAGGTTTATTTGTAATCATGGTTTCAGAGGTTCTTGTCCATAGTCATTTGGCCCTGTGGCTTTAGGACATATGATACAGCCCAGCAAACATATCATGGTGGGAACACATGGCCCTAGGAGGCCAGCCTATCTCCTGGTGGCCAGGAAACCAAGAGAGAGAATCCAGACTATCAGGATCCCCCTTCAAGGATACACTCTCTGGCTTCCTTCTACCAATCTCCACCTCTTAAAGAGGCCATCGCCTTCCAACAGTGCCTCTGGCTGGGAAAGAGCCTTCTCTTCCTGCCCCCCACCCCTAGCCCCAAGTCCCATGCAGCTTTGGAAGATATGTCAGATCCAAGTCATGGCATCAACAATCCAATAGAAAGCTGAGGCATAAACTTCAATCCAACTTTCATTTTCAGAAATCCTGGTGGGAAAACAGTGTTCTTGCCAGCAGGTGAGCGTATATAATTCCAGGATTACAGTTTACACAACTAAACTGTTATAGCTTAGGCAGAAATCTCATGGAAGACAAACAGCTCCATTTTATGGTGATAGATTTAGAATAAATATGCATCCACCCACCAGGAAAGACCTTTTACAAGGCTGAGGTCTGTATGCACCAGGGTGACGGGGTAGCTGACTATCTACGTGTCCGTTTTCACTTGTGTATTCTGCTGAGCTCTCTGACCTCCTACCTAGGAGAAGCGTGGAGTCTGCCATGAACAATTGACCTTGGAGACACGGAAGAGCTGCTGAGAATCTTCTTTCATTTTTCTCTTTTTGGGGGCAACGTTTTAAGACAGAGGCACAGGGTTTGCCTCTATTTTGGATAGGAAATACATACCAGGAAATAGCCACTATTCCTCATCATTTGCCATCATGTCAAGCCCAGTGGTCTTACGGTGTGTGGCAGTGTCTAAGAGCCTAGTGTTGCTCATCAATATGATGTGGCAGGATTTCTCCTAGTCCTTATCTCTGCCAGTTTCCCATTCATTAGAGAGCAAAGAAATCTCAGAATGACTGATTTTTGCTCCTGTAAAGAACACTGTTTGCTTAGATTGGACTCCTTTAAAAGTGGTGATTTCGTAGCCTCTGAGTGTCCCAAAGAAGTAGAATTAATATATTAAAGAGAGACCCACTCTCTCATGTCTATTCATAACCTCTGAAGCATAGCATCTTCCAATACGTGCATGGGTGAGTAAATGGATAAAGATAATATACCATATATCAGCAGTGGAATACTGTTTGATCATATAGAAAATGAAGTTCTGTTACCAAGCAACATGGATGCAGTCAGAGGTCCCTGTATGATGCGAAAATAAGCTAGACCCAAACAAAACACCCAAGTACTGCTAATTCCCACTCATATAGGAGCTGAAGAGTTGGGAGATGTAGAGAGTATGATAGTGGTCACTAGAGTCTAGGAAGGATTTGGGGGAGAAGGATAGAGGTATTGAGTACTGAGAGCCTGGAACATTGGAGATATAAGTTCTGAACTAGAATGAAAGTAGTTTCTAATACCTTACATGTTATATTTTATAATGAACTGGGAGAGGTTAGAGCAAACCCCACACCCAGCACAAAGAAATAGTAGGTGTTGAAGGAGACAGAGATAGGAAAGCTATGTATAATTTGGTCATTACACATTATAGATGCATTCAATTTCCAGACCATACCTCCAATATGTGCACAATTACTCTGTGTCCGTGAGAAATCCACACTGGTCTGTGATGGTTGCATTCCTAGAGAAATACCATTCTCCTGTCACGGAAGGAGAACAGGGAGACAGTCAGGAAGGATTGGAGCGTTTGGAATCCAGACAGGACAGTCCGTAGATATCACATTCTGTAGGCTGACTGCGGCCCACAGACTTCCATTCTGTGCACACAGTGCTTAAGAACATGTGATTCATTCCCAGTGCTGAGCAGTCCAGAGGGCTTGCATAAGCATGCACATGCTTGTCTTCTCTCACAAATTCACGAGGTGTGGCTCCACAGGACCCACCTCCCAAGCTGAGAGTCGCTGAAAAGTTCAGCCCTCCCCGTGACGGCATTCCGTACAGTTGGGCTTCTTCTCTGTGCGTTTTCCGCATCCAGTTCTGTTGAGTGCTTGAGATTTGTCTCTGTGTTCAGTATGTCAGTTACTCTTCTGTTGCTGTGATAAGACACTCTGACTCCGGAACCTAAGAAGTAAAGGGTTGATTTGGTTTATGGTTGCAGGGGAAGAGGGTGAGGAACATATGGCAGGAGGCTGGACTCACACCTGACAGCCTCCGATGAAGAAAAAGACAGAGGAAGTGCGGTTGGGTTATCTAACCTCAAGACCTGCCCCCAGGGACATATTTCCTTCCCACACAGTACCACCAGACGAGAACCAAGTATTCACACACATGAGCCTGTAGGAAGCAATTCACATTCACTCCACGACATCAAACCTTATGGTTTTTCATCAGCTCTTAAACAGGTCCAAAGCAGCATTCGACACAGACTAGGATCCGTACTTTACCAATGCATTTGAAAACAGGAGGACCAAGGGGCTTTGGGGTGGGAGGGCTGGGAAAGTCTGTGGCTGTAGCAAGACATTGAGGACAGTGGAGAGTGGCAGTTTGACAGATGTAAACAAGAAGACTGTTTTGAAAGTTAGGGGCTGTGGAGCTAGTGACATCTCTAGCATATCCAGGAATTATCTGTAGGTTCTATGTTGATAAGTGTGTGGGCAAAGACCACGTGACTTAGTTATCAAGCAACTAGTGTTTGTTCAATGCCTGCTCTGTGCTCAGTCCTAATTAGCCACTCCATGGCTTCTTGCCGGGGTGGAGTGGGCGAACACACGAATGGCTCCATGCCTGCAAAGACGATGTCTTTTCTGAAGTGGATATGGCTGTTCACAGGAACTTTCCCTGTTACTTGGCTGGGATTTTCCTTCCAGTTTGACTCTTCCACTGAACATCCCTTCCTGCTCAAAAAATAAATAAACAAATCCTCTGAAACAATGAGCCGCAACTCCAACGTGTTCACCACCCATGGCTGGCCGCTGGCAAATGCATCTCCATATGTAGAGCTGGCCCGGCTTCCCATCCATGAGACGGTTATTGTTGGAGGGAGATCTTGCAGTGGGGGAACAGCTTTTTCTTTCAATCTGAGTTGGATTCTGAAGGAGGCTCGTGCTCTTCCAAGAGGTGTGGGAGGAAGTACAGAGTGAGGAGTTAGTCATGTGAGAAGCCCGTGTTCACCGCACGCGTCCTCATTCTCTGGAAATGGTGGTGGGATGAACCAAGCAGAGAGACGATCCCAAGACCCTCCTTGTACCTTGCTCAGTGCTGTTGACCCAAGCTCCCGCCTTCTTGCCAGCTGCCTGTGTGCCACAAGATACCTCGTTCCAGAAAGAAGTGGTCCTGAAACAGTAAGGAGAGTTGAGACTTCATGGAATATACTCCCTAGGGAAGGACTAGGAAAGGGGGGTCCTCCCCCTCCCTTAAAACTAACCATGCTTTAACCCTTTAATGATCAGATTAGGGACTATAGGGGAGGTCCCAGGAATGGAGATGCTAACATAAGGCAGCTTTGACCTGAATACTTGTGGTCCTGGTAAATTTCTTGATCCTTAGAGAGTCTTTCCTGCTGGCTTTACTCTTTTACCGGTTTCTTAGGCCAACAGGACTGTTTGTTTCTGCAGTTATTGGTTTGTTTGGAGTTTGATTGAGTCTTTTTAAACTTCGGATTTTTATTTCAAAAAATATCATTTTCTTCTTATTCACTTTTGTGACTCTGTGCTAGCACCTCCAGCGTTCCCATACCTCGCCCCTGCTCCCTGATAAGGGAAGCATGTTGGATCTTGTCATGCGCATGTGCTGCACATATGGAACCACCCAGCCTCCCCTGATAGCTCTTAGACATTAACCAAAGCCCACGCCATGCAAGCAAAAAGACCAGAGTTCGGATCCCCAGATATAATATGAAAAATGCCAGATAGGAAAGGCAGGCTTTCAGCTCCTGAAGGTGGAGTCTGAGAATCCCCGGAGCAAGCTGGCTAGCCAGACTGGCTTTATTAGCAAGCCGTGGGTTTAGCTGGAGACTCAGGCTCAAAAACAATAAATGGAAGAAGATAGAAGATGATTCTCAGTACCACCCTTGGACCACAACTGCTTGCATTCTCGTTCATGGAAATACACACACACACACACACACACACACACACACACACACACACACACACACACAAGCACGCGCGCATGCAAGTACACTATACATATTCACTCACCCTCTACACAAATTTACATCGAAAAGAAAGGTCTGTGGATCCCACAGTCCAAGCCCCAGAATCAACGTGGATGCATGCCATGTACACATTCCAAGGCTGCCCAATCTTCTTGGAAAGGTGGGCAACACTACTGCCAGGGGTTTCCCATTGACCAGATTGCTAGAGGCTGTATGGCAGGAAAGTCAATGACAGTGTGGAAAGCACTAGACCATCCCTAGTGGTTCTAAACAAGGTCCTGGAAGGGAAGACATTTCTTCAGTTCTCGCTAGCACTACCTGTCAGAAGAAGCAGAAATGGAGTGAACAGAGGATGTATCCCCGAGCCATCACTAGTGGAGAGTTTGATTCTGGGCTAGGTTTCAGCAGCCAGCAATAGCATCCGGATTTGGGTAGCACCTGCTGCCACAGCAGGAATCCTGTCCTTCCTCGTTTCACAGAGGCCGCTGGCTTTCCAGACCTGCCTTGCAGAATCACCTGGACATTTGTTTGACATGTAAAATCTCAGACTCTGGGGGCAGATCCCAGAATCTAGCACATCGGAACTCGTGTTCCATCCAGCCTGAGGCTGGGGTGCTCTGGACACGCCTGTAGTCCAAACTGCTCCTGTGCAACATCCTAGCATCCTCCTCCTGAGTGCGTGGGGTCTTCCGTCTGTGCAGACAGTTTTCTGAGGACTCTTAACCTCATTCAACTCTAAAATGGCTCTCTGTTGAGTCTCCATTTGGTGTGGTCTTGTTTCTCCCCTGTGCCCTTTATAGATTTCTTTTATTTTCTTTTTAGTCGGTGCCTGTGTGTGTGTGTGCGTGCGTGCGTGCATGCATATATGTGTGTGTGCGTGTACACAACAGGGTATTTGAGTGTGTGTGCGTGCATATGTGTGTGTGTGTACACAACAGGGTATTTGAGTGTGTGTGCCTGTGAAGGTTCAAAGGTGACTTCAGGAATTATCCTGGATTGTTCTATCTCCATATTGCTTTACTCTGAGGTTTTCCAGCCTTTGCCTTCCAAGGCCATCACCATATCCACAAGGCATTTTTTCATGGGATCTGTGGAATTGAACTCAGGTCTTTTTGCTTGGGAAGCAAAGGCTTTATCCCTTGAGCCATCTCCTCAGCCTTCCGCCAAGAATTTCTGTACTTGGCCCAGTGTTGGTTCACAGCTAGGCCTAACCCTATGCTTCTAAGAGAGCTGAGGGAACTTTGGTATCTCTGGGGCAGAACAGCCTTCCTCAAGAACCCAGCGGGTACCTCTGCAGCTGTGCCTCAGAGAGAATGTTGCTAATTTCTGTTTCCAAACTAATTTTAGGTCCTTCTGACAATTTCCCCTTTTCCTGTGAAAAGCAACACTCTCAGTAAGTTTGAGCATTATTTATAAACATGCAGTCACACCTTTTACTGGAGAGTCTTCTGGTTGAGGGCTAGCAATGCAGAACGACTAAAGTTAATAAACGCCAGGTTTCTCGGAAAACAAACACCGAAGAAGAAGGTGATGTGTGAGTAGAAAATACTGCTTTGTGGGAGGAGTTTCTAAGTGGTTGTGCGGTGTGATATTTTTTCATAGAGAAGTTACGGCCCAACTTGCCGGGATGGGGTTGTGGAAGAATCTTTCAGATCAAGTTCACCATCCTCTGGATAGACTGTTTACAGGAAAGTGTGGTTGGGTCCATGTTCTTGGTCAGGTTTGGTCTTGTTATAGGGCTGAAAAGCCATTCATAGTAGCTTTTCAGGAGTTAAAGTTTTTGCCGCACAAACAAAAGAACCTGAGTTCAGATCCCCAGACCTGAAATGCCAGGTAGATATGGCGGCATCCTGTAATTTTGGCCCTGGAAACCCCAAAGTAATAAGGAGGTAGAGCAATTAGGATGATTTCCAAAGTCACCCTCAGGTCTCCACAGGCACACACACTCAAATGCCCTCTTGTCCACACACACACACACACACACATGTGGAGAGAGGGAAGTTAACAGAAGGCTTTGAGGTTCTCAGATAGGAGGGCTGGAAAATCAGGTCCCATATCTGGGATCTTGGGGTACCTCGTTCCCACTTGTTGAACGCTCCTTTGTTGTCCATTTCATTCATCTTTCTCTCCAGAGTTTTACCTTTCATTCTTCAGAAAAAGAGTGACCTTGGAAGACCACCCACCACTCAAGCCTGGCCCTGTAAGGGCTGCTGCTGATCCACATACACAATGTAGCTCAGCAGGAACTTACAGTTCTTTTTAACTGATTAATTTGTTCTTTGAGGCAGGGTCTTTCTGTGCATCCCTTGCTGACTTCTAACTCACGACTCTCCTGTCTTGCGCTCCCCGCCCCCCAGTGCCGAGATGACGGACGTGAGCCATCGATGTCAGCTAGAATTTGTTCAGTTCTTGGAGAGAGCTTTCAGGCACATGTGGCACGTGTTTTTATGATCATTCCTAGTTGTGATTTGTTTTTCAAAAAAATAAAACTTCATGTATATGCACAGATTAGCCAACCTTTGACAATTTCTGCCTTTTGAAGTCACACTTCAAAAGATCTCCACCCACAAAAAATAGTGATATTTTCTGCTAGCTCTAAAGTTTTAATCTGCATGGAATTTAATTTCAGAAAATGTATGAAAAATGGCCTGATAGTTCTATAGTTTCGCTCGTCAACAGAATTTGTTGGTGAATTCTGCTTTTCACTGCTGTCCTGAAAGGGACCTGTTCACTATGCTAGTTCTGCGTCCGTCTGCTTCTTGTTTTTTTTTTTTTTATTAGTCAGACTTTTTTTATTCTTTTAACAATACCATGCAGATCTCTCTTCTCTCTCTTTCTCTCTTTCTCTCTCTCACACACACAGTATTTTATCAGTTCAATTGAAACAAGCAGTGTATGAGCTGAGGAGATGGCTCAGTGGTCAAAGTCTCTGCCTCATAAGAAAACCCTGAGTTCAGATCACCAGATTCCACACAAAAACGCTGGGCAGGAAGACAGGGCAGGCTCCTGCAATTGTGGCACTAGACGGTGGAGCCTGGGCAGCCCCAGAACAAAGCAATAAGGAGGTAGAACATTCCAGGATAATTCCCAGTGTCATCCTCGGGCCTCCACAGGTACACACGCTCAAGAACCCTCTGGTACACATATTTCCTGTGATACATATGTGCCTGAATTCACACACACATGCACATGATAATTTTTAAAATAAAAACCATAAAGTGCTTTTTGTGCCCTATTTTTTATTTTTCACTATTGTGTGAATATATATGTAAATAAGCATGTGCACGCTACTGTGTGTGTATGTGTAGATTAGAAAACAACTTCTCTATCCATCTTTATGTGGGATCCAGAGATCAAACTTGGGTCAGCAGGTTGCTGTAACATTCACTTTTCACTCCTAAGCCAGCTTGCTGGCCCATAACATCTCTTCTATCATGTTCTTAATTTATCACAATAGCTACAATCACTATTTGTGCAGTTTGGGAGTCATATTTGAATAAAATAATGGTTGCCTCAATCCCAGCACCATGATACTACACTTTGGCCCTTGAGTTCTTGTTAATGGATGGCTCATACATACTGTGTGGACACACTGGATAAAGAATGCTTGGTTCAGCCTGGGTGCTTTAGACAAGATGTCCATAAAGCCTATGATTGGTTTCTTTCTGGAATTGTCTGTTTCTTATTTTTGGACTGTGGTTGACCTTAGATAAATGAAGCTGTGAAACATGAAACTGTACATAACAGTGGGGGGTATTGCACCTGGTCAAATGGGGGTGTAGTGTAAAAATGCAGCCACTTTAGTTTCACTTCGAAGATACACTTCTGGCCTATCCTTCAGAAATTCTCCATGCTCAGAGAAGTGTGTGCACTTTGCTTGCACCCTATCATAAAGATAAGGACTTATGTTATAGGTACTTATGGCTCAGAGATACTTGAGTCAGTTGACAAATTCTGTGGTGTGAGATTTGGAGGTATTTGGAAGTATGTTGATATGATCGAAGCAGAGCCAGCCAAGGATTTGATGGAGGGTGATATTGCACATAGCTGGGTGATGAATTTTGCCTACTGTGTTGGAAGATTTCATGTGGAGGTATGGTACAGCTAGAACTGTGGATATTTTGGATAGAGTAAGACCCCTTTGAATTTCTGTCTTTATGTGGTGTAGAATGAATGTATTGTGTTGTTGCATTTCTGCCTAGGGTTTGGGAATTTTGTTTCCTATATAATGTTGTAAAGTCTACTCTTATTTTTATTTTTTAACGATAAGGACTCTTGCACTCGAAGCAATGTGCTTTTCCTATCAGCCCCCTGTGAGTAGAACCTCAGTTTCATTTCCAGAAGCTTATCCTTCTAGAAAAAAAAAAAAATCAAAAGAAAGCTTCTATAGTTAGACCATGGCACACCAAGAGCCATTGTTCAGTCAAAGGGTTTGTGCATCAGGATCTTCGGGTACCTCCAAGTTGCTTTTCAAAGAGAAGCACCCCTCCCCGCCCCCTTTCCAGGCCTGCTCTAATCACTGCAAATATAGTGTCCGTCTAATGTATATTTTCTTCAGTTTTGAGGGGACTAGTGTTCTCTTGTTTGCTGATCATCTGTCTTTTCTTCCTATAAACTACCCATGTATCAGCTTTGCTGTTTTATGTTTTCATTTATGCGTTCACTGGGGGGTTGAGCAGGTGGCTGTGTACATGCTAGGTAAGCATTCTACCACTAGGTTAACTCTCCAGCTTTTGAAATCGGGCTATGGTTCCTTTGTAATTCACCAGGGCTGTCTGTGCTCCCCCTGGTTCTGTCTCATTCTTTCTCTGTCTCTGTATCTTTTTTTATCTGTGCACACCCATGTGTGTGCGTACACACACACACACACACACACACACACACACACACACACAGAAGCATGCTATTTTTAAATCAGCCATTAGCTGTGCTACTGAACTTAGTTGTCATAGTCATGCTGAGCTGAGTCTTGGATTTTTCATTCATTTATCAAACACTTTCGGCCCCGTGTAGATACAGGCAGGTTCTGACTGACGGTCCCAGTCCTCCAAGTCATGGCGCGGGAGGGAGGGACAGGGCAGCAGGTACTTTAGTCTAGGCTAGAAGAGATCATTCACCAGCGGTGCTGCCTGACACTCCCTGTGCCCTTCTGTGCTGCTCAGAAAAGTCTGAAGGGCAGTTGACACGGAGTCCACAGGCTAGACAGCCTGGACCCTTCCCGAGTCAGGATGTGAATATCCCATCGCCTGTGCCCTCCCCCTGCCCCAAGGCCCCCACTCTGTCCGCTGCAGACACCAGGGGCAAACCTGTTTAAACTCCCCCACCCTGCTTCTGCCTTAGGGTTCACTGTGGAGGGCTCAGGGCGGGACTCAGAGCTGCTCCACTGCTCTTAGTGTTCACTAGAACCTTCTTTACCCCCAGTGCTCACCATCTGTGCTGGGTCCCTCCTCATCCTCACCGGCTCTGGGAAGACTCTAAGAGTGCAGGCAATGTACTCTGGATTCATACAGTTCCCATGGGAACTGAAGTAGCTCTCAGGTGGGCCATGGCTCTCTGGGGACAAGTGTTGTAAAGCTGGTGCTTTTAGAAGTTTGGGGTGAAGTAATTCTGTAAGTGATACTAATGCTCTGTGATGGGACCCTTTGACTATCTCTATTCCCCCTACATCTGACTCATCGCTGAGATGGCTTAATAAAGAACAATGATTCCTGCGTTCCAGTTAAATGGACTAAACTAAAATCTTCACAGCCAGGGCTCTGGAACCTTGGTTTCTAACAAAAGGTCTCTGTGATTCTGATGCAGAAGCCGGTTTAGGAAATGAGCCTGGGGCCTTGATGGTGCTGGTACTTGGGCTCTGGATTGGGGCTGCCAGGCTTGGGATTAGATAAGGCTTCTGTCTTGGCATCTGCCCCACAGTTTTTTCAACCAGAAAACGGGGCTGCATCGCTATGAGCTGCCAGTTGGCTGCACACACCTGTTGGCTCTGAGACAAGACATGATTTTTTCTCACACTGCAGTCAACCCTCATTACCCTTCCAGCCAAGTAGAGCAGGCAATCTCTCTTTCAATGCTAAGGGCGCCCACGATGCTTATGCAGGTGGTCCATAGAACTATTCCCGGGGTCTCTGTGTAGCCACAGCAAACCAAAACTGGATTCATAGCAAATCCTACCCCATCTGTCCCTTGAGATGTGTTCTGTGGAGGCATGAAGGGAGATGAACGGTGTCGGTGGGGTAGGGGGAACAGTTGGTGGGGCCTAGAGGCCAGTCTTCACCTAGAGCATGTGGTCCTGGAGGGCTGCCTCCCAGGTGTCAGACCAACAATGAAAGTCGGTCACCACAGCAGCGACTGGATCTCGTCTCTTTGTGCAAAATGGAAGTCCTCACAAGGATTGTCATGGCTTGAAATGTGTCCCCTACAGTCTCTTGTGTTTGGAAAGGTCAATGCATCTTTGAGAGATGGAACCTAGCTGGAGGAAGGCAGTCATGGGGGGGGGGGTTAAGGTGGATTAGTCCCACCCTACCTCCAGGAGAGGTCTGCCTTTGCAGCAAGCAGTCTGGTAGCTCTCAGCCTCACAGATGGGAGTGACTTAGCTTGACTCCAGCTTCCGCCAACCAGCCATGCCACCTCCACCATGAAAGAATGTATCTCCCCTCTAGAACCGTAAGCTGAATAATACTCCCATTCTCCCTTAAGTTGATTGACTTTGAGTGCTCTCTCACAGCAATAGTTAAGAGTAAGCCCTACAAGGATCTTTAAGATCCTGCAGCAGTGATTCTCTAATTGGAGCAGACACTGGCACCCCTGGAGGGTGTGGGACCCCTATAACTGATACCTGTCCCCTTAGCTTTCAGTTCTGGAGCCATCAAGGGACTGAACCTTCATTAGGTCAGAATGCTCTCTGCAAACTCTCACAAACATCTAAGAGGAATTATCTAGATAAGGCAGGTCTCTGAGCAAGTCTGTATTGAAGCCTGTTGCTTCAGTTGAAGAGGGAAGACCTGCCATGGCAGGCAGCACCATTCTCCGGGCAGGGGTTGTGTTTAACCACGTGACTTGTGTAAAGATGGCTGGATGCCCTGGTTCTCCTCTGCTCTTGATTTTTGGATGCAGTGTGTACAGGGCCCTTGGCTCCTGCTGCAGTATGACCTCCTGCCCTGATAGACTGTAACTAGAATGGGGAGCTGAATAATGTCCCTGTTCCTCAAAGGTATTTATTACAGCAAACGGACTAAAACAATGCTTAAAACTCATTTCCTTCCAAGTGAGGGAGCATAAGCACCAAAAAGCCAAAGACCTCTATTTAGGAGACAGAGGAGAGCCAAGGACCGAGGAAACACAGGTAAGGGTGGGAGACTTTGAGCTGCTGCTGCTTCCTGAGGAGAGGGGGACACAGCCCTGGAAAGTTTAGGCAGCATCTGTACCCCAAAGGGTTGGAAATGGCTTGAGTCCTGGGTCAGGGCTCCCACGATTCTCTTGGGACAGACAGTTCACCTTCCTGGTTGGAGTCGGGACAACCACGGAGCTGAGCAACCTACGAGCAAAGCAATTCTGAGTAAGAAGAAACAAGGGTAGAGAAAGGGAAGGTGGGCCGCCATCTGTCGGCAAGCCTGGAGCCAGCCCAGTCAGAAAAATTTATGATTGGGACTATTTCTAAACAAGATCAAAGAGAAGACGAAATCCACTAAAGATGAGGTGAGAATGCAGCTCAGATGGTAGAGTGCTTGTCCAATATGCCACAAGCCCAGGGTTGGATCGCCAGCACATTATGAAACAGAATGTAGAAACCAAGTACCTTCATCCAGCATTGGGAAGTGGGAGGCAATTAGCTCAGACGCTCAAGGTCATTCGTGGTTACTTGGTGAATTCCAGGCCAGCCTGGACTACATGAAATCTTGTCTCAAAGCAAAAAGGGAACAAGCAAAAGAAAAGCACCCAAAGAAGAGAATAAACACAGAGAGGCAATGAGAAGACTGCACAAAGCTTCACTCCCTTGGGCTGGTACCTGTTGTTTCACCTGAAGACCACCGGGGGCAGCAGAGAGTCACCACACGGGGCCTCCCCCAAAGTGGCTGAGCCTTTGATGGTAAAGGACAGGAAATGACTCAGGAACCAAGACCCCCTCAATTGGTGGTTCAGCTCCAGGAATGTCTATGATTTTCCAGGTGGAGGTTCATACCCCTCATATGCAGACAGTCTTAGCAAGGAGCACTGGAGTCTAGAAGTGACTATTTTGGTCACTTGTGAGATTGGCCCTGCTGCTGGTGATGTCACACAGTCAGGGCTCCAGTGGCCCACTCCAGATGCCCTAGCTTTGCCCAGTTCGGTTCCCTGCCAGGAGACAGCTGGGCTGAACCCTTTAAGCATGGGGCATTGTCTGGTTGGTGCTCAGCTAGACATTGGAGTAGAAAGACACAGCACTTATGGGACTCCAGCATCTGGGATGTCCCAGGGATCGCTGGGACATCTCAGCCTCCTCCAACAACCTGTGGAGCTGTGGGGTGCAGAGTTGTGGGGTGCAGGAAGCACATAGTCTTGTCTCCCCCTGCATAACAGTGGCTTGCAGGTAGACCGCACACAGGAGGGATGACTATATGACTTACGGAAGTTGGCGTGAGAGCAGGGACCTGGACCCTGCAGTGGCCAGAAGATAAAGTGGCAGAGTTAACGGAGCTAAGATAAGTTCAGGGACATCAGCCACTAAAAGAGCTGAGGAGTAAGACAAGCAGATGACTCTAGATGATTCTTGATACCACCTTCAGGCCTCCTCATGCACAAGTCCTTGCTCGCATAGGCACCTGTCCATGCACACTTGCTCATCCCCGTGCAGACACATAACATACATACAGGCACCCTGTACACACAGAGACATGAGAAAACACAAGCAGCAACTATAAAAGGCTGAGAAGAGCCACAAGGTCCGTGGCACTCTCCCACTGGCCAAGGACGCTGTCTTTTCACAGATCCTACGACAGGTTACATTGCCCTGGGTTTTAGAGTCTCAGAGCACATGGGCACTAGAGAAGTATCCAGTCTGCAGCTGGGGTTCTAAGACCAGGCACAGAAATGGAGAAGAGTGATTTGGGGGCAGGATAGAGGATATGAGCTGGAAGCTACAGAGGATCCAAGCTGGAGGCCACCAAAGAAGTTTCCCATCACCATGAGGGGTGTGGTCAGGAAGCAGGCTCCCACGTGGCCCAAGTAAAGTGAGAAGGTGTCCTGTCCCTTCTGGTCATTCGACTGTGTCCTACAATACTTGAGTTCTGCCATAGAGTTCTCTGTTGCAGTTCGCCTGCATGGTTGCTGATATATCACCATCAGACAGCTTAAGGGAACAAGGGGTTTATTTTCTCTCATGATTGTCTGGTTGCAGTTCTCAATCCAGTTTGACAGGGAAGCTTACACCAATACTGGGGCCGAGGGAACTGGCCACACCATCGCTACATAGCAGCTGAGAGAGGGACGATCTTTATTTGCCAGCTCAGCAGAGTGGCCAAGTGTACACAAGGATGCCAACTCTCTCAACCAGCTCTCTGTATTTTATTCCAGGGCCTAATCCGTGGAATAAAACCCACCATAGGCTGGGCCCTCCCCATCAGCTAGACAATCTCCTGCAGGTTTGCTCTGGGTTTAACTCAACCATTAATTCTCTACAAATATACCCAGAGCTCAAACCCTCAACTGTCAAGTTGACACCTGTGCCTAACTATGACATTCTCTAAGCAATCTTTTGTTTTTATCTTTTAACCAGAGACCACCTGGGAACGCCCCAACAGTTCTCCTGGGATTTCAGCCAGCCCTGGCCCTCACAGGAGCTCTCTGCCTCCAACAGGTATGATCCACTTACCAACTCGGGGTGCTGGGGAGGGTCTCATCTCTACTGTGGGTACTGGGGGTGAAACTTTGACTGGGGATCTTGTGGACAAGACTTGGGGAAGGTTCACAATCTGAGGGAGTTCAAGGTCTGGGGAGGGCTCAGGTTCCTGAAAAACCTATATGGCAGCTTGGTCATGGCTAGTCAGTGCCAGCTGTAGCTCTGGGGACTTCACACTCTTGACACTCGAGTGCTTAGGGTGAAGGATTGGATGGGCAAGGTCAAGGATCAGCTGTTGCCCGAAGTGGCACAGAACTGCTTTGTGTGGCTCTCATGTGTATCAAAAGTAGAAGAGACCAAACAAGGTGGAGTTTCACAAGGCAATTTTCAAACAGAATGTTCTAGAAAGAAAATGGGATTCTATGTGAGGATGTGAGTTCTCTGCAGAGGCAATCAAGTGGCGGCATGGAAGGTGACAATCCCATAGTAGGTGGGAGAATTGCATGGAAATTTCTGGTTCTTGGATACCAGGAGGAAGGTTGTAGGAACAGAAAGGGGAGAGAACCAGTACTGATTGTGGGTTTGCCTTTTGGTTTTCTCTACTCTTGATTCCCACATAGAACTTGGCTTTGTTGTTGAGTGAATTCATGGTGGTCTACACCGTCCATGCTTAGTTTCTCCTGTAAACTTGAGGTGGTGGAAAAGAGTGGCCAGAGATGGAGACATCAGTGGCTCGAGAGTGTGATAGAAGGTCCACCTGGTCAGCAGTCAACCCCAGCAGGGGACAAGAGCGTCCTCTTCTGCATCCCAGGACCGGAAGAGTCTTTGCAAAGGGCTTGGAACACAGAGAAATCAAGAGGTCTACACGGCCTCCCCTTGGAACACAAGGAGTTAGAGGTCTACACAGCCTCCCCAGAATCACACAGGACTCTCGATGGGACCAAGCTGTCTCCTGACTGTCAGGGAAGGAATAGGAAAGATGGCGGCAGAAGGGATTAAGACAAGAAATGACAAGGGCGTGTGAGTCTGTTAGACTCCAGTGTTGGGTGTTTCTTGACATAGGGTCTCTTGAGGTTTCAGATATTTTAAATGTTTTAAAATACACACACACACACAGAGATATGCACACATATTTATAACTGAAATACAGGAATTTTTTAACTTCATATGCATGTGCACGTGTCTGTGTCTGTAGCAGAGGGTACGAGGGTAACGTGTGCCTGTGGAGGCCCAAGGGTGACTTCAGGAACCATCCTGGATTGCTCTACCTCCTTCTGGCTTTGCCGTGGAGTTTTCTCGGCTCTGCCTTCCAGGATCAGAAGTACAGGCTGCTACCATTTGTGCCCAGTGTTATCTGGGATCCGAACTCAGATCCTTCTGCTTGTGAAGCAGAGACTTAACCCCTGAGTCATCTCTCCTGTCCCATTATAGGTGATTTTGTTTTTGTTTTGTTTTGTTCTGTTCCCCTGCCTCCCCCCCCCAGGGAAAAAAAAAAAAAAAAACAAAACTAAGTTCCTGAACAGGAAGGAAATGGAAGTTGCTGGTTCATAGGGAGATGCCCATGCCATGGCTTCAGAATAGTCTGCTTTCAGCCTTCATAGCTGCTGGATGGCTGGATGACCAGAGAGGCAGAGAAGTAGCTTGTCTTCCCTTTTGCTGAGATGTGGGATGTGCGTTTCTCCACTGATCCGTCTTTCCAGCCCCTCTTGACCTTTTAAACCTGTGAGGAATATTAGGTGTGGTCACACTTCCCAGCTAGCTGCAGGCGAGTGAACAGACAATAAGAGAAAAGCCACCTCGAGTGGCTCCATGGTATCAGACAGGGCCGTGACGCAGGCAGAGGGAGATAGTGAAAGGAAATATTAGATTTAGCCCAAGAAGAAGCCCTCGACTTGAATGACGCAGTGGCCATGGGTCGGGCAGGAGAGAGCACGCAGGTAGGGTCAGGCAGCTCCGACCATGTGGACCCCACGATCAAGAGAAACTATCACAAGGGAGAGACTTAAGAAATGCACGTTTATTAGAGTTGAGGGCCACGGGAACCGTAGCTTAGCCTAAGGTGGGAAAGAACTGGAACAGAGATTCAGCTTAAGGTCGGAGAGAACAGGGAGAGGAAGAGAGTCTCCACCGACAGCCTGGCTGGAGGAGAGAGAGCAAGAGAGGGGCGTCGGGTGGGGGGCTATCTTCATGGCCTTAGACATTGTTAAAGAGGGGGCTAGCAAGGTGGGACAGTGGGGTGAGGAGTGGGAGAGTGTCAGGGACTTCAGAGGTGTGGTCTCTTTAGGGAATCCTGTGACCGTGGGAATGACAGATGTGCTGAGTCGGGGCCATGGCTGCTGTTGGAGCTGCTCTGGTCCGGTTTGGGTCATGGTCGCTCTGCATGGTCCCCTGTGCTGTCCTGAGGTCTGCCCCCTATCCCCCCAGGAGGCCTGAGAGGAGTCTGCTGGGAGGTCTGCGGGCCTATGCTGAGCCCAGCACTGAGCATGCCAGGCCTCTAAGGAGTTAAGAACGTGAGGAGGTGGGCTGGGGGTCAGAGGGGACCCAGGCAATGTGCGGACAGTAGCTGCGCCCCTCTGTCGTCTCCCCAGGGGACTAGCTCAGTGTTTCCCAGAGTGAGATCTATAGATCCTTGAGCCACCCGTGTTCTGGAAAAGGGGCTGGGTGGTCCAGTCCTCTTTGGAGTTTGGGTTGGACACACATCTTATTCTGAAAGAAAGCCCCACAAAGCCTGAAGATTTCATAGGACGGTTCTGCCCTGTCTGTCCACCGCATACCACACCCAGCCAAGCTGTCCGATCTCAATTCTGGGGAATTTCGCCTTCCAGGGGTCATTAGATAGTGTCTGGAGGTATTTTTTTGGCTGTCACCACTGGGGAAAGGTGCTCACAGGCATCTGCTACAGAGAAGCGGGATCCCTGGGCCACGGGAGAAGCCTCATCACAGAGACTGATTGGCTTGAACGTCAGCAGGCCGCACCAGGAAGCTGCCCTAGGTGACAGAGGGTCTAACATGCCACACAGCACTGCTTGAAGGCCCCTGGGCTGGGCATGTGGCAGGGAGAACCTGTCTTGGATTCTGAGACTCGCTTACACACACACACACACACACACACACACACACACACACACACACACACCACACCACACATGCTTTAGTATCTTGGATATTCAAATACATTGCATCTGTGATTACCTCCTAGCTAGACTAGAGGCATCTATTAGGTTTTGGTAGTATTTAAGATTGGAGCTTCTCTAGCGGGTGGCGTTTTGTAACAGAGACCTGAGGCATGCTGCTTCTCCCCCAAGGCTCCCCTTTCTCGAGTCATACGTTGAATGGACAGGTGGTCCTGACGGATGGTGTGGGTGGTCTGCCTGGCTTCAAAGCTTCATGCTGTGTCTTCAAGCATGGCGACATCTCAGCCCTCCATCCAGGCTCCTCACACTCTGCTCTCCACCCTCCCTTCACCTGCCCTCCATTCTCCTTCTCCAGCCTCCCTCCAGTCACCTTCCATTCAGCCTCCACTCTTCATCCAGTCTCCACCCTCACTCTGCCTTTCGTCTCTCTTCCACCTTCCACCCCTCTTGTGACCTCCCTCCCTCTCCCATCTACCCTCTACTTTCCCTCTGTTCACTAGTGACCCTCCATCCAACCTCCATCAGCCCTCCATTCGCCCCTTGCACCCTCTAATCCTCCTCCATCTATCTTCCTTCACTCCCTACCAAGCTTCCATCTACTTTTCTCTACCTTCCAGGGTAAGAAGGAAGGGCGTCGACTGTCCTGGCGATAGCAGAGTCAGGGTATTTTGCTGTCTTCTTATTTTTGGATCTAAGTCTCATCACTAAAGTTGCAGCCACACACTGGGTTTCCCTCTGCAGGTCAGCACTAGTTTTTTGTTTTGTTTTGTTTTGTTTTTTTCCTTGCCTTTTCTCTCATTCAGTTCTACAACAGCTTCCAGGAGGTTGAATTTTATTATGGAAAGAGAAACAGGCACAGTATGGATATCGGGTTGCTTCCAAACTGGACCCCATTCTCTCGTTCTGGGGTTCGTGACCTTCCATGGAGGATCCTCGGGATCCAGGTCTCATAGTCTTTTATTTATGGTTGTTTCTGTGGCTGAGTGTCAAGCTCTTAGCCCCAAGCACACAGGAAACAGGTCAGGGGCTTCTCCACACTCTAACACAGAAGTGAAAGTGGGGCGGTGTGACAGAGGTGACTGGGAAGTAGGAAACCTCAGGGGAGAAGGGACATTGAGGACAAGATGGGAGGCAGGTAATGCTCTTAGGCCACAGACAGCCAGGACAAGGCTGAGAGCTAGAAATAGTCTCAGCAGGTTTGGGAACAGACAGGGCCATTGTATGGGAGCGGCAGAAGGTGAGGAGGGGTCAGTGGCATGGCCGCAGGTGAGCTGGAGGAGGCAGATGCTAGACTTCATTCTCAGTGTGGTGTTCCGGGGGGAGAACGGCCAAGTGGGCTATGCCATTCTCCTAGAAGCCACCAGGTGCTGCTGGGCTCTGCTGGACCCACTCGAGGCTTCGTGGTGAAGGTTCGTTTACCTGGAGATGGGTCAGGGCAGCGTGGAAAAGCAGCTCACATTTCCTGACCATAGACAGCTCTGCTGGTGGCCTTGACATGTGACCCAGGTCACTGAAGGGAACCACGGATGGACCATCATGCTGTCTGGGGAAGTGAGAGTGGGGGGCAGGGGACAGGAGAAAGCTCTAGGGCTCACCTTCACCTCTGGCATCTCAGCTTCACTTCCTGGGGCACTCATGTCTTCTGTAAGGTCCTCAGTCCCCTGTTCAGGGCTGGTTTATTCTCCTGTGCCTGTTTATTGAAAGATAGATAGATAGATGGATGGGTGGATAGGTAGGTAGATAGATAGATAGATAGATAGATAGATAGATAGATAGATAGATAGATAGATGATAGATAGAGGATAGATAGATGATAGATAGATAGATAGATAGATAGATAGATAGATAGATAGATAGATAGATAGATAGATAGATAGATAGATAGATGATAGATAGATAGAGGATAGATAGATGATAGATAGATAGATGATAGATGATAGCTAGATAGATGATTGATAGATAGAGATAGATAGATAGATGATAGATAGATAGATGATAGATGGAGAGATGGATAGATAGATAGATAGATGGATAGATAGATAGATAGATAGATAGATAGATAGATAGATAGATGATAGATGGAGAGATAGGTAGATAAATAGATAAATAGATGGATGGATGGATAGATAGATGATAGATAGATAGATAGATAGATAGATAGATAGATAGATAGATAGATAGATAGATAGATAGAATATGTGTTGTGTGCACGAGAGGACACGTGAATGTGTGTGCCTGTGGAAGCCCAAAGGTGACATCAGGAATCACCTAGGATTGCTCTACCTCCTTATTGCTTTGCTCTGGGGTTTTCTAGGCTCCATTTTCTGGGACCACCATATCCATCCAACATTTACGTGGGATCTGGGTCCCTAAACTCAGGTCCTTTTGCTTGTGAGGCAAAGCTTAACCCCTAAGTCATCTCCCTAGTTCCACATTTATTGAATATTCATTAGAACAACATTAGCCAGGTTCCCAATGAAAGAGAAGAAATCTAGCAACATACTCTTGAAAATAAGAAGTGGGGAGACCAATCTTAACAGCAGTGGAGCAGACTTTATTTTCAAGCCTGAGTCAGATGCCCCCCATTCCACTTTGAGTGGCCAGAGTGACCATGAGTTAGGCAAGATGTCACAGTAACTCTGCCTGTTGCTGATAAACCCACCATCAAACGACTTGAAGGAACAAGGGGTTTTATTTTGATTTGCGGTTCCCGGTGACAGTTCCTTGTCTAGGTTGGCAGGAGAGTTTATATGAACACCAAGGACTAAGAGAACTGGTCTCACCAAATCCACAAAATGGCCGACAGGGACAATCTTCACTGGTCAGAGCAGCATGTCTGGCCATGTACACAGAAGGATGCCAACTTCCTCCACCAGCTCCCTCACCTTATTCACCAGCCCAGGACTAGTCCCACCCGCCGCGGGCTGGGCCTTTCTCTTCAACTAGACAATCTCCTGAAGACTTCTCAGGACGTAACTCAATTACTAATTTCCCCCAGCTGTACCCAGAACTCAGAGCCTTTACTTGCCAAGTTGACACCTGCATCTAACTATGACACACGGGGAGCATGAAGATGAGGATTTTGGGTCAAGCTTTCACAGCTTAGATCAGGGGAAGAGAAGAGGAGGTTAGGAAGGGAATGAGAAAATGAGCAAATGGACTCTACACGCATGCATTCCTTTCCTTGGTGGCAGGTGTCTGTTCGCCACCTTCACACCCCATCTTCCCTCTTTTTGAATGTGGAGTCTATTCAGGCCAGTCCTGGCTTGCGTGGTGTCCTTTGGTGTCACCAGAATCACCAAGCCATGCGGGTTCAGTTACTATTCTAGGGCCACTGGCTCCCAGACTTTGTATATGAGAAGCCATTCAGACCACAGCAGAAGCCACGTCACCTGGCATTTTTACAAGGGATCTGGGGCTCTGAACTCAGGTCCTTTTGCTTTCAAGGCAAAGGATTTGGCCCCTGAGCCATCTCACCAGCCCAACTTTACAATCTTTTGGAATAATTTTATACATACACGTAGAAAAGACAGCACAAAGACTTCCTGCATATACTTTCTTCGTTTAAATTTATTTTTATTGTTTTAGAGTTTCATATATAAATACAATTAATTTATTATTTTCGCTCTATTATCCAATGCTATTTCCCCCTTGCCTGCCACTATAAACCTTCTTCTTTCCTACCAGCCTCTTCCTACTTTCATGTCTGTCTGCATGCGTGGCCTACTAAGCTTCCCCTGGATTGCATTTAGTGCCAAGTGCCTAGGCACTTGCTGGAGCATCGATTATATATCAGTAGGTATCATGTAAATACTTTCTTTCCAGATTATTCTTGGCAGAGGGAAAGATAGTGGTGGGGCTGGAACTCAGGGCCTGTGTATGCTAGGCAAGCCCCCTGTCCCTGAGCTACAATCCCAGACCACTCTGTATGGCTTTACATCCATCTCCTTTTGTGAACCGCTCACAGTCCATTTGTCAGAACCACAAGTGAATCTTGTAGGTTACTATCCACTAATGTCTGGCTTCTTGAAGGTTCATAAGCTTTCCCATTGATGGTTTTCCCAGTCTGAGATGCAATCCTGGAAACCACAGTTCACTCAGATTTTATGTAAGTGTGGCTAGTGAGTTCTTGGTGGCTGCATCCAGCCGAGCAGACATGGTGCGGGTATTCTTTCTAAACTTCTAGGCCTGGGTCGAGTGCTAAGCTTGTTTTTCTTGGAAAGAAAGGAGATCTCTTATTTACTGAGGTTACCCTGCTGGGGATCTTAGGGGAGGTGTTTTGAGAAACTGGATTAGGATCAGACTTTGTCCAATCATGAGAATCAGGCCTCAGCAACCCCAGGGGGGATCTAGACAAAAGGGAAGAGCAAAGGTTCCTTTGCAGAAACCCCAGATTAGAGAGGACTATCTTGGATGGAAGGAACAGGCTGGGAGAGTAGGCGGCAGACAGCTTTGTACTTACTCCTAACAGAGGACCCTGGGGAGGGGCTACCCCCAGCCTTCACCCAAACCTCTGCCTTCCCTTTAAATCAAGACGTTCCTGCCACCTTTGCTGCCCAGGACACAATAGAAACTCTCCTGCGTTATCAGATTAGCAGCTGGCCAGGTCCAGAGTGGCTCCCACTAAACATTAAATCAGATCTCCCTATTGGGGATTTCCAGAAATGTCCCATGACCCTGTTTGGAGTGGGCTCTCCTGTTCCTGGACAGCCTGTGATTCTGGGGGTTCCACCTTCCTGCCCAAGGTTTTCATCCATTCACAACTATGGGCAGAAGTGTTCTATCTTTATTAGCACAGTCTAAGTCTTATATAGCCAGATCAGGCAGTGAGACCCAGTGGGCCAGACAGAATGTTCTAGAATGAAAGGTTATGCCTGTAAAACTACTCCCCCAAAAGGCACAGGGTAGATGCAGAATTCTCTGGAAAAGTTGAGTGGCCTTGAAGAGGCACCGGTGAGACCTGGGACGTGGGGAGACTGAAGGAAGCAGTACAAGCCCACTGCATTAGAGCTGGTATGTGTGTGTGTGTGTGTGTGTGTTTGCATGCCTGTGTGCACCCGCTCACACATACACAATACACATGTGCGTGTGTTTTCAAAGGCCTGCTGCAAATAAACAACTGAAATATGACTAAAAAGAGCATTTATCACAAGCTTTCTCTGTCATAAGCTCCTCCTTCCCCTCCACCCCATAACACGATAAACTCCCTGCGGTTAGGAGTACTTCCTGTCATAACTAGGGAAGCACAGAACTCCACCATGTTTAGTGTGAGATGGATGATGGGTGGGTTAAGCTGGGTCATCTCTTTTAATCCTCCTCTTCATGAACACACACACACACATACAGAGACACGCACACACGCGTGCACACATATATGCATATACACACATGCACATATATATGCATCACATGGGTGGATGGGAAGATGGGAAGAGAAAGGGAAGGAAGGCAGGAAGGAAAGAAGGCAGAAAGGAAGGGAGGGAGGGAGGGAGAAAGGACAGAAAGGAAGAAAGGAGGGAGCGTAGATGATTTCCGGAACCATGAACTCAAAGCGCCCAGGTCTCCTAGCCAAGGCTTATTCCACAGAGATAGGAAACTGGGCTGGAACCAAAGCAGGTAGAAGGGATGTCAAGGGCATCCCTTGTCTTGTATCCCTTGGTGTTCTTAGGTAACAAGAACTTGAATAGGTGGGGAGGGGGGTTGAGGAAGGAGCTTTTATAATAGAGGTGGAAGCAGAGTGGAGGGTGAATTCTGAGCAGCAAAGAGTTCTGCTCTTGGTTGCCTGGTCGTTCTTATAGCTTTCTATGTTCTCTCTCCCTGTTTTCATTTACTCCCCCAATCTCAGCCTTCTTCTTTCTGCTCAAGTACAAGTCCCCTCCTCTCACTGTTCATCTCTCACGCCCTCTCTCTTTTTTTTTTTTTTAATTTTTTTTTATTATTATTTATTCAACTGTATGCATATGCGTGTGTATGTGTGTGCGCGCGTGTGTCTGTGTGTGTGTGTCTGTGTGTGTGTGTGTGTGTGTGTGTGTGTGTGTCTGTGTATGTGTAGAACCACGGACGAATTCGCGAACCACCATGGACGCCTCCACCTCCTTCTGCCCCGGGATTCACAGGCTCCGCCCTACCAGGACCAGAAGCGCAGGCCGCCCCCGCTTCCGCCTGGCGTCTATACGTGGGATCTGGGATCCGAACTCAGGACCTTCCGCCTGCAAGGCGGAGGCTTAACCGCTGAGCCACCTCTCCAGCCCACGCCCTCTCTCTTTCTGACTGACCATCAGATGGAATTCAGCATGTGGGTGCCTGTGTTCAGAATACTGTGTTCACATTTATTTTTGAAGTTACTAAAGTACCAACCAGTGAGAGCATTTTCATTCCTTTTTTTATAGGTACTAGGGACCCAGAGGTTGGCATTTTACTCTGTGTGTGTGTGTGTGTGTGTGTGTGTGTGTGTGTGTGTGTGTAAGACAGAAAGAGAGAGAGAGAGTTAGTTTCCATGTACATGGGTATATATATATATGGGGGGTGTACAAGAGGACACTTGAGTGTGTGTGTTTGTGAAGGACCAAGAGCAATATCAGAAATCATCCATCATCCTAGCTGGATCGCTCTATCTCCCTATTGCTTTGCGGTGGGGTTTCCTAAGTGCCACCTTCCAGAGCCAGAACCTTAGGCCTCTGCTGTTTCAATCCTGCATTTTTATGTGGGATCTGAGGATCTGAATTCAGGTTCCTTTGCTTTCAAGACAAAGGCAAAGACGCCCGAGCCATCTCCTCCGGCCACATTTGATACTTCTAATCCCCAGCCTGTGTTACGTTCCTCATGGCTGAGGACTATTTGACCACTTTTTCTTCTCAGGCCTGAGGTTTTGGGAGCCTCTTTTCGGGTCTCATTTGCTCCGTGGCCAATGCTTGCAGAGTTGGGAACCCAGGGGATGTGGTTGCTCGTGGACGAGTCTTGGGACCATACTAATCTGATCTCCGCTGAAGAGTTCTCCTCCCGAGCCTGTGAGGAGAGGAGAGGCGACAGGGTATCAGAGAGCTGCTGCGTGGGGAGAAACACCGAGTGGAAAATTCATTTCTCTTTCCCAGTAATTGTTTTGACATGAGCAGTAATTAGCCAGCAGCTGACAGGCGAGAACTGAACGGAGACCAAGGGCCTGGGTCAGAGGCGGGCGCCTAAGCATCCTATGGCTCCTTGGCGCCCTCAGTGTCCAGCAGGAGCTGGGGACAGACACAGGCTCTGCAGGGGAAGGCCCTGGGAAGGGAGCAAACGGGGTCGGAAGGCTGTCCTCTGCCCTCGGGGAGCCGAGGAAGTGGGCTTAAGAGGGACCCAGCGCCATAGCTGTCTGCTCAGGTAAGAACATGTTTCCTGTGTCGCCAGACTGAGTCGCCATGCAACACCTGCTATCTGTGTTTATATCAGGCCAAGGGGCCCCGACCAGGAGTGCTGTCGTGTGTCCAGGCCCGAGGCAGGTCTCATTTGGCTCTTTCCTGGGAGTTTGAGCAAATTTTGCCCCCAAAAACCATGTGGGTCTGGTGTTGTTCCAAAGATTTTGTCCCACCTCTTCCTCTTCTGCCTCCTCCTTCTCCTATTCTTCTCCCTTCTTTTCTTCCTCCTTCTTTTTGCATTTCTAGAGTTCTTGAAGTCGTTTTGATGATTTGAATGTTACAGAAGGTTTGTTTTTTTTATTATTTTGCTCTTGGGTTGTTTTTTTTTAATTTATTCAATTATGCGTATGTGTGTTTGTGTGAGTGTGTGCATGTAGAACCACGGCGAATTCAGGAACCACCATGGACGCCTCCACCTCCTCCTTGTTTACTCTGCCCCGGGATTCACAGGCTCCGCCCTACCAGGACCAGAAACGCAGGCCGCCCCCGCTTCCGCCCCGCATCTATACGTGGGGTCTAGGATCCGAACTCAGGACCTTCTGCCTGCAAGGCAGAGGCTTAACCACTGAGCCATCTCTCCAGCCCCGCTCTTGGGTTTTGAAGGAAATCTTGCCTGTGTTTACTGAACTTAAGTTTTCTCATTCCTAATTCTCAACATTTGTGGTCACTCATGAATTAAACTGACTCATTTCTTTGGATTCCCCCACCCCATGCACACACATGCTACACTCACACACTTGTATACACATACAGAAATGCACATATGTATATACAAAGTGTGCATACATGTGAATATACATGTATCCGTGTGCATGTACATATATACACATATACACTCTCGAATACATGTATGCACATGAATACACGCCTACACACATGTGCCATACTCACACATGCACAAAACCAGCTTTGCGTTGCCAGTGTCTTCCCATCCCCCAACTCATTAATGTTATTTGTGGTCCTCCCTCTTGTTTTCCTTTGGTTTATTTCATACATTTATTTCATAGGTCATCTTAACAGGAACATTCAGTCCATTTATTTTTGTTCCTTTGAGTTTGGCAGTAGAATAATGAAGTCTATGCATCTTCCTTCACATATAACCAGACCTTATCCCATCGTTTTAAAATGTCTTTCTTTACTATTTTCTAAATACCGTCCAATTCTAGTCCTAAGTTCTGACATTCTTTAGCAGGTCATTTTGTTAAGTTTGCAGGTATTTGGGGATCGGGAGCCTTGTGTATTTATGTTTTCATTTTTAATATCTTCTTTTATTGTGCTCTGGTCAAAGAATGCAGCCTGCATTATTCATGCCTTTTGGCCATTAACTGATGGTTTATTAGAGGCTTAAGTACAGCTAACTTTCCAATGTCCCCTGGCCGTCTTTGTTTATTGGGTATGTTGCCTAATACATGGACTTCAGCCAGTCTTTGAAATTAAATTATTCAGATCTTGCTTGCCCTGGTGCGTGTGTTCTGCCTGGAAGTGCTGAGGATTGCCCTGTGCGCTGCCTTTCTGGTTGAGTTGTTGGAACTGGCGTGCGGGCCACTGCCTGAGACCCATGTGAATACCTGGCCACATAGACAATGTCCTTTCCTGTTGCTTTCCCAAGCACCACACAGGAACCTACTCTGAACCCATTTCTCTTTCCTTGGTGTGTGTACGCAGCTTCCTGTAGGAATCTGGGGCTGGCGCTGTGGACCAGGAAGAGCCCAACTGCCCACAGCCGGCAGGCCGAGTGCAGCCCTTCTTGCATACGGCCCCGGGGTACATTCCCTCCAGAACAGCCCTCAACATCTCCCCTCCCCTGCTCGAGGCTTGCTTCAGCCCTTGATGCTACACATTCCGATAGAGCATCCCTTGGCCAAAATGCTTCAAACTAGAAATATGACAAACTTTAAAACTTGCCCAGCTTTGGAAATATTTGCATATGCATAATAAGAAATTTTGGGGTTGGGACCCAAGTCTAAACAAAAGCTTCATGGCCTGAAGGAAATTTAAATGTTATGCAAAAATTTATTTTTTAAAAATGTTTTATTTACTTGAGAGAGAGAGAGAACAGGGGCATACTTGTCATCGCAAGCTTGCAATCATAGGACAGTATTCAGAAGTCATTTCTCTCCTTTTATCATGTGAGCTCTGAGACTCAAACTAAGATTAACAAGTTTGTGCATAGGCATGTTTACCTGCTAAACTATCTCGCCGGCCCTTGTACAATATTTTCAATCTTGATGTGGGTGTTTTTTACTCATGATGGGATTTGGGAGTCGTATGAGATACTATTTCCTGCTTCTGTAACAGAATACCCAACAGAATCAGCTGGACATAGGAAGGGTTTATTTGGGCTCATGGTTTCAGAGGGTGCACTCCATCATGCCGGGCTTCCTCTCGCTGTGGAAGTGTGATGAGGGGACTTTCCACAGCTGGGTGGACCAGGAAGCAGAAAGCTTCAGGCGGGCAGTGGAGCTAGTCTATAACCCTCGCGCTCCACTCTTGCGTGTCTCTATGACTGCATGTCTGAATGGTTCCCCCACCTCAAAACCAGTGAACCAGCGTTCAAACACGAGCCTGTTGGAGACATATGTAAATGGGATGCCCGACCTAATAGGCATTAGTGATGCCTGGGTATTTTCTCCTCTGCTTCCAGCCATACTGTAGAGCTTTTGCAAGAACTCTAAGTTGACCAATAGTTTCTGTGACTCAGTCCAACTGTGTATCTATCAGCATGCTCTGCCAGTTTGGAGAGGTGACTCTCAGGTCTCCAGGAATTATGCAGGCTGGAGGTTCATAGGGACTGAATCCAGGAACCAAAGCAGCTGCTGCCCCTCTCTCACCTTCTCCTCTTTGTAAATGAAGAACTGTAATGCACGTATTAGTCTGTTCCTTTCGTACTCATCAGTTCTTGGGTCGTCATCTCAACGAAGCAGGCTAGGTGGAATTACACCCATTTTTACTGACTGTGAGGAGAAATGGGTCCCCTGAGCTCATGTAGCTAAGTGCCCAGTGAACCCCATGATGTCAGGAATGGCCGAGAGGTTGTGTGCTTAGAGCTGGCTGGATGGGTGTGCGTCACCACAGCAATGTGGAAGCATTAGGAATCAGTCCCCACCCCCACCCCAGCAAGCGTAGCACACATAGGGAGAGAGGCACATATTGTAGGGACAGGATATTAGAGCTCTGTGGTTATTTGCCCCTGGAACTTGAATCCAGGGCCCTGCACATGCTAGATGACATAACACGGCTACTCTACCTACCAACTCCTTTTGAATACTTTGCTTTGAGCCATCCTCTCACCAAGTTGCCCAGGTTGGTCTGGCACTTACTGTGTAGCCCAGACAGGCCTAGGACTTGCACTCCTCCTGCCTGAGCCTTCCGGGCGCTGCAGCACGAGTGCCAAGTGCCGGCTCAGTCTTCTGAGTGCTGGCGTGACAGGCGAGAGCCAGGACCGCTACAGCCTCTGACCATTAGTTTCTTTGTTTTTGTTTCGTTTTTAGGAAAATTTGAGGCCAGAGAATCTGCGTATGCGATAACTGGTTATTCATTAGCAAAGCAAGTTCCCTAACAACTAGTCCAGCCCCACCTTCTTTCCAACACGGGGGCTGAGCATCCCTAACTCTGAAATCCACACTCTAAACAGCTTTCAGTAGATGTGACACTCAAAATTTTGGAGCACACATCAGCGACTTTTATTGCTATGGCAGAACACTTGGCAGAAACAATTTAGTGGCCAGGGAGATGACTCGATTGGTAAAGTGTCTTGCCACCCAGGCATGAGCCCCTGAGTTCTATCTCCAGCATCCATGTTAAAATCCAGGTGTGCTAGGGCACATCTGTAACTCCAGCACCAGGGAAGCAGATTCCACAGAGACAGGCAGATCCCAGGAGATTGCTGGTCAGCAGCCTAGCTGAACTGATGAGCCCCGGGTTCCGGTGAAAGACCTTGGTTACCCCAAAAAACAAGATGCATTTGAGAGATTGACACTGTGGTTGACCTCCAGACAGACAGACACACACACACACACACACACACAAGCACATGAACATACACATCTGCACATGCATACATATAGACGCACATGCATGTGTGCACACATACAAATACACTACACACAGGCACATGAACACACACATCTGTACATTCATACACACATCTGCACGTACACTCACACACAGTTCGAGAGTACACAGACCGTGTTGGTGCAGAAGCCGTGGTGGAGTGGAGTCAGGAGTGGGAGTCAGGAAGCAGAAAGAGCCAACCGGTGTTCAGCAGACTTTCCAGTTTCCTTTCCCACTCTGAGTCTGGACATACGTCCATGGCTCAGGTGGGTCTTCCTCTCAGCTGAGCCTCTCTTGAAAGGACTTCACAGACCCACCCAGAGGAGTGCCTCCTAGGTGATTTCAAAATCCATTCAAAGCCGGCAGTGATTAGTCACCATCCCAGAGCATCCTGGATTCTGGATTTTTGGAACAGAGATGCCCAGCAGGTAGAAAACCTGAGTGAGGATTTCCAATTCCTTCAAAGACCAAATCCAGCAGTTTTGATCCCAGACATTTTGGAACATAGATAGATACTCATCCATTTCTTCCATCGCACTGTTCTGAGACTGAGGTTCCATGAAGGGCTTGCAGGACAGCACCTGTCTCCGTGGAGAGAGACGGGGACCCTTGACCAGCGCCTGTGGCAGCACCTCACTTCCATTAATCATATTCCTAGAGAGATTCAGTATCCTGCCAGGGATTAGAAAGCTCCCCCAGGGCATCCGTGGCCGGCACTGCAGCTGCTGCTCAGATCCTGAGAACTCATCCCAGCCACGTGACACACACCTCCCGACCCAGGGAGGAGGTGGGCGAAGGGCTCCTGTGGCCCCCCCACGGCATCTGAGCTGTATCTCTGTCCCCGCAGTGAATGGATACCACGCCTCAGGGACCCCGGCGCACCCTCCAGAGACAGCCCACATGAGTCTTCGAAAATCCACCGGCGATTCCCAGGTAAGGGGCCGGTCAAGGGCGGCAGGGGCAACTTCCTACTCAGGCTGAGGAAGGACTCCTTAAGGAAGGGTGTACGGTGGGAGTCAGGGGTAATGATCCAGTTCTACCCCAGAGCAGGGCTCTCTTTATAGTTCCTAATGGGGAAATGGGTTTGAGATTAGCAGTTTGTGAGTTTTCTGGAAATTGAGGGTCGTTTGGGGCAGGAGCTAGTGGGTTGTAACTGTCAGGACAGAGATGGAAGCGTCTGGTCTGCCCCCCATATTCCGCTTCAGAGTCCAAGTTTCCTTCACACTGGGAGTGCGGGTGAGCCAGACCAGTGTTTTTTTCTAGCCTCTGACCCGCCCACCCCAATCTTTACAGAATAGAAAGAAAACATGGGAGTGTCCCTAGGGCTAAACCAACATAGAGATAGCAGGAGGTAAAGAGATAGAAGGAGGTAAAGTGTTGAGAATAGTCCTTTTATTTTTGATGTAGGGCCTTATGTAGCCCAGGCTGGCCTCAAACTTCTGATCTGCCTCTCCTTCCAAGTGTTGGGATCCATCTCAGGTGTACCCCACCATGCCTGGCTGGGATTTCGCTTTCACATCCCCAAACTGCTGTCTCATTAGTCATCTTGGTTGGTACTTGTGTGAGGTCAGCAGGTAATCACAAAACCCATTCTCAGGAGCAGGGGATCACGAAGAGTCAGAGAACTCAAGAGACTTGTGCAGGGTCACCTGCCGGCCTGCCAGTACTGTGGCTTCCCTATTTGCAGAAAGCCACATCTAAGAAACCTGGAAAAGTCCACTCACAAATGATCAGCAGGGCTTCTTTATACAGCAGGGTGGGGCAGGGAGAGGAGAGGGAGACTGATAGTCATAGTGCTGAAACTTCTGCTGCTGTGTGTGGGGTGGACTCTGCTACCTTTTGAAATGTGACCATGAACACCCACGCAGGCAAGAGCTTTGGGTTGTGGAAACTTCCTTTGTTGTCCCCTTCCAAGGCTGAGCGGTGGTTCAGTTAACTCTAGCAGAGAATTTAGACCTCAGCGTGGGTCAGGAGTTCTTCAGTTCTATTGGCTTCCGGGTGTCCCAGGCTCTTGAGTAGATTCAGATTCAGGGGTTGGAAAGTGGGGGCCTGTATTTCCACCTGTCCCCCCCCCCCCCACAGCTGAGGACCACATCTAAAAGGTGAAGAGCCAGGCTCAGTCAGTATGCACAGCGCTGCATCTGACCCTCTCACATCACCTGGCATGAATCCACTCTGGCTTGGTATATTTCCTGCTAAGGCCCAAACAGCCTTTTGAACACAGAAGGGAGACTTGTTTGTCATTTGACTAGAGGGAGTTTCTGAAGACCAAGTCTGTCTTGCTGCAGCTGAAAAATCTCACACTGGTCTAACTAATTTATAGCCCAAAGTTAATTTAGTAGATGGCCCTGGAAACCTTTGACTCTGTTTCTGCTCTTGGAAATCCAATCTCGGGAACTTTTTTGTGCATAATAAGGTCATTCGCACAAGCAGTATTCCGACATCCTGTAACATTGGCCCCAACCTGACTGGTCAGCAACAGAGAATGGACAAAATGAATCATGACATTGGACATCTAGTCCAACACCCTTCTGCTGAAAATACAATGATTTGTTCCCAACTTAAAATTGAATGGGAGTGTGTGTGTGTGTGTGTGTGTGTGTGTGTGTGTGTGTGTGTTTGTGAATGTATTTAGAAAGAGTGAGATAGAAGAGTTAGAAGAAGAAAAACTGCGCTTTTGAGAAAAGAAGTGGGGGAAAGAGAAACCTGAGGGACCATGATTTTCTTTCTGCCTCTCAGACCACACTTCTCTGTCAGAGGCAGTCAGCAAAGCCTTGAGACATTTGATTGTCACTACTAGAAAGGAAGGGGGGGGTCCAAGACATCTACTGAGGCTAGGGTGTCGCTGCATGTTCTGTGCTACGCAGGAAGTTCCTCACAATCAATGTTTGAAAACATGGATGAGGCTGTGAAACTCTGATCAGAGAGACCGTGGGTCATTTTTATTTCCTTTACACTTTCTCAGACTTCCTAAAATGAACGCACCGTGCTTTCACCAAAGACAGGCACACTTTCTTACTTAGGAAAATAAAAGTAATAAAAAATAAATAAAAAGCTGAGGAGATGGCTCAGTTAGTAAAGAGGAAGTGAGTTCAATTCCCAAGCCACCTCTGTCCATTCTTAGGGGACTTGGCCGGTGGGCACAGGTGCCAGTGGTCTGGCGTCACCCAGTGGAGGGTTTTGGTACTGCTCAGCAGCCTGGTTACTGGATTCATGACACCTTCCAGATTGGAGGTGTGGAGAGCAGGGGGATGCAAGAATCAAAGGCTAATATAATAGTCTTGCCAGTCCCAGCTAGTCCCATCTTCCTTTTGAGTCCCACTTAGAGGCCTTTACGATCCATTTCCTGCTGTTCTGGCTTCCCATGGACTACCCTTGAAGACAACAGATGAAAGAAAAGGGGATTGGGGACATGGAGACTTACAGTATGTGCTGATAAATGATGTTCAGCTGAGACGCTGCATTCTCACTGTAACAACACATACACCATTGTGCATTTAGACTCTTGCCTGGCACCGAAGTAAGGACACAGCCTCTGTCTAATGAATTGTCATAGCTGGTGTGGAGTGAAAGACCCAGGGTCGGTGATGTGTAATTTCTGCAGTGGCCAGGATGAAGGGGGTATGTGCGCTGTGAGAAACCAGTCTAGTGGCACTGAAGCTATCAGAAGGATCTGTAGGTTTTTAAATTTTATTTATTCATTAGCAAGGGGTAGGGGGGTGCATACATGTATAGACATATGAGAGATAGATAATTGATAGATACATAGATAATAGATTACAGACATATGATAGTACATACATGATAGATTGCTAGCTAGCTAGATTATAGTTGTAGAAAGATCAATTGATTGATATGTGTATGATAGAGAGTCGATAGATAAACAGGTACTAAATAGATGATAGCTGGATGGTGATAAGTAGATGACTGACAGGATGAAAGGTAGTAGATAGATGCTAGATAGTAAACAGATGATTGGTTAATGATAGATAGATGATATACAGATGATAGGTAGATATATAGATAGATGTTTAATAGGTAGATGACAGACAGAGACAGATGATACATACATGAGTGCACAGTAATCTATTTTAAAACATATTCAGCCACCATCATCACAATATTATTTAGAGCGTTTCTTCACTCCAAAAAGACTCCCCAGTTCACAGGCAGCTGCTAGTCTCTGCCTCTGGGTTTGTATTCTGCTTTCCATCTAGAGAACACTCGAGTCCAAGTACTTTCCTCAGGATGCTTCTGAGCTGTCTGCAGCATGATCAGACCTCACTCCTGCAGCAGAATATGACTCCATTACAGGGACGGACACTTTGGTCCACGTGATCGCCTGGCTTTCTCTTTGTCTATGCTGATTTCACAGTTGTGTTTCGCTCCCCTCACTTTGACTTCTAGTTCAAGTTTCAAGATCATTCGCCTTCCAGAGCACCCTACATTCTTCATTGACTTTCTTCTACTTAGACGGAAGCCCGTCAGTTTAGTGGGAGCTCTGTTTGGAGTGTGCTGACTGCTGCCCCTTGCCCCTTTGGGGAAGAGCAGATACATCCTTGCAGGCTTGAGCACTGTTGGCAAAGCTTGAGGTTATTGTAATGGCTGCTGGACTTCTCCAGTGCAGAGGTTCATTTACCTGTGGGGTGCAAGTGGGGCACAAGTGGGGCACTGGTATGACACCATGTGACTATCCCTCTCAATGACAATCTTTCTATTTTGTACCTTGCATATCTGTGGCTGAATCCCTTTGGCGTTGGGGTTTGCAGGCATGAACAGCTAACTCCTTACACATCTTCATTGGCTCTCTCGTGAGACAACACTTTCCCTCCACTCACTTCAGGGTGAGTCTGTTGTTGTCATTATTCTTTTTCTGACTTAGGCAGCCCCAAACAAAAAGGGACTCTTCAAGCCCTTCATCCTTCATCTTTTTATTGTCTTCATCATTCTTGGAGTATTTTCTCACCTTCTGGCCCAATAAGGCATTTCGTTTACTTTGTCTCTAGAATTAGCTGTGTTTCAATTAGCTGTGCTCCTTTTAATAAGGAATAGTATTTAGAAATGAATTCACAGCCACTAAGTGCTATCACTGTGATAAGGTGTCATTTGGGTGGAGGGCTGTGAGATAGAAGTGTGTGTGTGTGTGTGTGTGTGTGTGTGTGTGTGTGTGTGTGTGTATGTGTGTGTGTGTGTGTGCGTGTGTGTGATATGTGTATATCATGTAAATTATACGAGGCATATTCCCCCTGTCCATCTCATTCCATGTGATCTGTACACAGTGGTTCTGAAATAGATGTTGGGATAGATGAAAGTCTCCCCTACCTACCCCCACCACCCTGCAAAGATGCCAGGAAAGCAAGATACTTGTCCCAAGTCTCCTGGTGGAGAGATGGTAGAAGATGTGGAAAAGAATGAGATAGGCTTAGGGTCCAGTTCCCACCCCTCCATTTCCTCACCTTTAGTTTCTGCAAGGCTCGAGGTCACAATCTACAAAGCAGAGAAATTACCTCCAGGTGACTACAGGTGCAAGGATCCCTGGAGATCTAGCCTGCCAGTGCTGAACTTGGAACCCACTATAATACAAGTCAGCAGAGGGCGACATCACGGGACCGCCTAGGTACTACACCCCAGCAATTAACAGCCTTACGGAGACTCAAAGACTGAAAAAGGCGACCAGTACAGTGGCTGCCCCCTACAATCATGGGGTGTGATGGGTACACGATGAGAGTAGCAGTGAATGTCTGTCTTGGACAAAGAGTCTGCAAACCACAGACTTTCCCCCATGCAGTGCCTCCCCTTCCTGGCAGGTATGCACTTGGCAGGTGACTCTTGAAGCACAGACCGGGAAGAGCTTCTCTTCCAGCCTCTTCTTGGAGACCGGCACCCGGGCTCTTGCCTGGAGGTCAATGAGCACCTTCTTCACTGTGGACTTTGGACCAGTGTCCCAGGAGGGGACAGGCCAGACCAGGTGGATGCCTGGAGGTCAATGAGCACCTTCTTCACTGTGGACTTTGGACCAGTGTCCCAGGAGGGGACAGGCCAGACCAGGTGGATGCAGCTGTGTCTGAAACAAGTCTATAGAAAATATCCTTAGTCACAGGTTGACACTGCATAAGAGCCTGTCAGGTGAACTGGGAAGGTGCTGTAAACAGAGTCCGGATGAAAGGATTAAAGATCCATGAGAACAGTGTGCTTCTAGTAAGGTCTCCGGATTCTGCCCCAGAGAAGCCGGGTCCTACCCAGGACCACCTCCTGGTTGCTCCTGGGAGTGTAAGGCTCAGGGTGATGGTTCATTTTATAGATGGCAGAGCAGGCCAGAGGCTGGGCATTGACTCTTCCTGCTTTGCCTGGCTCGTGTTTACAACATGGCAGCTCCTTCCTCACACTGCACAAGAAAAGGCAGAACACACAGACACGGTGGCCACCCACAGTGCCTCTCAGGGCCAGGGTCAGGTGATAACTTCAGGTCCTGCCTGGAGAGCTGCGAGGGACTGAGCATCCTTTCGAAAGTTGTGGGCTCGTAGTACATTTGGTGGTTTTCCCTGGCCACCAGGATCAACTCCACTGGCAGAATCTTGGGGCTTATGAACAACGGCTGAGATGTGTGGGTACAGAGGTGCTCCGCGACTCCTGATTTTCTTGCTAGCAACAGGGTCGATGTAAAAACACAATCCAGAGAGGTGCTTTGTTGGCTTGAGAAATCTCTGTGGCTGCCGGGCCGGAAGAGTGGCCAGTAACGGAGGTGCCTAAGCAGTGTCTTGGGTCCATGTAGTCACCGTTGGCTTCAGGATCAGCTGTCACTCAATGAGTCCTCAACATCGGCAGGCGGCGGGGTGGCCTACGGTGGCCTTAACTCTCTGCTCCCCTGTGATCCCATTCGCTGCTCAGGCAGCGGCTGTGCAGACCTGTTACCAGCAGAGGGCAGCGGAGGGGTTAACTCCTCAGATCCCAGCTGGAGGGGAGTAGAGGAGAGACCTGGTTTGGAGCAGTTCCCTCCAGCCTGTGCCTGGCACTTCGGGAGCCGGGAGAACTCACAGGGCACAGCGTGGGCTCCGGGATGCTCCTGCCTGCCCTGGCTCAGAACACGGTGACTCAGGAGTTAACCGCGGGCTGACATCCCTGATCTCCCCCTTCATAGGGCTCTTAAGCAGTCCCTCCACCCCTCAGGGAAGCGAATGAGGGGGAAAAAGAAATGTCCATCATGGAAAACAGCTTTGATGATTTTTCTTACCTCTCTCTCCAGAACCTGGGCTCCTCGTCACCTGGCAAGAAGCAGAGCAAGGAGACCACCATCACGGTAAGTGGTTCCTGTGAGCGGGGTGGACTCCAGGTTCCCTTGGGCAAGCTGGGGCTTTGGGCCAAGGCTGGGCTGTCGCCATGGCAACATAGACCCCCAAGCCGAAGCAGATGCCTGCCTGGCTTGGAAACGGAGAAGTTCCATTCAAAGCTTGGATTTAAATGAGTTCCCCTCCACCCCCTCCCACCTCCTCGGTCAATCTCATGGGTTCCCTCTCTCTCCGCTGGTGAGCGAGTGACAGGTAGGGAGGTTGGAATGAGACAGAGGCATTTCTGGAGGGCGGGCAGGGGAAGGTGCCTGTGTGGGAGCAGGTTGAAGGGGGTGGAGTGTGCTGTGTGCTGTGATGTGACATGGAAATTACAGCCATGTGCAGGGAAACTTCTGGAAGGTGTCAAAGTTAGAAGCAAGAGAAAGCATCCAGGAATAGTTTTTCCAGGAGTTCCTGGTGGGAAGTTTTTGCTCCCAGGACTGTCCCCAAAGCCCGCCAAACACCCGATGACACCCTCCCTCTTCTCCCCCCCTCCCTAGCAACCCTGTGGTGGTCCCAGAACACTGGTGACGTTCATGCAGAGAAGGAACTGCCCACTCGTTCAGTCAGCAACCTTTGTTATTCTGGAGTGCGTGGGAGAGTGTGGAGTAGGGACTCACTCTGTTGGACTCCCCGTCACCCTGTCCTGAGCCTCTCTGACCACTTCTGCAAAGGTCCAACCCAAGCGGGTGTATTGTCGTAGTAGCCCAGACTTTTCTTGCTTGGCAAGAAGTTCACACACACATAGCAACGACACCACCAATATCATCAGTAGCTCCCTGCTGCACACGCTGGGTACACACCAGCGGTGCCCCGGGGGTCCTCTTGCCCCCTGCTATGTGAGGCCGAGTGACAGAACCAGTTCACTGGAGTGATTGTGCACCTGAACTCTGCAGTCAGCGCCACTTACAACCCATGGAGAAGCCGAACAGGGTTTTCAGCCCCTTCCTGTCTCAATGTCCATGTCAAGGAAGCCAGGGAAGCTGGGGGGAGGGTCTTCTGGGAAGTGGGAATGGTGTCAGGACCGAACAGATCCATAGCCATAAGGCGCCTGGAACAGAGACTGGCACATGTTAGTGCTTGATACACACTCCGTTATCACGCTGCTTATGGATGAGGAAACTGGCTGAGCAGACGGCTGAGAGGTTAAGGCCTTTGCCTCGAAAGCAAAAGGACCTGAGTTCCAATCCCCAGATCCCATGTAAAAATGCCTGGCAGATGTGGTGGTGGCTTGTAATTCTGGCTCTGGGAGGCAGAGCCTGGGGAAACCCCAAAGCAAAGCAAAGCAAAGAGATAGAGCAATCCAGGATGATTCTTGATGTCACCTTGGGTTTCCACAGAGACAGAAACTCACATATGCTCTCATGCATATAAAATGCATGTGTGCGCTCCTCTCTCTCTCTCTCTCTCTCTCTCTCTCACACACACACACACACACACACACACACACACACACACACACAGACAGATAGACAGACAAAAGTACATGTGCACAAAAAAAAGAAAAAAAAAAAAAAAGATGAGGAAACTGAAACACGGGCCGGGCCCTGGAGCATCTGCTGAGGAAGCCTCAGATTCCAAGCCTTGACTCTGGCCCTCGGCAGTCCCTGCCGGAAGGACTAGAACCCCTTGGTCATCTGTTCTCCAAGGACTGGGCAGAGAAGCTGCTGAAGGAGCTAGCGGTGCTGGGCACAGTGTGGACAGGCCCAGGTGCGTCTTCTCAAGGGCCCGGTCCTTACCTTCATAAGTTTTCTAGAGTTTCCTGACACAGGGAGAAAGGAAGGGAAAGGAGAAACATGTTTTCATTCTAGCAGGAAACAAGCCCCAGAGACAGAGATCAAGGCAGACTGTTCTGCTGACTCGTCTTACAGGCCTTGCAGCGGCGATGCCGGGTCCCAGGGTCAGGCCCCCGGTGGACCCTGTCTTTCAGCCAGAGCTTCCGAGCGTAGCCTGGGCTCTCCATGGGATGACACACCTTGTCCATCCCTCTAGGACTGCATCAGCACGCTTTATCATCAGGTGGTCCAAAACATGTAACTGGCATTTAAGAGCTCTGAGGTTTGTTTGAAAGGCAGATTCATGAAAGGTATCAATAGCTGATCTCACTGGGGCCAAGACAAAGGCTTGAAATCAACACATGTACCTTGGAGAATTGTTGCTGGGGAAACTGAGCAAAGGAGGGACTTGGCCCCAGGTCCCAGAGCAAGTAAGAATCAGAACCCAGAACTTGAACTTGGAGCCTTCTGCTGCCTACCAAGGATGCGCCACAGTGACCACTGTGCCCCTCCCACGCCATCGGTCTTTCCCTTGCTTCATGTTCCATCTCCTTACTCTGGGTTTGGATGCCACCAAACTGGTTACTTCCTCAGAGGGAAGGGATGCTCCTGTTTCTAGAAGACCGGATGGTCTTCCCACTTCCTCACTGTCTGATCCAAAGAGCAGACACTCCCGAGCCAGAGAAGCAGGGCACATCTTTTGCCAAGGAGCCAGGTGGAACTCATGGAAGCTCAGTGACCTGGAACTGGTTTTGGAGGAGCGAGCCCGGTAGTCCTCCCTGACTGTCATTCCTGCCTCTCGTCCCTGCAGCCAAATTGCTGGGCTGGCAGGTGGGGTAATGGGTGCTAATGCCCCTCACAGCCCTGGGCATAAGCGTGACACATCAGAATCTGGAATATTCTAGGCAAGATGACAGTGAAGGTACCCAGCCACATACTCCTGGAAGGAGCAGTGGGGGAACGCTTGTGATCCTCACCTTTGCGCTCCAATTCGGTTGTCTGAAAGCAGGGTGCCCTGGGAAAGAGCTGGCTGGGGAGGGGAGCTCTTTCTAGTTCCCTTGCTCTCAGCTCACCTTCCTGGGCCAGGCACAGGTCAGGGTCGACTTGGCTGGAGCCAGTCATCCTGCCAGTTTCCCTCAGTGCTTCAGGCTATAAGGAGACGCTCACTCTGCTTGGGGCACAGTCCTTTCTGCCCTCAGATTAGGTAGGTGCCTCAGTCCTCTCCACCCACCACTCAGATGAGCCAGTGTGTTTGTCGGTCCTGGTGAGACCCTAGCCAGATGTTTTACTAGATGCTGCCCCCTTGGGACCCTTAGGTAGTTTCTGGGGGTAGTCGCCAAGGTCCTGGGTGCTTCTGCAGAACTCCTTCAACACCCAAGCATCCACTTCTTCAGGAACACCCAGCAGCTGAGGGGGGGAGGAGGCGTTGGTTTTCCATGTGTTTGAAGGCTGGCACAGCTGGTTGAAGCTGGAGAGCTCGGAGGAGAGGGCGGGAACGGTCACACCACACAGACACACTGGAAGACACACCCCTCTCTGCCTCCTACTGGACATGTGCCTTGGATATGGGCAAGCTAGGGCTCCGCTTTGCCTGAGTGTGTTGCACAGGCCACATGATGGGGACTGGGAACGTGGATTCAGACCCTGGCGCCACTGTCATACATTTGTCTATAAGATGGGGATGAAGCCTGGAAAAAGTCACCCAGGAGAGGACAGGAATGTACCTATGGAGGCTTCCACGGGGGAGTCCTGTCCACTTTTCTTCTCTTACGGAGTTTGTGGCTCCGCTGTCTGCAGTCCTTGAGGCCAGGAGGTCATGGAGAGACACTGCAATGACCAGTGACTTGATGGAGACTCGAGGCAGCTCTGGCTTCTTTAGAAGCCTGGCAATGGTGTGTTAGTCTCAGCTTCCCCTTCTTCCTCTGTGTATTCTTCCTCCTCCTCCTCCATGAGTTGCATAGCCTTTGCAGATGGATAGTTTAGCTGCGATTGCTTTCTGGGCATGACCCCCACTCCTTCTGCCACCCCCACCTCCTCTCATTCGGAATCCACAGTTCTCCCCATTTCCCACTCCAGTGTGTGGGGTCTCTCCTCCACCCAGGCCAACCTCCTGGCAGCTCCTTTGCATGGCCAGTACTGCTGTAGTTCCAGATTGGGCAGCTCTTTGTTGGGGCGCTTCTGACCCTCTCCCGAGGCTGCAGGGGTGTGCTCCCCATCCTCTCTACACAGAGCAGCATAGCACAGCACTGCGCTGTGGAAAGGGGCTGACTCCAGGGAGCGCTCTCTTGTTCATTTCATGCTCCTGCTAGAAACTTCTTGGGTCCCATCATCTTTGTCTTAGACACCTGGGCACACCTGCCAGGGTACCTGCTTCCTCTGAGTCAAAACATGGAGCATGCACATAACACACATGAACACAAATAACACATATAGTCTTTCTCTCTCTTCCTCCCTTTTCCCCTCTATCCCTCTTCCTTCCCTTCCCTCTGGTTTTCTCTTCCTTCCCCCCTCTCTCTATCCCAAAAGACTTCCTCACCTTATTTTTCAAGCTCCTTAGGGTAGTACACCTGATACCTCTTGTCTCCACCTAGTTCATTGCACTAAAGTGCAATTTTTAAGCTTCCATTGTATGTCTGATAATGTGCTAAATGTTAAGAAAACAAACTCCAGGGAAAGATGTTCTCCCTTCCCACTGCCCCTCAACAGACAGGCTGTTGGCTAAAAAGCCTTCAGGAGAATGAGCGTCATAAGTGGAGGCATACTGGGTGCTGGGAAGATCTAGCATGGTGTGAGGCATGAAGAGTTGTTCTATGGACGTTTGGATGGGAAGTGGACCAGTCAGTGGTTTCCAATAGCTGACAGTTTGGGCTTTGCTGTCAGCGTGACCTTGGCTTGAATACTTCGGTAAGCCTTGGTTTTCCTATATAATGAGCTCCCCATGGGTTTCTGGGAAGAGGAAATGAGGATGCCTGCAAAATACTAGGTGTGGAAGACAATCCCAACAGGCCTCCCAGGGGACCCAGAGCTGCAGTTCCCAAGATGTCCACCAGGGGGCATAGAGCTCTGAGGATCCAGGGAAGTCCCTGTGGGTGTGCTGGAGGGGGAAATCCCCCACCCAAACAGAGGCAGTGGCAGGTCCCTGGAGTCCCTGGTGAGACCACCTGAGGACCAATGTCCTCACAGAGTGGTACAGGCAGCAAGAGGCCCAGCCTCCTCTCCCCCAAAGCCCTCTCTCCATTCCTGTCCAGCCAGCTCTTCTTCCACAACTGTTGCATGGCCATTTGCAGGCCATTTTGGACCCTTCGCCTTCTGATATAGGCATCCTCTAGTATGTAAGACTGGGGATCAGAGCCCCGGAGCCGAGCATCTCTGTGCCTTTCACTGTGGGAGGTGCCAAGACTTCTTAGGGGGTGCCCCATCCCTGCTGTCTGGCTCGGGAATGCTGCGGCTTGGGAATGCTGCTGCTCGGCCCTCGGTATCACCCAGGAGCCTAGACCACACCCAGGCCTTCTGAGCAGAAGCTCAGGAGGGACCCAGCGATCCATCTGAACAAACCCTCCTAGTGACTGTGAGGCACATTCTATGCTCTAGCGACTTGGTCAGGAAGTTTCATCCTTCCTGAAGACCGCCTGTGGCCTTGGAGCCAGCTGAGGATTTGCCATGGAAGGTCAGCCCCTGGCGCCATCTCCCCTTCCAGCTAGGAGAGCCTCCTTCATAGGCATCTGGAGCGGACAGTAGCACCTTTTCCCTGAGGGCAGGCCACCTCAGGAAAGATGCTGGAGAAGGCCGGACGAGACTTGACTCCCTCCTGCCCTGACCCATCAGTAGCCAAACCATGTCCTCTCATGGCAACGTCTTCCTTTGTGGCCAAGTCAAAGAGCGGTTTGGGTGAGGAAAGACAAAAGAAGGAGGTAAGGGTAGATCCCATGGGGCGCTGGAAGGCATGCGAGCCTGCTTTCGAGCACAGTGACTACGAGATACAGGTTCCGTATCTGAATCAGCTCAAGCATCAAACAACTGAAGACTGAAAAGACTGTATTTTTTGAAAATACGCCTGTACTGAGGCTGGGCAAATGCTTAGGGCTTAGAGCTTTTGTCTCACAAGCAAAAGGACCTCAGTTCAGATCCCCAGGTCCCATGCAAAAATATTTGGTAGATGTGGTGGCTGCCTATAATTCTAACCCTAGAGGACAGAACCTGGGAAACCCCAGAGCAAAGCAGTAAGGAAGTAGAGCAATCTAGTATGATGCCCAAAGTCACCCTCGGGCCTCCACAGGCACACACAACACACACATATATACACATACATGCCCTCTTGTAAACACACACACACACACACACACACACACACACACACACACACGCACCTGTAATGAACATGTACAGACTTTCTTCTTCTTATTACTCCCCAAACAATACAGTACAACTGCTATTTAGACCTATCTGGATTTATTTAGATCTATATCTATTAGATCTATTTAGATCCATCTACAGTTATCATCTGGTTCTATGCAAATACCATATCATTTTATATAAGAATACCCACGGAATCTTCTAGCCATAGAATCCTGGATTCTATGAAGATATTGACCCTAAGGTATTGAAAGGCAATTGCTGTCTTGTTGATTCTTAATCACAATTACTTTACCATCAGAGCTCTTGTATCTTGAAATTACATTAAAATTTCCATGAGTTCCTTTATGAAGCAAAATGCAGATGCCACTGTAATTTCCATTATTTAATGCAATTAGAATGGCTGGAACATGAAATATGTGACAGATCACACAGCCTGCAAAGTAGCTCAGTGGATCGAAGCACTTGCCATCAAGTCTGACGGCCTGACTTCAACCCCCAAATCCAAATGGTGGAAAGAGAAAACTCAATCCTTTGACCTATGTATCCTATGACTGCCACACATACATTGTGGAACATGGAGAGAGAGAGAGAGAGAGAGAGAGAGAGAGAGAGAGAGAGAGAGAGATAATAAGTAAATGCTAAGAAAAAGAAAATTCAAGTACATCGAAGAGCTCACTGCAGCAAGGTATATACTTCCACAAGACCTGCATAATATTTGGCATCTCCCCAAGACACTAGGAGAAGGGGAGTCATTTTATTTAATGATTTATGCACTGGTGGGTCATCCGTGCCCCAGCAAATGCCCAGTCAATCCCAGCTCAAACCCAATGGCCCACACATGCAAAAAAGATGTGAAATTAGGAGGGAGACTGGCTGGAAAGGAGAAATGGAACAGGAAGGGGAGATGGAACTGAATAACGAAGGGTAAAACTACATAAATTCATTGCATTCAAGTGTCAAAGAACAAAAATAATAATTAGAAAGTAAAAATGGTAAAAGTTGATACCTATCCCTTTTATCTAGCAGGGCCCCAAGCAATAGATGGCCAGCAGGGGGTTGTTGAGAGCTGCGAAGGGTCCTCACTGAGGGGCACAGCATTGGGTGGGCGCTCAACCGAAAGCTGGAGCTTGGGGAGACTCTTTCCTGAGGCCGGGCACGAGGCCCTGACTGTCCCCTCATCTCCTCTTGTCCGGGGAATCCCCTAGCCCTACCTCGGGAGCACACGGTTGCTGATCACTGGGGTGTTCATGACATTCCTACCGCCCCTCACTGTATCATCCTCTTGTACCGCGTGGGCACACCATCTACCTTATCTCACTGCGTCGTTCTCTTGGGGCTCCTGTCCTAGGCCTTCCAGAGCAGCTGCAGCCCCTGGTAGTGGAGTTGGTGGGGGGGATAGGAAATCGACCGCAGCCCTCCTGTCCCTAAGGCAATCAGAGGGCGCAACTACAGGCCTCTGGGCTTGTACACTGCTTGCAGAGCCATCTGTTGGACTTACCAGTTGTGTTTTTATGCTTCACATTTTAAACTGAAAACTTGAGATAAGCAACACACAAACCCAGACTTCTAGCTGACCTGGACCATCGTGTCACGTGCTGAAGGATATGGCCACGCACCTCTCCCTGGCTGGGGAATCTGAACCTGCGTGAGAGACAAGTCCCCATGTCCCGCTGGCCACTGCCCAAGGCGGATGCTGCGTCTCACCTGTCTTACTTGTGGATTCTAAGTCGAAACCACCTCGCTGTCTGCTCACCCCTCCTGGCCATTGAGCTTGAATGCCTGCTCCCAAACCCTCAGAGGGTTTCTGCTCAACCCTCCCTTTAACATCAGAATCTTCAGTAGACCGCTTGATCTGGAAAGATCAGGGCTCATAGTCGCTTCAGCGGGAGCAGTGGCAGAGCCACTTTCCAAAGAACATTTCAAACAGGGGAATTCCGAACAGTGGCAGAGATGTTCCAGAACTTTCTGCACTGCTCTCCCTGTGGCAAGGGCCAACCCCAGGCCTGCATCTGGATTCCAGTCTCAAACGGTAGATGTCACTGCTCACTGACGCAACAGTCCTGCCCGGAGTCCTACCCATCCTCTCTTGGCAGCCAATGGGAGAACCGGCTTTCAGAATTCTTCCCACAGAGAACACAGAATGCATCTCCATCCCCCACCTTCTCATGCAAATGGAACCCACCACAATGCGAGTCTGTATCTTGTCCACTGTGCCCCGCCCATGTATCAGTGAAAGGTTCCTTATAAATATTTGTGGGCTTTATTAGTGTGGTCTTGATTTCATTTTTATTTACTTATTTTTTTTTTTAGCTCTTCATTGTGTGTATTCCTTGTATCTGGGTAGTAGGATATTTTCATAAAAGTCTATGTTGTCTGTTGAGCAAACCCCTCAGACTTCCTCATTTTCTCTGCTTCTCCCCATTTAGTCACCTTTGTTTCTCTAGACAGCTTTGCTGGTACCTTCATATCACATGTACCTATATCTACTGTGGATATAGCTTCTCTCCCCCTCTCCCTCCCCTTCTGTTGTAGTACTCTGCATGGTTGCTGATAAATTCATAACAAAACAGCTTAAGGGAACAAGGGGTTTTATTTGGCTTACGATTCTTGGTTGGTCTCAATCCATATTGGCAGAAGCGTCCACACTACCAGGGAACTGGCCACATCATATCCGTATATCTACAGGACTGCTGAGAGAGAGAGAGAGAGAGAGAGAGAGAGAATCCTCGCTTGTCAGACCAGCATGTCTGGCCAAGTATAAAGAAGGATGCCAACTTCCTTAACCAGCTCCCTCCATCTTATTCACCTGCCCACAGACTAGTCTTACCTTCCATAGGCTGGGCCTTCCCCAAAACTAGACAATGTCCCGCAGGCTTGCTCTGGGCCTAACTCAACCACTGATAATCTCTGTAAATGCATCACAGTCCAAACTCTCAACTGTCAAGTTAATACTTATATCTAACTATGACACCTTCTCTCTCTCTCGCGCGCGCGCGCACTCTCTCTCTCTCTCTCTAGCCCTCTCTGCCTCTGAGCACTGGAATTCCCTTTGTTGCCACACTCCTGACTTCTCTCATTCATTATTTACCCACTCCCCCGCAGCTCTGGCCCAGCCTTTTGCAACTCTGCGTAGTGCTGTATGGGAAACCATGCCCATGCATCACCGTACACACAAACAGTATGACAGTTAGCTCCAGTTGTCAACTTGACTCTTGACATCTGAGCCTTTGTAGGAGATTGTCTAATTGCCTAACTGGTATGGGAAGATCCAGCCCAGAATAGATTGGGCCATTCCAGACAGATGGGTAAGACAGACAGAGAACTCACTGAAATTTGGCAACAAGCCTGCTAGGAGGTATGCTTGGGTCCTTGCTTGGGACCTCGCTTCTCACTCAGCTCTTCCTGCAGATATAACTGTTTCCCTTGGCTGGTCTCACTTTCCTGCCATGGTTACCAATTGTAACCCAGAATCATGAGCATGGATAAACTCTGTGTATCCCTAAATTGCTTGGAATTACTCATTGCAGAAACAGGGAAATGCAACTAAGACAGATATATTTGTAGCCTACTCTCACACACACAGCCGCAGAGTTGATGGGTCCTATCAAAGTCTCTCCAAAGATATTTCACAGGTCCCACCCCTGGGGGGGTGTGAGCTCCTGCCTTCCTCTCTGTGGAGCATGGGACGATCACTGAGCATGTTTCCACCCAGGTGTCCTAGGGGATGCCTGTGTGCTGGGTCCACTTCTGACTTTCCATTGACAGTGTTTTCTTTCTCGTTCTCTCTCCTGCAGATAAACTGCGTGACGTTCCCCCATCCGGACACGATGCCTGAGCAGCAGCTGCTGAAGCCCACTGAGTGGAGCTACTGCGACTACTTCTGGGTAGGCCTGGGTTGGATTTCCCCCTCACTCTGACTCCTGATCAGAAGCACACACCTGGGTCAGGGGGCGAGGGGGGGTGTTCCCATTGAAGTCCAAGGTGCCGTGGTCAGCTTCACTTCTGAGACAGGAGTTGGACTCTCCCAAAGTCTGGATATCCCAAAATGTTAATGAAAATCAGTGTGGTTTTCATTCCCTTCAATAAGGAAACTGTAGCCAAGCTACCAGGAAACTGAAGGACCATTTGTCCCAGTGCTCTGTGAAGCTAGGAGACTAGCATTGGTTTCAGGAATGAAATCTGAGCAGCGGGCTTGCTCTGACACTAACCCGAGCTTCCTGGACTACCAACTTCACCTCCTTGAGCATCCTTGTTCCCTACGAAGTCAGGAGGGGGTTGGGCGCAGGGCCTGTGCGGTATCCACATCCAACATTCATGGCTGCAAGTCTTTCCATGCCTCTCTGTACACAGAGTCTCAGTGTTGCCAGAGGACGAAGTCCTGTGGGGGGGACAGAGAAGATCCCATCAGACATGGTGATCCCCTGAGGGACTGTATGGAACTGGCGCTAGATGAAAGAGAGCGGGAGCCTCTGTATTCTACAGTCTACCCCCACTGGTGGGCCATTTGCACCCTGACAGGTGCCCAAGCACTAAGTAGTGCAGGCATCCCAGAGGTAACCCAGTTGCACATGTAGGGAGATGGGGGAGATGGAGCAAACAGATGGGAGGGGAGAACGGGAAGGGTGGGAGGGATATAGAGGTAATGAGCAATGCAAACACATAAATCCATGGTTAATGCAATTTTAAAATAAAGTTAATATGTAATAAGAAAGAAAAGGTCCTGTGGGTAGGGGTATGCGTGGAAGGGAAGGGATAGAGATGATAAGCTGTCTGTGCAGCTATGCTCGGGCCTCTGAACTGAGCACGCAGAAATGGAGGCAATGGTTAATTTTATGCAATCTATATTTAGCCACAATTAAAATAATGTTTTCATGCAAATGCAGCATCCCACACCTCAGAACATCCGAGGCTGGTTCCAGGCACTTGCATTAAAGTCAGTGATTACAGTGGAAACAAATCCCCCCAATTCTGCAGTTAGGTGGTGGCAGTGATTCTTGAAAAACCTTGTAGTCTATTTATAAAAAAAGGCTATTGGATTGCGCATTTCCCAGAGGGGTTTTCATGGAGACCCCGGGGCATAGCAGTACTTGATTGAGACCTTTTCCAGCACACTGCAAAATGGCTCGTCTATCTTGTGTTTGGGTGATGCTGAGACTAGGCCAATCACTCCCCTTGGAAGGTAGGCAAGGGTTCCTGTTCCCTCCATTTGAGCAGTTCCCGTGGTTACTGCTGTGCTGCTTCCAGGGTTGAGATCCGTGCAGAGGATGCCCGAACTTTTAGAGCCTACAGGGAGGTGAACCAGGAGGCAGGCCAGCAGGCACTGCAGGGGGCTGTGGAAGGGGTTTAAGCAGAAATGTGATGCATCCTGATGATCCTGGGTCATGCAGGTGGGAAGGGAAGTGAGAGGTGATGCAGGTGACAGGAAGGGGGTGTGGTGGTTGCTGTCCGTTGTCAACACAACCCATCCAGGGTCACCCAGGAGACAGATGCGGGAGCATCTGTGAGGGTTGATCTAGCCTCTGGGCAGGCCTAGAGGGGGGTTATCTTTGTCAGGCTAATTGAGATGTAAGACCTGTCCACTGTGGGTAGAAATATTCTCTAGCTTGGCTCCTGGGTTCATAAAAGGAGAAAGCGAGGAGAGCAAGCCCTAAAGACCAGCTGCTTCAGGCGCCTGCTGCCTTGATGTTCCCACCATGATGGACTGTGCCCTTGAACTGTGAACCAACCCTTTGTCCCTGAAGTTGCTTCATCAGAGATTTTAACACAGCAACAGAAAATACTGCTAAGACAGTGGGCGACAGCAGCTGAGGGTGGAGAAGTGTAGCCATGTTTGCAAAGATCACTTCTAAGGAATGGGATCAGGAGACGGGGACATATTCTGGAGGGTGGGGAGGGTGATGAGCAGCTTGCAGAGTTGGAGAGAGTGTGCCTGGCCTTGGCTGTTCCTTGGTGACTTCAGGAGACCATGCGTGAGAGCTCTCCTACTCTGACTTTTGTTGGTTTGGGATCTTTGAGACACATCAGGCTCACAGGAACTACTGTGCCTGGCTTCCCAACAATTTTGCCTCATCTCAGGGACATGACACTTGATCGTTTCCTTCTCCTGATCCCCAAGGCCTTTCCTTTCCTAATAGAAATTCCTATCTGCTGATGCCATCATTGGGACTGGTTGCCCAGGGCCATCCCAAGTTTAAGAGGCAAACTTGGGTCCAGTCTTTTAAGAGAGTCTTCCTTGCCCCTTCCAGCTGTGGCAGTCACGGGGTGACATGCGTCCTTCAGCACCCGTGCAGAAACTCCACAAAGACATTCCTCACTGCTCTCGGAAGAGGTCAGCAGCATGGTCAAAGGTTGGAGGGTCCTGCCTTGGTCAAGATGAAGTCAGGCCCCTGCAGACCTCCATAGCAAATGGGGTCTCTACACACATCAGCAAATTGTTCTAACCCCTGATTTTGAAGGGGCCCTATAGACACGGTCTACTCCCTGATGACTTGTTACTTCCATCTCCATCCTAGGCGGATAAGAAGGACCCTCAAGGCAATGGCACGGTGGCTGGGTTCGAACTGCTGCTCCAGAAGCAACTGAAGGGCAAACAGATGCAGAAGGAGATGTCCGAGTTCATCCGGGAAAGGTGAGGTCTGAGGCCCCCCTGGAGCCCTTGATCCTGAGGGATTTGGCAGCTGGACGCTTTGGCACACCCAACCCCAGGGCTGAATTATCTTGAGGGATATGTAAGGCCAAAGTCCCAAATGCACCACTCCTGGGACAAATTGGCCAGAAGTTGTATCACTTTACACTGAATAGTGTTTCTAAAGAACTGAACCAGAATTTAAAAATAGATAGATAACGAGACCCAGCAGTTCATGCATGTCATGGCAGCACTTGGGAATAGAGGCAGAAGGTCAGCCATTTAAAGTTATTCTGGAGTACATATTGAGTTCGACACCAACCTGGCTTACTTGAGACTAGTCCTCTCAAAAAAAATGTTTGGTAGATTTGACATTAATCCTACACCCCCATGAAACAGGCATCAGGAACTGAGTAAGCTACTCCCTGTGGGAGAGGCATGAGTCCCATTTTGTCACAGTCATCAATTTGTCCCTATTGTCCCCCATGGGCTGTTTTGCCCCTTTACTTGCCTACCTCACCCTGATTTGAAGCATTATCCCTTGTTATAATAAGAAGCAGAATGTGACCTTCCAAATCATTATGACTCAAAACTGCCTCAGGACAAGGGATGGAGAATTGTTCTCCTTCCCCACCCTCGCCTCCAGGGATTCTAACAGTGCTGTGTTTAAAGAGAAAGAGCCAAGAATGTCAGCTCAGTGATGGGAAGAGCAGCAGAAAGAGAAGGTGTTTCTTCCCTCACTCCTTTCTGTCTCTTTAAATTCACACCCTGCACACCCACACACCTGCACAACTATATAAACCTGCACACTATGCGTTGCACATATACCCACACATTTGCATACTAATATACCATAAATCTGCACATCCACACACATGCACACCCACATTTGTCTCTATAACTGCATATCCATATGCATCCACAACAGGTATATACCTGCGTACCCGTGCACCTGCATACACCTGTACCTGTACACATATATACCTGCACACCCTTGCAATTGCACACCCATGTAACAGCATACCTATGTACTCAAGCACCAACACACCCATTCACCTGCATACTCATGAATCTGTAGCCCCACATGCCTGCATATCTGTACACACACACACACACACACACACACACACACACACACACACACATACACACACGAACCTGCACTCCCATGAACATGCACTTCCATGAGCCTGCCTATACCCAGATATTCATATACACACCTGAAAAACTACACACCTGCCTACTAACATAGCTATATATCCACAGACCCACACACTCACATATCCATTTGTCTACACATACACACACACACTCACATATCCACGCACTTGCAAATCCACACACTTGCAGATGCACACTCCTATGCACTCAAAACACCCACATACTCACATACCTTTGAGCTTGTAAACCCATGCATATCCATGCACCAACATATCCACGCACCCACACGTCCACACCTACGCACACTTATAGGTTTGGGCACTTGGACATGCCTTCATGCGTGTATATATGTCCATGAATATATACACATACCTTCCAAGTAGAATTTTCAAAGTTTCTTGGAAGTATCCATAACAAATGGCAGTATCTTTTAAAAGTCTTCCTTTCTTTAACAACAGTCATTAGATGATAATGCTTTAGCATTTTTTGAAGCCCTCTTTTACCTTCAGAAGCACATTTTTTATTTGCACAACTAGATCTTTATTTTATGACCAATTAAACCAGTAGGAAATTGGAAGGCGGCTGCTTCACTCAGATGAAAAAAATAGCAAAAGCAAAAAGCAGGCAGCGAGGAGGAGGCGGCACAAGCCCAAGCCCACGCCTGTGCAGTGGTTTATTTTTGCAATGACATCATGTTAGCAAATGCTTAGGCTCTGCCATTGTGGGACACTGTGGTTCCTCCCACCTTTTTCTGTCCATCTTTGGAGCCTTTATTAGAGAGATGCTCCAGAGATAGGAGAGCCTGGCTTCAGAGCTGGGAGTGTGGCTGGTCAGCAGGGCCATCGCTGGTCTGCTGGACTTACGGAGGCGGGCAAGCGACAGAGCTGACACAGGCTGATTCTGGAAGGGAGGTTCAGGCAGCAGATGGCTTTGTGCGTGGTGTGTCCGTTGGCACCGTGGCAAGGTGAGCCTGCTTCCTGGAGATCTTGGCCATCGGGTAAGGGGTATAAGTTGGAGAGTTTTATAAATGTTGAGCTACGCTGGAGGTGAAGGAAGCGGAGAGCAAGCCACGGAGGCAAGAGGTCAGTCAACGTGACAGACAGGAGGACCAAAGGGTCAACCAGAGCTGGAAGTGAAGATTAGGCAGGAGCCAAGCTGTGGCATAGGTATTAGTACAGATGGTGGCACAGGACCTCAGCACCACCCTCTCCCTGTCACCACAGCTCCCTGTCAGAGCTGTCAGGTAACAAAATGCCATCTATGTGCTCCTGGAGAAGGCACAGGGCTGTCCGGGGCCCCTGAGCTCTGGCTGAACACAGCTCTCCTGCCTTCTACCCCGGCTTGGAGGATCTCCTGATGAGATTACCTTTGACAGCCTGCTTAATAGATATGCCCGACTCTACAGAACATTCCCCCAGAAAATTACTTGGAAGTACGCGGAAGGCTTTCCCATCCAAAGCTGCAGCCTGGTTTCCATGGAAATACTCGGCCCTTGACAATACTTGGCAACTGGAGGCTTGGGTGGTGGGAGAGCGTGAGGAGCTGTTCTCTTCTTCCTTCTGTGGGCAGAGGCCATCTGGGAGAGTGTGAACCTGGAGATCAGGGCTAGAAGGACCAGGAACATGCTAGGTATGCCTGTCGGGGTAGGGGAGAAGGAGGCATCACAAGCTGCCTCTGTTCCCAGTGCAGGCCACAACTGTCATCCTCAGGGCTTGGAAAGGGTGCAAGCACCACACTATGCAGAGGGGACACAGAGTCCAAACTGTGCTGTCCTGTATTCGGTCAGAGACTATTAGCATCCCCTGTGTCAGCCCAGGGGCCAGAGCCACATGCTGCCAGCTTGCAGTTTGATATGTCTGCAGGGTCCCTTCCCCACCAAGGTGTGGCAGGGGTCTACAATGGTAGAACTAACGCTTTGTTGTTGTTTTTGTAAATCTCTTTGCAGAATAAAGATTGAAGAAGAATATGCAAAAAACCTAGCTAAGCTCTCTCAGAACTCTCTGGCTGCCCAGGAGGAAGGGTGAGTTGAGGGAGAGGGGGAGAAAGGATGTTGGGGGGAACACTGAGGAAAGGGAACCTTATTCATCCATCCCCACCGTCTGCCCACTCTAAGTGGAAAGATTGCCACGAGTCTGGCCCACAGAAGCATCTTTCTTCAGATCGGTCACTCCTAGTTCAGTGTAGGCCCTCGTGACTTCAGGTGGGCCCCTGCGGCTCAGCCTGGAGACCCATAACTCTGTGTTTGGGGATCAAGGTGGCTACTCACAATTCACGACTTGTTCTCAAAACTGGGAACCGTCTCCAGCGCTTTGCAGGCCAAGGGAGAAAGATCGTGAGTTTGAGGTCAGTCTAGGCTTCATAGCAAGGCCCTGTCACAAACAAACAAAACTACTGGTGCTCATGACTCAGGGTCATGTTGCTGATAAATTACAACAAACAGCGTATGGAAGCAGGGGGTTCATGTTGGCTTAGATTGTCCAGTTACAGTTCTTCATTGGCTTGGCAGGAGAGCACTTACTAACACTAGCAGCTGACAGAACTGGCCACACCATATCCACAGGGATTGCTAGAGAGAGGGGAAAACCTCACTTGCCAGGCAGCAAGTCTGTCCAAAGTACGCTGAAGAGTGCCAGTTCGCTCAACCAGCTTTCTGCATCTCACCCACCTGCCGAGGGAATAGTCTTCCCTCATCAACTCAATACTGTCCCCCAGGCTTGCTCAAGAGCTTGCCTTGATACTAATTCTTCACAAGTGTGTCCGGAACTCAGTTTTCAATTGTCTAACTACCATAGAGCAGATGCCCATGATTCAAAACTTGAGTGTCAATGTTCCAATTGAGTCCTTCCTGGCATTGAAAAGAACTCAAATAAACATGGACAGGGAAGCACTGTTCACAATGGCAAAAAGGGTGGAAGTGACCCTGTGGGGGTCCCCGGGGATTGCAGCTCTGTCCTGCAGGCCCGTCCCCAGGTCCTCCACAAGGGGGATCTGGGAAAGGTGAGTACACTGTCCGCCCGTTCCCAGCCCTCCTTCCCGAGGACAATCAGACATGACAGGGAGTCTAGTCAAGCAGGAACTCCTCTATTGCAAGTCCATAGCCCTCTTACAAAGGCAGAAACTGCAAGGGGAATTCTAGGGTGGGGAAACGGGCAACCAATCATCTTAAAGGTCAAGCCAGCTATGCCCCCTATTGTTTTCCTCCTGAGCTAAGCCCCCTATTGTCTTCCTCCATCAAAACATTTTTGTCTAAACTTGCCAGACCACCCAGGTCACCTAGACTGAGGCCCCCCCACAGACCCAAATTCCAAATCAAGGGATGAATGGATATACAAACTGTGGTGTATTTGCAATGTAAACCCATGGATGTAATGTGGAATACTCTTTGTCTATAAAAAGGGGATACTGAAATGTGCTACTATGTAGATGAACCTCAAGAGAAAGAAGCCAACCACCACAAGTCTCTGAGGATATCATTTCCATCATATGAAATGCTAATAGAAAACAATAGAGACCAGACGGATTAGTGGTTCCTTTTCTCTTAGGATATTTGTCAAATGAGCCTTTATAACAAAATATCTGCAGTCCGAGTGGCTTAAATTATAGAAATGTGACTAGCGTGGCAATAGCATCTGCAAGTCTAACACTCGGGAGGCAGATTGTGGTATGGGCGAGTGTGGAACATAAAGACACTAGTCCCATGGGAACCTGCGAACCTCACCTGCCCTTCGTAGTGATCAAGCCAAGGAGGTGACTGTATTTCACTATAGTTACTGACCTGTCCCCATGTCGGAGATCAGCGCTTCAGTATAGGAATTGTGGAAGGGTCTACACAAGCTTTCACCCTGGTAGAGCGGTGGCAATGTTCAGAACTAGACAGAAGGTACTTCATCCCCATCAATGTTGTAAACACCACCAGATAACAGTTCACCTCAAGTTGAGTCATTTTATCTTACGTGATTTTCACCTCAAAAGAAAAATGATGAAGGTTACCAGGAGAACCTTGCTGATAGGGTACACAACACCCCTCTCTCTCCCAACCTTCTTCCCAGACAGTCCATTTTACTCCTTCCAAAAGAGAGGTGAGCCCAGAAAAGGAAGGTGGTGTTGTAGGCCAGTTGGGGTTGTCAGAGAGCCATGAGGTTAAACGAGCTCAAATCGGCCTCATTGCTTGGAATCCTCCTGGGGACAGAGATGAGGCCCAGCAAAGCTGGCTTTGATTAAGGTCTCTGCCTGGACTGCTGCAGACAGGCCGCCCTTCCTGATGGTTTTCATCCGACCTGCTGATCACAGTCCACAGGGTAGCCCGGCAGATCCTTTGTCCCTTCGCAGACATGACCTGGCTTAGCTGGCCCCTGACCGTTCAGCTGCATGCTCAGCCTACATTCAGGCAGGATGAGATACACACAGAAAATAGCCCTGGCTGCCAGGGAAGGGGGCATCCCATGAATCCCTGCTTCCTTCCACCTCCCGGGCCTGGGTTCCTGCCAGGGACATAGTGTCCTGCCAGCACACAACATATGTTCATTCATTGCACAGCTCCTGCCTCTAGGCCTCCCCCCCACCCAAGCTGTGCACATGCGCACAGTGGATTCAGGCCAGCTCAGGTGCGCACACGTCAGGGTTGCACATGTGGATGCCTGCGCACAGCGTATCATCCACTGCTGCGCGCCGCACACACGCAGCGTGTCGTGCACCCCACCATCAGGGTTTGATCATGTCGACCCCCACACTTAAAGTTCAAGGACCCTGTTTCTCCCTGGAGGAGAACTGCCCTGGACATTCAGCCCTGTGTACCCTGAAGGCCGCTAGGGGTTGCAGGAACTCAGAAATGCCACCAGCGGGGACCTCGCTGACACACGGGAGACTTGAACTGCTGGCAATTTGGGCACCTTGTCCAGATTAGCTTTCGTGAGTCATGGTCATGTTGGCCGGAGGCTAAGCAGTCTTGCACTGTTTATGCCACCTGAGATCCTCTCTTGCGTAGGAAGTCCGTGGCATTTTGGTCCTTCCTGGCTGACAATTGTGACAGTAACCTGCATGTGCCTTGACATGCCTCAGACTGTATTTTACAGGAGATAGAATTATGCATGTCTTCTTTATTGACTTCTTTCCAACATCTGATGTTATCTCCAATGGAGAGAATGTCCAACAGCTTACCCCCCCCCCAGTTTTTAAATTTTATTTTATTTTTGACCAGTACATTTTAATTTGTATATATTAAGGTGGCCTCACGTGACAGCTCCCTACAAGTGAAGGGCCTTGGGGTATAGAGGAGGGCTGATGCATACATAGGGGATCGACTCAGACGGGTTCATCAAATGTTAGAAATAGTGTTCTCTCTCCAGGGTCTGCTGGGTCAGGAGGTGGTACTGAGACATTCCCAGGGTGGAAACAGCCCTGAGTCTTGCCTGTCTCTGTCCAGGTACTCCATGCACTCTGCTGCCAGTGGACCTACAGCCCTGTAGGGGAGCCCTACCCACACCCCAGCCTTGGCTATCTCCTTGGCTCTGCAGGTAGTTAGTTGTGTAACTCTCAGCTCCTGGGACGGAACTCCCTTGTCCCCTATCCCAGTTTGCCTGTATGTTGCCAATAAATTCACAACCGAACAGCTTATGGGAACAAAGGGGGATTCATTTTGGCTTCAGATTGTCCCATGACAGTTCTTAATCCAGTTTGGCAGCAGAGCTCTTACTAACACCAGGGGCCAATGGAACTGACCAAATGGGTAAACCTCCTCACTCAACTGCAAGTCAGTCCAAAGTATGCTGAAGATGACAGCTACCAACCAGCTCCTTCCATCTTATCCACCTGCTCAGGAAAGGTCCCTCCTACCACTGGGTCTTCCCACACCAGTTAGACCGTCTCCTATAGGTTTGCTTAAGGGTTCACCTTAACTATCAGTTCTTCACAGATACACCCAAAGTTCAGCCTGCAGTTGTCCGTTGTTGTCCGTTCACACACACACACACACACACACACACACACCATCACATTCCTGTATCATGAACCCCCTCATCCCAGGATGCTATGAGCACTGTGGTGCATTGACCCTCAGTTTAGAGCTAGGACCCATCTTAAGTTGCTTTGTGTGTATGTCGTAAGCTGGGGTCAAGATTCCTTCCTGTCCACTTGTCTCCACAGCATCTGCTCCAGTCTGCCTGACAGCTGGAGATATAACTTGGTGGTTGCACACTCACTTAGCAGATGAGAGGCCCTGGGTTCTAATCCCATCACTCCCAAGAATCACATTAGTAAGTCCACTCCTGGTGGAATTCCAGCACAGCTTTGCTATGCCACAGCCTGCTGTGTCTGTGGCTCTGTATCGCAGACACTGTGTGGTGATGTCACCGGGCAATTTACAAAGAAAACAAATGTCTCGTAGCTCTGCAGCAGCTGTGAGACTTGAGATCAAGGGCTGGTGTTTTTAATTTCACAAATAGTTGCTACAATAAAATACCTGACCCACACGACTTAGAGGAGAAGGATTTTTGTTATTTGTGTGTGTATATGTAAGAGAGCAATTGAGTATATATCCCTATGGAGGCTCAAGAGAAGGATCAGGAACTATTCTGGGTTGTACTACCTCCTTATTGCTTTGCTCTGGGGTTTCCCAGGCTCTGCCTTCCAGGTGCAGAATTGAAGGCAACTGGATATCCACCTGATATTTTTATGTGGTATTAGGAAGGGATCTGACTTCAGGTCCTTTTGCTTGGGGGGCAAAGGCTGTATCTCTGAATGATCTCCCCAGACCAAAACTTCAGCTTGCAACTCCAGATTCCAGCCGATTATTGCCAGAGTCACCACACCAGGAGGCGGGGGAGCTGGCCCCATCGCACCCACAGCAAATGCAGAGGCAAGGACTACTGTGTATTTGCCGGCCAGACTGCCAGTGCTCACCCTCTGTGTTCTGCAGGGAATGGTACTGCCCACAATGGGCAGCCTTCCCACCTCAACCAAAACAATGAAAATAGTTCCTGCTTCTCGCCCAAAGGCCGGCTTTATTCTATGGAATCCCTCTGGGGTATGTCCAGAGTCCTACCTGCTAGGTGTCGGGTCAACAGCTTATGCTAATCGCTCCCACTGGCATCCAGAGAGTCTTGGGACCAGGCCATGGAAGGCTAGAACACTGGCGAGAGGTTCAACAGGGAGCCCCCAAGCTAGTTCTCATTCCACTTAGCACCCCTACAACACATGCTTGGGAGAGAGGGGGCCACGCAAACCATCGCTGGGAATTCAGTTCCCCTGATCCAGTTTTCATTGTTGTAAGTGAGGGGGACCTGTGTCACCTCTTACATACCTCCAGGAGCCCAGAGACCCCAGGCAGAGATGAATGCCCATCCTGTGGTCGCCCCACCCTCACTCAGCTCTTCTGAAGTGGCCTCCCCAGGCGGCCGTCCTTGCTGTCCAGACCCCACTGTACACATTGCTCTGGGGTTTCCCGTAACCACACACAGGGGCCAAGCTGGCAGCGCCCATCAGAGGTGTCTCTCCTCTGTGGGTGATTCTTGGATGCTGGCTGGCTGCTGGGCTTGGAACCTGGAAGAGTCATTGGGTGGGGGAGGGGTCTTTTAATCAGCTTTTGACACTAAAGTTTAATGAATTTCCGGGGGGGGGCTTTCTAAAGAAGTGAGATCAACTTGATTTACTGGCCGGGTGTCAGGGTCAGGAGCAAGGAGGCTGGGCTATGGTTTAGAATGGTCGGCAGGGTTAAGGAGTCCAGGTAATGAAGCTTATGGTACGGGGCATTTGGAAGTCTGGGGGCCTTCAAGGATTTTGGCTATAGCTTGTGTTTGAGGTTTCTCCTTAGAGGGGAAATGGTTCTGCTCAGAGAGAATATGCATGAGCAGGTGAGGCACATAACCCAGAAGAGAGAAGGGCCACGCCTCCCCTGAGAGTGGCCTCATCTATGATATTCGTGGCCCAAATGGACCATCTGTGCCTGTCTCAGAGGCCAAGCACTGAGACTTGGCCATGGGCAGGCCTGGCTGCTGGAGGAAAACTTCCTGAGTTGAGTCTGGTTTTCTTCACAGAGTTACCTTTATCCCCTCACCAGCAAGCCAGCTGGGAATTGCTTGTTAAAATAGCCACTGCTAAAAATTAAATGATACAGGTCTAGGGAGATGGCTGGGGAGGTGCTTGTCGTTCAAGCTAAGGGGCCGAAGTCTGGATTCTCAGATCCCATATAAAATGCTGGACAGGGGCGCTGGGGGTCCCAAAAGCAGAAGGACCTTAGTTTCAGATCTCCAGATCTCATGAAAAAATATCAGGCAGATATGGTTGGTGGCGGCCTGTGGTTCTGACTCCGAAAGCTGAAGCCTGGGAAATGCCAGAGCAAAACAATACAGTGAAAGGGCAACAAAGGAGGATGATTCCTGATGTCACCCTTGTTCCTTTACAGGTACACACACACACAAACACGCATGCGCGCACACACACAAGTAAAAATAATAATAAAATTAAATTAAATTAAAGACTGGATCTCTAATTAAACCCAGTGTACACCATTAGAGCTAGTCTGACCCTTCTATAATTCCTGACCTGGAAGGTAAAGCCCCGATCCCAGAATGCAGCTGGCCAGCCAGACTGTGAGAAGGACAGGAAGCTATCGACCCTCACCGCAGCTGAGACTGTGGAAGGGCACCCCCACCTTCTCACGCCTCCTCAGTCCTTGCCCGGAACCTCCTTCCCCAGCCACCAAGCTGTTCTCTCACACCCAGAAGTGAGACTAGTTCACCCGGCCTCGCTTGCTCCACTGGCCTGGGGATGCTCAGGACCTGCCTCTGCCTGATCCAAGCCCACAGTCTTGGATGGGTTATACCCCCCAAGACATGGGGGTGAGAAACACCATCCCACCTGAGGAAAGGCTCTTGGTGGGGCTCTCTGTGCTCCTTTCTACCACACCCAAGTCTGACAGCCACCTTCTTGTTGCAGCTCGCTGGGAGAGGCGTGGGCCCAGGTGAAGAAGAGTTTAGCCGACGAGGCGGAAGTTCATCTCAAGTTCTCTGCCAAGGTAACCCTCCGTCCTGGGTTAGAGCTGGGCTCGTGGCTTGTAGTGTTGGCCAGTTTCCATGGTATAAGTTTCAAGCTAAGATACTAAGAGACACTGAATGCAGAGTTGGGAAGACGTCCTCAGTAGCAAAGCACTAGATAGTGTTTCCATTGTTCTGATCATAGCAGGAACAGCCAGAAGTGCTATTCCACCAAGAGCACAGATCATAGACTAAGGAAAGGGCAGAGATTTCATTAACCTTTGTGAACTTAAGGTGAAGTGTGTAACATTGGAAACCTAATGTAATGAAAATTGGTGTAATTTCATTATTTTCCTTTTCATGTGCATGTATCTGTGCATGTTTGCACGCGCATGCGCGCGTGTGTGTGCGTGTGCGCGCGTGCTGGTGTTTGCACATGAGTAAACATGTGTGGAGCTCGATACAGGAATCATCTACTCTTACTTTTCCACCTTATACCTTATTGCTTTGAGCCGGGTCTCTAATTAAACCCAGTGTGCGCCATTCGGGCTGGGCTGGCCAGCTCGCTCTGAGGGTTCCCAGGCTTCACCTCTCAGGTCAGGAATTACAGGCAGGCCACCACACTTGTCTGGGATTTTTGCGCATTAACCCTGAGCCATCTCCCCAATCCCATCTTGTTTAATTTTTCACAGTGGCTTTTTGGCAAGCAGTTACTGAAAACTAAACACTCACCTCTTGAGGGTCACCAGCAACAGGAACCAGGAGAAGCCAACCTAGTGTCTGACTATGGGGTGAGGGTAGACACCCCTAGTTTCTCAGGTGACCCCAGAGTTGTAGAAATCATGTCTCCATGTCAGACTTTCAAAGGAATGGATTGACATGTTCTGTCTGTTCTCAGTGTCTAGAAATACTGAGCTCCAGAGAGCTTTTTTTTTTTTAACTTGATAGATTTGTTCTTGTAAAATTCCAGAATGTACCTTCCTTTCATTTGGCTCTGAGGATAGCAGGACCAGGAAGTGTCCAGGACCAGAGTGTGCCACAGTCTAGAGTAGGAGCTTAATAAATGAAGCAATCAACAAGCGGATAAAGACTTCTGGCTGCTCCCCTCCCCCCACATGCTCAGTCTTTTCAACTCTCTCTGTGTCAGGATTTGCTCTATGTTTCCGGTGACCTCCCACCTACCTACTCCCTGGCTTGTCTCCACACATCCTCTCAGCAGCTCAGCTACTTTTCAAGCAAAAAATAAATAAATAAACAAACAACGTGTCTCAGTGAGATCATTCACACTAAAGTGTGTTTGACTAGCAGGGCTGCCCATTCATTTACCTTGAGAAGGATTCCAGCCAACCCTGTCTTCCTTCCGGCCCTGCCACCACCACCAGTCAGCGACAGCCGCTTGTGAGAATGCTCTAGTCTGGCACTCAAACACTCTGAGTGCCCCCGTGGGGGAGCCCTGTCTAAACAACAGCCTGACTCTCTGCAGGCAGCCCTCCTGGGTCTTCCCGGCAGCTTCCCCATTCAGCAGCTGCAGTCCTCTGGTGCCGGCCCCACCTGTCACCTCAGTGCCCTGGGCCCAGACCCCATGCCACATGCACTCTTGGAGGATTAGTTGCTGTGACCAGCCCCTCCCCATGGTGCTCAGCACCCAGAGGGGCGGAATGAGTGAGTCTCAGGGCTGAGACCATTGTAGAGAACAGTGCCTCTTCCGGGTCCTAGACGGTGTGCAGGCTGGAGGCGGAGTCGGCACCCAGATGGAAGGGAGACTTCCCAGCTCCCAAGAGCGGGCTCTTCTGACACCAAGCCCTTCACCAGCAAATTGACATTCAAGACCATTCGAGAAGGGAGCTCCATGAATCGGTGCCTTTGTCTCTGCAGATGAGGCAGCAGCAGGGTGCTATTAATCCTTGCTTCATGAATAGCTTCCCTCCAAGACCTCCCTCCTCCTATGCAATTCCCCAGAAGCCTGCAGTTGAGGTGAGCCTCCTCCGAGAAAGGTGAATGAGGCCTTGGCTACCCTTGCTTTGGGGAGGTGCCAAGAACCAGCTCTGTGAACTTCTGAAACTGGACACCCGGGTATCCTGCTAACATCTCGTCTCCATCAGCAGGACCCCTCCCATCCTCAATTGTCTACTCATTCAACGAGTTGCAGTATATGCGCCATGTGAGTGGTGGCGTACATGTAAAGATGTAATTCATCCACCATACAAGAAAGCATCTCTGTTCCACAAGTGGGAAGGGACTGGATGGTGTCATAGTCATGGTCACACAGCTAGGTAGACTCAGGTATTGTTGCAGTTCACCTGCGTGGTTGCTGATAAATGACCATCAAACAGCTTAAGGGAACAAGGGGTTTATTTTCCCTTATGATTACTGGTTACAGTCTACAATCCAGCTTGACAGGAGGGCACACACCAACACCAGGGCCAAGGGAACTGGCCGCAGCATCTCTACATAACAGCTGAGAGAGAGACGATCCTTACTTGCCAGACCAACGTGTCTGGCCTAGTGTACACAAAGATGCTGATTCTCTCAACCAGCTCTTTGTATTTTATTCCAGGGCCTAATCGCACCCACCTGGGCTTTCCCCATCAGCCAGACAATCTTCTGCAGGTTTGCTCTGGGCTTAAGCCAACCACTAATTCTCCAGAGATGTGCCCAGAACTCAAATCCCCAACTGTCAAGTTGACACCTGTGCCTAACTATGACAGATACTAAGGAAGTAAATGGGAAAAAATTGATTCCCAGACTTTTGTCTGACGACGCCCACTTTCTCTCAAGAAGAACAGAAGTGTTTGTATAAGTGTGCAGGCCCAGCAGGGATCAGCACAGCGGCAGGGCCCGTGCCTGGCATAGTCAGGGTCCTGGGCTCGGTCTCCAGCACTACAAATGGGTCAGACCTCAGGAACTTGACCATCAAGAAAGCTCTGTCCTAGCAGGGCGTGCCCAGGGCAGGCGCTCAGGGAGGCTCATGGAAGGACACAGGATCACATGGACAGACGCTGTGTCTCCCATGCTTCTGGCCACATCCGGTCCAGCTGTGTCCATAGTTCCTGGGGCCATCCTGGCAGCCACCTAGTGGTCACATGGCAACTCTTTAAGAGGACAGGACGGACCTCTGAGGATTCATCTGTCTGTCCTAACAAGCATGGCTCCTCAGTTTGCCTGTATTCTGCCAGTCAATTCGCAACCAAACACCTTAAGGGGGAACAAGAAATTTATTCTGACTTAAAATTGTCCAATTACATTTCTTAGTACAGTTTGGCAGGGAGTTCATACCAACAGCAGGGGCCATGGGAACTCACCACACCATATCCACTGGATTGCTAAGAGAGGGGCAAACCCCATAGCATGTGTACCCAAGTATACCGAAGAGCACCAACTCCTAAACCAGCTTCCTCCCTCCTACCCACTTACCCAGGCAGTGGTCCCACCCACCATGAGCTGGGTCTCCCCTCATCCATTAGACAATCTCATGAATATTAACTCAACTACTGATTCTATACAAATGTGCCCAGAGCTTCCAGCTTTAAACGGTCAAGTTGACACAAAATCCACATTATGTCTGCTCTGGATGGCTTATTGAAATTCTACTCCACCTGAATCACTGGTATCCAGGGTGTTTTTTTTTTTTTTTTTTTTTAAAGGCTTTTTAAGGAATGTGGTAAGCTTTCGGCTTTTCTAACGTCCCACCTTGAGCCAGCATGGAAAGCCACAGGTTGCTATGGAGAGAGATCTGTTCGAAGGACGTTAGACCCGGGAAAGAGTAAATGAGACATTCCTACTGTGTATAGCCAGGTTTATAAGAGTCAGGGCGGGTGACAAGCTTGGGCTCAGGGCTGTTACCACATGGGGGATTCAGCTGGTAGCCGTGGGGTTCTGTTTCTTCATGTGCAAAGTAATAAGTTCGGCACAGATCAGTGACTTTAAACTTCTTTGACTGTGACCACAGAAAAGCATTTAACCAAGAGAGTATACACCCTTGTACCCACCATATCCACTCACAGATCCTCATACACATACGCAGAGCCAAAACTAATGTTGCTGTGTCCAAAATGCACGGATACTCTGTCCACCTCTGGTCTCAGTCCTGACTCTTGAGTCGATGTCGCATGTCTGAACTAGATGCTCTCTGAAGCTGTTTCCAACTTGACATTTCTCTTGTTCTCTTCTGAGGTGTGATAAAAGCAGAGGCAGAGAGGGCCTTGCAGTCAGGCCAGCCACATCCCTGCCCCTCCCCACAACCGTCTCCAGGGACAAACCTGCAGGAAGGACTGCTGCTGCCTGGTGAAGCAAAACGGATTCTGGGCATTAAATGACACTAAACAAACTTTTACAAAGATATTAATCAAAGTACTTTAAAAAGTTGGAGATGGCTTAGTAGTTAAAGCCTTTGCCTTGCAAGCAGCGGGAACTGAATTCAGATCCCCAGATCCCATGTGAAAATGCCAGGTGAACATGTTTGTAATTCCAGCCCTGGAAGGAGGAGCTGGGGAACCCAGGACAAAGGAACGAGGAGGCAGAGCAATCCAGGATGATTCCCAGTGTCCCTCTTGGGCCTCCACAGGCGCATATACACATTCAAGTGCCCACTGGTACACACACACACACACACACACACACACACACACACACACACACAGTGTAAAATAAAAAAAGTAGGAGAAGGAGTAGGAATATCCTAGGGCACATCTAACAACTGGCAGCATTGTGCTTTTTAGACTGTCATTTGGAATTTGGGAAAGTTGTTTGGCATGTTCCCAGTTGGTGGGATCTTCTGCCACCTGCTTTCCTGCTTCTTACCAGACACCCAGCGTTTCCTATCCAACAGGCTGAGCTAACCCTCAGGGCCTCCCTCGGGAACTGGCTCCCACAGCAGCTGGGTTGCACCCTCCTTCTCCCATTGAAAAACCTCCTTCCAACCCAGGCTCCCTCCTGTTTTCATGCCTTTTACCTTGTGTGTGGCCCACCAAGTTTGCTCAGGGTTGCCCGAAATAACAGAAACAAACAAATGCAACCTTCTAAAGCAATGCAACCCAAAGAGATTCTAATCTGATGCTTACCTACACACTGAGGCATGCTGCTGGGAAAATACGAGAAGCCTCTGCTTACTGTAATTTGTTCGTGGACAGCAGAAATCATAGTATGTACAGTCAGAAGCCTGCAGCTCCTAACACCCAGCAGCCTTCTGTCTGCCAGGGGTTCCAGACAGCGCTGGTGGGCACTGTGTGGCGTGGTGGCATGCCAGGTGAGAAGAGCACGTATGTGGCACGATGGCATGTGCATCAAGAACACAAGTCATGTGATCAGCATGGAGGCTGCTGTGATATCAGAAGCTCAGACCGGCACAGCCAGGACACTTTAGATTCATTCCATGCTTTATTTCGGATCCCCTGCTGGTCGTTACACCTCGAGAAACCTGTGGCCATGCCATTAGCTAGCACGCATGAAGCACCACTGCCAACGAGAAGTTGCAACCCAGTTTAAGAAGACGGGGTCTGAAATAAGAACTTTAAGCTGTGGCTGGGGAGATGGCTCAGGGATTAAAGCCTTTGCCTCAACAAGCAAAGAGACCCGAGTTCAAATCCCCAGATCCCATGTAAAAATGACACCGACCTGCACTTCCGGGCCCTAGAAGGCAGAACCTGAGAAATAGCAAAGCATGAGAAGAGCAAACCAGGGTGATTCCTGAGGTCACCCTTCACGCACCATAGGCACACACACTCAAGCACCCTCTCGTTCACACACTTGCACACACATGCAAACACACATACCAAAAAAAAAAAAAAAAAAGGAACGCCTAAGTCTTGGTAGGCTCCAGAGCAAAAAAACATTATGATAAGACCCAGGGATAGAGCATAGGACCCACAGGTCCTTGGATGTCATCTGCTTGGGACATCTCGTTGGGCAGCCAGAGGCATCTGTGGGGCCGGTGCAGGCTGAGCTGGGGATTCACAGAGAGTTGTCCCAATGAGGTTACAAAAGGCCAAGGCAGGAGGAGACTCTGGAAAGCAGGGTCAGGGGCCCTGCAAGGCCGAGCAGCTGGGGCTCCAGGCTAAGTCCTGGCAGGGGCGGCGTGGTGGGCTTCAGGAAGTTGAACCCGCTGGGCAAGAGGAGAAATAGGCTGCCCTCCTGGTCAACTCGAGCTGGCCCCATTGATCTTTTTTTTTTAACAAAATAAAGGTCATGCTCACAACCAAAACAGGTGCTTCAAGAAAAGTCTCAGGAAAGGGTGAAGTGGGATGGGCAAGAGGAAGAGAGTAGAACGAAGGAGTGCGAAGGTGATTCTCTAAGGCAGTGATGTTGAGCATGCCTATTTCCTCCAGCCCTGGACGCAAAATGCCTTTAGGATGCTCGAGACAGTTTCCCTTGAGAAGTCCCATGACTAGTCCCTCCACAGTTTCCTGGAGGTTTGGGGCCAGGGCCAGCTCATCTTTGTATCACAGCCTCTGGGACACAACAGATGTCCAGAAATAGAAGTTGCTGGAACCCTTCCACAGTTACCTGTTGCGTTGTGAGCAGCAGTCACATGCTGAGTGCTGGGGACGCAGCTGGGCGACACGGTCGTTTCCATGGGGATAGACCCAGATCCCAGTTTGGAAAGCGGCAGAGAGCGGCTCTGGCATAGGCCAGAGCAAAGCCAATCATAAGAGCTTAGGATGTAAGTAATAAATGTGAGCAGAGGTGCAAACGTTCCTTCTGCTGGTCCACACGTGTATCACAAGCATGTCTGCCTATGATGAGTGCATGCGCTAACTAAAACCAAAGTTTTGAATGAGAAAATAGAAAGCCATTGTGGAGGTTGAGAAGAGGAGCCGATGGGCAAATCGGAAAGTTCCTGACAAACCCATTCCACAGTAAGTTATGCAGCCTGGCATCTAAGGCAACTTGTGTAAACTGAAAGCGGGCACATTCCCACTTATATTTAATGACTTCCCATGCAGCCGGGCCACCACTGAGCCAGGTCTGGCTCTGCCAGAGACAACAGCCTCCTCCCACTCCCACCATTCACACCCTTTCCGCCCTCCTCCACAGCTGCACAGCGAGGTGGAGAAACCCCTGATGAACTTCCGTGAGAACTTCAAGAAGGACATGAAGAAGTGTGACCACCACATCGCTGACCTCCGAAAGCAGCTGGCCAGCCGCTATGCCTCTGTGGAGAAGGTGAGAGGCCGAGGCCTTGGGCTGGGGATGGCATCTGGGGATTTCTGGGACTCGATGGGTCAGACATCAACTGTAGCTCTGAGCATCGTGGCGGAAGCCTTTGACCTCGTATGCTCAGATGGTGACGGGAGTTCAGAGAACCCCTATTTATCTAGATAACAGATAGGATCTGCTTGGGGGGGGCAGAGGAACAAGGAGATGCTGCAAGTATGGGGCAGGGAGGAGGATGGCTGTGATGAAGGCCAGACAACCCCTGTTCTGTGGACACTGAGACTGGTGTCCTGCTGTTACACACATGTCCACTGTGTCTGAGCTTCACCTGCAAACGCTCCTTGGATTGAGCTCCCCTCCTAAGTGTGTCACAGAACATCTTTTAGAGGGCCATACCATAAGGGACAGGGAAAACATTGCCCTGGAGTGATGGGCAATCCCCCTTGACTTGGTGCCCAGGGAACAGGAGTGGCCTACACCACAAGTCCCCAAGACCTGGCCAGCTGCCTCCTCCACAGGGCCGAGGGTCAGCACCAGGAGATACAGACCATGGCTGTGGGTGTCTGAGGCAGCTGCTCCTGCCCAACCCCAGGTGACCTCCATGTTCCTTTCCCACCCTGAGAGGCAGTGGTGGTTCCTTACATACACCAGTATAGAAACATGCCCCATGAGACTGACTGGTCAGTGCAGGTGTGGCTGGGAGAGAGGGGTGAGTGGAACTGTACTTAGGTGCCGCCCCTCAGCGTCTGCCCGCCGTGGTGGCCTCATTCCCAGGAGCAGAGGGAAGTGTGGGCTGGGACCGTGAAGCGTGGCTTCAACTCGATGATGGCTTGTCTGGGCCCTGTCCCCTCAACAGGCCCGCAAAGCCCTCACAGAGCGGCAGAAAGACCTGGAGATGAAGACCCAGCAGCTGGAGATCAAGCTGAGCAACAAGACAGAGGAGGACATCAAGAAGGCGCGGAGAAAGTCCACGCAGGCCGGTGAGCCCTGGGTGCCCAGGAAGGGGGCTGGCCGGCGGACTTGCAGTCAGGGGCCCTTCCCGTCTTCCCTTGAGCATGTCCCTCCTCTTTCTCTCCTGCTCCTCATCCAAGATCTCAAGAAAAGAGACAGGAGGAGGGGTGCGCATGAGGCAGGCCAGCCTTTGGACTTCCCCACATCTTAGTTCTAGGGCCAGAAGCTGACAGACGCCTCCATGAACCAAGAACTCAGGACTCTGCCCCTACTAGGCCCTCACAGACATGCAACCTCATGCCCACCCAAGATGCCTCTATTTCCAACATAGTGGTACTGTGGGAGTTGGCCCCTTGGTCTGAAAACAAGAGACCACACCAGTTTGCTTTAAAATACCCAGATAACAAAGACGCCCACATTGTCCCCGGGAGCAGGTTTCTGCTGACACCTAGTGGTTGTCATTAGCCAATACACAAGGAAGAAAGGAAAAAAAGCAAGAGCCAGAAACTTTCTCAAAGATGTCAAGCTTTATACCATACGGGACAACACAAGCAGCCTCTGGAACTGGGATATGTGCTGCGGACATAGGTGTGGAAGTTCAGTGGCACAGAACCCAAAATAACATGATAACAGCCAAACATTTACTATACAGACCACACAGTATGCAGTCACCAATCCCTGAATCTAGAAGCACTGTCGTTAAGTTCCTCATACAGTTATTAACAGTGGGGAGGAAAACCCAAGAGAAGAGAAATGCTTTTGCATTAATTTATTAAACTGTGAAACAAAAGTGTACAACCAAAGTAACATGAGTGTGCAGGAAATGTTTTAATTGGCACTCAAGAATATAAAATGGAACCGAGGAGATGGCTCAGAGCATAAAGGTGCTTGCTGGCAAGTCTGACACCTTGAATTCAATCCCTAGAAACCACACGGTGGAAGGTAGAAGAGGACAGATTCCTGCAAGTTGTCTTTTGGTGTATATATATATATATATGGTATATATGCCATATATATACATGATATATATATACCCCTCACTTCACATACATACACACATACTAAATAATGTTTAAAAACTTTATATTATATTTATTATCATATTTATTGTTTGGAGAGAGAAAGGAGAGGGAGAGAGAGAGGAGAGCAGGCATGTTTGTGCCATGGCACATGTGTGATGGTCAGAGAATGAAGGTCTGCTCTCTCCTTCCACCTGAGCGCTCTATAGATTGAACTCACGTCCCCAGATTTGCACATAGGCACCTTTTTCCACTGACCTATTCATAAATTTTTCAAAAATACATGTCAAATGCTATTCATTAAAAACAATCACCAGTACTTTCTAGTGTTTTAATTTTCAAATAATTCTTAAATTTAAATAAACTGGAGCATGTACTCTATCTTTTGAACTTATTTTTAATTAATGCATCTTAGAAACAGTCCTGTTTTCTTTCCTGTAGCCTGTTCGTGCATCCATTCATGAACAGCAGACACTTTTCTTGTTATTATTTGTTCACTGTGGTGCAGGTGATGGAACCGAGGGGCTTAGATACACTGGGCAAGTGCTTTTCCTCTGAGCCCTCAGCCCCAGCGGTTGTATCCAATCTGTTTCCTCTTTGCCTCCATAGTTTATTAGGACTGTTTGATTTGTTTCAGAGGGTTTGTCAATGCCAGAGGTACTGTGTCATTGGGGTGGTCAGATCTGCCATGGAGAGAATGCCGGTGCTGTGTCAGGCTCGATTCAGTCCTTTGCATATTTCCCAATTGCTTTCCAGAGAGGGAGTCCGCACCAGCATCCGTGAATACCTCTTCTCTGAATACTCAGCACACTACCTTCTTATCCAGATTAAAAATCAATGTGCTGGTTAAAAAAAATAGCATTTGTTATTCATTTTCATTTTTCTGCAAGCGGGTTCAGCACTTGAAAAGATGTGCTTGCAAGTCATTTTTACTCCCCCCCCATGAACTGTTTAATTCATTCCCTCCCCCTGTTTTCTTGTTCTTACTGACCGATTGCCTTATTCATTGTATGTTTAGGGCGATCCACCCTCTGTCGTCTGAATTGCAAATATATTCCGTTATCATTTATCTTTTACTTTTGGGCTCCCTGGTCTGGCTCTTGCCGCTGTTTTCTCTAGAGTGGTGTTTTCCCCGTGGTGTCTTGGTTTGGAGTTAATTTACGAGGGCCTTCCAGTCCAGAGAATACTACCTTTCTTTCCACCTTTTCCTTTTCTTCCCTGTTCCCTCGTCTTGCACAAGGCCATGGGAAGGAAGGGCATCTGGGCCTTGGGGACCCAGCTCCAGATGGACCATCTGGTCATGGTCATCTCATGGTCATCTTCAGAGCGCATCGCTACTTTGCTGCATGTGCTCATCTCATGCCAAGCCCTTTCCACATACCCGCATACTTCATCTTCTCGGATTCTTTAAAGCTGCATCTAGTGTACCCATTTCATAGGCGATGAAGGCGAGGCACAGACAAGTTAGCTGTCACCTCCAAGGTCATTAAAATAGCAGAGCTTGGCTGAGGCCAAACCGTTCTGGATCTGGAATCCATGCTGTCACAGATGGCGCTTCGTGGTGGGGTCTGCCCCTCCCCACATCTTCCCATTTCTTGCCCTTTCTTGTTGCTATAGACATTCCTGAAGTATATTCTCAAAATCAGAGGCATGAAAAGGCCCCGTTCATTTTGGGGGGGGGATCGGTGGTTAAGTTCATATAAACAATCTGAAGCTCATCTTTTCTTCTCTCCTTGTCCCCCAACTTTCCAATGACTACTATTTCCCAGAGGGAGGAACGGGAGGAACTGTAGGCATGGGCAGGGAAGGGCGGTCCAAGTAGAAACTGGGTGGCACATTGGCAGGGGCGTGATGGTGGCCATTGGCTTTTCCCAGGAGATGACCTCATGCGCTGCGTGGACCTCTACAACCAGGCCCAGTCCAAGTGGTTTGAAGAGATGGTGACTACGACACTGGTACGTGATCAGAGATGTGTGACATGCCATCGAAGAGGCTAGCTAGCACACAGGCAGCCCTGGGTGGGGGGCAGTGGGTCCAGGGGTAGGTGATGGCAGAGATGGGCTTAGATCTCTTCCAGAGTTGAGGTCCAGCCCTTAACCCGGGCCTGTCCATGCGGCGAAATCCCTGCTGTAGCACCCACTGTTGCATGAGCACAGCACAGACTAGGTCTTGTGTCCGCCATGAGACCAGTATCATCCGGGAACTTTGAGAATAAATGGTGAGGCAGCAATAAGAGTGACAGTCCCCTGGAGGAACCCATGGTCCTTGAGGGGATCGTGAAACCTGGGGAGACTGGAAGCTGTGGGTGGCATGTGCAGAGGCCTCGTTCAAGGTGGCAGCCGCCATGGTGCCCTCCTGGGAGTTCTTCTTAAAGGGGCCCTCTCTTCTTGTCAGCTATCCCTGCCAGGGTGGGACAGCGACATGTGGCTTAGGCCAGAAGGGAACAAGAGCAGCACTATACTCAGTGATCATTCATCACCCCACTCCCCAAAGCCACCCCTGCCCACCCATCACAGGCTGTCTGGCCACCTTCCCACCTGGACAGATTAGCAGCCTCCTCCAGGGTCAGTGGCCTGTGTGTCCTCCCTGTTAATCCCCTAATTAAGCCCCTTTCTTTACGCTCTCCTTTCTGGGTTAATCACCTGGGCAGTGACCTAGTTACCCACAGAATAATAGCCTAATCCCTTAAATTCCAAAGACTTGAAACCATCTAGAAGCATAAGACAAACCCTCTCTACATCTTGCTTTTTTAAAAAAAGAAAAAAGTTTTTTTTTTCTTTCTGTCATTATTTAAGAGAGGTTGAGAGCAATGCACACACAACATGTGAGCTTCTGGGGATTGAACTCGGGTCTCCAGTTTTGCCCACAGGCACCTCACCCGCTGAGCTATTTCACCAGCCTTCTGTATCTTGCTTTAATGATGGCCACCCCACTCCCAGCCTTCATGGCTCCCTCAGCAGCTAGGCTGCACAGAGACTCAAGGGCTTGAGAAGCCAAGAAGCTCCATTGTATATCCTGTTGCTCTGTCCGTCAGGGTGTTGCGTAACCTACTTTAACGTCTGCTCTTCCCGTAGCTCCAATTAACTGGGGCCAAAATCCCTTGCATGGAAAATGGATGTTCTCACAGAACCTCCCTCTAAGTCCTAGTGTGGTAGACAGGTAAGGCATGGGAGGAGAGTCATCATGCCCTGCCCTCAGAGGGGACGCCTATAACCTTCACCTTCACCTAGACATGAGCTTGTCTTTCTCCAGAGCCTACCAGGTCAGATGAGTTTGGACACCCACAGCTGGACCTTGGGGTTGAGCTGCATGGTGAACTGTTTGGTGGGAAGGTTCCCAAGTCGAGGACTGTTCTCAGAGGCCTCTGGTCTCCTCTTCTGCAGGAGCTGGAGCGGCTAGAAGTGGAGAGGGTGGAGATGATCCGGCAACATCTGTGCCAGTACACACAGCTGCGGCATGAGACGGACATGTTCAACCAAAGCGTAAGTTCCCACCCCATCTCCTGCTGGGGGTTTAGGTCAATAGGACCCCTGGGGACCTAGGGGATATAGTGGGTTAAGTGACCATACATGTCTATCCTGAGGTGGCAAAGGCCAGATGCTTCTGCTTGAATGGCCTCTTGGGATGGATGTGAGATGACTGTCCCATATGTCCATGTGATCTGTCCCCAGCATGTAAGACAGAACTGTCATCCCAAAGAGAAAGAAGCTACAATAAGGGTTTTGTGGGGGAGGGGGTTGTTTTGTTTTAGCAGGGTCTGTCTATGTAGCCGAGGGTAGGCCTTAAACTTAGCTCTCCCTGCCTCAGTTTCCCCAGGTGTTATGCGTCATCTGGCTGTGCAGTGGTTAAAGTAGCTGAAGACGCTGTCACCTCTTGTGTGGATTTCTTTAGAAAATAAAGCAATGACATGAGCCGTAAAGCTATGAACAAGACCTAAAGTCCTGTTGTTCTAGTCAGCGGTAGCCAGGTGGAGATGGATAGAGTTGAGTTTGCAGACCTGGAGCCTTTCAGACAGCCTGCCTTCTTGTACAGGTCTGGGATCTTCAAGTAGTAGTGCTCTGCATATTCTGACCCTCAGACCATGTCCTATGGGCCCCTGGAACCTTCTAGAAAGGCTACTCTAAGCTGCTCTTGGGCAGCAGCAGCAGGGGGCATAGGAGACATTCCCAACCCAGCTGCCACCTCTGACAATATCTTCTCTTCTGTGTCCCCTGCAGACAGTCGAGCCTGTGGACCAACTCCTTCGTAAAGTGGACCCAGCCAAAGATAGAGAGCTGTGGGTCAGAGAGCACAAAACGGGCAACATTCGCCCTGTGGACATGGAGATCTAGCAGCGCCTGTGCGGCCCCTGGGCCCAGCCCAGGGCACGGATGGGGGTGGTGGCCCCTTGGGTTGGAGCTGCCTGCTAACCTTCTGCCCTGTCCACTGAGGAGAAGGAAAAGAGCCGATGATACCAGAAGGGTCACCTGGAGGGCCCAGCTGGGGGTTCCCCAGTATTCCCAGGCCTCGAAGACAGGCCAGCAGCTCTGCCCTTGTCTCTAAGACTGTAGCCCCTTCCCTCTGCTGTTTGTCACTCTGAGGTGGAACTCTGGGGGTCCCTGTTGCGCCTCGTAGGTGGGTGCCCCAGCTGCCCAAGGCCTATCCTCAGGCGCTTTGGAAGAGAAAGGGAGGGGAGATCTGGGTCTCCAACCAACACCAGAATCAGAATCAAGGCTAGGAGGAGTCACGCAGCTGGCAGTACACACCCACCACAATCTTTTGCAAGCCTCCCTGGTTTTTTCTCCATTGCATTCTGGGAGCCCATATCTGGCTTTTCTCAGCCACTTTTCATTCCTGGGGGTAGGGGGGGGCAGTAAGGAAGGAGTCTTGGAAAGTAAGTCTTGGTCTTGTCTTCCCAGCCCAACTCTGCCTGGAAAGGTCAAGATGGAACTACCTCAGTTGGTAAACTAGGCCCCCATGAAGTGCTGAATCATGACTCCTATAGGATCAACTGTAAAGTAATCCCAGGAGGAAGCTAAAGGGGAACATTTCCCAGGGTCCTCGGCCAGCTGTGTATGTCCCAAGGCTTTGGGGGTGGAGGCCCAGAAATCGGCAGCCATCTGGGATCTGTTTGCTTCTGCGCCCTCCACCTCACGGTGGCCCTGGGCACTGCTCTCCAGCTAGGTGGAGCTGGGTCAGTCCCATGGGGAGGCAGGTCGGGGCAAGTTTCCGGCCCTCCCCAGATGGCCCCTTGCTCTCTTATCTGTATGGTCACCACATGGTGGTGCAGATTCTAGTGGCAGAGAGAGGGGAAGACGTAGGAAGTCAGAGGTAGACAGAGGGCGGCTTGCAACTGGGAACTTGTACCCTGAGAGGTCCTCTTTCTTCACCTTTCCTTCCCCTGACTGGATATGACCCGTGTCCGTCAAGTACAGGATTCCATGAAGCACCGCTAGATGACCTTTCAGTGCCAGTAAGAGCTGATTTACTAATCTCAAACCCGCCATCACCCAGAATAGCCTCTCCTAGTTTCTAATTAGAAGATACCTAACTCAAGTCGCTTTCCTTACTAAGACATATCTATTTCATAGGCCGCGTGAAGGTGTCTCACCAACAGGGAGGACGGGATCTGTCCATCGGGTTTCAAACCATCTCCTTCCCGTCTGGGCGTGACCGTGATACCAGCTATCAGTTTCGGATATTTTTCTTGATTTCTTTTTAAAAAAAAAACGGGTGCTAGTGGTAATTGCTTTGTGACTTAGCAGACCAATCTGTGGGTGATTTCCAAACATGCCAAACTTCGTCATTACCCAGAGGTCTCCAGTGCAGTATGATTCATGACTTACCTCCTCTCCATGTGGTTTGAAGGGTCCCCAGGTCCTCTGAGTTGTCAACTCTTCCAGTGTAATGTAGGGGTCAGTATGGATCGATCTGTCCCCACAACAGTCCTTCCCCCTTACAAACACCTTGGTTATTTTTTGTTGTTGTTGTTGTTTTTGAGGGGGGTATGTTTGTTTACTTGCTTTCTGTCAGTGAAAGGTTAGATAAGAACAAATTGCACATATATGCTTATCTGAAGACAGGATGTGCCTGTCTTCAAGCAAGCCAAGCCCGAGTGAGCCTTTGTTTTGTATAGACTGGTCTCTTCTGGAATAGCCTCGGCTCTCACATTCAGGTACTCGGCCGATTTGAGTTTTCACAGGTACTGGCTGTTCCTCTTTATCTGTTGTGTTCATTTCTCAGCAGCTGCTTGGGACTGTGTGCTGAGCAATGGGAACTGTATTTGTGTCTGCTGTGGACGCTGTGTCCACTCGACCTGCTCCATCCCCAACAGTTAGACAGGCCTGTTTAGACCTCTGCATTCTACAGGAACTCTATCCCCTCCCCCCTGGCCCCTTATAAACTGTGCTGTGAGGTACTGACCCTAGAGGGGTGCATATAGGGGTACCTGGTCAGCACACTCTGCCCATGTCCAGCTCCACTTTCAAAAATGGCTGTCACTGATTTGACATAACTTCCCTTGTACAACAAGTAAAGCCGAGAATAGTCACAAGTGCCAAGAAATGGCACTGAGAACTAAGAACAGGGCAGAATTGAGAGAGAAGACACTCAGTGCCTTGTGGGTGAAAACATTGTCTTGAAGTTCTGGAAAGCCCACAAGAACACCTTGGATGCCTTGTGTGGGATTGTTTACTTTCCTTTTTTTTAGTATTGTTTCATTTGTTTGTGTTTGTTTTTGTGTTCACGGTGTTGGAGATCCAACCTGGGATCTCACACATGCTGGGCAAGGATTCCACTGAGCTGCGCCATTTTCCCCCCTCTTCTCTACCCTCCCCTGCACCCAATTCTCTTGCTTTTCTGAAACTGTCAGTCCTTGGATTCTGAGAGAATTCAGTTGGGTTTGTTTAGGGTGGGCGAACATCCATTGTTCTGGCTGAGAACAGCTCAGCCAGCCCCTGCTATCTGCCCCCGCCCAGGAGCTCCAAATGCACTTAAATTTTGCCTGAAAAAAAAAAAAAATCCCTAAAATGAATGATGTTCAAAGTGGGTCAGTTACCATGACAACCTGCAGGAAAAGATACTTGTTAGACTTCATTTTATTTCTAGTGCTTTTGAGCAGTATTGCAATACGTAGGCCATTTGCACCCTATGAACAGCAGCCCAGGGCTCTGTATTGGGACCACCTGTCCACCTCCACACAGCACCCTATTGACTGGGAAGGACTTCTGCAATAGACAGCAGAAGCCAACTATACACATCCATGAGCGGGGGTGTGTGTGGGGGGGTTCTGTTTCCTCTGTGGACATCGATCAATCACTCAGTTATCAGGTGGGTGCATTAAAATTTTGGCCAAGCCAGAGTCCCTTCTTGGAAATGCAAGCCATAAAATTCAAAGGATGTCAAAACCTTGGCTCATGTTGGTGGTTTGACTCCCAGCTGGGAATAGCGTAGACAAGGAGAGTTTAAATAAGAGTCTGAAACTGAGGAGGGAGGTGCTGGGGAGAGAGGAGGTCTGTGTAGGTACCAAGTCCAGAATAGGTCACTTGCCTGCTGCTTTAGCCAGACACCTCATTCCCACAATTCTTCCCACCCCTACAAGGTCCAATTTCTACCTCTTTCACCCAGGTTAGTTGAGAATTGTCAGATAGTAAAATTCACTCTTTCAAGGAATACATCCTCCAAATTTTAACAGATAGGGTGTTGTAACCACCAAAATCAGTAGAAGTATTTAGCATTCTAAAAATTACCTTTGTACCTCTCTTGCAGTGGGTTCCTTCCTCCCACTGCCTCCTTATCCTGCAACCCTGTCTGATGTCCCGACGCTACAGTGCTACCCTTTAAGTCAGCCGTGGTGCCATGCATGTCAGGAGCAGGTCCCTTTCCTTGCTGAGGTATTATTGTGTGGCATGGGGTACACTGTGCTGCTTCCTGAGTTTTACATCTGGAAGGCACAACCCCAGATGGCCAACCTGTGTGGACGGGTGCTTCCTGCAGCACCGAGGGCTTCTTTCTATAAGTGCCAGCTGTCCCCGTGAGTGGTTCTTATTGGTCTTGTTCTAGCTCAGTACAGAATGGGGCAGGGGGTTGGTGGAGGAGTGGGTGGGTGATTGGGTGGCAGGAAGTCTCAGGTACTCTCCAACTCTATGGTGGCCCACAGCTTGTCTCTCAGCTGGAAGATTGGGGATTGTCACCTCGGTCACCACAGGCCTGTCATTTATTGAGGCCGTGAGAGAACATGGCTGAGCCAACTGGGGCTGGTCCTTGGGCACAGCGTGACTCTTCCCTGAATCTGTATTGTGTCACATGCCAAAGTGAGGGTACTTGTTCTAGAAGGTCTCTCAGACCTTCCTCTACTACGTTCTGTCCCCACCCCTGCTCATTGCCTGTCTACCTTCTGCATGTGGCCACGCCTGGCCTGCTGTCAATTGCATGGCTGGGTACACAGTGGCCTGCAACCTTCATGATAGGCATTCGCCAGGAAGACACAAATGCTGCAGAGAGCCGAGAATAAGGCCAGCCATCCCATGACATACAAGTTGATATCTTTTGGGCCTGTCAGAAGCCACAACAAGGGTAAAGACAAAGTCAAGTCCTTGTTGTTGCCACAGTGCTGCCTGCTGGTGGCCACACTGAACTAGCTGGTGCCTGTACCCCACTAGGTGGGTGACAGATTGTGGCAGAGATACCTTGGCAAAGGCCAGCCAGGCCTTGGCATGGGCTCCACAGTGCCTGCTGCTGTAATCTGTGTCTTGACCACATCCCGATGAGCCAGGGGTATTTCCTGTGAGGTATCTGGGAAGTTCCAAGTGAACTAGGAGCATTCCTTGATGAAAGATGGGTCCGGACGGTCAGAGCCAAGGACCCCAAGGTGGGGGACAAGGCTGCTGGGACTCCAGCCCCAAAAGAACAACTGTGTGTATGTATATATGTGTGTGTGTGTGTGTGTGTGTGTGTGTGTGTGTGTGTGTGTGTCCTTTCCTTCAGTGAGGGACAGACACCTGATGGGGCAGGCTTGGTGGAGAATAAGAAACAGGCCCAAATTCGAGGTTCTGCTCACCCACTTGCAGTGCTGTGTGACTGTCAGAAGCTGTACTGGGGAGTCCTGGTTGTGGGAGCAAAGATGGTTTTTGGACTTTTTAACCTAGGTGGTGTCTAGAAACATTGGCCCTTTGGGTTTGAAGGGAATTCCTAATCCAGCTGCAATGACAGGCTGTGCCCCAGGCCTCCCCTTTGTCCTGTACCCTACAGTCTCATTCTGCTGGGAACTCTGTATTCACCTGGTCGGGGCTCCCCTCCCCTGTAGCTCCCTTGGCAGACGAGCTCTGGGACCCAGAGACCAGCATGCTACGGGACATCAGCCATCCTAGGTGACAACCCAAGTCATCATCTCCTCCTTTCCCCTCTGAAAGCAAGATGGTCCGACCCAAGGTACCCCCCCTTCAGAGACCCGGGCACATTGGCAAACCCCCATGAAAGTGGAGTTTTCTAACAAAATAAACTTGCTTGTTTGGTCTGTTTTCTGTAACTTTTGCTAAATACTTTATACATTTTTAATGTTGAAAAACTGTGTCTCCTGCCAGCATTCCTCACCCAGGATGAATGTGTTTACTCTACACTGTGTATCTTTCCGTGCTCCGGCTGCCTAGACCAGTAAATAAAGCAGATGTAATATAAGTTGTAAGTAACACTGTTGAAACGCTGATCCCGATGGAGGCCGCAATCCCTGCCCCCATAATAGCATTTGTGTGTATTAATGCTGAAGAATTAAATGTTTAAATTCAAGTTTGGATTTGGAAGGCGTTTGCTGTATATAATTGTTCTACATTATTATAAAGCATTTGCAGGAAGTTCAATGGTAACCTCTCCCCCTTCCACTCCCCTTCAGTTCTGTGTGTACACTTTGGATGCTTACATTCATCCCATGTAAAATAAACTGTCCAGAGACATTGGGTCCCACAGGGACCCTCTTTCCTAGAAGGCTGTGCACAATGGTCTCAGTGTTCCTCCCGGGTTCCCCAGACTATTGACTGTTCCTCAGCAGAGAAATGAAAGACACCTAGACATTGATACCCAGATAGATACACGGCTAACAACCCAGCCCCGTGTCATTGTCATCCATCCATCCAGACCCTCCCCACCACTCAACTTTCTGCCTCAGCTCTCTGCCTTCTTCCACCTTTGGGACTGCTACTATTGCGTCTTTTCTTGTTCGTCCATTCACTTATTCACTTAACAGCCACTGAGCCTGTGTCATATGTCATACAGAGCTCTAAGCACTGGGAAGAGTTTGGGCTCAGTGGTTAAAACCTTTACCCTGCCAAGAAAAAGGACTTGAATTCAGATCTGCAGATTCCACGTAAAAAAATGCCAGGAAATGGCAGCGGCACATACTGTACATTCTGGCCGGAGTCTGGGAAAACCCAGAACAAAGCAATAAGAAGGTACAGCAATCCAAGATGATTCCCAATTCATGATGATACCCTTGGCTTCATGGGTGTACACACTCAAGAAACCTCTTGTACACACACACATTATAAAATAATAAAATGAATATTAAAAAGAATGAGCTCTGCCTTTGTGTTTCCCATGTAACAGACAGGTGGAGGTAGTTAGGGAGTCACGCAGAGCAGGTACAGCAGGCTAAGTGTTACTGAAAAGGAGAAGCCAGGTGGCTGGAGTGTGGGCAAGGTGACATTTGACTAACTCCAAGGAGACCTGAGGAAGAACACAGCAAGTCTCTAGGGGAAGAAAGTTCTAGGCCAAGGGGAAGCCACAGTCAGTGTCTGAGGCCAGTATGGCTGGAACAGGAGAGAACTGGCGGCATACCTGTAGGAAAGGGTAACAGGGCGGGATAGGGGCCACAGGGCTGCACCAGCTGTCACGAGCATTTGACACTCACTATGGAGGATCTGGGCATCCTGGCACCATGGCGTAGGTGCCTGCAGAGGCAGAGACCCTCTGCCAGGAGGGAGGAACAGATGCCGTCTACGAGATGAGCTTGCTACAGACCGGGATGCAGCAGAAAGAAAGTTCTGAGGATGATGGGTGATCCGGATCTGGATTGCCCTGTAACGGGAAGGCCGGCAGCCATCAGCCACAGTGGGCAAGTGTTCTTCCCAGTGTTCCTACTGCCTCCATTCCTTTATTAGAAGCCCCTCTAGGGTGCTGGATCAGGCCTGTCCTTGTGAGTGCAGACGTGCTAAGGGTCCGGGGCACCAGGGCACCTTGTCTTTAACTCAGAGCCAGGAAGGAATGTGGGTGAGGGTCTGAACTCAGCAAATAACAGCTCTCCCTGGAGAGGCAGTGCTGATCTGGAGGGGGGGGGGCAATGTGCTTCTTTCAATCCACCTAACACCCAAATGTCCTCCTCCCCCACAGTGGCAGCCAGTGGGGTACCCAGAAGAGAATGATCCAGGTCAGACTTAACAAATCCATTCACGATACATCATCTCCAACTATTTGTTTGGTTGAAGAGAGAAGGGCTCCTTTTCATAGAAGATGTTTATGCAGGTTTTCAAACAACCTCCACGCCATGATCCCCCCACTGTCTGAAACATCAACACAGCTGCCTGCGGTCCCTTCCCAGGGGTCCCCCCCCATACACAGGGGGGTCTTTTCAGGGCATGACAACCTGAAGAATTTGAACTGTACCCAGATGTGTCCCACCTGTTCCCACTTCTTCCTCCTTGTTTCTAGAGAAGGACATAAAAACTTGGGGGGCAGGAAGACCAAACTGGAGGACCTTCTCCACAACCCAGTCATAAGGCTGTTCACGCATGGCCCCTTCTTCTAACATAGCTCAGATCCAGCTCAGAAATGGAGACTGGTGTCTTCAGTCGGTCTCTGTGGGAGAGGAGGCACTGGGAGTGGACGAAGCCCAGAGCCGGCAGGACTGGGTATTCTTTCAAGTTATGCCACTCGTCTGTTGTATGACCCAGGATTGGTGACACATCTTTAGAGTCTCCCATTCCTCATCTGTGACCTGGGTCTCGCTTCAAGGCACTGACTTCACAGAGACCCCACAGAGACTTCTGACACTTCCCACTCTGGGGTCCAAGCAATGAACAACCAGAACCTGCTGATCTCATGTTTCTCCCGTCAATAAGAGCCTGTGAATCCAGCACCTGGCGTGGTGTGGCAAAGTGGGTTCGTTTTCACAATCAAATGTCCCATTTCTAACTGTACGTGAAACAATTAGATGTCTCCTACGGAACAGAGCGCAGAAGAGAATGTGCCCTTACTCCACAGTAATAGTCTCTCACACACAACACGCATCTACATGTACACACGCACACACGTGCACACACCCTAACCTCAGGATTCCTTGAGAAGTCTTCTGGAATCACACCGAGTGGGTTTTCAGGAGGGGATGAGTCAGCGCTTTGAAGCCTGCACTTCTAGCTCCTTCCTGAGCAATATCAAGACTGCTGCTGTGGTTTGAGTGTCAACCAAAAGACCTGTTGTGTGACATTTTTCCTGGGGAGACATCATCTAATTACCTATCTACTTTATGTAAGAATTGGCAAGAGGAACAAATATGTCAAAGTCCAATTTAATGAGCCAGCGAGTTTATTGGAACTGCTTACAGGAGTAAGGGTGAGAGTTACCTACAGAAAGTAGGGGCAATTTTAAAGTAAGCATATCAGAAAATTTCATCCCTGGCATAAAACCCCAGTTCTGATTAACCTTCCTCAGCATACATAGCTTAGTGACCTCCGAGACCTCAAGACCTGTAGGAGTATAAATATATTAAGGTGGGATATATTAAGGCTGGGAGGGGCTCAAGACAAGACCAGAATCCCATGTGAAGATCCAACGACTCTCATCCCCTCTGTCTCTGAGAGTATGCCAACAACCAACAGGTAAGATCTTCATCTCAAAGATGGTGGCTGTTCACTTGGACAACAGGATTGTATGGAGAAAGTCCCATCATGGTGCACTGCTGGGAAGTGATGGAACCTTCCAGAGGTGGGTCCAGCAGAAGGAAGCTAGGTTGCGGGGTGGGGGTGGGGGGACATGGGCATGCCTTTGCAGGAGATATTGGGACCTGTCCCCTTCCTGCTCCTTCTTTCTGTTTCCTAGCTGCCACACGGTAAGCATCTTTCCCCATGTCCCCATCACTTCAATGCACTGCCTCAGCACAGGCCAGAAGCAATGGAGCAGCTGACGGTGGACACCCGGAGCCAAGATAAGCTTCTTATGTTATCATCCATCATCTCCAGGAGATCGCCACAGAGGGGAGATGACTAACCCCGGGGCCCAGCAGGTGGCGCTCTCCAGCAGTGTCTCACTTACTCTGCATTACTGAAGATAAAGTCACGTCCAAACAGCTTAAAGGGAACGAGAGGTTTTATTCTGACTTATGATTCTTGATTACAGTTCCTTGTCCAGCTTGGCTGGAGAGTTCACACCAACACCAGGGGCTGAAGGAAGTGGCCACATCAAGCCACAGGACTGCTGACAGAGGGGCAAATCTCACTTGCCAGACAGCACGTCTAGCCAAGTATACCAAAGGATGTCAACTTCCTCAACCGGTCCCCTTCATTTTGTTCACCTGGCCAGGGACTAGTCCCACCCACCATGGACTGGACTTCCTGCATCAACTAAATAATCTCCTGCAGACTTGCTCAGGGCTTAATTCAACTATCAATTCTTTACAAATGCATCCAGAGTTCCAAGCCTTCAAAGTGTCAAGACATCTATATCTAAAACAAGCAGTGAAGGTCTGCTTTCCCACCAGTGGCCTATTAGAAAATAGGGTAGACATTTCACTTTCCTGCCTGAGACTTTAAGGTTTATTCTTTATCATCCCGCCCTCTAGCCAAGAGGCACCAGCCTGTGTTCTCCATTGCCCAGCTAAGCCATGAGCTCTGCCCAACTTCCTCTTGGGTGGGTGACAATGACTCGGATCCAGCAGGTCATGAGGATTCTTTCCTGTGCTCTGGGCTGCTACCTGTGCCTCTGTGACGCTGAGTCCTTCCCTGCCCAGCTCCCTGGCATCAGAGAATTCTTTCGTCTGAACCCTCAGCAACTATGCTGTTGCCTCCAGTCCCAGAACCACGTGGGCTGCACACAATCTGTGGGTTGAAATTGAGCCAATGCATGTGGTATTTGGACTATGCAGTGCAAATTTAAAAAATAGCTCACATTTAAAAGTTTTCAATTGCATTTGACCATTCCAGCTCCAAGGCTGGGGAGCTGGCTCAGGGGTAAAAGTCTTTATCTCACAAGTGAAGGATCTGAATTCAGATCCCCAGATCCCACATAAAAATGCTGGGTGGACCTCACAAAGTCTGGCATCAGCTAAAGGCACCAAGATCCTTGGAGGCAAGGGATTGACAGCCACAGTAGTGTTCCTATGCTTAAGGGGAACACGAGAAAGGGTTCAGGGAAATGCCACTGGGTCCTTGTAAGTCATCAGAGAGGAGGACCCAGAGGAAAGTTAGGCATACACAATAAAGGACTCTCTGGGAATTAGGAGGGAGGCACTGGGGGATGGGGAGGGAGGGGAGGGGGAGCAGGGGGTTGGGGGAGGAGGAAGGAGGGAGGGAACTGGTCTACTTATTAAGTTTGTATGAGCGGTAATAATAAAAAATGTATAAAAAAATGCTGGGTGGATATGGTGATGGCTTGTTATTCTGACCCTGGAAGGTGGAGGCTGGGAGACTCCAGAACAAAAGCAGTAAGGAAGAAGAGCAATCCAGGATGATTTCCAAAGTTATTCTTGGATCTCCACAGGCACGTTCAAGTACACACACACACACACACACGCATGCATGCAAAAAAACTTCCCATTTCAGTATTTCCTTGAAGCAATGAAAAGATCTTGCATCATCAATCTAATTCTAGAGCAGAAAAATCAACCCAAAATTCAATTTCTTCTCCTCACAGTACAGGTCACTTCTGTGACCCCCAAAAGGCATGGGCTTCCACCCACTAGCAAGAAGCAGTCATTCTGAGGTGGAAGGCAGCTGGACAACTCTTTGGGCAATCCAGCCTCAACATCACCCACTTAGAGAAAACACCAGCATCCACAGTTGAAGCCCTGTCTTCAAGATGGCTCCTAGGACACCAACCCCAACTTTGAGCTTTCAGAATAGGATAGATCTCTTCTAAAGTGCCTGGGAAACTCCAGAAGAGAGAAATGAGGAGGTAGAATAGTCCAAGATGATTCTCAATATCACCTTTGGAGCACCATAGGCACACACACTCAAGTAATCTTTTCTATACAAACATACACATACCTATACACACCAACACTCGCACATGCAAAAAAAAGAAAGGGAGGGAGGGAAGGAGGGAGGGAGGAAGGAAGGAAGGAAAGAAGGAAGGAAGGAAGGAAGGAAGGGAAAAAGGGAGGGAGGGAGAAAAAGAAAGAAGAAAAGAGAAAAAGAAGGAAGGAAAGAAGGAAGGAAGGAAGGAAGGAAGGAAGGAAGGAAGGAAGGAAGAAAGAAAGAAAGAGGGAGGGAGGAAAGAAGGAAGGAAGGGAAAGAAAGAGAAAGAGAAAAAGAAAGAAAGAAAGAAAGAGAAAGAAAGAAAGAAAGAAAGGAAAGAAAGAAAGAAAGAAAAGAAAGAAAATACATCCATTATAAGTCATAGGCTGTCTATGTGTTGGGCACATCCTTAAAACCAGTTCTGGTGTGTGCTGTATGTTGATTGGCTCCCATCTCATCACAGCAAGGTAGACACTCTTCTACCAGTGCACTCCAGAAGTACTCACTGAGAACTTCAATTACAGGGCCCTAAGTCTGGACCCAGTCAGGAGCAGTACAAAATGTTTCCTTTCTTGGAGCTTCCCCATTTCTGTGGGTAGTTTGGACTTCCATGGAGACCTTGAAGCCAGGATATATTCAAAATAAAAGATTAGAAAAGCATCCTGAGAGAGGCTATGAACATGTGCAGGGTCACACAGCTTAGCAACAGGGTGTTGCACTTCGTAAGCTACCGACAGATTCCAAGCAAAGAGCTTAAGGGAACAAGGCCGATTTATTTTTCTTATGATTCCTGGTTACAGTTCTTAGTCTAGCCTGGCTGTCTCCCGCAGGCTTGCTCAGGGCTCGCGCCTTTACTACTAATTCCTTGCAAGTGTGTTCAAGGCTCAGCCTTCAGTTGCCACCTATGGCTCGGCATTTGGAATCCAGCTGGTCCCAGAGTCAGTCAGCTCCAAGATGAGAAAGGAAGGAAAGATAAAAAAAAAAAAAAAATACGTTCAGTTTCTGCAGCCTTCCTCGAGAAGGAGAAATTCTAGTACCTAGAATCTGTGTTCTTAACCACAGCATCGTAAGACCCCATGTGAGATCCTAACCCTGCTGTGAGATGGGAAGACACAGAAACCACAGCGGCTCCTGTGTGTGTGTGTGTGTGTGTGTGTGTGTATGTGTGTGTGTGTGTGAGAGAGAGAGAGAGAGAGAGAGAGGCGAGGGGTGGGTAAGGGTCTGTTGCAGTTCATCTGCATACTGCTGATAAACTCACGACAAAATGGCCTTTCTAACAGTCCTTCTGCCAGTTTGGCAGGAGAGCTCATACCAACACCAGTGGCCGAGGGAGCTGGCCATACCATATCCACAGCCACACAACTGCTGAGAGAGAGATAAACCTCTCTTGCCCTACAGCCTGCTGTTCAAGTGTGCCAAAGCATGCCAACTTCCTTAACCAGCTTCCTCCATCTTATCCATCTGCCCAGGGGATGATCCCACCCAGCATGGGCTGGGTCTTCCCTCATCAAAGAGATGATCCCCTGCAGATTTGCTTAGGACCCCGCCCAAACTCTCAATTCTTCCAAGATGCATCCAAAGCTCAGCCTGCAACTGTCAAGTGGATCTCTGTATCTAACTAGCACACAGGCTTTTCCTTCCAGGAGATCAAGATAAAAGTGATTGCCAGCTAGCTCTCAGCCCTTCATTTTAATCCCAAGAGGGTCCTGAGCCCCTCCTCCCTCCAAGGATTGAGAGGAACTGTCGGCAAATCCCCCTAATCCGCCAGGACTGGGGGGATTCCATCCCAGGGCAGAGCGCAGCACCCAGCTGTGAGGAGTGTCTCACCTGCCCGGAGGCAGCCGGAGTTCCCTCGCCATGGGGAACAGCAAGAGCGGGGCTCTGTCCAAGGAGATACTGGAGGAGCTGCAGCTGAACACCAAGTTCACGGAGGAGGAGCTGTGCGCATGGTACCAGTCCTTCCTGAAGGAGTGCCCGAGCGGTCGCATCACGCGGCAGGAGTTCGAGAGCATCTATGCCAAGTTCTTTCCGGACGCCGACCCCAAGGCCTACGCGCAGCACGTGTTCCGCAGCTTCGACGCCAACAGCGATGGCACGCTGGATTTCAAGGAGTACGCGATCGCCCTGCACATGACCACGGCGGGCAAGCCCACGCAGAAGCTGGAGTGGGCCTTCTCGCTCTACGACGTGGATGGCAACGGAGCCATCAGCAAGAACGAGGTGCTGGAGATCGTCACGGTCAGTCTGCCCCCTTCCCCTGCCACCCATGCGGGGCTGGGCAGAGGTCACTGCAGCAACTGCTGGTGCTAGGCAGACTGGCCACAGCTGGGGGAGTCTGGGCCAGACCAGGGGGCAGGAGAGCAGGAAAAGGCAGGTTATCCAACCCGCAGGGCTGGCAGCTGTCTGCCTGCCCCACCTGCTCCCAGTGAATCTCAGGGCCTCCTAATGGATACACCTTTTCAATTTTCCTCTCTCTCTCATTCATCCCGTTCTTCCCCTTCTTTCTTAATCTCCTTTCTGCCTTCCTTTTGTCTGTCCCCGTCCTTTCCTCTCCTTCCCTCATTTTCGTCCTTCCTTCCTTTTCCACCTCCTTCTCTCCTTTTTCTCCTCCTTCCTACATTTCCTCTTCCTTCCCATTCCTTTCTTCCATCTCCATCCTTCTCTCTTCCTTTCTTCCTTCTCATTTCTTCTTCCCTTTATCCTTCTTCCCTTCTGCTTATTTCTGTCCTCTTTCTCCTTTCCTTCCTCCCTCTTTTCTTACCCCTCTCTTCCTCCTTCCTTCATTCCTTCCTTCCTTCCTTCTCTTCCTCTCTTCCTCCTCCTTCCCTTCCACTTCTTTCCTCCCTCCTTTTCTCCCCCTCCCTCCCTCCTTCCTTCTTCTTCTACCCTACTCTCTTCCTCTCACCTCCTCTCTCCCTCCCTCTTTTCTTCTCTTCCTCCTTTCTCCCTCCTTTTTGCTCCTTCCCCCTTCTTTCCTTTCTTTACTGAAATCTTCCATTTTTTTTTCCTCAGCAACACACTCCAGCTGGAGTTACAGAATCTGGGTTCTGGTCTTGCTCTGAATTCTTCCTGCCCCATGCAGGGCTTCCCAGTTCACTTCTCTTCTGTCCATTCTTCCCTAGGGTTGCCCATAATTTGTTCTGAATATTTTAGGCATCTTAAATTTTTAAATCTAATATATAAACCAAATATAATTTAGAAACATATGCAAAAATAAGGCTTTGGATTGAAATCTATAACCAGAGAATAGCATCTCACTCTATACCTTGCTGGTCTTCTGTCTCTAGAATGATAACATGTTGACATATGATTTTCATGATACTTTTTTAAAGTTTCTCTCTTATCACGAGTGCTCTCCATGTCATCACATGTTCGGAAACATTTTTTTGCTTCATTTTGTTTTGTTTTTGATATGAGGATCTCTCTAGGAAGCTCAGGCTATCCTCAAATGCTCCATCTCTTGTGTCTTGGCGCCCCAGTAACTAGGATTACAGACATACTCCCTCTATAGCAAGTTAAAAATGTTTTGAAAGATATTTAAAATTCCAGCCCATGGAAATTCCATAAGGCTATGTAAACAGTCCAAGTTTTAGACACTGCAGAATCTCAGTGTTTCTTATGATAGATTTCACCTATGGGTCTTCCTTTATGTATCTTCTAATTCCTTATAGATCTCCCTGTCACCGTGGCTTGCTTTGTTTTTTTCTAATTCCTTTCCTATCAGGAGGGGGAATATTTTTCATACTTGATGTAATTTTGGCTGCATTTGTAATCATGCTTTCATTTGTAGAATTCTTGAAACCACCCTTATTAGGAGAAGCCACCAATCTAATAGCAAAGAGCACAGAGTGTGGTGTGGTGTGGCTGTGGTCATCCCTGGAACTAAGGCTGGTCGTGGGGGTCAAACTCACTGCAGTGGGGCGAATCCTGTAAGCAAGAGAAGAAGCTCTTAGGTTGGCTATGGAGGTCTCTGGACTGTGAGATGTTCAAAGATGCCCAAAGACTGCTAGGGTGGTGCACTGCCAGAGAAGTAGAAGGGGGAAGAAGAGAAGGGAGGGAGGGATAGAGGGACACAGGGAGGGAGGGAGCCGCTAAGGCTATGCTAAGTGGAGCAAGACTGCTATTCGCCAGGTCACAAGGCCATTACTACAGCTTTAGTCTGGAAGTCAGAAGTAATGAATTCTCCTGTTGGCTCTGACACCAGCTCTCCATGAGGCCGTGGGAAAAGCATCTGGTCTCCTTGGGGCCAGGATGAGGCTGTGGAGTCTTTCCCAGGGCCCTGAAGGTCTGTCCTGCCACCCACACTCTGTTAGAAGAGTGGAGCAGGGGGGCAGCCATGGCCAGCCTTTAGCCATCCTCCCCGATTATGGCGGCCGTGGCCTTGGGACACAGGAGCTCTGGCCTGCAGCCTCCACCCTCACTGGGAGCTCTGCATGCCCCGACAAGGCTGCTACCTTGAGCTCTCTCTTGTCCTAGACCAATGGGTGAGGGAATGTCTCCTGGATGTTGTTCTGGACCCCAAGCTAATTTCACAGGCATTTGTTAAATTCACAGGCCCTTGCGCAATGCCCTTGGGTCTCTCTCTTGCCAGAGATAGCAGCCTCCCAGCTCCCCGTGCCAAACTGCCTGCCCACACTCCGAGCCTGCGTGGCACCCAGTAATCTACAGTGTTGAGTGTCCTCTCAGACCTGGGATTCCTGAGCAAGGCGAATCCTAGAAAGTCAGATGGACAGGGAGGGGAGTCAAACAGGCCTAAGCATTTCCAGCTTTCTTCTTGATCAAGAAGGGGCGAGGAAGCTGAGATAGACCCAAGAGCGCAAAGTTCAGATCCCTCTCTGCAAGGGGAGGGTAAGTAGAGGGACTTCCTGTGCACTGGGCAGGTCTCTCTTCTTCCTTCCCACCCTCATCCAAGGGCTCTCCAGCACAGAAACGAGCAGATATAGGTGATTTTAGACCCAAATCACCCCAGGGTTCAAATATCTGCTTTCTGCTGGGTGACTCTGGCAAGTTAGCTGTTTCAACCAACCTTCCTCCCCTCCTTCCTTCCTTCCTTCCTTCCTTCCTTCCTTCCTTCCTTCCTTCCTTCCTTCTTTCCTTCCTTCCTTCCTTTTTCTTTCTTTCTTTCTTTTTCTTTCTTCTTTTCTTTCTTTCATGTGTGTTGCATGCAGGTTGGTATACATGTGTATGTACAAAAGGGGACTCGAGTCACCCAAGGGTGACATTAAGAATCATCCTGGATTGCTCTTACTCAGTGTTGCTTTGCTCTGGGGTTTCCTCGGCTCTGCCTTCCAAGGCCAGAACTAAAGGCTGCTGCCATACCCACCCTGCAGTTTTACAAGGTTCTGGGTATCCGAATTCAGGTCCTTTTGGCTGGTGAGGCAAAGGTTTTAAGCCCTGAGGTTTGTTCCCAGCCCTTCTGTTCTCTCATGTCTAAAAGAAGACCAATATTACTCTGCAAAGTCACTGGGAGCATTAGATGTAAAAATTCATAGAAAAGTGGCATATGCGTGTTCAACCATTGTTAGCAGCTATTTCCATCCTCCAGGCCTGCTGGGGCAGACACGTCTCCTGGAAGACATTGGCTACTCTGAAGCCTGGGGCCATAGGGTCTATACTAGTGTCTCTCAAACTGTAGCCTCGGAGCAGTTGTGGGATTATCTTTAGGAAGTCTTGATTTCTTATTTCCTTTCTTTTTTAATGACCTCACCATGTCTACTCAGATGATTCTAACAGTCCAGTTAAGTACAAAACAATCAGGAAAAGCAGAATCATATTCACAAGTGTGAGGCAAGGCAGCTGTAATGTTGAGTTCTTCATGAAAGACGGACCATACACCTACTGGCCCCTGGCATCTTTTCTTTGAAGAAATGTCCTTTCCTTTGTCCATTTCTAATTTGGTGCTTTGATATTGAGTTGTAGAAATTCTTTATCTATTTGTTTCTATGTAAGACTCTGTGTTATTCTGTTTTGTGTGTTTCTTTTGGCCACATTGTTGTAGTTGTGCTGCTGAGAATTAATTCTGGGTCTCTCACATGCTAGGCATGTGATGTACCACTGAGTTTACATCCTCAGCCCCATCTCACCAAGCAAGACAAGGTGTTCACAGAGCCTGTCCTAACAGCTGTGAGGATACAAGTTGTCCTTGTATTTTACATTTCCATGTAACTTCTGATTATTGCATTTGAACACTCTTACATTTACATTTCTATTGTTGCAGTGAACAGAAGATTGAGTCCCAAACAACCTGGGGAGATCAGGGGCTTCTTGATACTCATGATTCTTGGGGACAATTGATCATCACAGCAGGAAAGCATGGCATGATATCCAAATGGACCGGCCATATCATACCCACAAGAAAAGAGAGCGAGAGAGAAAGGGAGAGAATAAAACAAACTTTCTACCTTGCCAGTTTGCCAAATTCCAACCAGCTCTCTCCATATTATCTAGTTGCTCAAGAAGTGATCCCACCCACAATGGAATGCATCTTCCCACATCAATTAGATAATCTCCCATAGACTTGCATTAACTAGATAATTCCCCATAGGTGTGTCCAAGACCTCAGCTTTCAATTGTCAAGTTGGCATTTAAATTGATGTTACAAGCACCTTCTCACATACTTCCTGGGCCTTGGTATCTTTTCTCTGAAGATACCTTTGTCCATTTGGTGCTTTGGTATTGAGTTGTAGAGATTCTTTATATATCTGAATATTAATCCCTTATCAAATATGTGGTTCACAAATGTTTTCTCCCAGGCTATGGCTACCTTTTCATTTTCCTGCTCCTTCTAACAGTTTCTTTGCTTGGGTCTGGCACAGGCTATTTTCAAAATGATCAACCCTGAGGATGTGAATCACCTTCCAGATGATGAAAACACTCCAGAAAAGCGGACAGAGAAGATCTGGATGTTCTTTGGGAAGAAAGACGATGGTGAATTCCCCTTTCTCCCTTGCCTTTGATTCTGCAGCCTCAAGCTATTTCCTGGAGCCTCTAGTGAATTTTCTTCTTCTAAGTCACAGTCCACAGCAGGACAGGGAGCACATCCCATTGCCATGGTTTGTCCAGGCTGTCTCTGTGGATCTGATGGGGCAGGGGTGGCCGGAAGTGTCAGCAAGGGTCAGTTCTGTTGCCACTCTGGAGAGGATGCAGGCGATGGGAAATATTATCATAGCCTATTTACTTCCGAATTTATTCTCTGCCCGAAGTCCTTGGGAAGGAAAGCAAACGCTGAATTTCAGAGTGATCTTGAAGAAAAGCATTTTTGTTAAAATGACAAGGTCTAGCTAGGTAGCCCAGGCTAGCCTTCAACTAGCATTGAACTCCTGCCTTGGCCTCCTAAGTGTTGAGATTACAAGAATGCACCAGCAAACACAGACTTTTTTTTTCATTTTTTTCTCCCCTTAATCCCCATTCCCATCCCTCCTCCTTTTCCCATGACAACCTTTATCTCCCCTGTCACACTCACTCCTATTTTCAAGTGTTTTTACCTGTGGGGCCCATTGTGCTTCATCTAGTTTGTCTTTGATGTCATATGCCTGACATGATTCATGCTCCAGCAAGTGTCATAGATCAGTGGGTAGACCATCGAGGAAAGCATTTTCTTCCCTATTAGTTCTCATGAGTCTCTCGGGAAGGGCACACAGCCTTTTACCGAGAGTTAAGGAAGGCTAAAATGCCAAGTCAGCATGCTCATCAGCCGTGTGTGAACAACGGGTGAGCTTGAAGGATCTGTACCCCTTGCTTTCTGGATTTTCAAAATGCAGTTAAATCAAGGGCAAATTGCTGCTCATTTAGCCAAGTCCAAACAAGTCCCAATAATTGGGATGTTAGCTGCAGAGAGATGAAATTCAAATTGGATTGCTGGAGTTTGACTGTGAGGACAGCCACAGTGGGGAAGCTGAAGGGGGAGAAGGAGTTACAGATGTGACTAGTGTACCTGGTTGCTGTCAGGGAGTGAGACAGGAAGGAAGGATGGGTCAGAAAGTTCTAAGCTGCCATGCTCATCCAGGACAGTGTTGGCAAAGCAATAGGGTGTCCTTACTGGGTTCTTTTGGGGCCCACTGCCTTCCTCAGTCATCAACTGGAAGCAGCTCATGAGTATGGAACGCAGGGATGGATTCTCGAATTTGGAACTGGAGTTTCTGCTCCATGGCTCTCATGGCTACTACTGGAAGGGTAAAGTACAAGAGTTGGTATGGTCTCCCGCATATACACACACATGCACACATACATACACACATGTGTGCTCCCAGACCAAAGGATAAAGGAAGTGGAACCTCCAGGGTGTAGGAAAGAAAGCTCTTTCTTTGGAGGATGCCAAACAATAGGAGATAGAGATGATTTGTCTGCCTGTGCAGTCAGATTAATCAGAGAAATTCTCCACATGGGATCAAGGGTGAGGCGCCTTCTGCACCCACATCACCAGAAAGTGGACACTGCCTTAAGTCTTGTGTTCAAGGTCTTCCTCTGCTTGTCCTGGGCCCAGCTCTGGAGTACCTCCCCTGAGCTGCTTCATTGGCAGGGACACTGGCTGTGTACAACACAGTGACACTTCACTCACTGGCTCTTTAAGCTCTTTAATTCACTCATCCTCTGGATCTGCCCATGTGTCCACGTGGCTAATCTGAAAATGGTCCCACAGAAGGAGTTGATGCCAGAGGGCTGGCTGTTGCATACTGTGCATATGTGTGTCCACATATCTGTAGGTTGAGCAGTCCATCTGTAGACAAACCATCCCCATGGCAACAGACTCCAATGGCGGAAGTTTCAAGTTTGGACTGACCTTGGTGGGGTAGTTGGAACAAACTATGCAATCCAAATTTCAACACCCACATTCAGGAAGAGAGGCATCTAAATACTAATCACCAGGGATTAAGGATGCCCAAAGGCCCCTGAATGTGAATCAATGGAAACTGAATCTAGTCCAGCTATAGTGTACTGATATCTGCTAGACCTTGTGAGCAAAACCATGAACAGAAAAGAGCATCTGCCCCATCCCAGACTTGTCACCATACGAGACTGTCTTCCCCAGTAGATGAAGAGTTTCCTGAGAAGTGACTTTATCCCAGTCTCTTCTCTGCCATGCCATGTTATAAGCGCTGGCTGTGGCCCCAAGCATCCAAGGAAGGATGAAGGGACATGCACTTGACTGACTGAGTCCAGTATACTGGCAAGTTGGGCTGGCTCGCTCTCTCGGTCTTCATCCCCACTAAAGAAATAGATCAGATATGGGTGTGGGAATAAAAGCACAGGAAGGGGTCATGGAGGAGGTATCACAGGGTCACCTGTGTGCTGTGACACACAAGATACTTCTCTGAAGTCAGGCTGACCCTGGCATGACTCATCCACTTACCTCTCAGCCCTCACCCCCTTGGGTCCTGACTGGGTTTCTGCACTGAGACTCTGAACCTGCTGATCTCAGTTCCTTAAAATCTACCCCCGCCAACACACCTCGGCTTGGGACACGGAGTAATTCTGAGGCACACAAAGAGAAATAGTTGTATCTATGATTGGTAAAAAAAAAATAGTTACAGTATAATGGATTCAATATGTAATAACAAGACTGGGCATGGTCCAAAGAGAGAGGGGGGGGGAGTGTGTTAGAAAAAGGGGGGAGTGTCTGGAGAGGTGTGTTGAGAGTTTTCAACCTTCTTATGGCTGACTGGGGGGGACAAAGGGTTTGGAGAGGGATGGGTGTCCAAGGAGGGTGATGATGGGACCCCGTGGAACGCTGAATATTCAGTCCTTTTACTGTACATATGATCATATAAGCATATGGTTTAGATAGCTTCAGCTTTGCGGTTTGAAACAGTTAGTCCTGACTGATATTTTTCTCCTTACGCATAGACAAACTTACAGAGGAAGAATTCATCGAGGGGACCTTGGCCAACAAGGAGATTCTGCGACTGATCCAGTTCGAGCCACAAAAAGTGAAGGAAAAGATAAAGGAAAAGAAGCAGTGATGCTGACGGCCCAGCTTGCCCTGCCCCACCTCTGCCAGGCCACTGACACCTAGAGAGAGCATGCGCACCCCATGTGCGGGCACCAAGGGCTGAGAGGGGCAGGAGGCAAACCTGTCCCCACCAAACCAAAGGTCCCATCAGCCCGCAGTTCCTGCTTTGCACCCTGTGAATCTCCCCTCCTACCCAGCTGCTCCTAGGATTAGATCAGACAAGCCCCAAGAGTCAGTCTCCCTTAAATTCCTTTGGGGATTGCTGAGCAAGTAGTTCCAATAAACGAAAGAGGAACTGGGCATGCAGCTCAAGGTTATTCTTTACCCAGGAAAGGAAATAATATCTTGATGTCTTGAAGCTTGACTTCAAAGGCTAGAATCCATTGCTGGCTAGATGTCAAAGGAGACTGGACCCTTCATGGGTCCTGCTGTCAGAGGCTTACAGTCCAGAGGGAGAAATGATAGCTCTTTTTATTTTTATTTTTTGAGATGCTTCTCACACTGTAGTCCAAAAGCTTGGCCTCAAACTCCTGGTAGTCTACCTGCATATCTCCCCAGTGCAGAGATGAAAGGCCTGAGCTTTTACACCAGCTGGTAGATCTTGAAGAGGTCACAATCAATGATGGACGTTACCATGGTGACATGCAGGTTACCAGGGGGAAATGTAATGTTGGAGGGGCTGACTTACCTGGAAGGATCAGAAAGGATACTCCCTACATTCAAGTCCCTGATGCACACATTCACACACACACGCTTGCACACACACGACAGACTAGTGGGAAGTGTAGCATTCTTGGGGACCCACAAGGACCCACGGAGGGGTGTGCACAGACATTGCACCTCTGATTCCAGGATGTGAATTAACCAGGGTACCTATGAGCAGGAGATGGGAGAGAGAACTGGGATTGAACTTGAAAGGCCGGCTGACCAGATCTTACAGCTCCCTGTAGCCTTTGCCATCGTGCTGTGAAATAAGCATCAGCTTGCCCCTGATCTGTCGGAGACGGATGTGCAGTTCCTTGGAATGTATTCCTGAAATTAGTTCAGTGAACTCGTGAACACAAACATCTTGCAGACAAGATAAAAATCTCCCTCCTGAGCAAACTCAGATGAAAACAGGTTCTGCACACAGGACAAAGTACAGGATATACATCTGGAACTGCAATCTAGTTAACGACTGGTTTGGGGACCTTGCTGATACAATAGGCCTATCGCCTCAGGAGAGTCTTTATTTTTTTGATTCCTTCTTCCTGTTTATAGCTAAATAAAAAGAGGCTAGTAACCAACAGTAGTTGCCTTCAGTTTCGCCACCGTTGGTCCACACTGTTTTGCCTTCAGTTCCGAGTTCTCGTTTTTTGCAACACCAATCACCGGCACTAATGAGTTGGTTTGAAATGAGATGGCTTCACTGTCATGAGCAAGTCCCAATATAGTGGGGTGAAAAAAAGCCAGGGGCAGGGCTTGGGACAGGGAGGTGATGAAGGAGTCACCAGGCGACCAGAGGACTCAAGAGCAGCAATGGAATGGAGGGGACAGACCCCCCCCCCACACACACACACGCATACACAAGGATGCAATGTGTGGGAGGAAGCCTCCACCTAAAGGGCTTCAGGCAAGGAAGAGAGAGATGGCAATGGTTGGGTGTGTGGCTGAGTGAATGGAGACTCCATCTATGCTATGGAGCCGGGAGACCCAGGGACAGCCGTTGATGCTGGGGGATGCTGAGAAGCCCTGTCTGATTGGATGAGTCACAGGCATCCTTGAGGTCTTGTGTGTTAAAGAGGACAGGGAGTACAATGGGGAGGAGGGGCCTTTCTAGATCAGCCAGCTGATAAGCAGAGGCTGGGCCAGAGCCACTCACTCACCAGCACTTCCTCAGAGTTCCAGAGACACCCTCGAACTCCATGAAGGCCTTAAGATTATCGCATTGCATTCATTGTGCAGAAGGCTTATAGAGGCTCTAGACTTAAGATTTGTTTTTTTTTGTGTGTATATGCATGTGCGTGTGTATGTGTGTACAAGGTGGACAAGAAAGCAATTGAGAGTGTGTACCTGTGGCTGTTCAGTGGTGACATTGAGAATCATCCTAGATTGCTTTACCTCTTCATTGCTTTTTTCGGGGGTGTCCCAAGCTCTGCCTTCTAGGTAGGGCCAGAATTACAGGCCACTGCTATGTCTGCCTGGCATTCTGACATGGGATCTGGGATTCAGGTCTTTCTCCTTTCAAGGCAAAGCTTTAACCACTAAGCTCTATCCACACCCCCTCTAGCCTTAAGTTTTAAGTTGAGATTGGAAAGTATGTGAATGTTCTGGAGTCATGACTGACCTGCGTAAGAAATCTCCAGAGTGTGGGGGGATCTCTCCTTTTGCTAGAGTTTGGGATGAGCCTTCCACCTCTCAAGAGGGGCTCACAGCAGTAGTCCAATCTTCACTTTTTGGGGGAGAACAGAAAAATGGGCATTTGGGTTTGGAGTGTTTCTTAAAAGCAGGCATCTAGCAGGCCTTCCCCCCCTCCCTCCCTATCTCCCAGTGCCTTCTTCCCCCCCCACCCCCATCCCTGGAGCGTCCTTTAATGTATATGTCAAACTTTCCTCGGGGCCCTTTAACTTGGAGTCTTTTTTTTATTGTTGTATTTTGTTCACTTTATGCTCTTTTTTTTTAATTTAATTTTTTTCCACTCATACAAACTTAATAGGTACACCGGTCCCTTCCCTCCCTCTATCCCCCCACCCCACTGGGCTCCCCTCCCCTCCCCCTTCCCTTCCCATCCCCCAGTGCCTCCTCCTCCCATCCCTGGAGCATCCTTTAATGTGCATGCCAGACTCTCCTCTGGGTCCTCCTCTCTGATGAGGTGCAAAGACCCAGTGGCATTTCTCAGAACCGTTTCCTATGTTCCCTTTAAGCATAGGAACACTACTGTGGCTGTCAATCCCTTGCCGCCAAGGATCCTAGTGCCTTTAGCAAACGCTAGACTTTATGGGGTCAATAGTGTGTTGGACATTGCGCAGGGCATGCAGAGTTCAAATATGATTGCTTCGGCCCTAACTTGTGTGGAGTATCTTGCATATCATTACTCCTCCCATCCTTGTGCTCTTACACTCTTGCCACCCTCTCTTCCTCAAATTTCCCTGAGCTTCAGGATGGGGAGAGATTAGGCTGGCCTATAAACTGGAGTCTTTTTGATGATACCATTGTACCCTGACATTTTGGGGCACAACAGGATTATGAAGTTTTGAGATTGCCCACCATCTATAGTAGAAAAGAGATACAATGTAGACATCTTGTCCAGAAATCGGGGAAGAGACAAACAATCCAGAACACAAGGCGATCACATTTGCTTCAGCTGTGACCAGTCTAAACCATACTTCTACCTTTTCCCCAAACAATGGACCACGGATAGTCAATCAAATGCGATACCCTTCTTCTCTACTTCCATTCAGAAACCAGGCCACGGATTCCCCACACAGGCGACAGGCTTTCAGCTCAGTGAGAAACAGATTTCAAAAAAGGGACAAAATGCAAAGTTAAAACTTAAATAAACTTATTTTAATCATTAGCAACATAAGAACGAGTGAGGGAGGGTGACCCATTTGTGGAAGTGGGGAAAGAACATGCTTATGAACGCCTTAAGAAAAAAAAGTTTCCTCTATTAGCAATAAGATCTTGGACATTATACTCCTAGCAACACCCAACAGTTCTGAGAGGCATTTTAATGCTCTCAAATGACCACTATGTCCTAGCTGAGCACATGCTGGGAAAGCAAGTCCCAGTATTCCATGAGCTGCCTGGGCAAGGAGCCCAGGTGGGGACATTGCAGAAAGGAAAGAAAATAAAGTATTTCCATGATTAAACTCTGGGATTCTAGCCACTCAGAACCTCTTATTTGATTACATAGGTGTTTTCCTTTCACTTCCCTTATTGCAAACCAGGGGTGGGGGGAGCAGAAGACACAGGGGAGGCAGGGGCACAAAAATGGCTCCACAATTGAGATCAGTAACATTCTAACACAACCCTTCATACATCAGAATTTGTGTCACAGAGAACACACTTCCCAGGCCGACATCCTCAGGTTTCACTGGACTATGAACACCCCTGCCCTGGTGCCAATCAAACAGTATCCTATGAGCCCATAACCAATACATTTGCTTGGTTTCTTTTAAATGTTTTTTTTTCACAGGTCACGGCCTTAAAGCCCTTGTCTCAGTTCTGCCGTACTACCTCTCCATAAAGGTAAAAGATACCTAGTGAAACTTGGATTTCAGATAAAATTTATCCCGTGGATGTATTTACACAAGAAGATGGTCCATGGGTCTGAAACTCAAGCTTAACTGAGTACTGAGTCTTTACATCTGCATCAACGCCTGTGAGGTATCTAGATAGCTTTCTGTCCCTGGCAACATTCCCCACCCACGTACACATACACTCAGCACACTCCAAAAGTTCCACTCCTCACCATTCATGCAATGTCTCTGCTAGCATAGCCCTCTGTGAGCTTCTTGCAGCCTCTTGCTGTGTTGTGTCAAACCACTGAGCTTGACAGCTGTTTGGGCTGCTCAACCTCTGTCGATCATGCTCTGGTGCACGGCCAGTATCCCATTGGTAGGAAGGGCCCCAAGGCCTGGCTGATGTAGAGCCCTGGGCCTCTCCAGCAAGACCAGACTTAGTCTAATTCCAGTTTGCTAACCTTAATTTTCAGCATCTTACCTTCATATTTCATTACTGTGAGAAATACATGTGTGATAATTAATCCTGGGTGTCAACTCAACACACCTGGCATGAACTAAGATCAGCTGAGACCACCTAAGGAGATGATCTAGAGCAATACATTTACAATACAAAGACAGCCCTAGATCCTATTGGAACCTCTCAGTAGCAGACCAGATAAAAGGAACCACAGAATAGGAGATTGAGAAGAGGAGAGACTCTCTGAAGCTGTGCTGGAAAACTCTCTTCCCTCCTGCTGCCTTCATTTCTTTGACCCTCCACCTCTCCAACCCTCCAAGTCTTCAATGTGACTAAAGATTCTCCAGGAATCCTCTGCCTATTACCCACTAGCCTACTGGATGTTTGCAGTGATGTACCCTGCGTATAGCTTCAACCACCCACTAAAAGAGACTGTATCTCCCCCTGGAACAGTAAGTTGAACAAATCTCCCTTTCTCCCTTAAGTTGTTTGACTTTGAGTGCTCTCGCATAGCAATAGTTAAAAGTAACCATTACAACATGTACCAAACCATCTAGGGGAACAAGGAGTTATTCACGTTCATGATTCTAGGTTCTAGTTGGTCATCACAGGGGAGCGTTATCAGCAGGGGCTGAGGGAACTGGCCATACCATATCTATAGGAAGTGCTGAGAGAGGGGAAAGAGCCAGGGCACACCTCCTGGCTTGCCAGTCAGCTAAATTTCAACCAGTTCTCTCTCATCTGACCCATCTAACTGGGAAATGGCCCCACCCACTGTGGGCTAGGTCTTCTCACGTCTCCTACACTCTTGCTCAGAGGCTTGCCTTAACTAAATGATTCTTTATAGGTGTGCCTACGGGCAACGTCTCAAATGCCAGGGTGACGCTTCACACTAACCATCGCAACATCTACCTGGTGAGCAGAACTGTTAATTGCTACTTGGGTTAGTAGAGTGATAGATAAGCATCCGGAAGCAGGAGGACTGGGGCCACCAAAGGATCAAGGGTGACATAAATATGGAGAGTCCTGAAGAATTCCAGCTCTGGAGACTGTGGAACAGGGTGCTGGAAGAAGCCAAGTTGAGAGGAGCCAATGAAGCCAGAAAGAGGACCAAAGGACAGGTGATTTCCAGCAGCTGAAGTCAAATGTTCAAGAAACAATGGTGCAGTGGACTAATCTTCACTGTCAGTGTGACTGGGTTTAAAATTGCTTGGGGAATGTGTTCCTAAGAGCATTTTTAGAGCAGCTACACTGAGGCACGAAGACCCACCCTGAATGTGGCAGCACCATGCCCTGCACTGGCTAAAATTCAGAAAGAGAACAAGCACCCGTGTTCATTTTTCTCTGCTTTCTGACTGTCAGCTGAGGTGACCAGCCACCGCCTCTTCCTGCTGCACAGCTAAAGTCACTCTTGGTGCCGCGCCTTCTCCACTGTGATGGATCATACCTTCAACCAGGAGCCTTCACCCTTCAATCACATCCTGGTAAGTACTTTGATCATAACAATGAGATACCCGTGGTATTATGACAAGTGCAGACGTCTCTCGTGACCCCAAGCAGAGAACTAAGATGGTCATTCTAGGGAAACAGACCTGGAGTTAAGGGGAGTATAGTAAGGTGACCAGGAGAAGTGCACAGAGTGGACTTAGGAGGAGTGGGGGGAGAAAGTGTGGATATAATTGAGATAGATTGTCACACATATAAAAGTGTCAACAAATAAACAAAAATTATATTAAAAAAACTCCTGGATCATATTAAATCTACTAGTCATAAAATAAAAAAAGGTGCACAGACTCATTTATCACACAGAGCTTGAAGAACTTAAATAGACGTGGGTATGGTAAATGGGAAGGAAGTGGTCCTGTCTCAGCAACACCCTCAGATGTTGCAGCTGCAGAGCCTGAGTCTCAAACCCCAGTCCTATATCTCGCTCTCTTCCCAAATCTCCTCCATGGTGTTGGCCATGGTGAAGTAGCCCTCGCTGCTCTCAGACACGCTACTGGCCCGGGGGCAGGCACTGTGGCCCGAGTGATGCAGGACCCCCAACTTCCCTAGTGCCCCCATGGCCAGGTGCGAGCTGCCGGCTGAAGACTGCAGTTTCCGAAGCGTCTCAGCATTCTTTCCTTCCGACAGCTTCTTGGGACATTTCCCCAGGAACCAGAAACTCTTTCGCAGAACACAGGCTTTGCAATCCAAGTGGCGAGCCAGCAGGAAGCGACCCCAGGTTTTGCGCAGCTCAGCCTTCACCTGCCAGGTGAGACAGAGATAAGCTAAGCAACTGCCTTGGACTTGCATCCACTGGTCAAGGGTTCACTAAGCGGCTCCTTAGGGCTACCCTTGGGAAACTGACCTTCTGAGTGATGGGGAAGGAGGAGAGCAATAGAAGCACGTGAACACATCGGGCTGCACTGGTACCGAGCGACACCAGGAGGAGGACTAGGATGTAGAGCGTGCTGAGTGAGCTCTACAGGAGGTCGCTGTTCTGAACTGAGCCCCGACAGACCAGACAGAAAAAAATCAAAATGTATACTTTCCCCGAGCTGAAAGTAAGCTAGGTGGGAGACAGCCATCAGTTCCCAAATAGGACAGTTTCAGCTGGTAAGGTAAGGCGACCCCTGCTGCATTAACCCTTACACAGAAAGGCAACTCAGTCTGTCACGTTCACCAGTCACCTCCCTGTCTGTATCCTTGTCTCCTCTTTACAAGAATAGTAGCTTGGTATCAGCCAGTTCATTCATTCACTGTTTCTGCCTTTCCCCCTCTCTTCTGCTTTCTGGAATCCTTCCTCAATGAGATACTGCCTGGTTCTAGAACTTCAAATAAAACCACTTGTTAGTGTGTGTGTGTGTGTGTGTGTGTGCGTGTGTACACAAGAGGGCACTTGAGTGTGTGTGCCTGTAGAGACCCAAGAGTGACATCAGGAATCATTCTGGATTGCTCTACTTCCTTATTTCTTTGCTCTGGGGTTTCCCAGGCTTTGCCTTCCAGGACTGCATTTGTCGACTGCCACCACGTCTGCCTGACATTTTTAGGTGGGATCTAAGAATCTGAACTCAGGTCTTTTTGCTTGTGAGGCAAAGACTTTTAACCCCTGAATCATCTCCCTGGTCCCTTGTTTTTATCTTTTGACAAGAGCCTAGAAAGAACTTTGAAGGGTGGCCTTGGCACTGAATTGAAACCTGCCTGATGGACAAGGGGCCCCTAGGTGAAGACAGCAAGAAGCGCCAGGGAGCCAAGCGGGCGGGCGAGGTTCCGCTGCCAAGAAACTTATATTCTGCTGGGAGGAGATGCTCCTGGAGGGGAGGGAGAGGAGGATGAAGGGGGTTTGAAACTATAGATTCCTGAGCGTGAGAGGAGACACTTCTCCAACCTCCACCTCTCCCTGCTTCAGGCCTCCTCCTGTGTGCTGCAGTTTGGGAAAGGCTTTATGTCAAGGCATAGTGCCCACTCTTGTGGGACATAGAATCTTTAAGAGGCTAATGGCAGGAAGTTAGGTCACTGGGAGTACCCTTGAAGCATAAGTACCTCTTTCCTCTCTCTCTCTCTCTCTGCCTTTCTTCTCCCCTTTCCCCCTCTCTCCCCACACATCTCTTTCTCCAGCCTCCCTAAATTAAGCAGCTCAGTGCACAATATACTCTACCATCATGATTGTCCTAAAGTCTCTGAAACCATGAGCCAAAATGATACCTTTCCTTTTTAAAAAATTAATTGTCTCCAGTCTTTGCTACAGTAGCAGAAAGCTGACTAACACTTCCCAGAAGCTGCGAGCAGTGACGGTAAAATGCTTAGGCCCTGGGGGCCCGGCTTGTGCTCTGCTCTCAGCACGCTCTGGGCATCACTGTGGAGGAGAGGTGGTTTGTGTTCCCATGTTACAGACAAGGAAACTGATCCTAATTGAGTAACACACACACACACACACACACATGAAGGTGGGAAGGGATGTGCTGGGAGATTTGAATATGATTGAGATACTTTGTACGCATGTTTGTAATTGTCAAAGAGTAAATAAAAATATGATTTTAGGAAGTTGTCCTCATAATTTTGTCACAGTTGTACCGTCGCACAGGGATCCCCAGGAAGAACTGGATTTCAGCCCCAGCTTCATGGCATCTGGGTGGCAGCATGGGGCACGTACCTCTCCATTGACAAAGCAGTACTGAAAAGCCACCAGGAATCCCTGGAACATAAGGAAGACAAGGTGTGAACTTTGACTCGGTGGGAGTATCTGAGTCAGTCAGCAGTCACATCCAGAACCCTCAGAAAGGGCGTCCCAACACATCACAAGCACTCCCTGGAGCTAGCGGCATGACGTACACCAACGCGGACTTCCAATGCGCTCTTCTTACCTTGATATTACCAACCATGTCTGCCTAGGTAATGTGTGTGTGTGTGTGTGTGTGCACCCGCGCACACATGAATGTACTTGAGGACTCACCTGTCCTTGTTGAAGCCTAAGGATGATCATCCTCAACCGCTCTTCCCTCTTACTGCTGTGAGTCTGGGTCTTTTAATTAAATCTAGTGTATGCTATTAGGGCTCAGTCTGGCTGGTCAGTTTGCTCCGGGGATTCCCAAGGCTTCACCTTCCAAGTGCTAGAATTAGACATCGGTCATCGTATCTGCCGAGATTTCTACATGGGTTCTGTAGATCCAAACTCGGGTCCTTTTGCTTTTGGGGGCAGGGCTTTAATCACTGAGCCATCTCCTCAGTTTCCCAGATGTTCTTATGTGGTGCATGGGTACACCTAGGTCAGTGGTGATTAACCCTCCCCTAAGCTGTATGTCATTCATTCAGTGACACAAATACAGGATGCAGACCACCAGCCCATTTCTCCTGTCCATGATGGCCTACTGACTAACTCATTTCTGACCCACTTGCATTTCCTCCTCCCTTGCCCCCGAGCTTCTGACTTGGTTGTCACTTATGTGGCACCCGTGTTTTTGGATCTCCATCATCACAGTAATTGGACCAAACAAGATGCATAGCCCAAGAGGGCTGGGATTCTGAGATTACAAGTATATACCACTACACCTGGCTCAGTGTGGCATGGAGTTGTCCTGAAGGCTGGACTCATTTCCCAGGTGGCTTAAGTGAGCTGGTACTACTGGCTATTGTGATTGTGTGATGTAGATTACAAATGCATTCAGACCATTACTTTAAAGTTATTTCTCACGAGCATTCTGGTTGCCAGGTAAAGTATAACCACCATCCTAGAAACAAAGAGGTAGGGTTCTCCCCTCACATAACAATGATGATATACCAATTAATATCTAAATAGAGTGTGCTCCAAATCCCTGGGCTTCAAAATCTGAATCTCTTATTCAGATCCCCTAGCCCCACTTAGCTGGAAGACAGGGGGTCTCAGTTGCTGCTTGAATGATCTGAGTCGGCAGCTGGACTCCCCAGATGGGTCCGTAAGGCAGAAGGGGCCTCTCTTTCATGGCAAAAGGAGGCGTGTAGAGGACACAAGGCCTTGAGTGTTTGTAGAAGAATGTCAATGCGCCAAGGTTCACAAGACAAGGACAAAAACCTCAAGGAGAGGGTGGCACATGCATGAGCATATCGTAGTTTAGTCTGACTTACTTTTTCATTTTCCAAGACAGGGTCTCACTATGTAGGTAGGGCTGGCCTGGAACTTACAACCTTTCTGCCTCCATTCCCCAAATTCTGGGATTACAGGCATATATTATTATGTGCAACTTTATGTGTATGTATGCGGGGGGTGATGTCTGTCGGTGTGCATCAGAAGGCACTATGTGTCCCTGTGGAGGCCCAAGGCTGACACTGGGAATCATCCTGGATTACTTTACATCCTTCTGTTTTGACTCTGGAGTTTTCCGGGCTCTGCCTTCCAGAACCTGAAGCACTGGCCACATCCATTTCCACCTGGCATTTTACATGGGATCTGGGATCAAGTCAGGTCCTTTTGCTTGCAATTCAGAGGCTTAATCCCTGAGCCGACTCTTCAGTCCCCATGCCCAGCTTCAGATAATGATGAAATATGACCCTGACAGATATTTTTCCTCTGGTCTTCCTTATGCAAGTCTTTGTCGGCATGTGCCTTCTGGAGGCGTACCAGGAATCTCCTACCATATCAATCAGATACTTGGATTCCACCCACAAATGTGCAATTTCCCTTCCCATGTGCACTTAGACAGTTGGTCATGACTTTTGACGGGATCAGAGCAAGCTTGGTGGTACCAGTTAATCTTTTATCACACATGCAATCTCATTCCAGATTACAGCTTCCCTATGTGATTGGCAGAAAAGGTAATATTTGTCTCTTGGAGCATGATGTAAATCCTGGTTTTCAACATGCAGAATGCTCACAAGGCAGTTGGCTAAAAAAGGATTTCATATAATAAATGTGTCACTTCACTTTCTTCTTCTTGTCTCTCTCTTTGAGGGATGTCCTACCATCTGGCTCCTGTTCCAGATAAAGCAAGCGTGAGGGGAGCAGGTTCCATATAACATGCGGCTTTCATGTCACATGTCATCATCCTGCACTCTCTCCAAAAGACCCGCTGAGAGCCGGAGACTAGTACAGTTCCAAGCAGTAACATGATGGAAGCATGAATGATCCTCTAGGATATCAAGGAAAGGAAGATTGCTGGGACTCATGTCTGCCCTGCTAGTGTCCAGAGTGGAATCACTCAGATATAACATGTGAGTGTGCCTGCTACTTCAGGCTGCTGGGAGGAGAGGAGGCATGTGGGGTATGCAGAAGGCGAGGGGCCAGTGTTTACAGGCAACCCCTCTAACTGCCGCGCAGCTCTGTTCTAAGACACAGCATCCTACAGAGTCACTCTGAGTTCTCCAGGGAGCAAAGTGGTCGCGGGACTATGATCCACACTGGGCAGCTGCTCTCTGAAGAGGACCCCAGGCTTGTGGGTACGCAGTTTCAGCTGGCTTCTCATATCAAAAACAGCAACTTGCTTTTTCTCCTCTTGAATCTGAGATGACCAGGTGACTCTGTTTATCAGTACAGTGCATTGGATCTGCTCCTTCGATCCCCCCATATGAACGTGTCTGCAAACGTGTCTCCTCATCAGCGTGCTTGGAATGCACGAGATCTGGTGACCAATCCTACTCTTCAGATCTCATAAATCTTTCACCTTTTCAAAATGTCTTGATGGAGCACTGACCAATCATCTCAGTCTTTGACTGTATTTTTACCTTCATCTCCAAATATTTTTCTGGGCAGCATTTTTGATTGATGCTTCTCTTCTTCCTGGAATTTTCTGTGTGCCACACCTCTGCCATCATAACATGAGCCAATATACTTTTGTTACTTTCAAAATTGTGTTTTGTTTTGAGACAAGGTCTCATTGTCCAGTGCAGGCTGACCCTGAACTTGCAATCCCCCCTCCTTGGTCTCCTGTCTCCAAGTGCTAAGTTTGTACTCACAGGTTGCAGTCCGCCTGTATGGTTACTGATAAATGACCGTCAAACGACATAAGGGAACAAGGGATTTGTTCTCTTATGATTACTGGTTACAGTTCTCAGTCCAGCTTGATGGGAGAGCATGCACCAACACCAGGGCCGAGGGAACTGGCCACAGCATCACCACATAACTGCCAAAAGATGGACAATCCTTACTTGCCAGACCAGCATGTCTGGTCAAATGTACAGAAGGATGCCCACTTTTTCAACCAGATCTCTGTGATTTATTCCAGGGCCTAATCCCACCCACCATGGGCTGGGTCTTCCCCATCAGCTAGACAATCTCTTTCAGGTTCGCTCTGGGCTCAACTCAACTACTAATTCTCCACAAATGTGCCCAGAGCTCAAACCCTCAACTGTCAAGTTGACACCTGTGCCTAACTATGACACCACGTGCCACTTAATGTTTCTAGATGTGAAGCTCTTTGTTTACGCCACTTAGAGTTTATTGAGCTTCTGAATGTATAGATTCAAGTTTTCAATCAAATCTTGGAAATTTTCAATGATTATTTCTCCACATAATTTTTCTACCCTTTTCTGTCCTTCTGGAATTTCCCTATGTATATTCGATAGCATCTTATAGGTTTCCAAAGCTCTGACAGGTTTCTTTACTCTGTTTTTCTGTTGATCAGAAAAGATCATCTCAGCTAACCCGTCTTCATGTTCATTTCTTCTTTCTGTTGTCTTCCTAAATCCAGGAGGACATTTTCAGTGGGATTTTCATTTCCATGCTTTTCAACTCCAGAATGTACATTTGGTTCTCATTTTGTAATTTCTCTCTTTAGACTGAAACGTTCTGATGGATCCTTGTCTTCACATTTGCCTTTAGGTATTGAAACAATGTTTTTCTTTTATTCTTTGAACATGCTTTTTAAAAATTTTTTTTATTTATTCAATTGAGCATGTGTGTGTATGTATGTGTGTGTGTCTGTATGTGTGTAGAACCACAAGTGAATTCGGGAACCACCATGGATCGCCTCCACTTCCTCCTTGTTTACTCGGCCCCGGGATTCACAGGCTCTGCCCTACCAGGACCAGAAACGCAGGCCGCCCCCACTTCTGCCTGGCGTCTATACATGGGATCTGGGATCTGAACTCAGGACTTTCCACCTACAAGGCAGAGGCTTAACGCCTGAGCCACCTCTCCAGCCTGAACATGCTTATAATAGCTTCTTTGAAGTTGTTGACTGCTAGTTCCAACATTTGAACCTGTCAGCGAATTTCTATTAATGAGTGGTAGGGTCACACATTTCTGTTTCTTTGACTTTTCAATGTGTGTTTAAGTGTGGGTGTGTATGTATGTGTGAGTATGTGAAGAAGGCACTGTGTGTGTTTGTGGAGGCTCAAGGGTAACTTCAGGAATTATCCTGGATTTCTCTACCTCCTTACTGCTTTGCTCTGGAGTTCCCAGGCTCTGCCTTTCAAGGTTAGAAATGCAGGCCTCTGCTATTTCTACCCAGTATTTTTATGTGGAATCTGGGATCCAACTCAGGTCCCTTTGCTTGTGAGGCAAAGGCTTAACCCCTGAGCCATCTCTCCAGCTCTAACATTCCTGATTCTTTGTATAACTTGTATATCTGTCTGTATAACTCTAAATTTTTGCCCCCAAAATGAAAGAGATATGTATGAACATGCATGCATGGATGTGTGTGTGTGTGTGTGTGTGTGTGTGTGTGTGTGTGTGTATTTATGTGTGTATCTGTATGGTTAGAGCATTGGGGAAAGTGGAGATAGGGATAAGGTCTCATTCTGTGAGGGCCAAAAGGGCCTCAAACTCCTCACAATCCTCTTGCCTCAGCCTCCTGAATGATGGGATTACAGGCATGTGACAACACTCTGCACTACAAGTCAAGATGATATATTATCTTAGCACTCCATTTAAAGCAGGGCTACTGAATCCAGGAACTGACTGTAATGAGACTTGTCCTTACCAGACCTGCATAAAGACTGATATACCAACATGCCCTCATAGACTACTGAGGATTTCAGGAGAGATAATTGCATGCAGTGCTCACATATCTCTTTCACTTTTTGGGCAAAAGTTGAGAGTTATGCAGAGAGATATACAAGTTATACAAAGAATCAGGAATTAACGTTAGAATCAGTGGGGCAGCCTGATGAGGGACCACTTGGTATGCCACAAAGGCCTAAACACCCACAAGAGTAGACGAGCCAGATAGAACCTTGGGGTACATATAAATGGATAGTCAGGATTGTGGGAGGGAGTGGGATGAATTGTTGAAAGGGGGATGGGGAGGAGGGGAAAAGGAAGGAGGCAGGGATAAATAATAAATGTGCTTATAAAACTAGAAAAAAATTAAAAATTATTAAATAAAAATTTATCTTGGGGATGGAGAGGTGGCTCAGAGGTTAAGCCTCTGCCTTGCAGGCGGAAGGTCCTGAGTTCGGATCCTAAACCCCACATATAGACGCCGGGCGGAAGCGGGGGCGGCCTGCGTTTCTGGTCCTGGTAAGACGGAGCCTGTGAATCCCGGGGCAGAGTAAACAAGGAGGAGATGGAGGCATCCATGGTGGTTCCCGAATTCGCCCATGGTTCTCTATTTAAACTTGACTGATCCCCATTGGACTTTGGAGAGACACAGACTCTGGACACTGGATGTTCGTTCCCTAATATGGGCATATTGAATAAAGTTCCTTTTCTTCTTTTTACTGCCCATCTAAGTTTTTCTTAACTTAATGAGGGCAGGTGGCTAAGCCAAAGTGATGAACCTGGCTCTTGTGCTCTGATACTACCAAGACCTCTCGTGATCCTCCATGTATGTAATAACACATACTGAGGCAGGAAGATAAAGCTAACCCTTCTGGCTCTTGAATATGTATGCAGCCTCAACTGTGTGTGTGAACCCTCCAGCCCGCCAAAGGGGTTAAGGGAGAGCTTCTTAGTCCTCCCATCTACTCTCCTTGTTAAGTTCACCCACAAAGTCTGTTTTTTGCCCTAAACATGACTGTCCTATTTGTGACTGTGATTGACCAGCCAAGTTCAATTGCCAAAAGGGTCACTACTGTTGCTGGCAGTGCTAAGCCTGTGAGATTTCCCAGCTGTCAGTTCCCAGTCACATCACCACCCACCACCCCATTCCCCAGGGAAGCTTCGGATCTGCCTAGAATGCCATCACTGACAGCAGGAACAGAGGAGAAAAGCATCACCAACCTAGGGCAGGTCCCACTGCTCCTGCTTTGCCTTACTACTTTCTCTGGAACAAACTCTTGATCTTTTCCTTGCCTTTTCTAGTGTCCAGGGATATTTGCTATTGATATTTTCTATATCGTCACAGTTAGTTGTATTGTTCTTTTGCTGTTTATAATTCTATTTTTACTTTTTTATCTTTTTTTCTCTTCCTCTCCTTTCCTTCTTCTTCCTTTCATTTCCCTTTCTTTCTTTCTTTCTTTCTTTCTTTCTTTCTTTCTTTCTTTCTTTCTTTTTCTCTTTCTTTCTTCTTTCTTTCTTTTTCTTTCTTCTCTTTCTTTCTTTCTTCTTTCTTTTCTTTTTCTTCGTTCTTTCTTTTCCCTCTTTTTTCTTCTTCTTTTCTCTTTCTGTTTCTCCCTTTCCCTTTTTCTTTTCTTCTTTGTTTCTTCCATTTTCTGTTTCTCTTTTTATTTTTCTCTCTTTCTCTTTCTTCATTCTTTCTTTCCTTCCTTCTATCCTTTTCCTCCCTCTCTCCCTCCCTCTTTCCCTCCTTTCTTCTTTCTTTCCCTCCTTTCTTTCCTTCCTTTCTTCCCTCCTTCCCTCCCTCCCTCCCTCCCTTCCTCCCTCCCTCCCTCCCTCCCTTCCTTCCTTTCTTTCTTTCTGTTGTTCCAGGTTCTCATATATCCCAAACTGACCTCCAACTCACTATAGATCTGAGAGTAACCTTGAAAACTAACCTTCCTGCCTCCACCAGCAGAGTTCTGGGCTTACAGGCATAGACTACCATCGTTTCATGTGGTGCTAGAATCTGAACCCAGAGCTTCATGCTTGCCAGGCAAGCAATCTACCAACCGAGCTCCAACTCAATCCTTGGTGTTTAGAGACACGATTTTGCCAACTTTCCTTCTCTCCTCCATTCCACCAGCCTCGTGTGTCAATATGCAAAGTTGGTTAATTCTAAGATTACTGCTATATGGGAATGTTTGCTAGGTCCATGCTGGTAATCTGCTGCCACTAGTAGTTTTGCTAATGATCTGTTGTCTCCCTGTTTGTCCTCCATGTTCAGTCTTCTCTCCTTGATTCTGGGCCAGGGTAGTGGCTTGCTTTAAACTGCCAACTGCAACAGACATGTGAAGATGTCAGCAGCCAGTTTCGATTCTTAAAACACCTAGCAGCTCCTTCTTTTGTGCCCTTGGGAGCTCAATATTGCCACCTAAGTTTAGTCTCTCTGTGGAACGACCACAAGAAAAGAGCACGTGGACAGCAAGTGCCTTTAGCCCAGATGGAAGTAAGGGACAAGGTGACATTGAACCATAAGGTCTCAGAAATTTTTGACCCAAGTGAAGCGGGTCCCAGCTAAGCTCCTGCATACACATGAAGAAGTCAGGAGGCACAGCAGACCTCAAGGGACCAACCTTAGCCACCCGTTCCATGTCCTGCCCGGATGCCTGACTTTCCAAGCCATGAGAAATGATACAATTGATGGCCATTTGGCAACCCTAAATGTTCCAATAACCACAGTCAGTTTCAGTGCGCACCCATTGTCGGGTTCCAGAGCATCTGAGTCTGGGCTCATCACCCCCTCACTCACCATGTGCTATGTTCTGTGTCTATGTCACCTGAGGCACAGAAAAGATTCTCTCTGTACAGCGCTCTGCAGATAATACAGCAGAAAATAGGTCGCTAATGAAAGGCTTTGGGTTGGCATTCATGGTTGATACGATCATGAGTCATACCACCTATTACAGCCCAGGAACAAGAGTGCTTCTCCCTCCTGAGTCGCTGAGTCATATTGGCAGGTCATGGTTGCGCTTTCCCATCTGTGCCCCCATCTCATGTCAAGGAGCCTCACCCACAAAGTCTGTTGCTGCTGCTGCTGCTGCTGGAAACCTATTTCTACCCATAGCACCTCTCCATTCTGAGCTCATTTAGGCCACATGCATTTTATCTTCTCCAAAGCCGAGACAACACAGTCAGGCCCGTACTTACATGGAAGGAGCTCAGCGTCAGTTGGATGAAGAGTCGGATAAGTCTTGGAAATCCTTCAACTTGGTCATCAGGTGATGAAAGAGAAGATGATATCGTGAACACCCAGTAAAGGAATGAGAAACAGCGTTGATTTAGCCAATCTGCAAACAGGAATAGTCATCAGGGTCTTGCTGGGAACACCAACATTCCCTGCTTTGCACACATGTGCACATCTGGCCATGTCCATATGTGTGTGTGCATTTGTGTGTGTGTGTGTGTGTATGTGTGTGTGTGTGTATGTGTGCAGGAGGACAATTGAGTATGTATGCTTGTAGATGCCCAAGAGTGAATCTGGTATCACCTTGGATTGCTCTACCTCCTTATTGCTTTGTTCTGGGGTTTCCCAGGCTCCACCTTCCAAAGTTGAGATTACAGGTTGCTGTCCATGTCTACCCATCATTTTTATGTGTAGTCTTGGATCCAAACTCAGATCCTTTTGCTTGTGAGACAAAGGCTTTAACCACTGAGCCATTGTCCCAGCCCTGTACCATTGATCTTGCCACCCTGATAAAGTTGATTTTCCAGCTGATCTTGACTGCACATTTAGTGCTTATGGGTCATTGTGGTCTTATTCATTCTTATATCTCCCCACATGGAATACCCTCAACAAACATGAGTTGAATGAATGAATGTATCATCATCCTACATAGGTGTCTTAGCTTTATATCAGTTGCTGTGATACACACATGAACATAATTTAAGGGGACAAAAGGCTTACATTTTCTGGCTAGAGTCCATTATGATAGTAAGAAAGTTCATGCTAATATCAGGAACCAAGGGAACTGGCCACACAATGCCAATAGAAAGAGGCGAGAGAGACTTATACTTCCTAACTTGCCAGTATGCTAAACTGCCAATGAGATCTTGCTCTGTCTTATCTACCTGCCAGGGAGTGGTCCCATCCACTCTGGGCTAGGTCTTCCTTCATCAAATAGATCATTTCCTACAAGGCTTGTTCAAAAACTCCCCTTAACTGAATGATTCTTCCTAAACATATACAAAGGCTCAGCTTCCACCTGTCAAGTTGACATCTTAAACTAACTGCCACAACAGGTTATCATATGGCTACAGATATTAATATGACATTCCATATATGCCCCCTCCCACTTCTAGTCTTGGTATTAATAAGTTTTCCATTGCTTGGCTAGGAGGGGCCCCACCACTTCCTCTACCTGAGAAGTTATCGCTTGCACTGTCAGCTTGAGATGGGAGAAAAAAGGCCCCAGAGCTGGGGCCTTTGATGACCTATCAGACCCTGTGTACATATTCCCTCTGGACTTTGACCCCAACTCTGAGGCAGGCCCTTAACCCCGTGCTAAAGAGGCCTGTGGGAAGTGGAAAACTGATCCTCCTTGTAAAAACCGTGTGTGGAGGTTGGTAGTTGTTTACAGTCTACACAAGAAAAGACAAACATTCTTTTGTACCACCCACATGCAAAGAGCACAGCTGGAGTAGTTGGCTATTAAAATTCCTTCCAGCGCCATTAGGATAGATTGAATGGGTCCTCTGATTACAGGGATTCAACCAAATGTGGATTGATATCATATACAGACAGTGTTCTCGTCCTCCATCTCTAGTTGATACAGTATTGGCAATCTCTACGTGGCATTTATTTTGCTTCGGGCACCAGAAATAATGTGGAGAAGACTTAAGGTGGATGGAAGATGTGTGGTGGCTATATGCAAACACTATGCCAGTTTAAAGAATTCCAGCATCTCTGGTGGTTTCTGGAACTGATCCCCCACATCCATCAAGAAATAACTCTATAACTCCTCCAGGGCCCCAGTGTGGAATCACTAAAGACAAACTTCCCAGAGGCTGAGCAACCAGAGCGCACATTTTACCAAACTCTACGAAGTGGACAAGTTTGGGAAGGATGCACTTCACTATTGAGCTGGTTCTTGACTTGAAATTAACAGCATTAGCAAAGGTGACTCATATTCAGGGAAAAACAAAGCTATTGTCTAAAGGGGGAGGGCTAATTGTAATGTGTTTTTAGCACAAGTTACTTCTTAAAGAGCCAGAGTAGAAGATTCCCCACACCACATTACTTGGAGATCAAGATGCAGAAAGCCAGTATGAGCAGCAGCCCACGTATCTTTAGGAAAACTGAACTCTTCCTTGGGCTTGTGAGGCCTATTCAAATGCATTTTCTGTCAGGAAACAAAGCATTCTCTTCTTTATGACCTGATCTGACACAAGGCCAGAAGAGGAGAGCAGGGGCCTTGGAGGGAGAAGGACTTCCACTTGGCCCTGTGGGCTGTGTATCCCAGAGCCTTGACTGTCAGGCGGCCCACGTGTGAGAAGATGAGTGACAGGCTCGCTGATGTGCTTCTCTCCTGGAGGGAGCCCAGATCTGCTGCCTCCCCCGCACCCACCCACATCAGAGTTCCTTAGCTGGCAACAGGGACACTGTTCCAGAGGGATTTTTTTTCTTTTCCTTTTTGGGTTGCTGAAGATTTGAAACCGGGTCTTCATGTAGCTCTACCACTAAGCTATATCCCTGGTCCCTAGGGGTTATTTTGCTTGCTTGTTTGAATATCCACAAATGTCTTTTTAAAAAAATGCTTTGGCTTAAAGTTTGCAACATGCTAAGCATGGGTTGGGATTTGACCTTCCGACTACTGCTTCAGCTCCTGCTTACTACACAGGGTGAGCTTTGTTATAAGAACCATCTTTAGTGAGATTTAAGTAAGGATGCTCAAATTTATTTGCATCTTCTTCTGACACCAGGGGTGATCTGATGACAGAGGACCCACACTCTTCCTTGACAATTGGCTATAGCCAGGAGGTGGCTCCCCCTTTAGACCCTAAAGCTTAGAGGGAACCTGTGTCCAGTGCCCACGCACCCTGAATGCCTCGGCGTGTATTTGCTTGGCTTGAGCCCATGGAACCTGACTCTGGGTGACCTGGGTTTAATGACACTGTCGGGGATTAGATAAGCCTCACCTCTTATTTCCCTGGTGACACTGTTGTGGTGGTGTCTGACTTCCGGGACACAGTTCTTATGGCCTCCACCCTTAAGTTCATTCAGCTCAGCTTGTCAATCACCTGCCCAGGAGCCCACTCTGCAGGGAATCTGATTCAAATGGAAACAGTCTAAAGAAATGGGAGGGTTGGGTGCTTTTCCCAAAATACCTCTCTCTCTCTCTCTCTCTCTCTCTCTCTCTCTCTCTCTCTCTCTCTCTCTGTCTGTCTCAGTGGATGTGGGCAAAAGCAAATCTATGGGGCTTCCTTCTTGTAGAATGTAAGGTTCCTGCCCTTTGCTCTAAGCTTAGAGAGTGAAACTTCTTTATTGCTCTTTTAAATGCTTTATTTCCAAAGTTTAAACATGCTTCCCTAGCCTATCTCCCTCCTCCGGGCACCAGGATTCCTAGCTTATATCTCCATATTTCTCGCCAGTCCTGTTTTCTGTTTTAATAACAAAAGTTGGGGACCAGAGACAGCTCAGGGATTAAAGCCTTTGCCTCACAAACAAAAGGACATGAGTTTGGATCCCAGAACCCACAGGAAAAATGCCAGACAGAAAAACTCCAGAGCAAAGCAATGAGGAGATAGAGTAATTCAGGATGATTCCTGAAATCACCTTTGTGCCTCCACAGGTACATACACTCAAGTACCCTCTAGTACACACACACACACACGTACACATACACACACACACACACAATAATAAAAGTTCACTACTATACATCCTCAATCCTTTCCTACCTTATAATACATTACATGGAAGAGAACAAACTTGTATTGCTAGATGCCATCAATACTTAATGAAACGTTTACCTATAGGCTGTATCCCACCATCTACTGATTGAGGATCCACGTTATGGTAAACATGCTTTTTTAGCAAACATTTTAGTTTGAAATAATAGTTTCACAGAGGCAAAGCAAAGGAAGCCACAGGATTCCACACACCCTCATCTCAGTTTCCCCTCGTATAAACATGTTACATAGTGATTACACTTGTCAAGACCAGGAAGCCAGCCTCTAAACCAAACTGATAACTGAAATCCAGACTTTGCCTGGATTTTGTCCATTCTTCTTATATCTTTTTCATATTCCAGGATCCACGCCACGTCAGGTTGAAGATGGTTTTGGAGAATAACCATCTTTTCATGAGGTTTTAGCCAGTTCTAGGCTCCTGCCCTTCCGGATGGAACTCTCCATACTTGTGCTTTTCTGATTTCTCCTAGGATCATGACACAGTCTGTCTCCTGGCCCAGAATGACAAATCATAAATAGTCATCATGGTTTACACTTACTGACCATCCATGGCCATTTGTTTATTTAAACGGTACAGTTCGTTGAGGTCATTTAAATATCCAACAAATATTTACTAAGCTTCTGCTCTGGGTACATGTGCAGATACAAGGGGCTGGGGGCAAGAGCTGAACCCAAGGGCAGGAGGCTGCAGGGACAGCACCGGGTTACGGGTGCCAGTGTCACCAACAATTCACATTGTGACCCTGGGCAAATTCTTTAGCCACTTCGCCCGTTAGTTTCCTCATTGTAGAAAGAGATATGTGAATAATAGCAAGTGCCAGAAGGATCGTCAGAAGGATTAAACAGATAATGTCAAAGAAACCTTTGGAATAAACGGAAGCTGACACATGACAACTGAGCAAAAATCTTTAGCCGTCCTGATCCTGAGATGGACCAGGGCCGCACATATGCTAGGCAAGCACTTCACCACTCACGAGCCTCATCTCCAGCCTTCTTTACTTTGTGTGTCTGTGTGTTTGCACATGTGCATGTGCTCTAGACAGCACCTGAGTGTGTATGGCCAAGGTGGGAATCATCCTGGATTGCTCTACCTCCTTATTTCTTTATTCTGAGGTTTCCTAGGCTCTGCCTTGCAGGTCTGGAATTACAGGTTGCCTGTGTTGAAGACTTGGCTGGCATTTTTTTTTTTTACATGGACGCTGGGAATGTGAACTCAAGTGCTTTTGTTTGTGAGGTAAGGCTTTAATCACTGAGCATCTCCCCAGCCCCCATCGTTATATTTCCAAAGAAGACGTCCTACCCTAACATTCCGCTCCGGTAGGCTTTCTGCCTCTGTGACAGACACTTAAGACAAAACAAAGGAGGGAACGTCTGTTTGACTCACAGTTCACAGCTTTAATCCACTGAGCAGGCCAGTGTTGAAACAGCATCATGGTGTGGAGCATGTGGCAGAGCAAAGCTACCACCTCATGATAGTTGCCAGGCAAAGAGAAAGAGGGGGACATTGGTCTCCCAATATCCCCTTTAAGGGACCAACTTCCTCCCACTAGATGCTACCTTCTAACCATGCTACAGGCTGGCAGTCAAGTCTTCAACACAGGAACCCTTCGGGGACACTCGACAGTTCAACCATAACAGTTGTGATAGCTCCCATGACTCTCAATAATTTAACACTCATTGGTGACCTTGTTGGTCTGCTGATGGAGTTCAGACACCTTATTCTAAAGTTGGTGCATTGGTGGATTGAGTGACTTATGCTAAAAGAATTAGAAAAAATGGGAGAAACAGGAGGGTCATTCTGTGATTTCACCCTCCTCTCCCCTAAGGCAGCTCAGAGAACCTAGGAAGAAAATTCTAACTCTGGACTCAAGAAAATTCTGGTCTTTTCCCCAAAGTCAGTCATAAGATCCTTATTCCAGAGGTAGCTGCCCAATTCCCACAGGAAAGCATCCTTGTCATTGAAGATTCAGGGATACCAATAAGCATTTGAATACATGGATCTTCTTATCATAGTCCCCCTAACTCCTGTTTAATATCATTAGACCACACCAACTTTGTCCAGAAATTTTTCTCCATGACTGTCCACACTCTATCCACCTAAGAAAGATACACGTCCTATGTCTCATACAACTTCCAAATAAAGGTGGAGGCCTTGCCTCCTATCAATCTGTCTTAGTAGCTTGATTTTCAGGGTCTCTGTGGGTCAAGCACAACCTTTCCTCCCCTGTATCATCACCTTCCAGAAAGTTCTTTGGGAAAGATCAGCCTGTCAAGGAGTGATTCTCCTTTATGAATTCATAATGAGGCAGAGCCCTACACAGTCATGTGGATACTTGAAAATCACTAACGTAGGGAAAGAGAGCTGCCCTCTACTCCCGCCGAGAACCGAAAAGAATAATGAACTGAAGGAGGTGAGGGTCTGCCGGGCTCTGCCAATTTCAAGGGTATGACTTGCCCTTCCTGTCCACCTCAGATCCCTCTCTCCAAATCGGATAGCTGAGTGGCTTGCTTTTTCTTTTACCTGATGGTAGAAGCCCAGGGAGGAAGACTAAGAAATAGAAGACTCTAGTTCCTAGCAACTTCTTTTTGGCAGGTTTGAATGTGTTTCATTTCACTTTCCCAATATATCCTCCTGGAGGGAGGCCAGATCTTGAGTGTTAGATTTTTAAAGTTCTCAAAATCTTGGAGAGCTGAAGGCAGCTTATGTCTACCAGACTTTGGATGGCGTGCACTGGGGGATCATGGTCCCCTTCTCATGAGGAATAGCCTTGTGGTATGGTAGAAGCAGCGTGAGACCGATGTGTGATGATCCGCTGAGGTCTCCAAGGGTGGTCCTCCCAGAACACAGGACATCGTTCTCACTACCACGTTCTCAGAACAAACAGGCAAAGGAGATTAGTGGCCACGCCGGAGTCTCCAGGGCAGCCAGCATAAGAGAGCATGTGGCGTCTTCACAGCCAGGCCCTGGACTCTCTGCTCATTAATAAGAATACGTTGATCAACCTTGTTACAGCCTCCGCAGGAAAAGGATGAGTCAACAGAAAGGCCGTGACCAGCCCAAATGGTGGAGGCAAGCCCAAAAGAAGGAAGTTCTGAGAACGTATCACACCCCAGTCCCTGAAGGGTGTGCTGAATGTGTGAATGGGTGAGCGAGCAGATGGCGCCGTGGGCCAGTCTTGACTTCTTAGGCTTCCTTCAACTGCTTTGACAATATGGTCACCCAGCAACCCTCTGGTGACCTCTGGATTTCTAGTTCTTCTAACACTGAAACTAGGAAATCTTATACGGCACCTGGGTACTGAGAAAAGAACTCCATCCCTATTACCCCTGAGCACCTTCTACAGGCTTAACAATGAACTGCGGTCTACTAACTGTTAGGAAAGGAGACAAGGGTGGAGGCTCGTTGACAATGGACGTGAACACTAGATGAACTTGAGAAATACAGGGTCTATCAGAACAGAGCGCCTGGAGGGTTATGGTTTGGCCCTAAGGTGGGATAGAACTAGGTGGGAAAAAAATAGGTAATATAACTGCCATGGAGAACGTGGCAGGATCTGAACCCTTAGGAGAAGCTCCGTCAAAGCCTCCAAATCCAGAGTCCCCAGAACAAATAAGTCTTTAAGAGTTTATAACTTTCTAGAGTGTGGCAGGAAGTGTGACGTAGTTTGGTCTGGTTTACATGCCAGAAGTCAGTATGGTACTGATAATAGGAGGGATCCTGGGCTTACTTAGAGCTGTGAGGGGGAGGCAGAGAAATAAGCCCCCAGGGGTGTGGCTTGAGATCTGGAAGAGACAGTTTGATACTCTATGCTCTCATGCTAACTTGCAAACTCCCTAAGGGGAGATCTCTCCCTTGGGAAGCCTTGGGTGGACCTGCACTCATGCTCCTCTTCTTGAAGAAGGGGGAAGAGGAAAAAGAAACTTCCAGGCATTTGCACATGTCAATCAGTGTTACTCTCCTCCCCCTCCCTAAACATCCACTTGGATCACTGCTCAACCCTGTGGGTCTCCCTACTGTCTCAATTTATCCTTCCCCAAATGAATGCCACCCAAGTAGGCATGCACTTTCCACAACTGTGTAAGTCAATCTATTAGTTACTGGAATAAATAAACTAATAGACAAAAGCAGAAGTTCTATGTACATTACTATTCATGTAACACTTTAACTTATATTTTATGCACCTCATGATATATATTAGACCATGTGTATGTATCGTGAGTGGCATGCTTAAAATTGTTCTGCTATCAAGATGCATGAATAGAGCAGCTTGAACTTTTCAGATAACTTTGGAGAGGACCCTGGAAAAAGGTTGACGAGAGTGAACAGACCCACCAGGGTTCAAGTAGAAAACTCAACGTGGTATTTTCCCAGAGCCCCTGATCACTGGTCTCCATCTGGGGAGGACTGTAAGGTCCTACATAGTAAGGTTCCAGCCTATGTTTCCTGGGCAGTGTACCTGGTGGTTGGGCTCACAGGCTGTGCCCTGGGCTAGTTTTTAAGCGATGCTTAGAAGCTGCCAGGATAGAAAACTGTTGTAGAAGTCACTAGGGACTGGAGAATGCGGCAGGTCCTAGCAGGTACATACATGGTGGACTTTGGAGGCACAAATTAGTAGAAGCGAAGTTCTGGGTTCCTGTTTCTGTCTTCTGGAAGTCTTTGCTCTATACAGCCATCAACAAAGCAGCATGTGTGCTCTTGGAGTCTGCATTTAAAGCACGCACAGTGGTGTGTATGGGGGTGTACATTGTATTCACCTTTGGTCCCCAGCACAGTGCCTAACATACCATAGCCATTCACTGAATGTTTGTTAGATAAACAAAAGAATTTCCTTCCCAGCAACAGGGCCAACCATAGTAACAGTGAGAAACATGGCCGGAGCTGCCTCCATTTCCCGTCCTCTGCTGCCGACCGGCTGTGTGCAGTAACATCCTCTCCTTAGCACTTGCCATTGGGCTAATACACTCCTCCCTACCAGCCCTGATGAAATTCACCTGCCACGTAGAATGCAAAGGATAGCCTGGCATAGAGGGAAGAGGCTCCATCTCCTTTTGACTACTTGGTTCGCTCATGTATAAAGTTGTACAGAGTTCAATAAATGCCCATCACCTGACTGACTTACTATGACTGGGGACTACTGTCACCCCAGAAAACAGAAGGTGAGACAGAGCAAAAACGAGTCACCAAGAAAAGGTGACTGTGTAAAGAATGCATGTCTCTGGACTCTAAACATTTGTGTTCAAAGTATAAAATGTACCCAAATATTCTCACTCTACTGCCTCAAATTTTTCCACAAGGAAAAGCACAATTTCCCTTCATACAAGGTTTTCCTTAATCTCTAACCCACTCATTGTAAGAGTCCTCTGCTATTATGTTACTTAACATCCTTAGGGTGAGGATGACCCCATCACTGACAAAAGTTTCATGTGCTCCTCAAGACCTTTCTTAGAAGGAAGCTCCTTCATGCCCTCGTCTTAGGAAAGAAACACGCAATGTAACCTGTGTGTTATATTTTGAATGAGAAAAATCTCCAGCTGGCAGGGCTATATTAAAAGGTTATGGAACCTGGCTAGGGGGTGGCTCAGTGGTTAAAGCCTTTGTCTCCCAAACAAAAGGACCTGAGTTCAGATCCCCAGCTCCTGTAGATGAGATATGGCATCAGCCTGTAATTCCAGTCCTGGAAGACAGAGTCTGGGGATCCCTGGAGGAAAGCAGTAAGGAGAAAGAGCAATCCAGGATGATTCCCAATGTCACACTTAGGCCTCCAGATGCATGCATACTCAAGTGTCCTTGTACACATGCCCACACATACATGTAACACCCACCCACATGCAAAACACACACAGAGACGCATATGCATATTAAAAAAAAAAGTTGTGGAGCCATTTGGACATGGGGGCCTACCTGGCACACACAGGGTTCTATGGGACGCACTTGAAGGCTGTAAACCAGCTCCACTGCTAGACCAAGCACTCTAATTCCTGATCTGCTGAGATGTGAACGAGCCCAGCCACACACTCATGCCACCTATGCCACAATGGAGTGAGCAGCTCCCAATGCCATGTCTTCCCCACATGATAGACTGTACCCTTAAGTCCTTCTTTCTTAAGTTGCTTCTCGTCCGGTGCTGGGTCACAATAACAGACACCAGCACCTTCAGCAGGGATAGGAGATAATCTCAGATTGCTGAGGGTGGGACTCGGGCCACTCACCTGTACTTATAATCTCGGAAGCACGTCTGATGGGCTTTGAGCTTCGAAACGAGGAGCTTGAAAATTTTTAGGAAGAACAAGAAATTGACCTTGAAAAAAAAATCAAAGAACAGACTCAGGTCAGTAAGGGATGGAGTCCACGTTGCTGTAACTGCCAAGGTCACGCTGGGCTTAACCATCTGCTCCTCACCTCTGTCAACCAGGGGCAGTTTGGCAGTAAACTGGTCTCGAGGTGCATGTTTATGGTAATTCCCCTTCCCCTCAAGATCCTATGAGCTGAAGGTCTGGGAGAAAGCTTAGAGCATCATTTAATTGATTCTTCTGCCCCAGGGAAGCCCACCACTTACCATCTGAGCAAGGCAGACAGATACTGATGACTTCCCATGTCAAGCACTGGGCTAAGAACTCTCCAAACAACATCTCTTTTAGCCTTCAAAATACCCCCTGAAGAGGTCACAGCTATTTTTTTGTCGGCACAGTACAGTAAGGAAACACAAGCCCAAGGGATGGAGTGGAATTCTGACAGTTTCACGGCTAGATAGTGGCTGAGTTACAAGCACACAGTTGACGACAACACCTTCTTCAAGCAATGCCACACTCCTCTGTAGTGAACTCTGGCCATGTAGGTATCTAACCAGAAGTCCCATGGCCAATATGGGATTGATTCATTGGGCAGCATAAGTTCTCCACTCCTTAGAATGCTTCCCATGATTGTCACAAATTGGGCAAGGTCAGCATTTGCTATGAGCTTTGACAAAAGTTGAAAATGCATGTCTACAAATGCTTTTCTTTTCTTGTGCGCGCACATGCACATGTATCTGTGAAAACCCAAGGATGACTTTGGGAATCATCCTGGATTGCTTTTACCTCCTTTTTGCTTCCCTCTGGGATTTCCCAGGTTCTACCTTCCAGGGTCAAAAATGCAGGCTGTCACCATTTCTGCTTGGCAGTTTTACACTGGATTTGTGACCTAAACTCAAGCTCTTCTGCTTACAAGGCAGAGACAGGCTTAACCCCTGAGGCATCCCTCTTTTAAAGGCAAAGTGTAATCTCCATTCCTCAATCCCACCCCAGATGTGAGCTAGATTTAGTAACTAACATGTAATGAAAAGAACGCAATAGTCATATGTAGTCTTCCACCTGGCTCTCTCAGTCTCTCTCTACCTGTCTCTCTCCCCCTTTCTCTCTATCTCTCTGTCCCTCTATATATATTTCCTTTTCTCCCTCTCTTTCTTTCTGTCTCTGTCTTTCTCCCCCTCTTTTTCTCTCTATCTCTATCTTTCTGGGAAGAAGTTAGCAGCCATGTAGTGAAATCACGCAAGCAGCTTGGAGAGCTGAGGCGAGACCCACCACGGAAGAGCCAGATCTTCCCACCAGCAAGGTGTATGAGCCACCGCAGGAGGCGATACTCCAGCCCTAGTCAGCCTTCCAGGGGATCACAACCCTGGCTAGCATCTTGTCTGGTGAAAGATCACAGAAGAGAAAGTAGTTTAGTGTGGGCCCGGCACAGGCTTGGAGGATGAGAGGGAGTTTGCGAGGAGACTAGAGTAGGTGAAAGGGTTAGCCAGCGGGGCTTTCCATGCTCGTCCCGAGGGTCTAGGCTTCTTCTGGAGTCTATGAAGAGCCTCTGATGAATTGCAAAGCAGGTGTGTGACCTGATCAGATGCGTGCTTCTGCATTTTAGATGATCATTTTCGCAGCAGGGTGCAGACTGGATGCAACAAGGGCAAGACTAGAGGAGGCGAGACCAGTTGGGAGGCGGTTTCCAAATTCCTGGGACAGATGAGAGAGCCGTGGAGTCAAGAAGCTGCCCTGCAATTTCAGCAGGCGGGGAGGAGCGGCCCAACGGAAATGATTGAGCTTAAGTCACAAAAGAGACCCGTGCGTCTGGTTGAGTGTACAATCAAAGGAGACCCAGTGTTTCATGGTATGTCATAGATGTATGGGAGTACCACTCACCCAGGGAGAGGTCACGTAGTGGAGAATGAGCATCTGTGATGTGAGGGGTAGTTTTAAATACAAGAGGTGCACCAAGGCAGATGGGCAAATGTCTGGACTTTGGCAGGGCATTGAGGCCCATTAGATTGGTGAAAGTATCTAGATTGGAGACAGGGATTAGAATAGCCTTGGAATGAAAAGAAAGGTAAAGGAAGTGGCTGCTCAAAGACCAGGAAAAGAGCTCCCTTCCCCACCCCGCTCCGCCGGCCAGGACGCTCGCGCACGGTCCAGCCGGGCCTCATCCGCGACCTAGGTAAGCCCCGGCCGCGCCCGCCCACCAGAACCCCAGGTCAGCCCAAGGGACCCAGCTCCTACCCCGCCATGCAGCCGGAGCGCAGAGCCGAGGGACGAGGAGGACCTCCCCCTGCGCCCGGGCCCCGCCCCAGCTCCCTCGGGTTAAATAGCTCCACGCCAACGCCCCCATCCTCCCTTCCCCACCCCGCTCCGCCGGTCGGGACGCGCGCACGGTCCAGCCGGGCCTCACCCGTGACCTAGGTAAGCTCTGTCCCTGCCCACCCCCAGAACCCCAGGCCAAATAATTCAGTTTAGTGAAATTGAAAGATCTTAAGAGTTAAAACGACAATGCCAAAGTCAAAGTGCAAATCCATGAGAAGCAACACTCAAGTAAACAAATTTCCCACTGAAGGAATTAATCCCATAATGTTAGACTCCAACCAGAACAAACCCACGGAAATTGGCCAAGAAAGCCTGACCCAGGGTAACGACTTCCAAAATATGATCATTACCATGTTCAATACTATGAAAGAGGAAATCCGGAAGGAATTACATAATCAAATCAATCGCTTTGAAGAGGAACACAACAGACACTTGGAGGAATTGAGAAAAACAGTGCAAGAAACAAAAACTGACATAGAGCAGTTAAAACAGACTCAAGCAGAGTTTAAAACTGAGCTACAAGACAAGTTATCTTCAACCCAGAACTCCACAGAGAGTCTTATCAACAGAACTAACGAAGCAGAAAACAGAATTTCAGACCTTGAAGATAAAGTGGGAGTATTAACCAGCTCAATGGAAGAGGTTGTTAAAGCCAAAAAGATACTTGAGAGAAATATCCAAGAGATATGGGACACCCTGAAGAAGCCTAACATGCATATTCATGGAATACTAGAGCAAGAATCTCAAAATACCACCCCTGAGGAAATTTTTCAAACGATCATCAAGGAAAACTTTTCTCATATAAAAAAAGAGAGGCCCATTCATATACAAGAGGCATTCCGCACCCCAAACAGATACGACCAAAACAGAAGCACGCCACGGCAAATAATAGATAAAACACTCCACATTCAAGATAAAGAACTGGTGCTGAGAGCTTCAAGTCACTTTTAAAGGCAAACTTATTAAAATAACAAATGACTTCTCAGTCGAAACAGTAAAAGCAAGAAGAGCTTGGAGAGACATACTTCAAGTATTGAATGAGCAAAAATGTCAACCCAGGCTGATTTACCCTGCAAAACTAACAGTCATGATCGAGGGAGAAAGAAAAATCTTCCAGAACAAAGACAACTTGAAGGGATACATGTCCACCAAACCAGGCCTTCAAAAAATGCTAGAAATGATACTCAAGCGTGAAGAAAAAAACAGGCATATCCAGGAGAACAGAAGGCAAGTATAACACCATTAAAAGCGAAGCAATATACTTATAAAAACTACTAAACATAATAAATGTCTGGAATTAAAAATAGTTTCTCCATTATAACACTAAATGTTAATGGAATTAATTCACCAATCAAGAGACCCAGATTACAAACTTGGATTAAAAATCACAATCCATCAATCTGCTGCCTGCAGGAAACCCATCTCACCACAAAAGATAGGCATGCTCTAAAAATAAAAGGCTGGTCAACAATTCTACAAGCAAATGGAAGCAGAAAACAGGCAGGGGTAGCCATTATGCTATCAGACAAAGTGGACTTCAAACCAAAGAAAATTATAAGAGACACGGATGGATACTACATTTTAGTCACAGGTACAATTCACCAGGAAGATTTCACAATACTGAACATATATACACTCAATATGGGCCCCTCCACATTCATTAAGAAAACCCTACAGCGTCTAAAGCAAGAAATCAACCCCCAAACGATAATTCTTGGGGACTTAAACACCGCCCTCTCTACATGGGATAGATCAACAGGTCAAAAGCTTAACAGAGACACTTTGGAACTTAATCAAATCCTTAAAGAAATGGACCTTACAGATCTCTATCGAACTTTTCACCCACGCACCAAAGAATACACATTTTTCTCAGCAGCACACGGAACTTTCTCCAAAATAGATCACATATTGGGCCACAAAACGAATCTACACATATACAAAAAAGTTGAAATTCTAACCTGTGCCCTGTCAGACCACCATGGCCTAAAGCTGGACATCCACAACACAACAAACAAGAGAAAATACACTAACTCCTGGAAACTTAACAATATGATGCTGAATGAGACATGGATTCAGGAAGAAATTAAAAAGGAAATTCAAGATTTCCTGAAAGTGAATGATAATGAAAAAACAATCTACCAAAATCTCTGGGACACAATGAAAGCTGTTCTAAGAGGTAAGTTCATAGCTCTTAATGCCTACATCAAAAAAATGGAAACATCAGAAATAAACAACTTAACAATGCAGCTTAAAGCTTTAGAGAAACTAGAGCAATCTGATCCCAAAAGTAGTAGAAGAGAGGAAATTAGCAAAATAAGGGGAGAAATATCTGAAATCGAGATTAAGAAAACGATAGAAAAAATCAACCAGTCAAAAAGCTGGTTCTTTGAAAAAATCAATAAGATTGATACACCCCTAGCTAAATTAACCAAAAGCAAGAGAGAAAAAACCCAAATTAACAAAATTAGAAATGAACATGGAGTTATCACTACTGATACCCAAGAAATCCAGAGAATTATAACATCATATTTCAAAAACTTATACTCTGTGAGGTTTGACAACACAAAAGAAATGGATGAATTTCTAAGTAAGCACAACTTACCTAAATTGAATCAGGAAGTTGTAAATTATTTAAATAGTCCTATAACATATAAGGAAATTGAGGAAGTAATCTTGAATCTTCCCACCAAATAATGTCCTGGACCAGATGGATTCAGCACAGAGTTCTACCAGACATTTAAGGAGTTAATAATACCAATACTTTTTAAACTGTTCCATCAAATAGCAAAGGAAGGAACACTACCAAATTCCTTCTATGAAGCCAATATCGTTTTAATCCCAAAACCTAATAAAGACTCACTTAAAAAAGAAAATTATAGGCCGATCTCTCTGATGAACACAGACACAAAGTTTTAGCAAATTGGATTCAAAAACATATTAAAAAGATTATTCACGGGGACCAAGTAGGCTTCATCCCCGGCACACAAGGTTGGTTCAACATACGCAAATCAATAAATGTAATTCATCATGTAAACCAGTCCAAAGTCCAAGACCACATGATACTCTTGATAGATGCAGAAAAAGCTTTTGACAAGATCCAACAGCCTTTTATGATCAAAACGCTAGAGACAGTAGGAATGGAAGGAACCTTTATCAATATAATAAAAGCTGTATACAACAAGCCTACAGCAAGGATTATGCTCAATGGGGAACAATTGGAAGTATTCCCACTTCGATCAGGAACTAGACAAGGCTGTCCACTCTCACCACTTCTATCCAATATTGTACTTGAAGTCTTAGCTGAAGCCCTAAGACAAGAAAGGGACATAAGAGGGATTCAAATCGGCAAGAAAGAAGTCAAGCTATCCCTATTTGCAGATGACATGATCTTATACCTGAGGGATCCCAAAAACTCCACCAGGAAGCTCCTGGAACTAATTGAGAAATTCAGCAGGGTGGCAGGATACAAAATAAATGCAAAAATCAGAAGCCTTCCTATATGCCCAGAATGAAAGAAGTGAAAAAGCCTTGAGAGAAACAATCCCATTTACTATAGTCCCTAAAAAAATGAAATACCTTGGTATAAACCTAACCAAGGAGGTAAAAGACCTTTACAATGAAAACTTTAAAACCCTCAAGAAAGAAATTGCAGAAGACACCAGAAAGTGGAAAGACCTCCCATGTTCCTGGATTGGCAAAATCAACATCGTAAAAATGATCATCCTACCAAAGGCAATATACAAATTCAATGCTATACCAATTAAAATCCCAAAGCAATTCTTTAAAGAAGTTGACCAAACAATCTTAAAATTCATATGGAGGCACAAAAGACCCAGGATAGCAAAGACAATCCTGAATAACAAAAACACTGCTGGAGGTATTACCATACCAAATCTTAGTCTATATTACAAATCCATAGTTATAAAAACAGCCTGGTACTGGCCCAAAATAGACACACAGATCAATGGATAAGGATTGAAGACCCAGATATAAGCCCACAAAATTACAGCCATTTGGTCTTTGACAAAGGGGCCCAAAGAATCCAATGGAAAAAGAACAGCATCTTCAACAAATGGTGCTGGCAAAACTGGATCTCCACATGCAGAAGATTATAAGCTGGACCCATAACTTGTCACCATGTACAAGACTTAATTCCAAATGGATCAAGGACCTTGATATCAGGCCAGAGACTATAAAAACCATAGTTGAAAGGATAGGGAACTCCCTCGAGCTGATTGGGCTAGGCCAACATTTCCTAAACAGACATCCAATGGCACAGTCACTGCTACCAACTCTCAACAGCTGGAATCTTGTGAAATTAAAGAGCTTCTGTTCAGATAAAGAGATTGTAACACGAGCTCAAAGGCAACCCACAGAATGGAAGAAAATCTTCACTAACCACATATCTGATAGAGCTCTACTGTCCAGAGTGCACAAAGAACTTAGAAAACTAAACACCAAGGAAACCAATGGCCCAATTAAAAAATGGGCTCTTGAACTTAAAAGAAATTTTACCAGGGATGAAATTAAAGTGTCTAACAAATATCTTAAAAAATGCTCCACTTCTTTAGCCATCAGGGAAATGCAAATCAAAACTTCCCTGAGATATCATCTCACCCCAGTCAGGATGGCAAAAATCCACAATACAAACAACAACAAATGCTGGAGAGGATGTGGAGAGAGGGGAACTCTCCTACATTGCTGGTGGGAGTGCAGGCTCATACAGCCACTCTGGTGAGCCGTCTGGAGATTCTTAAAGAAATTAAAGATTGAGATGCCATATGACCCTGCAATTCCACTTTTGGGTATAACCCTCCATACAGCAGAGGTTCACCTCGATAGCACAAGCACGACCATGTTCATAGCAGCACTGTTTACAATAGCAAAGACATGGAATCAACCCAAATGTCCAACAGTTGACGAGTGGATAAGGAAACTGTGGTACATCTATACAATGGAGTACTACTCAGCCATCAAAAATGATGAATTACTGGAATTTGCCGGAAATGGATGTCATTAGAGACAATTATATTAAGTGAAGTATCCCAGACCCAGAAAATTAAGCACCGTATGTACTCCCTAATAGGTGGCTCCTAATACCAAACCCACCCAGCCCATCTTGAGACACTCATAGGTAAATTTATGTATTACCTACAGTAATTGCAAGGATTATGAACAGGAGGGATGGGGTTAGAAGGCCACACCAGAAACAAGGAGAGAAGTGACTATGTTATAGTAGAGAAAATAGGACTCCATCAAGAACTGCAAGAAAGTAATGTGACACCTAGTTAAGTTCACAGACATTCGTTCCTGATCATTTACAACTAAGGGGGTATGAACTCACCAGAAGGGGAGGGCATATAGTCCGGCAGATTAAAAAGTAACCATTTTGCAAATGGGTGATTGACCCCTCCCATTGCCAAATGCCATATGACCCTGCGATTCCACTTTTGGGTATAAGTATTACATCTACCCTTGAATGTGCTCTTATAATAAGACTCCAGTTTAACAGCTTTCTGTCTCTGGCCAGGGGGTGACATACAGTGCCCATCACGATGGAGTGAAGGGCATTGCAGGAGCAGCAAACCTGCAAAAGAAAATCAACAAACCACAATCCAGAACTTCAGAGACTCTATATCAACCACATAGAACTAGGCCAGCCTAATCTTTCCCTATCCTGAAGCTCAGGGACATTTGCGGAAGAGGGGGCGGTAAGAGTGTAAGAGCAAAAGGATGGGAGAAGCAATGATTTGCAAGATACTCCACACAAGTTAGGGCCGAAGCAATCATAATTGGACATTGCATGCCCGGCGCAATGTCCAACACACTATTGACCTCACAAAGTCTAGCATCTGCAAAAGGCACCAAGATCCTTGGAGGCAAGGGATTGACAGCCACAGTAGTGTTCCTGTGCTTAAGGGAAACACAGGAAAGGGTTCAGGGAAATGCCACTGGGTCCTTGTACGTCATCGGAGAGGAGGGCCCAGAGGAGAGTCAGGCATGCACAAGAAAGGACTCTGGGAATTGGGGCGGGAGGCACGGGGGGATGGGGAGGGAGGGGTGAGGGGAAGGGAATGCAGGGGGTTCGGGGGGGAGGAGGAGGGAGGGAGGGAACTGGTGTACCTATTAAGTTTGTATGAGCTGAAATAATAATAAAAATGTATAAAAAAAAACCTGAAAAAAAAAGACCAAGAAAAGACAACTGGAATGGTTGGAATGAATCAGATTAGTGTCATATTGGAAGAAGAACTGAAAGAGGCTTAAAAGTGATGCAGGATTTAAGTAAACTATGGCAGCATTCAGCAGCAAGGGATGCCCACAGAGAGCTACAGTGCACGGAGAGGCACACAAACCAGATTGCAATGTAGCTTTTATTATTTTAATGAAATGTGAAGAAATAGGATAGCCAATATGGGAGACTTGTCTGTGAAGGAGTGGACAGAGGATAAACAATGGAAATGATATCACTTGACGTTCCTATTCAGAACTAGAAGAGACTTTTTGGTGGTAAATGCTTACTTTCAGTGTGTGTGTGTGTGTGTGTGTGTGTGTGTGTGTGTGTGTGTGTGTGCCAGAGGAGGTCCATCTGTGGAGGCCCAAGGGTGATTTGGAGAAATCGAGAATCATTCTGGATTGCTTTACCTCCTTATTGCTTTGCTCTGGGGTTTTATAGGCTCTAGGCTAGAACTGCAGGACGCCATCATATTGACCTGGCATTTTGTACACGAAATCTGGGATCTGAACCCAGGTCCTATTGCTTGCAAGACAAAGGCTTTAACTCCTGAGCCCTTTCCCCAACCCTAGTGATAGATACTATCTAAAATGGAAAAGGTTTCCTAACATCTCCATATAATGGAGGAAGAGCTGAGAGGAAGGGAGAGCAGGTGACAGTTACTACAGACACAGCACAGCACCAGTATCCCTGTCCAGAACAGAAATTCTTTAGCTCCAAGTTGAAACAAGCTGCTGACTGTAGTCTTACCCCTGCTACCACAGTCTTTTCTGGTCTTAGAGACTCACTCCTCATGCTTAAAACAAAACAAAACAAAACAAAACAAAAAAACTAGAATTTCAAGTAAGGAGCTCTTCATCTAAAAATACATACCAACAGGAATGATGAAGCTATCCCAGCCAGGGATATTTAGTACCAACAAGTTTAAACACAAACTAAAGGCAACCAAGTCATTTATCCCTTTTAATGGGATGTCTGTTTTTCATCATAAAGGGAAAATGCTGTGTGTTTGGCTTAGTAATGTGTTTGAAGGTAGCTATTTTTTCTTACAAAGTAAGCGTAAGTAGAGGAAAGGCACATTTTTTAGTCAATGAATTTCAGCTGGACTGTTTCCTAGAAACAAAGGCTGGTGAGGAGACGCCTGAGAATCAGGGGCATCATCTAGAGATTAGACAAGAGATGGGTGTGGAATAATGGCCACACAGAGGAAGCACATGCCCAGGAGACCTTGGACCTAACACAGGGTCTTCACGTCTACGCCAGCAGCAGGGAAGCTGAGGAATGAGCCAAGATTTCAAGAACCAAGCTGCTATAGTTAGATACAGGGGTCAACTTGACAACTCAAAGCCCAGAGCTCTGCACATCTGCAAAGAATTCGTAAATAAGTCAATCCTCAAGGGAGCCTGTAGGAGATTGTCTGATTGACGAGGAAGGCCCAGCTCACAGACTGTGAGACTATGCCCTGAGCAGGTGAATAAGATGGGTAACTACTTGAGAAAGCTGGTCAGACATGCTGGTCTGGCAAGTGAGGGTCGTCCTTCTCAGCAGTCCTGTGGATCAGGTGTGACCAGTTCCCTCGTCCCTAGCATTGGTGTGTGTTCTCTTACCAAAATGAACAAGGAACTGTAACCAAGAGTCAGAAGCCAAAATAAAATCCCTGGTTCCCATAAGCTGTTTTGTTGTGAATTTATCGCCAACATGCCGAATAACTGTGACACAAGCCAACTCCTCTGGAATTCTGGGATCAGATGGGGAGCACCCAGAATTGCAAGTTTACAAATCTCACTTCCAGGTTCTACACAGCACAGCTGCCTTCTCACATGCCCTGTTCTCAGTGACAAGTGTCTGTGCAACTCTTTGAACCTAAAGTCAAGCAGAGGTGGTTTCTGATGTGGCAGAAATTCTGGGGCGGGCTTCACATGCTCCCTAAACCCCAACTGCTATGGTATGCTAGGATCTGAAAAAAAATGTTTATCTGTCTCTGTCTCTGTCTCTGTCTCTCTCTCTCTCTCTCTCTCTCTCTCTGTGTATGTGTGTATGTGTATGTGTGTGTGTGTGTGTGTGTGTGTGTGTGTGTGTGTGTATGTGTATCAAAGGGCACCGTATGTCCCTGTGGAGACCCAAGGGTGACATCAGAAATCATCCTGGATTACGCCAACTCCTTATTGCTTTGCTCTAGGGTTTCTCAGTTTCCACCTTCTAGGGCTGGAAATGCAGGCCACTGCCATATCTACCCAGCCTTTTTACATAGGATCTGGGATCTGAACTTAGGTCCTTTTGTTTGTGAGGCAAAGACTTTCACCTCCGAATCATCTCCCCAACCCAAGATGTCTATCTTTAAGTCTTGTTCTTTTGGGTTAAAACATTTCTTCCCCAAGAACCCTACTGAAATGTGCACATTCCATCAAAAGTAAGGAATGTGCACTCTGAGGTAGTCCTCCTGTCATTCAAACTCATTCACAGCCATAAAGAATCCAGTGAATACCTATGACCTGATTGACTTTCACCCTGGACAACAGAAGCTGGGAGGGCCATGAAGGCAATACGTAGAGGGCAGAACAAGACAGATGGGGGGGGGTTCCCCACTTAACCCTCTGGCAGAGGACAGTGTGCATGTGAGATGTCTAGGGAGATCTGAAGCTCCAGAAAGCACAGTAGGTCCTGGCTGTGAGAGAATCTCTAGAGGAATATGGGGAACCGAGATTTATTTTGCCTATTTCTCAGCTTCATTCTTAGACTGTCAGAGGGGCTTCAATGAGAACAAGGGATGGCACTGGCTTCGGGGTTTCATAAAACCCAGTTGTTCCATTTGGCCAATCTGTTAGATCCAAGGAACAAGACATAGATCCAGTGACTTATTCCAGTACTGTCACTTAGTGAGGCTTGCCCCCAAAAGATGGACTAATCAAGAGAGGCAGGGAACAGTGACTAAAATATAAGAATATGTCACACTCTGATATGACTCATCTCTAAATGTACAACCAAAGATGAGAAGCTAACTTAAGTAGTCTGGTTTTTATTTACAAAAGAAAAGATGGGGAAAGACCCGAAGGACATCTGGGTTTCTCAGGTTGTCACACCATTGAAATATCTGAAACACAGACTTCGAGACACCGACAAAGCAGCAGATGACACCTGCTGGTGCGTCTGCATGGCCCAGGATGGTGTATATTTATCCAGTCAGACACTGTTCAGCAAAGACAGATCCATTATGGGGATTGGCACTGATGGGAGGTGGAGAAATCTATGATAATGTGGGATGCTGACCAGGGAGCCCAAAATTCAAGCAAGAGCTTCTCTTTGGTCCCAATGCTGTGCTCACTGTACACAGTCTACTTTTCCCAGGAAAGTTTGCACCACGCTCCAGAAATCTAGGCCCAGAATCAGAATGGCAAAGACAAAGGAAAATTGTAAAGCATCCTACAATCTGAAATACCAAGTATATTCAGCTCAGTCTTGATTGCTATGTTGGGGGTGGGGTAATTTCAGTTTAAATAGAACATGTAAATTGAAGAAGAATATTTTTCTTAACACAATAAAAGCGTTCTTTTTTTTTTTTTTTGCTTTTGTTACAGGCTAGTGCATTGTTCTAATATGACTCAATTCTAAATGTACAACCAAAGATGAGAGGCTAATGTAAGTACTAAGGTTTTATTTAAAAAGGACAGAAATTCCCCAAATTTCTTTTTTAATCTGTATGTACAGGAGGGTATGCAAGAGGGCACTTGAGTGTGTGTGCCCCTGGAGACCCAAGGGTGATATTGGGAATTCCCCAATTTCTGAGGAGAGCTCTGCTCCATTAAGCCATTCAGGGATGCAAGTTTCTTCATGTGACTATTCAATGGATTCTCTTTTGGAGATGGGGATGGCTATTCATATGGGTGCAAAACTAGAATAAATGATCAGCCATGAAGGAAGGCAACTATTAGTTTTGCTGTAGTCTGGTGAGTCTCAAAATGATAGCTACCACATTCTGAACTCTTGAGGACAGAAGCCATGAAAGACCCTAACACCAAACCAAACTCAGACAAGGAGCTCAGTGCTCAATGCACAGTCATGGAAGAACGTGGATAGATGGGGATTTGGCATGAAGGAAGAGTGCAGTCTGACTGGGTCTTTCTCTAACTCCTCTAAAATCCAACCTAGAGTTTCTATACCTCAGTACTACTGGAATTTGGGACGGGACAGGTATCTGTTCGTGGGGCTGCTCCATACTCGGCAAGATGTTGAGTTGTATCTCTGGCCAACACCTATTAGATGACAGAAGCACTGAGCTCACAAGTTACTGACAATTATAACAATTAGACATGACTGGGGTAGGGGCTAGAGAAATGACTCAAGGGTTAAGATTCTGCCTCACAAGCAGAAGGTCTAGAGTTCAGATCCCAGGTCCCACACAAAAAAAAAAACACCAGACTGAAACGGTTGTGGCCTATACTTCCAGTGCTGGTAGGCAGAGCCTAAGAAATCTCAGAGCAAAGCAAAAAGGAGGTAGAAGCAATCCAGGATGATTCCCAAAGTTACCCTTGGGCCTCCACAGGGACACATGGTGCCCCCTGTTACACACACACACACACACACACACACACACACACACAAGTAGAAACTCAGGGAAACTTGTAGAAGAGGGGGCGGCAAGATTGTAAGAGCCTAAAGATGGGGAGGAGCAACGATATGCAAGATACGCCATAGTAGCCATAATCAGACTTTGCACGACCTGCACAATGACTGTCATGTCAACAACTCCCCAAAGTCTAGCATGGATCACAGGCAGTAGGATCCTTAGAGGCAAGGGATTAACAGTCATAATAGTGTTCCCATACTAATGGGGAACCCAAGAAAGAGCTCTGGGCTATGCCACTGAGTCCTTACACCTCACTAGAGTGGAGGACTCAGAGGGAGGTTTGGCATTCACAGAAAAGGATGTTTCAGGGGATAGGAGGGGGAAAGGGTGAAACATTGGGAGAAGGGGAGGGAGGAAGGGGGTGAAAGGAAGGGTGCAAAGGGGACTGGGGAGGGGCGGAGAGAGGGAGAGGACCAGAGTACCTATTGAGCTTTCATGATTGGGGATAGATAAATAAATAAATAAATAAATAAATAAATAAATAAATAAATAAATAAAACAATTAGACATGATCAAATGACCCCCCAAGGATAGAATCATCCCCCAGTGGAGAAATACAGATCTAATCCAACTCTGATTTAGCATAAAGCAACAGAAACCCAGAGAAGTCAACCCACTTGATTCAAGCCTGTCCATGGAGAGCAGGTTTCTGACTGCTGACTCAGCTCCTTCCACTTGATTATACAGCCTTTCCTTTCCCTTGCATGTCTGGTATAACACATAGTCGCTACTCTCCAAGGAGCCCTGAAACTCAAGCACAGAATCTTAGAGGATGGAACTACGTGGGCTGGGAAGATGTTAGGTTTAGCTCCTTGTGGTTCAGGCCAGAGTCTGTTCTTGGGAACAGATAGCAGCAGACAGTCCAAGCCTTTCTCAGTGATCATGTCCTACCTGTTCTGCAGTTTCTAGTCAATGTCATGTCTTCTTGGCTAATTCCCTATCTGCCACAGGCAACAATACTTCAAAGACATCCTTTTTAAGGCCTTCATAGAAATATTCCTTTGCAGTCATGCTGTCAGTTAGATACAGGTGTCAACTAGATACAAGTGGAGGTTTGCTCTCTGAGTACATTTATGAAGAATTAGTAGTTGATTTAAGCCCTGAGCAAGACTGTAGAGGATTGTCTTAATTGATGGGGAAAAATCCACTCCATTCTGGTTAGGACTAGTCCCTGGGCAGAAGGATAAGATGGAGGAGCTGGTTAAGAAAGTAGCATTATTTTGTATACTTGGCCAGACATGGTGGTCTGGCAAGTGAGGACTGTCCCTTTCTCAGTGGTCCTGTGAATATGTGTGTCTAGTCCTCTCAGCCCCTGGTGCTGGTATGAGCTCTCCTTCTGAGCTGGACAAGGAACTGTAACAAAAAAATCATAAAACCCCTTGTTCCCTTAAGCTATTGGGTCATGAATTTATTGGCAACATACACCTATTGACTTTTGCTAGTTGAGGGGTTAAGAGAGATCAACTCAAGGCTTGATTTTCAAAGAAAAAACAATCTATTTGTCGAAGGTGGGGTCACCAGATATATTCGTTGCAGAGAGCAGGATGTAAAGAGACAAAAGATCTCACTGGAGTTGGAAAACGTTGAGTTTCTCTATACAATAGAGCAGCAGGTGCTTGTGGTTGGAGAAGGAATCAGGGAAGAGCACATTAAGGAGCTGCACCTCACTTGAATACAGCAGTGACTCATTAAAGAGCCACAGGCAGAAGAAAGGCAGAATCAGATTCTACTCCAAAAAGATCCCACTGGCTGCAATGTGGAGGCCAGTGGGCAGGAATCAGAACAAAGGAAGGAGAATCAAACAGGAGGTTTTTGCAGGAGCCTGAACAAGATGGCTGAATAAAGCAATATGTGTAGGATTACAGAGTCGGAAAGGCCTAGGAAGGAACTGCACAGCACAAGTAACAAGACTTGAAATCTGAGTAGATATTCCAGAAGGGAGCTGGGAGACAGCAAGAGTCTGTGGTCTGGCTGTGTGAGTGATGGGTGACAGTGGTTGAACATTTGCTAGGTAGAGTAAGCAGAAGAAAGAGCTTGACTAATAGGAAGAGGAGGAGCCTATTGTGAGCTAAAGTGATCTGGGGACCAACCATATGGGAGTTGCAGAAACAGCTGAGGTGAAGGTCATCTCATCAGAGGCAGGACAACAGAGAACATGCTTTCATCCTGTTAGTAGAGAATGCAGCTCCTGGAACTAAGAAAGGCCAGCAGCAACTAGCATGCTGGCCAGCCAGCTGTGGGAGGCTGGAGTAGCAATCCACAGCAGGGATTCCAACCCTGACCATGCGCGAAGGTCATTTGAGAGCTTTTAGTGTGTGTGTGTGTGTGTGTGTGTGTGTGTGTGTGTGTGTGTAAGAGGGCACTTGAGTGTATGTACCTGTGGAGGCCCAAGGGTAACCACGAATCATCCTGGATTGCTCCACCTCCTTAGTGCTTTGCTCCGAGGGCTCCCCGGGCTCTGCTTTCCAGTGCTGGAATTAACTGCCTTACCCACCCAGAATGTTTTTACGTGTGAGCTAGGGATCTGAATTGAGGTCCTTTTGTTATCAAGGCAAATATTTTGATCCCTGAGCCATCTCCTCAGCCCCCTTTGAGAGCTTTTAAAGTTGCGGTTGACCCTTAGCAGAACTCTGTCCTCATTTGTGGGCCCCCCTGGTGTATCTCATGCATGGCCCTATTTGGCAATCATAGTTGTGGACAAAGAATCTCAGATATTCCAATATGTGTTCAACGCCCAGGATCTTTTCACAATACAGACTCAGATTCCACAGCGTGGGACAAGGTCAAGAAGAACCTGAACTGATAACAGGAACATCAGAGTCAGATGTCCACGCTACTGGCCTGGGACTCCTCTGAAGAACAAGGGCATAGCAAAATGCTTGTCCTCTCTAGCTGCAGAAGAGATTCCTGGGGCCACTTCTGAGATCTGTGACACATGAGTGTCTGGAGGTAGAACTCGGGCCAAAAGAATTTTTAAAGCCATCCAGGAGATTCCAGGAGCGATTATGGTTGAGAACTATTGATGTCATTTCTAGAAGCCTGCTGAGTAAATGGAGAGCCAGCTTGCAGAACCTGAACTCCACCCGAGGGAGGACTTGCTGGCTCCTCTCCTGACAGAGTCTGTCTCGTTAACAAGAACCTTCCAGAGCCTGAAGTGAGTCTCCCAATCTTTCACCCAATCAGTTTATCAAGGGAATATCATGTACTCGGGCTGACTGCCAGGATGATCAGCACGAGTAGCTACAGTGACAGCAGGTAGGTTTTAAACAAATACTTTCAGTCTGTTGGACTTGGAGTAGACGCCAAAGAGCAGGGAATCCAGAAGGATGCAAAGAAGGCATAACCATTGCTCTTTGGTGAGGTGAGTGTGCCAGCCCAGAAGCATTAGCACTCGACTCAAGACTTGAAAGAAGAGCATTAAGTCTCGGCAGGCAAGACAATAGAGGAAGGCTGGGGAGATGGCTCAGTATACAGCTACTTTTTGCACAAGCAACAAAAGACCAGAGTTTGGTCCACAGTTCCCACATAAAATGCCAAGCAAGCTTGTTAGCCAGCCTGTAATTTTAGCCCAGGAAGGCAGAGCCTTGGTATCCCCAGAGAAAACTGGCTTGCCTGACTGGTCCTGGGTTTAATCAAGGACCCAGCTTCAAAGGATGAGATGGGAGAGTGATTGAGGATGATTTCTGATAGCAACCTCGGGCCTCCACGTGCATATGTACACACACACACACACACACACATACACACACACACACACACACACACACACACCAACATGCATACACACTCATACATAAGAAAAATGGAGGGAGGAAGACGATAGAGAAAGGCATTTGAAACCCGGGAGAATCAAGGAACTAATGCTTGAAAGAGTCCACAGCCCTCAGAACCCAGGCACGGGCCCCTGAGGCTATAAATATGTTTTAAGCAGCAGTGCAGTGTTATAGTTACAGGTGCCAGCTGTCATCCAGGCAGACCCTTTGGGCTGAGATCCAGCTTCCACTTAACTAGGCTAGAACGCCAGTCACATAACTCCTCATCTTCCCAGTGCCCTCGCTGAAACATAAGCCGAACAGCACCTCAACTTCATAGGTTGGTGGGAAGATTGATTGAGTCCATAGACTCCAAGCACTTTCAAGGAGCAACGGTACCTAGGAAGCACTCAGCAGATGTAATCAGGCAGTGGTGGAGGCGCCTGGGCAGGAGAGGCTGTGGAGAGTGAGTCGCGGAGGAGGCGAGTCATGTCGGGCCCGAATGGGTGGGAGGTGAGTGGGATGGGTATGGTTGACCTTGTTTGGAACATTCACTCTCGGCCACCTGTGCACTGACTCGAGGGAGGACCACTTCATGGGCTAGAGGCGACATGCCTGTGCATTCAGCAGCCTGTCCACACCTTTGAGTTCCTTTGTTTCTACAGGCATTCCTTTTTCCAGGTGACAGCCAGATCTGAGCATAGAGCAGTCTTATAAACTGGCAAGTACTGAGTTTTCTTTTCTTTCTTGATCCCCAATAGCAAAAACTGGGACATCCGGTGACCCTTTGGAGAAGACACGGAACACCCACAGTGTCCTGTGTCCAGCAGGCATGCAGACTATCGCAGAGCCATCTTCTGCCCCCACTGTGTGGAGCCCACAGGTCCTTCACTGTCCTTTCGCTGTCTGCGTCTTGCCTCAAGACTCTGATAAACCTTTTTCTCAGGCACCCCCTGCCTAAATTTCAACTCATTAAACCATAGACCACGACCTGTGGAAAAACTTGACAACAGCAAACAAAAACTTCTAAATACTCAACAACCAAAATTAATTCAAAATCAAATGCATTATGGTACTTGGTTTCAGGTGTTCACTTGACACTTGAAAAGATGGGCCTATAGTACGCCTATGAAGAGTTAAGGCAAGCCTGTAGGAGATTGGCTAGTGGATTTGAGAAGACCCAGCCTATATTGGATAGAATCATTCTCCAGACAGGTGGATAAGATGGAAAGAGAGCTGGTTAGCTTTGGCAGATTAAGATTAGCAAATTAGAGGGGGTGTTCAGGTCCTTGCCTCTCTCTCAAGTCCTCCCATGGACACAGTACGTTCCCTCCGCCCTAGCTGGTAACTCCTGTCATAATGGGTTGTAACCTGAAGTCATATGATGGAATAAACTTCGATCTACTGTTATTATTCAGCCGGTTATCAAAATAGTTTATCATTGGATTGTTTTGTGCTTGGATGTTCACTTTTACAAATTGCTACTGGTATTCTGATTTGAGTCTCATAAAAATCACGAGATGAATTTTGACAGGGGATTGCTTTACTAATAATAAAGTCAAAACGCTGATAAACTCCAAGAAACATTGAAGATGCTGCATCCTGAAATACCAAGTAATCATCCAAGATTTATTTCTTTGTGCAAAATTAAATAAACACATTCATCTCATTAATATGTAAATTTGATTTGGCTTTTAATACATATCAAAATTAAGTGTACACCAAAGAAATGTTTTAAAATAGATTCCCTGAACTGATGAGATCATTCTGTTGGTTAAGTCACCTGTACACAAACCTGGCTACCTGGGTTCAATCCACAGGAGGCCCATGGGGTGGAAGGAGAAACCAACTTCTGACCTCCACTCACGTAGTGTAGGATGTGAACACTTGATCTCTTTCTGTCTCCATCTCCCTCTCTTAAATAAATATGTGTGTATATATATATTCATTCAAGTATTCATTATGACATCAGGAATATGAAAAGAGGACATGCACAATGAATTTAGTAAATACACAGATCAACAAATTATTTTTAAAATATAATCTACATGATTTTTTGTCAGCACATACTTGATTTGTACAAGTATTTGTGTGTGTATGCACTATGGATCACATAAACTTTGGGGGGAAAGGGCCAGTGAAATAGCTTGGCAGGGAAGGCATCTGCTTGAAATGTAGTGACCTGATTTTAATTTTCAGTAGCCCGCATGGTAGAAAGAACTCACTCTCAGAGCAGTCCTCTGGCTTCCACCAGTGCAGGATGACATGCATGTGCACACCTTCTCCCTCTCAATAAACAAACAAAATATATTTTTTTAAAGTTGGGAGGAAAAGGTATTGCAAGTGGAAAACATGTGAGAAGCTCGGCTCCGCTGGGTTTCTGACTCTAGGTCTGCATCTCCTCCCAGTGCAAATATTCTGAGCCAGGAAAGATCAAAGTCTCGCTCCTCCTCGAGGCTCCAGAGTAGTATTCACTGTATCACCCATGAATTCTTTGCTCACTGTTTCTAAAAGTAGCTCTGAGCTGGACATGTGACACACACTGGCGAGGCTGAAGCATGGGGACTGCTGTGAGTTCAAGGTCGAGTTGGGCGACAAAGGGATCACCAGGCCAGTCTGGGAAACCCAGCAAGACCCTGCCTCAAACAAGTGAAAGGTGTAAGTTGGTAATTCTGTTCTTGCTGGGTTTTCCCAAGACAGAAGGCACCTTCGTCCTTGTCACGACTCTTTGGTATGGATCATAGAGCTGATTTCAGGTCCTCGTATGGACTGGAAAACCCAGAGAGATGAAGGCTTACATAGTAGCCTCGAACAGGAAATTTCTGATTTCTCACTCAACAGGAAATGCCATCATGCTCCACGAGTTCCTCCCTGTTCATGGAACAGAGAACTTAGGAGTCGATGGGGGTGGTGACATGGGGGTCAGAGGCTGTCCCCACTGCTGAACTCAGAGTGCCAAGAGGCAGGTTGGGTGTCCTTACCATTATACACAACATTAGGGGTCCTCGGATGATCCACCAGATTCCCTTATTCTCGTTGTTGGCCCAGCACCTAAAATCAGCAGTAGGTGGGAGGGGACAGAAGCCAAATAAGGTTGAACGTCCAAGCCACGCGCCTCTGTGGAAGAAGGTTGTTTCCCTCCAGACTTCCTGTCTGCCAATCACTCTCCTAAAAGGTTTCTTGAAAGGTTGGACAGGGAAGAAGAGGGCTAAAAATCCTTCCTATTGCTATTGGTACTATCGACTCTTCCTGGCATGAACTTTCTCTCGAGTGTTAGCAGTTCAGTGTACATGTACGTCCATATTTCTTTCCATGTACATCAAACACAAACCCTATGCATACATAATAGATATACAATAAACCCTATATATCCAATAAATGTATAATAAAATATTTGCTCTATTAAAGCAAATATACATATTTATTAACCTATTTGTATGGGTTTTGGGTAGTGATTATTTGAAGGAAAAAATGGTGTCACACAATACGCATTATTTGGCAACAGACTTAAACCATTCACTGAGATCTAATTCCAATAGGTCCAAAGATCAAAGCTAATTTGAGTTTGTGCTTTTATCTCCATCTGGGAGTCCACAATAGAGTTATACTGTAATTTGTTTGAGGATTCCCAGGGAGGTGGGTTTTCGGGGTTGCTTTCATTTCATTCCGTTTTGCTTACATGAAGGAAGTATAATAACTGTTCCTTACATACCCAACACTACAGTCAATCCATACAGCATCTTTGATCATTTGCATGTGTGATGAAATTCAGAAATGACTACAACATCTGTGACCACGAAGCTAAACTGCTTACTACACTCCAGAAGGACAAAGAGGAATATGTAGACATGGCAGGGAATCATGGGTCATGCAAGCCTAAAAATCGGGAGGTGAATTACCTACCTCTTGTTCTCCAGGTATGCACGGGCAAAACCCCAGGGGACAACAAACAGCATGGGGAAGGCTGTGAAGAGAACAAGAAGAGCCAGTCAGGCGCTAGTTGGCCAAACCGGCCTACCTCCTGCACTAACCTGATGGGACTCAGCTCAGCAGATGCAAATGAATGAGAACCGAGCACAGGCTGTAAGAGACAGGAAACTCCAGGCAGTGCAAGCCCATTCCCTGTTTTACCGCCAGAAAAGTCAGGCCCCAAAAAGAGAGACTTGTCACCTGTCACGAAACAACTCAGAATAAAAATCCATGGACTTTAGCCAACTTTTCCTTCTGGAAAAGTATTGGCCAGGGTTGTCTCCCCTGAATCCCACAGCATCCAATTAATCAAAGGTTTGTGGAGATAGAAGTTCCAGATCAGGATATTCTTGCTCATTTTTTTTGAGAAGTAGGGCAAGATTTATTAGGTGATAAAAAGTAAGGATTCATGGACATGGAGTTCTCGAGAGGCAAGGGCGCCCTCTTGCTTATATTTTTAAGACTAAAAAAAAAAGAACCCTTCATCTTGAAGACTTGACTTACAGATGGTATCTCCTCCCAATGAAATGGTACTTGGTGATGCAGATTTTGGAAATAACTATGCTTAAATAGAGTCCAAAGGATGGAGTCCTCATAATGGGATTAGTGCCTTCATAAAAAAGAGACTAGAAGTCTCATTTCTCTCTCCTAATCATGTGAGGATAAAGTCAAGAGAGCCACTCTATGCAAATCAGAAAGAACCTGCACCAGAACTCAAGCGTGCTGGAAATTTATATCTGCTCTTTAAGCTACACTGATACTACTATGGCACCATGAGCAAAGTGATGCAGTTAAAAACTGTAAGAAAGGTACAAAGAATCTCATCTAATTCCACCAAAGACCTTTCCATTTTTGAATGTGTGCATTGAGCATACAGCATTTGTTTGTACAGATGTGTATGTAAACACACACACACACACACACACACACACACACACACACACACTTCTCTTTAAAGGCCCTTGTCATTGAGAAACTCTATGTTCCAGATGCCATCCTTGATTAGGAATTTCCAGCCCCCAACCCCGGGCTCTCATGGTTTGATGGGTTCTCAGGAAGGGAACTCACCCCAACCCACGACCAGGTATCTGGGCCACAGCCGCCTTGCAGGAAGCACTTTGGGCTCCAGCAGTGCATGGAGGTAATGGCCTTCAACCAGTAGCCACAAATGGTTGGTGCCCACGAAGTAGTGCAGGAGAACCTGGACAGAGCGGCAGGCCGTGGATATCTGCAGAGGGCAGAACACCTGTGTGAGTCCCAGTGTTCCCAGCACTCGAACTCTGACAGGACCAATCAGGGCCTCTCCATGGACCCCCCCATGCCCCCCCAACACACACACCAGACCTCCCTTCTCACCTAGGTCTTGGTGGACCATTTCAAAAAAGGCTGACCAAAGGTTTCCTATAACCTTTAAAGATCCACTTCTTCCTTAACATTCTAGATTTTTATTGTTTGAAATAGGCTCTCGTGTAGCCCAAGCTGGCTTCAAACTTCTATGTAACTGAGGATGACCTTGAACTTCTAATACTACTGTTCCAAGTGCTGGGATTACAGGTGTGTGCCCCCAAACACATCTGGCATATCTGATGTTAGGGATCAAACCTATACCTCCAATAATGCTAAGCAAGCACCACATTCTAGAGAATTTTTTTTGAAAAACAAAAGCAGATATATTTACCACTGGCAATAGCTCTAATGGAGGAACTACAGGGTCAGTTTTCTGAGCTCAGTTCAGCTAAGCTAAAAATCATGATATATATATATATATATATATATATATATATATATATATATAAATGATATGTCTACATACTTATAGGCTAAATAAGAAATTAGAAATTTTTCCTGAATCATATATAAGAAAAATTGCATATCAGTGTCTATACTGTGCAAAAATATCAAGTCTCAAATGAAACTGATGCCCTTAAATGCAATTATTTTAAAAGGAAAACACTGAAAACCAATTGTCATAAGACCATATGAGAAAAGTTAAAACGTAAGTTCAATCCAAAGCAAGTACACAGAAGGAAGTGATAAAAATAAAAGTAGGCATAAATAAAAATGAGAACATGAACAAAAAAAGGATCAATAGTGCCAAAAGTTTATTCTTTCTTTGAAAAGTTCAATAAAACTAAGAAACTTCTGGCAAATATGATGAAGGGGCGAAAGAAAGGTTGAAACAGTCGATCTGAGAAATGAATGTGGGGGCACAATGAACACCCCCAACACCCCAAGAGGACGTCAGGACCTACAACATGCCAATACAGTTGAAAACTTGGATGACGTATGTAGATAAATTCCTAGAAAACATACTACCACCAACAGGAGGGAAAAAATAGAGAATCTAAATATAAACCTTGTGATTCATCCAGAACTTAAAATCTTCCAGTGCAAGCCAGGCATGGTGGCACTCACCTGAAATCCTGGCATCCAGGAGGAGGAGGAGAGAGGATCACAAATTTCAGGCCCACCAGGGATAGAGAGTGAGACTCCAGCTCAAGACAGGCCTGATCTGACCTTCTGCTTAAGATGAGAAGCTGCCCACCTGCAGCCAGGCAGTGTGGTGAGCCCGCGTGCCCGAGGCCAGGCTGCGTGGGGTGCCCATAGGTCTCTAGAGTTCATTATCTGGCCCACATGCTGCCTCTTTAAATCACATGCTGCTCTTTAGCCAGAAAGCCCTGGGGATCCTTCTTCTCCCTGCTCCCCTCCCCACCCTGTCCACATGTCCCGGAACACCTAGCGCTGTTCCATCAGGTAGGTGGCAAGGGACTTACCTCGGACGAGTAGGACATCCACTCACTCTCGCTGTTGGGCCTCCTGGAATAGGAGCTGGAGAAGACCATGTCCCTCACCAGGACAGCCAGGGCTCGTAAGATGAAGGAAGCAAACAGGTTCATGTGGATGTAGTTGCGTGTGCAGTGCAGTTTTCTGTGCAAAGACAAAACCCAGCGCTTCCCTCAGGGACGACCTGGACTGCTGGCTCCTGTCCCCTTACTTCCTCATGTCGCCTTCCTCCCCTGTGAATGGGGACAATGAGGGGTATCTTCTAGACGACAGGTAGCCAGATCATCTCTAAGCCATTCACCTGGGCAGGCACTGTGGGATTCTCACTTGTGAGTCCTCTTGTGACCCTTTCATAAATGGCAGAACTAAAGCAGAAGGTTAAATGACCTGTCCAAAGTCCCAGGACGGTGACAGAGCTGAGTCAGACCCAGCAACACAGAGGCCTCTGAGACTCAGCCACCTCTGAGAACATTTATCTCTGAGAGTGGGGGAGGATGGTATCAGTTTATTCACTCAAACTGCACTTAATACATGCCCTCAAACATGTCGGCACTCCTTATTTCTCCCTGGGGGTCTCCATAGTTCTTCATCCTAACGGCCGAAGTGAACCTGCATATCTGCGTATGCTCCATCTCTCTAGCCAAAATTATCTTTTCCTCACTGTGCTTTTTAATCTTTCTTACATTAACTTATTTGTGTATACACACACGTTCATGCATGTGCATGCCACAGTGTGCGTATGGAGATCAGAGGACAATTTCTGGGAGTCAGTTCTCTTTCACGACCATGTGGAACCCAGAGATCAAACATGGATTGTCAGGCTTGGCAGCAAGCGTCTTTATCCTCTGAGCCAGCTTGCCAGCCACTCCAGCACTTTGCTCTCTGTGCGGCACTCGTTCCTATCTGCTTTAGCATTATCGTTACTTGTGTAATTTCCACAAAGTGGGTCCTTGTAAGCTTGCTTCTCCCTGACTGAACCAACGGCTATCTGGAAGCAGGTGGCTCGGGTGAACAAGACAGCCACCCATGGTGAACCTGGGCTCTGCTGAATTTGCTTCCTGCTGGACCAGACAGGTTATTTCCCCCCTGGCTTAGGCTTGGCACTTGGGGAAGTGTGGAGAGGGAGTTCATGTATAGTGAGCATAAGAGGTGGCACTCTGGTGCTGAGCAAGCATTGTTCTTCCAGTAGGGTAGCTATAGCACTATAGAATACCCTGGGATTGGTGAGACAGAAAGACAAGCCCAGGCCTGGTGCTAGAAGACCCCAGGCAGGGAGCTGCTCTAGGATTCAGGTCTCAGATTCCCATCCAGGTCTCATCCATCAGTACCGAATGTCTCTTCTGCTACATTCTCCTCGTGGATATTCCCAAATGGACTCCGTCTGAGGGTCGGCCTTGGAGGGTTCCCTGATGAGTTCATAATGATCACATGTGGGAGATGCTTAAAAATGTGGTTTAGTAAAATACACTAAGGCCATGGATTCTGAAGGAGTCTCATGGAGAACCAATGAGCTGGCTGATCGGGACCCCGGCTCTGTTCCCGTCCAACTGTGTGGTCTCAGCAAGTTATTTCATCTCCATATTTCAGTGAATGTGTTTATAAAATAGGGTTGATACTAAAAGTGACAGTCAAGATCAGAGTTGCTAATAGGTGAAATCAGGAAGAGAATAAAATGACTTAATGCATGGGAGTGGGGGGGTACCTCAGCGACTGATAGCTAACCACGATGCAAGGGCCCCAGATTGAATCCCAGCTCTGCTTCTTGCTTGCCTTGGGGAACTTGTTGATTCTGTGCAAATAATCACTGTAAGACTCAAAAGATGGCTCATGGATAGAACCTTTGTCTCACATGCAGAAGAACTGAGTTCAGATCCCAGATCTCACATAAAACCACTAGGTGGAAATGGCGGCAGCATGAAAGACTCTGGGAGTCTGGGAAACTCCAGAGCAAAGTAGTATAGAGGTAGAGCGATCCAAGATGATTCCTGTTGTCACCTTTTGGACCTCCACAGGCACAAACAGGTACCCTCTAGTACACACACACACACACACACACGCACACGCACACGCACACGCACACGCACATACGCACACGCACACGTGCACACACACAATTGCTGTGGTAGAGCTGAAGTAAAAATGGGCTGTGTTAATAATGGGTGTGAGGAGGAATTAAGGCACACAGAACTACCTAATCCAAAGAGACAAAGGCATTGTCAGGAGCCCAGGATTAGAGTCCTGTGCTTGCATCCAGCTGTAGCCAGTAGCAACTCAGTGCTCCTCCCTGGGACACTTTTCTGCCCTCTCACCTGCAAAGTGGGATGGATACACTCAGCACCCTCAAAGCCTTCTCTCTGTTGGGTGACGTCACTTAGCAGAGTGCTTCTGCTGCCTTCTAAGGACAGCCATTGGGCAAGTTACGTGACATATACCTGACCACACGACTGTCATGCTACTCACCTGAGAAACAAGAGGAGCGTGAGAGCCAGGAAAAGGGAGATGAGAGAGAGGGAGTACCCCACAGTGTACATCAGCTGCAAGATAGACAGCAAGGCGTAGCGATCCACCTGGATATGGAGAGAACAGACATGACCACCCACACATGGCCACCTCAACTCCCTGCCCAGGGCCACCAGGGGTCAAAACACAGACTGAGACGTGCCCAGCCCTCCCAACCCTCCAGCCTGTTTCCAGACCTTTTCTTGCTTGTTGATACCCAAGGAGGGCAACTTAGACTGGCATACCTCAGAGACCACTGAATCCCCACTTGTAAGTTTCATGCTAAGGCTAGACCCACAGGCCAGTGCTCATTCATGAGCACTAGCAGTCACACTAGTACATAGAAGTGAGTTCCAGACAAAAAAGGAGGAATGAAGACTGGCTCTTTGCCCCTGGAGCCAAGCAGTCCTTCTCCCAGAGGAAGCCAGATCTCTGCCTACATGATTCCCTTCTAGGGTAACTTCCTACAGACAACCTCTTAGAAGATGGCCCAGGGGGCAGCGTCACGCGTGCCAGCATTCCTGATCGGCCTGAGTGGGAAGTGAGGATCACCTATTGGAAAGCCCATGTTACCAAGGATGATTTCTTAACAGAGCGCCATCTTCTGGCTCTACCCGTCATGCATTTTTACTAAGACCTCGATTCTAAGGTCATGTTTCTCAATAGGTTTTGGATCTGCATCCAGTGAATTCCTATTACCTGCTAAAAAGTACCTACAACTTCTCCACTTAACTCTTTTTTATACTTCATTTATTTATTTTTGCGTGTGTGTGTGTGTGTGAATCAGAGGGCACTGTGTGTCCCTGTAGAGGGCCAAAGATGACTTCAGGAATCATCAGGGATTGTTTCTATCTCCTTTTTGTTTTGCTCTGGGATTTCCCAGGCTCCACCCACCAGGGCCAGAAGTTCAGGCCATTCTGCCTGGCATTTTTATGTGGGACCTGGGATCTGAATTCAGGTCCTTCTGCTTGTAAGGCAGTCTTAACCCTGAGCCATCTCTCCAGCCCTCCGCTTAACTCTTCAGTCAGCTCTATTGAAGTTTAGTTGAATGCAATAAGGTGTGAACAGTTTAAAAGTACATAACTTGATGGAGCTGGGCAAATAAATACATTTTTAAGTTTATCACCACAATCAAAATGATTACCATTTCTATCACCTGCCAAAGGCTTCCTTGGGATCTTTTATAGCACATCTCCCCTGTCCCCACTACACAATACCCAAACACTAGTCTGCTTTATGTTATGAGAAATTAGTTTGCATTTCCTTAAACTTTATCTATGAGGAATAGAATGGTGTGTGTCTTTTTCATATTAATAGTGATATGATATGTACTTTTCTCATAACCTATTTTGAGATTCATCCATTCCATAAGGCAGTTCATTCCTTTTTGTTGCTGGGTGGAATGCCATTCAGCATATGACAATTTATCTACTCACCTATTGAGAAATATCTGGATTGCTTCCAGTATGGGGCCTTCACAAGTAAAGTTCCATGAACGTTTTGGTATGGGTCTCTGTGTGGACACAGGTGCTCATTTCTATTGGACAAACATCTACAAACAAAATGGTGGAGTACTATACTACATATTTTGACTTACGAACTGCCATTTTTTTAAGAATTCATATCAATTCTCATTTTTACCAGCCATGTATGACAGTTCTGGATGGTTGCTACTCCCCCAAACAGTACACAACCAGCCTTTTCAATTTTAGCCATTCAGAAAGCACTTCATCATACTTTACTAATAAATGATGATGTCAAAGCCTTTTCTTGCTGCTCATCTGCCATCTTGCAAATATTGCTTGATAAAACATCTTTTCCAACATCTTGGCCATCTTTTAAATTTAATTACTTTTGGGTTGAATATATCCTTCATATGTTCCTGATACAAATATTTTAGAAAATAGGTGGTTTCTTACTAGCACTGTGTTAATTATTGTCATACTTAGGCACAGATGTCAACTTGACTGTTAAGGGTTTGAGCTTTGGGCATATTTATGGAGGATTAGTGGTTGAGTTAAACCCAGAGCAAACCTGCAGGAGATTGTCTAGCTAATGGAGAAGGCCCAGCCCTTGGTGGGTGAGACTAGGCCCTGAACAGATGAATAAAATACAGAGAGCTGATTGAGGGAATTAGCATCCTTGTGTATACTTGGCCAGCCATGTTGATCTGGAAGGATACGCTCTCTCAGCCATTAGGTAGAGATGGTGTGGCCAGTTCCCTCGGCCCTGGTGTTGGGAACTACAGACTGTAACTGGACTATCAATAAGAAAATAAGCCCCTTGTTCCATTAAGCCGTCTGATGATCATTTATCAGCAACCATTCAGGCAAACTGTAACAATTATATATAATAACATATTTCCTTATGACACTTTCACACATGCACTGTCATAGTTAGGCACAGGTGTCGACTTGATAGTTGAGGGTTTGAGCTATGGGCACATTTGTGGAGAATTAATGGTTGAGTTAAGCCCAGAGCAAACCTGCAAGAGATTGTCTAGCTGATGGAGAAGGCCCAGTCCATGGTGGATGGGACTAGACCCTGAAGAGGTGAATAAAATACTGAGAGCTAGTTGAGGAAGTTGGTATCCTTCTGTTCACTTAGCCAGACATGCTGGTCTGGCAGGTAAGGATTGTCCATCTTTCAACTGTTATGTGGTGATCGTGTGGCCAGTTCCCTCAGCCCTGGTGTTGGTGTGTGCTCTCCCATCAAACTGGACTGAGAACTGTAACCAAGAATCATAAGAGAGAATAAATCCTTGTTCCCTTAAGCCGTTTGATGGTCATTTATCAGCAACCATGCAGGCGAACTGCAACCTGTACATAGTGTATTTTATTCATGTTCACCTTCTCCATCTCTCTTGTCCCCTCCTGCTGATTCCCTTTCCAACTAGCTCCCTTCTAGTTTCACGTCTTCTTTTGGAGAACCAGTGAGTTCCTTAAGGGCGTTGACATGAACATAGGTGGGGAATGTTTGCAGGAGCCTAGGTCTCTTGCCAGTGGCTACACCACTGAAGAAAATGTTTCTCCCCTTTTCTATTCTCAACAGAATCTTCAGAAGAGCAGAGGCTTTGAATTTGAGTGAAGCCCAATAGATCAACTTGCTCTGATTTGTAACCTGCACCCTACTCATGAAAATTTTTACTCAACCCAAGCAGTAAGACTTGCAGCTGCATTTTTCCAAGCTGAATGGATTTTGATATGACATTTTGGTATGTGACTTATTGCTTGTTAATTTTTAAATGCAGCATAAGACAGGGATTGTAAAGTTTTTTATTTTTCTATGTGCATATGTAGTGTGTGTATGCATGTATGAATGAACGTGTGTAAACACGCGTGTACATGTTCACATGTGTATGTGTGCACACGTATGCATGTGCATGTGAAGACCTGAGGCTGATATCAAGAGTCTTCCTCAATTGCTTTTCTACCTTATTCCTTGAGGTGATGTCTCTAACCAAGTCCAGAGGTCACCCACAGGGCTGGTATTACCGCCAGCTCGCTCTGGGATTTCCTCATTACTGCCTTCCAAGACTAGAATTATACATGGATCATTGTATCCATTTGGCATTTATGTGAGTTCTGGGGATCTGAATTCCGATCCTTTTGTTTGCACAGTAAGCATTTTAACCTCGGACCATCTCCCAGCCTTGTTTTAGTTCTTGTATCCAAAGTCCTGGGACCATTTGTTAGGAAGCATGTAATTTCCTCATTGAGTGGATTGGTACTTTTATAAAGATGAGTGGACTTTCATATACATAGGTTTATTTCAGGCTTTCTGTTATGTTTAGCCATTTTGTATAATTCTCTTTCAACCAATCCTTCACTGCTGAGTTGGTTCAGGTAGCTTTATAAGAAGTCTTAAATTACCTAGTATTGGATTCTAACTGTGTTCTTCAAAGTTGTTTTGGCAGTGGTATGTCATTTATGTTTCTGTCTACATTTTATAATTGGTTTATTGATTTAAGCAAAAATTCTGCTGGGCTTCTGATTGGGATTGCATTGAAACTCTGGGTCTATTTAGACACAGACCTCATGGACTTAACACTGAGTCTATAAACATGGCTTTTCCCTGAATTTACTTAGTTTTATTTTTAGCTTGTATGTTATTGGCTAGAGGTTGGTTTGGGTCTGAGTTGGGTAGGAGTTTTTGGTATGTGTTTTAGTTTTTTGAGACAAAAATCTTGCTATAAAGTCTTGTCTGACATGATACTCACTATTCAGCCCGACTAACCCTAAATCTAAGGCAATCCTCTTGCCTCAGCATCCCAAGAGCTAGAATTACAGGCACGTGTCTTGACATCCAACTGGATTAGGTTTCTTAAAAAATTGTTCATCATGACATACCAACATGTCCCCATGGACCGGCAAGGATCACAGGGGAAATAATTATATGCAGTGGAAACCTTAGGGGCTAGAGCCAGATAGATGAAGGAGAGTGCTCATATCAGTGGGTCTGCCCAAGGAAGGGCCCCTTGGTCTTCCACAGAGTCCTGAACCCCCACTAGAGCAGATGATCCAACGGGAACCCTGGAACCCATAGAAGCAGACAGACAGGAAGGTGGGAGGGAGTAGGATGGATAGATGAAAGGAGGTGAGGAGGGGGAGAAGGAAAAAGAAAAGGAGGGGACAGAGATAATTACTCAATATGTTTTAAAACTAGGAAAAAATAAAAATAATGTTATAAATTATTTAGCAGGCTAAAGAGATGACTCAGGGGTTTAAGCCTTTGCCATGCAAACAGAAGTAACTGAGTTTCGATGCCCAGATCCATCCACACTAAAAAAAAAAAAAAAGCTGCGTAGATATGGAAGCAGCTTGGAATTCCAGCCCTGGACAGCAGAGCCTGGGAAACCCCAGAGCAAAGCAATGAGAAGGCAGAACAATCCAGTGTCACCCTTGGGCGTCCAGAGGCACACACTCAAATGTCCTCTGTACACACACAAAACTATTCAGCCGCATTTTGTAGCTCTCAGTATAAAACTATTTCTCATTCATGTCTGTGCATGTATGTGTGGGTGTACGAACATGGGCATGTGTGTGTGCATGTGCAAGCACACGTGTGCACATGTGGATGCATGTGTGTGGTGCATGAGAATATATGCACCTTTGTGTACAAATGCACTCACTTGTTTGTGTATAGAGATCCGAGGTTGACTTTTGGCATCTTCCCCTATAGTGTCCTGCCTTACTTAGTTATTTATTTTTGAAACAAAGTCTCTCGCTGATCTGGAACTTACTGGCTGATCAGTAAGGCCCTGAAATTCACCTGGCTCTGCTCCCAAGCTCACTGCTATACCTGGTTCCTTATGTGGGTACTGGGGACTCAAACTCTAATCTTTATGCTTTATGCAGTGAGTACTTTACCCACTTGAGCCCACTCCCAAGTCTTCGTTCCAACTTCCAACTGTACATGAAAATACTACTGATTTTCTAAAAGTATTCTGAACTTGTGATCTTGCTAAACTCACTTATCGCTGCTAGTTTTGTGTGTGTTCCTTAAGGATGTTCTGTGGGCAGCTATGCTGCTTGTCAATAAAAATATTTGAATTTATTACATTCCAAGCTCTATGCCCTTTATTGCTTTTCTGGCTAGGATTACCATTACATTATTGAATATAGATAACGAGAACTATCTCATTTCCTTGTTAAAGATATTAGAAAATATCCACCCAGATCTCACCTAAAATGCCAGGCAGGGGTGACTTCCTAGCTATAATTCCAGCCCCGGAAGGCAGAGTCTGAGAATCCGCAGAGCCAAGCTGACCATCCAGACTAGCCTTAATGGTCCTCTCTGGGTTTAACTAGAGACCCAAACTCATATAATAAGGCAGAAGAGCAATAGAGATGACTCCTGATAGCACCCTCTGTGTGCACACGTGCTCACCTACACACAAGCATGCATACGCACATGCACATGAGAAAAAAAAAAGATTTCTTGTTTCACAGTTCTGAAGATAAGAAATGCAAAAGCAGTTACATGGAGCTAAAATGTTGGTAGGCTTTCTGGGGACTCCAGAGAAGAATCAGTTATTTGCCTCCCTGTTTTCTGCATTTGCTCTCATACTTTGATCCCTAGCATTGCAGCATGTGCTGTATTCTCTGACCCATAAATTCATTCTGACATCTTCCTCTGATTCTAATTCTACCATCCTCTCTTATTGGGACACTTCTGAGTACATTGGGTCCACCTACATCATCTACAATAATCTCTCGCCCCAAGATCCTTAATTCAATCAAGTCTGAAAAGTCCCATTTACAAATACTTAACTAGTTCTGGAGATGGGGCCTGGACATCTTTGGGAGATCATCATTGAACCTAGCATGCCTTTACACATTGAGAAAGTTGCATTCTATCCCCCAATAAATCTAGTATTTTCTTTTTGGCATGAAGAAGAGATGAATTTTGTCAAATGTTTTGTCCTTATCTATTGAGGTAAGATCTTTCTGGCTTGTTAAAATGGTAAATTTCATGAACTTTTAGATGCTGACCCAATAGTGTATTCTTGGTTTAATTGTACTTGGTCATGCTATATCACATTTTTAGCATATCATTAGATTTTATTTGGTCAGATTTTGTCAAGAAGTTTATATATGTTCACAAAGAAGACTGGTCTGTTGGTCTATAGTTTTATTTTCTTAGAATGTCTGTGTAATGATGGCCAATTGAAGAAGCATTGCCTCTTTTTCAATATTCTGGAAAGATCTGTAGAACTGGTATTATTTTACCCTCCATTTCTATTCTATATTTATGTCAACTTTCATTTCATGAGCCTTGAAAACCTGTTATTAGGCATTAAAAGTTAATGCTGCTATGCCCTCCTGGTGAATTTATTCACTACTAAAAGTGATATTCTAGATCTCCAGTAATATTTATTGTCCTGAAATGTACTTTGTCTGATATTACCATAATAATTTCTCTTTTCTCCCAATTAGCATTTGTTTGCATAATATTACCTTTTTATTAAAATTTTAAAGGTTTAAGGAGATGGCTCAGTAGTGACAGTATCTGCCACACAAGTTAAACGACTGGATTTCTCCACATCCCACAATAAAATATCTACAGACTGTGGCACATCTGTAATTCTAGTCTTAGAAAGCAGCGCTCCAGAATCCCAGAGCCAAGTGGCTAGCCAGACTTGTCTCATCTTCCAGCTCTGGGTTCAGGGACCCAAATTCAAAAGAATAAAGTGGAAGAGTCACTGAAAACGATTCCCAGTATCCTCCTTGGGTCTACACACATGCACATGCACCCACATGCAAGCATGCATACACACATGCATGTATCTCTCCACATATACATGAGAAGAAATCAATAATCTATAAACTTTAAACTGAGATTTTTATGTTTAAAGCCACTGCCTTACTGACAGCATGTAATTATGTCTTTTTTTTCCTTAACACAAACTGAAATCTGTTTAATGCAATTATTTATCTGGTTGGGTTTAAATCCATCAGGTTTTTTTTTTTTTTTTTTGTCCTGTATTTTCATTTATTTATTTGTTTGTTTTTCTTGTGTGTGTGTGTGTGTGTGTGAGTGTGTGTGTATCAGACAGAGGGCAATGTGTGTCTCTGTGAGGACCAAGGGTTACTTTGGGAATCATTCTGGATTGCTTCTGCCTCCTTTTTGCTTTGCTTTGGGATTTCCTAGGCTCTGCTCCCCAGGGTCAGAAGTGCATATTGCTATTTCTGCCTGACATTTTTTTCGTGTACCTGGAGTCCAAACTCACAACCTTCTGCTTTTGAGACAGAGTCTTAACCCCTGTGCTATCTCTCCACTCCCATATTTTCTTTGTTTTCCTACCTTCTTTTTTTAAAATCTTTTTAAATTGTGGTTTTATTCTATTTTTTCTTTTTTTTTTTGAAACTTTTTAGGCCTTTTTAGTGGTTGCTTTAAGGTTCATAATATACATCTTTAATTATTGTAGTCTATTTTTTATTTTTAATATATTTATTTATTTAGTGTGTGTGTGTGTGTGTGTGAGAGAGAGAGAGAGAGAGAGAGAGAGAGAGAGAGAGAGAACTGTGTGTCCCTGTGAGGACCAAGGGTGACTTCAGGACTCATCCTGGATTGCTTCCACCTCCTTTTTGTTTTGCTCTGGGATTTCCCAGGCTCCACACACCAGAATTGAAAGTGCAGGCCACTGCAGCCATTTCTGCCTGGTTTTTATGTGGGACCTTGGATCTGAACTCAGGATCTTCTGCTTGTGAGGCAGTCTTAACTCCTGAGCCTTAATTATTGTGGTCTAGAGAGTAAATCAGTATGTTATGACTTGAAGCTCAGTTATTTAAAATATTTCATTTATTTGATGAGGGTTAGAAAAATATAGAGAGAGATCAAGGATGTGTGTGCCACTGATGCCCATGTGGAGGCTAGAGGACAACTTTGGTATATTTTCTCCTTTCACCACATGGACTCTGGAGATCAAGCTCAGGTCCCAGGTTTGTGAACCAGAACCTTTGCCTGCTAAGCCATTTTGCCTACCATTGATGTATGCTTTAAAATCTTTCCAATTCTGTTGTAGTTCGCCTGCATGGTTCCTGATAAATCACCATCAAATGGCTTAAGGGAACAAGAGGTTTATTTTCTCATATGATTGTCCAGTTACAGTTCTCAGTCCAGCTTAATAGGAGAGCTCACACAAACACCAGGGCCAAGGGAACTGGCCACACCATCTCTACATAACACCTGAAGGAGGGACAATCCTTACTTGCCAGACCAGCATGTCTGGCCAAGTGTACACAAGGATGCCAATTTTCTTAATCAGCTCTCTGTATTTTATTCCAGGGCTTAGTCCCACCCACCAAGGGCTGGGCCTTCCCCATCAGCTAGAAAATTTCCTTCAGGTTTGCTCTGGGCTTAACTTAAGCACTAATTCTCTACAAATGTGCCCAGAGCTCAAACCCTCAGCTGCCAAGTTGACACCTGTGCCTAACTATGACAATTGTACATTAGCACATTCCCTTACTGACCATTTGCTATCATCACCACACATCAACTCTGTATATCCAGAGTGTGCCACTATTATTTTTGCTTTATTTTCCTATCTTTCAAGGACATGTTGAAATGAGATAAAAACTGACCCTTATATATATCGTTTTCAGTCCTTTATGTGGATCAGAAGTCTGCATGGCATGTTTTTCGTCCTGTGCTAAGGACTTTCACTACATGTGGTGGTGGTCTAGATACAGAACACCGCACAACTTTTCGAGCTTTCAAATAAAAATTCCAAATACATTTTTCTGCACTGCTACTCATTGAGACCATAAAAGTCCTCTTAGACCTCTAACGGCCCTTACTTATCTCTCTTTCTAAGATCATTCTCTTGCAAGAGACTCCCTTTACCTCTCTGCTTCTGCCCAATTCTTCCCATCACAGCACTTGGAATCTGTTTTACAGACTAGAGCATCAATTTTACATATGTGCATATATGCTATATATACTACATTATATAGTGTATGTGTATAAATACACATGTATAATATAATAACGAATTCCCAGGCTCTGCCTTCTGGGGCAAGGAATGCAAGCAGCTGCCACCCACCCCCACCTTTATTAACCACTGAGCCATCTTTTCAGCTGCTGAGCTGGTTTCTGACACTGGTCCTGAGACAAGATCCAGAATGCAAGTTTATTTGGAAAATGGAAAAACATCATCATCTGGGAAAGGAGGAGTAAGACAGCACTACACTATCACGGCTCCACTATCAAACCAGCTGTCGCAGAGGAAAAGCTTGCTGGGGACATTCAGGGGGCCTCAGGGCCAATCCCCTTGAGATGACCCGGGAGCTGGGCTGTTTACATAGTAGTGCCTGCCAGCAGGTGACTATAGGCCATTCCCAGGGGCCAGAGGGTCCCTGGTACTTCTCGACAGTGTTTCAGCAAAGAGAGCTATGGGCCTGAGAACCAGCAAAACAAGAGGCTGGGCTGAAGGGAATATGAGCAGGGCAGCAGTAGCATCTGCTGTGATTCATTGAATGCTGTTGCCTTAGTGTCATGGTTTGAAATGTGTCCCCCACAGTCTCATGTGTTTGACAAGGTCACAGCACCTTCAGAGGTGGAGCCTTGCTGGAGAAAGGCGGTCACAAGGGGTGGGCCTTGATGGATTAGACCCTACCTCCAGGAGAAGTCTGCCTTTGCAGCAAGCAGTCTTGCAGCTCTCAGCCTCCAAGATGTCTGCAGTGACATAGCCTCCTCCAGTTTTGGCTGGCCAGTCAGCCCATGCTGCCTCTACCATAAGAAATTGTATTTCTCCTCTGGAACCATAAGCTGAATAAATCTCCCTTTCTCCCTTAAGTTGCTTGACTTTGGGTGCTCTCTCACAGCAATAGTTAAGAGTAACCATTACACTTAGGATTGCTTTTCTTTTTCCATTTTCATATATATGTGTGGAGAGGGTGTGTGCATGGGTGTAGGGACACACATATATACGCAAATACACATACACATGTATACATGCATGTGGAGATCCAAGGTTGATGTTGAGAGTCATTCTCAATTGCTCTTCCACCTCATTCTTTTTGAGACAGGGTCTCTAATCATACCCAGAGCTCACTGATAGGACTAGTCTCAATAGCCAGCTAGTTCTGCAGATCCCAAGTCTCTGCTTTCTAAGGTAAAAATTTCAGGTGGGCTGTCACACTCACCTGACATTTTATGTGTGGGATCTGGAGATCCAAACCTGGGTTTTTTTGTTTGCACAATTAGCACTTTAAGCTGGAAACTATCTCCCCAGAGAATTAAAAAAAAAAGTTGCCATGTCTATTTAAGTTACAACCCAGATCTGGCTGCCTCCCTAAAGGATCTAAAACATCCTGTCTTCAGCCCATTCTCAGTACCAAAAGGTGGATCTTAAATCACTTACATGCCTTCCTGAAATGAGAGTTGGGATAAGCATTCAGCAAAGGAAAAATGCATTGCTGAGGGAGGTGCCACTCCTAGGAAGGGAAGGTTGGCAATGCCATCAAAATTATGCATGCATACCTTAGCCAACATGGGACCAACACACACACACACACACACACACACACACACACACACACATTTGTTACACATATGTGCAATATACATCCTCCCTGACAAACATCTCAACAAAGTCTCATGGAGTCTGAAAGGGTCTCTCCGATATTTTAGAAAGAGATAGAGTGAAGATACTTATGACCAAATAGTAACACATTTTGAATCTGGATACTTTGGTTATTCTCTTAACTATTGAATATTTCAAAACAGAACGTGGAAGATGACAATTGATTTTTTAAATGTCAAAATTATATTAAACATTAAAATATCTCATTAAAACGATACATGCTTGCCTTACAGTAACCTTTCATTGCTGTGACACAGGACTTGAAGCAACTTCAAAGAGGAATGGTTTACTTCTGCTCACAGTGTCATGGGGAGGGGATGGTAGAGCACAGCAGCTGATACCATGGCAACCAGGAAACAGATCAAATCCTTCCTGTGCCCTCTCTCCTCCCTCCCCTGCTCCCTTGATCCCACCCTGGCTTCTGGGATATGAGACGGCACCAGCTGCACTAGGGCATGTCTTTCCCCTTCCGCTAACTCTCTCTGGAAACATTCTCTCAGGCGTGCTCAGAGGTGTACTTACTAATCTAGGAGCATCTCAGCTTAGTCAAGCTGACCATCAGTATTAAGTACATATTATTATATGATACATTATTATATTTTTACAAGTATATTTTATAATTTTATAAATAATTATATAGCAATTAGATTCGATATTTAGAGACAGAAAGCACCCACTCTAGATAATAACCACAAGAAAACAACTTGAAGTAAGGTAAAATAACATTTTATCCGCCTACTACTGAAGCACAGTTCCATACGGAAGAGTCTAAACATACTTATGAACACACACACACATACACATGTACATTTAACATATGCCACTTAACATACATAAGGCTTCCCAGTGCTCTCTAGAGAATCTAACAGAGTTTGCTTGCCAAAATTCTGAAGGACAAAGATTTACTAACACTGCCCTTTTTAGGGCAAAATCTCGACCCACTATATGGATCACAGGTAAACATAGCCAGAAGCTTTGTTTTTTTAAGTATTTTAATTCTGAGAAATATAGTTATTTACAAAGATGAGGAGGTAGGTTTTTTTTTGTTTTTTTTTTGTTTTTTTTTGGTGTGTTTCATTTTGTTGCTTTTTTTTAGACACTGGTCTTGGTCTGTAGCAGACTAACTTCAAACTCAAGATCTTCTGCTTCCCTCCCATGTGCTGGGATAAGAAGCATGCCCCCCATCTTTGAATCAGCTGCCTCCTCTGCCCTGACCCTGGGCATCCTGCAGCTCCTATTCCACACTTATCAATGTGCCTTCAGTCCTCCCAAGACTCTGACATCCTTAAAATAGATATATACAGCCTCAGTTGCTATCATTCCCTGTGTGTGGGTGCAAAAACCCAGCGCATATTAGGTGCATCGTTAAAATGTCTGAGGCATGGACTGCTTGAAAAAAAGAACACAAACATGTCGGCTGGACACTGTCTGGTTCCCTAACTAATGCCTTCTTATACGACTTTTTTTCCTTTCCGGTCATAGCATGATAGATACCTTTTTAGGTTTTCTGTTCTATAGCAATTTGAAATGTTCTCTTAGAAGACACTCATTAAGGGATCAGGAAGTTCCTAAAACTAACCAATTTTGGGGAGGTGGCTCCCCAAGATGAAGAAAAACAGTAAACTACTGGGGAAGGAGACCCTGACCAACATAACAGCCTGAAGGAGACTATGTAGAGCTCCAGGGTCTCAGTCTTACCCAGAATGGGGTGAGCTTTCTGGTGGTCTAACTGCCTTTGAGTCATCCCTGCCCTGTAAGTAGTCCTCACCTCTTGTTCTTGTAAGCAACTCCAATAAACTCAATGGCTTGCCGAGGCGGACTCTGGTGTGAATGCTACTCTGGTCTGCCATTGAATCCTGTCTGGGGGAGTAGATGGTTGCCTGACATCTTCCGGGGAAAAGCGTCACACGACACACCTTGTCCTTACACACGAGTGTCCAGACACACAAGTTCCTTATAACCATTGACTCTTCCATGTTGCTCCTTTGTACTTCTGCCTTGAAGGCAGATGGCCAGGGCTTGGAAAAGCAGGAGACTCTGCAGGGGGAAAAAGTTATTCCCAAGGGGACCTGCAGAATCCTGGAAGGAAATCCTGCAGAGCTCAGAGGCTGAGGCAGGAGGATGGCAAGTTTGAGACCAATATAGCCTATGTGGAGAGTCTCTGACAAGGACAGAGGATGGCAGGGCAGGGGGAGAAGAGAAAGGCGGCGGAAGCCAGCAGACAGCCTTGCACAGGGCGTGTTTTTCTTTTTGTTAAGCTGCCATGTCTCTGGGTCCTGAATCCTGATGACGGCTCATAACTCCTGCTTAGAACTCACTAACTACATGCCAGGATTTTCTCCTAAGAAATTTATGTCTCTGGATGAGCTGAAGTCTCGCAAATGATCCCAGGCAGCAAACAAGATCCCCATGGAATAAGTGAGGAAGCCAAGGCCCAGAGAGGCGGGATAGATAACTTGTGCCAAGTCCACAGTCAGGAAAAGAAATCTGGATACAGTGCTGGGCTGTCTGGCTCCACACCCTGGGCTGCGCCACCTCACTCCAGACACACAAGTTCCTTATAACCGTTGACTCTGCGCTCTGGAGAGGGGGCTAAACAATGACTGAGCGAACACACGGAGGGTTCGGGAAGCGACAGGAGTAATGCAGGAGTGGAACTGGGAGTGTGACAGATTGGAAGAAGGAACCACCAACACCCTGTCTGCAAGGAGATGGCTGAACTGAAAATTAACCCAGTAGGAACTGCTGGGAAAGATGATCCAGATACGTGACACTTGCAGTACCAAGGCGAGGGCAATTCTGGAACTTTCCTTAAGGTTTCACAGTTTACCTTAAGAGGACGAAATCCCATAGAAATCATGTTTTGCATGATTGCATAGCTTTCCTTAGCCAAGTGTGGGGTGGAGGAGCCAGAGGAAGGCCCCTAAAGCTGGCCAGAGCTGGAGTCCCTTGGAGGAGGGTGATTAGGTCCCTAGGCACCTTATTATCAAAGGGGGCCCACTCACGTGTCTTTTGAAACTGTGGTTCTCAGAGCATTCGGAGTCATCCTGCCAAATAGTCGTGGCATTCTCCCGCGTCTGCCAAGTCCCCTGAGCCAAGCAGTGTCTGTAGGCCTTTCCTGAGCTCTCTGAAAGTAAACACAAGTCCAGAGGAAAGGTCAGAACACACAGCCTGTTCCCTCCTGGACACCCTGGAAGATCCTTCCTGGGACTGCAAAGCTGTGGAAAAATCCGGGAGGGGGGGAAGGTCTTCATTTCTCTGGGGGCTCATTAGCATCCCTACTGTTTATTTAGGATGGAAAGAAAATCACAGAAACCTCTGGATTTTGTAACAAACCGTGATCCACTAATGTCTGTGGTGTTTACACGTGTCTCTGGAGTTAGAACATTCCCCAATGACTCAGAGATGTTCTAATCTCTAGAAGGTATACAGCCCAGCTGGGAGATGCCAACCTGGTCCCTACCCCTTGCGCTTGCTCCACGGGTGATGTCCAAAAGGTGCTATCCTGAAGAAGAGAAGTCAGTGGTACCCAGCAGACAGACTCAGTCATTTCCTTTCAGTCCTGACCAGTTTGCATGAACCTGTCATACCACTCTGGGTCTAGAAAGTTCTTTAAAACATTCTTGTCTTTAGGTCTCTGGGTTGATTCCAATTGGATTTCATGAGGGAACAAGTAACTTCAGAAAAGATGTCACTAAGCTTCTCTCAGAGACATGCATTTCCTCCTCCTCTTCCTTTTTCCTCCTCCTCTTTCCTTCTCCTCCTTTCTCTGTCTCTCTCCTTGTCTTACCTTTATCTATGATGCCTCTTTCTCTCTCTCTCTTTCCCTCTCCCTTGTCTGGACTGCAGTTCATGATACTTCTGTTTCCCCACAACTGTTTCAATTCTCATGAGTAATCATGGTCTCTGAACAAAAACAACAGGATTTTAACCAGCAAATTCTCTTTCCCCCTCTAGCATAAAATGACCAAGAGGACAGGCTTCTGAAGCCTGAACTCCTAAATGTCTTAATGTGAACATAAGTTGCCTCCTTATAGACTCATGCACTTGAATCCTTAGCTGGCATTAATGGAAAGGTCGTGGCACCTCTAAGAGGGAGAGCACTGGTGGAAGAAGGAACGTCACAGGAGGTGGGCCTCGAGATATGGTGGCCTGGCTTGCTTTCTCTCTCTCTTGCTCTTCCCACTCCCCCTCCTGATGGCTGTGGTGACCTGAACTGACCTCCTGCTTCTGCTGTGCAATTTATGTCATAATGCACCGTATGTCTTCTGCAACTATAAGGTAAATAAGTCTTCCTTTCTCTCTTATGTTGCATATAAGCATTGTCTTGCAGCAGTGAAAGTGACTGAAACACTAAGTAATTCTTAAGCTGAGTTAACAAAACCTCTGTGCCAGTTGGTCTCAGCTGTCAACTTGACACCTAAGGAGGCAGGGCTCTAGGCGTACTGGTGAGGAATTACCTACCAAAGGCAGTCCTCTGGGCAAACCTATAGAAGATTATCTTGACTGCATGATTGATGTGGAAAGACCCAGCCACAGTGGATGTGACCATTCCTTGGGTAAGTAGACAAGATAGACAGATAAGATGGCAAGCCGGAAAGTCTGTAGCACTGGTCCTTGCCCTCTGTTCTGGCTATGGATGCCCTGTGACCATTTCCCTCAGCTCCTGATGCTGTGTCTCTCCTGCTCTGATGGACTGGAACCTAAAATTATGAGCTGAATTCAATCCCTTTTTGTCCTACTTTGTTTGGGTCAGTTGTCATTGCGATGAGCTACAGAGCTAAAACATTCTCATCCAAGATTCCACTGATATAAGGGATGCTTAGGGGCTTCACTCTATTATAATAAACTATAAGTGGTGTAGATATGAGCTTCTCTGTCTTCCCCATCTCCTTATCCCCTGTATGACCGAGGTTGAAGCTCTTGACTCATTTCTCACTATAATCATGTTCCGTGGTAGCCTGGTCTAGACTTTAATCTAAATTATACAGTAACCAAGAGAGTCACTGCATTAATGAGTAACCACAGGGACAAGAATTACAGGAAGACAAGAAGAAGTCATCTTTGGTGCTCTGTAGGGACACACAGTATCCTCTGATACACATATACACATGGAAAGAAAAAAAAGATTGGAGGTGCATCTCAATGACAGAACGTTTGCCTAACATGCAGGAGGCCATGGGTTCAATCCCCAGGACTTGCAAAAAAAAAAAAAAAAAAAGTAAATAATAAAAGAGGGAAAAGAATTGAAAAAAATGCAAAGCTTATGAGACTTAAATGGAAAAAGAAGACTTGGGAGGAACTCTGGGTTAGAGCTCTGTGTAAATGCACACTGGCTGGTATGCCAGAAGGAATTGTCCTTTAAAAAGACTGTCAGTGACTGGAAAGATGGCTCAGGGGTTAAGAATCTGCCTTACAAGCAGAAGGTCCTGAGTTTGGATCCCAGGTCTCAAGTAAAAATACCAAAGGCAGAGGCCTGTACTTCTAGCTGTGGTGGACAGAGCCTGGGAAATCACAGAGCAAAGCAAAAAAGGAGATAGAAACAATTCGGGGTGATTCCCGAAGTCATCTTTGGTTCTCTGTAGGGACACACAGTATCCTCTGATACACATATACACATGGAAAGAAAAAGAAAGAAAAAAGAAAGAAGGAAGAAGGAAGGAAGGAAAGAAGGAAGGAAGGAAGAAAGGAAAGAAGAGGGAGAGAGAGAGAGAGAGAAAGAAAGAAGAAAGAAAGAAAGAAAGAAAGAAAGAAAGAAAGAAAGAAAGAAAGAAAGAAAGAAAGAAAGAAAGAGAAAGAAAGAAAGAGAAAAAGAAAAAGAAAGAAGGAAGGAAGGAAAGAAATAAAGAAGGAAAGAAAGAGAGTTAGACATTGGCAAGATGTGACTGTTACCTTCATTCCACCAAGGTAAGTATGAAGGGCAGGGAACAGAGACATTTCCAGGAGATGAATGAGGCCAGCACACAAGCCTATCAAATGTTCCATTACAGAATATGCCTGTGGGGAGAACAGACATCACCATTTGAGCACAGGGTGGGTCCTCTGATAGCAGCAGCAGTGAGGCAGGGGAATGGAAACTGCCAATGCTACTGCTAAGCATGAGTGACAATGAGAAATTACTGAGTTCTTGAGACACCGCCCACCCCCTGGGTCTGCACCTGGACTGCTTCATTTGCAGTCTGATAACATCAAGGCAGTGGGCTCATCAACACCCAATCTGTCCTGCTGATACCTAATAACCTCTGTGTTTGCTTCTGGAAAGTCCTGCTTTGCTTGCTCCGCCTCTGCTCTGCTTCAGTATAAAATGAAAGTATAAGCTAAACTTGGGGCTGGAGTCCTTGGAAAGTGATCTCAGCTCCAGACCACCTGTGAATGAAGCTCCTCTCTTCCACCCTAATTGGTGTCTAAGAAAATACTCTAGAGTGATTCCCAGAACAGCAGGGCTCAGAGATCCCCTCCCCCATCAGGCTGCCATGGGAAGCTGCTGTCATCTTTGCAGGGACCACCATGGGCGTCCCTCTTCCTAGAGGAAAGTTAGGGATGAGAATGCTAGGAATCATAGACACATTGTAGTTCTAAACTGGATTTGACCTTCATCAAAGCATGTCATGTACATGCCACACTAATATTGCTTCATTTTATGTGAGCTGAGCATTCAAAGGAACTCAGGTCAGAGGATGATCCTTGGAGGAGCATCAAATCATTACATTCCATAATTAAGCAAGTATCAACCCTTCACCAGTTTTAGTCTAGATCGTAATTATTGTGAAGCTCCTGGTTGAATGCTTGTGACACAGTTCTATAGAGTCATGGCTCTCCATTTGAATTCTATTTCAATGATTATTACAAGGGTTTGGAGCCATCCTTGGCTCAGGGGATGGTTTATATCTGTGTTTAACAATGAGGAGACACACGTGCAACTCAGCCTGACCAGCTTCTGGAATGAGGTAGAGGGATTTCAGGCACAGTCTAAGTTCCACATAGTGAGTCCCTGGACTCCTAGAAGCCAAGTGTGATAGTCAGATCTATATGTGTCAACTTGATAATTACAGGCTGAGCTTTGGGTATGTTGATGAAAAATTAGCAGTTCAAGCAAGCCCCACTCACTATGCAAGCCTGCAGGAGATTGTCTGATTGATGTGGGAAGAAGATCCAGCCCATAGCGAGTGGGACTATTCCCTGGGCAGGATGATAAGAGGGGAGGGAACTGGTGCAGGGCAGGTTGATAAGAGGAGAAGGAACCCAAATTAGCATTCTTCAGCACACTTGGACAAACAAACTTGCTACCTGGCAAGTGAGGTTTGCCCCTCTCTCGGCAGTCATGTGGATATGGTGTATCCAGTTCCTTCAGCCTCTGATGTTGGTGTAAGCTCTCCTTTCCCCTGCCCAACTGGACTGAGAATAGTAACCAGACAATTGTAAGCTGAAGTAAAGCCTGCTTGTTTCCATAAGCTGTTTTACTGTGAATTTATCAGCAGCATGCAGGCAAACCATGACACCAATCATCATCGCTTCCCAAATTTGCTTCTAATTAGGCTGGAATTCAGGATTGGCTGAGCTAAACTACCAGGCCACTCTAGTTGGAGTGCTACACACGGGTCTGCTAGGGGTTGGTATCAGTAACTGGTCTGTGTGAGGCTCCACCCACCTGGCCAAACTGTGGACTCATACTTCCAGATGAATAAGATTCAACCTCAGGGGCTGGGGAGCTAAAGTCTCTGTGTCACAAGCAAAAGGACCTAAATTCAGATCCCATATCCCATGTAAAATATGCTGGGCAGATATGGCAGCAGCCTGCAATTCTAGCCCTGACAGTGGAGCCTGGAAAACCTCTAGAGCAAAGCAGTAAGTGGAAGAGCAATTCAGGATGATTCCCAATGTCACTCTTGGGCCTCTGCAGGCACACACAGTCAGGTGTCCTCTTACATATACACCTGCAAAGGCTTTAACCCCTGAGCCATCTCCTCAGCCCCATCTTGCATTTTCTTGCAGAGAGGAGTGGATCAATGTTCCTTGCCCTTGTGCCTGGGTAGACCTTCATAAATGTGTCATCCACTTGAACATGGCAGAAGTAATTTTTGACTTTCAAGGCCACAGAGGAAATACGGTCAAGCCAGCTTTTTGGAGTCCAGATATATGTGGTAAGCCCAGTACACATGGAGGAGTCAGAAAAGCGTCTAACCCCCAGTTACTAGTTACCAGTTCACAATTATTGAGAACTAGTGTCACTCAGCAGACAAAACAGAAAAAAGTCATGCTCTGTGTGTCCCGAATTCCTGGCCCATAGGAATGAAGCTACTAGGTTTGGGGACAATTTGTTACACAGTCATAGAGTGTTGCAGTCAGCCTGATGATTGCTGATAAATCACCATCAAACAGCTTAAGGGAACAAAGAGGTTTATTCTCTCTTACAATTGTCTGGTTACAGTTCTCAGTCAAACTTGGCAGGAGGGCACACACCAACACCAGGGCCAAGGAAACTGGCCACGTCATCTCTACATAACAGCTGAGAGAGGACCAATCCTTACTTGCCAGACCAGCATGTCTGACCAAGTATACAGAAGGATACCAACTTCCTCAATCAGCTCTCTGGATTTTATTCCAGAGCCTAGTTCCACCCACCATGGGCTGGGCCTTCCCCATCAGCTAGACAATCTCCCACAGGTTTGCTCTGGGCTTAACTCAACCACTAATTCTCCACAAATGTGCCCAGAGCTCAAACCCTCAACTGTCAAGTTGACACCTGTGCCTGACTATGACACAGATAGCTAATGCATGTGCTTACCAGAAGGTTCATCCAGCAAATCCTTAAGACATTTCTCCCTGTACTGAGCCCACTTCCGAGTTGTCTCCTCCAGGAGGGATCCTGGAACCTAAGAGGACAAACAACATGGTCACAGCCAGGAATGGTGGTGCACACCTGTCATCCAGCACTCAGAAGCTGAGGCAGGAGACTGGAGGTGTAGGCCAGCTTCAGCTCTGTGTTGAAACTGTCTTGGAAAACAAAACAAAACGAAACAAGAGCAGAAGCCAAGGTCACAGTTAAGCAGCTGTGAGCTCAGGTGTGCCCTGTTTTCTCACAATCCTCTAACTTTCCCTCTGAAGTCCCCACAGTCCATGCCAAGAAACAGAATTTCTTTGGTGTCTTAAGCTCTCTCTTAAGTACATGTGTGTTTTGCATTTGCTCTGTAACCTAAAACAGGATTTTTTTCCCAGATTTTTGCCCATGAGTGTGTGTGTGTGTGTGTGTGTGTGTGTGTACAAGAGGGCACTTGAGCGTGTTTGTCTCTGGAGGCCCAAGGGTGACATCAGAAGGCATCCTGGATTGCTCTTCCTCCTTAATACTTTGCTCTGGGGTTTCCCAGGCTCTGCCTTCCAGGACCAGAATGACAGGCTGCTGCTGTTGCCACACGACATTTTATGTGGGATCTGGGGATCTAAATTCAGATCCTTTTGCTCATGAGACAAAGGCTTTAATCCCCGAGGCATCTCCCCAGCCCTTTTTATAGAAATTTTTAGGTTGACATTTCAAGAAGATGCCATACATTAATCCTGAACCTTTGCACCCCCTGCACCCAAATGGTTGAATATTCCTGAGACCTCGCAGATCCCAAAGGGAGAAAGAAGCATCATACTGAGGGAAACCCAATGTCATGACTGATGAAAACAACCCTCAGGTGTAGGTGTCATGTGTCCAGAGTCAAGGCCACCAAGGATATACACATGCACCACACCGAGGCCTTGAGATACTTTTCCTTTCTAATACTGACTGCTCTCTACATAAAATCTTGAAAGTACAGCTCACATTTTTGGGGGAGGATTCCAGATAATTGGGTACTGTTACAACATGTCACTTTCATGGGTACCATTTCTTTCAAGTCTAAAAAAAAGTCCTTTGCCTTCCCCTGCTCAGTCTCGGTCTTTTCCTTGAGCATGCACAGCACACATTGTGTGCCAGGCTTCGGGTTAAGGAGAAGTCGAAGGAGTCCAAAGATCAGCAACGTGGATCAGGCCCTGAAGAGGATTTGGAATCCACAAAGTCTAAGGAAAGCAGGTGAATGGCTGGCGCAGACAGTCCTGCAGTGTGTGCCCTACTCTATCATTATGGCTCTGATGGTTCCCTGCCTGGGAGGTCTTGTTTCTTCTGACAAGGGTCAACAAACCCAGACCTATCTCAAGCCAGGTAGACAAGCCAAGAATGAAGTAGAGCAGGGCTAGCAGTAAGAAAGGGGGGAATCTGCAGAAAACTGGGGAGGTGCTCCTCACAAAGGTATTCAAATGCAGTTCAGCATGAAGGACCAACCTTGTGGTAGTTAGTTACAGATGCAACTTGACAGTTGAGATCTTGCCTTTTGGCACATCCATGAAGAGTTATTTAGTTAAGACAAACGTCTAATGAGCCTATAGGAGGCTGTGTAATTGGTATGGGAGGACCCAATCTATAGCCCATCTCCTGGGCGGGTGAATTAAGGCAGACCAAGAACTAGACGGGCAAGCTAGACGTATGCCCCCTCTAGCTTTCCTGTGGATACGGTTGTGTCTCCTTCCCTCGGCTCCTGATTTGTTATGAACTCTCCTGCTATCATCATGGACTGAAACCTGAAACTGTGAGCATGAATAATAATTTAAAAAATAAACTTGTTTCTCTAAGCTGTTTGGGACATGTGCTTATCACAGCGATGAAGACTTAGATAAGCACTACCCTGCCAAATAATGGCTCTCATCTCGAGCCACCAGAAGACTTGTCCTTGCCTCCTGAGAATTAGTCCAGTGTAGCTTCTCCCTTCTCTGCCCAGCATGCCCTTCCCCAGCACCAGGACAGTTGTGAGTTTCCTTTGGGTCTTTCCTAGACAGTCACACAGGCAACTTTTGAGGCAAGAGCTTATGTGGTCCTTATTAGTCCGAAAGTTTCCAACCACTCAAAGTTCATGGGACCCTACTATCTCTGTAATTTTCCAAGGCCTTCTGAGGCCAATAAGATATATCTAAAGTCTCATTTATTGGGTAAATAAGTCCAAACAGTTAATAAATATTTATATCTTAGCAACTTCATACCTACCCGGGCATTGCACAACTCAAAGTTTAGGATCGGATCAGACATCACCACTTTCATTTCCTGTTCCACACTGACTTTGTTTTGGTCAGTGTTTGATTTTTATCTCAGTACCTGCAAACCACCCATTTTCTCACGATCTAACATTAAAACCATGAGTTCAAGCCAGGTGTGGTTTGTTAGTGCATGCTTCTCATCCCAGCACTTGGGAAGGGAGGTAGGAAGGTCAATAGGATAAGGCCAGTCTCGGCTTCAGAGTGAATTCAAGACGAGCTTGTGCTGCAGAGACCCTTGAAAGAAAAAAAGAAAAGAGATAGAGGAGGAAGGAGGAGGAGGAGAAGGAGGAGAAGACAGGCGGGAGGAAAGAAAGAGAGAGGAAGGAAGAGGAAGGAAGTAAGGAAGGAAGGAAGGAAGGAAGGAGGAAGGAAGGAAGGAAGGAAGGAAGGAAGGAAGGAAGGAAAGAAGGGAGGGAGGAGGGCGGAGGGCGGAGGGAGGGAGGGAGAGATGAGGAGGGGAGGGAGGAGGGGGCTGGGGGAGGGGGGAGGGGGGGAGAGCCAGGAGAAGGGAGGGAAGGAGGGAGGGGAGGCGAGAGAAGGGGAGGAAGGGAGGGGGAGGAGGAGGAAGGAGCGGGGATGGGAGGAGAGGGGCGGGGGAGAGGGGCGTTGAGAGGGGGGGAGGAGAGGGAGGGAGGGCAGGGGGGTTCGGGGGGTGAGGTTAGGGAGGCGGGAGGGAGCGAGGAAGGGAACGCCGGGGAGGAGGGGGCTAGGGGGGGGGTAAGCCTGGGGGGGAGGGCAGGGGAAAGCAAGGCAGAAGGCAAGGCAAGGCAAGGCCAGGCAGAAGGGCAAAGAAAGGTAGATTTTATGTTCAGGCTTGGGGTGTAGCTCAGTGCAGAGCAAGGTCCTGGGTTCCATCTTTAATACCATTTAAAAAAAGCAAAGCATAAAAATTAAAGACCCAAACCAAACATGACTGCCTTTAGCTAATAGTTTGCATTTGTCTAGAAGGCACCAGGCACTCACATACATTTTTCCCTGATGTTACTATATCCCACAGCACCCGTGGGGGTCACAGCAGTGCCCTGGGTGCCTCAGCACTCAGTTTTGGGACGATGGAATCAGCCATTGAGAAGGAACCATGATAATACAAAAAAGAATTGACTCTTTTTCCTTTGTTTCAGTTTTTCAATGAGCTTTAATCTCTGCTAATAATATCCCTGTCTGAGTTATGGCCCAAGAAGTAATAAGTAAGTTTATTAATAACTTCTTTAATGAAATAAACACCCTACTGGGAACATAACTGACTCAAACTATTTTTTTTCTGTTCAGCAGATGAACTAATAACCAACCAGCATGTTTCCAGACTCTTCTAGGTCATCAGAGTAAGACCCTTCCTAACATAAAGTGGCTGCTTATGTCTGCTCCGGAGCCCTCACTGGGACCTGCCTGAAGGAGAGACAATGAGGTCAGGCTCTGAGCCACAGCCTCCTGCCCCTTGTCCTTTCCTGTCGCTCATGCTGATGGTCTGTCTAGCAGAGGAAAACAGCGTGGGGAAGATGGCTCAGTCGGTCAAGTGCTTGCCCCGCAGGAAGGCCTGGGTTTGGAGCATCAGCATCCATATAAAAATCAGGTGTGGGGGCTGGAGAGATGGCTCAGGGGTTAAGACTCTGTCATAACCAGAAGGTCCAGAGTTTGGATCCCAGGTCCCACTTAAAAACGCAAGGCAGAAATGGCAGGGAGGCCACTTCGGGCTCAGGTGGGCTGAGCCTGGGAAATCCCAGGTCCAAGTAAGAAGGAAGTAGACGCAATCCAGGATGATTCCCGAAGTCATTCTTGGTCCACCACAGGGACACATAGTACTTTCAGTGCACACACACACACACACACACACACACACAGAGTAAAATAAATATTTTTAAAATTTTTTAAAAATTCAGGCATGGGAATGCATGCCTGTTAGCCCAACACTGGGGAGGGAGAGGGCAGGCAAGAGGATCTCTGGGACTTGCTGGTCCATTAGTCTATCCGATCGGTGAAGTCAAGACATCATCAAGGACTGACTCCCCTCCCATCAGTGAAGTCAAGATACAATGAGGGACTGACCCCTCCCCCCCCAAAAAAAGAAAAAGAGAGAGATTGAGGAAAAAGAGTAAAGCTGAAATTCAGCCCGTGTATGCTTAGAAACTACCACCTGCTTTCAGATCCTTCTCTGCATAGTGTAGCACTTGATTTCTTCTTCTATTCTGTTTTATTTTAGCCCAAAAGGAAGACATGTTGTTTCGTGGTCTTTTACTTTCACTTAGATGTAGTATTCATTTCAATATGAATATTGTTTATTATAGTAATGTTTCATCTATTATATAAAAATATAATAAATGAAAACCCTTTCAACTGCTGCATGCTATTCAATGAATGAATGTGATTTCATTGAGTTTCTAAATCCTCCAGCTTTTCAGATGGTACTTACACAAGGGATGCCATGATGCATGTTGTGTAGCTAGATTGAAAGCATATCTTCATTTTCTCGGGAGAAATTCTCCAACTTGGAATTCTGAGGTCACGGATATAGACATTTTTTAAAGTTTTTGATCATATCCTGCCAAACTGTTTATCATCACCAATTTTTTTTAATTTGAAACTATACACATTTTACCCTCTGGCAAGCAGTGTATCACATCCACTTCTCCCAGAGCCTTCCACCATTTATGCTTAATGCCAAATCACCGCTAAATAATGTAAATGAGTGAGAGGGCAGGGTAGGTGGGAACCAGCAGGATCCTCTCACCTGTATACAGAAACTCAACTATCTCTGAGAATTTCTCATTAAAGGAATTGGATGAATACTTCCGGTCAGAATATGCACAATGGTCATGTATAGTGCAATGGGGAGAGCATATATGATCACCCTTCTTCATGTGATAATACATAAACATGCAGGGAAAGACTCAAGTTGAATATGGAGAACTGGATTCAGAGCCCTTCTTCCCCACCCCACCCCCGAATCTCCCCCTATTGAAGGACAGACAGCTTACAAGATCTCTGCACATCTAGACCGGGGGGGGGGGTGGAACCTCCCCACCCCTCCCAACAGGTACATTATGAATTATGGAAAGACCAGGGCAGAGGGACCAAGGTGTGGCTTGGTCGGCATCCTCCGCTGGCCAGAGACACGGCAGACACTGCTGTTATTATGCATAAGTAGTCATGTGTCAAGAGCTCCCAAGAGTGCTAGCGGAGACAGAACACAGGGAGGGCTTCTACCCACTGAGTAGACTCAGCGGCTCCTCGACTCCCCATCCTACGTGACCCAAGGCAGTCTAGATGGGAGCTTCTTTTCCATCCAGAAAGTGGGTTCTCACGGGCTGACTGTGAGCTCTGCACATGCTGATACAGTACAGCCAGGACAGGGGTGTGGTCGGACAGCATCTTCTGGGACACGACAGGACTGTTGCATCCTGTGAACTCACTGAAGCTGTGTGTATTTTCATGAGACCTGTGTGGAATTTGCCCTAGCAAATTTCACCACGGAAGGGGAAAGATTTCAAGAGCTCACACCTCCCTGAGAGACTGATGAGGGCTAATGCTGGAAGGGGGAAGTGAAGATGCTTTCCTTAATGGTGTACCCACTAATATGTGATTTGTGCTCCAAGTGGTCAGGCACATACCCTCAAAGACAAACTAGGTGAAACTCAATGAGCCACACATGGGAAAAGACACGAAGGGAGGAGGGAGACTGGTAGTGAAGAAGAAAGGTTGTGATGGGAAAAGGAGGAGGATGGAATCGGGAATTAAAGTGTGAACATATTATAAATTTACTCCAGTCGTGTATAAAACGCTAAAAGAATAAAGAATAAAATAAAACAGTGCAGCTAGGATTACAGCAGTACCTGGCGTGTGATAGGCTGTCCCGACACGGAATGAGGCAATTAGCTGGACACGGTCAGTATTCATGGTGATACCAGAGACAGCTTCCCTCAATTCTCCTAAAGGTGGCACCACCACTAACCGTGCAAGGCCTGGGGCCAGAGGCACATCAGGGCCACCTGTCCCTAGGGCATGACTGGTCCCCTCTCAAGTCTGCCACCGTAGTATGATTCACACTGATGATCCACAGAAGATGGAGGCAGACTGGGGGGGGGGGACCAGAGAGAGTTTTTTGCTTGTCAGATCCCAAGCAGAATTTTCTAGAAGGACTAGTTATGAGATCCAGCATCTCAGTCCTCCCTCTGTGGGGGAGGTGGAATTCCGAGTTCTGAGGCTGAGACCAAGGACCGAGGAGTGAAGGAGGAACAGAGTTTTTTCTTTCTTTTTTTTTTTTTTTTTTAACTCAGATGGTCCCTTCCTATCATGACCCTAGTTGAAAATTCAATGTAGGAAAGGGAAACAGCAGGCGAAGCTCGAATCTCCTTAGATCAGAGTAAGGCAAGCTACCAGCAAGCCCAGCCAGACGGGACAGTTGAATATATTCTAACTTCGTTGATCTAGTAAATACCTGACTCAAACCACTTAGGAGCAAGGGAACTTTATTCATGCTTGTGATTCCAGGTGACGATTGGTTGTGGCAGGAAAGTTCTACCAGTGTCAGGAACCGAGGGGACTAGGCTGAGAGCAAGCAACCATGCATTATCTGCTGAGTACCAGCTTTGCCAAAAATACTAACCCTATCTCATCCACTTGCCAGGGAATAGTCCTACCCACCATGAACTGGGTCTTCCCACATCAGCCATCTAATTAAGACCATTTCCCAACTAAGAAGGCTTTCTCAGAGTCTGATATGACTAAACAGTTCTTCATAGAAGTATCCGGAGGTCCACCCCAAGTATCAAAGTTCCAGGTGGAACTAACTTCCTGGCACACCTATAATCTACACTGTTGCTTAACCGTTCTCAGCCAAGGTTTCTCATCTGTAAAATGGGACTACCAAGAGAACCTTTCTCACACATCAAAAGATCAAAATGAGATCATACGTAGGGGCCACCTGGAGGCAGTATCTTCATGTTTGGCAAACACTGGGTCACTAAAGAACAAAAGAAAGGAGAGGAATAGAGAAGAGAGTTCGGGGTTCCCACTTGAACCCCAGAGAATGACTACCTCCCGCATGGGGGAAGGTACAGTCAGCAACTTTCCAGTGCTGTTTAGAGATCCCACCCTAGTGGGGAAGATGCTTCTAGTCACAGGACAGAAGGCCAGGCCATGGTGCCAAAGAGGTCAAGCCCTATCATCTTCGGCTATGCAAAACAGTGTTTGGAAAGGGGATTACAGGAAAGAGAAAACTCAAAATACGAATAGCCATCACCTCCGAACAGGACCCGTGCAATTGGTTCTTATTTTCCTAACACTGGCTCCTGCTTTCCACATGGCCTAGGAGGGGGCCTAAATTGCCTCTGTAATCACAAAATATGCACCACTGATGATATTAGCAAATAAGAAGGGATACAAAAACTGCTCTTACCTGCTTGAGAGAAACCAGCAGCACCAAGACTAGGAAGGGCCTCCCAGCGGTGCTGAGCGGGCACATCTTGCACCAGGGGAGGGGGCCGGTCTCCTGGGCAACAGAGATGCCCGTGGGCAGGACCCACTCCCTGGGCAGGGGTTCCTCGACCGCTTCTCTCGGGCAATGCCCTGCTCAGTGGGGACCTCTCGCTCCCAGGGCCCTCTCACAAGTGCCGGCACATCCTTCCAGCTGTCCAAGATGTCCCGCAGGCGGCCTCCTACTGCGTTCCTCCCTCCTGGTCCAGAGACGATGTGTTTGTAAGTTCACTGCGCAGAGGTCTGGGCCGCCCTGGAGCGCTCTACCCAATCTCTGAGTTTCTCATCCCTTCCCTGCCCCTCCCAAAAATCTGAGAGATTTTTCCCAGACCTCCCCCTCCCCCTCCCACATACACGCACTCCACCCCACCCCCACCCCCAAGTCGGTCGCACTCTATGGAACTTCCTCAGCAAGTCCAGAAGAAAAAGCAAGACGAATTTTTGGTGTACAGGACTGGGGTTTAAGCAGCCCGCTGGGAATGATTGATCTGGAGAGAGTTGCCAGGTGGGTCTATTTAAGGGGGATTTCTTTCTAAGGCGTTGAGCTTGTCCAGGGCCAGTCACAGAGACAGGGCCACCTCTGAGTACCGATTACGCCAAGAGAACAGAAAAGAACAGTTGTTCTTCTCGGGGACAGCATCTCCTGACCCAGGATCTGTGGTTAAAAACCCTTCAGGAACTGGAGTCGGGTCTACATAATAGCAAAACAATACGTGGAAAGCTGCGTGTCTGCTCCTCTTGAATGCCCACTTGTTCTGAACCGGCATTGTGTTCTGAACACAATGTTGCTCAGCCCACCTGGCAGATACTTGTACGAAAAACATGCCCTGTAGCTTACCAGTCACTGCATTCCTACCCGATTCAGATGGGCCAAATCTTCCACCCTTGTATATTTCAAATTGCTTTTTATGCCATCAGGGTACATTTACATCGAGGTTCAGAGAGGTTGGGTTGCTTGCCTAAAGTCACACAGCAAATAAATCTCAGAGCCAAAGCAGTCAGTCACCTAACCTCAACTATGGGGGGAAAGTTCCACTCCTTACCGCTCCCCTCTCAGCGCAAGTTCCTGAGGGTTAATGCTGGGTGGGTGGGGTAAGGGAAGATGCCTTCCTTAATGGTATACCCACTGATAAATGATTTGTGCTCCAGCAAGTGTTCAGGTACATGCTATCAAAATCAGGTGAAGCTCAGTGTGCCACATGAATGAAAAGACATGAAAGTCGGAGGGAGACTGATACAGCGCACCTCTCTGACTGGTTCCCAGAATCTTTTTCTAACTTTCCCAGCCTCCCACAACTGAAGGTCTAGGTGAAAGGTGGCCAGATGGGCTGAAAAACACGTTTCTATTCAGATGCTGCCCCTCCTTCCATCCCTCCCTTCCTCTCTCCCTCCCTCCCTCCCTCTTCCTTCCTTCCCTCCATCCATCCCTCCCTCCCTCCCTCTCTCCCTCCCTACCTCCTTCCTTCCCTCTCTCCCTCCTTCCTTTTCTTTTTTCCTCCCTTCTTCCTTCCCTCTCTTCCTTTCCTTTTCACATTGAAGTTAAACCATAGCTCATCACAGTTAACTTAGCAAATGGAACCGATTCCAAACCTTTGGGGAAAAGCAGGTGAACATCAACTCATAGAAATCATAAAAAAAGCTGTGTAGCAAGATTACAAATCTGAGTAGTGAAATGCTTGGTCTGGACAAAGAGCCCCCCAGTGGGCTTTGATGCTGATGTGATCTCTGGGGTCAGTGTACTCTCATCTCTTGGGGACCCCAGAGATTGAGGATACACCAATGGGGAGGGAGGACAATCCCCACTGCCTGTGGCTCTGGAGACGCTACTCTTCAGTTCCACCCCAGAGATGAGCCTCCTCCTGGTTGCATGCCAGGAAAGAAAGCGCCTGCCTTGTGAGAACATTCTATCTCGTCTCTGAGTATTTCTCAAAATATCATCATCATTGCTATCATCATTTCCTGAAGAGAGGCGGGCTGGTCTGCCTAGGACTTCCCTACCCATTGGACGGATGCCATCTAGTGACCAACTATGGTAAAGCCACTTTCCGCAAGACAGTGAGACACAAAAGTAAGCAGCTCCTTAGGCTACTGAGCCCTCAGACTGCGCCCACGGGAAAGGGCAGAGAATTAGCCACACGCCACCACCACTGGATACCTGGGGGCTCTTCTGAGTCACCCCACATGCGATTCAGAGCCTGCCTGTCTTGGGGACCAGCACAGCATTCCCCCCCCATCTCTCCTGACTTCAGGCTTATTGTCTTTCTTGTGACCTTTGATTTTTTTCCTGAAACCTGGAATTGCCTTTTCCTTACCTGTGCTTCTAGCCTGTGTGTTCCTGAGACCTGACGACCTCGGCAACAAGTTTCTTAGGAAGAGATGCCATACTTTGTCCCCAGTCCATCCTGTACATACTCACCAAGGAAGAGTGCCCGGCCTTCCCGTCCCATATATCCAAGGAGTTCATGAAAGATCTACCAAGCCACAACTCCTGCCAGTGACTCTGTTAGTGAGGACATTCCATCAATGCAGAGAGCTCTGTCTGAGTCCCCAGGGCATTTGTGATTTCTGCTCCCAGCAATCACATCCCCTCTCCCATTCCGCCCTGAGGCAGGCATGCCCCTAGCTGCCAGCTGGATCGCTCAGTGCCTGTAGCAAGTGCCCATCCCCTATAGCCTGTCTTACAGGGGCCCAGTGAGAAGCAGGACTTAAGGATCCCCAGGAGTCCTATTTTTTGACTCTCACTCTGGGGACCCTACTCAATACCAAAGGCAAAGGTGGGACAGGGTCACCAGGACACCTGACCAGCTAGCCCTTGGTCAAAACCAGTGCCCCGTACAAATGTTCACCGAGAGAGAAATAGATAAACTGAAATGATACAGCAACACAAGGGGTAGAAGATTCTTCTATGCTATGCTTGACTGATCTTTGGGCAGCCTCTTAGTTTTCCAACAAGATGAGAAAATTGAATTACAGAGGCACAAGTCCACTGAACTCACACAGCGAGACACTGAGAAGCTGAATGTGGACCTCGACCATCTGAATCCTTCACCCTGACTCTTCCTGTCTCCCCACAGAACACACAACTTGGCTGGAGCAGCTGCTCTGATAAGTGTCGAAGAATAATATCTTCCCATCCATCTGAAAGTCTTTCTCACATTTCCATTGTCTTCAGTCACGAAGTTAGGCTCTCTAGATAACGTCATGTTACCAGTGCTTTATGAAGAAAATAGGAAGGGACTGGGGAGAGGACTCCGGGGCTTAAACCTTTGCTTCACAAGCAAAAGGACCTGAGTTTGGATCCCAAATCCCACATAAACACACCGGGTGGATATGGCAGCAGCCTGTAATTCCCACCCCGGAGGGCAGAGCCTGGGAAAATCAGAGCAAAGCAAAAAGGAGGTAGAGCAATCTGGACTGACTCCCATTGTCACCCTTGGGCCTTCACAGACACACAACCAAGTGCGGTCTTACATGCACACATACAACCTAGGGTGCATTTGAAGAGAACTACACGGCTTCCACCCACATTCTGAACTGAAGGTTTAGAGTGAAAGCGCTTGGTAGGGGGGAATCTGTGGACCCACAAAATGTATTGATTGTACTTTCCGTTCTGCTCACTTCAGAGACAGAGGGCCTGGACATGCCCTGCGTGGTTGCTAGGATGGGCACAGAGCAGGAAGGCTGGGATGTGTCCTGCTAGGGCTGGCTGGCTGTGCAGCCACGACACTATGCCAAGCTATGCGACACCCGGCTCTCTGGCTTCGTGGGATTTGTACAGACTTTTCCCCTTAAGCCTACTGGCTTTATTCAAAAGGAACGCCATTTCGGAAGATTCGCATTAATCAAGGGGTCACTCTGGTCTCACTCTCTGGGCCCAGCCTGAACTTGCCCTCGAAGCTTATCATGAATTCTCCTAATCTGTTTGACTGGCCTCCATGCAATGCCCTGTGCCCTGCCCCCGGTCGGATTCCTAGCTTCTCCTGGCTTCCTGGTGAAACAGGCAGCTTTTTTCAGACTCAGACACTTCCCCTGTGGCTGAGATGGAGTTTGCGGAGCATCTCCCGAAGCTCATGTGCTAGACCCTGGTTGCAGCGTGCAGCGTGCTGTGTTAAGGTGGTGGGAGCCTCAGGAAGGAGGATGTTGAGATCGTGGTATGTGTGCTAGTTAGATAGATATACTGGTGCCAACTTGACAATGGAAGGCTGAGCTCTGGGCACATGTGTGAAGAATTAGTAGTTAAAGCAAGCCCTGAGCAAGTCTGCAGGCGATTGTCTAATTGATGAGGGAAGACCTGACCCATGGCAGGTGGATAAGACGGGGAAGCTGGTTCGGTAGTTTGTCATTCTTTAGTACTGTGTTTCCACCATGGCCAACCTCAATGTGATGGTTTGAATGTGGGTTTTCCCCCACAGGTTTATTTATTTACATTCTAGTGATGTTTGAGAAGGCAATGGAACTTTTAGAAGGTGGAACCTCCTAGAGGAAGGCAGGGCACGGGGGACGGGCCTTGAGGTTGGTTAGCCCCGCCCTGCTTCTGCTAGTAGTCTGCTCGTAGAGTCTGCTCTGGAAGTCTCTAGTTAACTCTCTCAGCCTCCAGGAGCCAGTGACCTAAATTGCCTCCAGCTTCTGCCAGCCAGCCATGCCTCTTCCACTGTAATGGACTGTATCTCCCCTCTGGAACTGTAAGCCAAATAAATCCCCCTTTCTCTCTTAGGTTGCTTGTGTTTGATTGGTATCTGACAGCAGCTGAAAGAGGACGGTGACGTTCATGCTATTCATGTAAGGCGAAGGCAGCGTGGGGAAGAGGCTGCCTCTGGTATTATACCTCTGCCCGGAGCACATTTCTTTCTCCATGTAGCTCCCCGAATGTATATTATCTCCTCAGAACCGCTCTCCTCCACTGGAGTAAAGAGGCTTTCTGAAGCTGTAGAATGGTTTTTGCTTATCTTATTCATCGCTCCATCTCAAATTCCAGCTTTCCTCATAGTGGGGCTTTTACACATTGAAGTCTCCTATCTCTAACTCCTTTACCCACATCCTGCATGGTTCCTTAGCAACCAGCTAGGATTCCATGTAGCAGGTGCACAAGAAATATGAAAAAAAAATCATGTGATTTGGTCCATTTGAGTCCCAGGCGAGGCTCTTAAATTCTCTGCCTTCAGACTTAAGTTTGTGCATCTTTCTCTCTCCTCTCTCTCTCTCTCTCTCTCTTTCTCTCTCTAAAGATAGAAACAATGCCTGCTTCCTGCCGGAATCAAAATAGTGTTAATTCTTTTTTTTTTTCTTTTTCTTTTCATGTGTACGTGTATGGAGTACACATGCATGTCTGCATGTGGGAGGGAGCATGTGTGTGCGGGTGCACGAGGAGGCCCAAGGGCGATATGTGAGGAATCACTCTGCCACTTTAGTGTCTTGAATTTGGATCTCTAGTTAAACCCAGAGCACACCCTCAGGACTACTCTGGCTAGCCAACTGGGACTCCCAGCCTCCGCCACCCCAGATTGAAATTACAGGTGGATCCCCGCACTTGCATCACATTTCGTATGTGGGATCTGGGGAAATGAACTTGGCGTTTTAACCTTTGCGCTATCTCCCCAGCCTCAAATATTCTAACTCTTAAGCTGGAGAGTGGAGACCTCCAGAATCTCTCCACATCAGAGTTTCACTTAGTGTTACCTTCCCAATTATGGACAGTTCTTACACGCATCTCCTAGAAAGGTCCCTTCACCTGCCAACTTGCTGAGATTCAACAGATGTGCCCAGGTTCTGTAGCCAAAAGGTTTGCTGTAATGGCGCATTTCACTCATCACTGGGGTTTGGAAATGGCTTGAGTGTGTCCACCAGGAGTTTGGGGGCGGGGGGAGTGTGCTCCTCAAAGTGAAATACTCAGAGGTGACAAGAATCTACAGAGGTGGGTGTTAGTGGAAGGGTTAAGGTCCCACTTAGTGGGACCCTGAGTTAGTTCCCAGGAGAGGATGTTTTAAAAAAGCTGTACCTGGCCTTCCCATCTCCCTCTGGCTTCCTGTCTCACCATGCTCCCACCATGATGCCGTGCCCATGAAGTGTGCCACACAGCTGGAGGCTTCATGGCACAGGTACATGCTCTTTGGACTTTTCAACATCCAAAACCGAGCAAATAGACCGTGTTTGTTTGTTCATATGAATACATAACTGAGTGGAAAGATGGCTCAGGGGTTAAAACCTCTGCCTCACAAGAAAGAAGGACCTGAGTTTGAATTCCCATATCCCAGGTTAAAAAAAAAAAGTCGGAGCTGGAGAGGTGGCTCAGGGGTTTTAAGCCTCTGCCTTGCAGGCGGAAGGTCCTGAATTGGGATCCTAGACCCCACGTATAGACAGATGCCAGGCGGAAGCAGGGGGGGGGAGGGAGGCTGGCTGCGTTTCTGGTCCTGGTAGGGCGGAGCCTGTGAACCCCGGGGCAGAGTAAACAAGGAGGAAGTGGAGGCGTCCATGGTGGTTCCCGAATTCGTCTGTGGTTCTACACACACATACATACACATACATACACACACACACACACACACACACACACGCATACACACACAATTGAATAAATAATAAATAAAAAATAATTTAAAAAAAGTCAAGCAAATATGGCAGAGCCTGGGACAAAACAGTAAGGAGCAGAGCAGTCTAGAATGACTCCCAGTGTCACCCTTGGGCCTCCACAGGCGCACACACTCCAGTGCCCTCTGGTACACACACACACACACGTGTGTATACATATAAAAACATATGCCACCTCCATTATTTTGTTATAGTATCATAGATACAAGTGTCAACTTGACAGTTGAAGGTTCAAGCTCTGGGCACATTTGTAAAGAATCAGTGTTGAGTTAGGCCCTGAACAAGCCTGCAAGAGACTGTCTAGTTGATGGAGAAGGCCCAGTTCATGGTGAGTGAGACTAGTCCCTGAGAAGGTCAGTAAGGAGGGAGCTGGTTGGGGAAGTTGGCATCCTTCGGTATACTTGGCCAAACATGCTGGTCTGGCAAGTAGAGACTGTCCCTCTCTCAGCAGTCCTGTGGATGTCACATCTGGTGTGGCCAAATCCTTCAGCCCCTGATGTTGGTGTGGACTCTCCCGCCAGGCTGAATTGAGAACTGTAAGCAGACTATCATAAGGGAAAATAAGTCCCTTTCTTCCCCTATAAGCTGTTTGGTTGTGAATTTATTGGCAACAAGGCAGAGTAGCTGTAACATAGAGTAGCAGGAAGTGGGCGAATACAGAAGTGAATAAAATCAAAGGATTCTGAATTCTGAGTACTAGTCTCTGCTCTTCCTTTTCCAGGCTTCTTGAGACTCCACCAGGGCGGAGGTCTTGGAATCTTTCTGTTACAGACAAGGGCCCTCTCCTGTCTTCCAGCGTGAGTTGCCGCAGCTCTAGGTGCGAATGGCTCAACACAGGGCCTTGGCGATTATCATCTCCTGTACACAGTGCTCACAGGTACCGGCAGCAACAGCAGCAGCGACCCCCCCGCCCCCCTCACACGCACACCTAGAGGGACATGACCCTTCAGGCTGGCTCCCTCCTATGGCAAGACAGCAGGTCCTCTGTGTAAGTCACTGTGCTGGGCTGACCTGGTAGAAGCAACGTTGCTTTGAGTGACTGAAGAAAGAAAGAAGCTAGGCACTCGGGGCGGAGGGAAGGGGGGCAGGGGAGAAGGAAAGGGGGGATTTGCCAGTGTGTCTGCACCGCATCGCCGCATCTGCACTTCTCAGAGCAGAAGTGACCTCAGTACAATGACTTCAGTTTGAGTCAGAAGAATCCCCTCAAGTTCAGACACAGCTTTGGGACCCTGAGCAAGTTATTTATCTTCTCCAATTTAATTATCTCAGCTATGCTCTGGTGAAGTCTAAACAGGAGTGCATTAGCAGATAGCAATTATTCAGTAAATATAAGTGTTTTTAAAAGTACTTTGAGTATAAATATTCTATAAAGAACTCTTTTCTTAAATTTTTTAAAGCTTTTCTTAATTCTCCAATTTTTTTAGCATACACACATGTGCATGTGAGTGTGTATTGTGTGTAAAAGGGCACTTGAGTATGAATGTCTGTGAAGGTCCAAGGGTGACTTCAGGAATCATCCTGAATTGCTCTATCTCCTTATTGTTTTGTTCTGGGGTTTCCCAGGTTCATCTACAAAGGCTGGAATTACAGGTCATCACCTTATCCACCAAGCATTTCTTATGTGGGACCTAGGAATTCAAATTCAGGTCTTTTTGTTTGTGAGACCAAGGTTTTAACGCCTCAGCTATCTTCCCAGTCCCAGTTCTCCAACTTTTAAAGCAACTTAACCTGATCTCCTATGGTTCCCTAAGTGGGTTTTTCCTCTAAGAATAAGCTCTGAGCATATATGGCTTCCTCCAGTTCCCCAGCTGAATGGGCAAAGTTCAGTTAGGTTAATCAGTTATTCGTCCAACCACATTTGATAAGTGTACCAACTCTCAGTATCTGTAAGGTGATAAAAATCCAGTTTCTGGATCTTCATAGTCAAAAACCAAGCCACAAGTATTTAGAGATGTTTGTCCAGGACTCAGCATCTAGCACAGTCCTCATCATTTTCATTGTGGGGATGAGATGACAGGTGAAATGTTTAAGGACTATCAATTCAGATACATCATGAGGACTCTCAGGATTCGAATGCCCTCCTAACACCCAATATTCAGGGTAGAAGCACTTTTCCATGAGGCTCCTTCTCCGTGTGACTCACCAAGCTTTCCTTGTGCATGGTGACCCGTATGATGCGCATGACTATTTTTCAAATCATTGTGAATCTTAGACCAAGAGATTGACAGCTTCAGACATGGGCGTATGACTGATCCTACTGGTAAGTTTTTGCTTGGTCACGGTGCTTAAGACCTGGTAGACCATCGGACATGGACATAGGTTTTGTAGGAAAATTGGCATTGATCGTGCTGCTTGTGCTAGCTAGGTGACTTGACAATTGAAAGCTGATCTCTGGGCATATTGTGAAAAGTTAGTAATTAAACCAAGCCCTTGAGCGAGCCTGCAGGAGATTGTCTGATTGATGTAGGGTGACCCAGCCCACAGTGGGTAGGACTATACCCTGTGAAGTTGAATAAAATGGAAGAAGCTGCTTCAGTAAGTTGACATTCTTCAGCACACTTTAGCAGACTAACTGGCTAGTGAGGTTTGCTCCTCTCTCAGCAATCTCTATGGATGCAGGTTACCAGTTCCCTCCATTCCTAGTGCTGGTATGAAGTCTCCTGCCGAGCTGGACTAAGAACTGCAAAGGAGAATCATAAGAAGAATAAAACACCCTGGTTACGAACTCACCAGCAATATGCACAGCAGGAGTAACCCTGCTGATACCTGAGACTCTTGTGACTTTGGGTTGATTTTATTATCTTTCTTTATTACAATTTATTTGTGTGTGTACATGTGTGTGTCTATGTGTGTCTATGTGCATATGTGCATGCATGTGTATATGCATGTGTGTGTCTATGTGTGTGTGTTGGCATGTATGCATGTGTGTGTGTGACTGTATTTGTGGATTTGTGTTTCTGCGTGTGTGCAAATGAGCATGTGTACACATACATGTGGAGGCCAGTGGTCAACTTCATGTGTCATTCTTCAGGAGCCATCATCTTATTTTGCTGAGACAAAAATCTCTCTCTCTGACTTGGCGCTCATCAATTAGGCCAAACTGGATGGCCAGCAAGCCTTGGGATCCTCCTCACTTGTCCTCACCAGCACAAGGATTGCAAATGCACACCACCATGCTTAGCTTTTTGTTGATGCTGAATTTTTAATGTCGAATTGTAGAGATCAACTTTATATCCTCTCGCTCACATGACAAGCACTTTACCAACAGAGCCGTCTTCCCACCTCGCTTTGTGGCTTCTCTTCATCTGCAAAGTGAAGCTCCCTACCTCATTGTTTTATTTAGGGATTTAAAGAAGTTATAGTTACCAACACACTTGGCAGTTTGTAAAGCCCTCAAGGAATGGAGATGTTGTTACTATATTCATTTTTTACTTTATTTTTTATTCTTTTAGCGTTTCATACATGAATACAATAAATTTATGATATTTTCATATCTGAATCCCTAATCCTTTCCTCCAAGCCCCTTCCTTTTCTCACTTCAACCCTCCTTCTTCCTGCCAGTCTCCCTCTGCACTGAGTTTCACCTGGGCTGCCGTTGAGGACACGTGCCTGAGCGCTTGCTGGAGCAGGAATCATGTATCAGTGTGTGTCCCGCTGAGGAAAGCATCTTCCTTTCCCTCCAATATTAACCACTAACAGGAGACATGGGACCTCTCGAGGCCTTTTTCCCTACCATGGTGAAACGATAGGCCAAATCCTCATTACTACATTCTTAAACACGAGTTAGGGGAAATTGTCCTGAACTAGAATTCTTGATAAATCCTTTAAAGACGAGAGACCCGTGCCTGTCTCTGTGGAAGAAAAGGTCATGACTTACACTTTCTGTCTCTAACAGAAAGCTCAGCTGTGCCATACAAGACCCCTGGGCTTTTCTTTCTATCCTTTCATTTTTTGCAGTCTTTGAGATCAAACCAAGGGACTCACGCACGCCAGGCAAGTGATCTGCCACTGAGCCTCAATACCAGCCCGGGGGGGGGTCTCTTTGACATGGACCTTCAGCGCAGAATTACATCTTAAAATAGATGTACATATACTCACCCTTTCATCCTATATAATAACTCTTAGGTCAGATTCAAAATGGAGTCAAACCCCGGCGAAGGGAGAGCTCTCACAATATGCCTGGTCCTGAACTATGAAAAGAAAAATTTCCAAACTGCAGTTTACCATGAGTCACACCAGCAAAACCTGGGTATACAAAGATCTTTAGCCACCTCAAAACCCTGGCTGGATACACCATGTTGCCAGTTTGATCCAAAAAATTCGTAAAGATCAAACTGTCACTTGAAAATTATCAATCTTAACTAGCATTTCTTTCTATTTTGCCTCTGTATGTGTGCACGTGCATGTGCATGAGAGAGAGAGAGAGAGAGAGAGAGAGAGAGAGAGAGATCTGGGATCCGAACTCAGGTCCTTTTGCTTACAAGGCAGAGGCTTTAACCCCTCAGTGGTCTCCCCAGCTCTCCCCTTGGAGTTTAAAGGTGGCATTTTCTTCCAACATGCATTGCTGTCAAGGGGCTAGCTAATTCTGATTTATATGTCTCTGTAGGTGACCTGTTGTTGTTTTTGAAAGTCAGGATGATATTCCATGCTGGGATTTTCATTGCGTCACATCTGTTCACATCTGTTCTTTCATATGCTTGGTAAACCCTTTAATTTGAAGGTATATGCCCTACAATTCTAGGAGTTTTTCTTCTGTGGCTTCTTTATTTCTTCTCCTTTGCTTTCTGTCCTCTTGAAATTCTAGTTATTAGTTGTCAGATGCTATTAGGTTTTGGGTTACTTATCTAAGAGGCAGAGAAGGACATGTGTGTGTAGCGTGTGTACACGCATGCATGCATATACACGTGCACACTTGCATTCAGGTCCGTATACATGTGAGGAGACCAGAGACGGGCATTGGTGTCTTCCTCTGTCGCTCTCCATTTTATTTTTTGAGACAGGGTCTCTCGCTGAAACTGGAGCTCACTAATTGTCGAGATTGATGACCTCGAGATTCTCTTGCTTGAGCCTCTGGGTTGCAAACACATACTGCCATACTCAGCTTTTTAAAAATATATATATATGGAACACTTGACGAATTCGCATGTCATCCTTGCAAAGAGGCCACGCTAATCCTTTCCGTATCGTTCCGATTTTTAGTATATGCACTGCCAAAGTGAGAACACATTCAGTTTTTTATGTGGGTGCTGGGGACCCAAACGTAGGCACAGCAAGCACTTTGCCGCCAAGCGATCTCCCCAGCCCTAATTATCTGAAGGCCATTGCTGCTTTTCTCTTTCTCTTCTCTTTGTTTGGTTTTCTGAAAATTTTCCCCTCTGTTTGTTTTCTAATTTTAATAGTGAATTTGTGATCTGAGGTTGGGGAGATGGTTGAGCGCATAAAATATTTTAGCCGACCCCCACAGACACACAACAGATCCCATGTTAAAATTTCAGGTGGGCGTGGTAGCTCTGCCTAATTACTGCAGCCTCACAAGGCAGAGACTAGGGAACCCAGGGCGAGCTGGCTACCCAGACTAGCCCAATCAGTGAGCAATGACTGTGGGCAAGTTACTTACGGTCATATTTTAGTGTTCCCATCTGTGTTTGTGGGTTTAGAGTAACAATGCAGAAATTAAGTTATCATCTGCCCAGAAGCTCCGTCTGTTGGTCTTCTTGAAGAAACTCCTGTCTGTCTCTCAGCCCTTCTCTCGGTCCTTACAGTGTGAACACTTGATACCCTCTGACATGAAAGAGGAGCTGTTTACTATCGTCCTAACACAGTGCTGTGAAGGATGAAAAGCGTGGACCATCATTATCACAGAAAGTAACATCTTCTAGCCAGAATATGAGTTTAGGGATAACCAAGTTCGACACCAAGGTCCTGGGTTACAACCCATGACAGCAATAAATGACACTCAGACACAGTGGGTACTGTATCAAATGCTCCCTTCACAGTAGCTTATGCAATTCCCTAAATCGATCCCTTATGCCAGTCAGTGCTGATGCTATGACAGTCTTGCCCTGAGAACGCTGATATGAACAGGTACAAGGGTCAGCTCTGGATCACAGAAATCCCAAGAGGCAAAGCCTAGGGGTGAACCCACCACAGACAGCATCGCTACTGTTCTCTGCAGCACCTGTGACTCTCTTTATCACATCAATTGTCTATCTTGCAGATACTTTTCCTTGGGAGATTCTACACAGTCATCTATCTACCCCAGATAAGAGTTCCATGACAGACCAAAGTCCAACTGGATGAACCAACGAATTTATTGGGATGGTTTACAAGCGTAGGGCTGAGGGTTACTTATAGGAACAGGGCTGTCTCAAAGACAGAAACTCACCCCAGCATGACTGACTGCTTTCCCATGGCTACGTAAATGGAATTCCCTTTAATTAACCTTCTTCAGCTTGTATACCTTAGTGCTCCTCCCAGACTACACATGGGTGGGGCATGTGGGTGGGCACGTGTGAAGTCAAGTGCATCCTAGTCCTTCCCAGCCCCTTTGTCTCTGAGGGAACGTCAACAGTCCACAGGTGCTATCTTGGTGGTCTCAGACAAAAATAGGGACTATTTGTTCAGAGGAAAAATGCCTTGAAACGTTGTCTCTGGAGTTGGTGCTGCAAACTTCAGATCCATGTTAGGGGGCATGGAGCACAAGGCTCCAGGACACCCTGGAATCAAACCCTGGTTTTATTTCCTTTGGTTTCAGCCTGGTCCGGGAATCTTTCTTCCTCTGCGTGGCTGTGTCCATGGAGACCATGAGCAGATACACAGCAGTCCACCTGCAATGCTCAGAGAAGCCGAGGTCACAGGAGAGCGGTCGGTACCTTCAACACAACATCCCACAGTTTTGAGCAGTGTGTGGCAAGCAGGAGCTGCTGGACATGTCCTCCTGGTGTCTCTGGGCACCTGCCACCAGGTGCCACAGGTAAAGCATCCCACACGCTAAGTGATTCCCTGAATCTGCCAAATATGCAGCTCTTCTGCACATAAACCACAATGAACAAAGATGGGATTCAGAAAGCTGGGGTAAGGGTTGGCTTCTGATGCTCATCTAGACCTTCACTAGACATCTCCTGCTTCAGCTTCTCATTCTCTCAGAGTGCCATTATCCTTAAGGGAGATAGCATCTACAAATGAAATCATCTGCTAGGCTAGGAAGATGGCTCAATGGTTAAAGTCTTTGTCACGAAAGCAAAAGGACCTGTGTTCAAACCCCTGAATCCAATGGGTGGAAATGGCAGTAAGTGGAGCCTGGGAAACCCCAGACCAAAACATAAGGAGATAGAGCAATCCAGGATGATTCCAGATGCCAACCTTGGACCTCCACAGGCACTTACATTCAAGTGCCCTCTTGGAGAGAGAGAGAGAGAGAGAGAGAGAGAGAGAGAGAGAGAGAGAGAGAGAGAGAGAGAGAGAGACACAAAAGAAAAGAAGGAGGAGAAGGAAGAAAAAGAGGAGAGGAGAAGGAGAAGGAGGAGGAGTCATCTAACTACTTGAAGCAATGAGATAGCTCAGTGGGTAAGGTGCCTGTATACAAACCTGTCAACCTGAGTTTGGTCCCCAAAAGCCCACATGATGGAAGGAGAGAACTGACTTCTGAAAATTGTCTTCTGTCACTCGTGCACCATGACATTCATTCTGTGTGTACGTCTGCCTGCCTGCCTGTCTCTGTCTCTGTCTCTGTCTCTGTCTCTGTCTCTGTCTCTCTCTGTCTCTCTCTCTCTCTCTCTCTCTCTCACACACACACACACACACACACACACACACACATCCAAATAAATGAAATACTAAAAAGAATATATCAACAATTACGGACACTCTAGTGTAAAGGAACTCCCTATGCCTTCCTGACAGTGAGTTTAACTAGACCCACAAAAGACAAAAAAAAAAAAAAAAAAAAAGAGGAATCGTGAAAATACCAAAGGGAAGATAGAGATCAGCCAGTCTTTACATTGGGTGCAAAATATGCTACAGACACAGATTTGTCTAACAGACGAACCCAGGACGTCAACTCAGAAAGTAAAACATGGGTGGCTGCCTCACGCTGTCTCGTTTTCATTAAGAAGATAGAACTTTGAAAATAAGTTAATCACTTCAAAAATTTGTTTCTCTTTGAAATTTCATATCTACTTAAAGCTGTTTGAGAAGGACAGTGAAATGACAAAGAAATGAAAACACAGTCAAATGGAATGACATCTTATCACAGTCAAGTGGAACAAATGTTTGGATCCTGCTGCTTAAGTTAAATCGCAGGGCATTTTTGCTTCTAAAAATAAACTTTGCCAAGCACACGGCCTAGGCAGAGCTGAGCTCTGGGCTTCCCAGCATGTCAGTTACAGCCTCAATGTGTAAATGAGCTGCAGGTTGTCAAACATGCAATCAAAGTTTTTTTTTTAAATGTATTTCCAAATTCTAACACACTTAAATATTCCCTAGTTCAGAGTCCTTTTTAAGAACTGCATTTATGTGTTCAGTAAACATGTAATTTCTTCAAGGGGGAGGAATCAAAATAAAGCAGTGTTTGTGCTGAAATTAAGTTATACTGTCGAAGAATCAAGTTAAAGCACCCAGCTAATTTCCATCTAGGATTTAAATTGAACACCTGTCTAACAAATTGTTGGTCCCATGGAATTCTATGTTGTGTTGCATGATACTTAAAGAGATATCAAGTGGCTTTTGCTGAAATAGGACCATCTTGGAGACTGTGATTGAGATTCCCTAGGCCCTTTGCTCTGCAAGAGCATGGGGGTTGGTACCGGATACTCTCACCCCTTTGCAGCATGTGAGTTCTTTGACTGGATCTGCCAACCCCTGCATGTTCAGGTCTAGCCTGTGTGACTCTCACAAGGTCAAGTCTACTTGGTCCTAAAGAAACAGAACTCCTCAAAAACATTCCCAAAGAGACACATGTCCCTCGGAGAAACACAGGTGTAAACATGAAGACCAGAGTTAGGATTTCCAGAACCTCTGTAAAAGTAAGGGAGGTTGCTGTCTGTTATTCCAGAACTTGGGAGGTAGAAACAGGGGAATCCCCAGAGCTAGTTGACTAGCTAGACTAGCCAATTCCTGAGCTCAAGGGAGAGATCCCACCTTGATAAATAAAGAACAGAGCAAAGGAAGAAGACACCTAAATTCAACCTGAGACACACACCCACATGCATGCATATACACAGCACTCCTGCTCACACATATGTGCATCCACACACATGCGCACTCACATATACACATGCCACCACTCTGACACACGCTGTGTCACTCATGCTCCAGCATGCACGCAGCAAAAGAAGCAAGCTTTAGTCACACAGGTTAACATGAGTGGCCTCAAACTTCACACCACGGTGTGGAAGCATCTCACGTATGTTGAAAAGAGTATGAGCTTTGTGAATCAATTTCAATAAAGTTTTAAAAAGAAAGGAAAAAGGCGCAGGTGGGAGAAACTAATCCAGGCATTTAAAGGCCAGAAAGTAATTCCCCTCTGGGCCGGAAAGAGACATGGACAGGTCTGAGCGGGCGCTAGGCCTGTGAGTGTGTTCCACCCACAAACAGCCAGCAAGCTCCACACTTGCAGCATTTCTAATGCATACGTTACACAGTAGTATTAAGATGTTCCTGCGTACGCTTAGTTTCAAAAGGAGAAATGCAGTTTTCCTCAGCCCCACTCCTGCACAAAGCTCTCTGCCCTACTTTCTGGCCAACTCCATGGTCTTTACAGCACAGAGCAGAATGTTATTGTCCTGGATTTTGTGAGGCTTGCTGGTTCTAGGGCCCGAATGCATGAATACCTGTCTCTCCAATTCCAGTCACACTTAGTTCTGGTAAGTGGTTATTTAATTTTTGAGGTAAGGCTTAGTATACTTTATCAGAAAAGATAGTAAATGTCACGTGGGGAGGACGGCTCAGAGTTTGCCTTGAAAACCAAAGGACTTGAATTTAGATACCCAGATTCCCCATAAAAATGTCAAGTGGATATGTGGTGACTTGCACTTCCAGCCCTGGAAGGTAGAGCCTGGGAAATCCCAGAGCAAAGCAATAAAGAAGTACGGCAATTCAGGATGATCCCCAATGTCACCTTAGGGCTTCCACGAGCACAGGCACTCTACTACACACAGCCATATCCCCAAAAAATAAATAAGTTAAGTAAGTAAATAAATAAAAAATAAATAATGAAATAAATAATGAAATAAATAAAATAGCAATGATAGTTATCCTATGTGACCCAGAGCTAGGCCAGGATCACAATGCTAGATCTTGCTTTGTCCTCCTCACAGACCCATAAAATAAGACTAAATAAACTATTGTTTCCCTCTTACAAGACGAAGAGCTTATGGCTCAGCGACAAAAACAGTGTTCCTTCCAGCATTTCATGTCCCGCCTCCAGGTGTCTGGGTTTGCAGCACATTCCCTTCTGCCGACCAGTTTTCCTTTGCTTTTTGTCCCCAGTCAGGAAGGAAGGCCTGATGGACGGCTGCCCCTATGGATCTGCACCCTTGCAGAAGCACCCCAGGAGGAAGGGAGGTCAAGGACCTTTGTGCTGACATCCCCAGAGCCTGATCCCTAATGCCCAGCTCCAAGCTGGGAGGAAGCTCCAAGCACCAGGCAGAGCTTTCACAGTCTGGCAAGAGGCCTGAAATCAGAGCCGACCAGCATGTGTCCCTGAATATCAGAAGAGACACTATATTTACCCCGAAAAGCCCTTGGGTGCAACTGACAGTTATAAATAACCATTAGGGCCTGAGCGGGAGGCCTTGCCAGAGGGCTCTGCCTCCGAAGATGCAGACGCATTTTAATTAAACGTGTGTTCCACCCGGGGAGGCAGGACCCGGGACTCATTCTGCTCCGCAGACTCAGTGAGTTTTTTCTGCTTGGGGATTGCATGCATGCTTCCTCTGCTGTTTGTCTAGGAAGTACCTTCCAAAAGCTTGCAGAGAGTCAAACTCTCCAGAGAAGAGGCTCCTGCTTGGCGGGAATGAATCCCACAGCCTCACACCTCCCCCTGTCCTCTGAGGGCCACCGGTGGGGTATCTGCAAAGTCAATCTTTGTCACCGCACTGTCCCTCAGGGCAAGATGGGGATCACTGCAGTACTGATGTTGCCGCTGCTGCTGCTGGGGATCAGCGGCCTCCTGTTCATCTACCAGGAGGTGTCCAGGCTGTGGTCCAAGTCCGCCGTGCAGAACAAAGTGGTGGTCATCACCGATGCCATCTCAGGACTGGGCAAGGGTAAGCTGGTTTCGCCCCAATGGGTGCCCATCTCTGCTCCAAGGGACCAACAGAGGCAGGATGGTGACGGGCACACCTGCCAAGCCGAGAGGGGCCCCTCCTGGGCTTTCTCTGCCCAGCATCTGTTACGTTACCCAGCATGCTTCTCCTCTTTAGCTTTTCTGCCTAATGAATGGCAGGGTTGGAATGTCCCAGACTGGATTGGAGAGATAGCTCAAGGGTGGAAGCTTTGCCTCACAAAAGGACCTGAATTCAAATTCCACATAAAAATGCTGAGCAGATATAGTGGTGGCCTGTAACTCTGGCCCTGGAAGGCAGAGCCTGGGAAATCCTAGAACAAAGCAATAAAGAGTTAGAGCCGTCTAGGATGATTCCTGATGTCATCCTTGAGCCTCTACAAGCACACACATCCAAGTGCCCTCTTACACACACACACACACACACACACACACACACACACACACAATTGTACAGGGTTGTAAACTCCCAGCTCAATGTCTGAAAGTAATTGGTTTTCATTAGAGTTCCCCAAATCTTGGGATTCAAAGCCTTTATCTGAGGCTGTATAAGGACTGTGAAGTCAGAAAAAGGTGCTGACTTCTGCTCCTGGCTCAGTCCTTGGAGTCCTCATCTGTAAAGTAAGCTCTACTTCAGAATGCAAGTGTGGGTCAGTGAGATGGCACAGTGGGTAAGGCACCTTGCTCACACACCTAGTGACCCGAGTTCAATCCCCAGTAAGCCCATATGGTAGAAGGAGAGAGCTGACTTCGAAAAATTGTCCTCTGACCTCCACCTATGCACCAGAATGCATCCGTAAGCAAGAAATGAATGCATGCATGGGTAGTCCTTGGGAGAGTGCCCGGGTTACAGTAGATGCCACTTGGGTGTCGCTAGCCATGATGCTGAACAAAGCCACACATAACACTCCTGCTTCTGCGTGCCACACCCCTTATCACTCCCTAGTGGGTCACACCTGGCTGCTGCTTTCCCACGGTCTCACCTCTTAGAATGAAGACATTCTCCTTCCCAACCCACGAATTAGATGGTCCCAGAGGCTCTTCTACTGGCGGCATCTGTGAACTGAATGTCTTTGGGTTTTACAAGATTCTAACCACCCATTGCCAACAATGGCAGTGCACCCAATCTGCTTTGCAGGTAGGGGTGATTTCAAGCATAGCACCCACGGCCAACCATCCATGAGTCGCTCAGCAAGCAGGCTCACTCTATCCCAAGCAGCCTCCCTGGGGGTAGTCCGGGGGGTTCTTCCAAGGCGTCACTTTTCCAGGAGCAACTCCCAGAGAGACAACCCTTCTCATCCACACCCGTAGTCAGAAGGCAAAGAACACACCAGCTCAAAACTCAGGCTCCTCCAGTGTCATTCACTCATTAGAGCAGACACAAGACCGTAGCATTGCCCAGGGAGACCAAAGAGCCACCCACCCAAAGCCATGGCAGGACTAAACTGTTTTAGGGAAACCTTGTTTTCCAAAGAGAACATGTTTGTTAAGATCAAGCCAGACTCCTGATCTGAGCGCCGCCCTGTGACTTCCATGTCTGTCACCTTAACTGTCTTTCTCTGAGCTGGCACCCAAGGGCCGCCCTCTTAGTGTCCGGGATGCTGGAAGCGTGTGCACGTGGTATATTAGTGTTTTCCTTTTGGCTACCCTGGTATGCCCCACACTTACCCTAAGGCTTGGCACCTAGTGAATACCCAGGGGAGGGAGTGTGTGCTTAATGTTATGGTCTGAATCTGAAGTGTGTCTCCCACATCGCCTCACATTTGCTTTGAGAGCTACTTTGAAGGCTGCGGAGCCTACAGGTCTGGGAGGAGAGTCCTGGATGGCAAAAAGAGGTCACTAGGGGCAATGGGTTTGCCCTCTCCACCTCTCCTCCCCATTCCTCTCCTCATCCCTCCTTCCCTTCCCTTTCTCCATCTCTGCTCCCCCTCCCTCACACAAACAGCCACTCCCACTCTATCATTGCCATAGATATCTCCCCGCCACCTCTCTGTTCTGCCCTCCTAGCTAGGAGACACTAGGGCCCCCTGGAACTGTGGGCCGACACAAGCTTTTCTCCACTTAACTTGTGTCAGGTAGTGTCACAGCAATGAGACAGGTAATGACTGGCTGTTGACAGTAGCCTTTGACTAGGGCAGGCACTTGGATGACTAGGACCTGGTGTATTTGTCTTACAGATTTCTAATCTGGTCCCAACATGATCAAAGGGTGTCACCTGTGTGATTCAGTTCTTACCAATGTATCCAGCTCTTACCAATGTATCTGTGGGGGGCATGTTGGGCGAGAGCTTGCAGAGCACATGCCCACTGCCAAGACTGGGAGAAGGAGGGTCCTTACAAATGCCAGCTACATCCCGTGGCTTGAGCACGTCACCAGATCTTGTGTCCTCACTGATGTTTTGTCTCGGTAGATAGAGCCGCTGTTCTCTACTTTGTTGAGAGTTGTGTATTTCTTTCATTGTTCCTGTTCATTATTTTTAATCGCATTGGGCGACAGTCACACACAAGGTAAATCCGAATCCGATGGGGGCCGGGGTTGCAACTTGGCATTTGCAGCAGATCCTGACTTGGTCTGTTGTGATTGTCACCATCCCAGTTTCCACCCTCCTTAGAAATGCAAAGCAGAAAGGGGGGAAAAAAGAGTGTAAATATTTACAAGTAATCTGAGGAGTCGGGAGTGTGTAACCTTAAATACATGCCGGACTTCCAAGTGTCGCTGATGCCAGCCGTCCCGGGTTCCAGCAGCTCCACGCTAACTTCAAAGCAAGGAATGGAGAGATCGAGCCACCATGCACCCAGATACGGTAGAGGCTGAATAAACCAGTGAGTCATTCATACACGAGGGAAATCAGGCACCCAGGCCAAAACGGGCTGTTTAACCTGTGCCACAAGCCTCCTCAAATCACCACACTGGGCCTTGTGTTGCCCTGAATGCATCGTGCCTGCCACAAGACTGATAGAACACCGAAGGGCTTGACCTTAGGGGTGAGCCAAGGACACAGGGGCCCCGCCTTGTCCTCAGACTTGCAACATTCTCTCAGTCACTGCTGAAACCAAGGCAGTCCTCTGGTTCACAGCGTCCCACCATCCCTCGGGCTCTCCCTTCTGGATTTACTGTCTCTGAGGTCAGCATCTTCTTATCCTTGGCATCTGAGACTGGTGAAATGTAAACGGAAACTCTCCGTGTGTGTTTATCGGATGAAAAAGACAAGGCCAGTGTGGAAGTGCTGAGCTGAGTTCAAAGAATATTCAGTGGGAAAGGGAGCCTGCATGCAAATCTGGCAACCTGAGTTTGACCCATGGTGATGGAAGGAAAGAAATGACTTTTGAAAGTTGTCCTCTGACCTATGTGTACGCGCGCACACACACACACACACACACACACAAAATCAATAAATAAAATTGGGCCTAGTGGGCCAGGCCTGTATTCCCAGCTACTTAGAAGGGTGAGGCAGGAGGATGGGAAGTTTAAGACCAGCAACTGAATGAGGTCTTGCAGGTGTCCCATCAGTACAGAAGAGAGTTGGGGTGGGCGAGTGCTGCACTTTTCTTGATGGTAAAGGCAGCTTAGAGTAGAGAACAAGTCCCCAACCTGCTCACCAGACTGCTCAGGTCATGTCCTCGCCATCCCACTTCACAGTCAGGGACTCTGGGACCCTCCAAACCAGGGTCTTCCAGGATCATTACTATCAAGGCCATAAACAGGGAAGAGAATTTCTTTTTCCATTTTCTCATGTATGTGTGTGTGTGTTTGTATGTTTGCTTGATTGCACACATGCACATGTGTACATATATGTATGTGTACATGTACAGGCCTAAAGTCAACATTGGGATCATCCTCAGTCACTCTTCCACTTTCTTCTTTTGAGACTGGGTCTCTAATCAAACTCAGAGCTCACTATTAGGGCTAGTCTGACTGCCAGCTTGCTCTAGGGATTTCCAGTCTCTGCCTTCTGAGGGAGAAATTACAGGTGGGCCACTACACCCTCCTAGCACTGTATGTTCAATCTAGGGATTTGAACTCTAATCCTATTGCTTATATGGCAAGATGTGTGTGTGTGTGTGTGTGTGTGTGTGTGTGTGTGTGTGTGCGCTTGTGGAGGCCCAAAGGTAACAATGGGAATCATCTTGAATTGCACTATCTCCTTATTGTTTTGCTCTAGGGTTTCGCAGGCTCCACCTTCCAAGGCTGGAATCACAGGCCACTGCCATATCATATCCACCCTGTATTGTTATGTGGGATCTGGGGATCTGAACTCAGGTGATTTTGCTTGCAAAGCAAGGCTTTAACCCCTGAGCCATCTCCCCAGCCCCCCAAAAAATTTTCAAAATAAAAACCATAAAATACACACAAAGTCAGACTCACCAGGAGTAGCCTGTGAAATGCTTCATTCAGTTTCCTTTCTGCTCGTGTATGAGGCCGAACACATCTTCCTGTGGGAGGGGATCCATTTGCATGTGTCCAAACGAGGAGCTCCTTCTGCAGCTGGAAGATAGATGGGAAAGAGCAGTCGGCCCATTTTGTGACTTTCTGATTCTATGCATTATACAAATCATGGCAGGTCCCAAGGCATAGCTTCCATTCAGAAACCGAAGTCCTAGTCTAATACATAGCACATGTGTTCATTTCTCATGACTTTTGTTCCTACTCTGACTGGCCACGACAAGTTGTAGTCTGGCTTCCTGCTGCTTCCGACCACTCTGGGGACAGAGGGGTAGGGCAGAGAACTGAGAGAAGAGCAAAAGCCACACTTACCCAATGGACATGCTACCCGACGGCCCTGTGCTACGTGGCTGGACATGTTTACAATGGTCTGGCAGGGGTGTTGTTCATGAGGAGGTACCTAGCACAGGAGAGGCTCTGGACTCCATCCCCAGCAAAAAGCCTAGAAACCTTCGTGGGTCCCTCAGAGGCTGCCTGGACGTATCTGCACCTTTATGACGTGGAGCATGGTGTCTTTTCTCCCTTCGTTCAGCCCATGTGGTCCCTGGGTTTAGGATAGGCAACCCCATAAAGAATCTTCCTTCCTAAATATTTTATTTATTTACTAGGGAGAAAGGGAAGAAGGAGGAAGGCAAAGGGGAAAGAAAGAAAGAGAAAGAGAAAGAGAGAGAGAGAGAGAGAGAGAATATACAGTACACAGTACGGAGAACACCTTTCAATTCAGCCTCTTCTCCACCCTGTAGGCTCAGGGGGATTGAACTCAGGTCACCAGGTTTGCACACACAAGTACCTTTACCCACTGATCCATCTTGCTGCCCTAAGACCCTCCCTACTAAGTGGTCCTCTTGGGAAGACCTCAGAAGAAATCCCAACCGTCCCATGGTCTACCTGAGCTCCTTGGCAGATGACTGATCCCCAGGGATCAGCCCCAGCTTCCTCTTCCTCTGTCCCTGACTCTCGTCCATTGGATTGCTCAAGTGTGACTCAGACCTTGGTCTCCGTTTCCAGCTGCAGGGAACCTCTAGCATGCTATCCAAATAGTCCCATGGGTACCCTCTCTCTAGGGTGCAGGTGACAGGAAAGAAACACACGCCACCCCTAGTCTTTGCCCAGAGACTCATGGTGCTCTCTAGAGAAGCCCTCCTCCTCCCCAGCCCTCCCCCCCTCCTGGATGGAGAAGCCCTCCTCCCAAGAGCTCTCCTTCTGATCAGTTCATATCCTATTCAAGGACAAAAAAAAAAAAAAATTGAACATCTTGAGACACTTATTTCCTTTGAAAATAGCCTTTTGGCACTAGTACCTAACTTTGGAATTTTGTATTTATTTCTTCTTTGTACCTCTGGAAAAATTCCAAGTTACTACACTGTTAAAAGCAGATAGGTGTAGCTACGTGCATGGTGGAATTGATACATTGCATCTGACATAGGATTTTGAGGACTTTTTTTTAAACTTTATCACAAATTTATCACGAATTTCCAGGTCAACTGACTAATTTCTGAAAAATTAATTTTAAGGAGCTGAAAACATTCTACCTAGCTGAACTGTAATTAATTTATCCAAATGTAATAACATTGGACATTTGTAATTATCCCCAATTCTCTACTGTTGTGATGTCTCTGTCAGCAATCATGACCATGTCTAAGCTGATATTCCCAACGAAATATGCATGAATGAAACTGTCAAAGCAAAGTTCTCATTTGCTTTCAAGGATACTGTTAATTTTTTCTTCTAAGAGACTTATGATTTACCTTGTTCCCAGAGTAAACATGGAAGGAGACCCTATTATCAGTTTTGTCCTTCTTTATGTTGTAGATTAAATTAGTGCTTTGTGCTAGTATGTAACTATTGAAGACTGAGTTCTGGGCACATTTGTGCAGAATGAGTAGTTAGGGCAAGCCCTTGAGCAATCTTGCAGGGGACTGTCTGGTCGATGTGGGAAGACCTAACCCATAGTGGGTGAAACTATTCGCTGGACAAGTGGATAGATGGGGGAAGTTGATCAGTAAATTGGCATTCTTAGGCATACTTTGGCAGTCTTACAATCTGGCAAATAAGATTTGCCAGTAATCCTGTGGCTATGTGTGGCCAGTTCCCTCAGCTCCTGGTGTTGGTATGAACTCTCCTATCAAGCTGGACTAAAAACTGTAACCAAGAATAATAAGGAACAATAAAAATTCATTCCCCTAAGCTCTTTGGTCGTGAATTTATCAGCAACACATAGGATGGCTGCAACATGCTTGATCTGTGTGTTCGATTTGTACCTGTTTATCATGAGTGCTGATTCTACATCTTCTGTATATTACCTCTATATTTATGCATCTATTTAGACAGAGAGAGAGAGAGTCATAGTTAGGCACAGGTGTCAACTTGACAGTTGAGGGTTTGAGCTCTGGGCACATTTGTAGAGAATTAGTGGTTGAGTTAAGCCCAGAGCAGACCTGCAGGAGATTGTCTAGCTGATGGGGAAGGCCCAGCCTATGGTGGGTGGGACTAGGCCTTGGAATAAAATACTGAGAGCTGATTGAGAAAGTTGTATACACTTGACCAGACATGCTGGTCTGGCAAGTAAGGATTGTCCCTTTCTCAGCCATTATGTGGTGATGATGTGGCCAGTTCCCTCGGCCCTGGTGTTGGTGTGTGCTCTCCTGTCAAGCTGGACTGAGAAATGTAACCGGACAATCATAAGAAAAAATAAACCTCTTGCTCCCTTAAGCCATTTGATAGTGATTTTGTCAGCAACCATGCAGGCGAACTGCAACAGAATGTGTGTGTGTATGTGCATGTATGCGTGTGTGTGCGCGTGCATGTGTACACATGTGCATGCATGTGCATGTGTGTGTGTGTCTGTGTGTGTGTACATATGCATAGGCCCCGTGATGCCCATGTAGTGATCAGAGGACAGCTTGCAGGAGTCAGCTCACTTCCGTTATATGAGTTCTGGGGGTTGAACTCCAATCACCAGGCTTGGTGTCAAGCACCTTTAACCACTAAGCCATCTCGCTGACCCTCGATGTGTTTTCAATAAACTACTTTCCCATCTCCTTAGTTGATTTATTAGACTCTTTTTCTGCCCTTCTTATTTGCAAATGTTCTTTGTATGTCAATAAATTAGCCCTTTGCTGGCACATAGGTTATAAATGTTTCTCTTAGTTTGTCCAGCTCTTTATTTATGTCAGTACAGTGAGGGTTTTTTGACCTGTAAATCATTTCTGTTGTGAGCTGTTTCCCCAGTGTAAGAAGAGATTAATCTCTACTTTCTTCTAGTTATTTTATGGTTCTCTTTCTATATTAGCTATTAGTGCATTATGGCATACTACATGTAGCTTTTTTCTTCCTCCCAAATAGGCATCAGATACCACTTTTTAAGTAATATTTTTAGCTTTATTATTACTCTGTGTGTGTGTTTACGTATATATAGACAGACAGATTAGGGACATGGCATGTGTGTGGAAGTCAAAGGACAAGTTTGTGGTGTAAGCTTTCTTCTTAAACTCTTATGCAGGCTTGGGGCGGGGAGAGGGGGTTTAAAGTCAGGTCTTCAGACTTGCAGCAATGTATAATGAAACTAGTGCAGGGGCCCTACCTACTACAGTGTCTCCTGCGGTTATGGTGAGACTTGGATGAGCTGAGACACATCTCTTTCAACCTCCCTGGAACGACTGTTCAAACATGTGAATTCTCAGTGCTTAGGTCAGGACTACTGCTGCACATGGATGCAGGTGGTCTATCAACTATTGCCCAAATGAGCAAGTCCTAATCCAGAGTAAATTGTTGAGCAGAAAATAAAGGCATGCTTTCTTTCTTTTCCTTTTTTTTTTTTTTTTTGCATGTGTGTGTGTCTGTCTGTGTGTCTGTGTGTCTGTGCATGTCTGTGTGCCAGACAGCGCTTGAGTGTATGTGCCTGTGGAGGCCCAAGGCTGACATCAAGAGTTGTCCTAGATTCCTCTACCACCTAAATGCTTTGCTCTAGGGTTTCCCAAGCTCCATCTACCAGGGCCAGAATTACAGGCTGCTGCCATATCTACCCAGCATTTTTATGTGGGATCTCGAGATCCAAACTTGGGTCCATTTGCTTGTGGGCAAAGGTTTTAACCTGTGCCATCTCTCCAGTCCACATGAAAGAGAGAGAGAGAGAGAGAGAGAGAGAAAGAGAGAGACCTGACTAGGGAGGTCTCTATCCATGGGGCTTATGCGTCGGGAAGTATTTAGTAATACGAGTATTTAGTAGCAGGAGTATTTAGTAGCAGGAGTATTTAGTAGTAGCATTTAGGCTGAACGAACACGGCAACTCTTGCCAATGTCCTCAGGCTGAGGTGCCTCCTGGGCTGTGGACCCAGAGGCTAGGTAGACATGGTCTTTTTCTTGTTCAGTATAAGGAAAAATTTCCACCAGCATAACTAACCAGCTGTCTGTTTCTCTTCAGTTGCTGACACCAACACATGACCCAGCCAACTCAGGGGACAAGGAAGTTTCATTCTTGCTCACAGTCTTAGATGGCACTCCATGACGGCAGGAGAGTGGCCAGTAGGGGCTGAGGGAATTGGCCACACCACCCCCATAGGAAGCCTTCAGAGAGGGACCAGGATCCAATCATACCTTCTGGCTTGCGGGTCTGCCAAATTCCAATGAGTTCTCTCTCCATCTTATCAAATGCCCGGGGAATGGTCCCACCCACTACGGGGTGGGTTTTCTCTTATGAATTAGATAATCTCCTGCAGCTTCCTTAGGGGCTTGCCTTAACTAAATAACTCTTTACAAGTGTGCTTACAGGCTCAGTTCTCTGTTGTCAAGTTGACTGACCACTTGACTGCCACACCAACAAAGAAGGGCTGTTACACCCTGCTGTGCGCCTCTGTTCACCCGATACTTGCCTACGCTGAGGCGTACTAGAGCAATCGCTTAACATGTGCAAGGCCATGCGTTCAATCTCAGACACCCCCCCCCCAAAAAAACTGTCAGCCTAAGGAGTGGATTGAAGGAAAGGAATTCTGGATCTTTAGACTTTGTGAGCGTATAAGCCTAGCACTCCCCCTAGTGGCTCCATTCGTACAGTGCACCCCACCCAACTTCACTGTTCCCAACAGAGTGCGCCCGGGTGTTCCATACCGGTGGGGCAAGACTGGTGCTGTGCGGGAAGAACTGGGAGAGACTGGAGAGCCTCTATCATGCCTTGACCAGCGTGGCTGACCCCAGCAAGGTAAAGCCCCCAGCAGTAAGTCTGGGAAACTTCTAGGCCTTCAGCCTCCGCTTGATTGCTAGGGAGCCCCCCTGCAAGGCGAGGCTCCCCCTGACATAAAGGACTGACTTGTTTGCATCACTCACCATACCAAAAGTTTGGTCTTGACCCCCTGATTCTATATGTAAAGCAGGCTCTGCAAAAATCCAGAGGCCAGGGGAGGGCCCAGCTGTGGCTTATGATTATACGCATAGCTGACCTCAGACAGACAGACAAGCAGTAACCACAGAATCCTCCAGTGATATCTGCGTCAAAGAAATCGAGAAATAAATCTCCTCCACAGAAGTCACGTGGGAGGCGAGCGTTTCTATCATGGGCCCCTGTTTTCCAAGTACTTCCGGGCACTGTTTTCAGAAACTGCCTTGGGAGTGCTCTGCTCCAGAGACTGGACTTTGTGTTTGGAAACAGCCTTAAAGTAATTCAGAGTTAAATATGCCTGATGTTTGAGGAGAGGGCACAAAGAAGACACTGCGGAATTCTCCCAAGCATCTTTTCTGGGATGCCATCAGGCTGGAGTGAAAACAAAGTTGTTCCTGGGAAATACTGAATTCTGCCTGGTTTGTCTAAGTTCTTTCCAGCGTGACTTTAGGCTACAATCCGTCATGTTATCTCCAAAAAGAACTTGGAGAATAGCGTGCCCACAGTCTGTTCTTCTGGGACCCATGTCAGAACATTATATGCCCCCCGACTACAACTGCTGTTGGTTTAGGGTCCCACCAATCTCTCCACCCATCACCACTCTAAATAGCAGTGCCCGGCACACCACAGACGCTCCAGAGATGCTGTGGAGAGGATGGTTTGCATTCAAACCCATACGTGACTGCTGAATATTGGTGCTGGATTTTCTCTTAATTTGCAAACCAGCTGGGGAAGTGATTCCCCAGAGAGCCTAGGCACATGGCACGGTGTCGCCAAGTGCACGGCCATGTTGCAGTTACTCTGCATGTTGTTGATAAACACACGACCAAAGAGTTCAGAGAAATAAGGAGTTTTATTCTGGCTTATGATTGTCCAGTTACAGTTCTTAATCAAGCTTGGCAGGAGCCCTCATAACACTACCAGCAACTGAGAGAACCGGCCATACCATCGTCATAGGGTTGCTGAGAGAGGGGTAAACCTCACTCACCAGACAGCAAGTCTGTCCTAGTATGCTGAGGAATGCTAACTCCCTGACAAACTCCTTCCATCCTATCCACCCGCCTTGCCCAGGGAGTGATCCTGCCTACCATAGGCTGGGCCTTCTACATCAGTCAGACGGTCTCCTGGCTGGGCCTTCTACATCAGTCAGACGGTCTCCTGGCTGGGCCTTCTACATTAGTCAGACGGTCTCCTGGCTGGGCCTTCTACATCAGTCAGACGGTCTCCTACAGGCTTGCTTGGGGTTTGCCTTAACCATCAATTCTTCACAGATATGCCCAGAGCTCAGCCTGCAACTATCAAGTTGACACTTATATATCTGACTAGAACAGCCTCCAAAGGCCAAAGATGCTTTTCATTTGGGTGGATCAGACCGGGACACAAGTTCACACCTACTACTGCATGCCGTGTTTATATTTACTGATGCCTGGTCTCCAAGAATGTATTCTCTAGCATCTCCTTTGTCCCAGCATCCTTTCTACTTCTTCCTCTTTCTCTTACTTTCTCTTTGTAGTCCTTCAATGAGCTTTACATTCCTAGAGAGGGGGCTGTTAAACTGAACCCCATCCTCTCTCTACCCCCCCACCTTCACCACTACCCCCCACCACAGGGTCAATGAGGAGGTGATCCCCCACATGTCCTGACTTTCCCCTTGATCCAACAGACATTCACGCCGAAGCTGGTTCTCCTGGATCTCTCTGACATCAGCTGTATCCAAGACGTGGCCAAAGAGGTTCTGGATTGCTACGGCTGCGTAGACATCCTCATCCACAATGCCAGCGTGAAGGTGAAGGGGCCTGCCCATAAGATCTCTCTGGAGCTTGACAAAAAGATCATGGATGCGAATTACTTTGGACCCATCACACTGACCAAAGGTCTCATGAGTTTTCTTTGCCCTGGGTCTTTGGGCTGCAGATGCTAGGGAGGGAAAGGCCAGCCAGGTGGTCATTTAGTTCTGAATGCAGCTCTCTGACACATCACCACAGCTCCTGGTTTGTGTAACAATGAATGCTCTCAAAAAGACGTTATTGGAAGTATCTTATTGGAATAGACTTACTCTCTCTTTATGAAACCCGCAGATACTCTGCCACATATCCCCTTTTGTACCCCCTCTAGTCTTGCCCGTCTGGACCACTGTCATCATCTTTTGGCTCCATATCTTGCCACATCAACCCTGCAGTTGATCTGCTCCTAACCACGACAGTTGGTCAAAAAATGAAGATGGGGCTATGAAGCTCTTCTTAAACTTTCCTTGAAGTAAGAGGAACTTAAAAAGGAAGTACTCTTCAAGCTAGGTGAGGAAGCGCAGGATGCAAATCAAGTACCGGGAGGCTGAGGCAGGAGGAGGCTGAGGCAGGAGGAGGCCGAGGGAAGAGGAGGCTGAGGCAGGAGGAGGCTGAGGAAAGAGGAGGCTGAGTCAGGAGGAGGCTGAGGCAGGAGGATCTCAAGTTTGAGGCTATGCTGGGCTACAAGGTAAGATCTAGTCTTAAAAAAAAGTCGAGAAAGAAAAGAGTAGGGAAAGGAAGGGCAGAAGGGAAAGGAAGAGAAGAGAGGTCCGTTTCAGTTTGTCTGCATGGTTGCTGATAAATGACCATTAAATGGCTTAAGGGAACAAGGGGTTTATTTTCTCTTATGATTCGTGGTTACAGTCTTCAGTACAGCTTGATGGGAGAGTTTACACCAACACCAGGGCTGAGGGAACTGGCCACGCCATCTCTACACAACAGCTGAGAGAGGAACAATCCTTACTTGCCAGACCAGCATGTCTGACCAAGTGTACAAAAGGAGGCCAATTCTCTCAACCAGCTCTCTGTATTTTATTCCTGGGCCTAGTCCCACCCACCATAGGCTGGGCCTTCCCCATCGGGTTCTCTCTGGGCTCAACTCAACTACTAATTCTCCACAAAAGTGCCCAGAGCTCAACCCCTCAACTGTCAAGTTGACACCTGTGCCTAACTATGACAAGGTCTTATCTAGTACTGGATTCTATGTTGTTTAACGGTTACATATTTCAGAGCAAACGGGAAGAGAAGGGGAGGGAGGCCTTACCTACTATTGAATTCTACGTCATTTGACTGTTATGTACTTCAAACCATCTAGCAGTGTACCAGCCGAGCAGGCCTCTTGTGGGATCACTGGGTCTGTAACTGCCAGGACCACTCCATCTCCATCCCCCACAGTCCAGAGTTGGCAAAGCCATTTGTGATGGATGTGGTGTGGGGAAGGGGTTGTCTCTTCTGTCTGTCTCACATTTATCCTCAGGTCCCCTTGTGTGTTTTCCAGTCCTGCTTCCCAACATGATCTCCCGGAGAACGGGCCAGATCGTTCTGGTGAACAGCATCCAAGGGAAGTTTGGGATCCCGTTCCGCACCGCTTGTAAGTTACCAGGACGGATGTCTGACATGTCTAGACCAAGCACAGGGCTATGTGGGAGGAGGGGCATCTCAGCCAGAGATGACGGCTTTGTTGGATGTTCCTCGGGTTCTGTTTCTAGGTGCACCTGTAGTACTTGGGTCCCCCAGGAGCTGGTGGGATGTAAGAAATAAGGTTCCTCTCCTTCTGAAGTTCGGCCCCACAGGTGCAAGGACATGTGTTGGCCCAAGGCAACCCGCCAGGTGAAGATTGCACTCATACACCTCTCTTCCAAGTGGTACCCAGAGGACAGGGGCGATTAGAGTTGGGAACAAGAGGGATGGGTGCACATCTTGAAATAGGAGCCTGAGGGAGATGCTCCAAAGTGAGATATTCAGAGAGGACATCGCCAGGGTCTGTTCTCAGGACCTAGGAGAATAATTCTGGAAACACTCCACGCTCCACGATGACAGGAAACCCACCATTTTACCCTCCCACCAGCAGCATGTGAGAGTTCTAATATCTCCACTCCTTGCCAACACTTGTGATGATCCACTCCCCCACTTACTGGGAATTGGATTTGGGGCTTCACATGTGCCCGGCAAGCTCTCTAGCACTGAACCCCATCTCCAATCAGAACTGGCCATCTTGGTTTTAGCGATGTTAGTGGCGTGTAGAAATAGCTTGCCGTGGTTCTGGCCTGCCCTTCCCCGATGACTGAGATAACTATTTCTGCGGGAGTAGAGTCAGGCTCACTGTGATCCCCGAGGGTGGTCCTGACACAGCACGGGAGAGAGGACCTGAGGGGTCTAGTCGCTATCCCTTTGTTTTTGGCTGTGGAGCCCGGTGCCCTTCACACAATCTCTAGGCTTCTTCCTTTCTCACAAGGTGGGCATAGTGATCCTCTCCCTAGTCGATGCCTAGGACCTATGTGTATTCTCTCCTATACAAGAGAACACTGGAGTGTGTGTGCCTGTGGAGGCCCAAGAGTGACATTGGGAATCATCCTGGGCTACTCTGCCTCCTTATCGCTTTGCTCTGGGGTTTCCCAGGATCTGCCTTCCAGGGTCAGAATTGCAGGCTTCCATCATTTCTGACTGGCAGTTTTATGTGGGATCTGGGGATCTGAATTCAAGTCGTGTTGCTCTTAAAGCAAAGGCTTTAACTCCTAAGCCATCTCCCCAGAGGACCCCCCCCCCTCATATTTTAAATCATCTCTAGGTCTTTTATAAGACCTCACGCCATGTAAAAATTCGCAACCTCATACTGCCTAAGAAATAATGACAAAATGTCTGTATGTTTCTCACATGTGGAACTTTTCTTTTCTTCTGTTTTTAGTCCACAGTTGGGGAATTCGTGTGTGTTGTTGTATCCTTCTGTTGCTGAATGAATGTGTGCACAAAACGACTTTGGGGAACAAGGGGCTTGTTCCAGGTTATGATTCTCGTACATTCATCAGCATGGCAGGAGAGTAACGCCACCATGAGGAACCAAGGAAACTAACCACCATGTCCTCAGGGCGAGCAAAGAGGAGACTTGTCTCACTTTGTCATGTGCCAATTTCCACCCTACCCTCTCCATCTCATCCACCTGCCCGGGGCATAGTCCCGCCCCACCATGGGCCGGATCCTTCCACATCCATGAGATACTCTCCCGTGGGCTGGCTCAGGGTCTGCCTTCATTCTTCACAGATACACCCAAGAGCTTCATTTGTGAAATCAGCATGTACAACTAACACGCCTTAGGTCTGGAGGGCTGATTGTTAACTATGACGTCGCACCCACGTACCGAGACTCCAATGAGACGATTATGTCGATTGATTAGACTTGTATAAGCCAGGGAACTCGTAGCCCCTCTCAGCTCTGAGCTTGGCAGAAAGTGTGTTCTGTGCCCCTTTGTCTCCAGTGCTTCCCATGGGGAGAAGCAGGGTGGGATTCTTCCATAGCCATCTTCCTTCCAGACGCGGCCTCCAAGCACGCTGTCTTGGGCTTCTTTGACTGTCTCAGAGCCGAGGTTGAGGAATACGACGTCGTGGTCAGCACCGTGAGCCCCACTTTCATCCGGTCCTACCATGTGCATCCTGGGCAAGGAAACTGGGAAACTTCCATCTGGAAATGTGAGAATTCACAGGGGAAGCAAATGTGTGGATGCAGCCCAGGCCTGGGGTATCAGGGAGAGAGATGCCCAACTTCAGCCAGGGGACTCTGGACGCTCTGAGCTGGCCACCCACCCTGTTCTACTGCCCTCCTCAGGTCTGGCAGCCAGACTTGGTCTCCAAGAACCATCCAGAAACCCTTTTGTGAGAAGGCAGCCCAGAGTGGGGGCTAATCCCTGAATCACCTTGTGTCTGTGTCCCCCTATAATTCCTTTTTATGTGTGCGTATGTGGAGACCCAAAGGTGATACTAGGAATCATCCTAGATTGCTCTACTTCATTCTTGCTTAGCTCTGGGGTTTCTCAGGCTCTGCTTTCCAAGGTCAGAATTGCAGGCCTCTATGTGGGATCTGAGGATCTGAACACAGGTCCTTTTGCTTTAGAGACAAAGCTTAACCCCGGAGTCGGCTCCCCAGCCCAGTTTCCCATTTTAGTAAACGAAAGATAACAGAGCTGTAGGTAGGACTGAAAGTTCTGACTTACCAACTCATAATGAATAATTGTCATTATTCTAGAATAATCTAACTGCAGAGACACTATGGCCTGCCCCAGGCTCTAGTCTCCCCCAGGCACCAGCACAAAGCCGACTGGGAAGCTGAGCAAGCGGCTCCAGGAAGCTTTGCACAAGCACAGCCTCCTTTACCCAGGGACACCGCTGTCCAGCTGAGCCAGGCCTTTCCCCTGGGAAGGCCCAAAGCAGGAAGCAAGCTGCTGGGTTACGCAGTGACGCCAGGGGGCGACCCCGCCCCCAGAGGGTCAGCAAGCCGTGGTTGGCCCTGGGCGTCTCTGAGCGGAGGGTTCCGAAGCCGGCCCCCTGGCCCTCACCGCCCCCGGCCGCAGTCTTTTTCAGGAAACTGGCCTACGGCGTGCACCCGGTGGAGGTGGCCGAGGAGGTGATGCGCACGGTGCGGAGGAAGAAGCAAGAGGTGTTCATGGCCAACCCCGTGCCCAAGGCCGCCGTATTCATCCGCACCTTCTTCCCCGAGTTCTTTTTCGCCGTGGTGGCCTGCGGGGTGAAGGAAAAGCTCAACGTCCCAGAAGACGGGTAACGGCGGAAGGCCGAAGAAGGGGGACAACGTGGGAATAAAGGTTTTCCTAGGCGATGCCGGCTGTGTGTGTTCTCCCTCTCTGGGGTCCACTCTAAACCCCAATCCTGAGGACACGCCCTCTGAGCTAGCCCGGAAGGGGGGGGCTTCTGGGTGTCTCCCACACACCATTTGCAGGACACACTTCCAGAAGCTTCTCTGTTCTATAGGGTAAACTAGTGAGCAGGAACACAAAAGCTGCAGTGCTCCATGCATGTTTTATCCATCATGTTGTGGCCACCGACGTGCTCTACGGTGGCAGCCCACCAGGTCAACTCCCAACCACAGGACAATTCTCAGCAATTCTTCAAGGCAGTGCTGCCCCAGTGCAAACCCCTGAGGACGGAGAATTCACTACAATCCCTGCCAGACGGTGTGGCAGCTACTAGCCACGCATGACCACTTAGCACGTGAAAACCCAAATTTTTCATTTTATTGGTGATAGTGGTTGACTTAAATATTAGTGATTATTATTGGGCCGGTGAGTTGGCTCACTGAGTAGAGGCGCTTGCTGCCAAGTCTAGAGACGCGAATTCAGTTCCTGCAGCTTATGTGGTTAAAGGAGAAAGTCAACTTCCCTAAATCATCCTCTGACCTTCACATGTACATTGCAATACAACCACTCCCAACACACGCCCAAGATAAATAAATGAAAAAATGTAATAGTTATTACTTGCACATCATATTATGGTGACAGTCATAGATTGATTACTAATATTAATCATTAGCCTTTATTACTACCTTATATGTCATAGAAACTTAACACAAATTATAAATATATAATAAAAATTAATTGTGCCAATAACGTAGTAATGATTAAGATAGTTGATGAGTGCTAATGTATATTATATAATAATGTGTAATTATATGATACAATATATTATATTTACATGTAAGTGCATATTACTGCATATAAAAGCAATCGCATATACTATAAAATAAACTTGTGATCGTATGCATATATTACATAATAATATATCCATACATATTATATTATTATATACTTCTTTAAAAGTTTAGCTAAGGACTTATTAGATAATGCCATGTGGCCCATTCCTCCAAATGAACAGCTGCCATCTTTGTCTGGGGTCACCAGCAGCACCCCTGGGGTCCGGGGACTCTTCTTCGGGGACAGAGGCCAATGGACAGGGTCACTGGACCCTCACCTGGGGTTCTGGCCTCACCATGCATGATTCTGCCCTCATGGCATGTGCCCTTGGAACCTAGAGGTCTGGGAGGAGCCCTAAGCTGTATACAGCCTGAGGAAGACTAATTGGGGTTCCGTCTAGGCAGCCCTGGGGTAGCTAGCCATCAACCATGTTGTGTCCTCCTTTTTGTCTGTAACCCTAACGCCTGCTCCTGTAAACAAGCCCAATAGACTCGTTGGTTCCTCAAGTCAAACCTTGGCATAATCGTTACTTTGGCCTTCATGGAATGCCTCTCTGGGATGGGAAGACAGGCGTGTGTGATGTCTCTCCAGGGAAAGTATTTCACACAACAGATACCAGCCCCTTTATTTACAGGGCAGCCCAGCCTTGCCCCCAGGAGGGACAGGGGCACCAACAGCCACTCTTTTAGAGTCTCGGTGTGCAGCAGCTGCTGAGATCTTCTGCCCAGCACGCTGTCACCCCAGACTTGCTCAAAACAAATCCCCTTGAAAAACTGCCGCCCTCCACAGTTTTCCCGTGTAAAGGGCAAATGACTTCTGAGTTCTTGGAAAGTGTCAGACACATTTTTTTGTACTAATATCGTAACCGCTGACTTCAATGTTTTTAGAGTTTACAAATGAAAGAAGGCAACACTTTATCCCTGAGCCAGTCCTTTACACAACTGATGTACAAGTTACAGAGTCACGATGCAAATCTTCCCTTAAAGCCCAGCGGTTCCTGGCTCCGCAGAGCACTGCATCATCAAGTCCTGCAGTCGTGGAGGCGTGCGGTCTGCCGGGGAATTTCCTTCTGAAAGGTCTGATTGCTGGGGGCAAGGCATTATTCTAGGGGTGCTCTGCCAGGCCCAAGCAACAGCACCAGTAGCTTTGGGCTTGGAGGGACCAAGGCCGGGGTCCAGGCCTGGGGACTCATTTGGAGCTTGGCCGCTGCTCACACTGAGGCTGTGGCGTCCTGGTCCACTCTCCTCGGGGCTCTGCCTGCCTGCAGGGAAGTTCCACACCAAGAGCCGACCAGGCTCAGCCAGTGAGCAGAGGTGAGGCGCGATGAAGGACAGAAAAAGGAGACCTACTGGATGAAGCTGTGTTGGAGAAGAGAATAAGGGTCTAATGACCCCAGGCCTGCCTTAGGTTTAAATACACAGAGAGCTGGAACCAGGGACCAGAGCTTTTAGAATTAAGCAGTCCTGGTCAAGGGGTGGTCTACGGATCATTGTTTCAGTTCTGGGCCAAAGAAGTTCTTCTTGCTTAGGGTGACAGACTTAGGGGTGGGGGTGTCTCATTGTGGGGTGACCTGCCCACAAGGTTCTGCTGTTTCTGGTTCAGGGTGACTTGCAGGTCAAGGACAATGAGGAGAAAGGCCTTTGCGGAAGCTGGAACAGGAACTGAGGAGCCTGCACCCTGCAGGCAAGGGAGACAAGACATGATAGAATCACCAGGTCTTTAGACAGACTCTCCTCGAGTGACGAAATGCCCATGTGCAGTAAGTAGGCATCTAACTTGGAGTGTTTGGAAGAAGAAGACACAGAATGGAGATAGGGAAGCTTCACCCGGCTGTTATTCACCTGTAGACACAAGCAAGGGATCTGTGGGGCTTTACTATTGTTACTGTTTTGTTTGGTTTGGTTGTTTTTTGCATATGTGTGTGGGGGTACATAAGAAGACGAGTATGTGTGCCTGTGAATCATTAAAAAAAAAAAAAAACTATGATTTTGCGCTTCTTCCTTATGGATTTGCTCTGGAGTTTCCCAGGCTCTGTCTTCCAGAACCAGAAAATCAAGATCCAAACTCAAGTCCTTTCGCTTGCCAGGCAAAGCCTTTAACCCCTGAGCCATCTACCCAGCTCGTGTCTTTTGTTGTTTTGTTTTATTTTAGCAAAGCAGCTTCAAAATACCTGCTCTCATGGCCTTTCACAAGTAGGGGAAGAAAAGACTCTCTAGAAGCATCTATTCTGTCAGGGAGGGTTACTTTTTAGGAGAGCGAGGACCCCAAGGTGAAAGAAGGCTGTGGACCCTGGGGTTCCCCTAGAGCAAACCAGGTGGGAAGGACTCTCGTTGTGTATGCAGTGCTGCTCTACTGACCCCTGCTGGCTGAGGTGCCTTGCAGCTGAGGAAAGCCAGAAACAGGGTGACCTAGCAAGACTGACCACAGACACCCCAAGCACCCCACCATCAGATCTCCTGTCCACCAACGCTGATCACCCTTTGGATGCCCCCTGTTGATTTTAGATGTCTGTATCCACTAGGGCTCTGCTGCACTGCCACGGTGGGATAGCTCACCCATCTGGTAAAGAAAAACCTCCAGCTTCGTGGGGTAGAAGCTGAGGTGGGAATGCTGGGAAGAGGAGGGGAATAGGAACCAGGTAACAAGAGGGTGAAAATGACATAAATCCATTGTATTCATTTATGAAACTGACCCCCAAAATTTAAATTAATGAAAAAAAAAAAAAAAAAAGACCGAACAGGAGAGGAGCCATATTATGTAATGTGAATACTGACCACCGGGTGGCACTATTGCTCTACACCCATTTTATCATAGCATTAACCAGCCATGTATTATTACAGTCATAATCTCCAAACAGCACCTTTTTCCAAGATCCCATTTGAATGGCAAAAGGTATGTGTATGAAAATATCATCATCAAGTCCATTATCTTGTACAATTGATATTTTCTAATAATTTCAAGGTTAAATAATTACTCTGTTGGGGTCCTCCTGGTCAGCCTCAATTTCTACACTGCTCTGGACAGAACAAGGATGTCCTAGAAGGGCTTAGCCCCAAAGACACAGAAGGACTGCATTCTATACATGGATTGAGTAGCTAGTGATTGTCCGAGACTATAGAATAGTTACATTAAGATAATGAAGAATTGGGCTGAAGAGATGGCTCGAAAGTCTTTGCTTCGAAAGCAAAAGGACCTGAGTTCAGGTCTCAGATCTCATGTAAAAATGCCAGGTGGAAACGGTAGAGGCCTATAATTCTGGCCCTGGAAAGCAGAGCCTGGAAAATCCCCCAGAGCAAAGCAATAAGGAGGTAGAGCAATCCAGGATGATTTCTGATGTATCCTTGGGTCTCCACAGGCATACACACTCAAGTGGTCTCTTGTCCACACACATGTACACCCACTCACATGAAACACACACACACACACAGATACTGAGTTGAAGAAGTCTCCAACTTCACACTGAGAAAGATAGATTTCATTGTCAGCATCCCCCACTAAAAAACGGATGCAATCCTGAAAAGTGAACTATCAATCACACTTCCCGATGACCACTTTTATCGCTTGGACTTTTCTCAGTGAAAATCAGATTCCTACTCCAGGGCACAGCTGTGAGAAGGCCATTGTTTTAGTTTCATTACCAGCTGTCTCAACAAAATAACCAACCCAAGCAATTCATAGGGCAGAAAGAGTGTAGCTGGCTTCACAGTTCCGTGTCACAGTCTATCAGAGCAGGAAGTTATGGTGCAGGAGCTCGAAGCAGCTGGTCACATCACAGCAAGGGCAATGAATCAATGCATCAGTGCTTGCTCCCTTCCCATTTACATACAGTTCTAGGACATCTATCTGTCCAGGCAACAGTGTCCTTCCCACTATTACAGTCTTCCCACATAGATTAACAAGATAATCTCTCTCAAGCAAGCTTAAAGGCCTTTTCCCAGGTGATCCTAGACAATGTGCAGCTGATATTGGAGAAGTTAGGTTTAGGTGTCACCTTGATAATTAAGAACACAGTTTTAGACATTCCTGTGAAGAATCATTGTTAAGGGAACACTTTGTGCCAGCCTGCTGGAGATTGTCTAATGATATGGGAAGACACAGTGCACAGTGGGTGAGATCATCCCCTAAGTGGTTGGACAAAATAAAGAGCTAGTTGGCAATTTGGCAGACTGGCAAGCTACAAAGTATGCCCCTTTCTCGGCTTTTCCTTGTGGATATGATATGGCTAGTTCTCTTGGCTCCTGATATTGAAATGAAATGGGCCGTAACCAAGAATCATGAATGTATGGTCCCTCATCTCTCTAAATTGTTTGGATCCTGTGTCAAGCCAATGGTAAGAAATAACTAAGACAATTTGGACCAGAAGAGTGGGATGTTCTTGTGAAACTAAAACTTTCACAAATTAAAAAAAAAAAAAAACTGCAGGGGGCAGCCTTGGCTAAATGTCTGGGATGATACCCAGGAATCAATGGTCTGCTGGATAGTGTCTAGTGCTTCCAGGTTCCCCAGCAGCCTGGTCCATACAGATGGCAACAGTGGACCCCCCAATGGGTAGCTGGGGTTGGCTAGCTGGGGAGAATGAAATTGGAGCACTTCATCATCAGCTCTCCTCAGTAGATTGTGGGGCTTCCACTGCAACCTGACTGGCTCCCACCAGGCAGCTGGGGGCGGGTCTACCGTTGGAAAAGAGCTTCTTCCTTGTCCTTTAGGTCCCGTGATTGAACCGCTGCTGCGGTGTGGTCCTCCATCCCGTGTTCCATAGCCAGTTCCTTCATTGTCCCACGATCATGTGTGATAAGTTGAATAATGTCCCACTTTCCAAGAGCTGTGCCAATGTCTGCTGTGACTAACTCTTGATTGTCAACTTGATGGGATTTGGAATCGCCTATGAAAGTGTTTTCGAGAGGGAATGTGGGCACCACCTTTCTCAGCTGCAGCCCTTGCGGGTGACGCCCATGCGTTCCAGCATCATGCCAGCCTCTCTCTCCCTCTCCAGTCTCTGCTCCTCTAAAGCACAAGTCCCTTTCCAGGTACAGGCCAAAGCTTCAGCAGAGCCGCTAAGCCTGGGGGGAGCCCTCCCTCACCAGGTGCTGGGATTGATGCTCTAGCCTCCTATGCAGGGAAGATACATGCGAGTGGTTTCTCATAGGGTCTGCAACTAAGATGCTGCCCTAAAAGAAAGGGAGAACACGTGTTTGTTTCCTACAGAAGGCAAGAGGACACGCATACATGGAGCATTTGTAACTCACCTGCTGCCTCACTTGAGTCTTGTTATACAATAAGTGACAGTTTGACCTTGGTTGTTATCCCGACTGGACATGACTAACAGATTAGCCATTAGACCACCTGAGGAGATTGTCTAGATTAACTTATTTGCAACACAATGACTAACCCTAAGTGTGGGTGGCACCTTCCAGCAGCAGATCAGACAGAACGAAGTGAAAGAGAGCAAACTCATCTCTTCTCCTCCCCTCTTACTCCCCACCCCCTCCCACCCTCACCCCCACCTCCCCGTGCCGGCGAACTCATCTTTCCTGCTGCCATCATTTTTCGCTGACATCAGAACCCAGTTTCTTTGACCCTCCAACAAGACTGAAGCACACGGACTTCAGGAATCTTTCAACCTTCAGCCCCAGACTGCTGAGACATTCAATTCCTGAACTGAGCAGCTACAGGCAGCCATTGTTGACTACCCAGACCCTATTTTGTAAACTAATTCAATAAATTCCAGGTAGATAGGTAGGTAGGTAAATAGATATGAAAAATAGATAACGATAGAGATAGATATGAATTCAATCAGTTCTGTTCCTCTAGAGAACCCTGACTAGTACACAATGCTCCCAGAGTCTCCAAAATGAATATTCATCGTGCTGCTATGAATGACAAACGGGCTCAGTAAACTAGGTGATTGTAGCAGTTTGCCTTCATGTTATTATTAAATACACAACCAAACAATTTATGGAAACAAGGAGTGTTATTCTTGTTTACAGCTCCAGTTACAGCACGTAGTCTAGCTTGGCAAGAGAATTTATATCCACATCGGGAACTGAAGGAACTGGCCGTAGCGTATCCACAGGAATTGCTGAGAGGGAGGTAATCTTCGCACTTGGTAGTCTGTGAATTTGTCTAAGTATGTTGAAGTACTAAAACCAGCTCTCTCCATTTTATTCACATGCCTGAGAAACAGTACTACCCTCTATGGTCCGATATCTCTTAAATACCAGCTAAGACACGTATGCAAAAGCAAGAGTGTTTTATTCAATCTAGCATGCTGGGGTCCATCATTGAACAGAGAAAATGGTGACCACAAGCACAACTGAGAGGCTTTATTAGAGAGAGAGAGAGATGGGGGGAGACTGGTACCAAGGCTTACACACATAGACAGGGTGTTGTGTGTGCAGCCACCAATTACATCTCCACATAGTTTTTATACACAGGGGACCAAGGAGGTTGCAAGCCCCACCAAAGCAGTTTAGCTGACACAGTTTTAGTCTCATGGCATGCGGGCTTCTTTCTGGCCCTCCAGCTAAACAGTATTCCAGGCTTCTTGCAGGCCCTCTGGCCAAATGACATTGTTAAGGTCTGGGTGGTATGTTCTTATCCAGGGACTTTTATGACTCCCTTAAGCTAATTTCTGTAAAGTCACCGGGTTTACAGGAATCTGAAATTTAGGCCCTAGCATGGGGTCTGAGGCCTGTCATGGTGTTAGCCTAGCTTGATCCCTTCACATTAAGGGCTGGGTCTTCCCATCAACTACATAATCTCCCACAGGCTTACATGGACTGCTATCACTACCAGTTCTTCTCAGATGTGCCCAAAGTCTCAGCTTTCGACTTGTTGAAGTTGACACCTGTATCTAACTGGTACACTACTTTATCTAAACTTAACACAGTTGGTCAATCTCAAAACTGGGATTTACAAATGGAAGTGGCTAGATGGACCATTCCTGAACCAAGCATAATAGCCTGTCAGTCTTTTCCATTTGTGTACTTGAACTAGGTGAAATTTCAAAATGAAGGTTCAGATCATGCATCCCGCGCCTAGGGTGGATGGTTAACAGTGTAGTGGGAGAAGTGTGGGGTTGCAAACTAAGTCAAAGAGCTTCTGCTAGGAAGCCATGGTGGGGGAATTTTGTCTAGACTAGTCAGTGCTCCATGAAGTGGAATGCCCATGAACATTGTAGCAGTTCGCCTGCACAGTTGCTGATAAATGACCACCAAACGGCTTAAGGGAACAAGGGGTCTATTCTCTCTTATTGTCTGGTTGCAGTTCTCAGTCCAGCTTGACAGGAGAGCACGCACCAACACCACGACCAAGGGAACTGGCCACATCATCACCACATAATGGCTGAAAGAGGGATGATCCTTACTTACCAGATCAGCATGTCTGGCCGAATGTACACAAGGATGACAACTTTCTCAATCAGCTCTCTGTATTTTATTCCAGGGCCTAACCCCACCCACCATGGGCTGGGCCTTCCCCATCAGCTACAATCTCCTGCAGGTTTGCTCTGGGCCTAACTCAACCACTAATTCTCTACAAATGTGCCCAGAGCTCAAACCTTCAACTGTCAAGTTGACACTTGTGCCCAACTATGACATAGGCCAGAATTGCAAGAGTTATTGCCCCAACCACCAACAGAAAACAGGAATAAGTACGCAGAGCCCAGCGCTTTACACTTTGAGGATATGTCCATTCTCTCTGGTTTCTTGTGGAGTCTGCAACGAGGTTAAGTCTGTTGTTAAGGCTCAGTAGCACAACTAGGCAGCTTCTTTGCCTGACCTCCTTGGATCCAGCTTTCTGGAGCCACCTTCCCATGGCTGCCTCTCCCAACCCTTGTCTTGAGCTTTGCTTTCAAGGGAAGCCAAACTAAGTCTGAAGATGTCTGTAGGAAGCATCATCTAAGATGGACTACATCAAGAAACAAATTTGGCTCAAATTCATTCATGGTAGAAGGTAGTTTATTTAAAAGAATTAAAAAGAGATATTAATAAAAACATGAAGTGTCAGGATTCTTGGACCATCTGGAGGGTTCTTCTCCTTTTTCTCACATGTTCCACGTCTTGTTTCAGCCTGATTCTGTGTCTGATTCATCTTTTCTTTTCTCTTGCAGGCTGTCTTCCTCTATGTCTATAACTTTTCTCATTGCTACAACAAAGACCTGACAGAATGACTCCAAAGGGTGGAAAGAGTTATTTGGGCTTGTGGTTTCAGTGATTTAGATCAACAGTGGCAGAAGCATGCGGTAGAAGACAGCTACTCATAGGGCAGAGAAAGAGGGGGGACAGAGAGCATACAGGCAAGATATATGCCATGGCACACAGGTGGAGGTCAGAGGGCAACTTCAGAAGTCAGTTCTCTCCTTCTACCACGAGGGCTTCTGGGAAGGAAACTCAGGTCGGCATGTTGGGGTAAAGGCATTTTTACTCTCTGGGCATCTCACTAACCCGCATCTAGAGAGGTTAAGAATCAGCTCAAAGGGCTAAGAATCTTCTAAAGTTTTTGGCTTTAGCAAAAGCAAAAGGACCTAAGTTCAAATTCCCAGAGTCTAGGTTAAAAAAAAAAAAAACCTAGGTCGATATGTGGCCACCTGTAATTCTGGCTCTGGAAGGCAGAGCCTAGGAAATCCCAGAGTAAAACAACAGATAAGAGGTAGAGCAATCCAGGATGACTCGCAGTGTCAATGCGGGGCCTCCACAGGCACACCTACTCAAGTACCCTCTTGCACATACCACCCTCACACGCGTGTTCATCTACCCACAAGTAACACACACACACAATTAGCTAGAGTCTGAAACCTTCAATTCTCATGGAAATCACACAGGTTTCTGGGGTAATGGTCTGAACTGCGAAGAACTGCAGTGAAGCATCAGGACGATGCTAGAATTTACTTCACAGCCTTCTTCAAGGGAATGTATCAAGATAAAGGATAATAAGAGCTCATCCTCCCTGAATATCCTGCAAACCAGCACAAGCCAGGCAGGGAGCAGTGCAGAGGAGGAGGAAGAGCACTCCAAGTGAGTGGACCAGGAATGGAGGGGGCCCCCCAGCATCTCACTGGCTCTGCTGTCTTATTTGCTGTCTAGTTTCGGGAGAGATGAATCTCAGCAGGCTCATGAAAAGACCTCAAGGAAAATAGAGAGTAAGGAAACAAAGCTTAAATCTCCTTCAGCTATGTTTCCCTTTTAATTAACACTGAGTAATTAACACAGTGCTAGCAAAAGTAACCCAAAGAGCTTGGTTGTCTCCACCGTGACTGAGTCTACATGAGTATATCCATTAATTTGTTTTGTTTAGGGGTACCTCCTCTTTTCACTTTCGTGTGTGTGGGGGGGAGGCATGTACTTGTGCCTGTGTATAAAGTATGGGTAGGACACATGTGCAAGGCGTGCATGCATGTATGTATGCATGTGTATGTAAGCCAGAGGTTAATGTTGGAATCATCCTTGATGGGTCTCACACCTTATTCCTTGTGGTAAGGTCTCCTAATCAAACCCAGAGTTCATTGATAAGCTAACTTGCTCTAGGGAGCCCCTGTCACTTTTCCAGATTGAATTTACAAGATAGCTACCATGCCCACCCAGCATTTACGAGGGTCCTGGGGATCTGAACTCAGATCCACAGCCTTACGCAGAAACCACTTTAACTACTTTAACATATCCCCAGCCCTCCACTGATTTTGGTGTCATTATCAGTGGTCCAGTAGAGTTTCTTTATAGCTCCTTGTAATTACCTACTCTTTAGAATTTTTATTTGTTCTTTTTTTTTGGGGGGGGGGTGCTTTGTTTTGTTTAAAACAGCAGCTCACTGTGTAGCCCAAGCTGGCCCAGAACTCCTCCTTGCCTTATTCCGAGTGCTGTCATTTACCAGCATGGGTCACTATGCCTGGCTTCGGTCTTCATTATCAAAAGGCCCACATGGAATATAATAATATTTAAATGAAATCCCAACTGTCTGTTATCAAATAAAGAATATCAGAGATTTTAAAAAATGCTGCTGAGTCTGTTGGTTGGTGGCTCTCCAGGCTTTTCTTTGTTGCGCATCACACTGTACCAGACTGCTTTATAACTTGTTTTCCTCCTAGGAGTATTTCTGAGCATCTTCCTCATGTGTGGTCACAGGCATCCTTTCTTTCTTTCGTTATAGGTAGCAGGCTGAAAACCCCTTGGAATAGTTTATAAAGAGAACGCATCAAAACATGAAGGAAAAAGAAACTAGAAAGTCAAACAGTAAAAAGATAAATGCTTCATCTAATCTCTCGACTCATCATTCCAACCCAAGACACATTTATGTTTTTTGGGTAAATGATTCTATCCAAGTATAGATACCTATCCAGCAAAGAACATACATCAAAATACAAGTTCAGAACTAGTGAGATAACTCACGGGTTAAAGTTTTTGCCTCTAAAGTAAAAGGACCTGAGTTCAGATCTCCAGATGCCACATAAAAAAAATATTAGATGAAAGTGGTGGTAGCCTGTTAACCTTGTCCCAGAAGGTAAAACCTGGGAAATCCCAGAACAAATCAATAAGAAAATAGAGCAATCCAGGATGATTTCCAATGTCACACTTGAGTCTCCACAGGCACATACACTTAAGTGTCCTTTTACACACACACACACACACAAACACACACCACACACACACACACACACACACACACACACACACACACACGATCAGTGGGTGCTTAGTTCAAAAGGGATAACCGTAAAAATGATAACATGCTTAATAAGAAAGTCAGTGGGACCTCCTTGGATTAGCTAAAGCATTTTAGATCTAAGTAAAGAAGAGTTCTATAGGAAGTTTTTAATTCCTATAAAGTGGAGCTTATCAAAACTCCAAGCAGTTACTCTATAAATGGCATTTTAAAGGACTATAACAATAGGCATCAACTGGGACAATGGCTCAGCTGTTAGAGCCCTTGTCACACAAGCAAACGGATCTGAGTTTGGATCCCTACATCCAACATAAATACACATTAAAGTTATAACAAAATGCTGTAGCATATAAATTAGAGCAACTGAAATAGAAAATATTGAGAATACCAAGTGCTGACAAGGACACAGAACAACTAGAATTCCCATCCGTTCCCAGAGAAGAACAAACTCTTCCAGCCATTCTAGAAAACATTTTGTCTACTTCCTAGTAAGTTAACCTACGCACACACTTTATAAAAATCTCTCTCACAGGACATTTACCCAAACAAATAAGAACTTGTGCTTATGTAAAACTTGCCCATAAATGTATCATAGCGGTTCTATTTATAATTATCAAAAAAATGTGGAAACCGTTGAGATTGCTTTATTAGGTGAATGATTTACCTGTAGTCTGTGCATACAATGAAATAGCATAGAGGCAAAAAAGGAACCAGATGTTGACACTCACCAATGGCTGGAATGAACCTCAAAGGCATTGTACAGAGTCAAAAGAAATCTCAAAAGGCCTCACACCATCTGAATCCACTTATGTGACAGGTTCAGAGGACACAGTGATTGCCAGAAGCTGTCGAGCATTTGAGGAGACAGAAGGACTGTGATGAGGTGAACCAAGGGGAAATTTGAAGGTAATAGAATCGCTCTGTACTCTAATCATGGTGGTAATATCACAAATCTATGCATTTTGTTGAAATACACACACACACATACACACACACACACACACACATACACACACATACACACACTACATACCACACACATGCAAGAATTGAGTTTCCTGGACAATAAATCTTAAATATTCCAAATGAACTCAAAGGCTGAATGTGGCTCAGAGCACTTGCCTAAGCACACAGAAGGCCTCTGGTTTCATCCTAGCACCACCACAAATAAAATGAAAAGTTACTCACATTTATCTCAGGAATAATGATTGTTAAGAACCATCCGCATGATCCAGTTCTCACGTGACTCAAATACCACCCTTCATTAAATCTAAGATGCCACTGACTTTTAAAATGTATTAGTAGCAAGAAACTCCTTCAAGTTGCTCTCTAATCACCACATGTGTGTCGTGGCACATATTTCCATATTTCTCCCTGTATATTGTGTGTGCGTATGTGTGTGGAGGCCCAAGGATGACTTCAAGAATCATCCTTATTGCTTTGCTCTGGGGTTTCTCAGGCTCCACCTTCCAGGCCAGAATTACAGGCCATGCCATATCCACCCGGCAATTTTTCTGTGGGATCTGGGATCTCAGCTCAGATCCCACAGATCACAAACTCCTTTTGCTTGTGAAACAAGGGCTTTAACCCCTGAGCCATCTTCTCAGCCCTTTCTCTCATGTGACTCTGCTTGTTCTCTCACAAAAGACATAAAAGAGAAAAAAAAATCAGCTGCTGGTTAGCAAGTCTTCCACATTTAGGTCACTCACCTTTCCCTGATTCACGACACCAACCGCCTCCTCCCTAGACAAAGAACATAGAAGCAATTAGAGCTCATGTTGGTCCTGGGGTTGAACGGAGGCCCAAGTCTGGTTTCCCCAAGCTACTATGGAGGCTGGACAAATATGCAATCAGGAAGAACAATCACTCAGACATTGCAAGACCAGATCTTGACTCCTCTGGTCTCTTAGGTACAAAGTATCCTTGGGGCAAGTTACTAGGTCCAAGCCCTCATCTCATGTATAGAGAGAGGACAATGGTAGTTCTGCTGACACAGAAATTAACGGATAATGGATATAACGCACAGTAAGCAAAGGAAGAGGGACAAACACAAAGGAAGGTGGCATCTCTTTACAGTTCTTGCCAAGGTGCCAGGAAAAGGCACAGAAGGCTCGGGCAGGTGTAATCATTTTACACGTCGACTTGTCCAAAGTGCCCAGACACTTGGTCTGGATGCTTCCATGAGATGGACTTCCGTGATGTTTACCCTGTAATCAGTGGACTGTGAGTGAAGCAGGCTGTCTGCTATACTCTGAATAGGCCTCATCAGCTCAGCTGAAGGTCTGACTAGAACACAAGGCTGGTCAGAGGACACCTGTGCACGTGGAGCCAGGTGTGTGGCACAAAGCTGGAATTCCAGCACTTAGGTAGTAGAAACAGGAGAGTCAGGAGTTCAAAAATCTACCTAAGCTACAGAACAAGTTCAGGCTTGCCTGGAGGGCATGAGAGCCTGAGATAGATAGATAGATGATAGATAGATAGATAGATAGATAGATAGATAGATAGATAGATAGATAGATAGATAGATAGATAGATAGATAGATAGATAGATAGTGGACTTGAGCCATCATTCTTTGCTGTCTCCAGCCTGCCCACTGTTCAGTCTCCACAACTTCATGGTGATTCACAAGCTGATGGGACACTGCCCCCGGAGAGTGAAGCAATCCTTTCCAATAACTCTCCATCTGTCTGCTGCCTGTGTAGCAGTTACATGTCTGTCCTCTTTCTGTCTCTTCATCCACACACACATCTTAACTACACACACATCTTGACTAAGGCGATGGGAAAACATCCTTAAATATAGTGGTTTCATAGCAGTACGCACAGAGAGGGAACCAGCCAGAGGCAGGGAGTAGGATGGGGGAACATAGGAAGGGCAATGGATAAGGGGAACATATGAGAACAAATCTGATTGCATATATGTATGAAAATAACACAAGGCAACCCAGAATTTGTATTACTTTATATGCTAGCCTAAAGAGTTTTAAAAAAAAGAGAGACAACCAAGGATTCCAGAATCTGTTCACTTAGACTTAGTTGGATTGGCCTACGAGGCAAGGATGCTTCCATCCACACTACAATATGGTAGTCTAACTAGTTTTTGTTTTCCACCAAAAATCACTTATATTTGTCCACATTCTATTTTGCCCTTGAGACTATTTCAACCCTTAATTTTTTTTAACATTTTTTATTATCTCCACTCATACAAACTTAATAGGTATATCGGTTCCCTCCTCCTCCCACCCCTCTGCTTGCCCTCCCCTCACCCCTCCCTCCCCACCCCCCAGTACCTCCCCTCCCCCAATCCTCGGAGAATCCTTTAATGTGCATGCCTGACTGTCCTCTGGGTCCTCCTCTCCGATGACATACAAGGACCCAGCGGCATTTCCCTGAACCCTTTCCTGTGTTCCCCTTAAGCATAGGAACACTATTTTGGCTGTCAATCCCTTGCCTTCAAGGATCTTGGTGCTTTTAGCAAATGCTAGACTTTGTGGGGACAATAGTGTGTTGGACATTATGCAGGGCATGTAAAGTCCAATTATGATTGCTTCAGCCCTAACTTGTGTGGAGTATTTTGCATATCATTGCTCCTCCCATCCTTGTACTCTTACACGCTTACCGCCCCCTCTTCCGAAAATTTCCCTGAGCTTCAGGATGGGGAGAGATTAGGCTGGCCTAGTTCTAGGTGTCAACCCTTAATTATTAGAGGGCAAAAAAAAGTCCATAAAATTGATGGGTCAAGTCATCACTGCCATCACTGCCCCCATCCAGTGACTAAACCAGAAAGGGCCAGTGAAATGGCTTAGCAGGTAAGGCACCTACTGGTAAACCTGAGACCTGAGTTCAACCCTCAAAGCCCACATGGTAAGAGACAAATGGCTTCTGAAAATGGTACTCTGACCTCTACCCATGTAACATGATACTTCCTCTATTTACTCTTCTCTCTCCCCTCTTCTCCTTCTCTCATCTCTTTTCTCCCTCTCCCCTCTCTCTAATAGATAAAAATAAAAATAAAGCCAGAAAAGTACTTCCTTGATGTCACAAGTTGTTGGGACCTTCCCCCAGAAAAGTCAACTCTCCTTTTCAAATCTTTTGGTATTTTCTTCCTTTCCTTCTGGGCACTTGCACCTCCACAGTGGCAGACCCTCACTTCTAGCGCCCCAGTCCCCACAGTCGTAGAAGAGATATCTCACAGTTCAGTCACATCTCCTGCATCAGTGGGCGACTGTGATCCAAGCAAGTAGCCTATCCCGTTCATGGATGTGACCTGGGTTGGATTGGTCAGGGGCTGCAGTCCACAGTGCCTTCCTACTCAATGGTCCTTTAGATCTGTAGGCACTTAGGTCCCTGATCTGCTCGTGGAGCTCCCCACCCTATTCCCCATCATTGCAGAAACAAATCTACTCACTGATCAGAAAATTCCATTGCCCTCTTGGCCCCCACCAGGGTCCTCGAGCCAAACCTGACCAGGCTGTGGGTCAGAACAGGTATCTTTCCTTTCTTCTTTTGGAATATCTGCCAACAGTCACGAGACAACAAATTGGTCCAGGCAGACTCAACAGAACAGAAATCATTTGATCTACCTGTTGACTTAGGTTCGCAACTTGAATATTCTGCAGAATAACTTTGGGCTGCATCTAGGGAAGAATTCAGTAATATATTTTTGGATATATGTGTATCATCTCATGATGCTCACTAACTAGGCTGACTGAATTTTTCCCCTCAACTGCTAATCCTGAATTGATTTCAATGTGACCTAAATGAAATTGATCAAAAGTAAGCTATTTATAGATGAAGCTCAAAGAGGTGACCTACTGCGACCCAAGGGGTGTGGCCTATTGATCTGGATTGGGGACTGGTATCAGCTGAGATGGGTGTCCCATCTGCTGCAACATAAGCAACATCTCTGACAGTACCGTTACCCCTCCCCCCACTGAAAATTGTTCCAGATCTTGCCAAGGGTCCCCAGGAGAGAAAGAGCTTTCCCACATCCACCAGGTTGGATATGTGTTCTACATGGAAGGAACTAGAATGTGAAAGTTAGTAGAGCTTGGCTTTAAGGCACTGAAGGACTTCTTGCTTACCCTCCTGAAAGGGGCTGTTTCCAGAAGCACATTTCTAGAAAGAAGAAAAAACAAGAACAGTGGTGTCACTTCTTTTAGACAACAGATGAAGAGCAGAGTAAAAGAATGACTTGACTGGAGAATCTCATCTCTTTTGGCCCAATCTGATGCTGCCTGTTTCCCCCACTTCTACCTTCCAAACTGCCCATTTTCCCTCTGAAATTTGAAGAGGCACTGGTATCACAAATGTGAAAGAGAAGGAAGATTCTGGAAGAAAACCATGAGCTACAGTGTCAAGTGTTTGGAAAGAGATGGAAACAGAGGCTGGAGAGATGGCTCAGGGATAAACCTTTGCCTCATAAGCAAAAGAATCCGAGCTTGGATCCCAGCTCTCATGTAAAAATGCCAGATGGAAATAATGGCCGCTTGTCATCTGGCCCTGGAAGGCAGAGCCTGGGAAACCCCAAAGTGAAGCAATAAGGATATAGTGCAATCCAGGATGATTCCCAGGGTCACTCTTAGGCCTCCACAGGCACATGCAGTACCCTCTTCTACACACAGAGAGAGACAGAAACACACACACACACACACACAGAGACAGAGAGAGAAAGAAAGAGAGATAGAAAGGTGGGGCACAGCTCAAAGAGACAGGGCCATCTTAGATTTAACACTTGTAGAAATCCCCTGGACCTGTCCACTGCAGAAGTCACTGACAGCAACTCACACCAGGCTACAGATGACTGATTGCAATGGCTAAAGAGCAGAAGGAAGGTAAGAAAGAGGGGAGATGACTGAGCAAGACCACGGCTTTCAATGTACCTACCTTATCCTCCTGGCACCCACTAGAGTCCTGGGTCCAAACCTGACCATATTATGTGTGAGGATTTGTGTCTCTTCCTTCCAGCGATGTGCTGTCTGTATGGAGCAAGGATACACCATTGAGTCACAGGAGCTGGGCCTTACTGAGGCTGAAAGAAATCTGGGGCCTTTCCCCTTCTTAATAAAAAATATGTGCTTGAAAAACACTCACTGATTTATGGGTTATCCTTAGAGTTTGAAAGAGCCATAAAGTAAATTCCATAGGAGGTTTCCTGGGTATGCACATGTCTTTCTCTCAATGGATTCCTTCCCGTGCCCCTCTCCAGGAAAGTTTTGCACACACATGTTTTATTTGATACTCAAATAAACACAATAAAGCCTGCCCTGCCTTTTTGATTTACCCAGCCAAACAAAAGTCTCAGGAAGTGACCAACACAAATATTCATGGCAGAAGAATTTAGAGGAAAAATATTATGAGAAAAAGGTCAATCATCAAAGAAATGTCACTCACCTACTGATCACTTTGGAATGCCACCTTGTTTTATTTTGTTCAAAGAGCACATCATTGTAAGAAAATGTTTACTTGGTTTTGTTTTATTTATTGTCTGTCTTCCAAGTAAAATACAAGCTTCATGACAAGCAAGCCTTGATCAGCAGAATACCCCAAAGCCTTAGAGCAGTATCTGGCATGAGGAATGTAGTCAATAAATGGGTAGCTATGTGAATGCGTAGATGGCTGGGTCAAAGGATGAATGGATATGAGTAAATAGATATGCCGATCAATGGATGGGTGAATAAATGCAAGAATATAGGTAAATGGATCAATGGATGGATGTGTAGATTACTAGATGGATGGATATGAGTGAATAAATAGGCTGACCAATGGATAGAAGGATGGGCATGGATCAATGGGTGGATGGATGGATGGACAGGGGTAGATGTATGAGTGTGTAGATGGCTGGGCCAGAGGATGAATGGATATGAGTGAATGGATAGGCTGATCAGTGGATGAATGGATGAACCTGGGTGAATGGATAAATGAACAGATGGATGGATATGGTGAATGAATGGATGGATCAAAATATGGATGGGTGAGTGAGTAAAAGCCCATGAAAACCAAGTAAACATTTTCTTACAATGATGTGCTCTTTGAACAAAATAAAACAAGGTGGCATTCCAAAGTGATCAGTAGGTGAGTGACATTTCTTTGATGATTGACCTTTTTCTCATAATATTTTTCCTCTAAATTCTTCTGCCATGAATAACCTTATCCTATCATAATTACACCAAACTATTGATATCTACACAAGGAAAAAGGGCCAATTTACCTTCTCATCTTCTGCTCCATATGCATCCTTACTAGGAAACAAGGAAGTAGAGTTTGTCAGAATACTGCCTTTTCTTTTCGTCAGTCAAAAAAATTCAGATGAGCAGCGACTTTCTCATATCTAAAGAACTATTTGGGGGCCAGGGAGATGCCTCAGTGAGTAAAAGTATGTGCTGCACAATCGTGAAGACCTGAGTTCAAATCCCAGAACCCATGTGAAAGCTCAGCATATTGTTGGGTGTGTCTGTAATTCCAGTGCTCCTGAGACAAAATAGAAGGTAGAGAATGGAGAACTCCAGCAGCTCATGGGTCAGTTAGCCTGGCTTATGCAGAGGGGAACTATAAAAGAGAAACAACTAATGTCAAGGTAAAGGCAAGAACTGACCCCTAAGGTTGTCCCCTGACCTCCACAATGTTGTAGAGCAAGCACACACCTACACACATATACACATGCATACAGCACACACACACACACACACACACACACACACACACACACACACAGTCTCAGGTTTCTTAATAAGAGGATCTTATTGATTCTGTGGACTATGAAACAGAGCTGTGAGGAGAAAGGAGGGCTCCGTCTCTTGTGTTTCGCTTCCTTGCTTGGTGCTGTGTTAACTGTTCAGGAGTAAGAGAAACATGGGCGTCCCTGGTGAAGCCATCTTCCATGGTTTCATTGTGAACTGTCCCTCACAGGCTTGCATGTTTGACTATTTTTATTCCCAGCTCATGGCTTGGGAAGGTTGTAGCATGTTAGGAGCCAAAACCTTGCTGAAGGAAGTATATCACTGTAGGTGGGGGAGTCTTGAGGTTTGGTGGTCCCAACCCACTTTCTCCTCCCTTGCTTGTTGTCTGTGCCTCCTGATGGCTAATGTGACCTGAACCAGCCTCCCACTTGAGCCTCTATGCCTTCTGCTATTGTTTCCCACCATAATGAATTCAATTTTCTCTGGACCCCTAAACCAAATAAATATCCTTTTCTCTCTTAAACTTCCTGAGTCAGTGTTTTCTCACAGCAACAGAAAAGCAAGTGCAACACCCTCCAACAGAAAGGGACTAGGTCTACCACATCACATGTGTTTTCAGTAAAGGTGTGTTTATTTTAGATGTGCTATATGTCAATGGTTCCCAGAGTGAACTCAGAATGGGCACAAATACCCTCCACCTTTGTTTTGTCTATAGGGGAAACCTCTAGAAAATGCCCAACAGGTGAGAGATCTCCTTGTTCAACAGAGAATGTTTACAATGCATAATGCCTTTGGGTTGCTCTCCACAGCACCCAACGGCACTTCCTAACCTTTCTGATCAACTGCATGTCTTCCTCCACCCCCTCCAATCTCAGCTTCTTCTGTCCACCAATTTTCCCATGTCCTTCCCACTTACTCCCTTTCTCTGGTTAGAGACTCAACGTGCTCCTGGGGACCTAAACTGAAAAACACAAAGTCACAGCCTAGTGGATCATGCTTCACATCCCAAGAGTGTAAACAAAGACCACAGATGGATCTGTGCTTCGAGGAAATACTAAGAAGGCATGAGGAACAATCAGTGACATTAGGGAGGGAACGTGGAGGGACTCGTGCTGACAGGCCCACCAGAGCACAACTCTTGGCCTCTTACGTAAATATATAGTGATTTACCAATCACTGCCTCTGCTGTAGATAATAAGGCCATGCATGCAATTTATATTTCATATACAATTTTGATGCATATTATACACAATTTTATTATATATAAATTATACATACAATTACATATATTATGTTATTTATTATATGTACACATATACAATTATATATACAATATAAAATATAAATTATATATATATAATACATATATTTTATAAAAATATATACTTCAGACTGCTTTTTGGCCAGTGTTTTTCAGGGTCCTCAAGGTTCCTTTGGAAATCATCCTGGATTACTCTGTTTTACTCTGGAATTTCCCAAGCTCCACCTTCCAGGGCCAGAATTGCAGACTGGCCGCCATATTCCTCCTGGGATTTTTAATAAGAGATCTGGGGATGTGAACTCAGGTCCTTTGCTCTGAGCCATCTGCCGAGTGTGTTTACTCACCAGGAAGCCAAGGTCTTGGCTGTCTTCCTCCAGATCTTAGAGTAGATATTCTTCAGAGGAGACTTGACTTTTCTCACTTCTAAGGGTAGCAACTCATGGTATATACTCTGCATCTTTCTGAAGGTGTTCAGGCTCCTTCCTCCTTGACAGACTTTCCAGCATCCATAGAAGCAGTTGATCACACCAGGGGTCTTTCCTTCCAGCCCAAGAATGGGGAAAACAGGAATTGCATGAGTGGGGCAGAGAGCAGGTGGCTCATTGGCACACTTTCAAATGAGTTATTGCTGTGTGTGTGTGTGTGTGTGTGTGTGTGTGTGTGTGTGTGTGTGTAACATAGAGCATTGACCTAAGTGTGACACTGGAAATCATTTTGGATTGTTCTACCTCCTTTTTATTTTGTTCTGGAGTTTCCCAGGCTCGCCTTCCAAGGACACTACCTTTTTCTCTGGGAGTTTTGACACAGGATCTGGGAGCCAAACTCACGTCCTTCTGCTTTCAAGACAGAGGCTTAACCCCTGAGCTATATTTCCAGCCTGAGTTATTTCTTATCCACAACAAAACATGCAACCATTCAGTGTGCAGTTCAATGAAATTTTATGTACATATATTCACATATACATGATTAGTTATGAAATATTTCTCTCCCCCACCAGAATGTTTCTTCAAAACCAGTTGCTACCCATCCCTCAGAAGTCATTCTGAATTTCCTTACTCAAACCTTTTGCATTTCACAGAGACAGATGATCAGAACATGCACGTTTTGCATCTCTGCCACACAGTTTCTTTAGGTGTCATCCAGGTTATTGCATGTTTCAGTGGTTGGTAGTTTTTTTGTGTTTGTTTTATTGAATACTGTCCCATGAGATGAACATTTCACAATTCGTTTGTGCCGTGGATAGAATTTCCTGATCTACCATCATTGATTGATAGCCCTCCAAAGGTCTGCACATGATGAGCTTAAGCCCCAGAGTGATGCTACAGAGAAGTGGCACAGCCTATAGGATGTGAGTCCAAGTCTGGGGAGGCGCTTCGGGGCAATGGGAGCATGCTCCTGAGAATAGTGGACAGAGCCCAGCCTAGCCTTTCTCTCTTTGCTTCCTGGCTCATGATGGGATGAGTGGTTTTGCCCTCTACACACCCTCTGTCATGGTGTGTGATCTTACCACAGGCTAAAGCAACAGAGCTAACCAATCAAGAACTGTAACCTCTAAAACTGTGAGCCAAAGTAAACTTTTCTCTTTATAGTTTGATTGTCCCAGATATTTTGCTACAGTGGTGGAAAGCTGACTAACATATCTGTAGTTGTATTATCCATGTTGTCTTTTGCTGCTAAATCTATCTAGTAAGTTCTTAATTTGGGGGTGCCACTTTTTTGCCCAATTTTTAGAAATCTCGCTTGATTTTAAATGATTCTAGTTCTTGGGTAAAATTCTCCTATTATAATCCAGTTACAGTTTGTTCAGCTTGACAGGAGAGCATGCACCAACACCAGGGCCAAGGGAATTGGCCACACCATCTCTACGTAATGGCTGAGAAAGGGGCAATCCTTATTTGCCAGACCAGCAATGTCTGGCCAAGTGTATCCAAGGTTGCCAACTCTCTCAACCAGCTCTCTCTATTTTATCCCAGGGCTTAATCCCACCCACCTGGGCCTTCCCCATCAGCCAGACAATCTCCTGCAGGTTTGCTCTGGGCTTAACCCAACCACTAATTCTCCACAATGTGCCCAGAGCTCAAAACCCTCAACTGTCAAGTTGACACCTGTGCTTTAGTGGAAATTACACTTTATATTTTCATTATTCAAGTTTCCTTGTTGCTTCAACAAAACATTAAAATTCAACACATGACTTCTGAGCTTTAGTTCCAAGAGAATTACCAACACACTACTATGATCCCTTCCTACGAGTTCCCTTGGAGACTAAATGTCCAAGATCCTAAAACAACCCAGTGTGGGCTAAGTTAACATAGTAGGTCTGTTTGATATGTTGATGGTTATCTTAGTGCTTCATGAAGCTGTTTTAATAAGGAAATGGGCTACAGCATTTCCTCAGTAGATCATAAAACATCAAAATCAAAATGTCTCATCATGGGGACCAGAGAGATGGCTCAACAGGTAAAGGCACTTGCCGCCAAGCCTCGTGACCTGAGTTCAATCCCCAGAATCCACATGGTAGAATGAGAGATACAACCCCCCAAAAGTTGTCCTCTGACCTCCACACATGCACTTGTTGCACACACATAAATAAAATTTCTAAAAATTCTTCTTGTGGCCTTAACACCTCCCTTCCTGTAATCCAGCTCTTTACCCAGAGCTTTGCAACTTCAGTGCTTGCGTTAAGAATCCTTTGTACCTGATTGAAGTCTTTCAGTCCGCTCTGGCTGTGACTCACAAGTCTTGGTTTTCTAAATTGAAGAAGGATAATAATTAATTTATAAGGCTGGAATATTTCTGAACTACTGAAAAATGGAATGAAAGACAGAAAGAGAGAGAGAGAGAGAAAGAGAGAGAGAGAGAGAGAAAGAAAGATGGAAAGAAAGAAGGAAGGAAAGAAAGAAAGAAAGAAAGAAGGAAGGAAGGAAGGAAGGAAGGAAGGAAGGAAGGAAGGAAAGAAGAAAGAAAGAAAGAAAGAAAGAAAGAAAGAAAGAAAGAAAGAAAGAAAGAAAGAAAGAAAGAAAGAAAAAGAAAGAGAAAAGAGGGAGAAAGAAAAAGAATTATTGTTCTTTTGTGTGTTGCACTCTGTTGAAGAACTGTTTTTTCTGGTTCTTATTTTGGCCACTTTGAGACTAAAGAGGAAAAAAAATAGCCTATGAAACCAAGATGCTGCTTCCTGCTCAGTCTGTTAGAGCTTAACTGACAATTTCTCTCTCCTTGAACATGCTTGTGGGTGGAGGCAAACAGGTAATCCAAAGAACAAGAGACACAAAGAAAGAGACCCCTGACTTCTATCTTGTCTTCCTGAAAAAACGAATAGAAATGCCTAAGGGCAGTGGGCATGCTTTGCCCGGGCTTCAGATCAGTGTCCCATGTCATCATGGGCATCCAGTTATATTGCTAAAAAAACAATTGTGGCAGGAAATATATTTTTGGCAAAGAAGATCAAAGAAAAAGAAAGGGAAATTCTTTCTGCTGAGAAGGATTTGGGGTGATAATTGTGCCCAAAAGTAAAGGGGGAAGAAGTGAACCCAAAGACAGAACACTTACACACACTGCAATCGATCCGAGCAAGTCCCAAAAGATTCCTAAGAACTAAAACTGGAAGATGGCATCGTATGACTGGGTTTCTGAGAGTTAAGGTTGATACATTTCTCCTAAGTTCACTGACTGCTAGATGCTTGCTTTGCCAATCATTCTGGCCCTGAAAGTATAAAAGGCATGGCGAGACACCAAGTTCTCCAAGTTAACTTCACATTTGGCTTTTGAGGTTTTATGAAACAGAAACATAAAGTCCAGAAGGCCCGTGGTGGAAGCAATTATAGGCAAAGAGCACACTTAATTGATGACCTTAGCTCTGGGAATCATATGTGCCCCAGGCAGATCACAGCCCACCTCTGAAGAAACCCAAGGCTGAAGGAAGAGTTTCCAAAGAAGTGTGCTTAGTGCAGCTGTATGAAACCAGGGCACTGGAATAGAACTGCACTTATCTAGGCTTTAAAGGAGGGCTTCGTCCCCTCTGCACAGAGGGACACTACTGTAAGGTACAGTGTCCTATCGCTACCCCCTTCCCCACACCCAAATAATGGCTGACTTGGAGCTAGAGAGATGGCTCAAGGGTTAAGATTTTGTCTCACAAGCAGAAGGTCCTGAGTTCAGATCCCAGGTCCCATGTAAAAAATGCCACACAGAAACAGCAACAGCCTGCACTTCTGGCTCTGGTAGGCAGAGCCTGGGAAATCCCAGAGCAAAGTGAGGAGGCAGTAGAAGTGATCCAGGATGATTCCTGAAGTCACCCTTGGTCCTTCATAGGACATGTAGTCCCCTCTGAGACAGAGAGAGAGAGAGATAATAAATGAAATATCAAAGTTAATCATAATAATGGCTGGCTTGAAGGTTGATAGAGTCAAGGTATCCTATCTACAACTCCCACTCAAGCAACTGCCAATAAGCATTGAGGCTCTTGGGACTTCTCTTAATCTGACAAGTAAATATATCCTTTTCTTCCAATACTGGAGTTTTGTTCTCCACATAACAAATGCTCCAGGACCTCTTGTATAATTAACTTGTGCATTAAGAGTGTGGATGGGGACTGAGGAGATGACTCACAAGCAAAAGGACTGATTTCCAACCCCCAGACCTCATGTAAAAATGTAGTCCTGAAGAGTAGAGCCTGGGAAACCCCATAGCAAAGCAATAAGGAGGTAGAGCGATCCAGGAAGTTCCCCCTGGGCCTCGGTAGAGCAATCCAGGAAGTTACCCCTGGGCCTCGGTAGAGCAATCCAGGAAGTTACCCCTGGGCCTCGGTAGAGCAATCCAGGAAGTTACCCCTGGGCCTCGGTAGAGCAATCCTGGAAGTTACCCCTGGGCCTCCACAGACACACATACTCATGTACACTCTGGTACACACACACACACACACACACACACACACACACACACATAAACGCACATGTGAATTCAAATGCACACACACGTACACATTATATACATACATACATACATACATATATACAGGAAAAGATTTTTAAAAAAAGGATGGGTGGGAATGTTCACAAGCCATGTGAGCTGTTAACCCCAAACTTGGACATTGCCCTATACATGACTTAATAATAAGACATTACGTTGGGGACTTGCATTTAAACATTAGTGGATATTCCCAGACTCATACCTAACTTCTCCAACTAGATTCTATAGCATGTGGATGTCTAAGAGGCTTATAAGCTATATAGCAAGGCTGTTAAACAATTAGATTTTGTTCAATGCTCCCTATTGAGGATGTAAGTATCTTCTGACACCTTCTCAGGGTGGACAGGGGCCTATCCCTTAGAATGGATGAGAACTTCCACCACCTAGACCGAAAGAACTTCAGAAGTGACTCTTGTCTTCTGCTGATCGTCTGCTTTTGCAGTCTGCAGCTTGCTTTCTAGACCTATATGAAGAAGAACATGACCTGAGCCGCCTGCTTCTGCTTCCTGCCATGCCTCCTGCTAGGGGGAGTCCCACCTTAATTGTAAGCCAAAAATATCTTCCTTTTCCCCCCTGAAGTTGCATGAGCCTGAGCATTGTCTCTCTCGGCAGCAGAAAGAATAACTGCCATACCCCATTGGGGCATCCACAAAAAACTCTCAGTTTTGGCTTTGATCCAAAGTTTCCCATGAACTTATTGCCTCAACAGGCTGGCCTACTTTTGATCCTTCCTGAATTCCTGAGCAAGTTCAAGTTCCATGGAATTGTTCACACTGTGACAATCCACCCTCCAAACTGATCACAAATACTTTCTCTACCTAGTTCCCATCACAAGGAATCACAATCATTCACCACCTATGAGCTCTGAGGAGCACATGCAGTTTTGCATTCACCTCTAAAATTCCCACAAAGAGTGACTGGTATCTATGGGGCAAATCTAACTACGACAAGTACACCCTGTGTGAGAATACAGACACACCAAATTGATCTTATTCTTTGCTGGCTCCGAGATCTCAAAGTCTGAATCCCTCCCTGGATAACAGTAACTTGTGTCAGAGAGGAAAGGGGATGTCATAAAATCAGCCTAAGTTACAAACATTGATGATTGTCAAGAATTCCCTTGACAAATCCTGCAAGTCAGCCATGAAATAGAACATTGGTGTTAAGTATTCTATATTTACAGATGTGCTGACTCATGCCTGTCAGCCCAGCATTTGGGAAACTGAGTCAGGATGGCTGTCAGTCTAAGACAAACTTAGGCTACTATCTATCTGTATGTTGGTCTGTCTGTCTATCTATCAATCTAATCAATCTATCTATCTATGTATCTATCTATCTATCTATCTTCTATCAATCCTCTATTCTATATATCTCTATCAATCAATAATCTATCTATATTTATCACTTATCTATATAGCTACCATCTATCAATTATCTCTTTAGCTCTATCTCTACCTATCATCTGTCTATGTATCTATATCTATTATCTCTCTATATATCGATCATCTATTTATGTATATATCTCTATCTATCATCCATCTATATCTTATTTATTTAAAGTATTATTTATCATCTTCTTATTAATCGCCTATCTGTATCTGTAGATCTCTGTCTCCAGCTATTCCTGCTATTGCAAAAAAAATTGCTGTTTCTAATTATGAAGAAACACATGAAACACTTTGGCTTGAATGTATAGATCATATTCTATTAAAAAATAGATGTTAAGCTAGTACAGATTTTGCTTTTTTCTTCTTTCTGGATGCAGTTGATCTTCCTGCACATAAATGTTCCAGAAATAAATTGCAAGTCCTTCGTCTCTTTTCATAGCACACACAGTCCCTTCCTGTGTCACCAGCATTGATCTTTCAAGGTCATGGGGATCTCAGACCCACTTCTCACGGCCTCTGCTCCATTTCTGCTTTTCTCTTCTTTTATTTGAAAAGTTTTCAACACTATTTCCATCACCTCCCTACTAGGCCCACCCCTGAAGCCTTCCACAATATCAATCCTAAATCCAGGAATATTTTAAATAGACATCATGTTTATTAATCAATTAAATACTTCTAATTTTTAAAAAATGCAAATCTTTTAAATTTACAGGGCAGAAGAGTTGACTGAAAAAGTAGAGATGCTTGCCACAAAGCTTGAGGACCCAAGTTGGATGTCCAGACTTTATATAAATGAGGAAGGAAAGAACCAACTCCACAAAATCACTTACTGACCTCCACACCTGCACTGTGGCATACCCATGTATGTGCTAATGATAAATAAAATCATAAACAAGGTTTGAGGATGTTGTAAGTAGAAGGCATATCTGTGCTATTAGTTTGTACCCTCCAAGAGTCTAACCCAATGCTTCTAACATGCAAAGTGTTCAATGATGATTTGGGAATGAATAGGAATCACTAATGGAGTCTAGAACTACTAAAGCAATCCTTGAAAAGGTACATCAGGAGTAAGTATTCTATGCATGAAGAGTCAAGGTCTTTCCCCCATATGTATATATGTTGTTCGCGTGTTTTGTGTGTGTGCAAGTACACGTGTGCATATGATATGTATGCACATGTATGTGCATGCATGTTGAGGCTTGATTGTGTTATCAGGAACTATCCTATATTCTCTTCCACCTTTCTATTTAAGGCTGAGTTTTTAACCCAGAGCTCACCTATAGAGCTAGTCTGGCTTGCCAGCTTGTTTTGGGGATTCCAAGGGCTAGCATTACACAAGGATCACCGTGCTTGCCTGGCATTTTTACAATGGGATCTGGGGATCCGAACTCAGATCCTTTTGCTTGTGCACTAAGGATTTTAACCTCTGTCCCATCTCCCCAGCGCAGAAGCCAAGGTTTTAATTGAAAGGAAGAGATAGTAACAGATCTGGAATATGCCAAAAGGCAAGTCTTCAATAATGGAAATCAGATATAAAAGATAACGTTGGGATGGTTTACGGTCCCAGTGATCAAGAGATTGATGGTATCCTCTGCTGCATGGGGGTGGAGAGAGAACCGGGGCCTAGAAGTGAGACCTGGTGATTCTGAGATGAGCAACGGCAGTCAAGTAAACACATCCGGCAGGATGCTGTGCTCATAGAGGGAGTTAACTAGAGATAAAGCTAAAAGTCCCCGTTGAGGAAAAAAATGAATGAGCTCCTCTGAAGAGAGAGTATGGACAGTTATAGCAATGGACAAGGACTCCACTTTGGTACACCCTGATCTCTCGTGCCACAGTCAAGATGGAGGCCCCTAGCCACGTATGACTTTAAATGTGAACTAAATAAAATAGAATATGCAATTTGAAGTTTATCAGCTGCAGTGCAAGCACCCACAAGCCATGTGTCACTTGTAGATACCATGTAAATACAGAACCGGGACCCTTTCTGTCTTCATGGGAAATTCCACTAGACAGTTGTTCTAGTGTGAAGGAAAAACAACCAAAACTAAAAGGAGAATGAATTACCATGTGCTACCCTAGACATAGATGAGAGTTGGCTTGCTACCTCAACCTGTCCAAGTTTGGACTAAGGCTTGGAGGAGATTAAAAGAAGAATGAAGTAGCATAATGCACTCAAGGAGGTGAGATAGGAGGAGCAGCAGCAGTTCAAAGGCAGCCTATGCAACAAAGGAAGAAGAGGGGAAAGAGAAGGAGAAAGAAGGAATAGAAGAAAACGAGAGAAGGGAAGGGAAGGATAAAGAGAAGGAGGAGAAAGGAAAAGTATATGAAGCAGACTGTGAAAGTATACTACTGAGAATGTTGAAGTAGTGCTTTCCTTCAACACACACTGCAGTGGATGATAAAACTCTGGTCACCCGCTCCCTCCGGTGTAACTCTTACCTTCCTTCGATGAGGTATCACAAAAAGTAAGACCCAGGATAGTCTGGGATACTCCCCAAAGATGATTGAGGCGTGAAAGCAGCTAACGAAGCCATGAAGTTCTGACGGAGAGCCACGGATGCCATCGACCCTGGGGGTCTGGAACAAGCAAAGATGCCACTTAAACTGGGTTTCCGAGAGTCACCAGGTACTTCAGTACAGTGGTCTGGGAGGAAAGGTCCCTAAGAGGCTCCAGGTCTTGAGTACTTGGTCCCCAGCTGTGGTGGTGCTTTGGGAGGCTATGGGATTCTTGAAAGGTGGAGTCTAGCGGGAGGAAGTGGGTTGGGGTGGGGAGGGGGGATGACAGGGTTTCAGGGTTCTGCCTCTAGCCTAAGCGCTCTCTGAATCCTGGTCCACCAAGATGTGAGGACTTCCGGCTGTACAAGCCCACTGCCACAAACTTGAGTGCCTCCCCTATATCAGGACGACTGTGTTCTCTCTGTGACCGAAGTAAATCCCCACCTTCAAGAGCTTCTGTCGCAGCATTGAGAAAAGACCCTAATACATTCAAGTCAAAGATAAGAGCAAACACTACTTGGCCACTTAAGGTCTCGGATCCCCTCATTGCACTCCAATCTTTGATTCTTTGTGGGAGAATTAAAGATCATAACATCTCTTTCAAATGGTCACAGAGGAGAGACTGAGGCTGAACCTAGCCAACTTCCTTCCTATGACTAGAACTTATTTTTCTTGAGTGTGTGTGTGCATGTACATGTGTGTTTATGTATGTGCAGGCATGTGTACAGGAGTACACTTTAGTATAAGTGCCTAAGGAGACCCAAGGATGACATTGAGAATCAGCCTGGATTGCTCCACCTCTTTATGGCTTTGCTTTGGGGTTTCCCAGACTCTGCCTTCCAGGTCCAGAATTATAGGCTGCCGCCACATCCATCCAGCATTTTTACACGGTATGTAAGGATCTGAACTCAAGGTCTTTTGCTTGTGAGACAAAAACTTTAATCCCTGAGCTACTTCTCGAGCCCCACATGAATGGAACTTCATGCTGTGTCATTTGTGAGACAATCTCACTTTGAATTTTGACCTCATTTAGAGATTACATTGATTCAAAGAATTCATATTCTCTTCCATTAGAAAAGGACCTCATACCATTGGAAAGCTTTTGCCACATACTTATAGGAAGATTACTAAACATTCGGCAGTTGGAGTCAGAGAACTATTGCTGGAAGAAACTCTAGAAAACCCTATAGCTCCTAGTTCCTGTCCCAATTACACCACAACAGGTTCTCTGGCTTAAGTCCTTCATGCTCTGGGTTACGGTGCTGTGTATCCATGCATTCTTTCTTTTGCTTCCCCCAATGTGTGTCACCCCTGATCATACCTGCAGAGGGTACAACCATACACTAAAGCTACCTGATGCATCAATTGCTATCAATGGATCCTCCAAAGAGATCATGTTACTGACTAGACATTAACTGTCTAAGAGAGAGAAAAACAGGAGAGGGAGCCTGGAAGGATGAACAAATACACTTCAGAGAACATCAAATACTGAAACGACCAACTGCTGCAATCCATATTAAATGAAGAAGTCGTCAACGATGTGGAGACAGAGCCTGAAGATCCAGTGCTGTTTAAAGAGAACCTCGGCGAGAAGCCTATTTTCCCAGGGGATGAGTGAACACACAGCCAAGAAAAGCAACTCTCTGTTGTAGAGAAGTTACGTGCTACTTCTATTGGGATTTTAAAAACTCAGTACTTGGGGGCTGGTTAGATGGCTCAGGGCTTAAGACTTTGCCTCACAAACAGGACCTTAGATCAGATCCCATATTAAAAACCCAGGCAGAAATGGTAGCAGCCAGCACTTCTAGCCCTGAAGGATAGAGCCTGGGAGATCCCAGAACAAAGCAAAAAGGAGGTAGAGGAATCCAAGATGATTCCCAAAGTCACTTTGGGCCTCCATAGGCATACATAGTACCCTTTGATAGACATATGTATACACACACACACACACACACACACATACACAAACACACAAACACACACACAAGCACATGCATATGCACATTCACATATATACACACACTTAAAAACAAATTAAAAATGCATACTTGGAAATCATTATAAAAAGCAGATGGATGGATGGATGGATGGATGAATGAATAGATGGAAGGATGCATGGATGATATATAAATAATTCCTTAAGTATAAGCTTAGTCAATTCACTTAAAATCATTTAATACAGTTTATATTAAGACCTTCTTTTAAACAGCCTTTTATCTTTGTTTAAGAGATAATCTCAACACCCAATCAGGATGCAACCAAGAGCAGTGCAGAAGCAGCAAAACTCAAAACAACCAACCAAAATTCAAAGACCCTACAATGTTCACCCAGAACCAGACCAGCCAAATCTCTCCCCATCCTAAAGCTCAGGGAACCTTGTGGAAGAGGGAGCACCAAGACTCTAAGAGCCCAAAGACAGGGACGTCTACCAACGAACAAGATACATCATTCAAGTCTGGGCTGCAGCCAGCCAGGATATTGCTCCAATATGATTCAATCTTGCCTGACCTGCACAATAGCTGACATGTCAACAAGCCCCCATAGACTAGAACAGATCTCAGGGGAGAAGATTGCAGGCAGTAGGATTCTTAGAAGCAAGGGGTTAGACAGATATAACAGAGTTCCTATGTTAGTGGGCAGGCCCAAGAAGGAGCCCCAAGTGTACGAGTCCTGAACCGTCAGTAATGTAGATGACTCAGAGGGAAATTCAGTGCCCATATAAGCTGATGTTCCATGAGGATGGAGGAAGTAGGCAGGAAACATCAAGAGAGGAGAAGGAGGGAGGAAAGGGGAGAGAGAGAGAAAGATGGGGGGGAGTTGGATAGGGGACAGTGAGGAGAAGAGAGGGAGGAAGGGAAGTCAGAAGGAGGGGATGAGGGTACCAACTCATTGAGCTTGTATAACTAGGTAAAAAAATAATTTAATACAGCTAACTGGTAAGCACTATGTACTATGGCTTGGCACATGAAATGTGTTTGAAGGTAACTCACAGCATAGAGTACCTCTGGCTCAGAGTCCTACAATCAGGACTTAACAAACATCCTTTTTATATGTCCCACTCATTTAAAACATTTCATATATTTCTTCTTGTCTATGCATGCATTGTGTTCTTGAATAATGCTCAGTTGTCAGGAGAACTGTGAGAAATAAACTATGTGGCTACTGTTTATTTCATCTGAGAGGTGTGATGGGTTGTACATGACCCTCGGGAATTTGTATGTTGAGTCCTGCTTAGAGGGCATCAGAATGCGGCTACATTTGGGAAAAGACTTTTGAAAGGTGATTAGGATGAAGCTTCTGGGTGGGCTGCAATTCACTCTGACTGGCGGGAAGAGATGTGACCCTGGGGATGAGTCCACACAGAGGAAAAGCCATTGGGGGACACGGTATGGGGGAAGCATGTTCAGAGAGGCCTCAGGAGACACCAGCCAGGCCACGTCTTCATCTTGCCTTCCAGCTTCAGCTCAGGGAAAAAAAAATCACCTTTATCGCTCATGTTACTCAGACCGTGACATTGTGAACAGATCTGCGTGTGCAGTATCCTGAGACGGGACCATCCAGCTAAAACCACTTGAACTAAATTGGTGCTAAGAAGGTTCATAATCATTTAAATCTTTGCTTTACTCTTGTGTTTTATTTGTTATTTTATTTTTCTAGTTTCACAAGCATATTGAGTACACATTCCCACTTCCTTCCATTCCATTCATTCCTTACAATGTGTTTTCTAAGAAAGAGATATTTAATTCACTTAATTTTTATTAAAGAGTGGGGTATGCATGCACACGCGCGTGCATGATGTGTGTGTGTGTGTGTGTGTGTGTGTGTATGTGTGTAAGAATTTCTTAGATGATCCTTGGGTTTCAATGTGGGTACCTATGGAATTCCGAATCACTGGACTGATTTGTACGAGGCCCCACCACAACCTTGTAAAGATATCAGTTTAAGGCAAGAACCTAGAAAAGAAATGAAAAGCACCCATAGAACTGGCCTACACATTCAAGAACTTAGAAATTATAACATGGCAATCCAAGGTCTTATCTTGAAGCTAGTGGTAACTTCAAAACTGAGTTACACTGACCCTAAAGAATTTTTCACAATATTTGTGACTAAATGAAACACACTATCACCTTTATCCTAACTGCTTTTATCCAAGGAGAGGGTTAAATGGGTGAATAGGTAATAATAATAATATTAACAATAACAACAACAACAGTTGGTAGATAGAAATAACTAGCTCTTCTTTGTCCATTCCCAGATCTTAAAAAAAAAAAATGCCTATGTATTGGTAGCAACTTAGACACTGAACTATTGCTATTGCCTCTTACCTTCCTCTGGTGCCCAGGAAGGATCTTCAATCTAAATAATAAAAAGAAAAGACTCTAAGAACTTTTCCAAGGAAAAGAGTCAGCAGTTGAGACGGTCACTCATGTCAATTCAGTAAGTTCCTCTTCTCTCAGGAGCTCAAGGACAAGACCTGTCTGAACCCTGGTAATTCTTTTTCTGTCTGTCTCTCTGTGTCTGTCTTTCTGTGTCTCTGTCTCTCTCTGTCTCTGTGTCTGTCTGTCTGTCTGTCTGTCCGTCCATCCGTCCATCCATCTGTCTGTCTGTCTCTGTGTCAGAGTGTACCCCCAAATCCCATGCCACCAAACTAACATGTAAACACTTTCTTTGAGGAATGGAGCCAAGAGGCAGGGCCCCGGGACTGAGGAGGAGTCACATGCAGGTGCACTGGGGAGTCAGCAAGTCCATTTGCTTCAGGAGAAAGTCACCCTCTGCCCAAAGGCCCCTGGGTTAAGCCAAGCCCTCCACCTTCATCAGAGGTCCACCTACCTCCAAGTAATGGTGATGCCATTCCTGTCCCCTGAGTCAAACCTGTATTGCCGCTCCGCTGGAAGAAAAAGAAAAGGGAGATAAGAAAAAAAGAGAAACAACCAATGCCTCCCTGAGTCCCCTCTGAAAGAAGGAATACAGAGCCAAAAGGACATAGAAATAAATACCCCTGGCAGGAAATGTATCAGAGGCAGGGCCCAAACTGGTGAGCTGATTTTCAAGCAGAATAGTACTTAAAAAAATAGAATATTCAGTGTGTTTTTAATCTTTTTTTTAAATCTTTGCAGCTAAATGGAATATTTATCTTTCCATTTAAAGTAGCTGAAATATGGGTCCACACCTGAAGCCCAGCACTTGGGAAGTAAAGGCAGGAGTATTTCCAGTTCAAAGCAAGCCTGAGCTACACAGCGAGTTCTAGGCCAGCATGCAGTGAGACCCTACCTCAAGATTTGGGGGGACAGCTCAGTAGCAAAGTTCTTGCTTACTACGTTCAAGGCCCTGGGTTTCATCCTCAGCATAAGAGACAAATACATAAAAAAGCTAATTAATTCAAAGCAGTGTGTGATTATTTAGACTTTTTTTTTCAGTGTTTTGTATTGATCCCAGACTGTCTTGCATTTGAAACACATATTCCAGCACTGAGTCGCTCCCCCCCCCCCACTTCCATGACCACCACTGTCAGCACACTACAGAACATCACAGAGGAAGTCTGGACACCTAGGAGAAGTGAGGTGTTTAAGATGTTTTTCCATAGAAATGATTTCCATAAAAATAGCTCTGAGCTATTCACTAGCCTTCTCTTCGCAACTGTCTTATCCGCTCAATTATTCCTCATCGCGTTCATTATCATTGATGTGAGCAACATGAAAAGGTTCGGTAAAGCCCAGGTCAGTATGTAAGCAGGATTCACCTTCCTAATATAATTGCCGTTACTATAGGGATGGTGTCGCCAGCTACATGCCCATTTGGGGAGCTGATGGGAGAGGCTCACTAAAAGTAATCTGTACAAGAGAAGGAACATCATGGTAAAGGCAGACTTGCTCATGAGCATTTGAGAGGACCCTTCCCTGCAGACATCCAGAAATATTGAAAAGGTACACTGGAGAAGTCTGCAACGTTCTCAAAGTCACTGCAGGATCTCTATCCCCAGATCAGCAAGTCCTTGGGCAGCTTGAGTTACACTAGCAATTTTTTCCTTTTAATTTTTTTAACTATTTCATTTATCTGACACAGAGACAGAACACCGGTTTGCCATAACCCACAAATAGAGGCCAGAGGACAATTCTCAGAGGTCAGTTCTCTTCCTCCACCATGGCTTCTGGGATCACACTTAAATTGCCAGGTTTGCAAACAGGTATCTTAATCCATAGCGCTGTCCTGCTAGCCCTAGCCCCTAACAATTTTGACACATTTTTCTATATATTCAATTTATAAGTAAATAATTTTGAGAAATCCACTATGGTAAGTTGGCAAAAATATAATGAAATGATGTAATAGCTGATGAGTGCCAAAGTATCTTGTGCATTATTGCAAATCTTTTTCTATGTTAGAACTGGGGGTGGGGGGTGAGAGTAAGGAGATAGGTCAGGGCTTAAAGTCTTCGCTTCACAAGCAAAAGGACCTGAATTTGGATCCGCAGATACATATAAAAATGTTGGGCAGATAAGGCAGCAGCCTGCAATTCCAGTCTTAGGAAACCCCAGAGGAAATCCAGGATGACACTCAATGACACCCTTGGGTCTCCATAAGCACACATGCTCAAATGCCTTCTAGTATACACACGCGCGCACACACACACACACACACACACGCGCGCGCACACACACACAAACACGTGCACGCACGCAAGCATGCAAGCAAAAAAAAAAAAAAAAAAAGAACTAAGGAGGTGATAGCTGCAAAGACATCCTTAAAGCTAAAAAGGAACTAAAGACTATCTGTGACATCTTGACTGAAAAAGGATTAGACGAAGCAGTAAAAGTATCTTCAGGATCTTACAGTTACATGAAACGTCATATCATATCCTGCCAGTCATGTGTGACAAACTGACATCACGGCCAATTTTAACTGATCTTCTGTCATACTCCCCACATAAGACACAATTTCATCATAAAACAATAAAGGAAATAGAACCTTCTGAAATATTGTAAGGCTTATTTTTCATGTGGAAATTTCACTTAACTCTTAATTTAACTCCTTCATGAGAACTGGAGGAATGTCTTGAAGGGTAAGGAAGAGCAGATGTAAACCTGTCGGAATCTTTTTGAGCCACAATTTCTGACCCCGCAGCTGTTTTGGGGGAAAGTAAACAATTCAGTCTGCCTTTCTCACTCCACCCCATCAATCCTAACAATGCCTTTATATTTGGCTCATTGGAAGACAGATCTGAAGATGCATCAGAACTTTGGGCAGCCCCAGGTACGGCACGCTCAGTCTCTAACTCAGCGCACTCTTACCCACTCAACTGCTGTCTTGAGCTTTAGTCCCAAAGAGAGATGGAACATTTCAGAAATATTCAAGCATTGTCATTGTCATTTAACTGCAAAGTTAAGACCCCTCAGTAGTTTGAGAATGTGAGAGTCAAGACCAGAGCCACGGTGGCCAAGGAGAAAGCTGTGGATGCCGGGTGACCTGCTCAGTCAGTCAGCAAAACCTGCCGAGCCCTGCTCTGTCCTCACAGACCTGTCCATCACAGAGCGCACTCACGTGGAGCAAGGGATGAAGAAGAGGCCCGGAGGGTGAGGAGAGCAACTGTGGGCTCCATTCCAAGAATCTAACCAACCACGAGTAGAAACTATTCAGAAAATCAATGTTCATTTCATCCTTCCTAAGAAGTATGAGATGAGTTTTTACTTTGGCTTTTACATTGTACCAGCTGCCAGGAGTCATCTAGCTATGATGTGAAGTGCATGGAAGGATCGTGTAGGTTATTTGCAAATGCTATGTCTTTGTTTTTGTTGTTGTTAAAGGAGAGATGTGTTTCCTGGGATTTGGGGATTTGATAGGATTCTGGAAACAGCCCTTAATACATACCAAAGTACACCATGTTAGGAAATTAAGAAATTCAACTTTTAAAAGGCATTCAACAAGGATCTTTTGAGAGAGGGGACATGGGGTACTCCTAGATGGCGAGAAAAGACCAGAAAGGAGACATGACAGAAAGGAGAGCCAGTCTCGGGAAGTCAGCATGGCCAGAGCCAAAGGAGAAAGATGCGGGGAACACGAGGCTGTTCTTGCACATCTAAGAACTGGCTCTAAGATACCTCAGAGAGAGAGGTTGTGAGGGGGTGGGGAGGTGGCTCAGGGGTTAAAGCCTTGACTCCCAACACAAGGACCTAAGTTTTGATCCCCAGACTCCATGTAAAAAATTCCAGACAGATACAGAGGTGGCCTGTACTTCTCACCCTGGAAGGCAAAGCTAGGAAACCCCAGAGATAAAACAACAGGAAAGTAGAACAATCCAGGATAATTCCTGAAGTTACCTTTGGGCCTCCACAGGGACAGATAGATGATAGATAGATAGATAGATAGATAGATAGATAGATAGATAGATAGATAGATAGATAGATAGATAGAAAGAGAGAGGCTATGAGACATGAGACAGATGAGGTCTGTGTCCAGGACAGGTTTGGTGACCTGTAGACCAGAGCAGCAGTTATATGGTGGAGAAATGTAGTCAAGAATTTAAATATTCATGCCCAACCTGGTGCTCATTATGAATCATGGCGCCTTGTGATTTAGAGGACTTCCCATTTGAAAAGATAGATGGATCTGTTTCCTCCTTGGATTCTCAAAGCAAACCAGTAGAGCAGACAAGTCAAATACCAATCCAACCTGAAGAGGCTTAGAGTCCTATGTGAAGGAATGTTAGGCTTTGTGAACCAGATGAAACCTCCTCCCCCCTCCCCCCACCCTGCTTCCCTAGCAACTCTCAGAGAAGTTCCACAGTAACTCCTTAGCAACCCTTAGCAACGTCTGAGGCTTAGAAGACTGTGGTCAAGCCAGGGACTTTCTCTTCCTGTGCTTTCTGCACTCAGCTCTCTGGGACCCTCTCCTCCTCCATGATGCCCACTCTTTCCTGTTCTCGCCAGTCGTCTCTGACTTTAAACTATCTCTTCTGTTCCAATGCTCTGCCTCCAGGTCCTTAACGTAACACAACTCCTATTTCTTAAGTCTCTTCCTCATGTTGTTGCGGGAAGGGAGGGAGCTGAGATCACTCCCCATGGACTCCAGTCCCCAGCTCACTTTCTACTTTCATTTTATGCTAAAGCAGGGTAGAGGAGGAGCAAGCGAAGCAGGACTTTCCAGAAGCAGAGCATAGGTTACCAAGTGTCAGCAGGGCAGGCTGACTGCAGAGGGCCAGTGACCTTGACTTTATTGGCACCAGGTGCAGGTCACGGGGGATGGGGGGAATGGTGTCTCTCTTACTGTTTAGCAGTAACTGAACAGTTTACAATTTTCTACCTCAATGCTAGTTTCTCTTTGTCCATGGACCTGCATATGGAGCTCTATGCATTGTTTGGTTGGCTCTGGATTCCTTTTCTCCCCTTTAACCTAACTAGAAAGCAACACACTTTAGAGTTCTGGCTTCTATTCTGGGCTTCCTTGATCCTCAGTGAACACATTGTCTATTCATAAAAATCAAATAAATGTGTTTTTCATTCAATTTAACAATTTGGCCCATGTTGATGAGAAGCTTAGAGCTTAAGAATGGCCCATGAGATGGCTCAGTAAGAAAAGGTGTCAGTATGCAAAGCTGGTTCAGTCCCTGGAGAAAAGGAGAAAAGTGACTTCCAAGAGTTTTCCTCTGACCTCCATACCCGCCACATAATGTATTATGGTAAATGCATGCCTATTGTGTTCTTTCTCTGTTTCTCTTTCTCTCTGTCTCTCTCTCTGTCTCTCTCTCTCTCACACACAACTACACACACACACAAATAAAATCTTTTCTAAGAGAAATGTAAATGAGTTAATACCTAAAGATATTTAAATTATATGTGGGTGATACTGAATGCATACACATGTATGTGGGACTAAATGTATAAGAATATATGAAATTTATCAATTTATGAAATCTGCAAGTTGCAGTAAAGATCACCGAGGCAACAGGTGACCACAGTATAATAGTAGCATGAATATCAAAGAGACAACCAACAGCTTTCTGATTGGACTCAAGATCCGCTTGTCAGAATGGAACACATTCCTGTTACTATTAACTTAGAACAAGAACCTAAAAAAGGGAAGGAAATAAACCTCTAGGAAAGAATAGCCTATGAACCTGTGGATAGGAAAACAGTACACCAAACTGCTCTGTAAAGAGCTGATATTATGCCCATATATTGCAAGAACATTTAGCACTCATCCTAGAAGTCTTCAACAACAGAGGCAGAGAATCTCAACACACCAACAGGATGCAGCCTAGGGCAGTGGAAGAGCAGTGAAGTGGACAGCAATGGCTGTCAGAATGTAGAGTATCAGTGCACTGGAAATGCTCACCCGGAATCAGGTCCACCAACCTCTCCTCATTTTAAGGCTCAGAGAACCTTGCAGAAGAAGGAGTGATAAGATTATAAGAGCCTGAAGACAAGAAGGTCCACCATGAACAAGACACTCTATTCAAGGCAGGGTTGCTTCATCCAGGAACTCACTGGATTGAGACTTGACCTTACCACACTTGCATAATGACTGACATATGCCCCGTAGATTATTGAGGATCTCAGGAGAGATCATTGCATGCAGTGAAAACCTTGGGGACCAGGGCTGGATGAGTAAAGGGGAATGCTCCTATCACCGGGGAGGCCCAAGGAGGGGCCATTTGGTATGCTACAGAATCCTGAACCCCCACAAGAGTAGACAAGCCAGAGGAATCCTGGGTCCCACAGAAGTGGACAGGCAGGAGGATGGGAAGGAGTGGAATGGATTGATGAAGGGAGGGGAAGGGGGAAGAAAGGAGGGGAGGAAGGAGGGAGGCAGGGATAAATACTCAATATTCTTATAAAACTAGGAGAAATTTTTAAAAATTATTAAATTAAAAAAAGATATGTGGAATTTTAGTAGACAAGGGAATATGATCATAGAGGCATACTTAGGTTATAAAGAATGTCACAGGAGATGAGAGAATGGATCGGAACCTTGGCGGATTTCTAGAACATGGGAAGAAATGCTTTGAGAAAGCAATCGTGCAAGCAAAAGTAGCAAGTCAAAGGCCGAAGGCACTTACAGGGCGTGCTGAGACACACTTGTTGAGAGGATGAAAGAGAAGCTGTCAGGCTGCAAACAGCAAGACAAAAGCGTGGAACAGAGGGCTTCATTATCTGTGTGGGAGAGGAAAGAAAGGGCGAGTCTAGAAATGAATTGGATTGTTTTAGCTAAATACAGGTGTCAACTTGACCTCTACAGGCTGATCTTTGGGCACACCTGTGAAGAACCGAAGTCGAGGCAAGCCCTAAGCAAACGTGCAAGGAATTGTCTGATTGATGAGGGAGAACCCAGCCTGTAGTGGGTGGGACATCTTTTCCTGGGGCAGATGGATAAAATGGGAGTGGGAGGTGGTAAGACTAGTGAATTCCATGAGTATGAGCCCACTGCTGAACTACTTTAGCTGGGTCAGTGAGTTGGCACTTTGGTATACTTCGATAGGCATGCTCCCTGGCAAGTGAGGATCATTCCTCTCTGAGCAATGGAAATGGTGTGGCCAGTTCCCTCAGCCCCTGGTATTAGTATGAGCTCTCCTATGAGGCAGAATAAGTATTATAAACAAGACAATCGGACACCAGAATAAAAGCCTTTCTCTCCCCCCCCCCTTAAGCCATTTGGTCATGAATTTATCAGCAACATGAAGGCAAACTGCTACATGGCTGATGCAGGAGCGCAGAATGGACACCTGGCAAACTCACCGTGGGTGACTGTCACAGTCTCCACGCTGATTCCTGCTGGCAGGTACTGCGTCCTTGGATGGGGGTCGGGCACGGCCAGCGGGTATCCACTCTGGAGCATCACCCTCTGGAACCAGAGTCGTCTCCTGCGGTGCTCCCTGACAGCGCCCAGTCTCTGCTTCTTGCCCACTCCTTTGATGGAGTGACTCTTCTCCAGACCCACATTATTCAGCTCGTGACTACGTTCCTGGCGTGTCCAACCTTTTTTCGCTGTCTTTACCTGCTGCCTGCTGGGTGGGGGGAGGGTGAGAAAGTCATACCATATATTTGAATTAAGGACCGGGGGAAGAGGGGAGGCCAACTAGTGGCCAAATAAGATCTCAAGATGGTAGCTGAATATCTGGTCACTGTCTGGTCCAAAGACAGCAGCTTTACCACATTCTAGCACACACTGGATATTCTACAAACCTGTCATTTTCCCAAATCCCACCAATTCATGGCATGTCTTCACTCCATCCAGAATCCAGCTAGATATCTATTATTTTTCTCGCCTAGTATCCACTTTCATCTGATTATTCGGTGGGAGGCATATCTTCTCTTACCTCCAGTCATGGTGTCTACATGGAAGCAACTCTAGTCCTGAATCCAGCTATGGGTCCCTCACTTACACCTGGCATATCAGCATTCTCTTCTGGGCTACAGCGTTCAAAGACAGTGTGCCAGTGAGCTTCAACTCTCAACCTGACACTTCAGAGCTGGGCCTTATCACATCTAGGTGCAATTAGCTAGTGAAGGCAAGTGATTGTCTTAGCTGCATGATTGATAAGGGAAGAAGACCCAGTTCATGGTGCGTGGGACCATTCTGTGGACAGATGGGAAAAGCAGAACAATTTAGTGGGACACTTTTAGCAAGTCGATGTGTTAAAAAGTAAGTATGCATGGGCCGACACAGTAGCTTAGTAGGTAAGATGCATGTTCAATCCCTGGAGGCCCACATGGTGGAAGGAAAGTTATCCTCTGACCTCCACCCGTGCCCCATGGCATGGATGCAGCCTCTCCACACCCCCCGTTCCCCAAACAGGGGAGAGGAAGGACCACAACGAGAACAACTGGTGCGTCTTTTACCCCCTGCCAGTCATTCTCCTGCCGCGATGAACTGGAACTTGTGCTCAAGTGAGCTGCAATAAAGATCTTCTGGTTCCTGTACAGTATTTGGGTCACATATTTATCATAGCAAATATGGAAACATGAAGCTAAGATGGTCATGTGAACCATTTCAAGATCATCAGAGCCAATCCAGGATTGTCTAATGAAACATTAAGAAAACAAAAGCCAAATACTCTCCTTGGGGTGGCTGATTTGGTGGAAGTAGCTTCAGAACCAGCAAGACGGCTGGGTGGGTATTTGCGCTTGACGCCACACTAGTGAGGTGGCTGAGTTTAATCCCTGGAGTCCACATGGTAGAAGGAGATAACTAACTCCTGTCAGTTGACTCCACGTGCCATGAAACACACACACACGCACACGCACACACGCACACACGCACACATGCACATGTTCAACGAATACAAGAAAAATGAAAGTAGGTTTAACCCTGAGAATATTGTCCAAATCCTAGCACACTAGGTCTTCAGTTTCCACAACTTTTGAGGCGTAAGAAGCAGATAACGCAGGATCCCTGCTCAGTAGTAAATTCTATTTATTTCTCACAGATTTTCACTTTCTCACAGCCACAGGATTAACACACCTACATTCTTTGCCACATAACTTTAGGAACTGAAGTAGAGAATGCAGCACTGCCCTCATGGTCAGGACTTATTCCAGAGATTGGTTTCCACCAATGCCTGCCAAGCCCTGTAGCCGCCATGGGATGAGGGTAGGTGGCGATTTAGATGTCCTGCAAAACTAGAAACTCAAAGTCTAGGCAGCCTCCACAGTGGGCCTGGTCCAGCATCAACTACAAGAATCAGAGAGCTGAAGTGATCTCAAGGCCTCTACACTTGTGCCTGTCTCCTCTTCAAGGTGTGATAGCCAGCAGAAAAGAGGGTCGCCATCAGGTCAGGTGGGAAAGGTCCCCCAAACCAACCAGGACTACAGAAATCCTTCCTTCAGCAGCTAGGGAGACGCTCCGCAGGCGAGCCTGCCTGCTGTACAAGCACAAGGACCAGAGTCCGGATCCCAGGATCCATATAACAAGCCAAGCATGGTCACATGGGCCAATAACTCCACACAGGGCAGAGGTAGACATGGAAGCGTCTCTGGGGGCTTGCTGGCTTCTAGCACAGACAGAAAAAGTGAGCTCTGGGTTCAAGGAGAGACTCTTCCTGAAAGGAATAGGTAGAGATGAGATAGAATATTCCATGAGTCTTCCTCTGGAAACATACACACACACACACACACACACACACACACACACACTCAATAAATCCCTCTCTTAGACTCAAAGCTTCAGCAGAAGTTGCTGGAGGATCATGTGTACAACCTGTTTGAGCCCCACCGAACATGCTCTCCAAAACAGCCCCCAAGTCGTCAACCTGACTTTCTTGAGCGTAGTTGCTAAGGGCACAGTCATCGTGCACAGAGGATTATTTCTCAGGTCATCTTGTGAGCATCCTAGATTCCTGAGCAAGAGTTCCAGCAGGACCAGCCTGAGCAGCAGAGAGTCATTACCCTTGATTGTCATCCCCCATCGCGTGAAGTCATCGAGCCTCCATGTTCGTCCTTGGCCACACCATCTACGTCAGTCCTGATGTCCCCTCTGCCAGAACTTGTGTGGACAGAGAAACTCTCTGTACAGGAGCTCTGGCCTCTGTTATGATGTCATTGTGACATCACAGTAAGGATGGGAGAGTGGAATGGGAATGGGGGAAGGTCCCAGGAGATGCCAAGGTGATAAAGATGGAAATGTAATCTATGGCAGGCTGAAGTATATTCTTAGTTAGGAAGGACGTTGCAGAATTAAGCACAGGAAACAAAAGTGTGTGTCTCGTGTAGACGCTAGGTAATCCCCTCTTGCCTAATTTAAAGATAGTGTGTAAGAATAACCACTGCTCACATCCAGCATTTCCTGGGCTGTGTTGGCACACTTCTCTTGGGTTAATGTGTCATGAAATGGTGGCAATCTAAACATAACCTCTTCTGCAGGGCTGAGGTTGAAGCTCGGAGGTAGAGTGCTGGCCTAGCAGCCTCCAGCTTCTAGGTTCAATCCCGATCATGGTGTGGATGTGAGTTGTCCCTCAGAGGCTCGTGTGTTTGAACCCTTCGCTGTTGGAGGAAGGCACAACGGGCAGGTCCCAGAGTTTGGTGGTCCAGCCATGCTTCCATTTGCTCTTGTTCTCTCTGCCTCGTGGTAATGCTGACCTGAATTGGCTACCTCTAGCTTCTGCCGCCTGTGATGTCTTTTAGGATATAGGAACCATAAGCCAAATAAATCTCCCTTTCTCTTTCTTTCCTTAAGTTGCTTGAGTCAGACTGTTTTCTCCTAGTAGCAGCAAAAAAGGAACTATGGCACCCCCATACTGACAAAAAAGCAAAGCAAAATTTAAGAAGTTTGTCTGTGCAACTCAGGGACCAAGTTGGGTAGCGAGTGTGAGTCACCTGTGCCCACTGCTGACACAGTGACTGGCTCTCCTTTAGTTGTTCATAGCGAGGCTCTTGTGAGAGATCTTTTGCCTTCATTGTTCAGCCTAGAAGTTCCCGAGAAATGCTTTAAAGGGCAGACACAGGTTATAGAACCAATCGAGAAATTCCATGCTGTGCAATGTGCCCAGTTTCTTTCAGTCACAACTGCCAAAAGAGAATGCTAAACCTCTGCCTTGCTAAAACCATCCATGTTGCCCCAGGGTGTGTGTGTGTGTGTGTGTGTGTGTGTGTGTGTGTGTGTGTGTGTGTGTTTGTAAGAAAGCAAAGCTTGCAGAACAGAACAGAATTTTCCTAAAAGCAGAAACAGTTTAAGAGCTACTCTGGGGGCTGGAGAGATGGCTCAGGAGTTAAGACTGCCTCATAAATGGAAAGATCTGGAGTTCAGATCCCGGGTCCCATGTAAAAACACCAGGCAGAAATGGTGATGACCTGTAATTCTGGTTCAGGAAGGTGGAGCCTGGGAAATTCAAGATCAAAGCAAAAATGGAGATAGAAGCAATTCAGGATGACACCCAATGTCACCCTTGGGCCATCACAGGTGTACAAAGTGGCCTTTGGTACACACATACACACACACACACACACACACACACACACACACACGTAAGAGTCACTCCGAATGCATACAACAGTCTCAGCAAGACAATAAACCCACATTTTCTCCTGTGAATCAAGGTGCCAAGGACTAAGAGGATATTAGGGAGTGGAAAAGCAGAAAGAGGAATAACAAAGGCAAGTAGAGGAATGAAGACAAGTAAAGTACATCATATGTCCATATAGAAAAGTCATGATGAAATCCAGCACTTCATGTAATAATATGCACAAAAATAGATTCACTCTAAAAAAAAAAAGAGTTCAAATTCTGTTCCCCTTGTAGTCACAGAGACAGCACTGAGACATGAGCGTGAAATAACTGGAGATATTTCCTTACCAGCAGTTTTATGAGTTTAAATGCAAAAACATAAAGTGAAAATCAAATCCAACAATACAAAAGAAGACAATATGCCACAGCCAAGTGGAGCTTATTTCAAGACTGAGGCTGGTTAAAACTCAAAGATAAGTCTGGAAAGATAGCTTAGGGATTAAGATTTTGTCTCACAAGCAGAAGGTCCTGAGTTCGGATCCCAGGTCCCACATAAAAAAAACACCAGGAGGAAACAGTAATGGCCTGCAGCTTCCGCCCTGGTAGGTGGAACCTGGAAAATCCCAGAGCAATGCAAGAAGATAGAAGCAATCCAGGATGATTCCTAAAGTCACCCTTGGTCCTCCACAGGGACACAGTGCCCTCTGAAACACAAACACACACACACACACACACACACACACACACACACACACATATAAATAAGTAAATAAAGTAGTTAAAAAACTCAAAGATAACCCTTTACCATGCATGAGCTTAACAGGCTAAAAATGAGAAGTTATAATCACCTCAGAAGACAGAAAAAAATCTGCCCAAATCCAAATCCATTCACCTTAAAAAAAAAGCCACAATAGCAAAAACTAGCATGCCCATCAACAGAGAAATGGACAATAAAAATGTGGTACATACACACAATAAAATATTACTCGGCCATCAGAAAGAATGAGATTATGGAAATTGCTGGCAAATGGATAGAACTAGAAAATTTAATATTGAGCGAGGTATCTTAGACAGAAAGATAAGCAGTGCATGTTCTCTCTTACATGCGGATGCTATCACTGATACCCTTGTTCTGTTGGGGCAACACAAGAATGAAGATAATAATAATATACAGTAACGTTGGAATCCAGTGGTCTACATATCCTTCCTAGACTTTCCTAAGGCTTATTGTCTTTTTTTTCTCTAATAGTTCTTTTTTTATATACATTTTTTATTATTACCGCTCATATAAACTTAATAGGTAGACCAGTTCCCTCCCTCCCTCCTCTTCCCACTGAACCCCCTGTTCCCCTTCCCCTCCCTCCCCATCCTCCAGTGCCTCCCCCCCAATTCCCAGAGAGTCCTTTATTGTGTATGCCTAACTCTCCTTTGGGTCCTCCTCTCCGATGACGTACAAGGACCCAGTGGCATTTCCCTGAACCCTTTCTCGTGTTCCCCTTAACCATAAGAACACTACTGTGGCTGTCAATCCCTTGCCTCCAAGGATCTTGGTGCCTTTAGCTGATGCTAGACTTTGTGAGGTCAATAGTGTGTTGGACATTGCGCAGGGCATGCAAAGTCCTATTATGATTGCTTCGGCCCTAACTAGTGTGGAGAATCTTGCAAATCATTGCTCCTCCCATCCTTTTGCTCTTACAATCTTACCGCCCCCTCTTCCGCAAATGTCCCTGAGCTTCAGGATGGGGAGAGATTAGGCTGGCCTAGTTCTATGTGGTTGATATAGAGTCTCTGAAGTTCTGGATTGTGGTTTGTTGATTTTCTTTTGCAGTTTTGCTGCTCCTGCAATGCCCTTCACTCCATCCTGATGGGCACTGTATGTCACCCCCTGGTCAGAGACAAAAAGCTGTTAAACTGGAGTCTTGTTATAATAGCACATTCAAGGGTAGATGTAATAAAAGTAGGAAACCTCAGAGAGGGAGGTGTCAATCACCCATTGGTGAGATCATACCCCCTCAGTTGTACATGATCAGGCACGAACGTCTGTGAACTTAACCAGGTGTCACATTACTTACTTGCAGTCTTTGATGGAGGCCTATTTTCTCTGCTGTAACATGGTCCCCTCTCTCCTTGTCTGGTGTGGCCCTCCAACCTCATCCCTCCTGTTCATAATCCTTGCAATTACTGTGTTATATAGGTTTACCTTTGAGTGTCTCAATGTGGGCTGGGTGAGTTTGGTACTAGGAGCCACCTATTAGGGAGTACATACGGTGCTTAATTTTCTGGGTTTGGGATACTTCACTTAATATAATTGTTTCTAATGACATCCATTTCCCAGCAAATTCCAGTAATTCATCATTTTTGATGGCTGAGTAGTACTCCACTGTATAGATAAACAACTCAAGTAAACCCTGAGCCAGCAGTGCCAAGGGCCTGGGGAAGCTGGGAGGCTGTGAATCTCTATGCAGCATACAATGTGCTCTGAAGAGAAGTCAATACCAAGCATGAGCAGTCTTCCCTGGAAGAACAAAACAGACAGGGCTCTGCCCAAGTCATGTTTCCCTCCAGCTGAGAAGCAGGCTGGCCTTGCCAAGGTCATACTTCACAGCTGCAGCTTTGGGGCAGGCCGGTTCTGCCTGCCACAACTCCCTGCTGCAGCTTTACTGGTTCTGACTTTGTGTCATGATGTGCCTTTGCCTTCTACACTCCCCACACTCTTTCTTAATGGGAAAAAAAAGTGGGGACAGGCATAAGCCATACTGCAGTTTGGAAGAGACCTGAGCGTGGGGCACCCCTCCTCCCCCCCCACCAAAGAATTCACCTGAGGTTGCAGTGGCTTCCGCTGCTGTCCTGAGGCTTCTTGTAAGAAAGGACAGACATTTGTGAGAATGAATACTGAGCCACACACCCAGGGGGCAGGTGTAGACCCTCATGTGCTAGCAGGTCCAAAGCCAGAGTGAGAGAGAGAAAGAGAGACAGAGAGAGGCTGAGGTATCTCAATCAGAAAACAGCAAACCCAAAGCTGGGAATAGTGGCTCATGCCTAGAATCCCTTGAAAGACTGAGGCAGGAGAATTGCCAAGAGTTTCAGGCCAGGCTGTACTACAGAGAGACACTTTGCCAAGAAATAAATAAATAAGGGAGGGAGGGACAGAGAGGGGCAAACCAGCTGTAACCAACAACATTTCTAAACTTCAGAAAGCAGCCAGACAGCCTCTTTCCATCAGACAGCAGTGAACCGCGTTCATGCAACAGGACTGAATCAGGGGGATTTTTCCAAGTTTAGGAATTCACTCATCCATTTACATGTTTCACGCACGTGACTTTTATTAAAACAGTACACAGACCTCATAGTTACATTTTTTAAATCTTTTTATTTCTGTATCAAAATAGTTATCTTTTTAAAATACCCTGAAAAACTTGAATACAATTATTTTGTTATATATTAAATACTCTCCCAAGGTATATCAAGCCTCCCTTCCCTTTCCGTCTCTCACTAGTCTCACTTTGGCACAATGACCACTTTTCTGTTTTTCTTTTCTTAACATCTTTGACACTTATCCCAGAGAAATAGGAAAAGAAAACCATGTTCCTGGTAAGTTCATTATTAAATAAAACAAGTAAAAAAAAAAAAAGAAGAAGGAAAGAAGGAAGGAGGGAAAAAAAGAAGGGAGGAGAGAGGAAAGGAAGGGAGGGAGGGAAGGAGGCAGTGACATGATACTGGTTTCAAGTCGTGAACCTCGGAATTACATACATAGTGATCCTGTCTAGCTTTGAAAAGATGAAATTGACCCAGCAGCGCCCTCTAGTGGCCACTTGGATGTATCATTGGCACCCAGCAACAGAGAAGGCATTTACTAGGGCATGAGATGCTAGAGTTCAGTTACCGGGACCAAACAGGCTGCCCACAGCTTCCTGGGGCACAGCCCCAAGAATGCTTAGCCCAGTGCTTCAGCTGCATTAGAAGCTGGACTCGGGTAAGGTTTTCTTTCGACCTAAGGACAGAGTGTGGTACTTCACTCTTTGCAAAGTGCCGTAAGAGCTCTGCTCTCCAGAAACGGTCCTTTGGGAGAGGCCAGCAGCACTGGCTCTGGGGGGCCTGCTGGCTTTTCGAGGGAGGTGGAGAGAGCTGGGTGCAGACCGGATGTCCCTCTCCACGTGGTTGCCCAGGGCCCTGGCAGGGCTGTCTCGGATCCTGAGAGCAGGAGACAAACCTTGAACCTGCTCACCCAGTGCTGGGCTCAGCCTGCCGCTCACCAGGGACACAGGGGGTGCAGGTGGGGAGCCCTCGGCCCGCACAGCCTTCTTGTGCTCCTTCTTCCAAAACACAGACCTCAGAAGAGTGAATGTCCCCTGACCCCTGTCTTTGTTGGGGTTCCTTTCCTCCCCAGCAGCTTTCATCTTGGGTAACGTGCCCCGCCCATTGTCCTTGAGGTGCCTGCTCCAAGCCACGGAGGGGGAGGGTGGGCTGCTCTGGCTTCCCACCTGGCCGCTTCCTTTCCAGTTCGATGTCTTCTGGCCTTCAGGGCGGGATGGTTTCTCACCCTCCAGTGAGGGCATCACGGTCAGGGGCAGGTCAAAGTTTTTGGGGAGCCTGATGTCCTGATTTGCATTTCCTGTTTGTGTCCTGGCTGGGTTCAGACCGTCTGAGGTGCCTGGGGTCAGATGGTGGCTGGCGCGGTCGGAGGAACAAGGCACCCAGACTGGTCCTCGCCCACTGGCTCGCCCACCATCCTCACCTTTAGCAGGTAGGATGTCGTCTGACCTGGGTGACGCGGGCTTCTCGTCCCCACCAACCGCACGTGTCAGGAATGGCACGATGGACTGGCTGGTGGACCGAGGTCTTCGCCTGGATTCCAGATACTCCACCAACTCCACAGATGCACCAGGTCGCTTCTCCTTGGATCCAAAGGACCACCGCAGGGGCATGGTCTTGAAGGGTCCGTGCCTGGACCGGGAAGTGGTGGGCACCTTCATGCTGATGCTTCGGCCACCAACCCCTCGAACCAATGGCTTGGGCTCCATGTCTCCTGAAAGAGACAGCAAGACCATGAGAAACTGACAAGGCTGAGGGAGTGCAATGCCAGCCAGGGAGCAACCAAGTGCCTGGACGCACTGAGCCAGACGGTGAGGTCCCGTCCCTGGGGCCATCGGTGTTCTGCACATCTATTCATAGACTCCCTTGCTGCAAGAAAAGCCTCAACCAAAGAAATCACAGTGAGCCCTTGACGTTCACAGAGGATTGGTTCTAGGAACTCTGTAGACACCAAAGTCCATAGAAGATCAAGTCCTGCTGTAAAACATTAGCATTTGCCTATAAAACCAGGCAGATCTACTAAAAACTTTGTCTATCTCTAGATTACTTATGACATGGAATACAAGGCAAATGCTATCTAAAGAGTCATCTTATGGCATTGCTTGGAGAATAATGAGAAAAAAGGTGGTCTGAGCATGGTTAGCAGGGACCCTTTGTCCCCACCTCCCCTCTACCAATATTTCCACCCACAATTGATTGAATCCATGTGTGTAGAAGCCATAGGTACGGACCACTGACTATATCTACACGGTGTCCCAGTCTGCTGGAGCAGAGTGTTCTCAGAGTCAGCTGACCCTGAGATTTAACATTATGGCCCAACTTCAACTGACCATGAAGCAGAACATGCAAAGTCCCTTCTTGTCCAGGTCAAGATGAGAACTCGCACCTTTCAAATGCAAACATGTCACTTATCTCACATTGGGCCAAAATAATTGGGTTTAATTTTATCAGAGCTGTCCCCCTGCCATGCACTCTCATGCCTTTATTCTGTTTTGCAAAATCTGCATAGCTGGAAAGGCAGCTTTGCTACATAGCATTGCATGAGAAGTAGATCTAAAAGTGGCACCACTTGGCTTGCAAACACATACACACACACACACACACACACACACACACACACACACACACATCTATGTGATTCTGCATGCATGTAAGGACACACAAAGCACAGTGGAGAACTGGGGACCCCAAACAAGTGCACGAGGTCTGTGAGGGTGCTTTAAACAACAGATCTTCAGAATTCTCTCCTATGGCTGAACTTCCAGCATCCCTGCCTTGATCTTTCACAATGCCTGCCATGTTCAACCTGAACATACAACCCACACAGCATGGGGACGGGCATGTGCCTCTGAAGGAAGGCTGTCAGTCAACACACAAGCAATGGCACTCACAGTTGGCCTAGACCACACATTGCTTCATGGTGGAGCATGTGTTGTGAGGTGATGGGCTGGACTCCCTCCAGACTCCAACGTGGAAACCCCAACCCCCAGTGTGATGCACAAGAAGGTGGGGCTCATGGGAAGAGGTGAATGTTAGCCCTAGAACATGGTGATTCCCTGAACAGACCACACCTTCAAAATCTCTGACAGTCTTCACACCCCCCCCCTTATTACCCCACCTTCTAGCACCTCCCATGCCCCACCCCCACCGCTCCAGCACCTCCTCCACCCTCCCCCACTGTCCCATCACCACTAGTACTTATGCAACTCCTTAGCAAAGTCTAAATTCAGGCCATGAAGGCTCTCTCCTTCCCCTGTCTCTCTTCAGGCTTCTTTGTACTATGCAAATCTATAGATCCACATGATTTCTGAGAGAGGGTCAATCCCTACTTGCCAGATCAGCATGCCTGGCCAAGTATGCCAAAGGGTGCCAACTTCCCTAAACCACTCCCTCCATCTTATTCACCTGCTCCATCCACTATGGGCTGGGTATTCACCATCAACCAGATAATCTCCTGCAGGCTTGCTCAGGGCCTAACTCAACTACTAATTCTGTACAAATGTGCTCAGAGCTTCCAGTCTTAAACTGTCAAGTTGACACCTGTATCTAACTATGATGCTTCTCTCTCAGCAGTCCCTGTGGATATGGTGTGGTCAGTTCCCTCAGCTCCTATTGTTGGTATGAGCTCTCCTGACAAGCTGCACTAAGAACTATAACCAAGAATCGTGAGAACGAATCAAGCCCTCTTGTTCCCCTAAGCTCTTGCATCAAGAATGTATCAGCAACATAAAGGCAAATGACAACGGTCAGAAAGAACACGAAGAGAGAAAGATTTGCTGTGTCCAGTTCCCTTGGCCCCTGTAATGGTAATGGTAATGTAATGGTGTAGACACTCCTGCCAAGCTGAACAAGGAACTGTAATCAGACTAGTGAAAGCCAAAAATAAAATCTCTTGTTCCCCTATAGGCCATTTGGTCATAAATTAATTGGCAATAATACAGAGTAATTGCAACAAAGGGCAAACCTCACTTGCCAGACAGCAAGACTGCCAAAGTATGCAGAAGAAGGCCAACCCATTGAACCAGCTTCCCCCATCTTATCCCCCTGCCAGGGAATGAGCTCATCCTCCCTGGGCTGGATCTTCCCACATCACTCAGCCTCCTGCAGGCATGCTCAAGGCCTTGCCTTCACTACTAAATTCTTCACAAATGCACCCAGAGTTCAGCTTTCAATTGTCCATTTGACACTTAAATAAGTAACTAGCACACCACCTACCTCTTCCACTGTTCTCCCACTTTAATGCTAAACTATAGTTCCCTTGGTCATGGGCCCTCAGCTTCTTAAATCTCTCCCATGTTATTCCTGGACCTCCACGTGGTATCCACATGAGACTGAAGTCACTCCCCATTCTTTTCTCTTGTGAACCTAACGCTCCCTAGCCCAGCTGCTGAGAAGGAGGACAGCAGCCAGAGAGGGGGAAGGCTCCTGACTGACCACATGAAGCGGAACAGAGGTTCCAGGGGGGATTTTACCCATCAGGTAATTTTTGACATCCACTGTTTTAGACGGGCCAGGAATAGACACAATTTCACCCAGAATACTTTTGTCATTTCAGCTCGAATTGACCTTGTGGCTCCACCATTCAATCCCCACACCTGGGGAAAGATAAAACACCTTTCTGGAGTCTGAGGTGCATGTGAAGCTTTCTCCCCTCCCACCCCTCTCCATAGCCCTAGAAAGGGCAGAGAGGGGAGCTTTGTATTAGGAGGACAGAGCTGTGGCTTGGCCGTTTGCCTGTCACGAGGCAGCATGGCCTGCAGCCCTGGCAGGTGGCTAGAGAACTTGGCTGCCGTCCTAAATAGCCATTAGCTTCCTCCTTCCTGGTGTGAAAGGGCCGAGGCCACGGTTGACACCAATGCCTACACTGCCAGCCTGGGGGGTGTGGACACCCAGAGGGTCCCTTCAGTTCTCTGCAGGAAGAAAATGCACCTGCATGGCTCAGCGGCTATTGATTGTCTCATAGCCCTTGTGGGGCAATGCAAGTACTGAAACCCCTCCCCTGGGAGCTGGAAGCCAGGAGGGAGAGTGAGACCCCAGGAAGACTTGAGAATCAGGAAGGATTCACAGCCTTAAACCATATTAAGGACTCCCACAGGGGCTGAGGAGATGGGTCAAGGGTTAGGGTTTTTGTATGGAAAGTAAAAGGACCTGAATCTGGATCCCAAATCCCACGTAAAAATGCCAGACAGAAATGGCAGTGGCCTGCACTTCTGGCCCTGAAAGACAGAGCCTGGGAAACCCCAGAGCAAAACAATAAGGAAGTAGAAAAATCCAGGAAGCTTCCTGATGCCATCCTTGGGCCTCCACAGCCACACACTCAGGTGTCCTCCTGCACACATGCCGCCTCAGTTCCTTTTTGGGTGTGGCCACCCAGATTCCCAAGTCAGTTTCGATCTTGGCCAGTGAAGTAGGGTGTCATTCTGCACTCACAGGGAGAGGGGGGCTTAAAGGGTTCCTCTTCATCTATACTCATCTGCAATAGTACTCTCAGTGTCTCTAAGGGCTTCAGCACCCATCCAGTGATTCATTCCAGAAACTCAATGTCTCAATGTGAAAAGACTAGACACCCTTGAACCCAGAGCAAAAAACAGACAGAGAGACATGGTAACCATAACGGAGAAAAATAGATGTCTGAGAAGATGGATGGAGTAGACCCAATTGGGCGGAGCTGAACACAAGGGTAGAGAACCAGATCTGGGCTGGGAGCATTTTTTTTTAATGTGTGTGTGTGTGTGTGTGTGTGTGTGTGTGTGTGTATCAGAGGCCACTGCATGTCCCTGTGGAAGGCCAAGGGTGACTTTGGGAATCATCCTGGATTGCTTCTACCTCTTTCTTGCTTTGCTCTGGGATTTCCCAAGCTCTGCCCACCAGCACCAGAAGTGTAGGTTGGCCGTTCCGCCTGGCATTTTTACATGGGACCTGGGATCTGAACTCAGGACCTTCTGCTTGTGAGACAGAGTCTTAACCCCTGAGCCATCTCTTCAGCCCCGCTGGGAGCATTTCTGAACTCCAAGGTCAAAGAGAAGACTTAAAAGCTTCCAGCCAGAAAGAACAAGTGACACTCGCTGGAAGCGGGGGGGGGGGGGGGCGGAGAAGGAGGCGTGGGAAAACAGTTATAAAGATCTGAAACCCAAAAGCCCTGCCAGCTTAACACCACCCATTCTCAGGTGGCTAAACAAGGTTCTGGAACAGGCTGCAGCATCCGGGGAAGGGCTCTATGCAGAAGTGGAGAAGGAGGAGGAGCAGCAGCAGCAGCAGGAGGAGGAGGAGGAAGAAGAGGGAGAGACGGGAGAGGAGAAGGGAGAGGAGGAGGGGGAGAAGGAGAAGAAACACTTTATAGCCCCTGAATTTCATGAACAACCACCCCACTTGAGCAAAGCCAGGAGGCTTCAGGAAATCACCTAGAGCCAAGTTGGGGTGCTGTGGGCTATGGACAGGAACTGTAACAATCTTCTGGGGCAGACCCTAATTGATCATCTCAACAAAAGCTAAGGATGGGGGCAGGGCCCGCAGGAGGGTGCCACCCCAAACAGACTAGAAAGAACGGGTGAAGGAAGGCCTTTCAAAAACTCTCTTTCTGAAGGGAAAAACAGGGAAACTGGAAGAGCGAAGTGAAGAGCAGGCAACAGCACAGAAACCACTGAGGACACTTGGAGAGAAACAGCACAGTTACAAAGTAACCAAGGAAGCCCAATTCCAGACTGGGGACCAAACAAACACAAGATCAAGAGAGACAGAAAAGAAGAAACAGAGTGGACACTTCTAAATGAAATTGACTCCTTGCAGCTGTTACTTGCAGTACAACTGGATTGAACTTTGTTACTTTCAGTACAAGTGGACTGAACTTTCCAACTAGGCTCTGGGGACCAGAACCTGGCTCAGGAATAGCAAGCCCGCCTAGCCTGTGTAAGGCCCTGGCCTCCTCCTCTCCACCAGGGTATGGGAAAATAAGACAGGTTCTCAGATTATTTTTTTTTCCGCATTAAAAAAAAAAAGGCAACCAAAACCCAGTGACTTATTTTATTGGAAAAACTTAAAATTAAAGTGAAAGACAAAAACAGAGAGATCCTAAGCAAGGTAGACAGAAAGGAAGAAAAAGGGATAGATTACTGATGTGTAACAAAGAAGAAATTGAAGTTGAAAACACAGAGAAGGGTCAAGAGCAGTTGTATAACGACAGAAGCAATGATTTATTTAAAAAATATATATACACTTTTTTCTGCCCAGACCCTGGACCCAGGCAGACTCCCTGCTCATCAGGAAGTGACCTTCAGTCTCATTGGGATGCAGCCAACGGCAGTGTAGGAAAAGCAAAACTGAAAACAACAAACTATAATTCAGAACACCGAAGACCCTACATTATTTACCTGGAACCAGACCAGCCAAATCTCTCCCCATCCTAAAGCTCAGGGAACCTTGCGGAAGAGGGGGTGGCAAGATTGTAAGAGCCTAAAGATGGGGAGGACCAAGGATAGGCAAGATACTCCACACAAGTTAGGGCTGCAGCAGCTAGAATTGGACTTTGCCTGATCTGCATAATGGGTAACATGTCAACGACCCCCAAAATCTAGCATGGATCACAGAGGAGAGGGGTCCAAGCAGTAGGATCCTTAGAGGCAAGGGATTAACAGTCATAATAGAGTTCCCATATTAACAGGGAGCCCAAGGAGGGGCTCCGGGTTATGCCACTGAGTCCTGCACCCTCACTAGGGTGGAGAACTCAGAGGGAGGTTTGGCATTCACACAAAAGGATACTTCAGGGGTTGGGAGGGAGGAAGGGGGAGGAACCAAGAGAGGGTGAGGGAGGGAGGGAGGGGGTGAAAGAAAGGGGCAAAGGGGAGAGAGTGCAATGAGGGGATGACTGGGAAAAGGGAGGGAGAGGTTGAGGAAAAAAATAAAATGTGGGAGAAAAAAAAATATTCTCCAATAGTCATGAACTTTCAGACTCCTAGAAACAAAGCAGCTCACAGTATAAGGCAAAAATTATTAAAATTCACAGGGAGCATGACTGAAGCGCCACAGATCTCAACACATTCCTTTCCCCAGCAGATGGTCTTAGAAGACTGAGCTCCCAGGTGCACACCTGTAATCCCAGTATTTAGGAAATGGGGGAGGAGGACCCAAAAAACAAGGACTCCAGTCACAAAATTTTTTTTTAAAAAACAATTTTTAAAAGTGATATTAAAGATGCAGGAGAATTAAATAAAAATCATCAGTTCACTTAACTTCAGAGCTGTGATACAAAGCTCATGAACCTCCAAGTAGACTACATTATATTTCTGCTATGTTTTTATTATTTAGAGAGAGGTGAGGGCAAGAGCGTGAAAGAACAGGTTCAAGTGTGTGGAGGTCAGAGGACAACTTCTGAAAGTTAGTTTCTCTTTCCACATTGTGGGCTCTGGGAATTGAACTCAGGTTGGCAGGTTGGCACACAGGAGCCTTTACCTGCTGAACCATCTCTCTGGTCCAATGTTTATTATTTCATGTGTATGGAGAACATCTACAAAATAAGAACCATGGACTTTACTATAAAAGAAGGTAATTTTGGAAAAAGCACGTTCTCGGACCATAATTCATCAAATTAGAAATAAAGAATAAAACATGATCAAACAGTGTGGAACACTTGAAACCCCCAGATAATATCAAAGAGAAAATGTAAACTGAAATGAAAGATTATCTGTAAAGAGCTGGAAAAAGAGAGGGGAATAATAAACAAAAAACTTTTGTTTCTCTTGTGAGTGTGTGTGTGTGTGTGTGTGTGTGTGTGTGTGTGTGTATAAGGGACACTTGAGCGTGGGTGCCTGTGGAGGTCCAAGGATGACTTCAAGAATCATCCTGGATTGCTCCACTACCATATTGCTTTGCTCTGGGGTCTCCCAAGCTCCACCTTCCTGGACCAGAATTACAGGCCAACATCATATCTGCCTGACATTTTTATGTGGGATTTAAATACCCAAACTCAGGTCCTTTTGGTTTCAAGGCAAAAGCTTTAAATCCTGAGCCACCTCCCTAACCCTTCTTCCTAAAAAAACCTTTGAGGCCCAAGCAGCTCCTGTCCTGGTGTGCAGAGTACTCTTATGCAAGGGTCCTTACTGGCAGGGGGTTCTGGTAATGACCCTTGCCATTTTCCACACAGTTATGTGTTCCTATGATTACAAAAATAAGATGCTTTCATATTCTCTAGCCAGTCAGTATGCACCTCCCTCCTAGATATGCCCCAATTCCGTAAGTTGCAATTCCCACAAGATTCCAACCCATTCATTTCAGCTTAAGATTTCTTTATTATTCCCACATCCCCCAGTCAGAACCCCTGAGAGGATGATGACATCCTAGTGGTCAGTTTCTCTGCAGAGGGCTGAGGGCATGTGGCGGGCACTGCAGTTAACAGAACAGAAGCATCCCTGGGCACGGCAGGACATGTGGCCTCCTTACCCGTTTTTAGGAACCAAAGTGTAGAACTCGCCCCTAGGCATTCTGACAGTCAAACAAAATCTCCCCCATGGATTTCCAACCCCGTGGGAGGTCTGCACTGGATTTTGATCCTGCCCAGATCTGACAGCAAGATGAGGTCTCGCCACTATCTCAGAGCTTCTGAAACAGGTTTCAAAATCTGTCTCTGCTCAAACTCTGAGAACAGCACTGAGGAAGCCAAGCCCTGAGATGTCCAAACAGCAAGAAAACCTGGCTGACCTTAGACTGCTGGCTAGAAGCCTTTGGGCATTCCTAACACAGCCCGCAGGTGGCCCCCAGTCCCACCCCAGCCTGTGCACCTCTGTGGAGCATCTCCAGGGCTTGGCTGACATGTCCCCCAAGACCACGCTGAAAGGTCAGGTTCTTTCCAGCTTAGGAAAGAAGTCCCATGCACTTCTCCTTGAGAAAGAAATGTCTCAAGGTCTCATCCTGTGGTAGTTAAACACAAGCATCAACCAGACAGTTGAGGGCTGAGCCTTTAAGCACATTTGTGAAAAATTAGTCAGTGGCTAAAGCAGGTCGTGAGCAAGCCTGTGGGAGATTATCAGGTTGATGAAAGAAGACTCTACCTGCAGTGGATGGGACTACTCTGGACAAATGAGTAAGATAAACAGAACTGAGCACGGCAGAACTCTCTCTCACCCCCCCTTCCCTCTCTCTCTCCCTCCCAGCTGCTGTATCATAAAGTTGCTCGGTTCTATTACACCCTCCCTGCCATGATAGATTGCCACCTTGGAAACCATGAGCTAAACTAAATCTACCCTCTGTTCCAGTTGTGCCATCAGCCATTCTGTCACAAGAGACCAAAACAAAGCAAAAACAAAACCCCAAATCCCTGACTAACATAGGGGAAGAGGGGGAAAGGTCAAATCCAATACAAGGCCAGTGACTGACAGGGGGGCACAGTGCAGAAGTGTTAGCAGGAAGAAGTCCAGACAAAAGGTCCTGAGGTCAAAGACCAGAGCATATCTGTAAACCAGGTGTTAATCAGGCCTTTGTATGCAGGAAACATTTAGTCAGATGAGGGAAGTGTAAACTGGGAAAGGCAGACAGGAGGGCCAGCAGCAATGGGGGGAGGCTGGCCTCAAGCCCAAAGAAGTGTTAGGAACCCCTACAGTGAATGTGGGGACAAACTGAGATAAGACTGAGGATGCCATCAACTGCCCAAGGCATCTGGACTGCATGGTGCAGCAGCAGAGGCCTAAAGAATTCACCTGGCACTACTGGCCTCTGAGGACAGTGGACAGAACGCCCGTAAAGCGAAGCAGAACCTGAGGAGGGAAAGCTGTTTGGAAGTGATTTTAATAACACAGGTGCTCAAGGGCTTACAGAGCAGGGAATGGAGAAGGAGAATGTTAGAGACCTTGCAAAACTCGTCCACGTCTGACAAAGCTTTGGGTACTGTTCTTAACAGTGTGTGCTGGCTGATACAATGGTCCCTATGAGGTACACACACACACACACACTTCGGTGATAAGAAAGCATATTTGGGATGTTGTAGAACCTCACACAGTCAGAGAACAGTGGGACTTACTCAGGAACATCACATGGAGGCCCGGGAGCCTGTGGGTTTGAGTGCTGAGCTCTGTCCTTGGAGTTCATGGAGGATGGGGTGGAACTGTCTAGATGGCTGAGGTCTTAGGCTGCAGAGCTGGGGGAACTGTGATGCTGGCGGCCAGGGCCAGGAACTACACGTTCACTTCAGGACAAAAGTGTGGGTCTGAAGATGCTCAGAGGCCGTGGCTGGGAGCAGGAGGGCTGATGCTCAGGAAGACCGCGGTGGGCTCTGAGGCAGGGTCCCAGTCACATGCGTGTCTGCTCATATCTTAGAGTTGGAAAAAGTGTCCCTACTCTCCAACATAAACCTGCACTCCCAAAGCCTGGCTCCTGTCTCCAGTCTGGCCTCTTTCCTTCTCAGTCGGTCTTTTTTCAAAGATCCTTTCTGCCTCCCACTTCTGCTGTACCTCCCCCATTCCCGCTGACTCCCTCCACTCCACAAAGCTCTGGCCCCTCATGCCATCCTGAGCGCTCTTCAAAGATCACAGGCACTGCCTGCCATTGCTCTACCCAGAAAGGAGAGCCAGTGGGGACCCTGCCCATACCCGGGGCTTCCGGCACTAAACCCTCTTGTTGAGAGATTCCTTTCTGACCTTGGAGTCCTCCACCTGCTCTGTGTGATTCCCCTCTCCTGAGACTTCTGCAGGGCCACCCACCCACCATGAGCGCCTTCCCACGTCTCCATCTCCCCTTTATACCTTTTTTCTCTGCCTAACCACTGGATGGCTACCTCCAACTTGGATCAATCTTCAGGGACACCCCCCCTCAAAAAGGATGAATTGGTTGGCTTTGGCAGACTGGCAAGTCAGGAAGTATGCCCCCCTCTCAACAAGTCTTCCTTTGCATGTGGTATGGCCGGTTCCCTCGGCTCCTAGTACTGATATGAACTCTCCTGTCAAGCTGGTCTATGAAATGTGACCAGAATCATAAACAAGAAGCCTGTGTCCCACTAAGATGTCTGTTCACATATTTATCAACAACATGAAGACAAATGACAACACGTGGCTTTAGGCAGCCGGGGCGAATGCGTGTGTGACTAGCCCAGGCAGCACTGACAGGGATGAAAAGCTTGAAAAGACAGCCCCCCACTCCCTCACCCATTCTACAGACACTCCTCCTAACCAGGAAAACAAATGCCCAAACAGGGGAATCGGAACCTATCGACTTTACTCATCCCACAGGAATGAATTCTAAGAACTTGGACGAATTCAAGATACACTTACTCGCGTCAGCTTTGCGTCTCCAAGTGACACCGTGGCAGCTGAAATGCCAAATGCTGAATAACTAAACGATGGGACACCAGCTGACGCCGTCAGCCTGCACTGTTCCAATAAACTCACGGCCAGATGGGTTATAGGGGAACAAGGGATTTGTTTTCTCTTATGATAGTCCAGTTTGGAGGAGAGCACACAATACCAAGAGCGAAGGGAACTGGCCGCACCACACCCATTCATCCATAGGGCTGCTGAAAGAGGGACAATCCCTATTTGCTGGAGCAGCATGTCCGGTCAGCTATGCCAAAAGGATTGCCAACTTCCCTGATCAGCTCCCTCTATCATATTCGCTTCCCTAAGAACTAGCTACGCCCGCCACGAGCTAGGACTCCCCATCAACCAGACAATCTCCTGCAGGCTTGCTCAGGGCTTTATTCTGATTCTTTATAAATATACCCAGAGCTCAAATCCTCAACTGTCAAGTTGACGCCTGCATCTAACTATGACACGAGCCATGACCAATCAGAAGGCTGGAATGCATGATCATCTAGAACCACCAGAAGCTTGAGGAGTCTACCATCATATTTATTCACTCAGAAAGACATACCAGGATCCTAGAACAGGACGAGAAGTGGCCTGGGAACTCATCAGCATAGTAACAGTATGGTGGCTGGTGAATGAATACATACACTGCACCCCAGCAATTCTACTGCTAGGTGGAGACCCAGCCCAAATCCAGGCATCGGTATGCCAGAGGATGCCAGCAAAAAAAGATTACAGAAGTGCAGGATGCCCTCCTGGAGACAAATGCTGGGGATCAAATGTGCTCTTCTAAGATCTCTTCAGATTTTAGGATATGTGGAATATGTGGTACTTTAGAGATGGGATTCAGTTGAAACATGAAATTTTTCATGCCTCATGCCCATCTTGTGCCTGAAAGTAATACCTGTAATATTTTTACTAATTTTTAAAAATAATCTTATGCACAAGACAAAAATTGGCCAGACACCCAAGTAACTAAGAAGACTCAGAGTCAGTAACGAGATGGTCAAGCAGACTAGATGAGAAAGAACAGAGCTCTGGGAAAACAAAAACAAAAACAAAAAAACAAAGCCAGTCTCAGCAGGGTTTGGCTGGCTCCCATGGGGCTCCTCCCAAGCACCGGTGATATGGCTGCCCTTTCCCCTAATACACTTCCCAACTTTTGTTCACCTTTATACATATTCTTACATCTAATTATAACAGACTCAATAGTGAAAGCCTCCACCTATGCTCCAAGATGGAGACCACTCCAAACTATCCCCAGGGACCAACAAGAACACACACACACACACACACACACACACACACACACACACACACACACACTGACACAGAGTTCTCTCTTAAAGATTTGTCCCTTTTCTTCCGTGTGTGTGTATGTGTGCATGTGTGTGTGTACAAGAGGACAATTGAGCAAGTGTGCCTGTGTGTGTGTGTGTGTGTGTGTGTGTGTGTGTGTGTGTGTGTGTACAAGAAGACAATAGAGCAAGTGTGCCTGTGGAGGCCCAAGGGTGATAGCAGGAATCATCCTGGATTGCTCTATGTCCTTATTGCTTTACTCTATGGTTTCCCAGGTTCCACCTTCCAGGGTCAGAATTGCAGGCTGCTGCCATTTCCACCTGGCATTTTTATGTGGGATCTGGGATCTGAACTCAGGTCCTTCTGCTTTGAAGGTAAAGACTTTAATCTCTGAGCCATCTCTCCAGCTAAGGTCTTGTTTCTCTAACACATCCCTTGCTTTCTTGCACAGTCAGCAGTCTCCTAGACTCTATCTGAATGTGAACTGCTCTATGAGTTTTCTTTTTCCAGTGAAAAGCAGAAACCTCTATAAGTCCCCCCTATTCTGTGCAGCTACTGGCCACACTGATAATATGAACATACCCCTCACTTGCTGCACCTCCTTCCCTCCAGACCACAGTCCTGTTGGTGGGCTTCAGCCTGACAGTGATTACCTATCTTCCTGTTGAAGGGGGACTTGGTCAGCAGCCTCACTAAGTACCCAGGAATGACCCTTGCCCTCTCCGAATTGCCCCCTCTGCTTCTTGTCGGTCTCCCCACCTTCCTTTAAGCCCTATGTGCTCCAGAGATCCCAGGTTCGGCCTTCATCTCTACCTTCCTGGGGACATCGCCCAATCTGTAGTTTGCAATTCTAGCTGCAGGATGACCCTGGGGTACCCATCTCTATTCCCTAGTTAGCATGTTGATAGGAATGTCTTCACACGAATCTCAAAATCCCTTGCTTCAAATTTCTTCACCTCCTTCCAGAATTCTCTTTATTGTCTTTTCCAATTGCTTACAAAAGCAACTCAAGGGAGGAAGGTCGAGTTTGGTTCACGATTCAAGGTACCATCCATTATGATGGGGAAGCCAGGGCGGCAGGAGCTTGTAGACGCTGCTCATGCTACATCCAGGGAGCAGGGAATGATGGATGCAGGTTGCTGTTCAGATCCCTCTGTCCACGGATACACCCAGAGAACCCCAGGATCCCAGCCCAGCAGGTGAGGCTTCCTGCCTCGTTAGCGTAATAAGATGATCTCCCAGGGGCTTGCTGGAGGCCTGCCTCCCATGAGATTCCGGATCTCACCAGTCTTGACAATTAATGGCAATTCACACCTGACCTTGCTCCTCCCCAGCACTGGTGAACTGTGCAACTAGTCACCTCCCGTGATAGTTAGATACAGGTGTCAACGGGACAGTTGCAGGATGAGCTTTGGGCACAGCTGTGAAGAATTAATAGTTAGGGCAAGTCCTTGAGCATTGCCTGCAGGAGATTATCTAATTGATGCGGGAGACCAAGCCCATAGCAGATGGTAGCAACAGCCCAGCAGCAGACCATAAAAAGGAGGTACGAGAAAGAATAGTCTCTCTCTCCCTCTTCTCCCTCTTCCTTTCCTTGTGTTGGCAGCTCATCTTCCCTGCTGCCACCATGCTTCACTGACACCAGTAACCCAGCTTCTTAGATTCTCCAGTGTGACTGAAGTCCAGAGGCTCTGCAGGAATCCCTCTGGCCTTCAGCATCAGACTGGGACTGCTGAGAAACTCAGCTCCTGAACTGAGCAGCTGCAGGCAGCCACTGCTGAACTACCTAAGTTTTATTTCATAAGTCAATACAATATATAGACACATAGATAAATAGTTAAGATATACATATCTATCCATCTGTTTTATCTGTTCTGTTCCTCTAGAGGAGCCTGACTAATACACCTTGTTTAGCTCTACTTCAATGATTATTCTCCTTTTCTTATATCCTGCACCCAGCACCAGAAAATCCCGCTAATTCCATCTTAGAACTACATTCATGACTTAACCGTCTCTTAACATACCACCGCAAGCCGTGCGCTCCCTGACCACAAGGAAGCCTCCTAACAGCCTGGCCTCCACTCCTGTCCCTAACCCGATGATGGACTCTTTCCATAGCAGACAGAGTCGATTTCTGAAAATACAAACCAGACTACTTCCCTGCCCCAAGCCCTCCACTCACCATATAAGGCACTTAGAGCCCAACAGATACATAATAATGGTCACACTCCCTCCCCCCACCTCCCCCCCAGCATTGACTTCTGTCCCTCATGCCATTCCTCATGCCCTGCCTCTGTAATTTCCTCCCTGATTATTTGCCTCTGTCTTGGTCCCTGTGTTCAGTCACCTTGCTGCCTTAATCACTTGTCCGTCAAATTCTGTGGGAACCAAGGAAAAAAATACAGATCCAGTCCTCAGAACCCTTGGGGCACTGGCGCCAGGAGTCTGTGGATGCCAAATTCCTTGGACATCTAAGGTCCTTATTTTGGACATTTTCCTGCATGTTTTAAGACTCCCGATTGCTTCTAGCAACCCCAAATGCAATGCAAACACTGTGCAAGTCATTGTTATTGCTGGGGGGTGGGGAAGAGTCTGCACACAGACTTTTTGCATTTTTTAATGTTTTCCATCTGTAGATGGTTGAATTTACCACTGTGCAACTTGTAGAGATGGGGACCCACTAAGCCTGTAGATGGATGGAGGCCTGGAAGAGAGGCAGGTGGGGGTAGAGCGTGTGTTGTTTTTAAGACGTGACTTGACAATTAAGACTTGAGCCTTCAGGCACATCTATCGAGAATTATTTAGTAAAGCAACCCGCAAAAGATTATCTGGGTGACATGAGAAGACCCCGCCCACAGAGGGTAGGCCTCTTCCCTGGGCAGGTGGATAAGATGGACAGAGCTGGTTTGGCATTTGGCAGACTGGCAAGGCAGAAAGTATGCTCCTCTCTCCATTCTTCTTGTGTTTTCCTATTTCCCTCGGCTCCTGATGCAGAGTCACTCTCTGACCCTAATAAGCTAGCTGTGTGGCGGCTGGCAGATATAACAACAAAACTGCTTAAGGGAAGAAGGGTTTTATCCTGGCCTACAGTATTCCAGTTACAGTTCCTTGTCTAGCTCGGCAGGAGAGCTCATATCAACACCAAGGGTCTAGGGAACTGGCCACACCGTATCCACAGGACTGCTGAGAGGGACAATCCTCACTTGTCAGCCAATCATGTCTTGTCAAGTATATGGGATTTCCATTTCCTTATCTAGTTCCCTCCATCCTATTCACCTGCGCTAAGACTAGCCACACCCACCATGGGCTGGATCCCCTCTTCCTCATCAATCAGATAATCTCCTGCAGGCTTGATCAGGACTGAACTACCAATACTTCATAATATGCCCACAGCTCTGAGCCCTGAATCATCAAGTTGAAACCTGTATCTAACTATGACAGCAACAGAGCATCAACTAAAACATTGGTCACGGAGACCCTGTGTGAGAGATGAACAAGCCTCTAGCCACAACAGGCTTTTTATACCCCCAGCAAGGAGTCCCAATACTTCCAGAAAGAGGAAAGAAATCTTGTTCCAGCCAAAGAAAAGAAAATCAACCAATGTAAGCGACATACCCGTTTCCTGGCGACAGAGGCTGTTGGTGAAGACAGGAGAATCAGGTGCATGGGCCAAGGAGGGACAGGGGGCGGAGCTCCAGGACAGCAGGCTTCCCCTGGTGCTGTGTCCATTGTGACTGCCCAGCCTCATGAGCCAGTGATCGGACAGGGAGGAGCTGGTGGACCCTGCAGAGGAGGCGTAAGAGAGCAGTCTGTGGAGCCCCGGGGGGAGTCTCCCCACCAGGGTCTCAGGCTCACCCACCCACCATCCTCAGCCCTGGACCTAGAAACCAAAATGACCAGCCCAGGAGGGACAGGACAATTCAAGGGGACCTCGCTCACACCATTTACTCAGGAAGGCCAGAACACCAAGATCCCTCCCATGAAATTCCTGTGACCGTTGGCTTCCTAATAGGACTTCAGTGCTCATGGCCAGAATACTATACCACTTGTATCCCCAGGACCCTCAGCTTCAGGTCCCTCAGGCTCACATGCAAGCTGCCATGTCATGGGAGCCCACCCCAAGTTTAGGAGAGCCGAATCTTTAGAGAGTCACTTAGACCTTCCACCCGTTTCTAATACAGGAAGTGGTTTGTTGCTGCTCTTGTCTGTGCATTTTTCTCAAACGGGTCTCATCGTGTAGTCCAGGATGGTCTGGAACTCATGACCTCCTGCCTGAGCCCCCAGAGCACTGAGATTATAGCCATGAGCCACCATGCCTGGCTCTACCTGTCTTGTTCTTCTTTCACTGTCTGCCTTCTATAAAGCAAAACCAGGCTTGTGCTGGGTTCATTCAGACCTGCTGAAGACTTTTATTTGACTACTTTCCAGCAACGGTTAAGAGAAAATACTTTTTTTGTTTGTTTGTTTGTTTTTAATGCTTTCTTATTCAAAGATAAAAGCCTTCCTTGCAGAACAGAATAATCACACAAAAGGGTGACACTTTCTCTCTCTAGACGTCAAGAATATTGGAGGTGCATAAGCCAATTGCTGAAGACTTTTTCAGCAGTCTCTACCTTTCTGACAGTATTGATGGAGGTTCACATGGCCCAAACTTAATCACATCTGGTTCAACACGAGCGAGGCTAGGAACAAGTACTCTCATACCAAACATCAGCTGCCCAAGATCAAAACACCAAAAATTACTCTTCCTCCTGTCTGAAGTATAATATGCATATGCCCATGCTGACAGATGGGCTGCTGTTTTGCAGGTTGTTGAAAAGAGCTCCTGTTCTTTTTATTTATGTATTTATTTTTTCTGCGCCTGTGCATGTGAGTGGGTGCACACGTGTGTGCAGGCATGTGTCCAACGTGGCACTTGAATGTGTGTAACTGTGGAGGCCTAAGAGTGACATCAGGAATCATCCTTGATTGCTCTACCTCCTTATTGCTTTGCTGTGGTATTTCCCAGGCTCTGCCTTCCAGGACTGGAATTGCAGGATGTCATCATTTCTGCCTGGCATTTTTACATGGGATATGGGGACCCAAACTTAGGTCCTTTTGTTTGCAAGACAAAGGCTTTAACCCTGAGCTGTCTCCTCAGCCCATGAGCTCGTGTTCTTAGAGCAGCAGCCAGGACTTCCTCATTTTGATCCCAGCCCACATCCTGGATGTTCAAGAGAGTATCGTCCTGATGCTTAGCGCAATATCCAGACCTCCTGTGCTTCTCTGGAGCTGTGGCACCCACCTCTCATGGAGCTACTGGCCGACCAGGGAGGGATGCTGTTCCGTTTTTGATAGAACAGGATGTAAGCGCCCCTTGTGTTCACCTCATCCTCTCGAAGTGGCTCCACCGTACTGTCGTCGTAGCTATACCACTGGCCATCTAGAGAGTTCCGACAATAGGCTGCAAAAATCCAAACCTGCAGTTCAATGCTTAGAGTCCCCCACCTCCCAGTGATGAGAGGACATTTCCCACTAACAGAGCTAAAAAATGGGGTCGACAAGATAGCTTCATGGTAAAGACAGCTGTGTGAAAAACCTGGTCACCTGAGTTCAATCCCTGGAACCCATGTGACTTCCAAAAGTCCTGTGACCTCTACATGTGCACACTGTGGCAAAAAAGTGATAAATAACATAAAATGGACAGTGGATGATTAAAAGTTCCATTTTTAGCCAGCCATGATCTTCTGTGACATCGGGAAGGTCCAAAAGTGCCAGAATCAATGGGATCCTGACAGACAAGTGGTTGCCGTAAAGTAAACCCTCTCAAGCTGTAGACCTCATTCGGGCAATGTCTCCCGCAAGGGGAAGCCTCATGTTACACAGACAGTCAGATCGACATTTACTCATTCCTTCTGAGAAATGCCGGCTGTACATTTGAGTAAGCATGCAGGAAATGAAAAGTGAAAATCGCGGCTGAGCCTTCCTCATACTGCTTGCCACTCAAGAGCTGCAGCCCAGCATTTTAGGAAAGATCAAAAATGAGTCCTGACAGCTCCCAGCCAACCACAAGTGAAATACCTTTCTCCAGGTCCTCCAACTCAGCCGGCGACACCTAAATTCACTGGTCTGGAAGTTAGCTAACTCCTGTGACCTGCGGGTCAGCAAACACCCCGGGCATTGCAGGTCTCCATGGCTACAGACACCTCCCTTTTTGTTTGTTTGTTTGCTTGTTTGTTTTGTGCATGCATGTGTGCATGTGCATATGGTTGGGTATACATGGGTGGTATACATGGGTGGGTGCAGATGTGTATACAAGAGGACAATTGAATGTGCGTGCCTATGGAAGTCCAAGGATGCCTTTGGGAATCATCCTAGATTATTCTGCTTTTTTTTTTGCATGACTTGTGTGTGTGTGTGTGTGTGTGTGTGTGTGTGTGTGTGTGTGTATGTGTGCTATAGAAGAGGGCACTATGTGTGATGATGGAGGCCCCAGACTATTTTCCAATGTACAGCAGGGGGCATCTGCACTTTCCCTGTTCACATCTGCTACTATAAACCTAAAGCCATCAGAACTTGCAAAGTGAGCCAGTCTTTCTCTGCACTGATGAACCTAGTGATGGCAGGTGACAGGCGGGGTTGGGGGGCAGCTTCAAGACAGGGTGAGTCACCAGGAAAACCAAGGTAGTGTTTGCCTATAGGACAAAAAAACAAAGTCTGAAAGCCTAAGTCTAGAAGCAGACCCCAACACAAAAAGGCTGATGTGTGATATAGCAAGATGTCAGGTGGACTTCTCACCAGTGGTGGTCTGGCAACAAATTGGTATGTCCGGGGGCGGGATTGGGAGGGAGAGGATTAGATGTATTTGAGAGCATTGAGAAACTCCAATTAAAGAATTAAACATGAAAACCTACCACCTCAAAGGCACTGGGCGAGAAAACACAGGGAAACCACTTCACAGCCTGAAGGTGCAAAGGGTGACTTTCTAATTACCCCTCAGGACCCAGATGTCGGAGAAGAAACAGGTATCAGAGAAGAGGCAGCCCTGACTATCTGGCTATCTGGAGTACCAAAATGAAAGCCTTCTGCACTCACAACAGGTGACCCCCCAGGCACAGCCGGAAAGGATTTTGCCTGTTTTTCAAGAACTGTTAAAAGAGGTTGGTGTGAACTCAGTCAACAAAGTGCCTGCCAAGTAAGCAAGAGAACCAGAGTCCAAACCCCAGACCCACTTGCAAAAGCTGGGGACAGAGGTGCTCGGGAAGTGGAAACGGGCAGCTCCCAGGACCCACTCACCAGACCGCCTGGCCTAGTCAGTGGACTACAAGCCAAGTGAGAGATCCTATTTAAAAAAAAAAAATGTGCACCACATCTGACAAATGACACACACCCAAGGTTGGTACTCTGGCCTCCACGTGCATACACACGAAAATGTACACATTATATACATACTCTTATATTTTCTCTCTCTCTTACATATATATATTTTACACACACATACATATATGTACACACAAAATGATGAGCGTTTGAGGAGATGGATATGTTTCCTCTGTTTTAAATATTTCATACTGTAGGCAAATATTGAAGCAGAATATGGTATCCCATATATTGTAACTAAATTTTATGCATCGATTTTTAAATATATATTTCTATTTTAATATTTAACATTTTTAATTAAGTTTTAGATTTAAAATTTTATCTTTCATAAAATTTTACATCTTGATTTTAATTCTTAAATTTAATTTAATTTTTAAATTAAAATCAAAATTGAAATTTGAAAACTAAACATGAGGAAACTTCCAGATCTGAAGAGCACGCCCAGGGCATCCCAAGTCTCAGCGCGAAGCATGAAAAGATTCACACACTGGTCCATCTGGTTAAATTCTAGAGCGTCCCTGACTTAAAAAAACTTGAAAGTTTCCAGAAAGCAAGCAGTCCCCAAATAGGAACAGAAAGGAGACTTGGCTGAGCCTTTGGCCGACCCCTGCTCCTTACAAAGCACACCTGACCAGTCTGTGCACCAATGATAATCCATCTAGAAACCCTGCATTCACCCAGGCTGCCAGCCGAGACCTTTTAGGGCACACAAGGGCTTGGAATGCCATGTTTCTGTCACGCTTTCTTAGGAAGCGACTAGAATGAGTACTCCCTGAAATGAAGAGGACAGAATGTACACTCAACCACATGAAAAACACATACACACATGCAAAAAAAAAAAAAATTATTCCAACCATAAACCTATGTCAGCATCCGCTTCGCAGGGAGGACTGGGGTGCCTCCCCTCTTTCTCCATATGCAGTGACTAAGAATCACGCTGAGCATGTGGGGTGCTGGCATTCAAGAAGCACCAATTCTGGGGGCATCAAGAGGCTCTGGGCACAGCCGAGACACACAGCCGAGGCTGCCACATGCAGGGCGCAGGGCGAGGCTCACCTGTATAATGCCCACCTTGCAGACTGCCATGGTGGTTGCAGACAGCATACAAGTCAGTAGAGGAAGTCCAGTGGGCAGGCAGTGGGCAGACCGGCTGGCTGCTTCCAGGAGGGCCAAGGACCTGGCCCCGCTTTGGAGTTGCTGTTCCTTTGTGCCACATGGGGTGCCATATTGAGTCCAGCCAATGGGAACTTCACCAGCGTGGACAGCTTGTTCCGCCTCTCCCCCACCTGACAGAACCGTTTCAGATGGATGATGAGGATGTCAGGCAGGGTCCACAAACTCAGCTTCACCATGCCCTGCTGGAGCACTTGGCAGTGAGGGCACCTCCATGCATCATCCTGGGCCAGCTGGGAGGAAGTCACACGGACCATGAGGTCCCTATGGCCATTTACACCACCAGGGCAGCCTGCCCCCTCCCAGCCATGGAGAGAACGCCCGAGCCCAGACCTGTTCCTCCTTGGTGTAGGACTGGAAACATTCATCCAGGGTACAGCTGGGCTGCTGGTGCGCCTGCTGCTGCTGCCACACACTGTCTACATCCTGGACCCGTTCTTCCTGGAGGCTCCCGAACAGGCTACACGAAAGGAGAGGACATGGTGACGCTCAGGGCTGTCCCTCCATGGTGGTTAGACTCAAACATCAACCTGAGACCTGGGAGGTGGGCATCACGACACACCTATGAGGAATCATCTGATTAGAGCAAACCTATAGGAGACTGTCTTGACTGCATAATTAACTGGGAAGACCCAGCCCATCATGGGTGACCCCATGCCCTGGGCAGATGGATAAACATGGAGAGCTCTAGGCCTTGGGCGAGTTGGCAAAGCAAGCAAACACACAGCATTGATCCTTGCCTCTGCACGTGACTTTGGATGTGGTGTAGGGTAGTTCCCTCAGCTCCTGTTGGATGAACTACCATCTTGACTTGTGAGCTGAAATAAAACCCTTGTTTGGGTCAGGTATGGTGTTACAGCAATGAGTTCTGAAACTAAACACCCTCCACAGAAGAGTCACTAGATAGGGCATCACTCTTCCCATGGTTTCCCTGGAAACCTCATGTACCCTGACTTCACACACATACATCTCATTTTTAATTCTTTTAGTATTTCATACATGCATATAGTGAACGCAAAATATTTTAACCCCTTAATCCTTTCATCCCTTCCCCCCTCTTCTTCCCATCCAATCCTTCTTCCCTGCCAATCTCCCTCCTATCTTCATGTCTTTTCCCATGTGTGGCTCACTGAATGTTATTTGGGTTGCCTTTGATGGCATGCACCTGAGCCCCTGCTGGAGCAAGAATCCCACATCAGCAGGTGTATCACTGAGGAAAGCATCTTTCTTTCCCATCAACATGAACCCTGAACAGTCTTTCAGGGAGGTGTGGGGTCTCTTGAGATCTTTCCCTTCTATAGTGAAAGGGACAGGACAAATCCCGTGCAGGTCTTGTGGAAATAACAGAGCTGCGGTGCATTCACATATGCAATAGCCCTGTCATGTGCAGAAGATACAGTCTGGCCACACCCCTAACCCCTTCAGGCTCTTACAATCTTCCCACACTCATTTTTAAGAGATCATCTGTTTCCCCTACCAGACTCAGGAGGAATGGAGTCCTGGGCTTATGCATTGCTGCTCTGCCCATCCATGCACCAGGCCTAAAACATGGTAAGAGCTAAGTAAGCACCCAATGGGTCAAAAGTACCACTGAAGGCAGCCAACTAGTGTGAAGAACTCTGAATTCAAGTCCCAGTGCTGCACGTGTGAGCTGCATGGAAGCTACTGCTGAGCCTCTCCACGTCTCAGAGTCCCCACCTCACAGTCCTCACACACAGAGTGTGATGGAGAAGAGCTCTGAGCAGCAAATGGCCCCAATGAGGGTCACGTGAGCAAGTGTATCTCGCCACCTTCCACCCAGTGCACCACAATCATGTCCGTCATGGCTACCTGCACAGCAACAGTTCTATGTTCTCTCGGAGGGGCCCAGCCCAGTGAGGGTATATGTACAGGGCTGTATGGTTGGGCCCAGCAAACACCGCAGAGTACAGGCAGGTCCCATGTCCCATCCCAGCTCCGTTGGGGGTAACCTCCATTAACTCACCGCTGGGTGACAGAACTATCCCACTCCACAGCCAGCTTGATGTGAGGGGGGCCTCCTGACCTCCTGAGGTGCAGAGCTCTGAGGAGAATGAGAACTCTGATTAGAAAAGAGGTTCCTTCTCCACAACTCTGCAGGGCTCAGCTGTCGACCTTCCCACTCCACTTTCCTTGGGGGAGATATTCCAAATAGAAACACTTCAACCAAACTAGAATCAGCACCTGAGGGTCCTTGGTCTTCTGAAAAGTCAGTCCTCTGCCTACCTTCTTTAAAAAAAAAATTTTTTTTGCATATGCATGTGTGTGTGAGTGTACAAGGGCACTTGAGTGTATGTGCCTGTGGAAGCACAAGGGTGACATCCTGGATTGCTCTACCTCCTAATTGTTTTGCTCTAGGGTTTCCCAGACTCTACTTTCCAAGGTCAGAATTGCAGGCCAATGCCATTTCTTCCAGGCATTTTTCCATTGAATCTGGGAATCTGAACTCGGGTCTTTTGCTTGCTAGACAAGCAAAGGCTTTAACTCCTGAGCCATCTTCTTCAGCCCCTCACCTACATTTTAATGCCCTCTCCTGGAGTCCCTGACAGGTAGGGGCTCTAAGGCTCTTTGGTTAACTCTTATGTCTAGAGAGGCATTACTATGGCCACTATCAATCAGTCTGTTCCTCTCTCTCTAACTTACCAGTCAAAAAGAGTACAGACGAGATGTTCTAAAGAACCTTCTGGATTTCCCCCATCCACCCTAGATCTAACCTCTTAGCAAAGAGAGAGTCCTTCTTCTACCTTATGGACTAGCTCTGGCTGACCAAGTCAAGAAATCAGAATGGTACAGAGAACTGAAGGTCTGTGGGAACATGAACAAAACCACCAAACAACTGATACACAACTATTACACACAACTAATACACTTGGTATAGCAGTTAGCTACAGATCCCACTGACAAATGAACACTGAGCTCTTAAGCACACCTGTGAAGAATTATTAAATTAAAACAAGCCCTGAACAAGCCTGGGGTAAATTGACGAGGGAAGACCCAGTCCACAGTGGATATGATGGAGAGAGCTGGTCCAGAATTTTAGCAGATTGGCAAACTGGAACGTATGCCCCTTTCTCAGCGTGCCCTGTGCATAGGGTGCAGCCAGTTGGTATTAACTCCACTGCCATGCTGAAGAAGTGCAACCAGAAAGCATAAGTGACAAATAAAGTCCCTTGATCCCCTAAACCATTTGCTCGTGTATTTGCATCCACACCAGTGTCACTGAAGCGCTCGGATGCCAGTCCTGCAGGAGGCCACGCGAGGCTGGGCAGGCTAAGCAGGCTCCAGGGTAGACAAGAAGTTCAGAGACCCAGGAGACTCAACCACAATGGCTTTGCCCCAGCTGTGGTGGTCCCTATGCTTTACAAGCTAAGGAAAAGATTCAGCAGCAGCATTAGTACCCAGGCCAGGAGAGACATGCATTCTAACTGGACTCTATAGCGTGGCCTAATCAGATGACTATGGGGGTGCTAGTTACACCTGGGTTCAAATCTGGGCTTATCCATTAATTAGTTTCAAATACCTCCTTTTCTTTGAAGTGGCCATAGTGAATCCTTTCTAAACATAAGGATTAAAAATAGAGCACACTGGGCTGGAGAGATGGCTCAGAGGTTAAGACTCTATCTCACGAACAGAAGTTCTTGAGTTCTGAACCCAGATCCCATGTAAAAATGCCAGGCAGAAATGGCGGCAGCCTACACTTCTGGTGCTGGTGGGCAGAGTCTGGGAAATCCCAGAGCAAAACAAGAAGGAGATAGAAGCAATCCAGGATGATTCCCAAAGTCACCTTTGGTCTTCCACAGGGACACACACACACACACACACACACACACATATATATATATATTATATATATATATATATATTATATATATATATAAAATATTAAAAATATAGAGCAAACTGTCTAAGGACCCAATAAGGTGTTGGCACCAGAGAAAGGGTTTTAAAGAATAGTTAGTATTGGGGCTGGAGGATGGGTCAGGGGTTAAAGCCTTTGTCTCACAAACAAAAGGACCTGAGTTCAGATCCCCACATTCCACGTAAAAATACCAGGCAGGTGTGGTAGTATTCTGTAATTCTAGCCCTGGAAGACAGAATCTGAGGATCCCAAAAACAAGCTGACTAATTAGACTACTTCTTAAGGCATGCTCTGGGTTTAATTTAACAGGCTCACAACAATAAGGTGGAAGGGTGATTGAGAATGAGTCCTAATGTTACCCTTGGGCTTCCACAGACATGAGTGAGCACTCAAGTTCACCCGTGTTATATACATTTTACACACACACACACACACACATCCACCCACATGCAAACACATACACACAAATGCAAGCACCCCATACACACATCTTAAAAACAAAAAGAAGAGTTCTTATGAACAGTTTTACTGTTAAGAACCCGGTCCATGCCCAGCCAGGGAGAACACAAGCACTCTCATCCCTTACCTGTCAACTGCCCAGTGACAGAGGGGCCGGCTATCCTGTGGGGACAAGTAGCTGCAGGCCAAAGACAGACCCACTACCCGGATGGAGAACAAAGACCCCAGACTCTGTCAAAACAAAATCAGAGGTGACAGTGAATCGCACAGTCCCCATTCTGATATACTCTGACTCTGTGGCACAGGAATGAATCAGGCACTTTTTTCCTATAATATTTTGAACATTTCCTTCACAACTGGTATTTAAAAGCGACACAAAGACTTTTATTTATCTGAAGGTTTGTCTTAGCTTTAACACTCTGTGGTGTGTTAATGATGTGTTCAATGTATTGAATCCTCCCCTCCCCCAAAACAAACACAATCTATTTAAAAATAAATGTTTAACTGGAGGAGATCTGGGAATGATAAATGGAAAACAAAACCAATTATTAATCAGTTATTGACCAGAAGTTTAGCCTCTATTAAGATGAAAGTCATCACCACATGGAAGCAGTAAAATAAAAAACACATTTGGAGACTAGCGAGATGGCTCAGTAGGTAAATAGGCTTGCTGAAAATCAAGTGGACTAGTTTCAATTCCTGGCAGTGCACATGGTAGGAGGGGAGAACTGACTTCTGAAAGTTGTCCTCTGACCTCCACCTGTGAGTCATGGTATGCATGTGTTCTCTTAGATAGATAGATAGATAGATAGATAGATAGATAGATAGATAGATAGATAGATAGATAGATAGATAGATCACATGTTGTGATACTATGCACTTCTGGGATTGAAGTGAGTCTACAATATGAAATACATGTTCACTGAAGGTGGAACAAATTACCCAATCCCAACATGGACAGAGGACTTGAATGCATGCTTCTTCAAAGATATGCAGGCGACCAAAGCACAGGAAAAGACGGCTAGGACCATTTGCCATTAGAACATGCAAACCACAACACAACTATAGCTTTCAAGACTTTTAATTTTGCAAAACTGAAAGCAGATGTGGGCAAGGAGGAGGAGAAACTGGGACCATCTTGTTCTGTTGGTGAGACTGTACAGTGGGTTTGCGGACAACTATTTGAAAGATTCTCAAAAGGGTACATCTACTCCTCCCATGTCACACGTCAATTTCACTCCCAAGCAAATGTCCAAAAGTCTCGTGGGCACAGACTCTGGTAGGTATTTGAACACATTACTCTTGATGGTCTAAAGATAGGGACAGGCTAGTAAGATAACTCAGTGGATAAAGGTGTTTGCCACCAAGTCTGAGTTCAACCCCTAAGAACTCACAGGTAAAAGGAAAAAACCAACTCCCACAAGTTGTCCTTTGATCTTCACATGTGCACCATGCACAACCCCTCCAACGAATGAGCGTCAAAAGAATCTACATCAACGGCTGTTCTTGGCTAGTCTATTACAATGATCTGAAGCTGACTGGCACAGGGTCTGGGTTCAGGGAGTTGGCACTGTGACCAGAATTATACCTGCATTCTTTTAAAAAAAAATCTTTCTTTCTTATCTATCTGTTGTTGAGCAACATCTGATTATCTATTGTTAAAGAGAGAGGACACATGTAGAGGCCAGAGGACAACTCTCGAAGTCCTATTCTCTCCTTCCATCATATGAGCTTTGAGGAGCAAACTCAGGTCACCAGGTTTTCACACAGGTGCCCCTCGCCCCTGACTCGCCGCACCAGCCCTGCCCTGCTCGATGTGGTCAAATTACTGGAAACAGCTACCAACAGATAAATGCATCAATAAAACATGATTGACCTAGGTCCGTTTGATTAATAGTTTCATTCATTTAATTTCCACTGTTTCTCTGTTTATTTTTGTTTCAGATGACCTGTCAGTGAAAATGGAGTGTTGAAGTTTCCCACTGTTACTGCGTTGGGGTTAATTTGTGGCTTTAAATCTCATAGTATCTGTTTTATGAAATTGGGTGCACCAGTGTTTGTAAATATATATATATTTACAATCGTGCTACTACTTGGTGGATTGTTATCTTAATGAATTTGAAGTGACCTTTATCTCTTACTATTTGATTTGAAATCTGTTTTGTTAGAAAGTAGAATACCTACATCTGTTTGTTTTCTGGTTCCATTTGCCTGGAATGTATATTTGTATCCTATTATCCCGATGCATTGTCTTTCTTTGGTGTTGAGATGCATTTCCTGGAGTCAACAGAAAGTCGGAACCTGTTTTCTCAACCACTATGCTAGTCTATCTTTTAATTGGGGGAAGTGAGACCATTGATATTTAATGTAATTAATAAAATATGTGTATCGATTCCTGTCAAAAAAAATATGATTGGTCTATGGTTTTGACAAAGAGCTACTCAGTGATGGGAAAGCAGCTGAGCACATGGAGCTTTGATTCAGGAATGGCCGAGGAAGGGTGTTGGCTTCTATATGGGTGAGAGAACATTTGCACAGAGCAGACCGATTCCACCCACACACAGAGGAACAGGACTTGTCTCACACACCCAAATTGATGTGGTGACCACGAAGCATTCCTACAGTGCTAAGTCTTCCCTTCATCATTCATGCAAATTAATTCTCTCCAGCAAATGGTTCATTTTTGTAGGAAAGTTTCCTGTCTTCTATTCTTGGCTGAGCGGATCCATTTTAGACTTTTCTATAAAATAAATGTTCTTCTTATAAGCTCACTATGCTTCCTCGCCGCATTTCAGTGCTGAGAATTCTAAATATCTCTGAAAAGTATTGCCATGGGAAACTGGTCTTTTACAGAGTACTGAAGGATTATGAGCGAGTAGGAGGCTGACCTGGGAGCCTCCTTGACATTCGGAAGATGTGATTCCTGCAGAACACCCAAGCACACATGTAGCCAAAGAATCCGAGGGGGCCACGCTGGGGCTCCTGGATTTGAATTCTGCTGCCCCCACGGGCAGCTTGATCTGTGTGAAGGTGGCTTTGTCCTCGTTCGGCCTTTGCTGGACCCCAGTCTGGGGGAAGGCTGCAACACTATTGCTAGACAGCCTGACCTACTTGCTAGCTTCTAATTCAGGCGGCGTGGCGGATCCGCTCGGGGCGCATGTGGCAGAGTCCTGGAGAGATAAAGGTTGGCACGGATACAGGGGTGGTCTTTTACAAAGTGGCATATGGTGTAAGCGAAATCAAATGGACATTTTCTCTGAGTTGGAAGAAAGAGCTGTGATAAGGAATTATCTTTGAAATAAGCTTGGTGTAGTCCCCAGGAGAAAGGCTCTAACTGAGAGATTAGTGAAGGATGAACAGGACTGTGAGGCCACTGATCTGCCCCTAAAAATGTCACTTCTGTCTGTGCCAGGCAGCCATCAGAATGGTGTTTTTGTTTTCATTTTGGAACTATCAATTTGAGAATAAATCAATGAATAAGGTAAGAAAGCTTTTTCTGTTTGAGCTTTTATCCTCAGTTCACCCAAAAGTTAATAAATAAAATGTAATTTAGCATATAGATTTTCATATGTGAATCTTAATTTTCCACAGAGATGACATTTCAAACTGGATGTGGTAGCTCATGCCTGTAAATCACAGCATTGGGGAAGTTGAGTCAGGAAAAACATCCTAAATTCCAAACCAGATTGGGATATAGAATGAGACTCTTGTGTCAGGAAGAGAAGGAAGACAAAGAGAAGCAAAAGGAGAAAGAAGGAGAGTAAGAAGAGAAGAAAAAGAAAAGATGAAATGAAAGAGAAGAGACGCAGGAAGAGAAGAAAAGAAGATGAGGAGGAAGAGGAGGTGGATGAAGCAAAGGAGTTCAAATGATACTCAAGTCCTTTAAAGTTTTGATCTAAATCTCTAACTTACATCTTATTACAGTATGTCATCCTCTTGAGAAAACTGTGGAAAGCCATAAAACATAAAATTGAGGAGATCAATGTAAATGCTTTTTATTTTGATGGCATCCAGAAACATTTAACAAAATAAAGGTCTGCCCATGAAAGGTGTCATGTAACACAGCAAAGATGAAAACCTTACACACCAAGACATGGTTATTTCCTCGCACAAACAGTTCCAAGAACTTGTTTGATAAAGAATGTAAATACTCAACAGTAAATCCTTCTTTCCCAAGTTCACCACACACACACACACACACACACACACACACCACACACAAAGCACACACACAAACACACACCACACATACAAAGCACACACACACACATCATATACACACAGAGAGAGCACACCTACTATACACATGCACACACATCACCTACACAACACACACACACACAACACACACACAGGGAACACATGTAACATAGCACATACATGTCATACACAGCACACAGAGTACACATACATAGCACACAGAGTACACACACAGAGCACACACACACGTCACTATACAGAGCACACACAGTGCGCACACACACACATACTGACCTGTGCAGGAGCCTCACTCCTCATGAGACAGCGGACCTTACTGAGAATACACTGCTGGAGCTGAGACCAGGACACGGTTCTGTCTTCTCGGATCAGGAAAGGTGGTCCAAACCTGAAACACAAAGCAAAACTCACCAACAGCCATTCCTTTGACTAAGTGAACAGTTAAGAACTGCACAACACAAAGTTGCTAGAGAACTTCCCTCTATGGAAGGGGGAGGAGGAGACACTGCCAGGCTCAGACATCCAAAGTCAGATTAACAGGCTGCTTCCCATTCATTCCCAAGGCAGAGAGCAGAGGAAAACACAGAACCAGGGAGAAGCCAGGCCAAGCTAAATGCACAGGACACATGGTGAGATCAGAAATATTCTCATTGTCAGGACATCTTCCACATTGCAGACTTCTGAACTCGAAGCCGTGGGCTTGCCATCTGGAAACACTGATGTCCCTGAGCGATACTGGGAGTATGTGACCAGTAAAACAATGCGAACCTGATGAGTCAGCTTTGCCCAAACACAGAACGAATATGAGGTGCCCTGTGCGGACACGGAAGGGCCCTGGGCCTCCACTAAAGCAACACCTTGGCTCGCTTAACTGACCCTGTACTGCTAAGCATTCAAGTTGCTTCCCTTGCTTCCATAAACAATACTGCTTATGGCAGGAACTACACATATTCTTAGACTATATACCGTCAGCTACACGGAGCTAATTCTTCCATTCAGATAAAAGTTCCAGAAATAGAAAGATAAAGTCAAAGCCACTTACCCCCCAAAAATAGTCCTACAGAATAGCCATACCAGGTCACATGGAGGTAGATACCCACTCTCCAGATGAAACAAAATGAGGTATTTCTGATATGCGAATCTCACCACGTGCCATGTGGGTTTAGCTCTGCCTGACTACTGTCTGATTCTGTGCTCTTTTGGGATCTTGTCCAGTACAGAACTCTGGTCTCACCCAGAATGAGCAGCAGTCCGCACTGCCTTGGAAATCTGCAGGGCTAAGAATAGAATTCAGCACTAGGAATGCCTTTCCTTGCCCACAACACTGAAGTAAAACCTATGTGTATACTTCTGGGAACTCATAAGTATCATATGATGATTGGCTTGCCTAAGGGACATCTCATTTCAGAGCAAGCTAGGTTTATTTTATGATGGACAAAAATCCTTTGCCTCTCATAGAACAGGGGAAAAAAAAAAAAAAAAACACCTTTCCCCATTTCTCCTTTACCTTTTAAATTGATTTTTAATTTAAAATGTTCAACCTGTTTAAAGCATGATTTTACTCCTTTGTAGCCCCCTGTATTAGATAGTAAAATAGCCCCCTTCACCCAAAGACATAAATGTTCTACGTTGTCATGTGTCTGTTTGTGACAGGGTCTCACTGTGTAGCCCAGACCGGTCTGGAATTGACAGGGCAGGAGCCTCTATGCCCACCAACACTGTCTTTAAGATATTTTATGGTTTATTTTTCTTCCACCGCTGAGGTTCATACACGTGCACTTATAGCAAGAGAGGAAAATCATTTTAAATAAATCACTTTCTCAGTCTTACTTACTGAATAAATTTATCTATCCCTCATATTATAAGATCTATACCACTTAATTACATAATAAAGACTTAGAGGTACTGGTCTGCCTTACAAATTCTAATAATTAAAACTTTATTCTGGGGCTCGGTGAGATGGCTCAGTGGGTAAAGGACCTGCTTGCGAACCTGGCAACCTGAGTTCAATCCCCAGAAGTCCACATGGTGGAAAGAAAGAACTGACTTAAAAGCTGTACTCTCTCTGTCTCTGTCTCTGTCTCTGTCTCTGTCTCTGTCTCTGTCTCTGTCTTTTATAAGCCAAATTGGAAAAAAAATTTATTCTGAGTCAGATAAGCCTGTGCACAAGTGAAAACCTGTCTCAAAATATCAAATTCATCATCATCATCATCATAACTTCCACCAACTTCTCTCTTCCTTCTTTCCCCAATATTCTGTGGCTATTTTTAACCACTTTTTTAGTCCAGATAGATTTTAGAAACATTTATCAATCCAAGCATATCTTATCAGAAGGCTCCTTGCTTTGTTTTTATAGTGCTGAGGCATTCTGAGCCCTGTGCATGCTAAGGCCACACTGCCTCTGGCCACACCCCAGCTCACAATTTTTTCAAGTACCTTATTATACTTTCAGTTGACAGATATCAATTATATCAATTAAATGTAAACCCACATTGACACTGTAGAATGATCAAGTCCCCCAAACACCCACCATTTATTTAGAAACACTTTTTTGGCTATCTGTTTTTGCATATTTATAATAAGACTAATCACACTCCTGAACCTTTCAATTAATTCTAACCATACTACAAATAGTAGTCACTTTATTTCCTTTCTTTTTCTCCCTCTGCATTACTGTTCTTGTTTGTTTGTTTGTTTGTTTTCTGGAGATGGATCTTACAAGGTAGCCCATGCTGAACTGAAATTTGCTATGTAGCCCAGGTCAGCCTCTCAATCCTCCTGCCTCAACCTCTCAGTTAGCTAAAGGCAGGTATGCACCACCTGGAATGATGGATGGGCATCACTCAGCATGTCTGTCCTCTTACAGTTCTTCACCCAGGGCACAAGGCACTGCTAGCCTCACAACTTGAAGTAAAACAATAGAGGTAAAGGCAGTAATTGCTCCTGCAAGTCACAGGAATTGCTCTGAGGTTTAATTAAGTATGGCGTGGAGCATCTGCTCAAGGCAATTATAGCTAACCCTCTTGCTCAGAAAGTATTCTTATCCCATCTCTTACTAACCCTGAGGATAGATATTTAATTTTAGCATGTTAGAATGACTCTAGACAAAACTCCTAATACAAAGAGAGGCACAGCGGCACAATGCAATGCACTGTAAGCACTTGGAAGGTGGAGGCAGGGGATTGTGAAGTCACCCTGAACTATATAGTAAATTCCAGGCCAGCACAAGCCACATGACACCAAAATCATCATCATCATCATCATCATCATCATCGTCCACAGTTGAAGTCTACAAATTTCAGGCATCTTATGGAAACAAGATGAAGAACACACTTGGGGATAGAGAGATGGCTCAGGGATTAAAGCCTGTGCCCGGCAAACAAAAGGACCTGAGTTCAGATTCCCAGATACATACAAACAACAATAACAAAAAAGGACAGACCTGCTGGCCTGCTGGCCAGATCCCACCAGGTTACAGAAGAGGATGAGTACCCTGCTCTCCCTGTGGAGAGGCACAGACAATCGCTGGCCCTCCCGGGCTGCCAGTCGTGGAGACACTGACAGACTTGGTGGATGAGCTGCAGGAGACAGAGAGAACAACACTCAGAGATCTCACCTGTACTGAGAGAGTGGGGGTCTGTTTGAGAGATGTGCCACAGGGAACCTGGTACACCAAATTCATATGCGCAGCAGCAAATTGGTAGTTGTGTAAAGCCAATAATTTTTAAAGGGCCTGGGCTTAGTTAGCAATTTTCCAAGCAATCCAAAATGCCAAAATAATGGGCGTTGCTTTTACACCTGGGAGCATCCATAATCACAGATGAAGGGGAGGGGTTTGATCTGACTCCAGTTCCAAACACTTCTCAAATATCAGTTTTCCAGGAAAATATATCACCCCTGACAGAATAGGAAATAAAGATTTATCTGCTGGATTGTAACACACTGGGAGTCAGTCACTGTTTTCTTCCTGAGTACTCTTGGCAATTCGGAGAACATCAAATCTCCAGCTTCCTACAGCTCACTATCTCACTGGCCAAGGACCTGAGGTCAGAGTACAGGATTCATCTGAGATATGGCAGTTAGGGGTGGAGTGTCATAATTTGAAATGTGAATTGTCCCTCACAGGCCCATGCCCTTGAATCTTTAGTTGTTTGGGAAAGTCATAGCACCTTTAGGAGGTGGAGCCTTGCTGGAGGAAAGTACCTCACAGGGATGGGTCTTGAGGTTGGTTAGCCCCACCCTGCTTGAGTTAGTTAGTGGGCTAGCAGTTGGCAGCTCTCAGTCCTTTAATGGACGTGACTTAAGCTGCCTCCAGCTTCTTCTGCCAGTCAATCATGTTGTTTCCACCATGAAGAACTGCATCTCCCCTCTGGAGCCATTAGCTAATAAAACTCCCTTCACCCACTAAGGTGCCTGAGTTTGAGCAGTGTCTCACAGCAACAGAAAGAGTAACCATTACAGGTAGAAATGGTAGTGGCCTGGAATTCCATTCCTGGAAGACAGAGCCTGGGAGGCTCCAGAGCACAGCAATAAGGAAAGAGAGTAATCCAGGATGATTCTGTCACCCTTGGGCCTCCACAGGCACACATACGCAAGAGCACTCTAGTACACGTGTACATACAGCCACGCGCGCGTGCGCGCGCGCACACACACACACACACACATACACACATATATAAAAGACCTCCAGATAATTCTAATACTTGCTGAGATTCTGAAAACTTCTGGTAGGCTGAATAATTTTTATAGCAACAATCTATCAATCAAATTACTGAGGAAATAAGTATGTTTATGCCAAGAGTTAAAGCTAAGTGTTTTGTATCTGAACACTCAACAAAGATCTTCTCAAACTCCTAACATATACCATCCAAATAAAATGACTTGAAGCTCTTCCTACCCGAGAGTGTCCCCTGAGCAGGTGAGGGAGGGGCTTGGAAAGCATACACATTGTCTCCCTCTGCAATGGTATTCAGGTCGTCTTCATCAAAGAAAGACCGCTGGAATCCGTTGGGATACAGTTCAACCAAGATCACCTGAAATGAAAAGGATCATTTTCTCAAAGAGAATCTGACAGATAAAAACACAAAGGAGTCTTAAAACTCCTTTTTTACCCTTTCCTTCCAAGTGGCTACACACTTTTTAAAATATTTTCTCCTAGTTTTGACATTTTAAGTCATAAAATACAATGGATGTAATAATTAGGTTGACCACAGGCATCTAAACTACACACACATGAAATTCAAAAGTCCATAGGCTGGAGAGCTGGATCGCTGGCTGGGGGGTCTTTCACAGCAGAAAATGGAGCTTGATTCCATGTGAAAAATGGCAGGTAGACTTGATGGTTTGCTAGTCAGTCCAGTCTCAGAAGGCAGAGGCTGGAAATCCCCAGAGCAAGCTGGCTAACCAAATGAGCCTTACAGGTGATTCCTGGATATGATTAAAGACCCTGTTTCACAAGGTCAAAGAGTGATTGAGGAAGATCAATGATACCAACACCAAGCTTCTGCACACACACAACACATGAATATGCACACATCCACACTCATGAACATACATACAGACACATGCAGACACACGCACATGCATGCACACGCACACACAAAGCCACACAGATGTATAGATACATGAAAACAGTAAAAGAAAAGCTAAAGTTTTATACCCAGCTGAACTCTCACAGCACAATTAGATAAATAAGAAAATGTTTGCCATTAACAGATCTCCATTAAGAGAAGTTCTAGGGTTGGAGAGATGGCTCAGGAGTTAAGACTCTGCCTTGCAAGCAGAACATCCTGAGTTTGGAACCCAGGTCCCAGGTAAAAGCAAAACGTGAAAATAGAGGCGGCCTGTACTTCTGGCCCTGGTGGGCAGAGCCTGGAAAAATCCCAAAGTGAAACAAAAAAGAGGTAGAAGCAATCCAGGATGTGCCCCCTCATACATACATACATACATACATACATAAAAAAGGGAAGTTCTAAATGGTGTTACCAATCTTTCTAATATTGTCATTCATGAAAAATATGCTTGTGAAACACAGTGAGCAGAGATGGTTGTACACCAGAAGAAAGCATGCTAGCCACACCAGAAACCAATTCAGCTTATTGATACACATACCTCACACAGGTCATTTGAGTCATGGTGACTGGGAAAGGTCTTTAGTAAGATACATTTCAGGGTTAAAAGAAGAAGAAGAAAGGCCCAAGGGAAAGGCTTGGTAGTTAAAAAGCTTGCCTTGCAAGCAAAGGACCTGAGTTCCAATCCTCAGATCCCAGGTAAACATGACAGGAAAGTTGGTGACCCACCTTTTATTCTAGCCCTAGAAAGTGGAGCCTGGGAATCCCCAAAGCAATTTGGCTAACCAGACTAATCCTAATGGTGAACTGTAGATTTAATTGGAGAGCCAGGTTCACAACAATAGGTGGAAAAACAATCAAGGATGACTTCTGACATTACTCCTGGGCCTCCACATGCACGAGTGGGAACTCAAGTGTACATGTGTACATACAACTACACATGTGCATGAACCTACCCATCACACACTTATGTACCTGAGGCATGAGCCCCATGCCAGATACAATCTATAGTAAATCTAAGTCAAAAAGGTATGAGGGAAACTGAAGCATACCAAGATCCTTGTGTTGTCTGAGAGGTTTTAACATGAGACTGTGCTCATTATTCATGCTGACTTAGCTAAACAAAACATACATATTTGAATAAATATATCTGAACCACTCCATAACCACAAACAAATGTGCCAAATAATTCTTTTTTTTTAAATTTTTTTATTATTATTATTATTTATTCAACTGTGTGCATGTGCGTGTGTGTGTGTCTGTGTGTGTGTCTGTGTATGTGTAGAACCACGGACGAATTCGCGAACCACCATGGACGCCTCCACCTCCTTCTGCCCCAGGATTCACAGGCTCCGCCATACCAGGACCAGAAGCGCAGGCTGTCCCCGCTTCCGCCTGGCGTCTATACGTGGGATCTGGGATCCGAACTCAAGACCTTCCGCCTGCAAGGCGGAGGCTTAACCCCTGAGCCACCTCTCCAGCCCCCCAAATAATTCTTAATATTGGCCATTTGTAAGTACAAATCACAGCTGAAATAAGCCTGACCATTCCAAGGGAATGGTCAAACTCAAGAGACAGAGTTTTAAGTTCCAGAAAAACGGTTCATTCTGTACCAACATCAAGTGATTTCCGACTCCACATCTCACTTTTCAATGTTCCACATTCCTGACAGTCTTGATACTATTCAAGTTTTGCTTCTATTGGATTTCCCCCTTTCTATCTTTTATTACTGCCATTTCTTTCCAAATCTCCCTCTCTATCTCCTTCTCTCTCTTCTCTCCCTCTCTCTCTCTCTTTAACACACACATACCACCATCACCACCACCACCAAAAAGGTTCCCTAGAGCACTTTTAGAGTTTACAAAGCATTATTATTTATTTCCCTATGTAAGATTTTCATTAGGTAGCTCAGATATAGTAGGAACTAGCCTGAAAACCATGTTAGTTATGCAAAAGTACTTACATACTCTCAGTATGCTTTAAGATTAAGATTTTTTTTTAACTAAAAAGGTCCTGCCAGTCTGTCCAGGGAGTACACATGCACCATTTTGCAGTTCGTGAAACAGAGGGATGATTGATCACGTACATATCCAAGTCCAAGGGCCAGAAGGTCTATTTAGGACCATTCTGATATATTTTGTAATTGTTAATGTGATTTGCTTTAGAATCATCTTGTAGACACATTTTTGAGTGTACCTATGAGTTTCTGGAAAGTTCTCAAGGAGAACTTTCGGAGAAGACCGGCCCTAAAAGTGGGTGGCACCATGCATAAGCTGGGGCGGATCTGAAGAAAGAGAAAGGCAGCTGAGCACAACATTCAGCTGTCTCTGTTTCCGGACTGCAGAGGTGACATGACCAGCCATGCATCAGCAATGAGAACAGAATCTCATACACCTCTCATTTTGCTGCCCGCCCACTGCATGTCAGCATTACCACCTTTATCCCACCATGCCATGGGGTTCCTCCTGGTCATTGCAAACTCAGTCCTTCACCAAGACCCCTTAAAAAGCAAAACTGAACTGGGGCCTGGCTAACAGGAGACAGAAGCTCGAGGATTGCTGTGGCTTGAGGCTAACTTGGGCTACATAGTGAATGCCAGGCCAGCCCAGATACAAGGCTGGAAAACAAGCAAAGCAAAACCACACAGAGAAGCAAGTGTGGCGGCACAGTTAGTCGTCCCAGTACTCCAGAGGATGAAACAGGAAGGTCAGGGAAGGGCAGCCCAGGCTACACAGGGAAATGTGTTCTCACACAAAAATGGAACCATTCACCTTCCTTCATCTTCCTCTCATGTCACATTCCCATTCCATCCAGTGTCCCTTCTGTATGTGGTGGATGTTCTCAGGAGAGTCAATAAGGAAGACAAACCTGAATTCAAATCCCAGCTCCACTACTTGATCTTGGGCAATTCCTTCAACCCCCGAGACTTTTTTCCTCAAATGAAGATCGCTGCTTTTTTTTCTTTTTTGCATACCACTCAAAAAACACATTTATTTGTTTGTGTGTCTTTTGCATGTGGGTGGGAGTACAGGTGTATGCAGGCATATGTACAACAGTGTTCTTGAGCATGTGCACCTGTGGAGGACCAAGGGTGACATCGGAAACCATCCTGGATTGCTCTCCACCGTCTTGCTTCGCTTTGGGGATTCCCAGGCTCTACCTGGCAGGGCTGGAATTACAAGCCACGGCCATTGCTACCTAGCATTTTTACGTGGGACTTGGGGAGATCAAGCTCAGGTCCTTTTCATGCAAGGCAAAGGCTTTAACCACTGTGCTATCTCCTCAGCCATCACTGCGACGTTTATTTTACAGCGTGGATGGGATTAAGTCAGCTCGGAACATGAATTAAAAGTTCATAGTATAAGGCAGGCACAGCAGCACACAGCCAATCCTGGGGAAACTGAGGACGGAAGACTGCTGTGAGTTTGCGGTCATCCTGGGGTACCAGTCCAAGCCAGGGCTATAAACACGGTGAGATCCTGTCTTAACAAAAATGAAAAAATTTAAAAAGGAGGAAAAAAACCACATAGGCTAGAACCCAGCACTCAGAAAGCACGATCATGGTTAGTTAGCTCTGTGGGCCACAATCACCGCAGCCTTCTTAGAAGGCCAAGTGTCCTTTTGTGGTCACTGTGGGTAGCGTGGGAGAAGTCACCACACAGACACCGGCAACAGCTAATCAAACAGCAGCCGATGAGTCACGCGGGAGGCACCTGGGAACCACACATTAGCCTGGGCAGGCGGCCCAGCCGGCATTCCATCGCCCGGCGTGGCGGCTAGGGGGGCCCAGGACGCCCCACCTCCTCTGCAGGAACGCCTCCTTGCTCCGCAACCATCTTCCTCAGGGCGGCCACTGTGCTGAGGATGGGCACAGCCAGGCCCACCCGCAGGAACCGCTGGCTCTTGGAGGGGAAGACCAAGGTGACGCTCAAGAATCTGCAAAACAGGAAGGGAGCCACATCCGTAAAGGACTGACATGATGGTCCCGCCAACTCCAGGTCAGGTCTAGTTGGCGGAGGTTTCCCCGTAGGATACCGCACTTTAGGTATGCTGCCACCAGGCGGCAGTAAAGAGCCAAACCTCCCAAACTGCTTTTCCATTGGGTTAGAAAGATCCTCGATTAAGACAGACAAATCGGCAAAGATCTGTGATCCCGACTCTATCATTAACCATAATACGAAGGGGGGGAAATTTTGCAGCTTGAAAAGTAAAATCAATTTGCTAGCCGTTTCTTCAGTAGAAATCAACCAAGACTCAATAGTGAAATTTTTCCTTGTAAAAAATCTCTGTTTCAGCACCCCACTACCCTTACAGTCTCCAACGCCCACTCTTGGGAGCAGAGTGCTGGTTCTTCTGGTTATATAGTGTACTCTAGAAAATGTCTGGGTCTCATAACTAATTAGTAGACCTACAATTTGAATCTGGGCAGTAAACCCTCAGGGACCTTGGTCTCAAAATCAAAAAGATGCAGCTTATGATAACGTCATGGGTGGTGGTAAAATGAGTGCTACTGTGGAAGTTAACACCCTCTGTCATCTGTGGATGGACAGTGCAAGATGCTGAGGCAGAGGAAGCCATGCGGCTGCCGGCGAAGCCACCATATCTTTTGGCTGCATGGTGGACATGCGGATGTGATTGGGGCTTGGGCAGGTGGGGGTACCATGCAGTGACACCTCCATCTCCACGCCAGGGATGGTTCCTCCATGCCTGATCTCACTGCCGCTCCAGACACACACATGGCCGGCTGCATTCACACCAACCTGGGACTTCTTGCTTTTAGACAGCCCACCGCTGTCCTGCTCACCCCCAACACTGCTCTCTTCTTCTCATCTGCCCCCAAATAGGTCCCCTCCTGGTCCTTTGCTCCTCCAGGAGTGCTGGCTTGTGTCTATCCTGTTGGCACTTGGGAAACTGAGGTAGGAGAACTGCCGCATATAGGCTACAGAATGAGATTGTCTCAAAAAGGGGGAAGGAAGGAGGGACCAGTGAGATGGCTCAGCTGGGAAGGGGCCTGCTCCCAAACCGGCAATCTCAGGGCGAGCCACAGAGGCCCAGATGGTGGAAGAGGAGAACGGACTTCTACAAGTTGTCCTCTGACCTCCATCCTTACACTGTGGCATGCATGGAGGTTCTCTCTCTGCCCCCCCCTTTCTCATTTTCTCCATCTCAAAAAAATCAATTTAAAAAAAATTAAAAGGAAATAGGGCTCAGTGGGGGTAAAGGCATCTGAGTGCAAACCTGGGGACCTGCACATAATAAAAGAACCTCCACACGCAAGTAATAGCATGTGTGTACCTACCCACTCTCAATTGATCTCTCAAATAAATAAAACACTTGTAAAACAAACAGAAAAGTTCATTTTCCTAAACCTTAAAAAAAAAAAAGAGGGGGGATTTTGAAATATGTCCATGAGAAATGGGACTGTTGGATGGTCTGGTTTGTCTGACTTGACTAGACCCACACCAGCACCTGAATGGCTGATCGGGTTCCTGCCAGTTGCAGGCTGCAGAACGGACACACCGCTCCTTCACATTTTAATCGTCCCTTTGATCATGAAATGTCACCTGCTGCAAGACTGGGTCTGAGATCAAGGCTAGAGGGGAAACAAAAGAGAATGCGAGGCCAGCAGGTTCCCCCAGCCAGAGGCAGAGGAGAATTTTTTGGGGGGGTAGGGGGATGGATGCCGGGCACATGGCCACACTCACGTACCTGGTCTGGCGCAAGGGAATGGGAAGGGACACACATAGGAAGGGGTCAAAGGTGTTGCTTTGTTTCAGGCAGTGGGGGCAGGTCAAGGAGGATCTGTGAGGACAAAACAGAGGTGACGTGTAACCATGCTGAAATAGTTTCTCAGACCCTCCAAAAGCTAAACACAGAATCATCAGCACAGTCAGCTGGATATGCTAAAGCAGCGGAGGCAGGAGGATCAGGAGTTGGAAGCCAACATGATCATCGTAGTTCCAACTCCACCAACTCCACTTGGAAGAAATGAAAACAAGGCCTCAACTGATACTTCTGTGTACTGTTCCCAGCAGCCCAGCAAGAAACAAAAAGGAGAAACGACCCAACATCCCAATGGGTAAGAAGGTAAATGAAATGTGATAAATCTATATCCAGGAATACAACTCAGCTGTCAAAAGGACCACATACCTTGAAAACATAATGTTGAGTACTAAGAAAGACCCGGACACAAAAAGCTAGGCACACCAAGTAATTATCCCATTTATATGAAATATCTGGAGCTGGGGAGATGGCTCAGTGAATGAGGCACTCGCCCCCACGTCAAGGTTTGAGTGTGAGTTGTCTCCCACAGGCTCATGTGTTTGTATTCTTAGCTGACAATGTTTGGGAAGACTAGTGACAACTTGAAGAGGTGGAGCCTTGCTGGAGGAAGGCACTTTACAGGTGTTTGTGGGGTGGGGGGGACTTAAGAGTAGGTAGCCCCCACCCTGCCTCCGCTAGCAGTCAGCTCCTGCAGTTTGCTGTCTCGGCCTTCATGATGATGGAATGTGTCCTAAGCCGCCAGCTTCAGACACCTGGTATGCCTTTTCCACTTTAACAGACTGCACCCCCTCTGGAATCGTAAGGCTCATGAATCTCCTAAGTGTCTCACAGCAGCAGAAAGAGTAACTGTGGCACCCTGCAGACAAGAGGACCGGGGTTCAGATTCGGAGACCCCACATAAAAGCCAAGCAGTTGTGGCAGCCACCTGTAATCCCAGCACATGGGGGCAAAGATAGGGACTCCCCAGGGCAAGCTGACCAGCTAGCCTAGCTGATTAGTGACCTCTGGGTTCAGTTGAGGGACTTGCCTTAATAACAAAATTAGAGCGCAATTGTGGGAGACACCCAGCATTGACTTCTGGCCTCTACTCACAGTTTAGCTCATTGAAAATGGGAAGAAACACAGCGTATCAAATTCAAGCTAAAGCGGTCTCAGGACTTCTTTTTCCTTAGTCTCCCTGTCCCTGTAATTACATAAATAGGATGTGTGTGTGTGTGTGTGTGTGTGTGTGTGTGTGTGTGCGCGCGCGCGTGCACGTGCAGTCTATGGAGGCCCAAGGGTAACTTCAGGAATCATCTGAATTGCTCTGCCTCCTTACTGCTTTGCTCTGGGGTTTCCCAGGCTCCATCTTCTAGGACCAGAATTACACACTGCCACCATATTTGCCTGGTATTTTTACATGGGATCTGAGATCTGAACTCAGGTCTGTCTGCTTGTGAGGCAACGGGTTTTTAACCCCTGAGTCATGTCCCCAGACTTTTCTTAGACATGTTAAGATTGACATCGCTCCAGCCCTACAAATAGCTTTTACAAAGAAAATGCAGATTTCCAGGCTGCCCCCAGAGAACACATGTCAATTAGGTGGAGAGGGGTCTGCCACAGTATGCTTAAAAGCTACCCGGGAGCCCAATGTGATGGCCCACACTTGTAATCCCAGCACGCCAGAGGCCAAGACAGCGAGATCAAAGGCTACAGGCCATTCACTAGCACAAAATAATAATAACTACAATAAAACTTTTTTAAAAAGTAGAAAAACTGTAATGGTTACTCTTTACTATTGCTATGAGAAAGCACCCAAAGTTAAACAACTTATGGGAGAAAGGAGATTTATTCAACTTATAGTTTCAGAGGGGAAATAGGTATAGTCTTTCATGGCGGAGATGGCACGGCTGGCTGGCTGAGGCTGGCAGGCTAAGTCACAGCAGACCTCCACATGGCTTGAGCATTCCTGGAACATCTCTCCTCCTATATTCTGTGGTCCCTTTTATATGGTCCATTACTGGGAGGTTCCTATGAGATCTATGGAGGTTCCCATAGGATCTAGGGCAGATATAATCCTTTCAGGTGGTCTCAGTTGATCCTTCCAGGTGTGGTCTCAGCTGATCTTCATTAATACCAGGTAGGTCAAGTTGACACCCTGGCTTAACTATGACAAACGCCAAAGAAGGTGAACCCTGAAGTGTGCCAGCTAGATGTGGCAGCTATTAACTCTGGACTCAGAAGACAGGGGGACTCCAGGGAAAGCTGACTAGACAGATTAGGCTTCACAGTGAGCTGTAGGTTTGATTAGAGACCCAGCCTCAAGAAGAATAAGGTGAAAGAATCCAGGATAAATCTTCAGCCAACCTGGGGCCTCCAGTCATGCAGGCACACACATGCTCCCCCTCGTTATAGCTGATGTATAATGCATGATATAAACCATGTATTTTGTTTACTTCTAAACATATATATAAATATTTTACATAATTACATAAAATGTGTGTTAATATTATATGTAAGTAATTATATATGACTCTTAGACAGCTATGTCATAGAAGCTGTAAGTAGACTGGCAATACCAGAGACTGAGGGCAGCAGGAAACACTGCCCTATGGGTACCAAATCATGGATGGGAAGAAGATGCTCTGACATTCAGCGATACAGCGTAGGTAACAAAGATGGCAATAATATCTAACAAGAGAGGATTTTGAATTTTTTCTTTACCATAAAACAATAATGTTTGAGACAGCAGATATGTTTAGCATGATTTAAACATTAGATACTATATACACGTATCCAAATATCACATGGCAATGTATAAAAATTTAATGTTTTTGCTTCAGCTAAGAAATGCAATTGAAATACGGACGTTTTAGAAACTGGTAACATAGCTCAGAGGGTAGGTACATGATCGCAGGCATTGTGAGCTGAGTTCCATCTCTGAAAGCCTTCTGTCATGGTTTCAATGTGAGTTGTTCCCTACAGCCTCATGTGTTTGTATTCTTAGTTGATTTTAATGGTTGAGAAGGTTATGGCAACTTTGGGAGGTGGAGTCTTGCTGGAGGAAGGGAGGTCACATGGGGTGGACCCTGAGGTTGATTAGCTCTGCCCTGCTTCCATTTGTAATCGGTTCTTGCAGTTTGCTCTTATAGTCTGCTGCTCGCTCTCCGCCTTCATGGTGAGGTCCACAGGGACCTAAGCTGCCTCCAGCTTCTGCTGCCTGCCATGCCTTTCCCACCATAATGGACTGCATCTTCCCTCTGGAACCATAAGCCAAATGAGTTTCTCTTTCTCCCCTTAAGTTGTAAATGAGTGTTGTCTCACAGCAGCAAAACACAGTAACTAAGACACCTCCTACTCTTGCTCTCTCTCTCAAAAAATAAGAAAAAGGGGTTAAAATGCCACCTCACACAAGCAGAAGGTCCTGAGTTCGGATCCCAGGTCCCACATTAAAAAACAAACAAACAAACAAAAACACACCAGGCAGAAATGGCATCAGCTTGTGCTTCCGGCCCCAGTGGGCAGAGCCTGGGAAATCCTAGAGCAAAGCAAAAAGTTGGTAGAAGCAATCCAGGATGATTCCTGAAGTCATCCTTGGTCCTCCACAGGGACATACTGTGCCTTCTGATACACACACACAGATAGATAGATAGATAGATAGATAGATAGATAGATAGATAGATAGATAGAGTTTAAAATTTAAGAAAAAGGAAAAAGGGAGGGAAGGAGCAAGGGAGGAAGGGAAGGGAAGAAAAACCATAGGAAAATGTGAAGCACACATTCAGGTATATGTACACACATGCACACATATGCATGCTCATGTGCATATACACAAGAGGTTTCTGTACCCATTGGTTTCCCCTGAATTCCAACTTGTGTTCTCTCCCACTTTTAAGCTTATATTCTTCCTAAAAACATTCCCACCCACTGACTCCTAATGGCCTTCGAAACCCACCAGAGACACGCCTTGCCGGAGAAGCCTGGAGTCAAGGCACGTCCTTTTGCAAACCACTGCAACTCTTCAAAACACTGTGCCTGTGTCTCTGGGCAGAAATGCCCAGAGAAAGCACCTGCTTCCCAAAGTCAAGACGATGTGGTTTCTGTGTCCCCCACATTACTCTGACTCCTTTGGCTTAGCTCTCCGTTCACACCAAGCAAGCAGAAAGAGTCTTGCAAGCTCTGGGCCATCCTGGCTTTCTGTTGGTGCTCTAAAGGACCTCAGTCCATCTCTCTTTCAAGAGGAGGGAGGGAGCTGGGGAGATGCTCAGCTGGTACGGTGCACCGTGCAAGCTTGAGGACGTGAGTTCAATCCCCAGAACCCATCTACACAAAACAAAACACAGACCTGGGCATTATAATTCTCACTAGGGAGGTGCAGGTAGGTGGATCTCTAGGGCTCCCCAGCTGGTCAGCCTGGTCTAAACAAGAAGTCACAAGCCAGCCAGACCCCCTGTCTCAGAAAAAAAGGTATTTAATGAATGACACCTGAGGCTATCCTCTAGCCTCCACATGCATGAACATATATGTTCACATTCACATGCACATATACAAATAATAGCAACAATCAGAGAGAGACAGAGAGAGAAAGAAGAACAGGAGAAGGAAGAGGAGGAAGAGGAGGAAAAAGGAGGAATTGGAGAAGGCCCAGAAGCCAAGAAGACATTTCCAATCAGAGACAACAGAAGCAACTGACTGAGGTCTAAGATGGAAGCTTAGAAGTGTTCATTGTTTTTCCTGTTATCATTGCAGGGACAGTGACATGGAGAATGTGGTGGTCTAAAAAAAAGAAGACCCCACTCTCTGTGTGTTGTGATGAAACCATGTACAGTATGCTATAGAAAATATGTTGTGGAAAAATTTTGACCTTAGACTAATCACTCCTTTGGCTTCTATAAACTGCTTACGCATGAGGATAGTCACTGCTTACACATGAAGATAGTCAAAACTTACTCTTATAATCTGCTGACCACTTGGTTTCATAGTTACAGCCTTGGGTCAGCAGGACCACCACTCAAGATTTCCACCCCTCCCCTCAGGCCATCCCAGTTTTCAGCTGCAACTACTATCTGAAACCGCCAGCTTGAATCAGTAGCTGGATGGCACATACGACCTTAGAAACTGCTATAAGAACCTGCCCCCTGCCCTTACTCAGGGCTCCGTCATGAGATCCCGAACTTGGGTAGAGTCCTGAAGCTTCAGTTCTGTTCGACCCACTTTCAATAAACATCCTTTTCAGTCAAGCTTACTGTCTGTGCCTCATTGGGTGGACTACCGGGCCCAGTAACTGAGAGTCCAGGCACTGAGAATCAGGCCTGTGGAGCCCCCCCGCGAGGTGCTGCATGCACAGTACCTATAATCTCACCTGTACTGCGCTTGAAAGTGGCTCTGGACAAAGCTGCGGGCTAGGGAAAGTGGCTGCTGCGGACGGCTGGGGGTTCTCTGAGGCCTTGCTGGCTCCTGGAGGCAGCTGAGAAAACAAATTAAGGAATTAAAAACCAGGAAAGAAAGTGAGTGACATCCTGTACACATCATCTCCAGACACGCTGCTGCTCCCGGGACAAGACACCCACCACCTCCCTCCCAGGGTGCATCATCCGTGGCTGGGTCTCTCTCAGCTCGAAGATTCCATGGCTCCTACAACTAATCAAAGCAGCTGTGATTGATGACCCACCAGAGACCTTAGCAAGAAGATCTGACCCATGAACAGTCAGTCCCTCAAGGAAGGGTCTGGGGCAGGTCATTAGCCTCTCACCTGGAAATACTGGTGGAGTCTGGAGGAGTCAGAGGGTTAACCAAGGGAAGGAGACTCCATCTGTGTGGCTTTGGGAGCTCAAAATCAATGTTCAGGTGGTATGTTTCCTGTGAGACAGCTGTCTAGGGGGTCACCCACACAGACACAAGTGACTCCCCACCCTTGCTCCTATGAATAAGCCCAATATACTCACTAGGGGGGAATGAGTTCTTTGGGCTGTCCTGGGTGGCCCCTAGCTGGAGTAGATAGACATGTGATCACATTACCCCAGGAAAAGTTAACAGGAGAGCCCTTTCGGCAGGATTGCCACCTTCTCCCACCACGTGATTAGTGCATGACCCAAACCACACCCAGAGGATGTCTCTGCCCAGGAGAGTCCTGGGTAGACATCCCATTGGCTATGAATGCCAGTGGCACCAGATGCTTCTATATGGAGGTGATAAAGTAACCCTGGGAGTGTGGCTATGAACAGGGTTACCCGGCAAATCTGAACAAGGCGTGGTGAGAGGCAACAGGAAGGCCACTGGGAAAGCTGGTCTAGGAGGCCAGAGGAGCCTCCAGTCTATGCCTCTGGATACCACACAACTTCACTGTATTCCGAGACAGAACACCATCCCTCAGCACACAGCGCTGCTAAAATTCAAGGGGAGCGTAGAGGGCCAGCCAGATGGCTCAGGTGGTCAGGCGCCTACTCACAAACCTGGAGACGGGAGTTCAAGCCCCAGAAGCCCACATGGTGGAAGGAAAGAAAAGACTTCTGAAAGTTGCCCTCTGGCTTCCACCCATAGGATATGACATATGAGTATGCTCGCTCTCTCTCTCTCTCACACACACACACACACACACACACACACACATACACACACACATACACACACACACACAAGTAAATAAGTACTGCAGTTTACATCTGTAATCCCAGCATTCAGAAGCTAAGACAGTGAGATTACTGCTAGTTTCAAGCCACCCTGGGCTACAGAATGAGACCCTGTGCTAGTTAGTATTTTGGTGTCAACTTGACAAATGAAGGCTGAGTTCTGGGCACATTTGAGTAGAGTCAGTGGTTAAGGCAAACCTTTGGGTAAGCCTGCAGATTATCTGATTGATGTAGGAAAAGCCAGCCCATAACGGGTGGGACCATTCATTGGGCAAGACGAGAAGATGCAGCAAATGGAGGGAGCGGGTTCAGTAGTTTGCATTCTTCGGGATACTTGGACAGACTTGATGTCTAGCAAGTGAAGTTTACTCCTCTCTCAGCAGTTCTGTGGTTACAGTGTGGCCAGTGCTCTAGCTCCTGGTGTTGGTGTGAGCTCACCTGCCAAGCTGGACTAGGAACTGCAACCGAAGAATCGTGAACCCCCTCGTTCCCCTAAGCTCTTTGATTGCAAATTTGTCGGCAACATGCAGGCAAACTGAAACAGACCTTGTTTCAGAAAGCAAGAATGAAAAGGAGAGACAGAGAGAAAAAGAGACAGAGTGAGTGAGGGAGAGAAAGAGAGAGAGAGAAAGAGAGAGAGAGAGCTTGCCTCTTGCCTAGTACAAGGCAGCTGCTTAATACATCTTAGTTGGCAATAGTTTCCCCAGACCCATTCCCTGCTTTATTCTACGAAAGTGGCCTTTTTGTTCTGGAAAACTGTCAAAAAGATTGTTTATGTGTCGGTGTTTATAGGGTCGTAAAAATATAGCCTTCGCAGGATGGGAGCGTTTGAGAATCGTTAAAGTAATGGAACAGAAAGTGGTCCTTATGTCTTTCATTCTGGTTACAAATAAATCCAGCTAGAAGGCTCTCCTCTGTCCTCCAAACAGAAATAACTTCAGAAAGAAAAATTATTCAGCATACACAGAGGACAGGGGCTTGCTTTGTACGAAAGGGAAAATGAGGTTTCCTGCTAAACAACCCCAAGGGTGCTGCCTTCAGTGCAGGCGGACCCTCTGAGCAGCCCAGCTTCCGAGGGGAAACTTGGGGAGAGGCCTGGCTGAGCCCTGGGGCAGAAAAAAAGACAGAGTGTGGTTTCATGGGGTCAGAGTGAAGCTTGATGAGCACCTCTCTCTGCCCAGCAGCCGCCTCCTTGCTCTGCCTAGAGATGCCCTAACCCACCACAATTGACCCACTGAGGACAGAAAGCAGCTGGCATCAAGGAGGGCAAAGGAGGAAAAGGGTGGGGGGTTGCGAAGGGTGGGCAGTAATTGGCAGGACAGGTCAGGTTTTGTTCTAATGTAACAACAAGCGGTCATTAGAAGTTGACAACATCTATTCCAACTCTGAAGACATCCAGCTTCAGTGTAAATATTAGAGGTCAATGCTGGAAGTGGACAGCTAGGACTGGGGCTCAATGGGACTCAGGGATAGGAGGCCCACCTAGCACAAGCCTGGGCTCCACCCCCAGCCCAAAAGAAAGAGAAGAAGAAGAGAGGGAGAGAGGGGATAGAGAGGAGAACAAGAACGAGAGAAGGAAGGGAGGGAGGGAAGGTTAGTTGGAAGACCAATCGTGGCTGCTTTGCCTTGTTTCTTAAACTTATGAAAAAGAATAACTGATGGCCCCTCTGGGTTTAAGCAAACTCAAAAGTTATCTTTTCTGTTTGTTTTGAGAGAGAGACAGAGGAGAAGAGAGGGAGGGAGGGAGGGAGGGAGGGAGGGAGGGAGGGAGGGAGGGAGGGAGGGAGGGAGAGATGTACACCACAGGTCAGAACACAACTTTCAGAAGTCAGTTCCATCAGAGGATGGAACTCAAACTGCCATGTTTGCGAGCAGGCGCCTTTACCTTCTGAGTCAACTCAATGTTATCTTAAAGAAAGGTTTGGGGGAGCCACGCATTTACTAAAATCAGGACTTCTCAACTAAAGGGTGATTTGTGTCTGTACCCACTTTCTGTTACTGCAACTGCCCCCTGCCTCTCCCCCTGGTTCCTAGTGGGTAGAGAAGAAAGTGGCCCTGCGGCCCTGCTGGGAAAGGACTTATCTGGCCTCAGAAGTCGAAAGTGCAGAGCACAAGGAGCCCTGGTATAGAGTCTCTTCTCAGATCTGGGCTGTGGCTCTCCCAAGCTGTGTCACTTGGGCAAAGGGCTCACTTTTTTTGTGACCTTCTTCAGATGACTAGGAAAAAAGAGAAACCCAGGAAAGCAATTTGGAAAGCTGTTGTGATTATCTGGAACAGGAATATTCTTCTAAGGTCCATGTGGGGCCAGTGAGATGGCTTAGTGGATAAGGCGTGTGTTTGCAATCCCGGAGACCTGAGTTCAATCCCCAGAAGCCCACATGGTAAAAGTTACCCTTTGCCCCTCACCTATACACCATGGTATGCATGTATTTCTCTCTCTCTCCTTCATCCTCCCCCACTCCCTCTCCCTTTCCCTCTCTTCCTCCCTCTTCCATGTAAATAAATAAAATAGTTTTCTTAACAAAGAAGATAGTAGAACCTTTAAGTGGTGGGGCCCAGCAGGAGGTCTTACACAGACTGAAACCTCTAACATAAACCTTTCCTCTTTACAGATTGGTTTTCTTGGGCATTTTCCTAACAGTTAACAGGAAAATGGCTAATACTGCGGTCCATCCCACCTACTTTCTGGGTAGGAAGAGCTCCCTGATACATAAGGAGAGGGGAGTGCAGAGCAGTATGTGAGGCCTTGCCTGCCCTAAGCTCCTCTCCCTCCGCAGGCACTGAGAAGACAAGACTCTCCTGAGAAAACGGGTCCAGCTGGATCTGGGGTAGGTGAACCCAGACTCGACGCTATTTCCACCGAGTGGAAGATAAATAATCCTGATCAGCATGATGGTGCAACCCTTGGGACATGTAGGCAGGAAAGTTAGCAGTTCAGGATCATCCTTGGCTACACAGAAAGTTCAAGACTAGCCTGAACTGCATGAGGAAGAAAAAAGGAGGAGGAGGAGATGATGAAGAAGAAGATGAAGAAAGAGAAGGAAGAAGAGGAGAAAGAGGAGGAAAAGGAGGAAAAAGAGGAGGAGGAGGAAGAAAAGAGGCCAATGATTTGGCTCAGTAGGTAAAGGCACTTGCTGCCAAGCCTGATGACATGAGTTCAGTCCCCTGGAACAACACAGCAGAAGGAGAGAACCCATAAATTGTGTACACACGCAAACACACAAACATGATACAAAATAGATTGATATATATAAAAGAAAATTATTTACGATTTTGAAGAAAGGGAGAGACAAAGGGAAGAAGAGAAAGAAAATGAGAGAGAGAGAGCATGCATGTGCCGTAGTACACACGTGGAGGTCAGAGGATAACTTTCAGCCATCAGTTATCTCCTCATGGACTTCTGGGATTGAGTTCAGGTCACCAGGTTTGTGGGCAGCCACCTTACCCATCTCTCACCAGCCCCTGGGCATCTTTCTTATGTCTCCATAACTATGTGAATAGTTATCCTTCTAGACAGCAAGGCTTGACAACTACTCAATCCAAAATTAATTTAGTGTATATTCTTTACCAGGGAGTAAAATAAACCATGAAAACTCATAGAATTAGATGTCTTGTACAGAAGACCAAATAAACAATGCCTTCAATGTGTTCAGTTAACTTACAGAAGACACTGGGTACACATTTTTCTCTCTTCAGTGCCTTTATTTCTTTGGGAAAATAAGCAATTCTGACTCTATAGAAGCCTTCCGTAGCCCAAACTCACCCCATAGTCATGTGACCCCCAGGTATCCCATCAGATTATTCCATTCTAACCAGACTCCAGGAACGCACACGCTCTGCTGGGACGATCAGGCATGTTCTGGAATCCCAGGTTCCAGTGACTCTGTCACGTGGGCAGAGACGGAGTGGAAGTGAAGTCACAGGCAAGAGATAAAGTTAAAGACCTAGTGCCAACGTCAGGACCTCCAACAATGCCTGGAGAGAAGCTGCTTCTGCCTTGGGTACTGCAGACTGTGAAACCAACAACATTCTCTCCTTCAGTTACAGCAAGTGAAATTTCTGCCACTCACAACTAAAAAGATCTGAATTTGATCAACAGAAAAATCACTGTAAATAAAAGCCACCTATAATCCCCCAAACCCAGAAAATCTGCCAGCATCTGGTTTCACTGGGGTGACAGGGACTCTGTTTTCCTTGTGTCCTTTGGTGATCACTGAAGTGACTACTTTTAAGATAACAGAATTGGGCAGTGAGATGGCTCAGCACTTTAGGCCAAGCCCGATGACCTGCGTCTGGTCCCTGGAGTCCACATGGTACAAGGAGATCCTATGACTTCCTGTGGTCCTGTGACCTCCACATGTGTGCCACAGCACACACATGCATGTATACACATACACATGATAAATAATTGTAAAATAAATGAGAAAAGTGGCTTTCAAGCTAGAGCCCTTTGGGCTATCATTGCAGTTATTTTTCTTTTTGGCGGTGAGAAAGTATTCAGATGCAAACAACTTGGTTCCAGAGGGGAATATAGTCCATAATGCCAGGAATCACATAGCAGAAGGCACAGCTGGAGACAAAGGAGGCCGGTGCAGATCACCAGAGGGCATCAGAGGGCAGAGAGAGCAAGAGCAAGCAGGAGGAGGAGGTGGGACCAGGTCACAAACTTTAAGTGTCCCCCTGACCTTCCAACACATCCTTCTCTAGCAAGGTTCTACCTCTTAAAGGTGCCACAGCCTTGCTAAATATCACCATCAGCTAAAGATGAAAATACATGGATCTGCAAGCTAGTGCAATGGGAAAGGCACCTGCTTACAAACTTGGCGACTTGGAGGCCCACATGGTGGATGGAGAAAACTGACTTCTTGAAGTGGTCCTCTGCCCTCCAGCTGTGCCCCATGACATGCATGTGTTCTCTCTCTCTCTCTCTCTCTCTCTCTCTCTCTCTCTCTCTTCTCAATCTCAATCTCTCTTTCTGTCTCTCAAACAAATGAATAAAAAAGAAAACACATGAACCTATTGGGGAACAACCCACATTCAAACCATGACGGCATAACTCTGACTGGGCCTTCTTTTAATGGTATGTGCTAGGATACAGACATAAATCTCCAAGTGTGGCTTTCTAAGTTTTAGATTTTTTGTTTTGTTTTGCTCTGGTTTTTTAAAAAAAATTTTAGTGGATTTATGAGAAAGATAGAAATCAAGCATCCAGATATAAAGTGAAACAAAAGGGCCGGGGATATGGCTTCTGTGGTAGAGCAGCCTGAGGCCCTGGGTTCAATCCCCAATACTGCAAGAAGAAAAAAAGTGGATGAAACAAGTCTCCTTCCAGTAGTATTGCAGTTCACCTGTAAGGTTGCTGATAAATGACCATTAAACAGCTTAAGGGAACAAGGGATTTATTTCCTTACGACAGTCCGGTTACAGTTCTCAGTCCAACTTGACAGGAGAGCATGAACCAACACCAGGGCCGAGGGAACTGGCCACACCATCACTACATAACAGCTGAGAGATGGACGATCCTTACTTGCCAGACCAGCATGTCTGGCCAAGTGAACAGAAAGATGCCGACTCTCTCAACCAGCTCTCTGTAATTTATCCAGGGCCTAATCCCACCACCATGGGCTGGGCCTTCCCCATCAGCTAGACAATGTCCTTCAGGTTTGCTCTGGGCTTAACTCAACCATCAACTCTTTACAACTGTGCCCAGAGCTCAAACCCTCAACAAGTCAAGTTAACACCTATGCTTAACTATGACAAGTAGTTATGTCTGGATCAGATATGAGATACCAAAAACATCTCATTGTTTATCATCAAGGCATATGAAATACCTACCATTCAGAGATAAGGTTATAATGACTCATGATATAACTTCATCTTTCTAATAAACAATAAAACATGTTCTGCATTATGAGCCATACAGAAACGCTGTTCAATCAGTAAGTGACATAAAACGATACTTGGAGGCTGGAGAGATGGCTTATGGGTTAAGCCTCTACCTCACAAGCAGAAGGCACTGAGTTTGGACCTCAGATCCCATGTAAAAACACTTAGTGGAAATGGCAGCTTGTACTTCCGACCCTTGAAGGCAGAGCCTTGGAAAATCCATAGTGAAATGCAAAAAACAGGTAGACACAATCCAGTATGATTCCTGTCGTCATCTTTAGGCCTCCATAGACATATACAGTACCCTCTGATACACCCACCCACACACACACACACACAAACACACCCCACATGCACGTAGGAAAAAATATATATCGGCTGCAATGAGTAAAGACAAGAAATACTTCACTAGGAGAAGAGCTTGTCAAAGCAAAGGAGAGCAGCAGCACAGGAATCTACGGGGTAGAGTAACTACTTCAAGGAAAAAGAAAGTCCAATCCACTTGTTTAAAGAATGACTAACCTTCTCAGACGCCAGCCCCCGGGCCGAGCCTTCCAAGTCCTCGTGGACACGATCCAGCAACCAGAGCAGGAATTCTAGGGCATCGTGCTGGGAGTTGCCTTGGAACTGAGAGCCATATTTGGAAACAGCATTCTGAAAGGAAATGAAAACAGAGGTCAAGGGCCGAGGACATGGTTCAGAGGTTAAAGCCTTTGCCACACAAGCTGAAGGACATGAGTTTGGATCCCTAATTTCAATTTCCACGTAACTGCTGAGCAAGTATGGCGGCCCCACCTGTACTTCCTGCCCTGGAAGGTGAGGCTGGGAGTCATCAAAGCAGCTGGCTAGCCAGACTAGCCCTCATGGTGAGGTCTGGGTCTGAATAGAGACCCCGCCACAAAAGAATAAGGTGGAAGAATGATCAAGGATGATCCAGTGTTAGCCTTGGGTCTCTATAGCATAGCCACACACACACACACACACACACACACACACACACACACACACACACACAGGAAAAATAAAGCAAAGAGGTCACTTTAGGCCTCGACTCAAATGAATGAAGGTTCCAAGTGGCCCTCATTCAGCCTTGACCGAGGAGAAGACGACCCACAAACAACATGGAGTAGAGATGTCCTCTCCTGTTGACAGCGCCTCCTGGTCATATAAGGGTCCTCTGAATAGAAGAAGGGCCCTTTTCACAGAAGAATCGCACTATACCCCATCGCTTCAGAGCCCGTACCCCGTCTCTGCAGAAAGCTTGGATGATTCATCTGCCTCCCTGAAGTTCTCACCCTTCCATTGGTGGGATCCCACACTCCACAAGCCTGCTCCCCAGGGTCTGCTCCCCCGCTGACTCGCCCCATCCACCCCTAAGTGCAGTCTTCTTGTTCTGTTTCCCTCGCCTACTGCATTCATTTCCCCAGCTTCCAGCTTCCTTCTTGGGAATGACCACCCTGGCCACCAAACTGACTTCCTAAAACACAACATGCGGAGCTCCTTTGCCTCACCAAAAGGCTGACTGTGGGTCTTTCTTCTAATCGCTTTATCTTGGAGTCTTCCCCAAAGCTTCTCTGCATTTGGAGTCCCAGGTAACACTGTCTCAGTTAGCAAATCAATAGAAAATGTAGGAGCTGGAGATGTAACCCAATGGGACAGAGCTTACTAAGAGCACAAGAACAGAGAGAGAGAGAGAGAAAGAGAGAGAGAAGAAAGGAAGGAAGGAAGAAAGGAAGGGAGAGAGGCAGGGAGGAAGGGAGGGAAGGAAGGAGGGAAAGAAAGAAGAAAGAAAAAGAAAGAAGAAAGAAAAAGAAAGAGAAAGAGAAAGAAAGAAAGAAAGAAAGGAAGGAAGGAAGGAAGGAAGGAAGGAAGGAAGGAAGGAAGGAAGGAAGGAAGGAAGGAAGGAAGGAAGGAAGAGAAAGAGAAAACCTTTCTTTCACCCATCTTAATTTGAATTTCAAATAAGTCATAAATAATTGCTTCAGTACAAATGTGCCTCATGCACTATTTGGACTATATTGACACTAGAAGGCTATCACTGTCTACAATTGATATCCACTGGGCACCTAATATTTCATTCGGCACCCAAGCACCCTCAAATCTAGTGCCTTCCTAGTACCAGTCATTTCTTCAGAGATACAACCATCCCAACTCAACCCTTTTCTCTTAACATAGGCTTCTTCTTTCAGACACCCCCTCCAATCAGCCCCCCAAATGCCTCTGTGCTCCCCGACACTGGGTCCTAACTATTTCTGCTTACCCAGATGAGAAGACTTATTAACATCTAAGTAGGGACCACACCCCAAGCATGCCTCCTGCTGGCCCATTGGCTTCACGGACAGCAGGTGGCTTTTCCTGCTACCCAAGCAATGGTTCAAACCCTTCCTTACTCTCCTTGCCACCTGTCATGCCAGAGTCCAAACTCCTCTGGTCTATATCCTCTGTCCACATATATCAGTTTCTGCCCGTTGCAATTCATCTGCATGGTTGCTATAAAATAGCAACACAACTGCTTAAGGGAACAAGGGGTTTATTCTCTTACAATTGTCTGGTTGCAATTCTTGGTTCAGCTTGACAGAAGAACATGCACCATGACCAAAGGGCCAAGAGAACTGGCTACACCATATCCACATAACAGCTGAGAGAGGGACAAACCTTACTTGCCAGACAAGTGTGTCTGGCTAAGTATATACAAAGATGCCAACTTCCTCAACCAGCTTTCTGTATTTTCTTCATCTGTTCAGAACCTAATCCTACCCATTATGGCCCTAGGTCTGACCCATCAACTACACAAGCTCCCTCAGGTTCGCTCTGGGCTTAACTCAACTACCAATTATCTACCAATGTACTTGAACCTTCAACCATCAAGTTGACACCATGCCTAACTAACCATAACACTGCTTACTTGCCTTCCTTCCTCGCTCTCTCCCTTCTCTTTCTTTCTCCCTCTTTCCTCTCTTCCTTTCTTTTCTCTCCTTCCTCTTTCCCTTCCTTCCTTTATTTCTTTCTTCTCTCTCCCTACCTTTTCTCTTCCTCTTCCTCTTTCTTTCTCTCTCTCTCTCTCCTTTCTTTCAAGTCAGGATCTCATGTAGCCCAGATTGAACTCAAACTCATGATGTAGCCAAGGATGACCTTGAACTCCTGATCCTCCTGCTCTGCTTCCCAAGTGCTAGAAATAGAGACTTGTAGCACCAGGCCCGGTTCTCCCATTTCAAAGCTCCAGGAAACAAGACACTTAAACGTGGTTTCTGGGGTCTACCATCTAGATCAGTACTTCTGTTCTGCCTTCCACGTGAGATCTGTCCCTTTGAATCCATTGTTGATAATCTACAAGACTGATTCTCTTCCTCTGAGCCAGGCTACATCACCATCGAACTCCTTGGAAAGAATCTGATGGCTTCAAGATGATAAACTAGGACTTTAACACAGTGCCTGTCTACAAACACAGTAATTCCACTTTGGGGGACATGGCTGAAGGAAATGAAAAAGGAAAGAAAAAGAGCAGGGAGGAATCTCTTCAGGGGCCAAAATTTTATAGACAGACAGCTAGGTGTGTCTGACGCACATCTTGATCTCTGTTCTGAAGGCTGAAGAAGCAGGGTCTTAAGTTGCAGGTTGGCCTAGGTTACAAAAAAAGACCCAATCTTAAGAAACCAAGAGACGGCCCTTGTGCTTCCACAGGCGTGGGCACATGCACGCATGCACACACACACACACACACACACACACACACACACACACACACACTACACAAAAGGATCCATTCTTGTTTTTTTTTAAAGCTTATTTTATTTTTTTTCAAGTTAACCTTTTTTTTTATTTCCGACCATGCAAACTTAACAGGTACACCAGTCCCCTCCTTCTTCCACCTCCCACCCCCTGCTCCCCTCTTTTCACTCCCCCCCTCCCTCCCCATCCCCCAGTGCCTCCCCCCCACCCCCAGAGCATCCTTTAATGTGCATGCCAAACTGTCTTCTGAGAAGGACCCATTCTTAAGAAACCAAGATATGGCCCTTGAGCCTCCACAAGTGCTCGAGTCCACTCACGTATGCACACATGCATGCATACACACACACACACATTAAATAAATAAATCTTTGTTTAAAAAATAAAATAGCAGCATCTTAAGCTGGGGAGATAGCACAGAGGTTAAAGTCTTTGCCTCACAAGCAAAAGGACCTGAGTTCAAATCCCCAGATCTGACGGGAAAATGCCAAGAATATATGGTAGTGGCCTACAATTCCAGCCATGGAAAGCAGGGCCTGTGAAACCACAGAGCAAAACAATAAGGAGGTACAGAGATCCAGGATAACTCCCAATGTCACCCTTGGACTTCCACAGGCACACACACCCAAGTGTCCTCTTGTCCACATGCTTGCACACATATGTACAACCACCCACATGCAAAACACATACACATGCAAACTATAAATGAATAAATAAATAACCAACATCCCTACAGGAAAGTAATCCTTGGTTGCATAGCAAGTTGAGGGCCAGACAGGGCTCCATGAGAAAGTGTTACAGCTGGGTGTGGGGGGCACGCCTCTAATTCTAGCACTCAAAATCCTGAGGTAGAACCCTGGAGGTACTGCACAGATGGCTGCTGTGTCTCCTATGCATCAGTAGAGAAGAGAAAGACTATTTCTGCACTTTGTGTTCTGACCTGTGGACATCTGAATGTTTAGTAGCTACCACACTGCCTGCCAACTGCCTGAATCCCCTGTGTACTCACAACATGAGTGGCCCCGATGGACTGGGTTCCACATGCTCACAATGTGGACAGACTCCCACGGGCCAGGCTACAAGTGGTCACATGATGACAGTGTCCCTGTGCCAGGACTCCGTGTGCTCACACCATAAATTCACTCAGATTCACAGAAGATGCGCAAAACTGCTGTTCTTTTGTTTTATCAGTGTTCACATATAGTCTGATTTTTAAAAAACAAGACATAAAGATGGGAGGTGGACATGCTAAGGTTTGAGAGAAGGGGGGGAGAAGAAAAGCGTAGCTAATCAAAATACATTGTATACATGTATGAGATTATAAAAATATTTAAAGCTAAAAAAATAGAATGGATTAAAAAAAAAACAGAAGCAGAAGGGTCCTGGGTTCCACACCATTTTTTTATTATTTATTCAATTGTGCGTGTATGCATGTGTGCGCATGTGTGTATGTATGTGTGTGTATGTATTGTGTGTGTGTAGAACCATGGACGAATTTGGGAACCACCTATGGACGCCTCCACCTCCTCTTGTTTACTCTACCCAGGGATTCACAGGCTCCGCCCTACCAGGACCAGAAACGCAGGTTGCATAGTAAGACTTCTTTTTTAATTTTTAAAATTTTATTTATTTTGTGCATGCACATGCACGCACACGTGTGTGTGAGTGTGTGTGTGTGTGTGTGAGAGAGAGAGAGAGAGGGCACTGTGTGTCACTGTGGAGGACCAAGAATGACTTTGGGAATCATCCTGGATTGCTTCTACCTCCTTTTTGCTTTGCTCTGGGAATGCCCAGATTCTGCCCACCAGGGCAGGAAGTACAGGCCACTGAGGCCTAGCTCTCATGTAAGATGCCAGGCTGGCATGATGACCCACTTGTAATTTTAAATAATTTTTTTATTATTTATTCAATTGTGCATGTATGCATGTGTGCGCGTGTGTGTATGTATGTGTGTGTATGTCTGTATGTGTGTGTAGAACCACGGATGAATTCGGGAACCACCATGGACGCCTTCACCTCCTCCTTGTTTACTCTGCCCAGGGATTCACATGCTCCGCCCTACCAGGACCAGAAACGCAGGCTGCCCCCGCTTCTGCCCGGCGTCTATAAATGGGGTCTAGGATCCGAACTCAGGACCTTCTGCCTGGAAGGCAGAGGCTTAACCCCTAAGCCACCTCTCCAGCCCCAACCCACTTGTAATTTTAACCTGGAAAGATGGAGACCATGACTCCCCAAAGCAAGCTAGATAGCCAGACCAGCCTAATGGCAAGTTCTGAGTCTGCTTAGAGACCCAAGCTCATAAAGAATAAGGTGAAAGAGCAATGAGTGTGATTCCCACTGTCAGTCTTGCACACATGCATCTGAACACACATGTGAGTCCACACACATTCAAATACAGACACATAAACACACACACACAAAGAATGGCAAAAGGAAAAAATATGAAAAAGCATGATACAGACAAATGCAAAATCTCTAGCACTGAAGTAAGAGGAAGAGAATTTGCATAAAATATTTATAGCAAATATTAGAAAAGTTGAGAAACTTAAACAGACGTTTAACATTAAATCCTAAGCAGAATTGATATGCAAAGAACATAAAAAGACAATTCCAAGAAAGGACTAGAATGAGCGGAAATAATAATAAAAAATAACAAAAAATTCCACAGCAAAAATAAAAAAATTAAAAGACAAACCGCTGATTTCCAACTGTAAAAAAAAAAAAAAAGGACTAGACAAAAAGCAGGAGAAACCCTTCTACTCACTACTAATCAAAGATATAAAATTTAAAATAAAGTTTTTCTTAATTTTTTTCAACAAGCTAATAAGTCATACAAGTCTATTACAAAGCCTGGAGATTACAACCAATAATAACATATTATACACTTGGAAAATACAAATAGATCTTAAGTGTTTTCACCACCAGGCTAAGTACATGAAATTGACATGTATGTCAAATACTCTGAATTAATCATTTTACCCAGTGTGTATACACAGACCAGAGAAGCATGCTCTACACTATAAACATATAGTTTTTACTTGTAGTTGTAAGAGTCATAAGACAAGGGCATTGATTAAGACAAGAATCTCCAATGTCCAAGAAAATAAGTAACTGAAATCTGACACCATTATTTGGAAAGAAATATATCAATATGGATGGTTAAGAACAATCAAAATCAATGAAGTTGATTTAAAAGGTAAAAGGGATGGGGAGTGATAAAATGGTTTAGCAGGGAAAGAGTCTGCTTGCAAATCTGGTGGCCTGAGTTCAATCCGCTAAAGCCCAGATAGTGGAAGGAGAGAACTGACTTCTGAAAGTTATCCTCTTACCTCCACATGTGCAACATGACTTGTGCACTTCTGTTCTGTCTCTCTCTCTCTCTCTCTGTATGTTTCTGTTCCTGTCTCTCTTAAATAAATAAATAAAATGTTTAAAAATAAAAGAGTAGAAAGATATTAACATAATCATTCCTTTGCTTTAAATACATGCTTCTATCCTCAGGAATTAAATGTATGGAAATCATCAGAGAATAATGCTTTAATACAAGAAACCTCAGTGCAGCATGATAAGTAAATCACACCAGGGTCTCTCCAGGGAACTGGCTCAGTTGATAATATATACAATCATTTAAGGTCAAGCTCCATAGATTATGTTAATGACCAGAAGGTGTGTGATATTTTCATGATACAGAACAGAATACAGAGCTAGAGTTTCTAATTGTATATACTTTAGACACACCAATAACTTGAGGATGCTTATCTGTAATCTGGCTTATAGATTTTTCTTATACTTCTTTTTTATGTGTGCTGGGTTTTTGTTTGTTTGTTGGGTTTTTTTTGTTGTTTTTTTGTTTTGTTTTTTTTTTTTTTTTTTTGAGACACACATAGTTACATCACTAGAAAATCAAAGAGTTAAGCGTTGGAGAGATAATTTAGGGGTTAAAACCTTTGCCTTGCAAACAAAAGGACCTGAGTTTTAATCCCCGGATCTCATACAGAAATGCTGGGCAGAAATAACAGTGGCCTGCACTTCTGGCTGTGGAAGGCAGAGCCTGGGAACCCCAGAGCAAAGCAATAAGGAGATAGAAGCAATTCTGATGATTTTCAAGGCTGGGAAGGGAGAACATCGCGAACCCATCCCATTTGCTGGTCCTGACATTTTTACCCCTTCCCGAGCCTGGTGCTAACAATCCATCTTTAGATCAAGCTCCTAACAAAACCCCACCTGGCTGGTCCTCCCCCAGTTCAGCACAGACGCCCCCTCCAGGGCTTTCAGGAATGCATTTGGCAGAAGGATTCTCAGACTCGGCTCTGCCCCATTCCACACCAGTTATTTTCACTTCCCAGGCCTGGAATGCCCACTCCCATCTTTCCTGTCCTTAGCTGACATCTCTCTCACCCTTCCAAACCCAAACCCCTACTTTGATATCTCTCCAGAGAAGCCCCTCAGCTGCCCTGAGAAAAGCATATCCTTTTGCTACAACTGTTGCCAGAGCTCCTTGTATTTTTCCTTTCTCGCCAGTCACCAGTTTTTAGAGTGCCTAGGTGACCACGACATTGACATCTGTTTCTGCTCCAGACAGACAGGAGCCCTGGGATGTGGGTTTGCACTTGTCACTCACTACAGTCTACTCCCAAAAGTCAGTTTCCACATTCAATAAGCCTTTGTTGAATGAGTGAAAGCATCTTTGACCCAAAAGAGCAACCTCTGATATCCAGAAACCAACCTCATCCTCCAAGTTCCCAGCAAGTCCCAGAAAATTCCCAGATTATATCTTCCTCATTAGTAACTCAGTCCCCCCAGGCACATGGGAGCTCCCAGGCCCTGGAGTTTCTGACAGCAGAAGAGGAAGAGGAAATCCTGGTGAGTCACAGAGTATGATTCCCAATTTGAGAGGCTTTTGTTCTAAACTACTTCAACTCTCTCTCCCAGCTGTAGGAACAGACTGGAGAAAAAGTGATTCAGAGATCACCTCCCTTCCTCCCTTACATCTTCTCAAGTGAGGAAGGTGGTATTCTAGAATAATAAACACTTCCAGGAGTTTTGTTTTGCTCAGGCTCTGCTAAGTGTTCATGTACAACATTGTTCTCCGACATTACAGATAAGAAGAATTAAGGCACAGAAAGGCTAACCAACAAGAGAACAAGACTCAAGACGTTGTCTCCTGTCTCACACACATTCTGTGTATGTTTGTGGTATGTCTGTTCCTCTACCGAACTCCACCTTAATTTTCCAGACAGAATCTCTCATTGAGCCTGAGGTCGATGGTTCAGCAAGACTGGCTGAGCCCCAGGGATCCTCCTGTATTCAGTTTCCCATCATTGGGATGACAGGCCCAGCTTTACCCATAGATCCAGGGGGGGATGGAGGGAATCTGGATCTTACCACTAAGCTACATTGCATCTCCTCTTTGAAAAGTGAACGTTGCCTGAAAGAGGCCCCAGTGGCAGATTTGGCAGCCTGAGTTTGAGTCTTGAGGATCAAGGCCTGATGGAGCAGGAGGCAGGAGAGCACGGTGCTGGCAGTGAGTGTCCTTGCAGATCCCAGGGCAAGGACAGCTTTCTGGGCTGAAACTCAAGAGTGTCAGTCTCCACGCCCACCCACCCCCTCCCTAGAAGACAATCACTAGTTTGTGGGGAGCCAGCTCTCTGCCCAGGGCTGCGGTTTTACGGTTTTACAACAGGAAGCTAGCCCAGCACATCAATTATCAGGAGCACTTTCACCCCATCAGGACCCCACACCCACCTTAAACTCCCAATGAACGGATACAATTTCGTCTCAGCCTCCCCGCCTTCCCCCCAAACACACTCCCGGCACCATCTTCCCCAAAAAGATTGTGCTCTTGCAAATAAGAAATGATCGTCTGGCGCTCTCATACTGTCGGGGATTGAATATGGATTCAACTAAAGGATGCCACCTCCGAAATAGCACACTCACTACCTCCCCACCCCCACTCACCTGTCCCCCACGGGCTCCCATTGGCCACTGAGCATGGGATAAACCTAAGCTTTTACCAATCACTGTCCTCAAGGTTACACAGACCTGGCGACCCTTCTGTATTTCCAGGGCTCCAGCGATCCAGAATTCATTCTCCGATAGCATAGCCTAACATTCATGTCTCCAATAAGCATCTGCCACAGGCCTGTGCCTTCAATATATTTGCTGATCCCTGTTTGGATTATTCCTCGCTCTTGACCTGGATCACCTCTATCCTAGATCACCTGTTCCCTCTGAGCCTTGATCGTCGAAGACCTGCTCTCCACTCCACACCCTTTCAGATCAGAAGCTGTAACTCACTCTGACCTCAGAACCCCCACCCAACAAACCTTGCATACTTGAACAACTGTTTGTTGAATACAAAACTGCTGGATACACTTAGCCCTGCCAGCTCTCTCCACCCCCGCTCAAAATACCTGGGAGAGACTAATTCATAGAGAAAACATAACAAGCACTGTAACACATCACCTCCAAAGAAAAGGGCGGTAACCCGAGGCTGGACTGGCTAGGGGATACCTACGGGGAGGCAAGATCAACCCTCTCCTGGTGGTTTCCACGCTTTCCAAGAAGCGAAAGCAGAACAGCGGAGGCTCCAGGGCCAGCGCTGCCTACCTTGAACTCGGCAGAAAGTTGGGGCGTGTATTCGCGCGTCCAGAGCGCGCGCACCAGCGCCGCCAGCTGCTCGGTGACCTCGGCGCGGCCCGGCGCGGCCCGGTAGCGCCCTAGCGCCAGGAACTCGGCCAGCAGGTCGGTGTTGCTGAGACACTGCACCACGGCGTTCATGAAACAGGTGTTGCCGTGATTCTTCAAGCCCTGCGCACCTGGGGGCCGCGCCCCGTCGCTCGCGGAGAGCAGGGGCTGGGGTCCTCCGCACGAGCGCTCTGGTGCGGGGGTTCCAGGAGCGGATGGAGTCGGATCCACCGGGCTAGAGAAGCCCCCGTCATCAGCATCCTGGGGTCCTGGTTGGGGCGGAGGTCGGGGTCCAGGCGGTGAGTTCCCCGGGCGTGAGCGGCTGCCCAGAGACAGCAGGAAACGGCTGAGCAGGCGGCGCAGGGAGCGGCGGCGGCGGGGCCGGGGCGTGGGTGGCCCATCTCCCACCGCGTCCCCCCGGCATGGGTCCATTGGTCCCCGCCCCGCTATGCTCCCGGGGCGCAGCACCCCGGATCCCAGAAGCGATCAGAAGCTTTCGAATCTTTACAGCTTTAGAAAGGGGCCCGGCTACCTGCTGGCCAGGTGTGTGGGGACTGGGAGGAGGAGGAGCCAAAGGCGGGGCCACCCCACCCCACCCCGCCCAGCCGGGGAATTGGCTGTAGGGCCAGCCTGGGGGACAAACGCCGGACCACCCCGAGTTGGGTCTGGTCCCGCCCCCGCAGCCCTGAAGTGGGATGGCGAGCCCAGGGAGCCGGCGAAGCAGAAGTCCCCACCCTTCCTTCCTCCCCTGCTTTTCTCCTTTGCTGCTTCTCCCCGCCCCTCCCTAAGCTGGAATGGAAAATTCGAAAGCGCCGAGGAAATGCCCGAGCCCTGGCGATTGCTGCTAAGTTTCTCGTCATTGCAGAGAGCGGAGCCCAAGGACGGTCGCAGGTGTGGCGACAGGCGCGCGCCGGTTCCTCGGGCTCAGGTGTGTACATTCAAGGGGTGCCGCCTCTTTGCAGCTTTCCTGTCCTCAGGGGCGGGCCAAGCCTTGGCCTACTGCACCCGCCACCCCGAGATCTGAACTGTGCCCAGCCACGAGTTGTCCCGTGAAGGAACGCCTAGCGTTAGTGGGTGGATTTTGAAGGTGTGTATGTTAACTACGGACTACTTTACGGTCTTTTCAAAAACTCGGGTGATTCGATTGTCTGTTTTCCATCGGAGGAGAGGCGGGATCGAAGAGGTAAACTTAACCTAGGGAGAGAAACCGGAACTCGACTCAGCGGCTTGCACTGCGGAGCTCAGGCCCTTTCCAACTTCAGCCTTTCGCTGGGCAGGAACTTTTTCCTGCTCTCAGCGGCGCCCCCTATGGGGCGCACAGTTCTAGCTGAATTGTGTGTAATCCAATCAAAATTAGTTTGGCTTTGCCCCGCCCTTGACTTGAGTAACCCTGGGGGCCTCCACTGCCTTTATCCATAACTGTCAGGTTTATCATTAATCGGGCAAGGTCGGGCAAAATGAATCTCTACTCTATCTCTAGCTTGCTAGAATCGGTATTCCACCAGCTCCTGGACTGTGACTTGCTATTTAAGTGTTCATCGCACAGGATTGCAGCAATTACCAGGTGCCAAAGGCAGCGCACATTCAAGATAAATGATATGCTTAAACGTAAGACTGATAATGTTTACAGAAATTTTGGAAAAAGTGTCTCTGTTGGATAAGTAATTCATAAGGTCCCTTTTCATCAACCCTAATGGTGATTAAGTACTGGAGAAAGAGTTCCTGTCCCACCCTTAGAAAGCATCTTTGAGAGGTGGGGAGTTAGATCAGGGCCTTTGCCTCACAAGCAAAAAGGACCTGAGTTCAGGTTCTCAGATTCCACAGGAAAATGGCAACCAATAATCGCAGCAGCCCACATTTCCAGCCCCGGAAGGCAAAACAATAAGGAGGTAGCACAATCCAGGATGATTCCCGATGTCCCCATAAGCCTCCACAGACACATACTCTCAAGTGCCTTCTTGTACACATGTCCACAGTTGCACATGAAAAAAAAAAAAGGGCATCTCTGAAATTTCACCTTTAGAGAGCTAATAACATGGGAAGTTTGCTTATCTGGGTTTTGGTTTGGTATGGTTTGGAGTCTTGTTTGGATTTGAGGCTGTAGCTGGAATTAAAACAAGGTTTCAATGAATAACCCAGGCTGGCCTGGGACTAGATTCTTCCACCTCAGCATCCTGTGCACTGAAATAATAAACCAGAGGTGCTCCCCCCCCCCAGCCTGGCTAACACACAACTTCTTCAAGGAAGCATCCCTGTTTAACTGTGTCAGGGCTATCTCACTGTATTCTCACAGTAAACTTTGGATCCAAAATTTATTCTTACTTAACAAGGGAGAAAACTAGGTATGAAACTGCATTTTTAAAAGTCTGCTAGGACATGTCCTTAGGCACGTGCCATCAAAGGCAACCCAGATGAAACTGAGTGAGCCACTCATGGGAACAGACATGAAAATAGGAAGGAAACTGGAGGGAAGAAAAAAAGGTCGTGAGGGGAAGAGGAAGGAGGGGATGAGATAGGGGATTAATGTGTGAAAATATCACAAATTCACTGTATTCGTGTATGAAACACTAAAAGAATTTTTTAATTAATAAAGGGCTGAGGAATATAGCTCAGTTAGAAGAGTACTTGATTAGCATAGAAGGGATCCTGGGTTTAACCCCCAGTACTGCATAAACTACCTATGGGTGCACTCACATATGATCTGAGCACTTAGGAGGTAGAAGCAAGAGATCAAGACATTCTGCCCCAGCCTGGGATAAAGCCCTGTGTCCAAAACAAAAATCAACAAAATAAAGAGACTAATTATAAATAAAATCAACTCTGGGACTGGTGAGAAAGAACAGTGAGTATGGTGCCTGCTTGCAAACATGGTGACCTGAGTTCGATCCTTGAAAGCCCACATGGTACATATGCCTTTCTCTTTCTCTCTCTCTCTTTCTCTCTCTCTCTCTCTCTCATAGATAAAATATTAAAAATAAATAAATAAAATTTGACTCAGCAAGTAAAGAAGGCTGCATACTACTCTGTCGTCTGAGTTTCCTCCCTGGAGTCCATGTGCAGGAAGTAGAGAATTGATTTCCACAAGTTGTCATCTGACCTCCACACACAGTGACGTGCACCTGCTTGTTCTCTTGATCAGATAAGTATAGACAGACAGACAGACAGACAGACAGACAGACAGACAGATAGATAGATAGATAGATAGATAGATAGATAGATGATAGAATGAATTATTTGCTAACTGAATGAGGCCCAACATGTCTGAGGGTATTTACTGGCTGGATCAACCAAAATGGGAAAATACACCCTAAATATGAGTGGCCCCCCTTGCTTGGCTTCTGGGAATGGAGTAAATAAAAAGAAAAAAAGAAAAAGGGAGGAACACTGGTGCTCCTCTCATTCTACCTCCTGTCTGTGGCCATGTAAGCGGCTGTGTGCTTCACCGTGAGGTTGTGCTAATACATGTAAAGCCATACCCATGGGCCAAATTCCTCCTTTTTTTGTGTATTTGGGCACAGCTACACCAAAGCAATTAATGCATCCATCCAAGATCTGAGTTCAGACCTAACTCCCCATGAAGCCTGATCAAATTAACTGATGATTCAAAAGGTAAACTTGGGCTAAGGATATGAGCAAGTGTGGCTAGAGTGTGTGAGGGAGATCCTGGGTTCTGTTCTCAGCTCTCTCTCTCTCTCTCTCTCTCTCTCTCTCTCTCTCTCTCTCTCATGCGCACACACACACACACACACACACACACACACGCACACAGCAAATTCACCTCACTGGGAGTTTAATAAAAAGAAATTGTTAGGGTTCTTTTTGTTATCCAATTATTAAAATAACATTCTGAGCAAATGATTTCTTAACATACTTCAACTTTAATGTACAAGTTATGAATGCAAAATGTATTCTACAAAGAAAAGGAGAAACTTCTACATAAAATATTTTGGCTGAACAAATCTAGATGTGAGGAATCAAAGCTGGAATGGGAGGTGTCCATCCTCGGTCTTGGGCAGGGCTGTGTATATTGATGCAGAGGCTGAGTGGGTTCTGCTAGCTTCACGAGGCAAATGGGTACTTCCATCGAAGGATGGCTCCATCCGCACTCACGCTAATGATGTACTGGTTTCCTGGACTTACCCGGATACCCAGGATGTTGCCGCTGTGTCCCACCCCAACATGAGTCACTTCACCTTCATTGTAATCCCAGACTTTGATCAGATGATCGTTTCCACCTGAAAGACAGTTACACACTACAGCTATCAAGGAATACAGGAAAACAGCCCTGGCTTGCATCATTTGACACATGTCCCACATGCTAACTTGAAGGAAAAACAGTCTATATTTACAGAATGTTTTTCGTTGATAATGAAAATGTATATACGTTGCATTAAATATGGGGGGAATGACACCCAGAAATAACCACTGAAAACACTTTGGCTTGGTTCCTCCCAGTCTTCTCTGCGTGTGGACACACGTATACACATGTATCTGTATATGTGTTTGGGGTCACACTGGGCGTAGCTTGATAGCTTGTAAGCCAAAGTGCATGTGTGTGTGTGTAACTCTGATTCATTTAAAACATACATCTGGAGCTGTAGAGATGGCTCAGGGGTTAAGTCTCTGCCTCACAAACAGAATAACCTGAGTTTAGATCCCAGATCTCATGTAAAAATGGGGAGCAGGGAGAATGAAGGCCACCCAGAGCAAAGCAAAAAAGAGGTAGAGCAATCCAGGATGATTCCCTAAGTCATCCTTGGATCTTCACAGGCACACACAGTGCCCTCTGCTACTTTGCATTGCACACACACACACACACCCTGCCTCCACGCACACACACAAAGTATCTGTCAATGTCATGAAGAATCAGAGCCTGGCAGGAGCACATTACTGATGTGGCTCTATCACCCTTGTAGCATGTAGATGCTCCTGGAAAATACAGACCAACTTATCTGGGGAAGGGGAAAATGAAGGCAGTATAACCTGGGATAATTAAAAGCAAAAAACCTGTAATGGACTTGAGTAGAATATAGAAGGACCTAAGCAAAGTGACACACTTATGATCCTAGTGCTCCATGGCAGAAAAAAGAACCTATCTCAAAACAGTAAATATGCATAGGCACACACGTGCGCACACACACACATATGCAGAGGAAACTAGAGGGCCCAAGACATGTCAAGGTTTATCTCTGTCACTGTCACCCACCCACCAAAAACAAACTTTCTAATAGAAGCTCAACTTTTCTTTGTGCCCTGTGGGAGTCATTTTGTACTTCATTGAAATGGGACTCTGGAACCTTCCGCACTAGGCTGGTGGATGTATTCCAGGCTGAATCTTAACCAAAGTGGCTTTTTCAATTGCCTGAGAATGGTGATCCCCACCCCCTTGATGCACCAACTTTGGTTTTCTTTTCTTCTACCAAGACTAACCTGTGACAAAGTGCACGCCTTCCTGCGTGATGTCCATGCCATTTATGGACCCAGACACGGCACCTTCCAGCTCTCTGATTACTGACCCATCAAAGACTTCCCAGTAAGCAATCTGGAATTCAGGAGAGAGGCGTTGGGCAGGACTGAGCTCGGCAGAATCATCCGCACACATGCTGACAAAAGATGGTTCCACTTTATATAGAAGGTAACAAAAATACACCAGGGGAGGGGATGGGTTTGGAGTAAAAATAGGCCGTGGTGAGGGCTTGGAGAAACCATTTTTAATATTTTAGGATGCATTTTTAAATTTTCATGCTATTTAAAGAGATGTTGATGTGCTGATAAACATGGGTTGTGACAGAAAGAGCTTTTTGATAAGACTAAGCAGATTGAGTCTGTAGCAAAATGTAAAATAAAGAGAACAGCCACTCATAGTTCCGCTTCTGTGCTCTGAGGAGGAGGAGGAGGAAGAGGAGGAGGGTGGAGCTACAGGACTAGCCAAGCCGGAAAGCAGATTCTGTCCAGCCAGGACTTGGGGAAAGGTGATTAAGCCTTGTCCTGTATCGAGTTCTGGAGCCTGGGATTTTCACACTCACCAGACCCCTTGTGCGTAGACCCTCTCTATTCTTTTTTTTTCCCCACTTATACAAACTTGATAGGTACCCCATTCCCCTCCCTCCCTCCACCCCTCCCTGAATTCCCTTGCTCCCTCCCCCTTTACCTGTTCCTTTCCCCCCTTCCCTTTCTCCCAGTGCCCCCTCCTTCCCCCATTCCTGGAGCATCCTTTACTGGATCCTCTGGGTCCTCCTCTTCTGATGAGGTGTAAGGATTCAGTAGCGTTGCCTAGAGCTCTTTTTTCTGTTCCCCTTTAGTATAGGAACACTATTATGGCTGTTAATCCCTTGCCTCTAAGGATCCTAGTGCCTGTGATCCATGCTAGACTTTGGAGGGTCAATTGTATGTTGGTAATTGCACAAGACCCTCTCTATTCTTTACCCAACTCTTCATCTACCCCTAACCACCCCCATCTTCAATCACAACCCACTTGCTTTTCTGGCCTCTCGAAACAACATAGTCCATAGGGTAAAATTTTAAATATCAACTGGAACTTTGGTGTTTTAGAGATCTAAGTTGGGAAAGGGGAGAGGCATGGGTTGGAGAAGGGAGATTCTTCTCCGACTATATTCTTCTTGGAACCCCTGGTATCATTCACAGGGACAAGTTCCAGGACTTGCTCCCCCATAAGTCCTAATATCCAAGCATGCTCAAGGCTCTTATATGAATGACCCAGCACCTTCTCCTGTCTACTGCAAGTCATCTCTAGATAGTATCTAACCTGATATAAATGTGATGGCAATTAGCTACAGATGCCAACTCAACAATGGAAGGCCGAGGCTTTGGATCCACCAGTGAAGAACTAGCAGTTAATGCAAGCCCTAAAGCAAGCCTGTGGGAGATATCTAGTTAACCCAGCCCATGGTGGGTGGGGACTATTCCCTGGGCAGGTAGAAAAATGCAGAGAGCTGGTCCAATAACTTTGGCATACTCTGGCACGTTGGCATGCAGGCATTCTTAGCAGGAGAGGAGGTTGATCCCTCTCAGCCATTCCTGTGGCCAGTTCCCTCAGTTCGTGACCGTGGTATGAACTCTGCCAAGCTAGATTATAATCATAAAGAATAAAACCCCCTTAAAATTCTCCTAAGCTGTTTGGTCATGATTTATCAGCAACATCTTCATGCTGCAAACACATGAGGTGTGAAGAGTTTGGGGAATGAGGACAAGGGAAAGGTCTCAACGTGTTTATCCAGATGCCATTTCTCCCGCCCAACAAGTTCAAGACTTCACTAAATCTACAGATAAGGCACTCTGGACTAAGGAGTGCGGACCACCTGTGCCTACCTTTCTGTCGGTGCCGCTGGTGATGATCTGGAATTCCTCGGGATGGTAACACACGCACTGGAACAAGGTGTTGGCCAAGATCATCTGATTCCTCCTAAGGCGCCTGAGAAGACAGAAGCCAGCTGCACAGTTGGCTCTACCTTCCCCGGGGAGCACACTTCGCAGGCAGGGGCGGCATTCGGTGCGCACTCGCTGGGGTGGGGCTCGCTTTTCTCCTGAACCTCCCAGCTTTTCACACGGCAGCGCTTTTCATTTTTGAATCAAAAATAAACTTCTGACTGCTCAGCTCTCTCCCCCACTGTGGCATTCCCCTCCCCACATCTGTCCACAGCAGTCAGTGCTCCCTGGCAGAAAGTGGAACACTGTTTCTAAATGTCCAGACATTCTTAGGTGACAATGAGAAGAGAATAGAAGCGGTTGAGCTCAGAGACAGCCTACCATACAATAGGCTTGATTCTCCAAGCCACCATTTGGAGCCCGGAGGTATTCCCTATAAACAGAGTAGCAAAGTGTGGGGAGGGGTGTTTTTATAATGCATGTTACTTGGACCCACTTGCGGATTTGGATTCAGGAGGTTAGGATGAGGCCCAAAATCCATATTTAAGAAGGACATGGGTCCCAGAGGAAGAGCAGGTCATGAATGTTTAGCCATGAAGACACTACATTAAATTGCCTTTTAAGGACCTGTTATAGCCATAGATTGGAGAACCACTCGGCACTCAACCTCGAGGCCTCCTTCTGCAATAGAAGGTACTTATTACAGAAAAGCACAAATCAACAAAAAGCAGACCCAAGTCTGCTTGGCCCTAAACAGGACATGTAAATCGTCCCCACTCCCACCCAAGATTCAGGGAGTAAGACTGTAAGAGCCTGAAGTGAGACAGCCATGGGCCACTGACATTATTTCCTGGACTTGTTAGGACTATGATATACATGATTTCATGGCAGATATAATTTTTTTCACAAGAACTACATAGGAATTTTCCTATCAGTGTCTCACATGAAAGCAGAAAGACTTCAAGAAGCTTCACACTCTTCACTGAGAGACTGATGAGGACTGATGCTGATATAGGAAAGAAAAGGAAGATGTTCTCCTCAATGGTATACCCACTGGTCTATGAGATATTTGCTGGAGCATGAATCATGTCAGGTATATGACATCAAAGACAAACTAGATGAAACACAGTGGGTCATGCAAGTGAAATATGGAAATAGGAAGGAGTTGAAAATAGGAAAATAGGAAGGAAAATAGAAAATGGGGTGGAGATGAAGTGTTGTAAAGGGAAAAGGAGAGAGGATGGAATTGGGGACTAAGGGGTGAAAATATCATAAATTCATTACATTCATTCATGCAGCACTTAAAAAATAAAAGAGAACATATCCAAAAAATATCTGTATGAGAAACCAACCTTCTAAATGGCTGTTAGGTGTTCAAGAGATTGAGGTTATCTTAGGCATCGTAGACAAGTTGAACATCCCTTATCCCAAAATGCTTGGCACCAGAGTCTTTTTGATTTCAGAGGGAGATGGGGGAATTAAAGACTATTGCATAGACTTTACCAACTAAGCATTTCTAATCTATAAATCTGAAGTGCTCTAAAATCTGAGGCATTTTGAACAGAAATCTGATGCTAAAAACGAATTTCAGATTTTAGATTTGTGGGTTAGGGACATTGAGGCTGTAGCAAGAAGTAAGTCTAGCTGGTCTCTTTTATAGACGATGCGCTGATGGGCAGCTCACAGGCTTGGCTCGAGCTAGAAATGACACCTACGCAAGTTCCTCATCACAGAAACTTGCAAGTGGAGCATCTGAGCTGAGGACTTTTAAGAGATTTTTTGCCACAAAGTGAATATTCCTGCTGTACAAAAGAAGCATTAGAAAAGAGTGTTAGAGAGATTTAAGGCAGACACAAACTAGCAACTGAAATCGGCTTACATACTTTCTCTTACACACTGAACTGAAGTCTATGTTCTCCAGGTAAGTGGGGATCCAAGCCAGGGACATTGACAAGGCTATCAGGACATGCCCCTCCCACTCCTGCTAGTCCCAGGTACCTACACAAGGTCCCAAATGATGCACGTCCCATCATTGCTGGCGGTGACACACTCCTCGTTGTTCTTCTTCACCCGGATGCAGGACACAGAGGACTTGTGCTCCTTCAGGGCCTCCTCCAGCTTCTGGGTGTGGCAGCTTACCTGCCACACCCTCACCTGTAGGCCCAGAGTGCATGCTCAGCATCCAGACTTAGGACTTGGGAATCCAGCAACAAAGACCCCTGGGAGCTTTTTCTACCTAAACTGCACCCAGCAGTTGTACGTGTTGAATTATCTAGCTTCATCTCAGTTGGGCTGGGGGCTGGGTGGGCAATCAGCTCCCAAGGGACGGGGTCGTGTAGAAGATGTGGCCAACTCCTGTGATACACGAGAGATGCTGCCAGCCATCTCCTACCGGCTTCCCCTTCCAAGCTGAAAATGTGGAGCAGATGCCCATTAAGAGAATCAATACTACAGGGGCATCTGCTGGATCCCATGGAAGAACTCGTCCACTCATTACAGCCGAGCCCTGTCCCCAAATTTCCCATACTTTCAGGAAACTTTTGGAATAATATATTTGAACTTTCTTATCAGCAGTTCAATGTTAAACATTTGAAGCTAATGGTTGTTAATCTCACAGAACCCAATGACCACTTCCTTTTTATTTATACATTTATACATCTGTGTGTGTGTGTGTGTGTGTACAAGAAGGAACTTGAGTGTGTGTGCCAAGGGTGACATGGGGAATCATCCTGGATTGTTCTACCTCCTTGTTGCTTTGCTCTGGGGTTTTCCAGGCTCCATCTTTCAGGGCTCAATGCAGGATACCACCACTTCCACTTGGCATCTGAGGACCTGAACTCAGGTCCTTTTGCTTGCATAGCAAAAATGTTAATCCCCGAGTTATCTCCCCAGCCTGTGTGGAGGTTTCTCACTTAGTCCTCTGCAGAGAAAATATTCAAAATGTTCAAGTGTGATGTGGGCATTGAGCAAACAGCCCCTGGTTTGAAATCAGGGTCTTGGAAGCCCTTTGGATGTACCCGACATAAATCCTTTAGTTGTGAGGTTGCAGGGAGCTTGGGGTACACTTGGGGGAGGAAGTGGGATGGTGGGGCTGGGGGACTCTCCTACAGTGGTTATTTACCCCTGAAAATGCCTGTGTGTTGTAGCAATTGCTGCATTGCCGAGTGCGCACACCCACTGTGCACAGCTCTGGGCTCCTGAACTTGGAACTATCAGGGCAGCTTCTCACAGAGGGGAACTGCAATGGCTGGGTCCAGAAGTTCGGAGGTGTTCTGAACTCAAGTCTTTTTCTTTCGAGACAAAGGCTTAACTGGTGAGCCATCTCTCCAGCTCCCATGATTAGAACTCGATGGCATATTTTAAGATTTAGAAATCTCAGTTAAACCCTATTTGAATCTTAGTGCAGGTACATATTACAAAATGAAGTGGGTATTGGTTCACGTTAAAAATTTTGAAGAAAAGGTGGGGTACGGAGAAATAATAAGGCACTTACTCTCTTCTCTGGTGGCCTGAGTTCCCTCCCTAATAAGCCCCGCATGGTGGAAAAGAGAAAAGTGACTTTTGAAAGTTGTTCTCTGACCTCCACCTATGCATGCATGGGTATGCCCTCTCACACTCTTTCTCTCTTTTCCTCTCTTTCAAAAATAAATAATAGAATATTTAACTAAAAAGATAGATAGCTAGAAAGATAGCTCAGCAGATAAGGCGTCCACTTACAAACCCAGTGACCTAAATTTGATCCCTGGAAGCCCACATGATGGAAGGAGAGAACTGGCTTTTTCAAAGCAGTCCTCTAACTCCACCTGTGCGCCATGACGTGCACGTGCGCCTGCATGTGTGTGAGAGTGTGTGTGTGTGTGTGTGTGTGTGTGTGTGTGTGTGTGTGTGTTCTCTTCCTTTTCTCCCTCCATACCTCCCCTTCCCCACCACCGCTGATGATCCTCTTGCAATCGCTGGTGGTGGCAATGGCGGTCACGCCGATCCTGTGCGCGCTGTTAATGGCATACATCAGCCGACCCGACTCGGGGGCAAAGGCTCGGATTTTGCCGTCGTCCCATGCTGGCATGAAAAAGGAGACAAAAGTGGGGTCGGTAAGGTCAATGCTGTCACCCTTTTCTGCAGACAGATGCTCTCCTAAAACACCTTGAAGCATGGGAACCAGGAAGACTGGTGGTGACGGAATAGGGATCAGCCCAGCAGCTGCGGGTTTGAACCCCTTCCTCTGACCTCCCCCCCAACAGGTCACATCTGGAAAAGGACACAGAGGGGGTTGTTTGGGGCGCACTGGTCTGCAGATACATCCCACGACAAGTGAGGAAGGCCAGCTCCCACCTTGCTGTGAGCTGCAGGCCCATATGTGACTGTCACACAGACCCAGACGATTATTGGCTTCTCACCCACTCCACTTTGGTGGTGGGATCACTGTGTCACTGGGGCTGGTTTAGATTCTTGGGCCTCCCAAGTGCTGGGCTCATGGGCACAGATTGCCTTCACCCCTCTCAACATGGCATTTCTTTTTCAGTTTTACTGTCTTTTCCCTCACAGCCAGAGTTGCTATCATCTATCCAATTACTTAAGCCAAGAACCCCAGAGTCAGCTCTGTGCTAGTTAGCTGCCCATGTCAACTTGACAATTGAAGGCCTGAGCTCTGGGCACAGCTGTGAAGAATTGGTAGTTGAGTTATACCCTGAACAAGCCTATGGGAAATGGTCTAGCTGATAGGGAAGACCCAGCCCATGGTGGGTGGGATCTTTCTCTGGGCAGGTGGGTAAGATGGAGGGAGCTGATTTAGAGAGCTGATGTTCTTCAGCATACTTGGCCAGATCTGCTGTCTGGCAAGGGAGGCTTGCCCCTCTCTCGGCCTCTGGTGCTGGTGTGGAGTTTCCTGCCAACCTGGAGTAAGAACTGCATCTGGCCAATTCCAGCCAAAATAAAGGCCCTTGTTCCCATAAGCCATTTGGTGGTGAATTGATCAGCAACATGCTAAACAACTCCTCTCTGGGTTCTATCACCCCAAGTCAGCACACAAACCATCAGCAAGTTCCATGAAAAACATCCAGACTCTGACCACGGTTCATCCCCTCCCCCCAACTTATCTAAGCCATGGCCTCTTCTCTCCCAATGGCCTCCCACTCCTGATTCCAGGCAGTCATCTGTATCCCTTCTGGATCAAGACCTCCCACAGGCTTTCCCACAGTCCTAGGCACACTAACTGGTCTGCAGCCGTTGCTTAACACCATCTTAGACTTTACCCTCAGTCTAACCCTAAGGAGGACGTTGCATAGCAATATCATGGGGGAAGACTCAGCAGGTAAGGGACTCTTAGGCTTACAGATTCCTGAAACAAAGAAGATTGAGGGGTGAGCTCTCACAACATCTGGGAGAGGAGACTTTCCTTCTAGACTAGCAGTTTGCAGGAGACTCTGGGCAGTCCAGAACCTTGGAGGAGATTCTCCCAGGGTTCTATCATGTAGCAGAGCACTCCAGGGTTGCAGCTTCTGTCTGACCCATGTTGGTCAACTTTCTGGTGACATAGTTACCTTTGAGTCATTCCTTTTCTTGTAAATAATCCTCCCTGCTCCTCCTCTAAGTGACTCCAGTCATCAATCCATCAGATTGGATCTTGGTGTAAACCATTATTTTGGTCTCTTGCTGAATTCTATCTGGATAGGTCAGGCGTTTGTGTGGGCAAAGTATCTCACAACATGGAGGGAGTTAGCAATATAGAGTGAGAGGTCATGTGGTTAGTGGAGAGGAGAACAGGGGGTATAGGACTTTGGAGGTGACTGCTGGGGCTTCATGTGCAGGAGGGCAGGGGACTTTGGAGCCCTGTTAATGGCATGACCAGACTGAACATCTAGCTTCTGTGTAGATGTGGATGTGCAGAAAGTAAGCAGACCAGCAAAGGTAGAAGCAGCAGTGGATGGGAAGCTGCTGTAGATATCTAGGGACAGCTGATGATGACCAGGATCAGGGTGGAGATGATGCCAGTGATGGACTTTGGACTGATCTTCCAGATGGGAATCTTCAGGGCATGCAGATGAGGGTAAAAGAAACAGAGGGGCCGGATGACTCCAAGACCTCCCCTCCAGTTCGAGACTCTCTCAGCTCTATGTGCAATGTAAGGTACTCTGGAGAAGACATGCCTGGGGTGTTTGTGTGGGGGGGGGCAATCAGTGAGGAGAGACAGAGCTAAGAAAAGAGGGGATGGGGTGGACTCCTAGCTTACCATTATAATTATTTATTTACTGCATGCATAAATGCATGCATGCATGTGTGTGAATGTGTTTGCATGTGAGATCATATGTGTGCAAGAGGGCATTTGAGTGTGCCTGCCTGTGAAGACCCAAGGATAATTTCAGGAATCATTCCAGATTGTTTCTACTTCTTTATTGCTTTGTTCTGAGGTTTCCAGGCTCCACTTTCCAGGGCCAGAATTGTAAACTGCTATCATTTCTATCAAGTGTTTATAGATGAGATCTGGGGATCTGAACTCAGGTTGTTTTGCTCACAAAGCAAAGGCTTTAACCCCTGAACTCCCCCAACCCCTGGGTTACCACTTTAATAATAACATCCAAAAAGTCACTTTTTAAAAAAACTATTTGGGTCAATTAAAGGGGTTCTAACAGAATCCCACACACAGTAAAGCCTCAACCCACTCCCCACACACATTACTGAGTTTTCTCCATGAAGAAAAACACCCAGGGCATATGAAGCATTTTGAGAGATGTGGCTCTTCCCAGCTCTGAGAATCTCCGGTGTGAAAGGGGATCCAGAGGAGCAATGTCCTGGATCAGAAGTGAACTGGGGAGTGCAAGGGGCATGGTAGAGTGGCAGGAAGCCAATCCAGGTTAACCCTTGGAGACTTTTATAGAGAATGAGAATGACCAACCCAAGCCTGGTTTTTGTCTTTCAGGGACAGGTACTCTCTAAGCCCTGGTTGGCCTGGGCCTCACTTTGTAGCTGAGGCCGACCTAGATCTGATTCCCACCACAACCTGCTCTGTCACCTGAGATGATGCTCTTGCCGTCTCTCATGAAGTCAATGCCGTGGCAGGTCATGTTGGGCACAGTGATCCGCAGCAGCTCCCGGTTAGACATCGTGTGCCACACCCTGATGTCTTTCTTAGCACATGTGGCGAAGAGCTCCGCGGTGCCACTACAAAGAAACCGCTAGCAGTAAGAGACAGAGCTGCAAGAGATGCAGGGCGCTGGGTACCTATGTGATTACAGGATGCACAGTGTTGGAAGGGTACGTGACCAACTAATGCATGCATGGCACTGGGTACGGATGTGATCACAGATGTCCTTTATATTGATGTGGGGTTGCGTGCCTTTCAGATTTCAATTCCCTGCATGAAGGAAGATCTGATGATGTATATTTGTGTGATGTGTATATATGTGTCAATTGATGCCCTCAAATCCTCTATGGGGAAATCTGCCATCTTTTCTCTTTAGGGAGGATTGGGACAAAGTAGTTCATAAGGAAATGTCAGTTTGGGTGAGTTGGAGAGAGAGAGAGTTGCAGTTCTTTATTTTAAACCACTTTTGCGTGCTTTGACTGATACCATGTAAATCCTATATGTGTGGTGTGCAAAGCTAGTCAATCTGGAAACTCAGGTATACCAGATGAAGCAGCATTTCTAGAGATAAATACATCCATGGAATTTAATATTAAAAGAGGAAACTTGTGCGAGGTAGAAAATCTTACTGAAATTCCCAAGAAGAAAATGACTGAGGTAGTAGAATTTGTGTCTGCAGATCAAATGATGCTTTTTCTGCTTAGTTTTGAGAAAATAGATAAATAAGGAAGGGTATGCCCAATTTTCATGGTTTAAAATGTGAATTGTCCCCCACAGACTCAAGTATTTGAATCTTTAGCTGTTTGGGAAGGTCATGGTACTGTTAGGAGGTGGAGCTTTGCTGGAGAAAGGAAGTCACAGGGGGGAGGCCTTGAGATTGGTTAGCCCCGCCCTGCTTCAGTTAGTGAATCTGCTCTTGCAGTTGGCAGTTTTGCAGCTCTCAGTCTCCAAGATGGATGTGACTTAGGCCTCCTCCAGCTTCTGTCAGCCAGCCATGCCTTTTCTGTCAAAACGTACTATTCAGCTGTAAACTGAATAAATCTCCTTTTCTCCCTCAAGTTGTTTGACTTTGAGTGGGGTCTCACAGCAAGAGAGAAGAGTAAACCAAGTAATTTGTCTATTGGGCTGGAGATGGACAAGCAACCTGCAAATAGAATAGAAGGGTCAGCAAAGTGGCTTAGCTGGTAAGGTGTCTACTGAAAACCTGGTGACTTAAGTTTGATTCCCAGAAGCCCATATGGTAGGAGAGAACTAAGTTCTGAAAGTTGTCCTCTGACTAGCCCCCGCTCCTGTGTCATGGCATGCATGTTCTCTCTCTCTCTCTAATGTAAATTATCAACATGTCAAGTTATTACAAATTATTCCAATTTGAAAAGAAAGGGGAATAGAGGGTAAAATAAACCATTTGGTTTTTAAGGATAAACTTCTACTTAGTCTCTCTGAAGACTGAAACTCACTTTGTGCTAAGTGCTTCTTGGGCAATTTCTCCATTTCATCATAAGCACTTTTCAAAGAATTATAACATGATAGAATCCCTCTCAACTTTAGAATTGACAGCTTCTGTATGCTTAGCATGGAGCTTAGAGTTGATATTAGGACTTGGAGAAGTTGCTTTGAAAGAGTTTGTGCTGGAATAAGACAGCTCAGGCATCACATCAAGCCAACAGCAGAATGTTGAGAGCTGTTTAAATAAACCCTACTGGGCCAGTGAGACAGCTCAGCTGCAAAACCTGGTGACCTGAGTTCAATTCTCAGAAGCCCACAGGGTGAAAGGAAAGAAATGACTTCCAGAAACTATCTGACCTCCATATGTGTGCCATAGCATGAGTGTGTGTTTTTTTTCTCTCCTCTCTCTCTCAGATAAATCAATAAAATAAAAAAGGTAAGACATGTCTCCATCAGATACCACTGGGCCCATCTTCCAGAGAATGTGAGTGCTCCATCAATTACTCCTAAATAGCAAACACTAGGGCTGGAGAGATAGCTCAGAAGTTAAAGACTTTGCCTCATAAGCAGAAGGATCTAGTTTGGATTCCAGTTCCCATGGAAAGATGCCCAGAGGATATGGAAATGGTCTATACTCTGGTCCTGGAAGGAAGAGCTTAGAGAAGCCCCAGAGCAAAGCAATAAGGAGATAGAGCAAACCCAGTGTCACCCTTGAGCCTCCATGGACACACAGTGCTCTCTTACACATACACTTACACATGCGTGTGCATACACACACACACACATCTATATGCACCCACATATATATATATACACTGGTGCCTACACACATGCAAAAAAAATTTAAAAAAAAAAGCAAACACTATGAAATATTTTCATGAAGTGAAAAATATAAGAGTACATTTTCAAAGTGGGTTCATGGGAGATATATCTATGAGTCTAAAGGTATATTTAATATAAAATTAAAAATTAGAGAAGAAACATGAATAGTCTGAGGTTGGTGCTTTGCCTCAGCAGGTAAAAGCACTTGCTATGCAAGCCAGTGGACTTGACTTTGGTTCCTGAAATCCACCGTGCTAGTTAGGTACAAATGTCAGCTTGACAATAAAGAACTGAGCACTGGGCACATTTGTGAGTCACATGGTACTACAAACTCATCAAAAAATATTCTCAGGCCTCGTGGAGCTTAATGCAGATCTGGTGGGGAAACAGTCTTTTGGATAAGGATCTGGTTTTCTATACAAAAATATCTCTCAAAGAACATTGAGGAAAATGGAGGAGGGAGAAGAGGGGGAACAGGGGGAGGAGGGGGAAGAGAGAGAGCAGGGGGAGGAGGGGGAGGAGGGGGAAGAAGGGGAGGAAGGGGAGTCCTCATCTCCAGGAGCTAGATTCCCCATAGTTAAACCAGTAAGTACCAAAGAACACTATGGCCCCTGTGCAGACGCAGTAGCTCTTTTGCCCTGTGCTTTCCCCATGGCTCATCGCTACCACTCAGCAACAGCAACACTTCTTAAATCTCTTTAGAAAGTCCCCTTCATGTTTTAAAAGTGAACCACCTATGGACTGGGGAGATGGCTCGGGGTTAAAGCCTTTTCCTCCCAAGCAAAAGGACCTGAGTTCAGATCCCTGATCCTAAATAAACATCAGGCAGAAATGGCAGAGGCCTGTAATTCCAACCCGAAAGGCAGAGCCTGGGACATCCCAGATCAAAGCAAGACAGAGATAGGCAAACCAGGATGATTCCTGATGTCACCCTTGGGCCTCCACAGGCACACATACTCCTTCTGTACCCATTTCCACACACACGTATGCTCACATGCATGCAAAGCACACATACGCATTAAATAAATTAAAACAAAAGCTAACTACTTCTATGTCTTTGTTTGTTAGGAACTTAGCAATCCTTTTCAAGTTCATGCCAAAGCTGGGCATGATGGCTCATTGGGGAATAGAGGCACTTGGGAGGCTGCTGTAGGAGGTGTTGCAATGAGTTTGAGGCCAACCTGGGCTACAGAGTGAAGTCCTGGCTTAGAGTGAGACCCTGCCTCAAAAACAAACAAGAACAATGAAACTAACATTGTATGTATACATATATATTGTTAAAAGGAAAACAAGAGGGTTTTATTCTTTCTTACAATTATCCAGGTTAGTCTTAGTCAAACCTGGCAGGAGAGTTCATACCAACACCAGGAGCCAAGAGAATTGGCTATATCACATTCATAGGATTGCTGGGAAAGGGGTAAACTTCACTCATCAGACTGCACATCTATTCAAGTATACCAAAGAATGCCAACTGACTGCACCAGCTTCCCCCATCTTATCCACCTGCCCAGGGAATGCTCCCACTCAAAACTGCATGGGTTTTAAGTTGTCTGGCCTAACCCAGTGACTCTCAAGGAAAGGACATTTGCCACCAGGAGTTTGGCCATGTCCACAGCCAGTGTGTCCCCTGCCCGCATGGGGAGGGGGCAGGACACTACTGGCATCTAACTGGTGGAGGCCAGGAGAGGTTATGAAATATCTTACAATGCACCAGACAGCCCCCGACCAAATTGCTAGGGGTGGTGATACGCACTTGTAATTTCAACCACCCAGGAGATCAAAGTTCTCAAGTGTCTCCTGGTCTATGCAGGAAGCCTTGGTCTAAAACACCAAAGAAGAAACGAAGAGGTGCAAAGCCTCATCTCCCTTTCCCCATGGGGCTTATCTTTTCCATGTATGAGTTGGCAGAATTTTAGGGGTTTTGGTTAATTCACCCATCACATTGTGGCAAAGTACTATAGTTATGTTGGATAAATGCTCTAAAGTAATGAAGGTGAGGCAATATTAGTATCAGACTACAGGGACTGGTGATGACTCAGTGGGTAAGGAGACTGCTCACACACCTGGAGACCTGAGTTTGATTCCCAGAAACCCATGTGGTTTGAAGGAGAGAATCAGCTTCTGAAAGCTGTCCTGCAGAATATGGTGCATCTGTCACAATAAAGCTCTCTAGGAAGGAAGATGAATGGAGTACTTCCTGCCACGTAGATTCTTCCCCAACACACACACTGAGTCAAAGGGACCCATGAAACAAAGGTCATGTGTTGGATGATGTTCATACTATTAAAAGTCCAGAAAAGCAAAGCCCACAGAGAAAAAGGAGTTCTGTATTGCTTAACAAGGGAGCTCAGGTGAGTTGGGGGTGACTGCTAAGGAGCAGTTTTGTATGTATGGGGTGGGAGTGAAGAACAAAATGTTTCCAAATTAGATTATGGCAATGGTGATGTGATTATAAATACTCTGGAAACTACTGAAAGGCACATTTTGAATGAATGACCTTTATGCTACATAAACAAGATTTCGACAAAGCTTTTAAAACATGACCAAGAAAATGAAGTAAAACTAAAATCGGTTGCCAACTGTATAAAAAGAGAGTTTTAAATTATATTCCTATTTTAAAAAAGGACCAGGACCAAAAATTTTTATAGGTCGATTCTACCAAACTCCTTGGAAAAGGGGAAAACTTGAGACCCAGGAAGGAAGTGACCCACTTGCAAATAAAAGATTCAGTTCAGTGGGAAATACTGGAACTTCACCCATTAGATAGAAAAAAAAAATAGGACTGAATTGGAAGAACTAGGTACCTCAAGCGACTGCTCATTATCTTGGAGCCTCAGCTCTGAAAAGAAACTTGAATCTACCACAGTGATGTTGGATTTTTATTGAAGTTCAAGCCAAGCACAGGAAGCTCAGAGGGAAAACTCCAGCCAACTTCACAAAGTGGATCTCAACAAGGACAAAGACCAAGTTTCCAAATTAAATATTGGCTTGAGACAACGGATGCTCCTTTTGTAGGATCAGAACTGCTGGTGGATACTTGTACTTGGGTGGGACTAATGGAGAAAAACAGCCACGTGACCCAAGAGACCTCAGGTTCACACACACACACACACACACACACACACACACACACACACACACAGCCCCAGAAGATACCAGCAAAGTTCTGGAAGATGTATGAGCAAAGTTCTGGAAGATGTATGAAGCTGTGATGTCCAGTGCTCTCAACCCCAGCACTCACGATGTGGAAGCAGAACAGTCAGGCTCTGGCCAGCCTAAGCTACATGAGACCCTTTGTCAGTTCTCACAAAAGGGCTGCTATGTATTTTTAGACAGCATGGAAAAACCTAGAAATGCTCTACCAAGTATATACCCTGGCCATGATAAGTCTGTTTAAAACTGGAAGTTGAGAATCGGCAGATGGTTCAGGGGTTAAAGCCTTTGCCTCACAAACAAAAGGACGTGAGTTCAAATCCCCAGATCCCATGTAAAAACATGGCTGGTAGATATGGCAGTGCCCTGCAACTCTGACCCTGGAAGGATGAGTTTGGGAAACCCCAGAGCAAAGCAATAACGAGGGAGAATGATTCAGGATGAAGAATCATCCAGGATGATTCCAGATGTCACCCTTGGGCCTCCACAGGACCACACACCCAAGTGCCCTCTCCCACACATACCCCTACACACACACACAAAACACAGACACACACACACACATACACTTGTGCATGAAAAAAAAAAAAGAGCATTTTTAAAGAAGCCTGAACTACAGGTGGGAAAACCAATACGTTGCACATCGAAGACCACAGAAAATCTATTTAGATAATTTGGCTACTCAAGCATAATAGTTAAATTAATGGACTTTCCAAGTGTGAGAATGAAATGAAATCTGCACACCCAAGGGCTCCCTTCTACTTACAATGGAAAGACGATGTCCTGGACAGCCTCGGAGTGACAGGTGGTGATCAGTGTCTCTTCAAAATCTGTGAAGTTGACTCGGTAGATGTGTGCCTCTTCTGTTCCTACAAAAAACTGGTGCCCTTCCCCTCGCAGGGTGATGGATGTGATACCGCCTTGTAGCTGGATTTTCCTTGGGGAGAGAGGGGAAGCACAAGGGGAAACTGAGTCACTGGGCCACACCTGGAGTACTGACTAAACTATTCAAGATGTCCAGGACCCTCCGTCGGTAAGAGAAGGTCAGTGAGAGATGGTCAGAGATGGACTGTGTGAGGCAGGCAGGCTATGAGTTCAAATGTGGGGGAGGGCAAATACATTCCTGAAGGATGAAAATAACATTGGGAGGAGAGGCTTCATGTCAAAGGATGCTAAACTTTATGTAAAAGACTGAAAGAAATGTTGGGGACAACCTCCGCATGCCATTGTAATAGAACGGGAAAATGTTCTGCGGGTCATCAACTTCACAGCCATTAAAATGATGTTTAAAAGATTGTGTAGCTTATGTGTGTCTTTGCTTCGTAATGAAAATAGTATGTAGCAATACTGAAAAAATCAATACAATGTTTGCATGATCTGAATGATCAGCATATCAATACTTTTTAACAGTGTGGTTTTTCCTTTTGCGTGCGTGTGTGTGAGATATGAGGGCACTGGTGTCCCTGTGGAGGCCCAAGAGTGACTTCAAGAATCATCCTGGATTGCTTCTATCCCCTTTTTGCTTCACCCTGGGGTTTCCTGGGCTCAGCCTTCCAAAGATGGAAGTACAGAACTCTGCTGTTTCTGCCCAGTGTTTTGGCATGGGATCCAGGATCTGAACTTATGTCCTTCTGCTTCCAAGGCAGTTTTAACCCTAAGCCATCTCTCCAGCCTGGCTTTTCCTTTCTTTAAAAATAAATAAATATAAGAAGAACACATGAATTCTATGGCCTATAGGTGGAGGTCAGAAGACAACTTTCAGAAGTCAAGTTACTCCCTCCACCATATGGGCTTCCAGGAATCAAACTTAGGTTGCCAGGTTTGTGAGCAGATACTTTACCTACTGATTTGTCTCCAAGGCCTAGTATTTCAAAAAATTTTATAGGTAAAAATAAGTACTTTTTAATGTTTATTTAAGTCATGAACACAAAGACAGACAATCATGTGGCTAAGGATATAGCATACAGCACTTGCCTAGCATGTATGAAGTCCTAGTCTCAATTCCAGCACTGGAAAAAAAATGTTAGTAATGGTTGTCTTTGCCAGAACCTTCTGAGGTTATTTTCTCCTCTTCTAATTTCAGGTTTCCCTCCTCTCCCCTACATCCTTTAATAAGCATGAGCTTGAAGAGAAAGAATATGTAAGTAGATAATACTTGAGGACCCCAATATTGTATATAATAGTGTATTAGTTGCTCTTATCTGTTGCTGTGAGAGAACACTCAAAGTCAAGCAACTTAAGGGAGAAAGGGAGATTCATCAGCTTATGGTTCCAGAGGGGAGGTACAGTCTTTCAGGGCAGACAAGGCTGGAGGCAGAAGCTAGAGAGGCCTAAGTCACACCCATCTGCAAGGCTGAGAGCTGCAAGACTCCTTGCTGCAAAAGCCAACTTTTCCAGCAGGCAGGGTGGGACTAATCCAGCTTGAGGCCACCCCCCCACCACCACCTTTCTCCAGCAAGGCTCCGCCTCTAAAAGGTGCCGTGACCTTCCCAAACACATGAGACGGAGGAGGACACATTTCAAACTATGACAATCTAATTTAGTTTAGACAATGAAAATCCAATGGGGGTTCTCACCCAAGAAGCCAGTGTGGGAAAACTATGTCCTAGAAATTCTAGAAAGATCCATTGTCATGGATAGGAGATTGCTAACAAAGAAAGGAAAATTACAAGTCATATCCCAGCTCCTTCAGTAACTAAAAGTAGGCCAGCAAGACAGATCAGCAGGTGAAAGGTGCTTGCTGATATCAAAATAACTTAGGGGAACAAAGGGTTTCTTCTAATTTACAGTTTTTGGGGGCAGTCCCTCAGCATGGCAGGAAAGTTCATACCAAAATCAGGAGCTGAGGGAACTGGCTACACTGTATCTATACAAAGAGCTGAGAGAGTCATGGTTTCTTGCTTACCAGAATGCCCATATGCCTGTTACTCCACATTGAGGCAGCTCTCTCCATCTTATCTACCTGCCAGGGAATGGTCCGCCCACCATGGGCTAGGACTTCCCATATTATCAATTAGATAATCTCCCACAGGTTTGCTCAGGGCTTGCCTTGATTAAATTCTTCGTGTGTGTATGTGTGTGTGTGTGTGTGTGTGTGTGTGTGTGTGTGTGTGTATAAATATATTTATATTTATTTGTGTGTATATACACACCCTCAAGCTATCTATCTATCTATCTATCTATCTATCTATCTATCTATCTATCTATCTATCTATCTATCTATCTAATCTATCTTCTCCAAATGAGTATAAGTTCTATGAGGACAAAGACCATATTATATTTCTTCTTTACTGTTTTGGCAGCACATAGTATATTGGCTTGAATGGAGGAAGGTAATGGGTCATAACTTGTGAATGACAGTGTAAGAGGTTGGATTCATGTTTACGTTAACTAGGTGAGCCCTGGTGAGCATCTATCATAGTAAATGGCATATAGAATAGATGGTGAATGTGGGCTATTTGTAGTCAAACTTGTATTCAGATGTATTTGCTACTAGCATAGTGTCTTGAACATGTCATATACCCACTGCAGTATATGAAGTTCATTTTGTCTTGAGGCAGGATTTCCTGTATCCCAGGCTGGCCTTAAGCTCACTAGATAGCTGAAGATCACCTTGAATTTCTGGTCCTTTTTGTCTCGACCTCCTAGGGATTGCAGACCTCTGGAACTGTGGGTGTGGTCCAGAATACCTGATTCTTGCTGTTGCCGAGGACTGAACCCCGTATTCTGAGCATGGTAGGCAAGCACTCTGGCACATCCTTAGTCTAGTAAACCTATTTTGAAAGTTCAGAATGTGAGAACTGGGGAGAGGCATTTATATGTGTCATGTATGTCTCCACATATTAGTGAAACAAAAACTTTTTTACTTATTAAAAGGACAGTGAGTCACAGAGTAGACTATTCTGGTTTGGTTTAACATAAGGTTTTCACTGCCCCCCTCCCCCCAAAAAAGATACTGGGGGATGGGTAAATAGTTCAGAGCTTAAAGCACTTCCCATACAAACAAATGACCCGAAATTCAGATCCCCAGTTCCCACATAAAATGCCACTGGAGGTGGTAGCAGGGGTGAGGTACTATCTCTGGGCCAATAAATTAGCTCAGCAGATAAGAGGTCTGCTTGCAAACTTGGTGACCTGTGTTCAACTCCCAGAAGAGAAGTGACTCAGGAAAGTTGTCAACCATGGATCATGGCATATATGTGTGTGTGTGTGCATGCACATGCGTGCATGTGTATGTGTGTGTGTGCATGTGTGTGTGCGCGCATGCATATGTGTGTGTGTGCATGTGTGTGTGTTCTTCTCTCCTTCCCTCCCCCCTTTCTCTCTCTCTCTCCTTTCTCTGTCTTCTTTCTTTCAAATAAACAAATTACTCTAAAAGACTCTCTTCTTTGATCCCAATTGCACATTTTGACAGCAAAATGGAATTCTTCAAGATTAAATGTGCCAATAGCATGTTGTTTCTGGCTTTCTGTGGCTCTCCCTGTGCTGGGTCCCCCCTAACTCAACTCCACAGGGCCCAGAACTTACTTGATAGGCTTGTAGCCAGGGCTCTTACAGAACATCAGCAGCCCGTCCCCAGAGCCCACCAGCAAGCCCCCCATCTGAAGGCACTTGATGGCTGTCACTCCCTGTGGGAAGAAACAGTGGGTGAGAGAGGCCGGAGGGTCTTGCCGCTCAGAGGTAACAAGACACAGGGCACAGGGGATATAGCCAGAGCCACATGCACACTGCACGCACTGCTTGGTGACACGCATCCATGAGGGTCTCACTGAGTAACGAGGCAGAAAAACATAAACTGTTAAGTTTCTATGAAGCAAGACTTCTACACAAGAGTTAGGAAATTATTGCTCAGCATGAGTTAAAAGGAAAAGTTCCTGAGTCCCAGAAACACTGCCTACTCCTGTGACCACTTGTGTTGGTAACTATTTGGAGTCACTTGAAGCTCTGAACAGTCCATTGGTCTGTGCTATTTGCAAAGTAACTAATGCTTCTATCTAAAAGTTTCCTTTTGTTCTCTTCACTTCTCCTGTATAAAATGGAAATGTGAGCTGAACCCAGGGCTGGAGTTTTTGGTAAATGATCTCAGCTTCAGACCACCAGTGAATTAAAAGTTCTTCTCTTCCACCCCAATGGATGTCTAAGAAATTATTCCAGAGTAACTCCCGCAACAATACTCTCAGTTGGGGGGATGTCCTCAAGTTCAATTAGGGCGTGAGGTGGCCTCATAGCCCCCTTCTGCACCATGTTATAGGTCTGTGATGAATCCAAACACTGGGTAATAGGAGGCCTTCAGCTTTGTCCTTCAGCCATTCTGGACCTTTCCTGCTTGGTACAAACTTTAGGTTTCAGTGGCAACCACATCAACTCTATAGATCAGGTGGCAGAACGGACCTGTGTGCTTGCTTGACTCCTGAGACTTGAGTGGCTTGAACTCACAAAGCAGCCAAGGTTATCACTGATCCCCCGGCCCTCCAGTCTCCATCTCTGGATAGCTGAAAACTCAGGCCTGAGCCACGGCAGGGACTCGATGCTGCTTTGAAAAACACCTTGACCCAGGTGACTTAAGGGAGAAAGGGCTTATTATTTGGCTTACAGTTCCAGGGGGGATAGAGTCGATCATGGTAGAAAACATATAGTGCCAGGAAGAGATGGTATGACTACTGAAGCAGGAGCGGGGGCTGCTATCTGCCAGCCACACTTAGGAATCAGAGAGAGAGCAAGGGGGGGGGGTGATGTTGCGTCTGAAACTCAAGGCTCACCCCCGGTGATATGCCCTACCCCTTAAAGGTTTCAGAACCTTCCCAAGCAATGCCACCTGCTAGTGATATTTTACATTCACATCATGACACCCAGCTAGAAGTGACATCTTAACAACTTTGAGTTCTTCCTGCTCAACAACATTACAATATTTCTCTCAAATTACATCTTGGAGGGCTTCCATTGGTTCTGAGACTTTCTCATGCAGCTCTAGTAAAATGTCCCCTGTCTTTGTTATTAGTCATATCACCGCCATCATTACTGTCACCGCCTTCAGGTAGAGTGTTGAGATAGTTAAAATCACTCCAATCCTTTGCCTTTCTCTCCCTAGAGTTTACGGGAGCTTCTGGTTAGTCATCCCAAGATCATTCGCTGTTCAGCAGTCTTCAGCGTGTGCTTTTCTTTTCATTCCGCAGCTTTAATCTTTTTTCCCCCTAACCATAGTAAAAGATGCCTTGAGATCACTGCTTTGTGAAATTTATCATCAGACCTGAAATGGTCAGGAATTAAAGACTTGGCAGGAAATGTAACAGCCAAAGGTCTGGAAAGTTCTATGACAGCCAGCATGTCTGCTCTTCAAAGACATTTAGCTCACAAATGCCGAGCAGGCAACACACACACACACACACACACACACACACACACACACACACACAAGACAGGGAACACAACAGAAAAACCATGCACGCCAAATGTTCCCAGGTAGCATCTTAGGATGCAGGAATTGGAAGCGACAAGGTTCTAGACGTCCCCTTTCACTGGATCTTGTGCTGTTTAGTTACAGGTATCAACCTGACAACTGATAATTGAGCTTTTAGACACACCTATGCAGAATCATTTTGTTAAGGAAAGTCTCTGAGCAAGCCTGTAACAGGGCATCTAATTGACACATAGGTCCATTCCTTGGGCAGTGGATACGAGGGAGAGAGCTGGTTCAGTATTTGGCAGACTGGCAAGGTAGAAAGTATGCCCCTCTCTCAGCTCTTCCTGTGCCTGTGGCGTTTCCTTGGCTCCTGATCTTGGTCTGAACTTTCCTGCCATCAGAGTGACCCTGAAACCCTGGGCGCAAACAGACCCCTGGCTCCCCTACATTGTTTGGGTCACGAATTTATCCCAGCAACTGCAGAGCAACCGAGATACCTGCTCTGCATTGACCTGCTTAGACTAAGAATCTGTCCTCCCCAAATAATTTGAAACCATTCATCTAGGGCACTTGGATCCCCTGAAGAGGATTTCTATGTTCTTCTCTACTTCTATACTGTAACTTCTTTCCATTGTGTGTGTGTGTGTGTGTGTGTGTGTGTGTGCGCGCGCGCGCGTAGGTATGTGAGAGGGCACTTAAGTGTGTGTGCCTATGAAGGTTTGGCAATCATCCTGGATTGCTCTATCTCCTTATTGCTTTGCTCTGGGGTTTTCCAGGCTCCACCCTCCAGGGCCAGAAGTGCAGGCCGCCACTACTTCTACCTGGCAATTTTATGTGGGATCTGGGATCTGTACTCAATCTTTCTGCTTGTGAGGCAAAGCTTAACCCCTGAGCAATTTCTCCAACCTGTTTCTTCCCACTTTTCTGTATCGCTTTCAAAGCTTGAATATTAAATGATAGTATGTTAAGAGCATTGACATTTTCCTGAGAGGACTTGGTTTTCTTGAGCGTGTCTGCTAAACAGAAAAGTTACCCATGCTTCATGAGGCCCATCTGTTCCCGTATCAGACACAAGGCAGGCAGACGCAGAACTTCACACAAAATTTCGGATTCCTAGTTTAGTAGGGAACAGTGACACTGATTACAGAAAGTCACAGTTGGATGGTGTTATGGTTGCATTTTGGTGTCAACTTGACAGTTGCAGACTGTTTGGGGTGTAGCTGTGGAAGGTTAATGGTTGGAATGGCAGGTACTTGATTGATTGCTGTGGAAAACCCAGCCAATAGTGGGTGGTACTTTCCAGTGGTGGACCAGATAATAGTAGGTGCAAGGAGGAGGGACTTGCTCTTCCCTTATCCTGTGTTGACTTGTTGTGGAGTCCACTCTGCCTGCGTCATTCGCTTTCAGAGCATCATGGCCTTCTTTGTTGCTGCTGCTGCTGCCTCCATCCTTTTCTACCAGGTTGTTGCTGTTCCCACTGCCTTTGGATCCTGGTCTCTAGCTAAGCCTTGCTGCTGTTTGCTGTTCATCACTGACATCAGAACCCAGCTGTTGTTCCCTGATGTTGGAATCCAGCGTCTTCGACCCTCCAGAGAAGTAAAGTAAAGGCTTGAGACCTACTCCAGCTCTTTTGGCTTTGTGGAACATTCTGGTCAAGAACGAGGCGGCTGTAGGTGGCTACTTTGAAGGACATTATTTATATTGTGAGTTATTTTAATAAACATATATATGTTATATATATATATATAAAACATTCTATAGATTCTGTTTCTTCAGAGAACCCTGACTAATACAGATGACAAGTCTTTCATTTTAATCTAAATATCAATTTTTAGATTTATTTATTTTATGTACATGTGTCTATATGTATGGCTGTGTATCTGTGTTCATATATATTAGAAGGCATTTCATGTGCCCGTGAAAGCCCAAGGATAATTTTGGATATCATCCTGGATTATTCTACCTCTTCTTGACTTTGTTCTGGAGTTCCCCAGGCTCCACCTTCCAGGGCTGGAAGTGCAGGCTAATGTCATTTCTGCCTGGCATTTATACATGGGATCTGGGAGCTGAATTCAGGTCCTTCTGCTTGTGAGACAGAAGCTTAATTCCTGAGCCATCTCTCCAGCCTCCTAAATATCAGTGTTGTTTAATGGACTTTTAGCCAGAATTGTTAGGAATTCTGAAATTACGACCTGTTGACTATTTCTTAGTCTAGTGAATGACTTATAACATCAGCGGAAGCTAAAATCTATCAAAGTTAAATAGATAGATAGATAGACTGATAGATAGATATAGACATAAATATAGATATAGATTCTAACTATAATAAAAAGTGTCCTGGAATCACTGTGTTGTGAAATTTATCATCAGGCCTGGGTTTCTTCTAGAGACTTATGAGGCCTGATCAAGAAAGGGACAATATCTAATGGCTCACAAAGATATTCATAGCAATGTCTATTGCCTAGATTCAAAGGCAAGTAAGCACAACTCTATCTATCTATCTATCTATCTATCTATCTATCTATCTATCTATCTATCTATCTATCTATCTATCATCTGTCATCTACCATTTAGCTATCAATCATCTCTATCTATCTGTCTGTCTGTCTATCTATCTATCCATCTATCTATCTGAATCAAAAAGTACACCTCTCTTATACGTGGCAACTGAACACACCAACATCATTTCAAATCATAAGCAGATCTTGTGCTTTGAGGAGATAGAAAGGACAAGGTACTGGTTCTCTAAAGTGGCATCCCCATGAGCATCTCTGCCTTGAAAGATAATCAGAGAGGGAGCTAAGAGAGCTAGCCAGTGCACTTTATAAATTTGGGTGTGGCTTTGGGCCCAGAGCTGCTTACCATCATTTTCTAGACTCTTCCTTCGTGAAAGTCTATCTAGTGGAGAGCAGGGTGGGATAGGAGGGGGCAGGGCAGACTTTAGTGATTCTACTCACCAAGCTATATTTGTCCTTCATGGGCCCAGTATCTGCCAGCAGTTTGGTCCTGGGGTTCATTTTTAGAATATCCCCAGTTGTGGTGCCAAGGTAGAAAAAGCTGTCATCGCTGGCCATCTGGGAGGACAGAAAGAGACACCTCAAAGTCTGGGTTTCTTCGAGGGGCCCCATGATCAAGAAAAGGAAGAGACCCCACAGCTCACAAAGATGTTCACAGCAATGTCTACCTCGTTCCCCTGCCCCCTCCCCCCCTCAAAGATCAGATCAATTCATCAGGACCACACAGATCTGGAGTACAGGCGGGCTGTGTAGATCACCGGAGGACTATTTGAACTAACTGCTAAGCCATCTCCAAAAGATACCCGGAGGAAGGCCTGCTTCGCCAGTAGGATCTGCATTGGCTCCATGCCTTCAGGAGGAAGAATACGTTGGTAGAGAATGGAGTTCCATGTAGGAATGGGGAGTGTGCGTCCAAAGCATTCATAATTCCTCTCTGTGGAACACTGTGCACTTCAACCACAGATTTTTACCAACCTAGACTTGATTTCCAGGTAAGGAATAATCACAGTGGCAGAGAAAAGTGAGCGCCACCTGCCATACTGCTCCCCTCCAGGTGAGGAGGCTTTGAGTGTCCCGTGACAGCTCAGGTCCCCATTAAAATGGGACATCTATTGAGGTTAGCAAGTAAAAGTGCTTGCCCCACAAGCCTGAAGACCTGAGTTCCATCCCCCAAACTCACAAGGGGGAAGGAGAGGACAGATACCCCAAAGTTGTTCTCTGATGTACACACACACACACACACACACACACACACACACACACATACACACACAAATACATATGAGTACACCTGGCTACATTAAAACATACGTACATACATACAAGGAATCCCCAGACTGACATTCCTTTCCTACATCAACACTCCACAGGCCTTTCTATCCCCACCAGCCCAAAGTGTGCACATTCTGTTAGGAAGGTTGACAGGAACGGGGCTAACGATCTCTTGAAGCAGCGGTTGAAAGGACCCCTACCGTAGTGCTTATGACAATTCTTTTCGTCTGTCCTGTCTGGCATTCGGTTGGCCAGATTTTTCTATTTGGAAGATCCAGTTCCCACACTCGAATTGTGCCACTGTAAAGAAAAAGCACAATCTAATTGATCCATTTTGCTTCACACCCATTCAGCTTTTCTTTATTCTATTGAAGAAAAAAAAACTGGAAGAGACCTAACATTTTTTTCATTCCCTTTTTTATTCTTTTACTATTTTACATATGAATATAGTATATTTGTGACATCATCACATTTTAATCTCCAATTCTATCTCCCTGCCTCTTATTATTCCTTCCCTGCTTCCTTCCTTCTTTCCTTCTTTCCTTCCTTCCTTCCTTCCTTCTTTCCTTCCTTCCTTCCTTTTCTTCCTTCCTTCCTTCTTTCCTTTTCTTCCTTCCTTCCTTCTTTCCTTTTCTTCCTTCCTTCCTTCCTTCCTCCCTCCCTTTCTCCCTCCCTCTCTCTCTCCCTCTCTTTCTCTCTCTCTCTTTCTTTCTTTCTTTCTTTCTTTCTCTTTTTCTTTCTCTTTCTCTCTCTCTCTTCCTTCCTTCCTTCCTCCCCCTTTCTCCTTCCTCTCCCCCCTTTCTTGCCCCCCCTCTCTTTCCTTTTCTTTTCTCCTTTCTCCTCCCCTCCTTCTTCCCTCCCGTCCCCTTCTTTCCTTCCTTCCTTCCTCCCTTCTCCTTCCCTCTCTCTCTTCTTTCTTTCTTTCTCTTTCTCTCTCCTTTTCTTCCTCCCTCCCTTCTTTTCCTTCCTTCCTTCCTTCCTCCTTTTCTTTTTCCTTCCTTCTTCTTTCCTTGTCTTATCTTCCTTCCTTCCTCCTGTCCTCCTCCTCCCCATCCCGCTCTCTCCTCCCTCTCTTTCTCTCTCTCTTTACTTTTCTTTTCGTCTGTCGTCTTCTTCTTTCTTTTCTTTTCTTTCCTCCTTTCTGTTTACGTCTTTTTCTTTCTTGTTTCCTTTTCTTTCTTCTGTCTTCTTTCCTTTTAATCTTTCTTTCTTTTTTCTTTCTTCTTTTTACTTCTCTTTTTCGGTCTCTTCTTTCCCTCATCTCTTCCTTCCGTTTTTCTTTTCTCTTCTTCCTTTCTCTCTTTCCGTCTCCTTCCGTCCTCCACCCTCCCTGTGATTGCTCCTCCCCTTCCTCTCCATCGCAGTACTGCTCTCGCTCTCTCTTTTTCTTTCTTTCTTTCCTTTCTCCTCGTCTCTTCTCTGCTTCTCTCTTTCTCCGGCCTCAGACCCTCTCTCATAGCCTTTTTCCTTCCTTCCGTTCCTTCCCTTCCTTCCTTTCCTTGTCCTTCCTATTCCTTCCTTCCTTCCTTCCCTTCCTTCCCTCCCTATTCTCTTCTTCCTCTCTCTCTCTTTTCTGCCTTCTTCCTTGTCTTCCTTTCCTTCCTTCCTTTCTTCCTTCCTTCCTTCCTCCTCTTCCTTCTTCTTCTTCCTTCTTCTCTTTCTTTTTTTCTTTCTTTCTTTCTTTCTTTTTTTCTGGCATGAGTGTCCACTAAGTTTCACCTGGGGAACCTTCAATGGAATGCACTGAGCACTTTCTGGAGAGGAATCCTGTGTCAGAGTTCTAACATTGTTGAGGACAGTACTGTAGAACTTTCAACTCAATTACCATGGATTCTCATAATAACCTGAAGATGTTTTATGATGCCCTAACTAAGGTACCTCCGAGCCTTGCTTGGCAGAGCAAGGATCTGCCCCACCAGTTCTCTCCCACATTGAAGTTGCACTCTGCTCACACAGACACAGAAGACAAACATCATATAACCAAAGGAACAAATGCAGAGCCAGCTGGCGTGCCTCCTTTGCATTCTTTCTCTCCCCTTCCTTATTATCAGCAAGTAAAAATCATCTACTTTTATGGTCTACAACCCAATGTTTCTGATACAGGCATGCTCAGTGGAATGGCTAATTCAAACTACCAGGCATCGGCACAGCCTCATACTTACCTCTTTGTTTGTGGTTAGAATGCCTGGAGTCCCCTCTCAGCAAAGTTCAATATATTTTAAATATGTGTTATATGCATGCACCATATATACAGTCGCTGTGGTCACAGGAAAGCACACACTTGGAATGCCCATCGGTAGATGAATGGATAAACATCACATACACAAGTACAAAGAAAGACTGTTCAGCCTTCAGGAAAAAAGGAGATCGTGGACAGATCTGGAGGACTTAAGGTGTGTGTGTTTGAGGGGGTAATGAGGAAAAACAGATGCTGTATGACCTCACTAGGTTGGAATCCAGATGGCAGGGTGTGGAGAGGAGGCATGGAAAGTGTTTGCTTGGGTCTGCACATTTTTACCAGGGATAAATCAAGGTGTTCAGTTGTGTAGAAAAAATTTTAAAGGGAGATACCTTTTATTTGTTCTCTTTCTTTTCCCTTTTTCTTCTTCTTTCTTTCTTTTCCCTTACTCTTCTTTTCTTTCTTTTTTCTTTCTTTCTTTTTCTTTCTCTCTCTCTCTCTCTTCCATCATTCCTTTCTTTTTTCTCCATCCTCCTCCTCTTCCTCCCTCCTTTACTCCTCTCTTTCTCTTTCTTTCCATCTTTCTTTCTTTTTTTTGAGACAAGGTCTCATATAACCCAGGCTAGCCTCAAACTCACAACACAATCCAAGCTGTCCTGAATTCCTGCTTCCACCTTCCAAGGTGTGAGATGAAGCAATTAAAGCTGATGGTAGAACCTAACACACTGCTTGATGTCTCTCTAGTATTCCATCATAGTATGCTGAGTTGATCTGAATGACTAATTGCACAAAAGTATCAAGAAAATAGCACAGAGTTCAGCCAACATCTCAAGGCAGAAAGTATTAGAATATATCAAATTTAGGATGAGCAAGATAGCTCAGCTGGTAAGGTGTCTGCTTGCAACCTGGTGACCTTAGTTTGATCCTCAGAAGCACATATGGTGGAAGGAGAGAACTGATTTCTGAAAGTTGTCCTCTGGCCTCCCTCCTTTTTAAATCTCTTTCTCTCAATCTTGCTCTTTCTCTGTCTATCTCATAAGTAAACCAAGTACTTTTTAAAAAGAATATATCAAGTTTAGTTTTTCTTTATTTTTAGCCCCCTGAATCATAGACATAGTGTTTACTAAATATTTTAAATGTGCTTAATCTAAAACAAAAAGAACTCTTCCATGGTCTTAATGGTAGACATTATCAGATGCTGGAATCCTGGGATTTGCAGGAGGCCTTGTGATGATATAGCAGGACATAAAGCTGGGATTGTGATGAAGAAACCAAGGATCCAGGAGCCACAACAGAAACTTAACATTCCATTAATGTCACATGAAATTGAAGACTCAGCATACAATAGAGTCTTCCCTCAAATTGCTTGCAGTGTGGAGCAGTGTACTTTAGACATTAGAAAGGGCCAATGCCTCCAGCATTGGGGGAGGGGAAGGACGGCTCAGCAGACTGGTTTTGCAGACCAGAGGGGAGCAGAAGCGCTTGGCTGCCTGGGCAGATGCAGCAGGTCAGGGTCCTCATGGGCTCTGCTGGCAAGGGCCAGGCCTCATGGCTGCCCTGACTATCAGGCATTGACTTCTGCTTCATACCTAGTCACGGGACAAATGCTTGCAAGGAACAGACAAAAAACTCTACAGATGCAGAGTAGCCCCAGTTCTTTACTCTGGAGAGAAAGGGAATGAACAGTATGGACCCTTCCCAGATAGTGAAAAAAGTGGAAAGCATGTAGCATCCAACAGATCCCTCTACCTGGCATTTTTTTTGCAGACTACGCACCATTAAAATAGCATTTGATGTGAATCTTTTCCCCAGACATAGCTGACACCCTTTGGACTTTGTCTCTTTCAACCTTGGGGAAGTAGTTGTGAAGCTATTTGAAACCTTCTATCCTGGACTCACAAAGGAAACAGCTGATAAGACTCAGAAAATTCTTGAAACAAACAAGATCCATTGGCCTCCTCCACTAGGTGGAGAAAGTAGTAATGATAAGTGAACTATTGGGGTGGAAGGGTATCAGAGAGAATTCTCAAACAGAAAGAGACTGTAGATTACTGGGAGCTGAATGAGGTGCCCCTCCCCCAAGGCCATGCTGCCTGTGCTCAGCACTGCTCTGGTCAGTATTCCCTTAGTTTCTGGGTCCTAACACCAGTCTGTACTCACTTGCAATGTGTGGCACCGGACCTTCAGTATCTTTCCCCCAAGGTTTCCCTCATAGCGCCACTACTTAGATTTAGAAATGCATCTAAAAGACATCCAGGTACCCTTAAAGAAACAAGGATGGGAGATCAACCCACACAAGGAGCAAATTCCAGATACAAGCTGCAAAATTCTTGGGAGTATTACATGGTCTAGTGAGACAAATGTGATTATCTGACAAAATTTCTTTAACAATTCTACTACAGGGCCAGCAAGATAGCTTAGTTGGTTAAGGCACCTACTCAAATCTAGTGACCTGTGTTCAATTCCCAGAAGCTTACATGGGTGGAAATTAGGCAGTTTTAGAGCAGCCATGCTGGAAAGGTCTCTGAAGGTTTTTGAAGGTCATCTCCAGGGCTGGGATTACCCTAAAGGAACACACCCTACTGATCCACAGGAGCTGATTCTGATCCTTCACAGAGATAAAATGGCCAACTTTCTCCAACCCTCTGTTCACGAAAGTATATGGAGATTAGTTCTCCATTGTAGAGAAACTCTACTCTGAGATTCGGCACAAGATCAACTGGGGCCCCAATAAGAACAGACCAATGAGAAGTGGAGGACCAAAAGTTCCAATCAGATTTGCTGAAACTGGAACCAACCAATGAAGAAAAGCCACTTCTTCTCCCCCCCACACTAAGGGTATAAATATTCTGGACCCTGGCAGCCATCTTTGGTGCCCTTGCTCCTCATGGTATTCCATGTCTGGAGCCCCCGAATTCTGGCTCTCTTGCCCCTTGTGGGATTCCATGTCTCCAGTCTGTGAGATCCCACCTGACTTTTCTCTCACCCCTTATCAATTCTGTACTAGTTACTCTTATCTGTTGCTGTGAGAGAACACCCAAAATCAAGCAATTTAAGGGAGAAAGGGAGATTTATTGAGCTTAAGGCTCCAGAGGGGAGATACAGTCTTTGATGGCAGAAATGGCATTGCTAGAGGCAGAAACTGGAGACAGGCTATCAGGGAGGCTGAGAGCTGCAGGCTTCTTCTGTAAAAGCAGACTTCTCCAGGAGGTAGAAGTCTGGCCTCAAGCCCCCCCCCCCCCCCCCGTGACCACCTTCCTCCAGCAAGGCTTCACCTCTCAAAGGTGCCATGACCTTTCCAAAAACATGAGACTATGGGGAACACATTTCAAACCAGGACAGATTCCATGCCTGAAATCCATGGTCTTCAGGGCTCTCTTGCCCTTCATCCATTCACATCCATGAGTTCCCTTCTTTGTCTCCTCTAATAAACTCTGCCTTAATCCTCTGTTCTGGTTTCAACCTTCAACCCCCAAACACAAGAACCTCAACATACATACAGACCGCAGAGGGACCCCTGTAACAGAAATGTCATTCACTGATTCTGTGAAGGGCAAGTGAGCCAGCCGTTTGCCATCTGATGGCTGCTCTAAGATGTTGAATTCTTGTGTCTAGGGATTGAATCAGGAAAGTAGCCCAAGAGGATTAAAAGAGAAGAGAAAGAAGGGAAAAGAATTCATGGACTCTAGACATGGAACCCAGGAGGGGCCAGGAAGCCAGAAAGGAACTTGTAAATTCTAGACGTGGTATCCATGAGGAGAGGGAGAGACAAGAAGAACTCACAGAAATGAAGTCTACGAGGGGCAGTGAGAGAAAGCCAGAAAAGGAACTCCTGGACTCCAGACATGGAATCCACGAGGACCAAGGGAGCCAAAGATGGCGGTCAGGGTCAAGGTTATTTATAGTCTTAGGCAAGCCCAGGAAAAGTGTTCTTTCCTCATTGGTTAGTTCAAGTTTCTGCAAACCTGACTGGAGTTTTTGGTTCTCTATATCACTGGTCTGTTCATTTGGGGCCCAACCCAGTTGATCTTGTGGCTGACCTCAAGGTAGGGTTTATCTAATAATGGAGAACTAATCTCCGCATCCTTTCATAAATGGAGGATTGGGGAAAGTTGGAGACTTTATCCCTGTGAAAGATTAGAACCAGTTCTTCCAGATTAGTAGGATGTGTTCCTTCAGAGTTGGTTCATCTAGATTAATAGGGTGTGTTGCTTCAGAGTAACCTCAGCAGTGGGGGATGACCTTCAAAGACCTTCAAAGACCTTCCCAGCACAGCTCATGGCAAACATTTATATTCTCTCTCTCTGTCAGAAATAAATGAACAAAATACTAAATAAAAATAAAAATTCTACTATAACTTGTGGCCTATAAATATAAAGGAGTTACAGGTATTTTTGAGGCTCCTGGGGTGTTAGTGGATTTTTCTACCCTACCTTGTCCAAGTCCCCATGCTCTGTGTAACTTGATGAAGAGCAGTGCCATGTGGGATTGAGAGAGGAAAACTTAAGAGACTCTGAAGCAGGCCAAACAGCTACGTTCCCCATGTCTCCAATGGCCCTTAATATTAGAAGTCACCAGAAGGCTGTAACTAAGGATAAAGCAACCTGAGCAAATGGTTCCAATGGGTTTTTGGTCTCAGTCACCGAAAGGGGCAGAAGCTCAGTATCCAACACAAGAACAACAATTGCTAGCTGTATACAAAGCACTACAGCAAGTAGCATCCAACACTAGCCCCACCACAGTAACAGTAAAGACAGAGCACCCAATTAAGACTTGGGCCACAGGCTTTTGAGGCAAGTCTTTTTTTCTGGAGTGGCACAGAATCAAGCCTAGGGAAGGTAATGTGCATATCTACAACAATGCCGCGTGTTTCTGCAAGCCCTGCCACCATCACCACGCAGGCTCTCATGGGTCCAGTGTCTTTTTCAGCCACTGAGCCCTTTCCAATAACTGACCCAGCAGCTAAGCCAGAGAAGGAGCTGGAAGCTACACCACCCATCCCTATAAGATGCCTGGTGTGCGGATGGTATTAGTAAGTACAGCAGGCAAGAATCGGCAGTTGAAGCATTATAAATGAACGCAGACACCATATGGCTAGAAAAAGGAGAAGGGAAAGTGAGCTGAGCATAGTGTCGCTGATAGTCACTCATGAAATTTCACCTTGTGACAAGCTGTACTAACAGCTGGGCTGTTTTCAGAGGCCTGACTTCACAGATAGCCCCATGAGCATGGAAAAGCAGGCAGAGTTGGGTCAACCACTGTGGGGACAACCCGTGTGGAAGGAAATCTGTAACAAAAGGAAATCTAGTAGCTTTCCATGTGACAATCCATGGTTGCCGTTGATTGAGTAGCAGATACCCTTTACCAAAGTACGAGTCATCTGCCCTCAGGTGCCACGAGAAGCTGCCCACTGGGTTCCTGTGAAATCTGGTCATAGAGGGAGACAAGATGGAATGGCATTAATTTCTGAATATTGTACATGCTCTCCAGTAGTCATCCACTCCTGACTTCAGCCCCGCAGATGGGTACCACAATGGCACAGGTGACACAAGTCAACTTGCCCCAAGTCAACTTGGCAAACAGACTATACAGGACCTGTGTTTGTTGGTGAGGGTTGTGAATTTGCTCTCCCCTGTGTGGACTCTGACACAGGTCTTTTACAGACATCCCCATACAAGGAAGCCACAGGCTAAGCTGCCCCCACGTGTCCCACTCAACTCAGTGCTGTGTATGGATGCCCACAGAGAACTGACGACCAAAGAAGTAGTCATTTCACAACACTGATGTGCAGAACTAGGCCAAAAACATCTGGTTACAATGGTTCTTCCATCTACCTGACAACCCTACTGAGACTGTGCTAACTGAAAAAGAAAACAGTCATTAAAACAACAGCTAAAGCGTTTAAGTACAGAAGACAGCCTGCACAGGTGGAAAAGGACACTTCCTGACTCTACGAAATTGTTAAGTGAAAATCCAAGTGCTTCCTTACCACAAGTTGCTGGCTAGGAAGGCCCCTGAGACCCCCACCAATCATGAAGTCTATTGATGTTGATGGTGGTGGTGACATGGTTGTAAGACCCTATTGCTAAAGACACCATGTGCTTTGGTGGCAGGACATGGAGAAATGAAGCTGGGACTGAGCTAGAAGCTCTTTCCTTTTGGTTGGATTTCATGGTTTTGGGAGATGCTATACAGGCTGCTAGGGAGAACTGTACCAACAGTCCTACTCAGCTAAAGACCCTAAACGCTGCAGTACCAAAATGCCATGCAAGAGGTGCCTAATTACATACTAGTGATAAGGGCTGTTTGGGGTGCAACTATCTACCAGCTTTCTGTTTGGATTCAAGGCCAGCTCCACAGGGGGAATTCATGTCTGACACCGTGAATCAGGACACCTGTGCCTGAGGGTGTCATACAACCCAGCGGGCAGGCTACTGTAAGTGTTTTTTTTGTTCAAGGGATGTCAGGTGCCTGTCAGTGTTCCTTCTAGACATGTGTGCTTATGCCCAGAGCACCACTGACTGCTCTGGCTGTGGAGTCTTGTGCTGGAAGGTGGTTGCTGATAGAGACTTATGACCATTAATGAAGTTCCTGAGAACACGTGACTGTGGCTGTGGCCCAGTGACCCATTGCCTGGCCATGGAAGGGCAATCTATATCACCTTCCCCCTCCCCGAAACCTTCCCAAAGCTCAGGGAACACTGAGGAAGAGGAAGTGGGAAAGAATGTAAGGGGAAAGAATGTAAAGAATAAAAACAAACAAACCTTTAAAAAGAACATTGTGGCAGTTTCAAAGAAACATGCTTAAAATACACTTAGATGAATTTTCTAAGACTATAAAAATCACCAGCTAAGGTATCTGTTCGGGACTCTAGATGTGTTTCCCCAAGTTGGCACGTGCATGTCCCCTGCTTCAGGTACTTCGCCAGCTCTGACACCCTCCCTGCAGACTCTTACTTTCCAGCAGTGACGAACATCTCATCCCGGCACCTGGAGAAGACCACGGTTGTGGCGTTCCCCACATTGAGGCCAGCTGCAGGGCTGCCACAGATGGCATCTCTCTTGGCAATGCTCCAAACCACCACACTGTCGAGACAAGAATGGGGAAGAAGGGGAAAAAATGCAGGCTTTTTGAACAACTGATGATTGTTTTAGAGAGTCCAAGAAGAAAATGAAGCTGGTGTGAAGGGCTGGATGGCTTAGCAGATCAGGTGCTTACCTGAAAACTTGGAGACTAGAATTCAATCCCGGGAAGCCCACGTGGTAAAAGGAGGGTACTGACTTCTGAAAGTTGTGTGTGTATGTGTGTGCTTACTCTCTTTTTCTCAAATAAATAAATAAATAATAAAATTTGAGTGTAAGTACAGGTGTGTGTGTGTGTGTGTGTGTGTGTGTGTGTGTGTGTGTGTGTAAAAAGGACACTGTGTGTCTGTGGAGGCCCAAGGGTGACATCAAGAATCATCCTGGATTGCTCTACCTCTTTACAGTTCTTTTAGGGGTTTTCCAAACTCTGCTTTCTAAGACCAGAAGTGCAGGCTGCCACCATTTTTGCCCTGTGTTTTTAAGTAAGATCCAGGATCTGAACTCAGATTCTTTTGCTTTTGAGGCAAAGACTTAACCCTTGAGCCATCTCTCCAGCCCACAATTTTGTGCATACATATTTATAACAGTTATTACTAATCATTATATAATTAATCATGGTTTAAAAGTGAAAATGGGGGCTGGAGGTATGACTCAATGCTAAAGCACATTTGTAGAATATGTCAGGCATTGGTTCAACCTCAGCATAGATACAGACATACACACACACACACACACACACACACACACACACACACACATTCACAAACACACACACAAAGGGAAAGGACTTAAAATCCCAACAGCTGATCGGTATCCCATCTAAATATTGTTCAGCCAGCTAGCCTTGGAAAAAAGCTTGGGGAAAGACACGTCTGAGGAATGGCCGGAATAGACCCATGTATGGAAGCAAAGAGGGTGATTGCCTCAGGCTGGAAAGAGGAGAGGCAGGGAGTGACTACTAATGGCTCTGAAGTTCTTGGGGGGAGTATTAAAACAGTCTAAAATCAATTGCTAATGAAGATTTCAACTTCTTTCTTTTCTATTATGTTATTTATTTTTTTTACCAATCAAATAAACTTAGGTACCCGTCCCTCCCTCCTCCACCCCTCCCCATCCCCCTTGTACCCTTTCCTTTCACGCCCTTCTCCCTTTCTCCCAGTGCCCCCTTCTTCACCCTCTCCTATTCCCTGAAACATCCTTTAGTGTGAATGTCAAACTTCCCTCTGTGTCTTCCACTCTACTGGCATTGCCCAGAGCCCTTTCTTGTACTCCCCTCTAGTATGGGAACACTATTGTGACTGTTAATCCCTTGCCTCTAAGGATCCTAGTGCCTATGATCCATGCTAGACTTTGGGGGGTCATTGACATGTCAGTCATTGCGCAGGTCATGCAAAATCCGATTATGGCTACTGCAGCCCTAACTTGTGTGGAGTATCTTGCATATCATTGCTCCTCCCCATCTTTAGGCTCATACAATCTTACCGCCTCCTCTTCCACAAATTTCCCTGAGCTTTAGGATAGGGAGAGATTTGGCTAGTCTGGTTCCAGGTGATTAATGTAAGGTCTCTGATGTTTTGAAATTATGGTTGGTTGTTGTTTTCAGTTTTGCTGTTCCTACACCACCCTTGGCTCCATCCTGATTGATATTGGAGGTCACCTCCTCTTAGGACGACTTTTATTGTGTCCCAGAGATTTTGATATGTTGTATTTTCATTATCATTTTCTTCTAGGAAATCTTGAATTTCCTTTATGATTTCTTTCCGAACCCAATTCTCATTCAGCATCATAGTGTTTCGTTTCCAGGAGTGAGTGTATTCTGTTGATTGTCGTGTTGCAGATGTCAAGCTTTAGACCATGGTGGAGATTAGTTTTATGGCTCAGTATGTGGTCTATTTTGGAGAAAGTTCCGTGTGTTGCTGAGAAAAATGTGTATTCTTTGGTGCGTGTTTAAAAGTTCAATAGAGATTTGTAAGGTCCATTTCAGTAAGGGTTTGATTAAGTTCCAATGTGTCTCTGTTAAGTTTTTGACCTGTTGATCTATCCCACGTTGAGAGGGCAGTATTGAAATCCCCAAGAATTATCGTTTGGGGGTTGATTTCTTGCTTTAGACGCTTTAGTGTTTGCTTAATGATTGTGGAGGAGCCCATATTAGGTGCATATATGTTCAGTATTGTGAAGTCTTCCTGGTGAATTGTACCTGTAACTAAAATGTAGTATCCATCTGTGTCTCTTATGATTTTTTTGTTTTGGTTTGAAAAGTCCACTTTACTTTTAGAATGTGCCTATCTTTTGTGATGAGATGTGTTTCTTGAAGGCAGCAGATGGATGGATTGTGATTTCTAATCCAAGTTTGTAATCTGTGTCTTTTGATTGGTGAATTAATTCCATTGATATTTAGTGTTATAATGGAGAAATTACTTTTAATTCCTGACACTTTTTATGTTTAGTGGCTTTCATAAGTGTATTATTTGGCTTTTAAGGTTTTGGTGGTATTATATTTCCCTTCTGTCCTCTTGGATATGCTTGTTCTTTTCTTCGAGCTTTTAGTATCTTTTCTAACATTTTTTAGACATGTAAGCCTTCAAGTTGTCTTTGTGCTGGGAAATTTTTCTTTTACTCTCCATCATGACTGATAATTTTTTCGGGTATATCAGCCCTGGTTTGGCATTTTTGCTTTGCAATACTTGAAATACGTCTCTCCATGCTCTTCTTGCTTTTACTGTTTCCATTAAAAAATCACTTGTTATTTTAAAAGATTTAACTTTAAAAGTGACTTTTTTTCTCCCTTGAAGCTCTCAGAACCTTTTGTTTTTTTGTATATGGAGTGTTTTGACTATTATTTGCCGTGGCAAGTTTCCATTTTGGTCATATCTGTTTGGGGTGTGGAATGCCTCTTGTATTTGGGCCTCTCTTTTTTTAGATGAAGAAAGTTCTCCTTTATGATAATTTGGAAAATTTCCTCAGGTGTGGTATTTTGGGATTCTTGTTCTGGCATTCCATGAATGCACATGCTAGGCTTCTTCAAGATGTCCCTTAAGTCTTGAATATTCCTCTCAAGTATCTTTTTGGCTTTAACAACCTCTTCCATTAAGCTGGTTAGTTCTTCCACTTTGTCTTCAAGAGCTGATATTCTATTTTCTTCTTCATTAGTTCTGCTGATAAGACTCTCTGTTGAGTTCTGGGTTGAAGATAACTTGTCTTTTAGCTCAATTTTAAACTCTGCTTGAGATTGTTTTAACTGCTCTATGCCTATTTTTGTTTCTTCAACTGTTTCTCATTTCCTCTAAGTGCCTGTTGTGTTCCAGAGGAGCAGTGGGTCTTCCCTGGACTGTGTCCCGGGCGGAAAAGTAGATTTCAATTTCTAAGCATACCAAAACATATCCAACAGTCCATTGTGGTTGGTACATTCTATGGCATGTGAAATACTGCGTACATGGGCCAGAAATTCATTTGGCTAATTTATCTATGATGATAGGCTTGACTAATTTCATCCACACAAAATCTTTTTTTTTTTTTTTGAGATAAATTCAATCAAATAGAAAAATACGGGGGAGGAGAGACCAAGAAGGGAAGGTAGGGAAACAAACACCAGCAAGGCAGAAGGACATATGGGTATAAAACTCTTTCAGTGAGACCCAGTGTGGCACTACCGATTCAGGGAGGCCCTAGCCTCCATGACCCCAGACATGTCCCAACAGACCACCATGCAGGCAAAGGGATGAACAAACAATCTAACCTGCCCCTGCAAAGGACACCTAGTAAACAGTTAAATGACTGGTGGCTGTCCCCCAGAGGAGAGATGGCAACACCTGATTGGACCCTGACCCTATGTAAGACTAAACACCCTTAATGACTTTGAATCAGTGCATCTCGTCCACTGTTGCTTCTCACCTGATTCCCAGGGCCTGGTGGTGACCCCGTTGCCAGCTTACCCATTCGCCTCGAGGCCCTCTCTTCCCCCCGGCTGGCCCAGGGGATACAGCAACAACCCAGTACTTCATATACTAACTAAAAATTAATAATGATGATGTTGATAAAAATCCAAAGGTCCTCAGAGAGTAGAACTTTTATGGTAAGAGGTTTGGAGGATGGCATTGGGAGTTTTGTACTTTTGAACCTGGAATCCTTTGCCATAGTAGGACATCACAGTTTCTTTATAAGCCAAGTCAAAAACAGCTTTAACATTCTAATATATTTTCTTTTTTTTCTGTTTTCATGTGTGCATGTATGTGTGTTTTTGCACGTGTGTGGAGGCATGTGCATGGGCAGGTGTCTGTATATGTATGCACATCTGTGTGCATGCATGTGGAGATTGGAGGTTGATATCAGGAATCATACTTGATTGCCCCTCCACCTTCTTTTTAAGGACGGCTCTCGTTATATCCTTGGTAGGGCTAGTCTCTCTAACCAGTTTGATCTAGGGATTCCCAGTCTCTGCTTCTGAGGCTTGAATTGTGCTTCACCCACCTGTCATTTTGCATAGCACTAGAATATCCAAACTCCGGTCCTTTAGCTTATGCAGCAAGCGCTTTAGCCCCTGAGCTTTCTCTTCAGCCTTGTAACTTTTTAAAATGTATTATCTTGTGTGTGTAGGGTCACATGTACACAGCACATGTTAACAGTTAGAAGACAACTTGTGTGGGTTGGTTCTCTCCTTCCACCATGTGAGTTCTGGGATCGAAATCAAGTGGTTCAGCCTTGTGGCAAGCATATTTTCCTGCTGAGCTCTCTCATTCCAAAACCTTGAAGTGATTAAGCCTATCAACATAAGTAGAAACCAGGTGGGTTGGATGGAGAGGACCCCTCACACAGCTTTGGGCTTCCCTGGATGGTCTGAAACCATGTCTTCCTCATTCTAGTGAGCAATCAGGGCTGAACCTAGTATATTTTTGACACAGCAAAGCGTATGCTTCTTCCACAAGCTCCTTAAACAGTTCCTTTTGTTTCTGTAAATTTTAGAGTCCAGAATCAAGTCAAAATGACCAAGATTCTTAGTGTTTCCAGGTTCACCTGGAAAAGGTGACATTTCTCTCCCCTCAAGACCTTGTCCCTGCAGCATGGCGCTGGAGGCGGAGTGGTCAAAGTCCCAAGTGTGTCCACTGGAGGAATCTGGGTATCAGAATGTTTTACAGTCTGTCAAGGTGATTCTGATGTGCACCCAAAGTTGAGAACAAATTGAGATAAGAATATTAACAAAAAACTTCTGGATAGAGTCTGTATAAAAAAGTCAAGTGGAGCACAAGGATGGTGGGAACACTTCAAAAAGACGACCAAAGCCACAAACATGAAGATGTCACTGAGTTTCTGTACGTTAAGTGGATGGTTAATGTATAACTCTGCATAACTGTAAACTTCCTTTGCAACCGGTCTCTGGAGCTTAAACCAGAAAAAAAAAAATTGTGTATGTTAAAAGGGTATCAGATTATTAAATTCTGCAGAGTATGTTTCTTAATGTTTAAATAGGAATATATATTTCATTAACTGGCTGTCATGGTTAGGCACAGGTGTCAACTTGGCAGTTAAGGGTTTCAGCTCTGGGCATATTTGTGGAGAATTAGTGGTTGAGTTGAACCCAGAGCGAACCTGCAGGAGATTGTCTAGCTGATGGGGAAGGACCCAGCCTATGGTGGGTGGGATTAGGCCCTGGAATAAATTACGGAGAGCTGGTTGAGAGAATCTTTGTGTGTACCTGGCTAGACATGCTGGTCTGGCAAGTAAGGATCGTCCCTCTCTCAGCCATTACGTAGAGATGGTGGGCCAATTCCCTTGGCCCTGGTGTTGGTGCATGCTCTCCTATCAAGCTGAATTACAGAGTGTAACTGAACTATCAGTAAGGAAACAAAACCCTTGCTCTCTTAAGCCATGCGATGGTCATTTATCAGCAACCATGCAGGTGAGCTACAACACTGGCATTCTAAATGTAATGCCGATTTTTTTTTTTTTTTTTTTTTTTGAGGAGAGTCCTTAGGGGTAGGTAGTTCCAGGCTGACCTGGAATTAATACATTTAGGTGTGTGTGTACGTGTGAGTGTGTGTGTGTGTGTATGTGTGTGTGTGTGTGTGTGTGTGTGTGTGTGTGTGTGTGTGTGTGTGTGTATGTGTGTGTGTGTAAGTGTGTGTGTGTGTGTATTTCTAATTTCATTTGTATATTTTCTCTGTCTGGAAAACTTGACTGAATTCTTCTTTAAGGACAAATATTATTCCTTGTGGGGCAAGGTTAAAAATGAGGGAGAACCTGGGGAGATGGCTCAGTAGTTAAAGACTTTATCTTGTGAGCAAAAGGACCCTGGTTCAGATCTCAGATCCCATGTGAAAATGCCTGGTGGATGTAACAGTGGCCTGCAATTCCAGCTCTGGAAAGCAGAGCCTGAGAAACTCCAGAACAATCCAAGATGATTCCTGAAGTCACTCTTGGGCCTCCACAGGCACACGTTCAAATGCCCTCTTGTACACACACATAAAAGGCCACACTGCCAAGGTTTGTGTCCCGTATCTGCCACTTACCAATGAGTGGCTTTAGTTCCTCTGTTTCCACCTCAAGGATGGTTTTGCAACTTAAATGAGATGAAGAAGTTAAACTGCTTAGCACGCATTGGTCATGCACCTGTCACAAAGTAAGTACTGAAAACCACATAGCTGTTGTCTTTGCTAATGATCGTTAACCATCATAGTTACAGGGTTACAGTTGTGACGTCTCAATGGTGTGTAGGCCTGGGAAGCTCTGCAACTCTTGGAGCCCAGGGTGCTCAGTGACCCTGGATATCAGTAGCTTTCTAGAAGTTACCAGGGGATTTCCATATGTGGCTGGACCTGAGGACTTCAGTACAAGCACACTCGACATACTCAAATACAAGTGGGCCAGCAAGAGACCTGGGAGATACTGGACAGTAGTGGACACGTGTCATATGCAAAATAAGTCACCGGGTTGAACATGTTACCTTCCGTCATCAGGGCCTCCGAGTGACACCAAGTACAGTTCATTGGGTGAAAACGCCAGAGCTTCGACCTTGCCCTTGTGCAGTGACAGCCGAGCAACCAGCTCTCTTTTCTTAAAATCCCACAGGATGATATCTGCCTGGGGGTGAGGACACAGACAGGTTTACTAGAATCTGAGGGGGCAGCTATCCCTCTTATAAAAGACACTGAGCAATTCTGCTTCCTGCATTTAGACTGTGTTACATAAATGTGATAGCCATGTGTGTGTGTGTGTGTGTGTGTGTGTGTGTGTGTGTGTGTGTGTGTATTAGAGGGCACTTGAGTGTCTGTACCATAGAGGCCTAAGGGAATCATCCTGGATTGCTCTACCTCCTTATTGTTTTGTTCTGGGATTTCCCAAGTTCTGTCTTCCAGGGCCAGAATTGCATGCCATTGCTATATCCATCTGATATTTTTACATCGTATCTAGGGATCCAAATTCAGATCTTTTTACTTGCAAGGCAAAGGCTTAACCTCTAAGCCATTTCCCTAGCCCTGGAAACAGCCTTAAGTAAGGACTTCACAAGCCCCAATAGCTGGGGCAGGATCATGGAACCCTTCACCATCATCTTGATGGCATGAGAATGAGCTTAGAGGTGGGCAAAGAAGAAAGGGCAAGTCACGTGACAAGAGCTCAGGACTCAAGGAGGCAACCCTTCCAAGGATATACCTCTAAATACATTTCCAGTAAAAAAGAAACCAAATCAAAACAAATATCAGTAAATACATTGGCTAAACCCAGTTACTTGCCCCCATTCACCTTGAACCCCATGAATGTGACTTGTCCAGAGGCAATATAAACTCCTTTCTTGGAGATGGTCAAACAAGAGACGTTGTTATTATGGCCATGTAGGAAATTCTGCTCGTTGGTATTTATCGCCTGGATGAGGACTGTACATCCTAGTGGGTATACCAGATGCTCCTGATCAGGATGGCATTTGAGACCACTGGGAACATGACCTGGAAGATCCAGAGGAAAAAATCATGAGAACCATGTGCAGTCATGGCTGGTAGCCTTTTACTGTAGTGTAAAAGAGAACACTTTTGAAATAAGCCTTCATTCAATTTCAAGTATGGCGGAAGAAGTAATTTTATTCGTTGAGCAAGAATATTGGTGGCGTCCATCTCTTCTCAAACCCTGATGTGCATAAATCCCAAAGGGGCCTAAGAACATGCAAATTGTGAGTTCAGTTCTAGGCTGGGCACATTCCAGTCAGCTCCTAAGGGATGCTGATGCTGGCCCAGAAACTCACATTGAGCTTCAAGATCTTAGGGCTACTCAGAATCCTAAAAAGCAAGGTGTGTGGATCACCGACAAGTAGCTTGTTTGGGAGATAGCATAGGCAGCAGAAGAGGGTGACTACTAATGCTCAAGTAACCTTGTGTGGAAGACAAAAATGCTGCTTATTTCACTTGGCATAGTGGCTTCTTACAGTCTTTTTTTTATGTTCCCCTATTGGCATTTTCAATTTTCTTTTATAGATATCACATATTTCTTATTACATTTATTACAAGGCATTAAATTTTTTGTTCTGTATCCTTCCCCATCAAAAGGGTCATAAATATTTATTAGAACAGTTTTCCGAATTTTAAAAAGTCTTCAATACATCAAATGTAAGACTTTGTGGGCTGCAGTGGGACATTTTCAAGTTTGTACAATATACACGTATATTATATGTAACCAGCAGATTACTACATGTAGTTGGCACAGTTACTCTAATCTAAAATCCCTTCAACCTAATCATTTCTTTGTATTGGGAATATTCCATCTGTTCTATCAACTTTTTAAAAAAGTGTGTATGGGCTGGAGAAATGACTCAGGAGTTAACACTCTGCCTCACAAGCAGAAGGTCCTGAGTTGAATCCTAGGTCCCACATAAAAACGCCAGACAGAAATGGTGGTAGCCTGCACTTCTGGCCCTGGTGGGTGGAGCCTAGGAAATCCCAGGGGAAGCAAGAAGAAGGTAGAAGCAATCCAGGATGATTCCTGAAGTCACTCTTGGTCCTCCACAGGAATATACAGTGCCCTCTGATACACACATGCAGGTGTGTATCACACATAAAATAAATAAAAAATATATACATGGCGTGCATGCATACATGTATATATGAATGTTAGCAAGCCCATGTGGGAGCACATGTGCTTGTATGTGTGTCAGCCTGAAATTAATGTTTATCTTCCTTGGTTGCTCATCTCTTCATTTATTATATTTGTTCATTAATTTCTCAAGTATTTTCTTAACAAGTTTTGTGCGTGTCTGTGTGTGTATACATGTATGCATGTTCACATGTGTGTCTAGATGCACATGTGTGTGGGAACATGTTGCATGTGGAGGCCAGCGTTGGCTATGGGTATCTTTGATCACTCTTCACTTTCACTTTTAAAGCAGAGTCTCTTGGCTGAAGCCAGAGCTGGACAATCAGCTAGTTGGCCAGTCAAGCTTGCTTTGGGGAGTCCCTGTCTTTGTCTTCTGAGTGCCGGGATCTCAGGTGGCTGCTATGCCTGCTGATTTTTACATGGGTTTTGGGGATCTGAACTTCAGGCTTAATGTTTGTGGTGCAAGAACTTAACCCACTAAGCCATCTCCCTGGCCCTCCACCAGCTATTTTGAATCATGAATGATCTATCATAGCTATCTTACTGTGCCGGATATAAAAACATTAGAAGGCATTTCTCCTGCACGACTGCACTATGACATTCATTTACCATCTTCTCTTCATCTCACTCTGTCCTGCCCCCTCCCAGACTCTGTTAACCACTTTTCTGCTTCCTACTGTTTGAGATCATGGTTTCATGTATAAATGAGAGCATGTGGTGTTTATCCTCCTGTGCCTGAATCATTTCACTTAGCATAATGTCCCCAGTATTATGGTTTTCAAGTGATTTCTTTTTCATATTTAATTCCCTTTAGAGTTCATTTTGGTGCATTATGGGAACTACAGCCAGTTGGATTTTTGTTGTTGTTCAAATGACCAAATGCAGCGATTTATCAGTGATTCTTTCCATGTTAATGGTGGGCATTTCTTTTTGTGAAATGTTTAGAAAACTGAAGTTTGTATTTCAGGCTCCATATGAACAGTCATATGGCTAGCCATATGGAAAAGGTAAAAACAAGGGTTTCTACTTCACACCAAACATAAGTAATACCTTCCGGGTGGAACATAGACCTGAATGTGAGAAACAAGACTTAACATTTACATGGATGCAAGGGATGACTTTTTAATCATGTGCAAAAAAAAAAAAAAACCCATAAAGACTTATTATCCAGTTATGCTAAATTTTAAATTTGAAATTACAGAAGACAAAAATGAAAAAAACCCCTACAAACTGGAAAGTATTTGTAATATACATGGCAGGCAAAGCATTATCACTTAAGATGCAAGGAACTATACAGCAGTAGGAAAAATGTGAACTTCTGAATAGAAAAGTGAACAGAGGCTATGACTGGGTGATTCATGATGGAAGGTCAATATCCAGAAGACATATGAAAAGATATTGAACTTCCTAAGTGGTATGGTTTGAATTTGAACTGTCCCCTACAGGCTCATGAATTTGAATACTTGGTCCCCAACTGGTGGTACAGTTTGAAAAAGTCATGGAATCTTTCGGAGGTGGAGCCTTGCTGGAGGAAGTATATCACTAGAGGAGGTGGGCCTTGAGGTTTGATCACCTGGCTCCACTTCCTGTCCTCCCTCCGTCTCTGATTCCTGAGTATGGTGGAAATACAACAGCTGGCCTGCTGCTTCTGTTTGCTGTCACTTCTTTGCCTGCCATCTTGTGTTCCCTGCCATGATGGACTCTCTCTCTTCTGGAACTGTAAGCAGAATAATAAACACTTTCTCCCTTAAGTTGGGTGAGAGCATTTTATCACAACAACTGAAGAGTAACTGGAACAATAAGTAACCAGGAAATCTAATTTTATGAAGAAGATTATCAAGTCACAATCTCCCATGATGGCTACAATTAAGAAGGAGGACAAGGGAGCTGGGGAGGTGACTCAGTAGTTAAAGATCTTGCTTTGCAAGCAAAAGGTCCTGAGTTTGGATTTCCAGATCTCACATAAAAAATCTGGGCAGATATGGCAGCCCACTTGTAATTCTAGCTCTAGAAGGCTGAGTCTGGGAATCCTCAGAGCAAGCTGGATATCCAGACGGACCCTAATGGCTCTAGGTTTAATTAGAGATCCAGGCTCACAACAATAAGGTGGGAAAGTGATGGAGGATAATTCCCAATATCACTCTTAGACTTCTACAGGCACATATGCACTTATGTACATACACATGCAAAACATACACACGTGTGTGTGCACACCTCATGCACACCTATATGAAAGGAAAGAAAGGGGCACAATACAAGGCATTAGTGGCAATGGGGAGCAGAGAAGCACCCACACGCTGCTTGGTGGGAGAGAAAGTTGGAAGATTTGCTTTGCAAAAGAGGGCACATACTGGGGATGGCTGAACATGCCCATGCTCAAAGACTGGCCTTTCCACTCTTTAGTTGGTCATATGCCTGGAGATAACCTTTTTAGCTTGTTGGTCAGTATGTCTTTAGAGCTACATTGTTTAGATTTCATAGTTACAGTTCTTCATTACAAACAAGAGAGTCAACTCTGGAAAAATAATTTCATGGAAGGAACACATAGTGTTCCCACAATTGATAGGAGTGTAGAAAACATTCTTGAAGATTGGTGTCAAGGTTTGAATGTAAGTTATCCCCACAGGCTCATGTGTGTGAATCCTTAGCTCATGTTTAGGAAGGTTATGTCACTTTTGGGAGGTGGATCCTTGCTGGAGGAAGGCATGTCACAGGGGCTGGGCCTTGAAATTGGTTAGTCCTGCCCTGCTTCTGTGAAAAGTCTTTTTGCTCTCTCAGCCTCCACTATGTCTGCATTGACTTAAATCTCCTGCAGTGTCTGCCACCTGCCATGCCTTTCCTGCCAAAATGGATTGTATCTCCCCTCTGGAACTGTAAATCGAATAAGTCTCCTTCTTTCCTTAAGTTGTGTGAGTTTGAGTTACAGAAAGAATAACTTGTACAAATGAGAAGAAGTAAGGAGAAGACAGGATCAACCCATGAATCAGGGACTTCCAGGACTCCACTACCCTGCTTGGCATTCAACCCACCATTGACCCCCACATTACTCTGCTCCTCAGCATCCCTGTGATGGAGAGACCCTCTCAGCCAGTCACCACAGGCAACAGAGCTGAGCTGCCTCCTTCTACCTTGGGATTCTCCTCAAATAGAAAGGTATTCAACACTAAGTGGGCAAAATACACATTTGCTACAGTGAGTAACTTTGCTCTTTCCAAGCAGTCCTCCTCCTCCCCTCTCTCTTTCTCTCTGTCCTCTAACACACTTGACAAATTACATTTTATACTTAACCCATCTTTGATATTTTTTATATAGCGCTAGCTTCACATTTCTTAAAAGTTATATATAGTATTTAATATACAAATTCATTGGGATGAACTTTGTATAAGGTAAAAGCTATTAGCTGTAAGACACTCCATGGTATTAGGTATGTGTAATGTTGTATAATTGCTACTTCTATCTAGCTTACACATTTCTGGATTATAATTTTTTAAAGTAACTTTTTACCAGTGGCTACCTGGATTGTTTCCTCCAACATTTGGACTATCACAGACAGTATTGCAACAACTCTTGCTGTATATAATCTTAAAATGTAACTTGAATAAGTAATCTAAATTCTTAAAAGGGTGAAAATTATCCTCACTAAAAGAGCAATACAACAGTTGAGAGGCTGAGGCAGGAGGTTGCTCTGAATTTCAGGCCTGCCTGAATTATAGTGTGAGGCCCTATTGCATTAAGAACATTGCAGGGCTGGAGAGGTGGCTCAGGGGTTAAGCCTCTGCCTTGTAGGCGGAAGGTCCTGAGTTCGGATCCCAGATGCCACGTATAGACGCCAGGCAGAAGCGGGGGCAGCTTGAGCTTCTGGTCCTGGTAGGGCGGAGCCTGTGAATCCCGGGGCGGAGGAAATGGAGGCGTCCATGGTGGTTCCCGAATTCGTTCGTGGTTCTACACACACACAGACGCGCGCGCACACACATACATACGCATACACGCACAATTGAATAAAAAAAATTAAAAAAAAAGAACATTGCAATAAATACTATAAAACTACTCTTTGGTAGGGAGTGGGAGGTGCCAAGATAGTCTCACTGGGTAGAACTCACTATCTAGTTTAGGCTAGCCTAGAACTTAGAAAAATACTCCTGTGTTAGTCTCCAGGAGTGAGACATCATGTCCAAAGAAATGCTCCTTTATTAAAATAAAGTGTGTGTGTGTGTGTGTGTGTGTGTGTGTGTGTGTGCATAAGAGACACTTGAGTGTGTGTGTCTGTCTATGGAGTCCCAAGGGTGACATCAGGAATTATCCTGGATTGCTCTACCTCCTTATTGGTTTAACCTAGTTTTTTCCCAGGATCTGGTTTCCAGAATGGGAATTACAGGCCCCTGCTATATCTGCCTGACATTTTTCACATGGGATCTGGGATTTGAACTCAGGTCCTTTTGCTTGTGAAGCAAAGGCGGTAACCACTGAGTCATCTCCCCAGCTCCCACATTGTGGTTCTAAATACCTGTTTAATTCACTGTTCATATATTTGAGCCATTGAAAATGCCAAGACCATTAGTCATCAATATAGAAGATGTGATGTAATTTACCATGTATTTGTTCATTTAAAAATATTTATGAGGATAGAGAAAGAGAGGTGGGGTGGGAGGTAGGGAGAAACACACAAATGTATGCCACATCAGACTGGTGGGAGGTCAGTGGATAACTGAGCAGTCAGATCTCTCCTTCCACCCTGTGGGCTTTCCGGGACAGAACGCAGGTCAGCTAGTCTTCAGAGAAGCCTCCCTCGCTCACTAGGCTATCTTGCAGGCCCTGTGTATTTACTCTTAACGAATATTAAAACTTTCTCTCTCTCTCTCTGTCTCTCTCTCTGTCTCTCTGTCTCTCTCTGTCTCTCTCTCTATTTATTCCGTCCCCATAGGACTGGATCTGGCGCTTATCTGAGCTGCGAAGGCCGGCCCAAGTCCTGAGCAAGGCACAGACCCAGCAAGAACTTGGGAATGGGAAGGACTGGCAGGGCTCTGCAGCCTGGCGGTGTCCCGTATCACTGTCCCCAAGAATAAGCCCTCCGGCCCATGGATGTTCCAAGCTCACCATTGAAGCCGATCACAGCCTCAAGCTCCAGCTCCCCCACCTCAGCCTCCACTGAAAGTTGATTTTCCATCGCCGAGAGCCTCAGTTCAGCTATTCTTTCGGTTCCAAGAGGCAGCGTCTCCTGGTCGTTATAGTAACGAGCGTGCGCATGCGCGCTAGATTCAAACCAGCTTGCCTGTGTCCACCTGCTGAGTTAGTTGTTTTTCCCTCATGCAAATGTAGGGAGGGCTTCCTTAACTCCTTTTAAGACCGTTTCTCTAGAAATCCACGGGAGTTAGGTAGCTGGACACACTGCACAGGACTAATTTCTCTTCTCCCCTGTAAAGTTTACGACTATATATTTAAGCATCTAATGACATTAAAAAGTGAACACTGAATTACCTCTGATGGACAGGCTGCTATAAAATAACATGCAATTGATATTTGGTGGGATTTCTTGTTTGAAATAGGGTAACATAATCTTCTCAAAAGATCTTTATAAAAAGCTTTATTAAGCTATACCTTTCAAATTGTAAAGCTCACTTAAATGAGTTTTAGCGAATTTATACAATGTGTAAGTATCGTCACAATAGACTTATTATTTTATTTTATTTTGAGATAAGGCTTCAAGTTAGCCTAAGACGCACTCACTCCGTAGCTCAGGCCGGTTTTGAACTCTTGATCTTCCGGCTCTGGTCTCTCAGGTGCTGAGATTATAGATAAGATCCACCACACCTGGCTTGTTCTTTTTGAAATAAGATTATAACATTTTAAGGAACTACGAGGGGACGATTTGAAGCACTCCCCTCCCTAGAAAAATGCTTTGATTCTGTCCCACAACAATATACCAATTTTATTTGCACCAGCGATTCGCGTGTCTCGGTGGAAATCCACTGTGCAAGCTACTGAAGCCAGGAGGACGTTTTCAGGGCTGTCTTGTAAACTGCAGGCTGCGGTCGCGCACCGGCCGAATCGCGAGGACTGAGCCGCGCGGGCCGCCGTAGTCAGCTGCCGCAAGCAGGAAGTGTCCGAGAGGCGGGTAGAGACGCCGCGATGGCCCCGGACCCCTGGTGAGCTCCGGGCACTGGGGGACCTGCGGGTGAGGGTCGGGGTTTCTCTGGGGCTCCCGGGACCCTGGACGGTTGTTCAGCTCGAAGCTGGAGGCGTTTCGGATAAGGAAAACAGCAGCGAGAACCCTCTCTGTAGAGCTGGGAACCTTCTGCTCTCCGCGCGGCCCGCCTCCCTGGGTCCTTGCTCCGGTGGTCCCGGAAGAAGACCGGGTGGATTTCGGGACGCGGGGCTGTGAGCGGGGAAGTGTCCCTGCAGCCGTGAGCCGCGCGCCTGGACGCCGGACTTCCTGTCGCGGCGCGGGACTGGCTGGTGCACACTTCCCTGGGATCCTGTAAAGACGAGGTAGAAATAACCTTTCGGGTGGGGTGTCGGTGCATCCACTGAACCTCCAGAGGAGGAAGAACCACAGCTTGAGATTCCATAGTCACCTGCTTGCTAGGAACTAGCTGGCATAGACGTTGTGGGTCCACACACACACACACACACACACACACACACACACACACACGAAGGATCTGGCACGGGACACTCGCACTCATTGCAAGACATTTTCTCCTGTCCTGCGTCCGTGTCATGAGAACTGCTCCTTTAGAAAACAATAGCAGATGAGAACCATTCATTCAACTATTGAGTCCCAAGGACAGAATAATGAAAGATACAAGTTCAGATTCCAGAAAACAAATTCACAACAGGCTTGACCTTTCCGCTTAATAATTTACAACATGTAATTTTATAAAGTTCTTGTCGGAATATATGTCTCGCGTTGGTGCTTCTGATACAGTTTGTAATTGTTCATATTCCAATTTGAATATTAGGAGAGTGGATCCCAAGGTCAGGATTAGAGTTACCTGAGATTTAGATTCTTTGGGTCAAGTTGGGAAATTTTCTTTCTTTTCTCTTTTTGTTTTTTCTTTTTGTTGAGACATGGGCTCAGTTAGCCCAGGTTGACCTTGAACTCCTTAAATAGTCCAAACTGGCCTTGAACACCTGCTCTCCTGCCTTCACCACCCATGTGCTGGAATTACAGGTCTCTACCACCATGCCCAACCAATTGTGTGAATTTAACACTATGTTTTATCACATCTAGTTTTAACAATTGTGTACACCTTGGGCAGGAAATTTAGGGACTAATGAGTGTTTGAAGGAAAGAAAATGCTATCTTTTAAAGCAAAGTGTGCGTGTATATTTGTATGTGTGTTTGTGGGTATACATGTGTATGTTGTGTGTATGTGCATGCATAGGCAAGTATGTGTGTGTGTTTGTAGGTGCACATGCGTGTTTTCAGGTGCACATTTGTGTGTTGTGTGCTTGTGTGCGAGCGCATTATATATTTGTGCTCGCGTTTGCAGGCGCTCATGTGAGTATTGTGTGATGTGCATGTGTGTGCATATGCCTGTGTGTGTAGACCCAAGGTTGATTTGAGAAATCTGTCACTCTGCACCTCAATCATTGAGGAACGGTCTCTCAATTGAACCTACAGCTCATCAATATAACTAGCCTTGCCAGCCAGCTCACTCCCTCATACCCTGTCTCAGCCTTCCAATTACTAGGGTTACAGATAAGCTCTCCTGCCCACCTGGCATTTTTATGTACAAGTTTCTGGGGTTCTGAACTTGGGTCCCTTTACTTTCATGGCAGTTGCTTTAACCACTGGATCATTTCACCAGCTGTTTTATTTTTTTGAGACAAAATCAAATAGAGCCCAAGCCGCTTCACCCTCACTGTGTAGCTGAGGACAATCCTGGACTTCTGATCATCCTGCCTTCACCTCCTAAGTGTTGGAATTATAGTTATTGGTCACCACACCCAGTTTATGTGGTGCTGGATATGAAATCTGGAACCTGGTGCATGCTGGGCAAGCTCCAGTCTTCAGCTTGCACAGCAAGCATTTTACACACTGAGCATTTCCCCAGTGCCCTTGTTGATTTTTTTTTTCCCCAATGAATTCGTGATTCTAATTTGTATTTTTTTACATTTCAGAAAACAGGGACCATGTCTCCATGCTGTTAAATCCTCTTGGAAGCATCTGGATGATCATAGTTTATTTCAGGTTTTAGTTCAGTGGTAGAGCACTGGCCTCACATGCACAAGGTCCTGGGGTTGGTTCCCAGCACAAGAAAGTTTTCAGATGTTGTCATAGTGAGTCACAGGTGTCAACTTGACAATTGAGCTCTGGGCACATTTGTAGGGAATTAACGGTTGAGTTAAGCCCAGAGCAAACCTGCAAGAGATTGTCTAACTGATGGGGAAGGTCCAACCCATGGTGGGTGGGACTAGGCCCTGGAGTAAAATACCTGGCTGCACTACATCCACAGAAGAGCTGAGAGGTGGCATACTTCTTAGCTTGCCGGTTACTAACCAACTTTCTCCATCTTGTCCATAGGCCCAGGGAACAGTCCCTATTATGAGCTGGATCTTTGCATAGCAATTGAATAATCTACAAACTTGCCCAAATTAAATCTTCATAGGCATGTTTAAAGGCCTCAGTTGTTAACTTGACACCTGCATCTGACTGGTATATACATCTATCTCAGGATGTGTTAATGATGCATATTTTTAAAAAATATTTTATTTAGTGTGTGTGTGTGTGTGTGTGTGTGTGTGTGTGTGTGTGTGTGTATCACCATGTATCCCTGTGGAGGACCAAAGGTGACTTTGGGAATCATCCTGGATTGCTTCTACCTTCTTGCTTCACTCTGGGATTTCCCAGGCTCCACCCACCAAGGCCAGAAGTACAGGCTGCTGCCATTTCTGCCTGGCATTTTTACATGGGGCCTGTGATCTGAACTCAGGACCTTTTGCTTGTGAGGTAGAGTCTTAACCCCTGAGCCATCTCTCCAGCCCAATCATGCATATTTGATGTCTATGTGAATCTAGGGTTAGTGGGTAAGGCTCCTGCCCCTGGAAGTGCTTTTGAGTTTATTATGTAAAGTTCTCAGTATGAGTCCTGGCTCATCTCTCTATCTGTCACTTGCCATTTATCTATCAATCATCTGTCTCATCATCTATCTGTCATGTATCATTTATCAGTCATCTATCTATCATCTTTGTCTCTATCGATCACATTACCATATTTTTATTTCTTCTTCCTTCCCCCTTCACTGAACTGCATGCCCCTTGACAGCAGGACACTGTCCATTTTCTTTCTGCTCTGTCCATTTGCAGTGCCTAGAGTACTGTTCACGATAGCACAGCCCTCCAGGAAAAATCACTGTGTGGTTTGCAAAGCATCATGGGCATTCCAGTGTGCGGTCACACACCTGCAATTCCAACAGTCAGGAGAAGGAGGTTAGATCACAAGTTCTAGGTCATCCTGAATAGTAGAGCGAGTTCTAGACCAGCCTGAGCTGCACAGGTCAATTCTGTCTGAAAAGCAGATAGGTAACAAACCCAAGGAGCGAATGCAGATGCTTTATCTTGTGACAGTCACACTACTGAGGTCCTTAAGAGCCCAACTGTGTAGTCAAACAGTCCCAGTCAGCAGACAGCCTTCCCCTGTGAACACATTGGCTCTGCCCTAGTTTCCTCCTGTCAGATGGAGGTGTTAATGGTACCCACCCCTCGTGATTGCTTGTGTAAATTAAGCTCTTAGTGAGCTTTTGGGATGGCACCTGCACACAGTCAGCACCACTGAATTCATGCTGCTGACATGGGCTCTGTTGCTTGCACTTGTGGATACAGTTAAAAGCTCAGCAGTTTGCTAAGGGCCTTAAATATTTTTAACTTTGTGTGACTTCTGTGCAGGTTCTCCACATACGATTCCACCTGTCAAATTGCCCAAGAAATTGCTGAGAAAATTCAACAGCGAATTCAGTATGAAAGAAGAGGCGAAAAGAACCCCAAGGTAACACCAGCAAAGAATTAGTACTTCAGATCATTTGTTTGAAGTCTGAAAACTCTTCTGGAGCCAAGGTGTTCTGTGCATGCGTGTGTGTGTGTGTGTGTGTGTGTGTGTGTGTGTGTGTGTGTGTGTAAATTGTTGAAATATTTCAATTAGAGCTTGTTATGGATAGGTGTCAGTTTTTATTTTTTCCCCATTTGGTAAATTATAATACTGTCTTTAAGATGTAAAGTATTTTGTCTTTTATTCATTGAATTCTTAATTTTATTTATTTATTCTTTCTTTCTTTTTCCTGTGCACCTGGAATTTTTGCTGCGCCTGGCATATGTGGGACCTGGGATCTAATTCAGGACCTTCTGCTTGTGAGGCAGAATCTTAATCCCTGAACCATCTCTTCAGCCCTATTCATTGAATTTTTACACAATAGTGTAGTGTCCCTTTGCCTTCTGTTCTATAGCACTGTTGACGCTGTTGGTCATTGCCAATATCTTGCTCTTGCATTTATTTTTTAAAGTTTGTATCATTTTTCACTGATTATAAAAAACTTAGGTGCTTGTTTTTATTTTGCATGCATGTGTGCTTGTATTTGTGCTTGCGAGCGTGTGTGTGAGAGAGGGAGAAAGAGAGAGAACCATGATATGCATGTGGAGGTTGAGGAAACCAATCTCTCCTTCACCATGTAGGCTCCAGAGATCAAACTCTCATATCGCTAGGTTTCCACGTAGGCTTCTTTATTTACTGAGCCTTCTTCACCAACGCTTGTAGTTTTTTTTTTTAATAATGACTTCATATCCATTTATTTAAAACTTCTTTTATTATGCTTAATAATCATTTTTCTTATTTTCTTTCATTTGTCCTCTCAAAGTAAAAAAAAAAAAGAAAGAGTCAGGGGTTTGCTATATGACTCAGACTGGTCTGGAACTTGCTTGTTTCAAACCTATGATCCCCCTGCCTCAACCTCCTGAGTGCTGAGATTACAGACATTCTCCACCATGCTTGGCATTGCAGGGCCACTTTATGAAACATCATTAAATTTTTTTGTGTGTTATTTCTTTTTTTTTTTTATCATTTTTAAATTTTTCTACTTTTACAAGCCTACTGAGCATCATCCCTGCCTCCTTCTATCCCCCCATCCTTCCTCTGTTAATTCTTCCCACTCCTGCCCACTCTCCCGCCTTGTTATTTCTTAATTACCACTGCCTGTTGTGTTAATAAAACAGTGCAGTGTATTTATAAGTTGAATAGGAGAAATTTTACATTTAAATTTTTTTTACGTGTGTGTGTGTGTGTGTGTGTGTGTGTCTGTGTCTGTGTCTGTGTCTGTGTCTGTGTTTATCAGAGAGCACTGTGTGTGTTTGTGGAGGCCCAAGGGTGATTTGAGAAATCATCCTGGATTGCTTCTACCTCTGTTTTGCTTTGCTCTGGGACTTCCCAGGCTCTGTCTTCCAAAGCCAGAAGTGTAGACTCTGTCATTTCTGCCTGGCGTGTTTTACGTGGGATGTGAACTCAGATCCTTCTGTTAGTGAGACAGAGTCTTAACCCCTCAGCCATCTCTCCAGCTCCCTACATTTTTATAATACCCAGTGTTTCACCATTATCCCTCCTTTCGACAGTATTTACTGCATAGTTACTGTATGCCTGAAAAGCTATGCATAATTTAGATTTTGTTGGTATTATTGTTTTGTTGTTGACCGATCCAGAATCTCACGTAATGCAGGTTGAACTAGAACTCCCGGTATAGCTTAGGCTGTCCTTGAACTCCTGAACCTCCTGCCTCCATCTTCCCAGTGCTGGCGTTCAGCACTGCCTGCCATGTCGGCTTCATCACTGTATTGGATTCTTCTGCTCTCCCATGTCATCTTCAGTTGATTCTCAGCCTTCCCAAGCAGTTGTTTCTCATTCTGCAAATAACTGTTCCATCTTTCTGATTCTTATGTGTTTCTTTGTTTTGTTTTATTCTTTTACTTGGAACTTCTTCTAGACTAGGCAGTCGTGTGCTATTCTTAGTTTTTCTTTCTTGCTGTGTTTTTGTTTTTCCCCACACCATATTCATCATATGTTGATTCTATTTTTGATCATTAGCACCATGAGCTTTATTTTTAGACTTTGTGGCATCAGTCTGTTCTTAACTTGTGAGAAGAAGTTATACTTTGCCATGGTGTATTGTGCTTTTGAATATATTTCTGAATGTGCTGATGTTTTGATAAGAGTTTTACACTTAGAATTCTTTGGCAAGATTGATGTGTGATTTTCTTTTTTCTATTATCTCAGTTGATGCAGTGACCAAGGTTGTATCGGCTAAAAGTATGAATTAGATTTCTCATTTTTTCAGTGTTCGGAAACCTCTGTTTAGTTACGGTAATGGAACTTTTTTTCTTGATTACAAATCTCAATTCCATATAAAATATTAAGAAACCCATCACTTAGGAAAGGAACCTTTGCCTTTTTACTGTATATAGTTCTTAGATTGTTTTTCTTAGATCAGGTTCTACTTCATTTTAGGAGGTTTTTAAAAAAGCTTTCCTGTGTGTGTGTGTGTGTGTGTGTGTGTGTGTGTGTGTGTCTATCTGTCCGTCTGTCTGCCATGATCTGTGTGTGATCAGAGGACAACTTGGAAAAGTTAGAAAGTTCTGTCTTTTCACATGTGGGTGCTAGGGATCAGACTCAGGTTGTCAGGCTTAGTGGCAGTGCCTTTCTGCCTGAGCCATCTCTCTGGCCCTGTTTTTTTCCTTGTAATATGTTAGGACTGCCTTTTCTATGTTAACACATCAAGATTTAAATGAAACTTTTGAATGGCCATATAATTTCATTTTTCGATGCTTTTGCCATTTAACTTGCAGCCTCTTATAGACACTGTGTATGTGTGTGTGTGTGTGTGTGTGTGTGTGTGTGTGTGTGTGTGTATGTGTCTGTGTGTTATCCTTTCTGTTGTTGTTTTTTGAGGAAGACATCTTCCTGTGCTTCCCACATGGGCCGGGAGTTCGTGGGTGCACACTTGTACACACTCTGCCTCACAAGTGGCCCACTCGTGTCCGCAAGTACAGTCCAGTGCCTATTTATGTTCCTTTTTGTCTGCTGCACTGTTTTTCCTCTTTGAAAGCACAGAATCTTGCTTCCTTTCCATTACCCATCCACATGGTGGGTAGCCCTCATTGGTTGCCAGAGGTGTTAGGAACCAAATTAAACTTTTCTGGGCTGCTTGACACCTTGGACTTGGACTTGGCTTGCTTACCGAGTGTGACCCTCCTCATTGAAGGAGGGGCCCCTGCTTCCCCTGGAGTCATCTAACTGCCACTTTACCCAGCAGCAGTGAAACCCACAGTGTTTTGCCTTATGAATTCACACTTGAGTTCATCCATGATTAATGGAATGTTTCCATTTAAAGGGATCCTTATAGCCTTCACATTTCCAAATACCACAGAGAATCTCTTCCCCACCCCTTCTCTGTTCTCTAATATAGCACTTTGGAACCACAGCCATTTCCCCCAGGTGCTGAGAATGATTGGGGAATATGTACCCAGTACAGGTGAGGTACATGTGATTAGCAGCCCTCTTGTATAAGAACACATGATCACAAATGTTCATGTAGGCTCTGTGTACAACAGGTGCCCAGAGGCCTGTCTGGGTGAGAATGTTACCTGATGTCTCGCTTTTTGAAGCTGGTCCAGGGAGCTCTGGAGTTTTGCCATTGAGTAGAGACTGGGGAATCCATTTTCCCAGTGACTCCAAGGTTAGACACATAGCACCAGTCAGTAGGAACTGAACAGCAGTTGAGCACCAATGCAAACTGGTGTTTCCAGTACCAGTACTCAAGGATGGACTGGTTGCCCTGGACTGGTGCAGCTTGGGTAAGGCTCTGGGTTGGACCAGCAGACCATTGAAAATATTCTCACCCTGAGTTTGCCATTGGAAGACTGAGCCTGTCTTCTAGGCCCTCTTTGGTTAAACTATGGTCCTTAAGGCACAGTTACCTGGATTACTTTAGTAGATGCTGCAGTCCCCAATGACTGTACTTAGGATGTGTTCTTTTCTTTCCAGCTTACGGTGACAATCAGAGCTTTGTTGCAGAATCTCAAGGAAAAGATCGCCCTTTTGAAGGACTTATTGCTAAGAGCCGTGTCAACACATCAGATGTATCCATGCACGCTTGTCCCCCTCTGTTCTGGAGTGGGAGGCCGAGCACTCTGATTTTAAGAGAGGAAGGGGCTGGGCCACCCAGATTTTCCACAGCTCGAGGAGGATTGCTTTCCACACTCTGCGGCCTAAATCTTGAATTCTTTTTTAAGTGCTTATTACATGTTTACTATGGTGGCCAGACCAGACCTAACGAAGGAATGAACTTACTTGGGTGTAATCTTTCCAGGGCAGGAAGCTAGTGCTTCCTGTCAGCCCTACATTTAGAGAAGGACTCGTGGCTCTCTGTCTGCTGCCTTGAGGGCTTGCCAGTGACCAACCACTGCTCCCACAACAGAGTGTCTATGATAACAATGATTCTGATTCTGGACTTTCCAGAATTTCTTTCTTTTCTGTTTTTGTTTGTTTGTTTTAAGATGGGGTCTCACATAGCCCAGGCTGGCCTTGAAGTTGCTGTATAGCTAAGCAAGGATGACTGAACTTTGATCTTCTGCCTCTGCCTGGTAGAACTGGGCTTCCAGATTTGCATCTGCACCAGTTGAGGCAGTGCTGGGGATCAACCCAGAGCTTTGTACATGCTAAGCAACCACTCTGCCAGCTGAGCTGCATCTCCAGCCTCTAGAACTTCTAGTGATTCATGTAATCATTTTCTTTCTGGAGAACCCAATGTGCACACACATACACACACTCTGTTTATGTAGACTGTTTCAGGGGCAGATTCTGCCCCTAATTTGGGAGTTTTGGGGGCAGAGAGTTCGGTTGGACTTTATCAAAGCAAGATAAACCAAAATCTTAATTTCTTGCCAGTTTTCAAATACTGGAGCAAATTCGAAGCTGGGTTTGTGGCATGCATGTATAGAGGCTGAGGCAGAATTGTCAAGTGAATTCAATAGTGAATTCAATACTAGCCTGAATAAACATGTTTTTGTTCTTTTTTTCCTTTTGAGATAGGTTCTCCTGTCGGATTAGGCCAGTCTCAAACTTGCTGTAGCATTGAATGATCTTGAACTTCTGATCCTCCTCCTCCTGAGAGTAGATGTGCATCACTAGGCCCCTGAACAAACATTTTTTAAAGAATCAGATCACTGTAGAAAAATACATGTAGCCTGTTACTTAAAGTCATCCTTTAAACTTGTGTTTACATTAGTTTGAAAACTGACCTCAAACAGTCTTATCACTCTAAATTTTCAATAGTTCATGCCAAAGACTCAACTTTTAGTATCAGAGGAAATAATTTTGTCCTGTCTTTAAGTCTAGGAAGATGTAGGAATATAGTTGAAGGTATTTTACAAAATATTTTTTTTCCAAATGGAACCCTTTTACTTTACCAGGAAGACTGGCATAGATTAGTTGCTTGGTTTTTCAAATGTTCATTTATTAATCCACTAAGGTTTCAAATAAAAGTTTAATTTTAGAAACAATTGGGGCCTTCTTTTCAACACAATTGGAATATTCTGGTACATTTTAGTTCGTAATTTTACCCTGCGTGTGGTATCATTGGTTACTGCCCCAATTAGTTTGTCACATAAAGAGCTTTTATTTTACCCAATCAACAAGTCTTAATTCACAGACTTCAAGTGGTTTCAGATGGGCACGGGTGAGCTTTGGGAGGTCTGCACATGAGGTCAAGGTGTACAAGCTCGTTTCAGTTTTAGCCTATAGCACGTGTATAGGAGGTAACTAAATACTGTCTCGTGGTATATGAGAACCCATACGCTAACTTCCATTGAGATGAGTAATATATATGCAAAGTGCACAGAGCAAGAGAAGTCTGTAGCTGAAGAGTGTGGGCAATTTCTGCTAGTTATTAAAGAGAAAGTACTAAGCGTGCCACAGTAACAGTGGACTTTATTCTCCCTGAACGCTTACAAGTTAGCTGTCTGTAGATAATCTCCTGGGGTTTTGGTTCTGTGGTGCTCTCAGAATTGCTCCCCACATTTCCAAAGTAAGCACTAAATGGTTAAAAACACTAAAGAGAGCTATTTAAATCATTACAACAATATGAAAATATATTAATGTGGTAATTGAGAATTTCCTAGGAGAAATAAAAACTCCACTTGATTTTAACAACTTCTTTTTAAAAAATCCTATTTGTATTTTTTTCTGCAGTAGGGAAGGTGGCATACAGATTATTTGCCACGTGGGGGCACTCCTAAACCTCTTTTCAGAGAAGTCTTCTTTTGATTGAATTGAGAGATTGTGTCAATATTAGGACAGCCTGTTTGTTTGTTTATTTAGTCCTGAGAATTTCACTCCAGGGCCTTGGACATGCAAAACACACAGCTCACCACTGAGCTGCATCTCCATTCCAGGCGCTTCTAATTCTTTTTCTCTCTAGTCCCCCATCTTCCCTTTCTCTAGCCTCCTTCCTCTTCCCAAATAATTTTAATCCTGTGGCAGCTTTCCTCCAGACTTAAGTCTATTAGATAATAGCCTGTCTGCCCTAAATCCATTCACCTCACTAGTTGGGGTAATCCTGTTTCTTTTTTACTAGAAAGGTAACTAAACCCAACCAAGCCTTGCACCCCTGTTCAGTGGTGCGGTGGAAAGAAAATCCAGCACCCCAGCAGAGAGCGTTTTACCTGGAGAAGGATCTCTGAGGACTGTGGCAACCTTCCCAGGACTCTGCAGCTGGGACTAGAAGAGTCCAATTCTAACACTGCACTTCCTGTTCCCCAAGTCAGTTTAAACTTGAATTCTTCAGTAGAAGCAGTATGGTCCAGCTTTACCTGGCATGCCTTCAGCTACCTTCTCTAAGCACTGGCATATTGCTGTGGTACTGAGACAATCTGTTGTAACACAGATCCTCAGGGGCCTTCTCAATCATCTGAAAGATTAAGCTAATTACTGTGGTTTATCAGCTATGCCTTATGTTGGAATTCTTAGAAAAAATTTTGGGCTGTAAATCATCGCTAGAGTGACTTGTTGGATGCTAATTTGGGGGAATAATTATATGTCGGGTGCTTTTTAAATGTTTTTATTTATTTATTTATTTATTTTGAATGCATGTGACATGAAAGGAGAGCTTTATTTTTTTAATTGGGAAAAAAGAGACCAAACTGTATAGGGATAAGGAAGCATAAAGATAGGAATAAGTGAAAACAATATACATTGACACACATCTAAAAATCCAATATATTATATAGGTACTAAATACTTAAAAAGTTACAGTTCTGCTCATATTTTGTGTGTATTGAACATTCCTGTCATAGAAAGTTGATTCTCATTTTTGTAAGGTCTAAATGTAAGGTATTTACCTCAAAGAAGCACTGCACCATGGACTAGATGAAAGTTTCTTAATGGAGTTCCAGAACTGCTGGGCCGATGGTAGGAGGAGGGAGAGAGGGAGGAAGGAGAAAAAGAAAAAGAGGTCTGATGATTTTTTTTTAAATGTGAATATTTGAATGCTACATTTTCTGAGAATTCTGCACAGTCGAGGATTTGTAGTGCTTTATGTATTTATGCCTTTCTGTGTGTGGATTTTCAAAAGAATAGGAGAGTAGGAAGTGCCAGAAAATCCTTTCTATTCTAACCATTTAGATTCATGGAGTTTAGGCAGATGTTCTTTCCTGAAAATGTATTTTCTTCTAGCCAAAGATGAATACTAATTATAATGAAAGTTTTAAACTGACCAATCCATTAGCTTGCAACAAGCCAAAATCCTGCAGCCAGTGTTTAAAATGGCTGAAAAGATTTGTTTGTTTTCTTCTTGAGAAGAGGCCTGGATTTTACTATGCAACACAGATCTAGTCTCCTGCCTCGCCCTCCTCTGTGCTGCGATTACAGGTATGAGCCTTCATGTCCAGTAAAACACAGGCTTTTTTTTTTTTTTTTTTTTTTGGTAAAAAGATTTATTTATTTTTGCTGGGGGAGGTGGAGGCCAGAACAGGGTGTTCCCAGATGCTCTCCGTCCATTCCTTTGAGACAGGATCTCATCCCTGCACCTGGGATTCCTGTTTTTCTTCATTATCCAGTGATCTCCCTCTTACCTACAGCCTTCTCAGAACTGGGGTTGTAGGCATTGACCTGGGACACCTTATGGTCCTCACTATGATGAGCAGGTGCTCTTAACTGCTGAGCCATCTCTCTAGTCCCAAAACATTGTCTCTTAACCGTGAGTACAACCTGTACAAAGGCGACCAATGCCAGAGGTCTTTGGGTGCCTCGGGAGAAGCTGTGCAGATTTTTTCCCCCCAATCTGTTCACATCCCTCAATTCTGTATTTTTGGGGAAAATGACAGGTAGATAGTTCAGGAAGTCACTAAATAATGAGTGTGAATGGCTGTAGGTCTGGAGAAACTGATTGGATTCTAGATGCACCCAGGGGCTGCAGTGGCTCTCCAACACTGCCTTTAGGGACAGAGTTTCCCGTGGCATCTGAGAAGTCAGAAGATGAAGAAATTCCTGATTCATAGTTTTTTGCAGTTTTATTTAAATAGATTTTGATATTAAAATCTCATTTTTTTTACCTTAGGAGTAGGTAGTTTGTGTTTCTTTTAAAAAAAAAAAAAAAACCTATCTATTTATTTATTTATTTATTTAGTGCTTGCATGCTTATCAGAGGGCACTGTGTATCCCTGTGGAGGACAAAGGGTGACTTCAGGAATCATCCTGGATTGCTTCTATCTGTTTTTCGCTTAGCTCTGGGATTTTCCAGGCTCTGCCCACCAGGGCTAGACCAGCACTGTTTCTGCCTGGCATTTTTACATGGGACCTGGGATCCAAACTCAGGACCTTCTGCTTGCAAGGCAAAGTCTTAACCCCTGAATCATCTCTTGTTTGTGGCTTTCAAAAATTCTGTGGCATTTCATGCATATATAATGAGTTGTGGTCATTTCCTTGTTCCATGACTCTCTCTGATCTCCCTCCTTTTTCTGCTAAATCTCTTTTTCCTAACAAGGCCCCCTCCTACTTTTGTATTTTTGTGCATGCGAGCCACAGAGTTATTTACTGAAACATGGATAATTCATCAGTGATTATGTTACTGAAAAAAGTGACACCCTCTTCTCCAGCAAGGTTAATCTCATAGTTCCTTAGGAAGGAGTGGGGGGCCCCATCTTGTGCAAGTCTCGAGTGTCAACTACAGCACAGTGAGTTCATGGGAGTAGCGGCCAATTACATCTAGAAGATTTTAACAGCATTCCATCCCTTCCTCTCCTCTCCCTCTTCAGCTCTTACGTTCTTTCCGCCCCTATTTCCATGATGATGTACCCCGAGCCCAGAAGGGCTGATATGACTGTCCTGTTTAGGGTTGAGCATACAACAGGTTTTTTTTTTAAATCCAAGTGTCTGGTCCACACCTGGTGCTAAATAACTCTTCCTCCCCATGCCCACTGTGTAGGAGGTGGTTCCTGGTCTGTGGCTTTTGGAAGTCTGACACTGCTGGGGTAGTGGGAGCAGCAGGGACATTGGAAACATGAAGAGCCGAGGTGCAAACCAACCCTGCCACTTGAGGCTAAGCAGCCATTCAGTTTCCTGGGCCTTAGTTTCATTATCTGGAAAGTGGAGCTAGCCCAATTTAGCAAGGTTGCTGTTGAAGAGAATCTTTTTTTTTTTTTTTTTTAACTTTGTTTTTGTTAGACAGTTTCATACATTGAATGAATTTTATCCATACTTACTCTTTCCCTCTGATTTCTCTGTGGAAACCTTTCTTCCCAACAAGTCTCCTTCCTACTTTCATGTAGAAGGAAATATGTTTTAAGTCCCTCCCTTTTTAAAAATATATTTTGTTAGAGAGCGAGAAAGAGAAACTGAGAATATACGTGCCATGCCATGCATGGTACACAGGTGGTCAGAGGGCAACTTCCAGAAGTCATTTCTTCCCTCCTACCACGAGGGCTTTAGGTCACTTCTCCCCATCTCTTTCCATCTCCGCCAGCTCCCCTTCTCCCTACAAATCTCTCGTATTCTTGACTTACATGTGCCGCTGAGTTTGACCATGCCTACCCGTGTACCCCTGGGGTTGGGACTCTTTTGGAGCCTGGGACTAGCCCCTTCCACCTCGTGGATATTTCATAAGAGGCAGTCATCAGCACTCACTCGTCACCCTTACCTCCTCACACCTCGCTGATGCCCAGCTGCTTTCTCCCAGCAGCATCAAGCAGCAGGGCAGCCTTCCTGCTTCAGGACAGCCCATTGGCAAGGTAAAGGCTCGAGTCTAGGTCCTTCAGCTTTTTCAAGGCTGGGGTGGACCTGGGCCTGGGGGACTCCCACAGTGTTCTTGCCCCACTCCGGCCTCATTCCCAGAGTTGGCCAAAGTTGATTCCTGTGAGTTAGTTTCCCAGAGTAGAGCAAGAGGCCCACGGCTCTGATGGGGACAGAGGGGCGTCTGTGCTTAAGCACAGCAGGCGTAGGAATTGGTCATGTGCAATTGCATCTCCACAAACTGTCTGGACCATAAGTCAGAGATGATGGTGGTTAGCTAGCTTTTCCCCATCTGTCTGTTCCCTTCAGTCCTGTTGGTTAGTCAGTCACAAGGTAATAATGGAAGGGGTGGCTCCAGCCCCAGCCACTGCTGGTGTGTCCTGTTTTCTCCTCTCCTGCTTAGCCTCAGGCACCACCTGCCGGGAAGTTCCTGCCCTGCCCAGCTGCACACATGTCCACACACTGAGTATATTTAGATCATTGGTTGGGTGACTGAATGCTTAACTTGTCAACATAACCTGCATATTGTCAGCATGTTCCAGGGTCATTAATCTCTCTTTCTGCGATCCTTCAACCCATCTCTGTACGGTGTGAACTGTCAATATAATTAAAATACTATGTGAAGTGAAGAGATTGTGTTCATAATTGGGTATTTTCCCCAGTTTTATAAGGAGTCTCTGGGGATACTCTGAATGCTAGGCCAAGGGTTCCTTAATGAAAAATATATGGGACCAGAAGTGTCTTAGATACATTTTTTTTCAGATTTTGAAATATTTACTTACACATGATGCAGTATCTTGAGGATAAGACTCAAGTCCAAGCATATTATGTTTTGTTGATTAAATTTGTTCTTTGCCAATTTCATACATGTAATTAATACATGCTGATACTGTCATCTTCTCTTATCTCATTCCTACCCAAGTCTCCCCCTCCCCTGCCCCAACATCATTTCCTACATTGGTGTCTTTGTTTTATTTCATGACCCACTAATTCTAATTGGGGTCATCTGTGTGACTGCAGGTTGGGAACTGTCCATCAAACTTAAGAGCTTGACTCACAGCTGACAACTGTCCCTCTCCAGGTGCTTCAGTAGCCAGTAAGTAGGGCTGGATAGGGTCTCATGAGCCCCTCTGAGCACAAAGGGCTTCTTCATGCTTCTTTCACACATATTCTGAAGCTAATTGTACAGACGTGCACGAGACATTTTCACAGCCTGAAGCTTTCTAGGATGGCATTGTAGTGGCTGTGGTAGATGCTGAAAAAAGTCACAGATTTCGATTAGGAGTGCTCGGTCTACAGCAAGATTGCTTTTATGAGGATTCCAAGAAGTGGCAGCAGGCAGTAAGCATTGCTGGCAGCCCCAGGGTTCACAAGATCCTGGGTCCTTGGTGAGTAACTAGCACAAGGCAGTGGAGACAAGCTGGGCTGTAGCACAGCCTCACTTTGCTGTTCACTTACAGAGTGACTGGATGGATCATTCTGGGTGTCAGTTTCCTGGCAGGAAAAGAAAAAGAGAGAATTGGATTAGAGGTCTTAAGGTTTCTTCCAGCATCAGTTACTTCTGAGTTTGTCCTTCACTGGCTAAGCTACAAAGTGTAATCGTCAACTTTTACTGCCTTTCAAATTGACCTTTAATTTAACCATTAGTGTAAATCTATAGCTGGCATCTACTAAATTTTGTATAATTTTAAAATATTTAGGTGTGAGGGAATGAGATCACAAACACGTGCTTGCCATGGTACACAAGTGGAGGTCAGAAGATACTTTTTCTACCGAGTGGGCTTCCAGGATTGACCTCAGGTCACCAGGTTTGCAAGCAGTTGCCTTACCCACTGAGCCATTTCACTAGCCCTAGTGTTCATTATAAAACTGCTTTCTGTCAGCCCACATCTCATTTGATTTTGCCAAGGATGCTTCTCTTCCACATCCTCCTCCCGCCCCTTCTCTTCCCCCACAGCAGTGTTGATGACTGGTGCTTGGTGCTTTGCACTCCAGACTTTTGTAAGCAGGAAATACATGTCCATCCATAAGATATTCTAAAAAAAAAGTAAATAAATATATAACATTTTTCGATGGTCAAGGGGCTCATTCCAGAATATGGCCTTCAAGTTCTTGTTTCTTTTTAGCACATGGGAAAGTGCACAAACAGTACTCAGTCCCTCACACCCCCTCAGTGTTCTTTCCTTGGAGGAAAGCGTCCAGGGTGCTCAATGCAGCTACAAATAGGTACACAGATACAGACATTTATATCCAGTCCATTTATATCTGTCTGTCTGATCATTTTTCAGAATACTATTCACTAGTTTGTTGCCCCTCCCCCGTTTTGATGTAACACATTATATTGGAGCTTAGTGTATCCTGATAAGCAGACAACCCAGCCACCATCACCATCAGTATGCAGCAGCTCTCCTATTCTGCTTGCAGTCTGTAAAACATTTTGTTGCCCAAGCCCATAAGTTCCTTGCTGATAGTCAGGTGACCTGTTTATGTCACACCAGAATTGTAGAAGAGGATCTTATTCCTCAGCCTTTTTCTAGACTGTATAGGTTTTCTAAGTGGTGTCTCTTAATTGGCGCTTCTTGTACTAAATGAGACTAAATGTCTCTTTCTTGGATTAAATGTTAGTGTTCCTTTTTGCTTTGTTTACCAGCCTGGTTTGTAGGGATGATGAAGTCAAGTCCATTTAATAAAGAAGTTGAAGCTGATATCATTGATTTGAGGGGGGTTATTTTTCTACTTTCTCTATCTAGTGTCAGAGATATTCTTTCCAAAGGGTTTGTTAGTTTCCTCCATGCTTTCTCTTGTGACAGAAGTTTTCTTGGCCTGACAAGACGGTTCAGCGGGTAAAGGCACCTGCCTTCAAATCTCAGGACCTGAGTTCACTATCAGGAGGTCACAGGGCATGAGGAAGGAATTGACTCTTGCATGTTGTCCTCTGACCTCCCTGGCATGCGTGCACCCACGTGCTCACAATAAATACATTAGCTTTTCTTCATTTCTTTTAAGTTGTTTTTTTTAAAATACACATGCACACATAAATGAAATTATGCAGTCTCGTTCATTTCCAGAAAGCCATATATGAAACTTGCTCAAGTCTGTGTTGTCCCAGCTCTTTCCTCCCAGCCCTCAGGAGGCTGATCAGGAATTTCAGGCCAGCCCGGGCAACACAGGAAAACTGTCTCACGAAAACAAGTGAGCAAACCAATCAAAAACTACCTCTGGGGCTGGAGAGATGGCTCAGCGGTTAAGACTCTGCTTCTCAAGCATAAGGTACCGAGTTCAGATCCCAGGTCCCACTTAAAAAAAAAAAAAAAAAAAAAAAAACTACCTCTGGGTTAAGTGCTGGGCAGGAAATCAAGTGGCCCTGGATTCAGTCTCCAGCAACCACAATAATGGTAGAAAGCCTTTGCATCCATGCGTTCCTGATTTATTTTCTTAACCATTACATATGTATTGTGTTGGGAAAGCTGTAATGGGGAAGGGGTGTATGTATGTGTGTGGGGGGGTGTCTGACTTATATATAAAGCAGTAGATGCCCATAAAGGCGGAGGAACTGCCTCAGACTTGTAGATAGTGACAAAACAGGACAGGGACACTGTCCTGGTATGCCTTGTCCAACACATCTGCTAGAAGAACACATTAAAATACAATCCTGCTTTGCCATTTTCCTTAAAGATATAATGTGTAAACCTTTAAATAATGAACTAATGCTCCCAATTTCTGCAACAATTTATTACACGAAGCGTACTTTACAGAACTTATTTCAGTCTGTTAATAGGTGTTAAATATGGAAGAAAGCAAGCAATTAGGGAGATTCTCCCTTGCCCTTTCTACAACAGGTCCTTGGTTTTTTACTATTTTTTTTTTAAGAGGAGTGTCTTTTCTTGTTTTCTCTCTCTCTCTCTCTCTCTCTCTCTCTTTCTCTCTCTCTCTCTGTCTCTTTCTCTCAGAACCTCATGAATACTAGGCAAGCTACTTTCCAAGCCCTGTGTATGGGAGTATCAGTGTGTGAAACACCTTTGTATGCTGAGAGCTGCAGCATTGATGTAAGGACTCACGGGGGCAAATTGTCCCACTGACTGCTTCGAGTATGTTTTTCAGAGAAAGGCCTATTTGTATAGTTTTGGGTATCAGTATGAACGCATCCCTTTGCAACGGTCTAGCCAAAATCATCTGCCTGAAGCATCAGTGAGATGGAAGGTCAGGCAGGGAAAGCCGAAGAGCAGCTCTGAGCGGTCTTGCAAATGACTTGAGTTAATAAAGCAATTGGTCAGCCCACCGTTGGACCTTAACAACTGACTGCAGAACTCAGCTGGAAGGGGATCGGAGGCAGAACCTGCTGGATGACCTCGTCACCCGAGAGCGGCTGCTGCTGGCATCCTTTAAGAATGAGGGCACCGAGCCAGATCTGATCAGGTACGGGCTTTCCTTTGCAGGATTTCCTGGAGCCGCGAGGAGCTGCTGAGATTGTTGTATCTGTTTCCTGTGCATTCCCATGCTTTTTCATAAAAAGGACTCGCTGGTAGGATTGACTTTGCTTTCCCATGCACCTCAGTGTTTGTTTATTTCCTAGATTGAATAAATCTAATGTGTTCAGTTGACACCCATCTTGGGCCGAGCATACTTGAGAATCCAATGAAAACATTTCCTCCACATTCTTTCTTGGGGTTTCTCCATTGTTTGTGGGCCTGTGAACTGAAGTTGATACTTACCTGTGTGGACAAAAGGAGTCTTCCAGTGGTGCATTGGAAACCGTGTCCTAAGAAGACTGGGGTGGGGCTCATAGTCTTGGGAGTAAGACTGCCCTCCAGGTCCCTTGTAGTGAGTGATTTGCCCTCTGAGGAACTGACAGGTGTTTCTAACTCAATGTGGGGGGAGGAGTCCTGCTTCCCACACTCAGGCTATGAATCAGCTTTGCAGGCTGCATTTAATGACCGATAAGTATTTTCATCTTCAGCATTGGCCTCCCTCTGCGCCCATGGTGGCAGCCACCACAGAAGGAACGAGCTGGAGTGGGGGGTTCCTCCTCTGCCTAGCTAGGAGATGGTGGGATATATTCACTGTGGAGAGGACTCTCTCTGCTTAGTTCCCGGTTAGGAACACTGGTTTCCCAAGGGTGGTAGGTGTTGATCTAAAATGCATTGCCGGACTCCACCTTAGGTGGTTCAGCCCAAGAGGAGGGCAGGCTAGTCAGGCTGGGGGGTTGGGGAGAGGATCCCAGGTGATTTTCCTGGTTTGCAGACCACAACCCCAGGGTGAGCCAGAGAAGGTGTGATGTTTCATTCCTCTTGGTTCCCAAGCAGGTAAGCCAAGGTTTTCAAGGAAGAAATCATGGAAACTTCATTATGAAATTCAAGAAGCCAAATGAGATATGAACTCATTTCTGTGAACAAATGAAAGCTGGGGTTAGGGAGGGAAAAGATATGTCCCATGGTAGAGCTTCTTAGCATCTCTGGTCATGTTTGGGTTCCAGGTGGAACAGGTAAGCAGAGAAACTCAAGATGGAAGAAAACGGCCTTCTAATAAGGGCCTTTATGTTGAAGGAAAGGTCTTTGCGTTCAAGAACTTCGCGGGACGGGCATAGTAGTTAAGCCCTGGCAGCCCAGCGCTTGGGAAGCCGAGATGAGGATCACTGAGGATGGAGGGACAGAGCAAGAGGAGGGTGGAGGAGTAACATTCCTTCCCTCCGTAGTGAACGTGTCACGAGAGTAGCAATCGTTACGTTTGCTGAGTGACTGCCAGGCACCAGACTCCAGTGACATTTATTCCTTTGACCTGGTCATTCAGCAATGCCCAAGGGGCCAGCTTAGGGTTAGACCTCTGGTCTAGGTGGTTGTGACCTCGGCCTCTCACCTGCCTCACTACAGTCTATGAGCTGAGCAGCACCAGCCTCACCTGGGAGCTTGATAAGCATTGGGAGACTCAGAGCCCCTCACAGACCTGCTGACTTAGTGTCTGCGTTTCAACCTGACGGGTGGGTGAGGTTGAGGGGAAATTATGCCGTGCCTCATTTGTTCGCATCTACAACTCTGAATCAGAACCACCCAAGAGGCTCACAAAAAGGGGGGAAAAGAGGGCTGGAGAGGTGGCTCAGGGGTTAAGCCTCTGCCTTGCAGGCGGAAGGTCCTGAGTTCGGATCCCAGATCCCACGTATAGACGCCAGGCGGAAGCAGGGGCGGCCTGCGCTTCTGGTCCTGGTAGGGCGGAGCCTGTGAATCCCGGGGCAGAAGGAGGTGGAGGCGTCCATGGTGGTTCGCAAATTCGTCCAAGGTTCTACACATACACAGACACACACACACGCATATGCACACAGTTGAATAAATAATAATAATTTAAAAAAATTTAAAAAGGGGGGGGAAGGGGCTGGGGAAACACTGGCTTGTGGCCTACATGCTCACAGGGTGTGGTTAGTGTGGGGGGGGGGTTGCGCGTGAGGTACTGTTGGGAATAGACTCTTGGGAATAGTTGTAATGATGCTAATAGTTGGTACCTGCTGTTTACCAGGCACTGCTAAGCCCAGGAACTCTTGGTAGACCTTGGTTAGGATCAGCTGAGGAAACTGAGACAGGCAGGGTGGGGAGAGGGAGAGGAGGTCAGTTCTAAGACAGTTACAGAAATTGTATTTGGATACAAAAATCTTAAGTTTTGTACATGTAAAGTCCTGGACCCAGGGCCGATGAGATGACTCACTGAGCACTGAGTTAAAGACGCACGTCTATGTACCATGGCATCTATATTCTCTCTCTCTCTTTCTCTCTCTCTCTCTCTTTCTCTCTCAAATAAGTCAATAGAATATTAAAGGAAAGGTTGGACTAAGCAGTTTCTAGTCCCTGGGGTTCAGTCATTGACCTTAAACTGGCCCTGCATTCTGTCCATCTTCCATTATCACAGGACCGATGAGGTCTTTGCTGTGAAGAGCTTGCAGACTCCAAAGCCTCTGACAATATAGGATATTTTCATAGCAGCATTGTCTTTCCCAGCTGGAAGGGAACTCTTGTTGCTCCCTTGCTCTGGAGCCTTCCTGGCCCACTTATGTGCTCGGCTTCTTGTGAGGGGCCAGGCTTCCTTGCCCAGTTTTGTCCTATGAGCTGCTCTGGTCCTCTGCCCACCTGGAGGCCCGTTCCAGGTCTCGTTTATTCTGGGTCCTCTTTAGTTAGTGCCCAGCATGCTGTCTTTTGTTCGTTAGTAGATAGATAGTCTTTGGTTAATTGTAGCTATGGAGTCAGCATCCAGTGGTGACTTGAGTGACCAAGTTCCCTTGAATCCTAGGATTTGAACCAAAGCAAACTAATTGATGGGAGAATTTCAGTGACACTGGCAGGTTAGGAGCACCTGCTGTTTTATTTTCAACGGGAGACCTGGGGGTCTCTTAGGTCTCACCTCTTATTCCTGCCTCCTAGTCTTCCTGTGCCTGAGGTGGATCTACAGGTACCTAAAGTAGTTACCTGTTTGTTTGCTGGTAAATGTTTCAGTGTCTTGGAGCAGGAGAATAGACGTTTTTTGTTGGGGAATCGGGTTAATTTGCTAATGAGTATTTCAGCACTTCCAAGAACCAACAGCAATGCCTCAAGCTCAGTTCACACCCCAGGGCTCACTTGGGATAAGCCTGATCCTTCCTAGAACCTCCTATTTCAGTTTCCCTTTTTCCTGTTTACTTCGCACATCCATCCCTTCCCCTGGGAATCCTACCTGGCCTTTTTCTCCTCTTCATTTCAGAGTGGGTTTGTTAGGAACAGAAAAACTATTGCTAATTGTCAGTTTGGATTAGCTTCTCTGAGCACACATTCGTTTACTAATCACATAATTGAATGTGTGGCTGTCATGTGACAGAATCTTCGGTTTCCCTTGCAGATTATCCATCATTATTCTAGAGCCATAGGCTTTGGTCTAAATAAGCAATGGCTGGCTAATTTAGGGTATTTGGGAACTCATTAAAGGAGTCTCTGTGCAACGGTGTCTCAGGGAAGATAAGCCCTCTCTTAGAAAGCAGCGACCCAGCCTGTGACCTAAACTCCCACTTCCCTTCACATGCAGGAGCATCACTGAGTGCCACAATTAGTTAGACCATTGTCTGTGAAGAGACAGAGAAATCACTGCACAGTCGGCTGCTCTGTGCCCTCTCATCTGTAGTGGGTGGCTAATTGGCTCAGCTTTAATCTTCACACCGCCAGCTGTATAGAGGATTATGGCAAATAGGAAGTCATTGGAATTTGGGAGGGGAGTTATGTGTCAGGATGGGCATGCTGACAAAATGATCAGATGCTAAAGAGATGAAACTGAGTACAAATTCCTTAACTTTGGACACATGCTTTTGCCTTGCAAGTACAAGGACCTGACTTCAGATCCCCAGATCCACATAAAAAACAGGGCAGATATGGCAGTGGAAGCAATAAAGAGGGAAAGCAATCCAGGATGATTCCTGATGTCATCCTTGGACCTCCACAGGCATGCGCACAAGCCAGCTCCCTCCTATACACATCTGTGCACGTACACACACATACACCTCCCTCATTTTAAGCCATTGAATGCTTTATTTCATTCTAATACTTGGTTTGTAAGAAGGCTTATTTCTACTCAGGAGTATGTAGATTTCATGATCATTTGTTTAAATTTGATGTTATGATGATGTTAATATGTGACCAGCAAACTCTTAGGAACAAGAAGTTGCTAAGGAATGTTCACTTGGCTTCATTAGCCAGCTCAGTCACTAAGTAAACCACGAATGTTTCTCACTTTTTATTTATACTCAGAAATAATGGCAACCCCCTAGCATTCTGGTAGAATGTATCAGTCATGGAAGCTTATCTTTTTTCCCTCTGTTTTTATGTCATCCCAAAGATAGGCAAAGTCAAGGAAGTACTAACTGCAGCTAAAAATAAACTGGCCTGTTAAAATAAAAAGTAGATAGTTGTGCAAACATATTGTTAAAGCAGACCTTTGTGTGTACCATCATGGCTTCATTCCAAGGATGGTGGTACTAATCCCTGCTTTGTACAGCTCAGCTGACTACAACCAGTTAATTGTCCCTCTTGGGGACTCACACAGTGATACAAAAATACCACGGTAAAAAATAAAAGAATATACAAGTAAGTCTAACAAAGTCAGAAGAAAGCGTGCTGTACTTTGGGAGAGTATCCGAGTAGATAGAGCTGGAGCAGCTGGTAAGGCCACATGATTTGAACTAAGTCAGTTTTCTTTTAAAAATAGTGTTTATTGGGAAGGGAGGGAGGGAGGGAAGGAGGAGGAAGGTGGGGAGAGGGCCACATGCCATGCTGCACATAATCAGAGGCCACTTTTCTCCTTCCACCATGTGGACTTTGGGGATTGAGCTCAGGTCTCCCAAGTTAGTGAACAGGTGCTTTACTTTCTGAGCCATCTTGCTGGACCATCTCCTTTCTTCCACTTTTCTTTGCTAGTGTGTATTTTGCCCTTTGATGGAGATTTTGAGTACCCTGATGCAGGGACTGAAGCCTACACGATGCTTTGTGAATATTTAGTGAGTGAACAGACACTTTTTCCCTTCTCTTTGGTGTCTTCCAAAAGATCCAGCCTAGATTTGGATATATAACAGCTGCATTTGGCTCAGAAAATTGTTGCTGATTGACAAGCTGAGTCAGGTGGATGTGACAGTCTGTGTTTTGGTAATTGACTGGACTTAGAGATGTCAGGCATTTGACACTTGAAACCTTCCCTGCCTCTCCTGGACTGCTCCCGCCAATGACAACAGATTCAGGTCACCTGCATCAGAGAGCAGTGCTGTCACAATACCAAGTCTCCAGGTGGCCAGTGGATGAGTTGAGAGATGTGGAAAGCTTACACCCTCTCAGATGTTTGGCTTGCTCATTTCTCTCTCCCTCCCTCTCCCTCCTTTTCCCTCCCTCTTCCTCCCCTCCCCTCCTGTCTGCTCCCCTCCCCTCCCCTCCTCTGTTTCATACAAGGAACACTTGAGTGTGTGTGCCCATGGAGGGCCAGTGGTAACATGGCAAATCATCCTGGATTATTATACCTTGTTGCTTTGCTTGGACCTTGCTAGGTGCCACCTTCCAGGGATAGAATTACAGGCTGCTACTTTATTCATCCAGCATTTTATGTGGGATCTGAACTCAGGTCCTTTTGCTTGTAAGGCAAAGGCTTTAATTCCTAAGCCATCTCCCCAGCCTGCCTGCTCATTCCTTATCCTCTTCCCATAGACCACAGCCAGTCACACAGCTTTGCCTATGCCTTCCTGATTATTTGAGTTATTTGATGGGGATGAGTAGGTGGTATAATCTTGGCACTTTCTTAGTCAATTGTTGTAATAAGAAGTTAATAGAGATACTACAATATCTGATATCAAGTTATACTCTAGAGCCACACTAGCAAAAATGGTCAGGCACATAGACCAGTGGGATAGAAGAGAACCTCCATTGGAATAAAGACAGCCTTTTTGACAAATGGTGCTGGGAAAACTGGATATTGATACATCTTAAAGTACAAAGATAGACCTCTATCATCCCCCAATACAAAAATCAATACAAAATTGATCAAAGACTTTAAGACCTGAAACTTCGCATCTCTAGAGAAAAATACAAGATGTAGACATAGACAAGGACTTTGCAAATAGGACTCATGTAGCTAAGGGCCCAATTAAAAAAATTGACAAATGGAATTGCATTACACTAAGAAGCTTCTGAAGGCTGAAGATTTGGGTTAGTGGTACAGTGTGAGGTTCTGGTTCAGTTCTTGGCACCACAATAAATAGCTCCTATTCAGTAAATAAAGTCATTAGCAGAGTAATGCTGTAGCTGGCAAATGGGAGAAAATCTACCAGTGTTTCTTTTGGTAGGAATGGAAACACCAAAAGGACAAATTAATGAGCAGACAAGTGTATTGAACAGAGACCTTCCAGAAGAGATTCATTTGGCCAGTAAATATACGCCAGAGTAATGTTCAGCATCCTCAGCCACCAGGGAATGCAAATTGCACTACATTAAGATGCCATCTCATCCCAGTCAGAGTGTCTGCTGTCACGAAAACAAAAGTCTGAAATGTTGAGGAGCTTGGGAGGAGGGAGGAACCTTTATACTGTGCTGCTGTAACTATATTAATTAGTCTGGCCATTATGGTATCAGTATGGAGGGTCCTCAGAAAAACAAACAGAGCTGCTATTTTATCCAGCCGTCCCTCTCCTCAGTATCTATCCAGAGGGATCAAACTCAGCATAGTATAGACACCTCTATCCTTAGGTTTATTGTAGCACTCTTCATGATAGATAAACTGAACAAAGAAATTGGGCATACCAACAGCTATTCAGCCATCAGAAGAATGAAATCTGGATGGAGCTGAAGATCTTCATGTTAAGTGAAATCATCCAGACTCACACAGATATTACATATTGTCCCTCAGTGAGTCCAGAAAGAAAGGCAATGTCAGGGAGTGGATGGAGGGGGGGGGGAGAGGCAGAGAGGGCAATAGTGGAGGTAAATGTGGTTTTAAAGCTTATTATGCATCTGTGTAATGTTATGGTGAAGCCCATTACTAGGTACAAGTAGTGCACCACCAATTGAAAACAGTGGTGTGTGTGTGTGCAGATGGTGCTCATCATCTGCAGCACCTGTTGCTGAGCAAAAGTCCAGACTATAGTGTAGTGAAAGTAGTATATACAGTGGCAAGTAGTCACATTCTGCAGAGTGGCAGAGGAGGACTGTGTAGGGTGATGCTTATTAAATGGATGCGCTGAGTTAGCTCGCTCTGCTGGTCTAGTTAGGATACCCTAAGCCTCATGGTAGAGATAACACTACTGTAGTCTCCACATGGCCATGGCAGCTTCCAGCTCCACTTTCAGGGGAGCAGTAGGGAGAGGAAGGAGAAGCTTTGTATGAGCAAGACACTTGTGTGGCTTGGGCATCTAAAAACAATTTACAGGATTCAGTGAAGATCTATCCTTGAGGTCCCCCACTCCCCAACAAAGAAATTGGCAAAAGAAGCTTCTTGCACACGCTTCATGATTATTTTGGGCTTGTTCCGACAAAACAGGCGCACATGATCTGATTTTCCTCCACCTTCGGGAGTGATTGCATTATTGTGCACCCATCCAGCAGCATCTTCCCAGCATCTGATCACCTTAGTGGAGATTTTCCAAGATGTAAGATTTGCAGTTAAAAAAAAAATTGTGTGTACGCGTGTCTGTTTGGCATGTGGGTAGATGCATGTGTGTACAGACATATATACTAGAGGGCACTCATTAGAGTGTGTGAGCCTGTAGAGGCCCAAGGGTGACATCAAAGATTATCCTGGATTGCTTTACCTCCTTATTGCTTTGCTCTGCGGTTTTCCATGCTGTTTTCCATGGCCGGAGTAGTGGGCCGCCGTCGCCATATCTGCCCTAGACATTTTATACAGGATCTAGGGATCTGAACTGAGGTCCTGTTGCTTGTGACACAAAGGCTTATGACCCCCTGAGCTATTCCCCCAGCCCTTGTGGTTAATTTTTGCAGTCTTAGTATATTTCATTGTGTTCACACACTATAATTTTACCAGTTTCTAATCGATATCTGTTGTTTTAAGTCTTTTTTTTTTTTTTAATTACAAGAGTGGTGTATTGTGAGTGGACAGAGGCAGCAGCACTGCAGGTTGAACACTAACCATGGGTTACATGAAACCCCCATGCTGAAGAAAAGCATGTGAGTGTGTGTACGCATGCATGTGCTTCTACTCCGTGGATAATCTGCAATGTAAGAGATTTTGGATTGTGAATTCTCTCAGAGGTAGTGGTCAGATTTGAGGAACATTGGTAATTGCATTGGTATGCACTGGTGATTTTGATGGTATTTGTGGTTTTGTCCTCCAGAGAGGGAGAACCAGGTTTAGACTTGTGCCAGCAATTCCTGCTTGCCATTAGTCTTCCCCAAGGAGAATTAGTAAGCTTTGCCGTCTACTCCAACAGTCATATGTCAGTTTATTATACTAATATCGTAGTAGAATTTTGTGTAATTACTCTTTGTGGTGATAACAACTGAGGTTACTGATTTTTTTTAGCACTTGAAAAACAAAACTGTAACAGTTAAGTATTTGATCCATTTTAATATTTTATTGGAAAGTAGGGATCCCATTATTACCCTCTCTGGCTACCTCCTTTGTGTGTCCCAGTAGGTCATCTAGTCCTCATTTCCAGGTGAGGGGTTTGTCATGTGACATGTTCCTGGTTATGTCTGGCTTCTCTCTGTGTTTCTACCCATGTGCTGGTTCCTTGATCTAAATGCCAAGACTCTGGGTTTCAGTGTATGTTAAGTGGGCACTTTGCCTGCTACCAGACTGCTTTTCAAGAGCTTATGTGTTTCTGACATGACTCTGCAATCTACTAACTTGATTCTAAAAGTGGGGTGGGAACAAGGCTTCTCTTAGTTGGGATTGTGGTAAGTCTTGGTATGTTTCTGTCATTTTCCTGTGCCATTTATTCAAGCCATTTTTTCCCCTCAGGTCTACCAGTACCATTTTCTCCATAAAGCTTTAGCTCATTTCTGGTTAATTTTATTCCTTCTTATTTAATATTTTTGGTAGCTATTTTAAGACCAGATTTCTCAGTCACTGTTCGTGACAGTTGCTTTTATGAAAGCTTTCGATGATCGATGTCTGCTGTTGATATCCTAGCCACTTTCTTAATTCTGGTGTGAGTGGTTTTTCTATCAATTCCCTTATATTTTCTAGTTCTTAGTTTTACATTTTATTTGCTATCATATATATGATGTATGTGTGCATGTAATGCATACATGCAGTCCTATGCATGCAAAGATTGGCGACAACTTTGTGGAGTTAGTCCTTTTCCTACCTTTGTGTGGGTTCCAGAGATCAAACTCAGGTCAAATGCCTTCATCCTCTAAGCCATCTTAACAGCCCTTGTTCTATATTAACTAGTGAGCTGATTCTAGCCATATAGTATGCATCATGAACATTTCTTGGTATTTTTGTTTTTGGTTCTGGGAAAGAAATTCAGGGGTTTGTACATGCAAGACAGGTGCTGGACCACTGAGATGCATCCGGGTGGTCACCATGCTTTTCTCCCTCCCTTCCCCCCTCCCTCCTCCCTCCCCTCCCTCCCTCCTCCTCCCTCCCTCTCCCCTCTCCTTCCCTCCTCCTCCCTTCCTCCATTCCTTCCTCCCTCCTTCCTCTTCCTCCCTCCCTTCCTCCTTCCCTTCCTTCCTCCCTCCCTTCCTCTTTTCCTTCCCTCCCTCCCTCCCTCCCTCCCTCCCTCTCCCTCCCTTTCTCCCTCCCTCCCTCCCTTCCCTTCCTCCCTTCCTTCCATACTGTGTGTCCCTGAGACTCAAGAATAACCCTGGATCGCTTCTACCTCCTTTTTGCTTTGCTCTGGAATTTCCTAGGCTCCACCCACCAGTGCCAGAAGTACAGGCCGCTACCACGCCTCCCTAGCATTTTTATGTGGGACCTGGGATCAGAACTCAGGACCTTCTGCTTGCAAGACAGAGTCTTAAGGCCTGAGGCATCTCTCCAGCCCCCACCATGCTTTCTTGAGAAAAACTGTGTGTCATATGATGAAGCATTATTTTTTTTTACTTAGTTAGAGAGTAAGAGAGAAGGTACACACATACATGCCATGATGCCTGGTTGGAGGTCAGTGGACAGCTTTTGGAAGTCCTTTCTGTTCTCCCACCATGTGGGCTTCTGGAAATTGGGATAAGTCTCCAGCTTTGTGAGCAGGAGCCTTCTTGAGGTGCCTCACTCATTGAGTTCTCCATGGCCCAACAAAGTGTTTTTTATGATTCTGAGATTTCAAACCCAGGGGCTCACGTGTGCTAGGCAAGTGCTGTACCACAGGGTTGTCCTCATCCCCATGATTCTTCTTGGCAGCAGCTTGGTTGAGATTGATAGGCAGGTAGGTTTAGATGTTGGGGTGTTCCAGGGCTTATGAGAAACTAATAGAATACTTGTTTTTTTGAACAATATTTAAAGTACATAGCATAGTTTATATATTAATATAATTTAAACATTATGTAAGTAAAATACAAAACAGTGTGTAGGTGGCAAAGCTCAGGCTGCCAGAAAGAGCTGCCTGAGGGCACGGAGGTGCTCTCTCCTGACACGCAGTATCCTGCTTCTCTCCAGAGGCAGCCATTTTTAGCAGTTGCTTATACATCCTTCAGAGGGTCTACACATGTACGAGAAACACACACATGCCTTCTGTCCCCCCCAACCATTTTTTATTTCTTAACATAGATTATATAACATGCATTCATCACTGTATTATGTTCTGTTTAACATTGCGTCTTAGAGATTATGAGCGAGCATCTGAAATCATTCTCTTCAGTACCTTACAACTGTCTCTGAACTTGAAATCGCTATCCAAAGTTTTTAGGTACATATGTACTTGCAAAACCGGTTATTGTCAAGGGCTCTCTGTGGTCATGAATCTGGATTATTTTGTTCTCCACATGATAGAGCTGACTTTCAAATAGAGACTGACTGTCATGAGACCTTATCCTTTTGGATGATTGATCAAGCAGCGAAACCAGACACCTCAAGCTCTGAACAACTGTGAGCTGTGGCCACTTCAGGTCATTGATCAAACCAACCCAAGTGATCCAGTTATACCATGGGAATGCAGGAAAGCAGTCTGTCTGGAAGTGGTTAGAAGCCACAGGGCTCT